>CM057456.1:661315833-663854166 GCA_016271365.2 Neoceratodus forsteri | reverse complement strand
GGAGTCTTTCTTGAAATTTTTATGAGTTAAGTTTATCAGGGGGTGGATCACCTAGTGTAGTCCTTGACAAATCGGTGATAATAGCCGCAGAACCCAAAAAATCTTTGAAGTTCTTTTAACGTTTTGGGTTTTGGCCAGCAGGTTAATGCTTCCTCTTTACTGGGATCAGTCTGTATGCCTTCTGATGACACAATGTGACCCACATATTACACAGAACTCTGGAAAAATTGAAATTTGTCAATGGACAACTTAAGACCAAACTCTTCAAGTCTGTCCAATACTTTGAATAAGTGAGCCTCATACTCTTTGAGAGTTTTTCCAATGTTTAGGATGTCATCAAGGTAAATGAGGCATTCCAAGAGAGTCATATCTCCCACTGCACACTCCATCAGTCGTTGAAATGTTGTTGGTGCATCTGATATGCCTTGAGGCATGTGAAGGAACTCATAGAAGCCCAAAGGACAAATGAATGCAGTTTTTTCCCTGTCCTCAGGAGCCACTGGAATCTGATAGTACCCACTTTGGAGATCGAGGATGGAAAACTATTTGTTCCCATTTGGACAGTCCAGGACATTCTTTATGCATGGCATTGTATACTGATCTGACACAGTTCTTTGGTCGAGGGTCCTGTAATCGACACACATACAGACGGAGCCATTCTTTTTCTGCACCACAACAATTGGGGAGGCGTATGGTCTGTGGGACTCTTCTATGATGCCAGCAGCTAACATCTCGTGTAGATGACATCTGACATCATCTATGTCGGCAGGAGCTAGGTGTCTAGACCTCCTTCTGAAGGGTCTCTCGTCATGTAGTCAAATGTAGTGTTCAGCACTTGTGACACAACCAACATCCCATTCCTTAAGGGAGAATACCTTGTCTCTCTGAGCCAGCTTGTTGCTAATCCTGGTTCTCCAGCTGTCTGGAAGAGGTGGCTCTCCAAAATCAAACATATCAGGTGATGCCTCACATCCCCTTTCAGTGTTGCACTTGAATGGAAGCACAGCAGTGTTGGCACAATAGACTTTAGCCGGGGTGCATCTTCTAGGTACCATGATGTTTCAGTCTGCACCATTTTGTACTCAACCACCATTTGTTGACGTAAGCATGAGCCTGGGCCAGAAGCACACTGGGTTTAATCAGCAGTCTTTCGGGTAATTTTTCCTCATATGGGGCATCCAGCATCAACATTTTGTTAGTTACTTCTTTCCGCAGCCATACTTTACCACTGACACTGCATTCTGCATTGGGAGATAACATAATAGTAACATGATCCATTTTCCAAACCATTCAAACAGACTCGTCTCGTTCACTTTGCTCGGGGTGCATGTGCTTCTCGTAAGCCTTTTGGATCAGGGCATGAACTCACAGGGCTTTTCCTGTTTTTCTTGCCTGCCTGTCTTCACAAAGCTGGGCCAGGCACCCAAACATGTGTATGTTGGTGCCAATCAGTGCAGGGATACCATCATAAAGTCCAGTGGAAGGGCAGACCAGGGCTAGTGTCTCCACAGCATCCCCCACACCAGTCACAGAAGATGGAAAAGAAAGCCACACCTTTAAATAGCTAAGATATGGGTACAAACTTTCACTTAATCCCCACACATGCAGTCCATCGAGAGGTTGTAACATGTGGTCAGATAAATGCTGCTCATACCAGTCTTGGAAGAGTATCATGACTTGAGACCCACTGTCTAGAACTGCTTGGGCTGGGATCCTGTCTATGTGTGCAGTAGTGTCCATGGAAGGTCCCACCAATTTAGAACAGTCTGGAGAGACTATAGTAGGAGTCTGGACAAATGATTTAGTCACAAAGAAATTCAAGTTAGGATTTTCAGAACCTCCACTGTGATCGTTTCCTGCATCTCTTGGCCCTTGTCTTGTTTTCTGGAGCTCCCCTTGAAATCTGTATACAACTTTATCTAGATCCTTTGGAGACCAGCATTCTTTCTTCATATGCCCATCCTTCCCACAATTATGACAAAATATGTTTTCTTGAGTCTGGTGTGGCTGAAACATCACATAAGGAGCTGGTCTCCAACACAACTAGGAGAAGGGCCAGATTAAGGCAACCTGGGACCCTAGGCCCAAGAGAAATGTGGGGCCCCCCTCATTGTAACTATGCCTGTTCGCCATGACTGCACCTCTTGGCTATTGCATATCAGATACTGAAACATGAAAACAGTATTCTTACTGTCCTTAAAAAGTGGCACAGAATGCTTCAAAATTAATGAAACTGGCAGGCCCAATGGCGCTGAGGGTTGAGGTGCTACACACCACAACTCGTACCATGCTGGCGACACGGGTTCGGTAATGTACTCGGGTCGCCGAGGGTTGGCCGGGGGTAGAAGGATTGAGTGCCCAATGGCTGCTCTCTTTTTCTGGGGAGGGGGGTGGGATGCTGGCCCCGCCACTATACTGCCACCACCTGGGTGACCACAGGCAGTGCTGGTATGGTTAGGAAAGCAGATAGAGAAGGGCTGATGTCAGCCAAGGACCACAGCAGAGGCACGTTTCTGCATGCCTCTGTCTCATTGGTATTCCTGCACTGACATTGGCAGGGGGTGGACTAGAATAAGGAAAAATACCCCGCGGCCGATCTAGGCAAAGGGCTCCCGCACCGCTGCGACCATGGAGGAACCAGGAAGGAGCGTTGGTTGCATGTTCCACTGAGGATTGGAGGAGGTAGGATGGACCCTTTTGCACCACCCAGGGGCTCAAACCAGGTCTCTAGAGTTGTATATAAGTGGGGCACCTATGGGAGAATCCTCCCAGTCCTCATGGTGCAGACTGGGTGCATTGGGATGCCTGGAGAGAGAGGGACTGATCACGGTACAAGGGGAAGTATAAAAGGAGTTAAAAAAAACTTTAATGAAACTAATACTATCAGTATGGAAAAATAACAATAGCCTGAGTTTTGATAATTTAGAAAAAATAATAATAGGCCTGGTAAAAACTATTTTTTGTACAGTATGTGAAATGTCATGATTTGCACTTCTCCAAAGCCCCCCACCCCCAAACACATGTGTGCACTCGCAGTCTGGGTGTTATCATCCTGTCCTGTCAAGTAGTATTTACCAGGATGTGGGAGTTTTGTTGCATTGGGTAAGGACTGATCTCCTAAAAGAGGCTAGGTCCTGGGTGGTGTAGGAGTTAAGTTTGTGATTTACTAGGGGCTTATGAACTTTAGAGATTATACTGCAAAACGAGTCATTATTAGAAGAATTTGAAATCATTCCCAGGATCAAACATTTCTGTATTGATAAGTAGGCCAGCCAGCCAGGATCCATAAATGGCAAGATTTACTGATGGGAATCTTGAAATACATTCATTTGTTCACCCAGAAAACAGAGCTGTATCAAGGTCAGAACTTCAGTATGAGCAAGATAAGAGAATTAAAAAAAAAAAAAAGAAAGTATGATTTTTAATTGTACCACTGAAACTTATTGTAGATTTCTTAATTTTAGGAGTGAGATTAAATATTCATTTTTTATTTATTGAAATATCGGAATTACAAACCATTGAGTCAGAGACTCCTTTGCAAAGGCTCAATGTCATGAATGTGCAAAACAAGAGGAATGAACAATATAAAGAAAGGTGTTAAAATTGAATGCGGAAGGTAAAACAACCCAGAGTCAAACGTGGTACAGAGGTAACGAGCAATACACTGGGAGGTATTTCATCTGAATGCAGAGGGTAAAACAACCCAGAGTCAAACATGGTATAAAGGTTTCAAGCAAATTAAGTTATTGCTTACATTCAAATTTCAAGGATGATACAAGGTTCCCTAAGCCAGTGAAACAGATACTTAAGATAAAATATATTGCACTGTTAATCTTTTATAGTTAAGAGTAAGATTCTAAGTTGGGATTCTAAATGGGTGTTTGAGACAAAGCAAAGGGAATGGGCTTGTTCACCCCTTAAAGGTCATCCTGGCTGGGGCCCCTGAAGCTGTCAGCTGCACTTAACACCTAACCAGGGAGGTGAGAGTCATGTCACAGTTCAGCCCCTGACTTACTCAGTGGCGGAGTCCTTTACAAAAAATATGCAGCTCAGGCAGAAAAAAAGGATATATAGTAAATATATGTTGGGGATTGCTGGGGCCAGCTGGCAGGCAGGGGCCCTAGGCCTGTGCCTGTGTTGCCTATGCCTTAATCCAGCCCTGACTAGGAGGTTGGGAGGGGTACACATTTGGTGCTGGAGCTGGAGTACTAACAACAGAAAATCTTGGTTCATCCTCTGTCTGTGGCATTGAAGGCAGTGGGAGACATCTCAATAATTATTTTATTACCATAGTCAGTTCATTTGTTTTAGTTTTTGATCTGCTATCTGCAGGGGATGCCTGAGTGTGCACCCCCACCCCCATAGTGGACGCACTGTGAGAGGGGCTTGGATATGGTTGTGTCTTTGGCAGGGGCCTTGAGTGAGATGGTAGCCTTCACTTCTCGGACTTCTTGCAAGATCTCAACCCATAGCGTAGTGTCATTAGTAGCCTCTGAGTGCTCAACTAGTGTTGTATTTCGCCCTTGAACTTTACTTGCATGATCGTCCTCAGTCACCTAGGAGGCGGCAGCAGCAGATACGTGGGGGTGGGCCACCTGCGTGGCCGCCTTTTCTCAATCCTCTGAAAATCTTTCATTAGTTCCTCATAGGTGGGAGGCAAATCTAGCTGGGCTGCAAGTCATAGTTGAAGCAGCAATAATTCAGAAAATGGGGTAGACTTAAGAATCTGATCCAACCTAGTCCGATCCAACTTATCTGTGGCCATGCTACCTTTCTTGAGGCATTCCTGTAGCATTATTTCAAGTCGAGGCACATACACTGATAAGGGCTCCCCTTGGTATTGCTGAGTCTTTTTCACCCTCCACCACAGATCCTCATCTGAATCTGGGCTCCCATACACATTTTCCAATGCAGCCAAATAGCCCTTTGCAGTTGGCTCTGGATTACTAGCCCATTTGGTGTGGATAGTAGTCAGAGCAGGACCTCTGAGGCTTTCAACCAACCTTTTTCTCTTCTCTGGCTCAGAACATTGCCATTCGGGTACTTGGGGGGCAACATAGTCTATCCAGGTCTTCCAATTGTCCTCCCTATGGGGTGTGGGGAGGGTACCCGAAAACATCCTCGGCCTGCGGTATGAGTCATGACTAACTGCAGGCACAGGGTTGGGTGTCGGTCCTGGTGCGGGCACAGGAGCTGGTGAAGGAACATGTACTGGAACTGGCAGGGGTGTTGGGGAAGGAACACCCTCAGGTGACATGAACAACTATTTGAAGTCCTCAACTGTTTTACCCCCCTCCAGTGGTAATTTGACAATCTTTTCCTCAAATATTTCAGATAAGGGTGGGAGCTCATTTCCTGAGGGGTCCTCACCATCCTTAATAATCACTTTCCAGGTGGCTAGGGGCCCATCAATAGCATTAGTTTTTGGCACTTAGAACTGTCCACAGGGTTGCTATACTCCACTAACACCGTTACAGTTTGAGCAGTCAAGTCAGCTTGTTGGCCCACCACTACAGCTTCTCCCTGGCAGTTGATTTTTGAAAGGACCCCTTTTATAGCATCTTTACTAGTGCGTAGGGGTATAGCAAGTATCAGCAAGGCATTTGGGGGTTAAATTTTATGCCCTGTGCACCATTCGACCAACTGATGCACAGCCATGGCTTCAGGGGCAACCATTAACTTTTTAGTTGTAATTCTCGGTTTTGGCCACTAGGAGGCACTAATCCCAAGGGTGCCTTCAATATGTAACCCCTAGGTGGTGCTATCCCGTGGGCTACTACCCCTGCCTGCTTACCTAGATACTTGTTGAGGGGACTGGGCTCTTTGAACAGGTGCCTCCACCAGGTGGGTTGGTTTAAGGGTAATGTAGTTGCTATGGGTATAGTCTTCCAGGGCACTATAACGCCTCTGTAACCCCTCTAGTGGCTTAACCGAGTCAGTAGGTAATCAATCACATTTGGAATAGAAATACAGTGAGCCCACACAAGTCACACTTACCGACAGGGCCGGATCAACTGCAGTGGCCCTGAGGACCCCCTGTAAAATAAGGTCAGTGATAAAGCAACCAGACAGCAATGCAATATCCCTTCCACAAATACACACTGCAGCCAGATTAAATGCTGAAAGAATAGAATATGATTTATTTGGGAGAATTTCACATGGGTGGGGTAGTAAATCTAGGGAATGATTCATTAGTTCTGATCTACTCAGGTTTGAATAATGCATGCACTAAGAGTCCCTCTAGCACAGTCACACACACTCTGAGTGCCCAGTTGTTAAGTAGGCTCGCCTGTAGCATTGCCCGGGTTAGGCCAGCATTGCAGCTGTTGGTGCCCTTAGGAAAGAGAACAAGCAACATGCACTTTAATCCAAATTTGTAGTACAGAGCCGGATGGCTCAGTCCATTGCAATAACCCAGCAATTAATCAGATGCCACACAGACACTGAACTTTGTTGCAGGGAGCTACCCTGTTTGTACACACTCTACCCAGACCAAATGATGATCCAGTGAAATAAGACCTGTGGAAAAGAGCTGGATGACGCTGGAGGTGGAGTCCCTCGTGGTCCTTGTCGAAGATGCTGGTCTTCAGGTTGTAGGAGCAACTTAACACTGGCTGAAGAAGCATGCTGTCCAAATGTTTTGAATTACTAAGCCTTGTACACACTTTGCAAACTTAAACACATTTAGATGCAAACCCTGTCCTTTTCTGGTCCTTCCAGGCAGGATGCAGGCTGCTCTCCGGGTCTCAGAGTTATGGAAAGAGATTATCTGCAGCTGCAGACAGCAGCTACCCAGGCTGGAACAATTTGGCCCCTCAGACTAATGGCTGAAAAAGTCTAGACTAGGCTGGCCTAACCTCTGAGAGCTGGCAAGTTCCCTAGAAGCACACATACATTAGTTCTTGGGCTGTCTTTACAAAATCTGATCTTTTTCAGCAGTTGCCCCCTTTTACATTGAGCAGAGCCCTAGGAATCTGATTGGCTGCCAAAGCTGTCTTAAACAGTCCCTAGATGGTAATCGGTTGTGTTTTGGCACCTAGAAATTGCCCCAGTAAATTCCCCATAAGTCTCTGGCATTTTCCCAGGAGCCTCTTTGGTAAATCCTGGCTCCCAATTGGTGGATAGGTACTAAAATTGTGGCTGCAGTTTAAGTCTAGGCAGTCTATATCAGTGTCTCCCATCGAATAAGTTCTATTGCAGCCAGGAGCAACAGTATTTTAATTTACTTTCCCCACTGTCTTGTACTGTAGCCCCAACCGTTTTCTTTCAAACAAGTCCACTCTTAATAAAATATACAATATCCTTGGGGAGTCACAGCTCCCGTAACGCACTGCCCCTAGGAACACACAGCAGGTTCATAAATATTCATGAAGGGCTTTTCTGCTGTAACCTTTGCCCCTGATCTTTGTTTCTGGTGCACTGGAGGCAGTGCTTTAGGCGTCTGCCTGTTTATTTATTTTAAAATACTTTCTGTGGCTTTGTTTTGCCCCCAGTGCTTGTTTTAACTTAGGCATGGCACCGGAAACCATGGAAGACACACTTTTAACGTTTGACAAGCAGTCAGATGTGCAAGGAGCCTTTGCGAAATGGATTTCTTGAGTCCCACTGGGCTCACCAATACAAGGGGACACCTGGGGAAATGGTAAAGTGCCATGGAGAATGGGCAAACACTGAAAGGCAGCAGGAGAACATCAAATGGGGGGCAACCTTGAAAGGAGCTGTATTAAAGTCAAAAGATCTGACTGGTCCAAGAGTCCAGTGTTTCAAGCATTTTAAAAGTTATCTGGGCCCCACCAAGAGACCTCACATCACCATCCGATGAAGTACATACTGCATCAGGGACATTCAAGGGTGTACCCTAAGGTGGGAGGCAAGGGTATTGTGTAGGGTTTTAAAGTGGTTCGAAAAGGTTGTGCTGTTTGCTATTTCCCTTATCCCCTTACCCCAAATAAATCTCTATATTGTTTGCATGTTAATTATTGTAACTGTAACTTTGTGGACTCTAGTTACTGTGTGTGGGGGGGTTGTTACTGTGTGGGAAAGTGTACTAAGGGTCAAATATTGTTATTTGCTGGGGAGTGGTAACCTGCAAATTGTTCACAGGTATTCCCTGACATGCCAACATACCATCCAGTTACAGAATCCAGGCCAGGTCCCCCTGATGGTGTGTACCAGGGAGATCCGAGGGCTCCAGAGCAGCCAAGGTGAGTCAAGGGGTTGTTACATGTTTGTTTGTTTTTCACATTCTGGATATTGCCAGATGATTTGTTGATCAATGGTGGTGAAATGCCCCCCACTTCTTTTTTTTAAGGGAGTTTCAGAGCAAAAATCTTATCTGCAAAGCAATTATAGAGTGTTAAGTAACCCCCATTCTGAGGGCTTACACAACTATTCCCTTTAGGTTCCCATTTTCCTCTGGGTTTTGGTCTACCCCCATTCTTTTGTTTCCAGGTCCAGGTTTTCTCCCTGTAGATCCCGTGCCCTCCAGTGTGTCTTGGTCTCTTGTTGGCTTCTCGTATGGTTTTCGATTACAATGGCAGATAAGGATCGCTTGGCCCACCTAGTCTGCCAATTCCCTACCTTTTGGATAAGCTGCAGAGCCTAGTTAACCAACAGCCTGCTTCCTCCTACCCCCCAACTAGAATTGCCTTATGTCTGTCCCATGCATTCTTGAATTCTCCCACCATTTTTGATCCCACTACCTCCTCTGGAAGGCTATTTTATGTGTCCACCACCCTCTCTGTGAAACAATATTTCCTCACGGTGCCCATGAACTTCCTCCCTCTATCGTCAAATTGGGCCCCCTTGATCTTGTACATCTCTTTTTCTGAAAAATGCTACCCTTTTGGAATTTGTTGAAGCTGTGTGCCTGGCTTGTAGAAATTCATAAACCTGCTGTGTGAGGGAGTCTGGCAATCCAGCACCCCATCTGTGCCAGTTTTCGGCATCGAGTTTGTGAGTACAAATCAGGGTAGCTCCCTGCCATCTGTCTATCCAATTGCAAGTGTTTAATCTGATTCCTTTTCTTCTTTTCTTCAAGAACTGAGCCAACTGGCTCCGGATTACAATTGGGTATTGTGCAAGTGTTTTTCCATCACAGGGCCGCAACCAGCTGCACCGATCCTGGCTAGCCCCCCACCATTTTGGGTACCCAGTAAGAGTGACATTTGGGACTCTGAATATGCGCACAGTACTGTGATTATTAATGTGTCTAACCTAATTAACCTGATTACCCCCTGTCCTTGTTACAGCCCCTTAAATAAATCAGATCTGTTTGTTTCAGCAAAGTTACACTGACTGAGGTATTCGTTTATGTTAAAGTATTGTACTGTGACTATTGTATTGCATCATCTTATTTTACAGGGGGTCCCCAGAGTCCAGCTGACTGAACCAGTCCTGGGGATAAGTGTAAACAGTGAAGATACTCATGGTGTATTGTGTGGGCCACTAGTAGGAATAAAAGGGGGTCTCGGTGTCCCGGAGGGCTGTGACCAAGTTAGTTTAACTACTGCAAACCCTGACCTCTGGGTGGAGGCACCTGCCATAGAACCTAGGCCCCTTGACCTGTTAGCAGTTAAGCAGGCAGGGGTAGTAGCCCTTGGGATAGCACCACCTGGGAGTTACAGTAACACCTGCAGCAGTTAGCTAGCGAGCTAGATCAGGTGGCTGCATTGGTTGAAATGTGGGGGTTTGAAAATAAAAAGGAAATGATTAGGGAAAAAGTGCTAAATCTTCAAATGCAAATTAAAATGTTTTGCATAACCTCTGTTCCATCTTACCCCTTCCTAACCCTTCCCATGTAAATAAATTATGATGTTACTGTTTTGCAGAAGAACTGACTCCAGAGCCCAATTTTAGTGAGCCTATTATGCTTTGAAATGTGAAATGCTAATTGTCTGGCTGTGTGGAGGTTCGAATCCTGGAAAGTCCATATCTGGGGTAACTGTATTAGGGAGGTGGGCTGGTACAACATCCCAGGAGGTTGTACTGGTAAAGAGCAGACCCACTAAATGTGCTCTAAGTGGAGGCACCACCATTTCAGTTTATCTTTTGGGAAAGGACCCCCGTGTAATGGTTATAGGAACCCAGGCCCCTTAGCCTTGGTCTGGCCAGCAAGGTAGGGGTAATGGCCCACTCCAGGATGGCGCTGGAGAGGGGCTACAGTAACAAACTGTAGTTCAGTATAAAAAATTTACAGTGCAGAAGGCAATGGTATGTATTTATACTTCTCTGTGCAAGATACTGAGAGAAACAAGCGGGATTAAACTATTTATTTGAAAATAAACCTGCCTATTGCTCCAAACTCCAAAAATATATTCAAAAGGCAAAATGGTATCGTTTTCCACTTATATTTCTGTATACTCAACTTGTACAGTATGTCGAAAGGAAGAATTATTTAAGCAAATGCTCACGTGTGTATTAAATTTCTGATATATCTGTACCTCTTTAAGATATGCTGGCCACTCCTATACCTCTAAGAACTTAACCTGTTGTAAAATTGCTGAAACATAGAAACATAGACTTTGACATCAGATAAGGACCACTTGGCCCACCTAGTCTGCCCATTTCCCTACCTAGAGGATAAGTCTGCAGATCATATTTAACCAACAGCCTATATCTTCCTACCCCCCACAAAAATTGCCTTATGTCTGTCCCATGCATTCTTGAATTCTCCCACAGTTTTAGACCCCACAACCTCCTCAGAAAGGCTGTTCCATGAGTCCACCATCCTCTCTGGGAAAAAATACTTCCTCACATTGCCCCTGAGCCATCCCCCCTCTATCTTCAAATTGTGTCCCCTTGTTCTTGCACATCTTTTTTTCTGAAAGATGCTACCCTCCTGGACTTTGTTGATTCCACTGAGGTTCTTAAAAGTTTCTATCAAGTCTCCCCCCTCTCCCTCCTTTCCTCAAGGGTGTACATATTAAGCTCCTTTAGTCTCTCCTTGTACTGCTTCTCTTGCAGACCCTGCACCATTTTAGTTGCCCTCCTCTGAACTGCCCCCATCCTGTCTATGTCCTTGCGGAGATGGGGTCTCCAGAACTGGATGCAGTACTCCAGATGGGATCTCACTAACTGTCTGTACAGGGGGATAACAACTTCCTGTTTTCTGCTGGTGATGCCTCTCCGTATACATCCCAGTATCCCCCCAGCCCTCCCTACCACCTCGCGAGTAGGTTCCAAAACTAGCTGTCTGAGGCATGCTACCTGAAGGGCATCAAGAACGGCCCTGCTTTTGGATGTGGCTGCAGCAAAGGTGCTCCAGTTAACATCTGGCATATTAAGGTCCCCCATCAATAGTATCTCCCCTTTCTCTGCCATCCTAAGTATGCCTTCTATCATATCCTTGTCCATTCCCTCTCCCTGACATGAGGGTCTGCATACAACCCCTGTGCGGACTGTGGTGCCATTTCCAGTCTCTAAGGTGACCCACAGTGCCTCCTCTCCTCCCTGTTTACTCTTTTGTTCAGTTGCTTTTATCCCTTCCCTTACATAGAGAGCTACTCCTCCCCCTCTGCCCTCCCTGTCTCTCCTGTAGGTTGTGTACCCTGGTATGTTAACATCCCAGTCATGGTTCTCTGTGTACCATGTTTCTGTGACTGCTACAATATCCAGGCATCCATCTTCTATCAAGGCCACCAGTTCAGGGAACTTGTTGCCCAGACTATGGGTGTTGGTACTCATTACCCTCCATTTCTTGATGGCCTTCTCCCCTTTTGCCCCATCCCTGTCCTTATTGCATTTGTCACTGTCTCCATTTACCCCTGCACTTCTCCCTATTGACATTTCTGTGTTGATGTCTACCTCACTTAGTACCCTGATTTTTTTTTGGGGGGGGCTAGAATTTCCCTGCTCCTTTCCAGTGCCTCCCCCCCTTGGCTAGTTTAAATACTTGCCAATGAAGTATTTAAACCTATCACATAGGATCTTGCTTCCCCTCCTGGACAGATGCAGATCATCATGCCAGTATAGGCCTGCATCCATCCAGGTGGACCCCCAGTCCCCAATGAAGCCAAATCCCTGAGCTCTGCACCAGTTTTTCAACCACTAATTGAATCCCATGGTGTGGAGCACCCTAGCCTTATCCATGCCATAGATAGGCAGCACCTCCGAGAAGGTTATCTTGTGTGCTATTTGTCTAAGGTCCCTCCCCATCTCCACAAACTCTTCCTCCACTGCTCTGATCCCTTTCTTAGCCAGGTCATTTGTCCCTAGGTGAACAATGACATCCCGCTCCCTCCCCTGTGCAGCTGCTCCTGTGATCCTGAGGATCCTCTCCCTGTCCCTCCAAGCCATGGTGCCAGGCAGGCACCTTACCTCCCTCCCTCTCCCCTTACTCCCCCAGTTCTGCCTTCCTAACAATGGAGTCCCCCACCAGGAGTTGTTTCTTTCCCCTGTGGGGTCCCATACCACCATCCTGTGGGTCTCCTTTGTGGAGGTTCCCAGCATCCTCCTTGGTCTCCACTGTGGGTGCCTCCATAGAGGAACCACACTTTTCCAGAATGGCATAGAAATTTTGGAGAGGTACAGCTGGAGAGATGAACCTCTGTTCCACCACCCTCACCCACCCTGAGCCCACTGTGGTCCAACTGCTCCTATTTCTTGACAACCTCTGAGGCAATGGCAGTAACCCTGGTGGTCCCTGGGTGGGAGAGGAGGTCAAAAAATCCTGGCCAGCTCAGCCTGGAGATGAGCAACCTCCTCCCTCAGCCCAGAGAGGTGCCTGCAGATGGGACAACACTGCATCTTGGAGAAGCAGATCCGTTGTGACCGTGACAAGGGAAGGAGCTCCGAGCTTCCATACTCCACAGTTTCATGCGGGAATTTGGATGTGGCTGCAGCAAAGGTGCTCCAGTTAACATCTGGCATATTAAGGTCCCCCATCAACAGTATCTCCTCTTTCTCTGCCATCCTAAGTATGCCTTCTATCATATTCTTGTCCATTCCCTCCCCCTGTGAAGAAGTACTTTCTCACATCTTTCCTGAATCTACCCCTCTCCAACTTTTTATCATGCCCCCTTGTCCTTCAGCACCTTAACTGTGCAGGGGGAATCAGGAAAAGGCAAACTTTTTGAACAAATACTTCTGTCAGTATTCACCACTGAAGGGAAGGGGGAAGGACCTTGAAAAGGCACCAGGAGCATTGTGGGAAGGGAGGGTGGTGTACACCAGTCCATTTTCTGAAGAGACAGTCCAGAAAGCACTCACAGTATCCAATGAGTTGGGCGACTGCGATTGGGGTGCCTACCAAAATGGCAACTCAATTGCCATGCCATGCATTGTGGTGAGTAGAGATGGAGGGTGACCAGATGGGGGGTGCGTGACTATAGTGACATCCTGTCACTACATGTATATGCAAGGGGGGGAGCAAGCATGTATGGCGAAGGGCAGGAGGGACGGGAGGGATTGTGAGGGGTGGTGTCATGGTGAGCTTCTGAGCTGCTCCCATGGTGTGTTGGGTGGGTATAGGTCTTTGCAGCACTGGATTTCAAGTTTGGGTCCAGGCGCAGGTACCTTTTGTTGTGCCCATACCCCAATTTTTTTTTGCTTTGGCCCCCCCGACATGCACCCCCGTGGAGTTGAGAATCCTTTAACAGAAGTGCAGAGGGCACAGCCCTGCATTAACATTTAAAATTTAAGTCCCTTGTTGCCCTTTTGCTGTGCTCCTGGGACTACATTTCCAGAAACATTTTTTCGGCGGTGTACATTTGCCATAACAACAATTGCTATTCTGTGATCGTCGTTATCATATAGATCCAGCACTCGCTAATTTGAAGATGCACAAAGCTATGGGGCCAGATGGGATGAATCCAAGAGTGCTGAGGCAGCCAGAGAGATACTCGCTGCACCTCTGACAGACCAATTTAACAGATCACTGGAGACCGGCATGGCCCTGGGAGACTGTAGAAGAGCAGAGGTAGTCCCACTTCACAAATGTTGTAGCAGGGAGGAGGCAAGCAATAATAGGCCTGTCAGCCTGACATCAGTGGTAGGTAAGTAAATGGAAACTTTACTAAAGGAAAGGATTTTGGAACACCTTAAATTCAATAGATTACAGGATCCAAGGCAGCATGGGTTCACAGGCGGAAGGTCATTACAAACAGATCTGATGGATTTTTTTTGACTGGGTGACCAAGGAGTTGGATCAGGGAGGGTTGTTAGATGTGGTCTACCTGGATTTCAGAAAGGCTTATGACACCGTTCCCCATAGAAGCCTGGTAAGCAAGTTGGAGAGCTTGAAGGCGGGTAATAAAGTGGTAACCTGGGTGAAGAACCGGCTAGTGGACAGGACACAGAGGCAGTGGTGTATAGAGTTTGCTCTGAGGAAGGGAGAGTGACCAGCTGGGTACCTCAGGGATCAGTGCTGGGATCAGTCCTCTTCAATGTCTTTATAAGTGACATAGTGAAGGAACTTGAAGGAAAGGTCTGCCTCTTTCTGGATGATACCAAGACCTGCAACAGACTGGACACTCGGGAGGGCAGTGGAAAAGATAAGTAGGGATCTGAAATACTGGAGGAGTGGTCTAGAGTATGGTAGCTGGGCATTAATGCAAAAAATTTCAAAATAATGCACTTGGGCCATAAAAAGCTGGACGCAGAATACAAAAAAGGTGGAATGATATTGACAAAGACCAAGCAGGAAACAGACCTCGGAGTAATCATATCAGATAACCTAAAGGTGGCCAGGCAGTATGGAAAGGCAATCAGAAGGGCACATGGGATGCTGGAGTGCATATGAAGGGGTATCACCAGCAGGAAGAGAAGATAGTGCAACCATTACACAGATCAGTGTAAGACCTCACCTGGAACACTGTATCCAATTCTGGAGACCACATTTCAGGAAGGACATAGTAAAAAGCGGAGGTGGTCCAGAGAAGAGCTAACAAAATGTTGCAGTGTCTGCATCAAAAGCCCTATGAGGAGAGGCTAAAGAAGCTAAACACATACACCCTGGAGAAGAGATGGGGGGGATATGATAGAGCCCTTTAAATACCTAACAGTGCTTAATAAAGTACAGGAGGGAAGTATTTTTCAGAGAAAAAGGTGCCCTAGAACCAGGGGGCATGTTATGAAGCTGGAGTGGGGTAAGTTCAAAAGGGATATGAGGAAGTATTTCTTCACAGAAAGTGCAGCAGATCCCAGGAACAGCCTTCCAGTGGAAGTGGGAGATGAAAACAGAGGAAGAGTTTAAAAATGCCTGAGACAAGCACAAGGGAATTGTAGGGATAAGGGAGAGAGGGAAATGGTTAGTGATGTAGATCAAGGGTGGTCTACAACAACAACAAAAAAAAAAACAAGGCAATATGGGGAGACTGAGTGAGCTAAGCAGCCCTTATCTGCTCTCACATTCTGTTCCTATGTTTAAACCAGATTCATTATTGCCAGGGGAGGATGGGAAGGAGGAACCAGAAAACTAAAAAAAAAGAATGGACAGCATGGGAAGGAGAGAAAGTGGAAAGAGCAAGGGTAAAGATATCTGCAATTTGTGTCTTCTTGAAGGATAAAATGTGACCTCCATAGATTATCAAAAATAATGGTCTGTTCCTGAGAAGAAAACATAATTTAAGACTTCAGAAGGAATTGTAAATGCATCACCTGAGTCCTTTTAATGAACTAAGGGTCCAGAAACAGATGCTTTAACTCTTGCTCTGGCTGATCCGTCGGCTCAGCGGTTGGAATTCCGCTTGCGATGCCGGCGATCTGGGTTCGGGAATGGACTCGGGTCATTGGAGGGCCGGCCAGGGGGGAGAAGGATTGAGCGTCCTCAGGACTGCACTCCTTCTCCAGAAGGGAGAGGGGTTGTGTGCTCGGCACATGAGCAGCACCCAGCAGAGGCTGGGTTCACCGCACCGCACTGACACCAGCAAGACTTCAGGGTGGGACGGATGTTGATCATCATTGCATGTTCCCGCCCTGCTTACAGAGGGGATGAAAAATGCTGCTAGAATCGCCTCCATGGCGCCCTTCCCTCTGAGCCCCAATTAGCCTCCTGTGCCAGTGCTCTCCTGACTAGATATTAGTAGTGCAGAGCTGATAGTGGAGCAGCTCCGCAACCCCGCCCTCTGGGGGGCAAGCCAGGGGTGACTGAGAAGAAGCCTGTTGATTGCCGGAGGTGGGGGCATAAAGGGGGGCCGTGACCAAGGGCAGAGTTACCGGCGATCCTCAGCAGGTAAAAAAGCATACTAAATAAACAAATAAAAAAAAACTCTTGCTCTGTTTATAGTATATGGTCATCCCTTCTTATTCACAGGCTGGTCGTACACATGTTGTCATAATTCACAGTTGTGACTTCAGAAATCCCTTAATTCACAGCTGTGATGTCAGAACTGTAAATGCTGTCATTTTTATGGCTGTGGGTGGAGCCTACAGCTATTTTGGGATCGCTCAGTAGCTCTAAAAACAGCCGATCATGGAACCTTCCATTGGATTTTTGGAAGTATCCTTCTGAAAGTCCAATGGAACTTGAAACCCTCTGCCACAATCGGCTGCTATGGAATAACAACCACACTATTTCGGCTGTTACTTCCACATTCTGTGGCATGAACTGCACATGCACAACACGTGCATGTGCAGTTCTGCTGGCGCCGTCATGTTGTGAATGGCAAAATGCCATTTGCTGCAACTGCACATGTGTGAGTGCTGCACATGTACAATTGGGTCGACACCGCCGGCAACAAAGAATTCGCACTGACATCGGGGTCCCCATTTGCCATGTTGGCATTATGTAGCCCCCCCAATTCATGTGGCACACTGGGAGCCCACCTCAGCGTGCCCACATTTTTTTCCCTCCCTGCCGACATTGGGGTCCCCAATCCCCATGTCAGCATTATGTCGCTTCTCTTCCCCACTCATGTGGCACATTGGGAGCCCACCCCAGTGTGTCCAAATGTCTGCTTTTTTTTGTTTACCTGTAAATAAAGAAAACAGTTCCCCGACACATTTCTCCTTTTTTTTTATCTGTTGAAAAGAGAACAGTCCCTCGTCATCGCCCCAGTCCCACTCCCACAGAGCACCCACCTCCCTTACCCCCCCACCCCATACTTAACTCTGAGGTCGGCGCTGTCATCTTCTCTGGACCAGGACATGTCTGCACTCTTCAAAGTTGAATTACAAACTGAATAATAAAAGGTAAGCATGCAATAATGCCATTCAATGGGGTATTCAACTTATTTTTGATAAATAAGCCATTTTTGAGGAATTTTGACCCCAAATTTTCAACTTGGGGTTCTTGGGACCCCACCTCGTGAAAACTTTCACTGTCATTTTGTTTCTTGGTCCCAAAAGGTGATTTTGCAGTCACTGCGCTGAATCACCTTTCAGGGCCAATTCACAATATGACAGTGGCACTGTTCATGAGGTGGGGTCCAAAAAAGTCCATGTGGCAAATTTGGTGAAAAAATTCCAAAAAAAACTGCGTTACAAGCGTGCATTGTGCAGTTCCTATGCATGCTCCTAACTTTGCCAATTTTTAATATTTTCCCTCCACATTTTCAACATTGCCATTTTGGTACACCTCCTTTTAAACAGCATTGCTGTCATTTATCACATCCTGCCCAAAATGTGTTTTCACCCCTGTGGCACAGATTGGCATGATCATGCTGCAAAATCACCTTTTCGGACAAGTGAACAAAATTACACTGGCCCTCAATTCCACTCCTGTCCTCCTCCCCAGCTGACCCCTAATGATATGAGCCTGTTCCTTAACCTAGGGGGCCAGTGCCCTGGTGCGAGGTGCAGCGTCCAACACCTCAACCCTCAGTGCCACTGGAATGGACCAATACTTATGTTTTTTTTTTCATTTCTTTTTTTGGATTAAAGTTTTTATCCTTCTGGGCATGATGGGGGCAGGAACTCAGCCCCACACCACCTGTCCACCAGCCCGAATGCCCCAAACATCCCTGAGACCCCCCACGGATTACCCGCTGTGGCACGGCTGGAAAGGGAGCTCCCTCTATCACTGGAGCACAATCCAAATCTAGGGATGCCACAGTGATGGACCGGTGAAACGGGGTTGGGACATCATTAAGCCCCCCACCCCACTGCCATTTTCCATTTTCTTGTGTCCCTCCTCCCTCCCTCCTGTCTTAAGGTGTAGACACACACGTGTGAGGGCACATGCATGCCACACCTGCCAGCTGCCTGCCTTCCTGCCAGCACTGCACTCCAGCCCCCACCAGAAGGTGATCAACAAGCAGGATGATGATTCCTCCCTCCCTCCCCAAGAGAGGAGAACAGTCCCCTGGACACTCAATCCCGTCTCACCCCTGCCAACCCCTGACAGCCTGGGCTCATTCCAGAATCCAGGTCACCAGAGTAGTGTGAGGTAAGGCATACAGCACCTCAGCTCTCATCTCCATCGGGCTGGCTCAATACTTCTGTTTTTCAAACTTCTGGCTGTGTTGGCTGCTTTTTAAATAATGCCTGTTTAAGTCAAATTCTACTGACAAGATAGTAAATTCATTCCTCTGTGACAATCTGCACTCCTCTCTATCAGTGTTTGACCTTCAGTTATGCAAAATAAATGGGAACCCAACTGCAAATTAAATGGTTTGTAACTCCATCTTGATATTCTAGTGACATTTGCAAACCATTCCATCTTTGCAGTTGTGGTTTATGATGTCATCACAAACCCTTAATGAAACTGCTGCCTTGCAAGTCACAGTTGCCTTTCATTTATTCAGTTTCAAACTGTACCCAGCATGTTTCTTAAAAGATTAATTATATTATTATTATTATTATTATAGCATTCTGATACTGCAAATGCTGTAAGTGTACATCTGGCCAACTGTAATATAAAAATCTCTGTATAGGATTTCATACTATATTTTTAGTTACTTTATATTATTGTAGACGTAATACCAGCACTCATATTGTAGGCATAATACCAACAGTCAACAATCACTAAAAGATTTGGAAAAAAATTACTTCATTGCTTGGAGCAATTTGCTTAAAAAATGGGTCCTTTGAGATTTATATTAGCAAGTCATATATATGATATGCCACAGACTACATGAAACTAATTGTTTTGAATGGCTGGTTGTGACCCCTACTGACCTCATGAGTGACATTATTTAAAGGTCATCATCAGCCATTCCAAATACGTTATTTATTTTCATGCAACCCATGGCATGTTCGGGTTATACAATACCATGGGCTGGTAACGTTAGAGATCAGTGTCAAAGGTTAATTTCTAATATTTGTTTTCCATCTGTATTTTGTGAATGTGTATTAAAACTCAGCGGGCTGGATATTCAAAAGGGTTGCGCCATGTGCAATAGGGTTGCGCCTGCGCAAGTCCAAAATTGCGCCATTCTGCCATATTCAGCAGGAGGCAGTTGCGCCCCCCCAAGGTAAGCTGAGCAACAGTGCAATGCAAATGAATGCATGCTGAACTGGAGAGGGAGGAACCATGCATAAACTGCACAGTCCGATATTCAGCAGGCTGTGCAGAGCTGTGCAGGCGCAACCCCCAACCTGCGCCTGCACAACTTTGAGCCAAAAAAAAAAGGAGTAAGTCGAGGGCCACCCACAGGTGAGCTGCCGCATTGCAGGGCGCAACACAGCAACTGCCACCTGTGGCTGACCCTCAACCTACTCCCTGTGCCCCCGCCGCCCGATCATGGGCAAAAGTGTCAAAATCCCCTCCCTGACTGGCCCGATCAGGGCATAAGGTTAAATAACCCCCCACTAGCCCGATCATGGGCATAATTGTAAATACCCCCACCAGCCTGATCGCGGGCAGCACAGAGTCCAACCCCCCAAGGACATATCCCTGGTGGTCCAGTGGACCGCTAAGCCCGATCGCAGGCTACAAAATGTTGCAACACCCCCAAGAACAGATCCCTGGTGGTCCAGTGGAACACTAAGCCTGATCGCGGGCTGCAAAATGTTGCAACACCCCCAGACCATATTCCTGGTGATCAGTGTCCCCCACCCCACCCCACCCGCAACCCCACCACCCCACACCTCCCCCTGCAGCCGGGTGGCGGCAGTATCCCACCGCCTGCCGCCCGCTCACACTCCGCCGACTGACTGCCCGGTAGGGCTGCATGCCCATTGGTGCAGAGTAAGAGCTAACGGGCGTGCAGCCCATACCGCTAAAAGATCCAGATATGTGAATGAAGAAAATTCACAAAAATTTCATAGGTGGGTGGGGGGGGACACTAGATCACCAGGATCTGTTCTAAAAAGGTAACATTTTGCAGTCTGAGGTTAGCTTAGTGGTCCACTGGACCACCAGGGATCTGTTCTTGGGGGTTGCATATTTTGCAGCCCATGATCGGGCTTAGCGGGTCCACTGGACCACCAGGGATCTGTTCTTGGGAGGGTTGGACTCTGTGCTGCCCGTGATCAGGCTGGTGGGAGTATTTTACAATTATGCCAGCGATCGAGCTAGTGAGGGATTTATTAGCTTATGCGATAAGGCCAGTCGAGAGAGACCCCTTGCCCACAATCAGGCTGCAGAAAGCGTCCAGTCCCTGACGGCTGCTGCCCGGCAGGGCGCCAGGCGCAGTCTCGGAGATCGGGTACACCTGCATGCTAATGGCATGCAAATGGGGCTATAAATAGATGCAAATGGCCCCTCTGCGCCTTGCATGAATTATGGCCCCATTTGCATGTCACCTTTTGAATATGGGAAATTTGTGCATGGCGCAATGGTATGCACCACCGCAACTTGAATGTTCCACTCTGACCACTTGCGGTGGTGCAAGTTCCACTGCGCCATGCACAGTGGCTGTGGCACGGGGGTGATATTCAAAGGAGTTGCTCAATAGCGCAACTCCTTTGAATATCGCCCTGGCCACACCTCTGCGCAACTATTTTGTGCAGCGCAAGGGCTTGCGCCACAAAATAGCACAGTTTGAATATCCAGCCCAGCGTGTTTAAAATCATATTCAGTGTCTCTTGCGTTTTTCCAAAAGGTTCTCTACTATGGCCTGTATTAGTTTCATGGTGCCAAACAAAAATACTGGCCACTTCTTTTCCTCTGTCTCAGCCAACTGCTGACTGTCATTGACATCCTTCAAGGACTGACGTCAATGGCAGTAGCGCATGTGTATATCAAATAGTTGATCAGGAGAGCTGCTGCAAGATCAATTTGCTGACATATTTTTCCTGGCAAACATGAAATAACACTTTATGTCCCGGCTAAAGATCATTTTATTTTTATCCTGTCAGTTCAAGTGTTGTAGCTGTATATTTTAAATTACATAGCACAACATTGCTCTGTCACAGGACACACACCCACACTGAACAAAGCAGGCAGTTGCGCTTACAGCCATGTGAAAACTTTTTAAACCATTCTTTTCAGAATATGTACAAGCCTGCAGTCAGACATATAAACTTACTTATCTGATACTCTGCTAAATCTCTGTGCTGGAACTGTCATTTCTTATTAATTTTCTTTATTTTGACGGCATCCTCTGCCATTGTGTGAGTCTCAGTTTTACACAAAGCTGCAGCTCATCAGTACCAACAACAGGAGCGGTTGCATCTTAGAACAAGCAGTTGTCAATGCCAGATGTTTGCTTGCTGATATTAGCATTGGACACGCAGGAGTTAGACAGATGCAGAATAGGAGTGGTAGTGAAATACTGAACTTCACGCCAACCCCACCTCCACCCTGCAGAGATGGACAGGCATTGGGGTGTGCCTTTAGGTCATCTCCCATAATGCTCATGGCATTTTACCTCACCCTATCCTGTGGACACCGACAAGTGTTGAGGCGTACCTCGGGGTGTTTGGCTTCACAGTCACCCCAATTCATAAGGACATATGCTGAAATGGCTGCAATATAGGAGAATGGGGTGAAGTCTGGGGCTGAAGAGTCCAAGGCACACCACGATGCCTGTTACTGGCTTCAGGGTGGGGAAGTGTGGGTGAAATGGTGTGAGCATTACAGTCAGCAATCCAAAGGTACACCCCTGATGCCTGTCTGTCTGTACAGGGTGCAGCGATATGGTTAGAAACCCTAACTCCCCAGGTGTTTGTTGGTATTTGCACTACAAATTTTCAACATGGCCTTTTTGTGATTCCCACCTCATGAAAGCATTTGGGACCTCTGCTCATGAACAGTGGCACTGTGATTTTGTTATTGTGTCCTGAACTTTGATTTCCCACAGCGACTGTGCCATTCTGCGTCAGATGTGAGAATGCGCAAATCAGGCAGAATGTGAAGAATGACAGCTGTACCATTCATAGGGTGGTGTGAAGAGATGGCAATGTTACAAATCTGGAGTGAAAAAATGAAAAATGCTCAAACATCCGAGCGTATATGGAAACTGTGCAATGCACACTTGTAACACAGTCATCTAGCGTAATTATTTCACCAAATTTTCAACATAGGCATTTTATGACCTCTGCTCATGAACACTGCCACTATGATTTTCTTAATCTGTCCTGAACATTGATTTCCCACAGCGACAGCACCATTGTGCGTCAGATGTGCGAACACAAATTTCGGGCAGGATATGAAAAATGACAGCTATACTGTTCATAAGGAGGTGTGTAAAATGGATAATGTTGAAAATTTAGAGTGGAAATATTACAGATGTTTAAAGTAATGAGTGTGCATGGAAACTGCACAATGCACGCTCATAACATAGTCATTTTATGGACTTTTGTCACCAAATTTTCAACATAGGCATTTTAGGACCTCTGCTCAAGAACACTGTCACTATGATTTTCTTAATGTGTCCCAAACACTGATTTCCCACAGTGACTGCACTATTCTGCGCCAGAAGTGCAAAAACACATTTCGGCCAGGATGTGAAAAATGACAGCTGTACTTTTCATATGGAGGTATGACAAAATAACAGTGTTGAAAATCTGGAGTGAAAATATTACAGATTTGCAAAGTTACAAGGATGCATGGAAACTGCGCAATGCACGCGCATAACACAGTCATTTTATGGATTTTTGTCACCAGATTTTCAACATAAGCATTTTAGGACCTCTGCTCATGAACAGTGTCACTGTGATTTTCTTAATCTGTCCCAGACACTGATTTTCCACAGCGACCACGCTATTCTGTCCTAGAAGAGTGAAAACACATTTCAGCCAGGATGTGAAGAATGACAGGTATACTGTTAATAAGGAGGTGTAAAAAATGCCAATGTTGAAAATCTGGAGCGAAAATATTACAGATTCACAAAGTTACAAGTGTGCATGGAAACTGTGCAACGCACGCTCATAACATGGTCATTTTTTGGAATTTATTCACCAAATTTGCAACATAGGCTTTTTGAGATCCCACATGATGAACAGTAACACTGTTGTTTCATGAATCAGTCCTGAAAGGTGATTCTGCGCAGTGACTGTGAAACCACCTTTCGGGTTGAAAAAAACATTTATTCCATTATACAGCTTACCAACATTTCTTCAGTTCGTGATTGGCTTTGAAGAGTGCAGACATATTCTCAGTCCACTGAAGATCATTGCACCAGCTCCAGAGGTAAGTATAGGGTGAGGGGGATGTGGGGAGAAGGAGTGCATAGAGGGTGGAGTGCGGGTTGGGAGGGGCAACAGACTCAACGAGGAACCGTTTCTTTTGTTAAAGGAACAAAAAAAAAAGACAACACGGGACACTTTAGGCACACTTTAAGGGAGGCAGTATAGCGCAGTGATTTGAGGCTCTGAGCTGCAAATCTGGTGACATCCAGCAGACCAGACCCGCGTTTGAATCCCACAGCTGCCATTTGCCTACTGTGTGACCCTGAGCAAGCCACTTAACTTCCCTGTGTTCCAGGTTGCGCCTGTAAAAAAGCTTTCAGTTTAGTGTGTCTCACCTGGTTAAATAACTAAAACAAAAAAAGAAAACATTTTGGTGGGCTCCCAGTGTGCCACCTGGGTGTTCTTGTGGCAGGAGGGCTGGAGCCAACAGGAATTGGGCATCTCTGTCAGCCATACAGTGTGCTTGGGAGGGGGAGAACAGATGAGCCAAGTGGGATTGGGCACCACCCTTGGCACACAACTAATGGGGACACATTATGCCAATGGGGATTGGGTTACCCCCTCAGCAAATGAACTAGGGAGGGGTCATGTCAAAAGGGGGGATTGGGCACCCCTGTCGACTTTTATTGGGGACTGTGAGAGGCAGCGTCTGTCCGTCGGATTCTGTTGGGACTGTGAGAGGCTGATGGAGAAGCCATTGCCATGTTTGTTGAAAGGGGACACCAGACAATGCAGCTTTAATTAGCTGCTGCAGTCAGGGAACACCCCACAAAAACAGCTGATTGTTAATGACTGGGCACTCCCTGATTGCAGTGGCAAGTTTGTTTCAAGTCGGTGGCAAGCTACACTACTGCTGTTAAGGACAACCTAATCATCTATTGGCGCCACACAAACCAGCCCCAAAATGGGCTGCTTTCATTGGCAACACCACTGCCGTGCCTCCACAACTCACTACTGCAGCAAACTGCCACAATATGTTTCTTGCTCATGCATGCAAGCAAACATAAAAATCAGTTCTCAACTTCCTTGCATTTGCTAGATTGTCCTTCAATTAAATCTGCACAGCATAGCAGTTTAATTTATGTTATTCAATTTAAACTTGTTTTAGCCCCAATATTTTGTGTTTCTAACACATAACAATGACAGCCTGAGTTCTGCTTGTTCTCTGTAGTTTTAATGCCTCTCTTACACAATGAACTCTCACAGACTGTGTGTCATCATCCAGAAAGAAAAAAATAGTACTGACATTTTTGAAAAACAGGAAAACTGAATATGGATCAATGTTATGAACTTAAATTATGAATGTTGCCCCAGTTGTATTCGTTTTCGTACATCATTTGTTAAAGTTTCTTTGGCTGTACTGCATTAATTTCAGCACTCCCCCCCACACACACACACATACATGCACACATAATGTTATTCATAGTGGGCATTGATTTGTTTATGGAAAGTATTGGCTACATCATTATTGTTTACCCTTTCATCTTTCATATTATGAGACGGGATCAGGTTCTGATATTATGCTTGACCCAAAAAAATATATAATCCTGTTTTATTGTATCCTGGAGAACAAGCAAACCTCGGGCTGTTATTGTTATGTTTTAGAGCCAACTGGCAAATATTGTATCTCAGAGGCAAAACAAAATTAAAATGAATAATAGAAATTAAACTGCTAAGCTGCACAATTTTCTTTGAAGGACAATCATATAAATGTAAGGAAGCTGATAACTGATTTTTACAGCTGCGTGGGTGGAGTTCCACGGATGTATTGCTAACATTCTGAAAAAGGGCACTGTGGAAGCATGTGACTGGACAGCTCTCAGGCTTGCTTCCACAGTGCTGTGGCACAGTTCCACTGCGTTTTATTTTAACGGCCCTTCCACTCCACCAGCTGCATAAACACACCCCTTTCATGGGGCACTACTTTTTCTACTGCAAATGTGAAAGTGACTGTCGCTGTGCCCAAGATGGCCACCAGATCAAACTGTGCATGCACGAGTATCGTGGATATGCAGTTCTGTCATGGTGGCCATCTTGGATATGGCAGACTCTGGCATGGTGAGAGCTCAGAGTATTCTTTCACTCTGTTTCACTGCTCTGAGCAGCCATACCAGCACTGACCAGAGTTTGTTCTAAGATGGGACCACACCCACTGTCATGGTGAGGAGCTGCAGATCTGTGTGCAACTGAGATTCACACAATGTAGTGAAAATGACCATAAAAATGAACACAAGTAACAGAAAATGAAAGTTCCAGTGCAGAGATGTTGCAGCATGTCAGACAAATAAGTTTATGTATCTGACTGCTAGCTTGCACATAGAAACATAGACATTGACAGCAGATAAGAACCACTTGGCCCACCCAGTCTGCCCATTTCCCTACCTACTGGATAAACTGCAGACTGTAGTTAACCAACAGCCTACTTTCTCTTATCTCCCATTATAATTGCCTTATGTCTGTCCCATGCATTCTTGAATTCCCCCACAGTTTGTGACCCCACAACCTCCTCAGGAAGATGGTTCCATGCGTCCACCACTCTCTCTGTGAAAAAACATTTCCTCACATTGCCCTTGAACCATCCCCCCCCTGCAAAATTTCTTTAAGAATACAGCCTATAGTGTCAGTTATGGGTATTACCCCAAGAGTGGTGATAGAACCCATAACCATGTGATCTTCTGGTACCAGAGGCAAGTGTGCTACTTACTGAACCACTGATTGCCCCACATATGCTGTAAAGAACAGTTTAAAAAGTTTTCAGGTAGCTGTAAACTAAACTCAACTGCCTGCTTTGTTCAGTGTGTGTATGGGGGGGGGGGGCATACTGACAGTGATTTTGTGCTAATGTAATTTAAAACAAATATCTACAACACTCAAACTGACAGGATAAAATGATCTCTAACCTGGGACATGCAGTGTGTCATTTAACTTTTGATGAGAAAAATATGTCAGCAAATCAATCTCACGCCAGTTGTTCTGACTAGCTGTTTGGTGTTCACATGTGCTACTGCCATTGACATCAGTTCTTGAATGACATAAATGGCAGACAGCAGCCAGCTAAGATCGAAAGAAAACAAAAAGGACAGTTTTTTTGGTTGGTACCATGAAACTATGTAGAGAAAAAATACAACAAATATGTTGTAGGCGATACCTTTTATTAGACTAACAAAATTATTTATAAGACTAGCTTCCGAGAGGTGAAACTCTCTTCCTCTGGTCAAAAGTGAAAACAGCTGAGCAGTATGACAGTTATAAAGGTTGGATGTGGATTCGAAGCCTAGACTAGCAGGTTACAGATCAAAGCATTGCAGTCAATTTGCACCTCTTACAAACAGGAAGACTAATTTTCACTGGAGTGTGTCTGCTGGAGAGATCAACTTGTAAGATCAAAAAAAAGGCTGCCTAATTTTACTCTGACTCTGGACCATTAATTAACGTTTCTAAAAAGTCAAGGCATAAAGAAAATACATACCATTGTCTTAAGGTACCTGTTATAACAGCCAGAGGGTGCTGATGTGAGGGTTTAAAAAGAAACTCAGAAGCACTGCTTTAAGCATAATTACTGGTAGTGTATTAAAAAAAAAAAAAACATCTTTATTAAGTCCTTTTTACATTGATTGCATGCATGTGCAAGAAACATATTGCGGCAGCTTGCCAGAAGCAGGTTGTGGAGGCGCGGCACTGTTAAAGCCAATGCCTCCACAGCCTTTAAAGGCTTGGCCCACTTTCCCCAATGCTGTGGCCTGTTGCTACTGACACTAGTTTAGCCAGCGTGCCACCACCTTGAAACCTTTCAGCCGCTGCAATCAGGGGCAGCCTGGTCATTGCAGCGTCAGCCATTCCACTGCAATGAAGGAGAGACCTGTCATTGCTGGGCAGAACGTTGCCAAGTGTAATATTGTTTCTGAACATGGTGGCAGCTTGCTGCCGTGTTCACAAACAATATTAATTAATCCCCACTGCCGAGGGGGTGCCCAATCCCCCTCGGCAGCATGTGCCCCTCAGAACAGTTTTTGTTTGCCAACGAGGGCCCCAGGCCCCGTCGGCTTCAGTTCCATTTGAGTTTAAGTTGCCGGGGTAGCCTACTCCCTGTCAGCTTATGTCCCCTCCCAGTTTGATTTGCCGACAGGGGATCCCACTCCCCATCTGCATAATGCCCTCCCCACAAAAACACTAGAATTGTGCCGAGAGGGCGCCCAATCCCACTCGGCTCTTGCACCCCCCCTTTTGTGCCGACGGGGGGCCCAATCCCCCATCGGCTACAGCTGCCCCTCAAAAAAAATACTTTGTTGGCATGCTGGGAGCCTACCCCAGTGTGCCATATCTCCCTGTAAAGAAAAAAAGTCTCACAACATTTTTCTTGTTTTTTAACCTGTAGAAAAAAGGAAACGGTCCCTTGCAGTCTCCCTGCCCCCTCCCTCAACCCGCGCCCACCCTCTGCTCACCCTGCCTTCCCACACCCTCCCCTCACCCCATACTTACCTGTGGAGTCTGGTGCGACGATCTTCGGTGGACCGGGAACACGTCTGCACTCTTCAAAGCCGAACGCGAACTGAGGAAATGCTGGTAAGCTATATAATGGCATAAATAGGGTTTTTTCAACTTTGATGCACATCTCAGACATTGTTTGGACTTTTGGCACCAAATGTTCAACATGAGGTTTTTGGGACCCCTCCTCATGAATTCAGGCACTGTCATGGCGTTAATCAGTCCCGAAAGGTGATTTCGTGGTCACTGCATGGAATCACCTTTCGGGACCGATTACTGAAACAACAGTTCCAGTGTTCATGAAGTGGGCTCTCAAAAAGTCTATGTTGCAAATTTGGAGGAAAAAATCCAAGAAATTATTTATTTATTTAGCTTTTGTTAACCAGGCAAGTACACTAGTCAAAACATATGCCTATTTTCAGGTACGACCAGGGAGAGTACAGGAGAATAAAGAACATACAGAGTACAAACTGAAGCAAGTAAGGCAAATACACTGAAGTCAGGAGGAACATAACATACATAAAAGCTCAGATTACAGCAGTGGACACCATCAAATGTGAACACGTAACAGCACAGAGTTTCCATAGCAATATGCCTAGCAAAAATATACAGAATATACACAATTTACACAGGGCCACACCCAGGCGGGCAGGCAGCAACAGTAGGGCCGGAGCCAAGTACAAGAGATAACGTGCTCAAGTACAGTGCAGGGACCAGAGTACTCAGGGAGGTCTGAGACAATCACATACTGAGGACAGCTTCAAGTGCTTCCACAGGTAGGTTCATAGACACGCCTGGGAAGGAGCAGATCTGACCTGGACAGGAAAGGAGTTCCATAATCTCAGGACACAGGATGCAAAATCCCTGTCCCCCATTTGGGTATGCATCACAGGAACCTTGAGGATAGTGGGGCCCAAGGACCTTAGGGAGTAGGGAGTAGAGACAGCAGGCATGAGAAACTCCGCCAATTCAGGGGGGAATGTCAGAGCACAGAACCTTGCTCGTGAAGCAGCCAAAGACAAAGTTCATGTAGTTGGATGAGGAGAGCCAGTTAAGACTGCTATACAGATCACAACGGTGAGTAAGATGTGGGGCTGCAAGAGCAAAATGGCAGATATTATTGTAGGCTACGGTCCACCCAGTGAGGTGGACCTTGGTAGTATGGGCAAATAAAAGGAGTCCATAGCATAGAGATGGGAGGAGCACTCCTCTGGCCAGTGCAAGGTGAGCAGCCAAGGTAAGATTATTCTTCGTCCTGTAAGCCAGACCCAATTTCCAGTTAACAGTTCAACACATATTGTGGATATTGTGACCAAGGTCAAGCTGAGGGTCAAGTGTCACCCCAAGATATTTGACAGAGTTGGTGGTGAGCACAGGAACACCATCAATACCCAAGATGCACAGAGGGACAAAGGAGGCCTTTAACTTAGCCTGGGATCCAAACAGCATGGCCTGAGTCTTTCTAAGGTTTAGGACCAGCTTGTGGGATGATATCCAGGATTGGATACTCATGAAATTTTCACTCAATTGGTGGTTAATGACCCCAATGTCCCAGGCGTGAGTGAGAATAACAAGGTCATCAGCAAACAGGATTCCTTGCAAGAGGCAGCTGAGGAGGGAAGGTCATTGGCGAATATGGAGAAGAGCAGGGGCCCAAGGACTGACCCCTGGGGAACCCCTGAGGACACAGTGGTGGCATCCGAGAGCACCTTACTATATTTGGTAAGTTGCTGCCTGCCCTGAAGATAATTGTGAAACAAACTGAGTGCAGGTGGAGACAGGCCCAATGTCCTAAGTTGCGCGCATGGCAGGGTATGGTCAACTAGGTCAAAGGCCTTAGCGTGATCAATAAAGATGACCCCAGAGAGTCTGCCCTGGTCCGTAGCAGCCCTCATCCCAGAAGTGACAGTGACTAGAGCAGAGGTAGTACTATGCCCTTTATGAAAGCCATGCTATGAGAGAGACAGCAGCTCATGAGACTAGATGTAATCTGTGAGTTGCCCCACCACAACTTTCTCAAGAAGCTTATCAATAGCAGGCAGGATGGCAATCGGCTGATAGTTGTCTAGGATCCTAGGGTTGCCCTGTTTGAGTATAGGGACAACCCTCACCACCTTCCACAGGTCAGGGATAACTCCAGAGGTTAAGGATAGGTTGACGATATGGGCCATAGGGGAGGCAATGAAGGTAGCCACAAGGTGGAGAAGCTTTGGTTCCATACCATCACAACCAGCACTAGTAAAGGGGGAGAGACCAGAGAGCAATCTCTGCATCTTATGTACCGTCACAGCCTTGAGGTAGAACAGAGGATGAGGGGAAGGTGCCGGTTGAGATGAAGGGGCCTGGACAGGTCTGTCACTACCATTGGAGGAGAATAAAGAGGTGAATGCAGACAAGTCAGAGAAATGTGAGATAAATGCATTTGCGATGGTCAGCGGATTAGTACAGCTGGCACCCTCAATAAGCATGTCAGGGGCCTGACAGGTGGAGGAACCACTCACAATGTTTTTAATATTCCTCCAGAAGCTCCTAGGGTCCTTAGCTGAGGTCCGTAAGGTGGCTTTGCAAAATTCGCTTTTTGCAGCCCTGATAGCCTTTTTACATTCATTCCTGAGCCTCCTGTAATGCTGGAAAATGGCCTGGTCCATTGAGACCTTGAAATTGGTCCAGCATTTGTCCCTGTTTTTCATTTTCATTTTTATTAAATAGGTTAGACCATTGAGAAAACTCTTTTACAATGGTGACCCTTGGTTAAATAACAAATAATTACAATGAAAAATAACAAAACACAATACAATACATAAACACATTTCAGGTTACATCTTCAAATACATACAAATACCATACACAAACAATTAACCACAAAAAGACTTAACTTGAGCTGAAAATGTCTCCAAGAGCCAGGATTTAAAAACATTTTGTGAAGGACTTTTGCTGTTAAACAAACAAAACTGTAAAGACAAGTTATTCCAACATTTTGGAACTAGCTGGCTAAAGAAGTACCCAGTGGGTGGGATATTCAAAAGGGTTGTGCCATGCGCAATAGGGTTGCGCATGCGCAAGTCCGATATTGCGCCATTCTGCGATGTTCAGCAGGAGACAGCTGCACCACTGAAAACAGGCTGAGCAACAGCACAATGCAAATGAATGCATGCTCAACTGGAGGGGGAAGAACCATGCATAAACTGCACAGCCCGATATTCAGCCGGGCTGTGCAGAGTTGTGCAGGCACAACCCCCAACCTGCGCCTGCACAACTTTGAGCAAAACAAAAAAGGCCTAAGTCGAGGGCCACCCACAGGTGAGCTGCTGCATTGCAGGGTGCAACACAGCAGCTGCCTCCTGTGGCTGGCCCCCAACCCAGTCCCTGTGCCCCTCCCTGCAGCCCGATCGTGGGCAGCCGACTGTAAATCTCCCCCACCACCCCCACTGGCCCAATCGCGGGCATAGTGTACTCCCCCCACCAACCCGATCGCGGGCAGCAATGTGGCTCCTCCCGAACCTATCCCTGGTGGTCCAGTGGACTGAAATGCCCGATCACGGGCAGTAAGTTAATAAACCCCCAACATAGCCCTGGTGGTCCAGTGGACGAAATGCCCGATGCGGGCAGTAAGTTTAATAAACCCCCTGAACATAGCTCCTGGTGCTAGTGTTCCTCCTCCTCCATTCACCATTTGTTCCCCATCATTCTCTGCCTCGTCATTATCTTCGCCACTCTACCGACCGATGTTCGGTTGTGACGCTTTATTGGAGAGAGCAGAGTTATCGGCATTAGTTTATCGAGAGGATAGTCCAGATTGTGAATGAATTCCTTCAGCATCTTGGACTGTCATAATGGTATGGGCTGCATGCCCATTGCTCTGCTCTGCACCAATGGGCGTGCATCCCTACTGGGCAGTCAGTCGGCGGGCGGCGGGCGGCAGGCGGGTGGGATGCTGCCACCCGCCGCTGCCTGGGGAGCAGGGGGCTTCATGGGTGGGTGGGGACACTAGCCACCAGGGCTATGTTCGGGGTTTATTAAACTTACGCGCGATCGGGCATTTCGTCCACTGGACCACCAGGGCTATGTTGGGGGGGTTTATTAAACTTGCTGCCCGCGATTGGGCATTTCGGTCCACTGAACCACCAGGGATATGCTGGGGAGCTACATTGCTGCCCGCGATCGGGCTGGGTACACTATGCCCGTGATCGGCCACTGGGGGTGGTGGTGGGGATTGTACACTGATTCCCCGTTATCGGGCTGCAGGGGGCGTCAGTCCCCGATGGCTGCTGCCTGGCAGGGCGCCAGGCGCAAGTCCTCGGGGATTGGCACACCTACATGCTAATGGCATACAAATGGGGCCATAATCAGATGGAAATGGACCCTCCTGCACCTTGCATGAATTATAGCCCCATTTGCATGTCACCTTTGGAATATTGGGATTTTGCGCATGGTGCAATGGTACTTGAACCACTGCAAGTTGAATGCTCCACTCTGTCAACTTGCGGTGGTGCAGTTCTACTGCGCCATGCACAGTGGCTTTGTGTGGGGTGATATTCAAAGGGTTGTCAATGCATCGCCTCAGACACACCCCCGCGCAACTATTTTGCGCAGCGCAAGGGCTTGCGCCTATGAATGGCGCAGTTTGAATATCCCACCCAGGGTGTTTATTTTTTGTCCTTGGTATTGACCGCTCTTGATAGGCTGCATTTCTTAAAGAGGAACTCACATCCCTAAATTCTAGCCTATCAGCCAGATAATCTGGAATTTTTGCTGCAACACATTTATAAGCCAAACAATATTTATGAAATTGTCTCCTCTCTGACAGAGAGATCCATCCTAATTTGTGATACATCAAACAGTGGTGGGTTTCCCTAGGACACTGTAGGATTAATCTTGCCAAGTGATTATAAAGTATATCTAATTTGTGCCATTTTTCAGAGTTGTAATAATCATATAGTGTATCTCTATAATCAAATAAAGGAAAAATCTGCAGTTTGACTATTTTCTTTATCGTATATCCCCCCCAAGCAATTTTTATTTCGATATAATAAACCCACCCTTTTTCCTACTGATTTAACCAGCTCATCCACATGCGAATTGCCAGTAGCTGAGGAGTCCACCCAGTAGCCCAAGTACTTGTAAGTCGTCACTTGATCCAATTTTTTCGCATCTGCATCAACTACTGATAATTTAGGACTAACTTTAAGTTTCGTATTGGTACCAAATATCATACATTTTGTCTTACTTGTATTCATTTTAAGTTTCATCATTGTCAGATATTCATATAGCCTATCAAAACTTATCTGTAATTTTACTTGAATCTCATCCAAAGATGGAGCCCGAGATATATACCATTGTATCATCCCGCAAGCGTGCATTGCATAGTTGCTACGCACACTAGTAACTTCGCCAGTTTGCAATATTTTCACTCCAGATTTTCAACATTGCCATTGTTCTGCACCTCCTTATGAATAGTATAGCTGTCATTTTTCACATCCTGGCCAAAATGTGTTTTCGCTCTTCCAGCGCACGATAGCGCGGTCGCTGTGGGAAATCAGTGTTCGGGACACATTAAGAAAATCACTCTGATACTGTTCATCAGCAGAGGGCCTAAGATGCCTATGCTAAAAATTTTGTGATGAAACTCCATAAAATGACTGTGTTACGAGCGAGCATTGTGCAATTTCCCCGCACCCTTGCAACTTCACAAATTAGTAATATTTTTATGCCAGATTTTCAACACTGGCATTTTTTTCACACCTCCTTATGAACAGTAAAGCTGTCATTTTTCACATCCTGGCTGAAATGTTTTTTCGCGCTTCCAGCGCAGAATACCGCAGTCGCTGTCGGAAATCAGTATTTGGGACAGATTAGGATCGAGCGAGTGAGAGAGGGGGAGTGACCGAGCTCAACTGAGCTCTGTCAGGACTGCTGTGGATTTCTTTGTGGGCAGGAAGAGGCACCAATGCAGACAAGAGTCCAGTACAAAAGGGCAGCCTGCAGTGCCAGGAGACACAGAACAAGTGAGTGATGGAGGGGGAGTGAGTGAGCTCAACGGAGCTCTGTTAGGACTGCTGCAGATTTCTCTGTGGGCAGAAAAAGGTGCAAACACAGGCAGGAGCCCAGTACAAAAGGGCAGCCTGCAGCACCGGGAGAAACTCAATGAGCGAGTGAGAGAGGGGGAGTGAGTGAGCTCAACGGAGCTCTATTGTGACTATTGTGGATTTCTTTGTGGGCAGAAAAAGGCAGAAACACAGGCAGGAGGCCCAATACAAAAGGCCAGCCTGCAGAGCTGGCAGAAATGGAATGAGCGAGTGAGAGGGGGGTAGTGAGCTAGCGCAACGGAGCTGTGTCGGGACTGCTGCAGATTTCTTTGTGTGCAGAAAAAGGCAGCAATGCACACAGGGGCCCAGTACAAAAGGGCAGCCTGCAGCGGCGGGAGAAACAGAACAAGCAAGTGAGAGAGGGGGAGTGAGTGAGCTCAACAGAGCTCTATTGTGACTGCTGCAGATTTCTTTGTGGGCAGAAAAAGGGTGGCAATGCAGGCAGGGCCCAGTACAAAAGGTAGCCTGCAGCGCTGGCAGAAACAGAGAACAAGCGAGTGAGGGGGTGAGCAAGCAATGGAGCTCTGTCAGGACTACTGCAGATTTCTTTGTGGGCAGAAAAAGGTGCCAAAAGAGGCAGGAGCCCAGTACAAAAGGGCAATCTGCAGCGCCAGGAGAAAAAGAATGAGAGAGTGAGACAGGGGGAGTGAGCGACCTCAATGAAGCTCTGTCAGGACAGCTGTGGATTTCTTTGTGGACAGAAAAAGGTGCCAATGCAAGCAGGAGCCCAATACAAAAGGGCAGCCTGCAGCGCTTGGAGAAATACAACAAGGAAGTGAGAGAGGGGGAGTGAGCGAGCACAACGGACCAAAGCAATCAACATTCGGCATTGACAAATGCTTGTTCTTTAGTGTCAACATGTTGTATCATTTTTATTTCAAATGTTTGCCAAGCCTGGCTGTTTTTGAAGTTCCCTTTTAACACTCTGAGAGTAAAACCACTGGTGGAGTAACCTGGTCTAGAAATATTTTCCCCTACTGGCGTATTTTCATTTTTATGGGTAACTGTGAATCTGTGGTGAGTCATTCTTGTTTTGAGTTCCTGTCCGGTTTCATCAATATAGCAGCCTTCCTCACATTTCTGCATTGTATCCTGTATACTACGTTGCTAGAAGAACAGGTATACTCGTTTTGGATTGTTGTTGTTTTTCCATTGTGTCTGTCACATCCAACTTTTGTATCTGTCATACTGCTCAGCTGTTTTCACTTTTGACCTGAGGAAGAGAGTTTCACTTCTCACAAGCTAGTCTTAAAAATAATTTTGTTAGCCCAATAAAAGGTATCACCTACGACATATTTGTTGTATTTTTTTCTGTACATTGTTGACTGGACTAACACAGTTACCACATTTCTCTTTTTTACTATCATGAAACTAAAAAGTTGCATAGTAGAGAATCTCTTTAAAAAACGCAAGACACACTGACTATGACTTTAAACATGCTTTAATACACATTGACCAAATAAAGATGGAAAATGAAAATTAGAAACTAATCTTTACCACTTCTCTTGAATGTTTTTGTGTCAGATTGTACTGGAAAGAATGCAAGGAATAAAGGAAGATTCTGCTCAGAACATTATGGAGCTGGAGTGGAAATATCCCCTGTTCTCTGAGCTGGAGTGTAAATAAATTATTTCTTTTCATTCCTACTCCCCTGCTCATGAAAACAAATGCATTTATTTGTGATTTGGCATATCCACTGGCATTGTATAAAATACATTACTGACATTTGGTTCACCACCCTGTAAGTATCCCTCCCTGTTCCTCAGCAATAGACGGTAGCAGACTACAACAATACCAAGTCAGCCTTCCTTTGCTATTGTCAAAAAAATGACTAGTTTACCTCCCCTGAAAAGGCTCATTGCATGACAGATGATTTGCCAGTGGATATTAGATCAAATATTGATGCCAACTCTAGGGTGCAGTAAATAGATAAAGATAAGATGGATGGATAGATAAGCTAGATGGATAGAGACAGATTGATAGATAGATAGATAGATAGATAGATAGATAGATAGATAGATACACAGTTAGTTTAGATAGGTGAATGTGCAGACAGAAAGAGAAACAGAGGGACAGACAGACAGTGAAATATAAAGATTTGTAACAGTGCACAATACTGTTAGCATTAAGGTAACTGAAGACGTAACTGAAGAGAGCTGATAATAACTTATACAATCTGAACTGAACCGTAAAGTGTCCTGCCGCTGATAATTTATACAATCTGAATTGAACTGTAAAGTGTCCTGCCGCTGATAATAATTTGCACAATCTGAACTAAACTTTAAAGGTTCCAGCCACTGATAGTAATTTACACAATCTGAACTGAAATGTAAAGTGTCCTGCACTGATAAGCTCTTCTATGATAAACCTTAGTGCACCAGGGTGCATAGCATCATACAGCTATATTTACTGTTTACTAAAGATGTTGTTGCAGTAATCAGATGAAGAGGCAGTACAGGGGAATGCATCTCATATGAATAGCTGCAGAATTAAATAATCTTTAGTTGTATTCTAAAAAAACACCTGCAACAATCTATTTGAAAAGTGCACATACCTGCTTTTTTGTAATCAGTTTGACTTTTCTTGTCACCTCTGTCGTAGTTCGCAGTTGCTTCTGTCAGCCTGTCAGTTGATCAGAGCATTAAATGACTTGTCTAGGAAGTGGAAGATTTCCTGTTTAATATTTGCGCTAGCTTGGTTTTTGTGTGTGTGTGTGTGTGTGTTTTTTTAACCTGCTGTTATATTATGGTTCATGAAGCATGTGACTTTCAAATAAGTGTGTTGTGAGTTGGAGCACAACAAATATCAAATATGGAACAAATAAATAACAGACATATCTTAAGAAGGGAGCTGGAGGACTTCTGACCAGGGATCTATCTATTTGTTAAGAACAGGAATGGAAATGCAAGGAAAATCTCTATAAAATTAATTTATATAATACAGTATACTACAGTAATAAATTAGGACATGAAGCTGATTAAACATTGTTCATCTGAGTATTCTTCACATGGTGTCCATGCTGTGTCAAAAGTAAAACTAAGGTTATATAACATATTACATGAGATATTATGGGGCATGACTAACAGTATCACTACAAGTGGCTCCAGAGGTTATTAAATTGTTGAATATGATTCATGCTACTGAAAAAGCATGGAATAGCCTTATTACAACACAGTAGCTAATCATAGCCCTGCAGTACTCCACAGCATTGCTCCATATTCTTATGGTAACCTGCAAGAAAGAATCCTTTAAACTCTGAAGTAGCTTTATTTTTCATGAAGTAAATAAAGTTACATTTTTTTTAACTCTACTGATTTTACAAATCAAAATATCACTCATATGAAATATACAAGTGCATACAAACATACAAATGCGCCAGCAGATAAAGGCCTTACAGTCTATCTCATTTGCTAAAATGTGCAGTTTACACTGCATTTAGAGATAAAACTGCCCCCTCCCCATATCCCCCTTGACTCCTGTCAAATACCCTCTCCCCCCTACCTGCAGCTTCCCCCCCCTCACCCTGTCCCAACTTCTCCTGAAGCTCTCTACCATTTATAGGAATACTACCTCTGCCAGCAACTAATTCCATATGTTCATCACCCTCTCAGTGACAAAGTGCCTTCTCATCTCCCTTCTGAATCTCCCCCCCACCAGCTTTAGGCTGTTACCCCTAGTGATCGTGTTTCCACTAAAGCTGAAGAAGCCCTTGGTGCTCACCCTGTTTATACCTTTAAGGTACTTGAAGTTTTCAGTCATGTCACCATTTCCATTCTGTCCTCAAGAGAGTACATGTTGGGTTCCCTGAGCCTCTTCCCACAGGTGTTGCCCTGCTGCCCTGGATAACCTTGGTTGCCCTTCTCTGGACTGTTTTCTACAAGTTGATATCTTTCTTAAGATAATGGCACCAATACTGCACATTATACTCTAGATGTGATCTCTCTAGAGCCCTTCACAGTGGCAAAATGATTTCCATCTTCCTGCTGGTGAATCGCCTGGCTATTCACCTCAACATCCAGTTAGTTTTGGCCACAGCCTTCCTGCACTGTGCTGGGTATTTCAGGTCAGTCATGATAAATACACCCTGGGCCTTTTCCTTCTTCAACCTGGTTACCTGCACACCACTCAACCAGTATCTGGTCTCTGGGGTTTCACCCCCAAGCATACAGTTACACTTTTAAATGCTGAACCCCAGTTACCAAATGCCAAACCACCTCTCTAGTCTAGCCAGGTCTTCCCTGAGCTCCTCTCTCCCTTCCTCAATGTCCACCATCCCACAGAGCTTTATCTCAGCTGTGAGCAGGCATATCTTACCCCTGATCCCATCCACAATGTCACTTAAGAATATGTTAAACAACACTAAACCAAGCACAGAGCCCTATGAGACCCCGCTGATCACAGGTCTAGCTTCTAAGAATCCCCCTCCCCCACTACAACCCTTTGACTGCTATCCTATAGCCAACTTCTGACCCACACAATGAGCTTAGCCCCCCTCCACCCCAGGTCTTCTAGCTTCCTAACCAGTCTTCTGTGAGGCACAGAGTTGAAGGTCTTGCTGAAATCCAGATACAGGATATCAACTGTTTGGCCCTTGTCCACGGTCCTGGTGACCCAGTTGATGAAATCAGTAAGGATCAGGGCCGGCCCATCAGCACAGCGGCGGTGCTACTGCTTGTGATGCCAGTGACCCAAGTCCAGGAATTAGCTTGGGTCATAGGGGCAGGCCGGGGGAGGAGGATCACACATCCCAGGGGACACTCTCCTCCTTCGGGGATGGAGGGCTCCATTGTCCACAGTGATACCGCCACCTGGGCTACCATAGATGGCAGTGCAGCTGGGAATAGTGTTGGCAGGGAGTATGTTGCTGACACCAGTGTGAGGATCTGCACATTGTGTGCACATGCACACCTTGGCTTCACTATGTGCGATGTCCCAGGAGGGTGAAACAGAGGAAAGATCTGTGACACCAGCACCTCTGCAATCAAGATGGCTCCGGTATATCCAGGCCACCCCAACTTTGCCAGCACTGACTGTACCTGACACAACTAGAGTCCAGAGATGTGTTAAACAGGTCTGCCAGGGTATTTACCAGAGCCTCTGGCAGTTCCCTTAGGACCCTAAGGTGTACACCATCTGGCCCTGGAGAATTATGCATGTTTTTAAGTACCCTGTCAGCATGAATGACACCGTCCATAACTCCCCCTCCTGTCCCCACACCCATTCCCTTGTGGTACTAGTCCGTCATTCTCTCTAATGAAGACTGAATAGAAGTGCTTGTGAAGAACATCTGCATTCTCTTCACTACCCTCTGCCAAACCACCTTCTTTCATTAATCTGTTTCATACTTGGTGTTTGTTTTCTCCTTTATATATTGGAAAAATAACTTCTCCCATGGTTTTACCCCCTGTGCTAGATGTACTTCATTTTTAGCTTTTGCCAACCTAATTGCTTTGCTTGCCTCTCTTCACTAAGCAGAGTAATCCACCCTATCCTCTTCCCTTTAAGTATGTCTGTACTTCTAGAAGGCTGCCCTCTTGTCACATACAGCTGTTACCACCTCCTTTCGACACCAGCTGAGCTTTTTGGCTTTAGTTTTCTTACTTTTGATTTTGACACACTCGTTAGTGGCCTCCATCAGTACCTCGTTTATTATTGCCCATATCTGTCCTACTTCAATTTCCCTTCTGATTCCAGCCAGGCAAGCTACAAGAATTTCTCCTATCCTGCTAAAGTCAGCCTTCCTAAGGTCCAAACCTCTTGTCTATGTTCTGACCATCCCCCTGCCCATATCCAGTACAGCTCCCTCCCTAGTGGGTTCCAAGACATCCTGGGCCTGGAAACCACTCTGAAATGCCTCCAGCAGTACTTGCTCCCTAATGCAGGGGGTAACCAAGATATTCCAATCCATCCCTGGTGGATTAAAATTCCCCATTTTCACTACCTCCCCATTACTGGCAGTTTCGGTGCTTTGAGACCCTAGTACCCTGTCCAATTCCTTTTCCTGGGAAGGTGGCCTGTAGATCAACCCCATCCTTAGTTTCATCCCCCAGTGAGTTGTACCTGTACCCACAGCACTTCATTCTTACCTTCCGCTGCTTCTTTTCTGGTACAAGTCATCCCTTCCTTCATGTACAGAGCCATGCCTCCTCTTCCCATCTCCCTATCCTTCCTATATAGTTTATACCCGAGAACTGCAAGGTCCCAGTCATGCTTTAGTGTGGCCCATGTCTCTGTGATGACCACTATGTCCACCACTCTGTCTGCCACCAGAGTCTGTAAGTCTGCCATCTTGTTTCCCAGGATTCTGGCATTCAGAGATACCACCCTCCACCACAACTGGAGACCTCCTTTCTTCTTGATCTGCGCCATTACCCCCTTCTCCTCCTTCAGTCACCCCCCACCTTCACTAGCTTCATCTGCCTCCTCTCCATGCTAGCATGACTGGGAGGGAGGCCTATTGGCTCTCTCCATCAGGAGCTTAAGGGTGCTATGCACCCTGCTTCCTCCCCACTGTTAGTTCATATTGAGGTTGTTCTCTATGCATTCCTACAGCTTGCCCTTCATGACCCTTGTACCCTGTCTACTCAGATGCAACCTGTCCAGTGAATAGCAGTCTTTGTTATCCCAGGTTCTTCCCCAGCCCCCAATGAGCCTGTACCCTTCCTTTTCACACCACCTTCTAAGCCATCTGTTAAATTGACACTATCCTTGCCTTCTTTGGCGTACTAAACCTCAGAACTGGAAGCGCCTCTGAGAAAGCTACCATTCTCTCTGCTCTCTGCAAGTTTTCTCCACTTACCCGAACCTCTCTTGCATCTCCCTCACATCACATCCTGCAAAGTCATTCATCTCAAAGTGCACTATGACATGGGACTTCCTTCCCCCAACCCAAGGATTGCAATATCAATGACCCATTCTTCCTGCCATCATTGCTGGCATACATCCTACCCTCCTGTAGCTCACCCTTGACTGCTTCCTTCCCCATCTCGCCCCTTCACAACTGAATCTCCTTAGATTACCACCCTCACTCCTCCATTCTGGGCCCTCTCTCCTCTCTGTCCATTCTACTGCCCTCTCCCATCTACCTCCTCTTTCCCTGCTTGTCCCTCTTGTATTCACTCCAACTTACTACCCCAGCTGTCCTTTTTCCCGTCCCCTCCTCCTCCTCTGCCTCTCTCTCCTTCAGGTATGCCCTCTGTCTTACCCTTTTGCTCTCTCTCCGGCCTACCCTCCACCCTTCTCTTATGCTTCCCTTCTGTCCTGCCTTTTCATTCTCCCTTGTCCTCCCACTCCCCTTCTCCACATGCCCTGCTCCTCTTTACTGAACTATTTCCAACACCCTCCCTTCTTCTCCTGGTGCCTCCCTCCCATTACCTCCCTCCCTATCCCACTGTTCTGCCCCATACCTCCAGGTTCCCCCTCCTCCTCCTCCCTATCCAGTGGGAGGAATCTGTTCTGCATCTCCAACTCTCAAGATACTCTCACTGCCACCCCCCCCCCACTGTCCAGCTTTCTCTTTCCCCTCACTGTAATCCAGCTCCCTTTCTAAGCCTCTTTCCTCTGGGGAGAGGGACCCCTTGGACCTGTCTAGGCACCTGTTCTTTCCTCCCCTCCCTTGGCCCCCATCCACTTATCGCCATACCTGCTTCCCTACCCTTTCTAGCCCCTAAGCCCTGCATCCCCTCTGCCCACCTTTCATCACTCTATACACACCCCCTCCATCAGTGCACCTATTTCTTGTCTCAGCTGCCACACCTCTGCCCTCAGCTGACTAAACTTCCTGCAAACTAGGCATCTCTAAATCTCCCAGAGTGGTTCCAGAAACACCACAGCTCTACATCCTCTGCACCCCACAACCCTTCCCACTCCACTGTGCCCCAACTGCATGCCCTGTCCCCACATGCTAAGTTTCTATGCCCTCCTAAAAGTGTGCTTAGGTAAACCCCTTAAACCTTTTGTATCTTCTGCTTTGGACTATTTGTAGACTTGCTTAACAAATGTGCTGTACACCTTCCTGCTAGCTTTCCTGCCTTCCAGCTCCCCTGTTGGCTGACTCTAAATTGGAAGTAGATGAGATCCTCAAATATCATTGCTATCCAACCTGCTAATTCCCCTGTAGGATGACCCTAGATAGTGAATATCAGAGATCCCCTTTTCCACTGCTACCACCAGCTGCCTACTTTAGAGACCAAGATTGATAGATATAGGACAGTTACACAGAGTCATTGATTGTGGTGGGATTCGATACTGGGACCTCCTGTATAACATAATTTGGGGAATACATTATGAAAAAATACCAGATTTAACATATGCTAATATGTACAACCTTAAATATTGTAGACTTTGCACAGCTAATGGCCAGGACCACTATATAAAATATATTTTTTAATCATCACTATCCCAGGTACATATGTAAACCCCTGCCTGGTGTCTAGGGGTATGCCAAATGATAATTTGATGGGAGGCGGTGGCTGCACAGCCAAAAAACACAGCCCAGAACTAAGAAAGGAAACACTACCTGATTCACTTGGGTGTTGCAGGTGCTGGATTGGCTCCATCGAGGTGTCCTCAGACCTCCAGGGAATGCAGAGATGGTACACTGGAGGAAGGATGCTGACCTTCACCTGACTGGCCTTGCCAGCTTAACCCATTGGCTTTTGTAGACTGTCTTCACCAGACAGGGCTCTCGACGTACTCCTTGATGGTGTGTTGGTTCATCGGGATCACACTCCGGAACACAATGGGAACATGGCCACGGAGGCAAACTTCTTTTAGCAGCAAACAGTTTCCTCAAAAAATAAGTCAAACATCAAAACAGAAGGAACATGGGATCCTTTTAATAAACAGCTAATATGAACAGAAACAGTCAGTCCATGGAGCAGTAAATCACAAACAACTTGCTCTGGTCTGGTAGGGTCATATCATAAGCTAATTTATGCTCTGGAATGAACAGGTCACATCAGAAGCTAAATTCCAGGGTGCTACCTATAACCTAGGCAGCTACAGTCCAAATGCAGGAGCAAACCTTGAGGCTGAATAAAGGCCTTTAACAGCCAGCAGCTTAACTTGTGGCCGAATTAGGCCACTAGACGCAGAACAGCATTTAATACTTTCTCAGACACAGAGCTTCAACCTTTGCCCAGGGCCAAAAGGAACCAGAGAGGCTGTCCCTGATCCCCCCAAAACCCACTGGCACCCATATCACAGTCTCTACATAGTTTGCAACAGTGAAGAATCTTTGGGACCTGGGGTGGAGCCAGAACCCATGAAACCCCTCATCTCTTCAGTTGCTACCTCTTTCTTCCTTTCATCTTTCCTCTGATATGGGTCCCATTCTGCTTTACTCATTCTCTCCTTCTCCCTTAACAGCAGTGGTCCTCTTTAATTGAAGCAGGGCTCCCAAACCAGTGCAGCACTTGGGTTCCGCCCCAATGGTGGGGTTCCAAAACCAGATGGCCACCGCCACATCCTTCTTCTGACTGCTGCATGGACCAAACAACATGGCCACATGGCCAAGAGGGCATACACCCTGCTCCAACCTCTTCCTCTCTCTGCTCCCTCTTAAATCCCTCTTTCTTAGCCCTGCCCTCCCTTTTATCCCCTAACCACACAGGCACCAAACCCCAAGAGGTCCAATCAAGGACTGATCCTGAGGCACCAAAAAAGAAAATAACACTGTCCCTGAGTGCCTTTGAGATCGGTAGTCCACTTTAAACTATTTACATTTGGCCCCAATTGATGCCAGCTGGCACCAAAACTACTCTCCTTAAAATGAGAAGCTGCCCCTTTAAATTTCCTATTCTTGCCAGCCATGCATGCGCACTGCACATGGGTCTGCCATCTGTATTTACATTTAATTCTTTTTTACACCTGGAGCAGTCCAGAGCTCAGCAATCCCCAAAACAAGATTTGAGACCACTCCCACCAACCCCAGAGGCATGAACACAACCCGCCACTTGGCTTGAGCCTGAAAAGGCCAAGATAGCCAGGAAACAAGCCACAGTCGCAAGCCACACCAACAGGGGGTCACCAGGTGTGACTCCCACCTGGAGCCATAGGACCACAATCGCCAAGGGGTGTGACCAGAGACCGCCACCTGGAAGTTAGCCCACTTCTGGGGCTTTACACACTCCCCTTGGCAAACACTTATCATCCTGGTGATCCAAGACTCACTACTCTTACTCTAAACCTAACTAGCACTACCTATCCTAACACTAACCCGGCTCCCTAAACCACCCAGGAATTACTGTTCCTACTGGGCAACCCACCAACCAGACCTATGAAAAGACCCAAAGGCTCGACCTACCCAACAGCATCCCCAGCCACTCATCTAATCCCTACCTGGCCAGTAGCTGACCAAACCTACGAAGACCAGAAGCTCAACTGGCCAATGGCATCCCAGGTTTTTCTGCCTTGGATACCCACCACTAAACATACAGACGGATTGCTTTTAGTTCACTCAGCAACATCCCAAGTTCCCATTCTCAGTTTTACCACCTACACCCTTTTTTATTACTGCCAGTTGCCTGCATTGGACTGCCTGGACATTTAATAATGCACAAAGCTCATAGCTGCAAAACTTCAAGATTAGTCACCACAGCAAAAGCACAGTACTAAAGCACTTTAGCTAATTGAAATCTTGCACACACAGCAACATTTTGTTAATTCCCCATAATAATATATCCCCCCATTTCAACCATAGCATGTATTTAAACAGTGGACCACCTGTCCCAATTACGACATTAAAGAAGTACAACATTCAAACAAGAAATACACATTATAGCAAAGTGCAGAACCAGTTACACCATTGTTGTTATTTTGTTTTTTCAGATAAGGTCCATTTCCCCCCAAAAGCCCATTGTCCATGGAAAAAGTTTGCAAGTCTCTGCTAGGGGCTACTTTTTAGTCCAAGCCCGTGGAGCTCTAAATAACCAGGGTCAAACCACCCAAAAGACCTGAGCCCTAGGTCAAATGGGGCGTCCCCCAAAGTGCAGTCACTTTTTACACTCCACCACTTGCTTCAGTCGCAGCTGATGACAGAAGCAAAACACTGGCAGTTCCATGAAGAAAAGGCATGAAATGTCTCAGTTCCATGCGCTATCTTAACTATGCAATTCTGAGCAGTCCAACTAATGGAAGACTTCCACAGCGTACCCAGTACCCAATTTTTAGTTCACCATGGCCAGGCCACCCCAAAATCACATCCTGGATGAGCCTTACAGTGTAAGTCCCCTCTACGGGTAAGTCAGATGGTAATTTGATGGGAAGGGGTGGCTGTACAGCAGGAAAACAGTCCAGAACTGAGACAGGAAAACAGTATCTGTATTCCCTCAGGTGTTGCAGGTGATGGATTGGCTCCACTGGGGTGCCCTCAGACCTCCAGGGGATGCAGAGTTGGTACACTGGAGGAAGGACACCAACCTTCACCTGCCTGACCTTGTCAACTTTGCCCGCAGGCCATTGTAGACTGTCTTCATCAGGCAGGCTTCTCCACATCCTCCTTAATGGTGTATTGGTTCATTGGGATCACACCCCAGAACACAATGGAAACATGGCCATGGAGGCAAACTTCTTTTAGCAGCAAACAGTTTCTTTAACAAATGAGGCAAACACCAAAACTGCAGGAACAAGAGATCCCATTTAACGAACAGCTAATCTGAATAGGAACAGTCACTCAATTGAGCAGTAAATCACAAACAACTTGCTCTGGACTAGGAGGGTTATATCATAAGCTAATTTATGCTCTGGAATGAACAGATCAAATCAGAAGCTAAATAGCAGGGTGCGACCTATAACCTAGGCAGCTACAGTCCAAATGCAGACAACAAAACCCGAGGCCAAATAAGGCCTTTAACAGCTGGCAGCTTAACTTGTGGCTAAGTTAGGCCACTAGACGCAGAACAGAATTCAATCCTTTCTCAGACACAGAGCTTCAACCTTTGCCCATAGCAAAAAGGAACCAGAGGGCTGTCCCCTAATGCCCCATAACCCACTGGCACCCATATCACAGTCTCTCCATAGCTTGCCATGGCAAAGAGTCTTTGGGACCAAGGGTGGAGCCAGAACTCCTGAAACCTCTCACCTTTTCAGTTGCCACCTCCTTCCTCCCTTCATCTTTCCCCTGATATGGGTCCCATTCTGCTTTACCCATTTCTCCCCTTTACCCTTAACAGCAGCATTCCTTTTTAATTGAAGCAGGGCTCCCAAACTGGTGCATCACTTGGGGTTCACCCCAACAGCAGGGCTACAAAACCAGATGGCCACCACCACTGCATCCTTTTTCAGACTGCTGCACAGACCAAACAACAAAAAACAAGATGGCTGCATGGCTGAGTGGGCGAATGCCTGGCTCTGACCTCTTCCTCTTTCTGCTCCCTCTTGAATCCCATTTCTTAGCCCTGAACTCCCTTTTATCCCCTAATCACACAGGCGCCAAACCCCCAAGGTCCAATCATGAACCAATTCTGAGGCACCAAAAAAAACCACTGTCCCCGGATGCCCTGTGGGACTGATAGTCCCATTTAAGCGATTTATAGTTGACCCCAATTGGTGCCAGTCAGCACCAAAACCACTCTCCTTAAAAAGAGGAGCAGCTTCTCCTTTACATTTTCTATTCTCAGCAGTTTATTTCATTCAGTGCAAGAGATGCCTACAAACAGCCTATGTGGGAGGGACAGGGCAGCCTCTCCATAGTAGAATGAACCTGCACAGACAAACTGTTAATATAAAGATGACTGAAAAACAAGTGGGGCAGCACTTCTCTTAGACTGATCACTCCATCTTAGATATGCCAGTAATGATCTTAAAAGGAAGTTTCAAAAATATACAACAGAGACAGGCTTTTGAAGTCAGGCTTATTTCACTTCTGAATATGGTAGAAGATGGCATGAACATTGATTTGGGTTTTATGACACATTACCCGACAAACTTACACAGACCTTTAATACAAAGGATGGATATATAATATTACATCAGTGTGTTTTTGTTTTAATAGTGTATGGTTATAGGGTCCCTTTTAACTGGTCATCAATATGTTGGTTTCACAACAAAAATCTATGTGTGGGGAGGTAGGGGATGGTGTTTTTTTTTTGGGGGGGTTGCATGTGTGGGGGGTTGGAGTTGTGGTTATATGAGGTAAGCTTATATTCAGGTTCATGACATAATGATGTTACAGTGTGTTAGGACTCCTGATTCTCATAAAGAGTGTATATTTATAGTACTTTCTACCAACTATAAGTCTATATGATGATGTTTTCTGGGGAAGGGTTTAATTCCATTAGGCTTTGGTTCAGATTCCTAACACTGCTACTGTACATATAGTAGATTGATTATATACTGACACATTGAACTATAATCCTATTAGGATGCATCTCGTTTTCTAGGGGGTCCTTGGTAGCTATTTTATTGGACACTAATGCTGACAATTGATATAATTTTGTAAAAAACTATCTTGTTATAGCACTGTAGGTTTTAATGTTTATGGAATATATTAACTGATTGAGTATATAGTTGAGAAAATATTTCCAGATAGGTTTAATACTAGAGGAATGTGTGAAACAGTTTGCTCCCACTAGGGAAACTTTTCTTTATATCCATCAATGGCCATAGATAGAAAATGTATGTTTTGTAGTCATTTTTAGCATGGAATTCTATTCCATTTTTAACATGTACTTAAAGAGGGCTCCCATGGTTAGTAAATGTTGAGACAGTCTTACTGTTAAGTGCCCTGCTGCCCGACTTGCATTCCTTGATGTCTGTTGTCACAAATCTACTCAGCAGGTCAGGCCCTCTACTCCCAAAGTGCCAACCTCTGAGTGCAGTCTTGTGAACAGTTTAACAGAACAAGATTTAAACAGTGCAAATTCCTACTTACAGTACTTAGATTTGGCTCTCTTTCTAAATACTTGTTTACAGTGCTCACAATCTTTCCTTGTCAGAGTCTAGGTAAAAGCCTTTAAGTAAAACAGAATTATTTCCTAAAGTAAACTGTATTTGCCTACCCCTTTTGTGTGAGGTCATCTAGCTCCTCCTCTGTCAGATTATATATAAAAAATACATATCATACAAAAACAGGATGCCTTTTCAAAGTATTACATTCTGCAACTTCAACATAATTCATGTCCTTCAAATGACACTTTGTTGATCTCATAATAAGTTTCCTCCTTCCAGGACATGAAAGCATCTTTATGATTTTCACACTCTTGTGTCATAAGCTGGGTTTTCCCTCCAACGTCATAAAATGGATATGATCTTCCATCTTAGCAACGACAGCTGTAATTATCTCAGAAAAACATGAGATCCTTGATTAAGGCCTTCCATGTAACACACTGTCTCTAAAAACTGAGTGTGTGTGACACACATGCTGTTTTCAGAAGTTCTCATGGCTTTCATCTTTCAGCTGAAACCTGGGGGGGAGAGTGAGTGAGGTCACTCCTAGAGCATCAGATTTTCAGTAGAGACACTCAGTAATACATTTTATATTAAAAAAGTGATACAGCACTCGGAACTGGCTGTCCACATCACAATTTCTCTCCAGCTAGACTGAATTTGGGGGTTCTATCCCCTACATGGGATGAGCTTCCCAAATCATTTCACTCCTCATTGACCCTGGACAGCCCGTCTGAGTTCTGATTCTTCGCTCCAGCGCTATGTATGATTCTTAGATCATACCCTTGTAAAGCAAGACTCCATCTTAGTAGTCTGCTATTGTTTTTCCCCATCTGTGTAGCCAAACTAGGGGGTTGTGGGCAGTCAATACCACAAAATGCTGCCCATACAAGTATGGCTCTAGCTTCTTTAGGGCCCACACTATGGCAAGACATTCTTTTTCCACCGTGAAGTAAGCTTGCTCCCTGGGAAGCAGCTTTCTGCTCAGGTACACTACTGGGTGATCTGTCTCTTGGCTGGACGTCTGGCTCAGTACTGTTCCAATACCCACGTCTGAGGCATCCATCTGAACTATTAAGGTTTTGCTATAGTCAGGACTTGTCAAAACAAGAGCACTGCACAGTGCCTCCTTCAGTCTGGTAAAGGCTTCCTCACAGGCTGGGCCCCAGGTAATTTTCTTTGGCATCTTTTTCTATGTCAGGTCAGATAGGGGAGCAGCCAGGGCACTGTAATTTGGTACAAATTTCCTGTAGTACCCTGCTGTCCCTAGAAAGCTCCTGACCTGCTTCTGGGTTTCTGGTCTGGGCCATGCCTGGATCACCTCTATCTTTATTTGGTTACAATGGAGCTGTCCCTGGCCTACCACATGCCCAAGGTATGCCACTTCTCCAATGGCCACCTGGCACTTCTCGGCTTTGACAGTGAGCCCAGCCCTCTGTATTCCATCCAGCACTTCCCTAAGGTGGGACAGGTGTTCCTCCCAGCTGGTACTAAAGATGGCAATGTCATCCAGGTGCACCACGGCGTACTCCTCAGCACCATTTAACACCTGGTTCACCAACCTTTGGAAAGTGGGTGGGGCGTTCTTCATTCTGAAAGGTATTACTTTAAACTCAAATAGTGATGAAGGCCGACCGCTCTGTCTGTCAACTCTACCTGCCAATACCCTTTTGTCAGGTCAATGGTCGTAAGGTAGGTCGCCCCTCCCAACTTGTCCAGGAGTTCATCCGTCAGGGGCACTGGGCAGACATCGGACTTTGTGACTGCATTCAGTCCACAATAGTCCACACAGAAATGAGTTGAGCCATCTAGCTTAGGTACAAGGACTACAGGTGAGGCCCAGGGGCTGTGGGATCTCTGGATTACCCCTAAATCCAGCATCTCCTCCACTTCCCTCCTAATGTCCTTTTGGACAGCCTCTGACACCCAATATGCTGTCTGCCGTATGGGTGTCTGTGCCCCTGTCTCCACATCATGAATCGCTAAGTGGGTTAGTCCAGGCTTGGTGCTAAACAATGGGGCAAAGTCTGCTAAAACCTCCCTCACTTTTTGGATCTGGTCCGGGGCCAGCTGGGGAGACAATTTAACTGCCTTGACAGGGGACTCCTGCTTACTTTCCTCCAGCAAATCCAGAAGGGGGTCTCCTTCATCCGTCTCCTTCCCATGACTACACACTGCAGACACCATGTCAGCCCTATCTGCATATGGCTTCATCATGTTGACATGGTATATCCTTTCTGTCTGTCTTCTGTCAAGTAACTCCACAATGTAGTTCACATCATTTACCTTCCTAACCACTTTGTACGGTCCTGTCCACTCAGCTTGCAGCTTGTCTTTCCGGACTGGAATAAGGACCATGACTTCCTGACCCACCATGTACGAGTAAGCTCTGGCTCTGCGGTCGTACCACACTTTTTGTTGGGCAGCTGCCAGGTTGCTCTGTACTGTCCCCATAAGCTCCTTCAGCCTTTCCCTAAACCTAAGGACATAATCCACAATGGGAGTTCCCTGGGTGGCATGCTTGCCTTCCCAGTTCTCCCAGATCAAGTCTAGAGGCCCACGTACCCAGCATCCATATTAGACTTCAAAGGGAGAAAATCCTGTCGACTCTTGGAGCACCTCCCTGTATGCAAACAACAGACGTGGAAGGTATTTCTCCCTGTCCCCCCCCATTCTGTTCAGCAAATGCCTAGAGCACTGACTTTAGGGTACCATTGAATTGTTCCACAAGTCCATTGGCTTGTGGGTGATACAGTGTTGTGTATCTCTGCACCACCCCACACTTTTCCCATAAACATTTCATCAGGTCTGACATGAAGGAACCCCTCAATCGGTGATAACCTCCTGCGGAAACTCAACACAGGAGAAAAGCCCAAGTAAGACATCTGCCACTTTGTCTGTCCCCAGTGAGGACAGGACGACTGCCTCTGGGTACCGGGTGGCATAATTCACCACAGTCAGGATTAATCTCTTCCCTGAGGAGCTGAGGGTTTTTAAAGGCCCCTCAATATGAATTCCCACCCTCTGGAATGGCTCCTCCACTATGGGCAATGGAATCAGGGTGGCTTGCATTTTCTTGCCTGCCTTCCCTCTTTCCTGGCACCGGTGACAAGACCAGCAATACTCCTTCACCTGCTGGGTGAAGTTAGGCCAGTAGGAGTTCTGGGCCAACCGCTGCATTGTGCACATGATTCACAGATGACCAGAAAAGGGAATATCATGTGCAATCTTGAGCAACTGCTCACAATACCCTTGGGGAACGACAAGCTACTTTCCTAGCATCCTTCCCTCTGTCTGTACTGCTTGAGTATACATAAGTCCATTTTCCCAATAAACCTCATGTCAGCCATCACCTCCTTGCGCTCCATCAGAGTCTGCCCAAACCCACAGCATCTCTAAACTAGGATCACCCCTCTGAGCAGCTGGGAACCCCTCACACAGTCCCAAAGCATGGGACAGGCCCCCTCAGTCACTAAACAAGGGTCCCTAGCACTAGTATCAGGGCCATCAAGATCACTGTCAATCCCAACCCACTGACAATGGGTCACCCCTCCCTCTTTGGAGTAACCTTCCGTAGCTGTGTGGTCACTTGCTACCGGGGAAATTTCTACCCCCTTTTTATCAGTCTCCCCATCTGGAGACAGGCTGTGGAACCAGCCTCCCTGTGGTTTCCACAATGGCTTCTGTGGGGTTCAGGGAACTACAATTTTCTCTTGCCACTTGGCTACGGGTAACTGCACATACCTTCCCCTGTTGGAGATTGCTACCCAGGTTCACATCCACTGCTAATGTTTTGGCTATAGCCACCTGTTGCACAGTTCCCCTGTTTCACCCCAGTCTAGGAAAACACTAGCCAGTGGCAATGTTTTCACTTCACCAGTAAACCCTTGTACAGTGACGTATTTATTGGGTATAAGCTGACAAGGCTGTACCAGATTCCCCTTTACCAAGGTCAGGGATGCCCCTGTGTCCCTTAACCCCATGTCTGCACACCATTTACTATGACTGAGTGCATGTTCTCCTTCATGTTCACTGGCATTCTCCCAGGGACACACAAGCAACCCACTTCTTTTCTAGCACCCTGTTGTGTATTATGGCTTGCCTTTTTGGGACACTCTCTGGCAATATTCCCAGTTTCCTTAAACAACCAACATTTAGTTCTTTTCTCAGAGAAATATTTTCTCTGAAACCTGGGGCTAATTGGTTTTGGTGGAAGCAGTGAGGGTTTTAGCTGCCCTGAAGATGCGCTTTTCCTTTCTGCACTGCCATGCCCACCCCATTCGCTCTCAGAGCAGGTCTGCTCTTGGCATAGCGGTCCTAGAGTTCAGCAGCCTCTTGCACTGTTTTTGGATCTTGGTCCTCTAGCCAGGTTTTTAGCTCTGCTGGGCATGCCCAATAAAATTGTTCTAATAAAATCACATTTTCAATTTTATTAACAGAGTTTGCCTCAATTCCTTCCCACCAACGTTTTAAAAACTGGCATTGTTTCGTGGCTAGCTCCTTATAGCTCGTATCAGGGCTTCTCCTGAGCTTATGGAATTTAGCTCTGTATGATTCAGCAGTTAATTCAAACTTTTTTAACAGTGCAGCTTTTAGCTTGCTGTAATCATTGCTGTCCTCATTGTCCATTTGACCCAATGCATCCTGAGCTTTCCCGGTATGTAGTGGGGATAGCTGGAAGCTCCAGGACTCTCTGGGAATTTTAGCCTGAATATAAACTTTTTCAGAAAAATTTAAAAAGGCATCCATGTCTTCCCCCTCTTTAAACTTGGCTATTAATTTGGAGTTCAACTTGTAACCCAGTCCTGCAGTCCCAGTTAAACCCAAGCCACTTACCTGCTCTGGTGCCACTGGTCAGAGTTGTAGCTTCTCCAGTTCGTGTTGCCTCTGGCACTTCTCTCTCTTCTCCTCTTTATGATTTTCGCACTCCTGTGTCATAAGCTGGGTTTTCCCTCCGTCATAAAATGGATATGATCTTCCATCTTAGCAACTACAGCTGTAATTATCTCAGAAAAACATGAGATCCTTGATTAAGGCCTTCCATGTGGCACATTGTCTCTAAAAACTGAGTGTGTGTGATACACATGCTGTCTTCAGCAGTTTCTCATGGCTTTCATCTTTCAGCTGAAACCTGGGTGGGGTGAGTGAGGTCACTCCTAGAGCATCAGATTTTCAGCAAAGACATTCAGTAATACATTTTACATTAAAAAAATTATACAGCACTCAGAACTGGCTGTCGACATCACATCTGTTATCAGTTAAATATGTTTAAATCATTTAAAATCTGTGTTTTTAGTATGCGCATTCACCTCGTCGTTCTGAGCCAGTTGGTGTTGATCATCAAACTGGAAGTGACACATTCTCTTCAAATCAAGTCAAATCAGTATTTATTTGTAGTGCGCTTTTCAAAATACCAAAGTACAAATACATAACAAGGATAACAAATATCAATAATAAATACAAATATAAAAACATTAAAAGGCAACAGATAGACCAGATGTTACATTTGACAAGCTTACTCAAATAATTAGCTCTACAATGAAGCTTTAAAAGACTCAGTGGACAGGCACTCTTTAATCCAATGAGGTAGAGAATTCCACAGGGTTGGAGCCATGAAAGAAAAAGCTCTGGCCCCAGATGACTGAAGACGAACCCTGGGAATCTCTAGCAATCCCTCGTCAGTGGAATAGAGTGGGCAGAGAGGGTGGTAGGGCCTAAGGAGATCTTGCAAGTAGCCCAGTTCCAGACCATGAAGGGTCTTAGAGGTCAGCAACGCGACCTTGAAAGTGATCCTCCAGCGCACCGGCAGCCAGTGCAGTTTGTGCAGCACAGGTGTGATATGACAAGTTCTTGGTAACCCAGTCAACAACCTGACTGCAGCATTCTGCACCAGCTGCAGGCAATGGAGATCCACCCCCAGCAACCCTAGATATAGAGCATTACAGTAGTCAAGACGTGAAAAAACAAGGGCATGAACCAACACAGGAAGGTCATCATGTGGAACAAGGTGTTTTATCCAGGCTGTATTCCTCAAATGGTAAAAAGAGGACTTGACAATGGCTGACACCTGTGTTTTAAGTGTCAGCTCGCTGTCAAATATTGCTCCCAGATTTCACACATGTTCAGAAGGTCTCAACTGGTTACCTCATAACACAAAGCCAGAGGGAAACCCAGGAGTCAACTTCCCTACACAGTGTCCCGAGTCCACTACCTACACCTCAGTCTTGTCCGGGTTCAGTCTCAACCAGTTAGCCCTCATCCAGTCCTGAATCTCAGCGAGACAGTTGTTAAAGACCGATAATGCTTCATTCTGTTCGGGTACAAAGGACATATAGAGCTGAGTATTATCTGCATAGCAGTGAAAACTCAGCCCATAATGGCTTATAATGTCTCCCAACAGCAGCATATACGCCATGAACAACATGGGGGAAAGCACAGAACCTTGTGGCACCCCACAAGGCAGAACAGAGGGAGAAAAGAAAAAAATTCCTGATACTACCCTCTGAGTTCTGCCCATAAGGAAAGAATGGAACCATCTGAGGTCTGTCCCCGACAGTCCACAGAGTAGCCACAGGCATTCTAGCAACATCCCATGGTCCACGGTGTCAAATGCTGCAGAGAGATCAAGGAGGACCAAGATCGAAAAACTCCTCCGATCTCTCAATATTAGGAGATCTTTCAGTACTCGAACCAACACTGTCTAGGTACTGTGCCTCTTCCTGAAACCGGACTGGAGAGAATCATAGACCTCAAGAGTGGTAAGAAAGTCATCAAGCTGCAACACGACTACTTTCTCAATAACCTTGCCCAAGAAAGGCAGGTTAGAGATCAGTCGGTAGTTAGCAAGACAGTCTGGGTCAAGGGAAGATTTCTTTAAAAGGGGAGTCATGATAACCTCTTTCAGAGATTCCGGGAGCACCCCTTGGTCCAATGAGCACCAGACTATCTCAGCAAGGACTGGTCCGATCGCATCCATGCACAACACACGAAGGTGCATAGGACCAGGATCCAAACTACAGCAAGTCGGTCGCAAATCCTGGACAATCATCATGATATCTATGATCGCTGGCTGATCGAAATCTGTCCAAACAGACTGAGGGCCTGTGACCACTCATCAATCACTGCCATGTTTATTTGAATACGTTTTGCGGATCTCCGACCTGATCGATGACACCTTATCATCAAAGAACTGAGCAAACTCATCACACTTTATTTGTGAAAAAGCTCTCCAACTCCACAGGCAGGCTGGATTGCACAGCCTGTCCTCAGCCTGGAGGAGCTGAGCTGGTCGATTCTTTGATGCAACTATCTCCCTGGACAGGAACTTGTCTTCTTACGGGAGATTTCTGATTGATAGTCCGTATCAAGGGTAATCAATCTAATCCTGTCACCTTACCGGATGGATTTCCGCCAGCAGCGTTCCTATCTTCGCCCCACTCTCCTCAACTTCCTCTTGATCCCGAAGTGACAGCGTGACTTACGGAATGTGTTTTAGCAGGATTTTTGATCTATCACTTGCGATATCGGGAGCCTTACTCAACATTTAACAGCATCTAATTCCTGTGACTTAATGTAATATTCCTTTTCTAATCTGTAATGTTATAGTGTATCCTAAGTTAGTAATGTGTGCTTTCAACCGAATTACTTTTTTTATCTGTGGCTGTCAGCTGTCAGTGTGTCATGCTGTCTAAGGAATTTCTTTATTTTCTTCAGTCAGTATAATCTTATTACTGCCTTTCATCTAAAGATATTGCTTTATGAATGATGTCATTGATTGTAATGGACTAATATATTTTGACTTCAGTATTTAGTTTTTTATTGTTCCATTGGCACTCACATTACTATCAGTTTTGTACTGGATAGAACAAAATCATTTATATATAGGTCAGGACATTCAGACTGTGCCGGACTGTGGCGCAAGCCTAGGCACAGTGCAACTGGGATGTGCCAGGGCATTGACAGGGTAATATTCAATGGTGCTGCTCCATGGCTCAGCACCATTGAATATGGCACTGTGGTCATCAGCATTGTGCATGGCGCAGTGGCACTGCGCCAGTGCAAGTGGCCAGAGAGGAGCAGGGGGATGCACCAGCACCAGTGCCATTGCGCTAGGCGTAGCAACCACGATATTCAGAGGTGAATGTGCAAATAGGGTCATAATGCATGCAAGGTGCAAATGGGGCCATTTGCATGTCATTATGGCCCCATTTGCATGCAGATGCGCCGATCCTTGGTGACTTGCGCCTGGTACCCTGCCAGGCTGCAGCCATCTGGGACCAATGCCCCCTGTCCTCGGTGGGCAACGTGCTCCAATGCCCGATTGTGGGCTCTGTAAAGAAATAGAATCCCTAGTGGTCCAGTGGACCTGCTCCCCAGCCTGATCGTGAGCTTAAATGCAAATGAATACTCACTGATGGTCCAGTGGACCCGCTCCCATGTCCGATCGTGGGCTTATAACAAATAAATGCATCCCTGGTGGTCCAGTGAACCTACTCCAGCCCGATCGCGGGCTTCCAATACAAATATTAGCCCTGGTTCCATGCAATTCTCAAAGGTTGCCTGCGTCAACCACAGACTGCCTGCCCCAAACAGGGCTTGCACCAGTCCTGCACCCTGCACTGCCCTGTGACACAGCGCTAGGTGAACTGTGCCGATGCAAGCTGCAGCTTGTTATTCACAGGCAGCACACAGTGGGAGAAATTCTAAGTCCCCTTAGACCAGCCAGGGCTGGCCTAAGGGGACTTAGACATCACTCTCCTGGGTGAGCTGTCCTATGGGGAGTGCGGCATGTCCTACCTCCCCAACCCCGCCATGTCCCACAACTGCCACATAGTGGACCCCCATCCAGGTTGTGCCCCCATAGGGCATCCAGGGCAGGAGTGCACACCCGATCTTCGATGTGCCCCATAGCATGTAGGTAATGCCCCCCTCCAGATCCCGGTGCCCCAGTTCATACCAGGACAGATGCCACCTACCCTCCCACCGGTGCCCGTGCCCCCTACCCATGCAGGTGGTGTCCCCCCATCCCCAGACAGAGCAGGGGACTGGCACAGCCCTCTGCACATCTCCTCTGCCAGTCCCAAATTGGATGGATTTTGCAGCTGACAGTCTAAGGGGCTTGCAGCGAACCCTCCCATGCACCATGCAGTTGCCGCACAGCTGGAGTTGCTGCAAGCATTGGGTCTTAGGTGCAGGGACCCCTCTTGTACCAGAATCTGGTGCAGGGTCCCTGGTGCAAGGGGCTTTGGCACAAGCTGCTGTTTGCTGCAGCTTGTGCCGAATGCAGCCCCATATGAGAATCAGGCCCCCTGTGTCAGATGCAGGCTGCCTGCCCCAAACGGGGCTTGCAACATCCCTGCACTCTGTAATGGGCTGTGACACAGCTCTAGGGGCCATGTGGCAGACTCAAGCCCCCACAGCCTCAGACTTCAATTCACATACATCTCCCGAGGGAGAACTACAAGATCACCACCAGCTGGCAGGTGTAAGGGACTTAGACATATCTTCCTGGGAGAGATGCAGGTCATAATAGTGCTGCGGGACCCACCACTGAAACTGCAATGTGCCACACAACCATATCTGTATAGGTATACCCCAGCCCAGATCCCCACTGTGCCCCACATTCTCAAAGGGACCCCCGGCCCAGATCCCCAATGTCCACATTCTTATGGCAAAGATAAGAGCACTCACATTGGTGGTCCAGTGCCCCAACCCCCACTCCAATAGGAGGTGCCCCCATCCTCAGACAGAGCCAGGGACCAGCACAGCCTTCTTCTCACCTCCAGGGCCGGTCCCTGACTAAATGGTCAATGAGCATGTACTGTACTGTGTCTGCACTTATTGATAATCATTGAGCGTGTAGGGACTTCCGGTGACGTTATCGGTGACATGGAAGCCTAATCAGAGAGCTCCCTATCCTGAGATCCATAAAATCATTTCCACACAGCGGAAACTGAATCAATATCGATGAAGATGCATAAAATAAACTGTGGAAATACACCCAGGAGGAGATCCCGATCTAAAAATGCAAAGGAGAAGCGGGATCACCCAGGATTGAGCCCTACAAGTTCGGCCATGAATGGGAGGGAGTCTCCCCTGAGCACGGCGGGAGCAGATACTGAAACTGAGATGGATAGCCTCTCTAGAACGAGGTTTGAAACACTTCTAGCAGAGATAAAACAATTTAGGTCTGAAACAAAACTCGAGTTCAGTAAATTACACACAGACTTAAATACATTGGAAACCAGGGTCGCCGGAGCGGAAGATAGGGTGTCGACAGCTGAGGATGACTTACGGCAGATTTCCAGGGCAATCAAATATTTAATACAACAAAACGAAAGCATTTCAGCCAAGTATCTCTACCTAGAGGCACCTTCTCGGAGAGACAACATCAGGATTTATGGCCTCCCAGAATCTGCTGAAGTCAGGGAAATGAGCGAATTTATTGAGGATTTATTACGCCATGTCTTGGACTTACCACAGCTCTTTACTTTCAAGGTCGAAAGAGCACATCGAGCACTAGTTCACAAACCAACTGCATCCACAGCCAGGCCACGCTCGATAATTGTGAAATTCTCGAGCTATCGGGACAAAGAAAAAATCCTAAGGGCAGCATGGAAGCAAGGCCAAGTAGAATATAATGGGGCCCGACTCTTATTCGACCAGGACTATCCTCAGTTAATTCAACAACAACGGCAGGCATATGCACCGCTACTAAGGAAACTGAAAGAAATCAAGGTTAAATTCCAGACGCCCTACCCCTCCCGACTCCGAGTGGGCTGGGAATCAGGAACCGAAGTTTACCACACAGTAGAAGAAGCACTCCAGGCTTTCAAAGAACAAGGGCATGAAGTTGTGCTGGCCCCCAGATGCAGAGATCCACCACATGTGCAGCAGAACCCTTGGCATGTGAGAAACTCGCGAAATGGAAACCGCGAGGGAAGGAAGGTAGCAGACACCACCCTTAAGGACATCAAAAAAATGCTATTCCATCTAATGCACGCTCAAAATCCTGAGGACCTTCAACAGAACAATAACCCAAATACTTGAAGGAGTACTCCTCTCGGTGAGGTCTTCCTATCATATTTTGTGGGCCTCCCTTCTGGTCCCTCTCTCTCTCTCCTTCACCACAGAGACATGCTGCTGCACTAGCATCTGCCTGAATTACTGACTCTTTCAGTCACTTTGGACAATATTCTAAATACTGTAATTTGAGTCAGAGAAATTATTAACATGGAATTGTCTCGGGGGCGGGGCGGGAGGGGATCTCCGGAGGGCTTCCTTTGAGGGGAGATGGAAGGCTGAAAAGACGGAGTTCATACTGATCCCCTCCAACTGTGGGGGAGTTGATAAGGAAGGTGGAGACAAATGGGGGCGGATTGTCAGGGAAATTATTCTGGGACAGAGTGGTAGTATAGTGGGCTAGACTGCCTATCCTTTGGGGTGAGGACACGGTTCGGTGGCTAGCACCATGTGGGAGACGTCGGGGGGGGTAGCCGATACTCTGCGCTTATGACAATCCTTCACTTGGTAACTTGTGACGCTGGGCCCATGTGAGCGAGGCAGATAACAGAGCTGGTGAGTACTAAGTTTGGGCCTGCTTAGCAAAGTGGGAAGTTACTTATTATATTCGAACCGACATGGTAGGTATCGTTAGAAGCCCAAGGATTAAGGCGATACACTGGGGAGGAAGCTCCGGATGCTTGGGGGGGACTACTCAGCAGCTGGCAGACTGAGTATTTAAAACCAAATCGGGGATATATTTTAACATCCGAGCGATGCTCCTTGTGTGGGAAATGTGGAGGGTACCCCTGGACGCTCGCCCTCTGATTAAAGCGTAAATTCAAAGATATGAGGATGCATGCTCTCGGATGTGACGGGCCATTGCAAGGAGGCTCGAGACATAGCTCACAGTTAATTGAGGGGGAGTGGGTTGGCATCCACATGGAGGAACATAGGGTTTGGGTCTAAGACATCAGGAGAGTCTATCATGAAAAAGGCGAGGGGGGAGGGTCGGGGGGTTGTCTTACGCTGCATTTGCAGTGCATTAGGAGTCCCACACGGATGGAAGGGAGACTGTTACCTAAGTTGGAAGATCAACACTCTGACAGCGAACAGGGGAGGGGGGGGACACACTCCCCTCCAAACTTCTACCATGACTATGACGTTATGTTTTTGATGGGGCTGAAGATCCCTGTATAACCCTGCTGGTGAGATGGCATCATAGTAAGGGGTATGGGATATTAATTTACAAATTACAGGCCTCGAACCGAGGAATAACAGGGGAACCCCCTGGCTGAATGTCCTCCTGTTGATGAGAGCGATGTGAATGGAAATGGAATAGAGACCCCTGAACGTCTGCAGCTGGCCGCCCTTTGTAGATGGGGTGCTGGGGTCCCCACCTTTTTTTTTGTTTTTTTTCTCTCTCTCTTTCTCCCTCTAACAGGAAGGGGGGGGAGGGAAGAAAGGGAAAACAGAGGGAAAATGGACATAGTTTAAAGATTCACTAGTGGAGTCAACTAAACAGACATGATCATGCTCATACCTAGTGACACGTGAGACAGCTCTCTGATATCCCTCATGGGGAATTAGGAGATGCTTTAGAGGGATAAATTAGGGGCCTCGAGCCATATAACAAGCTGACAAAGTCTCCAGATAGTGGGGATCTCCATATTATATCTGTTAAGATTGATTATGGATCAAGGGGGAGGGAGTAAAAGAGTGGATGGGTAAGCTGGAGGCTATACGAAGGTGGTATGGCAGGGCGAAGCTATCCACATCATCTATCTTAACAGGAATGTTGCTGATGATGGTATGCCATAACACCTGGCAAGGATCCAATTACTTTAGGGTCCAGGAGGAACGGGCCGTACTTAAGGCTCCTTTCCCTCCCAATCGAGTGTGGTTTACTCGATCTCTCAGGGATCAGAACACTCTGCTCCCCTACCTTGGGAGTCATGTTGTAAATAGAGTTTTTCAGGAGGTACAAGTTGCTCAGTTAGGGGTACCTCCTAGGTTGCATGAGTTTATGTGTTATGTTTATGTGGCTGTTAAGTTATATATTTCAATACTATGCAGACAGTTACATAGGCAAACTGTTTATATTTATCAAGAAGGGATCCAGGGCTTGTTGCCTCTGACAGAGCAATCGAGAGATACGATGGAGGTAAGAAGGGGTGGAATGGTGTGGAGGATGTTAAAGAATCCGTTGGAATTGAGGGGATTATTCTCCCCTATATTCGAAGGGCAGTACACCTTTACATATAAATGGGGGATAGTAAAAAGATCAAAGTCAGCTCGCACAATGTCAACGGGCTAAATAATCCTGTAAAGCAACACAAAATTATGTCTACCTTAAAAAGAGAAAGCCCCTCCTTTATCTTACTACAAGAAACACACCTTAATAGATCTGAACATCAGAAATTGGGAACATTTGGTTATGACAAGATTGTTGCAGCTTCCTTTGGAAGGGGGAAGAGAAGGGGGACAGCGGTGCTGGTTGCTAAAGGTTGCAATTTCAGAAAACTAATAGTTACTCAGACCCGGAGGGCCGGCTGGCTATTCTTGTGGGCATCTTGGACGGTGCACCTATCACACTGGCCTCCCTATATGCCCCACCAGGCTCTACAAAGGAGATTATTGGCCCCTTGTTTAATAAAATTTCAGAATATCATGCTAGAATGTTAGTGGTAGGTGGAGATTTGAACCAGATTTGGGATCAAAAAGACACTTCTAGAAAGCAAGCCTTTAGGCAGACTTTGGTGGGCAGACTAATTAGTAGGCATTTAAGGGGGGCATTCTGGATAGACACCTGGAGACACCAGAATGCAAATAAAAGGGAGTATACCCACTATTCATATCCACACGGTTCATATGCTAGGATCGACTACATTTTAGTTTCAGGAGAGCATCAAGACCAGGTCCAGGAATGTTGACATATCCCATCAGTTCTCTCAGACCATGCCCAGGTGTCCATGGTCCTGAGTTGGAAGGCCAACAGAGGTCAGTCCCTTTGGAGATTTAATAATTATTTGTTAAATTTGAAAGAATTTACGGATATGGCTAAGAATAGGCTATCACAAATCCAGATGGACAATGAGTCCACGGAGATTCTCGACACTGTACTGTGGGACACTATTAAGATGGTGTTCAGAGGGGATTGTATTAAATTTGCTGCACACTTTAAACGACAACAAAACAAACAATTGGAACAGCTTCAGGGGCAACTACAGAACTTGTTGGATCGGGCTGCAGCAGGAAAGACCTCGATGCAACCAGAAAGTTTGAAGGTTAGGCAACAGATACAGAGAATTATTGATATTAGAAAAGAATAAGTGTTGCAACGCCTAAGACAGAGGTATTATGAGTCTGGTCCTAGGGCTTCCCGCCTCCTGGCACACAGATTCAGACGGCAAACTGCAGAGAACACGATTACACAAGTTAGGGACCCCAAAACGGGAAGGTTAGTAAAGTCCTCAGAAAAAATTCTTTCAGGCTTTAGGGATTTTTACACAAACCTCTATAGGTCAGATCATTCCCCAGAAAGTGAACAGATTAAAATCTATTTAAAGAAACTAAAGCTGCCAGAGTTGCCCTGGGAACTTAGAGATTCCCTGGACTCCCCCATATCTCCAACAGAACTAGAGGCCACAATTAAGAGACTAAAAACTAAGAAATCACCTGGCCCGGATGGATACACCCCTGAATTTTTTAAATTCTTTAGAAAAGAGATAAATAACCCGCTAATGAGGGCCTGTAGACTGGCACAATTGGGGGAAGACCTGCCAGACACTTGGAATTATGCAGTCATTTTGAGTATCCCCAAGCCTGGAAAAGATACCACTCAGTGTGGGTCTTATCGCCCTATATCTATATTGAATACTGATTACAAACTTCATGCCTCGATACTAGCGAAGTGACTAGAGGAGATCCTACCTAAGTTAATTAACTATGATCAAACAGGGTTTATCCCAGGTAGGCAAACACAAGACAATATTAAAAGAACGCTGCATGTGATGTACCATGCCACTCGGTCAAGGGCCTTCTGTATGATTTTGAGTCTGGATGTAGAGAAGGCCTTTGACTGTGAGGCATGGAAATTTATGAAGCTAACTCTTGATAGGTTTGGATTCTCAGAAGCCTTTGTAAGGATCATAACTAAGATCTACACTAGGCCAAGGGTGTATGTAAAAATAAACAGCAGGGTCTCCCACCCAATACCTTTTCAGCGAGGCACCAGGCAGGGCTGCCCCCTTTCCCCCCTTCTTTTCGCCCTGTATCTTGAACCGCTAGCCCAAGCATTGAGACAGGATGAGGGGATTCAGGGTTGGGAATTGGGAGGGGAAATGCATAAACTTGCCCTTTATGCAGATGACCTCTTGGTCTACCTTTGGGATCCGGAACAGTCATTAGAAAAGTTGTGGGATGCCTTATCAGAATTCAGTTTCTTAGCTGGATACAAGTTAAATATATCTAAGACAGAGGTCTTAAAAATGCATTATGAGCCATCAGAGCAAACTAAACAAAGGTTTCCCTTTAAGTGGGACCTTACCCATATCAAGTACTTGGGAGTACAGCTAGGATTTCAGATAGATAATTTATTCTCACTTAACTTCTCTCCAATATTTGTAAATATCCGGCTGGAATTGGAGCACTGGTTATCTATCCCCATTCCCTTGACCCAGAGAGTGGAGGCCATAAAAATTATAATTCTCCCCAAACTCTTATACCTGGTACAAACAATCCCTATTAGAATACCGGACTCATGTTCTAATTTACTAAACAGGGTAGTCACTCGTTTTCTATGGGGCCCACATAAACCCAGGATCCATCTCTCAGTTCTCCAAATCCCGAAAAAGGCTGGGGGCCTCTCATTACCTAATTTTAAGTTATACTATCATGCAGCACAGCTGAGAACGGTCATGCACTGGTTGGATAATTTGTACATTTCAAAATGGAAAAATATAGAGCTTGTGGAAGGAGCTCTCTCTAACTTAAACAACCTGCTCCTCAGATAAGGGAAGAAGCCTCACTTAGGTCAGCAGGAGAATCCCTTCACAGCACTCACACTTGAGATATGGTATAACATTTTAAATGACAAAAGGGCCAAAAAGTGGAAATACCTACTGTCATCTATTCCATATCTGGACACCTTTTCTCCAGGAGCCTGGGACAAAGGGTTTAGAAGATGGGAGGTAAGGGGCCTGCATTTAATCTGGCACTTCATGGGAGAGGAAGGGATTGCTCCCTTTGAGGTTCTAGTTAACAGATATGATATCCTCTGGCAAGATAGATTCAGATACTTTCAAGTTAGGAACTTGGTAAAGAAGCTTGTGATGGAGTTTGGCTGGGGGATTGTATCACCCCCCTCCAGATTGCCTTCACCCTTAAAAAAGCGATAGAAAGGGCACCCATCAGGACGCATATTATCTCCAATCTTTACAGAGATCTATTGGCATGGAAAGGGGACATCACAGACTCCATAAAGAGGGCCTGGGAAAAGGACTTGGTGAGTCAAATCTCAGAGGAAGTCTGGACAAAGGCTCAATCTAAAATATATTGGGGCTTATCATCTATTAGCTGGCAGGATTTTTCCTGGAAAATCTTTTCTAGGTATTTTCGCTCGCCAAAGAATATGGGGCAGCTTTTGACTGACAACCAGGCAGAATGTTGGAGGAAACGTGGACAGATGCAGGCATCATATTTACACATTGTGGAGTTGCCCAGCGCTGTCCACCTTCCTGTTGAACTTGCAACAAGCAATAAGAATAATAATTACATCAGACATAATAATATCCCCCACATGCTATTTGTTCTTAGAAACCCCGAAGGAGCTTAAAGATCCCCTTACAATTAAGTTTCTGAAAATAACATTTTTAGCCTCCCAGAAGGTTGTAACCAAGAACTGGAAGTCTCATATCCCTATCACCTTAAACAAGTGGCAGGAAATTATGATTAATACATACAGGATGGAGGCAATGACAGCCTCCTTGAATAAAAAATTACCCCAATTTGAAATCCTGTGGAGACGTTGGGTCCTATACATGGCAGGGAAAAGGCCTGACTTTATCCCTTAACAAATGGAGTTCTTTCTATATTGGAGCAGTCCCATCACTGAGTAATGTTAGCCCTTACTGACACCTTGATGGAGGCAGGGAATGAAGACTCCAGTTCATTACAGGTTCTTTGACCATAAGAATAAAAAATGGATATAAGAAATTATGCGCAGATATGGTGACCCGTATTGGTAGGCAATCACATGAACTATGAGGTATCCACCGCATCCATTGACATCCTTGATCAAGCACTTGGATATAAGAACTTGCCTATGAAAATGCCTTTGTAACCACTTATGTTAGAAGGATGAATGTATTCTGTATGTATTTTGATTATCAAATTAATAAATAAAGAAAGTTTAAAAATAAAATAATTGAGCGTGTACACAGCACAGTGCACGCTTATCAACTGTTCAGTGGGGAACAGGCTGTGGAGGTGTAAGGAGGGCTGTGCCAACTCCTGCCTCTGTGTGGGGATGGGGGCACTATCTATTGGAGTGGGGGCACTGGACCACCAATATGTGTGCTCTTTTCTTTGCCATGGGAATGGGAACATCTGGGCAGAGGGGGTTTCCTTTGTGTATGTGGGATACAGCGGGGATCTGGATGTGGGTATCCCACTAAATGTCATACACCTGCTGGACACTTCATGGATCAGGTGGGGGATGATACTGTATATAGGGTACAATGCGGATCAGGGAAAGGGAATGGGTTGCCATTGATGCAAGGGGCTTGTGGCAATCCCTCCAGTGCACTGTGTGTTTGCCACATGGGAGGGGTTGCTGCAGGTGTGGGGATGTATGTGACAGGACCCCCTCCTGTACCTGAATTGGGTGCAGGGTCTTTGGTGCACGGGGCCTCAGCTTGCACCAAATGCTGCCCCCTTTGTGAATCGGGACCTTGGTGTGCATAGCTGATCATACATTATTCTCTATATGGTGCAACGTAGAAGCAATAATCCATGACAGTAAATTTTTTTTTTAATTAATCAACACTTCTTGGGGGCAACCTCAGATGTCAGAGGGTCAGCTGGGTGGAGGATGATTGAGCATCCCAGAGACTGTTCTCCTCCTCCTCCAGGGAGGGTGGGTTGGGGTAACCACAGCTGTACTGGTTCCTGGTGGTAACTGGGTGTGGCTGTCCACAGTGGGAATGACATGAACGGCTGATGTGTAATGTGCAGAACTGCACAAGACAGCGTCTTTGACACCATTGCAAGTCCATGTCGTGGCGTGGGAAAACAACAGAATCATCCAGCCTGTTTGAAGGTCAGCCCCAATGGCACAACCATTGACACACCCATGTTAGCTCCCCAAGGCACAGCCATTAAGGTCTCCACAGTGGTATGGAAAGTACCCAATGTGATGCAACCTGTGGGGACTAGGGGGTGAGGGGGTTCTAGTTCTGTCTGCAGCCAGGGCAGTGGACTGTGAGGGCTAGCTGAAAGGGGGAAACTATAGGCAACCCCCCTCCCCAAGGATGAGGAGGTCAGAAATACCAGAAATAAATAAATAAATAACAAAGAACCCAAAAAGTCATACTGTTTTCTTCTCCATCTGTGCCGATTTCCTTCACTCTCATTTTTGCTGCGGTCACTTCCTGGCTGTATAACATGCATGTGGTACTGCTTTCGATGTTGTTATACAGTTATAGCTACATATGTAGTGCAACAGAACAGCTTATGAATGATGTAGCTACTACAGAATAACCATGTTTGTAAAGATCTATATTTAGTATTGGAAGCGTTACATCATACACTATATAGATGTTATCATCCTGAATTGTCAAGCTATCGTTGTGGCGTATTTCCATTGATTCTGCTTGACAGAGTAATGAGGACCTAATGGATTACTACTCAATCCTCGTCAACATCTGCTCATCACTGGACACGATCACATGTCACTAAACCAGCACCTGACATTGTTCACACACAATTGTCAGTGTGAGTACTGCATGTAATCAGACTATTTGTAAGCCACATTTTTTAATCATGCATTTTTCTACTAGTTTTTTTGATACTTAATAAAAAGGTTTTAATTTCTTTTACTGCATATGGTAATCAGTGCTTCATTGATCTATATATGTAGATACTGAGCCAGTACTCGGAAGACAATGACAGGATGAAAACTGACATGCAAACCGATGAAGGCATGAGTACCACCATGCGATCAACAGAGGACAGTGACCAGCAAAGTATCCTGGACGCAGGACTGGTTATCAAGAAAATGGAGATGGCAGGAGAAAAGAGGCTTATCTCTCGTGGAACACAGAAATCATGACATCGTCCTCCTCATAAAAGCATAGGTTGATATCCACTATGGTTTAATAAAGAATGTACTGCATTCATATGCCCCACTGTAGTACTGTCATCCCTTCTTCAGCCTCCCAATGTGTGCAGTACCACCTGACACTTTCGTTCCCCAGTCCTCTTGCAGTACTGTCATCTCTACCACTCCCTCCCTCAGTGTTCAGTCCCACCAGCCACCCTCTTCCCCAGTCCCTTTGCAATACTGTCATCCCACCACCCCTTCTGCATGTACTCTCACCTATCACTCTTGTTTGCCAGCCCCTTCCAGTACTGTCATCCCTCCCACTGCCTCCCAGTGCTTGCAGTACCGCCCGCCATCCTCTTCCCCAGTCCCCTTGTAGTAATGTCATTTCTACCACTCCCTCCCTCCCCCATCATGCAGTCCCACCCGCCACCCTCTCCTCCCAGTCCCCTTGCAGTTCTCTCATCCCACCACTCCATCTGCGTACAGTCCCACCCATCAACCTTGTTCCCCAGTCCCCTTGCAGTACTGTCATCCCTCCCAATGTGTGCAGTATGACCCACCACCCTCATTCTCCAGTCTTCTTGCAATACTGCCATCCCTCCCACTCCCTCTCCGTACAGTCCCACTCATCACCCTCTTTTCCCAGACCCTGTGCAGTCCCATGATCTCTCCCACTGCCTCCCTGTGCAACCACACCCGCCATCATCATTCCCCGCAGTGACACCTCCCTCTCTACGTGCTGTCTCACCTGCATCCCTCATTTTCTTGGTGCATTGATAGTCAGTTTCTTGATTTGTGATTTTCCTGCTGCTGACATAAAACAATCCTTGCACAGATGTACTGTTTATATTACCATCAGTTATAACAATGGTCTCCAAAATGCTGCAATTTGTTAGTATTCCAACAGCCTAACATTAAGCAAGCAATAATACCCGACAGGGTGGGCTGTATTGGGCAATACTGGACTGCCCAGGGGTGTAATGAGGCCCAACGCCACAGGAAGGTCCGGTATTGCCCATACCGCCCACCCTGGAGGGTATTATTGCACTTAGAAAATGGGCACAGTAAAAAAAAAAATTTGACAAAAAGATTGGTAATATAAACATTAATTTGCATTATGTTTTGTGATTAAATAGTTCCTCCACCTGTTCTGCAATAGAGGACTTTTGTCCTAATGGGGATGCTGTAGTTGAGGAAAAGAAAACAAAAAGCTGGTTAAATGCTGTTGGTGCCCCCACAGCAGAGTTTGTTTCTTAAGTCCGCCCCCCATGTCGTTATGGAATAGCTTTCTTTCCATTTTCGTTAACAAGACTGCGTTTTGTTCTTTGTTTTTTTTTTGTACTGGGGATGATAACTGTTGTCACTGGGGAAGAAAGCCATGGTTTGGGACAGTGCATCAGGTCCTCACTTCAGGATGAAGACATAAAGTGAGTTTGACATTTCTCTTGTATGGATGTTTTGAAACTGCCGTCTTTTGAAGTATTTCTTACTTTGTGCAGTTCAGGAGAGCACGATGGGAGAAGCATTTTGTTAGTTTTCCATGCCGCAGATGCACATACTGTACATCTGTGGTAAGGAAAAAGAACAAAATACGTCTCCTCTCGTGCAGGGTAGTTACACGCGTATTTCGATCGCAGTCTACTGGAACAGAAAACGAGCTGCCGCCCGGTTTCAAATAAAAATACCTATTCTGAATTCTGCTAGATGTTGTCACAGTACCAGGATAAAGAAAAAAAAATGTTTGTAAACCTCCAGAGTTGTCTGGGACTCAGCAGGCAGCAATACAGTGGCCTGTGTAGGACAAGAGGCTGGAAAGCAGTGTGTCTGAAATGGGTAATAGCATCAGATGCTGTAGCCTAGAAGAGCTGCTTCAAACTTGCGTTTTTTTTTTTTTAAATAGGCGTGAGTTGTCTTTTTTCCTGAGAAAAGGGGAGTGGAGTTCAATTGGTCACAGGGTTTCTGTGCAAAGGACTACGAGGAATGGGCTTTTGACTTGGCATTTGTTTTTTTTATAAAGCCGATGAGTTACGTTTTTCAGAGAAAATGGGAGTGGAGTGCAGTTGGTGACAGGGTTTCTGTGCATGCCTCTGTGTAGGACTATGAAGAACTGCTTTTTCTTTTCTGTTAAACTTCAAGAAAAACAAAGAATTCAAGGAAATATGGAGTTTAGACAGTGTGGGGGACAGTTTCTCTCGCTAAGTGAGGGAAAAAAATGGCGGCGATTTGAAATGCAAATTAGGTGTCTTAGCCAGTTAGGAAACAGGGTGGGCACAAGGATACTTGGCTGGGCATGAGGCAGGATTGGGCTGGGACTTTTCATTTGGTGGGCATCTATTGTCTGATAGATGCCCACCTAAATAAGTGTTTCAGCCAATCAGAAGAGAGAATTGTCTTTGCCCATTTTCTAATCCCTGTTACACTGTCATGTACAACCTGATCACCACAGCACATGGATTCTTCCTGTCAGCATTCCATCCTCTAGCACTGCTGAATGATTGAAAAGCTGCATTCTGATTTTGAACCAGCATTCTTAAACTGTTGGTGGTATAACTATTGTATTAAAAATCTCCCTGTAAATTATCAAAACATTGTGAAAGTGAACTTTTAACACTTTTCTTTTGGAATTATTGTTTTGTAATAACAATAATGCACTCCCATGAGTTAGATTAACAGTAGGCTCACCTAGTGCCACATTACACCCCTATGGGGTGATTAGCAGACTGTTTATCTAACCCCTTGATTATGTCTTACTGCTTAAAAAAACAGTAGTCCATTACTTATCATACCAGCTCCCATCACATGGCCAACAATGTTGTCTTCAGTTGTTGTGCTACACTTCAAGGCAATCACAGACATTACCTACCAACTACGATGCTGGCTTACTCCTCCCCTTTGTCCCCTGTGCTACTGTTGCATTTTTGCATTCACTGTTGCTATATTCAGAGTTTTGTTATTTCCAGTGTGGTTTCTGTACTGCAGTACCAGCCATATTTGCATTGCTTCCTATACTCACTATATTCTGCATGTTTAACTCTTGTGGCTATTTCTAAGAATATAGCTTGTTTAAGCAATATACCACAAAAGGGTGTGGGTCATGATAGGATTTGCAATGCCTGATGTGTTGTTTGGGCATGAGGCTGCAGGCGCGGAGTGAGCAAAACACACCAGGTGGCATAAATCCCAGCATTAGCGCACATTCTGGAGTGGTATATTGTGATTATAAAAATGACTACTTTTTTGTGAGATACAAAAAAATAAAATAAAACTTTTTTGTGTGTTTTAATTTATTTTTATTGTATTTGTTACTGTACAGCAAAAAAAATAGTCCTTGGTTTCTAGGATTCTGCCTGTTTTTTTAGGGTTGTTGCCATAGCTACCGAGTTTGAGGCTGAACAGGGATCTGAGAGAGGTTGTTGCTGTACTGTAGAGAGAGAGAGGTTTGCTCACCAGAGGGTATCCATAGCCTATTACTTATGAGGTATAAAGTCAACAACTTATGAGGTCTCTTTTTCATTAATCAACAGCACTGCAAACGTCAATTCCGCATAAGGATGCAAGTACTCAGACAGATACACTGTTCATGCAGAGCTATACCTCATCACCTGTCATTTCCTGTGATTCAGACTCAGAGTATGAATTCAAAGGTGATGCCTGGGGTGTGAACTACACTCCCAGTTGTACTAACATGGACAGTAATGCACGGGACACTTCTCAGAAGGAGAGGTCAAGTATATCCAACTGGTGCTTGCTTGTGATAAATATTAATTATTATAGTAGCCTGCATATTGGTAATTACTAGTTAAGTATAACTGCATCCTGTTTTACCGTTTTTCCAACAGAGATTATTTACCAGGAGCAATTTCTTCACAAAAGAAAAATATATGGCAGGAAGCAAAATTTATTGTGTTTGAGAGCTGTTTGTTGCAGCTGTTCGAAGTATGAAAACAATGCCATGCAAATACAGTTACTGAAATACAGAAATGTATCAGAACATTGGCAATAATTAGACAGCACTGCCATGAATGTGGCTATATTAGAGTCTGGAAATTTCAACCAAACATTGGGGACTATTCAGTGGGTAATGTGCTGCTGTCAGCTACCACTGGGTTTTTGGGTGTTTTACCATCGCAGACTGTACGGGCTATGCGGAATATTCACCTACGGTGCATATTGGACAATGCATACTACCAGCATGCTAAGTACTTTGTGCAACCATCAATTATGAGAGTTTGGGAATCACAGAAGGATAACATACTTAGTAAGACCAAACAGAAGCACACAGATGTCATTCTTGATGGTGACTGCAGGTGTGGTAGCCCTGGGCATTCAGCAAAACTTGGTACCTACAGTCTCATGGATATGAAGGCTCATACGATTATTAGCATTGCACTACTTCAGGTACTCAAACATTTATTGCATTTTATTATGAATGGTAGTTGGTTTCTAGCTACTACCGGTCATTAACATGACATGCTTTTTCGGAGTAATGAAGTCACCACTTCATATCACATGGAACTGGAAGGGTTAAAGCATTGCATTGCTGGTCTAAAAAGTGACAGCTTGAACCCCATTTGCCTAGTGACAGAACAACATCCATGGGTTCCGAAGTACCTCCATGAGAAAGAACCTGGAATAAAACATCACTACGATGTTAAGCATTTCATTAAAAGTATGTATTAATATCTAGTAGTACTTGAGAATGCCGCCTTTGGATTTAGTTACATCACTTTATGTGACCCCCGTTACACTGCATGTGTTAACAAGGTTCACCTACCATTTTTTTTTATTATATATTGCAACATGTAATGATCACTTTAAATTAAGTACATGGAAGTCATCATTATTGTCTTGCAGTAATCAAGCACATTGCTGGCTAACAGCTGACATGAAGTTCTTTTTTATGTTGTCTTGCGCATGCAGCGCAAGCAACATTTTGTGGCAGCTTGCTGGAGTAGCAGGTTGGGGAGGTGCAGCAGTGTTGAGGCCAATGGTGCCACTGCTTTTTTGTGCTGGTCTCTGTGGCACCAATGAATGAGCATGCTATGTATGACATAAGTTGAGAAGCTTGTCACCAACTTGAAATAATTTTGCCACCGCAATGACGAAGCACCACATCATTGCAGGGCTTGCCTTGTCTGCTGAAACATTTCAATAAACATGGCAGTGGCTGCGGCCGTCTGCCTCTCACAGTTCCTAGAAGGTCAATGTTGGGGGTGCCCAATCCCACTGTTGGCATGCCCTTCCCCAGTTCATTTACCGATGGGGACGCCTAATCACCATCAGCATAATGTTCCTCCTTGTTTTATTGGTCTGCCGAGGAGGGTGTCCAATCCCCCTCAGCATCATGCCCCCCAAACACAGACACACTTTCTTAGCTGATGGGGGGCCCAATCCCCATTGGTTTCAGTCCGTTGTCCCCAAAAAACACAGGTGGGACACTGGAAGCCCACCCCAGTGTGCCCAAAGCAAACCTGTAAAAAGAAAACCTACCCGCGATGTTCTTTTTTCCCCCTGTAACACAGAAAATGGCCCCTCGTGATCATGACAGCCCCTCCCCAAACCATACCCAAACTCTGCGCACCCCCCTCTCACCCCATACTTACCTCTAGAGCCTGGCGCGATGATCTTTGGTGGAGCGAGAGACGTCTGAACTCTTCAAAAGCTGACCGCGAACTGAAGAAAATCACTGTAAGCTGTATAATGGCATCAATGGGGGGATTTCAATTTAGGTGGATACCTCAGCCATTTTTGTGACTTTTGGCCCCAAATTTTCAATGTGGGGTTCTTGGGACCATGCCTCATGAACTCAGTCACTGTCATTTCGTTATTTCATCCTAAAAGGTGATTTCTCAGTCACTGCACAGAATCATCTTTCAGGACCAATTAATGAAACAACAGTGCCACTGTTTATGAGGTGGGCTCCCAAAACCTATGTTGCAAATGTGGTGAAAAAATTCCAAAAAATGACTACAAGCGTGCATTGCACAGTTTCTACGCACGCTCGTAAGTTCAAGAATTTTTGATATTTTCACTCCAGATTTTCAACATTGCCATTTCCTCATGCCTAATTATGAATGGTACAGCTGTCCTTTTTCACATCATGCCCGAAATGTGTTTTCACACATCTGGCACAGAATGGCGCGGTCGCTATGGGATATCAGCGTTTGGGACAAATTAACAAAATCACAGTGCCACAGTTCATGAGTGGAGGTCCCAAATACTTTCATGAGGTGGGTCACAAAAAGCCCATGTTGAAAATTTGTAGTGCAAACACCAACAAATTCCCAGGGCATTAGGGTTTACAACCATAACATTCCACCACGTAGAGACTGACAGGTGCCAGGGGTGTGACTTTGGATTGTTGGCTGTTATGTTCACCGCCATTCCACCCCCACCCTGCAGCCAGTGACTGGCATCAAGGTGTGCCTTGGACTCTTCGGCCCCAAAGTACATCCCATTCTCCTATACTACACCCATATTAACATATTTCCTTATGGAATGGGGTGAGTGTAAGGCCCAATGACCCCAAGGCACAATGCAACACTTGTCAGATTCTGCAGGGTAGGGTGAGATGAAATGGTATGATCGTTATGGCCGATGACCCAAAGGCACACCTCAATGCCCATCAGTCTCTGCAGGGTGGGGCAGGGTTGGTGTCAGTACCATACTTAACTGCCATTCCTATTATGCATCTCTTTAACTCCTGCACTACCAATGCCAATGCCAGCAAGACAACATTCAGCATTGACAAATGCTTGTTAATTTAAGGCATAACTAAGAAACTAGAGGCCATTGGTGCTCAGAGGGGTTGTGAATTAGTGTGAGACTGGATCCGAAGTATAAGGAACACGTTGTACTGGATAACCAGGTCAACACCAGCTGGCAATGATGATATTATGTTTGCCAAGTTACAATCCATTGCCAACCATGTTCAGGGCATTCACAACCACGGAAACCCACTGTTTCCCACATGTGCTCATGGACCTTTTGATGACTCACTGAGGAAGTGGAAATGGATGATGCCAAGTAAGTGATTGGAGGTGGTATATCTTCATCTTTTAAATGCTTGCTTTTGAGAATATAATTTGTGAATGTTTTCAGTTTAGTAATTATCATTAACTGTAATAACAGAGTGGGAAATGTACATTTGGTACATGGATAGGTGAACATGGTCCTCTGGTAGGCCCACACACCATCAGCTGTATCCAGCCAGTGCTGTTCATCGTGTGTCTCATACACTCACCAGCTGTCCTTATGCATTGTTGATTGAGTGATGTAGGAGTTAGTGCAGTCCAGGTCCCCGGGTGCTCAGATCAGATGGCGTGGTTGCTGTTGTTATTTTACGTCGGTAGTACAGGGAGAGTAGATCAGTCTTAGCAGGAAGTTGGGCAGGTCGGGAAATGGTTCTACTGTGAAACATCACTGGGGATGGTATATCTGCAGTTGTCAGAACCATTAATACATATCTGAATGGTTTTCATGTTTATTAATATCAACAGGTGAAAAGACATTTGAGAAAGTGGACATGCTGCTATCCTCAAACATGGTGAAATGTAACATTCGTAAACTTTCTCCCCATCATCAGACACCATCCCTTGAGAGTTTTCTTAGTCTTGTCATCCAGTACGCACCCAAAAGCAGGGCGTTTGGCTACAAAGGGATTTTAACAAGGTGATATTATGAATTTTATTTTCTGTGTTACAGGCAGAATACAATTTACACACACTTTCAGGTAGTGTGATGCTTGACAAATTCTGACTGTGTGCGGAGCCTCCTCCTGAAGGTGGAATGTGACACTGCCTCTGTGCAGGTCACTGGGAAGGGCACACATTGAGAACTGCATGCCATTCTGGGATCACTTTCTGATGGAGGATGTCAGAGCACTGAAGTATGTACAAGGCAGTGCAACAAATATGATCCAGTGTTTGGAGGACAGACCCTAAGAGGACATACTGAGGGGAGTCGAATAGTTGCTAAATAGAGGAGGGAAAGGATCAGCATAATATGATTTAGACCTTTCAATACATGACAGGGATAAAAAAGTCAGGTACACAAGTGATATTTAAGCCAAGGAGGGGGGATGGACACTAGAGGGAATGGTCTCAAATTGGAGGTGAGAAGTCATAAGAGAGAGAAGAGGAGACAAGCTTCCAGCAGCACTGTTGACAAAGTTGGTTGCTATGCCAGAGTAGGTGCTGTCAGGTAGGACATGTATCATTTCTAAAAGGTGAAGCTACCAGTGAGTGGTGTGGTGGTTGATGGAAGGGGGTAGTAGAGGGTTGGTCATCTGAAATGTGGGGGGGGGGAGCCGATACACATTCAAGCAGTTTTTATAGACCATGAGGCATGTGTCTTCTGGGAGATTCATATGTTCGTATATGTGTGACCACTAATACAATTTTTTAATTCAAAAAGGGTCTTGCTGGTGGTGTTACACTTTTACTCACACACAGACAGGCAACAATGGTGAGTGATAATGGAAAGAAGAATTCACAGTCGACTTTACCAAATACAAGGGTGGACAAAGAAGACACCTACCTCTTACAGTGAATGTATTTAAATGTTTTAATTTTCATACTATACTTACATTAACTGATTTAAAAAAGCAATAATCAGCAGGCAGAAAGTTGCGTACTATGATAATTGCATACTTAACTATTTATTGTTTGAATGTTTATTTTTTAAATACTGATATTTTCTAGTCCTCGCTAAAGCTAGATTTGTGGCTGATCAGTGATACTGTAGTAGAGTACAACCTCGCTGTTAAGTCACAGTCAAAGCTGTCAAGAACTTCATCATTTTTAGGGCTGTGGGCAGAGCCTATAGCCCTTCTGTCATCGATCAGACTGTAGCTCTAAAACGGCTTTTTGTGGAACTCCCTTTTTGGTATTTGGTAGTATTCCTCCACAGCTGCAAAGTGCTGCACTCCCCCTCTGATTTGTGCTATTTGATGCTGTATGTTAAAGGCATCTGAAGGAAGGGGGAATGCTACTGTATTGTGCCTCAGAACTTCTCAGGCTATTAACAAAAAAATACTTTTTAAAGTACTGTTTCTAGCATCCGTCCAGCTCAGTCTAATACATGTATTCTATTTCTTTCAACAACATGGGGTTAACTCATTATCTGATGTCTGTAAAACATTGAGTCTCTACAGTGTCAGATTACAGACAGTAGACCTGCAGTCTATGAGCTATTTCATTCCTATGGGCGCACATACAAACTGCAGGGCGGGAGGGGGGTGGCTATAGCCCCATCACTTTTTTTGGCCTGAAGGATCTTGCCCTTTAAACAAACAAACAAAAAAAGTAAGCATAAACTAGCGTGACAGAGTTAATTAAGTCCAGCTGCCCAGGCACACATAGAACAAAAGAGGTGTTTCGTGCTTGTTTTCTGTTTCTGGAGCAGTACTGTCACACGGAAAGTGCTTTTAAGTGTGTGTGTGTGTGTGTGTGTGTGTGTATACAGTCCTGCTTTGGGATGGGCCATGTGATGCAGACTTGTGATCTCTTATCTAGGATTTATGATCTGAGGCTCAGCTACACTGTTTCAGTGAGCATTCCCTCCCGCGCAGCAGAAGGCCAGTGTAAAACTGTTATGTTTCCATCCTCCAAGCAGACAGTTTCAAAAGTAAATGAAAAGGGAAAAAAATAACAGATTTACAGAGAGGGATAGAGTACTTGGATGGACTCTCTTAGTAGTAGGGAGGTTGGTTGTTGCATGGATCTGGAATCTGTGTACTGGAGTTTAATATTTGTTTACAATTTATACATGTAGTGTAATAAATATAAATATTTTTCCTTTGGTACCAGGTAAGGCCAACTAGGCATAGGTGCTTGTTTCTAGGGATAACACAGGAACACTGGGGAGATTAAGTGACTTAATCAGAGCCACACAGTATGGAAGTGGAGGGTGTGGGAATCAAACCCATGTCTGAATGCTGGATATACAAAGCTCATTTATAGCTCATTACTCTAACCTCTAGGCTATACTGCCAGCACCATAAATAGTTAACAATTTAGACTGGGCTGTTAATATCTCAAAGGAGAACTGCCTTGAATCAGCAAACATGCATTTTTGTAGAAGTGGATGTTATTTTTTTAAATAACAGTTCTCATTTTGGTACTGCTTAATCTGAACTGTCCTTTTGGTAAATTCAGTGAGTGTTTCTGATTCATACACTGTTGGTATTGACAATTTTAGAACAGTATGATCTTGTCAAGAACTTACATTGTTGGTACAATGCATCTGTATCCTAATTTAGAATTCTTAGGTTCATGGGGACATAAACAACATTATACAATTCTTAGATGGCTCTTTGCAGCAGTGTGTAACCCATAAATATCCAATGGATTAACTAAAAGGCCTGCAAAAATGGGGCAGAAACAGAAGGGGACCCACTATATGAAAAAAAAGCTTCTACAGGAAACATTACTCACAGGTTCAGTGTAGTTCTCCTTTAACTAAGCTTGTAGGGAATGTCAGGTATTTTATCTAAATGGTAAAGAACTCTGCTTAGAGGGATTTGGAGCCATCTGCAAGGAAATTATTCCCATAGACTTGCATTAGTTATATGGGAAAATAGATGAATTTGGCTTCCATTGGAAATAATGTAATCTACAGGAAATCATAGGAAAACTGTCCTGCAGTTGTAGGAAAAAGGCAAACTTAATCTGGGAGCAGTCACACACACATACCAGTAGCATTTACTCTGACTAAATAAATTCAAGAGGACTGATTTAGTAGCATGGCAGTTTTGATGATTGTGACTAAACAGCACTATATGACACCAACAAGAAAATAACTTTGGTCATTTGGTAGCTTTTCACAGCCCTATCAGCTCTGGCTAGAGTTTGTTATTGTTGGTGCCACAGACCCTAATTCTTGCTGTACACTAACCTCTGCCTTAGTACTCAGAGTTTATCTGTCTTCCACATTCGGGGAAGGAGACTGATAAGCCGGTCTCAACAGACCAATATCTGTGTTAGAGGTGGCAGTATAAGTGGGCAAGTTCAATACTGGGGATGTGGCTGAAGTTTTAGATCTGTGTCAGCATTCCTTTCACAATATATTGGCAGGGGATCCATTCAGATGAGCTACACCCATTTCAGCCTTCTGGTTATGCTGAGCTAAACACCGGAATAAACTTGGGGTGGGTGACTCATTTAGTGACTGAGGTTAGAGTAGTTAAAACACTTGTAATACGTACCATTTTATAACTGCAATAACCCACTCCAGCCCCATGGGTGTATCAGGGCATTAATGCCCTTCCAGGCTTGATGAATTCACTCGGGCAAGCCCTCATGTCTCACAACACACCTGGTGCATGCATTATTGCCCCCGATACACCAATGGTCTGTTGTTGGTTATGGCATACTCATCTGTGAGACACATAAACATAGAATTTGACAGCAGATAAGGACCGCTTGGCCCACCTAGTCAGCCCATTTTCCTACCTAACAGATATGCGGCAGATCCTAGTGAACCAACAGCTTACTTCCTCCTACCCCCACTAGGACTGCCTTATGTCTGTCCCATGCATTCTTGAATTCCCCCACTGTTCTTGACTCCATGACCTCCTCAGGGAAGCTGTTCCATGCATCCACAACCCTCTCTGTGAAAAAAATACTTCCTCACATTACCTCTGAACCGTCCCCCATTATCTTCAAATTGTGCCCCTTGTTCTTGCACATCTCTTTTCTGAAAGATGCTACCATCTTGGACTTTGTTAATTCCTTGAGTACTTGAAAGTTTCTATCATGTCCCCTCTCCCTTCTTTCCTCAAGGGTATACATATTAAGCTCCTTTAGTCTTTCTTTGTATGTCTTCTGGTGCAGACACTGCACCATTTTGGTTGCCCTCCTCTGGACAGCCACCACTCTGTCTATGTCTTTGTGGAGATGGGGTCTCCAGAACTGCACGCAATGGCCCATATCAGTGCATGTGTGGTGCGAGAAATCACAGACCATGCCTCAGGGAAAGCATCCATCATGGAAAAATATATATTAAAAAAGTGACATTTTATAAGTGAAATAAGACACTACATTGGGTGTGCATGGAAATGAATCTACCAGACTTCAAGGTGCTGAAGGCACTCATCCTGCAGCCTTGTGCATCAAAGCACCCCTGTGCGTGCGGGAAAAATTTGTTCCATGCACACCCCATCATGTCTTATTGCTTACATAGTGTACAGTACAGTTTTGCTCTGTGTAGAAATCCATACTTTTCAAAATGATGTTGTACCATAGTTAAAAGGTCATGGAACGAGATTGTACCCTTATGTGGTAGAACAGCATTCCATAACCTCTGTAGAGTGCTAAAATCAGTTTCATTTTGAGTAAAAGAAATATATACATTGTGTATAATACCATGCACAGTGAAAAATACAGAATGAGCAACTTTATACATCACCAGTGTGTTCTGCCACCTTGGGGTTCTGATTGCCATGGACCTCTTGAGCTTCATTCTCAAGATCAGAGGGAAAAAGAATCCTTCTGTGGCAGAACACACTGGTCATGCATAGTTGCCTATCCAGTATTCTTTATGTTTTCCATTACAAGGGAAGGGTGTTGCGCAGTATAGCAGGCTACCTAAACGACAAGAATGTATCTGCTGGCAATTTAGAAAGTCCATATCTATCAAGGAATGAAACACACATCCAACATAATGTGCCTTACCATATTCACCCCACATTCTGACCATTGTTGAGATATGTAGTGATAACAAAAACAGTTAATTGTTTAGCACATTTTATTTAAACATATGGTGCATGTGTGAAACTTTAAACAACGGCACAATTCATAACTGAGTACGTCATCAGTTCTATTTTGGTCAAATAACAATAACAGCAGTATCTTTATGTACAGATTACCATACATGCAGGATAACTTTAACATTTAGGTGTTTCATAAAAACCGGCACTTTATTGTTACTGTTTATTTGTTTCTAGCACCAATAATGACAATATCAGTTGTTTTACATTGTTATTAGTTTTTGAATGTTAAGTGCTTTGAATGTATTTTACTGCAACTAAATGCAGAAATTGAAAGTGACTTATATTTCACTATAACAGCTTTTGTGGAACAACTTCTTGAACAATTCAACTGGATGGTTGAAAGGGGAAAACCAGAAGAGGAATGGTTACCTGAACCTGTACCTCCACCACTAACAACAAAGTTCGAACCAATAAAGATGGAGGTAGTCATCGAAAAATGGATGAAAAACACAAGATTTAACAAATAAAGACATTTAACTATGGTGGGGGCAGGAAACCCACATAGTGATCTGATGGCCACTTCAGTCTTATGGCAAGGACTGCATGCGCAGGAATAACAACACGGATTCTTCTACCTAACCATTCCCAACACCAGTGCACAAAGCTTTGATAAGCAAGAAATCTATGACGGCTGTGGATATAAATTAAAATAGGACACATTAAGTAACAGTTTGCATATTCTCATGATTGCATTTTGTAATCAAAAACTGTTCTGATACTTGCATTACCGTTTTTAGATATCTGTTCATAACATTTCAGGGCAGCGTGGTAAACACAACACATTTGACATTTTATATATTTGTAAAAAATTTACACTATCATTCATTATATGCATGTTGATGCTTATTGTTAAAAATTGCAACATATCATCATCTTAGTTAATTAATCAATAACCAAGTCCAGGATGTGGGGTTATTGGGGGTTTAACAAACATCACGTGTGCAGTGTGAGGCCCGGGTTTTCATTAATTAAATAATATGCTAAGAGAGGGTGTGTGTGATGACTGGATTTACCCACCTGGTGTGGTTTTCTCATGAATTGCAGGCTGAGTTAGAAAACACAGCAGAAGCTGGTAAATCCTGGGATCACCCACACACTCAAGTGGGATATTGCGATTATACAATGTGTCCCTAATTTTTTTGAGGGGGGGATTAAAAAAATTAGCTTGTCTGGCTTGCTGGAACATCTTCCCATGGGGTCATACTATGATTTACACGTTGTAAATCATGAGATCCAGCCAACCAGGAGCCAGTATATTTTGAGCCATTGTAAAATTCTTAATTGGCAAAAGCCATGGCCTCACAGTGCACACTTGGGGTGGGATATTCAAAAGGGTTGTGTATGGCACAACAGGTTTGAACCATGTGAAACCCACCAATGTGCTCCTGCACGATATTCAAAGGGGCATGTTGCACTGTGCAACTCCTGATGCTCTGGGGTGCATCAGTAATATATGCAGCGCAAGGGGAAGGGTGTGCCCATGAATATGCGGCACATCCCAATATTCAGCCTGGGATGTGAGGCGCATATGCCGGCACAACCCCACTTTGCGCCACTCAGGGAGGTGCAAAGTTGTGCCTGGGAAAGCAGGAGCAAGTCCTGGCCTCCCACAGGTGAGCTGCCGTATTGCAAGGTGCAACACGGCAGCTGCCAGCCATGGGTGGTCACCCGCCCACCCGGAACACTGTCCACAAGCTCCCTGTCCTGGGTGCATTGTGCCCCCATCACCCGATCGTGGGCATATGGTACAAATATCCCTGGTGGTCCAGTGGGCTGCTCTCCATCACCCGATTGTGGGCATATGTGAAAATCATCCCTGGTGGTCCAGTGGACCACACTCCAGTGCCTGATCATGGGCATATGTTACATATATCCCTGGTGGTCCAGTGGAACCCCCCCCCCAGTGCCCGATCATGGGCAGAGATCGCAAACGCAATCCTGGTAGTCCAGTGGTACCCTCCTCCACACCCACCCACCACTGTGGTCCCCCACCACCCAGCACCCCCCAGTCAGTGGTGGTTGGCGACACCCCACCCACATACCACCCGGCAGCCCATCAACTGACAGTGTATTGTCTGTATGCCTATTGATCCACTGCGACACAGGCCCGATATGTGAATGACCGCTGACTGAGGGTGTGCAGGGTGGCAGGGACAACAGTGGGCGGGTGGGGAGGGGTACCACTGGACCACCGGGATGAGTTGCGATCTCCGCCATGATAAGTGCTGAAAGTCCACTGGACCACCAGGGATATATGTAACATATGCCCATGATTAAAGGTGCTGAGTGTGGTCCACTGGACCACCAGGGATGATCTTCACATTGCCTGTGATCGGGTGATGGAGTGCGGTCCACTGGACCACCAGAGATGATCTTCACATATGCCCATGATCGGGCAATGGGGAGCGGTCCACTATTTAACATATGCCCACGATTGGGTGTACGGATGCAGGGTCTACCAAGGGATCATAATGACATACAAATGACCCCATTTGTGCCTTGCATGCATAATGGCCTCATTTGCATGCCCAGTGCTCAATATCGCAGTTGATGCACCTAGCGCAACCACACTTGCCCAGGCGCATCCCCTGGCTCCCCTCCTACCACTTGCACTGGTGCAGTACCATCATGCCATGCATAGTACATGCACCCTCAGTGCCATATTCAATGGTGCTGAGCCACAGTGCAGCACCATTGAATATTGCATAGTCCATGCCATGGCGCAGCCCAGTTGCGATGCACCCAGGCTTGCACCCCTGCCTGGTGCAGTCTGAATATCCCACCCACAGTGTTTGTTAAACACCCAGTAACCACACACCTGCTCATTCTATATTGCTTAATTTACCAACAGCTTGTGTGGTGAGTACTGAGGCACTGCTGATTGAATTGACATCATACAATGTTGGTAAATCACCCAATAATTCACTCCATGGGGCGACTTATTGCGATTATACAATGAACCCATGTGTAACATACATTTTAAATGTGTTTCAATCAATCAACCAATCAATCAATCAAATCTTTATTTATCCAGGTGAACATCATTGAGCAAGCTCATTTGCAAGATGGACCTGGTTAAGTCCAGATTACATTACAAAACAAGCATCAATATTTACAGTGGGAATAAAAACATAGTGGAAGTGCAGATCAGGAAACACACGTACATAACATTACAGGTGATTCTAGAGCATCAATAAGACCAGTGAGCAGTGGGAACAGGCAAATCCACAGAGATACAGTGATGGATATTGATACAGTGATTTTCCCAGAAAAAAAAGACAGGCTAGCCCCAGGTATTGCTATCAAGACAGACAAACAGACAGGAGTAAGTGATACAGCTTTTTCTTGACCGGTTCCCAAATGAGTAAAGCAGGTGTAGTTATGCTTGGAGGGAGCGGGATGCAGGCAGCCTGCTAGGCACTAATGCCACATCCCCAGGGAGCGCTTACATTAGGGCTGTGGGCAGCTGTACCGTGGCGTACTGGTGGAAGGTGTGAGCAAGGTACTGGGCACAGGTGGAACAGCACCTACCACATATTTAATCCAGGGTTAGGTGCTATTCACTAGCTGTCCAGGTTCAACATACCGCTGGGCCATGGGAAGGTAACAGGACAGGGACGGTCAAGTCCGATACTCTTCAGTGTGGAGATTAGCAAGCTATGGTCCACAGTATCGAAAGCATTGTTAAGGTCTAGGAATACTGCACAGACAAAGTTTCTGCTGTCAAGATCACTGTACCAATCGTTAGTTCACTGTACGGGGATGTAGAGTTCATGAATCGTGCTGGGTGCCACTTGTTCGTATGTATACTTGTTTGTTTTGGCCTTACTCATTCCCATCCTTTTGTTATGAGCTGATAGCTAGAAGGCCCAGAGGATGGGAAGAGCACTGGAGAAGGAGGAGGGGTGGGTGGAGGAAACTTGGGACGCTAAGCAAAGGAGGCTGGGCATGTAGGATTCTTGTAGAGGGAATCCCCATCTATTGAACTACGGTCGGGGCCATTCAATTCACTGTGCAGGAATGTAGAGTTCATGAATCGTGCTTGGTGCCACTTGTTCGTATGTATATTTTTTTGTTTTTGGTCTTACTCGTTCCCATCCTTTTATTATGAGCTTATAGCTGGAAGACCCAAAAATAATTAGTATCCACCTCCTCCAACTCACGGAGAGTATAACTGGCAGCAATCAGTAGAGGGAAAAACCTGCTTTAACAGAGGAAACCTCTGAGGAACCATGGCTACCAAGTTGTCCTCCCTCTGGGCATACTAAGAGGAGATGGAAAGAAATGCTGAACACAATTCTGCTTCAGGATTGGGAATGTATGTCTTAAAACAAGATGATGTCCATCTTCCCAGATGTTTTATAATATGAGCTGGAACTTTCTTCTGTCAAGCAGAGGTGGCGGCTCCAATTCGAAATGAATGACCAGAATGAGCAAGACAATCGTATCCTAGACGTTGTTGCAGTAATCGAACAGAGTCCACAAATTCTTTGGTAGTTAGAGGTAAATTGTTAAAGGATAGCAGCAGAGGAGATTCAGGTAATGATTGTCGATGGAGAATTAGTTGCTGGTTTAGAAAGTAGATGGGGCACCAAGCATTAGTTGTAGAAAAATAGGGTGTGTCTACGCCTTTTATAAATCTGTTGGTTTTGGATGCAGGAAGATGAAGAACGTAGTGGTCAGAATGTTTGGTAAGATGTTTAACTTTGAGAAAGTATGTTGTAGAAGACGTTGAAACAGTGAACTCTTCTGGGCATAGAAATCTGTAAAATGCAAGACAGATAGCTGCAGATAGAATAATGGAATATGAGGTAGGAGGCTCAGAACTCAGTAGATTAATCAGCTGTTTGAGAATAATATTGTCAATGGGTAGACGAGATGGTGGTCGTTTGAATGAAAGCTTGCGGATTGCTGCAAGTAGTAATTTAACTGCTGGGTAAGACATAAAGGAGACAGAGGCTGGATCCTGCTGGCAGGAGTGAAACTGAATGCCTGATAGATATTGATGGATGGTCGAGTATGACAGCTTACAAGTTGTATGACAATAGGTCCTAAAGGAGAGAATAGTAGGTAGGGATATTGGAAAGGCTAGAGAGGCTGTCATGGAGCAAAATGAAGTATATTTTCTCCAGGCTGTAGTATATGCTGATTTTGTGCTGGTAGATAAGGCTGACCACATGAGGGCTTGAGCTGTCTCGAGATAGCTGTTCATGGTATAATTGGATCCTGGAAGTGAGGAGCTGGAGTTGCTGAAAGATCCACTGTAGGTTGGAGGATGTAGAATATCTGAAATTAAAAATGGGAAAGATGGTCAGCAGCTGTATTGAGATGTCCTGGTATATGAAAACACTGAATGCTAAAGTTATGTATGAGCAAAAGCCATGTTAATCTCCACCAGAATAGCATGACTGCAGGAGAAGATGATCTGCCCTTATTAATAATATCTATGGTTGCTTGATTGTCCATATATATCAACACTGTAGTTAAAGACCAGAGGTGTCCCCAAGTAAAAGCCACTGCAACTATGGGATATATCTCAAATCAAGGTGAGGTAGTCGTGGCTGTAGGCAGGTGGAGAAATTCTGCAGGCCATGTCAAAGTGATCCAGGCCTTTTGGAAGATAGCAGCGAATCCGTGATTAGGTGAAGCATCCGTGTATACGTGAGGAGATAGTTTGGCAGAAAGATCCTTGTAGAACATGGAGCAACCATTCCATTGGTCCAGGAAGAGAAACCACATGGCAAGGTTGGATTTTGCAGTAGCTGTGAGAGAAATGTGATGATGCAGGGCCAAAACAGAAGGAAGCAACTCGAGTAAGTACGATATGAAAGCACAGCCTTGAGGGATATGTGAGTAGCAAAGTTAAGGTAACCCAGCAGGGATAAAAGATTGTGTTCATAGAGGATAAACAGTTTGAAAAAGACAGAACTAGGGTCTTGATTCGATGCAGTTTATCCATGGGACGTTTGGCTTCCATGTGTACTGAATTGAGAGTGATGCCCAAAGATTCCAGCGAGGTCACAGAACTGCTCGTCTTGTCTTCTGAAACAGTAACTGCTAATTGATGGAATAAGTGGCGTAAGGCAGAAAGGGCTGTTGCTGGAGGTGCAGAAGAGGGTTCAATGAGAAGAAAGTCATCAAGTAGGTGGATTAAGGAAGTCACTTGGCAGTGGTTCAACAATAACCAACATAGAGTAGAAGAGAAAAATATCAAATAATTTCGGGCTACCTTTGCATCCAAATGTGACCCACACATCGAAGTAATACAATTCATCCCGAGATGCCAAAGTGATGGATGAATTGGAAGTAATTTGAATGCATCCAAAATGTCAGCTTTGGAGAGCCATGCACCTTTGCCTAGCTGTTTGACAAGTCACTATGGCATTGTCTATTCTGGCATAAGCCAGAGAAAAATCCTGAGAAGGAATAAGAGAGTTAATACTGGGTATTTGAGTAGCATGTGCAGACAAATCGATTATGAGCCTCTTCTTTCCTGAGAATTTGCGGGTAGCATCGCCAATAGGGCTGACACGAAATACGGGAAATGGTGAACATTTAAATGCTCCAATTAAGTAGCCTTTGTCCAGTTCTATCTGTAAGAGACATTTGACCACATCTGGTTGAAATAAAGCGGTTTGTAGTTTAGGACAATTATAGGAATCTTGAGGAAGAGAGCATACCCCTGTATGACACCCAAATGTAAATCCAGAAATTAGATAATGTACCAATGATTGAGAGGGGTGACTAGCGAGGGAGTTGAAGGATATAGTAATAGTTAGGATTTACTCCTCAGAGTAGGGCAGACAGATTTGGTGTAAGCATCTCCACAATGGCTGCAAACATGCAGAAGACAGCAAGTTTGAACTGTGCAACCCATAGCGTTAAGGTTATTACAGACTGGACTACCAGTAAAGAAGATAATTGGACAACCGTACTTATCATAGAACAAACAAGGAATAGCACTGGGATTACAAATAGTTCAAGTAATAGTCAAGCCGAAGTAGTAGTAAATGAGGTGGATACATCAGGTACAGATAAAGGGCAAAAAATAGCAGCATGTAAAAAATGAGCCGCAGATTGGGCAAGTCAGTGCCTGTTGTCTGGCAAAATGACAGCAGAACAACTCATTATCAAGTGAGCCCCAGTGTAGGCGTACATTAAAGTGAGATAGAGCAGCAGCAGCCTTGGCTGAAAAGGACTTATGATAATCAAAGAAATGAGTGCCGCCGTAGCGGACACTAAGATCAAATATCAGATAGAGATAGGCATCCAGTTCTTCTCTACGAGCTGGTAAGGCAGAACACAGGATGTTTCTATAAAGACTAAAGGCCAAAACAAATTCAGGAATAGTTAGTTTCTTGGAAAGTCTGGGATCCTTGGAACGAAGAACAACAGAGAAATCACCACAAGATATGACCCTGTTCTCTATGGTATCATGGGAAGATATAAATAATGAAATAAGGTTAATATCTTTCCCATCAATTATATCCTTGTAGAGATGGGTATGTACTAAATGAATGGGTGAGACAGCTGGCACAGAGGAGCCTGAAGTCAGTATACCTGGGTTGGAAGGAGTATCAGGAACAGTTGGTAGAGGCTGAGGCTCTGGAGCAGGAGCTGGAATAGGAATAGGGGCATCCAGAGGCTGAAGTACAGAATAAAGGTTTTGACGTTTCTCAAGTACATCCAGCTGATTTGAAATGTTCACTATGGATGTAGCTAGTTGTGAAAGAATATCCTTCAACTCAGCAAAAGCATCTGTATCGGGACTAGCAGGAGGGTCAGGTGGTGTAGGAGAACTGCGGTTCTGATACTCGAGTAATAAATCATATAGTCCCTGTTTCTTTGCGTTAGCATGAAAAGGAACTCCCAGTTTCTTTAATTCAGCTGCAAGATGAGGAATGGTCCAATCTTTTATGGAATGTTTTGTTTTGGCAGATCATTTTCTATGAACAAGGGGGGCTACTGAAGGCCCTTCGGGCAGAGCCATGTATCCATAATGAGCTGTAGCAGGTCTAAGGGGTAACAATAGTGAGTGCCCTGAGGCAGGATGAATAAAAATTAAGCAGTAATTGTAGACACAGACAGGTGGGCTGACATAAATTCTACAAGGCCCTAATAGATAATAAACTTAAGCAGCCAGGTACTGAATAGTGTAGAGAATATGCAATGTCCGAGGAGAGGGAGTGCACTATCAGGAGTGCAGCTTATAAAGGAGGGTAGTTAGGCAGCCAGTAAGCATAAATGAATGTCATATAGTAGGCAACAATGAGAAACGCCAACAGGCTGCTAAAGGGAGCTGCACGGTAGTGCAAGGTAGAGGCATTACTAGTAGGATTCAATTCGACCGGACCCGATGCAGGAAGTAGCACGAACTGCTACTAGGATGAGCTGGGCTAGTGGAGAGAGAGAGACACAGACAGCCAGGTAGCTCAATGCCCATAGGAAGACATCAGCTCAGAAATGCTTCCCTCCAAAAAAGAAGAAACCACGAGGCACAAGAGAAAGGGGGGGGGCACCGGCAAAAACACCGTCAATGGGAGCGCCGAGATCGTCGAAGGAAATGGAGCGAAGAAGGAGCAGGCAACAGAAAAGCAGAGTTGAGGAGATCAGAGGAGCGGGTAAGATGACAAGGCAGTGAGGCAGAACCACACATCTGGCCCAGCAACAAACTTTGAACACTAAGCAAAGGAGGCCAGGTGTGTAGGATTCTTGTAGAAGGAATCCCCATCCAATGAACTATGAGCAGGGCCCTTCAATTACTTTGGCAAGGGCCAAGATAGTGCTATGCTTAGACCTAAAACCTGATTGCATGGGGTTCAGTAAGTTGTTAACTTCCAGATAAGCTTTAAGTTGGTTGCTGACAACTTTTTCCAGTAGCTTAGACAAGATAGGCAGTAAGGAGATGGGTCTATAGTTATTTAGGTCACAGGTATCCCCAGATTTGAACAATGGGATAACATGGGCAGTTTTCCAGATGATGGGAAGTGACCCTTGGGACAATGATAAATTGAACAGATGTGTGATTGGGATGGCAAGGACCCAATATGTGATTTTTATAAAGTAAGGATCCAAGAGTCAGCTCCAGCACTCTTTTTTACATCCAACCGAAGTATCAGATCTTCAACCTCCTTCAGTAGTATAGGTTGGAAGGAGAAGCCAGGAACTGGGACAATGGTGTCTACACAAGGGACACTTAGTTTAGAGCAGGTCAGGGCTGCAGGGGAACTGCCAAAGGCCAGTCCAGCTGTGGTAAAATGATTGTTGAAAGCTTCTAAGATCCATTGTTTATCACATTATAGTTTTCCCTTCAGATGCGATTTTTGATAGCAAGGAGTTACCTGGTGTATGACTGGATATATCCATAATTGTCCTCCAGAATTTAGAGGAGCACTTTGCAGCAGAGTCCAGCTCCTTAAGGTAGAATGATGCTTTGGCATCTCTGATCATTTTCATGCATGCGTTACATGCCTTCCTAAATTGGCACCAGTCTGAGAGCAGTTTCGTCTGTTGCGCCTTTTTCCATAACTTGTCCCTGCCTAGTAGGGCGGTTTTCAGTTCAGGTGTGAACCAGCAACAAGTTTTGCTTTTTACTCTGATTTTTACCGTCGGGGCATGTGTGTCTAGGGCTCCTACTAGAATCTTATTAAAGATATCATATGCCATGTTGACCTCGGTAGCTAGGTAGAAGTCTTGCCAGTGTGGTGAATGTCCCAGTTCATATGCATAGGCGGCTGCATCAAAGTTGTGCCCGAGTCCTTTTAGTGATGAATTTAGTTGAAGGGCCTATGTGATGTAGTGACCTAACTGCAGCAATAAAGCAATGGTCACTGGCATCAGCGAAGAAAGTTTCAGCATGCATGTAAAGATGTGGCTTATCAACTAATATGACTTCCAACAATGCGCTATTACATGGGTTCTTTTTATTAGGACATGTAGGTTCTTGTATTAACTGTGCTAACCCACAAGTGTCATGAAAGATGTTTAGGGGTGAAGTAGACTTCGAGACCCAGTCAAAGTTATAGTCCCCAAGTATGATAGTTTTGAGATTCTCTTTCTCAATGATGTTACCAAGGTGAGCTAGGAGTAGAGTTCCCCGCGGATGGGTGTCTATAGCAACCGATCACTCTAATGGCCAGAGAACAGGATAAATCAATCTTGAGTGTCAGACATTCAAACTCATTTTTAACAGAGCTTGAAACCATACAGGACATTGCAAATCCTTTCTTAACATATATAGCCACTCCACCTCCCCTAGTGGGTCTATCAGTTCTGAATAGCTGGTAGGATGGGATGCTAATTTCACTGTCCTGGGAAACTGGCCTGAGCCAGGATTCAGAAATTACCAGGACATCAAGTTGGGTATGGCTGATCCACACCTGAACCATAGTGAACTTTAATAGGAGGCTGCAGATATTGACATGCCAGAAGCTCATTCCTTTGATGATGGCCGTATCTGACAGAGAAGTGAGGGGAGAAATGGGACCAGGGTTTAATTCAATGTTACCTGAGCATATCAGTAAAAGAAGCATCATCTTCGTTAAGGCAGCTAATGTTAATTTGAGAAGCTAGGCCCTGGTACGCTTAAGATTCTTAATATGATGTGTGCGCCTATCACCACCCCAAAGGGTGTACCGCCCTAGTGCTAGGTGAAGCAATACCCTGACCGATATGTATACAGGGTGACTAATACCGTATGGAACAGAAGGACTAACTTGAGGAGGCTGCTCAATACAGGTACCAACTTGATAGGTTTCCAGGTTGTACTCTGACAGTAGTACTAACTGCAATGCACATAAATAACTGGTAGGTAGATCAGTGTATGGGTAACACATTTTTGAGGGGTCAGGCTCTGCATGCACAGGCTTCTGAGGATAAATTTGCCACCTGTACACAACAGAGGATGATCAGAGCCAATATTAGTGAGGAACCCTTAGTGAGGGTGCTATCCAGGCCCCAAATTCTGTACATAATAGGAGGAATGTACACTACAGATTAGAGCAAAGGAGCCTCAAGAGAAGACGTCTGTGATATCAGCTGGCTGACTTAGGGGAGTTCCTAAATGGACAACCAAAGAGTTGGAGAGGACGACGAGAACCTTCACAGGTGTGATTTTGGAAGTGGGCGGGAAATGGTATATTTAATAAGTGGAGAGGGTGAGGGATGGGTGGGTGGGCATGAAATTAGCGGCTTCTGCTGTATTTTTCAGCTTGTGGAGTACAGGCTTGAGGTCTCGGGTGGTGGCTGTGGAAGCACCGGCTTCCTGGTGTCTGACAGCCTGCACCTGTGGGGCAGGGAGCCCTTGCAGAGCTGGAACTTGGCATTCAGCTTGTGCAGTCCAGGCTTGAAGTCTCAGGTGGCGGCTGTGGAAGTGCCGGCCGTCTGGTGTCCAAGAGCCTGCACCTGTGGGGCAGGGAGCCCTTGGAGAGTTGGAACTCAGCTGGGGAGAGAGAGAGAAGCACAAGTTTAAGAGCTGGCCATGGACAAAAGACTGTCCACACCGGCAGGAGAGCCAAATTTGCAGGACAAAGGGATGTGTATTCCCTTGGCACCTAAAGTCTGGTGCTCATAAAAGTTTCAGAGAGGAGCTGAATCACTTACATATTTTCCCTTTGCACTCTAAACATTGCCAAAAATTAAACTTTAAACAACTGCAATCAAGTAAATACAGCTTTTTTGTTAATAGTTCAGTGAGCAAGTTCAATTTTTGGCAGGATTTTTAAGAGAAAACAGAAGCAGACTGCAGAAGCCAATCGGAAACCAACGCCCGAGACCACTCACTTCCCAATTGGTTAGTGGCTTTTGCCATGCCTTTCAGCTTGTGGAGTCTGGGCTTGAGGTCTCAGGCAGCAACTGTGGAAGCGCCAGCCGCCCAGTGTCCAAAAGCCTGTGCCTGTGGGGCAGGGAGCCCTTGGAGAGCTGGAACTCAGCTTTCAGCTTGTGGAGTCCAGGCTTGAGGTCTCGGGTGGTGGCTGTGGAAGCACCGGCTGCCTGGTGTCTGACAGCCTGCGCCTGTGGGGCAGTGAGCCCTTGGAGAGCTGGAACTCGGCCTTCAGCTTGTGGAATTTGGGCTTGAAGTCTCAGGCGGCAGCTGTGGAAGTGCTGGCCACCCAGTGTCTTAGAGCCTGTGCCTGCGGGGCAGGGAGCCCTTGGAGAGCTGGAACTCGGCTTTCAGATTGTAGAATCTGGGCTTGAGGCATCAAGTTGCAGCTCTGGAAGCACCGGCTGTCCAGTGTGTGAGAGCCTGTGCCTGTGGGGCAGTGAGCCCTTGGACAGCTGGAGAGCTGGAAATCGGCTTTCAGCTTATAGAGTCTGGGCTTGAGGTCTCAGGCGGCGGCTGTGGAAGTGCTGGCCGCCCAGTGTCCGAGAGCCTGCGCCTGTGGGGCAAGAAGCCCTTGGAGAGCTGGAACTTGGCTGAGGCTTGGTTTCAATATGTTTTTTTATAAATGCCATCTCACATGCCCATGGGCTGTGCATGATTTACACATGGGCATGTGAAATGTTTTAACAAATGGGTTGCAGGATTTACACACGTCATTGTATAATAATAAAAAAAATGCACACCCTGTACTAGGTTATTACGCTTTTAACATGGGGTATGTTTAAACAACCCAAAAATATCAACAGATTTTTATTTTTTAGTGTTTAAACAACAAAAAAAGATACTGTATCATGTCACATTGTGAAATGATCCATATCAAATAATTCAGCCTGCACTACTGCAATGCACTTAGAAATGTCACAGATACACTGTTGCTGTGATTTGTGACATCTGGAAAATACAATAAGCCAATTTTTGGAATCACACTACATGACTGTTCGTTAATCACTGTTAACAAACAATCAATGTTAGAAGTCCAAGCGGCTGAATCTCTGTGGAATAGCGGAATTTTCCATTCGGCAGGCAGCAAGTTGCTGTCTGGCAGCCATTTAAAGTATCGATAAGTGTCACTATAAGGACTGCATGACCATGGATATACGTGACCCCCCCATAATGTGTGATCTCCTAAACACTGTGCTATACTCCCTTACCCATACTGGTGACATCCATCTCAGCAATCTAAGACATTGGTCTCTCTCCAGGCATTATACCCCTGCACTGTGCAATACCAACCCAACTGCCCAGCGGACAACTGTCATCCTGCACTAAGTCATGCCATTTTCTCTATCCCCAGCAAAAGTATCTGTAAACCAACATGTCTTACCCCGTAAACAAGACATCACCATCCATTCCTCTGTGCACAGATCGCCCCACCCAACCACCCCGAATATGTCCCTCTACCACATCAGCCATTCCATTAGGCAGGTGGCATTGTTTGTGTCTTCCCAAACCCCATCCCACCCACATTTATGTCAGCATCAAGCAATGAGTGTCTTCCATGAGCATAGCGATTGTTCTTTGTCTATGCAAAGAGAAATACACAAGTGCACAGCATTGTACAGTGACAGGCAGCAACAAGGAGCAGAGGCACAATGGATGTCTGATGTAAGCTGTGCAATGCTGTTGGACACTGTTCTGTGTGTGTGTGTGTGTGTGTGTGTGTGTGTGTGGTTGCTTTGTGCATGATGTAAGACATGTAGCACTGAATGTTATTCACAAGAGATGTCACAGATCATATCATTACAGTATCTGTGACATTTCTATGTGCATAACATTAATCCAGGCCACATTATTCGTCATGGACAAATTTGCAATGTGGCAGAATGCAGTACATTTGTTGCTGCTTAAACACACACAAAAAATGTTTCTGATAAATTTCACACACGATGTTAGAAGTGCAATAACACACTCAAGGTTATGCCGTTATCGTGGATTATCAAACAGCATGAGTGCTGTGATTACACTGTGAATGCGGCCTCATACCTCACAACACACCATGTATTTTTGTTAATTCCTAATAAAAGCACAGCTGGAAGTGGGTTATTGCTTACTTTTCACATGACAGTCTCAATTATGGTCACTTTCTAGATTCATTGATCAGGTTTCACGCTCAACATTAATTTACTGACAACAGGCATAGTGGAAACTTCCTCTTGCCAGTGTGTTCATCCCCTGGCCCGACCGATGGTGTTACAAAAAAAGGAAAAAAACAGCACATAAAAGAAACACAATCACACCCACACCTCTCCCATTAGGCAGCTGTCACTTGACACAAAGGAAAAGTTATGGAGAAGATGATTGAAAGTGGATGCAAACAGGCAGCAGTATCGCCTTATAGGGATAAGGAGAAGTGGTAAAAATGGCAAACATGGAGCAAATGCAAAGAGGTGTGGAGAGGCAAAACTTCCCTTCACATTGTAATCCACATTATATATTTGGATCAATGCAAATCTTTGTTGCACAGGTGCAAATTGGTAATGCTTTCACGACTGGACCACTGAAGACAAAAAGTTAAGCGTGACCCCTGTAGGTGTTATGATTTGTATTTCTATATTGTTGCAGTGACCAACATCTTTATATGACTGATTATGCATTTCTGTGATATATTAATGTACAATATCAATAAGTTATAAACAATAGCTAACACAATTATAACATGTGACCATACTCACTAATGGTCTGGTTTTCCCTCATTGCCACGGTACTGGCGGTAGGTAGCCTCAACAGTTTGCAGAACCCAAACATTAAGACACACAGGTTCAAAACCTGGGTGACCAATAATGCAGCTGGGGACTTCAGAGTCAGACACAACATTAGGAGTGTCAGCAAGCTTTTCAACAACTCTTGTTGTCTCCTGATTGCAATAGTATTCTGTTTCAGTGGGCATCATTACACAATTACCGCACCGATGCCTAAAATTGAAAAATGAATTACTGTCATGACAGTAAGATGTACATGATACCTTGCTCAGATGTGATTTCCACTTCAAATCAATGTCTCCAACAAAAACACATGTCCTACAATAGAGAAGACCCATGGACAGTAGGCCGATTTTATATTCCAGACACCATGGCCAAACCTGACTATCGACTTAGTACCCCAGAGATGATATACAGGGGAAGTCAACCATCCATCACCAGAGTGGGATTCAACTGTCAATGCTGTGACATACTGTTCCAGTAATCCTCTAACACTTCATATCAACTCATCAACGTCACACTGACACTTGGGAGTCCACGTACTCTCTGACCCACATTCGCTTGTGTAGGTGGTGCACAGAAAGAAGGTCGTGATAACCACCACAGACAAATGTAGCACTAAGGCATCTTGCAGAGTCAGATACCCAGGGATTCATCTTAGTGTGCCACCTAAACAGGAGACTTGTGGAGTGAGTGAGAATGGTGGATAACAGGTATCAGCTGTAAGTGGAGGTGAATTGCTAGGATGCTGCAGTAAGAGCTGGATGGTGAACTGAAATGACAGCTTTTCCCTTTGAATCAATTTGGGAGTAGAGGGCATTGGTAGTTCACTATAGAATGAGGGCAAGGTTACTGAGTGGTGGTGGGGGGGTGGGAAAGCCTCCCCTTGCCTTACTGACATTCTGCTGTCCAGCTGTTGAAGTCTATAGGTGGTGATAAGAGTTACAAGCTAGGGGTGCAATGATGTGGTTTCCACTTGAAACACATTCCACAAAACCAGCAAAAAAACATGTCCCACAATAGAGAAAACCCATGGACAGGAGTCTGCCTTTATATTCAAGACAGCATGGCCACACTTGACTACTGACTTAGTACCCCAGAGATGATACATAGGGGGAAATTCAAGGTAAGGATGCACTGATGTGGCTTCATCAACACACCCTGGCCACATGGAGGTGGGGTGTGGGGGTGTGGGGGAGACTCATGCATGCCGACTGTGAGAGGCAGGCAATACCTGTGCCCTGATGTATGTTACTATTGTACCAAAAATCAACAAAAGCAATACTGAGGAAAAAACAAGGCAGAAAGCAAGATTACAAGCAGGACAATTCAATCTACAGATCCCCACATCGTACAGTACTTGACTCACAAATCAATGAACAGGACCATGTTAAATTGTGTGGGGTGGGGGGGAGGATGGAGTACTGTGACCTCTGCTTCGGACAGCTTGTGACTGATTTTTGGGTGATGACCAAGACAGTGATCACAGCCAATAATAAACATTTATTTCTTGATGATGACAGTTTACACAAGTCTGGGGATGAGGGAGGGGGGACTTATACTAAATAAAACTTGATCTGTCAATACACATTTCGATGGAGGCAGATAAATTAACATTATTAGTGTTGCTCAGCAGGTGCAGAACATACCAGTCAGTATTCTGCAAGCGAGGATGGGCAGTTTGATCATCGCTACTGATTACCCAGACAGTGGATTGTTACTGCTAAAAATAGGATCATAGCAGTATGGATCATCAATATTAACAGGAGCAACTACAGCTGAAAAACTTTCAGTGTCTGATTCACTATTAGATACGTCATTTGAATCACTACCACTAGCATTGCTGCTCATTGTTGACAGATTCAGTGTCCCACTACAGAAATCAATGGGCAGGACCTCAGGACCATGTGTCACTCACCAAGATACACTGAAAATGACACAGTTGATGCACGGATCATGAACTTCTGGGATACAGCAATGTTTTTTAAAAAATAACAATGTAAAGATATATATATATATATATATTTTTTCAAATGAGTACACTATGGGACATTGCGATGCAATATCCATCTAACCTGTAAGTACAGCACAAATCATGGGCGTCCCTCTGTAAGCGGGGATTATATCTAAAGGTCTTGCCTTTTACTACGAGTGTATTCATAACACACTATCTCATGAATTTTTCATAATGTAAGTTAGTGAAATTGTCTGGCCTCTCAAAGGGTTCCTCTTACCTGCCTCTGTTGACATTTGACCTTGGACTGATTCACAGCAGCATCTCTCAGATGAGCTGGCAGAAACTGGTTCCTTGTATTTAAACCTCAGTTATTTAAAAAATATATATTTGAAACCATGATAATGCTTTCTGTTTTTTTACATATGATCTGGGTGTTAATAGAATGTCAATTTCCAAGCAACTGGCATATGCTTCTGAGGAAGGACTTGGTTGGTCTGAAAGCTTAAGCACTGTTTTCTTTTGTTACATCTATGTTAGTCCAATAAAACGTATCAAACCATTTGTGGATCTGTTCTTACAAGGACCAATGCGGCAACTAAACTAATTCTATTCTCGGCAGACACACATGAACAGTGCACACAGGCCCCTCATATTTATTTACATTTAATTATTTATTTATACCAAACCCAGCCATCCCCAAAACTGGACCCAAGACTACTCCCACCAACCCCGAGGCATGCAAACTAGCCATAGTAGCAAGTCACACGAACAGGAGGTCCTAGGGCGTGACTCCCACCCATAGCCACAGGACCACCAGGACTGTGTAGGAGACCAGAGAAAGTTACCTGGAGGTAAGCCCACTTTGGGAAGCTTACACGTAAAACAATATGTTTGGTCCCAATTAGCTGAGAATAAGATTCCCCATACAGGCAGTACTTCCTAATTTTAAGTAAAATAGATAGACTAAAAAATAAACACTTCACTTCTATTCACAAACACCTACATGCAATTGCCATACCACCCTTCAAAAATTGGCAGTTATAATATGTAACCCACAGCCTACAGAGGCCTATAACCCAGCAAGAAAAAGAACATTGGTAAATTATTATATAACAAACCTGTGCCAGTCTGAACATGAGACGAGGTAAATCCAACTTGTAAAAAAAATGTAAGTCCAAATTGTCAGCTAGACTCCACGATTTGATGTATAACGATGAGTCAGTGTGGAATAATGTGATCTAAACTGCAACTACCTTCCTGATACAATTCTTAGTTATCTAATGCACATTACTTTATAAATGTATGTTATATGATCTTCTAGACTAGCTAACAAAATACCAGCATCTTAACTGCCTAAATGTCTGTTTATGTATTTTATATGTATATTACCCGCTGTATGTACTATGCACCCACTTTCCCAGATCGCACCTGGAAATGAGCCTTGGCTGAGTGATAAATAAATAAAATAAAATGATGCTGTGTCATAAAGGTTTGCAAACCATTAATAAGAAAGGGTTAAGGTGGTATTGTAACAATTGTATAAGTACTTAAAAACAGAGACCAGTTGCATTTAAGGTAAACCTTGCCTCCCAAATGCAACATTTCCCTTCAGCACACACTTAATTGAACATGTTACTGCAACATTTTAAGCCCTAGCACACTGGCTGGCCCTCATCTTCTTCTGCGGATTTGGCCTCCCCCTCACACAGTTCTGCTGCTTTAAATTTCCGGTGCCATCAGCCAGCATCGTTTTTGGTAAAAATAGATGAAAACTGGTCTTGGTGCATGATTCTCAATCTGGCCAGTTGCAAGGTTGCGTGTGTGATATTGTATTTTTGTAGCCCAGACCAAACCCCATCAAACTGTCTCCTTCTGCTCTGGTGCATTACATAGCTAACATCAAGGAAGATGTGGACTCATGCATGCCACCAGAAATTCCATCTTTGCTTTTGCCAGCTGTAGCATATGATCTCTTCCTTTGACCTCCAACATTACCACCAAATTTGTCATTAGCTTGGATGCCTCTGCCACATCGTGGTGAGGCATTATTCTATAGGCCTTTTCATTATTGAGGCCTTCTCTGGTCAAGCTGAGCTCCAGGGTGCCCAGCAGACATTCTGAAGCAAAATGAAGGAGCGAGAGAGAGTCCCGTTCAATCTCTTCGAGCGGGGTAACCCACCATCCAAATGTTCTGTGCAGGGGACTGTTTTTCAAATCTTCTGTCTGGGTCCACCGTTCTCTTTGAACAATTAAGTTAAGCTCTGCCATGCATCTCCTGACGTGGCCACTGCATCCCTAACCTCCACCTTCATGCCATCCACCAACTTCTCCTCAGTGCCAGCCTCTCCTTGGAGTCCAGCTTTTTTCTATTGTAGCCACAGATTTGTTTAACATTTCAGTTTCAGGAAATGGTCTGAAAAAATGCTAGGCTCTGATTGGTTGATATCCTTGGCAAGGCTGGCATCTAGCAGACAAGAGAGCCCGGCTTTAAAAAGTGCCGGTGACAAGGATTGCATCACCAGTATTGATGGGCACAAGCAATTTTCAAATACCTCAGCAGCCATATTTTTCCCTGGTAACAGAGATTTGCAGAACAAGTCACTGTGCACCCCCCCCCACATTGCAAAACCATTAACAGACAAGAAAAACACATAAGTAATACAAAAAAGAGAAAGTACTGAGTGACAGCAAAGTGTTTAAAGGTGACGTACTGTAATCTGTATCATCCCACTGTCCCTCAAAGCTGGCCAATAAATTGTTCACTGCAAGCCGGCAGCCCATCTCTATGCATGGGGAGTAGAACCTTCCAAAGTCCCGTAACCACTCCTCGCCCGATACTCATGATCCACACAATTTTGAAATTACACCCCTGTAGAAACAGAACACCTAATCAGCTTGAAAACACAGAAATAAACCAATGTTTTTCCAATCAGGTAACTTTTTTCTGGCACCACGTAAATATACCTTCTATACTTCCTCAGCAGCCTCATATTGTGGCCATCTCCATGTGGTCAGCACGATTCCTCCAGATGATTCCTCTGCCCTATTGTAAAGCTTTCATGAATTTAACCCTGCTCTGTACCACCACCCAGCTGCAACAGCACCCCAAAGCAGTGCAAATGCTTAGCCCCAGCTCAAAAGTGAAGCTATTTTTTTTAACACCTTAGTTTAAAAGTTTCCGTCAGCAAGCAGGATGCGAGAGGGACATTCCTAATTGTAGCTGCAGTTATTTTGGAGCAGCATTGGTAACTTTTTTCCCAGCTCAACCCCTGCCCTTCCACATCAGCCCATCAGAGTCTCCCCCCCCCCCGACAGAAATCTTATCTGCATACTGAAACACAGCCACAGCAGTTCCATGCCTGATCCTCTGGCTTCCATCTCCTTGCAGTCTAACTCCATTCCTGAGCACAGTGTGGTGCGGTGTAGTGCAGTGTGGTCTCCCAATCAAACTAAATCTAACATAAACAAACAAAACGGACCACCATTGATTCGGGGGAAGAATGTCATGATTCAAGAATGGTGATGGGGGGGGGTTAGACACATAGTAGTTTCTTAGTTCAAACCTGAAAAGGAAAGCAGCTGGTAATGAAGCGATGCAGTGCCTTCTCCTGTCAAGGATGCCAGTAGAGGGATTACTTTACAAAGAATATCACTTTAAAGTGTGGTGGGTGGTATTGTGCTATACCAAACCTTACAGGGGCTATAAGGCCTTCCGCATGTAGCATCGGGCCTCGTCATGCCCCTGGGCAGTCCAGTATAGCACAATACTGCCCGCCCTGTCGGGTATTATTGTTTACTTACAACTCAGTGTTGCCAGGCTGGGTTCCTCAGCTTGGCTCTGACCTCCCTTCTTCCCTGCTCGTGGGCAGGAAGCCTTTTTTTCCTGGGTCTCCCCTTTTATCTTTCCCTCCATCTCCTCCACCCATTGCTCCTTTGGATTTACCTATTTTCCAAACTGCCAACTTGAGACTGTTACTTAGAGCAAAGTCTGCCCCCCTCCCCCCAAAAAAGGTGTGTAAAGCGTAATGTTTATCCAAAATATTAGTTCTGTACCACAGAGTTCCTTTAGCATGTATCTACTTATGTCGAGATGCAGGCCATGCTTCCCGCCCACCAAGTAAAAGTTTTAAAAACAATTGCACGGCTAAGTTCCTTCATGTGCTGTAGATTATAGCCCCAGACATTTAGTGCTGCTTATCTTATGTTGGAATGACAGGACCCTGCTCGACAGTATCCTGGTCATCTGTCCAAACTGAGTGGCCGCTGCATGAGTCTTGATCAGCTGCTTTATTAAGCAGCCCCACCAACTGTATCTGGAAAATCTGGACCACCAATCTCCATCAAAGTTTAATTACAACCTGATCATACAGGTACTATGACATCAATGGCTTCCTGTATGAACTCATTACCATCCCCTAGGAGTAAAGATCTCATCAGTGTTGTAGACTCTGCCATGGCTGTCTTTCACTGATGAATTTACTGATGTCTACAACCACTATGCCCACCCCAGAATCACCAGAGTGAAGGGCGAGCATTACCACGGGATAGCCTCAGCAATCCTTGATCTCTGATGTATCAGGGATGTCACCAGGGCCATGTTAAAAAAGATCTGAAAATCCTACCAATGGCAACAAAGACTGACCGCTATGGAATCTCTGCAAGACAGCCATTAGAGGAGTGGTGGAACCTAATATTGCCTGCAGTCAGTATTAGAGACAGAAAATTGTGCAGAACATGATATTTTCTTTATTTGACTATGGGGATATTGTTTATGCTGGCACTTCAAGAGTTCATTTCCTGAAGCTAGATTCACTATACCATAAACTGGCTCACTTCATTTTTTCTATACCAAAGCAGACACACCATTGTATCCTTCAATCTCTTGACTGCCTACCTTTGGAATAAATAAGATAAATGCATATACTAATTTTCAATCTGAACGTGCATTAAACATAAAGTTCTGACATATATTTACTGAAATGTTTTCCTGTCGTCTTCTAAAGTATGAATTTAGGTCAACTAAAGGTTTCACATTCAATGTCCCCAGAGTCAATAGCCATATAGGTCAAATGTCCCTTTCATTTAAGGGTCTCTCATTATGGAATACTCTTCCTTATGTATTACGTAAAAATAGTGCCAACACTGTGCACTTTAAAACAATGGCTTAAAAATAACTGTCGAGAGTATTGTGAGTCTTGTGTGAATTTATAAGTCAGGACATGTTGTTCCATGTTGTATTGTTATATGTGCATAGCATTTATATTTACAATAATAGGTTTTATTTTTTAGTTACATGGTAATGAAACATAACTGTCTTATAATAACTGGAGAGCAATTTCTCCATTAGGGAAACCCGGTAATAATTTGCCATCATAGCCAGCTAGTTATAACAGCAAACATGCACTGGGTTTGCCTCGCTCCACACATGTCTACACTGCCTCTCTCACATATGCACTATGCTTCAGACTGACCATGCTCTTTAATTAGCTCTACCAGAACCACTGGCCATACTGTTTTCTATTTTCTATAATTGCTGGGTAGTGTTTTGTAAAAAATACTACCCAACAGTTAAATAAAACAAACCATGGAGAGGTGTATAAAACTTGAATTTTACAGACACCTTAGGTGTGGGATGATGCATATAAACCTCTCGAGCTTCACCTTCAGGTTTACGTAGCATTCCACATCCAGTGTGTCTAAAAGTCTTGTTATACACACCTCCCCATGTATTATTCTATATTTATTTTTTGTACAATTTTATTACATGGATTTTTGGAGGTAATTAAAAATGAGCATTAGCCCAACTGGTTAATTGTTTCATCTTCCTGTTTTAAATTAAAAAAGAAAACTTGAAACTTGCAGTTCTAGGATGGCAATGTTTCTACCACCTGGTGCATCTGGGATGGAATAAAGGAGCTCCTAAATAGTAATGTATTATAACCACATCACCAGTATCTTACCTCCCCTTGAGCCAACAATCATGACCCTCTGATATAGCCACACCCACAACAGCCACTTCACCAGCTTCCCCTGGCCAACGAAATCAGCAAGCAATAAGAAGAGGAGAGTTTCCCTCCTGTACATGGCCTATAATCTCATGGCTCATAAGTTACCTGAAAGGCAACTTGCAGAAGGTTGCCCATGGCATTGTCACCTCTGAACTTGAGCCCAAAAAGCAGGAAAACCCCAAGGGTTCAACCCTGCCCCCTTGCTTTTCTCAGCTTTATCAATAATCTGACCACCAAATGTGTTCAGATCATGGTACACATGTATGCAGATGGAACAATCCTCTATTATAGTGACCTGTCTCTGATCTCTACAGAAATTTTCCTACAGTCTGACTTTATGGTCATTGAAGCCAAGGTACTTGAGAACACTCTCACCCTCCTCAGAGGACTATAAAGAACAATGTCTGGACCTTAACCTCTCAGTCCACATCCAGGAGAATCTTGCACTTAAGCAGAAGGCTAGACCAAGTGCTTGCCAATCACAGGCATGGCAACCATATCATTGCCATAGTGAGATCCAGGTTAGGAGCTATGTATGGGATGAGAAACTACCTTAAGTCTCATACAAGAAAGCAAGTAACCCCAGCCCCTATCTACCTCAAACCCCTCTTCCTCTGCAGCCCCAGTCCATATCAACACAGTATTGTGATGAGAAGGGACATAGCGACTGTCTTGATCACCTCCACTGCTGAATGACAGTGACTGCGCACAATTTTGTATGGACTCACATTCATGCTTAATCTTCCTATTCCTGCTTTAGAAATCTGAACAAAAGCTTCCACAACCTAGCTGGGTAGGCTATTTGACATAATAACCACCTTATGTGTGAATGAATACTTTCTATGTTTTCCGATACATTGACCCCTTCAACTTAAGGTGAAAAACAATAAAAATTGGGCACTCATTACTTCTGTTCTTGAATAATGACACCACCACTTTAGTTACTCATCTTGTGAAAAACATGCTTCATTTCATTTTGAAGTGCAAAACATGCCGGACAGACACCAGGAATTACCTAAATCATTTTCAAATCAGTTGTTGACTATGCAGACTTCCTTTATAGTCACTGCCCCATCTCCTACCTAAGCAAGCTGGATACCCTGTACCATAGAGCAATAAGATTCATAACAGATCTTCCAGCTAACACTCATCATTGCTCTCTCTATGCTGCAGTTGGATGGGTTTCTCTACATCTCAGAAGGAACAGAAATGCAACACTATGGATCTACAGAGCATTCTCTAAAAAACTTCCAAACTATATTCTAGACTGCTTCACCCAGGCCATAGCTAGCTCCTATGCCCTAAGAAGCAACAACCTCATCATGCTCAAAATACCTAACGTCAACACCCGGCTAGGGAGGGCGGCAATCAGCTATTCTCTAGCCATGGCTTGGAATACTCTGCAGAAATCCCTAAAGCTGTCCAATCTTATATCTATAGCATCCTTTAAACAGCTTTGCACAAGCTTTTTCGCAGAGAAATGCAACTGCTACCACAAGATCTAGACTTGCCATTTCACAACCCCCCCTTCCAGACAGACACCACATATGGCATTTTTTTGTTCCACAGTTCTCCCTCCCGGGCAGCCACCCTTTTTATAGTACCCCAGTTCCATTTAATTCTACCTAACTACCTACTACCTACCTAATCCTTCTCCCACTAATCACTGGCCCTTACATCATTCCTAAATGCTCCCCATCCATCCTAGTATTACACTATGCTGTGTGTATGCCTTGACTCCTATATTGGGATATGAATATACTTCATCTTTTGTATACTTTTCCTGTAACCTACCTTGTCATGTATGTCTGAATCAACTTCTTACCCTTGATCATTGTATTTATAAGTGTTTTTTTCTGTATCTGTTATGCATATATTAGTGCATTGATGTATCTGTTGTGTACCAACTATTGAACCTTGACCTTAACAGGTCCATCTTGTAAATGAGCCTTGCTCAATGATGCTTGCCTGAATAAATACAGATTTGATTGATTGATTGATTGATTTTGGATCCCCACACTGATCCTTACCAAAGACACAAACATTCGATGTCTGATGATTTAAATACTGGTTTAAGTAATGATGTTAGAGAATGTCACAGTTCATTTATACTAAAAACATGTCGTCTGACTATATGGCTATAGCAGTACAAAAGTGTGATGGTGCAAATACTGATAAGTAAAAATCCTTCATAAAATGGCAAGAAAAAAATTAGCAATTTCATTGGTTGAGAGATGTCATGTGACCATGTATTAAATCTCTTAAAATGCACGGTGAGCTGCAAGATCTCATTTACATCTCAAAAAAAACTTATAATTCATATCATTAAGCCAGGAAAAAAAAGCCAGTGTTTGCCATATTGATATTCTCTGCCGTTACTACTACCATTATTTAAACATACTTATGTTGACACTATAAGAATAAACAAACAACAATGTCTAATTCAGCACACATTCTGAAATAATTCCCTACCATTTATATAAACTAAAACACTTCCCTACTCCTTAAATTTAACTTTGTGGCCTCCTTTTAAAAAGAATAATTTTCCCTCTATCCCCTCGCTAGACAGCACTGCCTCGTCCAATCCTCCTTGATCACTTGCGTTACCCTGCAGCTTGCTCAGTCTTATTTCCATACTGGAAATACACTCCTATTCTCTCACATTAAAAAAATCTCTGTTTACCTCACTATACTGCTTCAAAACAGATATACTTTTTTTTAGCCCACAGCTGTCTCCCTCTGTGAGGGACAGGAACTGTAACGGGATAGCTTCCTCAGCATGTGTACACCTAAACATGTCTTGGCAACCAGCTGATTTCTATAATTTAACTTACACAAGTTTCTACTGTAATGCCATGGGGGGGTGATGGACATGCCAGGGGATGTGAGGGACATGGCAGAGTTAGCATGAGTCATCTGAAAAATGGATGGAGGCAACAGGGGAAACAACTTCCACAAATATCATAAACCAAAAATAAAAAACAATGGCTGTTTCCATTCCTCGACTCCCTTTCAGGTGGGACATAATTGAGCACAGCAAGAGCAGGACTAGGGGAGCAGTTATCATTGATCACATTGACATATCTCATCGCTGCCTTACATACATTTCACAGCACTACTGTGTCGGAGAACACATATTGAAATGAATATGCTACCTGCCTTGGTTCCGGTCCTGCTGTTTTTTTTTTTTGGGTGGGGGACTTGTATCACGATGCCTACTGCATTGGTATCTGGCAGTCACTCGCAATGACCGTCAGTACACAGAGGAAGCAGGCTTGAACTCGTATGTTACTCAGCAGCAGTGTTAGCAAATGGGAAGTGAAAAAAAAAGTAGCAGACAACAAAACAAAATCAAACAAAATGGACTCCACCTACACTGCACAAATCAGACTTACATCACCCCCTGCTGCCCAAATATAATACAGATGCAGTACAGAACAGGGACTATTTATTCAACATTACATTTTTCTTTCCAAACATAGTGAATATTTTTTATACTTACAAAACCAACTTCAAATAAGAAAGTCCTTACTGACTAAAAACAGCCATTTTGTAAGTGTAATAAGCCACTCCAGGGTGTGCATTAAAGGGTTTTAATGCACTTCCCAGGGGTTTAAGGACATTCAACCTTTGGCCTTGTGCCTTAGCATACTCTTGGGGTGTGTATTAAAATCCTTTAATGCGTACCCTGTCGTGGCTTATTACTTACTTAAAACACTATTTACATAAATTTCCCTGCTAAACTAGTTTAAATTTAAACTAAAAACATCTTTCATTTAATTATCCTATTTCTGGTACATTTCTATGAGTGAAATGTTCATATTAATTTTACAATTAATTTCCAAATACATCTTGTAAAGTATTAATGTTACTGCAAACAGCCTTACCAGTGTGTACAGTGCAGCAACCCTACATGTCAGTAGCATCATCTTGAGAAATTTCCCTGCTTGGTACATACCTCATAACACAACATCTCACTCTGGTGAGGAAATAGAAAATGGTTAGTTGTTAAACATTTCCAGTACTTTTTAGTTTAGTATACCATTTCCCCTATTTTTAAGGTGCAGTGCTATTAAATGCTATATTTAAACATGAGTATTTAGTAGAATTCCGGCTGTAGATCCAAAGTGCTTCTCATTTTAGTGTCAAGTTGACAAAGGCTCCTCCTCCTCTGCTGGGGGGGGCTGGTTACCATGTTGATTGCTGTGATGCATTTCTAACTTGCATCCATTAAGGTCTTTCTCTAACCATGTGCTTGGTCTAATACAGAAGCTCTATGATGGCTATGCAGCACTTCTCATATTGTTTGGCATTGTCTACAGCCTGAGTTCTACTAAACACTCAGGTTTAAACACAGCATTTAAATTAGAACCATGCTTTAGACGAGAGGGGGAATGGTAAACTGAACTAAAAAGTACAGGAGATGTTTTTAAATTAGCAATTTTTCATTTTCCTTTTTTCTCCCCAGAGTGAGATGTTGTATTAGGTGTGATCAGTGCATGAAATGTTGCTGAACAAATTTTTATAAGTCTCTACTGCTTATTTAAATGCCAACTGAATTACTGAACATTCTTCTCTATTAAATGTATAGTATGAGTTTCTTACCATCTATTCTTGTCCTGTGAAACTCAAAGACATTGTGAGATTTGATTCCACCATGCCACATCTACAACAAAGATGTCAACATGCAGCATTGCGAAATCTCTGATACCGACGGGCGAAATTTCACCCATCAGTATTTGACGCTGCTTTTTGCGGGGGGGGGGCGCAGCACCCCCAACCCATTACTAATATAATCAACTCCAAGTCTGAGTTGACTTTGAAGGGGGGAAACTGGCACCAGTGTACAGCGGGACCCTTACTGCCACAACTCTGAATCTGTTCGAAAGTGTCACTGTAATGGGTTTTGCTGTCCGACTTTTGCTGTTCTATCATGATATAGTAGGATTTAAGTGAGGTCCTGTGTTGTGAGAAGAATTTGCTCTTGAATTAGAATAACATAAATCAGGTTATCTCCCACAGATGCAACATATTTGGTGTCCAAATTTGTTTTTAGGTAATGTAAACTAGGTCACAACTCTTACAGGCAACATGTCCACTATCAACCTTCCCTTTACTAGGCCAAATAGTTGGAATAGATCCAATTTCTTCATAACACTCATTCCTTCCAATCTCCAAATCTGCTTGTTGACCCGTCACTGGACAATTTAAATCCCTTCAATATTATTTCTGTACTGCAGTGACCAGAACTAAATGCAGTACTCCAGGTGTGGTCTAGCCAAGGCTTTGTAAAAGGGGAGGATCACATCCCTTGATCCACTCCTTCAGGCCTTCCTGATATATCTCAACATTGAGTTCAAGTTTACAACCCATTTAGGCTTTTGCAATTAATACACAAAAATAAGAAAACTGTTAAAACTTAAAAAAGTACAAAATAATCAACATAAAGCCAGAAAAGTAACTAATACAAATATATCTTTAATGACTGCTAAACATAAACAACACAAAAAACAATAAAAAGTATCTGGGTAAATAAAATACATCAGAGAGGGAAGCCCTCAGGTAACATTATTTATTTATTTTATTTATTGAAATGTTTCACCAAGAAGGCATGCTGAGCAACAAGTTGTTCATCTCCCAGTGCGACTTGGGGGTAGGGGAGCATGAAGATAGTATACAGAGATTTGGAACACACTATAGATATACAATTTGATTACATTCAATAAAGTGAGCAGACTATACAGAAGTATTGAAAAGGAGGAATGCTAACAGGTATGAACTAGATAGATACAATAGCACAAATATCATTGGCTAACACTTGGTGGGACATAGCTTTGTAGTTAGAAAATGGCTGGATAAAATACAAGGAGGTTGAACTAGGCAAGATTGCAAGGACAGACACAGACAGAACAAAATTTGCAAGGTGTAACAAAAGTGCAAGGTTGGCGATAAGTGTATTAGAGATTAGGGGTTAGCCAATAACTATGGCTAGGAAGGAGGGAAAGGGGGGTGGTTGGGGGACATATAGTCAGAGAGTAGGGCCGTGGAAAGGGGGGGATGTGGAGGAGGGAAGGCAATGAGTGGAGGAGAGGAGTCTGTCAGGGCCTGACCCCTCCAGAATGCTGTGGACCCTGCCTGCACCAGGAGGAGATCAAGCATGAACAGGGAGGAAGCAGGTTGTAGACAGTGGGAGTTAATGCATGTCAGGAAGGAAGAGAGGGGGAAGAGAAGGGTCTGCCAGAGCCTGGCCCCTCCAGTATGCTGTGGACACTGCCTGCACAAGGCAGAGGTAGAGCATGATAGGAGGGAAGCAGGTTGTAGGCAGCAGAGGTAGCGCACTCAATGAGGAGAGGTATGCAGCGATGGGGAGTAGGTTTTAGAAAGATGAAGAGAGAGAGAGAGAGAGAGAGAGAGGTAGGAGAGAAGAGGTGCTGAGTCCCAGCTCTTTCAGGAAAGAATGGGGTGAGACCAGGAGGTGAGGAATGTGTTTCTTTAGGTTCTGGACCTGTCCAGGATGCAGAGAACCCTGCCAGAGGCCTAGGCCAAGCAATGGCAAGTGGGTAGTGAGGGTAAGGTGGTGTACAGAAGAAGGAATGGGGATGGGGTAAGGTGGAAAGGAAGGAAGGGGTGCTGGGGGGAGGATGTAGAGGGAGGATTTTCCAGGAAAGAGGTGGGCGTGAAGCTGAAGCAGGCTTATACGGGAATAAGTTAAGGAGGATTGTAGCAGGAGCAGCTAGCCGAGAGAAAGTTATGTAAGGCAGAGGCAAGGGAGTGGGAGGAGGAGGAGTGTTGTATTTGAGGTAGGAGGGAGTTCCAGATTTTTGGAAAGTGATGGGAGAAGCCTGATTGGCTGATGAGGGTGGTACGATGGGGGACTAGCAGTGTGTGAGTGTCGGAGGATCTAAGGGAGTGGGAGGAAGGCGGGGGAAGGGAGGGAGCATGAGAGTTAAGAAGGAAGTACAGTAAGCCAAAGTTTGGAAGTTAGCTTGGCACAGTGAGCCAGGCATCTGTTAGCAAGCGAGGGGAAGGACAGGGCATGGTAAAGGTCACAATGATGAGTTCAAGATGGGGCATCAAGCACAAATCAACAGAAGGAGTTGAAAAGAGAGTCCAATATGGTATGGTAAGATATGGCAGCGGCACCATAGACTACATCACAGTAGTCAAAAATGGGGAGGATCACCTTCTGGACAAGTTCTTGCCTGGCCGTAGGAGGGTTGCAACTATAGTTCCTGTAAAGGGTTCCAATCTTGGGGTGCAGTTTTTTCAGAATGGCATCAATGTGGTCAGAGAAGCTGAAGTGTTGGTCCAGCCAAACCCCAAGGTATCTGAAAGAGGGGGTATCCTCAAGGATTGTCCCATCAAGGGCGTGGAAAGAGGGTAAGTGAAAATGAAAATAATCAGTTGGTGAGATTTTGAAAGGAGAACATTAGCGAAAGGAAATATGCATGACACTACTGAAATGGGTTTGAGTCTAGATACCTACATTTCTAAGACTGGAGTGATTACGAAATAAATGAAGCACATTAAGTGCAAAAAATATTCAGTTCTGCCAAAGTCCAACTATCACAAATGCAGAGATTTTAAATATTTAATCACATTTCTGAGTAATCAAATGTCTTGCTAAGAAAATAATTTCCGTATGATAGCATCTAGAGAGATGTGCATATCTTTAATACTGGACCCAACCATTAATCTCTACTTTCCCTGTACAACGGGCACAATAATGCTACATGTTTTAAATAATCTACTTCTTTGTTACTGCATTTACAATAAGGAGACACAATGTTACAAGGTTTTTGTCTAAGAAAACATATAACTATTATAAATTTCTAGCTGAAACCTTGTGAGAATAGTTCTCCCCTTTGTGTCAACTATAACACTTAGATGCCTCCTCTCCTGTGAAATATTTTAAGTGTCCTATACCAACAATGTAATTTTGGCCTCAGACACCTGCTGCATATCTGCCTAGGTACCATCATTAGCAAATCTCTTCTTAATCTGAGTTAATATTTCTATCATCAGAATTTTAGAACAGTCAGTCATATTTCAAGCCTACTAGACAAATTGTATTTTTAATAACTAAAGTGACTGGAAAATTGTAGTAAACTGAATAATATTTAGTCCTTTCTTCCAAGCAAATACAAGATGAGCAAGACTTATCAAGATTATACAGAACCATTATAAAGACTGGATGTTTTTCATTAATTATAGAGACGAAAGATGTTTATCCTAATTCAGCTCGTAAAGTGTTTAATTTGGCAAAACTTGGGACCCTCAAACTTACTGATAGAGTTTAGATAAGACTCCATCCAAGACGGTTAGGTCTGTTTCGCCCCATGTTTCTGCTGTATAGAGTAAGCAAGCTCTACATTTGCATTCAGGACTGTCGTTACACCTGAGATTGAATAGCCTTCATATTTAGCATTAAACCATTAAACCCATTTGATACTTTATTCATTTTGAGTTGAATAATTTTAATATGCATTTTCCACAATATTTCATCATCCAAACAAACAGCCAAATATTCATAATACAGTAAAAACTGCTTGTATTGGACATTTTGGTGAGCATCCATTTTGTCTGATCTAACCGATGTGTGCATAAAACAGATCAGCCTTTTTTTCAGGGGAACAAATAAAAAGATGCAAATGCCATAATACTTAATGCTGACATACTTTAATACTGTAACACAGTAAACCCCCCCCCAAAAAAAAAACATCAGTGTAAAGTCCATTGCAATACCCCATACTCATCCCCAACAGTGTTTAATTTGCATTGCTGATAAGCTACTCAGGGCATAAATACTGTAGCCTCATGATACAGTTCAATACAGGTTATGGAACCTTACAAACTTTACACAAAGTTTTCCACTATGCCACAGTACAGTACCTTACAGCTTTTTACAAAAAAGCAATGATGTTTTTCTAATGTGTTCTTGATGAGGTGTACAGGCATTCCCTCTTTCTCCACCATCACTTGCCAATTGGACTTGATATCCATATGGTTCTCCATGGCTTGTTGCTAGATGTTCAGGGATTCTTGTGCATCCTTGGTGGTTATAATGCAGTAAATAGAATCACCTGTCTCATCCTCCTCTGCAGTCCTTAGCTGGACATTCATTGAGTCTATGACTGACTGGATTTCATCGGTCTCAGTAGCACAATTCTTGAAACTCCTGTTCAGTAAGGCCAGGTGGCAGAGGAGGAGGGTTATCTAGGGGTGTAGTCTCTAGGGGACAGCCTGTTTAGCTGGCTGCTCAGTGTTCACAAAGCCAGCCTTTTTTAAGACAGCACTGATTTATCTCAGCCGTCACCTCCTCCCATACCTGATGCATAAGTCTGACAGTATCAAGCAGAGTAATTTTTTTTTTCACCTACAGTGACAGTGATTTCCTCTGAAGAGTCCAGCTCTGATAGAACTCTTACCCTCATTGCTCTGACATAGAGTCGTTTAACAGTGTTACTCATTCCCATGTCAACTGCCATGACAATTACAGCAGTTGGCTGCTATGAGCTGCCTACCTTTAGAGGTTTCTGGATCCACTATAAATTATAGAAATTGCATTGATTACTATGTATGAAAATTGGAGCAATTGATAATGTGCATTGTATCTGACTGTATTACCTCTGTCTGCTGTAAGTGGCTTTTACTGTATCTAGTTGCTAAAATTAGGGACTTGGCAACAAACAACTTTCGCAATAGTTTTCAATTATTGCACAAATAACCATATTAGTCTTAGTTCGATTAATCTTCAAAGGAGTATTGCTTACATATATCATTAAGCCTATCTATTTGCCTTTGCAGACCTAGCAATGAAGCTGATAGTGGTGTCAAATCATCTACATATGCTATGTGATCTACTGGGAGAACAAAATTTGCTGTCCAAAAATTGAGAAAGAAAGCTGCAATAAAAAATCTCTTACCAGGGACTTCAAGTTCACTGCCACCACTGCAGCTTTTACCAACAGGAGCCAGGGAAACCTGTTTCTTACCTCCTTCTTTACTCAAGGTCATGAAGGTCAAACACAATAACTATGGATAGAGTGCCCCTTCAGAGACGGAGTGCAACACAGTATAGCAGAAATAGTAGAATTACCCTTTTAAATAAAACAAGCAGTCACTGATTCTATAAAAACAGATGCTTTACTAAAAGACGACAAGTATTTACAACAGGATTTATGTACAGTCAGACAAAAGGATCACAGCTTACTAGAAATGAAAATAAATGAAGTTACACCAGACAGATTGCAGATAGAAGAATCTGAGCTGTTCTCAGCTTAAAACCAATGTATTTACCTGCTGCTGTCTGAAAAAAACACTATTCCCTAAGCTGTCTTTCTTACCAGACTTCTAGCTGCAGGGCTCTTGGTTTTCAGATGTTTCAAGTCCAAGAGGAAGTGCTTTCTTTCAGTACCTCAATTTATTTCTTTTCTGGCTGTGGGAGGTGGTTTCACCCCTTTGAGTGACATATTACCCCTGCACCCCCAAATGGGTGGGCCTGTGTATAGGTGTGTGTTTGTCTGGTGTGTGTGTGGTATGTGTCTATATCGATGGTTGACATAATTCAGGCAAGCTGGCTCGCTCCACACACACACCCTGCTCTGTCCATTTTTATGATTCTGTTTTGAAGCATGTCCAATGTGTGTAACCCCACACTTCTTGCCTTTTAAGCTGACTGAGGCATTCAAACTGGCACTCTCCCATCTGCCTTACAGAATTTATGGCTAAATGTTCCCAAGGGAGCATTCCCCTGATCAACTTTAACCATTGTTTCCCATAAGACCTGTTTTGTCATGTGGCATCAGAAGCCATGTTTTGTACCCATTTTTGCAAATAGCACAACTTGCAACACAAGCATGACTATATTTATGAAGGAAATTAACAAAACTAAATTAATACATTACTCTGATCGCATGTCCATCACATCTCCCCTCTCTCCCCAGAAAATGAAGGTGTGTCTCTTTTGGGCAAATCCCAAGAGACACTGCCATTCATGTAGGGCCTAGAGAATGCCAAAAGGAACATGTCATGCTCTCACCCCTTTCTCAACAGTCCATCTGCATTGACATTCTGCATCCCACTTTGGTGCTGAATGATCATATTATATGACTGTAGTACCAAACTCCAGTGCAAATACTTTGTATTTTGCACCATAGTCCTATGGAGCCATGTCAAGGGGCTATGATCTGTGACCACAGTGAACTCCTTCCTGTAAAGATATGGTTGCAGCTTCTGAAGGGCACACACTATCCCCAGACATTTCCTCTCTTCCCTGGACAGAAGCTTCTGGCTCAGATACACCATGGTGTGTTCCTCCCTCTGCAATGTAAGCTGTCTCAGGATGCCACCCAGCCCATGGTTCGAGGCATCCACATATACTACAAACTTTAAGCCATAATTGGGGCTGGCAAGCACAGGTGACCCACATAATGGCCCCTTTAACTGCAAGAAGGCAGACTCACAGTCCTCTGTCCAGATAACTTTTTCAGGCTTTATCTTTTTTGTCAGGTCTGTCAGGGGATTGGCCACATCACTGTAGTGAGGAGCATACCTCCTGCAGTATTTGGCTAGTACCAGAAATGCCCTTGCCTGCTTCTTTGTGGCAGGGATGGGCCAGGCCTGGATGACATCAACCTTTGCTTGCTCTGGACGGATGCATTCACTGTCCACCCAATGCCCAAGATAGGACACTTCCACCATGCCTACTTGGCATTTTTCCACCTTAACTGTCAGCCCTGTGGCCTTTGGTCTGCAGAACACCTCTCTCACATGCCTGGAGTGATCCTCCCATATCTTTCTGTAAATAGCTATGTCATCCATGTAAGCCAGTGCATATTCACCTTCCCCAGCCAGAATGCAATCCACAAGCCTCTGGAAAGTTGCAGGCACATTCTTCATCCCAAAAGGCATTACTCTGAATTTGAATAAGCTGTATGGGATAACGAAAGCAGACTTCTCCTTGCTGCATTGGTTAACAGCACCTGCCAGCAGCCCTTTATCAGGTCTATCATGGTCAGGAACTGGGCTCCCTCCATCTGTTCCAAGATCACATCAGTTCTTGGCATGGGGTAGGCATCAGACTCTGTACAGGTGTTGAGCCTCCAGTAGTCAACACAGAATCACGTGGTACCATCCTTCTTGGGAATCAGGACCACAGGCAAAGTTCAGGAGCTACTGGACTCCTGAATCACTCCAAAGGCGAGCATCTCCCTGAGGTCTCCAGCATGGTCTTCTTAACCCCACGGGTGCCCTGTAGGGGGACTGCTTAAGTGGGGGTTGGGCCCAAGTGTCTACATGGTGTTCAGCCATTGTGGTGTACTGGACTCCCCATGAACATGTCCCAAATTCTCACAGTACTCCCCTCATTTCCTTAGCCTGGGTTGGTGTCATCTGTCCTGGGAGGGTGAGGTTATTCATTGAGGATCCCTCCTGGGATTCCCGGAGGAGGTCCACCAGAGGATCAGCCTCATTCTACTCCTCTGGTGCACTGCACGCTGTGAGGATCATTTCCTCCCTATCAAAGTAGGGCTTCATCATGTTCACATGATATACCCTCTGCCTGAGCCTTCTGTCAGGCAGCCCTACTATATAGTTATCATCACTCAGCTTCCTGATTATGGAGAATTGGCCCTCCCATGCTGCCTGCAGTTTATTGTGTTGGACTGGGACAAATACAATCACTCACTGTCCAACTTTGTATCCATGCTTTGGCCCCGCAATTGTACCAGGCTTTCTGTCGCTGCTGTGCAGTGGCTAAGTGATCCTGGGCAAGCCCCATGAGCTCCTTAAGCCTTGCCCTGAAATTTTGGATGTACTCCACAACAGACTCCCCATGGGAGGCATGGTTTCTGTCCCATTCATCACTGACTAAATCTAGGGGCCCCCTCACCATGTGACCAAACAGGGTCTTGAAGGGTGAGAACCCTGTGGACTCCTGTGGGACTTCCCTGTACGCAAACAGGAGGTGGAGCAAATATTTGTCCCACTTCCTTTTGTACTGGTCCACAAATGGTCTGAGCATAGTTTTAAGAGTCCCATTGAACTGAGTGACCAGGCCACTTGTCTCGGGGTGATAGGGTGAAGCATGGAACTGTTTCACCCGCACTTCTCCCACAAACTGGTCATTAAGGATGACATGAAATTGGCCCCTGGTCTGAAAAATCTCTTGGGGAAACCCTACTCAGCTAAAGATTTCCAGGAGCTCATCAGCCACTTTTTCTGCCTCAACGGAGGACATGGCCACTGCCTCAGGGTACCTGGTTGCGTAATCAACAACAACCAGTATGCATAATTTGCCCATCCAACTTGGGGTAGTCAGGGGCCCCATTACATCCACAGCTACCTTCTTAAAGGTTCCATCGATAATAGGCAGGGGTACCAAAGCTACCTTAGCCTTCTTCCCAACCTTTCCAACCTGCTGGCACTGTGGACAAGTCTGACAGTAATTTTTCATGTCTGTGTACATGCTTGGCCAACAAAAATTTGTTGGCAAGTTGCTTTTTTGTGCCGTTAATATCCAGGTGGCCTAAAAAGGGAATGTCATGGACCAGGGCCAGAAGCTACTTTTGTTAGTATGAGGGATTTACCAGTTGCTGGAGTACTGCTCCCTGTAGCTCCCTCTGTGGTGTACACTCCATGTACAACAGCCCATTCTCCCAATAAACTAATGGTTTACTCTCTTGAGAGGTGTCAGCACTATCTGCTATGTCTCTCAGTTTTTGGAGGGTAGAATCAGCTCACTGTACCCTACCCAGCTCCTCCCATCTGACCATTTCCAAATCCCATTCATGAGGAAAGCTGACCCTGGCAGTGACCTCCTGTGCTTGCAGCTGTGTCTTGGGGCTGCTTCTCCTAGCTATCACCTCACCCACCCTGGCCACTTCCTCAGCTGCTGAGGGATGGGACTGCGCAGGCTGTGTTGCCCCTCCTCACCCTCAGAAGCCTGCCCTTTTGCCTGGCTATGGGTAGTAACACATATATGTTTTTTTCCTCTGGTCAAACTCATTCCTCATGATCACATTCACAGGGAGATCAGGTACAACTCCCACTTCCTGTACCCCATGACCACCCTTTCAGCTCAGAAAGACCCAAGCCATTGGCACTTGGACCACTGGATCCATGACTCTCTGAATCTTGGAGAACTGCCTTGGCAGAATCTGCTCCACTGGAATCAGATCTTGCCTTACCATGGAGATAGATCCAGAAGCAAATGATTTGATACCTTTTATTCAACCAACATAGACGTAACAAAAAGAACAAAGTGCTTTAGCTTTCGGACCAAACAAGTCCTTCCTTGGAAGCTTAATGGCAGCTATTTAGAAAATCCCATACTTTTAACACCCAGATCATGCAGAAAAAAAACCAGAAAAAAATACTATTGGTTTAAAATACTCATTTGAAAAATAACAGAAGAAATGTCAGAGAAGCTGAATAGTACAATTTCACCTTCAATGGAAAGGGCTCAATGGAAAGGACCTAAAGGTCAGATGTGCTTAGTGCATAACAACAAACAGGGAGTACACTGCACATAAATTAAAATGACTTAGAGATACATTCAGAATAAGATAAGAACATTTCAACCAAATTATGAGTGTCCCAGTGTGCTTAAGGATGCAGTTCATGAAAAGCAAAACCCACCCAGAATAAAGACATGCTAAAATGTGACATAATTGTAAGTAAAAAAAGCCACACAAAATAGAACTACAAAGAATATTTATATATAGCATTCAAAGGGTTTAAAGTTAAGATTACCTAAAGTGAGCAATAGTTTCACATTATATGGAATGTAAAACTTAGCTGGAAACATTATCCAACTATACTCTCAAACTAGTTACTATGCTTCATAAACCTTAAGGCCTTTAGTGTTGTAACAGGAGTTTATACATGCTAAGATAAATTGGCAGTATAAGTGCCAAACAAAAAGCTGCTTGTCAAGGACCACCAAGAAACTGATGGCCCTTTGTAAATTAAGCCACATGCCTGAAAATACTGCACCATTCTTTCCAAGAGGAGCTTTATATACTCTTTTCATTTTGTCATTCATGACCCAGAAATGTCTTTTTTAACATTTAAAAATCCTTTTTTTGTGAGACAATTTCTTTTTTTGTATGGGAGCACAAAAAAAGAATGAGTCCTCATGAAAAAGGATGGCTTCATACGAAAAAAGAATTTGGATTTTTTTTTTCCCCATTCTTTTTTTATATGAAGGCATCCCTTTTTGTATGTTTTTTTTTGTTCATACTAAAAAAGAATGCCTTCATATAAAAAAGAATTTGGACTTAGGTTTTGTCCCTATTTGTTTTTCATATGAAGGTATTCTTTTTCATATGGCTTTATTTCTTTCATATTAAAAGAATGCCCTCATACAAAAAACATTTTGGGGCTTTTATCCCCACATTTGAACTTCAACAAGCCATAATTTCCTTAATATTTGGAGTTAAGGGACAATCTATATATCAAAACAAAGGTCTTAATGAGTACTACAAGACTAATACATTATCCCCCTAAATAATGTAGGGCCAACATAAAAAAAATATAAAATTTAAAAAGTGAAAATTCTCATAGGATAGCATTGGAACTTTAACAAGCCATACCTCCCTCAATGGGCCCTATTCACTAATAGTGCAGAGTGGCTATGCATGCATATCTGGGGCGAGTAGCCACCCTACACCAACTGCACCCCCTGCACAGGATGCATGAAGGAGGCATACAGGAAATATGCACCCTATCCCCTGGCCATGCAATGAGCAATGTGCCGGGGGTGGGTGAGGGTCTAACTGGCACTACGCTCCATGCACTAAGGTGCATAGTGCTGGTCATGGGGGTGCATAGAAGTTCACAAAGTACACCAGGAGACCCAGCCATAAACCCACTATGCATCCCATGCACACCCCATAGGACTGGGACAGCAGCCCACCAAAACACCATGGCCACAGGTCATGGTGGCCTGCTGCCACACACCCACCCCTGCATGCAGCAGTGTGTGGTGCACCCCAATGCACACAATACCCCACTCCCTTACAGGGGCACTGAGCACAGTTGCCACCTGCCCACCCCAGTGGCACCACATGCCAGCACACCTCCCCACTACCAGAGGCTGTGTCCTCCACCCCCTGTCAGCTGGCATGCCCCCCCTCCCCTCCATCACAGGGCACTGCATCAGTGCTGATGGCAAGGGCCAGCAGCATTGCACCCCAGCCACTCACCACAGCTGCTGGCCCTCAGACATCCACAGGGTGTGCTGCCAACGTGCACCCTGCCGCACAAGGGGTCCACTGGTGGACCCATGCAGGGCATCCAATTGGATGCCTGGCTGGGTCCATGACTCCACCCATGCTCCTGCCCTGCATGGACCTGTGCACTGGGAGGTGGGGCCATGGACAGGTGGCTGACATTTGTGAATGCCAGTACTGGCGCATCTGTCCACAGGTGTGCTGCTCTGTGGGCAGGGTACGCGCATTTTGAGAGTACCCTACACTCCATTGTGAATTGGGGACCAATATGTGGACTTAAGGAACAATCTATATATCAAAACAAAGGTCTTAATGAGTAGTGTAAAAATAACACATATTCCCCCCAAACGTTTATGGACAATAAAAAAAATGAAAATTCCTATAGGATGACATTAGAACTTCAACAATCCATAACTCCCTCAATATCTAAACTTAAGAGATAATCCATATATCAAAACAAAGGTCTTAATAAATACTATAAGAATAACACATATATACCATTAATATTTAGGGGCAACATATAAAAAAGCATAAACAATAAAACATACAAATTTCCATAGGGTAACATTGGAACTTTAAGAAGCCATACAACGAAGGAAAGAAATTGCTGTTTTGGCAGAAATGGAAGCAGAGGACCAGAAGGGCCCTGTGCTTCCACGGCAACATATATATATGCCTGTATGGAGGGGTGGAGGCACAGAGCCCAGAGGGCCCTGTGTTCCAACAGGCAAATGAGGATGCAATTATGCTATCTCAAAAAGTAAGGAATTAATTTCAAGAAGCTTCATTAATGCACTGGTTAGGATTAAAACTACAAAAGCAGGGAAATGTGGCATTAGGGTTCCCAACCCTAACATTTCACCCCCACCCTGCAAACAGCAACAGGAAAAAAAGATTACAGTTTGACCTCTCCTGCATCTTTGCAAATCAGGCATGGGGTGTGCCTTGGGGTTGCCAACCCTAATGCTCACACCATTCTTATCTACTGTACACATCTCAGCTTATTTACTGATGAAATGGGGTGAGTGCAAGTGTTGACAACTCCAACGCACACCCTACGGCAGATTTGCAAAGACGCAGGAGAGGTCAAATCGTAATGTTTTTTTGTAATGGTTTTTCCTGTTGCTGCCTGCAGGGTAGGGGTGGGGTATTAGGGTTGGGAACCCTAATGCCACATTTGCCTACTTTTATCAGTTTAACCCTAACTAGTGCATTAATGAAGTTTTTCTGCAATAAATTTCCTTACTATTTGAGATAGTATTATTGTATCCACACCACTGCCAGCTCAACTCCCACAGTAGAGGCTGCATCCACCATCGAGCTCAACAGACTATGCTGGCAGAAACCACCATAATACCCACCAGCATTAAGAAATCCTATTCTGGATGAGAGTGCCCAACCAGATAGCAAAGGAAGTAAGGTCTCATGCCCTGTCCACAGGGAGGCACGCTTTGGCCCAAAAGGAGTCCAATTCCACCATGATTAACTTCATCACCTGTGGGGGGACCAGTTCCCACTTGGCTGGGTTGACCAGAAGACCCAAGTCCTGAAAGGACTGGAGAGTCATTTTCCTGAATTGCTTCACTGCCTCCCTGGATGGACTGGCGAGCAGTCAGTCATCCAGGTATGGGAACATCCTGATGCCCTTGCACTGCAGGAAGACCATCACCCCTGTCATGCATTTGGTGAAGATCCTCAACACAGATGAGAGGTAGAAGGGCATAACCTTGAATTGGTATAATATTCCGTCTGCCAGGAATCAGAGGTACCAGCAGTGAGATGAAAGGATGGGGATATGAAAGAACACATCCTGAAGGTCCAGGGAGTAGAACCATGTCAAACGCCAAGGAGGGTGAAGTGCACTCAGAAGAAACAAGTCAGAGACAAGGTAATGATTTTGTCCTTCTTATTTAATATAAGTCACCCAACAAAATACAAAAGTGGCGCAATGTGTGCCTCTAGCACCTCAACTCCAACAGAGTCTTCAAGGGGGTATCTGCCTACAGGTGGGCAGCATATTTCAATCATTGCTCTCATTACAAATTCATGAGATTGTTAGCCTAATTTTAGTGATACACATCTGAAACTGTCACCATCAAAACATCTAAACACTGTTAAATAAATGCATTTTTTTGTGTATGGAGTTTTTCTTGTACACATTATAAACTTTTTAATACTTTTTTTAATAAATTTTTATACGTTTACAAAAGTCCACACAAGATCGAAATGTAAGCTATCACATATTTGAATCCATATTTGTAGTGCTTATGATGTACATAATGATACATTGCAGTTTTTTTCATTTATTTATGTATTTGTTTTGTAAGTTTTTTCTTTCTTAAACACTGCATATCATAGTAGCAATTACCTAAATTTACATCATAGTATCACCTTACAAAAAACTAACTTAAAATTAATAAAACAATAGTTATGAGAAAGATTGTCTCTGGACTGAATGTAGATCCATTGCGTCATGGCCTGTCGGATCATATCTCTCCTTATTTGTAGTTGCCGGGTAGGCTGGAAGTTCAGTCCCAGTGCCTGCATATTAGAGAAAGAAATGAAGAAATCAATCATTATAAAACATAATAATTTAACTGTGGTAAGAAGAGGAATTCAGTAAGGGATGTTGGATACATGCAAGAAATTCAATGTTACATCAAGATCAGGTCATTCTTATTTATTCTTTTTTAGAAAGGGTTTCATGTCCCATTGGTTACTTAAGCCATTGGGTTTCACACTGTTTAGTCTGAATATCCATTTGCTTTCTTTTTGGAGCAAAGTGTTGGGGCAGTCTCCCCCTGTCCTGGGCAGAGGGACCCACTCCAGGCCCATATACTGCAGACAGTCTGGTGAGGAGTTATAATAATAATAATAATTTTATTTATATAGCGCCTTTCAATATATCAAAGCGCTGAACAAATGAATATCATAAATTCAAATTTCAATACAAAACATAAAAGTGTATAAAGATACATCATAAAATACATCATAAAAACATAATAAATTACAATAAAATTCCAATCATATTACAACTAACTTAACTCTCCAAATAGGCCAGTTTCCATAAATAAGTTTTTAGTTCTTTCTTAAATATCTCCACGGAGGTGCACTCCCATAACCGGCCTGGTAGAGAATTCCAAAGAGTCGGTGCAGCATGAGAAAATGCTCTGCTGCCTGAAGATTTTAAACCCACTCTTGGAATCTCCAGCAACCCCATGTTGGCCAAGTGGAGCGATCGGCCAGGACAATAAGGAACCAGTAGGTCTTTCAGATAGGACGGACCCTGATCGCGAAGGGCTTTAAAAGTCAATAAAATGACTTTAAAGGTGATCCGCCACCGTATAAGAAGCCAGTGCAGTTCGCGCAGCACCAGGGTAATATGACAGGACCTACTTGTCCCAGTCAAAACCTGGGCTGCAGCATTCTGCACTAGCTGTAGGAGGTGGATTTCAACCCCAGAAAGCCCAAAGTATAGGGCGTTGCAGTAGTCTAGGCACGAGGACACAAAGGCATGGACCAACGTCGGCAAGGAGTCAGACGGAACAAGGTGCTTAACCCTGGCAACATTCCTAAGATGGTAAAAGGAAGTCCTGATGACGGCTGACACCTGAGATTGAAAAGTCAGCCTACTGTCAAGGATCACCCCAAGGTTATGCACCCGTTCAGAGGTCGGTAGTGACACGCCACCAAGAAAAATTCCATAAGGCGCGCCAGTACATGACCTCTCAATCTGACCACCCGGGTCCACCACCAAAACCTCAGTCTTCTCTGAGTTCAACTTTAACCAACTAGAATCCAACCAGTCTTGGATTTCCCCCAGACAGTTGTTAAACACCAAGAGAGTTCCATCCTGGTCGGGTGCAAAAGACAGGTATAGCTGGGTATCATCTGCATAGCAGTGAAACCTCAGCCCATACCGTCTTATAATGTTTCCAAGGGGCAGCATATACACTGCAAATAACATGGGTGACAGCACAGAACCCTGAGGCACTCCACACAACAAAGAGACTGGGCCAGAGGAAAAAATCCCCGACACAACTCTTTGTGATCTCCCAGTAAGGAATGAAGTGAACCATTGCAAAGCGGTTCCCGACATTCCGCAGATTTGCCTTAGGCATGCTAACAACACCACGTGATCCACAGTGTCGAAAGCTGAAGAGAGGTCAAGGAGAACCAAGATGGAACGTTTCTTTTGATCCCTCACCCTCAGAAGATCATTAAGCACCCGAACCAGCGCAGTCTTGGTGCTATATCTTTTACGGAAACCAGACTGGAAGGATTTAAAGATATTATGGATAGTTAAATGGTCATCCAATTGAGCAGCTACAACTTTTTCAATAACCTTCCCAATAAAGGGAAGCTTAGAGATAGGTCTGTAGCTTGAAAAACAGTCTGAGTCTAAGGAAGCTTTCTTCAAGAGAGGTGTCACCACCGCCTCTTTAGGGAGCTGGGAAACTCACCTGACTCCAAGGAGCACCAGACTATTTGCACCAAAACTGGACCAATAATATCAACACAACCCAAAATTAGGGTAGTCGGTCCAGGGTCCAAGCTACAGCTTGTGGGGCGCACACTCTGGATAGACCTCATAATATCCACAAACTCAGGTCGATAAAAGGAACTCCAGGAGAATCGAGGCACTGTGTTCTCGCATGCTCTTACGACATCATCCTTAGAGGTTGTCGGACACAGGTCCGCCCTGCTGTCAGCCACCTTAGTTGCAAAGTATCGAGCGAGCTCATCGCACTCTGTTGCAAAAGAGCTTTCGAACTTGTAGACAGGCTGGGTTGCACAGTCTATCTACAGTTCGAAACAGCTGAGCCAGTCGATTCTGAGCAACTGCAATCTCCCTGGACAGGAACTCTGCCTTCTTATGGGTGATTGCAGATTGATAGCTAGCATAATGTTCTATCAATCTAAGGCAGTCGGCTTCAAGGGCGGACCTACGCCAACAACGCTCTAACCTTCGCCCTTGTCTCCGCATCTCCCTCAGAGTCCCATCGAACCAAGGGACCCTGGGGTGAAGGGAAAGGGGGCACTCACAAACAGGAGCAATAGAATCCAGGGCAACCATGATGGCCTCATTATAGGCCAACACCAGTGCCTCTGGGTTACTGCTCACCAACACGGGGGATGATAGGTCAAGGGCCGCTGCTAGGCCTTGTGAGGTAACATTCCGTAATGGACGGTACCTGACCATCTCCACTGGGGACAGCCTTCTAAGGGGGGTGCAAAAAATGAACCTCACGGTGTAGTGGTCAGACCAAACGACTGATTCCACCCCCACGTCAGATGCATCAATCCCTAGAAGGAAGACTAAGTCCAAACAGTGTCCAGATTTGTGCGTAGCAGTGGAAACTACCTGTGTAAGGCCCAAAGAAGACATTAATTGGAGGAGTTATGGTGTTGTGAAAAACGTACCCCCACTGGAGTGTCTGATATGTTGCGTAAAATGGATTGAACATACTCTTGTATTCTTTGTTTTAATGGAGGAGTTGTTTTGCCTACATAAATCAAACCACAGGTACACCATAACACATACACTACAAATTATGTGTTACACGTGATGCATTCTTTTATAATCTTCCCCATTCTCTTTTTAGGGGGTGTTGAAATTTGTTCTTTGGTATACCATATTTGCAAATATTGCAACAATGGCATTTGAAAAATCCTTTGGGTTTTGGTGGCATCCAGTTTAGTACACCTATTGGCTTTGGTAGTCTACTGTGGACTAATTTGTCTTTTAGGTTTCTACCTCTGCTGAATGCTACCCGAGATTTAGATCCAATGGTGTTCTGTAATACTGGATCTGCCAATAAAATAGGCCAATTTCTATAAATAATATTCCCAGTTTGTCCTGCCAAATTATTGTATTCTGTTACAAAAGTGCATTGGGTGATATCCATCAATGTTGCAGTTTTTGCTTGCAGCAGGGACTCCCTAGTGATTAAGTCCACTTTCTGTCTGGAGTTAATCAGAAGGTCTTGATCATAGCCCCCAGAGGTACCAGCAGTGAGATGAAAGGATGGGGATATGAAAGAACACATGCTGGAGGTCCAGGGAGTAGAACCACGTCCCCTGCTCAAGAACTGGTATGATCTGATTCACAGTGACCATCTGTAACTTGCACTTCTGCATAAACAAAAAGACAGATTAAAAGAATGTGCAAGTCCAGTGTGGAGCCCCAGCTCCCCATCCATTTGGAACCAGGAAGCACCTGGACACATAGGCCATGTGTGGCAGGAGTGGCTGGGACCTACTCTCTCACCTCACACTCCATGGGCTGAGCAATATCAGCCCTTAGCATAGATGGTATGTTTTCTGACACCCTGGACTCCCTGGGGACTATGGCTTGATACAGTGGAAGAACCTCAAAGTCCAGAGCTGATTCCTTGCACACCACTTTTATCACCCATCTGTCTGAAGTAATAACAGTCTGCTGTAAGAAGTGGCACATCTGACCCTCAACCAAGAGCAGACACAGGGACTGGATGTGTGTGGGGAATGACACCCTGCAACCTGTCACTTTGCAGCCTTGGAGGACTTTTCAGACATCTGGGCACTGGAAGCCTCTGCCAGTCCCCCTCTTTTCTGAACTTGGCTGCCAAACTTGGGTTTCAGATGCCAACACTGAAACTGCCTCAACTGGGACTGCTACTGAGGGTGCTGTGGCTCAAAGCCCTGAAATCAAAAGGCCTTTTTCTTAGGCTTACATGGTTTTGGGTCCCTCTGAGAAAACATCACAGAGTCCAGGGTGGCATTGGATTTCTTAATAAGTGTGAAATGTCCCTCAACCCCAGGGACAAAGAGGTCAGTGCCAAGGACTGGGACATCTGTCAGCTTATGCTAGATGCAACCATGAAGGTGGACAGCATCAGTCAGGCCCTATGGTGCATGAAAATGGCATGGGTACAGGAGGTATCCTGTCCATGGCAGTTTGTACCTGGTTCTTAGCCAGCATGCAGCCTGGGTCCCAGATTTTCTGGGTCACCTGCTGCTTATCAGCAGAAAACTGAGGGAGGAGAAGCCCAACATGCCCAAAAAGAAAAAGGCCAAAGCTATCCATCATCACTGAATAGCTGGCCTCCTGAAGACCAAGCAAGGAGGCCTCAAAACATTCTTGGCTGCTTTTTATGCTTTCTTTGACTCTTTGTTGGGTGGCTTAGCAATTTTGTGAATGAAAGTTTACAGTATACACTGCAAGCCCATTGATCGACAGTGTTGATCAATGGTATTGTAGTACATACTATAAGCTGTCATTCTATGACAGCTCAGTCAGTGGGCAGCCATGGAGGTATGCGAGTGGGTTGTGCTGCCTGCCGGCTACATGGCCATACTGGGATGAGGGAGCATGGTGGGGTGTGGGTTCCTCAGTGGGTGGAGGTGTCCACTAGACTACCAGGGAAGTCTGAGGGCAGGTTTTTAATGTACGATCAGGGCTGGGAGGAGGACCACTAGACTACCAGGGAAGTTCAATCATTATTTCTGGAATGGACAGGGTTCAGGGATTGGATGGGGGTATCACTAGACTATCAGGGAAGTTCCATATTATTTCTGATATGGATGGATTCGTGGATGGGAGAGGGGAACCACTAGACTACCAGGGAAGTTTGATCATTATTTCTGATACGGATGGGTTCGGAGATAGGAGAGGGGGCCACTTGACTACCAGGGAAATTGTTTTTGATTTCATTTCTGCAAAGATCGGCGATTGGGGGGGCTAGCCACCCAGAGGCTGGTGGCTGCTGTGTTGGATTGTGCAGTACAACAGCCCACCTGTGGGTGGCTAGCCATTAGACATGGTTTTAACATGCCAACTTTGTGTGACACATCACCAAGATGTGCAGCCACTGCACCGCACATCTCGGCTGAATATCTTGATGTGCTGCATATGCTTGGGAACGTCCCCTCCAGATATGCCGCATGCATTATCTTAGCTCTGCGGGGCATCCGGAATTGTACAGTGCATCCCCTCCCTTTGAATATGGCCCAGGGGCATATTTTATGGGTGCGCTGGTGCAACTCAGTTGTGCCGGGCACATCTCTTTTGAATATCTGGGCCATTACTTACAACTGGCTTGTGCTAGGATAATGTCCTACCTACAAGTTGCTCTTGTCCAATTAGGAGACAGCATTCTTTCTAGTCATGAAATAACATGTCACAAGGTATACACAGCTGCATTGTCTGACATATGCTGGATGTTCTTCCATGACCAACCAAGTGTTGCCATCATGCCATAACATACATACAGTGGTAAGTTATGTCCCACTTTATGTCTGTTATGCTGTACAGTACTTGCAGCATCGTTTCTCATGTGGTGGAAGCATGGAACTATAACAGAGCGAGCGTTGCCATCATGCCATACCATACGTACATTGCTGTATAATGGACCACTTGATTTCTGTTATACTTGTCTGCCAACGTCCTTTGTCATGTGGTGGAATCACGAGATATAGCCTCGTGCTTCCAAGACTGAGCAAGTGTTGCTATCATGGCATAACATACACTGGTAAGTTATGGCACAATTCATGTCTTTTCTGGTGGACTGGCAGCATACTTTCTCATGTGGTGGAAGCATGACACAAAGCATCATGCTAGCATGACCGATCAACTGTTGCCATAACACCATAGCACAGATACATTAACAACAAACAGTTATTGTCAGCACAACTTTGTAGAACTTGACTACTTATTTACACAAATGAACATTTCACACCATTCTAAAAAAAAAAATAAGGAAATTCCTTGAAAAAAAACTTTGTTAATGCATCAGTTAGGGTTCTTCCTAAAACATAAAAAACTAGGAAATATGATGTTAGGGTTTCCAACCCTAACTCCACATTCACCCCCCATCCCCACACACACATCCCTAACCACACACACAGACACACCATCATGCAAGCAAGAGAAGGAACAAGGAAACGCAACCAATCTGAGACAGCCATCATCAGTTAAGAGAAAAAATATACAACTCTATGAACATACCACAAGCACAGTCATCATCATGGTACACCAACTGAATGACTTCTGCAGCCATCCCACTATCTTGGGATACACCTGCATGCAGGCCAACCATGGGTTATAGGCTACTGAATACAGTAGATACACTGCTGAGTTGTGTACCACTTGATTTGAACTATGTTGTACTGTCAGCGTACTATCTCGTGTGGTGGAAGCACGAAGCAAAGCTTCATGCTTCCATGATCAATCAACTGATGGCATCATGCCATAACATGTGTGTACATTTCATTGTTATACTCCACTTGATTCAGGCTATAGTGTACTGTCAGCGTCCTATCTCTTGTGATGGAAGCACAAGGCAAAGCCTCATGCTTCCACGACTGAGCAAGTGTTGCCATCACGCAATAACTTACATACACTGCTGAGCTATAGCACACTTGATTTGTGTGATACTGGGCTACCAGCATCCTATTTCATGTGATGGAAGCACCAGGCAAAGCCTCGTGCTTTCACGACTGAGCAAGTGTTGCCATCACGCAATAACATACATACACTGCTGAGCTATGACACACTTGTTTTGTATGATACTGGACTACCAGCATCCTATCTCATGTGATGGAAGCACCAGGCAAAGCCTCATGCTTCCACAACTGAGCAAGTGTTGCCATCATGCAATAACATGCATGCACTGGTAAGTTATGGCCCACTTGATTTTTGTTACGGTACATGTTAGCATACTTTCTCATGTGGTAGAAGCATTAGGCAAACACTTATGCTTCCACAGCCAAGAAAGTGTAATTACACCATAACAAAACTACACACATACCTTACTGGTTAAGTTGGTCAAATACACTGCTGAGTTATACCACACTTCATTTGTGTCATGGTACACTGCTAGCATCTTATCTCATGTGGTGAAATCATGTGGCGAATATGTGGGTGTACCCCAAGACAGTGGGATGGCAGAAGTCAATCAGTTGGTGTACCATGATGATTGATGTGTCTTGTGGTATGTTCATAGAGTTGCATGTTTTTCTCTTAACTGATGATGGCTGTCGCTGATTGGTTGTGTTTCCTTGTCCCTTCCCCTGCTTGCATGTCAGTGTGTCTGTGTGTGTGACTGGGGATGTGTGGGAGGGTGAATGCAGAGTTCGTGTTGGAAACCCTAATGTCATATTTCCTAGTTTTTTATGTTTTAAAAAGAACCCTAACAGATGCAGTAATTAAGTTTTTTGCAATGAAGATATATATATATATATATATATATATATATATATATATATATATATTATATATTGCTCTTTGTTAGAGCATCAGTTAGGGTTGAAGCAACAAAAGTAGGGAAATGAGGCATTAGGGTTGAGATCCTAACCCTACCACCCCACCGCCACCCTTCACAGACCAACAGGCATCGAAGTGTGCCTTGGGGTCATCGGTCCCAACTCTCACTCCATTCCATTTGAAAGGAAGCTGAGATGGTACAGTATACTGTAAGAGAATGGGGTGAGAGTTAGTTCCAATGACCCCAAGGCACACCCCGACACCTGTTGGTCTGTGGAGTGTGGGGTGGTATGGTTGGGTGTAGGGGATTACAGTCTCAGCCTTAATGCCTAATTTCCCTACTTTTGTTGCTTCAACCCTAACTGATGCATTAATGGAAGTTTTTTGCAATATATATATAGATATATATATATATATAATAGATATACCACTCTGAGGTGTGCGGTGGCGCTCTGATATCGCATGCCTTGGTGTGCGTTGTATGCACAAGGCCGCGTCAGTCAACCGCCCAAGGCATGCGTATATTATAGCACGACCGCACACCTCAGAGTGGTATATCTATCTTATAAAATGTCAAAATTGTTTTGGAGGGGGGGTAAAAGTGCAGGTGTGCGGTCGCGCTCTGATATACGCACGGTCATGTGACGGTGTTTATCCAGTCGCATTGATGACATTGATTCTTTTTTTCTTACCCATTTTATAAATTTATTTATAAAATGGGTAGTAAAAATTACGTCTGTTGATTAGTTGGATCCCATCACATGACCATCGTATATCAGGCGTGACACCTATCCTCCCCTAAAAAAACATTTTTTGCCATTTATAAGATAGATAACCACTCTTAGGTGTCTTGGTTGTGCTCTGATATACACACATGCCTTGGGTGGTTGACACCCATGGCCTGTCGCCTCATTTGTACAAGCACACCAAGGTGTGTGTATATCAAGCGTGATGGCAATCCCAAGAGTGGGTTATCTATTATATAGATATAGATATAGATATACATATATATATATATATATATATATATATATATATATATATATATATATATATATATACAGTATATTATATGATACCTGCACAGTAGTGCAGGTATAGTTAGGATTGAGTAGGAACTTTAATGTTAAATTCAAAATTCTGCAACTTAATAACTTTGCAACTGTTTAACCAATTTGCCTGAAAGTTTGCATTCATGGTGTGGTACCATAGATCCCTGGATCTGGCAAGTTTAGTTTCAGTTGCAGAGCTGCAACCACTCAAACCCCTTAACCGGCTTTCTCCTTCTCCCTGGTTACTCCATCCGAAGTACTCAAAGCCCTGCTTGCCCTCAATCCCTCCAAGGGTAAATGTCCCTCAGGATTGGATGCCAAAATGCTCTACCTTTCTGCCCCAGCAATCACCATGCCTCTAGCGTCCCTTTTCAACCTCTCCCTCACTACAGCCTCTATACCCTCAGACTGGAAGCATGCCACAGTCATCCCCCTCCCTAAAGGTGGTGACCCATCCTCCCCCAGTAACTACCGCCCCATCTCCCTCCTACCCACTCTAGCCAAAATCCAGGAACATCTAGTCCTCTCGCAACTTACCACCTTCCTTGACTCCTCCTCCTTCTTTACTCCATACCAGTCGGGTTTTAGAAAATCCCACTCCGCTGTCACTTCCCTCCTCAGACTCACGGATTCCATCCTTACAGGCATGGACAAAAGTCACATCACATCTGCCATTTTTATTGACCTAGCTAAGGCCTTCGACACAGTCTCACATACCCTTCTCCTGTTGAAACTCTCCAATGCAGGTCTCTCCAGTGCGGGCCACCAACTGGTTCAAATCATACCTGGCAGACAGGTCCCAATCAGTAAGAATTGGTGCCTCCAGATCTAATCCCCTCCCTGTCACCATTGGTGTCCCCCAAGGCTCTGTCCTTGGCCCTATCTTATCCTCCATTTTTCTCAACCACCTGCCATCAATCTGCCTGCATACAGCCATTCACATGTATGCAGACGATACAGTCCTGTACACCTCAGGGCACTCCCCAGTGGAAGTAGCATCCAAACTCCAGCAAGACTTCACCAAAGTTCAGCTCTGGTTTCACAAAAATCAACTTATTCTAAACGCCAAGAAAATGGTCTCCTTGACTTTCGGCATGAGACAGAGACTCTCCCACCTCCATGCCACCCCCACTTTCAAAACCCTTGATGGGACCCCCTCTAGAAGTTTGTACCTCCTTCAGATACTTAGGTGTCTGGCTGGACCAATGCCTCGACTTTTCTACTCACATCGAAGCAACCCACAAAAAACTGCACCCTATTCTGGGCGCATTATACCGGAACCGTAGTTGCATTCCTCTGCCAGCCCGCAAAGAGATACTGCAGAAAATGATCCTCCCTATTTTTGACTACGGGGACATAGTATACAGTGCTGCCCCTAAATCCACCCTGGCTAGACTGGATTCTCTTTTTAACTCCTTCGCACTGGTCTGTCCACCCTCCACCAACCACTGCGACCTGTACAGGTCCCTTAACCTACCCTCACTTTTCAATAGGTGCCAGTACCACTGTAACAGACTCACAGCCAAATTCTGGGCCCAGTTACTGCCCTCCTACCTCGTCTCTACCCTAACTGCTCAAACACCATCTACATACTCACTCAGAAATTTCGACTCCCGGCTCCAACAAATCCCACACATGGCTACCTCTGCCAGCCAGTCAGCTTTTAGAGCCTGACTACCAAAACTATGGAACTCCCTGCCTGCTGATATAAGGCTCTCCCCCTCCTCTCGGCAACAAATCTCCCTACTTAAAGGTCAAGTTCCCACACACTGCTCATGTCGCCTAGACTCGCACTAGTATGGGCCAGCTCGCCAGCTGCACAACTATGGTATCACTCAAATGCTTAACTGTCCCAATTAGTTGTCATTGCCCTTTCTACTAATTACTGCCTGTTGCTTGCTGTGTACATACTGTTTATATTCCTGTATATACTATTATATTTTAATATTTTAGTATCTTTTGTATATATACTATTAAAGTTCGGTATTCTGTATTTAGTACCTCTGTATTTTTCACTTGTATGTATCATCCCATCCCCAACAACCCCCAGGACACATCTGGAATTGAGCAGTAGTCTGCTCAGTATGCCTTTCCTGGTAAAACTTTTAAATAAATAAAAAAACAGTGTGAAAAAGCGTCACTTTTTGGCACATTCTTTGCTGGTCTCTACAGCACTAATAGTTTGTCCGCCAGGTCCAAAACTTTCAGGGTATATGGGGACTAGGTCAGGGAAGTGCCTCTTGCAGGTTTGGTGAAAACATATTCATATGTTCAAAAGTGATTGTGTTTAAAGTTTCCTATTATAGCCTATGGGGAAAAATATGTATGTCACCCACGAAAGCATTTTTTATGGCCACAAATGGGTTTGGTACTTTCGTGATGCCACCATATTGTTTTCAGTTAGTGACAGCTAAAAAATGCTGTAGTTCAATAAATACTGCCCCTTGGTAAACACCAACAGCTAGGTTTACCTAATCGGGGCCCAAGAAACATGACCCTGGCATTAGTTTTTCGCTAGGATGCCCAGAAATATGTTTTTTTCCACCATCTTATTCATGGAACTAAAGTTGAAGGACTTTTTTTTTTTTAGTCCTTGGTAACCGGGTAAGGCCCACTAGGCACAAGTGCCTGTTTTCAGGGGTGACCTGGGAGCACTGGGCAGTTAAGTGACTTGCTCAGAGTCACACAGTATGCAAGTGGAGGTTGTGAAACTCAAACTCAGGTCTGGTCTGCTGGATGTATCAAGCTCATTCAGACCTCATTCCTCTAACCTCTAGGCTATACTGTCAGTCCACAGTATGTTCACGAAAGCTCCCCCAGCTAAACCAATGGTACTTTCGCAAAATGTAAGGTTTTCTGGCCCACTCAGGCTTAGCTGTTGCTTTTGTGAACTGCTGTCCCTTCATGCTTTGTCTCTCTGTGATCATCACTGTTCATAACTACAACACCCCCCCCATCAGAAGGCTTAATTACAGATTATTAGATTTATCATTTTGCAAAGAGTTCAATGCTTCATTTTCTGTTGAAGTAAGGTTATAAAATACTTTCCTTTAATAATTTGGTTCCAAATTCATTCTCATGAGATCATTTTCGCACAACTTCACGAAAGTGGACACTGCTGCTCTTTGCAAAATGATAAATCTATTGTAATTAAGCTTGCTGATGGGGGGCTGTTGTAGTTATGAACAGTGATGATTATGAGAAAGAGATCTTAAATCAATTGTCTGACACTGCATTTTACCAACCATTAACAAGAAATTCTATGGGTGTATTCAAATAGCGTGTTGATGAATATTTATTAATGGTGTTTGAGAAGGGGTGGTTAAACAAAAAGGAAAAAGTTTTTTTGACTATGGATAAGCCGATTATACCAACAATCTATAGCCTTCCAAAAATCCACAAAAATTTGGAGAAACCTCCTGGACACCCCATTATTTCTGGAATAGGATGGCTCACTGAGCCACTCTCAGTGTTCATTGATATGCATTTGAAACCACTTGTACAATTGGTGCCTTCTTATCCTAGAGATACAGCAGATTTACTTAACATAGTTAATGACATTGAAATGAGTAGCAGCTCTAGCTTTGCCACTTTAGATGTACAATCATTATATACGTGTTTTCCACATGAAGAAGGACTTGAAGCATTAAGATACTTTTTGAATCAGAGAGAAAACACTGTTAGCCCCCCCAAGGAATTATTAATAGATTTATCCAGATTTGTTTTAAAATTTAATATGTTTCTTTTTAGGAACAACTATTATTTGCAAATTAGAGGAACTGCCATGGGAGCAACCTTTGCTCCAAGCTATGCAAATTTATTTTTGGCAAGGTGGGACCTGAATGTGGTCAGGAGTGCCTCCACAAATCCTTTTCTTCTTGAGCTGGATTTGGGGAGGCGCTTCATTGATGACATTATTATTATATGGAAGGGAGATGAGAATGGACTTATTCAGTTCATAGATTTCCTCAATAATAGTGATCCTGCATTGAAGTTTTCACTCACTATGGGGAAACATGAAATTAACTTTCTAGATGTTAAGCTGTACAGAGATCAGGATGGAAATATACTATCTGATTTATTCTCCAAAGACACTGATCGAAACACTTTGCTTCATGCATCCAGTTTCCATCCAAAACACATTATTAAAGCTATTCCAAAGGGACAGCTAATTCGTATTAAACTAAATTGTACCAGTGAGGAAGTTTATGAAAAAAGGGAGCGTGAACGAGTTGATATGTTTAAACAGAGGGGTTACTCGAAAAACATCATGCAGGAAGCAATACAGTCAGTGGATAAGATGGATAGACAGTCTTTATTGGTACCTAAAATAAAAGAAAAACTGCAAACAGGGTCTGATGATATTAGGTTCATTACGACATATAAGATGGGGGCACAAAAGTTGTAGGATATTATATTGAAACATTGGTCAGTTCTTTCTACTGATCAGAAACTAACACGCATGTGTCAAAAGAAACCACAGTTTGTTTATAGGAGAACAGATAATATAGGAAATAGGGTAGTTTTGGCATTGTTTACCCCAGATACACAGAAAACACAGTGGACAGTTCCTATTATGAACAAAAAATGTGGACATTGCATGAATTGCAGCTATTTGATACAGGGGAGTTCGATAGCACACCCAAGAGGATAAGTAGACATTTATTGCAATACATTTGTTAACTGTAACACAGAGGGGGTAGTGTACATTATGCTGTGTCAATGTAAAGCCTTCTACATAGGCAGAACGATTTGTCACTTCAAAATACAGATAGGAGAGCATGTTTGAGCCTGGAAAGAAAGCAATACAAAATATGCTATTGGGAGACATGTGCAAGGGAAAAATAAAAACGAACACAAGATTGGCTTCTTTGGGATTCAGAAAGTCCAAAAGAATCCCAGAGGAGGCAACTGGGAGGCCATAGTAAGCAGAATTGAAACCAAGTGGATATTTAGAACTTGGGCATGCTATCCTCTGGGGATAAATGATTCAGTACAGCTCGTACATCATTTATAATAAGTTTAGTAATAGATGAAAAATAATGGAATTGTAACAGTACATACTGAAATGGTAATTGTGGTGCCAGTAATAACAAGATATACATCATAGAAGTGGAATGTTAATATATCTCTCTGTGGTGAATTCTATCTTATGGAAGTTATACTTATTTATGGAATCTGTTCTTATGAAGCCATTTTCCTTTTCTCCACTAGTATTGTGTCCAGTGCAGACCATTTTTGTTTACCATGGGAATGGAAATGCTAAAATAACTGGACAAGAGATGTGAAGGCAAAGGAGTTTATACAGAAGAATGGGCAAATGTGAGACAGAAAAGAAAAAGAGACCAATAACAAGCATGAATATGAGAAAGAGAAATTGATATTGATATTTAAAATTTATGTTTTACAAAAGTTTAGATTTTGTTCATTTTTAGACAATTGTTATTAAGTTAATGTAATGCATAAAGTGTCTAAGTTAATCAAAAATGGATGTATACTTGAAAGTGATGTTGTATTGCAACCTCCTCCATCCAGGGAGCACCAGAGCCACCACTGCTACCTCAGAGGTTGCGAAGAAAGCACAGCAGTTGGACCACAGTGGGCTCAGGGAGGGTGAGGATGGTGGAACACAGGCACACCCAGTCAGTTGTTCCACTCCACAATCCATACACCATTCTGGGGGATCATATCTCCCCTATGGATGCACCCACAGAGGAGACGAAGGAGGCTGAGGACAACTGTCACAAGAGAGGCCCACGGGAAGGAGGTAGAGGACACCACAGGGAAAGGAAGCAGCTCCTGGTGGGGGACTCAATTATTAGGGGGATAGAACTGGGGGGAGCAGGGAAAACTGAAGTAAGGTGCCTGCCTGGTGTCATGGCTTGGAGGGACAGGAAGCGCAACCTCAGGATCACGAGAACAGCTGCATGGGAGTCTGAGTTGGACATCATTGTCCACCTAGGGACAAATGACTTGGCTCATCATGAGATTAGAGCAGTGCAGGAGGACTTTGTAGAATTGGGGAGGGGTCTAAGACAAGTAGCACACACAGTATCCTTCTCAGAGGTGCTGCCTGTCAATGACATGGGTGAGGCAAGGGTACTTTGCACCATGCAGTTTAATGAATGGTTGAAAAAATGGTGTGGAGCACAGGGGTTTGGTTTCATTGGAGACTGGGGTTCCACCTGGAGGGACACCAGCCTATACTGGCAGGATGGTCTGCATCTGTCCAGGAAGGGAACAAGTCTTTTGAGCAATCGGTTTAAATGCTTCATTGGCAAGCTTTTAAACTAGTCAAGGGGGGAGGCACTGATAAGCAGCAGGAAAATCCCAGCCTCTCCCTACAAAACAGGATACTAAATGAGAAAAGACCGAGGTAGAAAGGTCAGTGGGGATGCTGCAACAGAAGGTAAAGCCATCAAAAATGGAAACAATGAGTACCAATGCCCGTAGTCTGAGTAACAAGCTTCCTGAATTAGTGGCCTTGATGGAGGAGGAACATCTGGATATCGTGGCAGTCACAGAAACATGGTACACACAAAACCATGACTGGGACGTAAACATACCAGGATACACTATCTACAGGAGGGACAGGGAGGGTAAAAGAGGAGGAGGAGTAGCTCTTTACATAAGGGAAGGAATCAAAGCAACAGAACAAAAGGGTAAACAGGGAGGAGAAGAAGCACTGTGGGTAAATTTGGAGACAGGCAATGGCACCACAATCCGCACAGGGGTTGTATACAGACCCCCTTCTCAGGGGGAGGAAATGGACAAGGAAATGATAGAAAGTATACTTAGAATGACAGAAAAAGGGGAGATATTGCTGATGGGTGATCTGAATATGCCAGATGTTAACTGGAGTGCAGTCGCAGCAGCCACTTCGAAGAGTGGGGTTATTCTAGATGCCCTACAGGGGTCATGCCTTAGACAACTAGTATTGGAGCCCACTCGAGAGGGAGCAATCTTAGACCTGGTTCTCTCAAATGGAGATGGAGAGAGGATCACAGATGTAGACGTGGGTAGCCATCTGGGAACTAGTGACCATCGAACAGTATGGTTCACAATAAACACAACAATAGAGTCAAGCCATACAAAGGCAAAAGTACTGGACTTTAGGAGGGCTGACTTTGCCAAAATGGGTGAGTGCCTAAGGAATGCACTAGCAAATGGGCAGGAAGGAGGGGTAGAAGAACAATGGGGAATAATAAAAACTGCCATCACAGAGGTAACAAGCCTTTGTGTGAAGCAAATAAACAAAACCAAACGATGTAAGAAACCACTATGGTTCTCAAAGGAAGTGGCAGTGAAGGTTCAAGAGAAAAAGAAAGCATTCAGGAAGTACAAGGAATCACAGAAGGAACAGGACAGAGAACTGTATCAGTTGAAGCAAAATGAAGCTGGGAAGGCAGTCAGAACAGCAAAGGCCCAAACTGAGGAAAAGATAGCCAACTCAGTTAAGAAGGGATAAAACCTTTTATAGGTACATCAGGGAATGAAGGAAGACCAAGGGAGGGATAGTGAGGCTTAATAAAGGGAGGGAGGGAGGGTGGGCAGAGGTGACTGTGAAAAGGCAGAGATACTAAAGAAATACTTTTGCTCAATATTTACAAATGAAGAGGGGGAGGTACCTAAAACAAACAGTTGAAACACTCTGGATACAGAAATTGATACCAGTCCATTTACAGAAGAAAGGGTTCTGAAAGAACTCTTAAAACTGAAGGTGGACAAAGCAATGGGGCCTGATGGGATTCATCCCAGAATTCTAAAAGAACTAAGGGTAGAACTAGTGACACCACTGACTACCCTCTTTAACAAATCATGGGAGGATGGGGTAGTACCCAAGGACTGGAGGAGGGCAGATGTGATTCCCCTTCACAAAAGTGGGAGCAAGGCAGAAGCAGAAAACTACAGACCTGTTAGTTTAACCTCAGTGATAGGGAAAATTGTGGAATCACTTCTGAAGGAAAGAATTGTTGAGTATCTAGAGGCCAGGGGGGCACAGGACCCAAGGCAGCATGGATTCACAGCAGAAAGGTCATGCCAGATGAATCTGATAGATTTCTTTGACTGGGTGACCAAAGTAGTAGATCAGGGAGAGGGGCTGTGGACATGGTCTACCTAGACTTTAGCAAGGCATTTGACACAGTCCCACACAAAAGATTAATATACAAGTTAGCCAGCCTGGGAGTGGGTCCCAAGATGACAGCCTGGGTAAAGAATTGGCTGGGGAATAGGACACAGAGGTAATAGTAAATGGAGTCCACTCTGAAGAAAGGGGGGTTACTAGTGGGGTACTGCAGGGTTCAGTATTAGGACCAGTCCTCTTCAATGTCTTTATAAGTGACATTGCAGAGGGACTGGAAGAAAAAGTATGTCTCTTTGCAGATGACACAAAGATCTGCAACAGAGTTGATGCACAGGTGGAGTGGAAAGGATGAGAAGGGACTTGGCAAGGTTAGAAGAATGGTCAAATGTATGGCAGCTTAGATTCAATGCTAAGAAGTGCAAGGTAATGCACCTGGGAAACAAAAACCCAGGGGAAGAGTACACAATGGGGGGTGAGATACTAACAACAACAAAAATGGAAAGGGACCTGGGGGTAGTCATATCAGATGACCTAAAGGTGGGCAAGCAATGTGAGAGGGCAGCAAGGAGGGCTGGGGGGATACTGGGATGCATAGGGAGAGGCATCACCAGTAAAAAACAGAAAGTTATTATCCCTCTGTACAGACAGCTGGTCAGACCCCATCTGGAGTACTGCGTGCAGTTCTGGAGACCCAGTCTCCGCAAAGACATAGAGAGGATGGAAGCTTCCCAGAGGAGGGCAACTAAAATGGTGCAGGGTCTGCACCGGAAGACATATGAAGAGAGACTAAGGAGCTTAATATGTATAGCCTCGAGGAAAGGAGGGAGAGGGGGAACATGATAGAAACTTTCAAGTACCTCAAGGGAATCAACAAAGTCCAAGAGGGTAGCATCTTTCAAAAAAAGAAGTGTGCAAGAACATGGGAGCACAATTTGAAGATAATGGGAAGGCGGCTCAGAGGTAATTTAAGGAAGTATTTTTTCACAGAGAGGGTTGTGGATGCATGGAACGGCCTTCTGGAGGAGGTTGTGGAGTCAAAAACAGTGGTGGAATTCAAGCATGCATGGGACAGTCATAAGGCAATTCTAGGGGGTGGGGGTAGGAAGAAGTAGGCTGCTGGTTAACTAGGATCTGCAGCTTATCCATTAGGTAGGGAAATGAGCAGATTGGGTGGGCCAAGCGGTCCTTATCTGCCGTCAAATTCTATGTTTCTATGTTTCTATTTTAATATACATGCACTGTTTTCACATTAAGTTTTGTTACAGTTAGGTAATGAATTATGTTCAGTAAAAATGAAGTTTATTGTCCATTCATTATTCCTATTTCTTGATTATTTAGTGTTAGATTTAGTATTGAATTTTTTATATTAGCTAAGCATCTTATGGAATAAGTTAAAATATATAAGATATTCCAACATTATCTGTATAACATCTCTATCAAGATATTTTGCAATGGGTTTGTTGGAGTGCTGAAATTAACAGGCCAACATTGGCTTAATTGTAGATTTGCATGAAGTTTGGTGTGTTTTTTTATGCCAATTGTTTAATTGTTTTATTGGTTATACTATAAATAGGGAGTGGATATGTGACTCCTTAACCTCTGAAGAAGCTCTGCCCAGACGTAGCGAAACGTGAGGTTTTCTGGCCCACTCGGGCTTAGCTGCTGCTTTTGTGAACTGCTGTCCCTTCATGCTTTTTCTCTCTGTGATAGTATTTTAGCTGTTTTCTAGATTGCTGTTATATAGCCTTGCCTCTTTTTGGCACACATCTTGTACTGTATATGGTGTTTGTCTTAAATACATGATTTTTACAAGTCGGTACAAAAGTTATTTTTATTTGACTTGGTTTTCAGCATTCCCTTTTTCCAGAAACTGAGGGCAGTAGATTTTACTGGCTGTTCAGAATGGGTGCTCCATTATGTTGTGAATTTATGATATGCTGGTGTTGAGAGCACCATTCTATTTGAACAGTTTCCTGGAGCGCCTTTTTTGTTCAGTAATTATTTAATTAAAATTTTTTTATTACATTTATGTTTTTTACTGTGCCCATTTTCAAAGCGCAATAATACCCTCCAGGGTGGGCGGTATTGTGCTATACCAGACCTTCCAGGGGCTATAAGGCCCTCCTCCTGTAGGGTCGGGCCTCATTACACCCCCTGAGCGGTCCGGTATAGCACCATACTGCCCACCCTGTCGGGTATTATTGCTTACATAAATAGCATCATCTGTCTCATCCTCCTCTGAAGTTCTTAGCTGGACATTCTTTGAGTCCATGACTGATTGGATTTCATCAGTCTCAGTAGCATAATTCTTGAAATTCCTGTTCAATAAGGCCAGGTGGCAGAGGAGGAGGAAGAAGATCATCTGGGGGTTTAGTGTCTAGGAGACAGCCTGTTTGGCTTGCAGCTCAGGGTTCACAAAGGTAGCATTTTTAAAACAGCACTGATTTATCTCAGCCGTTGCCTCCTCCCATACCTGATGCATAAGTCTGACAGCATCAAACAGAGTGATTTTTTTTTGGTACATACAGTGGCAGTGAGTTCCTCTGAAGAGTCCAGCACTGATAGAACTGTTGCCCTCATTGCTTTGATATAGAGTCTTTTAAAAGTGTTAATCATTCCCATGTCAACTACCATGACAATTACAGCAGTCGGCTGCTATCAGCTGTTTGCCTTAAGCAATTTCTGGGTCCACTATAAATTATGGAAATTGCATTGATTACTATGTATGAAAACTGGAGCAATTGATAATGTGCATTGTATCTGATTGTATTACCACTGTCTGCTGTAAGTGGCTTTTACTGTATCTAGTTGTTAAAATTAGAGACTTAGCAACAAACAACTTTCTTTATAGTTTTCAATTATTGCACAAATAACCACATTAGTCTTAGTTCTATTAATCTTCAAAGAGTATTGCTTACATATATCATTAAACCTGTCTATTTGTCTCTGTAGACCTAGCAATGAAGCTGATATTGGTGCCAAATCATCAACATATGCTATATGATCTACTGGGAGAACAAAATTTGCTGTCCAAAAATTGAGAAAGGAAGCTGTGACAAAAATCCCTTACCAGGGACTTCAAGTTCACTGCTACCACAGCAGCTTTTATCAACAGGAGTCAGGGAAACCTGCTTCTTACCTCCTTCTTTACTCAAGGTCATGAAGGTCAAACACAATAACTATGGATAGAGTGCCCCTTCAGAGACGGAGCGCAACAGAGTCCAGCAGAAATAGTAGAATTATCCTTTTAAAGAAAACAAGCAGTCATGATTCTATAAAAACAGATGCTTTACTAAAAGATGACAAGTATTTACAACAGGATTTATGTACAGTCAAACAAAAGAATCACAGCTTACTAGAAATGAAAATAAATGAAGTTACACCAGACAGGTTGCAGATAGAAGAATATGAGCTATTCTCAGTTTAAAACCAATTTATTTACCTGCTGCTGTCTGAAAAAATGCTATTCCCTAAGCTGTCTTTCTTACCAGACTTCTAGCTGCAGGGCTCTGGGATTTAAAATGTTCTAAGTCCAAGAGGAAGTGCTTTCTTACAGCACCTCAATTTATTTATTTTCTGACTGTTGGCAGTGGTTTCACCCCTTTGAGTGACATATTACCCCTGCCCTCCCAAATGGGTGGGCCTGTGTGTGTCTGTGTGTGTGTGTGTGTGTGGTATGTGTGTGTATCGATGGTTGACATAGCTCAGGCAAGCTGACTCACTCCACACACGCACCCTGCTCTGTCCACTTTTATGATTCTGTTTTGAAGCATGTCCAATGTGTGGAACCCCACACTTCTTGCCTTTTAAGCTGACTGAGATGTTCAAACTGGCACTCTCCCATCTGCCTAACAGAATTTATGGCTGTACTGTATGTTCCCAAGGGAACATTTCCCTGATCAACTTTAGCCAGTGTTTCCCATAAGACCTGTTTGGTCATGTGACATCAGAAGCCATGTTTTGTACCCATTTTTGCAAATAGCACAACTTACAACACAAGCATGACTATATTTATGAAGGAAATTAACAAAAATAAATTCATACATTACTCTGGTCGCATGTCCATTACATCTCTCCCCTGAAAATGAAGGTGTGTCTCTTTTGGGCAAATCCCAAAACCAATCCCAATTCCACACTGCCATTCATGTAGGGCCTAGAGAATGCCAAAAGGAACATGTCATGCACTCACCCCTTTCTCAACAGTCCATCTGCATTGACATTCTGCACCCCACTTTGGTGCTGAATGATCATATTATATGACTGTAGTACCAAACTCCAGCACAAATACTTTGTGGTTTGCACCATAGACCTATGGAGCCACATCAAGGAGCTATGATATGTGACCACAGTGAACTCCCTCCTGTAAAGATATGGTTTCAGCTTCTGAAGGGCACACACTATCCCCAGACATTCCCTCTCCACTGTGCTATAAGTCTCTTCCCTGGGCAGAAGCTTCTGGCTCAGATACACTATGGTGTGCTCCTCCCTCTGCAGTGTAACCTGGCTCAGGATGGCACCCAGCCCATGGTTTGAAGCATCCACATGTACTACAAACTTTAAGTCATAATTGGGGCTGGCAAGCTCAGGTGACCCACATAATTCCTCCTTTAACCATCAGAAAGCAGACTCACAATCCTCTGTCCAGAGAACTTTTTCAGGCTTTCTCTTTTTTGTCAGGTCTGTCAGGGGATTGGCCACATCACTGTAGTGAGGAACATACCTCCTGCAGTATTTGTCTGTCACCAGAAATGCCCTTGCCTGTTTCTTTGTGGCAGGGATGGGCTAGGTCTGGATGACATCAACCTTCGCTTGCTCTGGACAGATGCATTCACTGTCCACCCAGTGCCCAAGATAGGACAATTCCACCATGCCTACTTGGCATTTTTCTACCTTAAATGTCAGCCCTGTGGCCTTTGGTCTGCAGAACACCTCTCTCACATGCCAAGCATGATCCTCCCATATCTTTCTGTAAATAGCTATGTCATGCATGTAAGCCACTGCATATTCACATTCCCCAGCCAGAATGCAATCCACAAGCCCCTAGAAGGCTGCAGGGACATTTTTCATCCCAAATGGTATTACTCTGAATTTGAATAAGATATATTGGGTAATGAAAGCAGACCTCTCCCTTGCTGCAATGGTTAATGGCACCTGCCAGTAGCCCTTTATCAGGTCTATCATGGTTAGGAACTGGGCTCCCTCCATCTATTCCAAGATCTCATCAGTTCTTGGCATGGGGTAGGCATCAGACTCTGTACAGGTGTTGAGCCTTCAGTAGTTAACACAGAATCATGTGGTACCATCCTTCTTGGGAATCAGGACCACAGGCAAAGTCCAGGAGCTACTGGACTCCTGGATCACTCCAAAGGCCAGCATCTCCCAGAGTTCCTCCAGCATAGTCTTCTTAACCCCACGGGTACCCTGTAGGGGGGACTGCCTAAATGGAAGTTGGGTCCCAATGTCCACATGGTGTTCAGCCATTGTGGTGTACCAGATTCCCCATGAACATGTCCCAAATTCTCACAGTACTCCCTTCATCTCCTTAGCCTGGGCTGGTGTCAGCTGTCCTGAGAGGGTGATGCTATTCACTGAGGATCCTTCCTGGGCTTCCCTGAGGAGGTCCACCAGAGGATCAGCCTCATTCACCTCCTCTGGTACACTGCACACTGCGAGGATCATTTTCTCCCTATCAAATTAGTGCTTCATCATGTTCACATGATATGCCCTCTGCCTGAGCCTTCTGTCAGGCAGCCCTACTATATAGTTATCATCACTCAGCTTCCTGATTATGGAGAATTGGCCTTCCCATGCTTCCTGCAGTTTATTGTGTTGGACTGGGACAAATAGCATCACTCACTGTCCAACTTTGTACTCCCGGGCTCTGGCCCTACAATTGTACCAGGTTTTCTATTGATGTTGTGCAGTGGCTAAGTGTTCCTGGGCAAGCCCCATGAGCTCCTTAAGCCTTGCCCTAAAATTTTGGATGTAATCTACAATAAACTCCCCTTGGTAGGCATGGTTACTGTCCCATTCATCAATGACTAAATCTAGGGGCCCCCCTCACCCTGTGACCAAACAGGGGCTTGAAGGGTGAGAACTCTGTGGACTCCTGTGGGACTTCCCTGTATGCAAACAGGAGGTGGGGCAAATATTTATCCCACTCCTTTTTGTGCTGGTCCACAAATGGTCTGAGCATAGTTTTAAGGGTCCCATTGAACTGCTCCACCAGGCTATTTGTCTCAGGGTGATAGGGCGAAGCATGGAACTGTTTCTCCCCTCACTTCTCCCACAAACTGGTCATCAAGGATGACACAAGATTTGCCCCTGGTCTGAAAAATCTCCTGGGGAAACCCTACTTAGCTAAAGATTTCCAGGAGCTCATCAGCCACTTTTTCTGCCTCAGCGGAGGACATGGCCACTGACTCGGGGTACCTGGTTGTGTAATCAACAACAACCAGTATGTATAATTTGCTTGTGTGACTTGGGTTACTCAGGGGCCCCATCACATCCACAGCTACCTTCTTAAAGGGTAAATTGATAATAGGCAGGGGCACCAAAGCTGCCTTAGTCTTCTTCCCAACCTTTTCAACCCGCTGGCACTGTGGACAAGTCTGACAGTAATTTGTCATGTCTGTGCACATGCTTGACCAAAAAAGTTGTTGGCAAGCTGATTTTTTGTGCAGTTAATATCCAGGTGGCCTGCAAAAGAAATGTCATGGACCAGGAACAGAAGCTACTTTCGTTAGTATAAGGAATTTATCAGCTGCTGGAGTACCTCTCCCTGTTGCTCCCTCTGTGGTGTACACTCCATGTACAACAGCCTATTCTCCCAATAAACTAATGTTTTACTCCCTTGAGAGGTGTCAGCACTATCTGCAATGTCTTTCAGTTTTTGGAAGGTAGAATCAGCTCACTGTGCCCTACCCAGCTCCTCCCGTCTGACCCTCTCCAATTCCCATTCATGAGGAAAGCTGACCCTGTCAGCGACCTCCTTTGCTTGCAGCTGGGGCTCAGGGCTACTTTTCCTAGCTAGCCCCTCACCCACCATGGCCACTTCCTCAGCTGCTGAGGGATGGGAGTGCACAGGCTGCATTGCCCTCTCCTCACCCTCAGAAGCTTTCCCTTTTGCTTGGGCACAGGTAGTAACACATATATGTTTTTTCTGAGGTCAAAATCATTCCTCATGATCACATTCACAGGGAGATCAGGTACAACTCCCACTTCCTGTACCCCATGACCACCCTCTCAGCTCAGAAAGACCCAAGCCATTGGCCCTTGGACCACTGGATCCATTACTTCCTGAATCTTGGAGAACTGCCCTGGCAGGATCTGCTCCACTGGGATCAGATCCTGCCTTACCATGGAGATAGATCCAGAAGCAAATGAGTTGATACCTTTTATTCGACCAACATAGATGTAACAAAAAGAACAACGTGCTTTAGTTTTTGGGACAACCAAGTCCTTCCTCTGAAGCTTAATGACAGTTATTTAGAAAATCCCATACTTTTAACACCCAGATCATGCAGAAAAAAACAGAAAAAAATTTCTATTGGTTTAAAATACTCATTTAAAAAATAACAGAAGAAATGTCAAAGAAGCTAAATAGTACCATTTCACCGTCAATGGAAAGGGCCTAAAGGTCAGATGTGCTTAGTGCATAACAACAAGCAGGGAGTACACTGCACATAAATTAAAATGACTTAGAGATCCATTCAGAATAAGATAAGAACATTTCAAGCAGAGAGCTGCTCAACCAAATTATGAGTGTCCCAGTGTGTTTAAGGATGCAGTTCATGAAAAGTAAAACCCACCCAGATTAAAGACATGCTAAAATGCAACATATTTGTAAGTAAAAACAAGCTGCACAAAACAGAACTACAAAAAGTATCTATATATGGCATACTAAGGGTTTAAAGTAAAGTTTACCTAAATTGAGCAATAGTTTCACATTATATGGAATGTAAAACTTAGCTGGAAACATTATCCAACTATACTCTCAAACTAGTTATTATGCTTCATAAACCTTAAGGCCTTTAGTGTTGCAACAGGAGTTTATACGTGATAATATAAATTGGCAGTATAAGTGCCAAACAAAAAGCTGCTTATCAAGGACCACCAGGAAACTGAGGGACCTTTGTAAATCAAGCCACACACCTGAAAATACTGCACCATTCTTTTCAAGAGGAGCTTGATAGATTCTTTTCATTTTGTCATTCATGACCCAGAAATGTCTTTTTTTAACATTTAAAAATCCTTTTTTTTTGTGAGACAATTTCTTTTTTAGCATGAGAGCACAAAAAAAGAATTGGTCCATATGAAAAAGGATGGCTTCATACGAAAAAAGAATTTGGATTTAGGTTTTGTCCCTATTTGTTTTTCATATGAAGGTATTCTTTTTCATATGGCTTTATTTCTTTCATTTGAAAAGAATGCCCTCATACAAAAACATTTTGGGGCTTTTTTCCCCACATTTGAACTTCAACAAGCCATAATTTACTTAATTTTGTGAGTTAAGGGAAAATCTACAGAATGTATCAAAAAAGGTCTTAATGAGTACTACAAGACTAACACATTGTTCCCCTAAATAATGTAGGTCCAACATAAAAAAATATAACATTTAAAAAGTGAAAATTCTCATAAGATAACATTGGAACTATAACAAGCCATACCTCCCTCAATGGGCCCTATTCACTAATAGTGTGGAGTGGCTATGCTCGCACATCTGGGCTGAGTAGCCACCCCACATCAACTGCACCCCCTACAAACATGGGGGGCATGGGAAATATGCACTATCCCGGCTATGCAATGAGCAATGCGCCGGGGGTGGGTGAGGGTCGAGCTGGCACTACACACCATGCACTAAGGTGCATAGTGCTGGCCATGGGGGTGCATCAGAGGTCACAGGGTACACCAGGGAGACCCAGCCATAAACCTACTATGTGCCCCATGCACACCCCATAGGACTGGGACAGCAGCCCACCAAAGCACCAGGGCCACAGGTCATGGTCGCCTGCCACCACACACCCACCCTCACATGCAGCAGTGTGTGGTGCACCCCAATACTCACAACACCCCTACCCCTCACAGGGGCACTGAGCATGGCTGCCACCTGCCCACCCCAGCGGCACCACATGCTAGCACCCCTCCCCGCTACCAGAGGCTGTGTCCCTCCACCCCCTGTCAGCAGGCATGCCCCCCTCCTCTCCATCACAGGGCACTGCATCAGTGCTGATGGCAAGGGCTGGCAGCATTGCACCCTACCACTCAATATGGCTGCTGGCCCTCAGACATCCGAAGGGTGTGCTGCCAATGTGCACCCTGCCACACAAGGGATCCACTGGTGGATCCATGTCAGGCATCCAACTGGATGACCCGCTGGGTCCATGACTCCACCCATGGTCCTGCCCTGCACAGACCTGTACACCAGGAGGTGGAGCCATGGACAGGAGACTGACATTTGTCAATGCCAGTACCGGCACACCTGTGGGCAGGGTACATGCATTTTGCGAGTACCCTACACTCCATTGTGAATCAGGCCCACTATTGGTACTTAAGGGATAATCTATATATCAAAACAAAGGTCTTAATGAGTAGTGTAAAAATAAGACATATTCCCCCCAAACGTTTATGGACAATAAAAACAAGCATTTGTCAATGCCGAATGTTGCTTGCTTGTATGTGCTGTTTAGGTATTTGGAAGTTATTGGAGTGCAAATATTGAAAATTTGCGAACTTACGAGCGTGCGTAGGAACTGCGCAACGCACGCTTGTAAAACAGTCATTTTTAGGAATTTTTCACCAAATTTCCAACATAGCCATTTAAGACTTCTGCTCATGAACAGTGTCACTGTGATTTTCTTAATGTGTCCCATACATGGATTTTGCACACTGACTGCGCCATTGTGCGCTACATGGGTGGAAACATGTTTTGGGCAGGATGTGAAAAATGACAGCTGTACTGCTCATAAGGAGGTGTGGTAAATGGCAATGTTGAAAATCTGGAGTGAAAATATTGAAAATTCACAAACTTACGAGCGTGCGTAGGAAAAGCGCAATGTGTGCTCGTAGAACCGTCATTTTAAGGAATTTTTTCACCAAATTTTCAACATAGGCTTTTTGAGAGCCCACCTTATGAACACTGGCAGTGTCATTTCATTAATTGGCCCCAAAAGATGATTTTGCACAGTGACGGCGAAATCACCCTTCGGGCCCGATTAATGCCATGACAGTGCAAGAATTCATGAGGGGGGTCCCAATAACCCCATGTTGAAAATTTGGGCCCAAAATTCCCAAAAATGCCTGAGATATGCAACAAAATTGAAAAAAACGTATTTATTCCATTATACACCTTACTGGCATTTCCTCAGTTCGCGGTCAGCTTTGAGGAGTGGACGTGTTCCCCAGTCCACGATGATCGTTCGCCAAGCTCCAGAGGTAAGTATGGGGTGAGGGGGTGTGGGGAGGCAGGGTCGCGGTGGGTGGGTGTGGGTGGGGGCAGTGAGACTGCGAAGGACCATTTTTTTTTACAGTTTTTTTTTTTTTTAAATTAAGGCGACACAGGACATTTGCCACACTGGGGTGGGCTCCCAGCATGGCACCTGGAAAGGTTTGAGGGGCATGCAGCCATGAAGCCAACAGAGTTGGGCACTGCCATTGGCTATAACATTTTTACCACGCTGGGGTGGGCTCCCAGCATGGCACCTGGGCAGCTTTTGTTTGGGGGGGCATGGAGCCGACGGGGGATTGGGCACCCCTCTCGGCCATACAGTTTGTGGGGGGAGGGAGCGCATCAGCACACAATATGCATGCTTGTGTGCGTGTGTGTGTGTGTGTGGGGAGGGAGAGCTCTGCTCACTGAAGCGGAGCTCTCCCTTTCAACTGTATGCCACTGCATTTTGACTGCTGTCATAGACAGCTGCAGCAGTCATTGGAGGAACTGCAGCCATGCCTGCAAACTCAGTGACTGAATTGGAAGACGGGTTGCCACACCTCCGAAAACTCGGATGATGGCACTATGTTTCTTACACATGCATGCAAGCAACATAAAAATGTTAAATTCCTATAGGATAACATTGGAACTTCAACAACCCATAACTACCTCAGTATCTGAACTTAAGAGATAATCCATATAGCAAAATAAAGGTTTTAATGAGTACTATAAGAATAACACATATATACCATTAATATTTAGTGGCAACATATAAAAAAGCATAAACAATAAAACATACAAATTTCCATAGGATAACATTGGAACTTTAAAAAGCCATACAACAAAGGAAAGAAATTGCTGTTTTGGCAGAAATGGAAGCAGAGGGCCAGAAGGGTCCTGTGCTTCCACAGCAACATACATGTATGCCTGTATGGAGGGGTGGAGGCACAGAGCCCAGAGGGCCCTGTGTTCCAACAGGCAAATGAGGATGCATTTATACTATCTCAAAAACTAAGGAATTAATTTCAAGAAACTTCATTAATGTACTGGTTAGGATTAAACTGACAACAGCAGGGAAATGTGGCATTTGGCTTCCCAACCCTAACACTTCACCCCCACCCTGCAAACAGCAACAGGAAAAAAAGATAACAGTTTGACCTCTCCTGCATCTTTGCAAATCAGGCGTGGGGTGTGCCTTAGGGTTGTCAACCCTAATGCTTACACCATTCTTATCTACTGTACACATCCCAGCTTATTTACTGATGAAATGGGGTGAGTGTTAGTGTTGACAACCCCAACGCACACCCTACAGCAGATTTGCAAAGACGCAGGAGGGGTCAAATCGTAATTTTTTTTGTAATGTTTTTTCTTGTTGCTGCCTGCAAGGTAGGGGTGGAGTATTAGGGTTGGGATCGAGCTCAACAGACTGTGCTGGTAGAAACCACCATAATCCCCACCAGCATTAGGAAATCCTGTTCTGGATGAGAGCGCCCAACCAGAAAGCAAAGGAAGTAAGGTCTCATGCCCTGTCCACAGGGAGGCAGGCTTTGGCCCAAAAGGAGTCCAATTCCACCATGATTAACTTCATCACCTCTGGGGTGAGCAGTTCCCACTCAGCTAGGTTGACCAGAAGACCCAAGTCCTGACAGGACTGGAAAGCCATTTTCCTGGACTGCTCCACTGCCTCCCAGGATAGACTGGCGAGCAGTCAGTCATCCAGGTATGGGAACACCCTGGCGCCCTTGCACTGCAGGAAGGCCATCACCCCTGCCATGCATTTGGTGAAGATCCTCAACTAAGATGAGAGGTAGAAAGGCATAACTTTGAATTGGTATAACATCCCATCTGCCTGGAACCAGAGGTACCAGCAGTGAGATGAAAGGATGGGGATGTGAAAGAACACATCCTGTAGGTCCAGGGAGTAGAACCATGTCAAACACCAAGGATGGTGAAGTGCACTCAGAAGAAACAAGTCAGAGACAAGGTAATGATTTAGTTCTTCTTATTTAATATAAGTCACCCAATGAAATACAACAGTAGTGCAATGTATGCCTCTAGCACCTCAACTCCAACTGAATCTTCAAGGGGGTATCTGCCTACAGGTGGCCAGCATATTTCAATCATTGCTTTCATTACAAATTCATGAGCTTGTTTATCTAATTTTAAAGTGTTACACATCGGAAACTGTCACCATCAAAACATCTAAACACTGTTAAATAAATGCATTTTTTTGTGTATGGAGTTTTTCTTCTACACATTTTTTTTTTTAAATTTATTTTTTTGAGTATTGATGTAATCACTATCATACATTATACTCATATAAGGCATGTAAATGTTAAAGAAAACAGGATACATCCAATGTAGCAGGTTTATGCAAGCCTATACATTCTGGCTTAAGAAAGTTGGGGGTATGTCCATCAACATGTCGTATACTCTACAATCTAAATCCAGTATTTTTCCAGTAATTTTCAAATCCGTTAAGAAGCCACAACAGTATATGTTGATATGACCCCAAGTCCATTGTAATACTTCAAATTATAGCACTTCATGACACTGACTTTTATGCCCCAGAGACCCACTTCCATAATAACAGAACTGATCAGCAAACAGATAAGCAGTTACATTTTATAGTAAACTTTGTACACACTGGTTAGCAATGTTCCCTGCTATTAAAACAACAGAATTGGGGCCTTACGATCACAAAATGTCTTATATTCAGGTTTCTTCCTCCGAATTCTCCAGCTGACTTGTTTCTCTGGTCTCAAACTCCCTAGCTATCGCCTCCATCTTCTTTCCCACTTCCAAGGGATCTGTAAACTGAAATGTTTTGACACCGTAATAAATCCGAAGTCTTGCCGGCATCAGGAGGGAATGGGTTACCCCAAGAGTCCAGAGTTTGTCACGAACTGCATCAAATTTTTTACTACGTGCCCTCGTTGCGTAGGAGAGGTCAGGAAACAAATGTAGTATGGCCCCATTAAAGTGGAGATGGCCTGTGGAACTTGCGGCCTGAAGAAGAGTACCCCGAGTGGCTGCACTGGCTGTAACCAAGAGGACCGTTCGAGGAGCATCCGATATATGTCCCGATGCATGAGGTGTGATGCTATAGGCCTTATGTAGTTGTCCCGTAACTAATTCAGGTTGGAGTTGTAATGCTTCAGGAAGCCAATTTTGTAAGAAACCGAGTAAGTTATTCTCTTCACTTCCCTCAGGGAGCCCGATCAGCCGTACATACAATGCTCTATTCACGTTTTCTAACGTCTCTACTCGGTAACTCAGCTGAGTATTTTCCTGCACCAACTTAGAGGTTGCAGAAAGAGCCTGTGAAGCAACCCTTTCAGCTGTGGCCACATTTTGAAATGCTACTTCCACCTTGACATCTTGCTCAGTAAATCATTGCAAGATCGACTCTACTTTCAAGTCAATATCCTGCATCGAAGCTTGCAGAGTACTCCATGGGGGGGTCCGGCTCAGCTGGATTTACTGTGGATGTTGAAGGAGCCTGTAGGTCGCCATGTGATGGATTTTTGTTGCCGCTTCCACCAGGTTTCTGCATGTGTCCCATTGCCTTGTTTGGACTTAATCTCTTCAGGACAGGCGTCTCGATCCAGTACAGTTGTTAACATTTAGCTCAGATAAGATTATTTCAATAAAAAAATCTGTTTAAAGCTCTTACAGCACAGAGCCAAGTTGAAGTGTATCTGGTCTGTGAACATGCTCAACAGTGCCCCCTCTGGTACACATTTTAAACTTTTTCGTACATTTTTTTTTTAATTTTTATATGTCTACAAAAGTCCACACAAGATCAACATGTAAGTTATCAAATATTTGAATCCATAGTTGTAGTGCTTATGATGTATATAATGATACATTGCAGTTTTTTAAAATTTATTTATGTATTTGTTTTGGAAGTTTTTTCTTTCTTAAACACTGCATATCATAGTAACAATTACCTAAATTTACATCATAGTATCACCTTACAAAAAACTAACTTAAAATTAATAAAACAATAGTTATGAGAAAGATTGTCTCTGAACTGAATGTAGATCCATTGGGTCATGGCCTCTCAGATCATATCTCTCCTTATTTGTAGTTGCTGGGTAGGCTGGAGGTTCAGTCCCAGTGCCTGCATGTTAGAGAAAGAAATGAAGAAATCAATCATTATAAAACATAATAATTTAACTGTGGTAAGAAGAGGAATTCAGTAGGGGATGTTGGATACATGCAAGAAATTCAATGTTACATCAAGATCAAGTCATTCTTATTTATTCTTTTTTAGAAAGGGTTTCATGTCCCATTGGTTACTTAAGCCATTGGGTTTCACACTGTTTAGTCTGAATATCCATTTGCTTTCTTTTTGGAGCAAAGTGTTGGGGCAGTCTCCCCCAGTCCTGGGCAGAGGGACCCACTCCAGGCCCATATACTGCAGACAGTCTGGTGAGGAGTTATGGTGTTGTGAAAAATGTACCCCTACTGGAGTGTCTGATCTGTTGTGTAAAATGGATTGAACATACTCTTGTATTCTTTGTTTTAATGGATGAGTTGTTTTGCCTACATAAATCAAACCACAGGTACACCATAACACGTACACTACAAATTATGTGTTACAAGTGATGCATTCTTTTATAATTTTCCCATTTCTCTTTTAAGGGGGTGTTGAAATATGTTCCTTGGTATACCATATTTGCAAATATTGCAACGATGGCATTTGAAAAATCCTTTGGGCTTTGGTGGCATCCAGTTTAGTACACATATTGGCTTTGGTAGTCTACTGTGGACTAATTTGTCTTTCAGGTTTCTAGCTCTGCTGAATGTTACCCAAGGTTTAGGTCCAACGGTGTTCTGTAATACTGGATCTGCCAATAAAATAGGCTAGTTTCTATGAATAATATTCCCAGTTTGTCCTGCCAAATTATTGTATTCTATTACAAAAGTGCATCGGGTGGTATCCATCAATGTTGCAGTTTTTGTTTGCAGCAGGGACTCCCTAGTGATTAAGTCCACTTTCTGTCTGGAGTTAATCAGAAGGTCTTGATCTTAGCCCCCAGAGGTACCAGCAGTGAGATGAAAGGATGGGGATATGAAAGAACACATGCTGGAGGTCCAGGGAGTAGAACCACGTCCCCTGCTCAAGAACTGGTATGATCTGATTCACAGTGACCATCTGTAACTTGCACTTCTGCATAAACAAAAAGGCAGATTAAAAGAATGTGCAAGTCCAGTGTGGAGCCCCAGCTCCCCATCCATTTGGAACCAGGAAGCACCTGGACACATAGGCCGTGTATGGCAGGTGAGTCCAGGATCCACTCTGTCACCTCACACTCCATGGGCTGAGCAATATCAGCCCTAGGCATGGACGGTGTGTCTTCAGATACCCTGGACTCCCGAGGGACTAAGGGTTGATACAGTGGAAGAACCTCAAATTCCAGAGGCAACTCCTTGCATACCATTTTTAGCACCCATCTGTCTGAAGTAATAACAGTCTGCTCTAAGAAGTGGCACATCTGACCCTCAACCAAGAGCAGACACAGGGACTGGATGTGAGGAGAAGAATGACACCCTGCAACCTGTCACTTTGCAGCCTTGGAGGACTTTTCAGACATCTGGGCACTGGAAGCCTCTGCCAGTCCCCCTCTTTTCTGAACTTGGCTGCCAAACTTGGGTTTCAGATGCCAACACTGAAACTGCCTCAACTGGGACTGCTACTGAGGGTGCTGTGGCTCAAAGCCCTGAAATCAAAAGGCCTTTTTCTTAGGCTTACATGGTTTTGGGTCCCTCTGAGAAAACATCACAGAGTCCAGGGTGGCATTGAATTTCTTAATATGTGTGAAATGTCACTCAACCCCAGGGACAAAGAAGTCAGCGCCAAGGACTGGGACATCTGTCAGCTTATGCCAGATACCACCATGAAGGTGGACAGCATCAGTCAGGCCCTATGGTGCATGGAAATGGCATGGGTACAGGAGGTATCCTATCCAAGGCAGTTTGTAGCTGGTTCTTAGCCAGCATGCAGCCAGGGTCCCAGATTTTCTGGGTCACCTACTGCTTATCAGCAGGAAGCTGAGGGAGGAGGAGCCCAACATGCCCAAAAAGAAAATGGCCAAAGCTATCTATCATCACTGAATAGCTGGCCTCCTGAAGACCAAGCAAGGAGGCCTCAAAACATTCTTGGCTGCTTTTTACACTTTTTTGACTCTTTGTTGAGTGGCTTAGTAACTTTGTGAATGAAAGTTTACAGTATACACTGCAAGCCCATTGATTGACAGTGTCGATCAATAGTATTGTAGTGCATACTGTAAGCTGTCATTCCATGACAGCTCAGCTGACGGGCAGCTGTGGGGGTATGCAAGTGGGTTGTGCTGCCCGCCAGCTACATGGCCATACTGGAACGAGGGAGCATGGTGGGGTGTGGGATCCTCAGTGGGTGGGGGGTCCACTAGACTACCAGGGAAGTCTGAGAACAGGTGTTTAATATACAGTCAGGGCTGGGAGAGGGACCACAAGACTACCAGGGACGTTCAATCATTATTTCTGGAATGGACAGGGTTCAGGGATTGGGGGGGTACCACTAGACTATCAGGGAAGTTCGATCATTATTTCTGATATGGTCGGGTTCAGGGATGGGAGAGGGGTACCACTAGACTACAAGGGAAGTTTGATCATTATTTCTGATCTGGACGGGTTTGGAGATGGGACAGGGGGCCACTTGACTACCAGGGAATGATTGGGGTATTTTGTTTTATACGATCAGGGATAGAAGAGGGGAACCACTAGACTACCAGGGAAGTTTGATCATTATTTCTGATACGGATGGGTTCGGAGATAGGAGAGGGGGCCACTTGACTACCAGGGAAATTGTTTTTGATTTCATTTCTGCCAAGATCGGCGACTGGGGGGGCTAGCTACCCAGGGGCTGGCAGCTGCTGTGTTGCACTGTGCCTAACTTTGTCACGACACATCACCGAATGTGCAGGCCAGCTGCATATCACATCTCGGCTAAATATCTCGATATAAACATGCATGGGAACTCTTCCTCCAGATGTGCCGCATGAATTATCTTTTCTCTGCAGCGTATCCGGAATTGTACACTGCATCCCCTCCTTTTGAATATAGCCCAGGGGCACATTTTGTGGGTGCACCAGTGCAACTCAGTTGCACCTGGTGCATCTCTTTTGAATATCTGGACCATTACTTTCAGCTGGCTTGTGCTAGGATAATGTCCTACCTACAAGTTGTTCTTGTCTAATCAGGAGGCAGCATTCTTTTTAGTTATGTAATAACATGTCACAAGGTATGCACAGTTGCATTGTCTGACATATGCTGAATGTTCTTCCATGACCGACCAAGTGTTGCCATCACCCCATAACATACATACAGTGGTAAGTTATGTCCCACTTTATGTCTGTTATGCTGTACAGTACTTGCAGCACCCTTTCTCATGTGGTGGAAGCATGGAACCATAACAGAGTGAGCATTGCCATTATGCCATTCCATACATACACTGCTGTATAATGGACCACTTGATTTCTGTTATACTTGTCTGCCAGTGTCCTTTGTCATGTGGTGGAATCATGAGGTGCAGCCTCGTGCTTCCAAGACTGAGCAAGTGTTGCTATCATGGCATAAAAATACATACACTGGTAAGTTATGGCATAATTCATGTCTTTTCTGGTGGACTGGCGGCACACTTTCTCATGTGGTGGAAGCATGACACAAAGCATCATGCTAACATGACCGATCAATTGTTGCCATAACACCATAGTACAGATACATTAACAACAAACAGTTATTGTCAGCACAACTTTGTAGAACTTGACTACTTATTTACACAAAGGAACATTTCACACAATTCTTAAAAAATAAGGTCAATCATCTCAAAAAACTTTGTTAATGCATCAGTTAGGGTTCTTCTTAAAACATAAAAAAAATCTAGGAAATACGGTGTTAGGGATTCCAACCCTAACTCCACATTCACCCTCACCCCACACGCACATATCCCTAACCACATTCACAGACGCACTGACATGCAAGCAAGGGAATAAACAAGGAAACACAACCAATCTGAGACAGCCATCATCAGTTAAGAGAAAAAATATACAACTCTATGAACATACCACAAGACACAGCCATCATCATGGTACACCAACTGTATGACTTCTGCAGCCATCCCACTGTCTTGGGATACACCTGCATGCAGGCCAGCCATGAGTTATAGCCTACTGAATACAGTAGATACACTGCTGAGTTATGTACCACTTGATTTGAGTTATGTTGTACTGTCAGCATACTACCTAGTGTGGTGGAAGCACGAAGCAAAGCCTCATGCTTCCATGACCAATCAACTGATGGCATCATGCCATAACATGCGTACATTTCATTGTTATGCCCCACTTGATTCAGGCTATGGTGTACTGTCAGTGTCCTATCTCATGTGATGGGAGCACCAAGCAAAGCTGAGCAAGTGTTGCCATTATGCAATAACATACATACACTGCTGAGCTATAGCACACTTGATTTGTGTGATACTGGACCACTAGCATCCTATCTCATGTGATGGAAACACCAGGCAAAGCCTCATGCCTCCACGACTGAGCAAGTGTTGCCATAACACCATAACATACATACACTGCTGAACTATAGCACCCTTGATTAGTGTGATACTGGACTACCAGCATCCCATCTCATGTGATGGAAGCACCAGGCAAAACCTCATGCTTCCACGGCTGAGTAAGTGTAGCCATCACGCAATAACATACATACACTGCTGAGCTACAGCACCCTTGATTAGTGTGATACTGGACTACCAGCATCCTATCTCATGTGACGGAAGCACCAGGCAAAGCCTCATGCTTTCACGACTGAGCAAGTGTTGCATTCACTCAATAACATACATACACTGCTGAGCTATAGCACACTTGATTTGTGTGACACTGGGCTACCAGCATCCTATCTCATGTGATGGAAGCACAAGCCAAAGCCTCATGCTTCCACGACTGAGCAAGTGTTGCCATCACACCGTAACATACATACACTGCTGAGGTACAGCACACTTGATTTGTGTCATACTGGACTACCAGCATCCTATCTCATGTGATGGAAGCACAAGGCAAAGCCTCATGCTTTCACAACTGAGCAAGTGTTGACATCACACCATAACATACATGCACTGGTAAGTTACAGCCCACTTGATTTTTGTTACAGTACACGTTAGCATACTTTCTCATGTGGTAGAAGCATTAGGCAAACACTTATGCTTCCACAGCCAAGAAAGTGTTGTAATTACACCATAACAAAACTACACACATACCTTACTGGTTAAGTTGGTCAAATGGTTAACTAAGACTGAGCAAGTGTTTTGATCATGACATAACAGACATACACTGCTGAGTTGTACCACGCTTCATTTGTGTCATAATACACTGCTAGCATCTTATCTTGTGTGGTGGAAGCATGTAGCGAATATACGGGTGTACCCCAAGACAGTGGGATGGCAGCAGAAGTCATTCAGTTGGTGTGCCATGATGATTGATGTGTCTTGTGGTATGTTCATAGAGTTGCATGTTTTTTCTCTTAACTGATGATGACTGTCTCTGATTGGTTGTGTTTCCTTGTCCCTTCCCCTGCCTGCATGTCGGTATGTCTGTGTGTGTGTTGCTGGGGATGTGTGTGGGTGGGGTGAATGCAGAGTTAGGGTTGAAAACCCTAATGTCATATTTCATAGTTTTTTATTTTTAAAAGAACCCTAACAGATGCATTAACATAGCTTTTTTTTTTGCAATGAAGATATATATATATATATATATATTCACTCTTTGTTAGTGCATCAGTTAGGGTTGAAGCAACAAAAGTAGGGACATGAGGCAATAGTGTTGAGATCCTAACCCTACCACCCCACCCCCACCCTCCACAGACCAACAGGTGTCGGAATGTGCCTTGGGGTCAGTGGTCCCAACTCTCACCCCATTCCATTTGTAAGGGAAGCTGAGATGGTACAGTATACTGTAAGAGAATGGGATGAGGTTCATTCCATTGACCCAAGGCACCCCGACTGCTGCTGTTCATCTATGGAGGGTGGTGCAGGTGGTTGGGTGAAAAGGGATTACAGTCTCAGCCTTAATGCCTCATATCCCTACTTTTGTTGCTTCAACCCTAACTGATGCATTAATGAAGTTTTTGCAATGTGTGTATATATATATATGTATATATATACAGTATATATTTATAGATATACAGTATATTATGTGATACCTGCACAGTAGTGCAGGTATAGTTAGAGCTGAGTAGGAACTTTAATGTTAAATTCAAAATTCTGCAATTTAATAACTTTGCAACTGTTTGACTGATTTGCCTGAAAGTTTGCATGCATGGTGTGGTACCATAGATCCCCGGATCTGGCAAGTTTAGTTTCAGTCAGATTTGCAGTTGCAGAGCTGCAGAGTGTCAAACAGTGTGAAAAATCTTCACTTTTTGGCACATACTTTGCTGGTCTCTACAGCAAGAATGATTTGTCTGTCAGATCTGAAACTTTCAGGGTATATGGGGACTAGGTCAAGGAAATGCCTTTTGTAGTGTTGGTGAAAAAATATTAATCTGTTCAAAAGTTATTAAAGTTTAAAGTTTCCCATTATAGCCTATGGGAAAAAATATATATGTCAAACACAAAAGCACTTTTTGCTTTCACGAAAGCACTTTTTACTGCCACAAATGGGTTTGGTACTTTTGTGATGCCACCATCTTGTTTTCAGTTAGCAACAGCTAAAAAATTCTGCAGTTCAATAAATACTGTCCCTTGGTAAACACCAACAGCTGGGTTTACCTAATCGGTGCCCTAGTAACAAGATCCTGGCATTAGCTTTTCGCTAGGATGCGCAGAAATATTTTTTTTTCCACCATCTTATTCATGGAACTAAAGTGACAGGACTTTCATGAAAGTTCCATAATACTTTCAGGAAAGCTCCCTAGCTAAACCAATGGTACTTTCACGAAATTCCACAGAACTTTTGCAAAAGTTCCGCAGTTCAATAGCCCCAAAAAATAGTTTGTCTGCCACGTCATAATAAGAAAATGGTTAGGTCTTTGGGGCTTAGGGTTGCCATCTTTGGATGAGATGAAAACCGAATACTAAACCACACCCCCAAACTCCACCCCTAACCCTGCCCCTTTTATGACTAATGAGGACATCGCTTGGACTCTGATCCACTTGATTAATTCAGAATTGCTGCTGATATACTGTAACATCGTGTACAGCTTCTTTAAATTACATCATGATTATTATTTTTGGTTTATTTGATTTAGTTTTAAATAGTTTAAATTTCAGTGTGTGTTAACATTTGGTGGGGTTAGAGAGGGGGATTCAGGAGACTTTCCATCCTGTGTACACAGCTTAGCTGACAAATCGAAAGGACTAAGGCACACCTCTGACAACTGGCTAGTTTGGATCAGGTTGCCTTTTCTGGTAAAACTCTTTCAATAAATAAATAAACTACACCAGTAATGGTGGACAAGATGTAATTGCAAATATCATCTACCATTTTAAGATATGCTACTGTCCCTCCCATTGCTCCTACTCTAAAGTTATTTGTAATGTCAGAGAAGTTTTTAAAAGTGGTAGGAACTATTATATGCTGTTAAATACCCTATTTTGTTTTCCATGTCAGTCATACATAGCAGATAACATGATATGTGATATGTAGCCTGGAGGCAGTATAGTGCAGTGGTTTAAAGCTCTGAGCTGCAATTCTGGAGACCAGGGTTTGAATCCTACAGCCTAAACTTGCATACTTTGTGACCCTACACAAACCACTTAATTTCCTTATGCTCTCAGTTTGCACCCGTAAACAAGCTTTAGCTTAGTGTGTCTCTTCTGGTAAAAAAAAAATAATGTTTTGAAACATTTTTGATCAATTGCCTAAATTTGCAGTGCCATCAAATCTAGATTATGTTCCTGCCATCTCATCAGCTAATGATCTCTCTTTCTTCCTTTTCTCATTTCTATAGCTTAGCATGGCATTAGCTACATTATTCTGTGCTGTTCATCTGAAAGGCCTGGATTGGTCTTCCTGGAATATCCAAGTAGTATGAAAATTGACAACAATAACTACTGAGGAGAGAAAGGCATAGTATTGCTAGAAATTAAATAAAATATTAGATTATTTATTTAACAACAAAAGGGGTAACAAATATTAAAATATAGGACAGACCCTAAAAGAAAAAATGGTGAACATTTTAAGGTATAAAAGTATTCCTTATCACAGCAGTCAAAGACCGTTCTCACAATGCAGCCTAGAAAGGATTAGGTTGATTTGCTGCTAATGGTCTTAATAGCCTTACTTTACACCTCTCAGACTGATTGGTATACAAACAAAGGTCTACATGACATCAGAATTTGTTTGTAATCTGACCATGCAAGTAAAATGGTGAAGGATTTAACAGAATCTGTTTTACAAGCATGTGAGCATTCAAAATGACTGAAAAAGTATTACCTCTGAATAAAACTGGATTAGCAGGTAAAGTTTCTGAAACACATTGTACAGTCCACACTGAACAAGAGGCTACCCTAATGTGGTGCCTGCCTGAATGTCTAAGGGTTTCAGAAAAATGAAGGTGTTAATTAAGGTGGTATTGTTTACCCTTCCCATGAATAATCCTCCAATTTGCTGGTGTGAAGTTAAGGGGTGACAACTGAGCAGACAAGGACACATTTGGCTCTTTAAGTTCCCCTGCACTTGAAGGCACTTCACTGATTAGCAAGCACTGCAAGCAAGCAAGCACACTGAAATATCAGACACTTGCCTACAGTCACATGAGAAGAAAATGAAACAGTTAGTGGGGAATCTAACAGGTGTTGCTTCACCCACCATAAAAACCGAATTTGCAATGGTGAAAACAGGAGGACCGAATCTGGACCTAGAAAACCGAATCATTCGGTCAAAAACCGAGTAGGTGGTAACCTTATTGGGGCTGTAATTTGCAGGTGGAAAGCCCTTGCTCCACAGATATGCCTTTTGCTAGTTTGATGAATGACTTTACACCAGTTCCACAATTACAGCAGTCAGAAGTTGAGAATTTTCCCATAGGATAAAATTGTGGCAGTTGTGGCACATTTCGGCGCCTATATCTTGAAAACGGTTCAAGATACGATTTTTCACTATGTGCAGCTTAATACACCTTCAGCACACATGGAGGTGGCCCGGTCATGAATATAACTGCGAGGATTTTTTTCCAAAGTTCCTATGGTTACTGAGATATTTCAACTTTTGCAGTGCAGGGGTTACCTGCAATGGCTCTGGGCCTGCACTATGTCTCTATACTAATGGGGTCATGGGTGTGTTATCCATGGATCAGCACCCCTGATTGTACCTCCACCTCATGGACAGCAACATACATATATAGGTATATGTACTAACTTTAGGGCAGAAACAGTTATCGTATAAGCATAAGTGTCAGGATTTGAGTTCTACTGTACTTTTGTAATGCATATTATGCTTCACTATATTTTTACATGTATTCTGCCACTGGAAGATGTTATCCATTATATTTTATTGTATAATCATAAGTTAAGCAACAGTGCCATCTTTAGCGCTTGTGCATTACTGTAACTGCAAGTGACCTTGGAAACATCGCAGACCTTATTGTTCACTTATCTTCTGCAAGCTGAGCAACTTCTTATGCTAGTTAGGATGGTTACTCACACCACCTGTTACTGACCAATTATATGTTTAATATGTATCTTTTTCTATAGTTGCTATGGTTATTATTAGAGTATAAGACCCCTTGCAGCACATAATTTCTCTGAGACTAGAGACTGCACCTATGTAGGTAAGGAAGGCGAGATACTCTCCCAGTGATTACACCTTGGTTATAAGCCAGTATCATCATTATTTGCCAGTAATAAATTACATTTATTATATGGACACCACTTGTCTGTCATCTCTTCCTTTTGTGTTGTTCCAACAAGAACCTGAGAAAGGTAATTTTATTACCAAGTTACATGAACACAAGTCCTACAGGCCCTGTGCTCCAACATATGGATCCCATTACGCAATAATGGGAGCACAGGGCCATCCAGGACCTGAGCTCCCACACAGAGAAGTTATACCATAAAAATATCTGTACACTTATGTATTGATGGGAGCACAGGACTAAGAGGGCCCTGCACTCCCACATGAAAATCACAGACAAATACAAAATGTATGCATGATGGGAGCACAGGGCCTGGAGGGCCCTGTACTCTCACAACCACATACGAGTAACATTAAACTTTCTCAAAAAGAAGGGAAATTTGTTAATGCATCAGTTAGAGTTGTCATTACAGTGACAAAAGTTTGGAAATTCAATGTTAGGGTTACAAACCCAAACCCCCACACCCCACTCTCCACACACCAACAGGCATCGGGGTGTGCCTTGGGGGTCATAAGGTCTAACTCTCACCTCATTCTCCTATACTGTACCATCTCAGCTTTCTTACAAATAGAATGGGGTGAGAGTTGGAACCAACAAACCTCAAAGGCACCCTGACTCGTGTATGGAAAGTGAGGGTGTGGTGTGAGGATAAGCAGTAACCTAACATTGAATTTCCAAACTTTTATCACCATAATGACAACCCTAACTGATGCACTAATTACATTTTTTTGCAATGAATATATATATATATATATATATATATATATATACATATATATATATATATATATATATATATATATATATATATATATATATATATATATATATATATATATATATATGTGTATATATATATATATATATATATATATATATATATATATATATATATATATATATATTAGTGCCACGTAGTAGTGCTGCAGTTAGGGTTGAGGGCCACTTACATACAAAACCTCAAATTTTGCACCTTAAAACTTTGACACCACATGACGGATTTGCCTGAAATTTTGCATGCGAGGTCTGGCACCATAGATTTCTGGATCTGGCAACTTGCATTATAGTGAGATGTATGGCTGCGGAGCTACAGAGTGCCAAAAACACAATAAAACAGACTTTATGCGCATTTCTTTGCTCACGCCTACAGCCCGCACAGTTTGCTTGTTCGGTCTGAAAACTTCAGAGAACATGCAGCCGGGGTCACCGATGTGCCTTTTGATGATTTTGTGAAAAAATAGTAAACGGTTCAAAAATTATTCCAAAAACAAGTTTTCCATTATAGTCTATGGGAAAAGTTAACAACAGGTGCGAAAGTTTCGCAAATAGCTGTTTTTACTGTCGCAAATTACCCATTTACTTTCGTGAGTCAGCCATTTTGTTTTCAGTTACAGCTCAGAAAAATGCCTGGTGTTAAAAATTGGGACCCTATAGGGACACAATTCTTGTTGTGTTCACCTAGTTGGGTCCTAAGGATGCTAGGCATGTCTTTTTTGTTGGGGTTAAACCCTCCAAAAATACATTTTTAAAATTTTTGGAAAAAATGCTTTCACAAAATACTTTCAAGAATTTGAAAGTATTGTGATTTTCTTTGTGAACCTTTCATGATTTGCGTAAGTAATTTGCAAAAGTATGGCCACAGTAACAGAAAATATTTGCCACCCTCCTGCTAGATAACAGTTTGGTATTTTGGGCTGACATTTGCAGGGTAGAAAGCCAAGATCATACAGATGTGTCTTTCAATGGTTTGGTGCCAAAGTGCACAATTTTTCTCATAGGATAACATTATAGTGTCCGCCGTGCCTTTCGGGTCCCGTATCTCGAAAACGGTTAGAGATACAGACTTTTCATCACAAAAATTCTTAGTCCCCTACTGGGGGGGGGCTAAGTGGAAAACCAGCCTGGAAAGTCCTAAATAATACGACATTTTATTTCTTTTTTCTACCTCATACAGTTCCTGAGATATAAGCAATTTAGAATTCTAAGTGCTCATTTTCCTGTCCGAGTCCCACTATTATGCCCACATCTTTGTATTCACTGTGCTTCTTGATGCACCTGTTTTGGACACAATGCATGTGCATTAGCATTACCATTAGTGTTTCAGTTTGCATTTGTGTCATCGTCAGCGTTACTGATAGCATTATCATTTGCGTTTGCATTTATGCTTGTGTTTCTGTTAACTTTTGCATTACGGGTTGCATTTGCACTTGTGTTTCTGTTACTATTTGTGTTTGCATTTATGCTTGTGTAACCATTATCATTACCGTTAGCGTTTGCATTTACACTACCGTTACCATTACCGTTTGCTTTTGCATCACCATTACCATTACCATTTGCATTTGCATTTGCGTTTGCATCACCATTACTGTTTGCGTTTGCATTACCATTTGCATTTGCGTTTGTATTACTGTAACTATTAGCATTTGCATTTGCATTCACGTTTCTGTTGGCGTTACTGTTACCATTAGCATTTGTGTCACCATTAGCATTACCGTTAGTGTTTGCATTTGTGTTTCTACTAACCATTACTGTTAGCGCTCATGTTTTGTTTGTGTTTGCATCGCCGTTACCATTACCATTAGCATTTGCATTTGCATTTCCGCTTGCATCACTGTTAGCATTACGGTTACCATTAGCGTTTCCATTACCATTTGCATTAGCAATACCATTAGCGTTAGCATATGCATTTGCACTTGCATTACCGTTATTGTTATCATTACTGTTAGTGTTACCTTTAGTGTTACCATTACAGTTGGTGTTACCGTTGGCGTCAATGTTATTGTAACTGTTACCGATATCATTACCGTTAGCGTTACTGTTAGCATTATCATTACTGTTAGGGTCATTCAAAAAGAAGGGACATTCATGGCAAAAAAACTCCATTAGTGCATCAGTTAGGGTTGTTTCACAGTGACAAAAGCAAGGAAATTTGATGTTAGGGTTACCATCCCTACCACCCCACACCCACCAACAGGCATCGGGGTGTGCATTGGGGTCATCGTGCTTAAGTCTCACCCCATTCCATGTCTAAAGAAGCTGAGGTGGTGCAGTGTAGGAGAATGGGGTGAGAGTTAGGCATGATGACCCCAGTGCACACCATGATGCCTGCTGGTGGGGGTGAGGTGGGGTGGTAGGGGTGGTAACCCTAACATCAAATTTCCTTGCTTTTGTTGCTGTGGAACAACCCTAACTGATACATTAATGGAGTTTTTTGCCATGAATACTTAAATAGCCATGAGTTTCTTTTGATTGGGGACCTTAACATAGATTGGAAAATGGTGGAGGCTAACCACAGTATTGCAGAGATAGGCACCTTTTTGGGTATGACCCAGTTAATAACAGATGTAACTAGAATTAATACTAAACATCCAAATTCTTCCACAATTTTGGACCTACTGTTTACTATGGACCCAGAGAAGTTTGTGGCTAGTGTGTGCTCCCAGATTCTTTTTCGGATCATCAGATGATATACGGTATAAGAAATAAAAAGAACTTAAGAAAGCCAGGGAAAATAGTTCAATATAGATCATTTAAAAATTATGATTATATACAATTTATGCTAGAGTTAGAAGAATACAATTGGGATAGGTTAGAATTAGTTCCTACTGTTAATAATGCCTGGGTACTGTTCTATGATGATTTTCTGACACTATGTAATAAGCATGCACCACTTAAAACTAGGAAATTAAAATCTAAAAATGCTTCCTGGTATAATTCTTATCTTTTTAAATTAAAGAACAATGAGCTAGGGCGTGGAAGGTGGCTAAATCCACAAAAATAATGCAGATTGGAAAAAGTATAAACAATTGCTTAATTATTATAATCATGAACTTAGGAAAATTAAACAAGAATGTTATACTAGAGAATTAACAACCAATTTGACTGGTAATCCGAGGGAATTTTGGAAAGTTTTAAAAAGATTAAGGGAGAACAACCAGTGGATTACCCTGATAATTTTGAGACTGGGAATATAAAAATCCCATTGAGTTTACAGGTGGCAAATAGTTTTAATAACTATTTTACAACTATGGGTATGGCAGCTTCACCACAAAGTGTAATAAACCCCCCCAAAAAAATATATAGAAGATGAGACTGAAAAGGGTAAGGAGTTTATTTTTGAATTTGTATCACCACTAGATGTACAAGATGCATTATTTAGAAAAAATACCAGGAAATTGGGGGGCTTAGATGGGATTCCTAATTTTCTCTTGAAATGTGCAGCTCCTGTTATTTCATACCCCTTGGCCAGTATTTTTAACATGTCACTTACTCATGGGGAAATTCCTGAAATGTGGAAATTGGCTAAAGTGATTCATATTTTTAAAAATGGGTCTAGAACTTTGTTAGAGAATTATATGCCCATTTCATTACTGCCAATAGTGGCTAAGGTGTTTGAAAAGTTGGTAGCCAAACAACTCCAGACATACTTGGAAAAAAGAAGGATGATTAATACATTTCAATCAGGGTTTGGACCTCCAAATGGTACCACTTCTGCCCTATTGAAAGTAACTGGGGAAATCCGGGTGCTCTGGACAGGGGGATGTCAGTGGGGGCATTTTTTGTAGATTTATCTAAGGCCTTTGATACCCTGAACCATGACATCCTCCTGTCCAGACTACCTGTTTATGGTATGTCCACAAATGTGGTCAAGTAATTAGAAGTTTATTTATCTGGAAGGAAACAAATGGTATCAATCAATAGCTGGGAATCTGGACATGGGGCAATTATCTCTGGAGTGCCCCATGGATCCATTTTGGGCACAATATTATTCAATCTATAAATGAACAATCTTGCTTTAACACATCCTGATGTACAATGTCATTTATATGCTGATGACACCATTATTTATGTGGAAGGCACATCAGTAAAGCAAATAGAATTTATTTTGCAGGGTGCATTTGATGAGTTACAGACATTTTATTTAGAGTCTAAACTTGTTTTGAACTAAAAAAAAAACTCAGGTTATATTGTTCTCCAAGGAGAATAGTGTAACCTATTCTGAGTTAAGTTTGAACATAGTAACTAGAGATAAAATCGTTCTTGAGCAAGTGCAATACTACTGTATAGATACTTAGGAAAGTACTTAGATCGCTTAAGTGATTTTATGAGGTTTGTCATAGCAAATGAAAGTAGTAACCAGTAGGATTTGCGATTCAATCTCCTACCATTCAAACTGCCAAAAAATGCTGTTTTCCCTGAAAAAAAATCTTTTAATTTCTGTGCTCTACTTCATTTGCATAACCCACCCCTTCTTTTTCTTAGTGCTGCAACCCCCAACCATGACATCATGCAAGGGAAACAAAGCTGGTTTGAAACAGAGACCTCTGTTGGTCAGTCTTGGTGTTGCAGACATCTGCACTACCAAAATAGGGAATTACATCTCTCAGTAAAGAAATCTTGTCAGCTAGATACTATATGCACAATACCTTGTTTTGAAAATAAACATATGAGAGCTTTTATTGTTAAAGCCACTACAGAAATATGAGCCTGCACCTCACAGTAAGGAAGTTGGAAAACAATGTCTTATTGTACCCACAATGCTTTACTAGATATCATATTTATTTTATTTTATTTTTGTATTTATTTATTCAAGTGTTTTACCAGGAAGGCATTCTGAGCAAATACTGCTCATTTCCATATTCATCATGGGGGACAGGGAAGTGGAGTTACATAAGTATATAGTACATGGGTACAATCTGTTAATTAGTAGTACACTAGTAAGGTTTCTGCCTTTTCTTCCTTTGGTACTGAGTTCAAGTCCTATGAAAGTGAAACATTTTTGGCTGGCAGTATAGCCTAGAGGATAGAGGAACGAGGTGTGAACGAGCTTGATACATCCAGCAGAGTAGACCTGAGTTTGATTCTCACAACCTCCTCTTGCATACTGTGTGACTCTGAGCAAGTCACTTAACCGCTCAGTGCTCCCAGGTCACCCTTGAAAACAGGCACTTGTGCCTAGTGGGCATAACCCAGTTCCCAAAGACTAAAATAAAATAAAATAAAAAAAATAAAAAACAATTGAGGAGACAGTAATACAGCAGTTACACAGACTACAAGGGCAATTTACTTAGTAGGTAGATGGCAGTAAGCAGAGACAGTAGGAACAATATAGCAGGCAAATGCAACAATCGGAATAGTATTACACATGGGAATAGAACACAAATACAATATGGAGTTCTTTGGATGAAGAAACAGAGACCTCTGTTGGTTAGTCTTGTAATTGCAGACATCTACACTACCAAAATAGGGAACTACTGTACATCTCTCAGTAAAGAAAGCTTGTCAGCTGGATACTGTATGCACAATGCCTTGTTTTGAAAATAAATATATGCAAGCTTTTGTTGGAAGCCACTACAGAAATATGGAACTGCACCTCACAGTAAGGAAATTAACTCCTTATTGTACCCACAGTGCCTTGCTACATATGTCTATGTATTTTTTTGTAAAACTTTGTTTTAAAACATTAGCAGATCAAAATTGTTAGACATAATTGTTCAAGACACAAGTCTACTCAGACAAGAGTGTATCAGCATAATACCGCTTGCAGTCGCCACCACCATAATAAGGGACTGCACCTCTGAGTAACTAATATTTAAGTCAACTTTATAATTTACCCAGAATGCCTTGGTTCTGAATGTTAAACATTGACAGTTCCCTTGCATGACATCATTCTGGTGGAGTGACTGCACACAGAAAACTGGAGGACAGAGTGCTAATAAACCGTAAAACAAAATAACTATGACAGATTTTTTTACAAAACAAATTGCAGCTTGGTGGCATGCTGTGTGAAAAAGGCATCTGCAAAATCTCACAAAATCACTTTAAGCAGGCTACTCATATAGAACATGTAATAAAGTTGGTAGATGTTTGGGTGCATTATGTAAGTAATAATAATACCTGACAGGGTGGGCATTATTGGGATATAACGGACCACCCATGGGCGTAATGAGGTCCAATGCTGCAGGCGGAGGGCCTTATAGCCCCTGGAAGGTCCATTATATCCCATAATGCCCATCCTGGAGGGTATTATTACACTTAGATAATGGATTAGAGATGCTATTTTTGGGAAGAAAATACAAGAAAAACATTTATATGTATATAAAAAAATAAGTAAAAATTAAGCAGAAATAGTGTTTGCTGTAAAATAGTTTCTGTGGTGTGAAGTGCTGGAATCACCACAAGAGGTCACTGCTCTGTATTTTTTTTTATGGTCTTTCCAATTAGCTTGCCCTCCTGCTTCATATCTGCTTGTGCCTCACATACACACAAACATTCCCCGATTGAAAAATGGTGTCCGAGAACGAGAGAAATCTAGAGTGGTGAGTTTTAGTGAGAGTTAATTTTGTTTAATGTGATAGGGATTAGAAGTGTGGCAGGAGTCTGTCACTGTTTTTAAAAGTAAGCACAGGATTTAGAGGGAGCACAGCAGTGAAGGGAAACAGAAGACTGGGAAGTTTCTGTTACGCGAGGTGGAGTGAGCTGGAAACAATGTAAAAATGGAAGTGTTTTTTTTGTGGTGGCAAAGAGGAAGAGAGTGAGTTCAGGAGGTGGTATGAGGCTGTCTGTGAAATTTAATTTTAGCAGGATGCTGGGCTTCAGGTTCGGGCTGTCATCTCAGTAAGTAGAAAATAAGATGGCAGCTGGCAAGTTTGTGGTGCTGAATGGTTGAGCTGGCACTTTTTCTCAGCAGGCGTTGTTGAGAAATAGCCTGGGTGCTAGGCTCTTTTAGCCAATCAGGATGTTAGTTTTGTTTTCAGCATTATCTAAATAGAATTAGAAACTGTATGAATGAGAGGGTCAGGAGGCATATAGTTACAACTGTAGTCATACCACTCCTGGACTATGGAGACATAGGGCCAGACATTCAAAGCTTTGCGTGGTCTGCAAACAGTTTGCATGGGAATAGCACGGGATTAGCGCGGGTCTGCCATATTCAAAAGGACAACTAGCGTGGGCAAACAGCAGTAGCACCAGGCTAAGCATAATGATATGCAAGGAGCATAGTGAACATGAATAAATTCACTATGAGATATTCAGTGACTAGCGGTAGCGTGACATAGTGTGACCCGTAGCGCAGTACAATTTACCACCCAGGAAAAGCAGGTCTTAACCCTGGGAAAACACCTTTGCATGCTTTACGCTGTGCTATCTCAGCATTAGCTTGGCTTGTGCAGCCCTAACATATGAGTATGACACTTAGAAACTGCCAGACATGGAGGACACATGCTGCTCACTGATGGCACCACCATGATGCCATCAGCTGCCACTAGTCCAAGCCAAGCACAGACAGTGAGGGGTGATCTGACCCACAAGGGACAGCATGGTAGTGTGGCCATATAGCACACACCCGCAGACCATACATCTGTGGTGCAAAACAGATACCAGCACACACATGCAGCACTGTGGGCATGGTGGCCAGTGAGAGGAGGGTGTATGGGTGGCCAGATCTCACCACAGCCCAGGTGTGGCCACAAGGCTGGGACACATTGCTCAGTGCACATGGGCCAGTAGTGGGATTATGCCACCACCTGTGTGCCTGTTGGATCCTACATGCCTCCTCAGCCACCTACCACACAACTGTACAGATATCACAGCACACACTACTGGCCATGTACATGACACTGTGTGCATCCCATGCCACTGGTGCAGCATCTGTGGATCACACAACAGCGTGATAGTACTGTCCACTGTCAGTAATTACCTGCAAGTTATGCCTGTCACTGTGTACAGTGCAATGGTCATCACTGCCCTACATACCATAGGCAGTGTCGTGTCCCTCACACTACCAGCCTTCTTGTTACTGTAGTGTCTGCTGTGCACTGTAGCATGACCTACAGTGTGAAGGTTGCATGCAGCACTACCACCTGTGCCTATGCTGTGATGTCCCCTGGGGTACGGTATGATATGCTATGCTATGCTATGCTGTACTGTTCACATGTAGCCTGCAGCTATCATCATGCACTGCCTGACTGACCTACAGGTGGAGCTGCGGTTGGACCTGGCCACCCCTGTACCTCCAGACTGATCTACAGGTGGAGTTGTGGGACCCTACAGTAACGCTGTGCAAACTGCATGCAAATCAGGGCATGATGAGATGCTAATGTAGCTATTTGCCCAGAGACTATCTAAGTAGGCTCATTTGCATGTCACTTTTGAATATGGCACAGTTTAGCATGGGGCTAATGTGTTTGCACCAGGCAAACCGCTTTGCTCGCGTGGCATTAACGGTTCGGGGATTATTATACAGTTTTGATCACTGTTTTTTCATGTGTGCTGCTGCTGCCTGCAGCTCTACTGGGTCCATGCATTTGCCAGAACACACATTGGCCACATAGTTCCTCTCTACCTACCCTCACGCCACTGTGCACTGTGTTGTTGTTGTGGTTTGCACTTCCTGGTTGCTGTATTCAGTGCTGTCTTATTCCAGGGCTACGTTTGCCCTGCACTCCAAGCCCAGTTTGCACGGCCTCATTCCCATGCTATATTCAGAAGCTGTTTGCCCTGGGCTATTCCTTTTGAGTATAGCTTGCTTTGTGCTCCAGGCTAAGTTTTCCTGCCGGGCAGTGTTAATTTAGCCCCGAGGCAAAGTTCTGAATATCTGGCCCATAGTCTATATGGGGGCAACTTCTACCCAGTTATCTAAGATAGATGTTCTTTTTAATAAAATAGCAAGGTTCATCTTGAATGTTCCAAAGATAACTCACAGAAGTGAGTTATATCAGTCCTTGAATTGGATGTATCCAAAAGATAGAAGGTCTTTTCATGCCTTGTTGTATGCGGTTAATTCATTTAGGTGCAAAGTACCGGAATATATTACTATTGAATTGCAGGTTAGGATGGTAAGAGTAGGTCTGCGCTCAGCTGAGGGAATAGAATATGAACTTCTTAGAAGAAGGTCGGACCTGGGTAGAGCGCATTTCTTCTTTTTGGGTTCTTACATATGGAATTCACTTCCACTTTATCTTAGGCCAATTAACATTAGTCCCCATATAGGAGAAATAAAAAGATGGTTTAAAATTGAAGCTAATAAGAGGCTTAATATTGATCCACCATGAATTTTATGTATTAAATAAGTTGAAGACTTGCACATGTATGGTAATGAACGTGATCTGTGTCTGTTTATGTAGATTTATCCTATATAGTTTTAAAGTAGTTTACCTGTAATTATGTATTTGTGATTTTCTAATAATGATATGATGTCAGTCTATTTTGTGTATATATTATACATATGTAACATATGATGTAGGAATTTTTTATATATTGTATTTAGGAATAATTACAGTAAGGACCTCGCTGGAAATGAGCTTGCCTCAGTCGAGTCTCCTATTCTTTTGTTTATCAATTGAATAACAATTTTTACTACTACATATATATATATATACACACACACACACACACACACTCTAGGTCTAAGTTGGGTGTTCTTCTCTGTCAGCAAATATGTGAAATAGAGTTGCTCAGAACCCTCTTGACAGAATCAGATTCATCGGATTCCGAGCATTCTTTCAGTATTCAGAATTTCTGTATTTGGGGTCAAAACTCAGAATCCCACCAAAATTTAAATTTGGTTGCAGAATCAGAATCCAATTCTAATTCTGCATCTGATTTCATTGACCTGTAAAATGTTAAAACCTCCTCCCACCTGCCACAGTGATCAAGCAAAAAGCAAGTATCATATTCCAGACTTCCCCACTTCCCCCCTCCAGACTTGTAGGCAGCAGCATATTCTTCCATGTTTACCAGTAAAGTACCTGTTTCAGCTGGCTGCTGCTGGTTACTAGTCAATCCTTACTTCAGGTCAATCTACATACTTCTTCCACGGCACTGTGTCTAGGTGTCCTCTTGTCCTCTTCATGTCAGCTGAGTTATCCCATTAATCCCTGAACCAAGCCCCAAGCCCTAGTAACTGTCTGACAGTGGTGGGAGTGGCAGTGGGCAGTCAGTTCCCCCCACCATGGAAAAGAACTGCAAGTCCGCAGACCATGACGCACCCTACTCAAAGTCCTGACTGCTTTGTTGCCCTGGTCTATCATCAGGCTTCACACAATGAGACCAAGCATGAGAGAGACCCATGACCCTCTAAGTGACCACTAAGACAAAACCCTGGGAAAAGGAACCATTACTCCATCCTTTCACAGTAAGAGTGGAGTGGCTCACACCAGGGTTTTGTGCTGCTGGGCCACCTCTGAGTCAGGGAAGGTCATGTGCAGTCACAAAGATAGCATGCAGTGGTGTTGCAAGTTTCTTAATACACAATGTAATTTGTTATTGTTAATTTTGTTTATGTCGGGAGTCAAATAGGAATTTAATTTACAGCAAGCAGGAAGTAGGAGGTGCAGACTTTTTCTTTTCTGGCTGTGTTCACCAGTGAACTAGGGTAGCACTCCTGTTAGCTGAGGATAGAAGATGTACCGCACTGTGACCAGACAGCTGGACATTCAGAACAGGAGACAACACACAGTGACACACCATCCATGACCACAACCTACCCAGCACCATCACACTGCGGCAGAGCAGCCCAGCCCACAAGGTAAGGTAAGCCAGGGAGGGATGGAGTAAGTTTGACATGGGGGGAGGGTCAGGCAGTTTATCTCACAGCAATGGCTTTTTATTTTTCTCTTGCTGTGTCTATGTGTGCACCAGGTGGGGTGGGGGCAGCTATCTATCTTGTTCACACTACCCAGCAGTCAGAGCATGATCAGAATTTAGATTGTGATTATGACTCCATTTCCAATTCTTGTACTTGGAGCAGAATTGGAGTCAGAATCAGAATATCAGTGTTTCCAATGGATGCCTCACAGAATGCACTCTAGAAAATCTAAATCCCTCCACCACTGTCTTTCTCTTTTCTTGGCCTGTCACTGCCACTGCTTTTCTCTTTCCTTGACCTCTCACTGCCGTTGCATTTCCTGCAACTCAATCTCAAACTTCCTCTGCTTGAATGCCAGCTCCAGTTTTCTAAACTCCAGCTGCAGCCTGATCCCTTCCAGCTTCAGCACTGTGGTGACCTTCCCCTGCTGCTGTGGCTCTGGGTTCCTTCTGGTCTCTCTGTCCTCCTCCCTGGGACTAGACTCTGTGATGGATCCTGACAACCCCATGCCCAGGTTCTGGTCTTTTTCAGTCACTGGCCATGACTCGAGGTTCTGAGCAGCCGCTAGCTCATTGGCTGCCACGAGAGCCTCCAAAAGGTGCTTTTTGGTTCACCCCTCGTACTGGACCCCTCTTTCTTGACACAATTGCCTTAGGTGGTCTGCAGTGTATTCACTGTAGATGGAAATCATTTTTTCCCTAACTATTGCTACCCTAGCTTGCACCTGAGAAAAAAAACAAAAACAGGGAATGAACTTTATACTGTAACCAAATTATATATTTAAAAAAAAATCTCTGCTTTGATTGTGTGTGGACTGTTTACAGTTTATCACTAGGCTCAAATCTAACTGTTATGCATGTGCCACCAATATCTCTTGACTTGCAACACTATGTAACCAAATCTCTCAGATCCCAATGCTGCACACCAGATCTGTCACAAACCCACTCCTGGGGGTCAGGTTCACTGAACTCACAGTGCCCACCCTTAAGTGCAATCCATGATGGGGAGGAACAGGGATACACTCCTTGTCCTTTTAGAATGCTCGCCAAGTTCACAACTGCACTTCAGCCAGGAGGATCCAGGGAATCTCTCTAGCTCTGGATAAGGGCACAATACCAGTCTTGAGTCTTGTGGCCAGATATGAACCCTTCCTTAGCTAATACACTGAGGAGGAAGACCCAGGCATCACACTCTCTCTGGGGTAGCATTGTAAAACCTGATTTGCCCTTCTCCCTACAGAACATGCAGACTTTGATATTCTCCCTATGCTTCCAGATGTCCCATACAGACCTTTTTCTCAATTTGGTTGCTTATGGTGGCCCCTCTAAGCAGTTAACACTTGTCATAGATTATTAATATTGTTTTCTCAATTCACACACAAATATAGAAATCTCACTCAGGCAGAATTTCTTTAGGAAAAGAAATGTTTTTAATGGAATACTTAAATAAATACAGTTACAATTAAAAACAGAATATACTAATTTGAGTAACAGTTTGCAGAAACAAAATGGGAAAATACATACTTGTAGATGTATTAAAGCTGTTAGCTAAGTCTACTTTGTGATTGCAGTGAATTGAAATCCAGAAAAGTAGATGAAAATGTTCAGTTCCTTTAGTCCTTGTAGCCACACTGGGTTTCAGCAGTTTTTTTCCTGGTGTGTCAGGCAAAGTGTCCAGATGAAAAGTGTCTCTAAATGGCCTGATTTGGGGCTATTTATACCTCTGGTTTCAGTCCTTGAAATAGTGAGTGAAAATCCTGCACGTTTAGGCCAGAAGATGGCACTCTTGCTCTTTCCCAATAACACAATTTTCTGGCCACCTGGTGATGTCACCCAGCCTTCATTTATGACACCAGTAATTACAATCTCACACAGACCTGTTTCCAAAAATCAAACCTTGACATTAAAAGTCTAAGGGCTGGATATTCAAACTGCGCTATTCATAGGCGCAAGCCCTTGAACTGCGCAAAATAGTTGCACAGGGGTGTGTCCTGGGCGATATTCAAAGGAGTTGCGCAATTGAGCAACTCCTTTGAATATCACCCCCCCAGCCACAGCCACTGTGCATGGCGCAGTGGAACTTGCGACACCGCAAGTTGACAGAGTGGAGCACTCAACTTGTGGTGGCGCAAGTACCATTGCACCATGTGCAAAATCACGATATTCAAAAGGTGACATGCAAACGGGGCTATAATTCATGCAAGGTGCGGGGGGGGCCATTTGAATGTGATTATGTCCCCATTTACATGCCATTAGCATGTAGGTGCGCCGATCCCCGAGGACTTGCGCCTGGCGCCCTGCCAGGCAGCAGCCATTGGGGACCAACGCCCCCTGCAGCCTGATCGTGGGCATAGTGTACTCCCCCCCACCAGCCCGATCGCGGGCATCAATGTGGCTCCCCACCCTCCTCCCGTTCACATCCGTGGTGGTCCAGTGGACCGAAATGCCCGATCGCGGGCGGTATGTATAATAATTCCCACCCCCCGTTCACATCCCTGGTGGTCCAGTGGACCGAAATGCCCGATCGCGGGCGGTATGTATAATAATTCCACCCCCTCCCGTTCACATCCCTGGTGGTCCAGTGGACCGAAATGCCCGATCGCGGGTGGTAGTGTGATAAAAACACCCCGACATAGCCCTGGGTGTAGTGTCCCCACCCTACCACCCATGACCCACCACCCCACCTCCCCGGCGGCCGGCGGGTGGCAGCATCCACCGCCTGCCGCCCGCATCCCCGACTGACTGCCGGTGAGACTGCATGCCATTGGTGAGCAAGAGCCAATGGCGTGCAGCTCATACCGTACATGACAGTCCAGATTTGTAATCACAAAACTGGACTGTCATGTGCGGTATGTTCCGCCAGTGGCTCTTGCTACACCAATGGGCGATGCAACTACTGGGCCAGTCGTCGGCGAGTGGTGGTGACAGGTGGGTGGGATGCTGCCACCACTCCGGCTGCCAGGGGAGGTGGTGGTGGGGCTTCGTGGGTGGGTATGGTGGGGACACTGGCCACCAGGGCTATGTTCAGGGTGGTTTTATCACACATACCACCTGCAATCGGGCATTCGTCACTGGACCACCAGGGATGTGCGGGAGGGGGTGGGAATTATTACACATACCCCACCAAGGACAGCATTTCGGGTCCACTGACCACCAGGGATGTACGGGAGGAGGGTGGAGTCACATTGATGCCCGTGGATCAGGCTGGTGGGGGCAGTACACTATGCCCACGATCGGGTGGGGGCACAGGGACTGGTTGGGGGCCAGCCACAGGTGGCAGCTGCTGTGTTGCACCCTGCAATACAGCAGCTCACCCATGGTGGCCTCGACTTCAACCTTTTTTTGACTCAAAGTCCTGCAGGCACAGGTTGGGGGTTGCGCCTGCACAACTCTGCACAGCCCGGCTGAATATCGGGCTGTGCAGTTTTTGCATGGTTCCTCCCCCTCCAGTTCAGCATGCATTCATTTGCATTGCGCTGTTGCTCAGCATGTTTTTTGTGGCGCAACTGCCTCCTGCTGAATATCACAGAAAGGAGCAAGTTAGGACTTGCGCAGGTGCAACCCCATTGCACATGGCGCAACCCTTTTGAATATCTGGCCCTAAGCCTTTTAAAGTCTCAGGGTCCCACAGTAACACCACTGGCATTAGGGTGTTAGAACTCACACAGGTCTGTTAGAATGATGTTTTCTTTCCTGTTACCTCATAAAATGTGATATACTATAATAGTTTCCTGGGATCAAGAGCATTCTGCTTCTGCAGTGCATGTTTATAGATTTTGGCATATCTCTGCTAAAGAAACCTGGGGATGCAATCTCAATTCCTTGTAAGCAGCTGCCTTGCAGGTCAAAGGAAAGTCAAAACTTTTTTTTAAATATTGTCTTTTCCATGGGTGCCTTTGTACTGACACTGGCATGTCTTGGCATGTACATATACACAGAATATATATATATATATAGATATATATGTATACAATAGGAGTGTTGTGTATTCATTGAGAATGAAAGCATATATTTTCACCCCAGTGAGAACAGTGAGTGATGACATAGCTGAAGTGAAAATAAATCCATTTACACCTATAGTAGGTATGTCATCACCCGATATTCTCACTGCAGCATCAGTTAAGCACTACAAACTGGAACTTGTTTTAAAACTGAAAATTAAATTATCAGTCTACCTAATTACACACCACCTGCATAGTGTGAAACTTTTACTTGCAGTTTCTAAAAAGCCAGAAGCAGAAAGCAGTACACTTGGAGCAGTATTTAGCAATGAAAACAAATTACAAAAACTTCACTAAAAACAGTATTTCTGTACAATGAGCTTTTCAAAATTAATTCCTAAACCTTCAGAAGCACCACGGATGGATAGATTAAAATTGCATCATCCTCAGAAACTAATGAACATCGAAGAAGAGATTTTCTTGAGTCATTCTCACATCACCAATCCCTGTAACACAGTTGAGTAGACTAACACACAGCAGCCAAATCACTGAGTAATAACACCAACTTAAAAAGTAACAACAAAACAGACCTCAGACACAATATTTAAATGCCAAAACCATACAAAAACACTTGTTGCCTATTGTATAAATTGCTCACATGGTGGGAAGGAACAGAATATGGAAAAGATTTTCACTCCTGCATCATGAGGCATGGCTATCCCATTCATGCCTTAGGCACTCATGGGATATCCATGCCTCACTCTGCAGGAGTGAGAACATTTTCCATATTCCACTCCTGCCAGTCATGTATCCCCTATGTGTGTGTGCGTGTATATGGGATATGCAGGGGGTGACTGTGTGATAAAGCATTTATCTTGGTTGGTGCCATTGACCTCAAATAGCTCACGAGTGGGTGAGCTACGAATTGGTGCGAGAGGTCGCAGCGCTAACCCAAGATAAATCTTTATCTCACTCATCACCATATTCATTTATGCAATAGGGAAGAGAATGTGTGATACTTTATTTTTTTTAATAGTGTTTTTTTTTTTTGTTTTGATTTAGGGGTTTATTTTTTTTAAAAAGCTGTTGTGCTTCATTTTTGTGCCATTACCATGGATGCTAGATTATGACACCAGGATTGACTTATGTGGTGTTTATGCTGATTGGTGGAGGACCGAGTTTCTGAAAAAGTTTTGAAAAAAATGGTGGCTTAGTTAAGCGAGGGAACGAGGATATATATATTTTGTCTGGCTGGTGTTTATTTTTTTTAATAACAATGATTGTAGTGCATCTGGTTTTAGTTTTGAATCCTGGCAGTGGGATAAGCAGCAAGCAGGATGAGAGTTTTATAAATGCATAGCAAGGTGGAGCGAGAGCTGTGTCAGCAGAGGGAGCTGAAGTGGGCACTGCTGGGAGGCGAGAGATCATGCTTGCCAAAATAAGTCAGGAATAATTGTGAAGGTAAGATTTTTAGTGTTGGTTATGTGGAAGTGCGAAATTCCAATTTGTTTTCTGTGTCAGCTCTCTATGGTCCTGTATTTGCCATGGTGTGAGGAGTGGTAATTGTAGAAGAGAGGGTGTGGAGTCAGTGAGTCAGAGCTAGGAAAATAGGAGCTGCGTGTCTCTAATTTTTAAACGAAAAATATGTTTATGTGCCTTTGTTTTTGGTAGAGATGGGCTTGGTGAGGAGTTAAGCAAGAGTGATATGGAAGTAAAACTGAGAGTATCCTATCGGGCATGTGTATGTGAGAGAGGGAAACTGGAAGTGGCTGGAAGTAGTGCCAGCTAGCTGGATGGGGGGGGGTGGATTGATGACGAACTTACTATGTGGATAAACTGGGTGTGACGTAGTTACTATGTGGATAAATAAATTTATCTACATAGTAGTACAAATAAATGGATTTATCAGTGTACATTTATCTAGACACCTGTTGCATATATATATATATATATATATATGTGTATATATATATATATATATGTATATACACAACAGAATTATATCTAGAAATAAAGGCTAGCAGCTGGGCAACTCACCACAGTGCGTGTTTACTATTTGTGCCATAACTGAAGATAAAGATATTAAAACCACAATTTTTGTACGCTAAATAAAGTTTATTTTGTAATTATTTCAATCAATGTTGAGTGTTTTTCCAGTCCACTGTCTCAGTTCTCTTTTGTTCTGGTTTTTGATTTATGGGAGGTATCTGGTAACAACAGTGACAAGCTGAATGCAAGTGCTCTGTAGTCAAACAGCAATCATGAACAGCATGGCAGTTCAGCTGGCCCAGTGTTACTTCATGGTCTTCCAGAAGTCAGACTGAGGCCTGTTGTGCACAGCAGGGAAACTGTTATAAGCATCTTTGTCAGATGCAGTCTAGGGTAAACATTTACACAGAGACCCTTACACTCTGACATACCCTGACATGTAGAGCAAGCTTAGTGAAGACTATTTAGGTTTTTTTATGTTTTCTTGCACATTCGCAAGCAACATCATGTGGTAGTATGAGAAATGAAGAGGTATGTCAGTGTTGGCAAATGCAAGGCATGCTTTAGAAGGTGCGTCCCTCATTCCCCAATTAGCGAACATGCTAGTGGTGACACAAGTATATGCAAAGTGCCACCAACTTGAAACAAATGTGCCACTGCAATCAGAGACAAGCTCGTCATGCAGCGGCACAGATGACACACCTCCCATACGTGCCTTTGTTGGTGAAACATTTCAATAAACATGATGGTGGTGGCAAGAGAGCAAACAGCTTGTTGTATTGTAACGTCTCCACCTTGCCACCCCACCGATCCCTGCCTGAACAGTGGAGGAGGCACTTTCCTCACCTGCTTCCTCTGTGTCCCACTGTCTCCAGCTCAAAAGTTTCTCCCAGCCATGCAGAGTAGGCCACCACCTAAGCTCCGTATGGGTTGGAAGTATTCAGTGCCCAAAGGCACTTATAGTGTAAGCGTAATCCAATCATGCTGGTGTATCCCCCACCTGCTAACATCAGGGTGCGTATCCCCCCATCATTTAATGTGGCACACTGGGAGCCCACCCCAGTGTGCCAAACCCTGCTGTAGTGTTTCCGACACCGGGATACTCACTCCTGGTGCTGGATGCACCCCTCCACCTATTCTCTGACCACAGGGTGCCCAATCTTTGGGTCATCAGTGATCTCCCCTTGATCCCACCAGTATTTTGGCACACTGGGAGGAGCCCACTCCAGTGTGCTGACATCCATAGTTTCCCTGTAAAAAAGAAAATGAACCCATGATGTCTTTTTTTTAACCTGAAAAATAAGAAAACGATCTCTCATTGTTGCCACCAGCACCCTCCCCCAACCCACATCTTCACTCTGTGCACCCCACCTCCCTGAACCCCCCCTCACCCATACTTACCTGCGGAGGTCAGTAGCAGTGATCTTCAGTGGACCGGGAACATGTCTACACTGTTCAAAAGTCAACTGCAAAGTGAAGAAATGACAGTAAGTCCTATAATGGCACTGAATTAGGGGTTTCGATTTAGGTTGATATTGCAGCCATTTTTATGAGTTTTGGTCCCAAATTTTCAACATGGGGCTCTTGGGACCCCACATCATGAACACAGTCACTGTCATTTCGTTATTCGGTCCCAAAAGGTAATTTTGCATTCACAGCATGGAATCACCTTTCAGGACTGATTAATGAAATGACAGTACCACTGTTCATGAAGTGGGCTCTCAAAAAGCCTATGTTGCAAATTTGGTGAAAAATTTCCAAAAAATGACTGTGTTACGAGCGTGCATTGCGCAATTATCATGTACACTCATAACTTTGAGAATTTTTTTATATTTTCACTCCAGATTTTCAACATTGCCATTTTTTTCACACTTCCTTATGAACAGTACAGCTGTCACTTTTCACATCATTCCCAAAATGGGGTTTCACACATTTGGCGCACAATGGTGAGGTTGCTGTGTTGCTGTAGGAAATCAATGTTTGAGACACATTAATAAAATCACACTGCCACTGTTCATGAGCAGAGGTCCCAAAATGCCTATGTTGAAACTTAGGTTAAAAAAATCCCCAAAATAATTGCATTACGGGCGTGCATTGCACAGTTTCTATACACACTCATGACTTCACCAATTTTTCATATTTTCACTCCAGATTTTCAACATTACCATTTGTTTTATACCTCCTTATGAACAATATAGCTGTCATTTTTCACATCCTGTCCAAAATTTCTTTTCACATCTGTGGTGCCAAATGGCGCAGATGCTGTGCAAAGTCATCTTTTGGCTAATGAACTGATAGTACCACTGTTCATGAGGTGGGGTCACAGAAAGGTCATGTTGAAAATTTGGAGTGAAATTACCAACAAATGCCCAGGGCATTAGGGTTTCCAACCATAATGCCCCACCCTGTAGAGACTGACAGGCTTCAGGGGTGTGACTTGGGATTGTCAGCTCTAAAGCTCAGGCCATTCCACCGCCACCCTGCAGCCAGTGACAGGCATCGAGGTATGCCTTGGGCTCTTTGGCTCCAGCATTCACCCCATTCTTCTATACTGCACCAATTGCTGTGTATTTCCTTATGGAATGGGGTGAGCGTAAGGCCCAAAGGCCCCAAGGCACACTGCGACTCTTGTCAGTGTCTGCATGGTAGAGTGAGGTGAAATGGCATGAGCATTATGGCCGATATCCCAAAGGCACATCTCAATGCCTATCAGTCTCTGTAGCATGGGGGGTGGGGTTGGCGTCAGTTCAGTACTTCACTGCCATTCCTATCATGCATCTCTCTAACTCCTGCACTACCAAAGTCAATGTCAGCAAGATAACATTCGGCATTGACAAATGTTTGTTTAATGCGTGCCAGTCTGTCCATCTCCCCTCATCTGTAGTTGAGTGCTGTTGTCTTTTCATCTCACTAGTTGCACCAAAAACCAACATTTACAAAGAACCTTTATTTAAAACAAATATTAGCCTGAAACAAATGTTGCCTTTTAACTTTTAGGGAGCCTTCTCTCTACTTTTCCTGCTTGGAAGTTGGTGGGAGGTCAGTGCAAGTGAAGGATTATAAGCCCCAACTGCTTTGCTTAAACTTCTCTGGTCTTTAATTCCCAACAAGACTTGCACAGCCAGTGGTACAAGGAGGATGCCTCATTAGAAAAGGATCTTTACAATCACCAGTAGTGGAAATACGAAAGAGTCTACACCTCAGAACACAAGGGGGACATGTTGTCAGGGGTCTGAGGGAGTGCGAGTGGGCAAACATGCCCTCCATTCACCCTCAGAGGGTCCAGCCTGTACAGTGATATAAATGCTTGCTAGGAACTGGGATTCCAGTAGTTTAGCATTATACAGTATGTAGCCTGTGGTCACACAGAAGTGGCACAGTGAATGAAATATCTCCTGATTTACTAATGAAATATGTGGTCTCTGGACTGCAAATGCTTGTGATAGTATGAACGTCAACAGTTTATAACAAGCCAAGCTCTGTGTGTGCTTTAATAATGCCCAGTCTGATTACTCACAATGGGCCATAGGTTCAAATCTAGCATGAACACTCAGAAACCAGGGGCTGGATTTTCAAAGGGCCCTTAGACTGACGCAAGATGTGCCAAAAAGCCACCTTGCCAGGTGTGATAAATACTGTGCACTAGGTTTTGCAACTAAGGCAGTCAGTGGCAAAGTCCCCTAAAATGATGCAAGACATCCACTGCACCATAAATATGATGCATGGGGTGAAAATGATGGAAGTTGTGATAATAAAAAGTGACACAAAACATGGCAGAAGAAATGACAATTGAAGAATGGAAGCAAGGTCAGGCAAATACCAGCACAAAAATAAAACTTTGCAGAAATTGACATCCTCATGGGGAGGAAGATACTCAAGTTGCCCTGCTGCTAGCCAGAGGTGGGGACAAGGAGCTGTGGGACCACAGGGAACAGGCCTGGGATGAGGTGGCCACTAGGGTCTACATTGTAGGCCCTGTAAGGCGCAGCATAAGGGAACAGCAGAAAAGGTACCATGATTTCAGGTAGAGGTCAAAGGAGAAGATGGACCACAACAGACACTGTACAACTGCAGCTTGAGGTGCACCAAGCCAAGTGATGCCCCAGAAAAGCCAGGAACAGCGTGTGGTGGCACATCTGATTATATGCACAGTCGAGGGAGACAGTAACCTGGACCTCTTCAGATATAGACTTCTGCAGGTATGTATCTGGCATTATCGCCACAACAGGATGAGCTAGAATGGCAGGTCTCTACCACAGTAGATGTGGGAGTGCCAGGCCCAAGCAGACGTGGAAATAATGAAAATACCACAGGGGCCTGTCCTACATCAGCTGTGTGCTGGAAAATGGTCATCATATATGCAAAGTATCTCATGAATGCCTGACAGTCAAAGAGGCAGGGCAAGGTATGTGCTTAGTATATGAAGATACACATAGTGCACACAGTGAACACCACAGATGCTTATAATGGTTGTAAGTAGTAACTCATGGCATTAAACAGTACCACCACAGGCAACTGCTGTAACACACTGCCATCAAAGGCACCTGGTGACTGTACATGCTAGTGTCATACTGTTGATGCGTATGGATGTGTCAGGCACACGAGTAAGCAGATACACAGCACAACACTATACAAAGTTATTGAAGGCTCCATGGTAGCCATGGCATGGGGAGTGCACATTGTGACATATGTCACAGTCCTGTATCATGGGTCAGGAATGCAGGAACACATCTTGGCATATGTGTATGCTGAGAATGTTGCCCGATGAACAGTACTGCAGACAACAGGTACTGGAACAACTCCTGCTGCTGTAACATGCAGCATGTGCACTACAAGGTAGCACATAGCAAGCTCTATCTTGTAGCCTGGGGGGGCAGCAGAAGTGTGGTATGTACAGGCCTGAAAAATGTTGAGGGTGGGGTGTTTGGTCATGGGCTGCAGCCTGAGGTAAGAGTGCACAATATACCTTGAAGGACTTGGCCATCAGGGTGGCATCAATGAGACACAGGATGCTACTGTCAGGTATTAGAGGAAAGGGTTATTTCACAGGGTAGAAATGCTGCAAACAAACGGTGGCTGTCATGAGTGAAAACACTCAGTGAGTGTGGGGAGAGGGGGAGTGTAACCCTGTGCAGTCATGGCATACCACCCTGCAAAAAGCCACGCCACCAGTGGTATCTGGTTTCCCCCACAACCCCACCGGTGCAGTCTAAACACATGTACCTGATGTCAGAGGTGCTATGAGAAGGCCACACAACAGTCCCCCTGGCATTGTCATTGTTGCCCAGGCCACCCCCAGGCTGATGACACTGCTCCTCGCCCCACTGGTCCCAAACCCTGCTAGCAGCCTGCACACAGGTAGCCACAACGCAGTGCATACATATACACATCATAGCACCGTGTGTGCAGATGAACAGAATCAGTACAGCTGGGGGTGGGTGCAGTCAAATCATAATGATGCTGTTACCCTGACAGCCCAGGACATGCAGGGCACCATTGCAGACACATGCAAAGCATCAAACTGTACACAGGACAGGACAGATCTGCCAAGCAACACTGCAGATCAGCTGTGGCACACGACAACCTGCACTATGTGATGGTGGTTGCAACCAGCTTGCAGGTGGTATACAGATAATGCAACAACATGCATGGCACACAAGGGACACTGACATAGTGATATGACTAAGCAACACATCATGTAACAATGGACATGTTTTGTGCCCACAGATACCTTCAGTGAACAAACAGGAACTGCACCTCCTGGCACTGCAGACGCCTCTCAACAACAGCATCACTTTGGAGAGAAGATGGAGGAAACAGGGACAGAAGCCTCAGACAGCACTGGCTGCATGGTGGCTGAGCATAGGCAGGAGTTTGAAAGCAGAGGCCATAGTGAATGCCCAGAGGTGACACACCACTACACCAACAGTCATGGACACACAATGGGCACACAAGACACCAGTGAGGGGGTCAGACACAGACATCAGAGACACAATCCATGCCAACATCGACCAAGATCTCAGCCCAATGAGGTTGAAAAAAATAGCAGGAGGTGGCTTTGCAGCAGCCCGCAGAGGAGGTGACAACAGAAACCATGCAGGATGATGATCTGGGTCGATATTGCCAGAATGTACTCAACACCAAGCAGGCAATGAGAAGGGAGATAATAGGAATACGTGGCACTGTGGAGGAATACCACATTGCCAGTGTGGCACACCACAAGCCATATGAAGGAAACGAGTGGGGTATGACAGAGTGCAACTTGCCAAGCAGCTGTCACTGCCATACTGCATGGGATCCATGTGTGTACACAGAGCCATACGGAGACACTAGATCACATGACAACAATGCTGGGAGTACAATACTGCATAACAACATGAGCAGACAAATACTAGCACTGCCATCGCTAGTGCACTACATACCATCTCACAGGCAATATGCCACAAGCAAAACACCTGTGCAACGGGACAACACTGCCACAGCCACACTGCATATGGCAGACAGGATAGCACTTAACCAGGCAACTGGCACTTCACTGCCCACAGCAGGCAGCTGCGCAGTGAACAGATGACACTCGCATAAAGTGTCCAGGGTGATAGTGCATCCATTTGCTATGAATACCGGAGCCCCACTGGATATGAATACAGTGGTCCCAGTGGATATGGCCACACAGGCCACAGTGGGCATGGATATGGTGCAGTCAGTGGACATGGATACACTGTGACTGGCAGTCAGTACTACAGCAAACCTCAACAAGTGCTCCACAGCACACAGAAACCCACACCACACACAGGCCACCAGCTCCCAATAGCCCCAGGACCCCATTGCACCCACAATCCGGTCTGTCAGTGCACCACAGGCACCACTATCCAGGGGGAGCATGACAATTCAGTCCCGGAAATTCATCCCCAGACAATCCACTCCCGACAATTCACTCCCTGCCCTTCTCGCTCCTTACATATTCACACCCTGACAACTCACTCCCTCGGTTGCTCGGCTCTAGGACATAGGTGAGAGTGATGCGACCTATTGAAGGGAGTTTTTTTTTTATTATAATAAAGAAATATTGTCAGTTTTTCCTTTGCTAACAGCCTCTTTTTAATCAAAATGTTTTCACCGAGTTGTCCACCAGTAATTCCACTTACCTTACTTCCTGGATGCATGTACTCACTTTAGTTGCACTAACGGTGATGGTGGCAGTGACTCTCATGAATGAGCAAGCTAAGAAAGCGTTTGCTTAAGATGACAACAGTGAATGAGTCCATGTGGTAATCCTACCGTACTGTCATGGCCAGCTCTAGGACGGAGGTGAGAGTGATGAGACCTATTGAGGGGAATCAACTTGTCTGACTTTATGTAACTTCTCGTTGAACAATGACACATACGTTTTTCCTACATAGTCATTACCCGTATTTTTGTTGAAGTTTTAAATTTTCTAAGATGAACTTCTATGTAATGATCTGATTCTAGACTTTTTTTTTTGAAATCCGTAAAATCCCTGTTATTTATGAGTGTACACTGGGGTATCTGTAACATACGTGAACCCCTTTTTTACTCATCAGTGTTGCAAATCTTTTTTTATTCACACACACACAGTCAAATTTTTATGTCACCTGAATGAACACTTGCAGCTCATGTATTCCCTTACTAACTTCTTGTACTGGAACCGACGGTTCAGGGATTTTTTTTTTATTATTAGTGTCATCTTGTAGTCCATGTGATCTCAGTAATCACCATGGTCATAATGCACAGCTGTGTTTAGACCAGGCATGAGCTCACTGCACTGAAATTCAAGACTGTGCTGATTGGTGAAGGGAGGACCGAGGGAGCGAGTTGCCAGGGGGTAAATTTGCAGGGAGCGAGAAGTGCAGGGAGTGGATTGTTGGGAGCGAGTTGACAGGGGAAGAATTTGCGGGAGCAAATTGTCATGTACCCCTATCCAGGGCCACCACAACTCAGGCCCTGAGCACTCAGTTGGCACCACAAACCACTGCCATCATGACCCATGCTATCAGCACCCAACAGTCTCCAGTGATGAGTCTGACCAGCACCCAGGACATCACCTAGCTCCAGAACCCAGTGTCAGCACAACTCAGGCCATCAGCACTAAGCACGCCCCAGTCCCCAGTCCAAGTACTGAAACCTCCACCATGGAACTGGCTGCACAACCCATTGTCACCGACCCAGATCTCCTGTACCCAACAGGTTTCCTTTACCTTGTCTGACCAGCACAAAGGCTGTCAGCACACAGCTGGCTCCAAAACTCATTACCACCACAGGTGAGACTGTCAGCACCAAGCAGGTTATGAAACCCCAGGCTGCCACAAGCCAGGGTCCCAGTGCATTACCGGGACATGTTGTCAGCAGTTGGAACACCATGGCAACCAGGGGTCCCCACTTAGGACACCACTGCAATGGAACACACCACAGCCACAAATGCACCCCACAGAAAAAGGGGAGAGGAAAGTTAAGGACAGCGGCATGTCAGGAATGGCAACTGACTCAACAACCAGCAATACACAGTCTGCCACACAAAGGTTGCAAAGGCCAATGGACCACAGCAAACAGAGGACTGCATGTGATCCAACCAACAACAGGTCAGAGGTAGCCATCTGTCAGTCACAAATGCCACATACACAGTCAGCACAGACCCAGATACATGGTAGAATGAGAAAAGGTGGACTGGATCCCAGTAGACCACCAGAACTGTACACCATGGAATGATGTGCCATTACAGCTGTGTGGAGTGACCAAGCTACTATCTGTCTGACATGTGCTAGCCTGATCCAGCAACACAATCCCATGGAAACATGTACTGAACAATGTGTTAGGGGGCATTAGCAGTACGGTAGAGTAACTAGGGAAAACCACTAGGTTCATGTGCATGTCCCCGGGATGACCAGGGGCAATGGGGTAGTGAAGTGCCATTCTTAGAGGCATGCAGTATGCAGTGCTACTCCCCAGTAGAGACAGAAGCCTTATTCCTGCATGCCCCCATCATTCCATCTCCTCTGAGAGCCTCACAGTCCTTCCCTGTGTACCTGTTATCACCACGACACTTGTGTGTTGGAAGTGGGAGGCCATGGAGTACTATGGTAACAAAGACTGACCCCACTGCAGCACTTGTGAGCAACCACTATCACAGTATGTGTTACCATACACCCACATGACATTCATTGCTATCTTGGTCCTGGATGAACAAGGCATACATGGCCGAGAGCATTAGTTACTGGACTATACCACTGGAAGCCTCCCCCAGGGCATGGAACAGATCATGAGCCACTTCTGCATGAGAATAATCTTGCCCCCCCCACAGAATTAATAATAATAATAATTTTATTTATAACGCGCCTTTCTAGATCCGAGGCGCCTAACAATTTAAAAACAGTTATGTAAAAATCCATTAAAAGACAATACAATGAGAAAATCACAATCAATTCCAAAAAAAAAAAAAATCAGTTCTCAAAAAAAGCTATATGCCACAGAAAGGTTTTTAAGCCCTTCTTAAATACCTCCACAGATGCGCACTCCCTTAACCGATGGGATAGAGAATTCCAAAAGGTGGGAGCTGCATAAGCAAAATATCATACTGTGCACAGTACACAAAGAATGACTGTAATGCCACTGATTAGCAGGTGCAGTATAGTCTTATCTCATGCAAGGTTGTTTTCCTCCCTGCCACCTCCACACCCCAGAGTATACAACATGATCCACTCTATTGAATATCAGAGCCATGTTAGCCCTCACTGGCTGATCTCCATGGGCAGCCTGCGGGCTCAGTCCATGTCACATCTCTCTGAAGTAATCATCGCAACCCCCCACCACTGCTCACTCTCACCCTGCCCTTTAGCACTTTTTCAGGGTACATGTTGCTCACTCCTGCACCTGCTCCTGGTGCCTTAGGGTACAGCCTTGATATTTGCACTTTTCTGCCACTAACCTAATGCATCAAGTGATATCTCTCACATTATGCAAATGTTCCTGTATGTTTGCACCAGTACTGGGTGATAATATTGCGGACGGAATATCTCCACAAATGACAAAGCAGGCTACACATCACCGACAACAATGTTGGCATAGATATATATCGCCCACCCAAACCCGGTCGACAGTGCACAGCATGGCTTGGCAAGGTACCGACTGTGATCCCAGCCCACCAACTGGTGCCCCAGGCACCGTACCTGTAGCCAACCACAATGTGATAGCCATCCCCCCCAATATAAAAACTCACCGCAATGTGGTAGACAACAGCCCTGGTGTTTAGCAGACCCCCCCCCGCACCCTCCCAACATACCCCATCATCGGGCAGTGGGCCAGCACAGCCCTCCACTCACAGCCATGGCTGGCCGCTCCACCAAACGCCCATGCAGTCCGTTCAATGGAGTGGCCAGCTGCTAGACACCAGGGCTGTTGTCTACCGCATCGCGGTGAGTTTTTTTGGTGGGGGATGGCTATCATATTGTGACTGACTACGGGTACGGTGCCTGGGGCACCAGTAAATGGGCTGGGGTCACGGTCGGCACCTTGCCGAGCCGTGCTGTGCACTGTCCTCGGGATTTGGGTGGGCGATATACATCCATGCCGACATTGTCGTCGGCGATGTGTAACCTGCTTTGTAATTTGCAGCGATATTTCGTCTGTGATATTATCACCCAGTACTGTTTGCACCACTGTGCCGTCTGATGTGCAATCACTCTGTGTATCATCTCCCAGGTTACAGCAGGTAATAAGCCTTGTGTCTGTGACCCTTGTCTGGTCACCAGTATGTAAATAAATAGTCTCCAGACATTATTCACTGTCAATATGCCTCAGTTAATCACATACCAATCAGAGCAGAGGAACTGACAAACAAATTGAGGGAAAGAGAATATTGTGAAACATACTGAGAGGGCCAAAACTGCAGCTGATGTAATACCCCAAGGCACCCCAATCAACAAAAAAACAAGAGAGGGGCAGGATGTTGATCCAGCCATAACCTTTGTCACCACCTATGGAGGTGGATCTAAGGAATTAACAAACATTGTGAAAATGAACCAATCCATGCGTACAGGACTTATCCCACTGGCACCCCTGTTTGAGAAACCCCTCAGAATATCTTATAGGAGGTGACCAAACTTAAAGGATAGGCTGGAACAACGTTACATACCTAAACATAGGGATGGGAGGTTTAGGGCAAAATGGGTGTCTAAACCACGTGGGATATGCACTCACTACATGTCACATTATGGAGAATGCTACATCCGTCACAAACCCCAGAACAGGTAAAGAAGAAAGGGTTAGAGGTTACAGCAACTGTAACACAGAGGCTGTAGTGTACATATTAAATTGTACCTGTGGGAAGTTTTACATTGGAAGAATGAAGCGCAAGCTGAGACTAAGGCTTAATGAACATATTTTGGCAATTAGAAGCCAGAATTGTGAATATGCTACAGTACAGCATATTGAAATGTCACAGGACAAACAAAACCACAAGGTAAAAGCTATAAGCCTGGAAGCAGTCCCAGAAAATGTTCGAGGTGGCGAAGTGGAATCTGTTCTCAATAAGAAAGAACAGAGATGACTCTTTTACCTGGGAGCTATGAGAAGCCCTGGGTTAAATGACAAAATAGAAGTCAAACATTTTTTCAGGAAACACAAATCAGTAGCAAGACAGTAAAAACGTTTTGGTTCCCTCCAGCATCCTTTCCTTCTCTTCCAACTCCCTCCCCCACCATGACTACTTAAGAAGAGGGGAGCAAAGTACAGTAACCTTATATAGGTACTTGTGAAATGACAATCCCCCCAGCAAATATAAATAAAATAACAAAAAGTGGGGTGTGCGGTATGTGGGGTTTACTGCTTTTGAAATGCATCTGAAGTTGTTAAAAAGTCTTTTACAATTTTGATGACTTGTTTTAATATAGGGGTCTGGATAACAGAACGCTTGACATCATGCACTTTGAAGGTCATTAAGTTGCTGATTAGATAAGAAAGTACCTCCAACAGGAAAAAATAATTTTATGAACTGTATTATGATGAGTACTCTTGTTTGGTAATATGCCTTTAAGAAAGTTCAAAGGGCTAAGAACCTGCTTTAAATGACTGGATGAAACTGAGTTGACTGCACTATGATTGGTTGAAATGCACAATGTGTCTTTTTTATTGTCTGTGTATGAACTGCACTTTGATTTTGACTCTTTAGTCTCTGAGGAAGCTCACTAGGGTGGGTGAAACGTAAAACAGTGGTCAGCAACGGCCGCTGGCACCTGTAATATTATTGCTGCACTATGGAGATGGAATAAAAGAAATGGAAACTGCACAGTTGGTGTAAAGAGTTTGTTTTCATGAGGTTCCACAGCAGGGGTGAGTGCTCTCTATAGTTCTTCCAGTAACAGTAACTATTTAGAGAGGCACCACCACCCCAGTGCTTGCCATCACCTTTTGAATGAAAAATCACACACAATGTCTACCACACAGCACAGAAATATGACACAGTGTCAGGCATCCTGGAGCCTCGCTAGGAACAGAGTGGGGCCTCCCTAGGAAGGCTGGCCTCGCCATATGGGAAACAGTGGACTAGAAGTGTATGCGAACTGAGCAGTGTAGTAGAAAGTCAGTCACTGTGACATCAGCAGCCAAGTTGTGTAGCATAGCTGTGTACACTCCCAGGAACTTGCTCAGCACTGGTACCTGTGTGTCTCTCTTGTATGGGACTAGCATCCTTCGTGGGCATGACCAAAGTACAAAGCAGTGCAATACACTGGCATGTGAGGCCCCTCCCAGGCCTGCATGTACTGTATGTGTGGCATCCTGCAGAGCACTGTGGTGCACACAGTCACCCTGCTGGTGCAGTGCCCCTAGTGGCCTGCAGTACATCTCTGTAGCACACATGGACTTGTGTGCTGTGCAAGTGGCTACCCATCACATACAGCAGAACAGTGGAATAATGACAGACACCATACTGAGCAGAACCAGGAACATGTTTTGAAGCATACATAACATGACGGCAACACAACAAACACAGACAATGAAAGACAGCAACAGCAGAAACAGAACAAAACTATGTACCCAGGATGTAACACTACCAAATAAACAGCAACAACAACCCAAACACAGAACAGTGTTTACAGATATACAACCCATGTGCAACGCTACATGAAAAAAGCCATGTGGGACATATATCAAGGGGAGATACAAATCCTCACCTGTGGCCATAGTGTCCACAACAGCCTGCAGAGAGCCCTGCAGATAGGCATACACACCATATGTATAAAGGTGTGTAGTCTGTCTTATTTGTGCAGTGAAATAATTTAACTGCACTCCTGAGAGTCAGTAACATAGGCAAATGCAAAACCCCTCATGAAGCCTTATTGAGAAGGCGAAGCACTGGGGTAATTTTTGCCTATGTATTTGTCCAGAATTCAAGCGATGCAAGCTCAATTAAAATGAAATTCAGCATCAGTTTTGTGTTTGCGTATGTTACTGACTCTTGGGAGTGCAGTTAAATTATTTTGTTGTAAGTTCGGTACTGGCATCCTCCAACTGCACCCACCAACAAACTACAGGCGCATGGGCTTATTTGGAACCATTTTTGCAGTGGCATGTTCTCCTCCTCCTCCACATTCCCCACTGCCTCCTCTGACTCTCCATCTACAGTCCATGGATCAAATGGCTCTAGCTGATCAGGGGACAACTGTGGCATGGGAGCATTGTTGGAAACAGGCACCATGTCAATCATGTCCATATTGGCCCGCTGCACCTTAATACCCATGACCTTGTGATCCTCATCAAGCCATGTGCCAGGCTCCCAGGTGTCAGCACCACACCGTTGCCTTCTTGTGGGCCTAGCTGTTGGCAATCCATATCACCTGCTGCCTCTTTTTGTATCTCCTCCATCCCAGAGCCATATGTGTTCCTGGTATGCTTTTGTGTCCTGCCTCTTCCAGCATTGCATGGCCCATTCCAGGGCACATAGTCACACTTCTAGTTCTGCCTATCATGCACCATCACTCCATAGAAACATAGAATTTAACGGCAGATAAGGACCGCTTGGCCCACCCAGTCTGCCCATTTCCCTACCTACTGGATAAGCTGCAGATCCTAGTTAACCAGCAGCCTACTTCTTCCTGCCCCAACCCCCTAGAATGGCCTTATGACTGTCCCATGCATGCTTGAATTCCACCACTGTTTTGACTCCACACCTCCTCGGAAGGCGTTCCAGTGCATCCACAACCCTCTCTGTGAAAAAATACTTCCTTAAATTACCTCTGAGCTGCCCCCATCTTCAAATTGTGCCCCTTGTTCTTGCACACTCTTTTTGAAAGATGCTACCCTCTTGGACTTTGTTGATTCCCTTGAGGTACTTGAACATTTCTATCATGTCTCCCTCTCCTCCTTTCCTCGAGGCTATACATATTAAGCTCCTTTAGTCTCTCTTCATATGTCTTCTGGTGCAGACCTTGCACCATTTTAGTTGCCCTCCTCTGGACAGCTTCCATCCTGTCTATGTCTTTGCAGAGATTGGGTCTCCAGAACTGCCGCAGTACTCAGATGGGGTCTGACCAGCTGTCTGTGCAGAGGGATAATAACTTCCAGTTTTCTACTGGTGACCTCTCCTATGCATCCCAGTATCCCCCAGCCCTCCTTGCTGCCCTCTCACATTGCTTGCCCACCTTTAGGTCATCTGATATGATTACCCCCAGGTCCCTTTCCATTTTTGTTGTTGTTAGTATCTCACCCCCCATTGTGTACTCTTCCCCTGGGTTTTTGTTTCCCAGGTGCATTACCTTGCACTTCTGTACCTTGCACATCCAGCACCTGCAACAACATCTGGTGGACAGCATCACTGATGGCTTCATGGCAGGCCTGTACATGCAGATCTGCAATGAAGGTCACACTACAAAGTATCATGCATCTGTTGCCCTGGGCCAGGCCATACATGTCATGGGGACACATACAGGCCTTGCAGCTGTCCCATAGCCATTTGTACCTTGCATCAGATGTACACAGTAGGCAGGTGGACAATGCACGTAAAGCCAAGGCCCATTTCCAGATGCAACCACAGGATGACTCTCAGGGAGGGGGACAGCATACGCTATAAATGGCAGCATAGGACATGGGCAAAAGATACACAAGACACACAGTGCCTGTCACACCGTAGCAGTGCTATGGCGACGTGGATGCCCAGAAACAGCAAGTGTGATGCATTGGTGGGGGTTCAGAACAGGCAGGAGCAGCGCCCAACCACAGGCAGTGTGGATAGGGGTGGGGGACATGGATGTTGTGAAGGATGGGCTATGGTGCATGTAAACCATGGAGTGGGTGGTACCTGGCGACTGGCTGGGAAATGGTGCATCACCCACTATGGGGATGGAGGGTGTGGGAGTTCTGGGGTATCAGTAGAGGGGCACAATCCTGACAATAGCTGGAGGGGTACATCATCATCCAGGAATGTGCCATGACTACGTGGTCCATACCACCATATACCCCTGTCCTGCAAACATAGCACTTTGGCTGTTTCGGATGCTGGGCCCCATTGGGAGAACATGGATGTGTGTGTTGTTCTATGCACCATCTCAGGCACCACAGCACTGTCTCTAGTCAGTCATGACCCAGGGTGATGGGAACAGTGTCCCTTACAAAATGGGGGAGGTGATAATGCTTCATCCAGTGGATGGTACCTGTGGCATCCAAGGGGGAGAGGGCACTTCCAGCATTGAGTCACTGCAGGTGGGGGGTTCCTTGTGTACAGGCAGATCATGCATGAGACCAGTGCAGCCTGGTGCTCTCCCAGGCAAGTATCCAAGGTATAAGGGCAGAGTGAGGGGGGTGTCAGCCATGCCTATACAGCTGAGTGTGCACAGGCTATGGACAGTAACGAGACAGATACCACCCACTGTGCTACAATGTGGGTGACATGATGCTACCCAAAAAACAGAGTGCTCCTGAACCCAGAAGTAGACAGCATTGCTAAAGATTTTTAGAAAAGATGAAGCTTTTTATTAAAGAGCAAATGCCATCAGACAGGAAATAGATCAGACACACTAGGCTACCCACCCCTGCACTTCAATCTATAGCTCTTCCTTAGGGGGTGTACCCAGTGTTTGAAACAGCCTATTTTAAATACAAAATGTGATGATGTCACTACTACATCATCATTTCAATTACAACAATTGAGGGCTGTTATTCTCTATACGGCTGTTGTTCCCTATAATGCAAAGAAAATTTAAAGGTGTAGTTGGCTCTGTATTACTAATAAAGCTCATTTATCTAATGCATAATACATCATAGACATACGACCTATTAAAGCCATATAAAATAATGCCTTTAATGAATTTAAAATATTTATTGGCATTTAAATTTCTTTTCCCACACTCTGTGATAATTAACTGCCATTACATCAAGGATTAGCTACTAAACTTGTAACCTGGGTAAAAGCAACAGTAGATAATGATTTCAGAAGTAGACTGAAGTCCACGCTCCTTCCAGGCATTGACTGACAGCCCTGATCACCCTGTAGTCTGGTAAAACGCTGTTAGATTCTGGGGTTCTAAGTAACTAGCTGTGCTTACTGTTAAAGGTAGCACGAGTCCTCAAAAAAACAGAAAGAAAAAAGATAACAAGATGGCCATTGAAATAATCAAGCATATTCATCCCTTTCAAGTCTCATTTTGACAGGACCTGCCTATTCTCACTAACTGACTTTTTAACCAGAGTATTCACAACTGAGATTTTCAGAAGATTCAAAGGGAACATAGCTAGGGGGTTGGAGGGTTGTAAATGGAATGAACTTGCACCGAGAAGGGTTCAAAAAAATCTTTGTACCCACAATATCCAAATACTGTACATATCCAGTGGCTATCTTTTTTGCAAAAGTTTTGGGGTTCTTTTTTCTCCTCTCCTTAATCCTGATACATGTTCTATGCCCATGAATGTAAGATGACTAGTGAGAGCTGCTGGATATTTATATTAGTCCAGTACCGTCTGGTTTAAATTAAGAATGGGATCTTAAGCCATTTATTACTTGAAAAGTAGAATTGATTCCCCTTTTCTAAATTGTGGATACAAAGATTTTTTGACCCTTCTTAGTACCAGTTCATTCTATTTACATCCTCCCCGACACCTCTCCAAGTTCCCTTTGAATCTCCTGAAAATCTCAGCTGTGAATACCCCAGTTAAAACAGCTGGTTAGCAAGAATGGACAGGTACTGTTAAAAAGATTGTTTGCTGCCATATTGGTCCTTGTACAACAAGATGCACAAAAATTTGATTTGATACCTTTTATTGAACCAACAGAGATTACAGAAAAACATCAAGCTTTCGAACTCAGAGTTCTTCTTCAGAAGAAATGGTAGATCTTTTAGAAAATTCACTTTTAAAGGCCCGAGGAAAATACATTTCACACATGAGCGTGACAGATTAGCAATGGGGGAGACTGGACAACCTCTTCAAAACCGTTTGTACTCACACAGACACAAACATGATATTAAAATGAAGAAGACTGAAAAGTCTGTTGGACATTTCTCACTATCCGATCACACCTTCTCTGATTTTTCAGTCCGGGTTCTGAAAGGCCATTTCGAAAATACACAACAGAGGTGAGCATGGAAGGTGAAATTGATTTTTCTTTTTAATAAGGTGCAGAATGGCATGAACATAGACATGTTTCATGGCCCACAATAACATTTAAAATGCTCCTGTTTTTTTTGTTTATTTTGGTTTGATTTTTTTTGTGCCCTGGTTTCAGGTACAACCCATGGACAATTATTTGTTTTACAAGGTTCTAATATGCTTAATTATGAAACTGGTCGCAAGAATCTCGGCTCATGATTGGTCGAGAGCTGCTTTCACCTGGGCTATCATTATATTGAGAATTTGATCATCAGGACAATCAGAAAGAAAAACTGCTATGGGATGCCTTTAAAGCTACCATAAGGGCCACATCATTTCTTATCAGATTCAAGTTATGAAAAAGCAAAAAAATATCATGCACTCTTTGAATCAGACCCACCAAACATAACACTGCAAAAATGAAATTGCAAAGCTGAGCTAAACAAGCATTTGTCAATGCCGAATGTTGCTTGCTTGTATGTGCTGTTTAGGTATTTGGAAGTGATAGTTCCACGCCTTCCTCCCAAGTCATCCACTGTGTCTTTCCGCTCAGTATTCACAGAAGAGTGGGAGGGGTAAGGGCCACAGCAGTACAGCAGTTGCCAAGGGGGTAAAGAGGTGGACAATAGTCCATTCAAAGGCAAAAGAGTCCTGCAGGAGCTCACTAAATTGAAGGTGGACAAAGCGATGGAACCAGATGGCATACGCCCAAGGATATTAAGAGGACTGCGAAGGGAGATAGCAGTACCTCTGGCAGCCATGTTCACTGAGTCATTCAACATGAGTGAACTGGAGGAGGGCACATGTGGTCCCTCTACACAAATGCAGCAGCAGGAAGGAGGCAGGGAACAATAGGCCGTTCAGCCTCACCTCAGTAGTGAGGAAGATCATGGAAACATTGCTTAAAGAAAGGATAGTGGGGCATCTAGAAGCCATCAGAGCCCAGGACCATAGACAACATGGATTCACAGTGGGGGACATCATGTCAGACAAATCTGGCTGATTTCTTTGACTGGGTGACAAAGGAAGTGAATCAGGGTGGGGCAGTGGGCAACGCTTACCTTGATTTCAGCAAAGCCATTGACACCATCCCACATAGGAGACTGATAAACTAGCTGGGTAGGCTGGGCATGGGGAAAGAGTGATAAACTGGGTTAGAAACTGGCTAACAGACAGGAGGCAGAGAGTGGTGGTAAATGGGGTGCAGTCTAGGGAGAGGGGGTGACCAGTGGGGTGCTGCAGGGTCTTCATTAGTAACATTGCAGAACGGCTGAAAGGAATTTTTTCACCAAATTTTCAACATAGCCATTTTAAGACCTCTGCTCATGAACAGTGTCACTGTGATTTTCTTAATCTGTCCCAAACATCGATTGTGCACACTGACTGCGTCATTGTGCGCTACATGCACAGAAACACATTTTAGGCGACGTGAAAAATGACAGCTGTACTGCTCATAAGGAGGTGTGGTAAAATGGCAATGTTGTAAATCTGGAGTGCAAATATTAAAAATTTGCGAACTTACGAGCGTGGGTAGGAACTGCACAACACACACTCGTAAAACAGTCATTTTTAGTAATTTTTTCACCAAATTTTCAACATAGCCATTTTAACACCTCTGCTCAGTGAACAGTGTCACTGTGATTTTCTTAATGTGTCCCATACATTGATTTCACACACCGACTGTGCCATTGTGCGCTACATGGGCGGAAACACGTTTTGGGTGAGATGTGAAAAATGACAGCTGTACTGCTCAAAAGGAGGTGTAGTAAAATGGTAATGTTGAAAATCTGGAGTGAAAATATTGAAAATTTGTGAACTTACGGTGTGCGTAGAACTGCTGGCTACAGCAGTAAAACAGTCATTTTAGGAATTTTTTCACCAAATTTTCAACATAAACTTTTTGAGAGCCCACCTTATGAACACTTGCAGTGTTGTTTCATTAATTGGTCCCGAAAGGTGATTTCACGCAGTGACTGTGAAATCACCCTTCGAGCCTGATTAATGCCATAACAGTGCAATAATTCATGAGGAGGAGTCCTAAAAACCCCATGTTGAAAATTTGGGCCCAAAATTCCCAAAAATGCCTGAGATATGCAGCAATGTTGAAAAAACCCTATTCATTACATTATACAGCTTACCGGCATATCCTCAGTTCGCGGTCGACTTTGAAAGTTGCAGCGTGTTCCCGGTCCACAGTCGATCACTGCCAGGTCGGAGGTGGAGGGTGGGGGGGGAGTGTGCAGAGGCAGGGTACGCAGTGGGTGGGTGCGGGTTGTGGGAGGCAGGGAGACTACGAGGACCTTTTTGTTTACAGGTTTATTTTTTTTTATTAAGGCGGCGGGACATTTGCCGCTGGGGTGGAGCTCTAGCATGGCACCTGGAAAGCTTTTGAGGCGTGCAGCGTGGAGCCAGAGGGGTTAAGGCAGCCGTCGGCCACAACAGTTGTTGCCAAGCTGGGGTGGCTCCCAGCGTGGCACCAGGATCGCTTTGTGGGGGCATGGAGCCAGCGAGTTGGGCATCCCCGTTGGTCATACAGTGTGTGCGTGGGGGGGAGGGAGCGCATCAGCATGCAGTATGTGTGCTAGTATGTATGTGGGGGGGAGAGCTCTGCTCACTGAAGTGGAGCTCTCCCTTTCAACTGTATGACCACTGCATTTTCAACTGCTGTCGTAGACAGCTGCAGCAGTGATTGGGGAACTGGGGCCGTGCCTGCAAACACACTGACTGAATTGGAAGACGGGTGCCACACTTCCGGAAACTCGGATGATGGCACTATGTTTCTTGCACATGTGTGCAAGCAATATAAAAAGAGATGAGAAGTATTTGAATACCAGTCACAACACAGTGCAATGAAACAGATACTACTCAGTGGCTAAAGTATACATCAGAATTTTACCTGGGGTGGCATGGGGAGCCTCCTGTGAAAGTAAAGAATAAAATTGACAATGAAATGTAGCCTGGAGGACAAACTTAAATTAACAATTTACAGCTTAAAATTCATTGCAGAGGGAACTTCTACATCCTAATGATCCAAGACAAAGGGACAAAGCACCTCTCTTGCAGGCTGCAGAAGTAGACCATTCCTCAAAACAACTATGGGAATGGTACCAACCTCTGAGCATTTAATAGGTCATGGAGGTGAGGGGGAGGGGCAGGCAAATTTCATTCTGGATGGCAGAGCCGTTAATTACAGGCACTGGTCTTCTGAGACAATTTGGACCTACAGTCTATAGTTTAAAAGTCTGTTGTAGGAGGGCTGTGAACAGAAGATTAACTTATTTACCTGCCGTCAGACTTCTGATGCCTCACCTCTCAGCAGCATTAATGGCAAAATAACAAAATTAAATTAACAGATAATAATTTAAGAGTTAGTTGCAGGGGGAGGGCAGTAAATGAAAACTAAACTAATGTACCTGCCCTCAGACCCCGATGCTCTCAATACACCAGCAGCAGCATTAATAGCAGGAACCACAGTCATTAGTCTTTTCAAAGCTTGGATAGGAGATGACAACAAATGATGGACGTGGCACTCCTCCGTTGGCAGGGATTCAAATTACATCCTGGATGGGAGAGCCGTTAATTATAGGAGCAGGGTCTTCTGAGAAAGACAATTTGGACTTGCAGACTATGGTCCAAATATTCAAACTGCACCCAAAAAGTGCGCAACAGCAGGAGCAAGCACAAGTCCACTGCGCCCATGCACAAGAAGCATGATATTCAAAAACTGTGCAGGCCAAGTTGCGCCTACAGCAGATGACTGAATATCGCACCACCTGTGCCATAGCACAACCAGGGATGTGAAGTTGGGCATATCTGATGCGCCATAGCGCAACAAGGAATGCTCAGCAGAGCAGTCCAGATGCTCCATAGCGCAACCAGGAACACCCCCTGGAGCAGGGCAGCAATGCAACAGCACAACCAGGGATGCAGGGGCCCACCACCCATGCCACAGATGGACAGAGGAGCACACAGCAGAACAGACATCATCCCCCACACCCCATGCACTGCACAACCGGGGGAGAGCTGGAATAACCACCGGCCCATGGATACCAGCAACCAACCCACAGCCGGGCCATGGTGCCCCCGCACACCCCCTGGCAAGCTGTGACTGGCACACAAGGAGGGCCGACCACCCCATGCCACACCATCCCACCAATGCAGAGCACACCCTGCACCATGATCACCATACACCCTTCCCAGGAGTAGCGCCCAACAGTGCAGGACACCCTATGCATGCCACCACCCCCACTGTGACAAAGCAACCCTGTGCACCATGGAGCCAAGTAAGGCAGCCCCACCATGTGCACCCTGCTGCGGGTGGCAGCAGACAGCAATGCAACAACAGCATACACAGTTCCACCCTGCACGTCCCCTCCCTGAGGTACAGCTGAGAGACCGACCATGCATCGCCACACAAGGTACCCCACATGCGACAGGGCATGCCCTGGACCCCACCACCAGCAGTACAGTACCCTGCACACCCTACCAAGGACACATCCCATCCCAGCACTGACCACAACAGCCAGCACAGACACACACAGTGTTGCATGGAAGCATGCACCACACAGGATGCAACACAGTGCATGGACAAACACCCACCCATACCCAAGGGCACACCAACACAGGGACACGGTAGCGGGTCAACCAAGCCACTGGAGTGTGGCCACAGCTGACATGTACACACGGCCAGCACCCCTACATTGCACAGGTGTGCCAGCCACCCTGCGCAGGCACCATGAAGCTGTATGCCACCAGCATGCTGCCGGAGCACAAGTGACAGACACTGGAGCACATCCCCTGCAACAGACACAAGTGACAGCATGGAGGGGGGACAACAGCAGAGGTCACAGTGCCACTGGAGGCAGATGTGCACCATACTGGTGATGGAAGGCAACCTGGCATTGTGCCGGGTACAGTTGTTATCCAGCATGGACAGCCACCACTGACACGCCAGCAGACCGTACATATTACAGACATGCAAGGGTGTCAGCTGCACAAGCCATGGATGGTCTGACAGGATTGCCATGCACACAGTGCATGCACCATGGACCACTGCACACAGGCATCCAGTGCACAGAGTACAACACACAAACCACAGACAGTGGCTGATCCCCTGCCCACATCATAGGTCGTTCACTTCTTCACACACACACACACACGCCCATGCGTGCACCACCCCGACACCATGCACACCACTGCAGCTGAGCACCTGTAGCCCACTGCAATCAGAGACCACCACAGTTGTTATAACAAAACAAATGTATTTAAAACAGGAAATACTAAAACTATATACAACTATGTACAATGGGGGGGAAGGGCCACATACCAGGTGGGGGCAGGTATGGGGCAGGGGTGAACATATGGGAGAGGGAAGAAGGGATGTGAGGGTGGGTACAGGGGGGAAGGTGTAATTAGGGGCATGGATTGATCAGCATCTGCCCCTGTCTTCCTCAACATGGTGCCGATGTCGTCTCCGCCTCCTCATCCCGTGGCGGTCCAGTCTTTGCAGTAGCTCCAGGGTCGCCCTCACCACCTGGAGAAGCTCCTGCAGTCCTCGCTCCAGTGCCTAGAGTCACTGTCCACCTAGGAAGAGGGAGCAGAGTCAATAAGTGTGACTGTCCAGACCCCTTCAGCCCACCCATTGTGCATGGCATACAGCCATGTGCCATGACCCTGTGATGGTGTGCAACCACACACAGTGACCGTGTCCACAAGACCTGCCTACCCAGGCAGCCACAGCCATGTGGACCACTGCACACACCCACTGCCCATGTCCTGCACAGCACCACCGTGGCCGTACAGTGACTTGGCTATGCGGTGTGAAGGCAGTGGCACAGCCATGTGCCCGGTGCACGCATGGACCACCATTGACGCATTCCCAGACATGCAGTGCCACTGGACAGTGCTGACTGTAACAAGTTGCGTGCATGGCAGTGGTGTCAATGGATGGTGGCCATGCCCCACTGCCCACCCAGTTATACAGCATGCAATAGTAATCATGGATGTAAGGCACTCACCATCATCAGGTTGGTCCCTGCGCCACTGCAGACCTTCAGCCCTCCTGTCCTGCTGGCCCTCCAGGTGGCGCCTCTGCTCCCTCACCTGCCTGCGCCCTTCTGGGCCTAAGGTGCAAACATGGAGAGAGGAACATCAGTATAATCTGGTAGCAAAGTCCCCCTGCCCCATGTGTGTGCAATCCCACATGGCCATACCCATCCACCCCACACCCCAATACCACCACCACGGAAAACACTGGACGGCCCCCCCACGTGCCGGACACATGCAACGGTGATACCCGTATGGATGATAACAGTGTATGGATGGGGCACCTACCTGGCCATGGCACCGTGACCCTCCTGGCACGTTCCCACAGGTGGGCAAGCAGGTCTGGGTCCCTGCACCTGAGGTCCCCATAACGGTGGTGATACTGCTCCGCCGTGCACCCCATACCAGTGGCCTCCTCCAGAGCACCAGCCACCTCCTGCCAAACTGCACTCCTGGCCCTGTCCAGGGGTGCATCACCATATAGAGCCCAAGCATGGGGCTCTACAATGGCCACCAGGTTCGCAAGCTCCACCTGGCTCCACATCACTGCCCATCTCCGCGCCATCTCAGCAAAGTGGTGGATTCAAAATGGCGCTCGGCAGCACGGTCCTGCCACGTGCACATGCTGTGTGGTACAGTGCTGCCATTCCCTACCATGCTGTCACTGAACAGTGCGATAGTGGTGCACCCATGCCTGATGCATGGTGCCTAGGGGGCAAAGGTCAGGCACAGGGTCAAGGGTCTCTCATACATGGACAGCCACAGAGCAATTGGAACCCAATGCATGTAGCATGATTGGGTGCCTGTATGCCACATTCTGTAGCAGCCTACAGTACTGTGGCCCCAGTGCACCTACGGCGCCCCAGTGCCACAGCGCCATATATGTGAACAGCGCAGTAGTGCCACTGGCACAATGGTGGCCGTGCCCTGCATTGCCTCCCGCACACAGCACATCAGCAGCATGGCAGGCGCCTGCATCATCAACCCAGGCATGCGCAGTTAGGTGTGTACTGCACATGTCACAGAACTGTGCCCTTCGCTCAGCATGTTCAACACAATTGCGCAAAGTGCAACAGTGCGATATTCAGACAGCATATGCAAAACAGCTAATCAGTCATTCAATGGCGCAGTCACTGCATTTGCATCCACTTAAAAATGTGCCTCACCTCATTTGCATGCGTTGCGCTATAAAAATGCGACATTGGGCTGCACTGGCCATAGTCAGTTACTGCAGTCTAGTGCAATGAGTTGCATGCTGTTTGGGAGTGTGGACTGTGGTGTTTGGGACATGCATGGGACTGCACAGTCACAGGTAACACCTGTCATTCTCGCAGGAGGAATAATGACCAGTCGTGAGGTGGAGGAAGAGGAACAGAGACGTGGGAGTAAGAGGAGGCCGAACTTCACCAAGGCAGAAATAGATGCCCTGTTTGAGGCCTACCTTGACCAGGAGCCGCTGCTCAGTGGACGCCAGGAAACACCACAGGCCCATGCTGCTGCATGGGAAGAAGTGGCATGTGCTGTCAACCTGCATGGCAGCCACCAGCACTCCATGCAGGAGTGCAAAAAGAAGATGGGCATGGACAGGTGGAGAATTTAGGAGAAGGTGGCTGCCAACAGGGCAGCACAGTCTGTGACTGGTGGGGGACAGCCGGAGGTGCAACGCCTGACCCCACAAGAAGAGCGGGTTGCTGGCAGCATGCAGCGTTGCACCATCGAGGGTGTTATGGGTGGTGGATTCCAGACGGGTGGTAGCCCGTCACTACATGGTAGGTCCTGGTCTGTCAATGGGGGGGACAGGGTAGGTCACATACATTAATGCTACTGTTTTTCCCTTACAGCTCCTGATCATCTACTTGGGTCAGCAGTGGTGAGCTTCTCCACTGAGGGTGGTAGCATGGAGATGGAGGAGGGCCTGTCCACCTCCACAGGCATACGGGGGTCAGGGAGACAGTGGGCCCACCTGGACATCCGGACTGATGTTGGTGGAGCAGGTGCGGAGGAGGCCCTGCCCGTGTCCCAGCATGCCAGCGTCCATGGATGCCAGCATGCTGAGACTTGGGCTGGTGCCAGATCTGTCACCGATGATGATGGAGCTAACGTCATTGGCAGTGAGACATGTGGGCCACAGGGTGGCCACACAGCAGGTTACATCACGGGCATGGCTGTGGGTTGTGCCACCGTGGAGGCCTGCATGACATCACAGTCTCAGCCTGTGCCTGTCTGCACCAGTGGGGCAGCACTGGTGTGTGTGTCCAGGACAGTGGGGCTGTTGCGGCCACTGCGGTGACACCATTAAGCCCTGGAGAGCAGCAGCTGGAGGAGCAGTATCAGCAGTCGGCCAATGGCCATGGGGGTACAGTGTCAGGGGGTGGCATCAGTGCACCACCTGTGAACATGCCCAGGCCTGGCCCTGGTGTGCAGCACCCACCCTCAAGGGGTGCTGACCATCAGGGCCACGAACACCATGAGGGACAGCATGCTGATCAGGCAGATGATTTCTTAGATGAGCACACCCGCATACTCCAAGCATCAGTCAAACAGCAGATGCGGCTTGTGATGGTGGTGGATGCACTCAGTGCAGCTCTGTGCCAGGCAGAGGAGTGGCACAGCAGAGACACCACTCTGCTCCTGGCAAGGATGACCACTTGCGGGAGGATGTGATCACTGCCATTGACAGGCAGACACAGACAATCACAACTGTCATAGCCACAATGGGCACAGTTATTTACCCATGCGTTGCAGGCACCACGCAGTGCAATGTCCACCCTCCCATTCCCGGCGTCGTACAACACCCTCCTTGTCGACACCGGGTTCAGCTGTGGGCATCCTGAGCACACCTGGAGCAGGCTTGTTCGGTGTGCTGCAGACCTCTGCACGAGCATGGTCGCGTTCACACAGTGGAACCCCTGGGGGACCGTCGGTGCCACCCCATGAGGCCATTGGTCAGCCTGTCACTGCTGGCGGGTCTCGGGTGTGGCCGCCCACGCATCTGTGGCGGCCGTAGCACTGTGGCACATGACTGACCTGTCTCCCAGCACGGCTACTGTCTGATGCTGCCCTATGTGCATTGTGTTGCTCAGCGTGCAATGCACAGGTGGGGTACCCGGCCCTGCATGCACACACATGTTCCATCTGCACACCCTCCCAGCTGCTGTCCACTGTAGCATGCACATGATGATGCCTGTGTTTCACTGTCCACCACTGTGCAATGGTGCCCAGCGTCTGGCACACGCACAATGACAGGCAGTGGGCATGGTGGTCTGTGGACGTGTGTGTGGCTAGGGGTGGCGGTCGGGGTCGGCGTGCCTCCTACCCTTTGTGCATGTCTTGTGAGGTGTGTGTGTGTGCATGTGTGACTGCGTGCCATGTTAGACCTTGCCCATCCCTGGTGGTGTGTGCAGTTCCATGCTCGGCCACTTCCCTTGGAAGCATGCACCCCTGGTGTTTGTCCATGCATGTTTGTGGGTTGTGCCTTTGCCACTGGTGGTTGCACATGGCCTCATGACTTACCTGGGTTGGCTGAAGTGCTCCTCTATGATGGTGTCCTGGTGCAGCTGTGCCAGCTGGATCAGTTGGGGGTCCTGTCGCGCAAGGGGGGGCTGCCCATCACCATCTTCACCAGCGTCCTCATCGTCCACATCACTGTCCCACTCTTCGACCTGCACGGCTATCCCACAGTCATTGGCCATGTTGTGCAGGATGCAAGCAACAGGCCAGGAATAGCCTGCAGGCCTTTGAAGGGCTGTACTGTAAAGTACCGCCAGACATGTCCATGCAACGGAAACATGCCTTCAGCATCCCGAACACCTGCTCGATGACATTGCGTGTGGTGGCATGTGCCTCACTATAGCATTGCTGAGATGGGGTCACGGGCTGCCGGTATGGTGTGAGCAGCCAGGGATGGAGTGGGTATCCACTGTTACCTGTGTGTAGAGGGTGGAGGTTAGTTTGGTGATCAGCGTCGCCCTGCCTTAGGCCATCTAGGCCAATACCCATGTCACCTCTGACTATGCCCCTCCCAAGCTCTATGTCTTTCTGCATGATTTGCATACAAACCCACTAGGTGGCCAGTGGGGATGTCCCCACTCTCGAATCTGTGGCGCAGTGCTGACTGGTGCCAGATGAAGGCATCATGTGCTCCCCCAGGGTGCGTGGTACAGACATTGATTATGTGCCTCCTGGCATCGCACACCACCTGGCAGTTGATTCTTGCATACCCCTTCCGATTGATATATGTGGCCCCTTTGGGGCCAGGTGGTGTGCGGATGGCCACATGGGTGCAGTCTATTGCCCCTAGCATGCCAGGCATACGTGTTACCCTGTGGAACTCCTGTATGTTTTCTGTGCACTCCGCCGGTGTGCTGGGGAAATGGATGTACTCTGCAGCATGTGGCAGCAGTGCGCTGAGGAATTGGGTGAGGTGGCATGACACGGCTGACTGGGTTATGCCTGTGGTGTCCCCTGCTGGTCTCTGGAAGGTACCCATAGTGAGCAGGCACATGCAAGCTGTCACTTTTGTCTCCACTGACAGAGCATGACTCCATCATGTGGGTGCCTGCATCACATCACTGCACAGCTCACAGAGCCGCCTCAGAATTGCCAAGTTTGGGTGGTACCGGCCCACGATCTCGGTATCGGTGTACAGCTCAAAGCTGGTGCAGGCTCGGTACTGCCTGTTGGGGCATACCACCAATGAGCCCTTCCACGGCCGTGCCCCCCTGCTGCCTGCCTTCTCACCCCCCTCATAACTGCCTCCATCTGGATGGTGGCACTGGCCATGTCCCTGGCTTGTGTCCCCCCTGGCAGCTGTTTCTGTGTTTCCCCCGCTGTCCTGACTGCTACTTCCCCTGCACCGGGAACACCTTCCTGTGGTGATCTCTGTGCTGTGTGGCACTTCCCTCTTCTGCACTGTGGCTGTGGCTGTGGCTGTGGCTCCCCACACCTTCCCTGTGCCTGTGGGTTCCAGGTGCTCTGTCTCTGTCCTGCCCTGTGTGTGTGTGTGTGTGTGTGTGTGTGTGTGTGTTGCCTGTGTGGCTGGCTATGGTTCAGCAACATGTGCCTTCCCTGTAGCATTCTTGTGCCTCTCTCGTTCCTTTTTATTTTGGCTCATTTCCTCTATCGCGCAGCTTCTGCTTACTCCCCTATTGCACATGGCGCATGTTGTTGAATATCGCACCACGCCATTTATGCGTGGTTCCTCCCCCTTCAGTTGCGCATACATTCATTATCATTGTGCTCTTGTGCAATGTGATTTGGGGGGGTGCATCTGCCTCCCACTGAATATCGCAGAATGGTGGATTTTCGGACTTGCGCTGGTGCAACCCTATAGCACATGGCTCAATCCTTTTGAATATCTGGGCCAATAACTTAAAAGTTTGTTGCAGGGGGAGGCGGTGAACAGAAAATGAACTTATTTATCTGCCCTCAGACCCCTGATGCCTTAACCTCTCTGCAGTATTAATGGCAAAATAACAAAATTAAACTGACAGATTAAAGTTTAAAAGTTTGTTGCAAGGGGAGGCAGTAAATGAAAACTAAACTAATTTACCTGCCCTCAGATCCCCAATGCCTTCAACACACCAACAGCACTAATAGCAGGAACCTCAGTCACTTGGCATTTCAAAGACCTGTTTAAGTATTTTACTGTGGGTTGGGTCCCATAGAAAAGGACCCCTACAGTTCTGAGAGAAAATGTTAACTCTGTGGGAACTTAACAAGAAATGTTCAAATAGGCATACTTTGCCTAGCACAAAAGTGCAGTGGAACATCTAAAGAGGCTTGTAAAGCCTGGAACAAACAAGCATTTGTCAATGCCGAATGTTGTTGCGCTGGCATTGGCTTTGGTAGTGCAGTGGAGAAACACATTTTTGGCAGGATGTGAAAAATGACAGCTGTACAGTTCATAAGGAGGCGTAAAAAAATGGCAGTGGTGAAAATGTGGCATGCAAATATTGCAAATTTGCAAAGTTACAAGGGTGCGTGGGAAATTATTATTATTTTTTTTTGTTTGTTTTAGTTTTTGTTGACCGGGTAAGTGCACTAGACAAATCCTGCCTATTTTCAGGCATGACCCAGGGAAGGGGGATACAGATGAATGCCAACTGATGTTGAACCAGATTAAGCTGTTGGTGGTATTTTTAGTGAATGAGGGAAATTTGGCCAGGCCACCGGGGAAATTCCCCTACTGCATTGCTGGCAGTAGGGGGACTTGCTGTTTGTGAGCTAGGTCACTTTCTGTCAGACCTGGGAGAAGATGGGCGTCTCAGAGGAAGGAGAGCGGTTGTTGGGCTCTGCTTTAATTTCTGAGGAGCTTAATGCAATGAATAAATCTATTCTTACAAATAAGGAACCAGATGACGGTGAAGTTTTTGTGTCTACAGAGGATGCAACACAAGTGGAATTACAGCCGGTGAAAAATATGGAGATGCCTATAGTTACTGTTACAGAGGACCTTCAGGATCAGCTTAAACTTCAGCTTGAAGTTCTTGTGCAGGAACAAGACCGTTTGAAAAAAACAACTGTTTTGTTACATTCTACAGCTCAGTCTGTCAATTCTCTGAATCGGGCTGTCATCTGTCAAGAATCTAAGGTTACTGAGGAGGCTCCCGATACGGAACAGTCGGGTGAGTTACTGCAACTTTCTAATTCTTTGCCTGAAGTAAAAATCCTTTCCAGAAATTCTCAGTTGGCTGGCAGTGTAGAATCCAGTGTGGTTCAGTGCCGAGAGCCATTACGGGAATCGGGAACACTTGATGTTAATTCAAGCTTACCTCTCATTGCTACGGCAAAATCTAAAGTCCTGGATGTGTCTAACTCGGAGCACGGCAGCTCCGTTTCCAACTTGCAAGCTGTTGCCCCATTGAAAGCAGCAGGGTTTGTTTTTCGTAATCCAGTGATGAAATCCCCTACTGGACTTGCAGATACTGAGGTAAACTGTGTATTTCAAACTGATCCTTTGAACCAGGAGGGAGCTTCAGAATTTCCTTTGTTAATGCATGAGGAACCTGGGGATTAAAGAAAAGAAAAGAAAAGAGAGCTGCTGTGATTTTTTTTCTAAAAGGAACTTGGGGACTTTGGAGGGGGTTAAAGCTGCATCTACCTGTACTATCTCGGAGGTTAGCTCAGTATCCTCGGTACCTGTTCCTCTCTCACAGCCCCTCACAGAAGAAACATGGTCCCCACAATGGGCCTTGAGTGAAGCAGGATGGACTTTGGATAAAGGGACTTGGCTACCCACACCTGACTGGGACCCCAAGTTAAATTTTTCTCAGAATGAACCTGCTTGGAAGCCAAAGTTACCTGTTCCACCTATAACCTCAGGAACTACCATGGGGGTACAGGATATAGATGGGCCTTCTGTTGTGGCCTCACAAGCCACTGCTCCCGTAGCCATTGACATTTCTGAAACTGGACAATCTTCTAATATATTACAGGGAAAATCAGATTCAGAAAAACCTTTGATGTCAGAGTTATTTTCCAAAATTAAAAAAGAAGCTGCACCACGCAGAAATGCTGTTAGACTCTGCTATAAAGGGGGTTTAGATGTTAGGCCTGATAAGCCTTATATAGGTAAATGTCTGCTAAAGGATTCCTTGCATTTCTCTCCCAGGGAAGTGTTTGCATTTATCAACATCTCAGGAGAGGACAACTTCAATGTCAGCTTTTGTTCAGCCTATGCTCTTGATCTGTTTTGGGAGCAGTACAACCAGGTTAAGTTTTCACCCACATGGACCCCCTTTTTGGTTATACCATTAAGAAGGCCATTAATTAAATGCGTTACAATCATGTTCAGGAATGAGGGGGTTCATGTGGATGATATTTCTTACTGGTTGTCCCAAAAATGTGAGGTATTGAGCTCTCCTGAAGCTATATTAGACACAGAGCAATTTTGGACAGGAGGTTGGCGCTTTAAAGTGAAGCTTAGGCAAAATGATACTGGGATTGACCACATCCCTAATTCTTTTTTGCTAGGAAGAGACAGGGGGGTTTGTATTTATGCTGGGCAGCCCCGGGCCTGTTACAAGTGCGGTTCCAGAACACACTTGTCTAGTTCATGTGACAAGTCTAGATGCGATAATTGTGGGGAGATAGGTCATATTGCCTTTCAATGTACTAATTTATACCCTCTCCATTACCTACTCCTCACTCTCAATTTCTCCCTTCCCCCCTTCCTAATCAATCTAAGCTCCCCAGCCCCACTCCCCCCTCCTCACCTAACCCTCCCTTACACCCATGCTTCATCACCCCCCCATCCCCACCACTCTCTTGCTCTCCAATCCTCCTTTCTGTTTGATGCTCCTCCCCAAGCTCAACCTCCACTACTGGCACTCAAGTTCTGTATTACTAACCCTGTTCTATTTACGGGCACTTATGTACTTCATGTTTGCCTCGATGTGTACCTTGTTTTGTATACCATCCCCTTACGTTCTTGTTCCTTACTGCTCCTACCTAGTTGGTTAACCACAATTTGTATAACCTGTACTTGCTGAGCCTGTGCCATGCTGAACGGCACTGCCTATGTACTTTGTTCTAATGTATCCTTCCCAACTATATACATTTTCCATATTGTGCTACTGTAAGTTCAACTTTGTTATGTATACCTGCCTCCTCTGTAATCCCCCTCCCCCCAGGTCGCACCATGAGACGAGCATCTTTTTGCTCAGTGTGCCTTTCCTGGTAAAACATTTTCAATAAATAAATAAATAATTTTACAAGGTGTGACCTTTGTGAAGATACAGGCCATGTATTTTCTGAGTGTGTATGGGCAGCAAAAAATAAATCATCCAGTGGTAGTCCAGATCTTTTGATTCAGAAAGCCCAGGACTTCGCTGCTGGTTCAAACCAGGCTGAGACTGCTTTTCCAGCTGATGTAGTTATCCTTCCCCCAGCTCCATCTCAGGGATTAAGAACGTCTGAGGAAAAACCTCCTTCTTCTCCCTCTAAGGTTTCTCCCCTTCTTTCTCCTGTATGCTATGATGCACAAAAGGAGATGCTACCTCATGATCCTCCAGTTAATCCTCCTGTAATTCAAGTCAGGAGGTCCTCAAGGAACCTTAAACCTCCTCCTGCCTCCCCCCAGTAGATATTAAATCTAGTAATCCTTTTGCTGTGTTATCCACACAGTGGGGTGATTCAGAAATGGACTGTATGGATCCTGATTCTCAACCTGTAGAGGACAGTCCTCCATATTAATGTATATTGTTCTCAGGTAAAGGCAGAATGGGTTGCTCTTTTTATGATGCTTAAACCTTTTTTACTAACTTCTTTTGAAATCTTCTTATGTGGAGATTTTAACTGTGAGTTAAAAAATGTGAAAAGTGGAATTACAGGTAGTGGAAAAAAAAATATTGTGATTCTAATGCTCTGTTTCAATTAATAAATACATTAGATCTTATAGATGGTAGATGCTACCAATATGGTAGTCCTAAATTTACTTATAAAAGGAACACATACACATCTGTAATAGATTATATCTTTCCCTCACATAATCTTCCCCCCTTTACTTTTCACTCCTTCCCGATGGCCTTTTCAGATCACATGCTTCTTCAGTGTAATTTTTCTTCAGTTTCCCTACCATTACCACAGAAGTCAAGATGGAAACTAAGTTCACTCATGTTAAAGTGTCCTTTAGTGCTAAATAACATTAAGTCTTTGCTTATTGCTAGCCTTTCAGTTTCCTTTTTATATGATGACTTAGGAGAATGGTGGAGAGAATCTAAGGAGGATTTGCAAGTGATGTTAAAAAATCAAGGTAGGTCTAGAGAAAATTCGAAATTCCTACATTATTTAAAATTGTGTCAGCAAATATATTCTCTTTTTGCTAAAGCAAATACCTCAAACAATGATTTTACTACCCAAATAGTTGATTTAAAACAACAAATTCAAGAGGTACAATATAATTGAGCTAATACAATGAAAGTACTTTTTCAATATGGTATAAAAAAGCAACCTCAGGGTGATCCCTATGAAGCCTTTAAAAAATACAAATCCAAAACAACTATGATATCTCTTTTAAATCAGGAAGGATAATCAATATAGGATAATATATGTCTTCATGCTGTTATAAAACAATTCTTGACAGGACACAACATTGTTAATACTTGTATTATTACCTGGGTGGGCATGTATGTCATTGTGATTACTGTGTCATGTCATTTGTTGTGTGTTGTGTGTTGAAAAACAATAAAAACAAATTAAAAAATAAATAAAACAGTTCTTACTTTTTCATAAACCAGTGGTGCCCCCTAGTGTGGAGGACATGGGAAATTGTTTGCATAAGATAAAAATTCCAAACTTTCAAGTACCTCAAGGGAATCAACAAAGTCCAAGAGTGTGGCATCTTTCAGAAAAAGAGATGTGCAAGAACAAGGGGGCACAATTTGAAGAAAGAAAGGGGATGGCTCAGAAGTAATGTGAGGAAGTATTTTTTCACGGAGAGGGTTGTGGATGCATGAAACAGCCACCCTGAGGAGGTCGTGGAGTCAAGAACAGTAGGGGAATTTAAGAATGCATGGGACAGACATAAGGCAGTCCTAGTGGGAGGTAGGAGGAAGTAAGCTGTTGGTTAACTAGGATCTGCAGCTTATCTATTAGGTAGGAAAATGAGCAGACTAGGTGGTCCAAGCGGTCCTTATCTGCCATCAAATTCTATGTTTCTATATTTCTAAAAACTAGGTTTAATATGTCAATTCTAACTAACCCCATTACAGGAGCAGAAATTACAAATGCTATTAAATCCCAAAAAACTGGAACCTCTCCTGGGATTGATGGACTTATGTCTCAGCTATATAAAGCCTTTCCCTCTGAATTTTCAGAATGTTTGGTCCCTGTGTTTAATTTTTTTCTATCTACTTTTAGATTTCCTATTTGGTTTTCATAAGGTCTATTAATTTTTCTCTATAAATCAGGGAATAAAGAACATTTAGAAAATTGGAGACCAATTACAATTCTAAATTCCTATTATAAATTATTATCTGGGATTCAGAATTCAAGACTCATACTTTTTGCAAATACTGTAATTTCCCCTTCACAATATTGTGGGCTTCCAGGAAAGAAAATTCAACACACTCTTATAATTATTCAGGATTTAATAGAGCATTTTTCCTTGTATGGACTTCAGGTTGTATTGTTCCAGTGGATCAAATGAAGGCCTTTGATCGGTCTTATCACCCTTTTTTATTTATGACCTTAAAACATTATGGGGTTCTGGCCTCTTTTTTGAATTGGGTAAAATCCCTTTATAGAAATGCCATTGTTCATCCGGTTATTCAGAATGAAATTACAGAAGGATTTCATATTCCTATAGGGAAATGCCAAGGATGTCCATTAAGTCCACTATTATATTTGTTTAGAATAGATACATTAATTCAACCACTATCACAACATCCAAGATGGAAGGGGGTACTGGGGCCACCAATCATGGAAGAGCTATATTTACAGGCATATGAGGATGATATGTATTTTTTTCAGACTATAATCAAGTTTAATTTTTTTTGGACTTTATGGTCACTTATTCTTTTGTCTCAAACTCCAGAATTAATACACAAAAAGTCAGGGTTTGTTTATTGGGGTAAGTTATCCTGATGGGATTATTATTCAGGGTCTTCAAATCTCTTCAGATCCTATTAAGATTTTGGGATTACTGTATGGACCCCAAAATCTTCTAGATTTGAAATGAGATAAAACATTATCTTCCATAGACTGCAAAATACAAATTTGGAAACATTGGAAATTATCAAAATTAAAATGGGTACAGTTCATTAGACAGTTTTCAATTCCCATTTTATTATATACTGCAATAATATTTCCACTACCAATAGGGTTTGAAACCAGACTATACAGTCTATTTTTTCAGATGGTCTGGGGCAATAGACTTAACCCCATTAAGAGACAATACACATACCTTGCTAATGAAAAAGGGGGGTTGGGAATGGTGGATCTGGTCATTTTTTTATGCTCTATTTATAGCACAAAATATTACGGTTAGTCTGTTGCCACCCACATCTAGGTATGGATTGTTAATAAAACATGTCTTAGTTCATTATTATTCAGCTTGGCTTACAATTCCTCCTAAACCTCTAAATAAATTATTGATATGATGTCACAATATTTTAAACCTGTGGCAAAAAAAAAAAAAACTCTTTAAATGGTGTCTATTGAAACAAGTAGTAAAAGAGAGTAAAGGACCAAAGTTATGTGACACAGTGATGTCATTGTTATAGCCTTCTGAGCCTGCCTTTAAAAATTGCCCTTCAACAATGATTCCAGGGGTACTTCAACAATTGAATAATCCCAGATTACCAGGATATAAGTGAGCATTTTTGTGGCTAGCAGTATATGGAAGGATTGGGGTTAGGGGTAATGTCAAACATAAGGCTAAAGATGAATGAATATGCCCCTTTCTGGATTGTATTGACCAAGAAGAAACTGTGGATCATTTTTTGTTTCATTGTTCATACGCTAGTTCCCTTTGGAAATTCCTGGCTTCAAAATGGAATATGAGATGGCTATTGCATCTGAATTATGATAAGCTAGTCTTGGGATGGTTTTCTCAGCTTGGAAGAAACTATAATATAGATACTTTACAGATTTTTTATTGTTGTTTAAAATATTACTTATGGCAGGCTAGATGCCAATGGGTTCTTTATCAAAAATTGATGTCACATGATACAGTGGGTTTATTGATTCAAGGGGCTATGAAAAGGGCTTATATTAATGATTTAGGAATTTATACCACTAGAAAGGTGACTAATTGGTGGAAAGAGTTTACAATGTTTATAAAATATAAATAGCTTATGAGCAGATACACATTGTATTTAGATTCATTTTTCATTATGAGGAAGATTCAATGACATAAGGTTATAAAAAAGGGGGGTTATTATTTTCTTACATAGAGGGGGTTGGTTGGGTATATAATTTGGCAGTATTATTGATAAAGTATGATTAATATTTTCCTTTTTTTATTTATGATAATAATTTAAATATCATGTGATTTCACATTAATATGTTTCTTTATTGTTGGTAATTGTAGTATAAATTATTTATAATTCACCCACTCTTTTAGTGGGGAGAGGGGAAATGTTTATAAATAGTTATTTTCACACATTGATTTGATACTGTAAGATTGCAATACTTATTTGATTTTGTTTGTTACCTTCTTTGTATATTATTTTGTGTTTCTTAAACACTGTTTCTAATTATTTTTGTTTTGATGTTATAATAATAAAAATTCCCCCTACTCTTTTCGATAAGTGCCATGGGATCTTTAACATCCACCTGAACTACCACCAATCCAGGCAGATGGGACTTCGGTTTAACGTCTCATCCAAAAGACGGCACCTGAGAAGTGCAGCACCCCTCTCATGCTGCTCTACAGTGTCAGTACTGGGATATTAACCCAAGTGCCAGATGGGGGAACTGAACCCACAGCCCTCTGATCTCCCAGCTTCAGAGGCAAGTGTGCTACCTACTGAGCCACTGACAGTGCGCAATGCACACTTGTAGCACAGTCATTTTATGGAGTTTTGGCACCAGATTTTCAACATAGGCATTTTGCACCTCTGCTCATGTACAGTGTCACTGTCATTTCCTCAAACTGTCCCAAAAAGTGATTTCACAGAGCTACCGCGCTATTCTGTGCCGGACATGCGAAAACACATTTCAGGCAGGATATGTAAAATGGCAGCTGTACTGTTCATCAAAAGGTGTGGAAAAATGCCAATGTTGAAAATCCAGAGTGGAAATATTACAAATGCACGTTACAAGCGTCCGTGCAAACTGCGCAACGCATGCCCGTAACACAGTCATTTTATGGAGTATCGTCACCAAATTTTCAACATAGGCATTTTAGGAGCTCTGCTCATAAACAATGTCACTGTCATTTTCATAATCTGCCCAGAACACTTATTTCTCACAGCAACCATGGTATTGTGCGTCTGAAGTGTGGAAACACATTTCAGCCAGGATGCAAAAAATGACAGCTGTATTGTTCACAAGGAGGTGTAGAAAAATGACAATGTCAAAAATCTGGCATGAAAATATTGCAAATTCATGAAGTTATGAGCATGTGTAGCAACTGTGGCAATGCACACTCATAAAACAGCCATTTTTTGGATTTTTTCCTCCAAATTTGCAACATAGGCTTTTTGAGAACCCACCTCATGAACACTGCCACTGTCCTTGCATTAATCAGTCCCAAAAGGTGATTCCACACAGTGACTGTGAAAGCACCTTTCAGAATGGATTACCTTCATAACAGTGACAGAATTCATGATGAGGGGTTCCAAAAACCCCACATTTAAAATTTGGTTCAAAAATTACAAAAAATGCCAGAGATATGCATCAAAGTTGAAAAAAAAACTATTTTTTCCATTATACAACTTACCGGCATTTCCTCAGTTCGTGGTCAGCTTTAAAGAGTGCAGACGTGTTCCCAGTCCACCAGAGATCATCTTGCCAGACTCCGGAGGTAAGTATGGGGGGGTGTGGGGAGACAGGGTGCGTAGTAGGTGGGTGCAGGTGGTGGGTAGGGAGACTACGAGGGACCGTATTCTGTTTACAGGTAGTAAAAAAAACATTGTGGACGGTTTTCAATTTTACAGGTGGTTTCTTTTTTTGGGGGGGACACAGTAGCCGACAGGGGATTGGGCACCCCCACTGGCAAAGAAGAAGGGGGGACATCATGCGACAGGAGTGGGCTCCCCGTTGGCACATTAAAAGTGGGGGAAGGGGACGCCATTTCCGACGGGATTGGGCAATCCTGTCGACAAACAATGAAAGTGGAAAGCACATTAGCTGAGGGGATTGGACAACTCCCTCAGCAAGCAAAAAGGAGGGGGGACACATTCTGCTGACAGGGAGTGAGCTCCCCATCAGCACATACTTGAGGGGCAGGGTAAGCCGACTGGGGGATTGGGCACCCCTGAAGTCTACAGTTTAGTGCCCACTGTGCCACCATGTTTCTAGCTGGCAAAGCATGTAGGAAGGGTCCACTGTGTGTGACCAACTTTGCTCGCATTGCAGCAGACAGTTCCTTAGATGTGCCCCCCCACATTAGTATGTATGGTGTGGTGCCAACATGCAGGCTGATTAGGGAATGAGGAACGCACCTACTGGTGCGACCCAGCATTCGCCCAACAGCAACCATGCCTCTAAATCTGCACTACCACAAGATGTTGGCTGTGCAAGTGCGCCAACATTAAAATGTGTATTTTGTAATTTCAGAAGAAGTTTGACTTTGGCCAAATTGAGCTGACCTTTCAGTCCAGGCTGTAGAAGGACCAATCTGCTTACAAATGTTTGGGTGGTAATTTTGTATCCCCAGTTTTTGAAATTTAATAAGGGGAGGAAACTAGGTGCTCCCACAAGTTTGAGAACATGTGCCTGCAGGTAACTTTCAGGACTCAGTGGATCCAGGTCTGTGCTCTAATGTGAGACTGTATGGATCCGGTTCTTGTGCTCTCTAAATATGTGCTTTGGGTCTGTCCATTCTGATTGTGCTTTAATAGTTCTGGATATCACTGGTGTCCCATTTTTTCCATTTTCCCCAGAAGAGGGGAATGGATGTTTGAAGTGTGTACTCTGGTACAAGTTCTTCACCTGTGGAATTTCTGTGTACTTTTTGTTCTGCACCTGCAAAACCCTTGGGAGCACTACCAATTTCTGACCAACAGTGTCAAAATAAAACCATGCAGCACAATACCATTCCTGTTGTGGACATTCCATCTATGTGTGACCTGTGTGACTTTTTGGGGCCCCCTCAGACATGTGTGACCCCACATAACCTAGGTAACTCTCCCCTGGGCTCGGGTAAAATAGAAATGTTTATTTTGTTTCTTTCCCTCCGACCTCCTAGATGCCCAAGCCAGGTATTGCCCAAAAGCCAGGGGTAATGCCTTTGTGGTTTTGTTGTTGCCAGAAAGGGGGGGGTGAGGTTACACACACACACACACACACACACACACACACACTGTCTCTAAAGATCCACAGATATGTATATTTACCATGCAACATGTGCAGCGCACACACACACACACACACACACACACACATTTTCTTTAACTTGGCTTCAGTGAGACTTGTAACATCAGATGATTTGCTACTACATAACATTCCATTCCTTGACATCTGACTTACTTACTACTATAGTCTCAGGGATGCCTGCTTATCTCTGGTTGTATTTCTTAACTAATTGGTAATCTGTCACACTTATGTATAAAATGCTGTTTTTTTCTCTGGGTTTTAAAAGTAAGTTTTCGAAAATATTCTCCATTTCTTCTGAAGAACTATGTTAGAGTTTGAAAGCTTATGGTTTTCTGTAATATCTGTTGGTTCAGGACAAGGGATCTAATCACCTAATTTGTACATGTACTGTGAAAATGACACATGAAAGGGATGAACATGAAGACACATGAAAGGGATGATCAGTGTCAGTGCCTCAGTAGGTAGCACACTTGCCTCTGAGGCCAGAAAATCAGAGGGCTGTGGGTTCAGTTCCCACATCTGGTACTTGGGTTAATATCCCAGTACTGACACTGTAGTGCAGCATGAGAGGGGTGCTGCACTTCTGAGGTGCCGTCTTTCGGATGAGATGTTAAACCGAGGTCCCATCTGCCTGGATTGGTGGTAGTTCAGGTGGATGTTAAAGATCCCATGGCACTTATCGAAAAGATTAGGAGAATTTCCCCAGTGTCCTGGCCAAATTTCCCTCATTCACTAAAAATACCACCAAAGGTTTAATCTGTTCAAGGTCAGTTGGCATTCATCTGTATCCCCTTCCCCTGGGTTGTGCCTGAAAATAGGCAGGATTTGTCTAGTGCACTTACCCGGTCAACAAAAACTAACTAAACATGTGTAACTATTTCAATGACCATCTTGTTATCTATTTTCTTTCTCTTTTTTCAGGACTCAGGCTGTCTTTAATAGTGAGCACAGCTGGCTAGTTAGATCACCAGAATCTAATAGCATTTTGCCAAATTACAGGGTGATCAGGCATAACAGTCAGTGCCTGGAAGGAGTGTGGACTTTAGCCTGCTTCTGAAATCCTTTTCTGCTCCCTCTCTCTTTCATCGAGGTTGCAAGTTTAGTAACCAGTCCTTGAAGTAACTGCAATTAATTATTATTTATCAAGAAGTCTAGAAAAAAAAATTAAATGCAAATAAATAATTTAAATATTAAATTAATTTGTTTATATAGCTTTAAAAGGTTGTAGACCTGTGATGTAATAGACAAATGAGATTTATTAGTAACGTGGTGCATGCTGCACCTTTAAATTTTCTGTGCATTACAGAGAATAACAGCCTTCAATAGATGTTGCAATCGAGATGACGATTTAATAGGCAAGTGACATCATCACATTTTGTATTTCAAATTGTCAGTTACAAACACTGGGTTCAATCCCTAAAGAGGCTGACCTGTTTCGTGTTTGATGGCTTTTGCACTTTAATAAAAGTTAAATAGTTTCTAAAAATCTCTAGCAGTCCTGTCTACTTCTAGGTTAAGGAGTACTCTATTTTTGATGGAATTACTGTTTCGGAGTAGGGTAGGCTCTGTCAGTAGGGCTGTCATGCTACAACACTGCGCACTGTGTTTATTCTGGACTTTGTGACACATATTACTCTGCCCAAACAACTGCAGTGTTGGTGCAGGGGTGTGCCATATATGAACCGTAGCTGTGCAGCTACAGTTACACAACACATGCATGGTGTGGGGTCAGAGTGCCAGTGCTACTATGTGGGATGGTAGTCCCCAGGGAGGCTACTATCATAGTCAGACACATGGAAGCCCAGGGCACTGAAAGGGGCTTCATACTGTATGTTGCCATAGCAGGGGGCATGGCACACACATACATACCATTGCAGGGTAGGGGGCGATGTGGATGGTGGACTCATGGGGCAATGTATACAGGAAGCCTTACTGCATGCTGTACAGGGGACAGTGAGATGGAATGCTGCACATACATTGGCACATGACATGTAAAGAAGTACATAACCTAGGTCTCCACAAGACTGCCTATAGCACCCTATTATTGTACATTACCTTTGACCCATAGGGGTGCTACCCTTTGTCCACCCCATCCCTCCTTGACACCATCACCCTGACATGGCCACCATACCTAGCAGTCTGTTCCACCCACGCTGGATACCAAGACCTGTATCAACGCGAGGCATGGTGGCTGGTGCACTGGGCCATGTGTTCACTGAACTTTCATACAGGTATACCATCACATAACATTTGTGCAGGTCCCTCCTATTCAAGTGTAACCATGTCGTCATTGCCACCACCCATTACATAGGCACAAGTCATCTCTCCCTGATCACCATCATCCCATCTGTCATGACCGCACTGTCCCTACATTGACACCCCCTCTCTGTAGTAGTAGTCAGTGGCATGTACCTGTATGGTGACATATGGTGTTGTCCCCAGAGGACCTGCCCTGTTGGCCTTGCAGCTGCCATACAGGCCGTCCATACACCTTTGCATGGCTCTCTGTCACAGAAATTGGCCTACCACCCAAATTCACTACAGGGGTGATGGTACCACTCTCTGTTGCTGTACATACCCCTCCCAATGCAGTCCAATTAACCCCTCAGCCTTACAATACCCTCCATTGCAGTGGCACACCTGTGTGGGCCAGCAAGGCACCCTGCCTTTCCACAGATCCTACACTGCACATCACCCATACACGGGGCCCACCTTCATGTGTGGTGTATGGCACCCTGCCATGACTGATGTCCACAGTGTTGCTGATGTACATGTTGCATGGGCTAGGCTCCTGACCACATACCTGCATTTCCCCACTCATTCCCATGTCACATCTGGCATCTGTCCATGACCTCCAATCTTCTGACCCCTCCCCCATAGTCAGAGACCTACCTATGTCAGCATACCCACAGCAACTCTCGGAACCATCTTCTTCCACCACATTCCACTATACAACATTCAGATTATACCATGCAGTGCAGCAGTCCTGTGTATCTCTGTTATGACCCCTGGCCACTGCCCACATAAGACTGTCAGAGAGTGCAAGGGGGGCATCCTATGAGCCCCCCCCATCACTGGCCCCTATCTCTGTTCCAGATCCCCTGTGCTGTGCTGCCTGCCATCCCTGTCTCTCCACACCATCCTTCACCTGTAGTATGGGACAGCACAGTATGCCGGCTTCCTTTGACACATATGTATGGTACATGGACTAACATGGCTGTTGCCAGTGCAACACCAGAACCACGCACACCATGTCTGGGTGCGCTGGCAATGTGAACAGTTTAGCATTGATGCTGTTGTGAGATACCCTCTGTACCTAACTAGCAGTCCACATAACCCGGCATATTTCCAGCACTGCACAGGACCCTGCATGTGTACATACAGTGTATATGACACTAACCCTGCCGGCTCAGCCCTGGTGCATCCTCTGCTATGGTCACTGCAGCATCCATGTAGTCTTACCCATGTTATGCAGTGCTGGCTGCACTGGGTTGCACATCAGTGGGGACAGTGACGGTATACATAAAGGTTACTACTTGTCTCCCAACATTCATGGCAATGACAGCTGTACAGTACATGTGTCTTTGTGCAGTGCTGCTTACCTGTCTGCCACTGATGACCACCGTACATGGTGATACCAGCCTCCCATCCCACGTCCCTGAAACATTGCATGGTGTCTTCCTCCTAGAGAGCCAGATCATTCCATCTATGTTTAAGCTGCTGAGATTCCATTCCACTTGACCCCTGGCAGTCTTTCTAGTTTGGTAGCTATGCCATGCCAGATTCTGTCTCTAGTCTTTGGGGAGTGCCTGCTGCTGCCAGGTGGCAGTAGCACCCTGTCCAGTGCTGCACATTACTAATGAGGAGTGTTGTCTCCTCCTCACTGAAGCTTGGGGCTCTCTTCCAACCTGCTGGCACATTGCAGCTTGTTGTGTTGTGGGGCTCGGCTGACAAGGTACGGTGTGAGGAGTGGTCTGTGAAGGTGGCAAGCATATTTTTGGGCCGTTGCATGCATCACAGGGATGTTCTCATCACTCCAGTGCATGCTACATCGATCTGACGCATGCTGCATCATTTCATCTTTCAATGCAGCACACATCAAAAATATTGTGTGACGTGCCACAGCGTGCATAATTTTCCACATATCGTTGTTATGGTCTTTGGGACTACAGCCATGTAGGCAGTACTGGGGGCATGCAACGCAGTACATACCAGTGCCCAACATCCCACATTATCATATCTTCATGTCTGCTGAGGGCCCTCTGTCACCTGCAGGCACTGCACCACCTGACATGTGACCTACTGGTCTGCAGGTACATGTTACAGGCAACGCCATGTATATAGGAGACCTGTTAGATGGCACTGCAGTTACTTGAATACATGACCCTGGATAGCACAGGGGCCCATATTATCATGGGCAGCAGACAGGCCCCTGCTGTGTGCTTGACAACAGCACTGTGACATCTGAGCTGCCTCTCACATCCATAGTATGACTCTGTCATGGGGAGGGTTAGCCACCTGCACTCTTCTGGGGACTATTGTGCCAAATGGTTGCCTGCCCCAGGAGCTCAGAGCACTCAGACTCAGCACTATGTGTCTCATGCCACATCTGGAGTGTGGTTGCCTCTGACATTGTTCTACGCATCAGGGTGTTCCATTGTGACATGTCACAGGTATTTCTCATGGCTCTTACCTTGCATTCAGTTATAATGACCAGTCTTAGACATTGCACATGTGCAATCTATAGCAGCCCATTTGGATGGGTGCCTGGGTGGATGCTTTTGTCTGCCACATGGGGACATCTTCCAGAGAAAGGGCACAATACTTGCAACAGGGCTGACCGTTGACTGTAAGCAGCCCCAGGCAATGGCAACCCTTGTGCATATCTGCACAGAAACAACACTCATGTTGGTGTTTCTGTAATCATTTGGTCCACTGTCAGCCGCAAACCTCCACCTTGGCATCTTTGTGGCTCTTCCAGCAAGTGGCTGGAATATTAGATGGCCACGTTGCTGGTCTGGTTGCATTTCTGGTGGTCTCCATGAATGGCAGAGGGGGGCCTGCTTTCCTGTAGGCCAGCTTATCATCATCCAGGTGGTCCAATCTGCTGTTGGGCACTGACTGTGGCCTGTGCAGGTGCTTCGAAGCCCATGGGTATGCTGCCCGGTGGTGGTGGTGTCTGCTCAGGTAAAGTGGCTGCAGTCCATGTCCTTGTGGTCAACTGCACAGGTATGGCATCTGGGTTATCATCTTCGTTAGCATCATCCTCATCACCCTGGTCACCATCCACTCAAGCATGTGTATCCTGTGAGCAATGGCAATGTTGTGTAGAATGTAGCATGCCAGAAAAATCTTGCATTCCATTGTGGGTGTGACCTGCAGGGCCACCCTGAATCTGTAGAGCCACTGAATCACATCTTCAGGAGTCCTGTTGTCCACTCAATCAATGAGCATGTTGATGCATGTACCTCATTGCATTGTCTGACAGCGTCTGTCTCTGGATGTCTGATTGGTGTCATCAGCAGTGGTTGTTGTGAATATCCACTGTCACCTTTGGGAATGGAATGTGTTGGTTACCCTTGGTGGCATGTCTGTCTACAGTCATTCTTTCACTGGTCTAGTGACTGCATGGTGTATAACCGGCCTGCCACCAGGACATGCAGCCCTGCCTGTGGTGGCACCATAACCACCACTGCCACCCATCGCCTCATATCTGCCCCACCCCACATCCATCACATGGCATACATGTTGTACCTATGTCTGTGACCATATACCATTGCCGCAGTGACTCCATAATCACAAAGACCACCACAGCAATAGGAATCAGGCAAAATCCATCAGTCACTGTGGTGGTCTGTATGGCGATCGGGAATGCCTCACTGGGTGTTTGCCTTCCCCCGGTCCAAGTTAGAATCTTAGAGACTGGGAGGTGTGGGGGCAGAGCATCTCACATGGGTGGGTTCGGAGGTGCAGCCCCCTGATGGATACATGGAGGCATCCCTGACACTGCAATGCTGACAGTCGGCACTGCAGCTGTCGCTGTCAGGGATGTCTCCATGATGACTTTCGCTGCGGCATGGATAAACCGTCTATGACACATATCAATCTGCATGATCAGTCTGCACAATCCTCTGGCACATTGTATACAGTCTGCCTATCTGTATCACTGTGCCCTGCACTCATGACACCATAGGATGCAACCACATGGCTCCTTTGTGGTTCACACCACCAGCATGCCATGTGCACATGTTGGGCTGTGCCTCTGACAGTGGTATATCCAATGTTTCACAGTCATACAGTACTGGTGTCTGTGTCATGCATCTACCGATCAGCCATCTACCCTGTATGTATATGGGTTCCAATGCCTTGCGCAGTCCACTGTGCCTGAAGATGTAGGCCTCTTGACAGGATTCAGGGTACAGGGCAACTACAGCCAGGATATAACACTGGCTGTTGCATATACTTTGTATATTCATCCAGTGGTACCCTTTTCTGTTGTCACAGACATCCTCATGAGTAGTCAGTGCATTTATGGCAATATACGTGCAGTCTGTTGCACCCAGTATACATGGGAAGTGTGCAGTGGTATAGAACCCCTGCTTCATGGCCTGCTGCTGCTGCTGCTGTACATCCTGTGGAATGTGATGTACCTCTGTGTCCTGCGTAATAGGGCCTCCAGGAATTGTTTGAGGCACTTTGACACAGAGGACTGTGAGATGCCAATGGTATCACCTGTCAGTATTTGCAAACTCCTGGATGCTAGGAAACAGAGAGCAGTGCTGACCTTCACAGCTACTGGTATAAGATGGCCTGTGTGTGTTCTGCTCTGCAGATTCCTTCTCGGGTCACTGCACAGCTCTGTGATTGCACCTTGTTGAGCCGGTGTCGTGCTACACACTGCTCGTCCATCAGGTCATTATTTGATGTCCGCCTCTGGTATTTCCATGCAGCATGTCTTTTGTGGGTTGTCCACTGCATTTGTGGCTTGCCCTGCTGGCCTGTTCCTGGGCTCATCTCTGCCACCTTGCAGTGGCCAACCTGCTGCCCATTAGAGTCACAGTCCCTCGCATATTTTCATGTCACTACTCCAGAGCTGGTACTCCTGCAGTCATGCCAAAGTTTCATCTCAGGTCTGCCTGCCTGCTGTGGGCCTCTTTATATGCTCTAGTGTCAGGTAGACCGGCTGTGGCTGGCCTAACAGGTGCATGTAATCTTAAGCACAATAACATGACATTCCTGCTTTGAAAATTCAAACAAAGGGAATGGTGCAATTTTTGTTGTGGTTGTTGTTGTTGTTGTTGTTGCTGTTGTTGTTGTTGATGCAGGCCACCTTTCCGACATGGCATGACCCTTTTTTTGACACAAGCATGGTGCAAGCCAGTCTGGCACAACAGGCCTGTTTTTGCTGCAAGCAGCCTTTATAAATTCAGAACTGATGCAAGTTTTGATGCTGCTCACTCCTTACCTCATTTTTATTTGACGCAAGCACAGTATATCATTCTCTGACCTTTGAAAATCAAACCCCAGGAACCTGAATCAAGAAGTGCAACCCCATAGATAGGGAATGGTTTGGGTAATACTCGGGGCAAGTGGAAGCCTGAAGGCAGTCCAGGGTAACCTGGTCACAGTTTGATGCAGTGCATTATTTTTACTTTAAAATGTTGTTGATTTATTTTTCTTTACAACAACTTTATTTGTACCCTTGGTCCTGATAAGTTGCAACTGTGTAATGTCAACCTCTGACTGTCAAGTACTATAGGTCCTTCCACAGTGGGAGGGGACTGGGCAGGATACGTTAGTAGTTTTGGTGGAACCACGGGACAACCAACATGTTCACAAGCACTAGACAACTTTGTTTAAACAAATTCACTGTCCACACACAGGTCTCCAATCAAGTAGCAGGAATTTATTTTACTTTCAGTACACTCTTTGATGTCATTTGCTTGGTGCTACCACAATCAACTCTCCCCATCCCAGTGGTTACATACTGGCTTGGGCTTCAGATCACATTTTCCACTGCTCATACTCTCAGGGGCATGTTATATTACATCCTAATAAGATCCTACCCCAGTGCTCTACCCTCAGTTATCAGATGTGGGGCAGACAAGCAATATGCGAGCTCCCTGGACAATAGTGACAGCCTCATTGTACAGCACTTGGCCAACATCTGTGACCTCCCCTGGCATATTAGGCATCAACAAATATGGGAGGATTTGTCCTGCCCCCACTGCATGGCTGTACTGCCACTATTCAATCTCCTCCAACTACCTGGATCAAATCTGGGTGCTGTGTTCCATCTGAGCACTTCTCCTCAGAGACTAATTATCTCTTTCTCTTTCAGGTTCCTACTGTAGCTAGTTAAAGTCCTAATCATTTTGTCACTCTTTTCACTTTAGGTACAGTTCTCTATCTCTCTCTCTCTCTCTCTCTCTCTCTCTCTCTCTCTCTTCCCCCCTCCCTCCCTTCCTCCCTCCCTCTACCCCTCTCTCTCTGGCATTTTCTCTCACGGACGTTTATACTTGTATGAACTTATGAACGTCTCTTTTCTTGCCTCTTGAAGATTGTTCCCTTCTCTCCAATACCTCAGTGGCTGATGGTCTGTCTGTCTGTGTGTCTGTCTGTCTCTCTCTCTCTCTCTCTTCTTACCCCGACCTGGATACCTGCTTCCAATTGAGCCCTGCAAGGTAAACCCTAGCCCAGTCTAACGAGACGCTGTAGCCCAGCCTGATAGACAGAATCTTTGCACCCAGCCGCACTCTTAGATCTCTGTCTGACTCCCTCAGACACCGTCTAAATCCAAGCTGACTGGAGCCTTCTCTCTCTCTCTCTCTCTCTCTCTCTCTTTAACTAACATCAGGTAGCTTCTCCCCTGTTTTCTATAGGTATTTACTCAGCTCCTATATTAGGAGATGTCTTTGCTAATTCACTTAAAAACATTTATCCCCTGGAACCTTTCTTAGCAGCCCACTGCCCACCATCTGGAATGGGAGCTACGTCATTTTCATGCAAAATAAAGCCTTTTTGTGTTTGTTTTTACAGTAGTTTATAAACCTAAGGCTACAGAAGATAATAAATGCTTGTAAACATAATTTTTACAAATGTGAGTAGCTACAGTTGTTTTCCTTTACAAAGCAGAAAAAACATTCTGATCATAAGAAGACTGTGTCTGCACTGAGCTAACACTCTCTCGCCGGGAAGTGTCACAGATTTTACAAATAATGAAAGATGGAAGCCATTTCTTTAAGAGTCCAACCAGATAATGCTTAAACTTGGCTCCAACAAAGACATAGATAACTGGGTTCAAGCAACAGTGAACAAATGCAATGGTTTCTGTCACTTGCAGTGAAATGTCTAGGTTCTTGCTCAAAGAGCAACCTTCATACACGCCAAGTATTTCTAAAGAACGCAGCAAAAGAGCAATATTGTATGGTGTCCAGAAGATGAAAAATACAAGCATCACAATAAAAATGAGCCTTACAGCTCTGCGTTTTTTCCAACCTTGGGGATTAAAAGACCACTTTTCAAGTAAAGTCTTGATAATTTGGGTATAGCAGAAGGTCATTATGATCAAAGGAATGAACAGTCCTAAGATATTGATTTCAAAATTATGAACAAGTTTCCATTTCTTAACCATATCATTACCATCATTAATGCTAGCTGTACAGGTCATACGACTGTTCTCGTTCTGTACTGTGTTGAAAATCGCCTCTGGAACTGAGATTATACAGGACACTAGCCAAATAAAGCAGCTCACAATAACGGCTGAAGTTAGTCTTGGGAATTTTGAGGCTTTCTTGGCACAGACTATTGTTACGTATCTCTCCACGCTCATGGCAATGATGAAAAAAATGCTGCTATAAAATCCAGTCACATAGCTCCATGAGATTAATTTACATAAAGCTTCTCCAAAAATCCACTTGTGTGCAGCAGTGTAAGCCCAGAATGGCAAGGTGATGACGAAGAGCAGATCTGAGACAGCTAGATTGAAGAGATACACATCTGTCATTGTCTTCATTCTTTTGCAGAGGATCAGGCACAGAACCCGGACAACCAGGGCATTCCCCACTAGTCCAGTTATAAACACTAAGGAGTAAAGTGCTGGTAGGAAGTACGATCCAAAATCCCTCACTCCATCCTTTTTACAAGGTTCAGTATCATCATAATCAGTGGAGTAGGTGTAGTTGTAAGAAATGTATAATTCTTCTTTTTCTTGATCTGGGTAGTTAACTGTGGACATCCTGGGGAAAAATGAATGGTGAATTATTTATTTGGATTTAGAATAAACACAGAAGAGGCATCTTACTTTCAGAACAGTCTTGTTAAGGTTGGCAGAAATAAAAACACACAGTACTGTGCTGACTAACTAGAAACACCCTGTAATTGATGATATTCAGCTGCATACCATCTATGTTTGTCATGATAGCTATATCTTTGAACTAGCAACATTTTAAAATGTGCAGATAGCTGACACTGTAACCCCCTATTATTGATAAACCAATGTTAGATTTTTAACTCTGCTCCGTAAATCAAGACATTTCTTTCTACTTACTCATATAAAGGACATCCTGAATCTTTTCACTGTGCACTTGTTTACAAAAGAGTTATCATCAGTTTCATTCCAACATTATAGTATCCTTCCAATACAAAGAACAAAGATTCTGATTCTTTTTTTTGTCACAACAGTTTTGAGATTACTTAAACAGATGCAACTACCCATGGGTGGCCAGTTATAACCATGAGTAGGCAATATTATGGTGCTCAACCCTTAAATGAAACCATCTCAATTTTAGCTCAAGAACTCTTTTCTCTTGATCTTTTTCTTGTAAATTTTTATGTTTGCTTGCACGCATGTGCAAGAAACATAGTGCCATCATACGAGTTTTCCAGAGGTGTGTCAGACTCTTCCAATTCAGTCAGTGTGTTTGCAGGTGCAATCACAGAGAGCCAATCACTGCTCCAGCTGTCTATGACAGCTGAAAATGCAGTGGCATATAGTTGAAAGGGAGAGCTCCACTTGAGTGAGCAGAGCTCTCCCCACCACACACACCCGTGCATGCACACTGCATGCTCATGCGCCTTCCCCTTCCCCCCACACTGTATGGCTGATGGGGATGCCCAATCCCTGTCAGCTCCATGCCCCCCAAAGCATCCAGGTGCCATGCTGGGAGCCCACCCCAGCGTGGCAAAATATTTATAGCTGGCGGAGGTGCCCAATCCTCGGCTCCACTCTCTACCCCATGCTGTCGCCGGCGGGATGCCCAATCCCCTGTCAGCTCCACTGTCTCCCACCCAACCCCGAGAACAGGGTGCCACGCTGGGAGCCCACCCCAGCGTGGCAAACGTCCCACGTCGTCATAATGAAAAAAAAACAACTAAAAAACAAAAACAGTCCCTCGCAGTGTCTACACCCACCTGCGCCCACCCACTGTGCACCCTGCCTTCCCACACCCCCTCACCCCATACTTACCTCCGTAGTCCGGCGCGACGATCTGTTGTGGACCGGGAACACGTCTGCACTCTTCAAAGCCAACCGCGAACTGAGGAAATGCCGGTAATCTGTATAATGGGATAGATAGGGTTTTTTCAACTTTGTTGCATATCTCAGGCATTTTTGGGAATTTTTGCACCAAATTTGGGGTTTTTGGGACCCCTCCTCATGAATTCTTGCACTGTCATGGCGTTACTCGGGCCCGAAGGGTGATTTTGAAGCCACTGTGCAAAATCACCTTTCTGGAATGATTAACAAAATGACACTGCCAGTGTTCATAAGGTGGGCTCTCAAAAAGCCTATTTTGAAAATTTGGTGGAAAAATTCTTAAAAATGACTGTTTTATCAGCGTGCGTTGCGCAGTTCCTACGCACACTCGTAAGTTCGCGAATTTTTAATATTTTCACTCTGGATTTTCAACACTGCCATTTTACCACACCTTCTTATGAGCAGTACAGCTGTCATTTTAACAGCTCACCCAAATGTGTTCCGCTCATGTAGTGCACAATGGCGCAATCAGTGTGCAAAATCAATGTACGGGACACATTAAGAAAATCACAGTGATACTGTTCAAGAGCTGAGGTCTTAAAATGGCTATGTTGAAAATTTGGTGAAAAAATTCCTAAAAATGACTGTTTTACGAGCTTGCATTGCGCAGTTCCTAAGCACGCTCGTAAGTTTCATGAAACTTCAATATTTTCACTCCAGATTTTCAACATTGCCATTTTACCACACCTCCTTATGAGCAGTACAGCTGTCATTTTTCACATCTCACCCAAAACGTGTTTCCGCCCATGTAGTGCACAATGGCGCAATCTGTGTGCGAAATCAATGTACAGGACACATTAAGAAAATTACAGTGACACTGTTCATGATCAGAGATCTTAAAATGGCTATTTTAAAAATTTGGTGAAAAAATTCTTAAAAATGACTCTTTTTCGAGCATGCGTTGCAGAGTTCCTATGCACTCTCGTAAGTTTGCGAAATTTCAATATTTTCACTCCAGTTTTTCAACAGTGCCATTTTACCGCACTTCCTTATGAGCACTGCAGCTACCATTTTTCACATCTCGCACAAAATGTGTTTTCTGCACATGTAGCGCACAATGGTACAGTTGGTATGCGAAAACAATGTACGGGACAGATTAAGAAAATCACAGTGGCACTGTTCATGAGCAGAGGTCTTAAAATGGCCATGTTGAAAATTTGGTGACAAAACTCCATAAAACGACTGTGTTATGAGTGAGTATTGCACAGTTTCCATGCACCCTTGTAGGTTCATGAATTTGTAATATTTTCAGTCCAGATTTTCACCAGTGGCATTTTTCCACACCTCCTTATGAACAGTACAGCTGTTATTTTCCACAACATGGCCGAAATGTGTTTTCACACTTTCAGTGCAGAGATGCGTGGTCGCTGTGGGAAATCATTGTTCGGGACAGATAAAGAAAATCACACTGACACTGTTCATGATCGGAGGTCCCAAAATGCCTGTGTTAATCTGCTGTAAAAAAATTCCCCAAACTAGCTACATTACGGGTGTGCATTGCACAGTTTCTACGCACTCTCATGGCTTCCCCAGTTTTTAAGATTTTCACAACAGATTTTCAACATTGCCATTTTTTACACCTCCCCATGAACAGTACCACTGTCATTTTTCACATCCTGTTCAGAATGTGTTTTTGCACCTGTGGTGCCAAATGCCATAGTCACTGTGCAAAAGCAGTTTACGGCTAACAAACTGATATTGCCGCTGTTCATGAGGTAGGGGTCACAAAAAAAACATGTTGAAAATTTGGAGTGAAAATACCAATGAATGCATGAGGTGTTAGGGTTTCCGACCATAACGCCCCACCCTGTAGAGTATGACAGCCATCAGGGGTGTGACTTAGGATTCCTGCCTGTCATGCTCATACCATTCCACCCCCACCCACACCCTGCAGCCAGTGAGAGGCATAGAAACATAGAAACATAGAAGTTGACGGCAGATAAGGACCGCAAGGCCCATCCAGTCTGCCCATTTCTTTTTCTACCTTATAAATGTGCCATCGGCCTTTGCTCTGTCAGTGGCCTATCTAGTCATAGTCATTTGTATTGCTCCCTTATGCATATCCCATGCCTGTTTGAAGCCCTGCACTGTATTCATAGCCACCACTTCTTGTGGTAAGCCATTCCATGCATCCACCACCCCTTTCTGTGAAAAAGAATTTCCTCACATTCCCCCCTTAATCGGCCTCCCTCTAATCTTATGTTGTGTCCTCTTGTCCTGCTATTTTTCTTATATTTAAACATGTTAGACTTTTTCACCTTGTTTATGCCCTTAAGGTGTTTGAATGCCTCGATAATATCACCTCTCTCCCTCCTTTGCTCAAGGGTATACATATTGAGCTCCGTTAATCTGTCCTCATATGTCTTCTGATGCAGTCCCTGCACCATTTTGGTTGCCCTTCTCTGGACTGCCTCAATTTGGTTAATGTCCTTGTGAAGGTGTGGCCTCCAATACTGCACACAGTACTCCAGATGGGGCCTAACCAGTGTCTTGTACAGAGGGATTATTACCTCCCTCTTACGACTTGTGATACCCCTACTAATACACCCTAACACCCCCTAGCCTTACCTACTGCTTTAGGGGTCTGCTTGGATGATTTTAGGTCATCAGTGATGATGATGCCCAAGTCTCTTTCTTCCTTTGTGACTGCTAGCAACTCCCCTCCCAGCCTATAGGTGGCTTCAGGGTTTCTCTTCCCTATATGCATGATTTTGCACTTCTTTGCATTAAATCCCAGTTGCCACTCTTCTGACCATTCTGCTAGTTTATCCAGATCTCTTCTCATTCTGCCCACCCCATCTGGATCATCTACTCTGTTGCAGATCTTGGTGTCATCTGCAAACAGACAAGCCTTACCCTCTAGTCCATCTGCAAGGTCACTAATGAAGATGTTGAAGAGGACTGGCCCCAGGACTGATCCCTGAGGTACCCCACTTGTGACTTGCATCTCTTCTGACTGTATACCATTTACCACCACTCTCTGTTTTCTGCCCGCCAACCAGTTTGCCACCCAGTTGACCAACTTCTGACCCACCCGAGCCTACCTAGCTTATTTATCAATCTTCTATATGGAACAGTGTCAAAAGCTTTGCTGAAGTCAAGGTAGGCGACATCAACTGCTCCCCTTGGTCCACCACTCTGGTTATCCAGTCAAAGAAATCTATGAGATTAGTTTGACAGGACCTTCCTTTGTAAACCCATGCTGTCTTGGATCCTGTGCCCTATGGATTCCAGGTGTTGCACTATCCTTTCCTTAAGGAGTGCCTCCATAATCTTGCCCACTACTGAGGTAAGACTGACTGGTCTCTAGTTCCCGCCTCCTCCCTGCTACCACTCTTGTGGAGCGGGATCACATAAAGCCCTTCTCCAGTCTTCTGGGACCTCTCCTGTGCTCAGAGACTCACTAAACAATTCTGCTAATGGCTCTGCTAGTTCCTCCTTTAGCTCCTTAAGTACCCTGGGATGTATGCCATCAGGTCCCATTGTCTTATCCACCCTGAGCTTAGCAAGCTCTTGTAGGACCCTTTCTTTGTGAAGGGAGTAGTGCTCACCTCCTCCCCTGTGTCCATGATGCTGAGCTGTGGGCCCTGCCCTACCTTCTCTTCAGTAAATACTGAGCAAAAGTATCTATTTAGGATAGATGCCTTTACAGGGTCCTCCTCCTCACATGCTCCCTTTCTCCATTAAGCTTAGCAATACCCCTCTGGATTTTCTCCTTTCACTAATGTATCTATAGAAAGTCTTGTCACCTTCTTTTACTGTTCGTGCTAGTGTTTCCTCAGTTTGGGACTTTGCCTGCCTTACTGCCTTACCTGCTTCCTTAGGGCAGTTTGGTATGCCTCCTATCTTCATCCCGCTGTGTTCCCTTATATTTCCTGAAGGCCAGCCTTTGGCTCTGACCTTTCTGCTACTGTATTTGAGAACCAAAGTGGTTTCCTTCTTCTTTGCACTTCCTTTTCTGTCTAACACAATGGGATGTTGCTTCAAGTATTGCATCCTTAATCGTGCCCACTTTGCCTGTACCCCTCACCTGTGTTTCTTTTTGCCAGGGCTAGCTTAACTCTGTTGGCCATCTTATCAAAGTCAGCCCTCTGAAGTCCCATATTTTGCCTTGGAATGGGATGATTTAGATGTAGTAGCCAAATTGAACCATACCATGTGATGGTCACTGGCCCTAGGTGACCTTCTACCTGGAGATCTGTGATCCTTCTTTGTTAGTCAGTACTAGATCTAGGATAGCCCTGTCTCTTGTGGGTTGCTGTACCAGTTGTTTGAGGCCTTCCCCTGCAGGAATCCACTATGAGTCTAGTTCTGGCAGATGTTCCTGCTGGTATTGACCAATCTGTATCTGGCATGTTGAAGTCTCCCATTATCAGAACCTCCTTTAGCTGTCATGTTTGTATATCTTCTAACAGTAATGTGTCTATGTCCTCCCTCTGGTCTGGGGGCCTGTAGACAACCCCAGTTCTTATGGCTGTCCCATTTCCTGTTTCCAGGGTGACCCACAGTTCTTCTGGCTCCTTATGTGTATTCTGAATTTCTGTAGCTTTGATATTTTCATTAACATACAGGCCACTCCTCCCCCTTTTGCACCTCGGTCTCTTCTGAACAATACATAGCCAGGTACTGAAGTCTCCCAAGTGTGGTTACTGGTAAACCACGTCTCACTAATTGCTACTATGTCCAGTTTAGCCTCTGACATTATTGCCTGCAGGTCTGGGATCTTATTTCCCAGGCTGTGAGCATTGTGTACATGATTTTCCATTGGCCAGATTTTGGTGTGTTAGTTGTTGGGTGAAGTTTGGCATTACTGCTGTGCGTCGTATGGGGAGACAAACCTTTTTTCTTACCTGGTGATGCAAATGAACGGCAAACATGCTGAATTCCTGTTTGACCACTAGCTGAGGGGGGAGGGGTGTTCTTCCCATTCGATGTATGGGGTGCTGCACCCCTCTCCCCATTTGCTAGTTTAAATATTCTGCAAAGACGTCAAACTTCTGCCCCAATGCACTGACTCCCTCTTTAGTCAGATGCAGTCCATAAAATTTAAAGAACTTTCGCTCCCAGAACTGTTGCCAGTTCCCTACAAATCTGTGTCCTTTTTCCTGGCACCAGCCCTTGAGCCACGTGTTTAGCTCCCCTATCTCCCTTCTCTGACCTTCCGTCCATCTGCTCCCTCTCCCAGACTGGCAGGATCTCAGAAGGAGATGCCAGATGAAATAGATGATAGTTTGTTACCCAGCCTAGTCAGGTGTTCCTTGGTCTCCACAACTGACCGGCTGGCGAGATCATAGTCCCTATGAGTACTAGGACATCAATGTTTTCTCCTGCTTTGTGAACAATTTTAGCAATGCGGTCAGTGTCTCTCCATGCTGATGTACCTGGAGACATCTGACCATCACCTGCTGGAGATGGGTATCAACTCCCAGATCATGGAGTCTCCTATGATCAGAAGTTTTTGGATTTCCTTTGTGCTTGTTTAGTTTTGGTTCCTGATTTGGGTGAGTTTTGTTGTGCTAGCTCCTGTGCCAGTGTTCTGCTCTGCAGTGTCTTCTGCCTCTTTATTTGATTTCAGAGATAGAGGCAGATACCTGTTTGTAGTGTTTATATGGTTTTGGAGGTAATGTGTTGGAGAGCAGAGGTGATGGGGCACCTGATTTGCTCCTCCTAACCACCTGCCAACCTCCTGGACCAACTACCCTCTGCGGTCGAGGTTTTTCTGTTGGATGCTGGGGAAATGGCAGGTGGTTCTTATAATGTATTTCCTCTCAATATGAAATTTGAGGCGTGCAATCTCTGCCCATGCTGCCCGGAGCTGAGCCCTAAGATCTCCAAAGGCTCAGCATGTAGGACAGTGTCCTAAATCCTGTAAGACTGTCCTTCTGAAAATTGTTCCACAGTACCTGCAGTTAATGAAATCCATTCCAAATAAGTTGCTGGGTTTGTAACCTAGTCAGAGTAATTAGAAGGAAAAACAAATGCAAGTAATGGTTTAATTGTGCTTTGTTTAACTTGTTGGCATCAAGGTGTGCCTCGGACTCTTTGGGCCCAAACTTCACCCCATTCTCCTATACCGCACCCATCTCACCGTATTTCCTGATAGAATGGAGTGTGCATAAGGGCCAAAGACCCCAAGGCATACCGTGACACTTGTCAGTGTCTGCAGGGTAGGGTGTGGTGAAATGGCGTGGTCGTTATGTCTGACGACCCAAACGCACACTCCAATACCTGCCACTCTCTGCAGGGTGGTGGTGGTGGAGTTGGCTTCAGTTCAATACTTTGCTGCCATTCCTATTATGCAGCTCTGTTACTTCTACACTAACACTGCCAATGCCAGCAAACAAACATTTGGCATTGACAAATGCTTGTTTAGTGCACTGTACAGGTGATCACTTCAGAATGTTTCAAAGCAATCCTGTTTCTTTATCAGATAGAAATGCGCTGCACAGAATAAATAAACATAAATGCCCTAAATTAATTTATATTATCATTCAGGTATTAAAAGTAGTTTTGGTTTCTTTAAACAATAATAAAACCAACATCATAATAATATAGCAGGGGGAACAAACATGCTTCTCTAATTCATTTAGTCATTCCATCAATTGCTCCTCGGCTTGCTTTCATTCAGGTACTCCCTGTAACAGAGTCAATATAGATTTCTTAAATTTCAGATGTCTTGTTAAATTTAGAAAATGAAAAGGGGGGAGGATGGATTGTAAATAGTACTGGGGCCTTATATCATATAGTGGAATATATCCATGTATTGTATTATTTTTTAATTTTTTTATTTCATTTCTAATCTCCCTTCAGAAACTTTCCCCAAACTAGAGCAGTGAACGTACCTTAAATGTCACTAGATAGTTCATGTTTTTTTCTTTTCTGCACCTATGCCATACTGAACACCTATATATACAAATAACCACATTCTTGTAGCCGTTCATCCTCTATTTACTATCTTAAATTATTCTAGCATGTTGCTTTCACATTTTACCTCCTGCAACCTAATGCTATAGCCCATAGGGAAGGAACAATAAGTGCTACTTCTTTTTCTCTCCCCCCCCCCAGCCCCACCAACCCACACTTGTAATGCCGGGTTTGTTGTTTGGAACAGATCCCTGCTATAATTCCATAGTCCTGACTCTTCTGAATATCCCTATGATCAATTTCTCCTTATCTGGGAATCCAGATCTCAGCATTTCGACTGAAGCTGGGGTAGACTTTATGAATATAAGGCCCATATATTCACATTTTGAATTTAAATGGTGAATATAATTTTAGTGAGAAGGATGGCCGGTTAAGTTAAAACACACAGAAGGGGGGCCACTGTTTCATTCAGAATTTAACTGAAGACAGTGGTTTCCATAATGACCGGGCCACCAAGGGTGACAGCACTGCGTGATGTAATCACACTGCTCCGGCGTGTTCACCTGTGGCCCTGCCCCTTCTGCACCTTTAAAGAAAAGGTAGAACCCATAGTAGAAGTGATATGCTGAGTAATGGCGATGGTAACTACTTGCTTTGGAAAAAGCTTTCAAGCTTGCTAAAAGAAAAGGTACCCTGTAACCAGGAATATAGGCATCGTGTCACCATGAACAGATATTTCCATCACCTTTCAGAATGTGAAAGCAACACTCTCATTTTGTATTTACTGTGTGTCAAGATGAATGACACAGTTCACCAGCACACGTAAAACATTGGCATATGCCTGTTTAATAGTACAGTTTTCAATTTACCCAGTGTAGTCGTAGTTATAATACAAAACGTGCCAAATGTACGTGGAAAAAAGCATTCCTATTTCTTATATAAATAATGCTTCTACAACCCTCTAAATTCCATAGTCCACTTCTGTACGGTGTTGAAAATTGCATTTCAAGTTCATATGCAAAGAACCACTGTATAACAATGCTTCCACTTTTGGTAGGCACCAACAATTTAACCACAAACACCCTACAGGCAGTTTCTAAGGGGTGTGAACAATTGCATTTAAGGATTTATGTACACAAAAGCACTGTGCAAAAGTGCTTCTACTTGCAAACAATAGTATTAGAAGATTTGTGTGCAAGAAGCACTGTGCAGAAATGCTTCTACTTTCCTCTACGGTAATTACAATTTGTAGGCAAGCTTGTGATGTTTGCAGTACTTTACCCCTTGGTTGCCATTTAACTTCATGGCTCTATTGCCTAATCTACAATGTTATGGTCCAATGCCACAATCTATATTGGGGCCCCCATACTGAGATCACAGAAATGCATGATAGAGGTATATTCAGCAGACATCTGTGCACCGGCCAAATGTGACCACGCAGCAGCAACTCAACACGAGGCATACTGCACACTAAATGGGACGTGTACATGAATATGCTGCACAGCCTAATATTAAACCAGACTGTGCTAGCGAGCCAATGCGCATGACAGGGGTGCAATCGCGCAAAGACAGGACTACAAAAGGCAGACCTAAGTCAGCAATCCACCCCATGCCACACACAGAAACAACACCCTGACAGTGAGACACAGGGAAAGACAGTGACAGAGGTGAACACAGAGCACAGAAAGCAGCAGGCAGGAGAGACCTGGCAGGCCTAGTGTTTGGTATGACTGTTGTCATGGCTGATGTGAGGAGACTGAGGGAACAACAGAGTGACCAATGGAGGGCCTGTAGTTAGTATGCCCGGCAGAGATGGTGCTGGCTATGCATCACATATGAACAACTGACAGACACAGAGATCCTGGGCCAGTACCGAGTAGACAGGGCAATGCTGAGACAGCTCTGTGAACTGGTCAATGATGAGCTGCAGGCACCCACACTCAGAAGCCATGCATGACGGTGGAGACAAAGTTCACAGCAGCCATGTGCCCACTCACCACAAGCACCTTCCAGATGCTAATGGGGACACCACTGGCATAACACAGTCAGACACATCCTGGCTCCTCACTCGGTCCCTCAATGCTCTGCTGCGACATGCTGGTGAGTACATAAGATTCCCCAGCATGGCAGTGGAGCAGACAGAAGCAAAACAGAACTTTTACAGGGCTGCATACCTACCCGGTGTACTTGGTGCAATAGATTGCACCCATGTGGCCCTACGTGCATCACCTGGCATTGACAAGGAACAATACTGTAATCACAAGGTCTACCATTCCATCACCTGCCAGCTGGTGTGCAATCCCACAGGATGCATCACGTGTGTGTATGCCAACTACCCTGGGAGTGCACATGATGCCTGTATCTGTCACCTGTCAGACCTGTGCCTCTGCTTTGAAACTGGGGAGTTGTCCAGTGGAAATCTCATGGGTGAGTGCAGCACAACAGCAGCACAGTGCACCATGGAACACAGGATGCCCAGGCATGTGGGATGTACAGTGCATGTAGTGCACACTGTAACATCGTAACATCGAAGGCATGCACTGGGGTGTGTTGTGCACTGTGCCCAAGGCATGCACTGGGGTGTGTTGTGCACTGTGCCCAAGGCATGCACTGGGGTGTGTTGTGCACTGTGCCCAAGGCATGCACTGGGGTGTGTTGTGCACTGCACCCAGGCCCTGCCACTGCATGCTCTTGGATTGCCATGGCAATATCCCCCAGTGCATCTGTGTTAGCAGCAACTACACCCATGTGCTCTGCATGCCTCACAGAGCAATGTTCCTCATGGTGGTGCAAAGTTGTCTGCAGTGTCACAAGGTCCCCATGCAGGTGCACCTGGGCATCCACTGCTGACCTGAGCAGGATGTTATGGGCAGCAAGCACTGGGTCCTGGGGAAGTTAACACTGGACCTGCTCCACTGGTTGACCATGGGGTGGGCTGTGCGGCCTGTGCCATGTGGGTGGTGGCACCAGTGCAGGCCCAACAAGCTGCACAGGGGGGTGGCTGCCCAGCAGTGGTGTTGGATGCATGTGAGGGCTGTGATGCTGCTGGCCTAGTGCCCACTCAGAAGGTGCATTTGGAATGGTGTTGGCCATGCACTACTTCACGGCAGTATCTGCGTGCAAGGACAGGACATTTACGGGCATAGTGATCCACCATGCATGTAGCACAGTATCCAGAACAGAATCATGTGTGTGCCATGCAGTGGTCGTGGACATGGAGGCAGACACAGTGCTGCCAGGAGGCACAGGTGGCACTGTATCCTGAATGACTGTTTCAATGAAGGTGTCCATATCCACTGTATCACTGGCAAGAACCTCGCCAGGGTCAATGTCATCCAGGATATCCCACTCCAGCTGCTGCACATCCTGCAGCAATGCGGTGTCCTCAACATCCACCAAGCCAGTGGCCATGTGCACACCATCATCATCTGCCCAATTATTGTAGTCTTCATCATCATCATCAGCATCATCATAGGTATCCCTGAAGTCTGCTGCCACTGCAATGGCACCCCTGGCACCACCACCACCACCACCGCCAGTAGCACTGCCCACCTGCAGTAACACTGCAGCAGAGGTGTGCACAGTGCTGGAGATACATATGCCTGCACATCGGTTGGTGTTGCACACCACCGGGTATGGGTTGCACTGGTGTGGACTGTTGTGAGCCCGTGTGTGATAGATTCATGTCCTGCTGTATTGCCACTCATTCCTGTCCCCTCCACAGCTGTGGAAGGTAAAAGAGCACATGTGTGAATGTGACCACAGCAAGGACACATCCCTCAGACATATATTTCTGGACATGTGATGACACAGTCTGTGCTGGACAACCACACCCCCGATGTGTGCCGTGCGCCACTCTGGTGGAGGTGTGCCGTCTCCATGTGTGTGTGTGTGTATGACACATCCCAGTGGTGGCACTCTCTGTAAAAAGCTGTACCCATGCTCATCTTCACATTTTAGAAATGAACCCTTTCCTTGTTTTTTTCTGAAAAAAAAAATGGACCCCTTTAATAAAAAAACAAGGAGTCAGTTACGGCCTCCAACTCCCATTTTCGCTTCAAGTGAGGAACCATTGATGATTGAACTAAGCTGCTAGAAACACTCCTTATCACCAACCATATGGGGCCTTCTATTTATAGACATATTATTGTTTAAAATAAGAAAGTTCTACACATTCTGTCCCTTTGCTATGATTTTTGATGGCCAGTGCTATGGGGATTCATGGCATCCCTCCAACTTCCACATCCGGCCCTGGCCAGATCAGCAGTAAAACAGATCTTCCCTTCCCTCCCACTCATCAGCACTCAATCTTGCCATCCTCACCCAGCCAGGAAAAGACAATGACCAGGAGACAATGGCATCAAGTTCTCACCCACATACTTTGCACCCACCCCCACCCTCCAACCCTCTATGACACCCAAGAAAAGGATAAGTGCTGCAAGAAGGGATGGGGACCAGGACAGGCCCTCCTCTCACCATCTAAGCTATTTGCTGTCTGAATTAATTGGAGCATACACTCACAGCAATCAGCTGTAAACAGTAGTTAGCCCTCTGACCCACTTCCACTGTGCCCCACCCGTGCCCCACCCAAGACCCACTCAAACTCTGTTTGCCTCATAACCCGGGGGGGGAGGATTTTTAATGCTAACAGGTTGTATGGCAGCACAGAAGGCAGCGGCAGTGGCACTTATCTTACTTTTTCTTTTTTGCCAGTAGATTGGGTTCTTCCTTCCTCCTTTCTCTCGTCCCTTCCAGATCTGATTAGGACCATTCAGGCACTGGGTACAGACACTGCCAGTGAGCCTCCGATTCTGGGCTCCAATTCCCCCTGGTGATTTCCCACACTGGGCCCACATGTCCTCACCGCCTCTAGTCCTTCCCTGAGCCCCAGGAACTCAGCAACCTATACAATAGGTGTAAGATGAGGGCAGACCAAGACATCCTCTTCACTGTATCCAGGCAGTTTAGGGCTGTTCCCACCGCTGCCACCGGTTTGCTGTGTAAGCTGATGCAAGTCATTTCACTTCCTGTGTGTCACCATACCCCAGTCACTTGGCATTCCTTTTCTTTATCCCCCCACCCAGTCACTTGCCCTCCCAGTGCTTCGGTCCTCCCCCAAGAACATTAGCAGCAGGACCCCACTGGAAACAAGATACTGTGCCTCAGCTGGGCGATCCTGCTACATTAAACACACACACACACACACACACACACACACACAGAATAAAAACTTCAGCAAAGAGGAAAATGTATTTACTGCTGCTAAATCTGTCAAGACAAATACTGTCACATTGAAATCTGCACCAAAGAAAGACTGCCACCCTTCATGCCTTCCTTCTTGCTTGCTGGATATTATGGGGAAGTAGAACATTCCCAAGGAGTTATAGATTCCCCTCAATGCTGCCGTGCAAATCCATTTCATGTTCCATTTATACAGCAGACTAGAAACTAAGTGTAAATGCCATGCAATAATTTGCATTGTTTTATACTTTCCGAATCCATGAGCCTGAGAAGTACAGTAGATAGTAAGTGTTGAGAAGATGGTTGACAGATTATGACAGGTACCCCGGGATTGGACTGGTCTGTGCTGGGGGAAACATATTGAGAGACACTGTAGCACCATGGCTGTACTCTGGAATATTACATTTGCACTGCCCTACTTCAAGGACAGTACTGCTCTACAGCCTAAGATGGGCACTCTACACTCAAAAGCAGTTAAAGATAGGCACTGTGGTATAACACTGTGCATTTGAATAACAATAGCAGACACATGTCAGCAGTCAGCTTTGGAGATGGGGGGGGAGAAGAGGGATCCTAGCAGTGGGCAGCACTTTTAAGCTGCAGTACAATTTAAGATGAATTGTGCATCTGGTCTTAGCTGCAGAACTTTATTCTATTTCTCCTACCTTTCCTACTAGAGGCTTCCCCACTGTTTCCTTGCTATAGTCACCTCTTACTTTATGTTCCACTGTCATTGGCCAGCGCCCCACCCCTGCACTAGAAGACACTTCTCACAATGGGGCTGTACTTGCTAAAAATGGTTCTAACAGACCAGACCAGGATGAGTCGTCTCTCGCTCAGGCTGCCATGCTGGATGAGGATAATAAAACCACTGACCTGGTCAATCGCCCCAAGGGAGTCAAGCCACTGAGCAAATTAAAGTTACTGTGCAACACATGCTCTTTCTTCACTTCCCTTTTACAGGCTGCTGGATTTGAAGCTGGTGGAAATGCTTCTTCGTCCTCCTCTTCAACTTGACACGTCCTTGGCCTAACAGTGAGACTGCTGAGACTGCGGCCTGAGACAGCGGCACTCGCACTCGCACTAGCAGCTGTTCCTTAACTTCCTCCACCTCACTTAGGCTCCCCAGGTCCTTGGAGGATTCGATCAGAGCAGTTCAGGGAACAGTCTGATGTAACTGCGGCGACCAACCTGACTGGGCAATTAAATTAAAAAACGCACACCCGGGATGCACTCTTAGTGCACAGCTGACTCAACCTCGATGTCTCCCTGATCATCTGCCACCCACTCTGTTTAATGTCCACAGGGTGCAAGCATTCCATGCAGTAGAGCCAGGGCCAGGCTGGGAATGAGCCGCACCAGGAGCATAGAACCAGTTCTATGGCCGGGAGTGCCTGAAGCGTGCACTCTCTTGTTCTGCGCATGTGCAGACCAGGAAGCTGGGGTTTAGCGGGTTTAGCCAGGGGTGAGAGGGTCAGCGGGTTTTAAGGTCAAAAACTGGGGTTGAAAATTAGATTTGCCCACCCCCCTGAGTCCCAGACAGACCCCTAATGTTTACATCGCAGAGCAACCCCAGAGTAACATGTCCAAAAAAATACTCCTAATAAAAAAATACACGGAGGCAAGCATCCGCGTCTGCACTTGGAAAAACACCTTTTTCTTGATTTTGCAGATGCTGATGCATACCTCAGTGTAAAGAGTGTGCCACCACTGGGGACACATGCAGTAGCTGTATGTGGTTGTGGGGTGTGCAGGGACACAAGACATGTGGAGTGACAGTGCACACAATATGGGTGATGAACTATGCATGTGACGACCCACAGTACAATCTCATATTCACGTCTTTGTGGTGGTGCAAGTCCAACCTCCCATCCACCACACTGGATACCATGCAGGAATGTTGGCTGGAAGGTGGTGGCCATCAGCGCCTCATGCACTGACATCTCTAGTGCAGTCAGTGGCCCCCCACCTGTGGCCTGCCTGTCACTGCGTGCCTGTGCCAGACACTCCTTTGTCCTGAGGCGTAGTCCACTGGTACACTTCCTACATTCCTGTAGTGTATGGTTGTATGGGCCCTGGGCATTCACTGCCTCTGCAGCCTCTGCCCATGCCTAATCATAGTCCTGGCTCATCCCCTTCTTCCTACACAGGACTACCTCACATAGGATATAAGCCTCAATCAGAATGCAGGCTGCTGCACACATGTAAATGATTTTTTTTTTATTTAATATGTTTTATTACTTATTAAAATCATAGCATTATTGAGACACAACAGTAAAGTTGACAAAATGTTGAAGTATCTTAGACATAAGAAGGTAGAAGGAGAGAGAACTAGAAAACAACAGACCAAATAAATTAAGACAATTTAAAATTGAATTTAACAGTTATACACATCCCCCTCCCTTATCCTCCCCCCTCCCTACGCTGTGGTGCATACTGACTTCTATTCATGTGGCCATGCTATTATTCAACTAAAGAAAACACGATGGGTTATATGTAGAAAGGATAAGAAAAGAAGAAAAGAGGAAGGGCCCAATTTTACAATGAGGTTCTCTTCCTACTTAAGGTGATGTAGGAAGAGGCAAAGCAGAAGAAAATGAAAGGCATAGAGGAACCCGCAGCACATCTAATGTCTGAGTATCAATTCAAGTAGAGACCATATAATTTTCCCCATTTTTTCATAAAGGAGGGTTGACGGCGGTTCACTTGCGCTATTAGATGCTCAACACGGAGCGCAAAAGACAGCTCATGCAACCACTCCGTGTATGATAATGTAATCTGGTCTTTCCAATGTCGGAGTACCAGTTTTTTTACCGCCATTGATACTCACCGCTTAAGGTATCTTTTTCTTTACCTGGATTTCAGAGTAGTCGCCAAAGATACAAGTTTTGGGAGAAAAATAATCCGTGCAACCCCAACAGTGGATCTAAAGTTGATTCTATTTGTTTCCATAGAGGGGAAACTAATTCACACGACCACAGAGTGTGTAGTAAAGTACCCTCCTCCTTATTGCATCTAGAGCATATTGCAGAAGATATGCGTTTCATTTGTACTAGTTTAACAGGGGTATAGTAAAGGTTATTCAGGATGCAATACTGTGTTATCCTATATCTGTCTTGGGTATGATAAGTGTATAGGTCTTTCCATATACTTTGCCAGTTGATGTCTCTATTTGGGTAGAGACTTTGCCAGATTTTGGAGCCAGCGGCTGATGGGATTTCAGGGAATGTGTGGAGTAGGCTATACGGCTTAGAGACGCCATGCGGTTTATTAACTATTGTGGAAATTTGGTAGAGAAAATCGGCGAGTTGGGAAGCTTTGGTTTTGTACCCAAACATTCTGCTTAGAAGGTGTTTCGGTTGAATAACTTTAAAAGTAGCCATTGCTGGTCACCCGTACTTTGCTAAGGTTTCTTCTGTGGTTAAAATGCGGTCTGGTGAATAAAGATCCGCCACCTTACATTCAGAAGGAGCTGGTAACCATCCTCTGGCTATCATAAAGTTACCTATCTGCAGGTTTGGGTTTGCACAAATGGGTTGAGAGAAATCTAAAGTTGGGGAGACCTTGAAAAATCTAAAAAACTGGGAGATGACCCTGAGAGAGGTCCCGACCGGCAGGGATTGAAACGTTTTGGGTGTGTTTTTTTTAGATATATAAAAGAGGGACGCTGGAGCTATGTTGTGAATTTTCAAGAGCTCTAACTCCACCTGCAACCATACTGGATTATATCCATGATGGGAAAGGGGCTCAGGGGATAACCATTTTCCACATTTATGCAGGTGCAGGGCCCAATAAAATAATAGAAAATTAGGGAGACGGAGCCCATCCAAATCCTTAGGTTGAGATAGCTTATGATAGGATTTTCTGGTAGATTTGTTATTCCAGATAAATAGATTAATTCCTGAATGAATACGTTGAAAGTAAGATATTGGTAACCATATGTCCAGCATGTTCAGGGGATAGAAGATTCTGGGGAGCACATTCATCTTGATGGTGTTAATTCTGCCCCAAAACGATAATGGAAGTTTGTTCCATCTTGCTAAGTCCTGCTGAATATTGTGCCATAAGTCCTCCAAATTTAGCTTCCGCGATAGAGATGGGCTTAGGGTAATGTGGATCCCTAAGTATTTTATGGAGCGTGAAGCCCATTTCATCCCAAAATGGGTGAAGTTTGAGCTATGTGTAAAATGATTGAGAGGGAAGATTTCTGTTTTATTAATGTTGAGTTTATAGTTCGAGTATTTACTAAAGTCTTCGATTATTGTCAAGGCTTCTTCTAGTGAGGAGACTGGGTTTGAAAGATGAAGGAGTATGTCGTCAGCGAAAACTGAGATTTTGGCAGCGGTATTGACTATGGGAATGCCGACAATTAATGGAGATAAGTTTAGACACCTGAGAAGGGGCTCAAGATACAAATTGAATAGAAAAGGGGAGAGTGGACAGCCCTGTCGTGTGCCTGAAGTGAGGGGGAAGAAGTCAGATAGGGTCCCGTTGCAATATAGTCTAGCTCTAGGGGAAGAATACAGCACTTGGATCCATTTTATGAACAAAGTAGGGAAACCCATGGTTTGCAATGTTGTCCAGAGGAAAGTCCAGTCTACCCTGTCGAACGCTTTTTCTGCATCTAGGGAGATTAAGGCCATTGGGGTGGGGGATGATTTTGCTGTATTAATAATGTACTGAAGTTTGCGATGGTGGTCTGCCGGGGTTCTGTTGGCCATGAAGCCTATTTGTTCAGGGCTAAGTAGAGAAGTCCAGACCTCCTCCACCCTCTTAGCTAATATTTTGGCTAGAATTTTAATATCACAGTTTAATAGGAAATGGGGCGGTAACTTGTTGGAAGATGTGCTGGTTTGCCTGGTTTGAGAAGGAGGATAATAAGGGCTTCTGAAAGCGTTGGATCTTGTATGTTCCCTGAGAGCAGGTATTGATATAGTTGGAGCAAACCCGGTGCCAGATCTTTAGCAAACCGTTTATAGAAGTTTGAGGATAGGCCGTCGGGACCAGGGGCTTTATCTGGCGCCAAGTCTTTGATAGCTGACAGTATCTCCTGAATGGAAATGGGGGAAGTTAACAACAGTTGTTGCCCAAGAGAAAGAGACGGCAGGAGAATTGATGCTAAATAATTCAGCATCTCGTTTGAAGTGGGGGTGGGGGTGGCTTTGTTGTATAGTGAGGAAAAGTAGTGCCTGAGTACCGATACCACTTCTCTAGGGTGGGTTTTAATTTCCCCAGTGGAGTCTTCAATCAAATTTATTAGTCTAGAGGTCTCTAGTTTTCTTAGCCACATGGCTAAAAGATGACTTGCCCTTTCGCCCTGTTCAATGTATTTTGCTCAAGTTCTCAAAATAGCAAACTCGACTTTTTCTTGGATTAAGAGAGAGTATTGATTCCTTAAATGCAGGACTGTTTTCAGGGTGTCCGGTGAGGAAGAGGAGGAGGGGGAGTGCTCAAGTGCTTTAATTTGATCCAGAAGTGTAATGGCTCTGGCCTCATTCTTCCTTCTACATGTGGAAGCCAATCGGATAAATTCTCCTCTTAGATAACGTTTTAACGCACACCACTCATAGTCAACCCGTTCAACTGAACCTTGATTATGAATAAAGAAGGTTTGAATCAGATCCGATATTCTATTAACCGTATAGTCATCCTTCAAGAGTTGGTTATTTAGCCGCCAAATCGGGTCTCTATGAGAATTGTTGTCTAATACCATGGCCACCCATGTTACTGCGTGATCTGATATGACTATAGGTTCTATGCCGGAATCACACATACCATGTAAAAGAGAGCTGCTAAGTAATATAAAATCCAATCTGGACCATGTGGAGTGCACCATAGATTGGAAAGTGTAAGTGCGGGCTGCTGGGTTTTGCAATCTCCACGGGTCGCATAACCCAAGTGAATCCATAAAGTCTAAAAGTGCTTTTTGGGCGGTAGAAAGGGGTTTAAATGAGAGGCCGGATCTATCTAAGTCCTGCGTGGGGGGTACGTTCCAGTCTCCGCCAAGTATCATCGGTGTAGACATGAACATCCATAGCTTATCTAGTAGAGTTATGAAGAAATCTGGGCTCCCCCCAATAGGACCATATATACTCCCTAGCACTACTTCAGTGTGGTCCAGAAGACCGTGTACTATCGTATATCTCCCTGCTGGATCTATAATAATAGTTTTAGCTTGAAATGCTATTGAACGGTGTATGAGAATAGCTGTTCCCCCTGCATTAGCTGACGCACCCGAAGCAAAAACTTGCCCAATTTCTTTTCTACTCAAGCTAGTAGCTTCGCTCGGTAGGAGATGGGTCTCTTGAATAAAAGAAATTTTTGCCTGTAATAGGGCTAAATGTTTAAGTATTTGTGCTTTCTTATTTGGTGTGCGGGCTCCTCTCACATTCCACGTAGCAAATTTTTTAAGATTGTATGCCATCCATTCCTAACATAGTCTGCATAGCCTCTAACCTAAGTAACCCCAAAGTGTGCACCACAGCGCCCCCCATAACTATGCCCATTCCATAACATTTTACTAATATTCATCCATATCTTGTGATTAGCTAATAAACATCCCAAACAATAAACATCCCTCTCATCCCGGAGATCCCCTGCAAAAGAAACTGCAACACATCTTGAGTTGAATCCAGACCATTTTCCCCTCCCTCCTTCTAGTTTAACCCACTTACAACTATATACAATGAACATACTGCTCTTAATCCCCTGTAGTAGAGTCATTATAGTAATTTCACTTGCAGCTATTTCTTTTGGTGTCCTAGCACATTCCCCCCTCATAGACATGTTTGGAACAGGTTGGCCAACAATATCCAGATTAAAGTTATCAAAGTAATGCCGCACCGTGGTGTCCATCCCACGATGACTTTTAAAAGGCTGAGTTTCTAAATTCCCTATATAAAAGAAAAACAGTACGCCTATGAGGTAAGCTAGGAGAACCCCCCCATCTCTCCAGTGCGTGTGGTTAGACGTGATCAGCCCCATTCCATCCCCCCTCCCACTCCACCCCCGAAGCCACCATCATATCAGCCTTAAAAAAAAAAGGGGGGGGGAGTTGAAGGTTTATTTTAATTCTGTTCAGTCAGCTGTGGAATAAAGTGGGAATCGTTTTTTGCCATGTCCGTATCTCTGCTCTGAGAGCTTATTTATATCAGCTTCACCTAACTTGGAATCATATAATCAAATTAAGATAAAACAGATAGGCTATTTCGACTGGAGCTTGATGTTTCCCTGGGGACTTGATTTCCAATGGACTAGCAGCGTGATGGCGTGACACAGTATCAGGTCTCCCAGAAACCTGCAGCGTTGAAAACGAGTTCCTCCCTCCAGGACAGCTTGGTGTCTTCCAGGATTAAGCGCACTGAACTCCAATCAGTCCCACCAGAATCGGTCCTGCTTAAATAACCAGGGCAGGCAACATAGGATTATTCTCTTTCCTCCCAGAAATCAGGTAAAAAAGAAAAGGACTAAATCGCAGGAGAAACAACAAAAAAAATTAATCTGCGAAGTAGTGTAGCAACACCTCAAATAGTGTTGACCGAAATTCCACACAGATCTCAGGCTTGTATCCTCCTTAGGCTCTCCATTGGTATTGCCTCAGGGGGTTTTGAATAAAGAAGTTAGCTTCTGGGCCAAGTCTTCCTGGGCATGGGAAACTGCCTCATAAGAGTGCCACTTTCCTTCCAACAAGATTTGGAGACATGCAGGGAAGGTCATTTTGAATTTGATACCCGCAGCTATCAATTTATTGACCACGGGATGAAAGGTGGCTCTCCGTTGGCGGGTTTCAAGTGGTAAATCCTGGGTTATACGTAACCTTTTCCCTTCCCAGGTAATGGATTGCAGCTCCTTCACTTTCAGCAGTATGTGTTGCCACTCTAAATAATTCAGCACACGTATAATTATGGGTCTGGGAGGGGGTGATGCTTCTGGCCTTGGTCGCAATGACCTGTGCGCCCTTTCGACTATGTATGTGGAGTTATGTGGTGAGGGGCCCACAACCTTTGCGAGCAACGACTGTATGAAGGCGATGGGGGAAGAGCCTTCTGCTCCTTCCGGGAGGCCGTGAATTAAAATATTATTTCGCCTGGAACGGCCTTCCAAGTCCTCCGTTTTTTGTTGTAATTTGGTGACTTGCTGTCTCAATTTAACCAGCTCCGGCTCTGTTTTATCACGCCATAATTCGATCGAGTAAGTGCGTACCTCATTGTCTGTCACTCATTGTCTTATGCTGGATATCTCACTGCAGAGGTTCTTTAGCTCAAGTGTTAGCTCAGACAGTGACTCCTTGAAGGGTTGCATCTCTTCCAGAAAACGCTCCTCCGAAAGTGGAGTTGGTGTAGAGAGGGCACTTAGTTGTTTAGCCGAGGATGTCTGCTGATGCTGCTTCGCCTTCTTGGCCTGTTTGTCCGGCGAGACTGGCGGTGTATGCTTAGGGAGGGCCGCTTTCATTTCTGATTCCATTTTTGGCCTTTTACCTGCCAGCGGCGATCCCGAGTTCCTCCAGGGAGTACCCGGATCTGTTAAGGTTACTGTTGATCAGGTAAGCTCAGTGAAGTTTAGCTTGGAGGTAGTTAAATTAACTAAATTTAACGGAGGTGGAGTGGGAGCTTAGAGGAGCTGTGGCTAGCCCGCCAAGCGCATCACGTGATCTCGCACACATGTAAATGAAGTGAAAGCCCTACCTTACAGGGTGGCTACTGGGTCAAAATGTTGTGCGCTTAATAGCGTATGACAAAACCCCAAAAACTGCAACAGTGCAGTATAACACAGCGAGAGGATTCAATACCGCAAATGTGTCTGTGCACGGTACTGCACCCTCTCACTGTCCCAGGTAGAAGATAAGACCTCTGCTGGGATGCGGTTCTGCTGAGCAGCTGCCATGGCTCGATGGGGTGAGCCACTGGCAGCAAAAAAAAAAAAGGAACACATTTGGGACTAGCTTCACTTCCCAGATGGATGGAAATGTTCTTTTTTTTGTCTGTTAAACTCGAGTTAGTTATTTAGTTGGGGGTATAGACCCCTCACAAAGACGTATGCCGCATGGCATATATCACATTGTTTTAGCAGTGCAGTATATGCATATGGCATAATGTCTTGTGACATTATGACCCCATGCCTACAGTGTGCAGTTCCTTGTGCATGGCCCATCTTATGCAAATCCACATGGAACTAGGTGGATCCTCACACTGTAATGATATGCTAATTCCATGGATGTGCAGGGACACTCAAACCAGCCTATTTGCATAGGCAGGCTGAATATCGCATTCCATCGTGCAGCGCATACTGTTTGCTTTTGCGCTATCCCATTTGTGCCGTTGTTCCCATCGTGCATTCCGGCAGTACACTGTGCAGAGGCAGTGACACATCAGTCAATCACTGTGCTGGTGCAGACATGATGTGTACTGCCATACTGTGCATGCAAGACAGTGCTGTGCAAGCAAATCACGCTACCACAGCTGCCCTACACAACATTGTCGGTCACGCATGCAAGTTAATGTGGGTCATAATCCTGCATTGCCACCCTCGCATATGTAATTGCTCACACGCAGTGGTTCCCCTGGGTGGCTATTGCACAAACGCATGGTGCTAACACCTACAGCCTGTGCTAAACCTGTACCTGTGAATCATGCAATTGGTGTGGAACACACCCAACCCAGGCCTGATCTAGCTGTAGCACTGGGAGCATGGAGAGGGCAGGAGGAGCTGATGCAGGTGCCATGAGGGACCAGAGATGGTCACAAGTGGAGATGGCCAACCTCGTGAACCTTGTGGTGCCATGGGAGGGTGGAATCTTTTGCACTGATGACCTTGACACCCCAAGGTCTGAGGTGTGAGCCTGGGTGGCACGTGGTCCGTCCAGCAGGATGGGCATTGTGCGCAGCGGGGAGCAGTGTCACCACTGTTATGGTGACCTACACTGGCAAGACCCCCAGCGACTGGCGGGGTACAAGGACATGGTCCAGGATGGTACAGTGCCACACCCAGGTATGTAGTGATGCCTGTGGTGTATCAGCATGGTTTACTTTGTGCTGTGTGTTGGGACTGCATGTACACAGGTCACTTGGTTATTGTGGTGTGGCCAAACATGGCAACACTGGTGGGTCGATGGCATGGACAGTGGGCTGGGTTACAGAACAGACACGGCTTCCACCAGCAATGCATGCAGGTGACAGCCACACACATATGCTCATTGCCCTGTAAGTCTGAAAGCACCGTGCCATACCAACATTGCTGTCTAGTGCAGCAGCATGTGTACCTCCGACACTGCAGCACAGTACCCAGTCAGACAGCCATACCCTGTATTGTGTGCAGTGCATGTCCCAGTTGCTACTACACCACACAGTGCCACAGATGGCTGCAGGGGTGTACGCTGTGTTGGGGGACCATATCTGTGGTGCAACTACTGCCACCGTATGGTGGGCATGCATGCCACGGCTGCCATGGCTCCATGCATATTGCAGTACTTGGATCCATGCAGTGCCTGCCACCAGCAGACAGTACACGGCCCTCACCTTAAAAATCACACCTGACCCAGCCCGAGGCCTTCTCTTCCTCATGGTTCCCTATGTACCCCCGAGGAATCAAAACCAAGCGGTCCAGTCCCTCATTGACTATCTCACATCTCTCCCTCACAAAGTGGAGCAAGTCATCCTAGGTGATCTCAATGTTAACTGGCTTGCCTCCACTGCCTCCCATATAAGGGACTCCTTTGCTGCCCTGGATATGTCCCAGTTAGTCAGCCAACCCACCAGATTCAGCCACTCTACTGGCACCAACACTCTCCTAGATGTTGTTATATCTAACCACCCCTACAAAATCCGAGATGTCACTGTCCTCCCCAACTCTCTTAGTAATCACTCCTCAGCCATCTGTCTCTGGTCATCCTCCACTCTGAATAGGGTTGCCACCTATCCGGTTTTTGACCAGATAATCCAGTTTTTAGGGTCCTTATCCGGTCATCTGGTTTTTGGTTACATGTAGTCCAGTTTTTCGGCCATTCTGAGTGCTCATATACTCTTAAAACTGATGTATCAAATCATTCACTGTTTTGGCTGCATTACACGTCCAGGTTACAAAGAAGTTCTGCTGTCACAGTCATTCAGACCTGCCTTTGTCTGTAAAACCAGACTGTCTGAGAGGTGTGAAGTATGGCCATTAAGATCATTAGCAGTAAATTAATCTATTCTTTTCCACTCTGAATTTTAAGTATTGCCTTTTACTGCTATGACAGGAAACAGTTTTTACACCTTTATGTACTCTCATGTGTTTCTTTTTGTTTGTTCTGTATTATGGTACATTTTAAACCCATTTTTGTTAAATTAATAATCTAACTTTTATTGCTTTTATCACTACATTTGCTCTAATTTTTTTATTACCTGAACATTCCATGATATTAGCTACACTTTGACAGGTCATTCAGATAAACAGCTTGGAATGGTGTATCTGAAATTGTAGAATGTCTTAGAAATATGAAAAGAAACAGCAGTAGCTGCTGAGGTAAAGGGGAACACAGAGCAGTATTAAGGGTACCACGAGCACTGATAATCAAGTTATCAAAAATTGATCAAAGAATCAGAATACATGGCTGACTTGGAAAGGAAAATGGAAGAGTGTTTAACAGAGGGCTGAGCAGTAAGCTGTGGCTGAGCTTGGCACATCCAGCAGACCTGAGTTTGATTCCCACAACCTCCACTTAAATACTGTGTGACCCTGAGCAAGTCACTTAACCTTCCTGTGCTCCTGGGTCACTCCTGTAAAATGGGCTATGTGGCCTATGGGAGGTAACCTGGTTGCCAAAGAATAAAAATAAATAACTGACTAAATAAATCAAATAAATAACAGCATAAAAATAATTTCCTATCTCTAGTAATGTCTATTCCAACATTACAAATGGCTTTGGAGGAGGAGTGATATACTCGCCAGTCATAAAAAGGGGGTGGAGCCAGAGGCGGAGTTTGGGGTGTGGTTTTGGATCCAGTTTTTACCTCATCCAAAGGTGGTAACCCTAACTCTGAAGCCAGTGTCCCAGGCCATTCTATGCCGCCGTTTATGCCCCAGCGGCCTCAGAAAATAAAAAGAATACCTAGCCTAGCTAGACTGGTCCTCTATCCAGCGCGCCCCTGACATTGACTCAGCTCTTGACCACTTCACAAATGCCTTCTGTAAGGCTTGTGACCTTTTCGCCCCCCTCACCAGGATCCGCTCCAAAAAATGCAGTGCACCATGGATCACCCCACCCTTCCTCCAGAGACTCAAAAACAGAGATAATCTCTGGCACATTGCTGTAGAATCTGGAAAGGCATCTGACAGACAGGCCTACAACGCAGAACACAATAAGTGCACTTGGGCCATTAGGTGGGCCAAGGCAGAGCACTACCAGACCACCCTCACTTCCACTTGGGGTTCAGCCCGGACCTTCTGGGATAATATGAAAGAGATAAATGGGAAGTCCCGCTCCCCCCACCATTGCAGCTCCCCATCAATGGCACCGCCACCACAGATCCACTCCTCATAGCCGATTGCCTTAACACTGCCTTCTCTGACCTAAGCTCGGTCCTCCCCAGCAGCTTCTTTGACCCAATCCCCACCTCTCTCCCTCCGGTCCTGCATCACCCACCATTCTACCTACACACCCTATCCCCCAAGAAGCCAGGCCGTACCTGCTAAAAGCCTTAGGCAGCAATAACCCCAGCAGTGACCCGCTTGACTCCAGGATCCTCTGTATGATCTTGGACAAAGTTCTAGTCCCCCGACTGAACTTCTAAACCGGACTCTATGCCTGGGTCAGTTCCCAGGTGCTAGGAAAACTGCTGAAATCACACCCATACATAAGAGTGGGGACCGATCCACCCCCAACAATTACCAGCCCATCTCCATCCTCCCTCTACAATCTAAAGCCCTTGAAAAAGTGGTGTTGCTCCAGCTCTCTGAGTACCTAACCAAGTATAACATTATGTGCCCAGAGCAGCACGGTTTATGCCCAGGACACAGTACAACCACGGCTCTCCTGGAATTTTTCCAACACCTGCTTGCTGCTCTCGACTCTGGCAGCCTTGCAGGAGCAGTGTTCATTGACCTCTCCAAGGCCTTTGACACTGTCTATCATCCCCTTCTACTCGACTCTCTCCACCAACTTGGCTTCTCTGGTGGTCCCATTTCCTGTTTCTCTAGTTACCTCTCTGCTAGATCCCAGCATGTCAAGATTAGCAGCTCCCTCTCCAGCACTCTTCCCGTTCGCTCCAGGGTCCCCTCAGGGCTCCATCCTGGGTCCAATACTTTTCAGTCTCTACCTCAACACCCTCCCCAGCTCATGTAACAGTAAAATACTCCTCTACACCAATGATGCAGTACTCGTTGCCTCACATCCCAATCCCACCTCCCTCCAATTATCCCTCCAGCGAGCTTACAACCAAGCCGAAAGGTGGTTCGGAGACCGCAGACTGGTCATTAACCTAAAGAAAACCAAATCAGTGCTCTTCTCCCACCACCAAAATAAAGCTAAAAATATCCCCCTCTTGATTATCCCCAGCACTGTGCACCCGCTAGAACAAGTGACCACATACAAGTACCTAGGCATCACGTTCGATACTGCTCTCTCCTTCCACACCCACATTAATGCCCTGTCAGCCACCATTAACTCTCGGATTGGCCTGCTATACCGGCAGAGGGACTGCCTGCCTCAGGTTGCCCTCAGGCTGGCCATCACCTCCTCCATCTTGTCCTTCATGGATTATGGCTTGCCCATCTACGCTACAGCTGACAACACTGCCCTCTCCAAAATCCAACTCTCCATCAATAAGGCCTGTGGGCTCCTGACCGGTGCCACTAGCCGAACTCACACCTGCCTTCTCTATACTACCACCAATCTTCTCAACTTTGAGGAGTGACTGCTCTACCAGACCTGCCTTCTCGCTAAGAAATCTCTGCTAGGACACTCCATCCCAGGGGTCTCCATCTCCCTTCATCATCCGTCTTTGTTCTTCACCACCTGTAGCTCTGTTAAGGCCACTTTCAAGGTGCCCGGAACCAAGACCTCTCTTGCCTAGAGATCCTTCCTCTACCAAGCCCCCACCTGGTTCAACTCCCTTCCTAGCTGCATCTCCAACTTGCCAAAAATTGGCTCCTTCAAAACAGCCCTTCGGAACCATATCTTTAATACCCACTGTTGTAGATGCAACTAATCCCCTGCTGTAACCTGTGGTTCCTGCCCACCTTGCCCCCTGGCTCGACAGCGTTCAGTGGACGTCCTCTCCCACCCCCCAGAACTACCCCTTCCCTACTAGGTCCAAACAGGGATGTAACCCACTGTCTTCTCTGAGGACCTACTATATCCATGAGTGTAACTCACAATTTTGTAACATTATATAACCTAAGTAACATACAAACTACTACATTATGTAACCTAAGTGTATCTATGTTAAATGTTCCTTTTACTGCACTTGTAATGTTATCCTCTGTTTTAATCTGCACTGTAATAACTGTCTTGATGTCTGCCCCGTACAACGAGGTGCCTTTGTAAATGAGTCTCTGACTCAAAGGTTGTAAACCCGATTTGTAATGAAATGAAAATGAAATGAATAAACATGCTGTGCGGGGTGTGCCACACAGGTCAGATCACAGGCAGGGCCAAGGCACATACCAGCACAATGGGAGGGAGGTGGATGTGTGTGATACCTGCTACCTACTGCACCCATGTGCTTTTGTCTCCCCAGCAGACCAGGAATAAGGCACCCCCTTGAAGGCTAGCATGCCGAAGTGCAGGGGTTCCTGGCCATACTTTCTGGCTTAAATAAATGCTATCATAGCTTAATATTGCTTGTTTGGAGTTGCTCTTGTTTACTTTGGTAACTGTCCATGTGAGGCTTGTAACCTCCATAGGAGCACCCCTTCGCTTGGTAGTGTGCTGCTTTATCGTACCTCAGGAATCAGGCACCCAGGGAATCAGGCAGTGAGGCCTGCAGAACTGTGAAGGAAGGAGCACAGTTGGAGACACAAACACCAGCAGGACACGTAAGTGTGCACGCATGCATGTCATATACTGCTGTGCCTGACAGGACACATACACACAAGGTACACATACATGGGGTACCGCTGCAGTGTGGGCACACAGACATTCACATGTCTGGCCTACCCACATTCATGTTTGCCCCCTGGTGCCACATCTTGGGTCCACCTGTCAGTGTTATGGTCTGACTGGACCATGTGCCATGTCACGTGTGACATAAGTGTGGCACAATGGTGGCAAGCCGTGCAAATGCACTGCATGTTGATGCAGCATGCTGCACTTGGTGCCATCACATGCACCCCACGTGGTATGGTATGAGATGGCACAGGCCCTGTCATTTTGGTGTGGCCACGCTGCACATTCACAGCCCCATACATACACTACTGTGGTATGCACAGATGCAGCTGTTCCTCAGCATACACTCACAGGTGTGGTGGTCATGATGCCTGTGTCTGACAGTGCATGTGCCATTGCACATAGTCATGGGGTAGATATGCACACTGTGGACACACACCCTCCATGGGAATGCCATTGGTGTATGGGTCATCCATAGCACATGCACAAGCTAAATACATGTTATGGCACACAACCCAAAACCGGGTGCATTCAGCCAACAAACAGAATCCCAGTGTGTTCACATTTTGCTCAGGAGTTCCAGGAACCCTGTGTTAGCCATTGAGTTGCCGTTCGGGTGTGCCATGGTTGCTCCCACTGCACACTGTTGGGGCACGGTCTATCATTGTGCCTCAGCAGCCCTTGCTGCCGGTGGTTCACGCACACACCGCTGACACACACATTGGTTACATTTATGTGCCAGTCCCACTTCAGTGTCGGCCACTGCATCCCATGCACATGTGGCATTCAATGGTCTTCCCCTTGTGGTATACACTGCTGGTGTTTGGGCATGCCACAGGGCTGTGTAGTACATAATCATGCAGCACGTCTCCATTCTGAACACAGGTTTCACCATTGCACATTCACTGCTGGGTGGCACTCACTCATAGCATCCCTCCATCTGCCATACCATGCATGTGTACCCACACACTGTCATGTCATCTGGGACATGTTCCCATTGCCCCTTGTGCACATTCAGATGCATGCTGGGTCAGTTTCTGTGCCTATCCCTAGGGCAGCCACTGTTGAGTGTTGTCACTCCATGGTGGTCCATTGCCTGTGCCACCTCCTGCAACTTGTACCCATCTTGTGATGCTTACTTGCACCGTGTCCAGATTGCACTGTATACAGTCTGTTGCATTGCTGTTCTGCATGTTCTTAACATTATTTCTGTGCCAGCTCTTGCCTGTACATCATCACTGGGGATTGTACAGTGAGTCTCGCCAGGGTGAGACCCATTCGTAAAGCTTTCTGCAATCCACTGCAGCTGGGTTACTGCAGTAAATTATGTACTCCCGATGAGATTTATTCCCTTTTGTCATGCAGGGTCGGGTACTGTGACACTGCCCAGATGTTGTGAATGTCACAGTGCCCTGCATGTCACATGGGACTAATTGCCATTGGCAGTTCATTGTTTTCCATAGTAGCTCTGCTGCAGCATGCTGCTGAGTGCTGCACAATGTTGCTCAATTGTGTTTCATCCTGGGGAGATTCATCATACATGTCCATGGTTTCCATTGATGGCCTTGTGTTTGCTTGTGTCAGCCATGGGTGGGCAGGGTTTTTTGGTTCAGGCCTATGTGGTGTGGCATGCTGTGCTGCATGTGCAGCCACACATAGGTTTCTGTGTTGTGCACAGTGGTGTGGGTGGGGGCACGTGGCATGGTGCACATTGCTACATCTGCATGTTGTGCTGCATTGCCCTCACCATGGCCTTTGTGCCATTCACTCATGTTCACGCTGATGATTTGCCAGCTGTGGTCTGTGTTCCGGGTGCATGGGCTGCTGACACACCCATGTGTGTAGCGGCATTACTCAACCAGTGTGCTTGTTATGGTTGTGCTGGTGCACATGGCCATGCCGCACTGTCTTGCATACTGCTCAGGCTATTGGGTTGTGTGTCATTGTGCCAATGCTGCATCATGCATGCCTATCCACTATCAGCCTGCATACCACACCCTGTCATGCTGGGCTGGCGACATTGTGTGCAGTGTGCTATGCCTGCCACATATGGCTTGTGCTGCCTTCACATGCTGTGGTGTTCACTGGGTGTCCTTGTCACTAGGTGGGAACACTATGGTGCTGTTGATCTGTGTTGCACTGCTGATCTGGGTGTGCACCATGTGCATGCTGTGCACCCCACTGCCTTGCCGGGTGGTGCTTAGTGGTAATGCATTATGGGTACCATTCTATGCACGCATATGTATGCCTTTCTTGTTACTGGGGTGGATTGGTGTCATGCATCTCCCTGTGCTGCTCTCCTGAGTGTGTGTTTTGCTTTGCAGGCTAATGCGGACTTTACCTGCTCCTCATGGGGGGACCTCTGGATGGACTCTTGTTCTGGGACCTAGGAGGTGAGTGGTGCACATCCTGCAGACTATCTCCTTGCAGCCTGTGGCTCTGCTGTGGTAAGTGAAGGACAATATGGCAGTAGTGCAGCAGGGTGCAGCTGATGTGGTTCGGGCTGTTGCAATGCGAAGGGTGGCAGCACGGAAGGATGGCCCAACAGTGTGGACTCAGGCCTGCCATGACCATTGTGGCTGCATGTTGCCCTTGGACTTTGTATATAGTTTTTGACATTTGTCCCTGCCTGACTGCCCCACTCCCCTTTGGACCCTTCCTTCCCCTGTTCCCAATTACACCTGTTCCCTGTTCCCTGTTTCCTGTGTTGTTTTTGCCCTAGTACCTGTTCTTTTGTCATATATGTTGTTCTGATGTTCCTGTTGTCCCTGCCTTCATATATTTCTGATTGCTGTTATGTTTATTTTACATTTCCATAAATATCTTTGACACAAGTTTTTCTGCCTGCTGCCTGTTCATTCATTGCCATGCAGTGCATGTGCTGGGTCAGGGTCACCTACGTTCATGGGTGGCGGGCACTGTTTGTTCCAGTCCCTGTGTGCAGTTTGTCATGTATGGGTGTTGGAACCTCTGGCTATGTGTGCTGCATGCATGCCCTGTCTGTGTTTCCCCTCAACCCCTCGCAGCTTCTGGGCATTCAGTTGCAGCTTTTTGGGCAGTGTTGCTGTCCCACATTTCTGCCTTAGCTGTTCCACCGCTGTTTTATGTGGTGTCCTTTGTGCGAACCTCTATGCTTTGCTCACCATTTTCAGTCCTCGGCTCACCATATTCAGTCCTGGGCTGCTGCTCCGCACTGTGCCTTTTGTGCAATGGCACTTCCTTGCCATATTCAGCTGATTTTGCGTGATTACATTTCACTGCCCATCGGCTGCATATGGCATTGTTTTCCTATTGTATGTCTCATTGTGTGGTGCATTATGTTGTGTGGTGCTATTCTCTGGCTTCTGAATATGTCCCCCTCAATCTATTACAAGGAGTACCTGAATGAAAACAAGCCACGGAAAAATTGATGGAATGATTAAATGAATTCGAGAAGCAGGTTTGTTCCCCCTGCTATATTATTATGAGCTTGGTCTTATTATTGTTTAAAGAAACCAAAAAATATTTTGAATAACCGAGTAATACCCGAGAATACCCGAGAAATCCTCTGTACTGCAAGGGATCCAGCATGCCTTGACCAGGCCACGGACCCCTCAATTTCTGGAACCTAAACAGTTTTTCAGAAATCCTCTGCACTGCAAGGGATCCAGCATGCCTTGACCAGGCCATGGACCCCTCAATTTCTGGAACCTAAACAGTTTTTCAGAAATTCTATGTACTGCAAGGGATCCAACGTGCCTTGACCAGGCCACGGACCCCTCAATTTCTGGAACCTAAACAGTTTTTCAGAAATCCTCTGTACTGCAAGGGATCCAGCGTGCCTTGACCAGGCCACGGACCCCTCAATTTCTGGAACCTAAACAGTTTTTCAGAAATCCTCTGTACTGCAAGGGATCCAGTGTGTCTTGACCAGGCCACAGACCCCTCAATTTCTGGAACCTAAACAGTTTTTCAGAAATCCTCTGTACTGCAAGGTACAAGCCCTGACTTTTGGATTTGGTACCAGTGGAAGCTGATTTCCAAGTGGCCCCACTATCTCCTGCTGAACACACCTCTAACTACTGTATCTCCCTCTGTGTCTCTAGTTGAATTTATGTGCTAGGGTTTAATAATTTGTTTAATCCTTACAGTCATTTTAAGTTCTGAGTTGATATTAGAAGTGAATTTAGAGCTTTTTTGACTTTTCCATTAGCAGATTATATCCTCTCACCACTAGAGGGCTATATCTCTATCTCTTTATCTCGACACGTAAGTCATGTGGGCTCTCTCTGCCTTTCTCTCACCTCCTCCTCCTCCTCCTTGCCCTGGCCCCTCTTCTCTCTCCCTGGTCCTAGCCACGCCCACCCCACCCCACCCCCGCCACCCTCTACTCTGGTTTCCACTGCTACTCCTAGGGAACTCTCCACTTCCACTCGAGTCTTGTGCTTGGCACACTGATTGGATATTCCTGGTTACTTAACCCGACCACTACTCTCAATAAGTGTGGCCACCTCTCTACACTGTACCACCTTGCAGTCCATATGGGACACCGCCTGGAACCTTGCAACTTCTACTCCAGGAAACAACAACCAAAACTATCTCTCAAAGAGCTGCGACTCTGCTCCTTAAAACTCCTGCTCCTTCTCATCTCAGGCAGCATCCATCCCAATCCTGGCCCTAGAAGCTCAGGCCACACACAAACTCCAGGTACCCTTATCCTTGCAACTATTAATATCTGCAGCCTACTACCAAAGCTGGATGCACTCCAAGCCTTCATGTGCCAACACAACCCTGACATCCTTGCAGTGGTGGAAACTTGGCTGACACCTAAAGTTCCTGACTCAGCAGTAACAATACAGGGCTACAATGTCCACAGGCTGGACCGGATATCCAAAAAAGGCAGTGGTTGTGCAATCTATATCAAAGACTCCCTGTCTTGGCACCCTGTAGCAACTCCATCACTTTCTGCCTCAGCCCAGATTCTGCCAATAAAAATCGTCCTAGGTCCCAACCATAAAGCCCTGACTATTGTCTCCGTATACATCCCGCCCAGGGACCCTAAACATGGATTCAATGACGTCCTAAACTTTATCAACTCTCATCCTTCCGAAGCTGAACTTATTCTACTAGGAGATTTCAACATAAACTGGTTAGCATTGAGTGCCAGTGCCTATAAAGACTCCATCTCAGCTGCTAACCTCACGCAAATGGTAAACTCCCCTACTAGGATTAACTACAAGACTGGCACCAGTACCCTCTTGGATTGGGTCCTCACCACTCACCCCACAAGGATTTCTAGTACGACCATTCTCCCAGACACATTCAGTGACCACTCCCCAGTCATGTGTGCATTGTCTAACAAATTCCTTAAGCCCACTCCCAAAATTATCGCTAGCAGAGTCCTTCCTCATGGAAAACTTCCACATCTCAAACAACACCTGCTTCTACAAGACTGGCTACCAATCTATGAAGCAACAGATGTTAACTTGGCTCTTGATCACTTCATCTCAATTTTCAACAAAGCCTGTGACCTCTTTGCACCTGCTAAAAGGCGCAAAACAAAATCTCTCTTTAACCCATGGGTCACCGCGGCTCTTCTCTCACAGCTGAAACTAAGGGATCACCTCTGGGCAATTGCCAGGGCCACTGGCAAACAACTGGACATCCAAAATTACAAACAAGCATGAAATGCCTGCACAAAAGCCATACGGCTAATGAAATCCACCTATTACAAAGACGCTGTCACCAATACATAGGGAAATGGTCGTGCTTTCTGGGACAATATCAAGGATGTCACAGGGAAGCAGCCAAAAACCTCTGGCCATGTTAATGGTTGATGGATCCTCAACCCTTGACCCCAAGGTGATCGCAAACATCTTTAACAAGGCTTTCTCAGACCTTAGTGCTGTCCTACCCCATGACTTTTTCGAAAACAGGGCCTACTCCCCAAATACCTCAGCCCCTCAGTCTAACCATCCCCTCTTCTACTTCAGGAAGGTAAGGCTGAATGAAGCTCGCCGCTATATTACTGCAGCTATCTCTAAATCTAGATCTAGTTGCGACACCCTGGACCTTAAGCTTCTGTTGCTCACCCTCGATGAAGTAATTCATCCACTAACAAAAATCCTAAACCTCTCTCTCAGCTGTGGAAAATTCCTGGACCTATGGAAAACAGCCACTGTGACACCTGTCCATAAAAGTGGGGACAAGATGATTCACTCAAATTATCGCCCTATCTCCATACTGCCCCCACTCTCTAAGGCACTTGAGCGCATCGTGGCTGATCAACTTACCGACCACTTGGATAAATACAATATACCTTGTCCACAACAACACGGCTTCTGGAAAGGTCACAGCACCACCACAGCCCTTCTTGAGTTCACTGGAGCTTTGCACAAATCCCTTGACAATGGTCTTCTCACAGAGGCCGTTTTCGTCGACCTCTCCAAGGCCTTCGATACAGTACACCATGGACTACTAATACACCAACTACTGAATGCCGGGCTATCACCTGACTCTTCTCTCTGGTTTAAAAGCTACTTAGAAAACCGGTCACAGAGAGTAAAAATTGCGGATGCTCTTTCTAACACCCTGCCTGTCTGCTTGGATGTCCCACAGGATCCATACTGGGACCCCTCCTTTTAGCCTTTTCTAAACTCCTCCCTTACCACTGCTCTTGAGCAGATTCATACTATATGCCGATGATGCTGCTGTGTCCTCTCCACTCACAAAGATCCTGCAACTCTTCAACACAACTTTCAACTTGGTTTCAGTTCTATGAGACATGGTCTTAATCATAAACTGGTCCTCAATGACAAGAAAACCAAATCTATGCTCTTCTGCAGCTCTCATAACCCACACAAGCTATACCACTTGGCTATCTCCACCACCCAGGCAACACTCTAGATCAGGTGGTGTCCTTCAAACTCTTAAGGATTCAGCGGCCCTAATCTCTCCTATGGACTTCATGTAGATAATGTAGCTAGAGCTGCTATTGCGGCTGGTCTCCTCTACAAACATAGACCACACCTCACGCCAGAAGCTTTGAAGGTTGCAGTCCTGGGCTCTGTGATCTCTGTAATAGACTATGGTCTCATCATTTATGGCTCAGCCACAACCACAACCCTTAGATGCCTCTCAACACCCTTAAATAAAGCATGTCGAAACTCATCACTGGTATCTCACCGTCTCACCCACATGTGACCCTGTACACTCAGGACCGGCTGGCTCCAACTATCAAACCACGATAAAGTTTCTCGCCTGCTCCATAGTCAAAAAATCGACTCCTGGCCTTGCACCTTCTGGGGTCTCAACTCTGTTACAGCAATCAATTAAGAAACGTGCCTTAGAGCCACGCTAATAGCTACTTCAAAGTCCCCACTGTCACACTTCACAGGGACAATGCTGTTTTGCTTATCGAAGCACCACTCTGGTTCAATGGCCTCAGCCCAACCATCTCCTCTGCCCCAACTATTGGTATGTTTAAAACTAGGCTCCAGGACTATCTCACTACCAACAGCTCCTGTGACTGCCCAACTTAACCTTGTTTCTCCACTTCCTTTCTGCTCTAGTAGTCCCCCTCCTCCCTCCTCTGATTCACACTCACATCTTAGTATGCCCAATGCTGCACTTTTCACCCTCTTGCCACCTCTTCCTACATTCCTTCTCCCCACCTCTTCCCTCTCCCTATGACTCTGGCACTTTTTATCTGTTGTCTGTTTTCTCTGACAAATGCCGCTGGCTGCCTTGTTACAATGCTACCCTTGAACTGTATTATTCTGTACTCTGTTTGCAATGTCCACATTGTTATAATGCCTATCTTGATGTTCCCCATAATTTGTATTTCTCTGATGTGGAACCTTTGTAAAAGAGCCATGGCTCAAAGGAATTTGTAATCCTAGACTTGATAAATAAATAAATAAATAAATAAATAATGTAAATTAATTTAAGGTATTTATGTTTATTTAGTCTGTGCAGCTCATTCCTACCTGATGAAGAAACAGGATTGTTGTGAAATGTTATGAATGAAGTGATCACCTGTACAGAGCGCTGAACAATTTACAAAAGAAAAGATAAATTAAGATAAAAGAGTTCTTGAATTAAAATTTGAATACTTCTATTTAAGGGTTGAGTACCATACTTCTACATTTGGCTTTGAATATCCGGTGTTGGTTTACTCCCCTTTTTGAATAATAGAGAGACATCATTGATGAAAAGAAATATACAATTTTTTGAATTGAGTAGGCAATATTAAGGACAAAACAGGACGGTCACTACAATTTACCTTTTTCTCTTGCCTACCTCTTGTAACTCCTTAAAACCTAAATAGTGGATTTTGTTTTCTTCTTTTTTTTTAATGTTTACTTTTTGGCTATTTCCAGATTATGTCTATGACAATGGTATTGAAACTCATCCCCATTTCTTTTTTTTTTTGTCAGTAAGTTTCAGAGAAAAAGCATCATCTGCAAATCAATGATGAAATTATTATAAACTGTAATTCAGTATAAAACATTTACAGTGCAGAAGGCAATGGTATATATTTATACTCTCTGTGCAAGATACTGAGAGAAACAAGCAGGATCAACCTGCCAATGTTATTTACTTGAAACTAAAATTGCGTATTGCTCTGAATTGCAAAAAATATGTTCAAAGGCAAACGGTTCTTGTTTTCCTCTTATACTTGTGCTTACCCAACTTGTATTATGAAAGGAAGAATTGTTTAAGCAAATGATCACGTGTGTATTAAATTTCTGATATGTCTGTACTTTAAGATATCCTGTCCACTCCTATATCTTTAAGAACTTAACCTGTCATAAAATCTTTATAGAGTTAATGCTAGTTAAAACATTATTGTATATGAATGTCACTGTCTGGTTTCTCAAAAACTTAACTATCATAGAGAGTTTCCACAACTACAGCAAATGCTTTAAAGACCATGTTCTAGAAGTTCTGGTTACATGATTATTATATGGCAAAGTGAAATAATCCACAGTGGTTATAACATATACTACAACTAGTCATTTTTCAAAGAATTTGTTGGCGGACAAGGACCACTTGACCCACCTAGTCTGCTAATTTATCTCTACCTTGGTATCACTGCAGATCCCACTTGAACTCTGGCCCATCACACCCCCCCTTCATTTCCCTAAGATTCCCTTATGTCTATCCATGCATTCTTGAACCACACCACTGTTTTGGCCCCCACCATCTTCAAGGAATGCATCACCCTTTCTGTGAAGAAGTACGTTCACACATCTCTCCTGAAATCTACCCCTCTACAGCTTCTTATCATGCCCCCTTGTCCTTCAGCACCTTTTTTCTGAAAAATACTTCCCTCTTGTACCTTGTTTGCCCCATGAGGTATTTAAGGGTCACTATCATATTGCCCTATTTCTCTTTCTCTCTCTCTCTCTCTCTCTGTCTGTCTCTCTCTCTCGCTCCTCTGTTCCAGGGTGCACATATTCCCTCTTCATAGGGCTACAGATGCAGACTCTGCACCATTTTAGTTCTCCTCTGGACCACTTCCACTCTATGTCCTTTCTGAGATGTGGTCTCCAGAACTGGACACAGTACTCTAGGTGGGATCTTAACAGTTATCTATACAGAGACAACACTATCTCCCTCTTTCTGTTGGTGATACCCCTCCCTATGCACCCCAGCATCCCACTCGCCCTCCCAACTGCCTTGTCACACTGCCTGGTCACCTTTAAGTCATCTGATATGATCGCCCCCTCCCGGTCTTTTTCGTGTTTGGTGGTGGTCAGTACCATCCACTCATTCTGCACTCTGCCTTTGGGTTTCTGTGATCCAAGTGCATTATTTTGGACTTTTGTGAATTGAAACCCAGCTGCCATACCCTTGACCACTGCTCAAGTTTTCTCAAGTTGCTGCAGACCTTTCCTTCCAACTCCTCTGCAGTATCACTTATAAAGACACTAAAGAGGACCAGTCTCAGCACCAATCCCTGAGGCACCTCACTGATCACCCTCCCTTCCTCTGAGTGAACTCTGTTTACCACTACACTCTGCCACCTATCCCTTAACCAATTTCTTACCCTGTTTACCACATTTGGACGCACCCCTAATCTACCCAGATCGCTTGCTTGTCTCCTGTGTGGAACAGTGTTGCAAATCATGGGTGGGTGGAAGAGGACCCTGGAGAAGGAGGGAGCAACTTCTGGTGGGGGATCTCAATAGTAAGGTTAAGAAAGGTGGAGTGTGACTATGAAAGGGGTCAGAAAAAGGCAAACATCTTGAACAAATACTTCCGCATAGTATTCATGATTGGATGGGAGTGGGAAGGACCTTGAAAAGGCACCAGAAGCTCTGAGGGGAGGGAAGTGGACACCAGTCCATTTTGTGAAGAGAAAGTGCAGAAAACACTCACTAATCTGAAGGTGGACAAAGCTACAGAGCCAGATGGGATACATTCAAGGGTGCTGAGGGAGCAAGAGAGATACTTGATGCACCTGTGACAGATGCATTTAATGGATTACTGGAGACTGCCACGGTCCCAGGGGACTGGAGAAAGGCAGAGGTAGTCCACTTTACAAAAGCAATAGCAGGGAGAAGGTGGGCAATTATAGGCCTGTCAGCCTGACATCAGTGATAGGTAAACTAATGGAAATGTTACTAAAGGAAAGTTTGTGGAATACCTTGAATCCAATGCATTACAGGATCCAAGGCAGCATGGGTTCACAGGAAGAAAATCATGCCTAGCAAATCTAATAGATTTTTTTTTAACTGGGTGACCAAGAAGTTGGAGCAGAGAGGATTGGTAGACGTGGCCTACCTGGTTTTCAGCAGGGCTTTTGAGATCGTTCCCTATAGGAGACTGGTAAGCAATTTAGAGAGCTTGGGTGTGGGTAATAAGGTTGTAACCTGGGTAAAAAACTGGCTAGTGGACAGAACACAGAGGGCAGTGGTGAACAGAGTTCACTCTGTGGAAGGTAGAGTGACCAGCAGGGTACTTCAGGGATCAGTGGCGGGAAAAGTTCTCTTCAATGTTTTTATAAGTGACATAGCAGGGGAACTCGAAGGAAAGGTCTGCCTCTTTGTGAATGACACCAGGATCTGCAACCGAGTGAACACTCAGGTGTGTGTGTGTGTGTGTGTGTGTGTGTGGAAAGGATGAGTAAGGATCTGAAAAGACTGGAGTAGTGGTCTAGGGTATGGCAACTGGGCATTAATGCAAAAAGTGCAAAATAATGCACTTGGGCCATAAAACCTGGAAGCAGAATACAAAATAGGCAGAGTGACACTGACAAAGACCAAGCAGAAAAGGTACCTAGGAGTAATCATATCAGATGACCTAAGGGTGGCCAGGCAGTGTGGAAAGGCAGTCGGCAGGGCAAGTGGGATGCTGGGGTGCACAGGAAGAGGTATCACCAGCAAGAAGAGGGAGGTGGTGTTGCCCCAATACAGATTGCTGTTAAGACCTCACCTGGAATACTGTGTCCAGTTCTGGAGATCACATCTCAGGAAGGAAGTAGACAAAGTGAAGGCAGTTCAGAGAAGGGCTACCAAAATGGTGTAGGATTTGCATAGAAAGCCCTATGAAGAGAGGCTAAAGGAGATAAACATGTTTACCCTGAAGGAGGGTGGGTATGATAGAGACTTTTTTATACCTAATGGGGTTAACAAAGTACGTGGGGGGAGTATTTTTCAGAGAAAAAAAGTGTTCTAGAACCAGGGGGTGTGACACTTGGACAACTGGTTCTGATCACTGTATCATTTTTTGTAATATAAAAATGGGTTATGGACTGTCTCTCTTGAGAAATGCTGAAACAGCATGTGAGTATGACACACACACACACACACACACAGGTTTTAGATTCAAGGTGTTACCTGGAAGGCCCGAAGCTAATTACAGACTTTAACTAAGGTAATTATAGCTGTAGTTGCTAAGAAGGAAAATCATAAAAGTTGATAATGCTTAGAGGAAGAAGAGCAGGTTGTGATGTTTTAGTGCAAAGTCATAAACGATGCTTTCATGTCCTGGAAGGGGGAAGCTTATCATAAGATCAAAGAGAGTCATTTGAAGAACATGAGTTATGTTGAGGTTGCAGAATTTAATACCTCGAAAAGACATCCTGTTTTTATATAGATATATTTTTTTTTATATATTCTGACAGTGAGGAGCTAGGAGACCTCATGCAAATAGGTGGGGAAAACCAGCTTTTAAACATTATTCTGTTTTTCTTCAGAGACACTTCTACCTAGACTCTGGCAAAGAAACATCTGTGAGCACTTTAAGAAGGTATTTAGAGAGAGAGAGAAATCTAGGTACTGTAGTAGGAATTGCACTGTTAAAACCTGTTTTGTTTACGAGATTTGTATGTCTTGTGATATAATAGTTCTGTATTTTATGTGTTACATATTTTTTTATCTATTTTAGCAAAACTCTATTTTTGGAGCTTACTTGGTCTGTCTTTGATTGATTTTCTTTACAAGTAGAGTATATATGGTTAAAGCAGACACTGTACATAAGCTTGAATGGTGATACCAAGCTGGAAAAAGGTAAGCGTTTTAAATCTGAGGTCTTTTATTACAGTTTTTAAGGGTTCATATCTATACACCTGGTTAGGTGCCCATAGGCAAAGATATCTGCCCCCCCCCGAAGACAGAATTATCTGAGCCCATACATTGGGTACATTAACAGGAGGTTCACAGTTTGACTCTCTCCAGAACTTGAGACCAAAGGTTGATTTGAATGCACAAAAGCAGACAAGAGGGTTACCTTGTTCTGTTAACTGTGCACAAGTCTGCGCTCAGAGGTTGGCACTTTGGGAGTAGAGGGCTGACCTGCTGAGTGAGTTTGTGACAGGGTGCATGTTATGAAGCTGGTGGGGGTAAATTCAGAAGGGATGTGAGGAAGTACTTCTTCACAGAAAGGGTAGTAGATCCCTGAAACAGCCTTCCAGTGGAAGTAGTTACAACGTAAACAAATGCCTGGGACAAGCACAAAGGAATTTTAGGGCTAAGAAAGGAGAAAGGGTTGTCGTGGCAGATCATATGTGGTCTATAGCAAATAAATAAATGAATTTCATTTCATTTTATTTTTTATTTGTTAACCGGGTAAGATCACTGGGACAAGCCCATCTTCAGTTCCGACCCAACAATAAATGGAACAATATAGACAATCATTTAAGTACAAAATTAGACAAAACAGTCACAAAACTCCATTGAGTTCAAATTGACCTCAACATTCTGCTTAAAATGTGGATAAGAGGCAGAAGAGCAGACATCAAGGAGCAATGCATTTCAAAACTGAGGTGCTGCCACTGAAAAAGACCTTGCACCCACCTTAGTTCGAAAAGAAACAGAAGTGAGAATAGTGCCACTATTGGAGTGTAAATTACAAGTAAAAAGGCTGATATCCACCAAGTCAAATAACGAATAATTAGTACAGAAAAAAACAGATTTAAAAACTTGACAACCAAAATAAAATGTAATCCTATTATTTAACGCTAGCCAACCAAGCTTGGAATACATTGAACAATGATAAAAACAATAAGAACAATCCAGAGCAAACCAGCAGATTCCCAGCATAGGCAGATTCAGCACTCTGTCTCTCCCTGACTGGCTTCAGCTCCTGGAGATTTGAACTGCTTGGCACAGTCCCCTGGAGCTCGTCTGTCTGTTGCCTAAATTTATTTTTTTCTAACCTCTGCAACTAAATCTGTGATGTGTCTTTGTGCCCACTGCTGAATTTGAATTGTTAGTGTAGAGAACTACAGCCCCTCTTTTGAATAGTTAAGAGTAGGAAACTATAGCATTTTTGGAGTGTTTCAACTGCCTTAAGCTATTTATTTATTTTTCCCATTTGCAGTTTATACTGATCTGCCACTAGAGGCATCTTAATTTTCCTATTAATCCTCCAACATTGCATCTGCCTTTTCCTGTTCTAATCACCGTTATCCCCTGCCTTGTTCTCACTTTTAGCATATTGTACTCTGAAAAAAAAACTACTCCACAGTGGCAGTCACACTCATTGAAGGTCAGTCATTCCCCTTACCCTCCCAATAGAAATAGCAATGGGCACCACGGCTATCACACTCAGCCTACTCATGGTTGCCTTTCTTGCTCTGCCCACATCCCATCCTGCCCCCCCACCTTCCACCCTGAGCCCCACCCCACACCACCCCAGCAGCCAGCCCCCAACCTGAACACCCCTATTTTCTGGCACCCACCTCAACCAATACCCCTTCCCCCCAGGACACCCTGGGCCCACTCCTTCCTTGCTATACCTACCCTATGCACCCTACCCATCCCTTGTACCCCCACTAGTAGGACCTTGCATTGGTGCCTGACTAAGGGTCCTGGTCACCACAGACTGCTCATCAGATTAATTTCTCTACTCCTTCTCCATGAACATACACCCCAGCCTCGGGCCATTGTCAACTAGCCACCCCATACCCCACTCTAATGCTGGCCTCAGCATTGCATCCATGAATATTTGCAGCCTCCTAAAAAAATCCACTGCTCTCTTCAGTGATGGGCTGTACAACACCATCCTGATATTATAGCACTAGTCAAGACCTGGCTCTTGAGAAAAACTCCCAACTCAGTTAACTCCCTCCCTGGCTACACTCTGTTCAGGGAAGACCGTATAGGCAAATGTGGTGGTGGGTGTGCAGTCTTTATGCGTGACACACTTTTAGGCCATGCTCTTCCTGCCCCAAGCTCGGTTTTAGTGCCCAAGCCCTCACCCTCAAGGTTACCTCTGACCCAACCAGGGGTCCTCTTTTTCTTACAGTCTCTTACATACCCCTGAGGGACCAGGGACCAGCTGTCCACTCCCTCATTGATTACCTCATCACACTCCCACACAAGGCAGAGCGGCTCATCCTAGGTGACCTTAATGTCAATTGACTGAGTACCACTGCCCCCCATATCAGGGACTAATTCACTGCCCTAGATATGAGCCAACTAGTTACCTCACCCACTAGATTTAACCAGTCAGGTGGGTCCAGCACCCTCCTAGATGTAATTCTGTTGAACCGCCCCCATAAAATCAGGGATATTAATGTACTACCAGACTCTCTTAGTGATCACTCTGTTGTCCTCTGCCACTGGTCATCTGCCACACCAAAACCAGCGTCCCAGGTCACCTCGCGCCGGTGCTTTCGCCCACGGGGTCTCAGAAAGCTAAAATGCACCTAGCCCAGCTTGACTGGTCCTCAATCCTACTTGCAACTGATATTGACTCTGCCCTAGCATATTTCTCCAGTGCCTTCAGCAAGGCCTGTGACCTTTTGGCCCCCTGACCAGAATCCATTACAAGAAACACAATGCCCCATGGATCTCCCAATCCCTCATCCAAACACTGAAACAAAGAGATAATCTCAGCATATTGCTGCCGAGACAGGCAAACTGGCTGTGAGACAAACCTATAATGCAGCACTTAACAAGTGCACCTTGACTATAAGGCAGGCTAAGGCCAGATATTATCAAGCCACCCTTGAATCCACTTGGGGCTCATCCCGTGCCTTCTGGGACAATATGAAAGATCTCAGTGGAAAGACCCGCTCACCCCACCATCACTACTCTCCACAGATGGTACCGTCACTACTGATCTTCCCCTCATAGCCGAGTGCCTCAAAATGGCTTTCTCAGATCTAAGCTCTGTCCTCCCCAACTACTTTTTCTACCCTATCCTGCCTCCCCCACCTCCAGGTCACCCCCCCCTCTACCTGTGTGCCATATCACCCCTTGAAGCCAGGCCTCATCTGCAAAAAGCCTTAGCTAGCAACAACCCCAGCTGTGATCTCCTGGACTCCAGGATTCTCCGATTAGTCCTAGATACTGTACTAGCCCCTCTCACAACCTTTTAAACCAGTCACTATGTCTTGGTCAATTTACAAGTGCCTGGAAAATTGCAGGAATCACCCCTATCCATAAGAGTGGAGATAGAACCTCCCCTAACAATTTTAGGCCCATCTCCATTTTCCCCCCTCTCTCCAAAGCACTAGAAAAAATTGTGGCCATTCAGCTCTTCGAGTATCTGGCCAAATACAACCTTCTGTGTCCAGAACAACATGGATTCTGCCCTGGACACAGCACCACTACAGCCCTCCTAGAGTTCTCCCAGCAACTCCACTCTGCTCTCGACTCTGGTCATGTTACGGGTGCAGTGTTCATTGACCTCTCCAATGCCTTTGACACTGTCTGTCACCCCTTCCTACTTGACTCCCTCCACCAACTTGGATTCTTCCCTGGCCCACTAGCTTGGTTCACCAGTTACCTCTCTGCCAGATCTCAGCACATGAAGGTAAATGGCATCCTGTCCAATACCTTGCCTGTTTGCTCGGGGTTCCCCCAGGGTTCCATCTTGGGCCCAGTTCTGTTCAACCTATTTCTCAATACCCTCCCCAGCTCCTGCTTGGGCAATATGGTACTCTATGCTGATGATGCGGTTCTCCTTGCCTCCCACCCTGACCCCACATCTCTACAGGAATCTCTGCAGCACACATTCAACCAAGCCGAAAAGTGATTCCTGGACCACCGGCTGGTCATTAACCTCAAAAAAACAAATCTATGCTTTTTTTGCATCCCCAGAATAAGGTCAAAAATGCCCCCCTCTGCATTCTCCCCAGTAATGCTCACCCCCTCGAGCAAATGTCATCCTACAAGTACCTGGGCATCACCTTCGACTCGGCTCTTACATTCCACACCCACATCAATACCCTGTTCTCAACCATAAACTCTCGGATTGGCCTTCTCTATCACCACGGAGATTGCCTCCCCCAAACTGCTATCCGATTGACCATAAACTCCTCCATCCTGTCCCTAGTGGACTATGGCCTACCTATCTATGCTGCTGCTGACAATACCGCCCTCACCAGAATCCAGACCTCGATAAACAAGGCCTGCAGGCTCCTGACCGGTGCATCCGTCTACACCCATACTTGCCTGCTCTATTCCACCACCAACCTGCTCTCCTTGGGGGAGAGCCTGCACTACCAAACCTGCTTACTTGCCAAAAAATCCCTGCTAGGACTCTCCCCCCAGGGGTCACCACATCCCTGCAGCTTGCATCCCCACCCGTTGCCACCCGTAGCTCAGTTAAGGTGACCTTTCTGTTGCCCCATACTAACACCTCCCTAGCCCAAAGGTCCTTCCACTACTGCACCCCCACATGGTTCAACTCCCTCCCTCTCTCTGTCACTAAGTCTACCAAAATTGGTCCCTTTAAAGTCGCTCTCTGTAACCACCTCTTTGGTGCCCAAAGCTGTAGTTGCCCTTAATCAACCTAATGTTTGGAGTCCCTCCCCGTTTCTTGTCCATAGCCTTGACAATGTCCGTTGGACTGCTCCCCCTCCTTTTTTTTTAATACAATTGCTATTTACTGCATGTAACTTTATCCCATAAACCACTGTTATATTGTGTTCTTTTGTTATTTCTATTGCACCTGTACGTTACCACTATTGTATCTCACACTGTAACCATGTCTACCCTCCCTGCGACGAGGTGCCTTTGTAAATGAGTCCCTGACTCAAAGGCTGTAAATCTGACTTTCAAAATAAATAAAAAAATAAATAAATAGGCATTATTATAAGAAACAGTTGGCACTTTAAGTTCACCCACTGCAAGCCTATAAAAAAACTTGCAATATAATCAAAATGTGGCAAGAGTATTCCCAGGGCAATGGACTTTCTAATATCTTCCAAAAAATATTTCTTCATTTTAAACAGTATGCCCAGTTTTTGGTTAACTTTCTTACGAATGAATGAATAAATAACTAAACAAATGAATAAAGCAAGTCAATATGGGCAGACTGGGTGGGCCAAGCAGCCCTTATCTGTCGTCATACTCAGTGTTTCTATGTTTGAACCAGATTCACTATTGCAAGGGAAGGATGGGGAGGAGCAAACAGAAAAGTAAAAACAGTGGATAGCATGAGAGGAAGGGAAAGTGGGAAGGGGAAAGATGTTTGCAGTTTGTTTCTTCTTGAAGTATAAAATGTGACCTCCATAAATTAAAAAAAATAACAAACTGTTACTGAGCAGAAAATATAATCTAAGACTTTAGGTGAATTGTAAATGCCTCATCTGAATCCTTTTCTTTTTTTTCCAGTATCTGTTTATCCTCCTTCGCCCTGACGGCATTTTCTTTCTCCTCCTCCTCCATCTCCCCGCCCGCCGCTATTACCCTCGGTGTCTCCCAGGTCCTATATTGTCCTCGGATTAACCCCCCCCATGGTGGGGTGGAAGTGGGGAGGGTCGTCCTCCTCCCGAACACATATCCGGAGTGGGCCAAGGAGCTCTGTGACACCATGGCACAGAGGCAGTGGAGGGGCTTCCATGGAGCCGGCAGGTGATTTTTCAGCTTTTCCCTCCCCCACAGCCATGAACATGTATGCAAGGAGGTGCATGCACTCCACAATGCCACGTTGTAAGTCTCCCTAGCTCAGGTGCTACCTTCCAGCCTCCACAGGGGGGCAGACAAGAAACAGGACAAGATACCCACCCTTCCCCAGGTACAAATGTGTATGTGATGACACCATAGGTCAGAGCTGGTAGCAATATACCACGGGCAATGGCCACCCTGGCAGAGGGTGTGAGTGAATGGCTGGTCAAGTAAGCAATGCCCAGCTTAGAGTTTACTGATTTTCAGGTTGATTGTATGTGTAGATCAAAGTCTAGGGACTGATCAAGGACTGCCCCAAGATATTTGAAATAGATAACTGTACGGATAGAGGAGGAGCCAAAGCAGGAGACCTTGATGTCATCTTTGCAGGATTTAAGTTTGGTAGCCGTCCCAAATGACATTGACTGAGTTTTAGCTACACTGAGCACCAGTCTATGGCTAGAGAGTCAGGTTTGGGTTTTATGGAAGTCAGAGGAGAGGCATGAGTTTATATCAGATAAGTTTTGGAGCTAGAGTACGATACTATATCATCAGCATATAAGAGGGATGAAGAGGAGGTGAGACCAGAGGTAATGCTGTTTATAAATATAGAGAGAAGGAGAGGATCCAAAATGGAGCTCCGGGATCCCCAATTCTTATCGTAGCCTGGTTCAAGAGGGGGGAATTATACTTCACAAGTTGGACCCAATTTGACAGGTAACTACTAAATCAGGCCACTATAGGCACCATAAAACCCATTGATTTCAGGGTTGAGAGAAGGAAGGGATGATCCACCAGGTCAAAAGCTTTGGTCATATTAATGAAAACTGCCCCAGTAAGAAGGCCTGCATCCATGGCAGAAAGTGTATCTGTGGTGAATTTGAGCATGGCGGTGGAGGTACTGTGGCTCTTATGAAATCATGTTGGGCTGAAGAGAAGGTTATTTTTGTGCAGGAAATCAATGGTTTGTGCAACTAGCTTCTCAAGGATTTTACTTAGTACTAATAACATTGCAAGGGTCTGTAGTTTGAAGGGTCTTTGGAATCTCCTTTTTGAAAACCAGGGTGACTCGGGCGATTTTCAGATGTTAAGTACATGTCTCTGACAAAGGGATGAGGGTAAAAGCTTTGTGTATTGCTCACGCTATCCAAATGTTCCATAACGTTCAACATGCTGAGTTAAAAGCAGTTGATACCTCTGAGTAAACTTTGAAAACACAACAGTTCTCCCATTATGATTACTGAGGACACTTGCATGAAAACAGAATCTTTATTCTACAATGTTTTTTCCACCTCTACAGTGTATTCCCCACTGTAAGTCATGATGATCCTCTGTTGTGACATCATATCCTGTTGCCTTAAGAACAACAGTGCTGTCACAAGCAGAGTATTATGATATCTGGGGCTGAAGTCACAAAACCTTGCCTGTGCGCACACCCAGTTCTGCCTGGGGTTGGTATTCACAAAGCCCAGTTTGCCCAGGCAAACTGGGTTTCCACCCTGGCAAAGCTGGGAGGGGGTTCACAATGCAAATGAGGGGGAAATCCCCACAGAGCAATTCACAAAGATTTTGCTGTATGCAAAGGCCTTTTTCAAAGGCTCTTGAGTGCAGAAATTACCTCTAACCAAAACCTGGTGGTAATCCATGCAACCCTAGTGGTTGATGGAGGTACTACAGACCCCCGTACTCATTTGCCGACCCCTTAATTAAAAAAATAAACTTTCTGTAGTGTAGCGGTCCCTCCCTCTCTTGATCACAGATCGCTGTCCAAAAAAAAGCCATCTTCTATACTCTAGTGTCCCACCCCCTTCTTGATCACCAGTCCCTATAAATTTAACCCGTTTTCGACAGAGTAGTGTCCCTTCCTAATCCCTGTTTTCCGATTGCCAGTCCCATAAAAAAAATAGTGATAATCCTGTTGGTCCAGTGGTCCCTCCCCCTCCCCATTCTCCGATCTCTGGCCCCATAAAAAATACTGATAATACTGGTGGTCCAGTGGTTCCTCCCCATTCCCTGATCCCTGACCCTGAGAAATGGTCCCTGGCAGTCTAATGAACCCCCCCTCACAATAATTAACAGTCTGACCACCCCACTCCCCCTGCCCAACCCTCAGCCAGAGAGCAGCACAGCCCAACACTCACCACCACAGCTTGTCACCAACTGATCTCCCAATCACCATGTACTTTATAGAGCACTGCCCTCTGACAGTGATTGACAGATTACTGTCAATGGGCCATACTTTATACAGTATGCGGTCATTGGGAGATCAGTCGTTAACCAGCCATGGTGGTGAGTAGTGGGCTGTGCTGGTCGCCAGCTGTGGGTCGGCTGGAGGAGTGCAGTGGTCAGACTCTGTTTCTGGGTAGGGGATCCACTAGACTGTCAGGAGGTGACCGCTTTCACCGGGTCGGGGTCGGAAAATGGGGAGAGGCCATCAGCATTTTTGACGGGGCCAGGCATCAGAGAACAGGGAGGAGGGAGGGATCACTGGACCACCAGGATTATCAGTATATTTTTATGGGCCAATGATCGGAGAATGGGGAGGGAGAAGGGACACTACTCTATGGAAAATATGTTCTTTAGATGGGGATCGGTGATCAGGGAGAGTGTTGGGACACTACACTATGGAAACCTTTTTTTTATTAATGTCGGGTGGGCGATCGGTATGAGGGAAGGCACCACTAGACTACCAGGGACTGCAGCTGCGTGGGGCATGGGCTGGTGGGGAGGCACACAATGTCACACTGGTAACATGCAAATGAGCCCATAATGTGCATGCTAATGGTCACTAGCACCTTGCATGCCTAATGGGCTCATTTGCATGGCTACTTTTACGAATTGCACTTCAGCGTGTGAGCGCTATTGGCTGCAGGGCCATTTTCCTAGCTGTCTGTGGGGGAAGTACTACTGGGTATCCCGTTGCTTTTCCTGGGTAAGCACTGCCCCCACCTGCACCAATTCACAGTCAGATAGCACAGTGCGCTATCCAATTATGAACAGCACTTTCTGGCCCAGTGCAATGGTAAGGTACGGCGTAAACATTTGTGCTGCACTTTGCCCTGATTTGTGAATCCTTCCCCAGATGGGGAATGAGCAACAGGAGCTGATGAACTTCCAAGTAACAAAGAGCCTGTGTGCATGTGATAAGTAACGTAGATAAGAAATGCAGATTTAATGTGGAATAAAAGATCAGCGGTGTCCAAATATTATGTTTTTCAAACTGCTGTTTGTGTTGGCTGCTTTTTAAACAACGCTTGTTTAAGTCACATTCTGCTGACAAAATTACAAATTCATTCCTCTGTGACTGTCTGCACTCTTCTATATCAGTGTTTGACCTTAATTTATGCTAAATAAATAGGAATCCAACTACGAATTAAAAGGTCTGTAATTCTGTCTTAACATTCTAGAGACATTTGCAAACCATTCTAGCTTTGCTTTTATGGTTTATGTTGTTAGCACAAACTCTAGATGGAATTGCAGCCTTGCAAGTCACAGTTGCCTTTCATTTATTCAGTTCTCCAACTGTACCTAGCCTGAACCATATTGATAGCTTTGTTTCTTATAATTCACAGAAGTAATCTTGGAAGTTAAAAGATTATTTATATTATTTTTATAGCATTCTGATACTGCAAATACAGTAAGTGTACATCCGGCCAATTTTAATATAAAAGATCTCTGAATAGGATTTTATGTTATATTTAAGCAATAATGCATGACAACGTGTGTGTCATGCTTGGATAACATCATGCCTCAGGTGGTTGGGCATGAGGTCGCAGACCGAGTGCATCCAACACCCGATAAGTGACGTTATTCAAGCTTAACACACCCTGGAGTGCATTATTGCTATTATACAGTGACTCATTTATAAACAAAGAAAAAAGATAAAAAAAAGTTTTGCATTTTTTTTGCCCTTACTTTTGTGATGGGCAAGTACATCTCTTTTATAAAGTCTATAATTTCATGTTTCCCCCCTAGGTGGGGCTGCTGGTACTTGCAGCTTGATTTCTAAATCTTGCCAGCTCTCATAGTGTGTGCCCTGTCCCTTTCCAAATTTTTCTCTTTAATATGGTGTCCCCCCCCCCGACATTTTCATTTGTTTTCTTTTTGTTCTGCATGATACTTCGGTTCCCCTTCCTGATCCACCGTCTCCTCACAGTTTAATTCAACTGGCCTGCTGCATTCTCTGGGACTGGCTGACTTGACATGAAACTGCAAACCATGATGGATGAGGAAAAGCATGTGAGGAGTGAGGGAGATTTCCCAACAGGCCTGGTAAGTGTCTGGCAGCCTGTGTCAGGGAAAAATGAATGGGGAAGCTGGAACAACAGAAAAACATAGTTGTAGTGGAGTTCTGGACTGTGACTGAGTGTGCACTGAACAGTGTGTGAAGCAAGCTGCTGGTAGCGGGGATTATTTTTAAAATGAGATTTGGCTGTTCTGTGGTTTTTCCCTTGCTTGGATTAGTATAGGAGCAGTGTAGGCAGTCTTTTTTGCTTATTTTCTGTGTTTGAACAGTGACAAAGTGTCAATGGGGGGGCAAGTGGGTTGTCACAGTCGCTTGATTGGTCACTTTCTAAAGCAAGGGACATAGTGATTTGTTTTCATTTTGCAAGGTCATGTTGGTGCCGGACATTCATATAGTGATATTATGCTCAGATAGCATCACTGCTGAAGGTGGCCACTGACTAATCAGAGAGCCAAGCTTGCCGTTGTATAATAAAGGAATAATGCATGACAAGGTGTGTATCATGCTGGGATAACATCACTTCTCAAGTCGTTGGGCACGAGGCCGCAGGTCGAGTGCATCCAATACCTGAGACACGACATCATCCCAGCACGACAAACACCCTGGAGTGCATTATTCCTACTACACAATGGCTAATGTTCTAATACAAGAAAGAAAAAGAAAAAATATATATTTGTAAAACAATTTTTTACTTCATTTTTGTGAGTGGAAGTATATTTATACAAAAAGAAGTTCCTTTTTTTCTGTCTGTCATATATGTGGTGCTGTCTGGCCAGTTTGTAGATTTTTCTTCTGTTTGTCTATGTGTTTGCCTGTCCCACATGGTTTCCTTTCCTTTGCTCTTCTACCCTCCCCCCAGACTTGTGTCCGGTTTGCTGTTCTCCTGGTGTACTTTACTACTGTTTTAAACTTTGTACCGGGAGAGTATTTTACTAGTGACTTGAAGAGTAAGTGAGCCCAGGTGTAACTGTTATCAGAAGAGCCATGCTGTCATTGTTCAAACTCCAGTTCAAACTCTCAGACATCAAGAGGTAAGTTGTGCATTTTTCACTACAAGCTCAGTCATTGATGAGGAAAGGCATCATGAGATTACACAGATAGAAGAAGCGGTGCCAAAAGGTGTGTGTTTTTTTCTTTGTTAGCCAAGGACAGCATTTGGTTAAATAGAGATGTTTTGTGTAAAGGGGGAAAAGGGAACATTGTTTAACCAGGAGTAGCATACTAAGCCAAAGCTTGCTTCCAGATGTGACCTAGGAGCACAAGGAAGTTAAAGGGGAACTGTCATCAATAGGATTTCCTAATGTCTGAAAGCCCATAAAAAGCTAATTTGATTGCGCCATTATGTTGATCTGTGAATCTTTGCAGTCCAGAGTTATTCATATGTAAATCACCCTGTAATCAAGGGCTGGAGGCAGCCATGTTTTGGGCTCCTGACAGAAAATGATGTCATGGAGGGTCTAGGTCCTCCTTTGACTGCATTTACTGAGGTTCAGAAATGCACCCAGGTCATCAGGGGTTGGCAGAGGAGGGATGGGATTGAGCATCTGAGGGACTGCTCTCCCATCCCTGGGGAGGGTTGAGGGATCCCACCACTCTGTAGTGGCCCTCTGGTGATGACTCAGGGCACTACCAGAGTGGTGCACTTGGGGGTGGAGTGCGGAAGACATCAGCAAGTCATGCCTTTGATGTCATTGCATGCCTGCACTCCAAAGGGCCATTAATGGAGGAAAAAAGCTGGGCACGAGTGAGAAGCTTGATAGCCACACTCATACTGCCCGGAGGTCTGTTGTGGAATCGCGCTGAGGGTCTCTGGTCTTGGCCCAGCATGGAAGGCATAGGGGACCTCCCAGCGGGTCGGGTAGTGGCCGTACCAGACTTCCCATCATGAGAGTGAGCCTGCTGCCCTCTGGGCAGGGGGAGCTGATGGCTGGATGCCACTGCCATACATACCACAGCAGGAGAGAAATAAGGATGTGATAAAAAAAAATCTGAAGTCCTGGCAAACTGCACAGTGGCCATGCCAAGCATGGGAAGCTTGGACATGGTATGTGCAGTGATTTGTTTTACATTTGATGTTGTCTTGTGTGTGGTGTGATTAGACCCATGATGTTATGCTGGGATAACATCACAGGTTTAGCCCCAGACTGACCGATCAGAGGACAGCATTCTTTCTTGCCATTGCATAATTTTAGTTAATTTATATTATTGTAGACATAATACCAGCATTCATGTTGTAAACATAATACCAACAGTCAGCGATCAATAACAGATTTAGAAAAAAAAATATTTCACTGGTTGAAGCAATTGGCTTAAAAAAGGGGCCCTTTGAGAATTATATCAGCAAGTCATACCTGGGTTATGCTATAGACTACATGAATATAATTATTTTGAATGGCTAGTTAGGACCTCTATTGACCTCATGAGTAGCGTTCTGTAAAGGTCATACCAAGCCATGCAAAATAAATCATTTATTTTCATGCAGCCCATGGCATGTGCTGTTTATACAATACCATGAGCTGGTAACTTTAAAGATCAATAGCAAAGATTTATTTCTAATATTCATTTTCCATCTTTATTTTGTGAAAGTATAATAAAACTCAACATGTTGTAAATCATATTCAGTGTATCGTGTGTTTTTTTAAAGGTTCTCTACCATGCCACATTTTAGTTCCATGGTACCGATAAAAAAAAAACTGGCCACTTTTTTTCTCAATCTCAGTCAACTGCTGGCTACCATTGGCATCTGTCAAAGGCAGATATCAATGGCAGTAGCATGTGTGAACACCAAATAGCTGATCAGAACTGCTGGTGTGAGAGCGATTTGCTGACATATATTTCCTGGCAAACATGAAATGATACATTTTATGTCCTGGGCTAAAGAACATTTTATTTTTACCCTGTCAGTTCAAGTGTTGTAGCTGTATATTTTAAATTACATAGCACAAAATTGCTCTGTCAGAGCACTCCTCCACACACACACACACACACACACACACACACACTCACACACACCTATACACACACACACACACACACACACACACACACACACACACACACACACACTGAACAAAGCAGGCAGTTGAGTTTCCAGCCACTTGAGAAATGTTTAAACCATTTTTTACTGCATATGTTAGCAGTCAGATTTAAACTTTCTTATCTGATACACAGTACTCCAAAATCTCTGTGCTTGTACTTTCGTTTTCTTTTCATTTTGTTTATTTTGGTGGCATCTTTGTAGCACTGTACGAATCTTAGTTTCATACAGAACTGCAGCTCATCAACGCCAACAAAGGGAGCGGTCCTATCTTAGAAAAATCAGTTCTGAATTTCTTTTCACTTACAAGATTGTCCTTCAATGAAATCATCACAGCTTAGCAGTTTAATTTCTGTTATTCAATTTAAACTTGTTTTAGTTCCAAGAGTTTTGCCCATTGTTTCTGACACATAACAATGACAACCTGAGTTCTGCTTGTGCTCTGTAGTTTGCCATCTCTTTAACTTTGCCAAATTCTCTGAATTTCGTATCACCATCAAAAGAAAAAACAGTACTGACATTATAGGAAAAAAGAGTACACTGAACATAAATCAATATTATGAACTTAACTTATGAACGTTGTCCCAGTGTATTCATTTCACACATTAATTGTTAAAGTTTATTTTGCTGTCTTGCAACTTTTAATCTCAGCACCACCCCCATACACGCATACACAGCGTTATTCATAATGACCATTGATTTGTTTATGCAAAGATTAGCTGCCTCATAATTAACTGTCAGTTACAGTATATTATGAGACGTGCTCATGTTCTGATATGCTTGACCAAAAAAAAAATACAATCCTGTCATAATGCATCTCAGAGAACAAGTAGAACTCCGGCTGTCATTGTTATGTATTAGAGAAAACTGGCTAAAATCCATGACTAAAGCAAGTTTAAAACAAATAATAAAAATTAACCTGCTAAGCTGTGGAATTTTCTTTGAAGGACAATCATATAAATGTAAGGAGGCTGAGAACTGAGTTTTCTGAGCTGGGACCATATCCAAGGCAGCCAAAACAGTGAGAAACTGTCTGCGTTGAGGTCAGCGTGCAGTAGTTACGTTAAGAAAGGGATCGTTAAAATCAAAAATGTTCAAACAGGAACCTCCTTTATTACATAAGCACGGTAAACACATCAACAAATTGTGACCATAAAAAACTGTGCTGGAATGAAGTCTCACCCAAAAGTAGAGAGAAGGCACTGCAGATAGAAAACTCTGCTAGTATATTAACTGCTTGTGTTGTCCCAACAAACACATGGGTGCTTCTTGTGGTGCATGCTTCAGTATAAAAAGCACTGCACTTTGCCGACTAGACTGCAGCTGTAAAAAGCATATGAGACCCACACAGGCCTACACTCATTATCTGGGGAAAACGCCATGTGTCGCAGCAAGTTGAGTAGTGGAGCCGCACTTACGGGTTCGTGGGTAGGCGCTTACATATCGACCACCATCACGTGGTCATCTTCAGAGTGTGCCATGGTGACAAGCTGCAGCTGTGTGTGCAACTGAAATTCGCACAATGCTACGAGGATGCCATCAAAATAGGCAAAATTAACAAAAAATGAAAGTTCCAGCACAGAGATTTAGCAGTACATCAGACAGATATGTTAGGATGTCTGACTGCTAGCTCGTACATGCATACATACATACATACATAGAAATACAAAATCACACATTCCCCCATAATGCAAAGCATCATGGGTTGTATATGCAAATCACCACAAAACAATATGCTGGTTCAACTTTAAATAGAACTGCATGGTGGGAAGGCTTCTCACACAGTATGCTAAGGGTGCCAACAGAAGACATAGACATGTGTTTCATCCTACCAGGACTCATCACTGTGCCTTGTCTGTATGACACCCCAGTGGAATGAACCTGCTACCCTAAATTGGTTTATCTGGGTTGTGTTGTGGTGAGCCCAAATGAAACAAAAAACAAGCTAAACGACAATGACATACAAAGACAGATGTACAAACATACATATTGTCAGCAGATAAGGATCACTTCAGCCACCTAATCTGCCCTGTCCAGCCCTACCTACTGTGTCAACACTTGACTGACTTCTACTCCTGAAACCCCACCCACAGTATACTGTAAAGAACAATTTAAAAATTCTCGGGCAGCTGTACACTAAACTCAACTGCCTGCTTAGTTTAGTGTGTGTGTGTGTGAGGGTGGGGGGGTGCAATGACAGAGTGATTTTGTGCTAATGTAATTTAAAACATACAGCCATAACACTCAGACTGACAGGGTGACATTATCTCGAGTCTTGAACATGAAGTGTGCCATTTAACTTGCTGAGAAAAATATGTCAGCAAACCGATCTCACGCCAGCTGTTCTGATCAGCTGTTCGGTGTACACACACCCTACTGCCATTGACATCAGTCCTTGAATGAGATCAATTACAATCAGCAGATGGCCGAGATCAAGAAAAACCAAAAAGGTCAGTTTTTTTGTTTGGTAGCATGAAACTAAAATGTGGCATAGTAGAGAGCCTCTTAAGAAAAACAAAAGACACACTGGGTGGCATATTCAAAGGGGTTGCTCACGGCGAAACCCACTGATGCACCCCAGTGCGATATTCAGAAGGGGGTGTTGCGCTGCTCAAATCCCGATGTGCCGGGGCACATCAGTAATATATGCAGCAAAGTGTGGGGGGGGGCATGCCCATGCATACTCAGCACATCCCGATATTCAGCCCGGTATGTGCTGGGCATATGCTGGTGCAACCCCTATTTGTGACGCACACTGGTGTTCAAAGTTGAGCCTAAAAATAAAGGAGCGAGGGCTGGCCACCCACAGGTGAGCTGCTGTATTGCAGGGCACAACACGGCAGCTGCCAACTGTGGGTGGCCACCTGAGCTCCAGAGCCAGGGTCTGTCGACATTGCACCCCCCCATGCCCGATCGCGGGCATTGTAATAGAAATGATATCCCTGGTGGTCCAGTGGATCGCTTCCAGCCCGATCGTGGGCATAGGTATAATGAAAGTATTTGAAATTATCCCTGGTGGTCCAGTGGACCGTATCCAGCCCGATCGCAGGCTTTGTATGTGGAAAAACCCTGGTGGTCCAGCAGTACCCCTCTCCCCACCCGCCCACTCAGACCCACCACCCCACTCCCCCCCGGTCAGTGGTCAGCGACAGCTCCCATCCATAAGCAGCCCGGCTGCCGCCCGACTGACTTCTTACAGTATGGCTGTGCGCCCATTGGTCCACAGCGTGGGCTAATGGGCATGCACACTATGCCATACTACACAGCCAGAAATGTGAATGGATCCATTCACATATCTGGACTAGTAGTAACCGGTACGATGTGCACACCTACTGGCCCATGCTGTGGACCAATGGGCGACAGCCGTACTGTTTGCTGGCAGTCAGCGGGTGGCTGGGTGGCTTGTGGGTGGGGAGCTGCTGCCCGCCACTGACCAGTGGGGGAGTGGGGTGGCAGGACTGAGTGGGTGGGTGAGATGGGGGGAACTGCAGGACCACCAGGGTTTTTCACACATACGAAGCCCGCAATCAGGCTGGAAGCGGTCCAGTGGACCACCAGGGATAATTTCAAATACTTTTACTATACCTATGCCCGCAAATGGGCATTGGGGCACTTTGCTGCGATGTGCAGGGGGTATCAGTTCCCGATGGCTGCAGCCTGGCAGGGCGCCAGGCGCAAGTCACTGGAGATCGGTGCACCTGCATGCAAATGGGTCCATAATGACATGCTAATGGCCCCAGTTGCACCTTGCATGCATTATGGCCCCATTCGCATGTTCACTTCTGAGTATCACTCCTGCTGCTCCTAGTGCAGCTGCACTTGCGCTGACACAGCCCCCTGCTCCGCAACCGCCACTTGCTCTTGCTCAGTGCCACTGCACTTGGTACAGTGCCACTGCACCTTGTGCAATGTGGGTGGCCATGGTGCCATATTCAATGGTGCTGAGCCATGGTGCAGCACCATTGAATATCACCCAGTTCACGCACTTGCTCATCCCAGTTGTGCTGCGCCCAGCTTGCGCCCCTGCCTGGCGCATTTCTGAATATCCTACCCAGTGAATACAAGTTTAAACATGCTTTATTACACATTGACAAAATAAAGATGGAAAATGAATATTAGAAACTAATCTTTACCACTTCTCTTGAATGTTTTTGTGTCAGTTTGTACTGGAAAGAATGCTAGGAATAAAGAAAGATTCGGCTCAGAACATCATGGCACTGGAGTGAAAATATCCACTGTTCTCTGAGCTGGAGTGTAAATAAATGGTTTCTTTTTATTCCTGCTCCCCTGCCCATGAAAACAAATGTGTTTATTTGTGATTTGTTGTATCCACTGGCATTGTATAAAATACATTACTAACATTTGGTTCACCACCCCGTAGGCATCCCTCCCTCTTCCTCAGCAATAGACGGTAGCAGACTACAACATTACCAAGTCAGCCTGCCTTTGCTATTGTAGAAAAAAAAACTAGTTTACCTCCCCTGCAAAGGCTCATTGCATGACAGGTGATTTGCCAGTGGATATTAGATCAAAAATCAATGCCAACTCTAGGGTGCAGTAAATAGATAAAGATAAGATGGATGGATAGATTGCTAGATGGCTAGATAAAGATAGATAGATAGATAGATAGATAGATAGATAGATAGATAGATAGATAGATAGATAGATAGATACTTTAGATAGGTGAATGTGCAGACAGAAAGAGAGACAGAGGGACAGACAGACATACATAAAGATTTGTAACAGTGCACAATACTGTTAGCATTAAGGTAACTGAAGTCATAGCTGAAGAGAGCTGATAATACTTTGTACAATCTGAACTGAACTGTAGTGTCCTGCCGCTGATAATAATTTACACAATCTGAACTGAACTGTAAAGTGTCCAGCCACTGATAATAATTTGCACAATCTGAACTGAACCATAAAGTGTCCTGCCACTGATAATAATTTACACTATCTGAACTGAACTATAAAGTGTCCTGCCACAGGTAATAATTTACACAATCTGAACTGAACTGTAAAGTGTCCTGCCGCTGATAAGCTCTTCTATGATAAACCTTAGAGCACCAGGGTGCATAGCATCATACAGCTATATTTACTGCTTACTAAAGATGTTGTTGCAGTAATCAGACGAAGAGGCAGGACAGGAGAATGCATCTCGTACGAACACCTACAGAATTAAATAATCCTTAGTTGTATTGGAAAAAAAACACCTGCAACAATCTATTTGAAAAGTGCCCATACCTGTTTTTTTTTGTAATCAGTTTGACTTTTCTTGTCCCCTCTGTCGTAGTTCACAGTTGCTTCTGTCAGTATGTCAGTTGATCAGAGCATTAAATGACTTCTAGGAAGTGCAAGATTTCCTGTTTCATATTTGCGCTAGCTTGGTTTTTGTGTGTGTGTATTTTTTTTTTAACCTGCTGTTATATTACGGTTCATGAAGCATGTGACTTTCAAATAAATATGTTGTGAGTTGGAGCACAATATAAAATATGGAACACAAAAATAACAGACATATCTTAACAAGGAAGCTGGAGGACTTCTGGCCAGGGATCTATCTATTTGTTAAGAACAGGAACAGAAATGCAAGGAAAATCTCTATAAAATTAATTTACATAATACAGTATACTACAGTAATAGATTAGGATATGAAGCTGATTAAACATTTTTCATGTGAGGAATCCTCACATGGTCTCCATGCTGTGTCAAAAGTAAAACTAAGGTTTATAACATATTACATGAGATACGATGGGGCATGATTAACAGTATCACTACAAGTGGGATCCAGTGTTTATTAAATTGCTGAATATGATTCATGCTACTGAAAAAGCATGGAATAACCTTACTATACCACTGTAGCTAATAATAGTCCTGTAGTACTCCACAGCATTGCTCCACATTCTTATGATAACCTGCAAGAAAGAATCCTTTAAACTAGAAATAGCTTTAATTTTTATAAAGTGAATAAAGTTACATTTTTTTAATTCTATTGATTTTAAAAATTAAAACATCACTCATATGAAATAAACAAGTGCATACAAACATACAAATGTGCCAGCAGATAAAGGCCTTACAGTGTATCTCATTTGCTAAAATGTGCAGTTTACAATGCATTTAGAGAGAAAATTGCCCCTTCCCCATATCCCCCTTGACTCCTGTCAAATACCCTCCCCCCTACCTGCAGTCCCCCCCTGCGCTGCCCCAACTTCTCCTGAAGCTCTCTACCATTTATAGGGATACTACCTCTGACAACAACTAATTCCACATGTTCACCACCCTCTCAGTGACAAAGTGCCTTCTCATCTCCCTTCTGAATCTCCCTTCCCCCCCCACCAGCTTTAGGCTGTTACCCCTAGTGATCGTGTTTCCACTAAGGCTAAATAAGCCCTTGGTGCTCACCCTGTTTATACCTTTAAGGTACTTGAAGGTCTCACTCATGTCCCCGTTTCCCTTCTGTCCTCAAGAGAGTACGTGTTGGGTTTCCTGAGCCTCTTCCCATAGGTGTTGCCCTGCTGTCACTGGGTAATCTTGGTTACCCTTCTCTGCACTGTCTCCTACAAGTTGATATTTTTTTTCAGATAATGGTGCCAATACTGCACATTATTAGAGATGCAGCGAAATTAGATTCTGCTGGCGAAGTAATAAATTAGGACATGAAGCTGATTAAACATTTTTCATCTGAGGATTCTTCACATGGTGTCCATGCTGTGTCAAAAGTAAAACTAAGGTTTATAACATATTACATGAGATATGATGGGGCAAGATTAATAGTATCACTACACGTGGGCTCCAGTGTTTATTAAATTGCTGAATCTGATTCATGCTATTGAAAAAGCATGGAATAACCTAATTATAACACAGTAGCTAATAATAGCCCTGCAGTACTCTATAGCATTGCTCCATTTTCTTATGGTGACCTGCAAGAAAGAACCATTTAAACTCTGCAGTAGCTTTATTTTTCATAAAATAAATAAAGTTATATTTTTAAAGGACACCTAAGCCATCTTTTTTTACACATTTTGTTGTTTTTTGTTTAAAAAGACTCCACAGTCTTGTAAAGGAGAGGCTGTTGTTTATATTAATACTGAATCTGAATTTATTAAACCAGGATAAATGCAGTTTCATGATATCTGAAAATTGTAAACAGCCTCCTCTGATTCAAAAATCCTGCTCTAAGAATCCTAAAATGTCTGCCTTGATGATGTCAATGAAGAAAGAGAGATGCCCAGCTATGTAGATGCATTCTAGCTATGCTAACCATATTCAAATGTGAATAACTTTAACATTAAAAATGATAGCATGGTACTGTGAGCACAAACGTTGTTCAGCACAAAAATATCTACAAACTTATTGGTATTTTATTTATAGGTACCATTTAGTTTTTTTTTAAAGATTAGTAGAAAAGCAGCAGAAAATTCTATTATTTTTCACTTTTTCAACAAACAAATGCAAATAATATTAAAACAAAAAATGATAGCGTGATCCTGTGAGTACTACATTTCTTCAGCACAAAAATATCTACAAAATGAGTAGTGTTTCATTTATATGTGCCTTTTAGTTTTTTATAATTAGCAAAAAACTGCAGAAAGTTCAGTTATTATTCATGTTTTGCAACAAACAATGCAAACAGCTTTAAACTGAAAAATGTTGGTATTGTACTTTGAGCAAAAAAGTTGTTCAACACAAAATATCTATCAAATGAGTGTTGTTTCATTTGAATGTGCCTTTTTTTATATAATTAGCAAAAAACAGCAGAAAGTTCAATTATTTTTCACTTTTGCAACAAACAAATGCAAATAGCTATAAACTGAAGAATGATAGCATGGTACTTTAAGCACAAAAGTTGTTCAGCACAAAAATATCTACTAAATGAGTGATGTTTCATTTATAGATACCTTTTAGATTTTTTATAATCAGCAAAATATAGCTGGAAATTCATTTTTATTTCAATTTTTTGGAGATAAAGCATGTAAGTAATAACACATGGCAGGGTGTGTGGCAGTGCTAAATTTCCCAAGGTGGGTTGTGAGGCATGAGGTGCAGCCAAATGTCTTCTACCAACTGGGAAGTGCGATATATTATTCTTATAAAATCACATTACAAATTGTAAATAAGCGATAACACATGGCAGGGTGTTTGACAATGCTAAATTGTTGTATGGCCCAGGAGGGTTGTGAGGCAAGAGGTGCAGTTGAGTGCCTTCAGCTTCCTGGGAAGTGTGGTATATGATTCCCATAGGATCACATTGTCAATTGTAAGTAAGCTGTAACTCACGACGAGGTGTGTGGCAAGCCTAAATTGTTGCATGCACCAAGTGGGTTTTAAGGCATGAGGGACAGCTGGGCACCTTCAACCAACTGGGAACTGCAGTATATAATTTGACTAAGACTACATTATAAATTTTAAGAGATACATGCCACATGTCAGGGTGTGCAGCAAGGCTAAATTGTTGCTTGTCTCAGGTGGGTTGTGAGGCACAAGTCTCAGCCAAGTGTCTTCAAAAACCCAGGAAGTACAATATAAAATTCCCATAGGATCACATTATACATTGTAAGTAAGCAATAACACACAACAGGGTGTGTGGTAATGTTAAATTACCGTAGGCCCCAGATAGGTTGTGAGGTGGATTCTGAGGAACAAGGTGATGCTGAGTGCCACCAGCAACCTGAGAAATGTGGCTGTATCCACTCAGCTGCCAAAGGCACCTATGCTGCCATTGAAGCACATGCTAGAGATGTGTGAGAATAAGCAGGTGGCTGCTCTGAGAAGGACCAGGCCACTGGCTTTTTTGACTGGAAAAAGAGGTAACATTCCAACTTAAATGGCACATAGCTGAATGACACAAAATGAAAGCAGAAAATGGGAAATGGCATCAGAGCAAGATGTCCTTTAGCTCTGGATAGTATGGCAAAGGAAGTTTTCATGTGCACTGACTAAATGCAAGGAAGACAAGGAAGTGTTGATGGGTGGCTGCATGAGAAATGCAATGTGCCTGAGATCACTTTGCCTGATATCATAAAGTGGGAATACAAGAATTATTGGCTCAGTTTGTCATAGCGAGGCTGACAGAGGAAGGGAAAATAGAAATGGAAACATTAAGCATACAGCATTGTTGCACCCCCTCCCTCTGTTTGGAAGGCAGGAAGTTGGAGCTATTTGAAAAGAAAATTGCAGTTTGGTTAATTGAAGGAGGGCACAAGAACAAAACATTTTAACAATATTTCCAGTAGGGAAGCAGTTTATTCCATTTATGCCATACCTTCAATAAAAGTAAAAAAAAATTGAATGTCCTGACATTTTTTGCTGATTATTAAAGATCTAAATGGTATCTACAAATGAAACATAGAAACATAGACTTTGATGGCAGATAAGTACCACTTGGCCTACCTAGTCTGCCCATTTCCCTACCTAGAGGATAAGCTGCAGATCCTATTTAACCAACAGCCTATTTCTTCCTACCCCCCACAAAAATTGCCTTATGTCTGTCCCATGCATTCTTGACTTCTCCCACAGTTTTAGACTCCACAACCTCCTCAGAAAGGTTGTTCCATGCATCCACCACCCTCTCCGTGAAAAAATACTTCCTCACATTGCCCCTGAGCCATCCCCCTTCTATCTTCAAATAGTGTCCCCTTGTTCTTGCACATCTCTTTTTCTGAAAGATGCTACCCTTTTGGACTTTGTTGATTCCACTGAGGTACTTAAACAGTTCTATCATGTCCCCCCTCTCCCTCCTTTCCTCAAGGGTATACATATTAAGCTCCTGTAGCCTCTCCTTGTATGGCTTCTCTTACAGACCCTGCACCAGTTTAGTGGCCCTTCTCTGAACTGCCTCCATCCTGTCTATGTCCTTGCAGAGATGGGGTCTCCAGAACTGGATGCAGTACTCCAGATGGAGTCTCACCAACTGTCTGTACAGAGGATAACAACTTCCAGTTTTCTGCTGGTGACGCTTCTCCCTATACATCCATGTATCCTCCCAGCCCTCCCTACTGCCTTCTCACATTGCTTGCCAACCTTAAGGTCATCTGATATGATTACCCCAGGTCCCTTTCCATTTTTGTTGTTGTTACTACCTCACCCCCATTGTGTAATCTTCCCCTGGGTTTTTGTTTCTCAGGTGCATTACTTTGTACTTCTTTGCAATGAATCCAAGCTGCCATACTTCTGACCATTCCTCCAACCTTGCCAAGTCCCTTCTCATCCTCTCCATGCCTCCTTGTGTATCAACCCTGTTGCAGATCTTTGTATCATCTGCAAAGAGGCATACTTTTCCTTCCAGTCCCTCTGCAATGTCACTTATAAAGACGTTAAAAAGGACTGGACCCAGTGCTGAACCCTGTGGTACCCCACTAGTAACCCCTCTTTCTTCAGAGTGGACTCCATTTACAATTACCTTCTGTGTCCTGTTGTTCAGCCAATGTTTTACCCAGGCTACCACCCTGGGACCCACTCCCAGGCTGGTTCATTTGACTACTAATCTTTTGTGTGGGACTGTGTCAAATGTCTTACTAAAGTCTAAGTAGGCCATGTCCACAGCCCCTCCCTGGTCTACTACTTTGGTCACCCAGTCGAAGAAATCAATTAGATTCATCTGACATGACCTTTCTGCTGTCAACCCATGCTGCCTTGGGTCCTGTGCCCCACTGGCCTCTAGGTACTCAACAATTCTTTCCTTCAGAAGTGATTTCATCACTTTCCCTACCACAGAGGTCAAACTGACAGGTCTGTAGTTTCCTGCCTCTGTCTTGCTCCCACTTTTGTGAAGGGGAATCAGATCAGCCTTCTTCCAGTCCTCAGGTACCACACCATCCTCCCATGATTTGTTATAAAGGGTAGTCAGTGGTGTCACTAGTTCTCTGCTTAATTCTTTTAGAATTCTGGGGTGAATTCCATCTGGCCCCATTGCTTTGTCCACCTTCAGTTTTAGGAATTCTTTCAGAACCCTTTCTTCTGTGAAAGGACTGGAATCGACCCCCCTATCCAGAGTGCTTCTGTTAAATGGATTAGGCACCTCCCCCACTTCCTCTTTTGTGAATACTGAACTGAAGTATTCATTCAGTATCCCTGCTTTTTCACTGTCACTCTCTGCCCACCCACCATCCATTCTATTCAGCCTCGCTATCCCTCCCTTTGTCTTTCTATGCTCCCTGATATACCTATAAAAGGTTTTATCCCCCTCTTAACTGAGTTGGCTATCTTTTCCTCAGTTCGTGTCTTTGTGATTCTGACTACCTTCCCTGCTTCCTTCTGCCTTAACTGGTACAGTTCTCTGTCCTGCTCCTTCTGTGTTTCCTTATACTTCCTAAATGCTATCTTTTTCTCCCTAACCTTCACTGCCACTTCTTTTGAGAACCATAGTGGCTTTTTCTTTCATTTTGATTTGTTTATTTGCTTCACACAAAGGCTTGTTGCCTCTGTGATGGCAGTTTTGATATTTCCTCATTATTGCTCCACCCCTCCTTCTAGCCTGTTTGCTAGTGCTTTTCTAAGGCACTCTTCCAAGTTTTGACAAGATGTCAAAGTCAGCCCTCCTGAAGTCCAGAACCTTCACTTTTGTATGGCTTAACTCTGTAGCTGAGTTTATTGTAAACCACACTATTTGGTGGTCACTTGTTCTCAAATGGCTACCCACTTCTAGATCTGAGATCCTCTCACTGTCCCCATTTGAGAGTACGAGGTCTAAGATTGCTCCCTCATGAGTAGGTTCCAAAACTAGCTGACTGAGGCATGCCATCTGAAGGGCATCAAGAATGGCCCTGCTTTGGATGTGGCTGCAGCAAAGGTGCTCCAGTTAACATCTGGCATGTTAAGGTCCCCGATCAACAGTATCTCCCCTTTCTCTGCCATCCTAAGTATGCCTTCTATCATATCCTTGTCCATTCCCTCCCCCTGACATGGGGGTCTGTATACAACCCCTGTGCGGATTGTGATGCCATTTCCAGTCTCTAAGGTGACCCACAGTACCTCCTCTCCTCCCTGTTTACTCTTTTGTTCAGTTGCTTTTATCCCTTCCCTTACATAGAGAGCTACTCCCCCACCTTTTGCCCATCCTATCTTTCCTGTAGGTTGTGTACCCTGGTATGTTAACATCCCAGTCATGGTTCTCTGTTTACCATGTTTCTGTGACTGCTACGATATCCAGGCATCCCTCTTCCATCAAGGCCACCAGTTCAGGGAGCTTGTTGCCCAGACTACTGTTGTTGGTACTCATTCCCCTCCATTTCTTGATGGCCTTATCCCTTTTTGCCCCATCCCTGTGCTTATTGCATTTGTCACTTTCTCCATTTACCCTTGCGCTTCTCCCTATTGACTTGTCTATGTTGGTGTCTACTTCACTTAGTACCCTGATTTTTTGGGGGGGCTAGGACTTCCCTGCTTCTTTCCAGTGCCTCCCTCCTTGGCTAGTTTAAATGCTTGCCAATGAAAAATTTAAACCTATCACCTAGGATCCTGGTTCCCATCCTGGACAGATGCAGACCATCATACCAGTATATGCCTGCATCCATCCAGGTGGACCCCCCAGTCCAATGTTCCCTCTAATTTTCAGTCTCTGTGGGTGGGTGACTGATTTGTGTGTGCGGCACTTTGTGCAAAAAAAATTGATTCATGTGCGCAAATTGGGTGGCCCAAACAAGTGATATATTTTAATGTCAATAAACAGTAGAAAACATAACCAAACACTCAAATACTCAATGCAAAGTATTAATATACATTCTGACACAGTCCGAAGCTTGGATGTGCATTATGCACCATAACAGTATGGATTGGAAACATGTGTAAACTATGTACATTTTAAAGAGTCTTGCATGCATCTAAAAGGAGGGCTGCTGATGATGCATTGCTAAGAAATCAACATTTACTGTTTTTCTCTCCTGTCTTTCCCATTCTTACAGTGGACGTATATTTTATTAAGATCCATTTTTCCACCAGATACTAAAAACAATTTTGTTCGCATCAGCATATCTAAATGGTTTTCTTTCAAGCGTTTTTGTTTGCACTTAATGCAGTTCATGAGGCTGAAGTCTCTTTCACAGTCAGCACTAGAGGCTTGGAATGTAGTAGTAGTAGTACAATTTATTGTTCAGCATAAAGCAGTTACAATACACTAAAATCAGGACAAATACATAGTAAATATAAATAGACAATAAATAAATCAACAAGGAACTTAAGTATCTTTACAGTGCAGTTCAATCTAACAGTGTCCCTTGAGTACCCTTTCACACAAAAAACCTCCACAGGACTTCAAGTCCTCCTAATAAACTTTACAAATGAGCTGAAGTTAAAAATCTTGCAAAGATCTCTACCATGTTTTTCTCTTTCATAGTAAACAAATATTCCCAAAGATCCTCCAGGGGGAGACTGAGATCACCTAACAATCCACCCAGCATTTTTTTCCCAGTTGATTCATACCTAGGAGGACACAAGAGTACCACATGTTTGAGATCATCTATCATCTCCACTCCACATTTACAATATGGAGAAAGTACCCCCTCTCTTTTTTGTCTGAAATGAATGCACTGAGCATTACAATTTTCAGTTCTGAATCTTGTATAGATTCTCCTTTGTTTAGGACAGGTTAAAATAACACCCATATAACTTAAGCTTGGAGAGTTGAACATGACAAGAATTTTTGTCTAAGTCAATAAGCCTTAATTTGACATCCTGCCTAATCTCCTCAAATGGTCTTGTGTAAATTTTATATAAGAGGTGGCCCAATCTGGCCGGCAATATTGTTTCCTTCATAAGTTGAATAAAGGGATGTACATATCCCATGCTGGCCAATTTGATGGCTTCTTCTACACATTCCTGGATATCTTTGTTGGGGCAAAAGAAAGTTTCAGCAGAAAGAGAATCTGTCATTCACAGATGAGAGAAGTCAAGGAACTTTGTCCTAACTCCAAGGCAAGAATACAGCTTGGAGTTCCATTTGGCAACATTAAGATGTATCTATAGAGTTTATTCAGAATTATTTCTAATTCTCTAACCTTAGTATGACCCCAGATTTCAGAGGCATATGTCATGCTCGTTCTTATTTTGGCATTAACAACTCTTAATACCCTTCTGACCGAAGACTTCCCCATCTTGCTGTTAAATATTTTTAGGGCATTTACAGAAGATCCCATTTTAAATTGAATTGCCTCCAAATGTTTGGTCCAAGATAGGCTATAGGCAAAACGGACACCTAAATAGTCATAACACTTAACAGTGTCTATATGGTTACCATTTAGCCTGAAGCCTACAGTATTCTTGGTTTGAGAGCAAAAAACTACAGTGTTGGTCTTGCCGAGACTAACTTTTAGTTTCCTTTGAGAACAAAGAGATTCAAAGTGAGCCAATTTTCTTTTAAGACCTAGTACTGAAGTAGAGAGCAAGACTAAATCTTCTGCATATGCTAAACATTCAATCCTTTGATCATTAATTTTTGGAACATGAAAATCTGGGTTACCAAACTGATCCAAGACTGTATTAATAGAGATGTTAAAGAGAGTGGAGGGCCAAAATACACCCCTGTCTGACCCCCACATTTGTCTGAAATCTATCAGATGACCATACTGATTATACTGGACCCTTGCCCACATGTTTTCATACACTCTAATAATAACATCAAGAAGTGAGGCCTCCAACTTCAGATCCCTTAATGTAGCCCAAAGGATTTTTCTACTAATGCTGTCGAAGGCCAAGGAGAAGTCTACAAAGCAGCAATATAATCTGTTTTTTCTCACTTTAGTATACTTCCAGATCAGGTGCCGAAGCACGTAATGGTGTTGTATTGTAGAACAGTCTTTCCAGAAACCGTTCTGTGCCTCATTCAATACTGCGTTCTCCTCGACCGACGACAGCCATCTGCCGAACATTATCCTAGAGAAAATCTTTTTTGAAACATCTATACAACTAACAGGCCTATACATTCTTGGGTCATTCAGATCCTCTTTTTTAAAAATTGGGAAGATAACACTACCTGCCCAACTGGCAGGGCAAGAGTACCCCTGAACCTGGCCACTAAACAGCAAAAGAAAAAAGAATCCACCAGTTGGGAAAAACCTTATAGAGATCACCCAGGACCCCATCCGCCCTGGTGCCTTTTTTTTTTGCCTTAAGCCCAATCAGTGCCATCCGGATTTCGTCCTCTGTGATCAAGATAGGTCTTGGAAAAATGTCATCCTCCTGTATTTTGAAAGCATCAGGTGTCTCCTGCTCTTCATGAGAATAATAGAGCTTGGAGAAATGAGATGCCCAAATTCAGGTGTAATATAGGCTTCAATCCTATTGGCATATCTATTATATCCCTGGGCAACAATATTCCAAAATCGCCTTCCATCCCTACCCAAAACAGCCTGTCTCAGTTTTTTCCCAAAGTCCCTGAGTATGTTTATGTCTCTCCCATTCGAGAATTTTCCTACATTTTTATCTTTCAGTCTTTAGCAATTTAAAATCTGCTGCAGACTTATTTCTTTTCTTCTTATGCTGCCTTAGTTTCCTCCAAACTCTTTCTTTGCCTGTAGGCATACCAAATGAAACCAAGACTTTTTATAAAGGGACCTAGGACGGTACCTTGTTTTACATCTAGGTCCAAGTAAAGAATGAATTGTTTCTCAATTCTCCAAAATATTAAAGGCCTAACTTTTGTCCAGGACCAACTCACGAATATCACCTAAGACTCCTGTACTAAGAATTTCATTGAAACTAGCTTGATGAATTGGACCCCATCTAATCCTTCTCTCGTTTATGACTTCCAGACTCTCTTCCTGTTGTGCCTCACTCCTTAAAGTCCCAAAAGGGCATTTGATGTTAATTACAATAACACAGTGTGCTGATTTCAATCTGTCTATGACCTCTAACTTTTGGATCAGCTTTACTGCTTCCAAATTGGTCCAAACCTGATCAGGGATTAAAGAACCAGCAGGTCCTCTATACGTTAAGGATCCAACTAGATCTCCCTGAGTTCTCCCATTTAAAATACAGAAATTTCTACTGGCCAAGCCCACTAGCAATCCCCTACCTCTGAGGTTAGATTTTAGATCCTGAGCAGTCCTTGTATATGAGATATTTGGATTAATTATAGATATTTTATGGTTCATATCTGAATATACATCCTCCAAAAAATGAGAAGGAATTCTGGCATTAAAATCTCCTGAAATAGTTATAGGACAAGATGTACTCTCATCTAACAATTCGTCAAGTGCCATTTTCAGATCCTGTATGAAAAGGTCAGTGGGATCAGTAGCTGTATTGTGAGGGGGAAAGTATATATTGCAGAGAATGATCTTCTCTTGTCCCTTGCTAATCATTAGAGCCAAAATACCCTCTGACTTAGTAGAAATTTTAGTGATCTCAACATTTAGCAAGGTTTTGATAAAAAAGGAAATACCCCCTTTAAACCTTCTAAACTTTTTTATCTTTAGTTGCTGGCAGAGTAGAGACAGAATACCCAGCCAATTTGGGAGTTACATTTTCTGTACACCATGTTTCTTGCAGTCCAATAATATCAAAATTATCCAGAAATCTCACTACTTCAAGGTCAATTATTTTAATATAGATGCCCTCAATATTCCATGAAAGTATAGAATGGGCATCCACATCTAGATCCCCAGTTCCCTTATCCAAATCTAGTTGGCATTCGGAGTTCATTTGTTTGATATTATCTGCAGGCTGCATTTGTCAGGCTGAATCAATAACTGTCAGCAACGAGTAGGTATTAGGGTCAGTTAGGTCTCCAAAGTCAATCAGGGGGTTATCTGCCTCTAAGATTGATTCAGGGCAATCCTTTGTATGTGTCAACCCAGAAAAGACTTCACCCAAGTCTAAAGTGTTAACTAAATGTATTTCCAAACAGTCCAGCTTGCTGGCCAGAGAAAGCAAGGGTATGATGATTTTTAAATGTAATATCAATCTGTGTTGTGGGCTCAGGATCTCCATATAACTTTATGGACTCCACCATGTTTCTGGAGATATAAAATCCTAATGTTCTTTCCAAGAGCAGCAACAAATCTTTCCTAACTTTCCTATGGGAATCCTTGAGTGAAACCTTCCACTCAAAGATAGTTATGGTCCTACTCAATAATACTTCTCTCTGCTTCAGTACATGATCCTCTATTACTCCCAAGATTTTTCTCTGTGCTATTGTATCCTTCTCCTCTGCACCTCCCTATGGAGAATCTCTTCTGGGAAGGATAAGACTCTGTAGGAACCTCTGTACATGATAGCTTCATGTTTAGCTTGGAATGTAGCACATACATCAATAAATTTAGCCACCATGCTGTACTGCATGTTAGTCAAAGCAAAGTGGCTCATGTCAGTAAATGATTTTAATGATCCTCCCTTTATTTTTTTTAGCAACTATAAATCTGAAGTCATTGTACTGGCTAACAATTTCTGCCTGGTCCATTGATGAAAAATAGTCCTGATATTTGATGTACAGTCTCTCAGTATTTGATAAGCCAAACTCAAAGCCGCAATGTGGCATTGCTGCAAAATCAAAGGCAGATCAGCCAGAAAGTTCACCTGCAGGAAATCGGCTGTCCAGATTGTCACATAACAGGCCAATGAATTGAAAAATTGCTGTTGTGCTTACTTCAGCTATACAATTAGCCAAAAGCAGTTTTACTGGTTGGCTTCAGTAGACAGTTTCACCCAGGTACTGGCTTCTGATCTTTTTTATTTTTGCCCTAGCAATCTGTACAGCTTCAACTGTTGTTAGACCACTTTTCTGAAACATCTTAGGCACCGTTCGCACTAAGGCATTTGAAACGGTTCTGAGCGCTTGAACCATTTCAAGTGCGTGCTGGCTCGGATTGTGTTCGCACATAACTCGGTTGTAGCCGCAATTTTGGAAGCATGCTTAAACCCTGATGAGACCAGGGATTGAGCACGCTTCCAGAAATCCGTTTCAAAAGTGAAGTGAGCTACTCACAATGTGAGCAGACAGGGTCAGATCCATTCGTGTTTGTTTATCCTCCCACCTCTCGATCGTGCAAAGCATCATGGCAAGCAGTTGTGCAAGTGCTGCTGAATCAGAATAGAAGGGGAAATGGATTAATAGTGAGAACACTGTAGCATGTATCAGCTGAAATGGGTCAATGAAGTGGACTGCAGTGTGAACCCTGCAACACGGTAAGCTGTAATTCATTTTCAAAAACGGATTGCTGAAACATGCTGTAGTGCGAACAGGGCCTTAGACAACTCTGCCAACTCCAAAAGTACATCATTTAATACTGTTGCAGCAATGTGGTATTCTGGGTTGGACAGCTTCTTAAAGCAGTACTTAGCAATGGGATATTTGATGGATGCATGCATAATTGTATGTGATGTCATTTACCCTAGGTATGGTTTACAATGACTATGCTGGGTATTGTCAAGCTCAGTTGGGGGTTTAAAATGTATTTTTGCAATGTAGTGAGTGAGTCAGTGTGATATGAGGAAGGAGATGCATTTAGAGACCATATTTCTCTTCTATTCCGGATCCATACTAAGCGTAGTCTGAATTTATGAAATTAAATGAATAGGAAATTTTTTGCACTGCCATTTCATGCTCTCCACTTTTGAATTACTGTCCCCATGTAGCCAACATGGGCAACCTTTTACAAGCACTGATTCATTGAATCTCAAATGTGTATATAATGTGAGACCCCATTTTAAAGAGAGCGCAATCTCATCTCTCTAGACATATGTACAGTTAGTGTCTCATCCTGCTAATTGAGAAGGTTATACCCATCCCAGCCCCCAACAAATACATAAAAAAGTGACACAGAAACAGACAGTAGGTTTCTGTGATGCTTTTATTGTAAACAAAAACTATAGTTTTCCTATTTTCTTGTACAGAAAAAAAAATGAACGCTCTTTCAACGGTGAAGCTTTAAATCCATTATAAACACATTTTATATGTGAGACACTGCTTGGGGAGGAGGCAGATTACACTAAAGTTGTGCAACTTTAAAACCGAAATAATATAATACACACCCTATGTCAGAGAATCTCTGCATTGCTTTGTTGGGGGGCATCTACCAAACAAATAAAACATGCCATTGCTGTGAACAGCAGGGGAATACTGTTCACTATCAAGTACTGTCTTACTGAAAAGAGGTGTCAAGCCGAAAACATTGATGTAACTGCAAAGCCGATTGGTTGGAATTTTGCCAATCGGTTCCTTTGTTCTATAAGTGGAAGCGGAAGCTGAGATGTCTGGCTTGTTAACTGCTGGCTTGTTAAAGTTAATGGGTTGTGGCCTCAGGGGTGGGCATACAATATTTCTTTCCCATTCACTTTCATGTCCTGCAATCTGAGTCTTAAATCTGAGTGATGACTGTAGTCACTACTTCATGAACATGAGGATCTCTGTCAGCTGCTTTGTGCGCTACTACTGAAGCTGTGTGCGGGTTACTTCTGACTGTTGTGCGGACACACATGCGCGCACCTTAGGGGGAACATAGCCCCAGTCCCCAATGAAGCCAAATCCCTGAGCTCTGCACCAGTTTTTCAACCACTGATTGAATCCCATGGTGTGGAGCACCCTAGCCTCATCCATGCCATAGACATGGAGCACCTCCGAGAAGGTTACCGTGTGTGCTATTTGTCTAAGGCTCCTCCCTATCTCCACAAATGCTTCTTGAACTGCTCTGATCACTTTCTTAGCCAGGTAATTTGTCCCTAGGTGGACAATGACATCCAGCTTCCTCCCCTGTGCAGCTGCTTCTGTGATCCTGAGGATTTGCTCCCTGTCCCTCTAAGCCATGGCACCAGGCAGGCATCTTACCTCCCTCTCCCCTTCCTCCCCCAGTTCTACCTTCCTAACAATGGAGTCCCCCACCAGGAGTTGTTTCCTTCCCCTGTGAGGTCCCATGCCACATTTCTGTGGGTCTCCTCTGTGGAGGTTCCTGGCATCCTCCTTGGTCTCCACTGTGGGTGCCTCCATAGAGGAACCACACTTTTCCAGAACAGCATAGAGATTGTGGAGAGGTACAACTGGAGGGATGCACCACTGTTCTACCACCCTCACCCTCCCTGAGCCCACTGTGGTCCAATTGCTCTTCTTTCTTTGCAACCTCTAAGGCAATGGCAGTGACCCTGGTGGTCCCTGGGTGGGAGAGGAGGACCCACAAGTCTTGACCAACTGAGCCTGGAGATGAGCAACCTCCTCCCTCAGCCCAGAGAGTTGCCTGCAGATGGAACAACACTGCATCCTCCAGAACATCTCTCGGAAGACTGCTGGTCCACAGCCACTGCACTGCACCACTCGCATCATGTCTTTTTTCTGGTCCTCAACTGTTGTTTGGAATACTTACTCTTTCCTCTGTTTGTTTATTTTCTTTTTTTTCCTTTTTTCTTCCCTTACTTACTTACTGCCTCTGTGCTCTTTTAGCTCCTGATCTTCCTGTTCTAAGACAAGAAGTTCCTATAGTTCTCAGTAGTCTCCTTACTTGCTCAGAATCAGACCTCCAGCAGCTGGAGGGGGGGGGGAGGGCGCGTAGAGCTACTCTTGCCCACCATTCATTAAATCGCCATTCATTTGATAGATATATTTGTGCTGAACAACTTTTTTGCCCAAAGTACCACGCTGTCTTTTTTCAGTTTAAAGCTATTTCCATTTCTTTGTTTGCAAAAAGTGAAAATTAATTGAACTTTCTGCTGTTCTATTGCTAATTATAAAAAAAACTAAAAGGCACATATAAATGAAGCACTACTCATTTTGTGGATATTTTTGTGCTGAGCAAATGTCATGATCACAGTACCATGCTATCATTTTTTGTTTTAATATTATTTACATTTGTTTGTTGAAAAAGTGAAAAATAATTGAATTTTCTGCTGCTGCTTTTTTTTACTAATTTTTTAAAAAACTAAACAGTATCTATAAATGAAACACCAATCATTGTAAAGATATTTTTGTGCTGAACAGCTTTTGTACTCACAGTACCATGCTATCATATTTTCATTTTAAATTTATTTGCATTTGAAAACAGTTATCACAGCTAGAATACATCTGCCCAGCTGGGCATCTCTCTCTGTCTCTCTCTCTCTTCAATTACATCATCATGGTAGCCATTTTAGGATTCATGGAGCAGGATTTTTTAATCAGGAGAAGCTGTTTACAATTTTCAAATGCCATGAAACTGCATTTATCCTGCTTTAATAAATGCAGTTTCAGTATAAATGTAAACAGCCTCTCCTTTACAAGACTATGGAGTCATTAAAAAAAATGTGTAGAAAAGATGGTTAGGTATCCTTTAAGTCTACTGTTTTTAAAAATCAAAACATCACACATAGGAAATATACAAGTACATATCTACATACAAATGTGCCAGCAGATAAAGGCCTTACAGTTTATCTAGTTTGATCAAATGTGCAGTTCCCACTTCATTTACACAGGAAACTTCACCCATATCCCCTTTGACCCATGTCAAATACCCCCTCTCCCCACACTTGCAGCTTCCCCATTCACCCTGTCCCAAATTCTCCTGAAACTCTCCACCATTTGTAGGGAAACTACCTCCTGCAGCAACAAATTCCACATGTTCACCATCCTCTCAGTGAAAAAGTGCCTCCTCATCTCCCTTCTGAACCTTCCACCCACCAGCTTTAGGCTGCTACCCCTAGTGATTGTGTTTCCACTAAGGCTGAAGAAGCCCTTGGTGCTCACCCAGTTTATACCTTTAAAGTACTTGAAGGTCTCAATCATGTCCCCCCACTCTTCTGTCCTCAAGAGAATACATGTTGAGTTCCCTGAGCCTCTCCTCATAGGTATTGCCCTGCTGGCCCTGAATCATCTTGCTATCCCTTCTCTGGCCATCTCCAGCAAGTTGATATCCTTCTTAAGATAATGGGACAAATACTTCATATTATACTCTAGATGCAATCTCACTAGAGATCTGCACAGTGGCAAAATGATTTCCACCTTCCTGCTGGTGATTCCTATGGCTTTTTAGCCCTGCATCCAATTAGGTTTGACCATTGCCTTCCTGCACTGTGCTGAGTATTTCAGGTCACTCATCATAAATACACCCCGGTCTTTTTCCTCCTCTGACCCAGTTACCTGCACACCACCCAACCAGTATTTGGTCCCTGAGTTTTTCACCCCCAAATGCATAAATTTACACTTTTAAATGCTGAACCAAAGTTGCCAAATGCCAGACCACCTCTCTAGCCTAGCTTGGTCTTTCCTGAGTTCCTGTCTCCCCTCCTCAATGTCCACCTTCCTGCAGAACTTTATGTCATCTGTGAGAAGAAATATCTTAAGCCTGATGCCATTCGTAATGCCACTTAAGAATATGTTAAACAACATTAGACCAAGCACAGAGCCCTGAGGGACCCCGTTGGTCACAGGCCTAGCTTCTGAAAAACCCCTGCCCCACACTACAACCCTTTGACGTCTTTCCTGTAGTCAAATTCTGACCCACTCAATGAGCTTAGCCCCCACCCCCAGGTCTTCTAGTTTCCTAACCAGTCTTCTGTGAGGCATAGAGTTGAAGGCCTTGATGAAATCCAGATACAGGATATCAACTGTTTGGCCCTTGTCCACTGCCTTGGTGACCCAGTTGATGAAATCAGTGAGGATCAGGGCCGGCCCATCAGCACATCGGTGGTGCTACTGCTTGTGATGCCAGTGACCCAAGTTCAGGAATGAGCTTGGGTCATGGGGGCAGGCCGGGGGAGAATGATCATACATCACAGGGGACAATCTCTGTCACAAACCCACTCAGCAGGTCAGCCCTCTACTCCCAAAGTGCCAATCTCTGAGTGCAGTCTTGTGAATAGTTAACAGAAACAGGGTAACCCTCTTGTCTGTTTTGTGGTTTCGAATCAACCTTTGGTCTCAGTTCTGGAGGGATTCAAACTGTGAACCTCTTGCTACCGTACCCAGTGCACAGACTCAGATAATTCTGTCTTTGGGGGGGCAGATATCTTTGCCTATGGGTACTTAACCAGGTGTACAGAAATGAACCCTTAAAAACTCAAATAAAGACCTCAGATTAATCTTACCTTTTTCCACTTTGGTATCACCATTCAAGCTTATGCACAGTGTCTGCTTTAACCACATATATTTCACTAGTTAAAGGAAGAATTTCAAAGAGAGACCAAGTAGGCTCTAAAAATAGAGTTTTACTAACATAGATAAAAAAATATGTAAAACATAAAATACAGAACCATATATCACAAAACATACAAATCTTTTTAAAGAACAAGGTTTTAACAGTGCAATTGCTACTACAGTACTTAGATTTTGTCTCTCTCTACCTGTATACTTGCTTGAAGTGCTCAAAGATGTTTCTTTGTCAGAGTGTAGATCAAAGTCTCTGAAGGAAAACAGAATACTTGTTTAAACGCTGGCTTTGCCCACCTCTTTGCGTGAGGTCACCTAGCTCCTTCTCTGGTTATGAAAAATCATACACCCAGGATATTTTATCATATTAGAAGGTAAGATAATTAAGATTACATCAGCAGAAACTCCTTTCCCCATGTGACTTCCCCAATCAAGTCTGTAAATTTCCTTTCATCTATAAGCAGTATCCTCTCTCACACAGACATCAAAGCATTTATAACTTCGCACCAGTGTCACATAATCCTGCACTCTTCCCCTAAATGCCATAAAAGTTTATGATTTTCCTCTTAGCAACTACAGCTATAATTAACTTAGATAAATAGGAGATCCTTGACTGAGGCCTGTTCTACTCTGTAATTAGCTTCTGGCCTTCCAGGTAACACCTTGTATCTAAAACCCGTGTGTGTGTGTGTCATACTCTCATGCTGTTTCAGCATTTCTCATGACAGACAGTCCATAACACATTTTTATATTACAAAAAATGATAAAGTGATCAGAACTAGTTGTCCAAGTGTCACACTCTCCTCCTCCGGGGAGGAAGGGCTCCATTTTCCACAATGATACTGCCACCTGGGCCACCATAGATGGCAGTGCACCTGCGGATGGTGTTGGCAGGAAGAGATGTTGTTGACATCATTGGGGGAATGTGCACATGGTGTGCAAACAAATGGGTTGGCTTCACTGTAGGCAACATCCCAGGAGGGTGAAACACAGAGGAAAAATCTGTGACCCCAGCAACTCTGCCATGAAGATGGCCCCAGTAAATCCAGACCATCCCTATTTTACCAGCACTGACCCTACCTGACACAACTAGATGTCCAGAAATCCACCTGGGAGGGGCACAGCAAAGGCTCCGTGGAGATAGTTGGCTGTGGCTGGGTATTAGGAGTTGCTCTGGAGGTGCCTGGAGGTCCCAATATGCAGGGAGCATAAACAGTAAGCAACAAAAGAAAAATCAATCAGGTTTGTCTGGCAGGACCTCCCCAAAACAAACCCAAGCTGCCTCACACCCCGGAGCCCATTATCCTCCAGAAAGCAACAGTCTCTCCTTCAGGATGGTCTCCATCAGCCTACACACTATCAAAGTCAGGCTGACCAGCCTGTAGTACCTTGGCTCATCCTTCAGGACACATATGTGGAGAGACATCACATGTCTAGTTCTCCAATCCTGGGCTCAATCCCAGAGTCTAGAGAGGTGTTAAACAGGTCTGCCAGGGGATCCGCCACAGCCTCCGGCAGTTCCCTTAGGACACTTGGGTGTACACCATCTGGCTATGGAGATTTATGTACCTTCTTAAGTACCGTGTCAGCATGAATGATGCCGTTCATGACTCCCCCTTCCCTGTCCCCACCCCCACCCCATTCACTTGTGGCACATGTCTGTCCTTCTCTCTATTTGTTAAGTACATCCACTTTCTCTTCACTACCCTCTGCCAAAAAAAGTTTTCCATTAATCTGATTATTTCATACTTGGTGTTCCAATTCTCCTTTATATATATTGGAAAAAGGACTTCTCTTCTGGTTTTACCCCCTGTGCTAGCTGTACTTCATTTTTAGCCTTTGCCACCCTAATAGCTTTGTTTGCCTCTCTTCACTTAGCAGAGTTATCCACCTTATCCTCTTCTCTTTGAGTATGTTTGTACTTCTAGAAGGCTGCCCTCTTGTCACCTACAGCTTTTACCACCTCCTTTCCAAACCAGCTGAGCTTTTTGGCTTTAGCTTTCTTACTTTTGATTTTGACACACTCGTTAGTGGCCTCCATTAGTACCTCATTTATTATTGCCCATATCTGTTCTACTTCCATTTCCCTTTTGATTCCAGCAAAGCAAGTGTCTAGAATTTCTTCCATTCTGCTAAAGTCAGCCTTCCTAAGGTCCATAACTCTTGTCTAGGTTCTGATCATCCTCCTGCCCATATCCAGGTGGAACCATACCACGTGCTGGTCACTCCTTGCAAGTGACACTTCCACTTTCACATCCTGAGCATGCCTTCAGTTGGACAGGCCCATATCCAGTACAGCTCCCTCCCTAGTTGGTTCCAAGACACCCTGTGCCAGGAAACCACTCTGAAATGCCTCCAGCAGTACTTGCTCCCTAGTGCAGGGAGTAACCTGGATATTCCAATCCATCCCTGGTGGATTAAATTCCCTATTATCACTACCTCCCCATTACTGGCCATTTCAGTGCTTTGAGACCCTAGTACCCTATCCAATTCCTTTCCCTGGGAAGGTGGCCTGTAGATCACCCCCATCCTTAGTTTCATCCCCCAGGGAGTTGTATCTGTAACCACAGTACTTCGGTCTTACCTTCTACTGCTTCCTCTCTGGTACAAGTTATCCCTTCATTCATGTACAGAACCATGCCTCCTCTTCCTGTCTCCCTAGCCTTCCTATATAGTTTATACCCAAGAACTGCGAGGTCCCAGTCATGCTTTAGTGTGGCCCATGTCTCTCTGATGGGCACTATGTCCACCTCTCTGTCTTCCACCAGAGTCTGTAAATCTGCCATCTTGTTTCTCAGGATTCCAGCACTCAGAGATACCACCCTCCACCATGACTGGGGACCTCTTTTCCTCTTGATGTGCCCCCATCACCCCCTCTTCCTTCAGTCACCCCCCCACCTTCACTTGCTTCATCTGCCTCCTCCCCAAGCTAGCATAATTGGCAGGGAGGCCTATTGGCCCTCTCCATCAGGTAAGTAAGGGTGCTATGCACCCTGATTCCTCCCCACTGTTAGTTCATATTGAGGTTGGTCTCTATGCATTCCTCCAGCTTGCCCTTCAGGAACCTTGTACTCGGTCTACTCAGATACAGCCTGTCCAGTACATAGAGGCCTTTGTTATCCCAGTTTCCTCCCCAGCCCCCAACAAGAGTGAGGGAAATAAAGGTAGAGGACCCACTAGCTGGCAGCAATCACCAAATGGTGTGGTTTAATATCATGATATGCGGGGAGCCAGAGAAATCAGTTACTCGGGTGGTAAATTTCAAGGGGCAGACTTTGGGAGGATGCAGGAAGTAATGAAAGGGAAACTGAGGGGCATAAGGCAGGAGATGGACGTAGAGCAGAAATGGGATATTATTAAACGGGGGATTACAGAGGTAACAGAAGCTTACACCAAGGCACAGAGAAAGAGGAGCAGAGCAAGAAAACCATGCTGGTTGAACAGCACGGTTGTGGAGGTGGTGACGGCAAAACAAGTGGCGCACCAGAAGTTTAAGAGGATGGGGAAGGAAGTGGACATGGAGGAATATGCAAGATGTTTCAGGGAGGGGACCAGAAAAGTGAGAGAGCCAAGGCCCAGAGGTAGCTGAGATTAGTACAGGAAATTAATTGGGGGGGAGAAAGACTTTTTCAGATACATCAGGGAGAAAAGGAAATTCAAGGAGACAATAGCGAGGATAAAGAGAGGTGGGTAGTAGATGGAAAAGGGGGTGAGCAAGCAGAAGCACTAAATGAATACTTTTGCTCAGTGTTCATGGAAGAAAGGGGGACTGCTACCAGCATGGGCTGGGAGGGTGGGGACAGAGAGAGAGGAGGCAACAGATAAAAGAATTGAGGCAAGCAGAGTCCTAGAGGGACTGAGCACACTGAAGGTATACAAGGCATCAGGGCCAGATGGTATCCACCCCAGGGTGCTTAGGGAGATGGCAGAGGTGTTGGAGGAGCCGCTGGTGGATCTGTACAGCACCTCACTGGAGTCAGGATGTGTGCCATTGGACTGGAGGATGGCACATGTAGTACAATTACACAAGAGTGGGCCAAGGGATGAACTGGGTAATTATCATCTGGTAAGTCTCACCTCCATAGTGTACAAACTCATGGAAATGATACTAAAGGAAAGACTGGTGTCGAACCTGGAGAGCAATGGCCTCCAAGATGTGAGGCAGCATGGGTTTGTTTCAAGGAAGTCTTATCCAACCAACCTCATACAATATTATGACTGGGTGACAGGTGAGCTGGATAAGGGTCATGCAGTGAATGTTCTTTACTTGGACTTCAGCAAGGCCTTCAATTCAGTGCCTCATGAATGGCTTTGGGAGAAGCTAACTGGTGTATGGGTAGGGCCAGAAATGATTAACTGGATTACAAGCTGGCTGAGTGGAAGGCTGCAACAGGAGGTGGTGAGAGGGCAGCTCTCAACTCCAAGGCCAGTGACAAGTGGGGTGCCACAGGGATCTGTGTTGGGGCCAATATTGTTTGGGTTCTTCATATCAGACATTGCTCGCGGGGTGGTGAGCAAGGTAAGTCTGTTCACTGATGACACCAAAATCGGAATGGTGGTGGATGGAGAGGAGGGATGGAAGCAGCTGCAGGGGGACCTACACAAGGTAGAGGAGTGGTAAGAGAGGTGACAGCTGTGGTTCAATACATTGAAGTGTAAGGTTATGCACTTTGGGTTGAAGAACCCAAGGAGAGAATACTGGCTGGGGGGGGTTAAGCTGGGGATCACTGAGGAGGAGAAGGACCTAGGGGTAATGATAACAGGGACCAAGAACAACACTGCCCAGTACAGGAGAGCAGCTGTAAAAGTGAACAAAATGCTGGGGTGCATAGTGAGGGTTTTTTCATCCAGACGAAGAGAGGTGATCTTGCCCCTCTACAGGTCGCTGGTAAGGCCGCACTTAGAGTACTGTGCGCAGTTTGGGAGGCCATACCTAAAGTGTGCTATCAGGCTACTGGAGGGGATGCAGGGGAGGGCAACAAAGATGATATGTGGAATGGAGTGGAGAGACAATGACAGCAGGCTGGGAGACCTGAATATGTACACCCTGGAGGATAGAAGGGACAGGGGGAACATGATAGAGACATTCAATTATCTGAGGGGAATCAATAAGGATGGGGCAGATGGGGTCCGTAAGTTAAGGATGGAGAGGGTCACCAGGGGGCACAGGCTAAGAATAGAGAGGGGAAGATTTAGGAAAGAAATGAGAAGACACTTTTTCACAGAGAGGGTGGTAGCAAAATGGAACTCCTACCAGAATGGGTGGTATCATGTAAATCTGTGAACAGCTTCAAAAGGGCATGGGACAGGGAACAGGTGAGAGTGAGGGTGGGGGATGGCAGTGGGATGACAAAGGGGAGGGGAGTGGGGCAGCTGCAAACTAGGGGTGTTGGCTGCACACTCTAGCAGACTTAGATAGACCAGGTGGTCTGTTTCTGCTGGCACATTTGTATGTTCATATGTACCTTTCCTTTTCACTCCACCCCCTAAGCCATCCATTAAATTCCTTTATCCTTGCCTTCTTTGGCATACTGACCCTCAGAACCGGAAGCACCTCTAAGAAAGTTACCATTCTCCCTGCTCACTGCAGATTCTCCCCACTTACCTGAACCTCTCTTGCACCTCGCTCACCTCACATCCTACAAAGTCATTCAACCCAAAGTTGTACTATGATATGGGGCTTCCCTCCCCCTGCCCCATGAACTGCACTATCAGTGACCCATTCTTCCTGCCATCATTGCAAGCATACATTCTACCATCCTGCACCTCGGCCTTGACTGTTTCCCTCCCCATCTCCCAATTCACAATTGAATCACTTAAGATTACCACCTTCTCTCCTTCATTCTGGGCCCTCTCTCCTCTCTGTCTATCCTACTGCCCTCACCCAGCTGCCTCCCCTTTCCCCACTTGTCCCTCTTGTGTCCCTTCCAATTTACTACCCCAGCTGTCCTTTTTCCCATCCCCTCCTCCCCTGCCTCTCTCCCTCGGGTATGCCCTCTGTCTTACCCTTTTGCTCACTCTCTCCAGCCTACCCTCCACCCTTCTCTTATGCTTCACCTCTGTCCTGCCTTCTCATTCTCCCTTGTTCTCCCACTCCCCTTCTCCACCTGTCCAGCTCCTCTACTGGACTATTTTTCACCCCCTCCCTACTTCCCCTAGTGCATCCCACCCATTACCTCCCTCCCTCCCTATCCTACTGTCCCACACCATACCTCCAGGTTCCCCCTCTTCCTCCGTATTCAGTGGGAGGAATTTGATCTGCATCTTCAACTATCGAGATGGTCTTACTGCCCCCCCCACTGTGCAGTCTTACTCTTTTCCCTTCACTGTAATCCATCTCCCTTTTCTAAGCCTCTCTCATGCTGGGAAGGGGGACCCCCTAGGACCTGTCTAGGCATCTGTTCTTTCCTCCCTTCCCCTTGGCCCTCATCCACTTATTGCCGTACCTACTCCTCTCCCCTTTCCAGCCACCAAGCCTTGCATCCCCTCTGCCCACCTTTCATCACTCTATATTTCCCCCCACCATCAGTGCACCTATGTCTTGTTTCAGCTGCCACACCTGTGCCCTCAGTTGACTAAACTTTGTGCAAACCAGGCATCTCTGTATCTTCCAGAGTGGTTCCAGAAACACCACAGCTCTACATCATCAGTACCCTACAACCCTTCCCACTCCATTGTGCCCCAACTGCATGCCCCACCCCACATGCTAAGTTTCTAGGCCCTCCTAAAAGTGTGCTTAGGTGACCCCTTTAACCTCTTGTATCTTCTGCTTTGGACTATTTGTAGACTTGCTTAAGGAATGTGCTGTACACCTTCCTGCTAGCTTTCCTGCCTGCTAACTCCCTATTGGCTGACCCTAAATAGGAAGTAGCTGAGATCCTCAAATATCATTGCTATCCCACCTGCTAATTCCCCTGTAGGGTAACCCTAGATAGTGAATATCAGAGATCCCCATACCACTGCTACCACTAGCTGCCTACTTTGCAGACCAAGATGGAGAGACAAAGGACAGTTACACAGAGAGTCATTGATTGTTGTGGGATTCGTAACTGGGACCTCCTATAATACATCATTTGGGGGAATACATTATGAAAAAATACCAGACTGAACATATGCTAATATGTACAGCCTTAAATATTGTAGACTTTGCACACCTAATGGCCAGGACGACTATATCAAATATATGTTTTAATCATAATTACCCCAGGTACATATGTAAGCCCCTCCTCCTGGTGTCTAGGGATATGCCAGGTGGTAATTTGATGGGAGGAGGTAACTGTACAGCCAGAAAACAGTCCAAAGCAAAGACAGGAAACAGTACCTGGATTCCCTCGGGTGTTGTGGGTGATGGATTTGCTCCATTGGGGTGCCCTCGGACCTCCAGGGAATACAGAGATGGTACACTGGAGAGAGGACACTGACCTTCACCTGCCTGGCCTTGCCAACTTCACCAGCAGACCTTTGTCTTCATCAGGCAGGACTCTTGATGTCCTCCTCGATGGTGTATTGGTTCATTGGGATCACACCATAGAACACACTGGGAACATGGCCATGGAGGCAAACTTCTTTTAGCAGCAAACAGTTTCTTCAACAAATGAGGTAAACACCAAAACTGCAGAAACAGGAGATCCCATTTAATGAACAGCTAATATGAACAGGAACAGTCACTCCATGGAGCAGTAAATCACAAACAACTTGCTCTGGACTGGTAGGGTCATATTATAAGCTAATTTATTCTCTGGACTAAACAGGTCACATGACAAGCTAAATTCCAGGGTGCTACCTATAGCCTAGGCAGTTACAGTCCAAATGCAGCTAGCAAAACTCAAGGCCAAATAAGGCCTTTAACAGCTGGCAGCTTAGCTTGTGACCGAATTAGGCCACTAGACACAGAACAGCATTTAATCCTTTCTCAGATACAGAGCTTCAACCTTTGCCCAGGGTCAAAAGTAACCAGGGGCTGTCCCTGGACCCCCCAAACCCCACTGGCACCCATATCACAGTCCATCCATAGCTTGCAACAGTGAAGAATCTTTGGGACCAGGGTGGAGCCAGAACCCCTGGAATCCCTCACCTCTTTAGTTGGCATTTCTTTCTTCCCTTCATCTTTCCTCCGATATGGGTCCCATTCTACATTACCCATTTCTGCTCTTGTCCCTTAACAGCAATGATCCTCTTTAATTGAAGCTGGGCTCCCAAACTGGTACAGCACTTGGGTTCCGCCCCACAGGTAGGGCTCCAAAACCAGACAGCCACCGCCTTATCCTTCTTCCAACTGCTGCATGGACCAAACAACACAGCCACACAGCCATGAGGGTGAACGTCCCAGTCAGCCATGCCCTCCCTTGTATCCCCTAACCACACAGGCACCAAACCTCCTGAGGTCCAATCATGGACCGATCCAGAGGAGCCAAAAAAAAAAAAACAGTCTCGGAGTGCACTGGAAACTGGTAGTCTGATTTAAACTATTTACACTTGGCCCCAATCGGTGCCAACTGGCACCAAAACTACTGTTATACTAGGAGATACAGACATACAGAAAGCTGAGGCCCATTTTGGTATGTCTCCGGACAAACTGGTAATTTCCATGTTTATTTTAACAGGATTGAATCGAGTTTATGCTTAAAGATTTTGTGATCTCTATTATCAAACAAGGAATTAAGTAATGAGTTCCACAAGGTTATTATTCTCTGATTAAAAAAGGATCTCCTTTTATTATTTTTTGGCTGTGTCAGAGATAATTGATATCTGTGGCTTCTTAAATTGCATACTGTGTGACCCTGAGCAAGTCACTTAACCTCCTTGTGCTCCCAGGTCGCTCCTGTAAAAAAGCTTTCAGCTTAGTGTGCTATACCTGGTTAAACAACTAAATTAAAAAAAAAATTACAATTATGTTTATTATAAGATAGATTTAATAGTGTTAGTAACTCTTCCTCCCCACATAATTTATGCATAAAAAGTACATCTCCTCTTATTCTGCTCTCCTCCAGGGAATACATCTTTAATTAGTCCAATCTTTGATCATAGCTCATGGTCGATATGTCTTCCACCATCTTGGTAACCCTCCGCTGCACCCCCTCCATTCTATTTACATCCCTTCTCAGGAATGGATTCCACAAGGGGGAGCAGTAATCCAAATGAGGCCTCACATAGGCCCTATAGAGTGGAATAATGCATTTTCTATTTCTGGATGTAAAGCTTCTTTTTATGCATCCTATTAGCCTGTTTGTTTTATTAATGATGTTATTGTAATGTGCATGAAATGTTAGATCTGAGTCTATTATAATACCTAAGTCATTTTGTTGATTTATAGGTTTTATTATTTGTCCTTTTAATGTGTAACCATGATGCAAGTTATTTTTTCCGAAATGCATAACAACGCATTTCTCATTGCTGAATGTCATTTGGTTTTTTACAGCCCATAATTCTATTTTTTTTAAGTCATTTACGAGTTCTTGGTAATCTTCCTTAGTATCTACCTGGGCTGTTAGTTTGGTGTCATCAGCAAATTTTATGGCTAAACTGTTTAAATTTGATGTCATATCTGATATAAATATGTTAAACAGCATCAGTCCCAAGACCGATCCCTGAGGCACCCCACTCATCACCAATCTCATGCCTGACACATGACCTTTTATACGAACACATTGAGTACGATTTTTTAGCCAATCAGTTACCCAATTTGTGATCCAATTGTCAATACCAAGTTTGTCCATTTTATCTTTTAGTAGTCCGTGTGGCACTTTATCAAATGCTTTACATAGGTCACGATAAATTACGTCTATAGCTTTATTATCTTCTATACATTTACTTATGTGTTCATAAAAAAAAAAAATGTTACTTGTTAGACAGGATCTGTTTTTTCGAAAACCATGTTGGGATTTGTCTTCTAATCATTTTACTTTTAGGTAACTTTCAATCCTAGTTTTTAATATTGTTTTGAACATTTTACCTACTATACTTGTTAAACTAATGGGTCTATAATTTGAAATTTGTGATCAATTTCCCTTTTTAAAAATTGGTGTGACAATTGCAGTTTTCCAGTCCATTGGGACATGCCCTGTATTTAGTGACATGTTAAAAAAGTTTATGTAGTGTGTTAATTATCCATTCTTTAATTTCCTTCAATAACCTAGGATGCAACTTGTCTGGACCAGGTAATTTATTTGTGTTTAGTTTGTTTAGGTTGTCCATAATCTCTTTTTTAGTTATCTCATTTAAAGTACCTTTTGGAATTTTGTTGACTATTGATGGATATGTTTTAGTATTGAAAACTGAACAAAAGTATTTGTTGAATTCATCAGTACTATCTTGAAGTGATATTTCACTATTATCTGTACTCAAAAGGCGCCGCTGCTTCTTTAAATATCCTAATCTTAGTGGCCTCGCATGCGCAGTGCATGTGGGTCTGCCATCTTTATTTACATTTAATTATTTATTTTCACCCAGAGCAGTCCCAAACCCAGCCATCCCCAAAACCAGATCTGAGACCACTCCCACCAACCCTGGAGGTATGGACACAACCCCTCCGCATGGGCTGAGCCTGAAAAGGCTGAGACAGCAGGGAAACTGGCCACAGTTGCAAGCCAAGCCAATGGGGAGTCGCTAAGCGTGAGTCCCACTCAGATCCACAGGATCACCAGCAGCACAGGGGAGACCGGAGACTGCCACCCAGAGGTAAGCCCACTTTGGGGGGTTTACACACTCCCCCTGCCAAACACTCACCGTCCTGGTGAGCCAAGACTTGGCCAACTATTTACACTACTCTTACTCTAAACGTAAACTAGCACTACCTATCCTAACATTAACCTGGCTTTCTAAACCACCCGGGAATTACTGTTTCTACTGGGTGACCACCAACCAGACCTACGAAAAGACTCAAAAGTTTGACCTACCCAACGGTGTCCCCAGTCCCTCAGCTAATCCCTACCAGAAGCTCAGCCTGACTGACAGCGTCCCAGGTTTTTCTCCCCTCACTACGTACTGATAAACCTATATACGGATTGCTTTTAGTTCATACAGCGGCATCCCAAGTTCCCATAGCTGTAAAACTTTAACATTAGTTACCACTTTATAGCAAAAGCACAGTACTAAAGCACTTTAGCTAATTGAAACCTTGCACACACAGCAACATTTTGTTAATTCCCCATACTAATATATCCCCCCATTTAAACCATAGCATGTATTTAAACAGTGGACCACCTGTCCCAAGTATGACATTAAAGAAGTACAACATTCAAACAAGAAATACAAATTATAGCAAAGTGCATAAACAGTTACACCATTGTTTTTTGTTTTGTTTTTTTTTCCAAATAAGGTACCATTTCTACCCAAAAGCACACTGCCCATGGAAAAAGTTTGCAAGTCTCTATTAGGGGCTGCTTTTCTGTCCAAGCCAGTTGAGCTCTAAATAACAAGGGGCAAACCACTAAAGAGACCTGAGCCCTAGGTCAAAGAGGATGTCCCCAAAGTACAGTCTCTTTTTACACTCCACCACCTGCTATAGTCCCAGCCAGTGACAGAAATATAGAAACATAGAAACATAGACTGTGATGGCAGATAAGGACCGCTTGACCCACCTAGTCTGTCCATTTCCCTACCTACAGGATAAGCTGCAGATCTTAGTTAATCATCAGCCTATTTCTTCTTACTCCCCACAAGAATTACCTCATGTCTGTCCCATGCATTATTGAATTCTCCCACAGTTTTAGACCCCATAACCTCCTCAGGAAGGCTGTTCCAGGTGTCCACCACCCTCTCTATGAAAAAATACTTCCTCACATTGCCCCTGAGCCATCCCCCCTCTATCTTCAAATTATTTCCCCTTGTTTCTTCACATATCTTTTTCTGAAAGATGCCACCTTCGTGGACTTTGTTGATTCCACTGCGGTACTTAAAAGTTTCTATCATGCCCCCCTCCCTCCCTTCTTTCCTCAAGAGTATACATATTAAGCTCCTTTAGTCTCTCCTTGTATGGCTTCTCTTTCAGACCCTGCAAAGCACTGGCAGTTTCATGAAGAAATGGCATGAAATTTCCCAGTTCAGCATGCCATTTTAACTATGCAATTCTGAACAGTCCGACTAATGGGGACTTTCACAGCATACCCAGAACCCAATTTAAAGTTCACCATGGCCAGGCCACCCCAAAATCACATCCCAGATGAGCCCCTACATTGAAAGCCCTCCTCTTCTGGTGTCTAGGAATATGCCAGATGGTAATTTGATGGGAGGAGGTGGCTGTATGGCCAGAAGACACAGTCCAAAACTAAGACAGAAAACAGTACCTGGATTCCCTCGGGTGTTGCAGGAGATGGATTGACTCCATTGGGGTGCCCTCGGACCTCCAGGGGATGCAGAGATGGTAAAGTGCTGGGAGGACACTGACTTTCACCTGCCTGACCTTGCCAACTTCACCCACAGGTCTTTGCAGACTGTCTTCACCAGGCAGGCCTCTTGATGTTCTCCTCGATGGTTCATTGGGATCACACCCTGGAACACACTGGGAACATGGCTATGAAGGCAAATTTCTTTTAGCAGCAAACAGTTTTTTTAGCAAGTCAGGCAAACACCAAAACTGCAGGAACAGGGGACCCTATTTAATGAACAGCTAATATGAACAGGAACAGTCACTCCATGGATCAGTAAATCATGAACAACTTGCTCTGGACTGGGAGGTCATATCATTAGCTAATTTATGCTCTGGACTGAACAGGTCACATCAGAAGCTAAATTCCAGGGCACTACCTGTAGCCTAGGCAGCTACAGTCCAAATGCAGGCAGCAAAATGTGAAGCAGAATAAGGCCTTTAATATCTGGCAGCTTAACTTGTGGCTGAGTTAGGCAGCTAGACACAGAACAGCATTCAATCCTTTCTCATACACAGAGTTTCAACCTTTGCTTAGGGCCAAGAGGAACCAGAAGACTGTCCCTGAATGCCCCATAACCCACTGGCACCCATATTACAGTCTCTCCACAGGTTGCCATGGCAAAGGGTCTTTGGGACCAGGGGCAGAGCCAGAACCTCTGAAACCCCCCACCTCTTCAGTTGCCAGTGCCTTCTTCCCTTCACCTTTCCTCTGATATGGGTCCCATTCTGCTTTACCCATTTCTCTCCTTCTCCCTTAACAGCAACATTCCACTTTAATTGAAGCAGGGCTCCCAAACCAGTGCAACATTTGGGTTCCACCCCAACAGTAGGCCTCCAAAACCAGACGGCCACCACCACGTCCTTCTTCCAACTGCTGCACAAAGCAAACAACAAAAAACAACATAGCCAAGCCAGCGAATGCCTCACTCTGACCTCTTCCTCTCTGCACTCCCTTTTATCCCCAAACCAAACAGGCCTCAAACCCCCTGAGGTTCAATCACAAAATGATCCTGAGGCACTAAAAAAAAAAAATTGTCCCCGAGTGCCACATGGGACTGGTAGCCCCATTTAAAATTTTTATACTTGGCCACAATTGGTGCCAGTCGACACCGAAACTACTGTCCTTAAAAGTTGCAGCTGCTCCTTTAAATTTCCTGTTGTCTGCACTTTATTCCATTCAGTGGAAGATACGTCCACAAACAGGTTATGTGGAAGGGGCAGGGCAACCTCTCCATACTAGAATGAACTCACACAGACATACTATTAATAAGAATATGACTGAAAAAACAGTGGGGCAGCACTTCTCTTAGACTGATCATTCCATCTCAGATATGTCGGTAATGGTTTTAAAAGGACATTTCACCCATCACTGAACAATTAAAATCCCTTCAATATCATTTCTGTACTGCAGTGACCAGAACTAAATGCCGTACTCCAGGTGTGGTCCAGCCGAGGCCTTGTACAGGGTGAGGGTCACGTCCCTTGATCCACTCCTTCAGGCCTTCCTGATGTATCTCAACTTTGAGTTCACATTTACAATCCATTTAGGCTTTTGAAATTAATGCACAAATATAAGAAAAATGTTAAAACTTAAAAAAGTGCAAAGTAATCAACATAAAGCCAGAAAACTAACACAGACATATTTTTAACGACTGGTAAACATAAACAACACAAACTACAATAAAAGGTATCTAGGTAAATAAAATACATCAGAGAGGGAAACACTCAGGTAACATTATTTATTTATTTTATTTATTTAAATGTTTCACCAGGATGGCACACTGAGCAACAAGTTGTTCGTCTCCCAGTGCGACCTGGGGGCAGAGGGGAACATGAGGATAGTATACAGATATTTGGTACACAATATAGATATACAATTTGATTACATTCAATAAAGTGAGCAGACTATACAGAAGTACTGAAAAGGAGGAATGCTAACAGGTATGAACTAGATGGACACAATGCTAACAGTCATGAACTAGATAGACACGATAGCACAAATATCTTTAACAAACATTTGGTGGGACATAGCTTTGTAGTTAGAAAATGGCTATATAGAATACAAGAAGCTTGAACTAGGGCAAGATTGCAAGAAGAGACACAGACAGAACAAAATTTGCAAGGTGTAACAAAAGTGCAAGGTTGGTTATAAGTGTATTAGAGATTAGGGGTTAGCCAATAACTATGGCTAGGAAGGGGGGAAGGGGGGGTGATGATTAGTTGGTGAGAGTTTGGAAGGAGAACATTAGCGAAAGGAAATACGCATGAAACTACTGAAATGGGTTTGGGTATAGATACCTACATTTCTGAGACTGGAGTGATTCAGAAATAAATGAAGCTCATTAAGTGCAAAAAATAGTCAGTTCTGCCAAAGTCCAACTGTCATGAATGCAGAGATTTTAAATAATTAATCAAATTTCTGAGTAATCAAATGTCTTTCGAGGAAAATAATTTCCGGATGACAGCATCTAGAGAGATGTACATATCCTTTAATACTGGACCCAACCATTAACCTCTACTTTCCCTGAAAAATGAGTACACTAATGCTACTTAGAAAATGAGCTAAGAAATCTGCAAGCTCTGATTGGCTGATAGCCCTGGCAAGGAGGGCATCTATCAGACAATAGAGCCCAGGTTTAAAAAAGTGCCAGACCAATCGACCTGATTGCCAGTATCAAGGTGCTAATTTTCAAAAGCAAATTCTGCCATGTTTTTCTTCTCGAATAATGAGCAAGCGAGAGCGCCCCCCACCAAAAAAAAAACTGTCACCAGACACATGGACACTCACAGCACTTAACACAATTCACATTTCATTTAGCATGTGGCACAGCCCTTTCTCCTGTTTATTTCCCAGAAACTGAAAGTCCTGGTGCTCAGTCATTCAGTCGTACCCTGACCGGTCTGTGTGGCACTTGCTCTCTGCTGACACATACAGTATAAGCGGACATAGTATAGAATGCTACACCATTTTTCAAAACTTGTTTTCATAAAAAAAAAAAAAGCATCTTTCTTTAGTTCAAAAGTGTAGCGCTAGCATGTCGTGTGCTCAGCGCTACCGTCAGCTTCCCAGCTCGCCTTGACTGCAGCCCCGTTCGACCCAAGAACAAAACAGTCATTTTCTTTTTAATACTTCACCCCGAGAACCAAAATGGGCAGCTGGTGTAAAGCTTTTAATGTGCCAGCAGGTGAGATGAAGGAGGGCGATCTTCCGGATGAGAAATGTGCCACTGACTTTTACGAACAAAACTCTCATTTTTATACTGCACCCGAGAACTAAAATAGGGAGTCAGCATAAATCTTTTCATCTGCCGGCAGGCAAAATGCAGGAAGGGGATCTCCCCGACCAGAAATGTGCCACTGATTTTTTTTTCTAAAAAAAAACTCGCAGCCCTTTCCCTCTAAAACAAACAAAAAAAAACACTACTTTTACAAGGAACGCAGGAACGCTGCAGCATATTGTCTGCTTAGTGCTAGTCTGACCTCCTTATGTTGACTAAACTCCCACTGAAGCAAAACACAGGAACACCACGAAACAACGTTTTTTCTTTTCTTTTATTTCTTTTTTTGTAAGACAGCAGAGAACAGTAAAATAATAAAGAAAAAAACAGATTGTAAAACACTACAGAAAAAAAGCACTGGGCATACAAGAGTACAGTACCCCCTGTTGGAAAGCCATGTAGAGGAACTATTTTAGTACAAAACTCATATTAGACTAATTATTTAATTACAATTTCTTTTATTACATTTATGTTTTTTTACTGTTCCCATTTTCTAAGTGCAATAATACCCTCCAGGGTAGGCGGTATTGTGTTCTACCGGACCTTCCAGGGGCTATAAGGCCCTCTGCCTGCGGCGTTGGGCCTCATTACGCCCCTGAGTGGTCCGGGATAGCACAATACCGCCCACCCTGTCGGGTATTATTGCTTACATGTTTTAAATAATCTACTTTGTTACTGCATTTACAATAAGGAGACACAATGTTACTGGGTTTTTGACTAAGAAAACATATAACTATTATACATTTCTAGATAGAATCTTGTGAGAATGGTTCCCAGGGGCGTAGCCAGGATTTGGTGGTGGGGGGTTTCCCAAACACTTCTAGGGGGGTCTGGGGGCATGACCCCCCCAGAAAATTTTGAAAATGTAGGTGTTAAATGGTGCAGTTTTGTGCATTTTAAGCAATAACTTAAAACCGTAGAGTCTTAAAAAGTATCAAAATTCAATTCATCACTCTCATACAGCTCTGCAGTCCCAGGTATTACACCCAGGTGTTTCTTCTAAATTTTTTTTGGGTGGGGGACATTATAGGAGCATATTCCTAGGGAGGTTAAGGGATGCTTTGAAGGATTGAGGGGATCCGATTGAGTGGGGCAATGGTACAAATAAGACGAATAAAGAGAAGTAAAAAAAAAATTGAACCAGAAGTCGAGAACCCCATGGTCATTTTTCCATCACCCCATATTATCATTTTTATATAGCCCTCTTAGTTTATGTTGTTCATGATGTGACCAGCCAGCCAGCCATGTTTTCATTTCCTGACCTTAGGCCCCCCCTGGTCACATCAGCCCCAGTGTGATGAATCAGCACAGAATTACTGTATAGAAATCCCCACTTCTAGGCCACTTTTAGTTTACCAAAATTGCCCTCCACCCTTATAATTTGTCCTTATTGTCTGGTCTGCTGCCACAGCACTGACAATTGTTGGGTCAGACCCTCCCCCCACACTGGTAACTTTTCCTTTCCCTTCCTGAATCCATGTTTAGTGTTAGTTTTTTGCCCCATTTCACCTCAGTGCTCAGCTGCAGTGCATTTTTATTTCAGCTACCTGAAATATCCTCCCTCCTGACTTCACTGCTGCACCCCGCTCGGTCACCCGTCTGCCTCCAGGCTTCTAACACCATCTCACTGAAGGCCTGTAATTTTGCCTGTCCCAGTGAGTACGCTGGGGCCTGAGTTCCTTACTGTGGCCTTCCCCGAGATGCCCCCCTGCTGCTGAGGCTGTCCATTATTCCCCCGTCTACCAGACTTCAGCTGCCATGTTGAATCTGCCTTACGGCCTTGAACACATTATGGGCAGCAAGCTAGCTGCTCAGAGCACCTCCGGGGCAGGTCCAGAATGAAGACTACCAAGAGAGTGTGTGCATTCGGCGCGCGGCGGCTCTCATCATCATGTGACTGTCAATCTGAAATCACACGTGATGCAGATCTGGGGTGGGATGAGACCACTTCGTGAGCAAACCGAGCACTGCCGGCGGAGGCAGGGCTTCATCAGCTGACCATCCATCAGGGTTTTTTTAAAGTTTAAATGCCTGAGAATCGCTGTGTTGGTCGGAAAAGTTATGGCCATGGGCAAGGCAGCACAGTCTTGGTTTCAGGAGGCAGATCGATTGTTTGTAAGTAAATCCGGGGGGGGGGCTGCATCACGAGTGACTCAACTCTCTGTGCAGAGTCTATGGCTAAAAGAATGAAAGATTTTTTTGGGGGGGACACAGTTGGCAAGCGGGAGGTGTGAGGGGGTTTCTGAGCACCCAGGAAACCCCCCTAGCTACACCCATGGTTCCCCCCTTTGTGTCAACTATAAAATTCAGATGCCCCTTCTCCCATCAAATATTTTAGGTGTCCTATACCAAAGATGTAATTTTGGACTCAGATACCTGCTGCATGTCTGCCTGTGTATCATCATTAGCAAATCTCTTCTTAATCTGAGTTAATTATTTCTACCAACAGAATTTTAAAACAGGCAGTCATATTTCAAGCCTACTAGACCAATTGTATTTTAATAAATAAAGTGACTGGAAAATGAAAGCAAACTGAGGAATATTTAATCCTCTCTTCCAAACAAATACAAGATGAGCAAGACATATCAAGATTATACAGAGCCATTATAAAGACTGGGGCCCAGATATACAAAAGAGTAGCGCCATGCGCAACAGGGTTGCGCCAGCGCAAGTCCGAAAATGTGCCATTCTGCGATATTCAGTGGGAGGCAGTTGCACCCCAAATCACGCAGAGCAACAGCACAATGACAATGAATGTATGTGCAACTGAAGGGGGAGGAACCATGCATAAATGGCGCAGTGCGATATTCAAACAACATGCGCCATGCACAATAGGGGAGTAAGCAAAAGTTGCGCCATAGCGGAAATGAGCCAAAATAAAAAGGAACAAGGGAGAGGCACAAGAACGCTACAGGGAAGCTACAAGTTGCTGAACTATAGCCAGCCACACAGGCAACACACACACACACACACACACACACACACACACACAGGACAGGACAGTGAAAGGGCACCTGGAATCCACAGGATATGGGGAAGGTGTGGGGAGCCACAGTGCAGCAGAGGGAAGTACCACACAGCAGTGAGGCCAGCACAGTCAGGTGTTCCCAGTGCAGGGGAAGTAGCAGCCAGGACAGCGGGGGGAACACAGAAACAGCTGCCGGGGGGGTGAACACAAGCCAGGGACATGGCCAGTGCCACCATCCAGATGGAGGCAGCAATGAGGGGGGTGAGAAGGTGGGCAGCTGGGGGGCACGGCCATGGAAGGGCCCATCGGTGGTATGCCCCCAACAGACAGTACTGAGCCCTCACCAGCTTCGAGCTGTATAGTGATAAGGAGATCCTGGGCTGGTACCACCTGAATCGGGCAATTCTGAGGCGGCTCTGTGAGCTGTGCAGTGATGTGATGCAGGCACCCACACGACGGAGCCATGCTCTGTCAGTGGAGACTAAAGTGAAAGCTTGCATGTGCTTACTTGCCATGGGTACCTTCCAGAGACCAACAGGGACACCACAGGCATAACCCAGTTGGCCGCGTCATGCCACCTCACCCAATTCCTCAGCGCACTGCTGCTACATGCTGCGGAGTACATCCATTTCCCCAGCACACCGGTGGAGCGCACAGCACACATACAGGAGTTCCACAGGGTAGCACATATGCTTGGCATGCTAGAGGCAATAGACTGCACCCATATGGCCATCTGCACACCACCTGGCCCCCAGGGGGCCGCATACATGAATCGCAAGGGCTATGCTAGCATCAACTGCTAGGTGGTGTGCGATGCCAGGGGGCGCATAATCAATGTCTGTGCCATGCACCCTGGGGGAGCACATGATGCCTTCATCTGGCACCAGTTGGCACTGTGCCACAGATTCAAGAGTGGGGACATCCCCACTGGCCACCTAGTGGGTGAGTATGCAAACCACATGGACAAACATAGGGCTTGGGAGGGGCATGGTCAGAGATGACATGGGTAGTGGCCTACATGGCCCAGGGCAGGGCAATGCTAATCACCAAACTAAACTCCACCCTCTACATACAGGGGACAGTGGATACCCACTCCGTCCCTGGATGCTCACACCATACCGGTGGCCCATGACCCCATCGCAGCAACGCTACAATAAGGCACATGCCACCACACATAATGTCATCGAGTGGGTGTTCGGGAAGCTGAAGGCACATTTCCGTTGCCTGGACACCTCTGGCGGTGCCCTACAGTATAGCCCCTCAAAGGCCTGCAGGCTATTCCTGGCCTGTTGCATCCTGCACAACATGGTCAACGAATGTGGGATAGCCGTACAGGTCGAAGAGGGGGACAGTGATGGGGACACTGAGGATGCTGGTGACAATGGTGATGGGCAGCCCCCCTTGGGCGATGGGACCCCCGACTGCTCCAGCTGGCACAGCTGCACCAGGACACCATCACGGAGGAGCACTTCAGCCAACCCAGGTAAGTCGTGGGGTCATGTGCAACCACCAGTGGCTAAGGCACAACCAACAAACACGCATGGACACACACCAGGGGTGCATGCCGTCAAGGGAAGTGGCAGGGCATGGAACCACACACACCACCAGGGATGGGTGAGGTCTAACATGGTACGCAGACAGACACACACACACACAGAGTGCACCAGACATGCACAAAGGATAGGAAGCACACTGACCCAGAATGCGACCCCTAGCCACACACATGTCCACAGACCACCACGCCCACTGCCTGTCATTGTGCGTGTGTCAGATGCTGGGCACCATTGCACATTGGTGTACAGCTCAATGCAGGCATCATCATGCACACACAACTGTGGACAGTAGCCGGGAGGGTGTTCAGATGGACTGTGTGTCTGCGTGCAGGTCTGGGTACCCACCCGTGCATTGCCCGCTGAATGACACAATGCACACAGGGCAGCATCAGACAGTAGCCACATTGGGAGACAGGTCAGTCACGCGCCACAGTGCCCCGGCTGCCACGGATGCGTGGGCGGCCCCACCGAGACCCGCCAGCACTGACAGGCTGACCACTGGCCTCATGGGGTGGCACCGATGGTCCTCCAGGGGTTCTATTGCGTGAACATGACCGTACTCGCGCAGGGGTCAGCAGCACACCGAACATGCCTGCACCAGGCATGCTCGGGATGCTCACAGCTGAACCCGGTGTCAACAAGGAGCGTGTTGCACGATGCCGGGAATGGGGGGTGGACATTGCACTGCGCGGTGTCTGCGCCGCAAGGGCAAATAACTGTGTGCCCCCTGTGGCCATGGCAGCTGTGATTGTATGTGTCAGCCTGTCAATGGCAGCGGTTACGTCCTCCCGCATCCGGTCCATCCCTGCCAGGAGCAGAGTGGTTTCTCTGCTGTGACACTCCTCTGCCCACTCCAGAGCCGCACTCAGTGCATCCACCGCCATCAAAAGCTGCATCTGCTGATTGACTGATGCTTGCAGTATGCAGGTGTGCTCTTCCAAGAGGTCATCTGCCTGATCAGCATTCTGTCCCTCAGGGTGTGCACAGCCCTGATGCTCAGCACCCCTTGAGGGTGGGCGCTGCACACCAGGACCAGGTCTGGGTATGTCCACAGGCGGTGCACTGACACCACCCCCTGACACTGTACCCCCAAGCCCATTGGCCGACTGCTGATGCTGCCCCTCTGGCTGCCACTCCCCAGGGCTCACTGGTGCCACCGCAGTGGCTGCAACAGTCCCATTGTCCTGTACACACACCAGTGCTGCCCCACCAGTGCTGACAGGCACAGGCTGGGACTGTGATGACATGCAGGCCTCCATGGTGGCACCACCCACAGCCATGGCTGCGATGTTATCTGCTGTGTGGCCATTCTGTGGCACACACGTGTCACTGCCCATGACGTTAGTGACATCATCATCAGTGACGGACCCGGCACCAGCACGAGTCACAGCATGCCGGCATCCATGGATGCCGGCATGCTGGGACACGGGCAGGGCCTCCTCAGCACCTGTTCCAACAACATCAGTCTGGACATCCAGGCAGGCCCACTGTCATACTGAGCCACGTATTCCTGTAGAGGTGGATGGGCCCTCCTCCATCTCCATCTGAATGGCCTCAGAGGAGAGGCCCACCACCGCTGACCCATGCAGATGCTCAGGAGCTGTAAGGGAAAACAAAGTCACATTACTGCATGTGACCTACCCTGCCCCCCCCAATAGACAGACCATGACCTACCATGCAGTGACAGGCTACCACCCCATCTGGAATCCCCCACCTGGAACACCCTCAATGGCACAATGCTGCATGCTGTCAGCAACCCTCTCCTCCTGTGGGGTCAGGCGTAGCACCTCCGGCTGTCCCCCACCTGTCGCAGATCATGCTGCCCTGATGGCAGCCACCTTCTCCTTAATCCTCCTCCTGTCTGTGCCAATCTTCTTCTTGCACTCCTGCATGGAGCGCTGGTGGCTGCAATGCAGGTTCACAGCACATGCCACTTCCTCCCATGCAGCTGCATGGGCCTGTGGTGTTCCCTGGCATCCGCTGAGAAGCAGTTCCTGGTTCAGATAGGCCTCAAACAGGTCATCCGTCTCGGCCTTTGTGAAATTTGGCCTCCTCCTCCTCCCACAACTCTGTTCCTCTTCCTCCACAACTCGCTTGGTCATGATTCAGCCTGTGAGAATGACAGGTGTTACCTGTGACTGTGCAGTCCCATGCATGTCCCAAAATCCACAGTCCACACTCCCAAACAGCATGCAACTCACCACTAGACTGTAGTAACCGACTATGGCCAGTGTAGCCCAATGTCGCACTTTTATAGCGCAACCCATGCAAATGAGGTGAGGCGCAACTTTAAGTGGATGCAAATTGCAGTGACTGCACCATTGAATGACTGATTAGCTGATTTGCACATGACTGCTGAATATCGCGCTTTTGCGCTTTGCGCAATTGTGTTGAACGTGCTGAGCCAAGGGCGCAGTTCTGTGACATGCGCAGTACACACCTAACTGCGCATGCCCGGGTTGATGATGCAGGCACCTGCTGCACTGCTGACGTGCTGTGCGTGGGAGGCAATGCAGGGCACGGCCACCATTGTGCCAGTGGCACTACAGCGCTGTTCACCTATATGGCGCTGTGGCACTGGGGTGTCGTAGGCACACTGGGGCAACAGCGCGGTAGGCCACTACAGGAGGTGGCATACAGGCACCCAATCGCCCTACACGCATTGGGTTCCATTCACACTGTGGCTGTCTGTGTGCCAGAGACCCTTGACCCTGTGCCCGACCTTTGCCCCCTAGGCATCATGCGTCAGGCATGGGTGCACCACTATCGCGCTGTTCGGTGACAGCACAATAGGGAATGGCAGTGCTGTACCGTGCAGCATCTGCACATGGTGGAACCACACTGCAGAGCGCCATTTTGACTCTACCGTACAATAGAGATGGTGCAGAGGAGAGCTGCCCAGTGGAGCCAAGTAGAAATGGCAAACTTGGTTACCATTGTGGAGCCACTTGTTGGCCCACTGTTTGGTGAGGCACCCCTGGACAGGTCCAGGAGTCAGGTGTGGCAGGAGGTGGCTGATGCCCTGGAGGAGGCTACAGGAATGGGGCAGATGGCAGAGCAGTGCCGCCACAGATAAGGGGACCCGAGGTGGAGGGACCCAGACCTGCTTGCCCACCAGCGGGCATGTGCCAGGAGGGGCATGGTGCCACAGCCAGGTAGGTGTAACAGCCATACACTTTTATCTTCCATATGGGTATCACAGTTGCTTGTGTCTGGAACATGGGGGGGACCATCCGGTGTTGGCTGTGGTGGTGTTATCAGGGTGTGGGGTGGGTGGGTCTGGCTGTGTGGGATTACACACACATGGGGGCAGAGGGACTTTGCTACAGGATTGTACTGATGTTCCTCTCTCCATGTTTGCACCTTAGGCCCAGACGAGCGACGGCTGGTGAGGGAGAGGAGGCACCAGCAGGAAGACCGTCACTCCAGGAGGGGCGAAGGTCCACAGAGGCAGAGGGACCAGCCTGATGGTGGTGAGTGCCTTACATCCATGATTACTATTGCATGCTGTGTAACAGGGTGGGCAGCGGGGCATGGCCACCATCCATTGATACCACTGCCATGCATGCAACTTGTTACAGTCAGCACTTCCAGTGGCACTGCACGTCTGGGAGTGCGTCAATGGTGGTCCATGTGTGCACCGGGTACATGGCTGTGCCACTGCCTTCACACCACATATCCATGTCACTAAACAGCCATGGTGGTGCTGTGCAGGACTTGGCCGGTGGGTGTGTGCAGCAGTCTGCATGGCTGTGTGCACCTGGGTGGGCAGGTCTTGTGGACACAATTACTGTGGGTGGTCACACACCATCACAGAGGCATGTCCCATGGCCGTATGCCATGCACACTGGGTGGGCTGCATGGGGTTGTGCATTCACACCTATTGACTCTGCTGCCTTGTCCTAGGTGGATGGCAGCTGCAGGAAATCAGGGAGGTGCTGCGGGAGATCCTACATGTTGCCAGGACATCACTGGAAATCCTGGAAAGGATCGACAGGCTGGGTGTCAGACGGCGTCATGGCGGAGGAGCAGCCAGAGTGGGAAGCGGGGCTCCCGCTGAGCTTACCAATGCTCCTGATTTCCCCTACCTCCCTGGACCCACCCTCACACCCCTCCTTCCCTCTACCATTTGTTCACCCCTGCCCTTACCCACCCCCACCTTGTTTGTGGCCCTCCCCAAAACTTATGTAAATATTTGTACATAGTTTTGTTTGCTGTTTTTAAATACATTTCTTTTGATATGTCTACTGTGGTGGTCTCTGATTTGCAGCAGGCTATAGGTGCTCAGCTGCAGTGGTGTGCATGGTGTCAGGGGTGGTGCAGTCATGTGCGTGTGTGTGTGTGTGTCTGTGGGGAAGTGACTATGGTGTGGGAGTAGCTATCAGTCACTGTCTGTGGTATGTGTGTTGTTCCCTGTGCACTGGATGACTGTGTGCAGTGGTCCATGGTGCATGCTCTGTGTCCATGGTGCACCTGTCAGCCCATCCATGGCCTGTGTAACTGACACCCTTGCATGTCTGTGACCTGCACGGTCTGCTGGCAAGTCAGTGGTGGCTGTCCATGCAGGACAGCCACTGTACCCATCACAGTGCTGGGTTGCCTCCTGTCACTGGTGTGGTGCATGTCTGCCTCGGCTGACACTGTGTCCTCCACTGTTGTTGTCCCACCTCCATGCTGTGGCTTGTGTGTGTTGCAGGGGATGTGCATCACTGTCTCTCACTTGTGCTCTGGGCAAATGCTGGTGGTGTACAGCTCCACAGTGCCTGCACAGGGTGGCTGGCACTCCTGTGCCATGGAGGAGTGCTGGCCATGTGTACACGGTTTCCATGGCCACATGCTGGGGGCTTGGTTGCCCTGCTACTGCGTCCCTGTGTTGGTGTGCCCTTGGGTATGGGTGGGTGTTTGTCCATGCACTGTGTTGCATCCTGTGTGGTGCATGCTTCCATGCACCACTGTGGGTGTCTGCGCTGGCTGTTGTGGCCAGTGCTGGGTCGGGGTGTGTCCTTGGGAGGGTGTGCAGGGTGCTGTACCACTGGTGGTGGGGTCCGGGGCATGCCCTGTCATGTGTGGGGTACCTCATGTGCCGACGCATGGTCGATCTCTCAGCTGTACCTGGGGGGGCTGTGCATGGTGGCACTGTGTATGCAGTTGTTGCATCGCTGTGTGCTGCCACCCACTGATGGGTGCTCATGGTGGGGCTGTCTTGCATGGTTCTGTAGTGCACAGGGTTGCATTGTCACAGTGGGGGTGGTGGCATGCTTGGGGTATCCTGCACTTGTGGACGCTGCTCCTGGGCAGGGTGGCCAGGGGTCACGGTGCAGGGTGTGCTCTGCATTTGTGGGATGGTGTGGCACAGGGTGGTCGGCCCTCCTTGTGTGCTGGTCACAGCTTGCCAGGAGGTGTGATGGGGCACCATGGCCCAGCTGTGGGTTGGTTGCTGGTCTCCATGGGCCAGAGGTTATTCCAGCCCTCCCCCAGTTGTGCAGTGCATGGGGTGTGGGGGAACATTGTCTGTTCTGCTGTGTGTTCCTCTGCCCATCTGTGGCATGGGTGGTGGGCTCCTGCATCCCTGGTTGTGCTGTTGCATTGCTGCCCTGCTGCTGGGGGGTGTCCTTGGTTGCACTATGGCGCATCTGGACTGCTCAGCTGAACATCCCTTGTTGCGCTATGGCGCAGGTGGTGCGATATTCAGTCATTGGCTGTAGGAGCATCTTGGCCAGTGCAGTTTTTGAATACCACGCCTCTTGCACATGGGCGCAATGGACTTGCACTTGCTCCTGCTGTTGCGCACTTTTTGGGTGCAGTTTGAATATCTGGGCCTGGATGTTTTTCATTAATATAGCGACTAAAGATGTTTATCCCAACACAGCTGGTAAAGTGTCTAATTTGACAAAACCTGGCACCCTCAAATTCTGTTGATAGAGTATAGATAAGACTCCATCCAAGAGGGTAAGGTCTGCTTTGCCCCATGTTCCTGCTGTATGGAGTAAGCAAGCTCTAACGTTTGCATTCAGGACTGTCGTTACACCTGAGATTGAATAGCCTTCATATTTAGCATTAAACCATTAAAACCCATCTGATACTTTATTAATTTTGAGTTTAATCATTTTAATATGCATTTTCCACAACATTTTATCATCCAAACAAACAGCCAAATATTCATAATACAGTAAAAGCTGCCTGTAGTGGACATTTTGGTGAACATCCATTTTGTCTGATCTAACCGATGTGTGCATAAAACAGATCAGCCTTTTTTTCAGGGGAATAGAAAAAGATGCTAATGCCACAATACTTCATGGTGACATACTTTAATGTTGTAACACAGTAACCCCCCCCCCAAAAAAAATCAGTGTAAAGTCCAATTGCAATATCTGATACCCATCCCCAACAGTGTTTAATTTGCATTGCTGATAAGCTGCTCAGGGCATAAATACTACAGCCTCACAATACAGTTCAATACAGGTTATGGAACCTTACAAACGTTACACAAAGTTTTCTTCTATGCCACAGTACAGTACCTTACAGTTTTTTACAAAAATCAATGATGTTTGTCTAATGTGTTCTTGATGCAGTGTACAGGCACTCCCACTTTCTCCACCATCACTTGCCAGTTGGGCTTGAAATCCATATGCTGCTCCATGGCGTGTTGCTAGCTGTTCAGGGATTCTTGTGTATCCTTGGTGGTTATAATGCTGTACCCATGAACAAGGCGACCACAATTGGGTGCCTACAGAAATGGTGACTCAATTACGGTGCCTGTGTTTAGGGATACCAGGTGGGGGGACCGGATACCGGGTGGCAAACATGCAGCGATGGGATGTAGGCATATATCACGCACACGCACGGGGGGGGGAGAGGCAGGGGAGGGATGGTATGCAGGAGGGGATATGGTGGGCAGCTGCCAAGCTGGTACACTAGCGTGGTCAGGAGGGTGGTCAGTTGGGAGGTAGTGGGTGCAGGGTTCGGATCCGGCATGGCTTTTTTTTTTGGCAGTAGATGGCATTCACTTTATTTAAGTTTTTCACCCCGCCGACATGAACCCCCCCCTGGAGTTGAGAATCCATAAGTGGGGGAGTGTGAGGGGCACAGTCCCCTGCATTAAAAGGGCACCCTATTTCTCCTACCTGCAAGTGTACATCACCAAAATTCATTTTCAGCAATGTACACTCACCAAAACGACGATTGTTATTCTGCAATCGCCATTATGACCTGGAACTGTTATAATGTGGTGAACAGAATCATCTGTCTCATCCTTCTCTGCAGTCCTTAGCTGGACATTCATTGAGTCCATGACTGACTGGATTTCATCAGTCTCAGTGGTACAATTCTTGAAATTCCTGTTCCATAAGGCCAGGTGGCAGAGGAAGAGAAGGAGGGTTATCAGGGGGTGTAGTGTCTAGGGGACAGCCTGTTTGGCTTGCTGCTCAGGGTTTTTAAGACAGCACTGATTTATCTCAGCTGTCACCTCCTCCATACCATGCAGCCAGGGTCCCCGATGTGCCTTTTGAAGATTTCGTGAAAAAATATTAAACGGTTCAAAAGTTATTCAAAAAACAAGTTCTCATTATAAGTCAATGGGAAAAGTTAACAAAAAGTTCGACAGTGTCTCAAATGCAGTTTTTACTTTCGCAAATGGCCCTTTTACTGTTGCAAATCTGCCATTTTGTTTTTGGTTGGTCATCAGAAAAATGCTTGGCATTTAAATTTGGAACCCTCTAGCAACCTAATTATTTTTGTATTCACCTAGTCGGACCCTGAGGATGCTAGGCATGTCTTTATTTTGGGGTAAAACACCCCAGAAACATGTTTTTCAGATTTCTGGAAAAAGTACTTTCGCAGCACTTTCGCACTTACATAGCAGTCGAATGAATTTGGCGAAGTTTTCAAGAAGTTCAACAGTACTTTTCCAGGCTGTGTGAAAATGACAGCAATTCTTTTACACCCTGCTGCAAAAGAACGGTTTGGTCTTTTGGGCGGAAATTTGGAAGGAATGTAGCCAACATCTCACAGATGTGCTTTTCAGCATTTTGATGGAAAAATATTACTGGGCGGAAAAGTTACGGCACCCCAAAGTTGACGCTTTTTCTCATAGGATAACATTATGGCGTCCGCCCTGCTGCAAAATAACGGTTTGGTCTTTTGGGCTGAAATTTGGAGAGAGGAAAGCCAACGTCCCACAGATGTGCCTTTTACTGGTTTGGTGAAAAAATATTACAGGGAGCGAACGTTATGGCATTCCGCACTTCTCTTTTTTCCCCATAGGATAACATTACGGTGCTCGCTGTGCCTTTCCGGGCCCGAATTTCGGAAACGGTGCAAGATACGGACTTTTCATCGAAAAATGCTTAGCCCTTAACAGGGGCTAAGCATGAATCTAGCCAGGAAAGTCATAAATCATATGACTTTTAAATTTTCTACGTCGTACGGTTCCTGAAATATAAGCAATTTACTATTCCAACTCCTCATTTTCTGCTCTGAGACCTATTATTATGCATACATTCTTTGTACTCACTGTCTTTCTCTATGCAGCTTTTTGGGAAAACTAGCCTGTGCACTTACATTACTGTTGCCCTTACCACTTCTGCCTGCGGTTCCGTAACCGTTTCACTTCCTGTTCCCGTCTACGGCACCATGTGCGTTGCCCTTCGCGTTACCATTTGCACCTGCGTTTGCGTTATTTTAACCATTTCTGTCTACAGTACTGTTTGTCTTTCTGTTTTGCTTTGCATCACCATGCGCATTACCATTTGCGTTTGCAGGCACTGTGTTACTATGTGACAAGACATCACGTTTGGGCCCCGCGCTCCCGCCGCCGCATTACATTCACTATTTCTCATTATACTTCTCAAAAAGAAGGGAAATTAGAGGCAAAAAACTCAGTTTAATGCATTAGTTAGGGTTGTTCCACAGTAACAAAAGCGTGGAAATTCGGTGTTAGGGTTGAAGGCCCCCCTTGGACTCCCCCCCACCGCCCACACCCCCGGCCGGCATCGGGTGGGTGTTGGGGTTGTCGGTCCTAACTCTCACCTCATTTTCCTATACCTCTGCATCTTCACACATCTGATGGGGTGAGAGTTAGATCCAAAAACCCCAACGCGCACCCCGTTGCCGGTTGGGAGTGTGGGCGGGGGGTCCAAAGGGGGCTTTCAATCCTAACACCGAATTTCCTCACTTTTGTCGCTGTGGAATAACCCTAACAAATGCATTAAACTGAGTTTTTTTGCCTCTAATATTATATTTTATATATATATATATATATTACACACACAACAGAATTATATCTAGAAATAAAGGCTAGCAGCTGGGCAACTCGCCACAGTGCGTGTTTACTATTTGTGCCATAACTGAAGATAAAGATATTGAAACCACATTTTTTTGTATGCTAAATAAAGTTTATTTTATAGTTATTACAATCAATGTTGAGTATTTTTCCAGTCCACTGTCTCAGTTCTCTTTTGTTCTGGTTTTTAATTTACGGGAGGTATCTGGTAATAACAGTGACAAGCTGAATGCAAGTGCTCTGTAGTCAAACAGCAGTCATGAACACCATGGCAGTTCAGCTGGCCCAGTGTTACTTCATGGTTAACCAGAAGTCAAACTGAGGCCTGTTGTGCACAGCAGGGAGCCTGTTATATGCATCTTTGTCAGATGCAGTCTAGGGTAAACATTTACATAGAGACCCTTACACTCTGACATACCCTGACATGTAGGGCAAGCTTAGTGAAGACTATTTAGGTTTTTTTATGTTTTCTTGCGCACTCACAAGCAGCATCATGTGGTAGTATGAGAAATGAAGAGGTATGTCAGTGCTGGCAAATGCAGGGCATGCTTTAGAAGGTGCGTCCCTCATTCCCCAATTAGCGAGCATGCTAGTGGTGACACAAGTATATGCAAAGTGCTACCAACTTGAAACAAATGTGCCACTGCAATCAGAGACAAGCTCGTCATGCAGCGGCACAGATGACACACCTCCCGTATGTGCCATTGTTGGTGAAACATTTCAATAAACATGATGGTGGTGGCAAGAGAGCAAACAGCTGGTTGTATTGTAACTTCTCCGCCTCGCCACCCCACCAATCCCTGCCTGAACGATGGAGGAGGCACTTTCCTCGCCTTCTTCCTCCATGTCCCACTGTCTCCAGCTCAAAAGTTTCTCCTAGCCATGCAGAGCAGGCCACCACCTAAGCTCCATATGGGTTGGGAGTATTCAGTGCCTGAAGACACTTGTAGTGTAAGCGTAATCCAGTCATGCTGGTGGATCCCCCTCCTGCTAACATCAGGGTGCATATAAACCCCCATCATTTAATGTGGCACACTAACCCTGCTATAGTGTTTCCGACACCGGGATACTCCCTCCTGGTGCCTGATGCGCCCCCCCCCATTCTCTGATGACAGGGTGCCCAATCTTTGGGTCGGCAGTGATCTCCCCCTTGGTCCCACCAGTATTTTGGCACACTGGGAGCCCATTCCAGTGTGCTGATATCCATAGTTTCCCTGCAAAAAGGAAAATTAACCCACAATGTCTTTTTTTTTTTACCTGAAAAACAAGAAAATGATCCCTACATAGAAAAATAGACTTTGACAGCAGATAAGGACCACTTGGCCCACCCAGTCTGCCCATTTCCCTACCAACTGGATAAGCTGCAGATTCTAGTTAACCAACAGTCTGCTTCCTGCCACCCCCCACTACAATTGCCTTATGTCTGTCCCATGCATGTTTGAATTCCCCCACTGTTTTAGACCAAACAACCTCCCCAGGAAGGCGGTTCCATGCATCCACCACTCTCTCTGTGAAAAAAAATTTCCTCACATTATCCCTGAGCTGTCCCCCCTGTATCTTTAAATCATGCCCCCTTGTTCTTACACATCTCTTTTTCTAAAAGATGCTACCCTCCTGGACTTTGTTGATTCCCTTCAGGTACTTAAACATTTCTATCATGTCCTCCCTGTCCCTCCTTTCATCAAGGTTATACATATTAAGCTCTCTCAGTCTCTCTTCATATGGTTTCTGATGCAGACCCTGCGCCATTTTAGTTGCCCTCCTCTGGACTGCTTCTATCCTGTCTATGTCCTTGCATAGATGAGGTCTCCAAAACTGCACACAGTACTCCAGATGGGGTCTCGCCAACGGTCTGTATAGAGGGATAACCACTTCCCTTTTTCTACTTTTGATGCCCCTTCCTATGCATCCCAGTATCCCCCTGGCTCTCCTTACCAACTTTTCACATTGCTTACCCACCTTTAGGTCATCTGATATGACTACCCCCAGGTCCCTTTCCATTTTTGTTGTTGTTAGTACCTCCCCTGCTATTGTGTACTCTTCTCCTGGGTTTTTGTTTCCCAGGTGCATTACTTTGCACTTCTTTGCATTGAATCTAAGTTGCCATATGTCTGACCATTCCTCCAACCTTGCCAAGTCCCTTCTCATCCTTTCTACCCCTCCTTGTGTATCAACTCTGTTACAGATCTTTGTGTCATCTGCAAAGAGGCATACCTTTCCCTCCAGACCCTCTGCAATGTCACCTATAAAGATATTAAAGAGGACTGGACCCAGTACTGAGCCCTGAGGTACTCCACTAGTGACCCCTCCCCCCTTTCTTCAGAATGTGTTCCATTCACTATTACCTTCTGTGTCCTGTTTTACAACCAGTTTGCTACCCAGGCTACCACCCTAAGACCCACTCCCAGGCTGGCTAACTTGATTATTAATCTTTTGTGCTGGACTGTGTCAAATGCCTTGCTAAAGTCTAGGTAGGCCATATCCACAGCCCCTCCCTGGTCTATTACTTTGGTCAACCGGTCAAAGAAATCTATTAGATTCATCTGACATGACCTTCCTGCTGTAAATCCATGCTGCTTTGGGTCCTGTGCCCCACTGGCCTCTAGGTACTCAACAATTCTTTCTTTTAGAAGTGATTCCATCATTTTCCCTACCACTGATGTCAAACTTACAGGTCTGTAGTTTCCTGCTTCTGCCTTGCTCCCACTTTTGTGAAGGGGAATCACATCTGCCCTCCTCCAGTCCTCAGGTACCACCCCATCCTCCCATGATTTGTGAAAATGTGTGGTCAGTGGTGTCACTAGGTCCTCCCTTAGTTCTTTTAGGATTCTGGGGTGAATCCTGTCAGGCCCCATTGCTTTGTCCACCTTGAGTTTTAGGAGTTCTTTTAGGACTCTTTCTTCTGTAAATGTACTGGTGTCAACCCCCTACCCAGAGTGCTTCTATTGCCTGGTTTAGGTAACTCTCTCTCATTGTTGCTGCCAGCCCCTTCCCCCAACCCGCATCTTCACTCTGCACACCCCACCTCCCTGCACACCCCTCACCCATACTTACATGCAGAGGTCAGGAGCAGCGATCTTCAGTGGACCGGGAACATGTCTACACTGTTCAAAAGTCAACCTCAAAGTGAAGAAATGACAGTAAGTCCTATAATGGCACTGAATGGGGGGGTTCGATTTAGGTTGATATTGTAGCCATTTTTATGAGTTTTGGCCCCAAATTTTCAACATGGGGCTCTTGGGACCCCACATCATGAACACAGTCACTGTCATTTCACTATTCAGTCCCAAAAGGTAATTTTGCAGTCCCGGCATGGAATCACCTTTCAGGACTGATAAATGAAATGACAATACCACTGTTCATGAAGTGGGCTCCCAAAAAGCCTATGTTGCAAATTTGGTGAAAAATTTCCAAAAAATGACTGGGTTATGAGCGTACATTGTGCAGTTATCATGTTCACTCATAACTTCGAGAATTTTTTCATATTTTCACTCCAGATTTTTAACATTGCCATTTTTTTCACACATCCTTATGAACAGTACAGCTGTCACTTTTCACATCGTGCCCAAAATGGGTTTTCACACATTTGGAGCACAATGGTGAGGTTGCTGTGTTGCTGTAGGAAATCAATGTTCGAGACACATTAACAAAATCACACTGCCACTGCTCATGAGCAGAGGTCCCAAAATGCCTATGTTGAAACTTTGGCTAAAAAATCCCCAGAATAATTGCATTACAGGTGTGCATTGCGCAGTTTCTACACACTCTCGTGACTTCTCCAATTTTTCATATTTTCACTCCAGATTTTCAACATTACCATTTGTTTTATACCTCCTTATGAACAATATAGCTGTCATTTTTCACATCCTGTCCAAAATTTTTATTCACACCTGTGGTGCCAAATGGCACAGTTGCTGTGCAAAGTCACCTTTCAGCTAATTAACTGATAGTACCACTGTTCATGAGGTGGGGTCACAGAAAGGCCATGTTGAAAATTTGGAGTGAACATAACAACAAATGCCCAGGGTGTTAGGGTTTCCAACCATAATGCCCCACCCTGTAGAGACTGACAGGCATCAGGGGTGTAACTTGGGACTGTAGGCTGTAAAGCTCAGGCCATTCCACCCCTACCCTGCAGCCAGTGACAGGCATCGAGGTGTGCCTTGGGCTCTTTGGCTCCAACGTTCACCCCATTCTTCTATACTGCACCCATCTCAAGTGTATTTCCTTATGGAATGGGGTGCGCGTAAGGCCCAAAGGCCCCAAGGCACACCGCGACTCTTGTCGGTGTCTGCATGGTGGGGTGAGGTGAAATGGCATGAGCATTATGGCCAATGACCCAAAGGCACATCTGAATGCCTGTCAGTCTCTGCAGCATGGGGTGGGATTGGCGTCAGTTCAGTACTTCACTGCCATTCCTATTATGCATTTCTCTAACTCCTGCACTACCAATGTCAATGTCAGCAAGATAACATTCGGCATTGACAAATGCTTGTGTAATGCATGCCAGTCTGTCCATCACCCCCATCTGTAGTTGAGTGCTGTTGTCTTTTTGTCTCACTAGTTGCACCAAAAACCAACATTTACAAAGAACCTTTATTTAAAACAAATATTAGCATGAAACAAATGCTGCCTTTTAACTTTTAGGGAGCCTTCTCTCTACTTTTCCTGCTTGGAAGTTGGTGGGAGGTCAGTGCAAGTGAAGGATTGTAAGCCCCAACTGCTTTGCTTAAACTTCTCTGGTCTTTAATTCCCAACAAGGCTTGCACAGCCAGTGGTACAAGGAGGATACCTCATTAGAAAAGGATCTTTACAATCACCAGTAGTGGAAATATGAAAGAGAGTCTACACCTCAGAACACAAGGGGGACATGTTGTCAGGTGTCTGAGGGAGTGCGAGTGGGCAAACATGCCCTCCATTCACCCTCAGAGGGTCCAGCCTATACAGTGATATAAATGCTTGCAAGGAACTGGGATTCCAGTAGTTTAGCATTATACAGTATGTAGCCTGTGGTCACACAGAAGTGGCACAGTGAATGAAATATCTCCTGATTTACTAATGAAATATGTGGTCTCTGGACTGCAAATGCTTGTGATAGTATGAACGTCAACAGTTTATAACAAGCCAAGCTCTGTGTGTGCTTTAATTATGCCAATTGTGATTACTCACAATGGGCCATAGGTTCAAATCTGGCATGAACACTCAGACACCATGGGCCGGATTTTCAAAGGGCCCCTAGACTGACGCAAGATGTGCCAAAAAGCCACCTTACCAGGTGTGTTAAATACTGTGCACTAGGTTTTGCAAGAAAAGCAGTCAATGTGGCAAAGTCCCCTAAAATGATGCAAGACATCCACTGCACCATACATATGATGCATAGGGTGAAAATGATGGAAGTTGTGATAAAAAAAAAGTGACACAAGACATGGCAGAAGAAATGACAAAAGAAGAATGGAAGCAAGGTCAGGCAAATACCAGCACAAAAATAAAACTTTGCAGAAATTGACATCCTCATGGGGAGGAAGATACACAAGTTACCCTGCGGCTAGCCAGAGGTGGGGACAAGGAGCTGTGGGACCACAGGAAACAGGCCTGGGATGAGGTGGCCACTAGGGTCTACACTGTAGGCCCTGTAAGGTGCAGCATAAGGGAGCAGCAAAAAAGGTACTATGATTTCAGGTAGAGGTCAAAGGAGAAGATGGACCACAACAGACACTGTACAACTGCAGCTTGAGGGGCACCAAGCCAAGTGATGCTCCAGAAAAGCCAGGAACAGCGTGTGGTGGCACATCTGATTTTATGCACAGTCAAGGGAGACAGTAACCTGGACCTCTTCAGCTATAGACTTCTGCAGGTATGAATCAGGCATTATCGCCACAAAAGGATGAGCTAGAATGGTAGGACTCTACCACAGTAGATGTGGCAGTGCCAGGCCCATGCAGACATGGAAATAATGAAAATACCAGAGGGGCCTGTCCTACATCAGCTGTGTGCTGGAAAATGGTTATCATATATGCAAAGTACCTCATGAATGCCTGACAGTCAAAGGGATGTGTTTAGTGTATGAAGATACACATAGTGCACACAGTGAGCACCACAGATGCGTATAATGGTTGTAAGTGGTAACTCATGGCATTAAACATTACCACCACAGGCAACTGCTGCAACACACTGCCATCAAAGGCACCTGGTGACTGTACATGCTAGTGTCATACTGTAGATGCATATGGATGTGTCAGGCACACGAGTATGCAGATATACAGCACAACACTGTACAAAGTTATTGAAGGCTCCATGGTAGCCATGGCACGGGGAGTGCACATTGTGACATATGCCATTGTGCTGAGAATGTTGCCCGATGAACAGTACTGCAGATAACAGGTGTTGGAACAACTCCTGCTGCTGTAACATGCAGCATGTGCACTACAAGGTAGCACATAGCAAGCTGTACCTTGTGACCTGGGGAGGGGCAGCAGAAGTGTGGTATGTACAGGCCTGAGGACTGTTGAGGGTGGGGTGTTTGATCATGGGCTGCAGCCTGAGGTAAGAGTGCACAATATACCTTGAAGGACTTGGCCATCAGGGTTGGCATCAATGAGACACAGGATGCTGCTGTCAGGTATTAGAGAGAGGGGTTATTTCACAGGGTAGAAATGCTGCAAACAAACGGTGGCTGTCATGAGTGGAAACACTCAGGGAGTGTGGGGAGGGGGGGAGTGTAACCCTGTGCAGTCATGGCATACCACCCTGCAAAAAGCCACGCCACCAGTGGTATCTGGTTTCCCCCACAATCCCACTGATGCAGTCTAAACACATGTACCTGATGTCAGAGGTGCTATGGGAAGGTCACACAACAGTGCCCCTGGCATTGTCAGTGTTGTCCAGGCCCCCCCCCCGAGTTAATGACACTGCTCCTCACCCCACTGGTCCCAAACCCTGTTAGCAGCCTGCACACAGGTAGCCACAATGCAGTGCATACGTATACACATCATAGCACCATGTAAGCAGATGAACGGAAGTGATACAGCTGGGGGTGGGTACAGTCAGATTGTAATGATGCTGTTACCCTGACAGCGTAGGACATGCAGGGCACCATTGCAGACACATGCAAAGCATCAAACTGTACACAGGACAGGAGGACAGGTCTGCCAAGCAACAATGCAGATCAGTTGTGGTGCACGACAGCATGCACTATGTGATGGTGGCTGCAGCCAGCTCGCAGGTGGTATACAGATAATGCAACAACATACATGGCACACAAGGGACACTGACATAGTGATATGGCTAAGCAACACATCATGTAACAATGGACATGTTTTGTCCCCACAGATACCTCCAGTGAACAATCAGGAACTGCACCTCCTGGCACTACAGACGCCTCTCAACAACAGCACCACCTTGGAGAGGAGACAGAGAAAACAGGGACAGAAGCCTCAGACAGCACTGGCTGCATGGCGGCTGAATATAGGCAGGAGCTTGAATGCATAGTGAATGCCCAGAGGTGACACACCACAACACCAACAGTCATGAATGCGCAATGGGCACAGAAGACATCAGTGAGGGGTCAGACACAGACATCAGAGACACAATCCATGCCAACATCGACCAAGATCTCAGCCCAATGCGGTCGAAAAAATAGCAGGAGGTGGTTTTGCAGTAGCCCGCAGAGGAGGTGACAACAGAAACCATGCAGGATGATGATCTGGGCTGATATTGCCAGAATGTGCTCAACACCAAGCAGGCAATGAGAAGGGAGATAATAGGAATACATGGCACCATGGAGGAATACCACTTTCCCAGTGTGGCACACCACAAGCCATATGAAGGAAGCTATCCAGAGTGGGGTATGACAGAGTGCAACTTGCCAAGCAGCTGTCATTGCCATACTGCATGGGATCCATGTGTGTACACAGAGCCATACGGAGACACTAGATCACATGACAACAATGCTGGAGTGCAATACTGCACAACAACATGAGCAGACAAATGCTATCACTGCCATCACTGGTGCACTACAGACCATCTCACAGGCAATATGCCACAAGCAAAAAACACTGTGCAACGGGACAACACTGCCACAGCCACACCTCATATGGCAGACAGGATAGCACTTAACCAGGCAACTGGCACTTCACTACCCACAGCAGGCAGCTGCACAGTGAACAGATGACACATGCATAAAGTGTCCAGGGTGATAGTACATCCATTTGCTATGAATACCGGAGCCCCACTGGATATGAATACAGTGGTCCCAGTAGATATGGCCACACAGGCCATAGTGGGCATGGATATGGTGCAGTCAGTGGACATGGATACACTGTGACTGGCAGTCAGTACCACAGCAAACCTCAACAAGTGCTGCACAGTACACAGAAACCCACACCACACACAGGCCACCAGCTCCCAATAGCCCCAGGACCCCATTGCACCCACAATCCGGTCTGTCAGTGCACAGGCACCACTATCCAGGGGAGCATGACAATTCAGTCGGAAATTCATCCCCAGACAATCCACTCCCGACAATTCACTCCCTGCCCTTCTCGCTCCTTGCATATTCACACCCTGACAACTCACTCCCTCGGTCGCTTGGCTCTAGGACATAGGTGAGAGTGATGCAACCTATTGAAGGGAGTTTTTTTTTATTATAATAAAGAAATATTGTCAGTTTTTCCTTTTACTGTACCTTACTAATAGCCTCTTTTTAATCAAAATGTTTTCACCGAGGTGGCTGCCAGTAATTCCACATGCCTTACTTCCTGGATGCAAGTACTCACTTTAGTTGCACTAACAGTGATGGCGGAAGTGACCCTCATGAATGAGCAAGCTAAGAAAGCATTTGCGCATGATGACAACAGTGAATGAGTCCATGTGGTAATCCTACCGTACTGTCATGGCCAGCTCTGGGCGGAGGTGAGTGATGCGACCTATTGAGGGGAATCAACTTGTCTGACTTTATGTAACTTCTCGGTGAACAATGACACATACATTTTTCCTACATAGTTATTACCCGTATTTTTGTTGAAGTTTTAAATTTTCTTAGATGAGTTTCTATGTAATGATCTAATTCTAGACTTTTTTTTGAAATCCTTAAAATCCCTATTATTTATGTGTGTACACTGGGTACCTGTAACATACGCGAACCCCTTTTTTACTCATCAGTGTTGCAAATCTTTTTTTACTCACACACACAGTCTAATTTTTATGTCACCAGAATGAACACTTGCAGCTCATGTATTCCCTTACTAACTTCTTGTACTGGAACCGACGGTTCAGGGATGATTTTCCATTATTAGTGTCACCTTGTAGTCCATGTGATCTCAGTAATCACCGTGGTCATAATGCATGGCTGTGTTTAGACCAGGCATGAGCTCACTGCACCGAAATTCAAGATTGTGTTGATTGGTGAAGGGAGGACCGAGGGAGCGAGTTGCCAGGGGGTGAATTTGCAGGGAGCGAGAAGTGCAGGGAGTGAATTGTTGGGAACGAGTTGATGGGGGATGAATTTGCGGGAGTAAATTGTCATGTACCCCTACCCAGGGCCACCACAACTCAGGCCCTGAGCACTCAATTGGCACCACAAACCACTGCCATCGTGACCCATGCTATCAGCACCCAACTGGCTCCAGTGATGAGTCTGACCAGCACCCAGGACATCACCTAGCTCCAGAACCCAGTGTCAGCACAACTCAGGCCATCAGCACTAAGCACGCCCCAGTCCCCAGTCCAAATACTACCCAAGCCTCCACCATGGAACTGGCTGCACAACCCAGTGCCACCACGACCCAGATCTCCTGTACCCAACAGGTTTCCTGTACCCTGTCTGACCAGCACAAAGGCTGTCAGCACACAGCTGACACCAAAACTCAATACCACCACAGGCGAGACTGTCAGCACCAAGCAGGCTATGGAACCCCATGCTGCCACAAGCCAGGGTCCCAGTGCATTACAGGGGCATGTTGTCAGCAGTTGGAACACCATGGTAACCAGGGGTCCCCACTTAGGACACCACTGCAATGGAACACACCACAGCCACAAATGCACCCCACAGAAAAAGGGGAGAGGAAAGCTAAGGACAGTGGCATGTCAGGAATGGCAACTGACACAACAACCAGCAATACACAGTCAGCCACACAAAGGTTGCAAAGGCCAATGGACCACAGCAAACAGAGGACTGCATGTGATCCAACCAACAACAGGTCAGAGGTAGCCACCTGTCAGTCGCAAATGCCACATACACAGTCAACACAGACCCAGATACTGTACATGGTAGAAAGAAAAAAGGTGGTCTGGATGCCCAGTAGACCACCGGAATTGTACACCATGGAATGATGTGCCATTCCAGCTGTGCGGAGTGACCAAGCTACTATCTGTCTGACATGTGCTAGCCTGATCCAGCAACACAATCCCATGGAAACATGTACTGAACAATGTGTTAGGGGGCATTAGCAGTATGGTAGAGTAACTAAGGAAAACCACTAGGTTCAAGTGCATGTCCCTGGGGTGACCAGGGAGCAATGGGGTAGTGAAGTGCTATTCTTAGAGGTACGCAGTATGCAGTGCCACTCCCCAGTAGAGACAGAAGCCTTATTCCTGCATGCCCCATCATCCCATCCCCTCTGAGAGCCTCACAGTCCTTCGCTGTGTACCTGTTATCACCATGACACGTGTGTGTTGGAAGTGGGAGGCCATGGAGTACTATGTTAACAAAGACTGCCCCCACTGCAGCACTTGTGAGCAACCACCATCACAGAATGTGTTTCCATACACCCACATGACATTCATTGCTATCTTGGTCCTGGAATACAAGGCACACATGGCCGAGAGCATTAGTTACTGGACTAAACCACTGGTAGCCTCCTCCAGGGCATGGAACAGATCATGAGCCACCTCCGCATGAGAATAATCTTGCCTCCCACAGAATTAATTATAATAATAATAATAATTTTATTTATAACGTACCTTTTTAGATCCAAGGCGCCTAACAATTTAAAAACATTTATGTAAAAATCCATTAAAAGACCATACAGTGAGAAAATCACAATCAATTCAAAAAAAAAAAATTCAGTTCTCCAAAAAAGCTATATGCCACAGAAAGGTTTTTAAGCCCTTCTTAAATACCTCCACAGATGCGCACTCCCGTAACCGATGAGGTAGAGAATTCCAAAGGGTGGGAGCTGCATAAGCAAAATATCATACTGTGCACAGTACACAAAGAATGACTGTAATGCCACTGATTAGCAGATGCAGTATAGTCTTATCTCATGCAAGGTTGTTTTTCCCCTCTGCCACCTCCATACCCCAGAGTATACAACATGATCCACTTTATTGAATATCAGAGACATGTTAGCCCTCACTGGCTGATCTCCATGGGCAGACTGAGGGCTCAGTCCATGTCACATCTCTCTGAAGTAACCATCGCAACCCCCCACCACTGCTCACTCTCACCCTGCCCATTAGCACTTTTTCAGGGTACATGTTGCTCACTTCTGCACCTGCTTCTGGTGCCTTAGGGTACAGCCTTGATATTGTGCTTTTCTGCCACTAACCTAATGGGTCAAGTGATATCGCTCACATTATGCAAATGTTCCTGTATGTTTGCACCGGTACTTGGTGATAATATCGTCGATGAAATATCGCCACAAATTACAAAGCAGGCTACACATCGCCGACGACAATGTTGGCATGGATATATATTGTCCACCCAAACCCCGTGGACAGTGCATAGCACGGCTCGGCAAGGTGCCGACTGTGACCCCAGCCCACCAACTGGTGTCCCAGGCACCATACCTGTAGCCAGTCACAATGTGATAGCCGTCCCCCCCCCAATATAAATCTCACCACGATGTAGTAGACAACAGCCCTGGTGTCTAGCGGACCCCCTTCCCAACACCACCCCTGCAGGTAGCTGCCCACCCCCCTCACCTCCCAACATAACCCGTCTCCAGGCAGGGGGCTAGCACAGCCCTCCACACACTGTCACGGCTGGCCGCTCCGCCGAACACCCATGCAGTCCATTCAGTGGAGCGGCCAGCCTCTAGACACCAGGGCTGTTGTCTATCACATCGCGGTGAGTTTTTTCGGGGTGGGGTGGCTATCACATTGTGGCTGGCTACAGGTATGGTGCCTAGTGCACCAGTTAATGGGGTGAGGTCACGGTCAGCACCTTGCCGAGCCATGCTGTGCACTGTCCACAGGATTTGGGTGGGTGATATATATATCCATGCTGACATTATCGTCGGCGATGTGTAGTCTGCTTTGTAATTGGCAGCGATATTTCATCCGCAATATTATCGCCCAGTACTGTTTGCACCACTGTGCTGTCTGATGTGCAATCACTCTGTGTATCATCTCCCAGGCCGCAGCAGGTATTAAGCCTTGTGTCTGTGTTCCTTGTCTGGTCACCAGTATGTAAATAAATAGTCTCCAGACATTATTCACTGTCAATATGCCTCAGTTAATCACATACCGATCAGAGCAGAGGAACTGACAAACAAATTGAGGGAAAGAGAATATTGTGAAACAGATACCGAGATGGGCCAAAACTGCAGCTGATGTAATACCCCGAGGCACCCTAATCAACAAAAAAACAAGACAGAGGCAGGATGTTGATCCAGCCATAACCTTTGTCACCACCTATGGAGGTGGATCTAAGGAATTAACAAACATTGTGAAAACGAACCAATCCATGCTTACAGGACTTATCCCACTGGCACCCCTGTTTGAGAAACCCCTCAGAATATCTTATAGGAGGTGACCGAACTTAAAGGATAGGCTGGTACAACGTTACATACCTAAACATAGGGATGGGAGGTTTAGGGCAAAATAGGTGTCTAAACCACGTGGGATATGCACTCACTACATGTCACATTATGGAGAATGCTACATCCGTCACAAACCCCAGAACAGGTAAAGAAGAAAGGGTTAGAGGTTACAGCAACTGTAACACAGAGGCTGTAGTGTACATATTAAATTGTACCTGTGGGAAGTTTTACATTGGAAGAATGAAGCGCAAGCTGAGACTAAGGCTTAATGAACATATTTTGGCAATTAGAAACCAGAATTGTGAATATGCTACAGTACAGCATATTGAAATGCCACAGGACAAACAAAACCACAAGGTAAAAGCTATAAGCCTGGAAGCAGTCCCAGAAAATGTTTGAGGGGGTGAAGTGGAATCTGTTCTCAATAAGAAAGAACAGAGATGACTCTTTTACCTGGGAGCTATGAGAAGCCCTGGGTTAAATGACAAAATAGAAGTCAAACATATTTTCAGGAAACACAAATCAGTAGCAAGACAGTAAAAACGTTTTGGTTCCCTCCAGCATCCTTTCCTTCTCTTCCAACTCCCTCCCCCACCATGACTACTTAAGAAGAGGGGAGCAAAGTACAGTAACCTTATATAGGTACTTGTGAAATGACAATCCCCCCAGCAAATATAAATAAAATAACAAAAAGTGGGGTATGCAGTATGTGGGGTTTACTGCTTTTGAAATGCATCTGAAGTTGTTAAAAAGTCTTTTACAATTCTGATGTTTTTTATTTTAATATAGGGGTCTGGATAACAGAAAGCTTGACATCATGCACTTTGAAGTTGCTGATCGGATAAGAAAGTATCTCCAACAGGAAAAAAGAATTTTGTGAACTGTATTATGATGAGTACTCTTGTTTGGTAATATGCCTTTAAGAAAGTTCAAAGGGCTAAGAACCTGCTTTAAATGACTGGATGAAACTGGGTTGACTGCACTATGATTGGTTGAAATGCACAATGTGTCTTTTTTATTGTCTGTATATGAACTGCACATTGATTTTGACTCTTTAGTCTCTGAGGAAGCCCACTAGGGTGGGTGAAACGTAAAACAGTGGTCAGCAACGGCCACTGGCACCTGTAATATTATTGCTGCACTATGGAGATGGAATAAAAGAAATGGAAACTGCACAGTTGGTGTAAAGAGTTTGTTTTCATGAGGTTCCACAGCAGGGGTGAGTGCTCTCTATGCCTCTTTCAGTAACTATTTAGAGAGGCACCACCACCCCAGTGCTTGCCATCACCTTTTGAATGAAAAATCACACACAATGTCTACCACACAGCACAGAAATATGATACAGTGTCAGGCATCCTGAAGCCTTGCTAGGAACAGAGTGGGGCCTCCCTAGGAAGGCTGGTCTCACCATATGGGAAACAGTGGACTAGAGGTGTATGCGAACTGAGCAGTGTAGTAGAAAGTCAGTCACTGTGACATCAGCAGCCAACTTGTGTAGCGTAGCTGAGTACACTCCCAGGAACTTGCTCAGCACTGGTACCTATGTGTCTCTCTCTCTTGTATGGGACTAGCACACCTCGTGGGCATGACCACTGCACGAAGCAGTGCAATACACTGGCATGTGGGGCCCCTCCCAGGCCTGCATGTACGGTATGTGTGGCATCCTGCATAGCACTGTGGTGCACACAGCCACCCTGCCGGTGCAGTGCCCCTAGTGGCCTGCAGTACATCTCTGTAGCACACATGGACTTGTGTGCTGTGCAAGTGGCTACCCATCACATACAGCAGAACAGTGGAATAATGACAGACACCATACTGAGCAGAACCAGGAACATGTTTTGAAGCATACATAACATGAAGGAAACACAACAAACACAGACAATGAAAGATAGCAACAGCAGACACAGATTTATGTACCCAGGATGTAACACTACCAAATAAACAGCAACGATAACCCAAACACAGAACAGTGTTTACAGATATACAACCCATGTGCAACGTTACATGGAAAACGCCATGTGGGACATATATCCAGGGGAGATACAAATCCTCGTGTGTGGCCATAGTGTCCATGACAGCCTGCAGAGAGCCCTGCAGGTAGGCATACACACCATATGCATAAAGGTGTGTAATCTGTCTTATTTGTGCAGTGAAATAATTTAACTGCACTCCTGAGAGTCAGTAACATACTGTACGCAAATACAAAACCCCTCATGAAGCCTTATTAAGAAGGCGAAGCACTGGGGTAGTTTTTGCCTGTGTATTTGTCCAGAATTCAAGTGATTCAAGCTCAATTGAAATGAAATTCAGCATCAGTTTTGTATTTGCGTATGTTACTGACTCTCGGGAGTGCAGTTAAATTATTTTGTTGTAAGTTCGGTACTGGCATCCTCTAACTGCACCCACCAACAAACTACAGGTGCATGGGCTTATTTGGAATCATTTTTGCAGTGGTATGTTCTCCTCCTCCACATTCCCCACTGCCTCCTCTGACTCTCCATCTACAGTCCATGGATCAGATGGCTCTAGCTGGTCAGGGGACAACTGAGTCATGGGAGCATTGTTGGACACAGGTACCATGTCAATCATGTCCATATTGGCCCCCTGCACCTTAATACCCATGACCTTGTGATCCTCATAAAGCCATGTGCCAGACTCCAAGGTGTCAGCACCACATCATTGTCTTCTTGTGGGCCTGGCTGTTGTCAGTCCATATCACCTGCTGCCCCTTTTTGTACCTCCTCCATCCTAGAGCCCTATGTGTTCCTGGTATGATTTTGTGTCCTCCCTCTTTCAGCATTGCGTGGCCCGTTCCAGGGCACATAGTCTCAATTTTAGTTGTGCCTATCATGCACCATCACTTCATCCAGCACCTGCAACAACATCTGGTGGACAGCATCAGTGATGGCTTCATGGCAGGCCTGTACATGCAGATCTGCAGTGAGGGTCACGATACATAGTATCACTCACCTGTTGCCCTGGGCCAGGCCATACATGTCATGGGGACACATACAGGCCTTGCAGCTGTCCCATAGCCATTTGTACCTTGCATCAGATGTACACAGTAGGCAGGTGGACAATGCACGTAAAGCCAAGGCCCATCTCCAGATGCAACCACAGGACGACTCTCAGGGAGGGAGACAACATATGCTATAAATGGCAGCATAGGACTTGGGAAAAAGATACACAAGGCACATAGTGCCTGTCACACCATGGCCATGCTATGGCAGCATGGATGCCCAGAAACAGCAAGCGTGATGCATTGCTGAGGGTCTAGAACAGTCAGGAGCAAGGCCCAATCACAGGCAGTGTGGCTAGGGGTGGGGGACATGGATGTTGTGAAGGATGGGCTATGGTGCATGTAAACCATGGAGTGGGTGGTACCTAGTGACTGTCTGGGGAATGGTGCATCACCCACTATGGGGATGGAGGGTGTGGGAGGTCTGGGGTATCAGTAGAGGGGCACAATCCTGACAATAGCTGGAGGGGTACATCATCATCCAGGAATGTGCCATGATTATGTGGTCCATACCACCATATACCCCTGTCCTGCAGACATAGCACTTTGGCTGTTTCAGATGCTGGGTCCCACTGGGAGAACAGGGATGTTTGTTGTTCTGTGCATCATCTCAGGCACCACAGCAGTGTCTCCAGTCAGTCATGACCCAGGGTGATGAGAACAGTGACCCCCACAAAATGAGGGAGGTGATAATGCATCATCCAGTGGATGGTACCTGTGGCATCCAAGGGGGTGAGGGAACTACCAGCTTTGAGTCACTGCAGGTGGGGGGTCCCTTATGTATAGACAGGTCATGCATGCAGCCAGTACAGCCTGATGACCTCCCAGGCAAGTACCCAAGGTATAAGGGCAGAGCCGGGGGGGGTGCCAGCCATGCCTATACAGCTGAATGTGCACAGGCCATGGACAGTGACGAGACAGGTACCACCCACTGTGCTACAATGTGGGTGACATGAGACTACACAAAAAAACAGAGTGCTTCTGAACCCAGAAGTAGACAGCATTGCTAAAGATTTTTAGAAAAGATGAAGCTTTTTACTAAAAAGCAAATGCCATCAGACATGAAATAGATCAGACACACTAGGCTACCCACCCCTGCACTTCAATCTATAGCTCTTCCTTAGGGGGTGTACCCAGTGTTTGTAACAGCCTATTTTAAATACAAAATGTGATGATGTCACTACTACATCATCATTTCGATTACATCAATTGAGGGCTGTTATTCTCTATACGGCTGTTGTTCCCTATAGTGCAAAGAAAATTGAAAGGTGCAGTTGGCTCTATATTACTAATAAAGTTAATTTATCTAATGCATGACACATCATAGACATACGACCTATTAAAGCCATAATTTAAAATATTTATTTGCATTTAAATTTATTTTCCCACACTCCATGATAAATAATTAACTGCCATTTCATCAAGGATTAGCTACTAAACCTGTAATCTGGGTAAAAGCAAGAGCAGAAAACGATTTCAGAAGTAGACCGACGTCCATGCTCCTTCCAGGCATTGACTGACAGCCCTGATCATCCCGCAGTTTGGTAAAACGCCGTTAGATTCTGGGGTTCTAAGTAACTAGCTGTGCTTACTGTTAAAGGTAGCACGAGTCCTAAAAAAACAGAAAGAAAAAAGATAACAAGATGGCCATTGAAATAATCAAGCATATTCATCCCTTTCAAGTCTCATTTTGACAGGACCTGCCTATTCTCACTAACTGGCTTTTTAACCAGGGTATTCACAACTGAAATTTTCAGGAGATTCAAAGGGAACATAGCTGGGGGGTTGGAGGGTTGTAAATGGAATGACCTTGTACCGAGAAGGGGTCAAAAAAATCTTTGTACCCACAATATCCAAATACATATCCAGTGGCTCTCTTTTTTGCAAAAGTTTTGGGGTTCTTTTTTCTCCTCTCCTTAATCCTGATACATGTTCTATGCCCATGAATGTAAGTGACTAGTGAGAGCTGCTGGATATTTATATTAGTCCGGTACCGTCTGGTTTAAATTAAGAATGGGATCTTAAGCCATTTATTACTTGAAAAGTAGAATTGATTCCCCGTTTTCTAAATTGTGGATACAAAGATTTTTTGACCCCTCTTAGTACCAGTTCATTCTATTTACATCCTCCCCGACACCTCTCCAAGTTCCCTTTGAATCTCCTGAAAATCTCAGCTGTGAATACCCCAGTTAAAGAAGCTGGTTAGCAAGAATGGACAGGTACTGTTAAAAAATTGTTTGCTGCCGTATTGGTCCTTGTACAACAAGATGCACAAAAAATGTGATTTGATACCTTTTATTGAACCAACAGAGATTACAGAAAAACCTCAAGCTTTCGAACTCAGAGTTCTTCTTCAGAAGAAATGGTACATCTTTTAGAAAACTCACTTTTAAAAGCCCAGGGAAAAAACATTTTACACATGAGTGTGACAGATTAGCAATTGGGGAGACTGGACAACCTCTTCGAAACCGTTTGAACTCACACAGACACAAACATGATATTAAAATGAAGAAGACTGAAAAATCTGTTGGACATTTCTCACAATCCGATCACACCATGTCTGAATTTTCAGTCTGGGTTCTGAAAGGCCATTTCGAAAATACACAACAGAGGTGAGCATGGAAGGTGAAACTGATTTTTCTTTTGAATAAACTGTAGAATTGCATGGACATAGACATGTTTCATGTCCCACAATAACATTTAAAATGCTCCTGTTTTTTTTTTTTTATTTTGTTTGGTTTTTTTTGCCCTGGTTTCAGGTACAACCCATGGACAGTTATTTGATTTACATGGTTCTAATATGCTTAATTATGAAACTGGTCACAAGAATCTCGGCTCATGATTGGTCGAGAGCTGCTTTCACCTGGGCTATCATTATATTGAAAATTTAATCATCAGAACAATCAGAAAGGAGTACTTTCAAAGCCAAATTCAAGCGACACTGCTCAATCGGGTTTGGTTCTATGCTACAACTAGGCAGCCAGCCAAACATTTATCCATCAAACAAAAATGAAGCAGCACCAAATATGTTCATGTAAAAAAATATTCCTTTTTTCTATTCGTATACCATTTTACAAATATCACAGAACATACAGCGGTAGATCAAACATCGACTAGATGCCCAGCGCTTCAACTCTTAACAAGTGCTTCATCAGGGGGTGGTACTAGTCTGGAAAAACATTTCTTAAAAAGAACATTTAATCAACACTTATATCAATTAAAATTTAAAGCACATGGAGACTAAATATTTCTTAAGGAAACCCATACCCATCAATAATAACACCTAACAAAATAACTATAATCACTAATAACAATCCAAACTTATCTAGCTATATCCTATAAACTAACAGTCTTTAATCATAACATCAGATTTATAGTTATAAAAGCTCATAAAAGCTTTACATTTCTGAGGCTGCTATATTTAACAGCGCCAAAGACACAAAGATGCTGCTGCTTTAAATATTAAGACGAAGCAAAATAGCAAGTTACCAAAACAAATCTACCCTAAAAAACATTTCTTCTCATAACAGCATTCCAGGACCCCCTAGTAACTAAGTAAATTAAAACAAAAACTCAAAAATAGGGGTCCAAACTTTTATGAATTTATCATAAATATGAATATGATTATTTCTGATGCTGCTGCTTTATTTATAACTATAAATCTGATGTTATGATTAAAGACTGTTAGTTTATAGGATATAGCTAGATAAATTTGGATTGTTATTAGTAATTATAGTTATTTTGTTAGGCGTTATTATTGATGGATATGGGTTTCCTTAAGAAATATTTAGTCTCCATGTGCTTTAAATTTTAATTGATATAAGTGCTGATTAAATGTTCTATTTAAGAAATGTTTTTCCAGACTAGTACCACCCACCAATGAAGACTTGTTAAGAGTCGAAGCTCTAGGTGTCTAGTCGATGTTTGATCTGCCGCTGTATGCTCTGTGATATTTGTAAAATGGCATGCGAATAGTAAAAAGTAATATTTTTACACGAACATATTTGGTGCTGCTTCGTTTTTGTTTGATGGATATATGTATGGCTGTCTGCCTAGTTGTAGCATAGCACCAAACCTGATTGAGCAGTGTCGCTTAAATTTGCCTTTGAAAGTACATTTTTTGCCGTTAATCAAGCTGACCACTTGCGGTTTCTTTCTGCTTGGGTATTTTGCGGTATAGGTTCAAACATCATTTCGTTTACTGCAATAAGCAAATTGGTTCCCTGAAAATGAAAATTATTTAGCTTGCCTGAAAAGATTTACTATGAGTCAAGCTGGAACCTTTGACAAAAATGCTCAAGGCAGTTACGAATGGGAAACAGCTGATTGCTTGGAGACTAGGAAGCGAGAAGCTAGAAAGAAATTGAACTGCACTGATCTGAGTGGTGAAACCACTAATCAGGACATTGGTAACGTTAAAATGCTTTTTATGATCTTGAGAAGCAGATGTTTAAAGAGACTGATATCACATATAATATCCTGACCCTTGAAGAGTACTTAAAACGGAATCAGGCACCAAGAGGTTTACGAGTGTCCATTACACCTTCTAATGGGACAGATGTGTTTCAGTTTAAGGAAGATTGGATCAAAGCAGCCTCTGATTGCTCTAAAATCTTTATTGAATTGCTAATTAAGGAAGATACCATTAAATATGAAGAGCTGCTGATTGAATTAAAAGCTGCTAAAGAGAGAGCATTAAGTTTCAAAGGCAATGTTGCTTATGAAGAAGCTGATGGCAAGGTAAGATCTAAACTCAGTAAATATGAGACTGAAGTAGTTGATCAAAAAAACAGAAAATTAAATCGTGATCATGACCTGGGGAATATAATTGAATGGTCAAGGAAAAGATCACAGAGTCGTGGCAGATCTCATGTTCATTTTTCTAATGATATTGATACATGCAGTAGTTCAAAAAATCTAAGTGGAATGAATCCTGGAGGATCTACTAGCAAGAATAAAAAGAAAGGATTTTTTTTAGAGAAAGTGAACAAAGGGAAAGGAAAAGCAAGACAAGATGAGAAGAGGACACAGAGGAGGCCGAAGAATCAAAAGAAAATTACAGGGCTTTGCGTTCCAAGCAGAAAAGGATGGACTGCAGGTCCTGACTCTTTCAGACGTTGTATTGACTGATGCACAGGTAACAGTTTTAGAAAGGGGTCTAATGTTCATACCAACCCCAACAGTTAATGACTTTGGAAGTTTGTTGATCTTGAGAAGTTCGTTAGAAAATTGAAATTGAGACTGTTTTTTCATCACAATGAAGAAGATTTGAATATGAACATTAGCATGAATGCAATTGTTCCAATGGAGGACATTGATTATTTGTTAAATTTTGATGATGGAAATCATGGGGGAATGTATTTGAGCAATTATATAATAGTATTGATAGTACTGACAATTTAGATACTGAGGCATTGAATATGGAAACTTTATAAGATCTCCTTAATGAAAATGTATCTTCTGAAACTAGAACTGATGCTACAGCCTCATTACATCAATATGTGCTTCCTGGCTTACTAGGAGCCAATAATTCTATTAGTATTTTAAGGGAAAAAATCTTTAAGGTTAGATCTGATTTCTGTCTTATTGTAATCAATAATTCATTGATTACATATGGGAAAGTGGTAAAACAACAAGTAACCAATTTGTTAAAGGAAAATATGAGATCTAAAACAAATTTGAGTAAAAATGAATGGGAAGCACTTCAAAGTTTAGCTAATAATGGTGAGATCATTATTAAACAAGCTGATGGGGGGGCAATATTGTGATTCTAAATAAATAGCATTATAAGGAGATTGTTTTAAAGTTATTAACAGATGGCCAAATTATGAAACATTATCCTATGATCCTACATTAAATTTTAAAAAAGATTTATTCATGTTGCTTGATAGAGCTCAAAGAAGGGGTGCAACAACAGAAAAATAATTTCAATATGTTTGGTCAGATCATCCAGTTATTCCAAGTTTTTATGCACTACCAAAGGTGCACAAAAATAGTGCAGATCCACCTGGTCACCCTATTGTTAGTGGACCCAATTCCCTCACACAGAATTTAGGGAAATTTATTGATTTCTTTTTGCAACCATATGTGTATTCATTGGAATCTTGTATTAAAGACAGTGGTGATTTGTTGAATAAATTGCAACATCTTAAATAGAAAGATACCTATTGTTGGTAAGCAATTGATATGGAATCACTTTACACATCCATTGTTCACCACCAGGGTATTGCAGCTGTTCTTTATTTTTTAGAAAATTCCACCGTCAGAGACTAAATACCAAAAGAGTTCTTGATACAATCTCTAGAATTCATTTTGACACATAATTATTTTGAGTTTGAAAGGGATTTTTTTCTACAAAAACAGGGAACAGCTATGGGGGCTTCAGTGGCCCCAAGCTACGTAAATCTTTTTCTTGGTCATTGGGAACATATTACAGTTCTTAATGAATTGAATAATCCTTTTTTTGGCCATATAGCACATTGGTTTCATTTTGTGGATGACATCTTATGCATTTGGGATGGTGATAGTGGTTTGATTTCACCTTTTTTGGATTGGCTAAATAATAATGAGTTAAACTTGCATTTTACTTATTTGCATGAAAATACTTCTATTTCCTTTCTGGATCTTTTACTTTCAATTAATCTAGGATCGGATGTAGTAGAAACATGTTGTTTTCGTAAATCAACTGCTACGAATTCTTTGATATTAGCTAGTAGCGCTCACCCTCCCAGTTTAAAAAATTCTATTCCCTATGGTAAATTTTTACATTTGAGGAGAAACTGCAGCTGAGATTCTATTTTTCTGAGCAAGCAAATCATTTAACTAAAAGGTTTTTGGACAGGGGCTATGATTTACATTTATTAGAACAAACAAAGGAAAAAGTAAATAAAATCTTGAGGAACAGTCTTTTGAAAGGAAAAAATGGAGAAAATGACTTAGAATGTCAGCCTTGTACTTTTATTACTCAGTACAACCATTTAGCAGGACGAATTGGAAATATTATATATAAAAATTAGCCCATTTTGTTGAGTGATAGTGAGGTTAGTAATGCGGTGGGTTTAAAGCCAAGAGTTACATTTTCAAAAGCTGAAAGTTTGAAGGATAAACTGGTACAAAGTCATATGAAGAAGGTTAAAAATGTGAGCCATACATGGCTACCTGTTAGATCAAATGGCTTTTATAAATGTTATAGGTGCAGTATATGCAAATATGATAGTAATAGTCATGAGGTATTTGTGCACCCAAAAAACCCTAATGTTAAAATTCAGATTAGAGAGCTAATTACCTGCGACACATCACATGTGTTGTATGTGCTTTGGTGCACTTGTGATTTAATTTATGTTGGCAAAACTATCAGGCCACTTAAACAGCGTGTACAGGAACACGTTTGTTCCATTTTGAATAATAATAGAAATACTCCACTAGGTTCCCATTTTTTGGAATTTCATCAGTCTGATCCAAGTTCTTTAAAATTTATGGGTATCGAACACATTTATCCTTTGTTTGCAGGACGTGATAGATCAAATGTATTGCTTCAAAAAGAAAGTAAATGGATTTATAAGTTAAATTCGGTTAGACCATATGGATTAAATAATCAGTGGGACCTTAAACCTTTTCTCAAGGGTAGTGATCGAGCATGAAATCTTTTACTGTGCCAATGCCTTTTGTTGTTATTTTACTGACTATTATATTAGTAATGTTGTAATTTTGTTGATTCCTTTCTAGATTCTCACCCTGAACTCAGAATCTACCAGTTTGGACCCCTATTTTTGAGTTTTTGTTTTAATTTACTTAGTTACTAGGGGGTCCTGGAATGCTGTTATGAGAAGAAATGTTTTTTAGGATAGATTTGTTTTGGTAACTTGCTATTTTGCTCTGTCTTAATATTTAAAGCAGCAGCAGCATCTTTGTGTCTTTGGCGCTGTTAAATATAGCAGCCTCAGAAATTTAAAGCTTTTATGAATTTATCATAAATATGAATATGATTATTTTTGATGCTGCTGCTTTATTTATAACTATAAATCTGATGTTATGATTAAAGACTGTTAGTTTATAGGATATAGCTAGATACATTTGGATTGTTATTAGTAATTATAGTTATTTTGTTAGGTGTTATTATTGATGGGTATGGGTTTCCTTAAGAAATATTTAGTCTCCATGTGCTTTAAATTTTAATTGATATAAGTGTTGATTAAATGTTCTTTTTAAGAAATGTTTTTCCAGACTAGTACTACCCCCTGATGAAGACATGTTAAGAATCGAAGCACTGGGCGTCTAGTCGATGTTTAATCTACCGCTGTATGTTCTGTGATATTTGTAAAATGGTATGCGAATAGTAAAAAGTAATATTTTTTACACGAACATATTTGGTGCTGCTTCGTTTTTGTTTGATCAATCAGAAAGGAGCACTGCTATGGGATGCTTTGAAAGCTACCATAAGGGCCACATAATTTCTTATCAGATTCAAGTTATGAAAAAGCAAAAAAATATCATGCAGTCTTTGACTCAGACCCACCAAACATAACACTGCAAAAATGAAATTACAAAGCTGAGCTTAAAAAATGGGTGAGAAGTATTTGAAAACCAGTCACTACACAGTGCAATGAAATAGATACTACTCAGTGCCTAAAGTATACATCAGAATTTTACCTGGTGGGGTCTCCTGTGAAAATATAGAATAAAATTGACAATGAAATGTAGCCTGGAGGACAAACTTAAATTAACAATTTATAGCTTAAAATTCATTGCAAGGGGAACTTCTACATCCTAATGATCTACTCTAAGACAAGGGGACAAAGCACCTCCTTTGCAGGCTGCAGAAGTAGACCACCCCTCAAAACAACTATGGGAATGGTACCAACCTCTGAGCATTTAATAGGTCATGGAGGTGAGGGGAAGGGGCAGGCAAATTTCATTCTGGATGGCAGAGCCGTTAATTACAGGCACTGGTCTCCTGAGACAATTTGGACCTACAGTCTATAGTTTAAAAGTCTGTTGTAGGAGGAGGGCTGTGAACGGAAGATTAACTTATATACCTGTCATCAGAATCCTGATGCCTCACCTCTAAGCAACATTAATGGCAAAATAACAAAATTAAATTAACAGATTATAGTTTAAGAGTTAGTTGCAGGGGAAGGGCAGTTAATGAAAACTAAACTAATTTACCTGCCCTCAGACCCCGATGCTCTCAATACACCAGCAGCAGCATTAATAGCAGGAACCGCAGTCATTAGGCATTTCAAAGTTCGGATAGGAGATGACACCAAATGGTGGACGTGGCGCTCCTCCAATGGCAGGGATTCAAATTTCATCCTGGATGGGAGAGCCGTTAATTACAGGAGCAGGGTCTCCTGAGAAAGACAATTTGGACTTGCAGACTATAACTTAAAAGTTTGTTGCGGGGGGAGGCAGTGAACAGAAAATGAACTTATTTATCTGCCCTCAGACCCCTGATACCGTAACCTCTCAGCAACATTAATTTCAAAATAACAAAATTAAACTAACAGATTAAGGTTTAAAAGTCTGTTGCAAGGGAAGGGCAGTAAATGAAAACTAAACTAATCTACCTGCCCTCAGACCCCGATGCCTTCAACACACCAACAGCACTATATTTTACTGTGTGTTGGGTCCCATAGAAAAGGACCCCTGCAGTTCTGAGAGAAAGTGTTAACTTTGTGGGAACTTAACAAGAAATGTTCAAATAGGCACACTTTGCCTAGCACAAAAGTGCAATGGAACATCTAAAGAGGCTTGTAGTGCCTGGTAAAAACAAGCATTTGTCAATGCCGAATGTTGTCGCACTGGCATTGGCTTTGGTAGTGCAGTGGAGAGACACATTTTTGGCAGGACGTGAAAAATGACAGCTGTACTGTTCATAAGGAGGTGTAAAACAATGGCAGTGGTGAAAATGTGGCATGTATATATTGCAAATTTGTGAAGTTACAGGGGTGCATGGGAAATTTTTTAAAAATTGTTTTTATTTTAGTTTTTGTTGACCGGGTAAGTTCAGTAGACAAATCCTGCCTATTTTCAGGCATGACCCAGGGGAGGGGTATACCAATGAATGCCAACTGATATTGAACTAGATTAAGCTGTTTGTGGTATTTTTAGTGAATGAGGTAAATTTGGCCAGGACACCAGGGAAATTCCCCTACTCTGCTGGCGCTCGGCGGCCAGTAGGGGAGTGTGTGGGTCAGACATGTCCACTTCAGCAAAGGAGGGGATGGTGGAGGTTGTGTCGTCCGAAGTCTCTGAGAGTTCTCTACAACAGAATATGGAGTCGGAGACTAATTTGAGTATGGAGTTGGATGAGATTTTTCGAGAGGCTGCAACAACGAGGGAAGCTTGGAGAGATCGCAGTATGGAGGATGAGTTCGGGAGTTCTCAAATGGCTATTGTAGCGGAGAAACCGACGGTCGGTGCAAAATTGTGTTCTACGCCTTTAATTCCGGCCGGTGAGCGTGAACTGGCACATGGGAAGGCGGAAGAGAGTGGAATTCGGAAAGAAGTGGCGCGTTTGTCCGAGTATGCTTGGGCGTCTGTGGAGGCAGTGGGGGATCAACGGCGGCAGAAAGAGATGTTGGAGGTGAAATATAAAATCAAGGAACTGGCAAGAAGTCGTCGGAAAGTGAGGCTATCGAAGTTGGAACATAAAGCGGTCAAACATGCAATTGGGAAGGACAGTGAGTCTAAAAAAGGGGCTGTAAGTACTGGTAACTCTAAAATAACCTTCCCCACTTTCCAAATAAACAAAGAATCGGGTTTTGTTTTCAAACCTTCAAATGTGGAATCAGTGGGAGTAGAACCTAAGGCCCCTGTAGTTTACCAAACTAGGACTGGATCTCAAGAGGGGGTTACAGATTTCTATTTTAATAGCAACAACATGGAACAGCATAGTCTTAAAAAGTCATTGGGGACTAAGTGTGCTGATATACAGAGTGCTAAAAAAGAAATGACTTCCTCAAATTCACAACAGTTGGAGCATGATGTGAACTGGTCACCACAAGCAGCTTTAATAGCAGCGGGGTGGAAAAAATTAGGTCAGGGGATCTGGACACCGGATTCTGCTTGGGACAACTCTTTAGATTTAAATAAATCTGGGTCAGATTGGCAACCTGGTGGAAAGAAGTTTAATTTAAAATCTGTAAATTCCTCTGTTGCAAATGAGAATTGGAAAGGGGAAATGGGGGATAAGGAAACTAATCAGGAGGATAGTACTGTATTAACAAATGTAAGTGCTGTGTGTAACGAAGATGGAGTAAGGCCTGTGAAACCCCTTATGTCCAGTTTATTTTCTCAGAGTAAGAGAGAAGCAGCACCCCGGAGGAATGCCGTCCGTATTAGATATGAGGGGGGTTTAAAGGAAAGACCTAACAGATATTTTGTAGGTAAAACATTATTGAAGGAATCCTTAAAATTTTCTCCCCGGGATGTTTTTGCCTTCATTAACATTTCAGGGGAGGATAATTTTGATGTAGGTTTTCGTTCCCCTGCATTGTTGGAGCTTTTTTGGGAAAGATTCAATCAAGTTAAGTTTTCCCCATTATGGACCCCCTTTTTGGTCATCCCCCTATCCAAACCCCTAATTAAATATGTAATGGTAATGTTCAGGAATGAAGGGGTACATGTTGAGGATATTGTGTTTTGGTTGTCACAGAAGTGCGAGGTACAGAGTGACCCAGAACCAATACTAGATTCGGAGCAGTTCTGGACAGGGGGGTGGAAATTTAAAGTAAAATTACGTCAAACAACAATGGGAGTTGAGCACATACCTAACTCTTTTCTATTAGGAAGGGATAGAGGAGTCGTGTTTTATAGTGGACAGCCTAGGGCGTGTTATAGGTGTGGTGCAAGAACGCATTTGTCCAGTTCATGTGACCAGCCTAAGTGTGATAACTGTGGAGAAGTGGAGCATGTGACCATGTTCTGTACAAATGCAATTAAATGTGATTTGTGTGAGGAACAAAATCACGCTTTTAGTGATTGTTCATGGGCTGCTCAGAACAAGAGTGTTTGTGGTAATCTAGAGTTGATCATTCAAAAAGCACAAGACGCTAGGGAATTTCAGGAGACAGGGGAAATGTTGGCAAAATCCCTTTCGGTACCACAGAGCACTGTAGACCCCCTGGTTGTGGTAGGGACTAAGGGCGAGGAAAGTGTACCACCTAATGTAAAGTGAAAGGAATTGGAAAAAAATGTTCCTGAATTGTTGCAGCCAGTATGTTATTCGGTATCAAATGTGGAATCAATAATTAGTATGGACCCACCTTTGCAACCTCCATTGGCCCCTAGAAGGTCAAGTAGGACTATTAAAGCACAGTTACCCCCGGAACCTGAAGTTATTGAATCTAAAAATTCTTATGTGGCCTTATTTTGGAGAGATTCGGAAGTGGATATGGGGGATACGGATTCTCAGGTTTCAGTTCAAGAGGGCCTAGCGCCCCCTAGAGAGGATTACAAGGGAAAAAAAAAGAAAAGAAGGAAAAAATAATGAACATTTGTGCTAGAAAGATTGATTACGGAAATGACTTTGACATGGGCTACTTTGAACACTCATAGCCTGTTAAAGGCTCAGAAGAGACAGGCAGTGTTTCATTTAATTCATGACTTAAAAATTTCAGTGGTTTTTTTACAAGAAACATGGATGTTTTCTAAAACCCAGTGTACTACCTTTTCTAAAGATTGGCCATGGGGGCCTTCCTTTTGGTCATTCGGGGAAGAGAGAGCAGACGGGGTGGGTATTCTTTTTAATACGTATAATTTTGTTCTGCATAAACTAATAGATTTGTGTCCAGGGAGAACATTAATTGTAGAGGGAAATTGGTATTCTCAAACCCTGCGTCTCATTAACATTTATAACCCCCAAACCAAGGCAGGAAGGGTAATATGTATGAAAGAAATCCAACCTTTTTTAGTTACAACTATCCCCATCCTTTGGGGAGGGGATTTTAATTGTGGTATAGGAGAAGCAAGGAAAGGGTCTGAGAAAGAAAAAAATATATACTGCGATACATCATGTTTAAGAGAAATTATAAAAACAGCAGACTTAATTTCCTGTATTGATAAAAGGTCGACTGGGCCAAAGATACGTTTTTCAAAAGGGAAAGGATACACTATAGATTATCTTTTCATTTCCAAAAATATTACGTCCAACAGTCCTCAGATAATCCCGGTTGAGTTTTCTGATCATGCTTTATTAATGGTCAAAATAGGTATCATAGTGGGCAGTGGGAGACAGAGATCTAGGTGGAAATTAAACACCGCTATTTTACAGGATAATCTGGTCCAGAATTCTATCAAGCTAGTATTACAAGCTAGGTTGTCAGTTAGTTTTCTGTATCAGGATTTAGGGAAATGGTGGCAGGAAACTAAAGAGGACTGTATTCTTTGGTTGAAAAAACATGGGAAGTTATGTCAGAAAAATAGGTTTTTTAATTACTTAAAATTAAGAAACCAGTTACAATTTTAGCTTACAAGGGCTAATACCTCGAGGGATGATTTTTCATCTCAAATAGCAGAAATTAAAACAAAAATGAAAGTTTTACAACATGATAGAGCAAAAACTTTACAAGCCATTATGTCTAATCATATGAGAAAATCGGTGTTTGGAGACCCCTTTGAGTTGTGTAAATTTGTAAAAGAGCATGTGTCTTTGGATTTTTTAAATCAGGGAAATGAGAAAGTTTTTTCAGTACAGGCTGTAGGGGAAATTATTAATAAGCATTTTAGGAATTTAGAAGCTCGAGAGACTCCTTCCTTAAGCCAGATTAAGAAATTTTTAGGCCCTCCTATAGAGAATGTGCTAGAGTCAGAGACCCTTAAAAAGTTAAAACAACCCTTCACTCATGAGGAAATTAAAGAATTTCTTAATTCTCTGAAACCTAATGTTGCCCCAGGCTTAGATGGACTTTCCAATCTTTTTTACAAAACGTTTCATTTGGAAATTGTAAATTGTTTAGCATTAGTTTTTAATTATTTTCTGAAAATAGGAGTGAGCATAAATTCCTTTTCGGATGGTTTACAAATTTATATTTTTAAGTCAGGGGATAAGGGTGAGTTTCAAAATTGGAGGCCTATTACGTTGCTAAACTCCGACTATAAAATCCTTATGACTCTGATTAATAACAGACTCAAAGCTTTAGCAGAAAATAGTTTTACGCAAGTGCAGCACTGCGGCATTCCTAAGAGGAGTATTCAGTCAGTCCTGTGTCTGATTAGAGACATAATTGAGAAAATTAATGAGTTAGGGGAGAAAGGTTTTTTATTAACGTTGGATTTAGAAAAGGCCTTTGACAGAGTTAGCCATGTATTTTTGTTTACTACCTTAGAATTTTTTAAGGTCCCGTTGTGCTTATTAAATTTAATAAAAAGTTTATATAGTTCAGCTCAGGTGTTCCCATATATTAAAGGGGAATTGGGGAGGGGATTTAAGGTAAATTGTGGGGTAAGACAGGGTTGCCCTTTAAGCCCTCTTTTGTACAATTTTTCTTTGGAACCTTTAGTAAGATTAGTAAGCTTGGTCCCTCTGTGGCAAGGTGTGAGTATTCCTGGGACAAACTCTTCAATCACTATTCAAGCTTATGCAGGTGATGTATGTCTTTTTTTGTTTTCAAAAATTTCACAAATAAAAGTATTTTTTGCAAAGTTTGAGGAATATGCTTATTTAGCTAATGCAAAGATTAACTTGAATAAAACTAAAGGTTTACTACTGGGTATGTCTCATCAAGACTCGATTGTCTGGAATTCAATTGAAATAGCTTCAGAGCCTTTGACAATCCTAGGGGTAAAGTTTGGTCCTCAGAATCGTCCAGAGGATAATTGGAAAATAGTTTTGGATAAAATTGATGTGAAAGTCAGCAGATGGAAAAGGTTTAAATTTACTAAAATGAAAAGAATTCAGGTTTTAAAACAATTCATCTTGCCAAGTTTACAGTATATTGCGGCAGTTTACCCATTACCAGTTAAATTTGAAACTAGACTTTATAGTATCTGTTTTCAGTTGCCTTGGGAGAACAGATTGAACCCGGTTAAAAGAAGTTTTACTTACTTAGAGAAGAAACGGGGAGGTCTGGGAATGGTTGATCCAGTTCTTTAATGTTTTTCAATTTTTTTTTCCTGCTCTTTAAAAAATGATTTATGTGGGACAAGTAGTAAGGAGTTCCCTTTTTTTAAAAGTTTAATGAGGCGGTACTATACATCCTGGTTGCATTGTGCTCCAAAATTATCCCTTCATTTATCTTTGCCAGATTACTTTAAGCCGACGGCACAGAAATTATATAAATGGAAGGTAACTAAAAATCAAATTATAAGGAGTTCCTCAAGGACATTATATAAGGAATTAATGACTTTGAATTATTCATCAGTACCTTGTTTTAAAAACTGTCCTATAGCCCGGAATGAGGACATTTTGGAACAGATGAATAACCCTAGGTTACCAGATTATATGTGGGAAACCCAATGGCTTACGTTATATGGAAAATTAAATGTTAGGGGAACAGCAAAATATAAAGCAAAAGAAGAGAGGCTATGTCCTTATTTAGAATGCATTAACCAGGAGGAAACAATGGAACATTTCTTTCTACAGTGCTCAGTGTCATCTAAATTATGGGAATATTTGGCTAAAGTATGGGATTTTCCTTGGTTGGCCAATCTAAATTATGACATTTTGGTAATTGGAACCTTTCCTTCATCTTTACAAAGGTACGAAAAAGGGACTTTAGTATTTTCTTTGCTAGTTTAAGATATTGCTTATGGCAAACAAGATGCCAATGGGTTTTACATCAAAAGAAACCCTCTGTTCAGGGTTTTAGAGAGTACGTGACTAATATTTTGATTAAGGTGTTTATTTCAGATTCACAGTTGTATAATGGGAAGAAAGTTAGATTTTGGTAGAAGGGTTTTTCACATATTATTAAATATAAATAATAGAGCTGTTTTTCTTGTCCTTTTCCCGCTAACAGTTGGCTTTGGTGTTTTTTTTCTTCCCCTAGCTGAAATTATAAGGAAGTTTAATAGTAATGAGGACTTGTTTTGTACCTGGAAGTTTCTTTTCTTTTGGAATAATAGGAAATCACTATTTAACTGTGTTTATTTAATTTAAGTCTAGATATTAAATTTCATTATGTAGATATTTTTCATAGCTTTTATTATGGGGATAGAATGGTGTGGTGGTGGGTTGTATGATTTTGTTTTTTTTCTCTACTGTTTTAATTAGAGTATAATGTTTTGTCGTGACCTTTATCTTGTTGTATTTATCTGTTGATAATATTTTCATGTGTTTATTTCAATAAAATTGCCCCTACTCTGTAGACAGGTGGCGCTGTGTCTACGGGGAATTCCTCAGTCGGATGGAGGAGGACAGCGGAGGAGGACGTGCTGTGGCTGGTGAGCCTGCAAGGTTCAGTGGGGAACATGGTACGGCTGGAATGCACCCTCAGGGTGGCCAGCAAATTGTACCTCAGCCCCCGCTGCTTGCTGTGGTAGAAACGGGCAGAGGATCCGCCGAAAATGGAGCTTTGTTACAATCCTCTACTATAGTGACACTAGGTGTTACAGGAAGTCCCGAGCAGGCCTCTTGCCTGTGGAGGGCGATGAAGATATCGACGCTGTGGTCCATGTGAAACAGGACCTCTTATTACAGGCTGAGGCTGATTACAGAGCAACTAAGCTGCATGCCAAAGAAAAAAAAAGAAAACACCCAATTCATGGTTCGCCGTCGCCTTCTACTGTGTCTACGGCAAAGGTTTTTGCAGTGGGCCCTCTACAAGAGGATAATACATCATGGAAAGACACAGGATTAGATAATCACCCACATCATGATTCTGCATGGTCCCTGGAATGGGCACTGGAACGAGCAGGCTGGATCCAAACAGAAACAGGTCAGTGGGTTGCGGATCCTGATATTCCACTTCCGGGTTTGGGGGGTGTCACGGGGGTACTGGGGGGAACTGTGGATGGTCTCCTCCACAATATGCACAGGCCTGATACACTCCTGTCTACTACATCACATGAGCTAGCCTTAGACCCTGTTTTAGGGCACTTTACCGTCTCCTACTAATACAGACGCAGAGATGGTTATGATGGACTTGCCTATTTCACAATCGGAATATATTTCCTTTTCCCCTATATTGTCTCCAGCACAGCAGGGGCCTTTGGAAAATATTATTGTGGCTAGTGATTCCCCCTAATTGGAATAACCATTGAGATTTCTTCCTGCAGTACCTACTGACAATGACTCGGTACCCCCAGCCCTGACTGCTCCCACTTTCACTAGCTTATTTCAAAAACCTGTCTCTTTGGGGGTCATGTGTTGCAGCAAGCCTAAGAAGACACCTTTTCTAACCTCTCCTGCTCACCACTGCTATTTTTATGTACTTCTGTTAGAAAATAAAGCTGTGAACCTAGCAAAGGTAACCCAGTGGTGTAGGAAGCTCTGCAGATCTGCGCTGGGGTAGTTTTGGGAGGATGAAGGTTGATATGAAGAAGCTACAGCCTAAACATATGCCTCCAGCCACTTCTGAGAAGGCCCCAGAAAAGCCAAGCGCTAATGCCTTGACCACCATGCAGGCACCAGCACAGCAGAATCCGATCAAGAGCCCTTAACGCTGGTTTTGAGCCAAGAATTTCATTGCTTCAAGAAGACGTTAAAACCTCACTGATGGAGATTAAACCATCTCTCAGGCTATAGAAGACATAGCTTTGAGGACATCGGATTCCGAGACCCATCTCACCTCACTGGAAAGAAGAGTAGATAAGTAGGAGCCCAAGCTGGTTCAAGTCAAGCAAAAAATCACCAAAATGGAGCAGAAATTGGAAGACCTGTAGGGTCGTAGCTGCAGGAACAACGCGATGATCATCGGCCTCCCCGAGTTGGAAGAAGGGCAGGATCCCATTTTATTTGTACAGAAGTTCATAGAGAAAGTTGTAGGACCATCTCCCTACGGTCCCCGTTACATTATAGAGCGGGCCTATAGAGCGTTGAGGCCAAAACCTCCGACTGGGGCTCCTCCTCATCCATTAATCTTCCACTTCTTAAATTTTTTAGAGAAGCAGCATTTTTTCACTTAAATAAGGTCTATACAGGAATTACAATGGGAAGGGGTAAAAATCAGAGTTTCCCAGGACTTACCGCTCACAGTACGACAACGGAGGTCCACCTTCCACTCCTTGGTCACCAAACTGATCGCCGCCGGTCTCAAATTTAGGATGCAATACCCTGTTAAATTGCAGGTACAGTTTTCGGGTCTGTGGCACTCGTATGATGATGTGGAGTCAGCAACTGCAGGCCTTAAGACTGCTATGCCTGACCTATTTAGAGACACTTGAGGATGCACTGGGTGTCACCTCAAAGCCCTATCCTGAGTGCAGGAGTTAAGATCGGCTGTATGGAGCATTACCAGAGAAGGCTAGAGTGGTGAAGTCTAGACTGGACAATATATTGTTATTCAGACCAGGATCTGTTTTTCCAAATGGCTCCATTAAGGGGCATTAAGTTGTATTTGTTGTGTTTTCTGCTGATTCAATTCTTGTTACTGTTAATGTTATTATAAGGTTAATGTTGGATTCAATAGGGGGATAATATTTTGGGGCCATGTTTGTAGGGTTAGCTGAGTTACTCATGGCATTGATCTGAAGTTATGGGCAAGCCTCAAGGATTTGGTAAGGTATTTATGGAGAGGATATATAAAAAGGATGTCCCCATGGATTATTAATGTCCATTGTTAAGTTTGGGCTAGGCCTCGATTACTGTATGCACCAGGAATACTAATTTGTTTTGGTTAAATCCCCTACTTTTTCTCCCCCCTCCTGGATTCGGATGATTGGCTAGGGGCAAATGTTCCCTCCTAGATGTGGGCATGCATAAGAGTACACAGGGAGGATAATAAGGCAGTGAGGGAGCGGTTGAATGGAAAACAGATGGGGGGATACAACTGTGTTAGCAGAGGGGCTTGCACTTTACTTTTTCACTGAGACTCTCCTTGGATTTCTTTTGTTTTGAGTTCGTTGCTGTTTTTTTTCTCATTTTCCTTTACTTTCAGACCGGAGGGTGGACTTATATGGGACAAGAGACGTGACAGTTGCAGCTGGTTGCCACACGAGGGGAGCATAGTGCTAGTTTTGGAGGCGGTTACCACTAAGCGGAGTAGCTTGATTTGTTTAGTGCTTCCCTTCGATGGAATAGCCAGGGAGAGGGTGTTATCGGGGGGCGGGTTCCTGCTTTTCACTTTGTATAACCTCTCTTCTTGATGGAATAATTTTGCAGAATTATACTCTGGCAGCTAAATCCCCTACTTTTTCTCCCCCCTCCTGGAATCGGATGCTTGACTAAGGGTAGGTGTTCCCTTCCAGACGTGGGCGTGTATAAGAATATACAGGGAGGATAATATTGCAGTGAGGGAGTGGTTGGATGGAAAACAGGTGGGAGGTATAACAGCGATAGAGGAGGGGCTTGCATTTTACTTTTTTACTGAGACTCTCCTCGGATTTCTTTTGTTTTGTATTTTTTTGCTTTTTTTTTTTGTTCCGTTTTCCTTCACTTTCAGACCGGAGAGTGGACTTAATGGGGATAAGAGATGTGGCAATTTTAGTTGGTTGCCACAAGAGGGGAGCACAGCACTAGTTTTGGGAGCAGTTACCACCAAGCTGAGGAGCTTGATTTGTTTAGTGCTTCCCTTCGATGGAATAGTCGGGGAGAGGTTGTTAATGAATGTTCCGACAACTCCTTTATTGGGGGGGTTGTTGCTGCTTCTTACTTTGTATAACCTCTCTCCTTGATGGAATATTTTTATAGGATTATACTCTGTCTTGCTGATGGAGTCGGCAGTCGAGGATGCTCTGCGATTGAAGGAGGTGCTGGAACAAATGGGGATATGCCTCTTACTTTACCCCGAGGAATATTTGGAGGGACATTCTTTTGAACCACAGCACTGGGAAAGAGCAATGGACTACCCAGAGTCTGGGTACTCATGGGAGTTTCAAAACAAAGGGGGGCAACTAGGCATCAAGTGGGTTATAGAATGGGTGGAAGGCGTAGTTAAGTTTAAAAGGAGCTAAAAGAGCAGGTTTCCTTGGGATCGAGTAAATATTCAGGTTAGACAGCTTTCTGCAGTTAAGAAACCTATCGAGCTGTTCCTTGCCTCCTGCTAATTTTCATACATGGACTTAGTGGAGAGATTTTGGAGGTGGGAGGGCAGGAGGGGGAAGGCGATTTATATGGAGAGCTGCTAAGCGTAGCACAAGAAAAAAGGGGGGTGGGTTGGAGGGACTCAAGAATGCATAGGGTTGGGGATACTCTTTGGTTACTTTTGGGGATACTGGGAAATAGGGTGGATTGGGGGTGGGGAGGGTTGGGGAGGGCACAGTCCGGAACCAACAGAGTGTGTGTCTGTCTTCTGGCTTTTCTTACCATTTGGTATTACTTCTATTTACTAGATAAGACGGATGGCCAATGATCTTTGTTTTTCGACTTGGAATGTCAAGGGGGTCTGTAAGAAAACAAAACAATACAAGATTTTGAAACATCTGGACATTTTGCACACTAATATTGCTTTTATTCAAGAATCCCATTTGCTAGACTCGGAAGCCATTCAGATGAGATGTTTGCAGATAGGGCAGGTTTTCTCTGCTCAGGGTACTTCTCAGAGTTGGGGGGTCTTAATTCTTATCAACAGGAATATCCCATTTAAGGTTTTTCAGGAAATTAAAGACCCACATGGCAGGTATATACTGGTAAAGGGTACTATGTACACCATGGAATTTGTGCTGGGTAGTATTTATGGTCCTAATAGGGATGACCCTCTTTTCTTCATGCGACTACTCAATAATATCCTCTCTTTATTGCCCTCCATTATAATCCTAGGGGAAGACTGGAATTTAGTGATGGATTCGGGTAAAGACAGCTCTGGTTCTGTCTCAGGTATACCTTTCCCAGCACAGCGGTCATTACACGACCTAATGGATAGACTGGGCTTGTGCTATATATGGAGGGTTCTACACCCTGAGAATAGGGAGTACACTTTTATATCCCCTGTTCACAGGTCGGCATCCCGTATTGATTACTTGTTATTACCCCAGACACTACTGCCAGGTGTAGCAGCCTCAGGCATTCACCCCGGTCCCCTTTCTGACCATTCCCTGGTGTCATGTAAATTGGTTCTAACTTCCCTTCCCAAGCGTCAATCTAGATGGAAATTGAATGACCAATTGCTTAAGAACTCCAAAAGTAGGGATTGTATTAAAGAACACATCACACAATTCTTTGAGTTGAATTGTACCCAAGGGATTAGGCCTGACATATTATGGTGTGCCTTTAAGGCATATCTTCGGGGTATCTTAATTGGAATGGCCTCTGCGCAGAAGAGGAGATAGGAGGAAAAGCATAGGGCACTGCTTTCCCAAATCAGATAGCTGAAAACCAATCCACAATTGATTCATTCAGATGAGGCTAAACAAAACCTTGCTAAACTGAGAGATTCCTATATAAGTATGCTAAATGAGAAAGCGGAATTTGCCAACCTTCACACAAAAGCCTCTTATATAGATCAGGGGGAGAAAGTGGGGAAATTGTTGGCCCAAAGAATTAAGCAACTTGAATCGGCCCAATTTATCCCCCCTATTCGTTCCAGTATGGATGGAGCCCTGAAATGTTCTCCTCAAGAGATAGTCTCAGAGTTTGCCAATTACTATACAAAGTTATATGGTGATATGCCCAATCCGCCCTCTGAGTCCATGCTCTCCTCCTACTTGACTGAGACTCACCTACCCCATCTTTCAGAATCTCTAAACAGGAAGTTGATATCCCCTATTACTACCTCAGAAATTATGGAGGTGATTCGGGGCCTCCCTTCCGACAAAACACCAGGAATGGATGGTTTTTCTTCTAACTTTTATAAGTGTTTTAAAGAACTAGTCATTCCACATCTCCTTTCCCTTTTTAGTGTATTCTATCTGGCATACAGGTTGATCCCACTCTCTTTGAAGCACTTATTGTATTACTGCCGAAGGCAGGTAAAAATTTAGAGTGTGTGGAAAGCTATAGACCCATTTCATTGTTGAACCAGGATATCAAAATTCTAACCAAAATTTTGGCTGACAGGATTGGTTTAGTTCTCCCTGGCCTAATAGGCTCACATCAGGTGGGTTTCATGAAGGCAGATCATCTGCAGATCACCTTCGCACTCTCGCACATGTCTTCTCGGCCTCCAGGGATGCTCCCCTTCCAGTGGCATTGGTGTCCCTGGATGTTGAGAAGGCTTTTGACTGAGTGAATTGAAATTTTTGGCTTCAAACCTTAAAAGCCTTCGGCTTTCCCCAACAATTCCGGATGTGAGTGAAAGCTCTTTATCAGAATCCCACTGCCAGGATTTATGGAAATGGAGTATTCTCTGAGTCTTTTACCTTATATTCAGGTACAAGGCAAGGTTGTCCCCTTTTCCCCCTGCTCTTTAACCTTTATTTGGAACCGTTAATCTGCAGATTAGTTCTGTGTCCAAAGGTCCAGGGGATTACTATTTTAGGTACCTAACTCAAAGTGGCCACTCATGCGGATGACCTGCTCCTACAGTTATCTAACCCAGAAACATCTATTCCTGCCATGCTGGACATAATTGAGCAATTCAGTAAATTATCGAACTACAAGCTAAATGTTGGGAAAGTCTATCGTATTCCCCCTAAACCATAGAGTCTTTAAGAATAATATCACGGCCCTCGGTCTATTGTGATCCAGGGACTCCTTGAGGTATTTGGGCATCGAACTAACCAGGGATACACAACTTACTATCAAGAAAAACCTGGAGGCGACATTATTAATGGTGTCCCAGGATTTAACCTCATATCGACTCTCCCCATTTCTCTATGGGGAGAATAAATTTGATCAAGATGAATGTTCTACCGAGGCTACTATACCCCCTTCAATTACTTAATATCTTCATAACCAGAGGCTGGTTCAAAAAAGCTCAAAGCTTAATAACAGATTTTATTTGGGCTAAAAAGAAGCCGAGAATAGCCTACCATAAGCTAGCTGCACCTAAATTTAAGCTTGGCTTACGACTACCATACCTCAGTTTGTATTATTGGGCTTGTAACGCTGCCAAATACCTCAAGTGGCTGGATCCTGAGATTCTTACGTACGTCCCCGCTTGGCTCAAAATAGAATGGGAACTGATTCGATCAGTTAGGTTAGACCCTTCCACATTACCGTTTCTTAACACATCTTCCCTGCCAAAAAAATTAAAAGAGACTACATCTATTAGAATCCATTCACAGTTGTGTGGATTTTTAAAATGTAAACACTGTCTAGATGCGTCACAATCGATTTGGAACTCCCCTGCTTTTAAAATAGACAGTAAGATGTTATCCCCCTCGTGGCTACCTAAATTGGGGGAAGAAAGATTGTCTTCATTCCTCAAGGAAGAAGGAACTTGGTTGTCTATAGACGGTTTCATGTTGAAGTTTAGACTACAAAAGATGGAATATTTTAAATTTTTGCAGCTCAGACATCTCCTTATTAAAAAATTTGAAGACGGCTATCCCTTATCCTCCAATTTCTCCTTTCAATTGGATCTGGGCCCCTTAGCTTATTCCCCTAAGGCAATTTCCAAACTATATAACACCCTATATGACTGGCGTTTCCCGGATCCATTTGGACCCACAGAATTTTGGTCTGCTTCTTTCCCACATTGGGACAAAGATTGGTTGGCCATATGAAGGAATTGCCACCGTTTTGTCACACAAGATAGGTTGCGCTTAATGCAGTTTAATATCCTGCATAACCTTTACCACTCTCAGCAGAAATTGGCCAAATGAGGAGTAATAAGTTCTAATAAATGTGTGAGGTGCTTTTTTATTTATTTATTTATTTATTAAATTCTCGGATTACAAATACCTTTGAGCAGAAACTGCTCGTTTACAAAGGTTCCACGTCAAAGGTTGAGGGTCAACATACATACAGAGGTAGTAAAAGAATGTACAATAAACAACCAAAACAACTAAAAGAAAAAATAAAGATACTCAGTTATAACTACTTTGAGATAATATTCATATAACAAGTAGCTTAAGTAGGCAGCTGGCTGCAGCAACAATAAGAGATAGAGGGGCACCATAGGCAGTTAGTATTGCAGGCATGCGACTTGGAGAGGAAGTTGGCAGGCTAATGGGCCACTGTCCGATGGTGGTGGAAAATGTCTTGTACCAGTGGAGATGTGAAGCAGGAAAGGAGTCACAAGGAAGGTCCAGTGCCAGAGGGAATGAGACTGGGAAAGGGCGGGCTGTGAGACATGAGTGAGCTGGGAGGTGTTTAGAGAGATCTCTGTTCAGAGAAGCAGTCACATTGAGTGGTAGAGGTGTGAGGTAAAGTTTGAGATTCCTTTTGAAGGGTCCAAGTGTAGTAGAGGAAAGTGCTTCTTTATTGAGGGAATTGAACCACTGAGCGGCTCTATAGATAAAGGACCGCTGACCCATGGAGGTACAACATCTGGGAACCTGAAAGGTTAGAGATTGGGCACCACGTGTTTGTTGAGTGCCACTGTAGGTAGTAAGGAGTGAGCTAACACCAGGTGGCATGAGACCAAGGAGAATCCTTTTGGTAAGTAAGCAGGTCTGGTATTGTATTCTGCTGTATAGGGGTAGCTAGCTGGCCTGTGCATAGAGGTCACAGGTGTGAGTTTGTCGGGCTGCACCCATTAGTAGTCTACAGGCTTTGTTGAGAGCAACTGAGATCCTTTGGAGGGCACTTGTTGAGGCAGAGCCATAGATGGCAAGGCCGTAGTCAATGACAGAGGTGACAGAGCTGTAGATGGCTAGTTTAAGGGCATCCACAGGCATACAGTGCTTGTGTTTGTGTAGTAGTCCAATCCGCATATTGGCGGTCTTGGCAACAGTGTCAATATGCCGAGTGTAGAAGAGGGTACTATCCAGGGTAATACCAAGGTACTTGAACTCCTTGACATGTTCAAGTGGGTTCCCAGCTTGCTTCTTGATGGTGAGGGACAGAGAGTTGTGCCTGCTCTGTCAGTTACAGAAGAACATGGCTTTAGTCTTGCTGGGGTTCAGGACAAGTTTATGAGAACTGAACCAGTCTTTGATGCACTTGAAGTCGAGCTGCAGCTGGGATTCAAGGACTGTAATGTCATGGTGGCTGGAAAACAGGACTGCATCGTCTGCATATAGTAATATTTTTTGGTGGCAGGCACTGGGGAGATTGTTTATGAAGAGGGAGAAGAGTAGAGGGCCCAGAATAGACCCTTGGGGGACTCTGGAGTGGACCGATTTCTCATCCGAAGAGATCCCAGTAATCCTTACACATTGAATCTGATTATCAAGGTAGCTGGTGAACCATGGAAGGGCATTGCATGAGATCCCAATGGAGGACAGTTGCTTGAGCAGTAGGGGGTGGTTAACTGTGTCGAATGCCTTGGTAAGGTCTATAAATACTGCCCCTCCACAATTCCCTTTGTCAAGCGTGGCATGGATGAAGGCTGTAAATTCCAGTACTGCAGTGGTGGTGCTGTGCCCTTTTCTCAAGCCATGCTGCTCTGGGCACTGTACATTGTACTTATCCAGGAATTCAACTAGTTGGTCTGACACTATTTGCTCCAGCGCTTTAGATAGTGGGGGGAGGAGTGAGATAGGTCTGTAATTGGTGTGCAGTGTCCTATCTCCGCTTTTGTGAACCGGTGTGACAGTGGCTTTCTTCCAGAGAGAGAGGAAATGGCCCAGTCTAAGTGAGAGATTGAAGATCTTTGTAAGTGGTTCTAAGATTTCATCGAGGACTTGTGCCAGCAGTTTCAGGTCAAGGGAGTCACCACTGTACCCTTGTTTGCCGATGGCCTTTTGAATGTATTTTCTAGCTACTTGTGGTGGGACCTCCTTAAAAAAAACTTGGGGGTTGTACATTCTAGTAGGGGGTAACTTGGGAGGAGCTGGAGGGGAGGTCATCGAAAAAATTTGGTGGAAGACACTGTCCTGGTTTGTAAATGCATTATTAAAAGTGCTAGTGATGCTACCTAGGTCGAGTGTAGGAGTGTCATGAAAGTTGAGCATAGTGGGTGGTGCTTTAGGATCCTTGCCTGTGAGTTCTTTCATGTTGTTCCAGAATTTGTTTCCCTGGCCCCAAGAGTTGGTCAGAGCCTCTTTGTAATAGCTGCGTATAGCATTCACTGGTGCATAGATGTCACAGGCTTCGTTGAAACATTTGATAAATAGGTCCAGAGCTTTGTTGGTGTCATTGAGGGAGTCAAGCACTGCCCAGTTCAGCCTGGTTAGATGGGATTTTAACAGCTGGAGGTGCCCTTGTTTGATAACCCTGGCATAGATAAGCTTGGGAGGGGGCTTGTGGTATTTGTTTGACCAGGAGCAGATGACAGGCGAGTGGTCACTTGTATCCGGGAGTACAGAAACATTGGAGATGCGTTCAGGGCGGTTAGATAGAATCCAGTCTAGAAGCATAAGGGAGCCTGTCCTATAGTTACACCTAGTGGGGGCATTGACCAGTTGAGTGATGTGATGCACTGTGGCTGCATCCTTATAGGTAGTGGCCTCAGTGGAGAGCCAGTTAATGTTAAAATCACCCATGATTATGGTTTCAGAATTATGTTGCTGGACCCTTAGATATTCCATGACGCTATGGATGCCAGCAGCCTGGTCTCTTGGGGGTAGGTAAACTGAGATGACAGTGAGTTCCTTGTTATGTGCACCGAGGAGGATGTTGATTGTGAGGACTTGAGAGGAGTTGCTCAGGCTAGGGGATGGGATGATGTGACCCATAAGGGTATCCTTAAGATAGATGGCACAGCCCCTGCCCAGTTTAGCAATCCTGTCTTGCCTGAAAATGCAGTAGCCAGGGATAGAGACTGAGGTATCAGGGATTTTAGGGTTTAGCCATCTTTCCACAACTGAGAGGACATCAGGGTTGCGCTGTAGGATCCATGTTTGGAGGGAATCAAGTTTGTTGAGGATGCTGCAGGCGTTGATGGATGCCATGGTGAGTGTCCCTGTCCTTCTGCTTGGTGCCACTGCTGGCTGCCCAGGTGGTCCTGGGTTGGGGTGAACATTTCCTGAGAGCAGGAGGAGCATAAGGAAAATTTGTAGGAGAAAGGATTTCAGCATCTTGTAGACACCTGGTGGTTAAGTCATAAGCCAAAAGAAATTATCAACAGCTGAGGTCCAGAGTCACAGCAAGGCGGAAGGTTCGTTGTTTCATATTTTCTGGGAATGTCCTAAGATAACCCCCCATGGGAGATTATTAAGGGTAGTGCTGACCCCTTGCTCGGATTGACAGACCTATTTACCTCGGAGGTTTGTTTGCTGGGGGATTATTCACGAATCTCAGTTAAGAAGCGGAAATATTATATTGCTTTGATTTCCATGTCAGTTAAAAAGCTTGTACTTAAATATTGGAAAAGTATGAATGTTGTCTCTTATTCTGAATGACTTAACGAGTTGCTAGCTAACCTTTGAGTGGAGAGGGTCATTTCGAGCCGTAACAATAATAATTCTAAATATGAGATGATTTGGGCCCCGTTACATACTTTATATTCTATTTAGATCTTTCTTCACATACTTGGGATCTCTGGATTGATAAACCTCAGGACTGTGCGGGGAGGGGTACATTGGGGTGTAACTGGGGGGGAGGGGGATGGGATCATGTGTCCTGTTCTTGTATATGTGTATCTGGTTCTGATATCATGATCCTGTCTGGTGTTTTGTGGAAACTTCAATAAACATTATATTAAAAAAAAGAAAGGAAACTGGCAGACTGGGTGGGCCAAGCTGTCCTTATCTGCAGTCAAAACCCAAAACTCTCTGTTTAGCTAAGCGCTGAAATGCAGTTCGGCTGCTGTTTTTAGGGCCAGCAGATAATATGCCAGACCGCTTCTATGTGGGGAAAGTTTTATTGAAGCAGATGTTGGGGTTTTCTGCCTCTGAAGTGTATGCTTTGATTCATATACCGGGAGAATCTACTTATGACGTAAGTTTTCATTCCCCTGTCATCCTTAATCGTTTCTTGATGAAGTATGCCCTGTTTAAGACAAATCCAGCTTGGACCCACTTTCAAGCCATACCCTTAACAAAGCAAACTTTTTAAAGTGATCACTGTCTTATTCAGGAATGAAGGGGAGAATATTATGGACATTTCTTATTGGCTTGAGAAACATTGTCAAATAAAAGGGAAGCCAGAATAAATTTTAGATTCTGAAGGTTTTTGGAATGGAGGATGGAGGTATAAGGTGACTTTACCACAAATGGAGGATGGACTTCAACATCTACCAAGTTGTTTTTACTTGGATCATGATATGGGCTTTATGTTTTATCCCGGACAGCCACGCCATTGCTATAAATGTGGTTCCAGTAGACATTTGAGTAGAACTTGTGATACATTGAAATGTGCTCAATGTGGGGGAACTAGGGCATGTTATGACTGACTGTCATCATCCTCCCAAGTGTAGTCTTTGTATGGAACAGCATTCCTTTATGGACTGTCCTTGGGCAGCCCATAATACTGTGGACAAAGATTATACCACTCAAGATTTTTATTTGAACATTGCATTAAAAACGGCTTTGAAACAATATGGGCCCCTACCCCACCTAAGAGGGCACCTCCTGAAAGGCCTATTGATCCCCCTTCTGAGGTTTTATCTACAATAGTTTCTGTTTCTCACACATACCTCTATCTGAGGCAGAACCTTTAGTACTAGAGGTATCTAGTGATGTAGGTTCTATGCCTCCCCCCCCACCACCAGAAGGTGCCTTCACTGTAGTTAATCGGAGAAGGAGTTTACGGAAGAAAACTGCGGCATCTGCTTCAGAAATCTTTCATCTCCCAGTGCAAAACACCTTTTCCACCTTGCAGATTGAAGATCCTGATGTAGGTACAGAATCAGACTCAGTTTCGGTTCACTCCTCCCAAGCTGATGGAAGATCGCACACTGAGCATTCTACAGAAGATTTGACTGCCCCTCCAAAAAAGAAATCTAGGATGGGTTCCCATAAATGGGTTAGGAAAAAATCCTAATGTTTTTCAATTTCTCTCAGGGTTTATTAGATTTCCTTTTGTAAGATCTTAATGGTGTTTTTCTTTTTGTTTGTTTCCAAACGCAGTGGATACGTTACTTAGTATTACTGTGTTCTCCTTAAATACTAACAGTATTCAGTCTGATAGAAAACAACTCTTGGTTTATGCTTTAGTTGATTCTATTTTTTATGATGTGGTATTTTTTCAGGACACTAGACTACATAGCAGACAAGAGATGAATAGAACCTCTGTGGGGTGGAAATGGGGGGTGACTCATTGCTCTATTGGAGAGGATCTTTGTTGAGGAGTTGGAATTTGTTTAAATTCTCCTTTGGCACAGTCTACACAGGTAGTGGACATAGCCTCAGGCCGTGCTTTGTTATTGGATGTTATGTTAAACAATTTACACTGTCGGTTTATTAATGTATATGCCCCACAAACAAAGACGGCTAGAATTGAGCTTTTCAACACTATACAGCCTTATTTGTTTACCTCTCGTTATGTTTTCTTGGGAGGAGATTTTAATTGCGGGTTGTGTTTAAAGGATAGGGGTCCCCAAACCCAAAAACTGCATTGTGACACCAATTGCCTGGCTGCTTTGATTTCTCAAACTGGTTTGGTTGATGCTTGTGGTTTTTTTGGCTGGCCAGATAAGACCTATTTCAGAGGTAACCTAGCTACTAGGATCAATTTCTGGTTTATATCTCCGGCCTTGGAAATTAAAATTACCAGGACCCATCCTGTTGCTCCATCTGACCACGCCATCATAGAACTGATGGTCTCCAATTATGATGGTATGCAGCAAGGGCCTGGGTATTGGAGGTTGAACTTGGAACTGTTGTCTCTTCCAACTGTTAAGGATGGTTTTATCTCCTTATTAGAAGCACGTAAATCAGTTAAAATATTATATGATACTTCACAGGAATGGTGGGAGGATACAAAGATAGATATTAAAAGATATTTTCAACACATAGGTAGATTAAATGGGAAATTTAAAAGGGACCAATACTGTATTTACAAGACACAGTTTCAGAATTTAGTGTTTCAAGTCTCCCAAGGAGATGAAACAATTCTTGCAGAGTTAGCGGAAACCAGGAGGATAATGAATGATCTACAATATAATAGACTTAAGTCTTTAGAACAGAAACAGAAATTTGGAACCCAGGGTTCACAGGATTTTATGAATCCATTTCAATTCTGTGCTCAACAACAATATCAAAAGCGGATGTCTCTAATTCAGGATGCTAAGGGTTTTCTTTGTTCCAATAGTTATGCTATTATGACAGCCGTAGAGGAGCATGTGCAGTCTCTGTTTAGTCATCAGGAGTCCTCTCTGGATGGTCATAATGTATGGTTGGAGATATGTGTCCTATCACAAGCTTTGTCATCAGATCAGAGGGTACTGGTGTCACCACTTACTCAATCTGAAATAATGGCCACTTTTGCAATGGTTAAAAAGAATTCCACACCTGGAACAGATGGGATTCCATATGAATTGTACAGTGTGATTCTGCAATTTTTGTTACTTGAATTCCTAGAATTGTTTCAGGACATGATTGCTTCAGGGAAATTGCCTGATTCAATGGGTAATGGGTTGGTTGTTTTTATGTATAAATCTGAGGACAGGACTGACCTTTCAAACTGGTGCCCCATTACATTATTAAATGCTGATTTTAAATTATATACCAAATTGTTAAATAACAGGTTGTTGCTTTGTGCATCTACACTGATACATCCTTTCCAGACTTGTACTATTCCTGATCGGAGTATAACGGATGGATTAATTTTATTAAGAGAAATTTTGTCCCGGGGGAGACTGGAGAATTGACTGGTTTCATTCTCAGTTTGGATCAGGCAAAGACCTTTGACACGGTAAACCACGAATATCTTTGGGACTGTTTGGCTAGTTATGGGATTCTGAGTACTTTTATTTCCTGGATAAAATCTTGTTATTCTAATGCTAAAGCTTTAGCATATTGTAATGGATGGATGGGGAGGGCATGCAAGGTCACCCAGGGAGTTAGACAGGGATGTCCCCTTCTGTATCTTTCTACACTTGACCCTTTAATTCATCACGTTAATGATAATATTGCTATCCGGAGGGGTTTCCTTTTCTAGTACCTCAGAAGAAATTAAAAGTATTGCATATGCAGATGACATCTGCTTTCTTGTGGGGGAGGATTTACTATCGCCATGTTTAGTGGGACAAACACTTTTGGAATTGACTGAATTCACTGGAGCCAGAGTTAATTACATGAAAAGTAAATGTCTTCCTTTTGGCTTAGAACATTTTTCAGAATCTATGGTAATTGGGATCCTTGTTGTGACAGGGACTTGCACAATCCTCAGACTTCTTTTTGGTCCCGGGGATTTGGCCTTCTTAAATCGGTCCTCCAAATTGGATATTGCATATGGAAAAATGTTACTGTGGAATAAGTGGAGACTGTCCAAATTAAAATGGGTATATGTGATTAAGACCTTCTTACTCCCAATTTTTTTGTATTTAGCTGCAGTTTTCAGTCTAACCCCTAAGTTGGAGACCAGAATGTAGGGTTGGTTTTTTGGGGGGCATTTGGGGTAGCAGACTGAATCCAGTTAAGAGGTGTTTACTGTTTAGAGAGAAAAAACTGTGGGATATTAAAATGATTAATCCTATTGTATTTTTTTTTTTACAATTTTTGCTAATATAAACTTGAGACCACTATTGTTAAAGTCTGAGGGTATTTGGATCCCATGGGTTTTGGATTCAGTGGCAGGAGTACACCCCTTTTGGCTTCCTCATTCATGCATCCTGAAACAGTGTTCTTTGTATAATATTCCAGAAACTTTAAGGGTATGTTTTGGGAAAATAAAACTTTGGGGTTTAGTACCAGAACTTTTTTCCCGACAGGACCGGAAAACACTATGGGCTGGATATTCAACGCCCCCTGGCCACAGCCACTGTGCATGGCGCAGTGGAACTTGTGCCACCGCAAGTGGTCAGAGTGGAGCATTCAGATGCGGTGGCACAAGTTCCATTGCGCCATGCGCAAATTTCCGATATTCAAAATGTGACATGCAAATGGAGCCATAATTTTATGCAAGGCACACGGGGGCCATTTGCATCTAATTATGGCCCCATTTGCATGCCATTAGCATGCAGGTGCGCCGATCCCTGACAACTTGCGCCTGGCGCCCTGCCAGGCAGCAGCCATCGGGGACCTAAGCCCCTGCAGCCCGATCGTGGGCAGAACAGTGTTGCTTCCTCCCCAGCAACAATTGGGCATAATGTAACCCCCGCCCGTAGCCCAATTGCAGGCATAACATACTGTTCCCCCAGCAGCCTGATCGCGGGCATAACATACTGTCCCCGCAGCAGCCGATCGTGGGCATACGCGATTAACCCCCACTAGCCCGATCACGGGCATAATGTCAACCCCACAAAGACTATCCCTGGTGGTCCAGTGGACCGTGAAGCTGATTGCAGGCTTAAAGAAACCTTCCCCAACCCCGACTAGCCCAATCACGGGCATTAAGGAACTCCTCTCTCCCCAAATGTCCAATATCCCTGGTGATCTAGTGGCCTCCTACCCCACCCACCTGGAGCCCCACCACCCGCTCCCCTACCGTCAGCGGCGGGTGGCAGCTCCACCGCCTGCTGAATTCATTCACATATCTGGACTGCCTCATATGGTATGGGCTCCTCACCCATTGGCTCTTGCTCCTGAACCAATGGGCGTGCAGCCCTACCGAGCTGTCAGTCAGTGGGTGGCAGGCAGGTGGGGTGCTGCCACCCGCCGGCTGACGGGTGGAGCGGGTGGTGGAGCTCCATGGGTGGGTGGGGTGGGGGCCACTAGATCACCAGGGATGTTGGACATTGGGGGTGGGTTGACCTTATGCCTGCGATCAGGCTTGCAGTCCACTGGACCACCAGGGATATTGGTCTTTGGAGGGGAGAGGAGTTCCCTTAATGCTCACGATCAGGCTAGTCGGGGGTGGGGAAGTTCCTTTCAAGCCCGGATCGGGCTTCGAGGTCCACTGGACCACCAGGGATATTGGTCTTTGGGGAGAGGAGTTTCTTCATGCCCGCGATCGGGTTAGTGGGGGTGGGGGAAGGTTTCCTTCAAGCCCGCGATTGGGCTTCGCGGTCCACTCTACCACCAGGGACATTGGTCTTTGGGGGTTGGCGTTATGCCCGCAATCGGGCTAGTGGGGATTTATCTACATTATGCCCGCGATCGGGCTGCTGTGGGGCGAACAGTATGTTATGCCTGCGATCTGGGCTGGGGAGTTACTATTATGCCGCGATTGGGCTGCAGGGGCACAAGGGAACAAGTGGAGGGCCACCCACAGGTGGCAGCTGCTATGTTGTGCCCTGCAATGCGGCAGCTCACCTGTGGGTGGCCCTCGACTTGATCCTTTTTTTTGGGCTCAAAGTTGTGCAGGCGCAGGTAGGGGTTGCGCCTGCACAACTCTGCATGGCTGGCTGAATATCGGGCTGAGCAGTTTATGCATGGTTCCTCCCCCTCCGGTTGAGCATGCCTTCATTAGCATTGTGCTGTTGCTGAGCATGACTTGGGCGCAACTGCCTCCTGCTGAATATCGCAGAATGGCGCAATTTTGGACTTGCGCAGGCGCAACCCTTTTGAATATCCAGCCCTATATGCCCATCTTCTATCTACTTTTTTTTCAGCCTGTTTTGACTCTAAACCCATTTTAGATAAAATATTGATTGGGAAAATGTTGACATCTACCCATATACCAGCTTATATGTGGGATGTTATGTGGCTTTCCCTACATGGGAAACTCAATGTCAAAGGAAACTTAAAGCTTAAAAGTGTAGAAGATCGTTACTGCCCTAGGGAGACTTATTTTGAGGTAATGGAATCTATGGACCATTTGTTCTTCTTTTGTCCTTTATAAAACGATTTTGGAACTTTCTACGGGGGAAATGGCCTGCATCACCCTTTTATGATTTAACCCCTGAGATTTTATATTTGGGCATTCTTCCATTCAAATGGACTAAACATGATAGGGTTACACTCTGGTTATTTTTGGTGTGTTTTAAATTCTACATATGGCATGTGCGGTGTAGCCTTACACTGCAACAGTTAGAATATACAGAGGAGCAATTATTTCATATGATCACTACTGCAGTTCTTAGCCATAAAAATACAGAAAGGAAGTTAGTGCCATATGAAATCTGCCAGTCTTGGTGGCACAGTATAGACTGGCTATGAGTTGGTAGGGCATATTTTGAGTTACATTTTAATCACTGCATAATTCCATTATGATTTATGAATAGTAATATGTAGTACTGCGTGTTTTTTTTTTTTGTGTGTAATTCCACTATTTTTGCTTTTTGGTCTTTCTTTATGAGACATGTCAGTTTCTGGTAGAAAATATTGTTCTAAGGTGAGACTCATGTTTGGTTTTGAGTATGGTTTAAATTAATTAAAAGAATAGGAACCTGAAGAATCAGTATATTATGGATTTGTATGCTGTTGATACTAGTTAAATGTATATGGGGTTCTTTAGGTATGGAAAAACATGCTGCTATACAGTGGTATGTATGTGCGGGGGGGAGCTTATTTCAGCTTACTATGTATACTATGTATGAGATAATACTGTGTTTACATTTTCATCCTATTTTCACATTTTTTTTCCCTTTAGGTTTGCAAGGGACAAAAGTATGCTGTATACTTATTATTCGTTTTCTTTCATTTTGTATGTTGTAGTACAATTTTGTTAATTTGTTTTATTCAACGACAAATTTCTTTGCTCCTTTAAGCGGGGGGAGGACTTTCAGCATTTACTACTCAGTTTTCAGGACTCTAATGACAGAGATTTTTGTGTTGCATGTATGATGAAATACGTATTTTTGTTTATTATTTGTTTTTGTATTATAATTTAGTGTGTAGTAACACTATTGTGTATATATTTTTCTTTTAAGTTTTTGTATAATTTTCCTATATTTTTTTAGTTGGGGGGGTTCAGCTTTTGTTATTTATTCCTTTTTTGGGACTTTACAATCATTGATATTTTTTAGTTTGGATGCTGTATTACTTTTTATGTTTATCTTTAATTTTGCATTATGATTTTGTGTGCAGTAACACGTTTGTGTATTTGCTTTGCTTTCCAGTCTTAATAAAAAATTCCCCTACTCTTTTCGATAAGTGCCCTGTGATCTTTAACATCCACCTGAACTACCACCAATCCAGGCAGATGGGACCTCGGTTTAACGTCTCATTTGAAAGACGGCACCTCAGAAGTGCAGCACTCCTCTCATGCTGCACTACAGTGTCAGTACTGGGATATTAACCCAAGTGCCAGATGTGGGAACTGAACCCACAGCCCTCTGATCTCCCGGCTTCAGAGGCGAGTGTGCTACCTACTGAGCCACTGACAATGCGCTACGCACACTTGTAACACAGTCATTTTATGGAGTTTCGGCACCAAATTTTCAACATAGGCATTTTAGCACCTCTGCTCATGTACAGTGTCACTGTCATTTCCTCAAACTGTCCCAGAAAGTGATTTCGCACAGCGACTGCGCTATTCTGCGCCAGATATGCGAAAACACATTTCGGGCAGGATATGTAAAATGACAGCTGTCCTGTTCATCAAGAGGTGTGGAAAAATGCCAATGGTGAAAATCCAGAGTGAAAATATTACAAATGCACATTACGAGCGTGTGTGCAAATTGCGCAACGCACGCTCATAACACAGTCATTTCATGGAGTATCATCACCAAATTTTCAACATAGGCATTTTAGGACCTCTGCTCATGAACAGTGTCACTGTCATTTTCATAATCTTCCCTGAACACTGATTTCTCACAGAGACTGTGGTATTGCACGCCGGAAGTGAGGAAACGCATTTCGGCCACGATGTGAAAAATGACAGCTATACTGTTCACAAGGAGGTGTAGAAAAATGACAATGTCAAAAATCTGGCATGAAAATATTGTGAATTCGCGAAGTTATGAGCGTGCGCAGCAACTGTGCAACACATGCTCGTAAAACAGCCATTTTTTTGATTTTTTCCACCAAATTTGCAACATAGGCTTTTTGAGAACCCACCTCATGAACACTGCCACTGTCCTTGCGTTAATCAGTCCCAAAAGGTGATTCCACGCAGTGACTGCAAAATCACCTTCCGGGACTGATTAACATCATAATAGTGACAGAATTCATGAGGAGGGGTCCCAAAAACCCCATGTTGAAAATTTGGTCCAAAAATTCCAAATAATGTTTGAGATATGCATCAAAGTTGAAAAAAAACCTATTTATTTCGTTATACAGCTTACCAGCATTTCCTCAGTTCGTGGTCAGCTTTAAAGAGTGCAGACATGTTCCCAGTCCACCGAAGATCGTCTCGCCGGACTCCAGAGGTAAGTATGGGGTGAGAGGGGGTGTGGGGAGGCAGGGTGCGCAGTGGGTGGGTGCAGGTGGTGGGTAGGGAGACTACGAGGGACCGTATTCTGTTTACAGGAAGTAAAAAAAACAACTTTGCAGACGGTTTTCTTTTTTACAGGTGGTTTCTTTTTTTGGGGGGGCACAGTAGCTGATGGGGATTGGGTACCCCGTTGGCTACAGAAGAAGGAGACATCATGCCGGCAGGGGTGGGCTCCCCCATCAGCACATTAAAGTGGGAAAGGGGGGACATATGCCGACGGGGATTGGGCACCTCCTCGGCAAGCAAAAAAGGGACAGACACATTCTGCCGACAGGGAGTGGGCTCCCCATCGGGACATACTTGAGGGGCAGGGTAAGCCGATCGGGGGATTGGGCACCCCTGAAGTCGACAGTTTAGTGGCCACTGTGCCACCATGTTTTTAGCTGGCGAAGCATGTAGGAAGGGTCCGCTGTGTGTGACCAACTTTGTTCGCATTGCAGCGGACCTTTCCTTAGATGTGCCCCTCCCCACATTAATATGCATGGTATGGCACCAGCATGCAGGCTGATTGGGGAATGAGGGACACACCTACTGGTGCATGCCCTGCATTCACCCAACAGCAACCATGCCTCTGAATCTGCACTACCGCAAAATGTTGGCTGTGCTCACTGAGTGGCTCCGCACCCAACCTATCACCAACCACGTCCCATAGCCCTATGAATTATCACCTCCTTCTGTCTCTGCACTCTACTACAAGTATGTTTATACCAATGTATTTTTAACCTCAATAATGCAACTAAGAAATAACAGCATGTGACTACCAATGTTGTAACCGCAATGATATAACAAAATGTTGTAATGTATTTGTCGTCTTTGTGACAAGGTACCTTTGGAAATGAGCCTCTGGCTCAAAGGTTGTAAACTGATGTACAAATAAATAAATAAACATAAAAATGTGCATTTTGTCATTTCAGAAGAAGTTTGACTTTGGCCAAATTGAGCTGATCATTCAGTCCAGGCTGCAGAAGGACCAACCTGCTTACAAGTGTTTGGGTGGTAACTTCGATTCCCCAGTTTTTGAAAGTTAATAAGGGAAGGAAACTAGGTGCTCCCACAAGTTTGAGAACATCTGCCTGCAGGTAACTTTCAGGACTCAGTGGATCCAGGTCTGTGCTCTAATGTGAGACTGTATGGGTCCCGTTCTTGTGCTCTCTAAATATGTGCTTTGGGTCTGTCCATTGCGATTGTGCTTTAATTTCTGGATATCACTGGTGTCTCATTTTTTTCCATTTTCCCCAGAAGAGGGGAATGGATGTTCGAAGTGTGTACTCTGGTACAAGTTCTTCACCTGTGGAATTTCTGTGTACTTTTTGTTCTGCACCTGCAAAACCCTTGGGAGCACCACTAATTTCTGACCAACAGTGTCAAAATAAAACCATACAGTACAATCCCATTCCTGTTGTGGACATTCCATCTATGTGTGACCTGTGTGACTTTTTTGGGCCTCCTCAGACATGTGTGACCCACATAACCTAGGTAACTCTCCCCCGGGCTCGGGTAAAATAGAAATGTTTATTTTGTTCCTTTCCCTCCGACCTCCTAGATGCCCAAGCCAGGTATTGCCCTAAAGTCAGGGGTAATGCCTTTGTGGTTTTGTTCTTGCCAGAAAGGGAGTGGGAGTGAGGTTACACACACACACACACACACACACACACACAGAGTTTCCAAATATCCACAGATATGTGTATTTAGCATGCAGGGAGTGCGCGCACGCGCACACACACACACACATTTTCTATAATTTGGCTTCAGTGAGACTTGTAACATCAGATGATTTACTACTACATAACATTCCATTCTGTGACATCTGACTTATTACTATCGTCTCAGGGATGCCTGATTATCTCTGGTTGTATTTCTTAACTAATTGGTAATCTGTCACACTCATGTATAAATTGTTTTTTTTTCCCCTCTGGGCTTTTAAAAGAGAGTTTTCGAAAATATCCTCCATTTCTTCTGAAGAACTGTGTTGGAGTTTGAAAGCTTAAGGTTTTTCTGTAATATCTGTTGGTTCAGTACAAGGGATCAAATTACCTAATTTGTGCAGGTACTGTGAAAATGACACATGAAAGGGATGAACATGCGTAACTATTTCAATGACCATCTTGTTATCTTTTTTCTTTCTGTTTTTTCAGGACTCAGGCTGTCTTTAATAGTGAGCACAGCTGGCTAGTTAGATCCCCAGAATCTAACAGCATTTTGCCAAATTACAGGGTGATCAGGGATAACAGTCAGTGCCTGGAAGGAGTGTGAACTTTAGCCTGCTTCTGAAATCCTTTTCTGCTCTTTCTCTCTTTCATCGAGGTTGCAAGTTTAGTAGCCAGTCCTTGAAGTAACTGCAATTAATTATTAGTTATCATGAAATTTAGAAAAATAAATTTAAATGCAAATAAATATTTTAAATATGTTAAATGAATTTGTTTATATAGCTTTAAAAGGTTGTAGACCCGTGATGTAATAGACAAATGAGATTTATTAGTAACGTGGTGCATGCTGCACCTTTAAATTTTCTGTACATTACAGAGAATAGCAGCCTTCAACAGATGTTGTAATCGAGATGGCGATTTAATAGGCAAGTGACATCATCACATTTTGTATTCAAATTGTCGGTTACAAACACTGGGTTCACTCCCTAGTGAGGCTAACCTGTTTCGTGTTTGATGGCTTTTGCACTTTAATAAAAGTTGAATAGTTTCTAAAAATCTTTAGCAGTCCTGTCTACTTCTGGGTTAAGGAGCACTCTATTTTTGATGGAATGACTGTTTTGGAGTAGGGTAGGCTCTGTCAGTAGGGCTCTCAGGCTTAAACACTGTGCACTGTGTTTATTCTGGACTTTGTGACATAATACTACTCTGCCCAGACAACTGCAGTGTTGGTGCAGGGGTGTGCCATATATGAACCGTAGATGTGCAGCTACAGTTATGCAACACATGCATGGTGTGGGGTCAGAGCGCCAGTGCTACTATGTGGGATGGTAGCCCCCAGGGAGGCTACCACCATAGTCAGACACATGGAAGCCCAGGGTACTGAAAGGGGCTTCACATTGTGTGTTGCCATAGCAGGGGGCATGGCACACACATACATACCATTGCAGGGTAGGGGGCATTGTGGATGGTGGACTCATGGGGCAATGTATACAGGAAGCCTTACTGTACGCTGTACAGGGGACCTTGAGAGGGAATGCTGCACATACATTGGCACATGACATGTAAAGAAGTACACAACCTGGGTCCCCACAAGACTGCCTATAGCACCCTACTATTGTACATTACCTTTGACCCATAGGGGTGCTACCCTCTGTCCACCCCATCCCTCCTTGACACCATCACTCTGAGATGGCCACCATACCTATCAGTCTGTCCCACCTATGCTGGATACCAAGACCTGTATCAGCGCGAGCCACAGTGGCTGGTGCACTGGTCCATGTGTTCACTGCCCTTTCATACAGGTATACCATCACATAACAATTGTGCAGCTCCCTCCTGTTGGAGAGTAACCATGTCATCATTGCCACCACCCATTACATAGGCACAAGTCATCTCTCCCTAATCACCATCATCCCGTCTGTCATGACCGCACTGTCCCTACATTGACCCCCCCCCATAATAGTCAGTGGCATGTACCTGTTTGGTGACATATGGTGTTGTCCCCAGAGAACCTGCCCTGTTGGCCTTGCAGCTGCCATACAGGCCATCCATACACCTTTGCATGGCTCTCTGTCACAGAAATTGGCCTACTACCCAAATTCACTACAGGGGTTGCAGTACCACTCTCTGTTGCTGTACATACCCCTCCCAATGCAGTCCATCAGCCCCTCAGCCTTACAATACCCTCCATTGCAGTGGCACACTTGTGTGGGTCAACATGGCACCCTGCCTTTCCACAGATCCTACACTGCACATCACCCATACGTGGGGCCCACCTTCATGTGTGATGTGTGGCACCCTGCCACGACTGATGTCCACTATGTTGCTGATGTACATGTTGCATGGGCTAGGCACCTGACCACATGCCTGCATTTCCCCACTCATTTCCATGTCACATTTGGCATCCGCCCATGACCTCCAGTCCTCTGACCCCCTCCCCCATATTCAGTGACCTACCTATGTCAGCAAACCCACAGCAACTCTCGGAACCATCTTCCAGCACATTCCACTATACAACATTCAGACTGTACCATGCAGTGCAGCAGTCCTGTGTATCCCTGTTATGATCCCTGGCCACTGCCCACATAAAACTGTCAGAGAGTGCAAGGGGGCATCCTATGAGCCCCCTCCATCACTGGCTCCTATCTCTGTTTCAGATCCCCATGTGCTGTGTCGCCTGCCATCGCTTTCTCTCCACACCATCCTACATCTGCAGTATGGGACAGCACAGTATGCCGGCTTCCTTTGACACATGTGTATGGTACATGGACCAACATGGCTGTTTCCAGTGCAGCACTGGGACCATGCGCACCATGTCTGGGTGCGCTGGCAATGTGAACAGTTTAGCATTGCTGCTGCTGTGACATACCCCTCTGTACCTAACTAGCAGTCCGCATAACCTGGCATATTTCCAGCACTGCACAGGACTCTGCATGTGTACATACAGTGTATATGACACTAACCCTGATGGCTCAGCCCTGGTGCATCCTCTGCTATGGTCACTGCAGCATCCATGGAGTCTTACCCATGTTATGCAGTGCTGGCTGCACTGGGTTGCACATCAGTGGGGATAGTGAAGGTATACATAAAGGTTACTACATGTCTCCCAACATTCATGGCAATTACAGCTGTACAGTACATGTGTCTTTGTGCAGTGCTGCTTAACTGTCTGCCACTGATGACCACCGTACATGGTGATACCAGCCTCCCATCCCACATCCCTGAAACATTGCATGGTGTCTGCCTCCTAGAGAGCCAGATCATTCCATCTATGTTTTAAGCTGCTGAGTTTCCATTCCACTTGACCCCTGGCAGCCTTTCTGGTTTGGTAGCTATGCCATGCCAGATTCTGTCTCTAGTCTTTGGGGAGTGTCTGTTGCTGCCAGGTGGCAGTAGCACCCTGGCCAGTGCTGCACATTACTAACGAGCAGTGTTGTCTCCTCCTCACTGAAGCTTGGGGCTCTCTTCCAACCTGCTGGCACATTGCAGCTTGTTGCGTTGTGGGGCTCGGCTGACAAGGTATGGTGTGAGGAGTGGTCTGTGAAGGTGGCAAGCATATTTCTCGGCTGTTGCATGCATCACAGGGATGTTCTCATCACTCCAATGCATGCTACATTGATCTGACGCATGCTGCATCATTTCATCTTTCGATGCAGCACACATCAAAAATGTTGTGTGACCTGCCACAGTGTGCATAATTTTCCGCATATTGTTGTGGCATTTGATACTATAGTCATGTAGACAGTACTGGGGGCATGCAACGCAGTACATACCAGTGCCCAACATCCGACATTATCATATCTTCATGTCTGCTGAGGGCCCTCTGTCACCTGCAGGCACTGCACCACCTGACATGTGACCTACTGGTCTGCAGGTACATGTTACAGGCAACACCATGTATATGTCATAGGGGACATGGTAGATGGCACTGCAGTTACTTGAATACATGACCCTGGATAGCACAGGGGCCCATAATATCATGGGCAGCAGACAGGCCCCTGCTGTGTGCTTGACAACAGCACTGTGACATCTGAGCTGCCTCTCACATCCATAGTATGACACTGTCATGGGGAGGGTTAGCCACCTGCACTCTTCTGGGGACTATTGTGCAAATGGTTGCCTGCCCCAGGGCTCAAAGCACTCAGACTCAGCACTATGTGTCTCATGCCACATCTGGAGGTGGTTGCCTCTGACAACTGTTCTACGCATCAGGGTGTTCCATTGTGACATGTCACATGTATTTCTCATGGATCTTACCTTGCATTCAGTTATAATGACCAGTCTTAGACATTGCACATGTGCAGTCTATAGCAGCCCATTTGGATGGGTGCCTGGGTGGATGCTTTTGTCTGCCACATGGGGACATCTTCCAGACAACAGGCACAATACTTGCTACAGGGCTGACCGTTGACTGTAAGCAGCACCAGGCAATGGCAACCCTTGTGCATGACTACACAGAAACAACATTCATGTTGGTGTTTCTATAATCATTTGGTCCACTGTCAGCCACAAACCTCCACCTTGGCATCTTTGTGGCTCTTCCAACCAATGGCTGGAATATTAACTGGCCACGTTGCTGGTCTGGTGGCATTTCTGGTGGTCTCCATGAATGGCAGAGGGGATCTGCTTCCCTGCAGGCCAGCTTATAGTCATCCAGGTGGTCCAATCTGCTGTTGGGCACTGACTGTGGCCTGTGCAGGTGCTACGAAGCCCATGGGTATGCTGCCCGGTGGTGGTGGTGTCTGCTCAGGTAACGTGGCTGCAGTCCATGTCCTTGTGGTCAACTGCACAGGTATGGCATCTGGGTTATCATCTTCATTAGCATCATCCTCATCACCCTGGTCACCATCCACTCAAGCATGTGTATCCTGTGAGCAATGGCAATGTTGTGTAGAATGTAGCATGCCAGAAAAACCTTGCATTCCATTGCGGGTGTGTCCTGCAGGGCCCCCCCTGAATCTGTAGAGGCACTGAATCGCATCTTCAGGAGTACTACTGTCCACTCAATCAATGAGCATGTTGATGCATGTGCCTCATTGCATTGTCTGACAGCCTCTGTCTCTGGATGTCTGATTGGTGTCATCAGCAGTGGTTGCTGTGAATATCCACTGTCACCTGTGGGAATGGAATGTGTTGGTTAGCCTTGGTGGCATGTCTGTCTACAGTCATTCTTTCACTGGTCTAGTGACTGCATGGTGTATAACCGGAATGCCACCAGGGCATGCAGCCCTGCCTGTGGTGGCACCATAACCACCACTGCCACCCAAGGCCTCATATCTGCCCCACCCCACATCCATCACATAGCATACATGTTGTACCTATGTCTGTGACCGTATACCATTGCCGCAGTGACTCCCTAATCATGAAGACCACCACAGCAACAGGAATCAGGCAAAATCCATCTGTCGCTGTGGTGGTCTGTATGGTGATCGGGGCTGCTTCGCTGGGTGTTGGCCCCCTCCTCAGTCCAACTCCGACTCAGAGTTAGAATCCTAGAGACTGGGAGGTGTGGGGGGCAGAGCCCCTCACACAGGGGCGGTTCGGGGGTGCAGCCCCTCGATGCATACACGGAGTCATCCCCGACACTGCAATGCTGACAGTCAGCACTGCGGCTGTCGCTGTCAGGGATGTCTCCATGATGACTGTTGCTGTGGCATGGGTAAATCGTCTGTGACACATATCAATCTGCATGATCAGTCTGCACAATCCTCTGGCACATTGTATACAGTCTGCCTATCTGTATCACTGTGCCCTGCACACATGTGACACCATAGGATGCAACCACATGGCTCTTTTGTGGCTCGCACCATCAGCATGCTATGTGCACATGTCTGGCTGTGCCTCTGACAGTGGTATATCCAATGTTTCACAGTCATACAGTACTGGTGTCTGTGTCATGCACCTACCTATCAGCCATCTACCCTGTATGTGTATGTGTTCCAATGCCTCGCGTAGTCCACTGTGCCTGAAGATGTAGGCCTTGTGACAGGATCCAGGGTATAGGGCAACTACAGCCAGGATATAACACTGGCTGTTGCATATAATTTGCATATTCATCCAGTGGTGCCCCCTTCTGTTGTCACAGTCTTCCTCATGAGTTGTCAGTGCATTTATGGCAAATATATGTGCAGTCTGTTGCACCCAGTATACATGGGAAGTGCAGTGGTATAGAACCCCTGCTTCATGGCCTGCTGCTGCTGTACATCCTGTGGAATGTGATGTACCTCTGTGTCCTGCGTAATAGGGCCTCCAGGAATTGTTTGAGGCACTTTGACACAGAGGACTGTGAGATGCCAACGGTATCACCTGTCAGTATTTACAAACTCCTGGCTGCTAGGAAACAGAGAGCAGTGTTGACCTTCACATCTACTTGTAGAAGATGGCCTCTGTGTGTTCTGCTCTGCAGATCCCTTCTCAGGTCACTGCACAGCCCTGTGATTGCACCTTGTTGAGCCGGTGTCATGCTACACACTGTTCGTTCATCAGGTCATTATTTGATGTCCGCCTCTGGTATTTCCCTGCAGCATGTCTTTTGTGGGCTGTCCACTGCATTTGTGGCTTGCCCTGCTGGCCTGTTGCTGGGCTCATCTCGGCCACCTTGCAATGGCCAAGCTGATGCCCATTAGGGTCACTGTCCCTGGCATATTTTCATGTCACTACTCCAGTGCTTGTACTCCTGCAGTCATGCCTAAGTTGTGACTCGGGTCTGCCTGCCGGCTGTGGGCCTCTTTGTATGCTCTAGTGTCAGGTAGACCGGCTGCAGCTGGCCTAACAGGTGCATGCAATCTTAAGCACACTAACAAGACATTCCTGCTTTGAAAATCCAAACTAAGGGGATGGTGCAATTTTTGTTGTTGTTGTTGATGCAGGCCACCTTTCTGACATGGCATGACCCTTTTTTTGACACAAGCATGGCGCAGGCCAGTCTGGCACAACAGGCCTGTTTTTGCTGCAAGCAGCCTCTATAAAGTCGGAACTGATGCAAGTTTTGATGCTGCTCACTCCTCGCCTCATTTTTAGTTGGCACAAGCACAGTACATCATTCTCTGACCTTTCAAAATCAAACCCCAGGAATCTGAATTAAGAAGTGCAACCCCATAGATAGGGAATGATTTATGGTAATACTCAGGGCAAGTGGAAGCCTGAAGGCAGTCCAGGGTAACCTGATCACAGATTGATGCAGTGCATTAATTTTACTTTAAAATGTTGTTGATTTATTTTTCTTTAGAACAACTTTATTTGTACCCTTGGTCCTGATAAGTTGCCACTGTGTAATGTCAACCTCTGACTGTCAAGTACTACAGGTCCTTCCACCATGGGAGGGGGCTGGGCAGGATACGTTAGTTGTTTTGGTGGAACCATGGGAAAACTAACATGGTCACAAGCACTAGACAACTTTGTTTGTTTAAACAAATTCACTGTCCACACACAGGTCTCCAATCAAGTAGCAGGAGTTTATTTTACTCTCAGTACACACTTTGATGTCATTTGCTTGGTGCTACCAAAATCAACTCTCCCCATCCCAGTGGTTACATACTGGTTTGGGCTTCAGATCACGTTTTCCACTGCTCATACTCTCAGAGGCATTTTACATTACATCCTAATAAGATCCTACCCCAGTGCTCTACCCTCAGTTACCAGATGTGGGGCAGACAAGCAATATGTGAGCTCCCTGGGCAGTAGTGACAGCCTCATTGTACAGCACTTGGCCGACATCTGTGACCTCCCCTGGCATATAAGGCATCAACAAATATGGGAGGATTTGTCCTGCCCCCACTGTATGGCTGTACTGCCACTATTCAATCTCCTCCAACTATCTGGATCATATCTGGGTGCTCTGTTCCATCTGAGCACTTCTCCTCAGAGATTAACTATCTCTTTCTCTTTCAGGTTCCTACTCCAGCTAGTTCAAGTCCTAATCATTTTGTCACTCTTTTCACTTTAGGTACAGTTCTCTATCTCTCTCTTTCTCCCTCTCCCTCTCTCTCTCTCTCTCTCCCTCCCTTCCTCCCTCCTTCCCTCTCTCCCTCCCTTTTCCCCTCTCTATCTGGCATTTTTCCCTCACAGACATTTATACTTCTATGAACTTATGAACGTCTCTTTTCTGGCCTCTTGAAGATTGTTCCCTTCTCTTCAATACCTCAGTGGCTGATGGTCTGTCTGTCTGTGTGTCTGTCTGTCTTTCTCTCTTGCTCTGTCTCTCTCTCTCTCTCTCTCTCCTTATCCAGACCTGGATACCTGCTTCCATTTGAGCCCTGCAGGTAAACCCTAGCCCAGTCTAATGAGAGGCTGTAGCCCAGCCTGATAGACAGAATCTTTGCTCCCAGCTGCACTCTTAGATTTCTGTCTGACTCCCTCAGACACCATCTAAATCCAAGCTGACTGGAACCTTCTCTCTCTATCTCTTTAACTAACATCAGGTAGCTTCTCCTCTGTTTCCTATAGGTATTTACTCAGCTCCTATATTAGGAGATGCCTTTGCTAATTCACTTAAAAACATTTATCCCCTGGAACCTTTCTTAGCAGCCCACTGCCCACCATCTGGTATTGGAGCTAAGTCATTTTCATGCAAAATAAACCCTTTTTGTATTTTTTTTTACAATACTTTATAAAACCAAGGCTACAGAAGATAATAAATGCCTGCAAACATAATTTTTACAAATGCAAGTAGCTACAGTTGTTTTCCTTTACAAAGCAGAAAAAACAATCTGATCATAGGAAGACTGTGTCTGCACCGAACTAACACTCTCTCGCCGGGAAGTGTCACAGATTTTACAAATAATGAAAGATGGAAGCCATTTCTTTAAGAGTACAAGCAGATAATGCTTAAACTTGGCTCCAACAAAGGCATAGATAACTGGATTCAAGCAACAGTGAACAAATGCAATGCTTTCTGTCACTTGTAGTGAAATGTCTATGATCTTGCTCAAAGAGCAACCTTCGTACACACCAAGTATTTCTAAAGAACGCAGCAAAAGAGCAATATTGTATGGTGTCCAGAAGATGAAAAATACAAGCATCACAATAAAAATGAGCCTTACAGCTCTGCGTATTTTCCAACCTTGAGGACTAAAAGACCACTTTTCAAGTAAAGTCTTGATAATTTGTGTATAGCAGAAGGTCATTATAATCAGAGGAATGAACAGTCCTAAGATATTGATTTCAAAATTATGAACAAGTTTCCATTTCTTAACCATATCATCATTAATGCTAGCTCTACAGGTCATACGACTGTTCTCGTTCTGTACTGTGTTGAAAATCACCTCTGGAACTGAGATTATACAGGACACTAGCCAAATAAAGCAGCTCACAATAACAGCTGAAGTTAGTCTTGAGAATTTTGTGGCTTTCTTGGCACAAACTATTGTTACGTATCTCTCCATGCTCATGGCCATGATGAAAAAAATGCTGCTATAAAATCCAATCACATAGCTCCATGAGATTAATTTGCATAAAGCTTCTCCAAAAATCCACTCGTGTGCAGCAGTGTAAGCCCAGAATGGCAAGGTGATGACGAAGAGCAGATCTGAGACAGCTAGATTGAAGTGATACACATCTGTCATGATCTTCATTCGTTTGCAGAGGATCAGGCACAGGACCTGGACAACCAGGGCATTCCCCACTAGTCCAATTATAAACACTAAGGAGTAAAGTGCTGGTAGGAAGTGTGATCCAAAATCCCTCACTCCATCCTTTTTACAAGGTTCAATACCATCATAATCAATGGAGTAGCTGTAGTTGTAAGAAATGTATGATTCGTCTTTTTCTTGATCTGGGTAGTTAACTGTGGACATCCTGGGGAAAAATGAATGGTGATTTATTTATTTCGATTCAGAATAAACACAGAGGAGGCATCTTACCTTCAGAACAGTCTTGTTAAGGTTGGCAGAAATGAAAACACACAGTACTGTATTGATTAACTAGAAGCACCCTATAATTGATGACATTCAGCTGCATACCATCTATACCTGTCATAATAGTTACATCTTTGAACTAGCAACATTTTAAAATGTGCGAATAGCTGACACTATAACCTCCTCTTATTGATAAACCAATGTTAGGTTTTTAACTCTGCTCCATAAATCAAGATGTTTCTTTCTACTGACTCATATAAAGGACATCCTGAATCTTTTCACTGTGCACTCGTTTACAAAAGAGTTATCATCAGTTTCATTCCAACATTATAATATCCTTCCAATACAAAGAACAAAGTTTCCGATTCCTTTTTTTTGTCACAACAGTTTTGAGATTACTTAAACAGATGCAACTACCCATGGGTGGCCAGTTATAACCATGAGTAGGCAATATTATAGTACTCAACCTTTAAATGAAACCATCTCAATTTTAGTTCAAGAACTCTTTTGTCTTTATCTTTTTTCTTGTAAATTTTTTAGTGCACTGTACAGGTGATCGCTTCATTCATAATGTTTCAAAGCAATCCTGTTTCTTTATCAGATAGAAGTGCGCTGCACAGAATAAATAAACATAAATGCCCTAAATTAATTTATATTATGATTCAGGTATTAAAAGTAGTTTTGGTTTCTTTAAACAACAATAAAACCAACATCATAATAATATAGCAAGGGGAACAAACCTGCTTCTCTAATTCATTTAGTCATTCCATCAATTGCTCCTTGGCTTGCTTTAATTCATGTACTTCCTGTAACACAGTCAATATAGATTTCTTAAATTTCAGATGTCTTGTTAAATTTAGAAAATGAAAAGGGAGGGGACAGATTGTAAATAGTACTGGGGCCTTATATCATATAGTGGAATATATCCATGTGTTGTATTCTTTTTTATTTTTTTATTTCTTTTCCAATCTCCCTTCAGAAACTTTCCCCGAACTAGAGCAACAAAACGTGCCAAATGTATGTGGAAAAAAGCATTCCTATTTCTTATATAAATAATGCTTCTACAACTCAGAGAGTAGTGGTTGGTGGGGAGCTCTCGAACCCTAGAGAGGCTGGTAGTGGGGTACCGTAGGGCTCGGTCCTGGGTCTGATCCTGTTTAATGCATACATAGGGAGGGTATAGGGTGTGAAATGAGTCTTTTCACTGATGACTCCAAGATGGGAGCAGTAGTTGAGGAGGAAGAGGGGAGGTTGGCCCTGCAAGGGGACCTGGAGACCTTGGAACGCTGGGCTCACACATGGAAATTAAATTTCAATATCACTAAGTGCAAGGTGTTACATCTTGGGCAGAGAAACCCTAGACACAGGTACACTCTGGGAGGAGAGGTGCTGGAGGCCTCAATAGGAGAAAAAGACCTAGGGGTCATGGTGGATGCATGTATGAATAACTCTGAGCAGTGCAGGAGAGCGGCTAGCAAGGCAAACAGGATGTTGGGATGCATCATAAGGGGGATCACCTCTAGGAACAGGGAAGTGATTCTTCCACTGTACAATGTACTGGTTAGACCACACCTTGAGTACTGTGTACAGTACTGGAGACCACACTTGAAGAGGGACATACAGCTCCTGGAGAGGGTACAGAGAAGGGCAACTAAGATGATACGAGAACTAGGGGATTTGACGTATGAGGACAGACTTGAGGAGCTCTGCCTGTTTTCATTGGAGAAGAGGAGAGGAGAGGAGAGATGGGGGGACATGATTGAGGTCTTCAAGTACCTCAAGGGAATAAATAGGGTAAACATGGAGGGGATCTTTAGACTAAAGCAGGGAGGTATCACTAGAGGGCATAGTTTGAAGTTGGAAGGTGGAAGGGTGAGGGGGAAAAGAGGAGGAGATTTTTCACTGAGAGGGTGTGGACCCTAGGAATGCACTGCCTGGCGAGCTGGTTCAGAGATCCACAGTGAAGGGCTTCAAGAGAGGGTAGGACAGACACAGAAAGCGGTTGTATCAGATGATGGCCTGGCCCAGGGGGATGGGGATGGATGATAGGGGTTTCTGGAACACAAGGGGGTGGGAGGGCCTCGGCACCCAACTAGGGATCTGAGGTTTGAGCAGACTCAATAGACCGTAAGGCCTAATCTGCTGGCAATTAGTATGTTAGTATATTAGTAGAACCCTCTAAATTCCATAGTCCACTTCTGTACAGTGTCGAAAATTGCATTTCAAGTTCATGTGCAAAGAACCACTGTATAACAATGCTTCCACTTTTGGTAGGCACAAACAATTTAACCACAAACACCCTACAGGCAGCTTTTAAGGGGTGTGAACAATTGCATTTAAGGATTTATGTACACAGAAGTGCTGTGCAAAAGTGCTTCTACTTGTGAACAATAGCATTTGAAGATTTGCGTGCAAGAAGCGCTGTGCAGAAATGCTTCTACTTTCCTCTATGGTAATTAAAATTTGTAGGCAAGCTTGGGATGTTTGCAGTACTTTACCCTTTGGTTGCCATTTAACTTCACGGCTCTATTGCCTAATTTACAATGTTATGGTCCAATGTCACAATCTATATTGGGGCCCCCATACTGAGATCACAGAAATGCGATAGAGGTATATTCAGCAGACATCTGTCTTTTGACCGCCTTGACCAGCAGCAGCAACACAGCATGAGGCACTACTGCACACTAAAGGGACTATGTACATGAATATGCTGCACAGCCTAATATTAAACCAGACTGTGCTAGCGAGCCAATGCGCATGACAGGGGTGCAATCGCGCAAAGACAGGACTATAAAAGGCAGACCTAAGTCAGCAATCCACCCCATGCCACACACAGAAACAACACCATGACAGTGAGACACAGGGAAAGACAGTGACAGAGGCGAACACAGAGCACAAAAAGCAGCAGGCAGGAGAAACCTGGCAGGCCTAGTGTTTGGTATGACTGTTGTCATGGCTGATGTGAGGAGACTGAGGGAACAACAGAGTGACCAACGGAGGGCCTGTAGTCAGTATGCCCGGCAGAGATGGTGAAGGCTATGCATCACATATGAACAACTGACAGGCACAGAGATCCTGGGCCAGTACTGTGTAGACAGGGCAACATTGAGACAGCTCTGTGAACTGGTCAATGATGAGCTGCAGGCACCCACACTCAGAAGCCATGCATGGCGGTGGAGACAAAGGTCACAGCAGCCATGTGCCCGCTCACCACAAGCACCTTCCAGATGCTAGTGGGGGTCGCCACTGGCATAACGCAGTTGGCCACATCCTGGCTCCTCACTTGGCCCCTCACTGTTCTGCTGCGACATGCTGGTGAGTACATAAGATTCCCCAGCATGGCAGTGGAGCAGACAGAAGCAAAACAGGACTTTTACATGGCTGCACACCTACCTGGTGTACTTGGTGCAATAGATTGTACCCATGTGGCCCTATGAGCACCACCTGGCATTGACAAGGAACAGTACTGTAATCACAAGGGCTACCATTCCATCACCTGCCAGGTGGTGTGCAATGCCACAGGATGCATCACGTGTGTATGCCAACTATTCTGAGAGTGCCCATAATGTCTATATCTGTCACCTGTCAGACCTGTGCATCTGCTTTGAAACTGGGGAGTTGTCCAGTGGCCATCTCGTGGGTGAGTGCAGCACAACAGCAGCACAGTGCACCATGGAACACAGGATGCACAGGAATGTGGGATGTACAGTGCATGTAGTAGGTAACCAGGCAGCAGGGCATGCACACAGTTCAACCGTGTGTGATGAATGGAGAGCAGGGCAGGTGACAGTGGGTGGCAGCACATGCACAGCCAGCACAGCAGCAGCAGGCAGACAGGAAGTGTGGGTATGCTGACACACCATACGGCAGTGTAGTAGACAGATGGATGGGTGTTAAAAAGTATGTGGCCACACACACAGATTGCAATGTGTTGAAGCTATGGAGGGTGGGGAGGCACACGTGTGAACAGTGTTACAGTGTTGCCAATGTCACAAGGGAGACAATGCAGGAAGTGGGTACAGGCTGACACCACAGACAGTTCAGACCAGTGCTGAACAGGCAGTCAGACATCATGGGAGGGCAGCACAGCGCATAGTAGGGCAACATGGCACTGAATAATAGCACTTCTCCTATCCATCCGCAGGTGACAGCGCATACCACCTGTGACCATGGCTGTTAGCACTCATCCTGTGGCCCCTGACTGAGGCAGAGAAAAGATACAACACTGCACACACCAGGACAGGAACATCATTCAGCAAGTGTTTGGCATCCTGATGATGTGATTCAGATGCCTGGACCAGTCGGGTGCTGCACTACAGTACAGCCCACAGAAGGTCAGTGATGTATTCCTGGCCTGTTGCATGCTCCACAACATGGCCCTTGACCATGGAATAGTGTTACAGGACCAAGAGGATGACATGGCGGAGGAAGTGGAGCCAGCAGGAGGGGAGATACAGCCACGGCAGGAGTTGGGCAATGCACGGATAGCTGCAGAGGGCCAGCGGCACAGGGACACCACCATCAGGGAACATTTCAGAGCCAGGCAGTGAGTCTGGCAGTTGGATGTGTGACAATAGTCAGGTAAGCATGTGGCATGAATGACACACATAGGCAACAGACATGTATACCTACATAATGGGCCCTACAGTGCCCACTGTGGCACAAACAGCGGGTGAAGGGTGGCCTGCACACTAGACATGACGGGCAAATGCAACACGTTGAGTGGCATGGGCAGGGCACCATCAGTTGTATGGGTCAGTACAGCTGATATCTCACACACACCTGGCAGTGTGACCAAATGCACCCATCATCCCCATGACAGACCAACAGCAACATGAACTGCAGTCAGCAGTCACAAGACAGTCATGGACATTGACACCGCAGCAGTGGAGGGGGATGTGACAGACACAGGGGGGATGGGTGTGCAGCTGTGGAACAACTGCTGACAGGCCATGCCACAGACACACTGTGGTGTGGAGTGGTGCCTCATGTCTGCTAAGTGTGCCTGCCATGCACACGGATGGATCCCCGCTGGGACTGGACAAGCCCCAGGGTTGTGCCACGTACTGTGGCTGCAGGTGACACCTGCAACCAGGGTGAGGCACGTGTAGTTGTGCCACCGTGTAGGCAGCCCAACCCACATCCCGTGACCTGGACCCGTGTGGCAGACTCACCGTGGGAGTGCGGCCTGCCATGGGTAGGCGTGGGCACCATGAATGCTAAATCACCACTGGGTGTGGCAGTGTGGAATGGCAGTATGAGAGGGGAGGGTGTTGTAGGCAAGGCATGGCAAATTTTATTTTTATGGCACCCAATCCCAGAGGCTCTGGGCCCCGAACAAAATATTACAGATAAAACAATGAATTAAAATCCATAAATAACAAATAACATTAGAATTCAAATAATAAAATTATCTAATAGTACTAATTACTCTGTGAAAGCCAGACTGAAGAGGTGTGCCTTTAACTTCTGCTTGAAAACACCGATCAAAGGGATCTCCCAGACTACAGCTGGAAACATGTTCCACAGTGTTGGCCCAGAGACACTGAAAGCTCGATCATCAGACGTTTTGAGCTGAACCCTGGGAACATCCAGGATGCCCCTCTAAGAGGAGCAGAGGGAGCGAGCAAAGGTCATAGGTGTCAGGAGCTCTGATAGGTAGCCAGGACCAAGACCATATATGGAGTTATAGGTGAGCAAGCCCAGCTTGAAAAGGACCCTCCACCTGACAGGCAGCCAGTGCACAGCATGCAGGACCGGGATCACATGATCGGACCTAGACAGACCCATCAGCAACCGGGCCACTGCATTCTGCACCAGCTGCAACCTGCAGAGGATCCCTTCCATGACCCCAAAGTAAAGAGCGTTACAGTGGCCAAGCCTAGAGGTGACAAAGGCATGTACCAGAGTCGGCAGTTCCTCAGGTGGAATGAGGGGCTTGATCCTGGTGATGTTCCGCAAGTGGTAAAAGCCACTCTTGACCACAGACAGTACCTGATCTTCAAAGGTCAGCCTGCTATCCAGGATCATACCTAGATTTTGCACCTTCCGTTCCAGCAAAGCCTGGCGGTGGGCACACGGGGGTGCACATTGTAACATTGTAACATTGAAGGCATGCACTGGGGTGTGTTGTGCACTGTGCCCAGGGCATGCAATGGGGTGTGTTGTGCACTGTGCCCAAGGCATGCACTGGGGTGTGTTGTGCACTGTGCCCAAGGCATGCACTGGGGTGTGTTGTGCACTGTGCCCAGGGCATGCACTGGGGTGTGTTGTGCACTGTGCCCAGGGCATGCACTGGGGTGTGTTGTGCACTGTGCCCAGGCCCTGCCACTGCATGCTCATGGATTGCCATGGCAATATCCCACAGTGCATCTGTGTTAGCAGCAACTACACCCATGTGCTCTGCATGCCTCACAGAGCAATGTTCCTCATGGTGGTGCAAAGTTGTCTGCAGTGTCACAAGGTCCCCATGCAGGTGCACCTGGGCATCCACTGCTGACCTGAGCAGGATGTTATGGGTGGCAAGCACTGAGTCCTGGGGAAGTTAACACTGGACCTGCTCCACTGGTTAAACATGGGTGGGCTGTGCGCCCTGTGCCATGTGGGTGGTGGCACCAGTGCAGGCCCAACAGGCTGCACAGGGGGGTGGCTGCCCAGCAGTGGTGTTGGATGCATGTGAGGGCTGTGATGCTGCTGGCCCAGTGCCCACTCAGAAGGTGCATTTGGAATGGTGTTGGCCATGCTCTACTTCACGGCAGTATCTGCGTGCAAGGACATGACATATACGGGCATAGTGATCCACCATGCATGTAGCACGGTATCCAGAACAGGATCATGTGTGTGCCATTAGTGGTGGACATGGAGGCACACACAGTGCTGCCAGGAGGCACAGGTGGCACTGTATTCTGAATGGCTGTTTCAATGAAGGTGTCCATATCCACTGTATCACTGGCAAGAACCTCGCCAGGGTCAATGTCATCCAGGATATCCCACTCCAGCAGCTGCACATCCTGCAGCAATGCGGTGTCCTCAACATCCACCAAGCCAGTGGCCATGTGCACACCATCATCATCTGCCCAATTATTGTAGTCTTCATCATCATCATCATAGGTATCCCTGTAGTCTGCTGCCACTGCAATGGCACCCCTGGCACCACCACCACCACCACCGCCAGTAGCACTGCCCACCTGCAGTAACACTGCAGCAGAGGTGTGCACAGTGCCGGAAATACATATGCCTGCACGTTGGTTGGTGTTTGTGAGCCCGTGTGTAATAGATTCATGTCCTGCTGTATTGCCACTCATTCCTGTCCCCTCCACAGCTGTGGAAGGTAAAAGAGCACATGTGTAAATGTGACCACAGCAAGGACACATCCCGCAGACATACATTTCTGGACATGTGATGACACAGTCTGTGCAGGACAACCACACCCCCGATGTGTGCCGTGCGCCACTCTGTTGGAGGTGTGCCGTGTCCGTGTGTGTGTATGGCACATCCCAGTGGTGGCACTCTGTAAAAAATTGTACCCATGCTAGTCTGCACATTTTAAAAATGACCCCTTTTCTTGTTTTTTTCTGAAAAAAAAATGGACCCCTTTAAAAACCCTTAGAAGACTGTGGACGTATATATACGTCCAGAATCTATATACGTTCACACGTATTCAGTTCTCAAAAACAAGGAGTCAGTTACGGTCTTTAATCCCCCTTTTCACTTCAAGTAAGGAACCATTGATAATTGAACTATGTTGCTAGAAACATTCCTTATCACCAGCCATATGGGACCCACTATTTATAGACATATTATTGTTTAAAATAAGAAAGTGCTACACATTCTGGCCCTTTGCTATGATTTTTGATGGCCAGTGCTATGGGGATTCATGGCATCCCTCCAACTTCCACATCCGGCCCTGGCCAGATCAGCAGTAAAACAGATCTTCCCCTCCTTCCCACTCATCAGCACTCAATCTTGCCATCCTCACCCAGCCAGGAAAAGACAATGACCAGGAGACAATGGCATCAAGTTCTCACCCACATACTTTGCACCCACCCCCACCCTCCAACCCTCTATGACACCCAAGAAAAGGATAAGTGCTGCAAGAAGGGATGGGGACCAGGACAGGCCCTCTTCTAACCATCTAAGCTATTTGCTGTCTGAATTAATTGGAGCATGCACTCATAGCAATCAGCTGTAAACAGTAGTTAGCCCTCTGACCCACTTCCACTGTGCCCCACCCATGCCCCACCCAAGCCCCACTCAAACTCTGTTTACCTCTGTTTGCCTCATAACCCGGGTGGGGGGAGATTTTTAATGCTGACAGGTTGTATGACACCCAGTTATGGCAGTACAGAGGGCAGTGGCAGCGGCACTTATCTTACTTTTTCTTTTCTGCCAGTAGATTGGGTTCTTCCTTCCTCCCATCTCTCGCCTCTTCCAGATCTTATTAGGACCATACAGGCACTGGGTACAGACACTGTCAGCGAGCCTCACATTCCGGGCTCCAATTCCCACCGGGTATTTCCCACACTGGGCCCACACATCCATGCCACCTCTAGTCCTTCCCCGAGCCCCATGAACTCAGCAACCTATACAATAGGTGTAAGATGAGGGCAGACCAAGACATCCTTTTCACTGTATCCAGGCAGTTTAGGGCTGTTCCCACCGCTGCCACTGGTTTGGTGTGTAAGCTGACGCAAGTCATTTAACCTCCTGTGTGTCACCATCCCCCAGTCACTTGGCATTCCTTTTCTTTATCTCCCCACCCAGTCACTTGCCCACCCAGTGCTTTGGTCCTTCCCCGAGAACATTAGCAGCAGGACCCTACTGGAAACAAGATACTGTGCCTCAGCCGGGACATCCTGCTACATTAAACACACACACACACACACACACACAGAATAAAAACTTCAGCAAAGAGGAAAATGTATTTACTGCTGCTACATCTGTCAAGACATAACTATCACATTGAAATCTGCACCAAAGAAAGACCTTCACCCTTCATGCCTTCCTTCTTGCTTGTTGGATATTATGGGGGAGTAGAACATTCCCAAGGAGTTACAGAGTCCCTTCAATGCTGCCGTGCAAATCCATTTCATATTCCATTTATACAGCAGACTAGAAACTAATTGTAAATGCCATGCAATAATTTGCATTGTTTTATACTTTCAGAATCCATGAGCCTGAGAAGTAGAGTAGATAGTAAGTGTTGAGAAGATGGTTGACAGATTATGACAGGTACCCCGGGATTGGACTGGTCTATGCTGGGGGAAACATATTGAGAGGCACTGTAGCACCAGATCCGGGGCTGTACTCTGGAATATTACATTTGCACTACCCTACTTCAAGGACAGTACTGCTCTATAGCCTAAGATGGGCACTCTACACTCAAAAGCAGTTAAAGGTAGGCACTGTGGTATAACACTGTGCATTTGAATAACAATAGCAGGCATATGTCAGCCGTCAGCTTTGGAGATGGGGAAGGGGAGAGGGATCCCAGCAGTGGGCAGCACTTTTAAGCTGCAGTACAATTTAAGATGAATTGTGCATCTAGCTGCAGAACTTTATTCTATTTCTACTACCTTTCCTACTAGAGGCTTCCCTACTGTTTCCTTGCTATAGTCACCTCTTACTTTATGTTCCACTGTCATTGGCCAGCCCCCCGCACTAGAAGACACTTCTCACAATGGGGTTGTGCTTGCTAAAAATGGTTCTAACAGACCAGACCAGGATGTGTCATCTCTCACTCAGGCTGCCATGCTGGATGGGGATAATAAAACCACTGACCTGGTCAGTCGCCCCAAGGGAGTCAAGCCACTGAGCAAATTAAAGTTACCGTGCAGCACATGCTCTTTCTTCACTTCCCTTTTACGGGCTGCTGGATTGGAAGCTGGTGGAAATGCTTCTTCGTCCTCCTCTTCAACTTGACACCTCCTTGGCCTAACAGTGAGACTACTGAGATCGCGGCCTGGGACCATGGCACTCGCGGCTGTTCCTTAACTTCTTCCACCTCACTTAGGCTCCCCAGCTCCTTGGAGGATTCGATCAGAGCAGTTCAGGGAACAGTCTGACATAATTGTGGCGACCAACCTGACTGGGCAATTAAATAAAAAAAAAGGCACACCTGGGATGCACTGTTAGTGCACAGTTGGCTCAACCACCTCGACGTCTTCCTGATCATCTGCCACCCACTCTGTTTAATGTCCACAGGGGGCAAGCATTCCATGCAGTAGAGCCAGGGCCAGGCTGGGAATGAGCAGCACCAGGAGCATAGAACTAGTTCTATGGCCGGAAGTGCCTGAAGCTTGCGCTCTCTTGTTCTGCGCATGTGCAGACCAGGAAGCTGGGGTTTAGCAGGTTTAGCCAGGGGTGAGAGGGTCAGCGGGTTTTAAGGTCAAAAACTGGGGTTGAAAATTAGATTTGCCCACCCCTGAGCCCCAGACACACTCATAATGTTTACAATCACGAAGCAGCCCCAGAGTAACATGTCCCAAAAAATACCCCTAATAAAAAAATACATGGAGGCAAGCATCCACGTCTGCACTTTAAAAAACACCCCTTTTTCTCGATTTTGCAGATGAGGATGCATACCTCAGTGTAAAGAGAGTGCCACCACTGGGGACACATGCAGCAGCTGTGTGTGGTTGTGGGGTGAGCAGGGACACAAGACATGTGGAGTGACAGTGCAGACAATATGGGTGATGAGCCATGTATGTGATAAGCCGACAGTATAATCTCATACTCACGTCTCTGTGGCGGTGCAAGTCCAACCTCCCATCCACCACCCTGGACACCATGCAGGAATGTTGGCTGGAAGGTGGTGGCCATCAGTGCCTGATGCACTGACATGTCTGGTGCAGTCAGTGGCCCCCTACCTGTGGCCTGCCTGTCACTGCGTGCCTGTGCCAGACACTCCTTTGTCCTGGGGTGTAGTCCACTGGTACACTTCCTACATTCCTGTAGTGTATGGTTGAATGACCCCTGGGCATTCACTGCCTCTGCAACCTCTGCCCATGCCTAATCATAGTCCTGGCTTGTCCCCTCCTTCCTACACAGGATTGCCTCACATAGGATATAAGCTTCAATCAGAATGCAGGCTGCTGCACACATGTAAATGAAGTGAAAGGCCTACCTTACAGGGTGGCTATTGGGTCAAAAATTTTGTCCGCTTAATAGCGTATGACAAAACCCAAAAAACTGCAACAGTGTAGTATAACACAGCAAGAGGATGCAATACCGCAAATGTGTCTGTGCGCGGTACTGCACCTTCTCACTGTCCCAGGTAGAGCATAATACCTCTGCTGGGATGGGGTTCTGCTGAGCAGCTGCCAGGGCTCGATGGGGTGAGCCACTGACAGCAAAAAAAAAAAGGGAAAGCGTTTGGGACCAGCTTCACTTCCCAGGCGCATGGAAAAATTTTTTTGTTCATTCATCCCTGGAGTTAGCTATTTAGTTGGGGGTATAGCCCCCCCCCCCAAAAACAAAAAAAAAAGACATATGCCACATGGTATATATCGCACTGTTTTGGCAGTGCAGTATATGCATATAGCATAATGTCTTGTGACATTATGACCCCATGCCTACAGGGTGCAGTTCCTTGTGAATGGCCCATCTTATGCAAATCCACATGGGACTAGGTGGATCCTCACACTGTAATGATATGCTAATTCCATGGATGTGCAGGGACACTCAAACCAGCCAATCTGCATATGCAGGCTGAATATCTCATTCCATCATGCAGCGCATACTGTTTACGATTGCGTTATCCCATTTGTGCCATTGTTCCCCTCGTGCATTCCGGCGGTGCACCGTGCAGAGGCAGTGACACATCAGTCAGTCACTGTGCTGGCACAGACGTGATGTGTGCTGCCATACCATGCATGCGTGACAGTGCTGTGCAAGCAAATCATGCTACCAAAGCTGCCCTACACAACATTGTCGGTCGCGCATGCAAGTTACTGTGGGTCATAACCCTGCATTGCCACTTGTGCATATGTAATTGCACACACACAGTGGCTCCTCTGGGTGGCTATTACACAAACGCATGGTGCTAACACCTGCAGCCTGTGCTAAACCTGTACCTGTGATTCATGCAATTGGTGTGGAACACACCCAACCCAGGCCTCATCTAGCTGTAGCACTAGGAGCATGGAGAGGGCAGGAGGAGGAGCTGATGCAGGTGCCATGAGGGACCAGAGATGGTCAGAAGTGGAGATGGCCAACCTCATGAACCTTGTGGTGCCACTGGAGGGTGGACTGTTTCACACTGATGACCTCGACACCCCACAGTCTGAGGTGTGAGCCTGGGTGGCACGTGGTCTGTCCAGCAGGATAGGCATTGTGTGCAGTGGGGAGCAGTGTCACCACTGTTATGGTGACCTACACCGGCAAGACCCCCAGCGACTGGCGGGGTACAAGGAGATGGTCCAGGATGGTACAATGCCACGCCCAGGTATGTAGTGATGCCTGTGGTGTATCAGCATGGTTTACTTTGTGCTGTGTGTTGGGACTGCATGTACACAGGCCACTTGCTTATTGTGGTGTGGCCAAACATGGTAACACTGGTGGATGGATGGCATGGACAGTGGGCCGGGTTACAGACAGACACATGCGGCTTCCACCAGCAATGCATGCAGGTGACAGCCACACACATATGCTCATTGCCCTGTAAGTCTGAAAAGCACCGTGCCATACCAACATTGCTGCCTAGTGCAGCAGCATGTGTACCTCCAACACTGCAGCACAGTACCCAGTCAGACAGCCGCACCCTGTGGCGTGCAGTGCACGTCCCAGTTGCTACTGCACCACACAGTGCCACAGATGGCTGCAGGGGTGTACGCTGTGTTGGGGGACCATATCTGTGGTGCAACCACTGCCACCGTATGGTGGGCATGCATGCCACGGCTGCCATGGCTCCATGCATATTGCAGTACTTGGATCCATGCAGTGCCTGCCACCAGCAGACAGTACACGGCCCTCACCTTAAAAATCACACCTGACCCAGCCCGAGGCCTTCTCTTCCTCACAGTCTCCTACATACCCCCAAGGAATCAAAACCAAGCGGTCCAGTCCCTCATTGACTATTTCACATCTCTCCCTCACAAAGTGGAGCAAGTCATCCTAGGTGATCTCAATGTTAACTGGCTTGCCTCCACTGCCTCCCATATAAGGGAATCCTTTGCTGCCCTGGATATCTCCCAGTTAGTCAGCCAACCCACCAGATTCAACCACTCTACTGGCATCAGCACTCTCCTAGATGTTGTTATATCTAACCGGCCCTACAAAATCTGGGATGTCACTGTCCTCCCCAACTCTCTTAGTGACCACTCCCCAGTCCTCTGTCTCTGGTCATCCTCCACTCTGAAGCCAGTGTCCCAGGCCACTCTACACCACCGTTTATGCCCTGGTGGCCTCAGAAAATTAAAACAATACCTAGCCCTGCTAGACTGGTCCCCTATCCAGCGCACCCCTGACATTGACTCAGCTCTTGACCACTTCATAAATGCCTTCTGTAAGGCTTGTGAACTTTGTGCCCCCCTCACCAGGATCTGCTCCAAAAAATGCAGTGCCCCATGGATCACCCCACCCCTCCTCCAGAGACTCAAAAACAGAGATAATCTCTGGCACATTGCTGTAGAATCTGGAAGGGTGTCTGACAGACAGGCCTACAATGCAGAATGCAATAAGTGCACTTGGGGCATTAGGCAGGCCAAGACAAAGCACTACCAGATCACCCTCACTTCCACTTGGGGTTCAGCCCGGACCTTCTGGGATAATATGAATGAGCTAAATGGGAAGTTCCGCTCCCCCCTACCATCTCAGCTCTCCATCAATGGTACCCCCACCACAGATCCACTACTCATAGCCGATTGCATTATCACTGCTTTCTCTGACCTAAGCTCTGTCCTCCCCAGCAGCTTCTTTGACCCAATCCCCACCTCTCTCCCTCCGGTCCTGCATTGCCCACCATTCTACCTGCACACCCTATTCCCCCCAAGAAGCCAGACCACTCCTGCTAAAAGCCTTAGGCAGCAATAACCCCAGCAGTGACCCCCTTGACTCCAGGATCCTCCATATGGTCTTGGACAAAGTCCTAGTCCCCCTGACTGACCTTCTAAACCGGTCTCTATGCCTGGGTCACTTCCCAAGTGCTTGGAAAACTGCTGAAATCACACCCATACATAAGAGTGGGGACCGATCCACCCCCAACAATTACCGGCCCATCTCCATCCTCCCTCCACTCTCTAAAGCCCTTGAAAAGTGGTGTTGATCCAGCTCTCTGAATACCTAACCAAGTATGACATTATGTGCGCTGAGCAGCATGGTTTCCACCCTGGACACAGTACAACCACGGCTCTCCTGGAATTCTCCCATCACCTGCATGCTGCTCTCGATTCTGGCAACCTTGCAGAAGCAGTATTCATTGACCTCTCCAAGGCCTTTGACACTGTCTGTCATCCCCTTCTACTCGACTCTCTCCACCAACTTGGCTTCTCTGGTGGTCCCATTTCCTGGATCTCTAGCTGCCTCTCTGCTAGATCCCAGCATGTCAAGATCAGCAGCTCCCTCTCCAGCACTCTTCCCGTTCACTCCAATGTCCCTCAGGACTCCATCCTGGGTCCAATACTTTTTAGTCTCTACCTCAACACCCTCCCCATCTCATGTACCAGTAAAATACTCGTCCTCATTGCCTCACATCCCAATCCCACCTCCCTCCAATTATCCCTCCAGCAAGCTTACAACCAAGCCGAAAGGTGGTTCGGAGACCGCAGACTGATCATTAACCTAAAGAAAACCAAATCAATGCTCTTCTCCCACCACCAAAATAAAGCTAAAAATACCTCCCTCTTGATTATCTCCAGCACTCTGCACTCACTAGAACAAGTGACCACATACAAGTACCTAGGCATCACGTTCGATACTGCCCTCTACTTCTACACCCACATTAATGTCTGTCAGCCGCCATTAACTCTTGGATTGGCCTGCTATATCTCAGGTTGCCCTCAGGCTGGCCATCACCTCCTCCGTCTTGTCCCTCGTGGACTATGGCTTGCCCATCAACGCTGCAACTGACAGCACTGCCTGCTCCAAAATCCAACTCTCTATCAATAAGGCCTATGGGCTCCTGACTGGTGCCCCCAGTCGAACTCACACCTGCCTTCTCTATACTACCACCAATCTTCTCAACTTTGAGGAGTGACTGCTCTATCAGACCTGCCTTCTCGCTAAGAAATCTCTGCTAGGACTCTCCCCACGGGGGTCTCCACCTCCCTACAGCAGCCATCTTGGTTCGTTACCACCCATAGCTCTGTTAAGGCCACTTTCAAGGTGCCCAGAACCAAGACCTCTTTTGCCCAGAGATCCTTCCTCTACCAAGCCCCCACCTGGTTCAACTCCCTCCCTAGCTGCATCTCCAACTTGCCAAAAATTAGCTCCTTTTAAAACAGCCCTTCAGAACAACATCTTTAATACCCGCTGTTGTATGTGCAACTAACCCCCTGTTGTAACCTGTGGTTCCCACCACCTTGCCCCCTGACTCGACAATGTCCACTGGACAGCCTCTCCCTCTCCCAGACCTACCCCTTCCCTACTAGGTCCAAACAGGGATGTAACCCACTGTGTTCTCTGAGGACCTACTATATCCATGAGTGTAACTCACAGTTTTGTAACATTATGTAACCTAAGTAACATACAAACTACTACATTATGTAACCTAAGCATATCTATGTCAACTGTTCCTTTTACTGCACTTGTAATGTTATCCTCTGTTTTAATCTGCACTGTAATAACTATCTTGATGTCTGCCCCCCCCCGTGATGAGGAGCTTTGTAAATGAGTCTCTGACTCAAAGGTTGTAAACCCGACTTGTAATGAAATGAAAATGAAATGAATAAACATGCTGTGTGGTGTGTGCCACACAGGTCAGATCACAGGCAGGGCCAAGGCACATACCAGCACAGTGGGAGAGAGGTGGATGTGTGTGACACCTGTTACCTACCGCACCCATGTGCTTTTGTCTCCCCAGCAGACCAGGAATCAGGCACCCCCTTGAAGGCTAGCATGCCAAAGCACAGTGGTTCCTGGACGTAATTTCTGGCTTACATAAACGCTTAAATAAATGCTATCATACCACGGAATCATTTAAGGTGTCCCTGAAGAGTTACTTATTTGAATTAGCTTTTGGATAGGTTTATTGCTGCTTTTTGTCATTTTTATGTCATTATTTATTATGTAAGATGTTGTTTTGTACTTGTGCTTTGATATGCTGAAAAGCGCATAATAAATAAAATTTGATTGATTGATTGATTGATTGATTGAATATTGCTTGTTTGGAGTTGCTCTTATTTACTTTGGTAACTGTTCATGTGAGGCTTGTAACCTCCAAGGGAGCACCCCCCTCACTCAGTAGAGCACTGCTTTATTGTACCTCAGGAATCAGGCACCCAGGGAATCAGGAGCGAGGCCTGCAGAACTGTGAAGGAAGGAGCACAGTTGGAGACACAAACACCAGCAGGACACGTAAGTGTGCATGTATGCATGTCATATACTGCTGTGCCTGCAGGACACACACACACACAAGGTACATATACACGGGGTATCGTTGCAGTGTGGGCACACATTCACATGTCTGGCCTACCCACATTCATGTTTTCCCCCTGGTGCCACATCATGGGTCCACCTGTCAGTGTCATGGTCCGGCTGGACCATGCACCATGTCATGTGTGACTTATATGTGTGGCACAATGGTGGCAAGCCATGCACATGCACTGCGTGTTGATGCAGCATGCTGCACATGGTGCCATCACATGCACCCCATGTAGTATGGTATGTGGTGGCACAGGCCTTGCCGTTGTGGTGTGGCCATGCTGCATATTCACAGCCCCATACATACACTACTGTGGTATGCACAGATGCAGCTGTTCCTCAGCATACACTCACAGGTGTGGTTGTTATGATGCCTGCGTCTGACAGTGCGTGTGCCATTGCGCATAGTCATGGGGTGTATATGCACACCGTGGACACACACCCTCCTTGAGCATGCCATTGGTGTATGGGTCATCCATAGCACATGCACAAGCTAAATACATGTTATGGCACACAACCCACCACCGGGTGCATTCATCCAACAAACAGAATCCCAGTGTGTCCACATGTTGCTCAGGTGTTCCAGGAACCCTGTGTTAGCCATTGAGTTGCCGTTCGGGTGTGCCATGGTTGTTCCCACTGCACACCGTTGGGACACGGGCTGTCATTGTGCCTCAGCAGCCCTTGCTGCCGGTGGTTCATGCACACACCGCTGACACACACATTGGTTACATTTATGTGCCAGTCCCACTTCAGTGGCGGCCACTGCATCCCATGCGCATGTGGCATTCAATGGTCCTCCCTTTGTGGTATACACTGCTGGTGTGCGGGCATGTCACAGGGTTGTGTAGTACATAATCATGCAGCACATCTCCATTCTGCACACAGGTTTCGCCATCCTGCGGGTCTGCATTGCACATCCACTGCTGGGTGGCACTCACTCATAGCATCCCTCCATCTACCATGCTATGCATGTGTACCCGCACACTGTCATGTCATCTGGGACATGTTCCCATCGTCACTTGTGCACAGTCAGATGCATTTTTTTGAAATTTAAGTTTATTAATTTTCAACATACCAACCAAAACAGAACCAATATATCCAAAATAATAACAGGCTGAACAACACAAAATACCCTTCCCCCCCACTAAACCCTCATACCATATAACAATAGATACCATATACATCATATCACAAATACCAAACCCCTCCCCCACACCCCCTTCTGAGAGAAATATCAATACCTTCCCTAGGAAACCCCCTCGAATTAACCATAAGAAGAATCAAACAAATAAGTCTCAACCTGTAGACCCCAAGACCCCCACCCCCACCGAATGGGTGCACCATCGTAAGACCAACGGAAAACCCTCCTAAATCTGGATATCATAATATATCTGGAACAGTATAACAGTGTTCACAGTCCCATGGCTCATATAAAAACAGATAAAGGATCTAGCATCATCAACTATATAAAGATAGTAACAATATACCATATACCATATGAGGGCAAAGGGATCGGGTTATCAGGTCCTGACATTACTTCAAACACATGGCCTGTAATTTGCCCCACCTTTTGTAGAACAGATCCGTCTGATCTTTAAAACTGGCAATCAAACTCTCAGATTGGAGAAACAACATCAACTCCTTCAGCCAATCTGCATATGATAATACCAGCTGGTCCTTCCAATACCTTAAGACCAGTTTCTTAACCGCCATGGACACCAAAGCCATATGATAACGACATTCTACAGTATGTATACCAGAAAAATCTCCCAAAACACAGACTTCAGGAAAGAAATAATCACTAAGGCCTAGAAGGGATCCAGATTCCTTTGAATTAGTGACCACAATGGTGCTACCTAGGACACTCCCAAAAAATATGAATTAAATTACCCTCCACTAGTGAGCATCTAAAACAGTCTGCATTGGAGACCATTTTACGCTGAAAAAGTTTAGCAGGGTATAATAAAGATTATTCACGATATAATACTGTATTAATCTCAACCTGTCTTAAGTGTGGTATCTATGCAAGTCACGCCAAATGTTTGTCCAAACCAGGCCGGCATCAGGAAGGAGGTCTGCCCAGACCGAAGAGCCCTCAACCCTCTCAGGTACCCCAAAGTTTAATAAGTATGAATAAATTAAGGATACAGAGTGGGGCTGGGAAGCAAGGTTCACAATATTAGTTAGGAAAGGTTGGACTTCCGATTGCCTAAAGCAAATACCAAATTTAGTGCTCACTAGGTGTCGAAGCTGGAATACCTTAAAGATTCCCTTGCTAGGTATACCAAATTTATGAAGGATCTCATCTGATGGCATTAGCAGGTCTTGACTAAACAACTGCTCCACAGTAGCCTCCTTAAGTTGTGGGACCCAACCTGGGAATATCCAAGAATTTCCAAGTTTAACATTAGGGTTTAGCACAACTGGCTGTCCTAAATCCAACTCACCGGAGATCTGAAAGAAGTTGAGACATTGTACCCAGGCTCTTAGATTCTCGGCAACCACTTTATTTGTAATCAGCTGAGAAAGAGCCCTCAAGGGCAAATAGAACAAAGCGGAGATATCCAACCCAAGCTCTAAGAAAAGTCCTTTTCAGTTGAAATAGAATTGGATCAGCGTTCGAAGCACCTGAGAGAGAACCATCGTCCCAACTTGAAAGGTGGCCGCCCAGTAATACAGTTGAAGATTGGGCAGTCAAACCACCCTCTCCCTAGGAGCCAGAGATTAACATAGAACGCCGAGCACCCTTCCTTCTGGCCAGATAAAACTGGAGAGTAAACCGTGAAGCTGTTGAAAAAGAGAGGGGTACCTAGAGATTAGTCAGGTTCAGTGGGTAAAAGATCCGGGGAAGTATATTCATTTTAAGGATATTAATACGCCCCCAGAGCAAAATCGGGAGAATTGACCATCTTTGCAAATCCTGACTAATCAAATCCCGAACTCTATCCAAATTTAGTTTCTTCAACAAAGAAAGGTCAGTAGAGAAATGTATGCCCAGATACTTGATAGATCTGGGAGTCCATCTCATCCCAAAGGAAAGAAAGTCCTGCCTATTGACATAGCAATTTAAAGGGTATACCTCAGACTTGGAAATGTTCAACTTATAACGAGAAGAAGCCATATTTTTCAATAATATCAAGAGCCTCTAGGGATGTTACTGGATCCATTAAGTGAAGCATGACATCGTCTGCATACACGGAACAAACTAGGTCACGTTGCTGAAGCCTGACACCTCTCACCTGAGGAGCGATTTGAGCTTAATCAACAAGGCTCCAAAATAAATTAAATAGCAAAGGGAAAGAGGCATCCTGCCTGGTACCAGCGAAAAGTCGAAAGGAAGAAGAAAAAACCCCATTACAATAAATCTTAGCCGAGGGGCATCTATAAAGTACACGAACCATATCCAAGAAAGAGGCCGGAAACCCCATCTCACCCATTACAGCCCAGAGAAAGGACCAATCAACCCGATCAAATGCTTTCTCAGCATCAAGAGAAATCAGGGCTATCGGATCCGTTGCCACTTGAGCATACTGAGAGATATGAGACAGGGTTCTCAGATGATCACTGCCGACCTCCAGAGACAAAACCAGCTTGTTCAGGACTCAGGAGGTCCATACATACCTTGATCCTTTCAGCTAAGATCTTGGCTAAAATCTTAATATCATAATTTTGAAGAGAAATGGGGCGATAGCTCTCGGGTCTGCCAAATCTTTATCTGCTTTAGGGATTAGAACAATTGTAGCTTCAAACATTGCGGGGTCAAGTTCAGAAGAGATTGGTAAATAGTTATATAATTTAAGAAGGATAGGTATCAGGTCTTCAGCAAACACCTTGTAAAAGTTTGCCGGAAAGCCATCTGGCCCCGGAGTTTTATCCGATACCAAGGAAGCGATAGTACTACCTATTTCTTCTGCCGAGATAGGTGCTAGTAAGCTCGCCTGTTGAGTCTCCGATAAAGAAGGGATGTCTATTGTTCTAAGATACTCCATGATGTCCGAATTAGAAAGGGGAGGAGAAGGGCATCTATAAAGCTCTGAATAATAATCCTTAAAAATACTCGCTATGTCTCTAGGCAAGGAAACTACCTTACCATCCGGAGAGGACAGCAAGGGAATAATCCTTGAACCCTCTAAAGAATGGAGGCGTAAAGCCAGTAACTTACCGGCCTTTTCACCAGACTCGAAATATTTTGCTAGGGTTTTTAACATAAAATACTCCGTCCTTTCTTTCAAAAGGTCTGAGTATTCATTTTTAGCTAGCAAAAGCTCCTTAAAATCCTGTGTCGAAGAAGTAGCAGCATAGCTGGCCTCTAGGTCCCTAAATTTACTCATCAGAGCCAAAGACTTCGCCAACCTAGTCCTTTTCCTAGAAGAAGCCACTTTGTCACGCTCCCCTAAGGTAACATTTACATTTTCAAAGCATATCAATTCTAGAAGTGGAATTCAATTGTCCTCCAAAAAGAAATCCGGGCGAATATCAGAGACAGTCTGGCGATCCTTTTCGCGGCTGCGTATTTAATCGCCATATTGAATCCGAGAATATCCAGGATCTAGAGACAGTTGCGTCCAGACTACCGCATGATCTGACAAAATTATCGGTTCAACACCAGAAGCAAGAATATTCGGGAAAAAGGAGAGCTGACCAGAATCATGTCTCTTGACTTAGTTCCATGCGTTGAGAGTAAAGGAATGGTGCTATGACCGGAGGGGTTAGCCAGCGCCAGGGGTCGCCTAGACCAAACATCGAGACCAGATCCGAGAAGGCACACTGCGCCGGGGAGGGTGGGCGTCTGTCTGGTGGTTCCCTATCTAAGGTGGGAGAGAAGGGCAGGTTCCAGTCCCCCCCAATATAAACTGAGCCGGGAGAAATTGAGCCAATTTATTAGCCAAGACCATGAAAAATTCGGGGTTACCTCCAACTGGGCCATAAACAGAACCCAAAACTACCCTATCCCCATTCAAGCTACCTTCCACCAAAACAAACCTCCCCTCCGGATCTATAGCCACTTGCTCCTTAATAAACAATACATGTTTTTAATAAGTAGCATAACTCCTTACTGAAACTTGAGTTTCCGGCAAGGTAAGCCTGGGAGAAACCAGATCGGGAGAGCAGTCTGGAGTCATCCTGGGATAAGTGTGTCTCCTGCAAAACAGGATGTCAATGTGGAATAAGGAGCAGTGGTTAAAAGCCTGTATTCTCTTAACCCAATCCTAAGCCCTCTAACATTCCGACGCTATCTTAACAGTATTCATAGCCATTTCAAGAAAATAAAGGCTAGTATATGTCCAGACAGAGGCAGCATAATATATCACTGGATGGTGCACCACATTGAACAACCCTGCAGAAATGAACAGTATCAGTAAAGCAACAATCATACAATATAACTGGGACATCTACTACTAAACCCCAATCCCCAACCCTCATCTCCATATCAGAAAACCCGAAATTTAACAAATAAACAAACCTCAGACTCAAGTGAACCCTCCCTTCCGTCCCCCCTCCAAGAACGTGTAACCAAGTCATAGAAACAAAACCATAACCCCCCTCCCTCACCCTCCCAATCCTCCCGACCCACATCTCATAACCCCAACCGAACAAAACATAAGTATGTACAGCGGGTAGGCCGAGCCTGAAAGTTACCCAATCAATCAAAAGCTCAGGCCCTCGAACCCCCAGCACGAACCTCCAAACCCCCAAAGTCAGGAACCAGCACCCACAAAAAGACAGAGTCCATGACCCTCCCAGGAGAATGCCAACCCCTGCTACCAGGGCTGCCATCCCCGAGAGTCCCAACCCCGGGGGGAGGTTAGCTAACCCCCCAAAACATGGCTCGCGATTCCACATCTAGTGAGCAAGTCCCCCGAGCTCGACCCCTCCTGGCCACCCACCTCCCCATAGTCAGTAACACAAACAGAAGAAAAAGGATATGGGAGAAAAGGAAGAGGGACAAGAAAAGGAAAGTGTGGTGTAACATACCACCCCTTATGGCAGCCCCCAATCCCAAAACGGGTTTAACAGTCGGTACCCCAACGCCCAGATAAGGTCAAACCAGAGCAAGATAAGAAAAGGGAAAGAGAGTCTCCCACGGAGACCAGGCAAACGAAGAAATCCAGAAAACCCCATAGTCCAAGCAAAGTTGCCATGCATGCTTTCCTATCACCGAGATTTCATCCGGAGCGATGTTTCAAGGGGATCCGAAGGCCGGCCGGACCCGCCGAGGTCCGCCTCCCCGGAAGTCCTCCGAAACAAACACCTCCAAAACTAGGTTCACCAAGGGACAAATGGCGAATCGAGAGGGAAGGCCACCAACCGGGCCCGCCACCACAACCAGAATCCAGGCCAAGACCTCCAGAGAAAGGGGAGTCCCATAAACAAAACGAAGAGACCAGAGGACAGCAAAGGCAAAGGACAGAAAACCAGAGAGAGAGGAGAGAACGAAAGGCAGGGCGAGGCCCCCACCAAGTAAGTTTCTTCACAAAAATTAAAACATTAGCAGAGGCAATTTAATCCCAGTGATAGTTAGGGATCAGTTCACCCGACAAAGCGACTCAGAAAATTTCAACCACGCAATTTAAATAGGTCCGGCAACTTAAGTTCCAACTCTTTAATAGCCGCCTCCGGGGAGCTGTAGCTTGCTGTGGTGCCGTTTATCGTGACCTTCAAAATCGCTGGGTACACCATCCGAAATGGAATAGAAGCTGCAATCAATTTTTGCACTACTGGATGGTAAGCTGCTCTTTTCTCCCGAGTCTCCTTGGGCAAATCCTGGGTAATCCTGATTTTCGACGAGCCCCAGAGTATGTCCTTCAGCTCCCGAGATTTCACAAAAACATGATTCCTCTCCACATAACTCAAGAATTTTACAATAATGGGACATGGAGGGGATCCTGGAGGAGGTTTAGATCTCAAGGAACGATGAGTTCTCTCTAGATGATAGGTAGGGCTAATAGGGGAAGGACCAACAATTTTGCAGAGGAATTTTTGCAGAAAGACCATGATGTCTGGGCCCTCCTCTGATTCGGGTATACCCAGAATTAAAAGATTATTTCTGCAGTTTCGTCCCTCTAAATCCTCGGTCTTTGCTTGTAATTTTTTGACTTGTTGTCTGAGCTCAGTAATCTCCGTTTCAGCTCTAGACCTCCACGCTTCCGAGGAAATTAACCTTGCTTCCATATCTGTGACTCTTGTAGAGACTGAAGAAAGATCATTATGTAACGATTTTAATTCCCCTGCTAAATCCTGGAGAATGTCTTTCAGGGGTGAAAGCTCTTGAAGAAACTTATCCTCAGATAATGGTACAATCTGCTGCCCTTTCTTCCCACCTCGATCAGCTCTGGTAGGGGCCTGGTTCCTCTGCTTCTTGGAGGCCTTCTCTGGGAAGCAGGAGGTGTGCCTGACTGAGGCCTGCTTACTATCTACCTCCATCTCAAGCCAGCAACCATTTATTTTCACTGCTTCAGTCACCAAATAGTAGTAGAAGCTTTCCCCAGATGTTATTAATATGAATTAATCAAAAAAAATAAGCAGGATGGCAGGTTAAATGCACAAAAAGGCGACCAGCGGGGGGAGCTCAGAAACTCAGCTGCTCTCTAGCCAGATGCCATCACGTGACCCCACACAGTCAGATGCATGCTGGGTCAGTTTTTGTGCCTATCCCCAGTGCAGCCACTGTTGCATGTGTTGTCACTCCGAGGTGGTCCATTGCCCGTGCCACCTCCTGTAACTTGTACCCATCTTGTGATGTTTACTTGCACTGTGTCAATATTGCACTGTATACAGTCTGTTGCATTGTTGCTCTGCATGTTATTAACATTATTTCTGTGCCAGCTCTGGCCTGTACGTCATCACTGGGCAATGTACAGTGAGTCTCACCAGGGTGAGACCCACTCGTATAGCTTTCTGCAATCTACTGCAACTGGGTTACTGCAGTAAATTATGTACTCTCAATGGGATTTATTCCCTTTTGTCATGCAGGGTAGGGTACTGTAACACTGCCCAGATGTTGTGAATGTCACAGTGCCCTGCATGTCACATGGGACTAATTACCATTGGCAGTTCATTGTTTTCCACAGTAGCTCTGCTGCAGCATGCTGCTGAGTGCTGCACAATTGTGTTTCATCCTGGAGAGATTCACCACACTTGCCCATGGTTTCCATTGACGGCCTTGTGTTTGCTTGTGTCAGCCATGGGTGGTGGGCAGGGTTTTTTGGTTCGGACCTATGTGGTGTGGCATGCTGTGTTGCATGTGCAGCCACACACAGGTTTCTGTGTTGTGCACAGTGGTGTGGGTGGGGGCACGTGGCATGGTGCACATTGCTACATCTGCGTGTTGTGCTGCATTGCCCTCACCATGGCCTTTGTGCCATTCACTCATGTTCACGCTGATGATTTGCCAGCTGTGGTCTGTGTTCCGGGTGCATGGGCTGCTGACACACCCATGTGTGTAGCGGCATTACTCAACCAGTGTGCTTGTTATGGTTGTGCTGGTGCACATGGCCATGCCGCACTGTCTTGCATACTGCTCAGGCTATTGGGTTGTGTGTCATTGTGCCAATGCTGCATCATGCATGCCTATCCACTATCAGCCTGCATGCCACACACCTGTCATGCTGGGCTGGGCGCATTGTGTGCAGTGTGCTATGCCTGTGCCACATATGGCTTGTGCTGCCTTCACATGCTGTGGTGTTCACTGGGTGTCCTTGTCACTAGTGGGAACACTATGGTGCTGCTGATCTGTGTTGCACTGCTGATCTGGGTGTGCACCATGTGCATGCTGTGCACCCCACTGCCTTGCCGGTGGTGCTTAGTGGTACGATTATGGGTACCATTCTATGCACGTACATGTATGCCTTTCTTGTTACTGGGGTGGATTGGTGTCATGCATCTCCCTGTGCTGCTCTCCTGAGTGTGTGTTTTGCTTTGCAGGCTAATGCCGGACTTGACCTGCTCCTCATGGGGGGACCTCTGGATGGACTCTTGTTCTGGGACCTAGGAGGTGAGTGGTGCACATCCTGCAGACTATCTCCTTGCAGCCTGTGGCCCTCCAGTGGGAAGTGAGGAACAATATGGCAGCAGTGCAGCAGGGTGCAGCCAATGTGGTTCAGACTGTTGCAATGTGGAGGGTGACAGCACGGAAGGACGGCCCAACAGTGTGGACTCAGGCCTGCCATGACCATTGTGGCTACATGTTTCCCTTGGACTTTGTATATAGTTCTTGACATTTGTCCCTGCCTGACTGCCCCACTTCCCTTTGGACCCTTTCTTCCCCTGTTCCCAATTACACCTGTTCCCTGTTCCCTGTTTCCTGTGTTGTTTTTGCCCTAGTAACTGTTCTTTTGTCATATATGTTGTTCTGACGTTCCTGTTGTTCCTGCCTTCATATATTTCTGATTGCTGCTATGTTTATTTTATATTTCTATAAATATCTTTGACACAAGTTTTTCTGCCTGCTGCCTGTTCATTCACTGCCATGCAGTGCATGTGCTGGGTCAGGGTCACCTACGTTCATGGGTGGCGGGCACTGTTTGTTCCAGTCCCTGTGTACACGTTTGTCATGTATGGGTGTTGGAACCTCTGGCTATGTGTGCTGCATGCATGCCCTGTCTGTGTTTCGCCTCAACCCCTCGCAGCTTCTGGGCATTCAGTTGCAGCTTTTTGGGCAGTGTTGCTGTCCCACATTTCTGCCTTAGCTGTTCCACCACTGTTTTGTATGGGTGTCCTTTGTGCGAACCTCTATGCTTTGTTCACCATTGTCAGTCCTGGGCTCACCATATTCACTCCTGGGCTGCTGCTCTGCACTGTGCCTTTTGCACAATGGCACTTCCTTGCCATATTCAGCTGATTTTAAGCAATTGCATTTCGCTGCGCTTCGGCTGAATATGGCATTGTTTCCCTATTGTGCGTCTCATTGTGAGTTGCATTACATTGCGTGGCACTATTCTCTGGCTTCTGAATATGTCCCCCTGAATCTATTACAGGGAGTACCTGAATGAAAACAAGCCACGGAAAAATTGATGGAATGATTAAATGAATTAGAGACGCAGGTTTGTTCCCCCTGCTATATTATTATGAGCTTGTTTTTTTATTGTTTAAAGAAACCAAAAATATTTTGAATACCTGAGTAACAATATAAATTAATTTAAGGTATTTATGTTTATTTAGTCTGTGTATCTCATTCCTATCTGATGAAGAAACAGGATTGCTGTGAAACGTTATGAATGAAGTGATCACCTGTACAGAGCGTTGAACAATTTACAAAAAAAAGATTAATTAAGATAAAAGAGTTCTTGAATTAAAATTTGATTACTTTCATTTAAGGGTTGAGTACCATACTACTACATTTGGCTTTGAATATCTGGTGTTGGTTTCCTCCCCTTTTAGAACAATAGAGAGACATTATTGATGAAAGGAAACCTTGGGAGATACCGTTTTTTGAATTGAGTAGGCAATATTAAGGACAAAAAAGGACGGTCACTACAATTTACCTTTTTCTCTTGCCTACCTCTTGTAACTCCTTAAAACCTAAATAGTGTATTTTCTTCTCTTCTTTTTTTAATGTTTACTTTTTGGCTATTTCCAGATTATCTCTACAACAATGGTAGTGAAACTCATCCCCATTTTTTTTTGTCAGTGAGTTTCAGAGAAAAAGCATCATCTGCAAATCAATGTTGAAATTATTATGAACTATAATTCAGTATAAAACATTTACAGTGCAGAAGGTAATGGTATATATTTATACTCTCTGTGCAAGATACTGAGAGAAACAAGCAGGATCAACCTGCCAATGTTATTTACTTGAAAATAAAATTGCCTATTGCTCTGCACTCCAAAAAATATATTCAAAGGCAAACGGTTCTTGTTTTCCTCTTATTCTTCTGCTTACTCAACTTGTGTTATGAAAGGAAGAATTGTTTAAGCAAATGCTCACATGTGTATTAAATTTCTGATATGTCTGTACTTCTTTAAGATATACTGTCCACTCCTATATCTCTAAGAACTTAACCTGTTATTAAATCACTAGAGTTAATGCTAGTTAAAACATTGTAATATATGGATAATTAAAATAATACCCCCAAAATACATACAAAAAATCCCCTATAATACATTGCCCGACATGCAATAATGCCATCGATGGAACTCAATAATACTATCATTGAGATCTCGTAATACTATTGATGGAAGATCTCAATGATAGTATTAATACAAACTCACAACAGCACAAACGCCACCTGACAACCCAAGCAGCTTTCATTGACTGCGGGCCGGCTTTTACTGTAACTGTCTCCTACAGTAAAAGCCGGCTACACATTCACATTGCGGTAAGTGTCTGACTAAAAATGTCCCTGTCAAAAGAACAAAACCTGTCAGAAGAAAGGAAAAAGTTTATCAAAGAGCAAGAAAACATAAGCACTGCCAAAAAAACAGCTTTCGACCTACGCTTGCTACGATCGCACTGCAACTCCTTTAGGAACATAGTTATAACCATTAAAAAATCTCCTCAGGCTACAAAAAAAAGACGCTAGGTGATTTACTCCAACTCCGAGTAGCTCTCTGCACCAAGTGTCACTCATTCCACAACAACAAAAAAAAAAAGAAAAATTAGTACTGTTTTGTTTGCAGTGTCTTTAACACTGCTCGCTTTTCTTTGTTAAACTTTTCAAAAGTTCTCCAAGTTGCCGCAATCCTTGGATCCATATATTACAAAAAATAACAAATGCATTCTGGTGTTACAAGGCAGTAATTCATCTCGAGGATCTGGGGGCACTTAAAACCTCTCGAGCTTCGCTCTCGAGGTTTACTGTGCCCCCAGATCCTCTCGATGAATTACTGCCTTGTAATACACCAGACTGCATCTATTATTCTATTTATTGTATATGAATGTCACTGTCTGGTTTCTCAAAAACTTAACTATCATAGAGAGTTTCCACAACTACAGGAAATGCTTTAAAGACCATGTTTTAGCTGTTCTGGTTACATGATTATTATATGACATAGTGGTTATAACATATACTACAGCTAGTCATTTTTCATAGAATTTGCTGGCGGACGAGGACCACGTGACCCACTTAGTCAGACTAATTTTTCCCTACCCATGGTATCAATGCAGATCCTACTTGATCTCTGGCCCATTCCACCCCCTTCATTTCCCTAAGATTCCCTTATGTCTATCCCATGCTTTCTTGAACCACACCACTGTTTTCACCCCCACCACCTACTCTGGAAGACTTCAAGGAATGCATCACCCTTTCTGTGAAGAAGTACATTCTCACATCTCTCCTGAATCTACCCCTCTACAGCATCTTATCATACCCCCTTGTCCTTCGGCAGCTTTTTTTCTGAAAAATATTTCCCTCTTGTACCTTGTCTGCTCCATGAGGTATTTAAGGGTCACTATCATATTGCCCTATTTCTCTGTCTCTCTCTCTCTGTCTCTCTCTCTCTCTCCCCTCTGTTCCAGGGTGCGCACATTCTCTCTTCATAGGGCTACAGATGCAGACTCTGTACCATTTTAGTTCTCCTCTGGACCACTTCCACTCTATGTCCTTTCTAAGATGTGGTCTCCAGAACTGGACACAGTACTCTAGGTGGGGTCTTACCAGTTATCTATACAGATACAACACTACCTCCCTCTTTCTGTTTGTGATACCCCTCCCTATGCACCCCAGCATCCCACTCGCCCTCCCAACTGCCTTGTCACACTGCCTGGTCACCATTAAGTCATCTGATATGATTGGGCCCCGGTCTCTTGCGTGCTTGGTGGTGGTCAGTACCATCCATTCATTCTGCACTCTGCCTTTGGGTTTCTGTGATCCAAGTGCATTATTTTGGACTTTTGTGAATTGAAACCCAGCTGCCATACCCTTGACCACTCCTCAAGTTTTCTCAAGCTGCTGTGGGCCTTTCCTTCCAACTCCTCTGCTGTATCACTTATAAAGACATTAAAGAGGACCAGACTCAGCACCAATCCCTGAGGCACCTCACTGATCACCCTCCCTTCCTCTGAGTGAACTCTGTTTAGCACTATACTCTGCCACCTATCCCTTAACCAATTTCTTACTCTGTTTACCACATTTGGACCCACTCCTAAGCTACCCAGATTGCTTGCTTGTCTCCTGTGTGGAACAGTGTTGCAAATCTTGGGTGGGTGGAAGAGGACCCTCGAGAAGGAGAGAGCAACTTCTGGTGGGGAATCTCAATAGTAAGGTTAAGAAAGGTGGGGTGTGACTGTGAAGGGGGTCAGGAAAAGGCAAACATCTTGAACAAATACTTCTGCATAGTATTCACGATTGGATGGGAGAGGGAAGGACCTTGAAAAGGCACCAGGAGCTTTGAAGGGAGAGAAGTGGACACCAGTCCTTTTTCTGAGGAGAAAGTGCAGAAAGAGTTTATATTTGTATATGTATTTTATCCTGTGAGAGAGGATTTTTTTTTTTATTTATTTTATAATATTTCGTTTTCTGGGTTTGAATTCTTTCCAGTTGGGGAGGAGGGTGGTTTTGTAGATTTTGTTAGGTTGGGTTTATTGTTTAAGTTATTATTGTTTTGGAGGATTTTAGGATTTTAATTGTTAGTAATTCTGTTATAGGCATTTAGAGTTTTTAGATTAGTTTAGTTAGATATTTGTTGTATATTGTTTAGTTTGAGCTAAATCATGTGCTGGCTAGCAAGCTCCATGGTGGTGCGCTATTCATCCTTCACTCTTCACACCCTCCGCCCTTTTTATACTCCTCCCCTACTGTTTGAGACATACCAGTGCTGTAGAACTCTGGGGATTGTTCGTAGGAGAGTGAGGAGGGCAGGGGTGGGTGAACAGGAGAGGATGAAAGAGCGGGGCCACCTTATCGAGGTTACTAAGTCCAGGAGGCACCCTGGGGGGAAATGGAATCCAGACCGGTGTTTCCTGTGTCTGATGCCCATACCCAAGCGCACTACTGAATTTGGTGGGTAGATAGGCCGGACAGCTTCCAAGGTTTGTCCAACTCGGGCGGTGTTATGCAATGCCAGGTCTGTTAAGAATAAGACCACTATTTTAGCCGATCTTATTAATTCGACTGACCTGGCTTGCATCACTGAGACCTGGCTGGATGGAAATTCTGGTCCCACATTGGAGGCCATGATTCTGGCTGGGTACTAGGTGATACACCGCCTGAGATTGGACCACAGGGGTGGGATGGTTGCAGTCTGTTTTAAGACCAAATTGGGCCTCACGAATGTGGTAGTAGGTGAGACTGAATCCTTTGAGTGTACAGTTGTAGCAGGTGTAGGCATTCAAATCGTTCTCATCTACCATCCACCCAGAGATGGGAAATGCTTCTTACAGGAAGTAGCAGACTTCCTCATCAATATGTCATTTGAGTCACCCAGATTGATGGTTTTGGGTGACTTTAATGCCTGGGTCGACGATGAACTCTCACAATTTGGTAATTACTTCCTCCAATTTATGTCTTCTCTGGGCCTTACACGGTAGTTTCCACTGCTACACATAAATTTGGGCATTCTTTGGATTTAGTCTTCCTCTTAGGGACTGGTTCATCTGACGTGGGGGTGGAACAAGTCACCTGGTCTGACCACCACACCATGAGGTTCAATTTTTACACTCCCCTGAGAAGGCCTTCCTCTGTGGAGATGGTCAGGTACCACCCATTATGGAATATTACTTCCCAGGGCCTTGCAGTGGTCCTTGACCTCTCATCCCCCATGTTGACTAGCAGTAACCCAGAGGCACTGGTGTCGGCCTATAATACGGCCGTTATGGTGGCCCTGGATCTTATTGCCCCTGTTCGTGAGTGCCCCTTATCCCTTCACCCCAGATCCTCTTGGTTTGATGGGACACTGAGGGAGTTGCAGAGACAGGGGCAAAGGTTAGAGCCTTGTTGGTGCAAATCCACCCTTGATGCCGACCACCTTAGATTGATGGAACATTATTCTATCTATCAATCTGCAATCACCCATAAGAAGGCAGAATTCCTGTCCAGGGAGATTGCAGTTGCACAGAATTAACTGGCTCAGCTGTTTTGGATTGTAGACAGACTGTGCAACCCAGCCAGTCTGCAAATCTGAAAAGCCTTTTCGCAAGTAGAATGCGAGGAGCTTGCTCGGTTCTTTGCAACTAAGGTGGCTGACATCAGGGTGGGCCTGCGTCCGGCAATCTCTAAGGGTAATGTTGTGGAACAGTGCGAGCTCACAATACCTCAGTTCTCTTGTAGTTCCTTTTGCCGACTGGAAGTCATGGATATTATGAGGATCATCCACAGTGTGAGGCCTGCGAGCTGTAGTTTGGACCCTGGACCAACTCCCCTAATTTTGGGTTGTCTTGAGACCATTGGTCCAGTTATGGTGCAAATAGTCTGGTGCTCCTTAGAGTCTGGTGAGTTTCCTAACTCCCTGAAAGAGGCGGTGGTGGCACCCCTCTTGAAAAAAGCTACTCTGGACCCAGACTGTTTTTCAAACTACACACCTATCTCTAACCTTCCCTTTATTGGGAAGGTTATTGAGAAGTTAGTGGCAGCCCAATTGGAAGACCATTTAACCATCCATAATGTCTATGAATCCTTCCAATCCGGTTTTCGTAAAAGGCACAGCACCGAGACTGCGCTGGTTCGGGTGCTTAATGATCTTCTGAGGGCGAGAGATCAGAAGAGATGTTCCATTCTAGTTCTTCTTGATCTCTCATCAGCTTTTGACACTGTGGATCACTTGGTGCTGTTAGCACGCCTGAGGTCAATTTGTGGAATGTCGGGAACTGTTTTAAAATGGTTCACTTCATTCCTCACTGGGAGATCACAGAGAGTTGTGTCGGGGGTTCATTCCTCCAGCTCAACTCTTTTGTTGTGTGGGGTGCCTCAGGGTTCAGTGCTGTCACCCATGTTATTCGCAGAGTACATGCTGCCCCTCAGAGACATTATAAGATGGTATGGGCTGAGGTTTCACTGCTATGCAGATGATACCTAGCTATACTTGTCTTTTGCACCTGACCAGGATGGAGCACTCTTGGTGTTTAATAACTGCCTGGAAGAAATCCAAGGGTGGATGGATTCTAGTTGGTTAAAGTTGAACTCAGAGAAGACAGAGGTGTTAGTGGTGGACCCAGGTGGTCAGATAGCGAGGTCGCATGATGGCATGCCCTCTGGAATTTTTCTTGGGGATGTGTCAGTTTCGACCTCTGAACAGGTGTGCAACCTAGGGATTGTCCTAGACGATAGGCTGACCCTTAAATCTCAAGTGTCAGCCATTGTCAGGACTTCCTTTTACCATCTTAGGAATATTGCCAGGGTGTGTTACCTTGTTCCGTCTGACTTCCTACCAACGTTGGTTCATGCTTTTGTGTCCTTGTGCTTGGACTACTGCAGAGCCTTTTACTTTGGGCTTTCTGGGGTTGAAATCCATCTCCTTCAGCTGGTGCAGAACGCTGCAGCCTGGGTTTTGACTGGGTCAGGGAGATCCAGTCACATTACCCCAGTGCTGCGCGAACTGCACTGGCTGCCTATATGACGGTGGATCACCTTTAAAGACATTTTATTGACTTTTAAAGCCCTTCATGATCAGGGTCCGACCTATCTGAAAGAACTTCTGGTGCCTTACTGCCCCTGCTGATTGCTCTGCTCAGCCGACGAGGGGTTGTTAGAGATTCCAAGAGTGAATTTTAAATCTTCTGGTAGTAGAGCATTTTCATATGCTGCACCGACTCTTTGGAATTCTCTACCACGCCGGTTAAGGGAGTGCACCTCTGTGGAGGTATTTAAGAAAGATTTAAAAACTTATTTATGGGATCTGGCCTATCTGGATGATTAGTGGTAATTATTTGTAAATATTTGTTGATCGTATGAATGATCGCATGGTTTGTTTTAACTGAGTGATGTTTTAATGAATTTATTTTATATGTTTAAAATTGATGCTGTATATTGTGTTTTGATGTTAAGCACCTTGATATTTCTGAAAGGCGCTTTAAAAATAAAGTTATTATTATTATTATTATTATTAAAACACTCACTAATCTGAAGGTGGACAAAGCTATAGAGCCAGATGGGATACATCCAAGGGTGCTGAGGGAGCAAGAGAGATACTTGCTGCACCTGTGACAGACATATTTAACAGATCACTGGAGACTGCCATGGTCCCGGGGGACCGGAGAAAGGCAGAGGTAGTCCCACTTCAGAAAAGCAATAGCAGGAAGGAGCTGGGCAATTATAGGCCTGTCAGCCTGACATCAGTGTTAGGTAAGCTAATGGAAATGTTACTAAAGGAATGGATTGTGGAACACCTTGAATCCAGTGGATTACAGGATCCAAGGCAGCATGGGTTCACAGGAAGAAAATCATGCCAAGCAAACCTAATAGATTTTTTTTAACTGAGTGACCAAGGAGTTGGATCAGGGAGGATTGGTAGATGTGGCCTACCTGGTTTTCAGCAAGGCTTTTGAGGCCGTTCTCCATAGGAGACTGGTAAGCAATTTGGAGAGCTTGAGTGTGGGTAATAAGGTTGTAACCTGGGTAAGAAACTGGCTAGTGGACAGAACACAAAGGGCAGTGGTGAATAGAGTTCACTTTGAGGAAGGTAGAGTAACCAGCAGGGTACTTCAGGGATCAGTGCTGGGACAAGTCCTCTTCAATCATTATAAGTGACATAGCAGGGGAACTCAAAGGAAAGGTCTGCCTCTTTGTGGATGACACCAAGATCTGCAACAGAGTGAACACTCAGGTGTGTGTGTGTGTGTGTGTGTGTGTGTGTGTGTGTGTGTGTGTGTGATGTGTGGAAAGGATGAGTAGGGATCTGAAAAGACTGGAGTAGCGGTCTAGGGTATGGCAGCTGGGCATTAATGCAAAAAGTGCAAAATAATGCACTTGGACCATAAAAACCTGTAAGCAGAATAAAAAATAGGCAGAGTGACACTGACAAAGACCAAGCAAAAAAGGTACCTAGGAGTAATCATATCAGATGACCTAAGGGTGGCCAGGCAGTGTGGAAAGGTAGTCGGCAGGGCGAGTGGGATGCTGGGGTGCATAGGAAGAGGTATCACCAGCAAGAAGAGGGAGGTGGTGTTTCCCCAGTACAGATCGCTGGTAAGATCTCACCTGGAATACTGTGGCCAGTTCTGGAGATCACATCTCAGGAAGGAAGTAGACAAAATGAAGGCAGTTCAGAGAAGGGCTACCAAGATGGTGTGGGATTTGCATAGAAAGCCCTATGAAGAGAGGCTAAAGGAGCTAAACGCGTTTACCCTGAAGGAGGGTGGGTGTGATAAAGACTTTTTTATAGCTAATGGGGGTTAACAAAGTACATGAGGGGAGTATTTTTCAGAGAAAAAAAGTGCTCTAGAACCAGGGGGTGTGACACTTGGCCAGCTGGTTCTGATCACTGTATCATTTTTTGTAATATAAAAATGGGTTATGGACTGTCTCTCTTGAGAAATGCTGAAACAGCATGTGAGTATGACACACACACACAGGTTTTAGAAACAAGGTGTTACCTGGAAGGCCCAAAGCTAATTATAGACTTTAACTAAGGTAATTATAGCTGTAGTTGCTAAGAAGGAAAATCATAAACTTTGATAACGCTTAGAGAAAGAAGGTTGTGATGTTTTAGTGCAAAGTCATAAAAGATGCTTTCATGTCCTGGAAGGGGGAAGCTTATCATAAGATCACAGAGAGCCATTTGAAGAACATGAGTTATGCTCAGGTTGCAGAATTTTATACTTGGAAAAGACATCCTGTTTTTATATAGATATATTTTTTTATATATTCTGACAGGGAGGATCTAGGTGACCTCATGTAAATAGATGGGGGAAACCAGCCTTTAAACATTATTCTGTTTTCCTTCAGAGACACTTCTACCTAGACTCTGACAAAGAAACATCTGTGAGCACTTTAAGCAGGTATTTAGAGAGAGAGACAAATCTAAGTACTGTAGTAGGAATTGCACTGTTAAAACCTGTTTTGTTTAAGAGATTTGTATGTCTTGTGATATAATAGTTCTGTATTTTATGTGTTAAATATTTTTTGTCTATTTTAGTAAAACTCTGTTTTTAGAACTTACTCGGTCTGTCTTTGATTTCTTTCCTTTACAAGTAGAGTACATATGGTTAAAGCAGACACTGTACATAAGCTTGAATGGTGATACCAAACTGGAAAAAGGTAAGCATTTTAAATCTGAGGTCTTTTATTACAGTTTTTAAGGGTTCATTTCTGTACACCTGGTTAGGTGCCCATAGGCAAAGATATCTGGCCCCCCGAAGACAAAATTATCTGAGCCTGTACATTGGGTACACTAACAAGAGGTTAACAGTTTGAATCCCTCCAGAACTGGAGACCAAAGGTTGATTTGAATCCACAAAAACAAACAAGAGGGTTACCTTGTTCTGTTAACTGTTCACAAGACTGCACTCGGAGGTTGGCACTTTGGGAGTAGAGAGCTGACCTGTTGAGTGGGTTTGTGACAGGGGTCATGTTATGAAGCTGGCGGGGGTAAATTCAGAAGGGATGTGAGGAAGTACTTCTTCACAGAAAGGGTAGTAGATCCCTGAAACTGCCTTCCAGTGGAAGTAGTTACAACGTAAACAAATGCCTGGGACAAGCACAAGGGAATTTTAGGGCTAAGAAAGGGAGGGAAAGGGTTGACGTGGCAGAGCATATGTGGTCTACAGCAAATAAATAAATTAATTTCATTTCATTTTATTTTGTATTTGTTAACCGGGTAAGATCACTGGGACAAGCCCATTTTCAGTTCCAACCCAACAATAAACGGAACAATACAGACAATCACTTAAGTACAAAATTAGACAAAACAGTCACAAAACTCCATTGAATTCAAATAGACCTTAAAATTCTGCTTAAAATGTGATTACATTTCACACCCACATCAATACCCTGTACTCAGCCATAAACTCTCGGATTGGCCTTCTCTATCACCACAGAGATTGCCTCCCCCAAACCGCTGTCCGACTGGCCATTAACTCCTCCGTCCTGTCCCTAGTGGCTTGCATCCCCAACCATTGCCACCAGTAGCTCAGTTAAGGTGACCTTTCTGGTGCCTCGTACCAAGACCTCCCTAGCCCAAAGGTTCTTCCACTACTGCGCCCCCACATGGTTCAACTCCCTCCGGCTCTCTGTCACTAAGTCTACCAAAATAGGTCCCTTTAAAGTCGCTCTCTGTAACCACCTCTTTGGCACCTGAAGCTGTAGTTGCCCTTAATCAACCCAATGTTTGGGGTCCCTCCCGGTTTCTTGCCCATAGCCATGACAATGTCAGTTGGACTGCTCCCCCCCTTTCTTTTTTTTTATACGATTGCCATCTACTGCATGTAACTTTATCCCATAAACCACTGTTATATTGTGTTCTTTTTGTTATCTGTATTGCACCTGTATGTAACCACTGTTGTATCTCACACTGTAACCATGTCTACCCTCCCGGCGACAAAATGCCTTTGTAAATGAGTCCCTGAGTCAAAGGCTGTAAATCTGACTTTCAAAATAAATACAAAATAAATAAATAGACATTATTATAAGAAACAGTTAGCACATAATCAAAATGTGGCAAGAGTATTCCCAGGGAAACTGACTTTCTAATATCTTTGGAAAAATGTTTCTTCATTTTAAACAGTATGCCCAGTTTTTAGCTAACTTTCTTATGCATGAATGAATAAATAAACAAATAAATAAAGCAAGTCAATATGGGCAGACTGGGTGGGCCAAGCAGCCCTTATCTGTCATCATACTCTGTGTTTCTATGTTTAAACCAGATTCACTATTGCAAGGGAAGGATGGGGAGGAGCAACCAGGAAAGTAAAAACAATGGATAGCATGGGATGGAGGGAAAGTGGGAAGGGGAAAGATATTCACAGTTTGTTTGTTCTTGAAGTATAAAATGTGACCTCCATAAATTACAAAAAATACCAAACTGTTACTGAGCATAAAATATAATCTAAGACTTTAGGTGAATTGTAAATGCCTCATCTGAATCTTTTTTTTTTCCATTATTTGTTTATCCTCCTTCGCCCTGACGGCATTTTCTTTCTCCTCCTCCTCTTCCTCCATCTCCCCGCCTGCTGCTATTACCCTCGGTGCCTCCCAGGCCCTATATTCTTCTCAGATTACTCCCCCATGGTGGGGCAGAAGGGGAACCCCCCGAACACATATCCAGAGTGGGCCAAGGAGCTCTGTGATGCCACGGCACAGGAGCAGTGGAGGGGCTTCCATGGAGCCGGCAGGTGATTTTTCTGCATCCCTCCCCCACAGCCATGAACATGTGTGCATGGAGGTGCATGCATGCTACAATGCCACGTTGCAAGTCTCCCTAGCTCTGGCGCTACCTTCCAGCCTCCACAAGGGGGCAGACAAGAAGCAGGACAAGATGCCCACCCTTCCCCAGGAGAGGAGAGCTGTCAACAGATGCTCTATCCTCTCTCTCCCCTGCCAACCTCCAGTGACCCATGCTTGTTCCCGAACATGGGTCGCTGGCATGGCTCAAGGTGTGGCGTCCAGTCCCTCAACCCTTAGCAACACAGGGCTGGACTACCTCACCCAAATCCTTTAATGGAATAAAAGCTCAGTAATAGATGCTTTGTTACTCTATTTATAATATTTTGTCAGCCCTTTTAATTCACAGGCTGGTCATACTCATGTTGTCATAATTCACAGCTATGACATCAGAAATCCCTTAATTCACAGTTGTAATGTCAAAACTACAAATGCTTTTATTTTTGATATTTATTTATTTAGTTTTTGTTTACCAGGTAGGTGAGCTACCCATTAAATGACTATTTTTAGTCATGACCCAGCAGGCTACAAACTTTGACAGACCAGCAGGTATAGGTACAACATACAAAGCAAAGGAGTACAGTGGAAACATTTCACAGATAAAAACAAGGTATAAACCTGGTGGGGACTGGGGTACAACAGGCAGGGCATATACAAATGATAAGTATGTAAAATACATAAACTCAGCTTACTGACGACACACGGGAAGGGCAAAGCAGCAAGTGAAATTACAGAGATCCATAGAGTACATGGCTGGTGGCAAGTTTATAACAAAGTTCAATGTCCCATTGAAGGAAGTCAGGAATTAAAATAACATGGTTACAGGCCACTGGAAAGTGCAAACCAGTAGTAGCAAACATACGTGTAGATAAAGAAATAAAAATAGGGCATTTAACAGGAGGAGGGACAAATTAGAACTCAATTGAGTGGTGACATGCCAGGCATCCAGTCATACAGGAATGGGAGCAAGATAAGGACAGGTTAAATAGCAGTAAGTGCACTGGGAGAGAGAGAGAGAGAGAAAGATCACAGGGGTTAAAGCATGAGCAAGAGTTGGAAACAGCTGGGAAAGTGCAAAGCTCTATTTTAAAGAGAGTATGGGAAGGAGCCTGCGAACTGGTAAAGGGAAGGAGTTCCAATGCAGTGCAGCATAGTGAGAGAAAGCTTGGGAACCTTTAGATGATTTACTCCTTGGGACTTGTAATAGGGATTTATCAACTGACTGTAAGCCATAAGAGGATGTTTTTTGGAATCAGCAGCGCTGCTAGACTGGTCCTGTTTATATTATCCACAAGAGAACCAGCGGAATGAAGTGTCAGCATGAAGGGTGGTAGCCAGTTAAGGTCAGAATAGAGTTGTCAGTGATGTTTGAGCCAAAGTGATGAGGATGCATATCGGCAAATGTTATTATAAGTGGTGTCCCAACTACGGAGTATGGTCTTTGGTACAGACGCGTATGTTATGACACCATAGGTCAGAGCTGGTAGCAATATACCATGGGCAGTGGCCACCCTGGCAGAGGGTGTGAGTGAATGGCTGGTCCAGTAAGCAATGCCCAGCTTAGAGTTCACTGATTTGCAGGTTGATTGTATGTGTAGATCAAAATCTAGGGACTGATCAAGGACTACCCCAAGATATTTGAATGAGGAGGAGCCAAAGCAGGAGATCTTGATGTCATCTTTGCAGGATTTAAGTTTGGTAGCCGTCTCAAATAACATTGACTGAGTTTTAGTTACACTGAGCACCAGTCTATGGTTAGAGAGCCAGGTTTGAGTTTTGTGGAAGTCGGAGGAGAGGCACGAGTTTATATCAGATAAGTTTTGGAGCTAGTGTACAATACTATGTCATCAGCATATAAGAGGGATGAGCAGGAGGTGATACCAGAGGTAATGCTGTTTATAAATATAGAGAGAAGGAGAGGATCCAAAATGGAGCCCTGGGGATCCCCAATTCTTATCATAGCCTGGTTCAAGAGGGGGGAATTATACTTCATAAGTTGGACCCGATTTGACAGGTAACTACTAAATCAGGCCACTACAGGCACCATAAAACCCATTGATTTCAGGGTTGAGAGAAGGGAGGGATGATCGATCAGGTCAAAAGCTTTGGTCATGTTAATGAAAACCGTCCCAGTAAGAAGGCCTGCATCCATGGCAGAAAGTGTATCTGTGGTGAATTTGAGCATGGCGGTGGAGGTGCTGTGGCTCTTATGGAAATCATGTTGGGCTGAAGAGAGAAGGTTATTTTTGTGCAGGAAATCAATGGTTTGTGCAGCAACTAGCTTCTCAAGGATTTTACTTAGTACTAATAACATTGCAAGGGGTCTGTAGTTTGAAGGGTCTTTGGAATCTCCTTTTTTGAAAACCAGGGTGACTCGGGCGATTTTCCAGATGTTAAGTACATGTCTCTGACAAAGGGATGAGGTAAAAAGCTTTGTGTATTGCTCACGCTATCCAAATGTTCCACTTAACGTTCAACATGCTGAAGTTCAAAAGCTGTTGATACCTCTGAGTAAACTTTGAAAACACAACAGTTCTTCTCCCATTATGATTACTGAGGACACTTGCCTGAAAACAGAATCTTTATTCTACAATGTTTTTTCCACCCTTACAGTGTATTCCCCACTGTAAGTCATGATGATCCTCTGTTGTGACATCATATCCTGATGCCTTAAGAACAACAGTGCTGTCACAAGCAGAGTATTATGATATCAGGGGCTGAATTCATAAAACTTTGCCTGGGCGCAAACCCAGTTCTGCCTGGAGTTGGAATTCACAAAGCCCATTTTTCCCAGGCAAACTGGGTTTCCACCCTGGCAAAGCTGGGAGGGGGTTCACAATGCAAATGAGGGGGAAATCCCCACAGAGCAATTCACAAAGATTTTGCTGTATGCAAAGGCCTTTTGCAAAGGCTCTTGAGTGCAGAAATTACCTCTAACCAAAACCTGGTGGTAATCCATGCAACCGTAGTGGTTGACAGAGGTACTACAGACCCCCCTACCCATTTGCTGACCCCTTAACTAAAAAAAAAACCTTTCTGTAGTGTAGCGGTCCCTCCTCCTCCTAATCACAGATCCCTGTCACAAAAAAAAACATTTTCCATACTCTAGTGTCACAACCCCCTTCTTGATCACCAATCCCTGTAAATTAAACCCATTTTTGACAGAGTAGTGTCCCTCCCCAATCCCTGTTCTCAGATTGACAGTCCCATAAAAAAATAGTGATAATCCTGTTGGTCCAGTGGTCCTTCCCCTTCCCCGTTTTCCGATCTCTGGCCCCATAAAAAATACTGATAATACTGGTGGTCCAGTGGTCCTTCCCCATTCCCCGATCCCTGACCCTGAGAAATTGTCCGAACTCCCAGGCAGTCTAATGAACCCCCACACACAATAACGAACAGTCTGACCACCCCGCTCCCCCTGCCCAACCCCTCAGCCAGAGAGCAGCACAGCCCAACACTCACTACCTCACAGCTTGTCACCAACTGATCTCCCAATCACCGTGTGCTTTATAGAGTACTGCCCACTGACAGTGATTGACAGATTACTGTCAATGGGCCATACTATACAGTATGTGGTCATTGGGAGATCAATCATTGCCAGCCATGGTGGTGGGAAGTGGTAATACTGAGATACTCCCAGCTAATAGGGTCGGCTGACGAGAATGCAGTGGTCAGACTCTCCGATTCTGGGTAGGGGATCCACTAGACTGTCAGGGAGTGTGGACCGCTTCACCGGGTCGGGGGTCGGAAAATGGGGAGAGGCCATCAGCATTTTTGACGGGGCCAGGCATCAGAGAACAGGGAGGAGGGAGGGATCACTGGACCACCAGGATTATCAGTATATTTTTATGAGCCGATGATCGGAGAATGGGAGGGGAGAAGGGACACTACACTATGGAAAATATGTTCTTTAGATGGGGATTGGTGATCAGGGAGAGTGGTGGGACACTACACTATGGAAACTGTTTCTTTTATTAATGTCAGGTGGGCGATCGGTGTGGGGAAAGGCACCACTAGACTACCAGGGACTGCAGCTGTGTGGGGCATGGGCTGGTGGGGAGGCACATAATGTCACACTGGTGACATGCAAATGAGCCCATAATGGGCATGCTAATGGTCACTAACACCTTGCATGCCTAATGGGCTCATTTGCATGGCTACTTTTGAGAATTGCACTTCAGCGTGTGAGCGCTATTGGCTGCAGGGCCATTTTCCTAACTGTCTGTGGGGGAAGCACTACTGGGTATCCGGTTGCTTTTACTGGGTTAGCACTGCCCCCACCTGCACCAATTCACAGTCAGATAGCACAGTGCACTATCCAATTATGAACAGCACTTTCTGGCCCAGTGCAATGGCAAGGTACGGCGTAAACATCTGTGCTGCACTTTGCCCTAATTTGTGAATCCTACCCCAGAGGGGGAATAAGCAACAGGAGCGGATGAACTTCCAAGTAACAAAGAGCCTGTGTGTACATGATAAGTAATGTAGATAGGAAATGCCGATTTAACGTGAAATAAAAGATCAGCAGTGTCCAAATATTATGTTTTTCAAACTTCTGGCTGTGTTGGCTGCTTTTTAAAAAATGCCTGTTTAAGTCGCATTCTACTGACAAGATAGCAAATTCATTCCTCTGTGACAGTCTGTACTCTTCTGTATCAGTGTTTGACCTTAATTTATGCTAAATACAAAGGAATCCAACTGCAAATTAAAAGGTCTGTAATTCTGTCTTAACATTCTAGTAACATTTGCAATCCATTCTAGCTTTGCATTTATGGTTTATGTTGTTAGCACAAACCCTAGATGGAATTGTAGCCTTGCAAGTCACAGTTGTCTTTCATTTATTCAGTTCTCAAGCTGTACCTAGCCTGCACTATAGTGATAGCTTTGTTTCTTATAATTCACAGAAGTAATCTTGGGAGTTAAAACATTATTTATATTATTTTTATAACATTCTGAAACTGCAAATACAGTAAGTGTACATCTGGCCAATTTTAATATAAAAGATCTCTGAATAGGATTTTATGTTATATTTAAGCAATAATGCATGACAGTGTGTGTGTCATGCTTGGATAATGTCATGCCTCAGGTGGTTGGGCATGAGGTCGCAGAAAGAGTGCATCCAACACCCGATAAGTGACGTTATTCAAGCTTGACACAGCCTTGAGTGCATTACTGCTATTATACAGTGACTCATTTATAAACAAAGAAAAAAGATAAAAAAAAGTTTTAAATTTTTTTTTTTTTTGCCCTTGCTTTTGTGATGGGCAAGTACATCTTTTTTAAAAAGTCTATAATTTCATGTCCCCCCCAGGCGGGGCTGCTGGTACATGCTGCTTGATTTCTAAATCTTACCAGCTCTCACAGTGTGTGCTCTATCCCTTTCCAAATTTTTGTCTTTAATATGGTGTTCCCTTCCCCCCAGACATTTTCATTTTTTTCTTTTTGTTCTGCATGATACTTCAGTTCCCCCTCCTGATCCACCGTCTTCTCACAGTTTAATTCAACTGGTCTGTTGCATGCTCTGGGACTGGCTGACTTGACATGAAACTGCAAACCATGATGGATGAGGAAAAGCATGTGAGGAGTGAGGGAGATTTCCCAACTGGGCCTGGTAAGTGTCCGGCAGCCTGTGTCAGGGAAAAATGAATGGGGAAGCTGGAACAACAGAAAAACATAGTTGTAGTGGAGTTCTGGACTGTGACCGAGTGTGCACCGAACAGTGTGTGAAGCAAGCTGCTGGTAGCTGCGATTATTTTTAAAATGAGATTTGGCTGTTCTGTGGTTTTCCCTTGCTTGGATTAGTATAGGAGCAGTGTAGGCAGTCTATTTTGCTTATTTTCTGTGTTTGAACAGTGACAAGGTGTCAATGGGGGGGCAAGTGGGTTGTCACAGTCACTTGATCGCTCACTTTCTAAAGCAAGGGAAATAGTGATTTTTTTTTCATTTTGCAAGGTCATGTTGGTGTCGGACCTTCATACAGTGATATTATGCTCAGATAGCATCACTGCTGAAGGTGGCCACTGACCAATCAGAGAGCAAGACATATGCTTGCCATTGTATAATAAAGGAATAATGCATGACAAGGTGTGTGTCATGCTGGGATAACATCATGTCTCGAGTGGTTGGGCACAAGGCCACAGGTCGAGTGCACCCAATACCTGAGGCATGACATCATCCCAGCACGACACACACCATGGAGTGCATTATTCCTATTACACAATGGCTAATGTTCTAATACAAGAAAGGAAAAAAAAATTTTAAAACAATTTTTTACTTCATTTTTGTGAGTGGAAGTGTATTTATTCAAAAAGAAGTTCCTTTTTTCTGTCTGTCATATACGTGGTGCTGTCTGGCCAGTGTGTGGATTTTTCTTCTGTTTGTCTATGTGTTTGCCTGTCCCACATGGTTTCCTTTCCTTCGCTCTTCTACCCCTTCCCCCGACTTGTGTCTGGGTTGCTGTTCTCCTGATGTACTTTACTACTGTTTTAAACATTGTACCGGGAGAGTATTTTACTAGTGACTTGAAGAGTAAGTGAGCCCAGGTGTGACTGTTATCAGAAGAACCACACTGTCATTGTTCAAACTCCAGTTCAATCTCTCAGACATCGAGAGGTAAGCAGTGTGTTTTTCACTACAAGCTCAGTCACTGATGAGGAAAGGCATCATGAGATTACACAGATAGAAGAAGCGGTGCCAAAAGGTGTGTGTTTTTTTCTTTGTTAGCCAAGGACAGCATTTGGTTAAATAGAGATGTTTTGTGTAAAGGGGAAAGGAACATTGTTTAACCAGGAGTAGCATACTAAGCCAAAGCTTGCTTCCAGATGTGACCTAGGAGCACAAGGAAGTTAAAGGGAACTGTCATCAATAGGATTTCCTAATGTCTGAAAGCTCATAAAAAGCTAATTGGATTGCGCCATTTTGTTGATCTGTGAATCTTTGCAGTCCAGAGTTATTCATATGTAAATCACCCTGTAATTAAGGGGCTGGTGGCAGCCATGTTTTGGGCTCCTGACTGGAAATGATGTCACAGAGGGTCTATGCTCTCCTTTGACTGTATTTAATCAGGTTCAGAAACACACCCAGGTCATCAGGGGTTGGCAGGGGAGGGATTGGATCGAGCATCTGAGGGACTGCTCTCCCATCCCTGGGGAGGGTTGAGGGATCCCATCACTCTGTAGTGGCCCTGTGGTGATGACTGAGGGCACTACCAGAGTGGTGCACTTGGGGGTGGAGTGCGGCAGACATCCGCACGTTGTGCCTTTGACGTCATTGCATGCCCGCACTCCAAAGGACCATTAATGCAGGAAAAAGGCTGGGCACGAGTGAGCAGCTTGATAGCCACACTCATACTGCCTTGAGGTCTGTTGTGGAATCACACTGGAGGGTTCTGGTCTTGGCCCGGCATGGGAAGGCATAGGGAGCCTCCCAGCGGGTTGGATAGTGGCCGTACCAGACTTCCCTTCATGAGAGTGAGCCTGCAGCCCTCTGGGCAGGGGGAGACAATGGCTGGATGCCACTGCCATACGTACCACAACAGCAGAGAAATAAGGATGTGATAAAAAAAAAATCTGAAGTCCTGACAAACTGCACAGTGGCCATGCCAAGTATGGGAAGCTTGGACATGGCATGTGCAGTGATTTGTTTTACATTTGATGTTGTCTTGTGTGTGATGGGACTAGACCCATGATGTTATGCTGGGATAACATTACAGGTCTAGCCCCCAACTGACCAATCAGAGGACAGCATTCTTTCTTGCCATTGCATAATTTTAGTTAATTTATATTATTGTAGACATAATACCAGCATTCATGTTGTAAACATAATACCAACAGTCAGCGACCACTAACAGATTTAGAAAAAAAATATTTCACTGGTTGGAGCAATTGGCTTAAAAAAGGGGCCCTTTGAGAATTATATCAGCAAGTCATACCTGGGTTATGCTATAGACTACATGAATATAATTATTTTGAATGGCTGGTTGGGACCTCTATCGACCTCATGAGTGGCGTTCTATAAAGGTCATACCAAGCCATTCAAAATAAATCATTTATTTTCATGCTGCCCATGGCATGTGCTGTTTATACAATGCCATGAGCTGGTAACTTTAAAGATCAATAGCAAAGATTAATTTCTAATATTCATTTTCCATCTTTATTTTGTGAAAGTGTAATAAAACTCAGCATGTTGCAAATCTTATTCAGTGTATCGTGTGTTTTTTTAAAGGTTCTCTACCATACCATATTTTAGTTTCATGGTACCGATAAAAAAAAAACTGGCCACTTTTTTTCTCAATCTCAGCCAGCTGCTGGCTACCATTGGCATCTGTTAAGGACGGATATCAATGGCAGTAGCACATGTGTGTACACCAAATAGCTGATCAGAACTGCTGGTGTGAGAGCGATTTGCTGACATATTTTTCCTAGCAAACATGAAATGACACATTTTATGTCCAGGACTAAAGATCATTTTATTTTTACCCTGTCAGTTCAAGTGTTGTAGCTGTATATTTTAAATGACATAGCACAAAATTGCTCTGTCAGCCTACTCGTTCCACTACACACACACACACACACACACACACACACTCACGCACACATACATACACACACACACACACACACACACACTGAACAAAGCAGGCAGTTGAGTTTCCAGCCACTTGAGAAAATTTTAAACCATTCTTTACAGCATATGTTAGCAGTCAGATTTAAACTTACTTATCTGATACACAGTACTCCAAAATCTCTGTGCTTGTACTTTCATTTTCTTTTCATTTTGTTTATTTTGATGGCATCTTTGTAGCACTGTACAAATCTTAGTTTCATACAGAACTGTAGCTCATCAACGCCAACAAAGGGAGCGGTCCTATCTTAGAAAAATCAGTTCTGAATTTCTTTTCACTTACAAGATTGTCCTTCAATGAAATCTTCACAGCTTAGCAGTTTAATTTCTGTTATTCAATTTAAACTTGTTTTAGTTCCAAGAGTTTTGCCCATTGTTTCTAACACATAACAATGACAACCTGAGTTCTGCTGGTGCTCTGTAGTTTTGCCATCTCTCTAACATGGCGAATTCTCACAGATTGCGTATCACCATCCAAAAGGAAAAAAAAACAGTACTGACATTATAGGAAAAAAAGGTACACTGAACATAAATCAATATTATGAACTTAACTTATGAACGTTGTCCCAGTGTATTCATTTCACACATTAATTGTTAAAGTTTATTTTGCTGTCTTGCAACTTTTAATCTCAGCACCACCCCCATACACGCATACACAGCGTTATTCATAATGACCATTGATTTGTTTATGCAAAGATTTAGCTGCCTCATAATTAACTGTCAGTTGTGAAAACTGTTTACCCTTTCATCTACAGTATGTTATGAGACGTGCTCGTGTTCTGATATGCTTGACCAAAAAAAAAATACAATCCTGTCATAATGCATCTCAGAGAACAAGTAGAACTCCGGCTGTCATTGTTAGGTATTAGAGAAAACTGGCTAAAATCCATGACTAAAGCAAGTTTAAAACAAATGATAAAAATTAACCTGCTAAGCTATGCAATTTTCTTTGAAGGACAATCATGTAAATGTAAGAAAGCTGAGAACTGATTTTTCTGAGCTGGGACCATATCCAAGGCAGCCAAAACAGTGAGAAACTGTCTGCGTTGAGGTCAGCACGCAGTAGTTATGTTAAGAAAGGGATCTTTAAAATCAAAAATGTTCAAACAGGGACCTCCTTTATTACATAAGCACGGTAAACACATCAGCAAATTGTGACCATAAAAAACTGTGCTGGAATGAAGTCTCACCCAAAAGTAGAGAGAAGGCACTGCAGATAGAAAACTCTGCTAGTATATTAACTGCTTGTGTTGTCCCAACAAACACATGGGCGCTCCTTGTGGTGCATGCTTCAGTATAAAAAGCACTGCGCTTTGCCGACTAGACTGCAGCTGTAAAAAGCATATGAGACCCACACAGGCCTACACTCATTATCTGGAGAAAATGCCATGTGTCGCAGCAAGTTGAGCAGTGGAGCTGCACATACGGGTTCGTGGGTAGGCGCTTACATATTGACCACCATCACGTGGTCATCTTCAGAGTGTGCCATGGTGACAAGCTGCAGCTATGTGTGCAACTGAGATTCGCACAATGCTACGAGGATGCCATCAAAATAGACAAAATTAACAAAAAATGAAAGTTCCAGAACAGAGATTTAGCAGTACATCAGACAAATAAGTTAGGATGTCTGACTGCTAGCTCGTACATGCATACATACATACATAGACATACAAAATCACACATACCCCCATAATGCAAAGCATCATGGGTTGTATATGCAAATCACCACAAAACAGTATGCTGGTTCAACTTTAAATGCCTCTCACACAGTATGCTAAGTGTGCCAACAGAAGACACAGACACGTGTTTCATCCTACCAGGACTCATCAGTGTGCCTCGTCTGTATGACACCCCAGAGGAATGAACCAGCTACCCTAAGTTGGTTCATCTGGATTGTGTTGTGGTGAGCCCAAAAGAAACAAAAAACAAGCTAAATGACAATGACATGCAAAGACAGATGTACAAACATACATAGATACATATTGTTGGCAGATAAGGATCACTTCAGCCACCTTATCTGCCCAGTCCAGCCCTACCTACTGTGTGAACACTTGACTAACTTCTACTCCTGAAACCCCTCCCACAGTATGTAGTAAAGAACAATTTAAAAAGTTCTCGGGCAGCTGTACACTAAACTCAACTGCCTGCTTTGTTTAGAGTGTGTGTGGGTGGGGGGTGCAATGACAGAGTGATTTTGTGCTAATGTAATTTAAAACATACAGGCATAACACTTAGACTGACAGGGTGACATTATCTCGAGTCTCGAACATGAAGTGTGCCATTTAACTTGCTGAGAAAAATATGTCAGCAAACCGATCTCACGCCAGCTGTTCTGATCAGCTGTTCAGTGTACACACACTCTACTGCCATTGACATCAGTCCTTGAATGAGATCAATTACAATCAGCAAATGGCTGAGATCAAGAAAAACCAAAAAGGTCCGTTTTTTTGTTTGATAGCATGAAACTAAAATGAGGCATAGTAGAGAACCTCTTAAAAAAACACAAGACACACTGGGTGGCATATTCAAAGGAGTGCACATGGCGCAACAGTGTTGCGTCAGGCGAAACTCAGTGATGCACCCCAGTGCGATATTCAAAAGGGGATGTTGCACTGCTCAAATCCAATGCGCCGGGGCGCATCAGTAGTACATGCGGCGCAAGTGCGGGGGACGTGCCCATGCATACTCAGCACATTACGATATTCAGCCCGGTATGTGCTGAGCATATGCTGGTGCAACCCCTATTTGCGCCGCACACTGGTGCTCAAAGTTGAGCCTAAAAATAAAGGAACAAGGGCTGGCCACTCACAGGTGAGCTGCCGTATTGCAGGGTGCAACACGGCAGCCGCCAGCTGTGAGTGGCCACCAGAGCTCTGGAGCCAGGGTCTGTCAGCGTTGCCCCCCCCCATGCCCAATCGCGGGCATTGTAATAGAAATGATATCCCTGGTGGTTCAGTGGACTGCTTCCAGCCTGATCGCAGACATAGGTATAATAAAAGTATTTGAAATCATCCCTGGTGGTCCAGTGGACCGTATCTAGTTCGATCATGAGCATAGGTATTATAAATGTATGCTAAGTTATCCCTGGTGATCCAGTGTACTGTATCCAGCCCGATCGCAGGCTTTGTATGTGGAAAAACCCTGGTGGTCCAGTGGTACTCCCTCCCACCCGCCCCTCAGACGGCCACCCTGCTCCCCCGGTCAGTGGTGGGCGGCAGCTCCCCACCCGCAAGCCGCCCGGCCACCCGCTGACTGACTGCATACAGTATGACTGTATGCCCATTGGTCCACAGTGTGGGACAATGGGCATGCACACCATACCGTACTAAACAGCCCAGATATGTGAATGGATCCATTCACATATCTGGATTGTGTAGCATGGTACAATGCGCACATCCATTGGCCCATGCTGTGGACCAATGGGCGTACAGCCGTACTGTATGCAGACAGTCGGCGGATGACTGGGTGACTTGCGGGTGGGGAGCTGCCACCCGCCGCTGACCAGGGGGAGCGGGGTAGCAGGTCTGAGTGGGCAGGTGGGGAGGGGGGTACTGCTGGACCACCAGGGTTTTTCCACATAAAAAGCCCACGATTGGGCTGAATATGGTCCACTGGACCACCAAGAATAATTTAGCATACATTTATAATACTTATGCCCACGATCGGGCTGGAAGCAGTCCATTGGACCACCAGGGATAATTTAAAATACTTTTACTATACCTATGCCTGCAAACGGGCACTGGGGCACTTTGCTGCGATGTGCAATGGGCATCAGTCCCCAACAGCTGCAACCTGGCAGGGCACCAGGCGCAAGTCACCGGGGATCGGCACTCCTGCATGTAAATGGGGCCATAATGACATGCTAAATGGCCCCAGTTGCACCTTGCATGCATTATGGCCCCATTTGCATGTTCACCTCAGAGTATCGCTCCTGCTGCACCTAGTGCAGCTGCACTTGCGCTGGCACAGCCCCCTGCTCCTCAACCGCCACTTGCGCTGGCTCAGTGCCACTGCACCTTGCGCAATGTGGGTGGCCATGGTGCCATATTCAATGGTGCTGAGCCATGGTGCAGCACCATTGAATATCATCCAGTCCATGCACTAGCGCAGCCCAGTTGCGCTGTGCCCAGATTGCACCCCTGCCTGTCGCATTTCTGAGTATCCTACCCACTGAATACAAGTTTAAACATGCTTTGTTACACATTGACAAAATAAAGATGGAAAATGAATATTAGAAACTAATCTTTACCACCTCTCTTGAATGTTTTTGTGTCAATTTGTACTGGAAAGAATGCTAGGAATAACGGAAGATTCTGCTCAGAACATTATGGCACTGGAGTGGAAATATCCACTGTTCTCTGAGCTGGAGTGTAAATAAACTATTTCTTTTTATTCCTGCTCCCCTGCCCATGAAAACAAATGCATTTATTTGTGATTTGTTGTATCCACTGACATTGTATAAAATACATTACTGACATTTGGTTACCACCCTGTAAGCATCCCTCCCTCTTCCTCAGCAATAGATGGTAGCAGACTACAACATTACCAAGTTAGCCTGCCTTTGCTATTGTAGAAAAAATGACTAGTTTACCTCCCCTGAAAAGGCTCATTGAATGACAGGTGATTTGCCAGTAGCTATTAGATCAAATATCAATGCCAACTCTAGGGTGCAGTAAATAGATAAAGATAAGATGGATGGATAGATAAGCTAGATGGCTAGATAAAGATAGATAGATAGATAGATAGATAGATAGATAGATAGATAGATAGATAGATAGATAGATAGATAGATAGGTGAATGTGCAGACAGAAGGAGAGACAGAGGGACAGACAGACATATATAAAGATTTGTAACAGTGCACAATACTGTTAGCATTAAGGTAACTGAAGTCATAGCTGAAGAGAGCTGATAATACTTTGTACAATCTGAACTGAACTGTAGTGTCCTGCCACTGACAATAATTTACACAGTCTGAACTGAACTGTAAAGTGTCCAGCCACTGATAATAATTTGCACAATCTGAACTGAACCGTAAAGTGTCCTGCCACTGATAATAATGTGCACAATCTGAACTGAACCATAAAGTGTCCTGCCACTGATAATAATTTACACAATCTGAACTGAACCGTAAAGTGTCCTGCCACTGATAATAGTTTACACAATCTGAAATTAACTGTAAAGTGTCCTGCCACTGATGAGCTCTTCCGTGATAAACCTTAGTGCACCAGGGTGCATAGCATCATACAGCTATATTTACTGTTTACTAAAGATGTTGTTGCAGTAATCAGATGAAGAGGCATGACAGGAGAATGCATCTCATACAAACACCTACAGAATTAAAGTATCCTTAGTTGTATTCTAAAAAAACACCTGCAACAATCTATTTGAAAAGTGCCCATACCTGTTTTTTTTGTTATTAGTTTGACTTTTCTTGTCACCCCTGTCGTAGTTCACAGTTGCTTCTGTCAGCCTGACAGTTGATCAGAGAATTAAATGACTTGTCTAGGAAGTGCAAGATTTCCTGTTTCATATTTGCGCTAGCTTGGGTTTTGTGTGTGTGTGTGTGTGTGTGTGTGTGTGTTTTTAAGCTGCTGTTATATTAAGGTTCATGAAGCATTTGACATTCAATTAAGTATGTTGCGCGTTGGAGCACAACAAATGTCAAATATGGAACAAAAAAAAATAACAAGACATATCTTAACAAGGGAGCTGGAGGACTTCTGACCAGGGATCTATCTATTTGTTAAGTACAGGAATGAAAATGCAAGGAAAATCTCTATAAAATTAATTTACATAATACAGTATACTACAGTAATAAATTAGGACATGAAGCTGATTAAACATTGTTCATCTGAGGATTCTTCACATGGTGTCCATTCTGAGTCAAAAGTAAAACTAAGGTTTATAACATACTCTATGAGACACGATGGGGCATGATTAACAGTATCACTACAAGTGGGCTCCAGTGGTTATTAAATTGTTGAATATGATTCATGCTACTGAAAAAGCATGGAATAATCTTACTATACCACAGTAGCTAATCATAGCCCTGTAGTACTCCACAGCATTGCTCCACATTCTTATGGTAACCTGCAAGAAAGAACCTTTAAACTATGAAGTAGCTTTATTTTTCATAAAGTAAATAAAGTTACATTTTTTAAACTCTGTTGAGTTTAAAAATCAAAACATCACTCGTATGAAATATACACGTGCATACAAACATACAAATGTGCCAGTAGATAAAGGCCTTACTGTCTATCTCATTTGCTAAAATGTGCAGTTCACACTGCATTTAGAGAGAAAATTGCCCCTCCCCATATCCCTTTGATTCCTGTCAAATGCCCTCCCCCCTACCTGCAGTTTTCCCCCCTAACACTGTCCCAACTTCTCCTGAAGCTCTCTACCATTTATAGGGATACTACTGTACCTCTGACAGCAATTAATTCCACATGTTCACCACCCTCTCAGTGACAAAGTGCCTTCTCATCTCCCTTCTGATTCTTCCCCCATCAGCTTTAGGCTGTTACCCCTAGTGATCGTGTTTCCACTAAGGCTGAAGAAGTCTTTGATGCTCACCCTGTTTATACCTTTAAGGTACTTGAAGGTCTCACTCATGTCCCTGTTTCCCTTCTGTCCTCAAGAGAGTACATGTTGGGTTCCCTGAGCCTCTTCCCATAGGTGTTGCCCTGCTGGCACTGGAGAATCTTGGTTGCCCTTCTCTGTACTGTCTCCTACAAGTTGATATTTTTTTTTCAGATAATGGCACCAATACTGCACATTATTAGAGATGCAGCGAACTTAAATTCTGCTGGCGAAGTAATAAATTAGGACATGAAGCTGATTAAACATTTTTCATCTGAGGATTCTTCACATGGTGTCCATGCTGTGTCTAAAGTAAAACTAAGGTTTATAACATATTACATGAGATACGATGGGGCAAGATTAACAGTATCACTACAAGTGGACTCCAGTGTTTATTAAATTGCTGAATCTGATTCATGCTACTGGAAAAGCATGGAATAACCTAACTATAACACAGTAGCTAATAATAGCCCTGCAGTACTCCACAGCATTGCTCCATTTTCTTATGGTGACCTGCAAGAAAGAACCATTTAAACTCTGCAGTAGCTTTATTTTTCATAAAGTAAATAAAGTTACATTTTTAAAGGACACCTAAACCATCTTTTTTACACATTTTGTTGTTTTTTCTTTAAAAAGACTCCATAGTCTTGTAAAGGAGAGGCTGTTGTTTACATTAATACTGAAACTGAATTTATTAAAGCAGGATAAATGCAGTTTCATGACATTTGAAACTTGTAAACAGCCTCTCCTGATTCAAAAATCCTGGTCTAAGAATCCTAAAATGTCTGCCTTGATGATGTCAATGAAGAAAGAGAGATGCCCAGCTGTGTAGATGCAATCTAGCTATGCTAACCATATTCAAATGTGAATAACTTTAAAATGAAAAATGATAGCATAGTACTGTGAGCACAAACGTTCAGCACAAAAATATCTACAAACTTATTGGTGTTTCATTTATATACACCATTTAGTTTTTTTAAAGATTAGTAGAAAAGCAATAGGAAATTCAATTATTTTTCACTTTTTCAACAAACAAATGCAAATAATATTAAAACAAAAAATGATAGCATGATACTGTGAGTACAACATTTCTTCATCACAAAAATATCTACAAAATGAGTAGTGTTTCATTTATATGTGCCTTTTAGTTTTTTTATAATTAGCAAAAAACAGCAGAAAGTTCAATTATTTTTCACTTTTTGCAACAAACAAATGCAAATAGCTTTAAACTGAAAACTGATAGCATGGTACTTTGAGCACAAAAGTTGTTCAGCACAAAAATATCTATCATACGAGTGGTGTTTCAATTATATGTGCCTTTTATTTTTTTATAATTAGCAAAAAACAACAGAAAGTTCAATTATTTTTCATGTTTTGCAACAAACAAATGCAAACAGCTTTAAACTGAAAAATGTTAGCATTGTACTTTGAGCAAAAAAGTTGTTCAACAAAAATATCTATTAAATGAGTGTTGTTACATTTGAATGTGCCTTATTTTTTTATAATTAGCAAAAAACAGCAGAAAGTTCAATTATTTTTCACTTTTTGCAATAAAGAAATGCAAATAGCTTTAAACTGAAGAATGATAGCATGGTACTTTAAGCACAAAAAGTTGTTCAGCACAAAAATATCTACTAAATGAGTGGTGTTTCATTTATAGATACCTATTAGATTTTTTTATAGTCAGCAAAATATGACTGGAAATTCATTTTTATTTCATTTTTTTGGAGATACAGCATGTAAGTAATAACACATGGCAGGGTGTGTGGCAGTGCTAAATTTCCCAAGGTGTGCTGTGAGGCATGAGGTGTAGCCAAATGCCTTCTACCACCTGGGAAGTATGATATATTATTCTCATAAGATTACATTACAAATTGTAAGTAAGCGATAACACACGGCAGGGTGTGTGATAATGCTAAATTGTTGTATGGCCTAGAAAGGTTGTGAGGCAAGAGGTGCAGTTGAGTGCCTTCAGCTTCCTGGGAAGTGTGGTATATGATTCCAATAGGATCATATTTCAATTGTTAGTAAGCTATAACCCACGGTGAGGTGTGTGGCAAGCCTAAATTGCTGCATGCACCAAATGGGTTATAAGGCATGAGGCACAGCTGGGCACCTTCAACCAACTGGGAAATGCAGTATATAATTTGACTAAGATTACATTATAAATTTTACAAGATCCATACCACATGTCAGGGTGTGCAGCAAGGCTAAATTGCTGCATGTCCCAGCTGGGTTGTGAGGCACAAGTCACAGCCAAGTGTCTTCAAAAACCTAGGAAGTACAATATAAAATTCCCATAGGATCACATTATAAATTGTGAGTAAGCAATAACACACAACAGGGTGTGTGGTACTGTTAAATTACTGCAGGCCCCAGATAGATTGTGAGGTGGGTTCTGAGGAACAAGGTGATGCTGAGTGCCATCGGCAACCTGAGAAATGTGGATGTATTCACTCGACTGCCAAAGGCACCTATGCTGCCATTGAAGTGCATGCAAAAGATGTGGGAGAATAAGCAGGTGGCTGCTCTGAAAAGAACCAGGCCACTAGCTTTTTTGACTGGAAAAAGAGGTAACATTCCAACTTAAATGGCACATAGCTGAATGACACAACATGAAAACAAAAAAGGGAAATGTAATCAGAGCAAGATGTCCTTTAGCTCTGGATAGTATGGCAAAGGAAGTTTTCATGTGCACTGACTAAATGCAAGGAAGACAAGGAAGTGTTGATGGGTGGCTGCATGAGAAATGCAGTGTGCCCAAGATCACTTTGCCTGATATCATAAAGTGGGAATACAAGAACCATTGGCTCAATTTGTCATAGCGAGGCTGACAGATTAAGGGAAAATAGAAATGGAAACATTAAGCATACAGCATTATTGCACCCCTTCCCTCTGTTTGGAAGGCAGGAAGTTGGAGCTATTTGAAAAGAAAATTGCAATTTGGTTAATTGGAGGAGAGCACGAGAACAAAACATTTTAACAATATTTCTAGTAGGGAAGCAGCTTATTCCATTTATGCCATACCTTCAAGAAAAGTAAAAAAAAAATGAATGTCCTGACATTTTTTGCTGATTATAAAAAATCTAAAAGGTATCTATAAATGAAACACCATTCATTTGATAGATATATTTGTGCTGATCAACTTTTGTGCTCAAAGTGCCATGCTGTCTTTTTTCAGTTTAAAGCTATTTACATTTGTGTGTTGCAAAAAGAGAAAAATAATTGAACTTTCTGCTGTTTTTTTTAGCTAATTATAAAAAAACTAAATGGCACATATAAATGAAGCACTAGTCATTTTGTGGATATTTTTGTGCTGAGCAAATGTTATGCTCACAGTACCATGCTATTATTTTTTTGTTTTAATATCATTTGCATTTGTTTGTTGAAAAAGTGAAACATAATTGAATTTTCTGCTGCTGCTTTTTTTACTAATTTTTTAAAAAAACTAAACAGTATCTATAAATGAAACACCAATCATTTTATAGATATTTTTGTGCTGAACAACTTTTGTACTCACAGTACCATGCTATCATTTTTTCATTTTAAAGTTATTTGCATCTGAATACAGTTATCATAGCTAGAATATGTCTGCTCAGCTGGGCATCTCTCTCTCTCTCTCCTCTCTCTCTTCAATTACATCATCAAGGCAGCCATTTTAGGATTTGTGGAGCTGGATTTTTGAATCAGGAGAGGCTGCATTTACAATTTTCAAATGCCATAAAACTGCATTTATCCTGCTTTAATAAATGCAGTTTCAGTATAAATGTAAACAACAGCCTCTCCTTTACAAGACTATGGAGTCATTTAAAAAAATGTGTATAAAAGATGGTTTAGGTATCTTTTAACTCTATTGGTTTTAAAAATCAAAACATCACACATAGGAAATATACAAGTACATATCAACATACAAATGTGCCAGCAGATAAAGGCCTTACAGTTTATCTAGTTTGCTCAAATGTGCAGTTCCCACTGCATTTACACAAGAAACTTCCCCATATCTCCCTTGGCCCTTGTCAAATACCCCCTCCCCTGACACCTGCAGCTTCCCCATTCACCCTGTCCCAACTTCTCCTGAAACTCTCCACCATTTGTAGGGAAACTACCTCCTGCAGCAACTAATTCCACATGTTCACCATCCTCCCAGTGAAAAAGTGCCTCCTCATCTCCTTTCTGAACCTTCCACCCACCAGCTTTAGGCTGCTACCCCTAGTGATTGTGTTTCCACTAAGGCTGAAGAAGCCCTTTGTGCTTACCCAGTTTATACCTTTAAAGTACTTGACGGTCTCAATCATGTCCCCCCATTCTTCTGTCCTCAAGAGAGTACATGTTGGGGTCCCTGAGCCTCTCCTCATAGGTGTTGCCCTGCTGGCCCTGAATCATCTTGCTATCCCTTCTCTGGACTGTTTCCCACAAGTTTATATCTTTCTTAAGATAATGGGACAAATACTCCACATTATACTCTAGATGCAATCTCACTAGAGATCTGCACAGTGGCAAAATGATTTCCACCTTCCTGCTGGTGATTCCCTTGGCTTTTCAGCCCAGCATCCAATTCGGTTTGACCATTGCCTTCCTGCACTGTGCTGAGTATTTCAGGTCACTCATCATAAATACACCCTGGTCTTTTTCCTCCTCTGACCCAGTTACCTGCACACCACCCAACCAGTATTTGGTCCCTGAGTTTTTCACCCCCAAATGCATAAATTTCCACTTTTAAATGGTGAATCTCAGTTGCCAAATGCCAGACCACCTCTCTAGCCTAGCCTGGTCTTCTCTGAGTTCCTGTCTCCCCTCTTCAATATCCACCTTCCCACAGAACTTTATGTCATCTGTGAGCAGGAATATCTTAAGCCTGATCCCATTCATAATGCCACTTAAGAATATGTTAAACAACACTAGACCAAGCACAGAGCCCTGTGGGAACCCGTTGGTCACAGGCCTAGCTTCTGAGAACCCCCTGCCCCACACTACAACCCTTTGACTTCTGTCCTGTAGCAAAATTCTGACCCACCCAATGAGCTTAGCCCCCACCCCTAGGTCTTCTAGTTTCCTAACCAGTGTTCTGTGAGGCACAGAGTTGAAGGCCTTGTTGAAATCTAGATACAGGATATCAACTGTTTGGCCCTTGTCCACTGCCCTGGTGACCCAGTTGATGAAATCAGTAAGGATCATGGCCGGCCCATCAGCACAATAGCGGTGCTATTGCTTGTGATGCCAGTGACCCAAGTTCAGGAATGAGCTTGGGTCACTGGGGGCTGGCCGGGGGAGAAGGATCAAACATCCCAGGGGACACTTTCTGTCACAAATCCACTCTGCATGTCAGCCCTCTACTCCCACAGTGCCAATCTCTGAGTACAGTCTTGTGAACAGTTAGAAGAAACAGGGTAACCTCCTGTCTGTTTTGTGGGTTTGAATCAACCTTTGGTCTCAGTTCTGGAGGGATTCAAACTGTGAACCTCTTGCTACCATACCCAATGCACAGGCTCAGATAATTCAGTCTTCGGGGGCCAGATATCTTTGCCTATGGGCACCTAACCAGGCGTACAGAAATGAACCCTTAAAAACTCTGATAAAGACTTCAGATTAATCTTACTTTTTTCCAGTTTGGTATCACCATTCAAGCTTATGCATGGTGTCTGCTTTAACCACAAATATTTCACTTGTTAAAGGAAGAATTTCAAAGACAGACCAAGTAGGCTCTAAAAATAGAGTTTTACTAAAATAGATAAAAAAATATGTAAAACATAAAATACAGAACCATATATCACAAAACATACAAATCTTTTAAAAGAACAAGGTTTTAACAGTGCAATTCCTACTACAGTACTTAGATTTTGTCTTTCTCTACCTGTATACTTGCTTAAAGTGCTTAAAGATGTTTCTTTGTCAGAGTGTAGATCAAAGTCTCTGAAGGAAAACAGAATACTTGTTTAAACGCTGGCTTTGCCCACCTCTTTGCGTGAGGTCACCTAGCTCCTCCCCTGGTTATGAAAAATCATACACCCAGGATATTTTATCATATTAGAAGGTAAGATAATTAAGATTACATCAGCAGAAACTCCTTTCCCCATGTGACTTCCCCAATTAAGTCTGTAAATTTCCTTTCATCTATAAGCAGTATCCTCTCTCACACAGACATCAAAGCATTCATGGCTTCGCACCAGTGTCACATAATCCTGCACTCTTCCCTAAATGCCATAAAAGTTTGTGATTTTCCTCTTAGCAACTACAGCTATAATTAACTTAGATAAATAGGACAGCCGTGATTAAGGCCTGTTCTACTCTGTAATTAGCTTCTGGCCTTCCAGGTAACACCTTGAATATAAAACTGGTGTGTGTGTGTCATACTTACATGCTGTTTCAGCATTTCTCATGAGAGACAGTCCGTAACACATTTTTATATTACAAAAAATGATATAGTGATCAGGGCCAGCTGTCCAAGTGTCACACTCTCCTCCTCCGGGAAGGGAGGGCTCCATTGTTCACAGCGATACCGTCACCTGGGCCACCATAGATGGCAGTGCACCTGTGGATGGTGTTGGCAGGAGGGGATGTTGCTGACACCATTGGGGGATGTGCACATGGTGTGCAAACAAATGCCTTGACTTCACTGAATGCAACATCCCAGGAGGGTGAAACACAGAGGAAAAATCTGTAACCCCAGCACCTCTGCCATGAAGATGGCCCCAGTATATCCAAGTCATCCCTATTTTACCAGCACTGACCCTACCTGACACAACTAGATGTCCAGGGATCCACCTTGGAGGGGTACAGCAAAGGCTCTGTGGAGATAGTTGGCTGTGGCTGGGTATTAGGAGTTGATCTGGAGGTGTCTGGAGGTCCCAATATGCAGGGAGCATAAACAGTAAGTAAAACAAGAAAAATCAATCAGGTTTGTCTGGCAGGACCTCCCCAACACAAACCTAAGCTGCCTCACATCCTGGAGCCTATTATCCTCTAGAAAGCGCAACAGTCTCTCCTTCAGGATGGTCTCCATCAGCTAACACACTATCAAAGACAGACTGACCAGCCTGTAGTACCCTGGCTCATCCTTCAGGACACATATGTGGAGAGACACCACATGTCTAGCTCTCCAATCCTGGGCACAATCCCAGAGTCCAGAGAGGTGTTAAACAGGTCTGCCAGGGGATCCGCCACAGCCTCCGGCAGTTCCCTTAGGACACTTGGGTGTACACCATCTGGCCATGGAGATTTATGCACCTTCTTAAGTACCCTGTCAGCATGAATGTTGCCATTCGTAACTCCACCCTCCCTGTCTCAACTCCCACCCCTTTCCCTTGTGGCACATGTCTGTCCTTCTCCCTAGTGAAGACTGAATAGAAGTACTTGTTAAGTACATTCACTTTCTCTTCACTACCCTCTGCCAAACCACCGTTTTTCATTAATCTGACTATTTCATACTTGGTGTTCCTTTTCTCCTTTATATATATTGAAAAAAGGACGTCTCTCCTGGTTTTACCCCCTGTGCTAGCTGTACTTCATTTTTAGCCTTTGTCACCCTAATAGCTTTGTTTGCCTCTCTTCACTTAGCAGAGTAATCCACCCTAACCTCTTCCCTTTGAGTATGTTAGTACTTCTAGAAGGCTTCCCTCTTATTACCTACAGCTTTTACCACCTCCTTTCCAAACCAGCTGAGCTTTTTGGCTTTAGCTTTCTTACTTTTGATTTTGACACACTCATTAGTGGCCTCCATTAGTACATCATTTATTATTGCCCATAATTGTTCTACTTCCATTTCCCTTCTGATTCCAGCAAAGCAAGCTACTAGAATTTCTCCCATTCTGCTAAAGTCAGCCTTCCTAAGGTCCAAAGCTCTTGTCTAGGTTCTGATCATCCCCCTGCCCATATCCAGGTGGAACCACACCATGTGCTGGTCACTCCATGCAAGTGACACTTCCACTTTCACATCCTGAACATGCCTTCAGTTGGACAGGCCTTTATCCAGTACAGCTCCCTCCCTAGTTGGTTCCAAGACACCCTTGGCCAGGGAACCACTCTGAAATGCCTCCAGGAGTACGTGCTCCCTAGTGCAGGGAGTAACCTGAATATTCCAATCCATCCCTGGTGGATTAAAATCTCCTGTTATCACTACCTCCCCATTGCTGGACGTTTTGATGCTTTGAGACCCTAGAACCCTGTCCAATTCCTTTCCCTGGGAAGGTGGACTGTAGATCCCCCCATCCTTAGTTTCTTCCCCCAGTGAGTTGTACCTATAACCACAGCACTTCAGTCGTACCTTCCACTGCTTCCTCTCTGGTTCAAGTTATCCCTTCCTTCATGTACAGAGCCACGCCTCCTCTTCCTGTCTCCCTAGCCTTCCTATATAGTTTATACCGAGAACTGCGAGGTCCAAGCCATGCTTTAGTGTGTCCCATGTCTCTGTGATGGCCACTATGTCCATCTCTCTGTCTGCCACCAGAGTCTGTAAATCTGCCATCTTGTTTCCCAGGATTATAGCATTCAGAGATACCACCCTCCACCATGACTGGGGACCTCTTTTCTTCTTGATGTGCCCCCATCAACCCCTCTTCCTTCAGTCACCCCCACCTTCACTTGCTTCATCTGCCTCCTCCCCGTGCTAGCATAATTGGGAGGGAGGCCTATTGGCCCTCTCCATCAGGTCAGTAAGGGTGCTATGCACCCTGCTTCCTCACCACTGTTAGTTCATTTTGAGGTTGTTCCCTATGTATTCTTCCAGCTTGCCCTTCAGGACCCTTGTACCCTGTCTACTCAGATACAGCCTGTCCAGTACATAGAGGCCTTTGTTATCCCAGTTTCCTCCCCAGCCCCCAACAAGAGTGAGGGAAATAAAGATAGAGAACCCACTAGTCAGCAGCGATCACCAAATGGTGTGGTTTAATATCACGATGTGCATAAAGCCAGAGAAATCAGTTACTCAGGTGGCAAATTTCAAGGAGGCGGACTCTGGGAGGATGCAGGAAGTACTGAAAGGGGGAAACTGGAGGGCATAAGGCAGAAGATAGACGTAGAGCAGAAATGGGATATTATTAAATGGGGGGGATTACAGAGGCAACAGAAGCCTGCACCAAGGCACAGAGAAAGCGGAGCAGAGCAAGAAAACCATGCTGGTTGAACAGCGAGGTTGTGGAGGTGGTGAGGGCAAAACGAGTGGCGCACCAGAGGTTTAAGAGGATGGGGAAGGAAGTGGACATGGAGGAATATGCAAGATGTTCCAGGGAGATGACCAGAAAAGTGAGAGGAGCCAAGGCCCAGAGGGAGCTGAGATTAGCACAGGGAATTAATGGGAGGGGGTGAGAAAGACTTTTTCGGATACATCAGGGAGAAAAGGAAATGCAAGGAGACAATAGTGAAGATAAAAAGGGGTGGGGAGTAGATGGAAAAGGGGGGAGCAGGCAGAAGGACTGAATGAATACTTTTGCTCAATGTTCACAGAAGAAAGGGGGGGGGACTGCTACCAGCATGGTCTGGGATGGTGGGGACAGGGAGAGAGGAGGCGACAGATGGAAGAATTGAGGCAAGTAGAGTCCTAGAGGGACTGAGTGCACTGAAGGTAGACAAGGCATCAGGGTCAGATGGTATCCACCCCGGAGTGCTTAGGGAAATGGCAGAGGTGTTGGAGTAGCTGCTGGCAGATCTGTACAGCACCTCACTGGAGTCAGGATGTGCGCCACTGGACTGGAGGATGGCACATATAGTACAGTTACACAAGATCGGGCCAAGGGATGAACTGGGTAATTATCATCCAGTAAGTCTCACCTCCATTGTGTACAAACTCATGGAAATGATACTAAGGGAAAGACTGGTGTCGTACCTGGACGGCAATGGCCTCCAGGATGTGAGGCAGCATGGGTTTGTTTCAGGGAAGTCTTATCAAACCAACCTCATACAATATTATGACTGGGTGACAGGTGAGCTGGACAAGGGTCATGCAGTGGATGTTCTTCACTTGGACTTCAGCAAGACCTTCAATTCAGTGCCTCATGGGCAGCTTGGGGAGAAGCTAACTGGTGTAGGGGTAGGGGCAGAAATGATTAACTGGATTACAAGCTGGCTGAGTGGCAGGCTATAACGGGAGGTGGTGAGAGGGGAGCTCTCAACTCCAAGGTTGGTGACAAGTGGGGTAACACAGGGCTCTGTGTTGGGGCCAGTATTGTTTGGGTTCTTCATATCAGACATTGCACATGGGGTGGTGAGTAAGGTAAGTCTGTTCGCTGATGACACCAAAATCGGAGCAGTGGTGGATGGAGAGGAGGGATGGAAGCAGCTGCAGGGGCACCTACACAAGCTAGAGGAATGGTCAGAGAGGTGGCAGCTGGGGTTCAATGCAAAGAAGTGTAAGGTTATGCACGTTGGGGTGAAGAACCCAAGGAGAGAATACTGGCTGGGGGATTAAGCTGGGGATCACTGAGGAGGAGAAGGACCCAGGAGTGATGATAACAGGGACCATGAACAACACTGCCCTGTGCAGGAGAGTGGCTGTAAAAGTGAGCAAAATGCTGGGGTGCATAGCGAGGGTTTTTTCATCCAGACGAAGAGAGGTGATCATGCCCCTCTACAGGTCGCTGGTAAGGCTGTACTTAGAGTATTGTGTGCAGTTTGGGAGGCCATACCTAAAGCATGCTATCAGGCTACTGGAGGGGATGCAGGGGAGGGCAACAAAGATGATATTTGGAATGGAGGGGTGAGACTATGACAGCAGGCTGGGAGACATAAATACGTACACCCCCGGAGGATAGAAGGGACAGAGGGGACATGATAGAGACATTCAAATATCTGAGGGGAATCAATAAGGATGAGGCAGATTGGGTCCTTAAGTTAAGGAGGGAGAGGGTCACCAGGGTGCATGGGCTAAGAATAGAGGGGGGAAGATTTAGGAAAGTAATGAGAAGACACTATTTCACAGAGAGTGTGGTAGCAAAATGGAACTCCTACCAGAATGGGTGGTATCATGTAAATCTGTGAACAGCTTCAAAAAGGCATGGGACAGGGAACAGATGAGAGTGAGGGTGGGGGATGGCAGTGGGATGACAAAGAGGAGAGGGGTGGGGCAGCTGCAAACTAGGGGTGTTGGCTGCACACTCAAGCAGACTTAGACCGGGTGGTCTGTTTCTGCTGGCATATTTGTGTGTTCATATACACCCTTCCTTTGCATACCACCCCCTAAGCCATCGATTAAATTCCTCTATCCTTGCCTTCTTTGGCATTCTGGCCCTCAGAACCGGAAGCACCTCTGAGAAAGCTACCATTTCCCCTGCTCACTGTAAATTCTCTCCACTTACCTGAACCTCTCTTGCACCTCCCTCACCTCACATCCTGCAAAGTAATTCATCCCAAAGTGTACTATGATATGGGGCTTCCCTCCCCCTGACCCACGGACTGCACTATCAGTGACCCATTCTTCCTACCATCATTACTGGCATACATTCTACCATCCTGCACTTCGCTCTTGACTGTTTCCTTCCCCATCTCCCCCTTCACAATTGAATCACTGAAGATTACCACCCTCCCTCCTTTATTCTGGGCCCTCTCTCCTCTCTGTCTGTCCTACTGCCCTCTCCCATCTACCTCCCCTTTCCCCACTTGTCTCTGTTGTGTCCCCTCCAGCTTACTACCCCAGATGTCCTTTTTCCCATCCCCTCCTCCCCTGCCTCTCTCCTTTAGGTATGCCCTCTGTCTTACCCTTTTGCTCTCTCTCTCTCTCTCTCCAGCCTACCCTCCACCCTTTTGTTATGCTTCCCCTCTGTCCTGCCTTCTCATTCTCCCTTGTTCTCCCACTCCCCTTCTCCACCTGTCCTGCTCCTCTTTACTGGACTATTTTCCACCCCTTCCCCTACTTCCCCTGGTGCATCCCACCCATTACCTCTCTCCCTCCCTATCCCAGTGTCCCACCCCATACCTCCAGGTTTCCCCTCTTCCTCTGTATCCAGTGTGAGGAATTTGTTCTGCTTCTCCAACTATGAGATGGTCTCACTGCCCTCCCCCACTGTCCAGCTTTACTCTTTTCCCTTCGCTGTAATCTAACTCCCTTTTCTAAGCCTCTTTCCCTCTGGGGGAGAGGGACCCCTTGGACCTGTCTAGGCATCTGTTCTTTCCTCCCTTCCCCTTGGCCCCCATCCACTTATCGCCATACCTGCTCCACTCCCCTTTCCAGATCCCAAGCCTTGCATCCCCTCTCTCCACCTTTCATCACTCTATACATCCCCCCACCATCAGTGCACCTATGTCTTGTCTCGGCTGCCACACCTGTGCCCTCAGCTGACTAAACTTCATACAAACCAGGCATCTCCATATCTCCCAGAGTGGTTCCAGAAACACCACAGCTCTACATTCTCTGTACCCTACAACCCTTCCCACTCCACTGTGCCCCAACTGCATGCCCCCTCCCCACTTGCTAAGTTTCTAGGCCCTCCTAAAAGTGTGCTTAGGTGACCCCTTTAACCTTTTGTATCTTCTGCTTTGGACTATTTGTAGACTTGCTTAAGGAATGTTTTGTACACCTTCCTGCTAGCTTTCCTGCCTGCTAACTCCCCTATTGGCTGACACTAAATAGGAAGTGGCTGAGATCCTCAAATATCATTGCTATCCCGCCTGCTAATTCCCCTGTAGGGTAACCCTAGATAGTGAATATCAGAGATCCCCATACCACTGCTACCACCAGCTGCCTACTTTGCAGACCAAGATGGAGAGACAAAGGACAGTTACACAGAGAGTCATTGATTGTTGTGGGATTCGTAACTGGGACCTCCTATAATACATCATTTGGGGGAATACATTATGAAAAAATAACAGACTGAACATCTGCTAATATGTACAACCTTAAATATTGTAGACTTTGCACACCTAATGGCCAGGACCACTATATAAAATATATTTTTTAATCATTACTACCCCAGGTACATATGTAAGCCCCTCCTCCCGGTGTCTAGGGGTATGCCAGATGGTAATTTAATGGGAGGGGGTAACTGTACAGCCAGAAAACAGTCCAGAGCAAAGACAGGAAACAGTACCTGGATTCCCTTGGGTGTTGTGGGTGATGGATTTGCTCCATCGGGGTGCCCTCAGACCTCCAGGGAATGCAGTGATGGTACACTGGAGAGAGGACACTGACCTTCACCTGCCTGGCCTTGCCAACTTCATCCGCAGGCCTTTGTAGACTGTCTTCACCAGGCAGGACTCTTGATGTCTTCCTTGATGGTGTGTTGGTTCATTGGGATCACACCACAGAACACACTGGGAACATGGCCATGGAGGCAAACTTCTTTTAGCAGCAAACAATTCCTTCAACAAACGAGGCAAACACCAAAACTGCAGGAACAGGAGACCCCATTTAATGAATAGCTAATATGAACAGAAACAGTCACTCCATGGAGCAGTAAATCACAAACAATTTGCTCTGGACTGGTAGGGTCATATCATAAGCTAATTTATTCTCTGGACTGAACAGGTCACATCACAAGCTAAATTCCAGGGTGCTACCTATAGCCTAGGCAGTTACAGCCCAAATGCAGCTAGCAAAACTCAAGGCCGAATAAGGCCTTTAACAGCAGGCAGCTTAACTTGTGACCAAATTAGGCCACTAGACACAGAACAGCATTTAATCCTTTCTCAGACACAGAGCTTCAACCTTTGCCCACAGCCAAAATGAACCAGGGGGCTGTCCCTGGACCTCTGGACTCCCCAAAACCCACTGGCACCCATATCACAGTCTCTCCATAGCTTGCAACAGTGAAGAATCTTTGGGACCAGGGTGGAGCCAGAACCCCTGGAATCCCTCACCTCTTCAGTTGACATCTCTTTCTTCCCTTTATCTTTCCTCCGATATGGGTCCCATTCTGCATTACCCATTTCTGTCCTTGTCCCTTAACAGCAATGATCCTCTTTAATTGAAGCAGGGCTCCCAAACCGGTACAGCACTTGGCTTCTGCCCCACAGGTGAGGCTCCAAAACCAGACAGCCACCACCATATCCTTCTTCCAACTGTTGCATGGACCAAACAACACAGCCACACAGCCGTGAGGGTGAACGTCCCAGTCCAGCCTCTTCCTCTCTCTGCTCCCTCTTGTAGCCCCCTTTCTTAGCCATGCCCTCCCTTTTATCCCTTAACCACACAGGCACCAAACCTCCAGAGGTTCAGTCACAGACCAATCCAGAGGAGCCAGAAAAAAAAACTGTGTCTGAGTGCACTGCGAGACTGGTAGTCTGATTTAAACTATTTACACTTGGCCCCAGTTGGTGCCAACTGGCACCAAAACTACTTTACTCAAAAGGCTCTGCTGCTCCTTTAAATATCCTAATCTTAGTGGCCTCACATGCGCAGTGCATGTGGGTCTGCCATCTTTATTTACATTTAATTATTTTCACCCAGAGCAGTCCCAAACCCAGCCATCCCCAAAACCAGATCTGATACCACTCCCACCAACCCTGGAGGCATAGACACAACCCCGCCACTCGGTCTGAGCATGAAAAGGCTGAGACAGCAGGGAAACCAGCCACAGCTGCAAGCCACACCAATGGGGAGTCACCAAGCGTGAGTCCCACTCAGAGCCACAGGATCACCAGCAGCACAGGGGAGACCGGAGACTGCCACCCAGAGGTAAGCCCATTTTGGGGAGTTTAAACACTCCCCCTGTTAACACTCACCATCCTGGAGAGCCAAGACTCACCCAGCTATTTACACTATTCTTACTCTAAACCTAAACTAGCACTACCTAGCCTAACATTAACCTGGCTTTCTAAACCACCCGGTAATTACTGTTTCTACTGGATGACCACCAACCAGACCTACGAAAAGTCCAAAAAGCTCAGCCTACCCAACGGTGTCCCCAGTCCCTCAGCTAATCCCTACTTGGCCTCCAGCCAACCAAACCTACGAAGACCAGAAGCTCAGCCTGACTGACAGCATCCCAGGTTTTTCTCCCCTCGCTACCCACTCATAAACCTACATACGGATTGCTTTTAGTTCACACAGCGGCATCCCAAGTTCCCATAGCTGCAAAACTTTAAGATTAGTCATCACTTTATGGCAAAAACACAGTACTAAAGCACTTTAGCTAATTGAAACCTTGCACACACAGCAATATTTTGTTAATTCCCCATAATAACATATCCCCCCATTTAAACCATAGCATGTATTTAAACAGTGGACCACCTGTCCCAAGTATGACATTAAAGAAGTACAACATTCAAACAAGAAATACACATTATAGCAAAGTGCATAAACAGTTACACCATTGTTTTTGGTTTTTTTTTCCAAATAAGGTACCATTTCCCCCCAAAAGCACACTGCCCATGGAAAAAGTTTGCAAGTCTGTATTAGGGGCTGCTTTTCTGTCCAAGCCAGTTGAGCTCTAAATAACGAGGGGCAAACCTCCCAAAAAACCTGAGCCCTAGGTCAAACAGGATGTCCCCACAGTACAGTCTCTTTTAACACTCCACCACTTGCTGTAGTCCCAGCCGGTGACAGAAACATAGAAACATAGAAACATAGACTTCGATGGCAGGTAAGGACCGCTTGGCCCACCTACTCTGCCCATTTTCCTACCTATAGGATAAGCTGCAGATCTTAGTTAACCAACAGCCTATTTCTTCTTTGTTTATTGTTTATTGTTTATTGTAAAATCTAGGAATTAATACCTTTGAGCCAAGGCTGTTTTACAAAGGTTCCGCGTCAAAATCAGTTACAAACAAATAGGGGTACAGGGTTGCACAAGTAGGTAACAGTGTGGAAATAGACAGAGAACAAAACAAAAGGAAAAAAAATAGCTAAATCTAATGACATTTATGAACAGTAGATAAATCACTTAAGCACTTTCACTCTATAGAAAACAAGTGGGAAGGGAAGATAGGTAAGGGAGGTAAGTTAGGCAGTGTAAGTAAGGAAAAGAGGAAGGGGGGTAGGAGGAAAGAGCAAACCAATTGTAGGAGACGAGGATCCACTAGTAGGCCTTTGTCAAGTAAGAGGGCAAGGAAGGAGGAGTGAGAATAGATTAGGAGATTAAACAAGGCAGTTACAGGAGTTTGAAGTGGCTAAGTGAGAGAATAGTCTAGATTTAAAAGCACCTAATGAGTTAGAGGAGGTAATAGAGGTGCTGAGAGTATTTAGCCAGTTGGGGGCACGATAGGCAAATGATGGTTGACCATGTGTGGTCCGACAGTGGGGGACCTGTAGAAGCTGGGTTTCTGATCTTCTGGTGGATCATGACACTTGAGTTCTGGCATAGCAGGTCTTGAATGCAGGGTGGGGTGAGGCCCATGATGGATTTCTTGGCCATTAGGCAGGTGAAGAACTTTAAACAGTTTGATAGTTGTAACCACCCAGTATCAGCATAGAGTTCGCAGGTATGAGTAAGTCGATGAGCACCTGTAAGCAGCCGACATGCCTTGTTTAGGGAGGTTGTGACCCATTTCAGTGCACTTGGAGGGGCGGACCCATAAATAATTAAGTCGTAGTCGATGACTGAGATGATTGAGGATTGAATAGCTAGCTTCAGCGCTGGATGGGTGAAAAGTTGTCTGTTACGGTAGAGTATCCCGAGCCTCTGATTTATAGTTTTGGAAATACCATCAATATGTGATGCAAAGACAAGGCCTCGATCAAATGTGATTCCAAGATATTTAAAGATAGCCACTTGTTCAAGGGTGATTCCCAGGGAATTGTTGATAGTAAGTGGAGCTTGTCTTTTCTTGTTCTGCGGACTAGCGAAGAGCATAGATTTTGTTTTTTTGTGGTTTAGGACTAGCTTGTGTCCAATGAACCACTCTTCAACACTGCCAAACGCGTGCTGTAGGCTGTGGCGTAAGAGGTTAGGGTCTTTGTGTGAGGATAGAATCACAGCATCATCAGCAAAGAGGATGATTTGTTCCGGGCAGGATTTAGGGAGGGAGTTTAGAAAGAGGCTGAAAAGTAGCGGGCCTAGGATGGATCCCTGTGGAACTCCTGAAAGGACAGGCTTAGGGTCTGAGAGGATTCCAAATATTTTTACAACCTGGGTGCGTTGGGCAAGGTAGCTTTTTATCCAGGCACCAGAGCCCAAGGAGAGCCCAAGTGTCTGTAGTTGACTGATGAGTAGGCCATGGTGAACAGTGTCAAATGCCTTCGTTAGATCAATAAACACAGCTCCGGTGAGGAGTCCTTTGTCCAAGGCCTTGTGGATTACTCCTGAGAATTCGAGCAGGGCAGTGGTGGTGCTATGCCTTTGTCTGAAACCATGTTACTAGTCACAAAGAATGTTATATTTCTGCAGGTAGTCTGTAAGCTGGTCAGCTACCATACGTTCAAGAGCCTTTGATAAGGGAGGGAGTATTGAAATTGGTCTATAGTTACCAGGCAGAGACTTATCCCCACTTTGTGCACTGGGGTGATTATAGCAGCCTTCCATATACTAGGAATTTCATAGAACAGAGGAGAGATTGAATATTCTGGTGAGGGAGTAGAACTACATCCTGGGTAGGGATAGTATTTTAAGGTCAAGAGAGTCACTGCTTGCCCTTGAATTAGATATAGCCTTCTTTATGTATTTATAAACTTCATGTGCTTTAACTATTTTAAGATGGAAGGGTGGAGTGTTTGGAGAGGCAGAGGGGGATATAGAGATAGGGGGGTCAGCAGAAGCGAAGAAGTCAGATGCAAGGACACCGCTGAGGTCGGTGAAGGTCTCGTTTAAGGTGTTTGCTATGACCAAGGGGTCAAGGGTGGTAGTGCCTGCCACATTCAGTGTAGTAGGAGAGGATTTGGACTGCTTACCCATGATATTTCTTAGATTGTCCCAGAAAGATTTCCCTTCACCCCAAGTGTTGGAAAGAGCAGTTTTGAAGTAGTCGCTCTTCACTCGACGAGTCTCTTTGGTACAGTAGTTTCGGGCCTGTTTATATTTTAGGATGTCAGTCGGAGAGCCAGAGTCTCTTGCAATAGCCCAGAGGTGGTCCCTTCCTTTGTGTAGTGCCATTAGCTTAGCAGTGAGCCATGGAGTTGAGAGTGCTTTCACTTTACGCTTTTTTACAGGTGCGTATGAGTCACAGGCAGCACTGAAGGTGTAGATAAAGTGGTTAAGAGCTTTATCGACATCTTGCGTATTGTAAATGGGAGACCAGTCTTTCTGTCTAAGATTTTCCTTGAGTGGAGTAAGGTTGCCAAATGGTAGTACTCTGCTAGTGATGGTTCTAGGGGGTGGTTTTCTAAACTTGTTTGACCAGGTACATATTATAGGAGAGTGGTCGCTAAGAGAGTCCGGGAGAACAGCAACATTATTTATCCGGGCTGGGTGGTTGGTGAGGATCCAATTTATTAGTGTACTATTACCAGATTTATAGTTTTTCCTAGTGGGTGAATTGACCAGCTGAGTTAAGTTTGCAGCTAGGATCGCATCCTTAGTCAACCCTATGTCTGATGCAAGCCAGTTGATATTGAAGTCACCAAGGAGGAGGAGCTCGGCATCAGGAGGTTGAGATCTGACGAAATCTAGTACAGACTGGAGGCCAGGCCCAGGATCTTTAGGTGGGATGTAGATAGCAGCAACCGTGAGGACTTTGTTATGGGCACCAAGGAGAAGTTTGATAGGGAGGAGTTGTAAAACAGAGTTAGTGGTGGTATACGTAATGGAGAGGCAGTTGAGATATTCCTTTATGTAGATGGCACAGCCACCACCCCTTTTTGACATCCTATCCAGCCTGAGAATCTTGTAGCCTTGAAGAGATATAGCATGGTGAGGGGTGCTAGGTGTCAGCCAAGTTTCAACAATGACTAGGATATCAGGGTTATGCTGACTGACAAAGGTTTGTAGTGAGGCTAGTTTTGGTAGGAGACTACAAATATTTAAGGTGACAAAGGTGAGACCCCTCCATTTTGGCAGGCTTTGTTGTACTGTAGGAAATTGGGCCAGGATTAGGGTGAACACTTCCAGATATTAAGAGGAGGAGGAGGAGGAGGAGGAGGAGTTTGAGTTTGAGGAGTTTGAGTTTCTTACCCCCCACAAGCATTGCTTCATGTCTGTCCCATGCATTATTGAATTCTCCCACAGTTTTAGACCCCACAATCTCCTCAGGAAGGCTGTTCCATGCGTCCACCACCCTCTCTGTGAAAAAATACTTCCTCACATTGCCCCTGAGTCATCTCCCCCTATCTTCAAATTGTGTCCCCTTGTTCTTGCACATCTCTTTTTCTGAAAGATGCCACCCTCTTGGACTTTGTTGATTCCACTGAGGTACTTGAAAGTTTCTATCATACCCCCCTCCCTTCTTTCCTCAAGAGTATACATATTAAGCTCCTTTAGTCTCTCCTCGTATGGCTTGTCTTGCAGACCCTGCAAAGCACTGGCAGTTTCATGAAGAAAAGGCATGAAATTTCCCAGTTAAACATGCCATTTTAATTATGCAGTTCTGAACAGTCCGACTAATGGAGGACTTCCACAGCTTACCCAGAACCCAATTTTAAGTTCACCATGGCCAAGCCACCCCAAAATCACATCTCAGATGAGCCCCCGCATTGTAAGCCCTCCTCTTCTTGTGTCTAGGGATATGCCAGATGGTAATTTGATGTGAGGGGGTGGCTGTACAGCCAGAAAACACACTCCAAAACTAAGACAGGAAACAGTACCTGGATTCCCTCAGGTGTTGCAGGTGATGGATTGACTCCATTGGGGTGTCCTTGGACCTCCAGGGGATGCAGAGATGGTACACTGGAGGGAAGACACTGACCTTCACCTGTTTGATCTTGACAATTTCGCCTGCAGGTCTCTGCAGACTGTCTTCACCAGGCATGCCTCTTGATGTCCTCCTTGATGGTTCATTGGGATCACACCCCAGAACACACTGGGAACTTGGCTATGAAGCCAAATTTCTTTAAGCAGCAAACAGTTTCTTTAGCAAGTCAGGCAAACACCAAAACTGCAGGAACAGGGGACCCCATTTAATGAACAGCTAATATGAACAGGAACAGTCACTCAATGGATCAGTAAATCATGAACAACTGTTCTGGACTGGGGGGGTCATATCATTAGCTAATTTATGGTCTGGACTGAACAGGTCACATCAGAAGTTAAATTCCAGGGCACTACCTATAGCCTAGGCAGCTACAGTCCAAATGCAGGCAGCAAAATGAGAAGCAGAATAAGGCCTTTAACAGCTGGCAGCTTAACTTGTGGCTGATTTAGGCAGCTAGACACAGAACAGCATTCAATCCTTTCTCGAACACAGAGTTTCAACCTTTACGTAAGGCCAAGAGGAACCAGAGGACTGTCCCTGAATGCCCCATAACCCACTGGCACCCATATCACAGTCTCTCCACAACTTGCCATGGCAAAGGGTCTTTAGGACCAGGAGCAGAGCCAGAACCTCTGAAACCCCCACCTCTTCAGCTGCCACTGCTTTCTTCCCTTCACCTTTCCTCTGATATGGGTCCCATTCTGCTTTACCCATTTCTCTCCTTCTTCCTTAACAGCAACATTCCTCTTTAATTGAAGCAGGGCTCTCAAACCAGTGCAACATTTAGGTTCCACCCCAACAGTAGGCCTCCAAAACCAGACGTCCACCACCACATCCTTCTTCCAACTGCTGCACAAAGCAAACAACAAAAAACATCATGGCCGATCCAGTGAATGCCCCACTCCGACCTTTTCCTCTCTGCACTCCCTTTTATTCTCTAACATAGTCCAGATATGTGAATGAATTCATTCACATATCTGACTGAGTAGTATGGTAGCAGCCGCCCTATTGGCTCACGCCAGAACCAATGGGCGGCAGCCCTACTGAGCTGTCAGTTGGCGGGTGGTGGGACAGCAGGCAGGTGCCAGGTGCCTGCCGGCTGACGGGGGAGCGGGGTGGTGGGGCTCAGTGAGCGGGTGGGGGGTACACTAGACCACCAGGGTAGTAGGGGTATTTTATGAGTTACAGATGCCCGCAATCGGGCAGCGATTGGTCCACTGGACCACCAGGGATATTGGACATGGGGGGTACTATACCGATGCCCGCGATCGGGCATATAGAGGTCCACTGGACCACCAGGGATATAGGAGGGGGGCTTAGTCTTCTACACAAATGCCCGTGATCTGGCACATAGAGGTACACTGGACCACCAGGGGTATAGAAGGGGGTTTCTTTACATGAATGACCGCGATCAGTTAGGGGCGCCGGTCCTCGGTGGCAGCTGCTCTGGCAGGGGCGCCAGCTTAAGTCGCCGAATCGCGCACCTGCATGCTAATGGCATGCAAATGGGGCCATAATGAGATGCAAATGGCCCCTGTGTGCCTTGCATAAATTATGGCACCATTTGCATGTCCCCTTTTGAATATCGCAGGTGCTGTGCATGGCACAATTGCACTTGCGCTAGCTCATCTCCATGCTCCACTCTGGCCACTTGTGCTGGCGCAGTGCCACTGTGCCATGCACAGTGGGGGTGGCCAGGGTGCGATATTCAAAGCTGCTGCACCATAGCGCAGCTCTGTTGAATATCACCCAGGCCACACCCCTGCACAACAAAGTTGAGCTGCGTCCAGGCTTGTGCCACAGCCTGGCGCAGTTTGAATATCCGTGCCTGGATGTTTTTCATTAATTATAGAGACTAAAGATGTTTATCCCAACACAGCTGGTAAAGTGTCTAATTTGACAAAACTTGGCACCCTCAAACTCTGTTGATAGAGTTTAGATAAGACTCCATCCAAGAGGGTTAGGTCTGCTTCGCCGCATGTTTCTGCTGTATAGAGTAAGCAAGCTCTAAAGTTTGCATTCAGGACTGTTGTTACACCTGAGATTGAATAGCCTTCATATTTAGCATTAAACCATTAAAACCCATTTGATACTTTATTCATTTTGAGTTAAATCATTTTAATATGCATTTTCCACAACATTTTATCATCCAAACAAACAGCCAAATATTCGTAATACAGTAAAAGCTGCTTGTAGTGGACATTTTGGTGAGCATCCATTTTGTCTGATCTAATCGATGTGTGCATAAAACAGATCAGCCTTTTTTCAGGGGAACAAAAAAAGATGCTAATGCCACATTACTTAATGGTGACATACTTTAATGTTGTAACACAGTAACCCCCAAAACAAATCAGTGTAAAGTCCAATTGCAATACCCGATACCCATCCCCAACAGTGTTTAATTTGCATCGCTGATAAGCTGCTTAGGGCGTAAATACTATAGCTTCACAATACAGTTCAATACAGGTTATGGAACCTTAAAAACTTTACATAACATTTTCTTCTATGCCACAGTACAGTACCTTACAGCTTTTTACAAAAATCAATGATGTTTGTCTAATATGTTCTTGATGCAGTGTACAGGCACTCCCTCTTTCTCCACCATCACTTGCCAATTGGGCTTGATAGCCATATGCTGTTCCATGGCTTGTTGTTAGCTGTTCATGGTTTCTTGTGTATCCTTGGTGGTTATAATGCTGTACCCGTGAACAAGGCGACCACAATTGGGTGCCTACAGAAATGGCGACTCAATTACGGTGCCTGTGTTTAGGGATACCAGGTGGGGGAGGACCGGATACCGGGGTGGCAAACATGCAGCGATGGGATGTAGGCATGTATACGCACACACACGGGGAGGCAGGGAGGGATGGTATGCAGGAGGGGATATGGTAGGCAGCTGCCGAGCTGGTCCACTAGCGTGGTCAGGAGGGTGGTCATTTGGGGGGTAGTGGGTGCAGGGTTCGGGTCCGGCATGGTTTTTTTTTTTTTTGCCAGTAGGTGGCATTCACTTTATTTAAGTTTTTCACCCCACTGACCTGAACCCCCCTTGGAGTTGAGAATCCATAAGTGGGGGAGTGTGAGGGGCACAGTCCCCTGCATTAAAAGTGCACCCTATCTCTCCTCCCCACAAGTGTACATCGCCAAAATTAATTTTCAGCAATGTACACTCACCAAAACAGCGATTGTTATTCTACGATCACCATTATGACCTGGAACTGTTATAATGTGGTGAACAGAATCATCTGTCTCATCCTTCTCTGCAGTCCTTAGCTGGACATTCATTGAGTCCATGACTGACTGGATTTCATCAGTCTCAGTGGTACAATTCTTGAAATACGTGTTCAATAAGGCCAGGTGGCAGAGGAGGAGGGTTATCAGGGGGTGTAGTGTCTAGGGGACAGCCTGTTTGGCTTGCTGCTCAGGGTTTTTAAGACAGCACTGATTTATCTCAGCCGTCACTTCCTCCCATACCTGATGCATAAGTCTGACAGTATCAAGCGGAGTAATTTTTTTTTTTTCACATACAGTGGCAGTGATTTCCTCTGAAGAGTCCAGCACTGATAGAACTCTTGCCCTCATTGCCCTGGCATAGAGTCTTTTAACAGTACTAATCATTCCCATGTCAGCTGCCATGACAATTACAGCAGTCGGCTGCTATGAGCTGTCTGCCCTAAGCAGCTTCCGAGTCTACTATAAATTATGGAAATTGCATTGATTACTATGTATGAAAATCAGAGCAATTGATAATGTGCATTGTATCTGACTGTATTGCCCCTGTCTGCTGTAAGTGGCTTTTACTGTATCTTTTTTTTTAATTAGGGACCTCTCAACAAATATCTTTTGCAATATTTTTTATTTATTGCATAAATAACCATATTACATATTAGTCTTAGTTCTATTAATCTTCAAAGAGTATTGCTTACATAAATCATTAAACCTGTCTTATTGTTTTTGCAGACCTAGCAATGAAGCTGATATTGGTGCCAAATCATCTACATATGCTATGTGATCTACTGGGAGAACAAAATTTGCTGTCCAAAAATTGAGAAAGAAAGCTGTGACAAAAATCCCTTACTAGGGACTTCAAGTTCACTGCCACCACTGTGGTTATTACTAGCATTAACCAGGGAAACCTGTTTCGTACCTCCTCCTTTGCTCAAGGTCAGGATGGTCAAACACAGTAACTATGGGTAGAGTGCCCCTTCAGAGCTGGACTGCAACAGAGTCCAGCAAAAATAGTAGAATTACCCTTTTACATTAAACAAGCAGTTACTGATTCTATAAAAATAGATGCTTTACTTAAAAACCACAAATATTTATAACAGGATTTATGTACAGTCAGACAAAAGGATTACAGTTTACTAGAAATGAAAATAAATGAAGTTACACCAGACAGGTTGCAGATAGAAGAATCTAAGCTATTCTCACTTTAACTCTTGGGGTGCCAACAGAATTAGAAGGTATAGGAATTCTGGAATGATGTATCAGTCCGCGGCACAGCAAGGATTAAAACCTATTTATTTACCTGCTGCTATTTGAAGAAAGCACCATTCCCTAAGCTGTCTTTCTTACCAGACCTCTAGCTGCAGGGTGCTGGGTTTCCAGATTTTGCAAATCTAATAGGAAGCGCTTTCTTGCAGCACCGCAATTTATTTCTTTTCTGACTGTGGGAGGTGGTTTCACCCCTTTGAGTGGCAGGTTACACCTACCCCCCCCCAAATGGGTGGGCCTGTGTATGGGCGCGTGTGTGTGTGGTGTGTGTGTGTGTGTGTGTGTGTGTGTGTATATGTATGGTGTGTGGTAGGTTGAAATTGCTCAGGCCAGCTGGCTCACTCCACACCCACCCCGCTCTGTCCAATTTTATGATTCTTTTTTGAAGAATGTCCAAGGTATGTAACCCCACACTTTTTGCCTTTTAAGCTGACAAGTGTTCAAACTGGCACTCTCCCATCTGCCTTTCAGAATCTGTTGCTGAATGTTCCCAAGGGAACATTCCCTTGAGCAACTTTGGCCAATGTTTCCCTTAAGTCGTGTTTGGTCATGTGACATCAGAAGCCATGTTTTGTGCCCATTTTTTGCAAGTAGCAAAACTTACAACACAAGCTTGACTATGTTTACAAATGAAATTAATGAAAATAAATTATTACATTACTCTGGTCGCATGTCCATCACAAAAGCCATAAAAAAAACAAAACAATAAACAATGCTGGGGCAAGGACACAGCCTTTCCTAACCCCAACATTCATTTGCAGCTTTTTTGTCAGATGACCTAGGAAGTTAAATTGCACTTGAAGCCAAGTGGAATTGTGAAGACAAATGAGAATATCCTAAAGATTTAACTCTATACCTAAACTATATAAATGATGCAATATCAGTTTTCTGCTTATACTGTCAAATGTTGTTTGTAAATCAACAAAACAGCAGTACAATTGAGATTCTTCAATGAATACATATTTGAAGATTAAATGCTTCAAAACAAAACAATGTTGAATTGCTGACCTGCCAAACTGAAAACCAGCTTAGGATTCAATTAACAGACTTGATTGTTTAATCTGTAAAGATAATTTTCCTAAGACTATTTTAGCAGAACCTTTTTAAGAAAAGTCAAGTAAACTAATTGGGCAATACATCTTTGGGTTAGTGAGAGATTTGTTTTTGAAAAATTGGGAATACTATTGTACCCAGCCATATGGCAGTGATTGCTTTTGATTGTACTGTATTATTAAATTAAATAAATGATAAGAAATCAGAAGCCACCAAGAGATTTCAATTCTATATATCATTGAATCATAGAATGCTGTCAGCAGAAAAGGATAGCAGTGGCCCATCGAGTCTTCCCTCCCCCCTCCGTAATTACATCCCCATCCCTCCCTGCCCTACTACTCTTTTTTGCCTGACTAATCCTGTAAATCTGTCCCATGCCTTCTTGAATCCCACCACTGTTTCAGCTCCCACCACCTCCTCTGGTAGCCTGTTCCAGGAATCCACCACCCTTTCTGTGAACTAATGTGCCCTTGAACTCTTCCTGACTCTTCCCCCCCCAAAATCTCAGATTGTGGCCCCTAGTTCTATCCGTGCATTTTCTCTTGAAGAAGCTCCCTTCCCCTGTCTTATTTATTCCTTTCACATATTTAAATGTTTCAATCATGTCTCCTCTCTCCCTTCTGGCCTCCAGTGAGTACAGGTCCTGCTCCCTCAGCATATCCTCATAGGATAGACGATGCATGCCCTGCACCATTTTGGTAGTCCTCCTTTGGACCATCTCTACTGCACCAATATCCTTACACTGGTGCAACCTCTAAAACTGAACCCCATACTCCAAATGCGGCATCACCATGGACCTGTGGAGGGGTATAAGTACCTCCCTCTTTCTACTTGTTATGCCCCTACCTATGCAACCATTTGCCTTGCCTACTGCTTTTCTGCACTGGTTCCCCACCTTGGGAGCATCCAAAATTATAATCCCCAGGTCTCTCTCCTGTTTTGACCCTTTTATTTTCTCCCCTCCTAATACGTACTTGGCCTGTGGATTGTTATGCCTCAGGTGCATCATTGAATACTTCTTGGCATTAAAGCTCAGTTGCCATGCTTCTGATCACTCCTCTAACTTCTTTAGATCTCCTCTCATTGGCTCTACCCCCATGATGTCTACCCTGTTACAGATTTTCATATAATTTGCAAACAGGCATACCTTCCCCTCCAGTCCCTCAGCTACGTCTACGATAATTGTATTGAACTGTAAGGGCCCCAGCACCAACCCCTGTGGCACCCTGCTTATCTCCCTCCCTTCACTAGAGTACACTCCACTCACTACTACCCTCTGGCTTCTGTCCCAAAGCCAGTCTTCAACCCACTTTGTTATTTTCGGCCCCAACTCCATGCTTTCCAGCTTGTTGACCAATCTTCTATGAGGAATGGAGTCAAAGGCCTGTGGGGGGTAAAGTAGAGAGGTAGATCTGCATTCTGTGAGACTGAAATGGAGGCTGGGAGGGTGGTGTAGAGAATCAGGGATGGGGTAAGTGTAATGGGTAGTAAGTCGCAGCTCATTGTCCATTTGGGGACAAATGATTTGGTTGGAAATGAGGTGGAGGAGGTACAGAGGAGGTTCAGGGTGCTGGCAAAATGCTGCAGAGAGGAGGTGAGATCGTTGGCTTTCTCAGAGATCTTGCCAGTCCCCTGTGCCAGTTCTGTCCAAAAGCAAAGGATTAAGGATTTCAATGTATGGCTGAGGGAATGGTGCGAGAAGGAGCCTACATAAGGGACTGGTGGGACATGTGGGAGGATGAGGACTTGTACTGGAAGGACAGGCTTCACCTCAGTGAGAGAGGGGCTAGGGTTCTGAAAGGGAGTCTTCAAGGTTACATAGACACATGCACTAAGGTTACCTGTGAGCACAAAGTGCGGTACTATAAGGACATCCTTGCCAAGACCTGGGCAGATGGGAAAAAATTCTGGGACCTTTTGTAAATCACTGGGAACGCATCCGAGCAGGCTCCAACTATGTTAAATGTTGATGGGTCTGTCACCCATGACCCCATGTTAGTTGCCAACACATTTAATTCATCCTTCACAGACCTTAGCCAAATTCTGCTATCAAATTTCTTTGAACCACCCTGCGCAGCTCCTACGTCCACCAAATCAGAAGATGCCTTGACCCACCCATGTTTCTACTTCAAAGCTATCTCGGAAAGCAAGGCCAAGACATACCAACTTAAAGTTCTAGGAAGAACTAGGATAAGCAGTGATTCCCTTAACCAGAAACTTCTTACCCTAACCCTAGATGAAGTCCTATCCCCTCTCATCAAGCTTCCCAATCACTCCCTCATACTTTCACAGTTCCCCCAGATCTGGAAATCCACTCCAGTTACACCAGTTTTTAAGACTGGGGACAGCTTACTACCTGGGAATTATAGACCAATATCTACTCTTCCCCCATTGTCCAAAGCACTGGAAAGGATTGTTGCAGACCAGTTTGTGGAGTACCTGGAAAATTACAACCTACAATGTGTCCAACAACATGGTTTTCGGAAAGGGCACAGCACATCTAAGGCCCTACTGGAATTCACAGGTTTCATTCATCATAGTCTTGATCAGGGTCAACTTGTTGGCTCAACCTTTATTGACCTGTCTAAAGCATTTGATATAGTCAATCACCATTTGCTGACACATCAACTTGCAGGGCTTGGAATATCTTCACATCCAAAAGTGGTTCACCAGCTATCTATCAAACCGCACACAACAGGTGAGAATAGGGTCTACCCTTTCTGCTAAACTGCCTCTCTGCTCTGAGGTTCCTCAAGGATCGATACTGTGACCCCTTCTATTTAGCACCTTCCTCAATAATCTTCTGGCATCCTGTTCCGAACCAGTACTCCTCTACGCGGATGATGCTGTCATTTTCTCAAAGATTGCTGACCCTACCCTCCTTCAGGCCAAACTTCAAAAAAGTTTTACTGAAGTTGAGTCCAGGTTCACCTCTCATAAGTTGGTGCTTAATTGCAAATAAAAAAAGGTCATGCTCTTCTATGGTACCCACAGCAAGCATAAAGCCAAACAACTGGTGCTTAAAAACAATGCGAGTGTAGTCCTTGATCAGACTCAATCTTTTAAATACCTAGGAGTTACTCTGGATAGTAAGCTCTCCTACTCCCACCATGCTGAGAATGTTGCCAAGGCAGCTAACATTCACCTAGGCGTTCTACACAGATACAAACACTGCCTTACTACCGAAGCCTTCAGACTGGCTAGCCAAAGTTTAATTGTGTCTATTATTGACTATGGTTTGGTCATTTATGGTACCACCACAGACATAACCCAATAGCAGCTCATCACAGCTCTGAATAAGGCATGCCATCTATCAACTGGTGCAGCATATCATACTCACACTTGTGACCTTTACGGACAAGCAAACTGGCTTCATCTCCAGGCTCACATTGAATATCAAGCCTGCCTTCTGGCATACAAGGCAGCTATTGTTCTCCTACCACCAGGCTCCCTTCAGCTTTTCAGTCCCTTCCGGGCGCTCGTAACACATGAAGTTCTGTGAGTCAAACTTTTACTGTCCCTCTCTGTTGAACCACGCTCCAACAGCAATCCATTGCAGTTAGAGCAGCTAATTTATTTAATTCCCTTCCTCCTGAGATTGCGACAACTACAACCTTGGGACCATTTAAGCAGAAGCTGCATCAATTTCTAGTTTCCAGAGCATCTTGTGGCTACTATACCTAATCTTTGCAGACAGCTAAATGCACTGGGGCCTCCCTCTTTTACCATTCACCCCTGTATTGCCCTACCCTGTTGCTGCGCTATTCCATATACAGCACTTCCTTCCTTCATCCCTTTCCCATCCCCATCCCCATCCCTTCCCTCTTTTCATCCTACCTCATCCCCCCTTCCTCTACCCCTCCACTCCCATTCCCCCCTCCCTCCTCTCTGTTTCCTCACCTTGTTCTCTCTCACTACCCTGTGAGTCTTTTCCTACATAAGCTACATTATAGCAGCTCCCTTCTTGCTCTTATTTTGCTCCTTCCACCCCACCCCAATTCACGTCCTATCCTTTTCTCCTTGTAATCTCTTCCACCCCCTTCAGACAAGGTCACTGGCTGCACTTGACACAATATTTATCCTGCCATATTATTCTTTTGTTTATGTAATTACTTTCCTCATGTTGTACTACTTACTGAAACCATTATAATTTGTTATTCTTGTGGAGACTGAGAAGGTTGCTGGCAAATGTCACAAGGGAGACCCACAAGAGGGTGGCAAAAGACACAGGACACCACAGGGAAAGGAAGCAGCTCCTGGTGGGGACTCAATTATTAGGGGATAGAACTGGGGGGGCAGGGGAAAGTGAAGTAAGGTGCCTCCTACCTGGCACCATGGCTTGGAGGGACAGGAAGTGAATTTGCAGGATCTCAAGAGCAGCTGCACAGGAGACAGGGTTGGATGTCATTGTCCACCTAGGAACAAATGGCTTGGCTGAGCATGGGATTACAGCAGTGCAGGAGAAGTTTGTAGAGCTGGGGAGGGGCCTTAGACAAGTAGCTCATGCAGTATCCTTCTCGGAGGTACTGCCTGTCTATGGCATGGGTGAGGCAAGGGTACTTCACACCATGCGATTCAATGAATGGTTGAAAAACTGGTGTGGAGCACAGGGTTTTGGCTTCACTGGGGACTGGGGTTCCACCTGGATGGATACCCACCTATACTGGCATGATGGTATGCATCTGTCCAGGAAGGGAACCAGTTTCATGGGTGATAAGTTTAAATGCTTCATTGGCAAGCTTTTAAACCAGCCAAGGAGGAGGCACTGATAAGAAACAGGGGATTCTTAGCCTCCCCCTACAAAACACGGTACTTAGTGAGGTAAACACCAAAGTAGAAAGGTCAGTAGGGAGCAGACAGGGGTAAATAGAGAAGGCAAAGTCCATAAGGGCAGAGATGGGGCTACAAGAGGTAAAGCCATCAAAAAATGGAGAGTAATGAGTACCAATGCCTGTAGCCTGGGTAACAAGCTTCCTGAATTAGTGGCCTTGATGGAAGAGGAATATCTGGATATCATGGCAGTTACAGAACATGGTACACACAGAACCATGACTGGAATGTAAACATACCAAGGTACACTGTCTACAGGAGGGACAGGGAGGGTAAAAGAGGAGGAGGAGGAGGAGGAGTAGCTCTCTACATAAGGGAAGGAATCAAAGCAACAGAACAAAAGGGTAAATGGGGAGGAGATGAGGCACTGTGAGTCAACTTGGAGACAGGCAATGGCACCACAATCTGCACAGGGGTTGTATACAGACCCCCATCTCAGGGGGAGAAAATGGACAAGGAAATGATAGAAGGTATCCTTAGAATGGCAGAAAAAGGGGAGATATTATTGATGGGGGACCTGAATATGCCAGATGTTAACTGGAGTACATTTGCTGCAGCCACATCCAAGAGTGGGGTCATTCTAGATGCCCTGCAAGGGGCATGCCTTAGACAGCTAGTATTGGAACCCACTCAGGAGGGAGCAGTCTTAGACCTGGTACTCTCAAATGGAGATGGAGAGAGGATAACAGATTTAGAAGTGGGTAGTCATCTGGAAACTATCGACTACCAAACAGTATGGTTCAAGATAAACACAGCAGTAGAGTCAAGCCATACAACGGCAAAGGTCCTGGACTTTAGGAGGGCTGACTTTGACAAAATGGATGAGTGCTTATGAAGTGCATTAGCAAACAGGTAGAAAGGAGGGGTGGAAGAACAATGGGGTATAATCAAAACTGCCATCACAGAGGCAGCAAGTCTTTGTGTGAAGCAAATAAATAAAACAAAATGAAGTAAAAAAACACTATGGTTCTCAAAGGAGGTGGCAGGGAAGGTTAGGGAGAAAAAGATAGCATTCAGGAAGTACAAGGAATCACAGAAGGAGCAGGACAGAGAACTGTATCAGTTAAAGCAGAAAGAAGTGGGGAAGGCAGTCAGAATAGCGAAGGCCCAAACGGAAGAAAAGATAGCCAACTCAGTTAAGAAGGGGATAAACCCCTTTATAGGTACATCAGAGAGTGAAGAAAGACCAAGGGAAGGGTAGTGAAGCTTAATAAAGGGGATTGGGTGGGCAGAGGGTGACTGTGAAAGGGCAGAGATTCTAAACAAATATTTTTGCTCAGTATTCACAAAAGAAAAGGGGGAGGTGCCTAAACCAAACAATAGAAACACTCTGGATCGGGGGTCGATACCAGTCCATTCACAGAAGAAAGAGTTCTGAAAGAACTCTTAAAACTGAAAGTGGACAACACAATGGGGCCTCACGGGATTTGTCCCAGAATTTTAAAAGAACTAAGGGTAGAACTAGTGACACCACTGACTACCCTCTTTAACAAATCATGGGAGGATGGGGTGGTACCTGAGGACTGGAGGAGGGTGGATGTTATTCCACTTCACAAAAGTGGGAGCAGGGCAGAGGCAAAAAACTACAGTCCTGTTAGTTTGACCTCAGTGATAGGGAAAATGACGGAATCACTTCTGAGGGAAAGAACTGTTGAGTAACTAGAGACCAGCGAGGCACAGGACCCAAGGCAGCATGGATTCACAGTGGGAAGGTCATGTCAGATGAATCTAATAGATTTCTTTGACTGGATGACCAAAGTAGAAGACCAGGGAGGGGCTGTGAACATGGCCTATCTAGACTTCAGCAAGACATTTGATACAGTCCCATACAAAAGATTAATATACAAGTTAGCCAGCCTTGGAGTGGGTCCCAAGATGGTAGCCTGGGTAAAAAATTGACTGGACAACAGGACACAGAGGGTAATGGTAACCAGAGTCCACACTGAAGAAAGGGGAGTAACTAGCAGGGTAATGCGGGGTTCAGTACTGGGACCGGTCCTCTTCAATGTCTTTGTGAGTGACATTGCAGAGGGACTGGAAAAAAAAGTATGCCTCTTTGCAGATGACACAAAGATCTGCAATAGGATTGATACACAAGGTGGGGTGGAAAGGATGAGATGGGATTTGGCAAGGTTGGAGGAATGGTCAAATGTATGGCAGCTTAGATACAATGCAAAGAAGTGCAAAGTAATGCACCTGGGAAACAAAAACCCAGGGGAAGAGTACACAGTGGGGGGTGAGATACTAACAACAACAAACATGGAAAGGGACATGGGGTAGTCATATCAGATGACCTAAAGGTGGGCAAGCAATGTGAGAAGGCAGTAAGAAGGGCTGGGGGGATACTGGGATGCATAGGGTGAGGCATCACCAGTAGAAAACAGGAAGTTGGTATCCCTCTACACAGACAGCTGGTGAGACCTCATCTGGAGTACTGTATGCAGTTCTGGAGCCCTCATCTCCACAAGGACATAGGCAGGGTGTAGGCTGTCCAGAGGAAGGCAACTAAAATGGTGCAGGGTCCGCACCAGAAGACATATAAAGAGAGACTAAAGGAGCTTAATATGTATACCCTCGAGGAAAGGAGGGAGAGGGAGATATGATAGAAACTTTAAAGTACCTCAAGGGAATCAACAAAGTCCAAGAGGGTAGCATCTTTCAGAAAAAGAGGTGTGCAAGAACAAGTGGACACAATTTGAAGATGGGGTTGGGGGGTGGCTAAGAGGTAATGTGAGGAAGTATTTTTTCATGGAGAGGGTTGTGGATGCATGGGACGGCCTTCCTGAGGAGGTTGTGGAGTCAAAAACAGTGCAGGGATTCAAGAAGACATGGCACAGACATAAGGCAATTCTAGTGAGGGGAAGGAGGAAGTAGGCTGTTGGTTAACAAGGATCTGCAGCTTATCCATTACCTAGGGAAATGGGCAGACTATGTGGGCCATGCGGTTCTTATCTGCCGTCAAATTCTATGTTTCTATATTTCTATATTCGGTCTCTAGAACTGGACTCCACTCCAGGTGAGGTCTCACCATGGTTTTATAAAGTGGCAGACTAGGTGGGCAAAGCAATCCTTATCTGCCATCAAATTCTATGACTTGACGTGGAACCTCTGTAAAAGAGCCCTTGGCTCAAAGGTCTTTCCGATTTATTAAATAAATAAATAGACAGGGTTTTGAGTGGTAGTTTAAACTGTTATGTCAGAAACAATCTGTCTTATTTAATTTCATACATGTCTGAAAAAAATCTGTTGGGGATTGGAGCCTTATTTAATTTCATACTGTTGAACAATTTGACTATATTGTCATAGATAGATAGATAGATAGATAGATAGATAGATAGATAGATAGATAGATAGACAGACAGATATGCACAGTCATGCTCCTATAGTTAGGGATAAGTAGCCTGTTTAATGTTAAACCTCAAATTATGCACTTTAATAACCTGGCAATTGTTCAGTGAATTTGCACAAAAGTTGGTATGCGCTGTCCCATGGGGTAGATCTCTTGATGTAGCAGGTTTCTTTCCGGTCAAATGTACGGATTCTGAGATCTGGACAGTGCTAAAACCTTAAAAGTCACTTTTTTTTGCAATTTTTTCCTCATCGCCTCGTGTCCACGGAGTGTGGAATTTTTGGTGTAATTTTTTTATAGTACAACCAATTTGGGTAACAGAACTACCATGCTTAGTTTAATGAAAAAATATTAATATGTTGCAAAGTTATTACATTTTTAAGTTTACCATTTTTGGGGGTATAAGGTAAGGATCATGGGGAGGGAGGATGGGAGGAGTGGGGAGGGAGAGCAGGGACATTAGGTCAAGCTGTGGACCCTGCAATATGAGTAGACTTGATAGACCAAATGGCCTTCTTCTGCTGGCTTCTTCGTATGTTAATATGTTTTCAATGGGACATCTCCTGTTAATTGTGTAGGAATAAAGTTCAACCAAGGATTGCTCTAGCGAAAAAGGAATCATTCTCACGAGATCAAGTTCATTTTTTGTGAGACTGAAATCCTTGTTCGTGAGGGGAAAAAAATCCCTTTTTGCCAGCCGCCATCTTGTTTTTTTATGTTAGCGAGGTCGAGCACAAGTTTGAGTTGTAGCTGCTTGTTACATTATTTTTTTAATAGAGAATCATTTTATCTAGTTGATCCTGCCATTATCTGGTTGATCCTGCATTCGGTATACAGAGTGTATAGAGTTTTGGAGTCAAGCTTTGCAGAGTGTGTGGGCGGACGTTTAGCGCAAAGCGGCTGAGGACTGTTTTTCTGAGCTGACCATGGATTAATTCTCAATGAATCCACAGTTGCTGGAATTAATCCATGGTAGCTATCTGTGAAGGAACACATCTAACTGCCTGCATGCTGGGGGCATAAGTTTTGGAAGCTGCCATATCGTAACAGAAGTAGTGTCAGCATTCAGCTTTGCTTAAAAAGATTGTGAATGACAGGAATACTGACAAAAAATGTTTTAAGTACCACACAGTGTTGCTGAGATAATGAATTGTAGCAGCTCACTTACCGTGAAGTAGTGTACAGTACAAAGAGAGTTGCTTCCTGCCTGAATTGTTTTTTCTAAGCTATTAAAATAAAGGTAGTGCCTTCCCAACACCAGCCAGACTCAACCGAACCTTCAGTCTTGGACAGTCACTCCCGCAGCTTTCGGAGGCGCGGGAGTTTGCTATCTGGGGCAATGTGTGACCGTGCGGTGAACAAAACAGAAATGACAATGCAATGTGACAGACTGAACTTTTGAAAGTGGAAAAGGCATGAAAGGCATTGGGGTACACTGAAGCACAAGAGTACAAGTACACTAGCCAGTATATATATGTCATGGACATAAAGAAAACAGGAGAAAGAAAGAGAGTACAAGTGTCGCAGTCCCTGTTTTGTGTCTCTCCTCTGTGTGAGAGGTGTGTCAGTTTGTCCATGAAAGTTCCCAATGGCACTGCTGCAGCAACAGATGAGAAAGAGAGAGAGAGAGAGAGCAATAGCGAGCAGCAGCAATTCCCCCAGTATGAACTCCTCTGTGTCCGCTGCTGACTGTGTCTCTCTTCTCTTGGGTTGAGCGCCTGTGTTTCCGCTGCTGTATCACCCTGGTACATGTCTTGTCTATCCACTGTGTGTGTCTCCTGATCCTCACCCCACTGTGAAGATTTATTGAACCCCTTTAATTAGAGCTTGCAAGCAAGCAGGACCAGATCATTGAGCAGGACACAGCAGTGTCGACTTTGTGCAACTGAAATCAGGGTTAGAAGGACAAAATCAAGTCTAAAATGATAGAAGCATGGAAGCCTCATCAGTGCACAGGATCACGTCCCTATCCCCAGTACTGGGAAATGTCTGTGAGACTGCAGGGATATTTGCAGCTTGTCCAAAGGGCTCCTCCATTCCTTTTATCACTCTGGAACTCAACGATCAGGCTCCGATTCCACCATTGTTTGGCAGTCTTCCTCCTAGCGAGAAACAGAGACACACAGTTGTGGCTTTCTGCCACTATGCCCATTTATCCCTGGTGTCTAGTGGTGCCCCCCATACCCTTTGAACATGTTCCCTATTTTGTTGGTGGTTAATGGCATCCCCCACCCTCCCAGGTGTCTTTGACCCTGGAAATAAGAAAATTGTCCATTGTTGTCTTTATTTTTTTTGTTAAAAAAAATGTAAAAACCAAACAGTCCATCACCGATCACCCCTACACACACACCCAACCACCCACCATGCACCAACCTGCCCACACCCCCCTTGACACTCCCACAGACCATCACTCACCTGAGGAGGTCCCAGGTTCGAGATCCACTGTCATGATTAAGGACATGCCTTGCTGATGGAACCAGTGACTACAATATGAGAAACTAAGGTAAATGTGCTTCAGTGTATTGCAATGGGAGGTTCAACTTTTATGAATAACTCAGCTGATTTTTGAGATTTTGACCCCAACTTTTCAACATGGCCTTTTGGGGACCACTCCTCGTGAACAATATGACTGTCACTAGGTAACTCCCGTTGGAAAGGTGATTTCGTAGTCAGTTGGTGAAATCACCTTTCTGGTGGAATTTGTGTAATGATAGCCATATTGTTCATGAGGAGGGGTCAAAAGAAGTCTCTGCTGAAAATTGGGGTCAAAATTTCAAAAAACGGCTGTGTTATGGCCACTCCTTGCAATGTCACTACGCACACTCATAACTGTAGAAATTTTCAATATTTTCATCCCATAATTTTAACATTGTCTTCTTATAACCCCACCTCATGTACAGTATATCACAGCTGTAATTTTTCAAATTCCAGCCAAAATATGTTTTTGCACCTGTGCTGCAGAATGGAATTGCAGTTACGCAGAATTACGTTTTGGCAGGGATTTAAAACAATCTGGACTGGGTACCTTTGGTGAGGTCATAAGAAAGCTATGTTGAAAATTTGGGGACAAAATTTTAAAAAATGGCACAGTTATGAATATTTGTTGCAATTTCGCTATGCATGCTCATAGGTTTATGAATTTTAAATATTTTGAGCCCAAATTTTCAACATAGGCTTCTTATTACACCACCTCATGTATGTCACAGCTGTTATTTTTCAAATCATGGCCAAAATGTGTTTTTGTACCTGCGCTGCGGATTGGTGTTGCGCTTGAGCAGAGTTATGTTTTGGCTGGGATCGAAAAATGTCCTGCATCGGGTACATGAGGTGGGGTAATAGCATGACTATGGTGACAATTTGGTGACTGTTGTCCCAGAACTGGAAGCACAGGGGATGGAGGTCCCTGTGCTTCCACAGTAAAACAAGGACACTATTATACTATCTCAAACAGTAAGGAAATAAATTGCAAAAAACATTTTTAATGCATTAGTTAGGGTTAACTTGACAAAAATAGGGAAATGTGGCATTAGAGTTTCTAACCCTAACACCCCATTCCCCGCTCTGCACAGACCCACAGGTGGGGGGTGACTGTCTTAGGGCAGTCAACCCTAATGATCACCCCATTCTCCTATGCTGTAGCCATGTCACCTAATCTTATAATGGAATGGGGTAAGCTTTAGGGTTTATGGCCCCAAGAGAGACCCCCAGCCTGTGGGTCTTTGCAGGGTGGGGAATGGTGTGTTAGGGTTGGAAACCCTAATGCCACATTTCCCTCCTTTTGTAAGTTTAACTCTAACTAACGCATTAATGAAGTTTTTTGCATTTATATATATATATATATATATATATATATATATATATATATGTGTGTGTGTGCGGTCATGCCCCTATAGTTAGGGTTGAGTAGGCACTTCATTGTTTGTTTTTTTTAATCGTATATCTGTTTTATCCTCCTTGTCAATGGAAAGGATCTCTGCGATCCCTGGCCATCAACACCTGTGCTCTCCAGGCCCATTCTGGCACCCCCACAGAGCCAGCCATTATTGCTCATGCACTCTGTGGCAGGATCCTTTCGGGAACCAGGGATGCCAGGTGCTGCCATGAGTCGCCAAGATCACCACCTCACTATTTTCTGCGTGTTCTATTTTCCCCCTGAGAGCCGGACATGCAATGGCATCTGCGCACATACATACTGATGCCCGCCACACTCCCCTCACTTGTACCCACTGCTGTAGTGTGGCTAGCCTCTGCCAGTCTCCGCTACAGTATGCTGCAGTGCCACAACCCACCCCAGAGGAAGGAGAGCAGTCATGGGATGCTCAATCCTTCCTCTTCCCTGCCAACCCCCAGCAGCCCAAGTCCATTCCCAAACCTGGGTTGCCGGTGTGGCATTAGGTGTGGCGTCCAGTGCTTCAACCCCTCATCACCACAGGGCGGGCCGAGGCACATCAATGTTAAACTCAAAATGTTGCACTTTATTAACTTTGCAGCCATGCAATGGATTTGCACAAAATTTGATATTCTCTTTCCTGTGAGGTAGAACATTTGATGTGGCAAGTTATGTTCTGGTGGGATATGTGGTTTCCAAGTTATGGAGATGTGAAAAAAAAATGCTGTCACTCATTGGCTTTGCTGGGATTTTTCTTTGAACTTGTCTACAGCCCAGATGGTTTGGTTTTTTGGTCTGAAATTTTCAGGGCAGAAAGAGACTACTCCACAGATGTGCCATTTGCTAGTCTGGTGAAAAAATAATAAGCCATTTTTAAGTCATTACAATTTAAAAAAATTAAAAATCGTTTCTGACTATGCTCAGTAAGCACTAAAAAATAGCTGTATGAAATGAAAAAGGAATCCTGTTTTGTATGGGAAAATTCTTTTTTCATATGGCTGCCATCTTGTTTTCAGTTTTGCTTGAAAAATTCAAGTATGGAAATCCCCCAAAATGATATTCTGGGGAGGAACCAATACATGTAGCTTGCTTATTGAAACATAGACACATAATTTGGGGGACTTCCGGTTCTGCCTCCAGAGAGATGGCAACTTAAAGACAGAGCCTGCGTTCTCCCCTAGCTGAAAAACTTCTCTCCAGCTGCAATTTTCAGTGTTCTTTGACAAGCCTTCATTCAAGAGAAACAGCAGAGAGTGTAGAGTACTATGGGGACTGAGCTAAGCAGCGAAGGACAGCAGGATGGAAGGGATTGCTGATGGATCCGAGTCACAGGCCTCAATCGCATCAGACAACTGCGACTACATGGATTTCAAACAGGGCCCGGCCAAGTCTCTGCAGAAGCAACCAAAAGCTAAAGTGAAGAAGGCAAAGCTAGATCTAATCTATCAGGAGATACTTTCATTTCTAGCAGAAATTAAAGAGATGTATAGTGAGCTACGTAGAGATGTAATACAATTGGAACAGAGAGTGGATGACCAGGAGAGAGTGGGGACAGCCACTGAAAATAGAGTTGATGAATTGGAGCAAACATTACAACAGCTTAAAGAGGTGCAAGAACAAATAATTGATCGTCAAGAAAATTTTGAAAACACAGCACGCCACAAGAACATTAGAATTTATTGTCTGCCAGAAGATTCAGAGGGGGCTAACACCAAGGACTTTATTAAGGCTCTAGTGCACACAGCTTTGGAATTACAGAAAGATTTCAACTTACAATGAGAGACAGTGCACCGTGCACTGGCACCAAAACCATCCTCTGGCAACCTTCCCTCAAGGTCAGTAATTCTTTGTTTCAACAGCTGTGCAACAAAAGAGCACATTTTGCTTACAGCATGGAAGCGCCAAAAGGTTTATTATGGCCCAACACGTATATATCTTGATCATGACTATGCACCAAAAACAACGCGGTTGCAACGTGCCTATCTGCCCCTGCTCTCGATTCTTAAAGCAGCAGGGTATAAATTCACTACTCCATACCCAGCTCGACTAATCATCCATTTGCCATCTGGAAAGAGGGAATTCTCCACTGTTCAAGAGACAAAGGAATAACTTACTAAAATTGGCCTACACATCCCAGATCGTGGTCTGGGAGTCACAAGTCTGGAGAAATGCCCAGTAGGCTGGCAGATTAACTTGAACAGATGAAGGGGGAAACAACAAGACTTTGGAACAGTTAAAAATGCTTTGGCAGTATATCGGAGAGAGGCAAACAGTGACAATACTTGAACTTACCCTTTCAGAAAGTTTGAGAAACGTGGTTGGTCGAATGTGGTAAGTTTGGGGGAAGTTGGTGTGTAGTATCAATGGGGGGTTGAAATCTTGTGCTGCATCATCTTGTACTTGGGCCTGAAGTGTGCTCTCTATTTTAATGAGCCACCCCGAGCCTAGGTCAGACAGTTGCAGTCTGAAGAGTCATCCCTCTCCCCTTTCATAAATCACTGACTAAGAAGTAGCTCTTATAAATAAATAACTTCACTACCCTACTGCTATTAGACTAGAGCTACTATCTTGGCAAAAATATACAAGCTGCTTGGCTTTTCTTTCTTCCCTCTATGATTATTAAAAATGGAAATTCAGAACGCTCGGGGAACAGGGAAAGAAGCAGATTTTGAGCTCTATGCTGCTTTTGGGGGGCATCCCTCTACTTTTTTTTTTTCAGTTTTCTACTCCTCTCTTTAGTTGATTTTACCTTAATTAAAGGGGAACAGTTTATTGATTCCTCGAAGGCCCCTGACAAAGTTGTTTAGGGATTCCCTTCATCTTTAGGGAGAGTTCAGATACTCCAGGAGCAGGTCCTACTGGGGGATCTGGAGATTTTGGTTTCTCTACCCACATATGGAAGTCCTCAGATTACAGCAGTACAGCATATTTATAAAAGAATTGCTGTTATGTAAATATGTTTATTGTTCATTACTATTTACAGCTGGGAAGCTATTTACCTAGATATGTGGTTATGCTATTCATAGCTGGATATTAAGGTGCCAATTTATTGATTTGCTTGTGGTAATAAGTTATATTTTTGTTTTATGAGACAGCAGGGAAATTTTACTTAAGTTACTAAGGATCAGACAGACAACAGGGCAACAAAAATATAGCAGGAAAACTTTTAGTGTAACAATTATTCAGTGGTCAAGGGTCTTAGCTAAACATTTGGTTAGGAGGGGGGATACTTTTGAAAGAAGAAATGGAAATGGCCAGAGATACTTTACAAATCGAATACCAAATATGGCGATAGAGGAGACTAAGGTACTGTCACTGAATATTAATGGTATTAACCATCCCATGAAAAAGACCAGGTTACAACAGTATTTGCGGAAGCAGAAGGTAGATTGTGTTTATTTACAAGAGACACACCTGTCACAGGGTGAACATGCTAAGCTTGCTGCAGGAGGCAGATATACAGTCTTCTCCTCCAGTAAATCTGGGAAGAGACAAGGAGTGGCAATTTTGATTCCTGCTACTACTGCATTCACTAAGGGGGAGGTATATTCAGATAATAATGGACATTTTATAATAGTACAAGGGTGAATGTTTGAGACTGAAGTGACATTGGTAAGCGTATATCTGCCACCAGGTGTATCTCCCACATTGCTAAAGCAGTTTTTAAACAGGCTGCTTGAGATGCAGAGGGGATTAATGTTGATAGGGGGAGATTTTAAACTAATTATATCCACACAGAAAGATTCCACCTTCCCTAAACAACACAGATTTAGTCCAACTCAAAAACTCTTTAAAACCCAGATCCCCAAGGTGGGTCTCATTGATATTTGGTGACACCTCTACCCTTCCCTAGAAGGACATACCTTTGTTTCCCCTAGATATCATACATCAGCTAGAATAGATTATTTTTTTACCTCTACAGAGTACATAGAGTCCAGGATATCTCGCTGGAGGTTCACCTCCTCTTCGATCATATACCCCTTTTAATTAAAGTAGGCTTAAGTAAAACTCATAAAACAACTCTTTGGATACTGAACCTTTCTCTTTTGAGGGATTCGGTCTTTAAGGCTAAAATAGCAGATCGTATCACACAAACCCTCGAGGAGAACGCAGATCCATCTGTCTCGGCTGCCCTCCATTGGGATACACTGAAGGCAGTGATAAGAGGAGAGATTATTTCTTATTCTTCCAGGCAAAATAAGCAACAAGAATCAAGATATAAATTTCTACAACTAAAATGCAGGAACTACAGTGGACAAGGAGACAGAGGGGAGCAAGTTTCTTTAAATTAGCTCAGACAGACTCAATCAGAGTTACAATCCATCTTAGATTATAAAACACAAATGTCCCTCTTGTATCTCAAAAAAATTTATTATGAGGGAGGCCCAAAGGGGGCTAGAAACCTGGACAGACATACTAGAGGATTTAAGCAGACTGCAACTATTACTAGGATCTGTGACCCCCAAACAGGAGACATTCTTAATCAAGCTCCTACAGGTATGAAAGCACTCCAGCAGTATTACACAGCATTATACTCTGATCCTACACCTCCATCCCTGGAGGCTATTAAAAACTTTTTGTCTCCCCTTGATTTCCCTCAGTTAACTAGGACCCAGCAAGCCTCTCTACTGAGTCCTAGCTCCACTACGGAGATCCAGAAGGTTATTAAACTTTCTAAAACTTTAAAAAGCCCAAGCCCAGACAGTTTTGGAGCTGAATGGTATAAAACATTCCTCCCAAAATTGCTCCAGCCTATACAGCAGACTTTCCTGGAAGTGCAGTCCCCCTCCCCCCCAGCCTCATGGTCCTTTGACAGCTATATCAGCTATACTGAAACCAGGAAAAGACCCGCTTCATTTAGATTCTTACAGACCCATCTTGGTATTAAACAGTGCTTATAAGCTGTATATGGTGGTCTGGGCTTGCCGGATGGAAGCCATTTTACCCAGCCTGATACATTCTGATCAGGCAGGATTCCTCTGTATGCGCCAGACTGCAGATAATGCACAAAGAACAATCCACTTAGTGGATTTTATGACTAAATCAGCTACTCCTTCAGCTTTGGTAAGCTTAGATGCTTATAAAGCTTTTGATAGGCTGTCTTGGAGAGTTCTATGGGGGGGGGTCCTAACATGTTTTAGCTTTCCTAGAGAGTTTGTTAAATAGCTGGAGCAGTTAGATCTCATGCCAGTCATATATCAAACTTAATGGCAGTATCACACCTCCTATTATGTTGCAGCGAGGCACCAAGCAGGGATGCCCCCCTATTCCCATTGCTATTCGCCATCTATATTGAGCCCCTGGCCATGATGCATAGAAATTCAGAGAGGATCTCAGGCATTCAAGTAGGTAACCAATCTGGGAAATTAGCTCTTTACACTGATGATATTTTATTATCAGTGGCAGATCCGGAATCATCTATTCCAGCAATCTGGGAAGTACTTGAACAATTTGCTGAGTTCTCGGGCTACAAAATGAATTCCTCTAAAACAGAGGTTCTCCCCTTCCATTTCTGCCCCTCACAAAAATTGAAAGCCAAGTTGCCCTTATGCTGGAATAGCACTAAAGTGAAATATCTTGGAATAAATTTGCCAAGTCGGTTAATGCACCTCACATTGGTAAACTATGAACTCCTCACACAAAAAATAGAGTCGGACCTGCACCAGTGGTCCCAGCTCCATCTATCATTATATTCCAGAGTTGACCTTATTAGGATGAACATCCTTCCCCATGTGTTATATCTCTTCCAGACCATACCTGTTGTGCCAGATTGAATGTACTTCCCATCTTGGAATAAATCATTGACGCGATTTGTGTGGGCTGGAAAAAAACCTTGAATTAAGTGGACTACATTGGTGCTTCCAAAGAACAAGGGAGGTTTAAATTTACCTGACCTTCAGAAATACGCTTATGCCACAGTAATAGCTAGAGTCTTTAACTGGAATAACCCAACATATGATATACCCTGGAAGATTCTGGAGTTCACCTTAAATGGGGTAAATGAGGGCTTCGATCTCTTACATTCTATATATTTATTTATTTATTTAGCTTTTGTTTACCAGGTAAGCACACTAGACAGTCATGTGCCTATTTTCAGGTGCGATTCGGGAGAGTTACAGAGATACAAGAATAACAGTACAGAGGCTAGCATCAAGTTACACAAAGGTACAATCAGAATACAAGCAAGAGGAAGAAGCCTAGACTTCTTTATAGCACAAACTCTAGTTTAGAAATCTGGTGTAGACTCATTCATTCAGTGGAGCTGGGGCCAGTGGGCTATTATTTTAACTCATTAAATTCAGGAGTCCAATCTCCCACTTTAGAGCAAGAGTAAACTATGGCTCAGTGGAGACAAAGAGGTATAATATTTATCTTCCATATAATTGACTCTAAGGGGGTCTTCCCGTTTATTAAACTTTAAGAGCTATATAATATTTCACAACAGGACTTTCCACTCTACACTTCTTTACAGGAAACTATTGAACAAAGGGGACAAGCCTATAGTAGGCACCCTGAACCCCCCACATTACTAACTTTAGCCATGACCACTAGGAGAGGACAGCTTTGGCCCTACTTCATAGGATTACTATATAAGGGTACACAAGAGTTATCTAAAAATTCGACTCAAGGAATTCTAGTAGCATGGAATAGGGAACTTCCAGTCCCGGTGACAGGGGAAAACTGGGAAAAGTATGCTCAATTTTCGATGGGAATTCTTGGAGCTCCCTATTGGTGGGAATTTGCCTAGAAAACTAGAAATAGATTTTTCCATACGCCAGCAAAATTGGCTAAGTTCTCACTGGGAATGCCAAGCAACTGCTGGAGGGAATGTGGAGAGCGGCTAGCAGATCAGTTCCATATTTTCTGGGAATGCCTGGAAATAATGGGATTTTGAACAGACATCTCTGAAGCACTGTTAGACTTAGTGGATGTGGAAGCTGTTTTGACTCCTGAACTAGTGTTGATCTCTGTTCGGCCAAAAGATCTCTCTCTATCCAGAGGGTCTTTTCTAGTTACTTACATATTGGCAGCTAAGAAAGCAATTACTAGAAACTGGGGAAAGATGGTGCCCCCTACTGTCCAGAATTGGCGGGGAATAATGGGAGAAATTTATATTTTAGAGAGACTAATAACCAGATGTGCAGATAAATGGTCTATATTTGAACTTAGGTGGAGGAAGTGGATTCTATATATCTCATCCTTAGATCCTACTTATGTACCCTAAGAATGTACTCAATTTCTATAATAGATTTGCAGATTATACACTGTTTTATATATGAATTGCCCTGTAACTTATTTATTTTGTCCCGATACCTATAGAAAATGTAATTTAAAGCACCTAATGGATGTAACTTTATACAGTCTTAACTTATACAATGTAAACTCTGTCCTTTGTTTTGAAATGAAAAATATAATAAATATATAGTATAAAAAAAAGAAACATAGAAACAGAAGTTGATGGCAGAATGAGATCGCTAGGTCCATCTAGTCTGCCCATTAGTTTTAGACATATTTTGACACTCTAGTAGCCCTTTGTAGTCAGAGATCCCTTGTGTCTATCCCATGCATTCTTGAATACCCCACAGTATTGACCCCCAAAACCTCTAGGGGCAGGCTATTAAAAGCATCCACCACTATTTCTATTGAGAAAAACTTCCTGGTGTTGATAGAGAACCTCCCTCCTTGCAGCCTGCAGTCATGTCCCCTGGTGCTGGAGCTCTTCTTGAAGTAAAAGGTTCCTGTGCCTGTGCCTTGCTAATGTCTTTTTTGTACTTGAATGTTTTAATCATGTCTCTGCTCTCTCTTCTCTGCTCCAGGGAGTACATATTTAGTTCCTTAAGTCTTTCCTCACAGGACATGTACTGCAAACCCTGAATCATTTTTGTCACCTTTCTCTGCACTGTTTCCACCAGGTCAATGTCCTTCCTGAGGAAAGGCCTCCAGAATTGAACTCCGTATTCCAGGTGAGGCCTGACCAGTGATCTATACAGTGGTAGTGCCACCTCTCTCTTTCTGCTCATGATTCCCCTCCCAATACAGCCCTGCATTCTGTTGGCCTTCATTGTTGCCTTCTCACACTGCTTACTAACCTTCATGTCATCTGAGATTACAATTCCCAGATCTCATTCCTGGTTTGAGGCTGCCAGTCTTTCACCTCCTAGGTAGGATTTTTCTTTCCTATGTGCATGACCTTGTACTTTTTGGCATTAAATTTCAGTTGCCACACTCCAGACCATTATTCTAGTTTCTTGAGGTCAGCTTCCATCTTGCTCACTCCTTCTAGGGTGTCCACCCTCCTACATATCTTGGTGTCATCTGTGAACAGACATACCTTCCCTTCCAGTCTGTCAGTGATGTCTGCTATAAAAACACTGAAGAGCACAGGCCCTAGCACTGAGCCCTGGTGCACCCCGCTGGTCACCTTGCCTTCTGTCGATTGTGTTCCATTAACCTATACCCACTGGGTTCTGCCTTGTAACCGGTTTTGTACCCATCTGACTACTTCTTGACCAACCCCTGTGTGGTCAAGCTTCTTAACCAGCCTTCTGTGTGGAATCAAGTCGAAGGCCTTACTAAAGTCAAGGTAGACCACATCCACTACCCCACCATCATCCACTATTTTTGTAGCGTAGTCAAAAACCTCATGCAGATTTGTCTGCCATGATCTACCTGCTGTGAAACCATGCTATTTAGGGTCTTGTTAGCCACTAGTTTTGAGGAATGCTATGCTCCTCTGTTTGAGTAGTGTCTCCATTAGTTTCCCTACTATAGAAATGAGGCTCACTGGTCTGTAATTACTTGCGTCTTTACAACTGCCTGACTTGTGAAGTGGAACCACTATTGTCTTTTTCCAATCTTCAAGGATTTTGTGAATAGAAATGCCAGAAGGGCTGCTAATTCTGCCCCCAGTTCCTTAAGGATTTTGGGGTGCATCTCGTCTAGGGTCATGGCTTTGTCTGCTTTCAGTTGATTTAGCATCTCCCATACTTTGGCTTCTGTAAAGGGACTCGTGTCTACCCCTGGTCCTGGGGTGTTGTGTTTTTTCAGGGTTGAGCCATCCCCTGGGTCCTCTTTGGTAAACACCGACTATAAGTATTTGTTGAGGATTTCGGCTTTCTCTGGGTCATGTTTGGTGCATTTCCCTTCTTCCGTAGCAATCTTTACTATCCCCCCTTTTGTCTTCCTACATTCCCTAATGTATCTAAAACATTATTTGTCTCCTCTCTTTTCCCCTTCTGCTATATTTTCCTCTGTCTGGGCTTTTGCCTTTCTAATTTGTTTGTTTGACTCTCTCATTTTTTCCTTGTAGAACTCCCAATCTTTCTCAGTTTTAGTTTCCTGGTATATGCTGTACGTCTTCTTCTTTTCTTTGACTGTGGTAGCCACTTCCTTGGAAAACCATAGAGGATTTCTGTTTCTTTTTGCTTTGCTGACCCATCTGACACATTGATCTGTGCACGTCTTTATTGCTCACTTGAGTCTCCCCCACATGACCTCCACCTCCTCAACCTCTATTTCCATTAACTGGCTACTTGTGTTGTTCTTCAGTTTTTGGAAGTCAGCCTTTCTGAAATCTAACACCTTTACCTCTGAGTGACTGGTGTCCTGTGTTATGTTTACCTTAAAGCTTACCATGTGATGGTCGCTCTTGCCCATATGGCTTCCCACTTCGATGCCCTTGATCCTTTCCAAGTTTGTGAGGACAAGATCGAGAATAGCATCTCCCCTTGTTGGGTTTTTAACAAGTTGGCACAGTTCTGCGCCTTGTACTGACAATAAGAAGTCCCTACTTTTTCTTGTTGCTGCCGTTAGTGTGTTCCATTTAATATCTGATAGTTTGAAGTCCCCCACCAGCATTACTTCATCTTTATCAGACATTTTGTGGATTTTCTCTATTAGGCCTGTCTCCTTGATTTGGGGGCTAGTACGTGACGCTGATTCTGAAATGTTTTCCCTTGCCCATGTCTGCTGTTGGCCACAGTGACTCAAAGTCCCCAGGTTTCCCTTTTACGTCTGTGCTTTTATTTCCTCTCAAATGTAAATGGCTTTCAACGCTAACACCGAATTTCCTCACTTTTGTCACTGTGGAACAACACTAACTAATGCATTAAATGGATCATTCTCAAAAAGAAGGGAAATTAGAGGCAAAAAACTCCATTTAATGCATTAGTTAGGGTTGTTCACACCGACAAAAGTAGAAGTCGGTGTTAAAGTGCCTTGAACCCCCTGCCCACATCTCCAACCAGCATCGGGGTGCACATTAGGGATGTTGGTCCTAACTCTCACCCCATTCTCCTACACCTGTGCTTCTTTACACATGTGATGGGGCGAGTTCTTCGTAGCTCATGTCAGGGCTTCTCCAGAGCTTACAAAACTTAACCCTGGAGTTAACTCATACATTTTAAGCAAGACAGCTTTAAGTTTCTCATAATCATTACCGTCCTGATTGTCCATTTGACCCAATGCATCATGAGCTTTACCAGTAAGTAGCAGGGATAGCTGGAAGCTACAGGACTCACTGAGTATTTTAGCTTGAATACAGACCTTTTCAAATGAATTCAAAAAAGTATTCATATCCTCCCCCTCTTTAAATCAGCTATTAATTTAGAATTTAACTTGTACCCCAGTCCTGGAGGTCCAGGTTCACTACTGCCAATTAATTCCTCTGGCGCTGGTCTTTGAAGTTTTAGTTTTGCAAGTTTGAATTCCCTCTGGTGCTGGTTTTCATTTTCCTGCATGTCAAGCTCCATCGGGAACTTCCTCTGCTCGAATTCCAGCACCATTCTCCTCAACTCTATCTGCAGCCTGATCCCTTCTGGCTCCAGCATTGTGGTGACCCTCCCCTGGTGCTATGGCTTTTGGTTATCACTGGTCTCACTGCCCTCCTCCCTGGGGCTGGACACTGTGATAGACTCTGGCACCACCATGTCCAAGGTCTGGTCCCCTTCAGTCACTTACTGTGACCCGAGGCCCTGGGCAGTTGCTTGTACATCGGCTGCCACAAGAGCCTCCATGAGGTATTGTTTGTTTCACCCCTCACTCTGGACTCCTCTTTCCTACCACAACTGCCTCAGGTATTCCACAGTGTAGTCATTGTAGGTGGAAAGCTATCTTCTTCCCTAATCTACGGCTACACTAGCTTGCACCCACAAAAAAATAAAACAGGTAGGAACTTTAGACTGTAACCAAAATGATATGCTTCTTTAAAAAAAAAACTGCCTTGTTTGTGTATGAAGTGTCACAGTTTATCAATCTGACATACTGGACTGTTAACGCCCGTGCCACCAAATAATTGCACAGTATGCAGAAAAATCTTTTTGATCACACTGCTGTGCACCAGATCTGTCACAAATCCACTCCTGGGGTCAGGTCCTCTGCTCTCACACTGCCCAACCTTGAAGTGTGATTCGTGATCAGGGGACAAACAGGGACACCCTCCTGTTTGTTTTGGGTATGAGCAAACTACCAGTCTCAAGTCTGGGGTCAATTATGAACCTTTGTTTAGCTAGCATGCCCAGGTAACAGGTCCAAATATCACACTCTCTTCAGAGAAAGTAATGCAATACTTGACCCAGTGGGCATATAACCAGCCTGGTTCACAACCCCCTGCCAACTCAATTGAGATGCTGGTATTTTCTTATCTTGCTGGATCTTTACACAAATCCTTTTTAGCATGGCTGCATATAGTGACACACTAAGCAATTTAACAGTTATGTCAGAATTATCAAAACTGTTCCACCATTCACACTCAAAGTGAGAAAATGTCTCAGAAGGTTTTAAGGAAAAACAAAGTTTACTAAAATTAAAAATAGTAAATAAATACAGTACATAAAACAGACATATACATTAAGGTTACAATCAGAGAAAGAAATTGAAAATTTCAAATTAAAGTGTCTTGCAACTGATTAGCTAATTCTAGGGTCCATGTCATAATAGCGATTGAAGAAAAGTGATCGCTATTATGGCGAGTGTATATCGCTGAAAAGCAAATCGGCAATATACATTTCAGGCAACCCCACATTTGGAATCAAAAAAAGTGTTTATGTGAGGGGGGGCTTTGCCCCCTACATCCTTCTGAATAAGGATTACCAACTCTGGGGGAGGGTGCATGAAGGGGAAGGGGCAATATCCCGCATCACGCAAAAAATTAAGTGCCAGAGCTGTAGACAGTGGCAAAAGTTGTAGGCACTTGGTCCTGGTCTCGAACCCTGTACCTGCTGCACCACAGCTAGCCACCCACACCACCACACCACATGGCTAGCTTGGTAGCAGCAGGTACACCCGTCCCCCAAAAACCATTCCCTGTCCCTCCCCTTCCCCTTGCCATTCCTCGCTTCCTGTCACCATCCAGTACCATAGCAGTCAACTACAGTCGCTACCCTTGTAGGGTAGCCGAGGAGTATACTGCTGAATATGAGGTGCCATATTGATGTGGTACCCATATTCAGTCACTGTACTCACTGGATACCATAATTCTACCTTGGTGTGCAGTTGGCAAGGGATTCAGACTTGAATTACCAGTCTTGGTAGAAGTGGTCTCTTGGGTCAAGGAATAAAGTGTCCCTTAGAAGTCCAGAACAAAAGTGTCTGTCTTAAAAGTCCAAACACAGAAGTGTGCAATGTTCCCTCAGCAAATTGACAATATCAGGGGAAAAAGTGCCCAGCCCAGCTTGTGAGGTCACAGCTCTGGGATGATGCTGGCTGTGAGGTCACTCTCATTCCTGCATACTGAATTAGTCACATGCCACTGCACAAGGCCAAATATTCCAATTATTTTAAAAAAGTTTGTTTTCTCCCAAGTGAATCTCAGAGCATGGTTTATGGCAGGTTTAGAATTACCCCCTTTTGATGTTTCAGAAAAACATTCTGATGGGCTATTTCACAACATTCTGGGATATTTCACATAGGCTTTCCAAAAACAGTTTCCCTCTTGATACCCCATAAAATGCAACATTTTCAGTGATCAAAGCACCAGATCTCAGAGAACATGAGTTGTTTAACAGTTACACAGGTTTTGGCAGATATGTGTTAAAACAGGAAAAGGAAACTATAGCCATCTAGCTCCAGTAAGCAACTGCCTTTGGGTCAAAAGGTTAGGCTCCTTTAAAAGCTAATGTTTTCCCATGGGCCTGCTGACCTTGCCATGTTTCATAAGCAGAAATCCAATAAAAAAAATCATATATATAACCGTTCTATCTTGGTACTCCTTGATCTCTCCTCAGCTTTTGGCACTGTTGACCATGGGGTTCTGCTCGAGCGCCTGAGGTGCATCTGTGGGCTGACGGGTACAGCCCTCAGATGGTTTTCATCTTTCCTCACCAGTCAAACTGAGAGAGTTGTCACAGGAATATTTAGTTCCGAGTCCTTCTCTCTGCCTTGTGGGGTACTTCAGGGCTCGGTGCTGTCCCTCATGTTGTTCGCAGTGTATATGCTGCCCCTCAGAGACATTGTAAGACAGTATGGGCTGAGCTTTCATTGCTATGCTGATGACACCTAGCACTATCTGTCTTTTGTACCCAACCAGATGTGTGCCCTCTCAGTATTTAATAGCTGCCTCATTGAAATCCAAATACTGGATGAGTTCCAGTGGGTTAAAGTTGAACGCGAGAAAGACTGAGGTTTTGGTGGTGGAGCCTGGTCACGGGATAGAGGGGGTTGGGGACAGATTTGCCCTCTGATTAATTTCTGGGGGGGCGAGCAGATCCCTATCTCTGAATGGGTGCATGACCTGGGAGTGATACTTGATGATGGTTTGACCCTTCATCATCAGGTGTCTGCTGTCATCAAGTTAGCCTTTTACCATCTTAGGAACATTGCCAGGATCAAGCACCTTATTCCATCCAGTGACCTGCCAGTTTTAGTCCACGTCTTTGTGACCTTGCGCCTTGACTACTGTAACTCACTGTATCTAGGGCTTCCTGGGGTTGATATCCACCGCTTGCAGCTAATGCAGTATGCGGCTGCCCATCTATTGACTGGGGCATCAAGAAGATCTCACATAACCTCTGTGCTGCGCGATTTGCACTGGCTGCCAGTTCAGTGGCAGATCACCTTTAAAGTAGGTTTGTTAACCTACAGGGCCCTACACGGTTTGGGTCCTGACTACTTGAAAGAACTTCTGATTCCTTACACCCCTGTGCTAGAACTCTGCTCGTCTGATGAGGGATTGCTAGAGATTCCGAGGGTTAGATTGAAGTCATCTGGGGCTCGGGCTTTTATGTTCACTGCCCCATCCCTCTGGAATTCTCTACTTCATCAGTTACGGGAGTGCAGGATTGTGGGGAGCTTTAAACTGGCACTGAAGACATTCCTTTGGGTTAAGGCATTTCCTGATTTTCAATGATTTTATTCTTATTTATTGTCTGATTGCGTATGTTTGTATCTGTGAAGCGCCTTGATGCTCTGAAAGGTGCTATACTAAATAAAATTATTATATTATATATATATATATATATATATATATATATATATAATCAAGATAATGTACACATAAAAACTGGCAGATGTCTATTCTTGCCACATCTTTAACCAAGGGAATCTTTCCCGTGGCACTTCTAGTGGTGGAACCCTCTTCAAGGGTTCCTTGCCTTCAGTACCACTACAGGGTGGTAAATCCCCGTGGAATAGAGAGTGCAAACAGCAAAACAGTTATCACAGTTGCACAAGCATAATACTACTCTGGTTATGTAGGCCAATTGAATTGGAAGGCTATGCTTGTAGTTCAGTGGGGTGAGCAACTAGCCATGCCCCCTTCCTGACCTATATAATCAGTTCCTCCCAGCTTCCATCTGATGCACTTTTTCTTTGCCCCATCATCCTCACCTTCTCCTCCAGCAGCACGCCTCTCTCTTCAAGGGGCTTCTTTCTAAGGTACCTTTAGCCAAGTGAATCTTTCCCGTAGCACCTCTAGCGGTAAAGCCCTCTTTGAGGGTTGCTTGCCTTCGGTACCCCTACAGAACAAGGAACAAGACCTTTGTTTAACTTGCCCAAAACAATTAGTTTTCTGAGCTAAAATCAGCAGAAGATAGTAATTCTACTTTTAGTCTTTCAATTTGTGAAGAAGACAAGATGTAACTGAGATTCTCAAAAAGGCTAGAAGACCAAATTATTCTCTGGATTAACTACCATGGCATTATTCAAAGGAATATTTAAAATGTAGTTGGGCAAAACAACTCTGCATCAAGAGAGATTACCAGAGGTAAATGCTCTATATCTGATGTTCTGATTGAGAGATCCAATATATAGTTAAGACATAGTAAATTAACCCAGGCTAAGTCAATAGCTGAGGTACCCACTGCACCTAAATAGGCGAAATCGCCATCTGAGTCACCAGCTGATCCCCCACTTAATAATATTAGATTTGAACCTCGAATCAGTGGCATTAATATCTTACCAGGGTTATTACTTTTTTAGATCTTTTAGCCTGGTTATTGGTCTCAACTTATTTTCATTATTAGTAGCATGTTTGCCACAAAGCTTTCTGAGTCCTCATTCAAATTGATACTTACAGTAGCAAGACTCCAATATGTAAATTATTCTCCTATCAACAATATAGCTGAGTAGCTTGCATTCACACTCTAGAACAACCTAAACCACCCCTCTAACTTCTGGAAGATCATTCATGCCATCTTCTCTCCTCCAGCCCAGCCCCCACCCCCTTCCTCAAAGTGGTCAACTTTCCTGTCTCTGATCCTGTGGCCGTCACCTCATCTTTTACTCCATTTTACCACCTGTGCTCTCTACTTCCTTCCTTCCTTTCTCCTTTGCTTCTCCCCTCCACTAGTGCCCCAACCCACACAGCCCTCCACCCTCCTCCCCACCTTCTTCTTCTCCTCTACCACTCACTGTTACCCTCAATTGTCTCTTAGATCAAACCCACATAAAAGGGGGAGCTCCAATGACCTTAACCCCAAACTCTTGTCTCTCACCACTCCTGCCATTGCTCCTCCTGTCACCTACTGTTTAAAAACTCTCCTTTTCACTTACCTCCATTCCTGATTCATATATGCAGGCCACAGTCATCCCCTCTCCAATGGGGGTGACCCCTCCCTCCCTGGTAACTACAGCCCCATCTCCTTCCTCTTATCCATCTGGCTAAAATCCAGAAAAAAATGGTCCTTTTCTTTGTTCTCTGCTTTCCTTGATTTTTCCTCCTTCTTCACTCCCTACCAGTCTGGCTTTAAGAAGTCCCCACTCTGCCTCCACCTCTCTCTGGGTATGGATCAGGGCCATCCTTTCTGGTATGGATCAGGGCCTGGTCACCTCCACCATTTTTGTTGACCTGGCCAAAGACTAGGACACTGTTGTCTGCCCTCTCCTCTTGCAGAAGCATATGGTGGTGGGGCCCTCCACCTCCTCAGTTGAGTGTCGTCTAATGTGAATACAGAGCAAAAGCAGTTGTTTAATACATTTGCCTTCTGCTCATCATCCTCCACTACCCTCCCTCCTCAGCTAGCCTAACAATACCGCCCCACCCCGATTTCCTGTTTCCATTATGTTTCTAAAGAAATTCTCTTCCTCCACCTCCCTCCCTCCTTTCTGGCATGGACATGGGCCTGGCCACTAATTTTTTTTTGTCAGCCTGGCTAAAGCCTTCAACACTGTTGCCTACCCTATCATCTTGGAGAATCATAAGGTGCTGGAGCTCTCTAACTCCTCAGTTGAGTATCCTCTACCCTGAATACAGAGCAGAAGTAGTTGTTTAGCACATTTGCCTCCTGCTCACCACCCTCCACCACTCCCTACCCTCTGGTAGCCTAACAACCCCACCTCTTGTTTTCCTTTTTCTCCTTACACACCTAAAAAATTATTTTTCCTCTACCTTTTACTCCCTCTGCAGTCTGCTGCTCAGTGTCTGCCTTTACCCTACTAATCTACACCCCTGCCCCTTTGAATTTTGCCTAATATTACTACCAGGCTTCCTCACTCTTGTTCATCTTGTACTCAGTGAAAGCTCTTCTTTTTGCCCCCACAGTCTCTCTCACCCTTTTCAAGACCCAAATTGTGCTTTTGTTTTTGTTTCTTTGGTGATCTTCCTTACACAAGATTCAGTCACTTCCAGAAGTGCCCCCTTAATCCCATGCTACTGTTCTTCCACCCCTTTACTGTATCTGTTCTATACTTTCCAATCTTTCCCTAACCAGTTCCTGTATTTTCCCAAAATCTGCATATTTGAGGTACAGAATCACTGTCCTTGAGGGGGCCCATTGTTCCCGCTGGAAATTTGACCCATGCAGTGTTGTGCTCACTGTACCACAGTGGTTTCCAGAAAGTCAGTCTCCCCAGCATCTCTGAGTTGGTGAGTACAAAGCTGAGTATTATGTCCTGCCTTGTGGGATCCATGACTAGCTGCACCAGTAGACAGTCCTGAAGTGTGTTTAGCATCGCATGACTCCTGGTGCGCCTAGTAGCTGGGATATTCCAGTCTATATCTGGCAGGTTCAGGTCTCCTACTAACGCCAGACACCCTTTTGCTGCTCCTTTCTGATTTCTTCTGCCAAACCCTCTGTCTCTCTCCTCTTTCAGCCCTGGTGGTCTTTAGACTACTGTTAATCTAACCTTTGTACCAACATCTGCTGTCAGCTACACCCTGATTGATTCCACTTCCCCCTCCACCTCCTTTTTTATAGTCCAATCCTCTATCACCTCTGTTCCTTTCCTAATGAATGGGGCTACCCCTTACTCTACCCTTGCCCCTGCCTCTCCTAATTAAGGTATATCCTGTAACTGCTAGATCCTAGTCATTGTTACCACTGACCCAAGGCTCTATGATAGTTATTAGGTCTAACTCAGCCTCTGCCACCATCACCAGCAGTTTTCTGATCTTGTTATTTAAACTTCAGGTGTTTAGGCTAACCAACCTCCACGGACCCATCTGACTCCAAGCCCTTCTACTTGATCCCCTCATTGCACCATCCACAGCCTCCCATTACTGTTCACTATCCACTCCAATAACTGAAATTTGTACCCAGTTCCTCACTCATTACCATCACTTGTCCTTCTTCCCCACCACTACTGACATCACCCATCCCATTTCTGTTTCAGGATGAGCCTCTGCTAGGTTTACCCTGCACCTACCACTTATGAGGGGGTTCTTAGCATCAGCCACCCCTTTCAATTTAAAAGACTGTCTACCTAGACATAAAATTTCTGCTCCAGTGCACTAGCTACCACCCTTGTAAAATGAAGGTCATCCTCTTGAACAGCCTTCTGTCCTAGAATCATCCCCAGTTTCCAGCAAATCCATATTCCTCCTCCCTAAACCATTCCTTCACCCAGGTATTATATGCCTTGGTTTCCTCCTACATCACTCTATCCCCAACCCTAGTTCATAAGGGCAGCATCTCCAAAAATCTCAACACTGGCACCTTTCCTCTCAGCTCCCTCCCCAGTCTTTGGAAGTTTGACTTAATAACTTCCAGACCATGGTTTGCCAAGTCATTCATGCCCAAGTGCACTAGGACATGTGGTTCCTCCCTCATCCCATCTAGAATCATCCCTATCCTGGCCTCATCCCTCAGGGCCAAGTCACCAGTTAGGCATCTCACCACCCCCTTTGTAGACCCATCTCTGCACACCACCTTCTCCACTCTTTTTACCATTGAATTCCTGACTATAAAGAGACTGGTTTGTTCCTTCCTTTACTCCCCTGACCCTGTTCATTGCCTTCCTCACAGTCTGATCCCTAATTGGAATAAGCCCATACTTTTTTTCAGAATTATTTCAGCTGTAAACAAGCATTTGTCAATGCCAAATGTTTGCTTGCTGATATTAGCATTGGAAGTGCAGGAATTAGACAGATGCAGAATATGAATTGCAGTGAAGTACTGAACTCAGGCCTACCCCACCTCCAACCTGCACAGATAGACAGGCATTGGGGTGTGCCTTTGGGTCATCACCCATAATGCTCACGCCATGTGATCTCACCCTATCCTGCAGACACCGACAAGTGTTGAGGTGTGCCTTGGGGTGTTCGGCTTTACAGTCACCCCATTCCATAAGGACATACACTGAAATGGGTGTAGTATAGGAGAATGGGGTGAACTCTGGGACTGAAGAGTCCAAGGCACACCTCAATGCCTGTCACTGGCTTCAGGGTGGGGGTGGGGTTGGAATGGTATAAGCACTACAGCCGGCAATCCAAAGGCACACGTCTGACACCTGTCAGTCTGTACGGGGTAGGATGTTATGGTTAGAAACCCTAATGCCTCGGGTGTTTGTTGGTATTTGCACTACAAATTTACAACATGGGCTTTTTGTGACCCCACCTCATGAAAGCATTGGGAACCTCTGCTTATGAACAGTGGCACTGTGATTTTGTGAATCTGTCCCGAACGTTGATTTCCCACAGCGACCACGCCATTCTGTGCCAGATGTGCGAAAACAGTTTGGGCAGGATGTGAAAAATAAAAGCTGTACCAGTCATAGAGAGGTGTGAAGAGATGGCAATTTTGAAAATCTGGAGTCAAAATATTAAAAGTGCTCAAACTTACAAGCGTATGTGGAAACTGCAAAACGCATGCTCATAATGCAGTCATTTAGTGGAATTATTTCACCAAATTTTCAACATAGGCATTTTGTGATCTCTGCTCATGAACAGGGTCATTATGATTTTCTTAATCTGCCCCAACATTGATTTCCCACAGCGACCACTCCATTGTGTGCCAGATGTGCGAAAACACATTTTGGGCAGGATGTGAAAAATGACAGCTGTACTGTTCATAAGGAAGTGTACAAAATGACAATGTTGAAAATCTTGAGTGAAAATATTAAACATTTTTGAAGTTATGAGTGTGTGTAGAAACTGCGCAATGCACACTCGAAACATAATCATTTTATGGACTTTTGTCACCAAAATTTTTAACATAGGCATTATGGGACCTCCACTTATGAACAGTGTCACTGTGATTTTTCTTAATCTGTCCTAAACACTAATTTCCCACAGCGACCACGCTATTACGTGTTGGATGTGTGAAAACACATTTTGGCCAGGGTGTGAAAAATGACAGCTGCACTGTTCATAAGGAGTTGTGAAAAAATGCCAATGTTGAAAATCTGGAGTGAAAATATTACAGATTTGCAAAGTTACAAGTGTGCATGGAAACTGTGCAATGCACGCTCGTAACAGTCATTTTTTCGAATTTTTTTCATAACATTTTCAACATAGGCTTTTTGGGAGCCCACCTCATGAACAGTGGCACTGCTGTTTCATTAATTGGTCCTGAAAGATGATTCCATGCAGTGATGGTGAAATCACCTTTCGGGACCGAATAGCCAGATGACAGTGACTGAATTCATGAGGTGGGGGTCCCAAGAACCCTATGTTGAAAATTTGGTGCCAAAATTCGCAAAAATGGACGAGATATCCACCTAAGTTGAAAAAAAAGTCATTTATGCCATTATACAGCTTACTGGCATTTCTCCAGTTCGCGGTCAGCTTTGAAGAATGCAGACGTGTTCTTGCTCCACCGAAGATCGTCGCGCCAGGCTCTGGACGTAAATATGGGGTGAGGGGAATGTGGAGAGGTCGGTGCACAGAGGGTGGATACGGGTTGGGGCGGGCACAGAACAATGAGGGACCATTTTTTCTTTTACAAGTAAAAAAAACATTGCGGGAAGGTTTTTCCTTTACAGGTTGTTTTGGCACATGGGGAATTGGAGCCCCAGTGTGCCACCTGTGACCGGGAAGGGGACTGAAGCTGATGGGGATTGGGTCCCCGTCAGCACAGAAAATGGGTCTGTGTTTGGGGGGGCGCATGATGCCGAGGGGGACTGGGCACCCCCTGGTATACAAAACTATTACATGGACATTATGCTGACAGGGTTGGGCTCCCACATCGGCAAATGAACTGGGGAGGGGGCATGCCGACAGGGGAATTGGGCACCCCTGTTGGCTTTCATGGGGACTGTGAGAGGTGGATGGTGACAGCTGCCACCATGTTTATTGAAATGTGACACCAGACAAGGCAAGCGGTGATTGGCCGCTGGAATCAGGGACCGCCCCAGCAGCAAAAACAGCTGATTGTTAAATGACGGGGTGCTCCCTGATTGTAGCAGTGAATTTCTTTCAAGTTGGTGATGTGCTGCAATACTGCTATAATCAACACCTCTATTGGTGCCACAGAAACCAGCCCTAAAAAGTACTGCCAGTAGTGGCCACAATACTGCCACACCTCCACAACCCACTACTCCAGTAGGCTGCCGCAACATGTTTGTTGCACATGTGCACAAGCAAACATAAAAATGGGGATACTTAATCTACTGATATTCTCATAGCTATACCTATATTCTCGGTTATCTTATTTATCACCCTCATGTCAGATGGAACCCATTCTCTTGTTACTTCAGCATCATCACCCAGGCTTCTCCTGGGACTTAATGGATGTCCCTCTGCTCCCTTCCTAATCAATGCCCATGTCATGAGTTAAAATTCTTGGTGGGGCAGCTGTGTTTTTCTCCGATCACCCACCAGTTGAATGTTTTAACATCCTTGGAGATCCAGTGTTCCCCAACCCCTACAGTCACCTGCCCATATGTTGTTGCAAATTCCCTGGTGTTTCCATTATCCCCACCCCTCCCAAATCATAGAAGCATACAAACATACAAAGAAGCCAGCAGAAGAAGGACATTTGGTCTATCAACTCTGCTTGTATTGCAGGGTCCACAGCTTGAGCTAATGTCCCTGCCCTCCCTCCGCACTCTGCCCATCCTCCTTACCCATGATCCTTACCTTCTCCCTATGCCTATCCCAGCCTCTCTTAAAGCTGCCCACTGTCTACAATGAGATGACCTCTTCTGGCAGTGCATTCCAAGTGTCCACCACCCTCTCTGTGAAGAAGTGCTTTCTGACCTCTCTCCGAAACCTCCCACCCTCCAGTTTAAGACTGTGCCCCCTTGTGTTATGGTTGCCACTCAGTTTAAAGAGACTCTCCCTATCAACCTTATTTATCCCTTTCAAGTACTTGAAGGTCCCAGTCACATACTGGACTTTAGAAGGGCTGACTTTGGCAAAATGGGTGAATACCTGAGGAATACACTAGCAAATGGCCAAAAAGGAGGGGTGGAAGAACAATGGAGAAAAATCAAAACTGCCATCATAGAGGCAACAAGCCTTTGTGTGAAACAGATAAAGAAAACAAAGCGGAGTAAAAAACCACTATGGTTCTCAAAAGAGGTGGCAGGGAAGGTTAAGGAGAAAAAGGCTGCATTCAAAAAGTATAAGGCATCACAGAAGGAGCACGCCAGGGAAATGTATCAATTAAAGCAGAAAGAAGTGGGGAAGGCAGTCAGAATAGCAAAAGCTCAAACTGAGGAAAAAATAGCCAAGTCAGTTAAGAAGGGGGGATAAAACCTTTTATATGTACATTAGGGAGCATAGAAAAGTTAAGGGAGGAATAGTGAAGCTTAATAAGGGAGAGGGGAGGTGGGCAGAGGGAGACAGTGAAAAGGTAGAGATACTGAATGAATACTTTTGCTCAGTATTCACAAAAGAAGATGAGGAGAAGTTACCTAAACCAGACAATAGAAGCACTCTGGGTAGGGGCGGTTGACACCAGCCCATTTACAGAAGAAAGAGTCCTGAAAGAACTCCTAAAACTCAAGGTGGACAAAGCAATGGGGCCTGATGGTATTCACCTCAGAATTCTAAAAGAACTAAGGGAGGACCTAGTGACACCACTGACCACACTTTTTAACAAATCATAGGAGGATGGAGTGCTACCTGAGGACTGGAGGAAGGCGGATGTGATTCCCCTTCACAAAAGTGGGAGCAAGGCAGAAGCAGGAAACTACAGACCTGTAAGTTTGACCTCAGTGGTAGGGAAAATGATGGAATCACTTCTGAAAGAAAGAATTGTTGAGTACCTAGAGGCCAGCGGGGCACAGGACCCAAATCAGCATGGATTTACAGCAGGAAGGTCATGTCAGATGAATCTAATAGATTTCTTTGACTGGGTGACCAAAGTAGTAGACCAGGGAGGGGCTGTGGATATGGCCTACCTAGACTTTAGCAAGGCATTTGATACAGTCCTGCACAAAAGATTAATAATCAAGTTAGCCAGCCTGGGAGTGGGTCCCAGGGTGGTAGCCTGGGTTGCAAACTGGCTGCACAACAGGACACAGAAGGTCATAGTGAGTGGAACACATTACAAAGAAAGGGGGGTCACTAGTGGAGTACCTCAGGGCTCAGTACTGTGTCCAGTCCTCTTTAACATCTTTATAGGTGACATTGCAGAGGGTCCGGAGGGAAAGGTATGCCTCTTTGCAGATGATACAAAGATCTGTAACAGTTGATACACAAGGGGGGGTAGAAAGGATGAGAAGGGACTTGGCAAGGTTGGAGGAATGGTCAGACATATGGCAACTTAGATTCAATGCAAAGAAGTGCAACGTAATGCACCTGGGAAACAAAAACCCAGAAGAAGAGTACACAATAGCAGGGGAGGTACTAACAACAACAAAAATGGAACTTGACTTGGGGGTAGTCATATAAGATGATCTAAAGGTGGGTAAGCAATGTGAGAAGTCAGTAAGGAGAGCCAGGGGGATACTGGGATGCATAGGAAGGGGCATCACAAGTAGAAAAAGGGAAGTGGTTATCCCTCTGTACAGACAGTTGGTGAGACCCCATCTGGAGTACTGTGTGCAGTTTTGGAGACCTCATCTACACAACGACATAGACAGGATGGAAGCAGTCCAGAGGAGGCAACTAAAAATGGTGCAGGGTCTGCATCAGAAATCATATGAAGAGAGACTGACAGAGCTTAATATGTATACCCTTGATGAAAGGAGGGACGGGGGGACATGATAGAAACATTCAAGTACCTCAAGAGAATCAACAAAGTCCAGGAGGGTAGCATCTTTCAGAAAAAGAGATAGGTGTAAGAACAAGGGGACACAATTTAAAGATAGAGGGGGGACGGCTCAGGGGTAATGTGAGGAAATCTTTTTTCACGGAGAGAGTGGTGTATGCGTGGAACTGCCTTCCTGGGGAGGTTGTTGGGGCTAAAACAGTGGGGGAATTCAAACATGCATGGGACAGACACAAGGCAATTGTAGTGGGGGGTGGCAGGAAGTTGGCTGTTGGTTAACTAGAATCTGCAGCTTATCCAGTAGGTAGGGAAATGGGCAGACTGGGTGGGCCAAGTGGTCCTTATCTGCCGTCAAAGTCTATGTTTCTATGTCCCCTCTCTCTCTCTCTCTCTCTCTCTCTCTCTCCCCTGTCATCCAGGGAGTACATGTTCAGTGCCCTCAACCTCTCCTCGTATGTTTTGCCCTGCTAACTGGCTATCATCTTTGTAGCCCTCCTCTGGACCTTCTCTAGCAGGTTAATGTCTCTTTTGAGGTGTGGGCACTAGTACTGAACTCCATACTTTAGATGTAGCCTTGCCAGTGACCTGTACAAAGGTAAATCACCTGCCCATATATTGTTGTACATTCCCTGGTGGTCCAGTGGTTCCCCTGCCCCCCACAATTGGCTGTCCTTATAATGTAAATTTCCTGGTGGTCCAGTGGTTCTCCTGCCCCCATACAACTGTCACTGCATCACTCTGTCCCACCCACTCAGGACCCCCCACCACCCCTCCAGCCCCCCCCCACTCACCAGTGCAGCCTCCACCACCAGTGGCAACCAGTACAACCCCTCAGCTCACCACTTTGGCTGGCCACCATCTGAATAACAGGCACAGTTATGTGCCTACCTTAAAAACAGCTGTAACCTGTACAGTATTTAAACAATATGTGTAATGACCACTGGGGTAATTCTCTGTAATATCTGTATTTTACTCTCTACTCTACTCAGTGATTAAGACAGAAGTAGGCATTATAGGACATCAAGACACTCTCACTCCAAGTGGGCGTAACGTACCCTAGAGGCTAAGGTCAACAAGTACTTGCCTAATTCAATTTTAAACTTATCAACTAATGTTATATCTACCAGGCCAGGCCGGTGGTAACATATTTCAGACTTTTAGTGTCTGAACTGTAAAAAAGTTGTCCCGTTTGTTATTATATGCCCTAAGTATCTTTACATTTTTGGTGTGGGACCTGAGATAGGCCATTCTACCTTTGATGACTATGTTGCATTGATTTGTAAGATCTGAGTTACTCAAGATTTTAAATAGCAACAATATATTACCCTTCAGTATATCACCCTTCATTCTTCTAGCCTCCAAACTGAACAAATTAAGTTCCCTAAATCTTTCCATGTATGATTTGTTTTTCAGTCTTGGAATTAACTTGGTGACCCGTCTCTGAACACTCTCCATTAGATTGATAACCCTCCTAAGTTACATAGACCAAAAAGGGGACCCAAAGTCCAGATATGGTCTCACATCTGTACAATGGGATTATACATTGCTCATTTCTAGCTACAAAGGCTGTTTTGACAGAGCTTATTAACCTATTGGCAGTCTGAGTGACCTTCCTACAGTGGTTTAAGTGAGTAAGAGTATCGCTGATTATAATCCCTAAGTCGCATTCATTCTGTACGGATCTTAAAAGAATCTTATTTAGTATGTAGCATTTCATCAGATTGTTTCTTCATAGGTGAAGCACAGTGCATTTCTTAGTGTTAAACTGAATCTTGTTATTTCTAGTCCATGATTCAATGTGCTTCAAGTCGTTAATTAGGAAATTATTTTTGTCATCAGTAGCCACTTCACCACTGATCTTGGTATCATCTGCATATTTCAGCGTGTTATTTTCTGAATTGTGATGTGTGTCATCTATGTATAATCCAAACAAAGCTGAGCTCAAAACAAATCCCTGAGGCACACCACTAGTGACCAATCTCTCCTCAGAGAAGTGTTCACTTACCTTTACCTGCTGAGTTCTGTCAGTCAGCCATGACTAGCCACATTTTACCAAATTTAAGTCAAACCCCATATTTTTAACTTATCTACTAATTCAAAAAGTGGCATGATGTCAAAAGCCTTCCTAAAATTCAGGAAGATCACATCCACTGGAATACTATTGTCTAAACTGGCAATAACTGTATCATAAAAAGCTATAAGGTTAGTGGTACATGACTTCCCTGGGGTAAAACCATGTTGGGTATGGTCATGTTTGCCTCTAATAGTGACCTCACTGTTGAATTATGATTTTAATGTTTTTTCTATTATTTTACATAGTATTAATGTCAGGCTTATTGACCTGTAATTATCTTCGAATGATTTACTTCCTTTTTTATGGATGGGTATAACCATTGCTTTTTTCCAGTAATGAGGGGCCCTTGCCTTGTTTGTAAGATTTATCAAGGAATAGTATAATGGAAGATACAGGGATGCTGCATGTTCCTTAATAAAATTTGGATGTATTCCATCAGGGCCTGGAGATGTGTTAGATGTTTAGGACTAACAAAACTTTTTCAGAAAAGTTGTGTAGTTCAATAGGAGATGGTTTGCCTATTACCTTGCCTTGGTTCTTGTCTCTAAAGGCTGTACAAATATAATTATTTAGTATATTAACAATTTCTGTGGGGTCTCGTAAGGTTTCACCATTTTCAACCAAAGGTTCCACAGATCTATTCCCATTCATTGTTATTAACATATGAAAAACATTTCTGATTATCTTTGGTATGTGCAATTTTAAATTCTAAGTTGTTCCTTTCTTTCATTATCAATCATTTGGATTCTTTCTGCTCTATCTTTTACATAGATTTTGTTAGAGCAGAGATATTCTTAAAATTTGCATGGGCTCGTTCCTTTTTTTTATTTCTCTCACAATTTTGTTGGTTAGCCACAAAGGGATTTTGCCCTTGTTATTATATTTTCCTTAATGGTACACATTTATCTTCCAACTCTGTTATTTTATTTTTTATAAGGTCACATCATTCTTCCACCGATAAATCCCTCATTTTTTTTTGCCCATTCAATAGACTCCAGGTTTTTCTCCTAATGTTCTTGTACTGAGTCATAGTATAGTTTCTCAGAAAAAATGTTATGAGTATCCATGTTGGGATATATTGACAACCTGAAGAATAACATATTATCGCCTCAACCACCTAGATTCCTACGCACTGAAATATTGGCAAGCTCTGTTTATAGGTTAATAATGATTAAATCAAAAGTGTACGTTCCCCTGGGAGGTTCTGTAACTTTTTGTTCTATGCCTTGTAGTAATAAAGTGCAAATAATATTTGTTTCTAGTGAAGTCGTATCAACAAGTTGATCCCAGTCGATTCCTGGAAGATTAAAATCCCCCAGTATTATAACATCTGTTAAATTTGAGTCTGTGATTAATTCACTTATCAAATTATCATGGTATAACTGGTATGGGTGCTAGATGGGGGCTTGTACCAATTTCCAGTTTTTTTTTAATCTGAATTGATTTGTAACTGAATCCATATATTTTCAATATCATATTGAGGTTCTTTTGCAATATTTAATTTGATGCAGTCCAGCTTATTTTTTAATATAGAATCACACAACACCCCCTTTTTCTTTTCTGTTTTTATAGAAAACTTTAAAGCCAGAAATCTCACATGACTAGTCACTGGTTTCATACCACCAGGTTTCAGTTAAAGCTGCTATTTCAATACCACCCCGAGTAGCAACATTTCTAATTCTAATTTTTTAAATACATTTAAACCCATAGCATTTGTCAGCAGATATTTGTACTTGTACGTCAATTTATTATGCTTTGGTTGATATACCTCATTCAAACTTGTTTCCTGAGCCCCCTCAGACTTCATTTTAAAGATTTTATAACAAATGTTTCAATTTGTTTACCCAGTAATGCACCTCCCCTTTTATTCAGATGCAGACCATCACCGCTATAGAGACAGTTGTTCTCAAATATTTTCTAATGTGTCATACAAGTTAGTCCCTTGTTTAATGTCAATTTACATAACCATTCATTCACTATTTTTATCTTTATTTGTTTCCTCCAATTTGCCCTGGGGACAGTTAATACTTCTGAAACACAGATCTCGCAGCCTCTTTGCTTGAGTGTATAATTAGGGGAAAAATCCTTCTTAATCTCTTCGGTATCAGAGTTATTGATATTGGTTTTACCTGCATGAATAACCTGTAGTGTGTTCTCACCTGTGTCTTTCAAGATGTTGTCAGACATATTTGCGATATCAGGAAATTTTCCTCCTGAGAAGATGCTGCATGTTTGATTTAATTTGTCCAGGTTACAAATATATTTGTCCAGAGAAGCATATAGCACATATATGACACAGGCCCCACACTTGCCAACGTACTTGGGAGCCTCTCATGGCTTTGCTTTCTTTATGGAAACCATAACAGCTTGTCAATGCCCCCAACAGTTCCTTATTTAGTGTACCCCTGCCTAGCCCTTTGATCCACAGACTGATGGGGGGTGGGCGTGGGTTGGGATCGGGATGGGTGGGTGGAGGGTATGTGTGTTTTTGTCTTGTATCACATTGTTCTGTATGTCTTTTCTTGTTCCACTGTTAATGCAGCTTTATGGCAACTGTATGCTGCTTCCAATTTTGTATGCTACTATAAAAAATTAATAAAGTTTATTGAATTAAAAAAAACAAAGATATTTGTCGGTAAATCCAAGGATGGAATCCTCTAATACATAGCTTTGTCAGGGTGTTGATACTATCTGCTGTGTGTCGCTATCTAGGGCGGGATGTATTTCATCAGAAACATCCAAAGATGTTTCAGTTTCTAATTGTGACAATGGTTCAAACTGATTAGCTGTAGTGACTTCAAAACGTATTGCTCTCCTCCCCTTTTTTAATCTATATTATACAATGGCAAGAAAGAATGCTGGACTGCCATTGGTCAGTCTGGGGCTGGACCTGTGATGTTTATTTTATTTATTTTTTATTTGATTTTTATTTTATTTATTTATTTTTTTTTTAATTTAGATTTTGTTGACCGGGTAAGTGCACTAGACAAATCCTGCCTATTTTCAGGCACGACCCGGGGGAGGGGGATACAGATGAATGCCAACTGATCTTAAACTAGATTAAGCTGTTAGTGGTAATTTTTAGTGAATGAGGGAAATTTGGCCAGGACACCAGGGAAATTCCCCTACTCTTTTCAATAAGTGCCGTGGGATCTTTAACATCCATCTGAACTGCCACCAATCCAGGCAGGTGGGACCTCGGTTTAACGTCTCATCCGAAAGACAGCACCTCAGAAGTGCAGCACCCCTCTCATGCTGCACTACAGTGTCAGTACTGGGATATTAACCCAAGTGCCAGATGTGGGAACTGAACCCACAGCCCTCTGATCTCCCGGCCTCAGAGGCAAGTGTGCTACCTACTGAGCCACTGACACTGCTATCCCAGCATAACATCACAGCTCTAGTCCCAGTACACTAGCTGACCACATCAACTGTTACTGAAATGAATCACTTCACGCAACCCATGTTGTGATCCCCGATTGGCATACTGCTTGCTCGCTTCCCCGATTCCTGCTCGACAAAACTGTTCACTGTCTCAGGCTCATTTATTACAAAAAAATAAAGAAACCAACCAAAAAGAACCCAACAAGACTCACACATTCCACTCAAAATCCCAAGACATTCTTTTTTATATATTTTAGTTTCATGGACCGAGCAACCCCAATAATTAAGCGAGCAAGTACGTTGTCAACAGTCACGCGCCTCTCTCTTCAAAACAGTCGCTGGCTCTTAACAGCACTATGTTGATTTTGTTTCAAATGGTAGTAAGTAAAACAAATAAAAAACATTCTCCCTGCAATCTCCTTACCTTTTCTCCTCTTTCTTCACAGAAATCTTCAGAGCACGCAGTGGGCGGGCAAATGAAATGATTCCCAACCACCAGCAGCATTTGAAGCCATTCATGAAAATACACAGACAGGAAGACAGAAAATCAAACTTGTGTCATAACAGATCAGAAACTGCAAGAGAATAGGGCAGACTAGCTAAAACTGTCACCACTGACAAAAGTGCTATAAGGAGTACAGACTCAAGAGCCAAAAAAACACCCACAGCAGCCCCACCTACTGCCTGAATCAGCTATATTTTTCATAAAGTAAGCTTACTGATTCATAAAAATGACAAAATATATTTTAAAAGCAGTTTTTCTTCTTTTTTTTGTTTGCATTACAAACAAGCCATTGTATAATAGGAATAATGCACTCCAGGGTGTGTGTCGTGCTGGGATAATGTCACTTCGGGGGTCATTAGTCGCACTTGGCCTGAGGCCTCATGCCTAATCACCCCAGGCATGATGTTATCCCAGCACGACACACACCCTGTCGTGCATTATTCCTTTATTATATGTCTACTCTCTATTTATTACTTTTAACATCTTCTCTTCTGACAAGTTTTCACCTATACAATACATCATATTCTGTATGATATGTAGGACTCTGCAACCTAACTACTCTTTGTAACAAAGCATCCTGCACTGCCTAAACTGCTGCTGACACCTGTTCACAAATGCATGTGTTTCCTCAGTATGTATTTGTTACCCATGTCCCCAGGTGGCACCTGGAAAGGAACCTCAACTCAGTGTGCTTTTCCAGGTTACCAATAAATAAATACATAAAATATATTTTTTCCCCACACATGCCCATTCATGTTCCTCCCCTCCTCTTCCTCCTTTTGTCTTTTTTTATGGTAATCATAGGACTCAGGAATGTTTTCATTATTATTATCATCCTTGGGGATCTGAGAGTCATGTGCTCCTTCAATTTAATTCTACTTATGTAACAAATTATTGCTGGAGATTTTAACAAGATCCATTTCAATGTGAAGAATGCTGACTTGAGTTGTATATCTCTGCACTGAGCACATGTAAATGTCTCAAAGTTAGAATTTGCGGATAAACTGAATGTGTTACACAGTACTCATGCAATCCATATTTCCCCAATAACAAGGGTTACAAATCTTGTTTCCAAGTCCATTTTGGTGTCCCAGTGAGAATAACAACAGGGAGACAAAACAAACTAATATATAATAGTAAGATATACTAGTACGGTTGATGTGTAGAACAGTAACATTTACTTCTGCCCGTCACCTTATGGCAGGATAGTGAAGGGAGCAAGATACCAGGCAGGCAAACCAGGCATACCCAACGGACACAGCAGACATGCATAGACCTCACAGTTGCCTCTATGTGTGCTGCCTCTGCCACGTGCTCACCGGTGCTCATGAAGGAGCATGTGTAAATAGCCAGAAAACCGGAACTTCTGCAAATTGGGACTTCCAGTCCAGATAAACCTGTCATTGCTTTTAAACTGTTTTTTTTCTTTGTAATATAGCAGCCACCTAAGTGTGGCCTGCTCCTGGTACCAGCCTTAGATACTGCTCCCAACCCTTATCACAACTGTAGCAGGCTTTAGGAGAGTTTTCTTTGTGTGGAGGGCTGCAGCCATCCCTCCACAATCCCACAGTGCACTGCACCACCAGTCTGGACTTCCTAGTGTGACGGACAAGACACAGAGACACGTTTTAATTCAGTTTAAAAAAAAATAACATAAAAAAGTGCTTCCAGCACAAAGACAGCAGCCCAGGAGGCAATATAGGTAGCCCACTGTACACAGGACAATCCACTCATGAGAGAGAGTGTGTGTAAATATCCAGAAAAAGGGAAGTTCCAAGAATCGGGACTTCCAGTCCAGCAAAACCTGTCAATCACTTTCAGCCATTTTTTTGTAATACAGCAGCCACCCAAACGTGGCTAGATCCTGGTACCAGCCATAATTCTCAAGAAATTCCATTCATTTCCTTCAATGTATGGTAGTCTGTGGAAAATGCTGTCTTTCATGTTTTTGGTCCTTATAGCTACTATCTGTGGCAATTCTGAGCATGTGGCCCAGACAAGATGGGAACTGCAGCTCAAGTGGTGCAGGGCCAATTCACATAACAGAGGTGACTAGCCTCCACATACAAACAAGAACCCACATGTTATAACACACAAAGGACACACAAAAAAACAGTAGCTGAAAATGCAGAAAGTACTGACTTTATTGATGGAGACAGCCCAAATGCTGTAGCACACTTTCCATTGCAAACCATCACCCACATGCAGTGACCAAGCAGTTCTAATAGGAACTCCAAACAGGTAATCCACATGAGAATTCAAAAGCTCATAAAGTTCACAATTTTGGTTCAGTCGAATGAGCAATTACTGCCTGAACACCCCAGCCCTTTTCTTGACAGAGACTTTGTCAAGAGACATGGCCACAAGAAAAAGGCCATGTTGAAATACATCACACTCTGTGATGTCACAACAATGCTAAGCAGCCATTGGATGATGCATCATAATGTAAATGAATAGGTACACATAGGCTAAAAGACTCTGTCTATGATACAGAAGTGCAATTTTTAAACAGTAAAAAAGTCACGTTCAAAAACACCTATACAGTGTAGCAGCTATATGGTCCCAAATGAGGTTAGAAATTCCAGAAGCAATTGGGCGGTAGCTCCTTGTTGCACTGAGCTGAAATTGCAAACTGTATGAACTTTTGAATTCTCATGTGGATTACCTTTTTGGAGTTCCTATTAGGACTGCATGTTTATTGCATATGGGTGTTGGTTTGCAATAGAAAGTGTGCCCCTCTATTTGGGCAGGTTCCTGCAATAAGGCACAGTAAGTACCTTTTGTGTTTTCAGCTACTGGTTTGTTTGTGTGTCCCTCAAGTGCTATAACTTGTGGGTTCTTGCAGTTCTGAGAACACCTTTTGTCCTTCTTGTGTTGCCAGTAACACATGCCAACATTTATTCACAATAGTTTTAATGTCATTAAGCACATTATTGAAAGTGCTGACATAAACAGTCCTGTTGCTTGTATCTGCTTGCTTTTTTTCTGTTCTGTCATATAGAAGTATTGCTCTGTTTTGTCAAGTTTGCCTTGTCTTGTACCACCTGTATTGTTGATTCTTAGTATCTCCGATTCCTGACTCTCAGAAGTATATTGTTTGCTGCAGTTCTCTAATTTTGCTTTCTTGTGCTGTTTATCTTGACTCACAGAAGTTGTCTGCATGGTAAGTTTTCAGTAAGTCTCTGTAGCTGGAAATTTGTTGAGTGCAGTAAAGAATTCCTGTCCACATGGTTTCTGTATAATCTGTTGCACATCAGGTTATTGGACTTAAAATACTATATCTGTACAGAGAATAACCAACATTGTGATGTCTCACCCAGAATGTATATGAATGCCTGAGCATATATACTGTATGTCTATGCATTGCCTCAAAAAGTAATCTTTTTTTATTATTATTATTGTTGGTACTTGAATCTATCCAACTTTAAAACTCTGCTGTGTTATATTTTCTATTTTATTTGTTTTTCTTTTAAAGCTTAGTTTTTACTAAGGCTAAAATGTTATACCTGTATTAAACAGCATATATCAATTGTAGTACCCTGTATACATATTTTGTGCATATAAAAAACTCCAAAAACAAAAAGTTTAATTTATATATACTGTGGGCTGGATATTCAAACTGCGCCATTCATAGGCGCAAGCCCTTGCGCTGCACAAAATAGTTGCGCTGGGGTGTGTCCGGGGCGATATTCAAAGAAGTTGCGCTATTGAGCAAACCTTTGAATATCACCCCCAGCCATTATTACTGTGCATGGCGCAGGACCTTAAAGCACTGCAAGCTGGTAAAGTGGAGCATTCAACTATGGTGGCATTAAGTACCATTGCGCCCATGCGCAAAATCCGATATTCAAGGTGACATGCAAATGGGGCTATAATTCATGCAAGGCGCCAGGGGAGCCATTCGCATCTGATTATATTTGTTGCATACCATTGGCATGCAGGTGCACCGATCGAGGACTTGCGTCTGGCACCCTGCCAGGCAGCAGCCATCAGGGAAGGATGCCCCCTGCAGCAATCGCGGGCAAAAGAGTGTAAAAACCCCACCACCCCCACTGGCCTGATCATGGGCGCACGGCGTAAATACCCGCCTCACCAGCCCGATCGCGGGCAGCAATATATCTCCCCCAACACAGCCCTGGTGGTCCAGTGGACGATAAGCCCGATCGTGGGCTGAAGTAATTAAACACCCCCACCTCCCGATCATATCCCTGGTGGTCCAGTGGCCTGAAAATCCTGATCGTGGGATGTAGTTGTCACCCCAACACATCCCTGGTGACCTAGTGTCCCCCACCTCACCCACCCATGAAGCCCCACCACCTCGCTCCCCCCGCGGCGGCGGGCGGCAGCATCCACCCACCTGCCGCCCGCCGCCCGCCGGCTGACTGCCGGTAGGGCTACCAGCCCAGTGGTGCAGAGCAAGAGCCAATGGGTGCAGCCCATACCGTACCAGACAGTCCAGTTTTGTGAATGAATTTCATTCACAAAACTGGACTATCTTATGCGGTATGGCTGCCTGATTGGCTCTTGCTCTGCAATGAGCGTGCAGCTACGGCAGTCAGTCAGCAGGCGCGGGCAGCAGGCGGGTGGGATGCTGCCGCCCGCCGGCTGCGGGGAGCGGGGTGGTGGGGCTTCATGGTGGTGGGTGGGGACACTAGGTCACCAGGGATATGTTTGGGGGTTGCCAACTACATCCCGCAACTGGGATTTTCGGTCCACTGGACCACCAGGGATATGAGCGGGAGGTGGGGGTGTGTGTTTGAAAACTCCACCCCGCGATCGGGCTCATCGGTCCACTGGACCACCAGGGGTATATTCGGGAGGTGGGGGGGTGTTTCATTATGTCAGCCCGCGATCGGGCTTATCAGTCCACTGGACCACCAGGGATGTGTTGGGGTGGACACATTGCTGCCCGCGATCGGGCTGGTGAGGGGGGGCACAGAGAATGGGTTGAGTGCCAGCCACAGGTGGCAGCTGCTGTGTTGCGCCCTGCAATACAGCAGCTCACCTGTGGGTGGCCCTCGACTTAAGCCTTTTTTTTTGGGCTCAAAGTCCTGCAGGCCCAGGTTGTGAGTTGCACCTGTGCAACTCTGCACAACCCGGCTGAATATCGGGCTGTGCAGTTTATGCATGGTTCCTCCCCCTCCAGTTCAGCATGCATTCATTTGCATTGCGCTGTTGCTCAGCATGTTTTCTGTGGCGCAACTGCCTCCTGCTGAATATCGCAGAATGGAGCAAGTTCGGACTTGTGCAGGTACAACCCTATTGCGCATGGTCAACCCTTTTTTGAATATCTGGCCCTGTATATATATATATATATATATATATATATATATATATATGTATATATTATTTTCATAGTTTCATAGATTGTTATGAGTTCTGGAGACCACAGGCCTTTTGGAACTCACCACCTGAATTCAGGTGGGAAAGTATAAAGATCTAGCAAAGAAATTGTATCTTTTATTCCCCATAAAATGATCTAGCCTGTTTTTGAGCATTACCATGTTTGCACTATCCACTACTGTTTTTGGTAGTGCATTCCATGCTGATACAATTCTTTGGCAGTACCAGTCATTTCTTTTTTTGGTTCTATTTACTTCTCCCCTTAGTTTGTGATTATGGGTTCTGGTGTTAGTAATTCCGTTCTGCCTCACTAAGTCCTATTGTCTCCACCAAGTATTCATTTTTCACGGCCTTGATGTAAAACACAGGTCACCTCTTAAATGCCTGTATTGCATCGAGTGTAGACCAAGGTTTTCTAGCCTTTTCCCATAGTCTAAAGTCTGCATATTCTTTACTTTTTTAGTAATTCTTCTTATACTAGAAAACATGTCTCTGTTGTGTGGTAGGGCACAACACATGTAGGGAAGGGACTCTAGGGTAATCACACTGTAGTTACATGTTTGTTGCATGCAACTACATTGCAAGTGCAATGCAGTTACAGTGTAGTTCACTGACATTTAAAATAAAGTGTAACCAAGATTTTTTTGGTATCCCTTCAGATTAACAAGATGGTGTAAATGAAGTGACACCAGGTTAGCACACACAGTACTTGTAAAAAGTATTATTGCTTGTTCTGAAACTTTTCTGCGCTCACACAAATCCATAAATATGTCAGCATAAGATGGGTCATAGGGGCTCCAACACTGTTCCTTTTGTTTGCAAAAATACTGGTTTTTATATCTAAAATATTATTTCCCCAACACAAATTCTGGCATTTCTACAATATATTGATTGGGTGTTTTTTCTTTGTTTTTCTCTCTAGAGCTTCTGCCAATGTCTTCCTGTGGGGTATATATTTATTTAAAGTAAAATTGTAAGATTCCCACTTGCATTTCACTGTTCGAACAAACATGTTATAAATATACATATTCGGCATACCTTGTTGTTGTATATTGATGCTAAATGTAGAAATTAACTTTTATATGCCCCGAAATCCCAGAAGTGTGATGTATGTGCTACTGCAGGCTTCTATGAGGCAGAACATTGCAGACTGTGTCGAGAGACTTTGCGTGTGATGTCTCGCCAGGGAGCTCTCTCAGCAACATGGCCGAAGTAATCTCAGACAGCAAGCAGTGTGGTACAATTTCTGAGGATAGTTCTTTCTCTGGTGACTCTGAAACTGAGTACAGAGATGCGGAGCATCATCTCTCAGTTCTGGATCCATATCGTGATGATCCGTATGAATCTGATGTGTCCTCAGGTGATGATTCGGGCAGTTACTCCAACGGTGATTCAGAAGTTGACCCAGAGGCATATGGTGGAGATGGATGGCTGCAGCACAACTGGTACAGTGTCATTGACTATTACTGCCTATGATTCCTCACCTTCAATCTTTATTTAAAACCACAGTGTTCAATATAAGCAGCGTTTAGATGCCTGAAATGTGCATGTTTGCCTATCAGTGGCATGTTTTTTGCTTTTTCTGTGGCTCAATATGTAATATCACACAGCAACTGTGATAATGGTGAATGCATTTCTGGGAAGTTGTTCTGTAATTCAAGTGTGCATTCTGGGTTGGTATGGTCACTTATAATTGTGAATGTGGTTTTACTGTAAATCAGTGGGGATCACAGGGAGTATCCAGTGAGCACTGTGGTCACTACAGTGATTGCCTGGTGCCACTTGTCCATGTACTGATGTTGGCATGCTATACCCAGCCCCCCACACCCTTTCCATGATGAGTGTGCTACTGTCTCATAAGCAATACATGTGTATTGTGATACCAGTGTGTCCCTTGGAATTGTAATAAGCATACAGCTCCACAACTGTATTGTAGCATGGTCCACAAATACCAGTGCTGCTGTACTATGTATTACACCACATCTTCAGTCTGTTATGTAATAACAGGTAGCCAAACTACCTATATGCACTCTGTGATGTGATACATAGGTGTGGTGCCTCCCCCAATACCTCCCAGTCAGTATGCAGTGTGTTGTTATTACTACCATGTATGAAAAGATCTATCTCAACCCTTATAAGATAATACGATTTAAACATGACTCACGCGTGTATACCTGTGTGGTCCAGCCCCCTTACCTCCCTAAGAACACACCTGTGAAGCCAGTTTGGTGCGTTGTAAGAAAACGGCATTTGTGTTTAATGGCAGCGGCTTGCTACCTGGTTTTCTTTTAAATCATTAAGCGCTTCCAACCTTAAATACGGGAAAGCTGGTAAGGATTATAGTAACTGATTCTTTGTATGCTTCATATTTTAGAAGCAGCATTTAAAAAGATTTGTTGTATTCTCTTTAGGGTTAAATGTTGAGAGCAGGCTCGTGCAGATATGATATCATCTATCTTTTATAGGTATAGTTTTTGTATATTATAACTTTTTTCTCAGACTGCCCTAATATGTTTGAATACTGGCTGATTACGATTTGGACATGTTTGTTTTTAGGCAGAGACAGTTCGGTTGAGTTGTGGCTTTTTATATGATGAGCTCTCGCATACAAGGGCTTTATAAATAAGTAAGCAGCCCATTTTGAGCATTCGTACTATTAAAATTATTATAAATTTCTCACATTAATTTAGACATTTATATTTTCTATAGGGGATATCTGGCTATTTTCAAATGCACGTAAAGGGTTACCCCCCCCCCCCCAATTTGAAGGAGCAAGCCGCAGACATTATAACCTTCGCCTTCAGGACATTTTAATATGTTTAGAGGTTTGTTCCACCTATTAAAAATGTAATTATTTTTGACTAAGTGATAATATGATATAATTCATTATATATATAAAAAATACAAGACAACAATATTCTAATATATAGTTTTTTGTTTTTTACACTTCTGTTTACAGAATAAGCTCCAAGTCTGATGAAGGAACTATGAGTTCTTAAACGTTACAATTAAATTTGGAGTGGCACAAGTATATTTGGAGTGTTGTTACAAGACATATATTTATATGTTTTTCATGCATTATTAAAGTATGAAATTTATTTTTGAGTCATGTTTAAATCGTATTATCTTATAAGGGTTGAGATAGATCTTTTCATACAAGTTTGTTGATTCTCCCACATCTAGTTCCCCTTTCTAATAATTTTTCAAAGGAACCTTGGGAAACTCAAAACATTTTTAGATTTTGTTATTACTACCAGTCATGTTTTTTGCCAGCATTAGCAGCACATGTGTCATACAGGGCACAGGACTTCTGTCCACACCAGTGACCACAAGTGTATGTCCAATTATTTGTTTGTTCACTGTTGAGGCTTCTTCATGACATGTTGTCAGTGACAGTACAGACTGTTGATAGTTTTTGTCACTCAAGGTTTGACTCCCTCATGTTCACAAAGGTTGAAAGTGAATAGGAATTATGTAACCTTTTGTGGTACACTGGTAAACGGGATTTGTATTTCTAGGTATTGCATTGTTTTGGTGGGGTGTACATACCATGAGGAACATGAATGTGTGGCAAACATTTACTGTCTATTTGGTGCATTCTGATTCTGTACTTTATAAAGTGTGCTGTATTGCTGTCTGTGTTATGTACATACTGTAGATGGTGTGTACTGGTTCTTGTTGAGTCTGACTTATGCTGTTATCACTTTTGGTTTTTTACTGCTTTTTGTGGGTTCTACAGCTGTAAGCTGCAGAAGCTGTCAGTCATTCCACCATCAGACTTATGTTCCAGAACAGTTGTGTCACAGCCACAATGATGTTGTGACACAACTGCTATTGAACATTGTAACTGCGATGTTTGCTAGCACCTGACACAATATGTTGTGTGTGGTGCATGTCTACGTCACTGGGAATAGTGTTCCTCAATGAGGTCTGCTGTGTGGTGCGTCACAGGAACTGAAACTCATCAGGGATACTCGATATCACCACTGTGTGATGCAGATCATTAGTGCTGGTAATTTTAACAGCATCAATTATCGGATGCAACTGTTGTTACACTATATTAATAGTGGTATGAAGAGTAATGTCATCCCCTGTTTTTTTGGTGGTGCCTCTGAGTGCACCCCAGCTTGATTGTCCTTCGCCAGCTACCACCCCATACTCCCAAGATAACTGGATGTATCCTTTACTTTTGTGTGAGTCCTCCCTTTCGGAAACAATATATATTTCCAGCTGTTTCTTTTGCCCTGTGTGCTGCTGGCATTGTTCCCAGTTATTCTGTGTTATCTGTGGTGGTGAGTTTCCAGGAACTCTCATCCAGTTGTTTTGGCACTTTTTGGTCCATGATCATTAAGTTGTTATGCTTGTGTGGGTCACTTTATTTTTATTTCATTTTTTTATTTTATTTTTTGGTTGGGCGTGTGGTAAGCATGTCAATGCATCATGTCCTCCAACCACGCATTGACTCTGCCCAGTGTTTCTCAACCAGACCATGCACAACCCCTGGGAGGGAATCATTGAGTGAATACCGGCAAATCCACTCCCTAAATGTCTCTGCTCCTGGTATCTGTTCTCTGTGTGTGAATTTAGGTTGACAGTGTGTTCAGCTAACCAGTTCACTGAATGCCATCTTGCAGGCCTCAGTTACTGTTTCACTAAATAAATGTCCTGCAGAATGATATTGTGTGACATGTGGTAACATATTTTTGACAGTAAAATTATAAACAGTTTGTATGTTACCTGTTTTGTGGGTGGCTATAGGTTTACATTAATATGTGCTGCCCTAGCACTGTATCCTCATGGCACATCAGACTTCATCATTACTTTTGCTTATTGCTATGAGTCATTGGAATATGCCTTATTATCACACCTGTGCTGCCAAGGATGACCTACCTTCATTTCATGTTGTTGTGATTGTAATGTTTTTTGTTTATGTTACTGTCGCACTTTGTTTGACTGTGTGTTTCTCCTTATGTCTGCTACTGTCTATAGGTTTTCATGTTGTCTCATGACATTCTAGTTATTAATACTAACCTTTGTATATTTTTCCAGTGTCAAACGGGAAGGGCCTTGCCGTGGTGACACTGCTTTTCACTAAAACTTTCTGGAAAGAATTTAGTGCTGTGTAGTTTCAGATAATTTTGAAGATCATCTGTCGCTGTCCTTCATGCCATGTGTGCTGAGTTGAAGAGGTAAAGAACTGTATATATGTGGTAAATATGTTACATGAATCTGCAATTGTTATGTCACCTAGCTGTCCCAGTGGTGTTGATGGTTAAGGCACCTGCTCTTTACCTCTTGCCACACTGGTGACCTGTGTTTGTGCTGCAGGTGGTCTGCCGTGGCTCACTTGTGCAGCTGGAGGATTGACTGTCCATGGGACACCTGTCCTCTCCTTGGGAGGGGTGGGGACAGAGTCTGCAGCTTGCTGCACCCCTAGCGTTGGTTGTGGGCTTGTGCAATAGACCCACAGATGTAGGTGGCACATGTGGGGCAGATGACAGTAGTGCTTCACTTTGAATATGCTTGTCCAATGGCGTCTGGGGATGGGAAGAAACTGAGGGTAAAGTAATGCCAGGCATGATGATGCCTGGCCCCTCAGAGCTGCCACACCAGGAAAGCTACCACATCTCTACAGGCCCTCAGGTGAGTCCTGTGGATACTGGAGTGATGTGGCTGAGTGGGACAGGGGAAGGTGGCTGGTTGGGAGTAGTGAACAGAAATTTTGAAAAAAAAAGTAATGCTACCTGTGGTTTGCATGTCCCACACTGTCTGATTACAAAGTCTCTTAACAATTTGTATTTCTTCTTAACAGGTGCACATGTGGGAACTGTCACATCATGGAGGACAAGCTGGAATGTCTGTGCTGCATGGAGATTGATCGAATGACCTATCGAAGAGAGGATGCGGAGGTGCAATGTATCACACATCATCCAGGATTCAAAAATGTGGTGCTTGACCCGTATGTGCTCCAAACCGCATACTATATAGTTATCAACAGCGTTACAATGGTGACAATGCCCCACCAGGGATATATGAGTAAGTACACGTAGTGTCAAAGGTAGTGGAAAAGGAACATACTAATGCATTAATGCACAATATGTATTAGTTTTCACGCAGGAAGAGGAAGGTGAGGGTCCACTGTATAAACCAGAATGTGAAGATAGGCATTCAATACTGCATTGAAGTTGTACACACCTACAAGTACTTTGCATAGTAAAGATGAATAAGGTCATGGTATGAGAACAAATGCACACTTGAAGATTTAATAACTTTAGGGTGGCTTCTGGCAACAATAGTAGCAGGACAATTCTGCTGGTATGAATAAACCTTACAGGTACAGGATTACTGTAGGTGGGCTGTTGTGGTAACCCTCCACGTATAAAAAGGGGATCAAACAGCTCATTGGTAACTATGCCCCTAAATGTCTGATTGCAATGCAGTGTATACTTTAGTAATAACAGTGACTGGAAATGGCAGTGTAGCTTCTTCAGGCTACTGTGCAGCACAGGAAGCAAGTATGCATTGTTGGGCACACTAAAATACTAGAAGAATAGGCCTGATGGTCTTTCATATATGCTCGATAGTCAGCACCCACACTGGACGACATTTTGCTGCCCCCACTACACAAGGTTTGACTGACATGATCTTACAGGGATGAAGCCATGCAGTCTATCATCCAGGTAACCCATCTAATCTAGCTTCCCCCAAGCCTTTCCTTGAAAATACCCTCCATCACGATGCCCACCACAGATGTCAGGCTAAGGGTCCTGTAGTTCCCCATCTCCTCTCTTGATCTACCCTTGTGGATAGGCACGATATGTGCCACCCTCCAGTTATGGTGTACCCACCCTGTCTGCAGTGAGATGTTGAGAAGCTGTGCCCTGGGGTGCCGTCAGGACATCTGCCAACTCCATCAGCACACTTGGATGCAGTTCATTCTGCCACAGAGCTTTCTCTGTCTTTAGGGACCTGAGAGCTTCCCTCACCCTATCAACTGTGATTTCAACCCCCCCCCCCTTTTCTGTCTGTTCTTCCTGCTCCCTCACCTCATGGGGCTGGTCCCTCACCATCCCTAGACTCGGCTGGGCTCCCTGCCTGTAAGGCTGCTGCCTCTTTCACAGGTTCACTATCTCTCCCATCAAGATGTGTGGCCACCCCATCTCCCCTCTGGTAAAAAGTTAGTCAAAGTACTCATTTAGTACCAAGGCCGTCTCGCCCGAGTACTGTAGCCATCCATCCCATCCTAATCCTGCTAATCTGCCCCCTCACTTTCATTTTTTCCAGTATATATCTAAAGAACCCCTTCGCCCCACTCCTGATTCTCCTGGCCAAGTGCTGGTCCTTCCTCACCTTCGCCAATTTTACCACCCTGGTGACCCTTCATCAATTAATACTCCCCCTGATCCCTTTCTGTCCTTGAGCGCTTGAAGAACCTAAAGGCAGCCTTCTTTTCCCTCACAACCTCCTGATCCTCATAGGTCCACAGACATAGTTTTCTGGCCCTACTGAATTTGTGCCTCACCCTTGCACAATACTTGGTAGCCACCTGTACCCTCCTCCTAATGATCTCCCAGCTACTGTCAGCATCCATGCTGGGCCTTATCTCATCCACACTCCTTCCAATGCCCCTGAATTCTGCAAACCTAAAGTCAGTTACCACCATCTTTCTGCATTTTTCATCCACTCTATGTCCACAAAAAAATAGAACATGGCATGATCACTCCCTGCCAATGGGTCACTCACCTTCTGGAGCCTAATCTGGTCACTGTCCACTAGGACCATGTCCAGTATCCAGTCCTCCATAGTCAGCTACCCCACCCGCTGGATTAAAAATGCATCCTGAAAGACATCCAGCAATCTCTGCTCCCTGGCCACTGGGGATATCATAGTCCTTGGCCATCCCAGGCATCTTTACGTCCTCATCACCACTACCCCTCCCTTGCCCCATCTACAGTGTCCCACAATATTTGTCACCAGGCTCTTTTCAAGATCCTTTACCATAGTGGGTTGGTCTGCATACCACCCCTACTTTTACTGTCTTACTCCCTGTGTTTGCAGGGTGACCCAAATCATCTCCACGTCCCCTCCACCTCCCCCATCTCTCCAATACCGATGCCATTTTTGACCATCAGTGGTACCCCCCCTCTTTTCTCCCCCCATCTTTCCTGAACATTGCGTAGCCTTCCAGGTTTAGGTCCCAGTTCTGCCCTTTGGTGGCCCAAGTCTCAGTGACAGCTGCCACATCCACTGCCCCATTCACTAGCATTGCCTGTAGCTCAGTCATCTTACTGCCTGAGCTCCTGGCATTGATGAGGACCACCCTCTACTCCTTTCCCCTCTTACCATCTCCAACCCTTGTGGTCCTGTGTGGCCTCCTGTCCTCCCCCCCCCCCACATGCCCTGCTCATTATCCTTTCACTGTTTCCTCCATCCCTTGGGTGCTGTAACCAAGTAGTTTTTGGCCCTCCTGGAACAACCCCTCCTTCCACCCCCACCAAAGTTCAAACCCTACCTTTCACGGAAGAATCCAGCTAGTTTCAGCTTTACAATTTACACCCTTCCAAATTGGATGCAGATTTCCCTAGTGTACAACCCCTTATTCTTCCACATTGCCCCAGTCCCCCACAAGCCCATACCCCCTAGCCTCACACCACTCCCTGAGCCACTGGTTCAATACTGTAATTTGTTTGCTTGTTCTCCACAGTATCCCTTGGCAGTGGCAGGATTTCCTTGAAAGAGACTGAGCATCCTATGGAATGGCAAATCCTGGTTAGCTGCTGAAACCTTGCCTGTATCTCTAATTCATTATGTCCCTCTATGTCATTTGTGCCCAGGTACACCAGGATGCCTGTGGAATATTGACATTGCTTTGACACTGAGTATACCAGTAATTTGGCCTTGTGCACCATCAGGCCATGGTTACATTTGGTCATAACCGGAGAGCTTTGACCCTCCCCCTGCCACTTCCACTGTATACCCATGATCATGGAATCCCTCTACAGGAGCACTTTTACCTCCCCTTGCCTCCGTGTTCACCCACAAGTTACCAATCTTGTCATGCCCGTCCTTGTCCTTTTTTCATGGCCTCACCCCCAGCCAGATTCTTGCACACCCCACAATCTGGGTGTCATATGCAGCCCTCTCCCTCTTGTCCCTGTCCTCTCCCCCTGTAATCTGGTGGTGGACAATGCCCTCTCCCTTTTGTCCATGGACACCCCTTCCAGCCCTATACCCCCACACGAGTATCCTTCTTGCATCCCTATCCCCCTTGACCCCACCCTTTACTGGCCCATATGACCCATCTGCTGAACTAGCCTCTCTCTTACTCCCTTCCGTCCGGTCTACATTTGGCTCCTCCCTGTCTGCCATAGCCCCCTGGCAGAAACCTTCAGCACCCCCAATTGCAGCAGCCACCCCCCTGTTCACCTGATCCTCTTACATGCCCTGCCCCCCACCATCCCCATAGCCTGTCCAGATCATCTGATAAGCACCTCCACGTACTATCACTCCATGCCCCCCTGCTCCTCCTGATTTCATGGCCCCTCCTCTTGTCTCCTTCTCTATTGTCCTCCTTATCCACCCATGTCCTGGCTGCATCATCCACTGACGCTCCCCTCTTCTTGTACCACATGTACTGGGTTACAATGGTTGCTAAGCCTAATGCCAGTCCCCAAAATTCCCCAACCGGTCCACCCATCTCGGTTCCCTCTGGACAAACCCAAACATCTGCCTGCTTATTTGGAAGTTTATGCCTTTTGGGCCACCTGTAACTGAGACTCCATGTTCCCCCTGGGTGCCCACCTTCGCTCCTCTCCCTAGGCCACAGATCTTAGTACCTGGTGTGACTACGTAGGTGACTCCCTGCCCCCTACTTCTCCCACCCCTCCATATCTCCCTCCCATTCCCCCACCTGCCTCCTAACCCCCTCAATCTCCTCACTAAACTGTGCTAGCTGGTAGCACACTGGGCATCTCCTGAACTTCCAAGCCCAGTCAAGTACCATGGCCTCCCCACACCCTGCGCACCCTACCGCCCTACCAATGATTCCTGCACTTGTGATATGTGGCCCCATCACCATCATATCAACTGTTTATGACAGAAAACCCAGAATCCAATGCAAAAGCCTCGGCCTTAGTTATACCTGGGTGCCACCGGAGACGTTACAGATACAAACCACCATCCACCAAGCAAGAACCGAGATAAAACTGGGTTCCCCAACATCCAGACCTGCAAGATGTTACACATAGACACCCCCCCCAGCATGCAATGTGCCAGTCACAACTGTAGTTTTCCAGTGTCCAAGCTACAAGTCCAAACCCCAAGTTCAACCCACTCCTATACCCTGATTCCACCCCCGCTGCCTATATCATTGAGGTCAGGGTTGGGGATGTGGTTGGGTGCTAGGAAACAATTACAGCTTCTTCATGATCTTATTATAGTCAAGGCTGCTGGGCTTGCCCTTTTACAGCCCAGCTGTGAGTTCAAATTTTGGATCCATGCGCACTGAGTGTGCCTCCTCACTCTCTCTCTCTCTCTGTCTTGCAGCCTCTCCTCGCTCCCTGGCTCCTGCAGCTACTCCCCCCACTGATGTGGCCAGTGGCTTCTCCTCCTTGCCACTGATGCTGCCAGCAGTCCCACAGCTCAGCACCACCAATGCGGCCTCCACTCACCAGCTCCTGCAGCTGCTCTCACCACCCATGTGGCCACCAGCAATTACTGCTCCTCCATGCTCTTGTGAAGTGGTATAAATGTGAATGATGTGCTGGACTTGTTCAATTGGCAAGTTGATTTCTGGAGCAGTGCATTTGCAGTAAGTAGATGTTATACAGGGAATTCCACAGTTTCACAGAGTGAGATGTGCAGTGTGGTACTGGGAAGTAAGGTTGATAACTTGATTGTAGATATGTTGACAAATATATAACAGATTGCACTGGTAAACCTGACAGTGTTAAAGCCCCACCCCCCTGGCAAGGCTCTGGGATGCATCCTGCCCCTACACCTGTACCAGCCTCTCTTGAACCCATCCACAGTTGTAACAGCCACATACTTAATGGGCAATGTATTCCAGGCTTCCACCACCCTCTCAGTGAAATAGCATCTCCTTGTTTCCCCCCTTAGTCTCCCACTGACCAGCCTCGTTGCATGATGAAGAGCATACTGTTTACCTCTGTGGCATCTGGGTGGTGTCAACACAGTACTGCCATCTCTGTTCTTCCCCACATACAGTTTACAAGCCATGTATGCACACTCAGTTGTTGTAGCACAGTGCTGACACTCGTGGTCATACTGACGGTAAAGTACAATATGTAAATGAGCTACTGCTGTGCCTGACAAACAGTAGCAATGTGCTTTTGTGTTTCTATACAGGAAATATTGATGCACCACATATCGACAACTAGTACATTGGGTGTGGGTTTACTTGGGCAAGGACGTTCATGTAGCCCTACCTACCTGTGCAGTGCAGAAGATATGGGACTGCTACCCCAATAAGCCTGGTGTTGCATACACACATTTCAAACCAGAAAGAATCATGCCACCTTGAATCATCATTGCAATTATGTGTCATGTTGCCCTTTCATTTATGCTGTCATTTCACTGAGTAAGGCATCAGTAATGTGTAACCATTCCAGTGTACATAGTCAAACTCATTTTTGTAACAGTTAGTTGACGTTACACAATGATACTGCTGAAATAAAGCTGACTTCACGTGAGCTAAAAATGAAGTCAATGGCTAGTCTGTACTTCACGCATGCATATGTTTATTTTAGAAATGCCCCAGGACAGGCACGGATCAGTTATTCAAGAACAATTGTCTCTCATGTGCAGGCACACATTACAAACCAAACAATACCAACATATTTCAACCCTTGCTTTTTTAAAGGAAATCAGAAGTCAATATCCATTAAACTTACTTGGTTGTGGCATGGCGCACAGGCTCAACGTCCAACCACCAGTCATACTTTTACAGTAATTAATTATGGAGTTAATTCAATGGTGCATAAGCTTCTTCCCCATAAGTACGTCACAGTCTGTAATTGTATTCTGGTTGAGGCAGCATTAGACAGCGAAGCACAAATGTATTGTGCCTGTAATGGGACATTTACAGCGTCACACCACAAGGTGATTACTATATGTTTCACTGTGCAAACATGGACATATGGACAGCAGCCTTGAATGTAGGTTGATTACAATGGTGATGGACTACATAGAAGCAATACAGGGGATGCTGTAAGTGGAGGGCAGGAAGATGGGTGTGGGGAAGGCAAATGTATGGAAACTGCTCACCATGAATGGTCTGAGACTGGAGGATGAAATCAGTGACTTACATGCTTGCATGGTGGAGAGGGTGGTGGGAATGGCAGCCATCACAGAAAGAGGGGCCACCCAATACCATGCCTGGGACATATTCATGTTACGGAACACAATATCCCACATGGATTCAGGAAAACGAGAAGGGGGACAGTAGTATCATACGTGATGGAGGGCCCAAATTGCATTGGGGCAGAGGGAGAAACACAGTTTAGTTTAGTTTATTGTTCTAGGAATTACTACCTTTGAGCCAGAGGCTCTTTTACAAAGGTTCCACGTCAATTAGGTACAGTACGAAAAAGGTTACATAGATAACACAACAATTTGTGTTGTGTCAAGAGCAAGAAAACATATACAAATACATATCAAATCATTTGTGCAAAAGGACATGAGATATCAATAATCACATTATTATTACAAGAAAGAGTCATGCCAGATTAGGAGAAACAAATAGGGAAAAATTCCAGAACAGAGGGTAAGTGAAAGGTGTGGGAGCAGACAATAGCAGGAGAAAAGGTTTCCCAAACATGTCTTTGTCAAATAACCGAACAGGGTGGGTAGTGAGAAGAGGTTTAATCAGGGCAGTCACAGGAGCTGGAGGTGGCAAGGTGAGAGAACAGCCTTGATTTGAAAATACCTAGAGAGGTGGAGGCAGTAATATGAGTGCTGATGGCATTTAGCCAGCTGGGGGCACGATAGGCAAATGATCTTTGTCCCTGAGAAGTCCGGCATAGGGGGACTTGGAGAGGCTGGTGTTCTGATCTTCTGGTAAAATGGGTGCTAGCGCTCGGGCATAACAGGTCTTGGAAACAGGGTGGAGTGAGGCCCAGAGTGGATTTTTTTGCCATCAGGCAGGTAAGGTACTTTATCCGGTTTGAGAGTTGCAACCAACCTGAGTCAGCATAGAGTTCACATGTGTGGGTACGTCGATGTGCACCAGTGAGCAGCCGACAGGCCTTATTTAGGGATGTTGTAATGCGACTAAGTACTGTAGTAGTGGCAGATCTGTATATAACTAAGCCATAGTCAACGACTGAGATGATAGAGGATTGGATGGTAATCCTCAGTGCAGAATGGGTAAGAAGCTGTCGGTTCCGATACAGAATCCCAATTCGCTGATTAATAGTTTTTGCTGTACTATCAATGTGAGTTGCAAAGGTTAGGCCTTGATCAAAGTTGATTCCAAGATATTTGAAAATTGGCACTTGTTCAAGGGTATTTCCAAGGTATGTATTAATGGTGAGTGGGACTTGCCGTTTCTTGTTTTGCGAGTTAGAGAAGAGCATGGATTTAGTTTTTTTGTGGTTTAGAACCAGCTTATGTTCAAGGAACCACATCTCAACTTTGGAAAAAGCATGCTGAAGGTTGAGGCGTAAGAGGTTCGGATCTTTATGAGTGGCAAGAATCACGGCATCATCGGCATAGAGGATTATTTGTTCAGGGCAGGACCACAGTCCTTATAGGTGCTAATTTAGGATTACAGAAATACAGTCCGATTCCTCTCTGGATGAGAGTGTTGTGCAGGTGACCCTCACAGACAGAAGATATGGACAGGGAATTTGCAAGGCAGATGATAAGGACATTGAGGAAGGGGAGTATGCTGGTTGTTGGCAACTTTAACCTGCTGGGAATAGATTTATGTACCACAGCCACCAGAGAGCATGTACTGCTGGATGCCTTTCAGGGAAGATTCCTGACACAGGTGGTCAGGGAACCAACACAGGTGTGGGACACCCTGGACCTAGTGCTCACAAATGTGGAGTTTTAGTGGGATATCAAGGTGGATGAACCACTTTTACAAGTTGATTATGAGCAACGAGGGTGTGTCATCTAACTCGAACGTGCTGAATTTCCAGCGTGAAGATATTTTCAAAGATGGGGGAGGTAGTGAGTTGGTACCTGTCAAGGATCCAGCCTAGTATGGACATGGAACAGAGATGGGAGCTCATGAGGAAGGGTATGTTAGAAGCTACCAATTCCTACAAGAGGCAGCAATGCACTAGTGAGGTCTGGGGGTTGCCAGATCAATGCGTTACAAAAATGATGTCTTTCTGTGAACACATGTGAGCCATTCACATCAGGTTGACATCTTCCACCTGAACTAAGGTTAAAAAGTAACTTGGGTTTTGCATGTAGCCATTGGCCACATAAATGCTAGCAGTAAGTATATCACACATGAAGATGTAATGGTGATGTGGTGTTCTGTTATTTCCAACTTACACAGTTTATCACATTGTGTCATGATTCTTATATGACCATGACTTGCCACAGTGTGAATCCTTCAGATAAGCAGAGTTGGATGATGAATCTTTTATGATGGGGCAAACAGCAGAGGTACAATTCATTACCTTCCAACCACCATCCAACCCACCTTGTGCCCCTATACCGTTACAGATTTTCAGCCATGCAAAATTTCTGTACTGAAGAGCAACAAAAACAGCTCCTCCATGAAAACACGTGCTTGAGTCAACACTAAAGTCCATGAAGGGCAAAACTCAGCACTCTGTAGTTGGCGTATATACCAGGCATGTTTTTATTGAAATATTTAGACACCTAAATATTTCAATAAAAACATGCCTGGTAGATACGCCAACTACAGAGTGCTAAAATTTCTGTACTACATGATTCTGTAATATAAACAGGCAGATGCAGCATCTATCACATAAACAGTACTGTTGGATAAACCTATCACATATGGGAATATGACTTTTCCAGCTCTGTTCCTTTTTGGGTGTATTATTTACATGAACTATTTATTAATGGTTTGAATATTTAATTGAATCATTAGTACACTGGTTGTATGGGTTTAAGGTGCACACTGATTATCTATTTGTGACCAAGACTTGCCGTGCTCTGGTCACAAATCAGAGGACATGACCTGTTCGGCCTGTCCCCTTTTTTATCAGTAGTTCATTTTCCTGTCATAATTGCAATTCCTTGTCTTTTTCTGTATTTTTTCAACAAGTGTTTTGGTAGCTTGCCATTAGTGCTGTCTTTTGAATTAAGTGCTATGTCCCTTTAATTCCTACTCCATTTAAGAGAAGTGATACGGAGATTCGTCATGCTCTGAAGAAGACCACGGATTGGTCAATACGTAAGTGTGATGTAGAGCTCACTACGTGATTCCCATATGGAGACTCCACGGCATGTGTGACGTGTGGTGTTTTCAAAAGTATTTTTAGTTTTTGGAGTTGTGCATTCCGCTTTTCAACAAGCTAAATTATTTTGAGCAGCAGCTGAAGCTGGAAGATTTGCACGCATTCTCCATTCCTCAGAACATTGAGTATAATCAGTGTCGGCGCCATTCATACACACGCTATCTTGCAGTGATTCTTCAACTTTTCTCCTGAACTGCCTTTTCTGTATGGACTTGGGTGCATTAGCATGGTGAAATAGAAATTTTGGTGAGACCAAACCTTTTTATTCGTTCTGTCACTATTTGAATGTTAATTAAAATATTTTGCTGACCCCACACCATTCTGGTATGTGTTTGCAAGAATGGAATACATGTAAAAATCTTTTGGAACCCATGTGGCTGGAATGTGTTCTCCCCTGTTTTCTACTTTTTTTGTTTTGAGAGGTTCATTACCTCCCCTGTATCTTTCATAAAGGAGTGTGTGTTTTCTACTATTTTATGTGGTGATTAGCATAAATGGATACGAGTATCAGAATGGAACTGATACCCACAACTATTGGTCTCCCTGATGGATTCTCCAAATAGTGCATAGTAGTGTATTTTAGGGTGGGTCTAGATTATTGGTATCTGGGAGCTGGGAAAATGGAGAGAGTAGGAGGAGAAGGGTACAAATGGGAAAAGTAAGTTAAACTGGTAAGAGGGAAGGGATGGTACCAGAATTTAGAAATGAAGAAAGCACCATGGGAGAGACACTGAGAGGTTAAAGGGAGGAGGGAGAGGTGTTGGCAATACTTACAGTGATGGGTGAGGGTTGGGGAGATAGTGACAAAGTGGCAGGAGTGTAAAAGAATGTCCAGTCTGGCAAGGGTGGATAAAGAAACCCCTCAATATACCACATCCATGTAGTCATATCATGGTAGGATCCTCTTGACCACGATCTCCACCACACTGGGATTAGAAGACAGAATTTTTTCCTGCAAAGGGCTTCTTATTTTATTTACAATTGACTGATTGATTGATTTAAAGGTTTAACCAGGAAAGACATACTGAACTGAGAACAACTCATTTCCAGATGCATCCTGGGGGAAAGGGGAGAATGAGACAGCTAAACAATAAACTGATGAAAAAAAGAAGTCAGTTACAGTCATATAGTGATACATGCCGGTGTCACTGTAGATATTTGAAGCAGGGGATGATTTTAATGGGAGTTCCGTCAAGAGGTGTAAAAACTTGGGAACCAGCTGAGCCTATTGAGCCATTGGTAAGGGCCAAAAATCAGGGTGACTGTTTTTTTGGCATTCAGTAAGAGCTGGTTTGCACTAGAGCAGTGTTGGATGCTGTTAAAATATCACTGTAATGTCTGCTGCAGCAGGGGGTGGAGCCATGAAGTAAGTAAATAAACCTTATTTATTGAGCAACCAATCCCTTGGACTCGGGGTGCTGCACAACAGTGATGTTTTGTGTTCTCAGCAGAAATGTGGATATTTTCTGAGACTCAGGCTGTGGGGAGGTCATTGAGAAAAATGTAAGACTATATGCCCCATAACAGAACCTTGAGACACACCAGAGTTAATTGGGAGGAGCTTGGTGAGGGGCTTTCTTACTTGAACAGACTGGCTGTGTCTGCAGAGGCAGGATTGAAACCAGTCAAGCACAGATTGATGACCCAGCACATTTGAATTTATTAACAGAGTATCCAGAAACCACCTGCCATCCCACAAATGTTTTGGGCTGTCATTTCCTCTACCTCAGGGTGGACAGGTGTCTACAATGTTAACATCTAATTCATATAACTCGCAAGCAACATATATTTATAGATTGTTTTCTTTTTCTAAATTAAAAAAACTCATTTATGTTAAACCCTGCATTCCTCACCAAACCAAATTGATAATATGTATGGCTTTTTTCCTTTTAAAGACTCAGTCAAATAATCACATATTCCTTCTGTTGTATATAAAGACAGACATCATTAGAATAAAATAAACAATACCTTGAAGCTGATTCCTGTTTTTTTATACATACCAATTTCTTTTAAATTACTCTGAAATATTTTACTGCCATTTCTATCACATGAACATTACATGTGCTTTCTCACATTCCCATTTTCTATTTGGAATCTACCTCTTGTGGTTCTGTCAGATTACAAAATGAAACTAATCTACTGTTTTAGTTATCTCGATCTTAGTCATGACTGTTTTATAGCGATTTACATTTACTTGGAAAACCCCTGAATTTCATATTCATACCCCCAGGAAAATTAATCTGTCATATACAAATCAGAGTCATGAAGTCCCTGATGGAACCCACCCCATATCAAATTACTGTACTGCAGTTTAGTCTGGTGGTAATTCTGAAACACTCACCACTGAAGAGCACTCAGTAGTGCGGCTCCCAGGACCAACCTCTCTTGGGAGCAGTTCTGCCACTACCATAGGAATAGAGTTGAGAAGATGGACTCCAATCTTCCTCTGCCTGGAAGATTTCTATGTTTCTAAGAAATGACTAACTGAAAACACACAAAACGTTAAGTAATACACCATCTATTGTAATACAGGCCTGATGGCCCAAACAGACAGCAGAATGAGAGGGACTCACGTGTGCAGGGGCAGGACAGTGTCCAGTTCAGTTTGTGACTTGAGGTGAGCCATGAGAACTCTGCAAAACTGTAAAGGTAGGCTAAAGCAGGTAGAGGCTGCACAGGAATTACATGTAAAATCCTATAGCTATTAGGAGCATAGGCAACCCCACGTTGACCCCAAGTCCATGCTAAATTTAATATTTTTGGTCTGGTTTCTGCAAATCCTTTAAATGGTCTCATTCTGTCTATGATTTATTGATCCTATCCTAAAAGAACAGGTCATCTCTGCCATCTTTGTCAGTCTTGTCAAGGCTGCTACTTGTCAGATGGGTTTTTGTCAGTCCAAGAACAGAAGGTGATACCCTTTTTTCATCCTCTTTCTATCCTCCCACATGCCTTTCTAGGCTGTATCCAAAGCCCAATCCTGTTTTCCATCTTGCTAAATGACATCCAGTCAGTATTTTGCTCCTCATACATTCACAGGTATGCAGATGGAACAGTCATTTTTGCCTCAGATGCCTTACTCCTTGAGCTGGAAATGTTCTTGCAACAGGACCGATGATGTTCACTGCTGATATCTCTCACACCATGGTTATTTATACATGTGGCCCCTCAGAGACATTTGAAGTCCTACTCCAGCATTATTTCCTACATGTGCTGCAATGGCTAGATGTTCAAAATCTATATCAAAAAACAGTGTCCATGACCTTCAACACTGGCCAGAAGCTAGCCAGGCTATCACCTTCCCCTGTCTTCACTACCCTAGATGGCACCGAACGCAAGGCAGTCCCAGCCTTCAAGCATTTGGGAGTCTGGTTGGATAGCAAAATGAACTTCTCAACACATATGGGTGCTCTTCATTCCAAGCTCCTCCCCAAACTCGGAGCTCTTTACTGAAACAAGGACTGCTTCTCCCTCCCAATCCATTGAGAGCTGGTCTCAAAACTAATCCTTCCCATATTCAACTACGCTGACATGGTGTACAGCTCTGTCTCCTCCTCTTCACTCACCAGACTGGATACCCTTTGCAATGCTTTCTTCTGCTTTGCCTCAAACATGCCCCCCTGTGCACACCAGACTCCTCTCTGTCCCTGCTTCCCCTACCCATATGTCACCAAGTGCATTGTTTCATTTTCTTCATCAAATACTGGTTTGTCTCAATACTCACATATCTAGCCTCTATTCTATCTCTTCTAGCTGCATCTGCCTACACTCTATGTACCAGACACTCATGCACCTTCCTCATCCCTCTCCTGCACTCTAGTTCTGGTCAAACTGCTTTCTCCTAGGGGTTCACCACTCTCTGGAACCAGCTTCCCTCCTTCCTTTAGCATTCCCGCTCCATCCTCTCTTTAAAATGACAACTAGAGCTCTCTACCCAGCTGACATGTGTTTTTAACCCTCCCCATAAAATTGTATAATATATTCAGTACTTTCCTCCCATATTTGTATGATTGTATTAATCTGCCTACCCTGGCTATTTGTTAACAGCTCATGCACTGGTGCATGTTTCCTGTACTGAATATATTGTTATCTGTAATAATGTTGTAATGTTCCGCAGTACTGTACCACTTTCCCTGGCTTGCACCTAGAAACTATCCTCAACTAAGTGTGCCTATCCCAGTTACCAATATTTTAAATCAATAAATATTGATTAATGTTCCTATTTAATTTTAATTTGATGCACCTATATAATTTGTTTAGCCATAGTTATTTCATTTTCTTACACAGCTGTACACTGTGTTTATTTTGAGCGTTTTGTATTGCCCTGATTAGTTAGTTAAGGACTATCTTCAGTCTCATCCTGGGGCAGAAGGGCAGATGCAAACTGACATACTGAACCAAACTAAACTGTTGACTGTATTTTAATAATTTCTTATTACAGTACTGTTATTAGATTTTGCACTACTTTACATTGCTTTGTATCAATTTGAAAACATTCTCTCCTCCCATTAGGTATACCACATTCCCCATCACACCTAGAAACGTGCCTCAACTCAGTGTGTCTAAGCAGCACCAGACCCCAACTATGACTATTATGTCTTTTATTTTCTCATGATAAACCACCATTCTGAACGTTACGTACAGTAGTTACACCTGTGTGCACTTATCTGTGTCTTGCACACTCTTTGGCCATATTCAGCCATTAAAATGCAGTTTTGTTTTTTTCACAATTTCATTTTCAGAGGGTCCTGCTTCCTTCCAGTAATAAAACCATGAAGACCCAGTGGCATGCACAGAAGCCTTGAACAAGGGCGCTCAAAATCCTAATAAAGCTTGGGGGATCTGGGGGCATGTCCCCACAGGGAGTTTTTGAACTAAATCACTGTAAATCATGCATTCTCCTGCATTTTACAGTTAGGCAAGATACAGTATAGCCCAAAGCATGAACAGGTGTGCACATTTAAAAAGGAGTCTGGTGCTCTGTGGGGGATAGTATCTAGCCACTGTAAATCCAAAGAGAAAATGTTTAAGGTAGCAGAGCATTCACCAGTCTTCCATAATAAAAAATGCAGGAGTCAGTAAATATGTAAAAACAATTCTCCACTTTTATTGCAGGTAATAACCAGACGCATATGGTGTGGGCTCACCACCACACCAAAACCCAAGCGCCTTGACAAAAGTCTTCCTGAGGGGGTTAGTTTTACTGTGCCACAATAATCCCTTTTATACAGTCTCCTGAACCAACATACTGTCTGCCTCCTGCCATTTTAAATACATATAGAAATGTTACTTCATTATTTAGATTTAAGCGGCGGTGGTGGGATTCAAACAGTGATGGACAAAATGCAACACAATGGAACTTAAGAAATAAAAAACAAATGAATTTGCAAAAATGTATACAAATCAGGAAGCATTGCACTAGGGACGATGAGTTTGAAAAAGAATCTCAGGAACTTTACAATAGATTCATATAAAGGAGCTACACAATAGGCTGACATTTAACAATGCTCTTGAGAGAGCTTAAACATAGAAATCGACTTCTTGTTAGAAACAAAGAATCAGGAACAGGGTGATAACAGATCTGTCTGTTTTATCACACAGTACATTAGGGCACCAGAGGACATGCAGTAGGGAACATCCAGGACTCCAGATAAGATTTTTTGGGTAGAGTATTGTACTCTTCGAATCCTAGATTCATTGCAAAGAATTGCAGAGTAATGCACCTGGGAAACAAAAACCAAGGGGAAGAGTACACATTGTGGGGTGGGAGAGGTATTAACAACAACAACAATGGAAAGGGACCTGGGGATAGTCATATCAGATGACCTAAAGGTAAACAAGCAATGTTAAAAAGGCAGTAAGGATGGCTGGGGGGATATTGGAATGTATAGGGGGAGGCATCACCAGTAGAAAACAGGAAGTTGTCATCCCTCTGTACAGACAGTTGGTGAGACCCCATCTGGAGTACTACATCCAGTTCTGGAGACCCCATCTCTGCAAGGACGTAGACAGGATCTAGGCAGTCCAGAGGAGGGAAACTAAAATGGTGCAGGGTCTGCAACTGAAGCCATATGAAGACAGACTAAAGGAGTTTAATATGTATACCCTTGAGGAAAGGAGGGAGAGGGGAGACATGATAGAAACTTTTAAGTACCTCAAGGGAATCATCAAAGTCCAAGAGGGCAGCATCTTTCAGAAAAAGAGATGTGCAAGAACAAGGGGACACAATTTGAAGATAATGGGGGGATGGCTCGGGGCAATGTGAGGAAATATTTTTTCACTGAGAGGGTGGTGGACACGTGGAATGGCTTTCCTGAGGAGATTGTGGGCTCAAAAACAGTGTGGAAATTTGAGAATGCATGGGACAGACATAAAACAATTATTGTGGGGGGTAGGAAAAAGCAGGCTGTTGGTTAACTAGGATCTGCAGCTTATCCAATAGGTAGGGAAATGGGCAGACTAGGTGGGACAAGCGGTCCTTATTTGCCATCAATGTCTATGTTTCTATGTTTCATTTTGAAAGTGAGGTGAGGAGAATCAAATTCTGATGTGTACACATTATCTGGACAGAGTGGATTGAAGAGTACATTTTTGAGAACAATGTATTTTTTTTCTAGATAAGAATTGATCAAGTGCCAACAATGTTCTAGATAATGTTGGAAGGCAGAAGTAATTTACTCACCAGTTTTAAAATATAGTGAGTAAAATAAAACTGGGATGCATACGGGTGCTGTAAATCTGGAAAAAAAAACTACTCTATGTTGCTATGTTGGTCCATTAAAAGGTATACAATCATTTGCTTCTGGAGCTGCCAGAGTAATGAATTCCAGCTTGAGGGTTATGAAAACACTGTTTGAAAATGGAAGCTTTCTTAACTGCAGCAGCTCTCGACTCTGAGGTCAGACAATGTAAACTATAGAATAAAAAATCAAAGGGTATCTTTTTTTTTCTATTGATAGCATCTTAACAGGGAGGGACAAGGCCAGGCTCGGCCCCCTCTATGCACGCCTCTGTGAAGACGTAAAACACAGCTTTGTCAAGTGTCATGCTCAAGGTCACAGTGTAACTCAACCCGTGACCATGAGTAGGATTTGAACCAAACTGAACCACAGATCTCATCTTTCATTGTCCTGTACTGAAATCATTGGACTACACTGCCTCACATTAGTTCTCAAACCTCCAACTCATGGACATCTGGGTTTCAGGTGTTCAAGCCCTGCAAGCTATAGGAATGCATGACATAATCTGAGAAGTGTGTGAATTTGGCCAGCTTGCCATAAGTAGCCCATCAGTAGTCCGTTAACGTGCTGACTGATTATTGCCACTGCGATGTTGCAAATGGGATCATGTTGCGCGCTTCTGCTGCGACTTTGATTTTTTGCCGTTGGCAATGTTGCCATTCTGGTGTTCCCCCTACTGTCCACTGGGGCATGACCTGGAGTTTATTATATAAATATCTGGGGGTATGATGGAGGTCACTCCTCCTTTCGGACAGCAAATTGTCAGAGCACGGTGGCTGGAGTTGGCAGATTGCTTGTGCTGTACTTTACACCACTAAGTTCATTGTCATGTACAGCCTGACTGATGAGGATAAACTGGAGTATTTTTAAAAGTTGAAAGTGTATGTAATGGGAGATTTGATTATGCCTTCTGCCATTCCCCCCCCCCCCGCTACTCCCCCTTAAGAGAGGAGTTCTGTCTGCAGAACCTCAGTGCATTCATAAAAAATTACCACAATTTCATTTCACTTCATTTTTATATTTTATACTGGATAGAAAGATGAGCTACAAGCCCTTTTTTACAAGTGACCACTTACACACAAAAGTACAGGGTACAGAGCAGATATAAGTCCATATCATTGCACACTTTTCTTAAATGAGTGTTTCTAAGAAATATTAAAGAAGCTCAAAGAAACATGCCTCCCTGTTGTTATTACTTAATCTGTGACAGAGTCAGTTTCAGGAGATTTCTAAGAAACCAAAGGGTATCGCACTCAAAGTTAAAGTGGTGTTCTAGTCAACATGAGAGTGATGCATGCTTGAATGAAGTAATCCATCTATAATTTAGTAGCATGTTTTGTTTAGCCAGAATAACAGTAAAAAAAAGACCAACTGCTCATCTCTGTAATTAAAAGTAGATCCCATCACTGTTGTTTTTGTTAGGTTGAAATTAAATACTGTACCAGAAAGAAAGATTTTCGGTCCAAATACTTACAGGAAGCAGCCAGCATGTGCATTTGGCGATCACAGCAAGCAGTATGGTCTAATGGTTTGAGCCTGGGCTTGGGAACCAGAAGATCACAAGTTCACTAAAGTCAAATACTGTGTGACTTTAGACAAGTCACTTAACATTCTAGTGCTCTGTTTCACCCAACTATGAATCCTACACCTTGTTCACCCATCTGAGGTACTTGTGAGTCTCTGTTGAGTTCCCTCTCACTCTCCACTCATCCAGGGCATACATGTTGAGATCCCTTCGTCTTTCCTCATAGGCTTTTTGGTGCAACCCCTGGAACATTTCAGTTGCCCTCCTCTGGACTGACTCCACCCTGTCTATGTCCTTTCTGAGGTGCAGCTTCCACAACTGGGCACAATAGTCCAGGAGGGGTCTCACTATTGAGCAACAGAGTGGCAACGCCACCTCTTTCCTCCTGGAGATACTTCTCACATTGCATCCCATATCAGCATCACGCTGACCCTACTCACTGCTTTGTCACATTGTCCTGCCACTTTGAGGTCATCAGATATGATAACCTCAAGGTCTCTTTCCTGCTTAGTGACTGACAGTACCCCCTCTCCCATTTTTCAGAGGAAATGATGCATGAGAACAAGAGGACATGCAATGAAGGTGGAAGGGAGTAAATTCAGGAGAGAGGTGAGGAAGTATTTCTTCACTTAAAGAGTGGTGGATACCTGGAACAGTCATCCAGCAGAGGTGGTAGAGCGGAAAACAGTGATGTGCTTCAAGCATGCATGGGGTAGGTGTAAGGGAATCTTAGTGGGAAGCAACAGGGCAAGCCGAGATCAAGTAGGATCTATGGTGACAGTATAGGCTGGGAAAAAAGTGGCAGACTGAGTGGGCCAAGCTGTCCTTACCTGCCATCAAATTTTATGTTCTATGTTTCTGTGTTTCATACTATAGTCATTTCCTGGGTTCCTATACTCTAGGTGCATAGTTTTGCACTTTTTGACATTGTGTCCCAACTGCCATATTTTTGACCTCTCCTCATGTTTCCCAATAACCCTAGGCATTCTTTCTCTCCACTGCTGATTGTCCACCCTATTACAGGTTTTGGTGTCATCTGCAAAAAGGCATACCTTTCCTTCAAGTTCATCTCAATGAAGACATTAACAGATTATGAAGACATTGAAGAGGAACCGGTCCCAGTAATGAGCCCTGTAGCTTCCATCCATAGAGTGAATGCTGTTAACCACTACCCTCTGTCTCCTATCTGTTATCCAATTTCTAATCTAATTCATCACTTTGGATTCCATCCCAGGCTGCTCAATTTCTTAATCAGTCTCCCGTACAGCACAGTGTCAAAGGCCTTGCTAAAATCAAGATAGGCCACATCCACTACCCTCACCTGATCTATTTCCCTGGTCACCCATTGAAAGAAATTAATCAGGTTCATCTGGCATGACCTCCCATGAATTCATGCTGCCCTTGGTCTTGCAGTCCATATGAGTCAACATACTCTACCAACTAACAGTGTTTCTGTAAATTTCCCTACCACTGAGGTGAGGCTCACCAGTCTATAGTTTCTAGCCTCTTCCCTGCTACCGCTCTTATAAAGGGAGACCACTTCCACTCTCCTTCAGTCTCCCAGGACCATGCCCAATGCCAGTGAGATGTTTAATAAGGCCATTAGTGGGGAAGCCAGCATCTCCCTGAGTTCCTTAAGTACGCTTGGATGTATTCCATCTGGTCCAATAGCCTTGTCCACTTTCAGACTAGTGTTACAGTTTTAAGGGCTTCATTAGTGTGTAAAACATTAAGTGAAAAGTACTGTATAAAAACCCAAAGCATACAGTTTTTAAAAGGGAAACAACTTGCAAAAATTGCTTTGATGCTTAGTCTGAAGTCACACTGAAAAACTAAACATACAGTGCATGCTCTGAATCCCATTTTCTGTAAACCAGAGAACTCAAGCTTTTAAATATTTTTATGTTCCCCTTTTTCTAAACACAGTCACACACATGCTTCAATTTTTCTAAAAAAAATGGGCAAATTAGAAACCCACAGAATTTCCCACTCATCTTACGATATGACTTTGAGTTTCTTCTTCTCTAATAACTTTCCTTATTAAAAACGATGTAATAGTTTCCTTTCTAGAGATGAGAGCACTCCTACAGATCTACAATGTAACCACAGACAAGCATAAAACAGACCATGTCTTAAAATGTTTAAGGTGCTTCTGCCTCTGCTGTCTTGTCTCCAGAGGTCTATTATGAAGTGTCATTTGAGCATAACATACAAGTCACTATTTCATGGCTTGCCATCCTCTGTTATCCAGCCACCTACATCAACCCCAGACATCCTGTCCCACTGCATTATGTATGTCTATATCCCTGCACTCCTCAATAAGGACCTAATCCAGTTACATACTTCAAAAGTGGGAACTGAACAAGACTGTCACCACCATGACAAAACCAGGTGCACCTCATGGGGTGGCATACCCCCAAATCAAAGAACACAAAGCAAGAAGTAAATCCAAATTTTTGGAAAAAAAAGTGTTTGTACTTAACTGTTGATGTCATCAAATGGGCACCTATGTAAACTGCTGACTCATCACTTGTTCCTGCACCCCAACAAAGCTCTTGTTAGAGCAAAGGGCTGAGGTTTTGAGTGACTCCAGATGGGGGGTGGTGGGCTCCTGCTTTAATAGTCTACCTAATTTTTGAAGCAATTTTTGGGGGGCTCCTTGCCTTGTATATACCTGCACGTTTGGGATGTTACCTTAATTAAATAAATTTGACAGTTGAGATTTTTTCATATATATACTTTTGCAACTTGAACTGGCAACATTAGCACTACAGTCCAGAATGTACATTATGATATTTTCTATCACCAAGGGAGAATATACACTTCCAGTTACACTACGACAAGCATGAAGTAAGAGGATTATTTATATACAGTATGAATGAATTTATTTATATATTTATTTGAAAATTGGTAATCAGGAGATGCACATCGTGCCATTGCTTGCTTCCAGGTTCCCTGAGGAAACAGGAAGGGAGAAAAAGTTACAGACAAATAACCAGGCTGATAGTGAAGTTACAGGAACAGTGAAATAAAGAGCATGAGTCCAATGCAGTACAGACAGTCAAGCCAAATACAGCTACTGCATGGCAAACAAGTAGTGTACAAAATCAAAAACAATTGTGTAAAGCAAGGTAGATTCAAAAGTTCAGGGAACTCAGATAAATGGGAAGTTGAGCCAGGGCGGAGAGGAGGAGTAAGGAGAGGCACGGAAGGGCTCAGGATTAGGGCTGACAGGAATGGGGGGGAGTTTAAGTTGTCACCAGAGAGAGACAGAGAGCTAAAGGAGAGAGAGAGGCAGATGGAGGAGGGTAGCTGATTCCAGAGAGAAGGGGGAGACTGTAGGAAAAAGCAAATTTCCAGCTGAGGAGTGTGGGTTTGGGAGGGAGAAAGTGTGTATGTCCCTGGAGTCAACTGCAAGGAGTAGGTGGAGGAGGGGATGGTGGAGAGAAAATGGGATAAGTAGGAGGAGAGGGACCCAAACCAGTGTTTAAAGATGAGAGAAGCACAGTGGAACTAGCGAAGTATAGGGAGTGGGAGGATGGTTAGGATAAGTATAGGGAGCAGTGATGGGTACAAGAGGGTGAGTTTGTAGCAAAGCAGCAGAAGTTATTGCAGATGGTGTCCAGTCTGGTCAGCAAAGTGGATGGGGTGGTGCCATAGACCACATCCTCATAGTCAAAGACTGGGAGAACCATTTGGTGACTAACTTCTGGTGAACCAGTAGAAAGAAACAGACCTTATTATGGTACAGATCACTTATAGTAGTTTGCAGCAGAGTTTTCCATTGATGGCATTGATGTGAGCCAAAAAGTCAAGTCTGCTATCTAACCACACACCAAGGTATTTGAAAGTTGGGACAGCCTCAAGCGGGGAGCCATCTAGTGTGGAGAAAGCAAGGAGGGAAGTGAGTCAGGCCAATTTCTGGTTGGTATCAAAGGTCATAGACACGGTCTTTTTTGTGTTGACCCATAGCTGGTTAGACTGCAACCAGTACACAACATTGTGAAAGTCATGCTGGAGTGAGACTTCCACAGAAGCAGTCAAGAGACCTTAGGCATAGATTATTGAGTCAGCTGCACAGATGAGGAAAATGCAAGTTGGTACAAGAGGATGGAAGGTCATTGAAGAAGTTTGAAAAGAGGACTGAACCAAGGATGGAGACCTGTGAGACCATGCCCTGGGTAGGCAGTGGTGAGAAAGGGCTCCTTCTACCTGTAAAGACCATTGACAGCCCTCAAAATAGGAGTGGAACTAGTCGATAGCTGAGGCAGAGAGGACATCAGTGTTCTGCTTATCCTGGTGGAGAGAATGGAACACTAAGTAAAAGCCTTTACCAGATCGATGAAAATGGCCACAGTAATATGCCACTGTTCCATCCCTGAAAGGATGATATCAGTGACCCTAAGTAGTGAGGTGATGGCTGAGTGACCCTTCCTAAAGCCAGACTGGAAGGGGGAGAGGAAGCTGGAAGTGGAAGAAGTCCACAAGCTATGAGTAAGTCAGCTTCTCTTTCTTGCTCTGCAAAAGAAGGGAGGAAGGAGATAGGGTGGAGGGTGCCAGCAGTGGAGGGATTGTCCCCTTTGAGGAGAGGGAAGGCAATGGCCGGAGCTGACAGCTGGTAAAGTTTAGGGTCCAAACCGTCTGGCTAGATTTGGAAGGGTTGAGTGAAGAAAGGACAAGATGCTTCCCTGGGGAGTGACAGGGGAATAGTCAAAACCCATGGGAGGGAGAGGTTGGTGAGGAGGAGGAGGAGGGGAGGAAGCAGGAGGTGGGGAGGGAGCACAAAGGGTGAAAAATTCATTGAAGTGAGCAGAAACAGAGGGAGGGTCAGATACTGGTCATTTACCAAGATGGCAGAGAGAGAGGATTGGGTTGGGGGGTCGTCAAAAAAGAAGTAATCACCTTCTGGAATTTAATTGCTAGTTAATTTTGTGCTGGAGGTTGGCCTTGAAGTAGACGGACTTGGTGGAATGAATGGCCTTTGTCTAACAGTTCCTAAACACCCTGTAAGAGAGAAGGTTGTGCAAGAAGCAAAATAATTTGTACTTGACTCATGCTTGGTCACGAGTCTTGTACAAGTCAATGAGATCACTTGTGATCCAGTGGTGGGACACAATTTTACACTGGATTTCCTGATGGGGGCATGCTTATCCCAGACAGAAGAAAATAATGAGGGAAAGAAGGATGATGCCATATCAACCTCAAGGGCAGTGATCAAGACGCGGGACCAGACAGCAGCAGCCAGGTCGCTCAGCAGATTCTGTGTGTTCAGTTACTGGAGAAACCTTGACCAGAGGTACTTTGGTGAGGATGGAGGGAGCTGGACTTTTCTGACACAAAATGTCATACAATAGTCACTGAAGGGGTCCGTCACTGTACCTTCTGCATGCGACCCTGCAGTGCGGGTGTGAGGAGAGAGCACATGAAGTTATGGTTAGATGAGTGAAGACTGAGTTGGGAAAAGAAAAGGAAAGGAAATTTTAGCCTGCAGAAACTCATGGGATGATGGTGCAACCTCCCTGAGCATGATCATAGAACTCTATTGGCAGAAAAGGACAACTCTGGCTCATCAAATCTGCCCCTTACTCCCCCGCAACACTCTTCACATTTTTCACAGGACATCCCTTTCATCCCCCGGTTAACCCCTTATGTCTGTCCTATGCCCTCTTGAATCCTTCCACCATTTTGGCCCCCACCACCTCTTCAGGCAGTTTGTTCCAGGGCTCCACCATCCTTTCCATGAAGTAAGACCTCCCTTACACTGTCCTTAAAGCTCCCTCCTTCTAGTCTTAAACTATGCCCTCTAGTTTTAGCACTTACTTTCCTTATAAATAAGTTCCCTTCTTCCACCTTATTAATTGCCTTCATGTACTTAAAATTTTCTATCATATCCCCCCGCTCCCTCCTCATCTCCACTGGGTACAGATCCAGCTCCCTACACCTCTCCTCATAGGGCTTACAATGAATACCATGCACCATCTTGGTTGCCCTTCTCTAAACCCTTTCAATCTCGTCTATGTCCTTGCATAGGTGAGGTAGCCATCTGGGAACTAGCGACCACCAAACAGTATGGTTCATGAAAAACACAGCAGTAGGGTCAAGCCATACAAAGGCAAAGGTCCTGGAGTATAGGAGAGCTGACTTTGCCAAAACAGGTGCATGCCTAAGGAATGCACTACCAAATGGGCAGGAAGGAGGGGTGGAAGAACAATAGGGAATAATCAAAACTGCCATCACAGAGACAACAAGACTGTGTGAAGCAAATAAACAAAACAAAACAAAGTAAAAAACTACTATGGTTCTCAAAGGAGGTGGCAGGGAAGGTTAGGGAGAAAAAGATAGCATTCGGCAAATACAACGAATCACAGAAGGAGCAGGACAGAGAACTGTATCAGTTAAAGCAGAAGGAAGCAGGGAAGGCAGTCAGAATAATGAAGGCCCAAACCAAGGAAAAGATAGTCAACTCAGTTAAGAATGGGGATAAAACCTTTTATAGGTACATCAGGGAGCGAAGGAAGACCAAGGGAGGGATAGCAAGGCTTAATAAAGGGAAGGGGGTGGACAGAGGGTGACTGTGAAAAGGCAGAGATACTAATCAAATATTTTTGCTCAGTATTCACAAAAGAAGAGGGGGAGGTACCTAAACCAAACAATAGAAACACTCTGGATAGGGGGTCAATACCAGTCCATTTACATAAGAAAGCGTTCTAAAAGAACTCTTAAAACTGAAGGTGGGCAAAGCAATGGGGCCTGACAGGATTCATCCCAGAATTCTAAAAGAACCAAGGGTTGAACTAGTGACACCACTGACTGCCCTCTTTAACAAATCATGGGATGATGGGTTGGTACCTGAGGACTGGAGGAGGGCAGATGTTATTCCACTTCACAAAAGTGGGAGCAGGGCAGAGGCAGGAAACTACAGACCTGTTAGTTTAACCTCAGTGATAGAGGAAATTATGGAATCGCTTCTAAAGGAAAGAATTGTTGAGAACCTAGAGGGCAATGGGGCACAGGGCCCAAGGCAGCATGGATTCACAGTGGGAAGGTCATGTCAGATGAATCTAATAGATTTCTTTGACTGGGTGACCAAAGTAGTAGACCAGGGAGGGGCTGTGGACATGGCCTACCTAAACTTTAGCAAGGCATTTAACACAGTCCCACACAAAAGATTAATATACAAGTTGCCAGATTTGGAGTGGGTCCGAAGATGGTAGCCTGGGTAAAAAAATTGTCTGGACAACAGGACACAAAGGATAATAGTAAAAGGAGTCCACTCTGAAGAAAGGGGGAGTTACTAGCGGGGTACCGCAGGGTTCAGTACTGGGACCAGTCCTCTTCAATGTCTTTATAAGTGACATTGCAGAGGGACTGGAAGGAAAAGTATGTGTCTTTGCAGATGACACAAAGATCTGCAACCGGATTGACACACAAGATGGGGTGGAAAGGATGAGAAGGGACTTGGCAAGGTGGCAGGTCAATGGTCAACTGTGTGGCAGCTTAGATTCAACACAAAGAAGTGCAAAGTAAGGTACCTGGGAAACAAAACCCAGGGGAAGAGTACACAATGGAGGGTGAGATACTAACAACAACAAAAATGGAAAAGGACATGGGGGTAGTCAGATCAGATGACCTAAAGGGGGGCAAGCAATGTGACAAGGCAGTAAGGAGGGCTGGGGGGATACTGGGATGCATACAGAGAGGCATCACCAGTAGAAAATAGGAAGTTGTTATCCATCTGTACAGACAGTTGGTGAGACCCCTTCTGGAGTACTGCATGCAGTTCTGGAGACCTCATCTCCACAAGGACATAGATAGAATGGAGGCTGTCCAGAGCAGGGCAACTAAAATTGTGCAGGGTCTGCAGCAGAAGACATACGAAGAAAGACTAAAGGAGCTTAATATGTATACCCACGAGGAAAGGCGGGAGAGGGGGGACATGATAGAAACTTTCAAGTACCTCAGGGGAATCAACAAAGGTCAAGAGGGTAGCATCTTTCAGAAAAAGGTGTGCAAGAACAAGGGGGCACAATTTGAAGGTAGAGGGGGGATGGCTCAGAGGTAATGTGAGGAAGTATTTTTTCATGGAGATGGTTGTGGATGCATGGAACAGCTTTCCTGAGGAAGTCGTGGAGTCAAAAATAGTAGACGAATTCATGGGACAGACATAAGGCAAATCTAGAGGGGGTAGGAGGAAGTAGGCTGCTTGTTAACTAGGATCTGCAGCTTATCCATTACATAGGGAAATGAGCAGACTATATAGGCTAAGTGGTCCTTATCTGCCATCAAATTCTATGTTTCTATATTGGGCCTCCAGAACTGGACCCCACTCCAGGTGAGGTCTCAACATGGTTTTATAAAGTGGCATCAGTACCTCCCTCCTTCTACTTGTTATTCCCTCCTTATGCATGCCAGCATTCCTTTTGCTTTACTAAACCAAACCAAACTTTATTTCTAAAATGCTATTCCACCAGAGATCATAGCATTTTGCATAATATAATCAATACTTTTAAAAACAAAACAAATTTCTAAAACATACCGGGAATTTTAATATCAGGCCAACTCAAATAAATAAGTTTTCAAGGCAGAATTAAAGGCCTCAATGAATGGGCATTCCCTTATACGATGAGGTGGAGAGTTCCACTGGGTTGGAGCAGCAAAAACAAACAACCTAGGTCGCGATGTTGTCAAACGGACCCTAGAAATCTCCAGCAATCCCTTGTCAGCAGAGTGGAGAGGGCGAAGGGCGCAGTAGGCACAAAGGAGCTCTTGCAAGAGTACCCTGGTCCCTGTCCATGTAGGGCCTTATAGGTCAGTAATCCAACCTTGAAGGTGATCCTTCACCTCACTGGCACAGAGCACCGCAGTGACATGGTCAAATCTACGTAAACCTGTCAACAATCTAGCAGCCACAATTTGCGCCAACTGCAGGCAGCAGAGGTCCACCCTGATATCCCTAAGTATAGGGCATTGCAGTAATCAAGGCACAAGATCATCAAGGTGTGAACCAACATCGGAAGGTCATCAGGTGGTGTCACGTGCTTTATTTGGGCGACATTCGTCAGATGATAAAATGAGGACTTGACAACGGCTGACACCTGAGTCTTAAGTGTCAGTCCACTATCAAGCATAACGCCCAGATTTAGCACCCGGTCAGTGTTCCTCAGCTGGTTGCCTCCCAGCCAAAGCCCAGATGGCTGCCCAGCCAATAATCTCTCCACCAGGTGACCTGGGTCCACAACCAACACCTCAGTCTTATCCAGATTCAGCCTGAGCCAGCTGGCGCTCATTCAATCCTGTATCTCACAGAGACAGTAATTAAGTAAGTAATAATACCTAACAGAGTGGGCGTTATTGGGATATAACGGACCACCCAGGGTCGTAATGAGGCTCAACACCACAGGTGAAGGGCCTTATAGCCCCTCTGGAAGGTCTGTTACATCCAATAACGCCACCCTGAAGGGTTATTATACACTAAAAATGGGCTATAAGCTGACTTTTTAAAAAAATGTACAGAAATAAAAAAGATATATTTAAAAAATAAATAAAACACTGTTATAAGTAACTGTTGTAGTAAAGTAGTGCCTGTATTTGTGAAATCACCACTGGAGGGCGCTGCGTTATTTTTCTTTTTCAATTTTATTTACATGAGCATGCTGTCCAGGTTAAGCATCATTGCTGCTTTGTCTCCTGATGCCACACACACACACACACACACACGCACACACACACGACAGAGGAGAGCGCTTTATTTTGATTTCTGTAATGAGCGACTGTGGGAACAGGGAAATACTAGCCTGCTGATCTGGAGACTGGCTGTGAAGAGAGGCACATGTTTTTGATGGCCTTTCAAATGTGGCGCGATTTTCCAGTGCTAACATGATAACATGTTGTGAGTTGACATGAACGGGAGTGTTCAGTATGACAAAGGACAGTGGTATTAAAAAGACAGGTTTGTGTCGCTTCCAAATTTTTTTTTCTTTCCAGGGAAGCGGTGTGGCTGAATGGGAGATAGCACTAGGGTAGCATTACTCTGCGAGGGGGTGGATTTGGGGGAAAGGGTACATTTTCTTTAGTACAAAAATGTGTTTGTTCTTTGTTTTTAGTGGGGCAGCTTGGCTCCTGTTATTCTGTGTAGCGAGGTAAATCTTGATAAACGAGTGGTGGAAAAGATGGTGGCTTGAGAGTAGGGTTACCACCTGTCCCTATTTTCACAGGACAGTCCTGATTTGGGCAGCTGTGTCCTGCAAAAAAACATGAAAAATGCTACATGTCCTGACTTTATAATAATAAAAATATTTTCTAATTTTCCACTAAATATTGCAGAAAACTATCATACCTTAACTAAAGTACCTTAAAATAAGAAACAATAGAAGCAACTAAGAAACTACAATACTTAGCCTTAATTCTAATTTTGTAGAGAAAACAAGTCTGTTATATTGGTTGAGGTTACGTACTGTCCTACGAAAAATCATGTTTTAGTAACAAATGTCCCACTTTGGTCTTCTTAAAAGGTGATAACCCTACTTGCGAGTTTTGCAATTTGGGTGATCCCAGGATTTCCTTAGTAATGGGGAATGCTAAAGTGGTACTTGTTATTTTGTGGGCCTATTATGAGAAATAACAGCCCAGGTGCCAGGCTGTTACAGCCAATCAGACTATGAGTTTCCCTTTACCCATTTTCTAAATACCATAATAGCATCATATTGTCCGGCCACAAAGGACAAGTATAGTTGAGTATCATCTGCATAACAGTGCAGGGTTATTCAGCATCTGGGAGGGGTCAGACCCTGGCTGATCTCTCCCCTCTTCCATCTTCTTCAGGACTTGCATCTCCTTTCCCCTTCTCCTCCATTTTGACTGACCTGTCCTCCGATAGTGCTCCCAGCCCCCCAGGGATTCCAGAGATTTTCTACACTTGTCATACTCTGTCCTTGCCTCCCCCCTTTCTCCCGCTCCAACTCCCTCCAACGTCCCTCCTCTATTGACACTAAGATCACCTTTCTCATGCCTGTTTCATCCTCTGACAAAGTTCTCTACATCCTGAAGGGGTTTGAACTGGTTAGTCCCCTACCCCCTATTTCCTCACCCTTTACTGCCTCCCTCCTACCACTACACCTTCTATGCTCACATCCCCTCCTCTTTCTAGCCCTACTCACCCCTAGTTAAATACTCATAACCTAATAAGCTAACATTACTTTGTCTCCATTCCCCACCTCTTCTTATCCCTCCCTTCCTCTCCCCCTCCTCGTTTCATTACCCAGCCCTATTTACGGTTGCCCAAATCTATTTCACGCCTAGACTATCTGCACTTACAGCTTACCTAGAACATTGTACTGTCAGAGTTACTCCTCAGTACTTGACCTAGCTACAGTAATTAACAAGTAGTCATTCCTGAACAGCTAGGAGCTACTTAGCATTTGCATTCTTTAGAAAAGGCTGAATTACTGTAATTATTTTCTAATGGTTCATCACCCAGCTCCTACAACCAAAACTGTTAGCATTCCTCCAGTTTATTACTCTCTGTACAGTCTACTCGTTTGTATTGTATGTTTTTGTATGAAAATTTATGCTATATTATGCTATTGTACTGTAACCCCTAGATGGCGCTATCCCAGGGGCTACTACCCCTGCCTGATTTGCCACTAACAGGTTGAGGGGCCTGGATCCAATGGCGGGTGCCTCCACCCAGAGGTCAGGGTTTGCAATAGTTAAACTAACTTGGTCACAGCCCTCTGGGACACTGCAACCCCCCTTTCTTCCCACTAGTGGCCCACACAATATATCAGAATTACCTTCACAGTATACACTTACCCCAGGTCTGGTTCTGGCACTGGGACCTCCTGTGAAATGAGATACAGTGCAACAATCACAGTACAGTACTTTAACATAGACAAATACCTCAGGCAGTATAACTTTGCTGAAACAAGCAGCTCTGATTTATTTAGGGGATATAACAAGGACAGGGGAAATCAGGTTAATTAGCTTATCACTCTAATAATCTACCTATGGCTCTGTGCACAGGCCTATCCCTATCAGTTACTGTCCCTGGGTACCCAAGCCCTAGTGGCTAGTCCAAACCTGTGGCAGCTGGTAGGGGCCCTTTCACACAGAGAAAAGGAGAATTAAACAGTCAGCAGTACAGTAATTCCATTTGGATTTAATGTGGCAATTCAACAGGAGCCACCTGAATTAGTACTCACGACCTCCAAATAAGATAGGGTCCTTCAATGTCAGCAGGGCTCACTTGAGGTACACAAACCTCTTCTCACATCCATATAAAGAAAGCACTATACCAGGCAGGCTGCATCTGTATCCGATCGCCATTACTGCACAATACCGGGAGAACACACAGCAGATTCAGTTCCTGACAGACCGAGTGTAATTTTCAGCAATTCCTCCAGTCTTCTACAGGGTGAGCCTGGTTTCTACTCTTCAGAGATCCTTTGATTCTTTTCACAGGACGGATTCAGTCCTAACAAGCTGCAGACGGAACTCTGGGCCTTACACGTTTTTGACTAAAACTGCACACTGAAAAAGCACAGGGCTCCTTCCTTCTTCACTGCCAAAGCTCAACTGAAACTCCAACCGACAAAACTGGCACTTCCTTTGAGTTCCTCCCAGTTCTTGACTGGATTGGCTGTCACTCACAATAGACTGCTGCTGTTGGTCCAAAAGGTGCTGAAGTCTAAACTACATCTCCCAGAGTCACTGCCCATACAATCCTCTTGTGGCTGGCTCAGATTATGAGTCCAAGTTCTGATTCGTCCAAGGCACCATTTTAGAGCTAGCTTACCCCACACTGATTGGTCCAGTTCAGCAGTTCAAAACTAGAATGGGGAACTAGCAGACACAGTTCTGACTGCAAAGAAAGCAGGTTAGACAAACTGTAATTTCATTATTACTCTAAATAATTTCTGGCAAACAGTTACATCTGTCAGATAGGTTCCCTTTGCACTCCTAGTGACTGCAAAAATGAAGTGAATTGGCAGCAGCTTGAGTGGTACTCAATCAAAGAACACACAGTCCCCATACAAACTAATTATGTCTGCAAGCAGACAGCTCTTAAAGAGACAGTACCAGAGGTTCTAAAACACTCACTGATAAATGGCTTAAATGCCAAACACCATTCAGGCTTGGAGCATTCAAGCAAGCTCCTGGAAGTCTTTTGGGAACCCCATTTGCAGGGGTTACACCTTCCTGGCCTGGGAAAGCTTGACGTCCGCTCAAGCAAGTACCCCATAAGTTTTAACTGCAACCATATACATTTGCATTAGGCTCGCACATGTAATCATCAGTCAATATATCATTTTACCAAGAACACATTTCTGAAACATTGCAGTACGTCACTCTTACACAGTATTACACACACATTGTACCATAACTCAAGTTATTACCTCTGCACATGAAACCTGAAGAGAGGGGCCCTTCCTATCAGTTACCTTGGGGCTGGATGGGGCAAGGGCACCATACTTAGAGGGCAACACAAGTAACTTGGAGTTAGCACTGAGGCTCAGTTTGGGCAATGAGCTCGGGACACATACACCCTTTTATGGACAACATTGAGAGGCAAGTCCACAGGCCTCCCAAGTGAATCATAACTGAGGTGCACCACAGGCTTTACAGCTCGACCAGTCTTTCTAGGGGAACTGTTATAGTCTCTGCACTCTGAGCCTCATTTTCAGCATTGTCCTCACTTGTCAGGGAGTCTCCATGGGGTAGAGGCTAGAACTTGGGGCACTTTCAGCTCCAGGAGTTACAGTTTCTGAGTCCACAACATTTGGCTCGCATGGAGAGCTTTCGGACACTGGCAGTGGACTGTCAGGGCATCAAAATACTCTTCTTGTTCTGGTGTATCACCAGTCTGCCCCAATCTATCATTTTCCTCCCTGAAAGCTCAAACAGTTCAACCATGCACAATGATTCCATTTCATCTGATCTGATGCTTTGCACTTCACTTTCTGGGAGCATTGGCTCCAGGGATGAAGCTGGGGCTTAGACAGTCCAGAAGGCCCAGCTTCATCTCCAGTATTGACTAGGGACTGCCCTAAACAATTGACTCAGTTCGTAAGAAGGATAGTATTCAAAGTCACTCTCACTTTCTTCCGATATGGACTGACAGTCATGCTCAACTGGGACTTGTGGAGGGGAACACTTTAACTTTGCTTCTGTAGGTGCAGACTGTCTTGATCTTTTCTTAGCAGCAGCTCTAGTCACTGGTCCAGAGGGGGCATCTTCTAGGGGCTCAGACTCAATTAAGATTTGTCCAATGGGCAGTAAATGATTTCTATGCATTGTTTTTACATCTTTTGAATTATTCTCAGGCCTTACTTTGTACACTGGCAGATCATCTAGTTTGCCCACTACAATGTGAGGGAGATGGTGCCATCTGTCAGCAATCTTGTGCTTGCCATGCAGTCCCAGATTTCTTAGCAATACCCGATCTCCCTCCTGGAGTTCCTGTGCTTTCACCTTTTATCATACCTTTCTTTGTTGGCCAGATTTCTTTTGGCAGCCATGGTTTGAGCCAGTTAGTACGCATGAGTTAGCTGGGCCTTTAACTTTTGCACATACTGTAAATAGTTGTCAGCTTGAACCCCATCAGGAGAGACCCCAAAACACACATCTACTGGTAGTCAAGCTTCTCTTCCAAACATCAGGCGGTAGGGGAGAATCCAGTGGCATCACTTTTGGTGCAGTTATAAGCATGTACCAGGGTGCTAATTTGTTGGCTCCATCTAGGCTTGTCCTTTGGGTGCAGGGTGCCTAGCATATCTAGCAAGTCGCGGTTGAAACGTTCAGGCTGTGGGTCCCCTGGGGTGGTAAGGAGTGGTTCTGGACTTTCGTGACTCCACAGAGAAAGCATCTCTTTGATCAGACGACTCTCAAAGTCTCTCCTTGATCAGAATGGATTCTTTGTGGAGCCCATAGTGAACAAAAAGTTTTCTACAAGTACTTTGGCCACAGTGGATGCTTTCTGGTCTTTGGTGGGGAAAGCTTGGGCATATCTCGTGAAATGGTCAGTGACCACCAGCACATTACTGATATTTCTTTGATCTGACTCCAAACTCAGAAAATCAATACAGACCAGCTCCATGGGTGCACTGGTGGTGATGTTAACAAGGGGCAGCCTCTGGGGCAAAACTTTCCTCTGTAAGCAGCGACTACAAGTTCGAATGTGTTGCCTCACATCAGCCCCATCTTAGGCCAATAGAATCTGGATCTCACCAAGTCAAGTGTTCTGTCTATACCAAGGTGCCCATGTGGTTGTGCAAGGACCTCAGTACTGAGTCTCGAAGGCAGTGGGCAGCACTAGTTGTTGTTTGTCTACTTGTCCCCTCTGTCTACTGTTTCTCTGTATAACAGTTTATTGACAGTTTCAACTTAGGACCTTCTTTGTATAACAGTGCAGTTCTCAAATCAGTGGAGCGTAATTTGGACACATCTTTTCCTGCATAGAGGGCTTCTAAAGCTGCTTTGATCATGGGATCACGGATTGAGCCCTTGAATACTGTCATTGTCCAGCTGAGGCAGTGCACAATGTCTATTGCAGAAAAGTGGCAATAAGCAGCAGGTATGCAATTCTCAGAGGGTCCCAAGCAATCCACCATGCAGTCCACTGCGTCCGTGGACATTGTTCCTCCCTGTCAAACTTCCGGCAGAGTGCCGAATGTCAGGTTCTGCCAATCGGACCCAATCATTCTGGGGAACAGGCCTCCGGAGAGAGCATCAGCATCTATGTGGTTCAGACCTGCTCGGTATTCGAGAGCATAGTCATATGTAGATAATGCAGAAAGCCACCTATGGCCAGTGGCATCCAACTTAGCTGAGGTCTGCACATAGGTCAAAGGATTATTGTCAGTTTTTACTAGTATTTTAGCCCCATACAAGGTACTCCATGGAATTGGTCAACAATAGCTCACTTCAAAGCTAGGAACTCTAATTTATGTACAGGATAGTTCTTTCGGATGGGTCAGGCTTCTACTGGCAAAGGCCACTGGTCTCAGGCCATTCTCGTGTTCTTGGTACAACACAGCCCCAACCCTTGCAAGCTAGCATCAGTGTGCAGGATGTAAGGTTTTCTTTGATCGGCATAGGCCAGCACTGGAGCATGGGTAAGTTGATATATGATCTCATGAAAAGCAGTCTCACAATCAGGAGTCCAGCGGGCCCCAAATACTTCACTCGGATGAAAATACACTCTTTCAGTCTTGATGGACGCTGACTTTTGGTATTTTTTGTGGGTTGGGGGATACCCTTGAGTAAGGTTAAGTAAAGGGCGGATCACTCTTGAATAGTCCTTGATGAAGCGCCGATAATAACCACAGAATCCCAGGAATCTTTGCAGTTCTTTTAGAATTTTGGGCTGAGGCCAGGTGGTCAAGGCCTCAACTTTACTTGGCTCGGTCTCTTATTTCCTCGTGGATACTATGTGTCCCACATACTTTACTGATGTTTGAAAGAATTGACACTTATCAATGGACAGTTTAAGGCCAAAGTCCTCCAGTCGGTCCAATACCTTAAATAATCTGCTCTCATGTTCCTCCAGTGAGCTGCCAAACACAATAACATCATCTAGGTATACCAGGCACTTAGTAAGTTCATGTCCCCACTGCACGCTCCATCAATCGTTGAAAGTGGCTGGGGCACCTGAAATCCCTTGAGGCATCCTCATGAATTCATAGAAGCCAAGCGGACAGATAAAGGCCGTCTTCACGGTCCTCTGGGGCCATCGGGATCTGGTAGTACCCACTGCGGAGATCCAGCACAGAGAACCACTTGCTCCGTTTAGAGCAGTCCAAAGCATCCTGAATGCGGGCATTGTGTACTGATCAGGGATAGTCCACGGTTTATGTCAGCGATAATCACACACATCCTTACTGTTCCATTCTTTTTCCTCACTACCACAATGGGGAAGCATAAGGGCTTCTGGATTCTTGTATTACACCGCAGCTAACATCTCTTGCAGATGCCGTCTCCACATCATCTATGTCAGCAGGTGCCAGGCGTCGAGACCTCTCACGAAATGGTCTTTCTCATGCAGCGGATATTGTGCTCAGCTCCTTGCACGCATCCTACATCCCATTCCTTTAAAGAAAACACCTGGTCTCTCTGGGCAAGCTTCTCACTGATCCTCACTTTCCATTCAGCTGGCAGCGGGGAGTCGCCAAATCAAACAAGTCAGGCGTTACTCTGTCATTCTTCCTTGAACTCTTGCTGCTGGGTAGCACTGCAGTGTCTGCACAATGCACATTAGCCAGGATGCAACCTCTGTTTACTCGAATGTCTCTTTCAGACACATTATGAACTTGGACCATTACCCTTCTGGCATAAGCATGGGCTCTAGCGGGCAAAATACTAGGCTTGACCAGCAGTCCCTCTGGCAATTTTCTATCGCCTGGTGCATCCAACATTAATATTTTATTCTTAACATCCTTTCTGATACGGACCTCTCCCTGTAAGGTACACTGGGCATTTGGCGCAGGATCAGAGACTCAGGATCCTTCTTCCATACAATTCCGACCGGTTCCTCTGGTTCTGTTTTTCAGCATCTCTCTGTGCCTCATAGGCCTTCTTAATTAAAGTCGGAACTCTTAAAGCTCTACTAGTCTTTGACCCTGTTTTTCATAACACAACTGTGCCAGCCTTCGAACATATGAGCATTTGTTCCAATCAACAAAGGGACACCATCATACAGTCCAGTGGGGGACCACACTAAGGCTAGGGTCTCTACTTGTTCGGCCACCCAGCCACGGAGGTGGGGAAGACAGCCAAATTGGATATACCGGAATAGGTAGGCCTTCTCACTTAACCCCATACATGCAGTCCTTCTAATGGTTGTAAGGGTACGTCTGACAAATGCTTCTGATACCAACCTGGAACATAATTGTCACTGGGAGCCACTGTTAATACAGCTCTTGTAGACACTCCATTCACCTTTACAGTGGACTCCATGGAGGACCCACTATTCTGGACCAGTCTGAGAAGCGGTAGGTGGGGCCTGGGCAATTGACCTTGCCACAAAAGGACGTGAATTAGCATTTTGGTGCCCTCACTGGGATCATGTCGTGCACCTCTAACCACTGATTTCTTCTCCAAGCTCTCCTTGTAGCCTATATGCAACTTTGTCAGTGTCTTTGGGGACTGGCATTCCCTTTTCATGTGCCCATCTTTCCCACAATTATAGCAAAACATACTTTCTGAGTTTGAGCTGGCCGAGGTGCCACACTGGGAGCCAGGGGGTATTACTAACTGGAAACCTGGGTGCCATCTCTGTCCTGCGCGTGATAAGCATTTGGAGACATCTCGTCAGTTTCTCCACTTCCATGGTCAAGGAATTGAGTTTGAGCTGTTATCAGCAGGAGATACATGGTGGTACCCCCACCCCATAGCAGATGCAGTCGGATATAGGTCAGGGCCTGTGCTTGCAGGCGTGGCCTTCATAAAGGGACTGTTTTTGAATTCGGATCTCTCTCAACAGTTCGCCCCATTGTGGCATATCTTTTTCCTTGTCAGAGCACTCATTGACTGTCAACCTCTGCCCTTGACTTCACTTGATGGGTCACCCTCAGTCACTGGGTCGTAGGCCACAGCTGTTGGTGCAGGTACCTCGAGGTCGCCTTTCTCAACCCTCGAATTTCTCTCATTAACTCATCATAGGAGGGTGGGATTCCAGTCGATTTGCCAGGCGTAACTGAAGCAACAGCAGTTCTGAGAAGGGGCAGACTTAAGGATTCTGTCCAGTCTGGTTCGGTCCAGTTCAATCGCTGGCAAACTACCCTTTCTGAGGCATTCTTGCAACAATTTTTCCAGCCGGAGACATACACAGACAACAACTCCCTTGGTACTGTTGTGCATTTCTTACTCTCACCATAGGTCCTCATCAGAATCTGGGCTCCCATACACATTCTCCAAGGCCTCAAGATAGGCCTGTGCAGTCGCTTCAGGGTTACTGGCCCGCTTAGCACAGATGGTAGCCAGGGCAGGACCCTCGAGGCTCTCACTAACCCTCTTCGCCGCCTCCCGAGCATTGCCATTCTAGCACTTGGGGGCAACATAGTTCATCCAGGTCTCCCAGTCATCCTCCCTTGGGGGTGGGGAGGGTGCCAGAGAAGATCCTCAACCTCGGTAAGAGTCGTGACTAATGGCAGGTGCAGAAATAGGAGTCTGCATTGGTTCAGCCACCATTACGGGCACTGGAGCAGGAGAGGGTGTTGGGGAGGAACACCCGGTGGCAAGAATAGTTTCTTCAAGTCCTCCACAGTTTTCCCTCTCCCAGCAACCATTCAGCAAATTTCTCCTCAAAAGTTTCAGATAGTGGTGGGGCTAATCTCCCGGTCCTTACTGTCCTTAGTTATCACCTCCAAGCAGTGAGGGCTCCTCTGGGGTAATGGTCTGTGGCACTTTGAGCTATCTATGGGATCCTTAAACTCTACTAGGGCCAGGAAAGTGTGGTGAGCGGATTAGCATGCCGACCCACCACCACAGGGTTTTGTAAACCTTCCACCTTGGAAAGTACTCCCGCACAGTGTCCGTATTGATACCCAGGGGATGTCCAGGATAAGCATAGCATTTTGGGGGTCGATCTCCGCCCAGTACACCACCCACCAGCCGGGTGCACAGCCACTTCTGTCGGGGGTACCCATGTTTTTTTAACAGTGGTTCGGAATATGGCCACTAGAGGACACACAATCCCAGCGGTGAGCCTCAAGATGTAACCCCTGATGGCGCATCCCAGGGGCTACTACCCCGCCTGATTTGCCACTCAACAGGTTGAGGGCCTGGATCCAATGGCGGTGCCTCCACCCAGAGGTCAGGGTTTGCATAGTTAAACTAACTTGGTCACAGCCCTCTGGGACACTGCAACCCCTCTTTCTTCCCACCAGTGGTCCACACAATATATCAGAATTACCTTCACAGTATACACTTACCCCCAGGTCTGGTTCTGGCACTGGGACCTCCTGAATGAGATACAGTGCAACAATCACAGTACAGTACTTTAACATAGACAAATACCTCAGGCAGTAACTTTTGAGAACAAGCAGCTCTGATTTATTTAGGGGATATAACAAGGACGGGAAATCAGGTTAATTAGCTTATCACTCTAATAATCTACCTATGGCTCTGTGCACAGGCCTATCCCTATCAGTTACTGTCCTGGGTACCCAAGCCCTAGTGGCTAGTCCAAACCGTGGCAGCTGGTAGGGCCCTTCACACAGAGAAAAGGGAGAATTCAAACAGTCAGCAGTACAGTAATCCATTTGGATTTAATGTGGCAATTCAACAGGAGCGACCCTGGAATTAGTACTCACGACCTCCAAACAAGATAGGGTCCTCAATGTCAGCAGGGCTCACTTGAGGTACAAAAACCTTTCACACATCCATATAAAAGAAAGCACTATACCAGGCAGGCTGCATCTGTATCCCGATCGCCATTACTACACAATACCCGGGAGAACACAGCAGATTCAGTTCCTGACAGACCGAGTGTAATTTTCAGCAATTCCTCCAGTCTCTACAGGGTGAGCCTGGTTTCTACTCTTCAGAGATCCTTTGATTCTTTTCTACAGGACGGATTCAGTCCTAACAAGCTGCAGACCGGAACTCTGGGCCTTACACACTTTTTGGACTAAAACTGCACACTGAAAAAGCACAGGGCTCCTTCCTTCTTCACTGCCAAAGCTCAACTGAAACTCCAACCGACAAAACTGCACTTCCTTTGAGTTCCTCCCAGTTCTTGACTGGATTGGCTGTCACTCACAATAGACTGCTGCTGTTGGTCCAAAAAGGTGCTGAAGTCTAAACCACATCTCCCAGAGTCACTGCCCATACAATCCTCTTGTGGCTGGCTCAGATTATGAGTCCAAGTTCTGATTCGTCCAAGGCACCATTTTAGAGCTAGTTACCCCACACTGATTGGTCCAGTTCAGCAGTTCAAAACTAGAATGGGGAACTAGCAGACACAGTTCTGACTGCAAAGAAAGCAGGTTAGACAAACTGTAATTTCATTATTACTCTAAATAATTTCTGGCAAACAGTTACATCTGTCAGATAGGTTCCTTTGCACTCCTAGTGACTGCAAAATGAAGTGAATTGGCAGCAGCTTTGTGGTACTCAATCAAAGAAACACACAGTCCCCATATAAATTAATTATGTCTGCAAGCAGACAGCTCTAAAGAGACAGTACCAGAGGTTCTAAAACACTCACTGATAAATGGCTTAAATGCCAAACACCATTCAGGCTTGGAGCATTCAAGCAAGCTCCTGGAAGTCTTTTGGGAACCCCCATTTGCAGGGGGGTTACAGTACCATACCTCTGTACTCACTCCCTGTGTTCCCCTACCCCCCGGGTTGCACCGGGAGACAAGCAACCTGTTGTTCAGTGTGCCTTCCTGATGAATCATTTCAATAAATAAATAAATGAACAGTGAAAACTCAACCCATACCGCCTAATAATGTCTTCCAATGGCAGCATATACACAGCAAACAACATAGGGGAACGCACAGAGCCCTGCAGCACCCCACATGGCAGGGAGGTAGGGGCTAAGGAGAACACCTGTGTCCTGCCAGCGAGGAATGAATGGAACCATCTGAGGACTGTGCCTCTCAGCCTGAAGAAAAGACACAGGCACTCCAGCAATACCCCATGATCCACAGTGTCAAATGCTGCAGATAGATCAAGGAAGATCAAGATGGAACAGTTCCTCCAATCCCTCGTTATCAGGAGCTCATTAAGTACCTGGACCAGTGCCGTCTCAGTACTATGTCTCTTCCTGAAACTGGACTGGAGAGGATCATAGATGCCGTGGATGATCCTCGAGTTGCAGTGCAGCTGCCTTCTCAATAACTTTACCTACAAAAGGCAGGTTAGAGACTGGCCTGTAGTTTGCAAGACAGTCAGGGTCCAGAGAAGGCTTTTTCAGGAGGGGTGAATCACCGCCTCCTTCAGCGGGTCTGGAAACACCCCAGTCTCTAATGAACACCTAACTATCTCAGCGAGGACCAGTCCTGTTGCCTCCACCCACCCCACAAGGAGGCGCATCAGACCTGGATCCAAACTACAGTAAGTTGGTTGCAAGCCTTGGACCAACTTCACAACATCATCAATCGTCAACTGAGCAAAGTCCGACCAGACAAACTGGGTGCTAGTGCTCCCACACCTTACCCACCGCCCTTCTGCATTGGTCACCCACCTTAAGGTTGTTCAAAATTATAATACCCAGATCCCTCTCCTTCTCGGTTGACTTTATTATCCCCCTCCCCAGTGTGTATACTGCTTGTGGGTTTTTTGCACCCCATGTGCCTTACTGTACTCTTTGTGGCATTGAATTTCAGCAGCCATGTTTCTGACCACCCTTCCAGAATCTTCAGGTCCTTCCTCAGAACCTCCACCCCCCCCCGTGTGTTCTCCATATTACAGATCTTTGTATCATCTGAAAATAGACATACCTTCCCCTCCAGTCCTTCTGCTTTATCACTGATATATGTATATATATTGAAAAGGATTGGCCTCAATACTGACACCTGGGGCACCCCACTCATTACTCCCTTCTCCCAGGAATGCACCCCATTTACCACCACCTTCTGGCTCCTTTCCATCAACCAGATTTCCACCCACCTAGTTAGTTTCTGTCCCACCCCTATGCTTTCTAGCTTATTTACCAGCCTTCTATGAGGATCAGTGTGGAAGGCCCTCCTGAAGTTCAGATAGGCCACATCCACAGCCCCCCCCCCCGGTCAATCACCTTCATCACTCAATCAAAAAATTCTATTAAGTTTGTTTGGCATGACCTCCCATTTGTGAAGCCATGCTGCCTGTTGTCCTGCAGTCCGCTGTCTCCAAGGTAGTTGATCACCCTTTCCTTTATTAGCACCTCCATCACCTTACCCACCACCGATGTGAGGCTGACTGGGCGATAGTTCTCCTCCTCCTCTCTGCTGCCCCCTCTTATGTATTGGCACCTCTCTGCCTTTTTCCAGTCACCTTGCACCCACCCCATATCCTGGGACATTTTAAACAGGCTCCTCAGAGGTGCTGTCAGCTCCTCCCTTAGTTCTCCTAGTACCCAAGGATGTAAGACTTCCGGACCCATTGCCTTTTCCACCTTCAACCTTCATAGTTCCTCCCATACCTTGCTTCACTGAACAGGACAGAATCCACCTTTATTCCCTCCCATCCCTTCCCCCTTAACTCAGGTCCCCAACCCTCCTTTTCCACAGTGAAGACCGAGCAGAAATAGCTATTAAGCACCTCTGCCTTCTCAAAGTCCCCCTTTACTTGAACTCCCCACCTCTCCTCTCACTCGTACTATCCCCTGACTAGCCTTCCACTTCTCTCCCACATACCTAAAAAATCTTTTATCTCACCATTTGGCCTGCCCAGCTATTCTCTCTCTTCTGTATCTGCCTTTGCTCTCCTAATCTTCTGCCCTGTCACCCTCAACTTCTCTCTGTATGTCTCCCTATCCTCATTCCCTTGAGTCTTATATGTTCTGAATGCCCTTTTCCTTTCCCTAATTGCCACTTTCACTTCCCTGTTAAACCAGGGCAGACTCCTTATTTTTTGGCCCTTTCTTACCCTCTTGATACAGAGTTCAGTGGCTTTCAGTAACTCTCCATTAATCAAATTCCATAATTCCTCCACGTCCTCTATTTCCCCCATCACCTCCATTTCTTCCCGAAATCCCCCTCATTTTTGCAAAGTCCATCTGCCTGAAGTCCAGAACCTTACTGCTGGTCCGATTTATTTCACTCCTCATCCTTACCCTGAAACTCACTGTATTGTGGTCACTTGTCCCTAGGCTGGCACCCACTACAACCTCCTCCACACTTTCCCCATTTGTGAGGACCACATCTAGTATGTTTACACCCCTAGTGGGCTCCCAAACCAGTTGTTGCAGGAAAACACTTTGAAGTGAATCGAGGATCTCTCTGCTTCTGGCTGATGTTGCTGATGGGATTTCCAAGTCCACACTGGAGAGGTTTAGGTCCCCCACTAGCAGGAGCTCACCCTTTTGTGCCATTTGTTGAACTGCCTGCAACATCTGCCTATCCCTTTCCTCTCCCTGCATAGGGGTTTGTAAATCACCTCCAGTCTTAATGATGCACCAGACCATTTTTCCAGTGTGACCCACAGGACCTCCGCCTCTCCTTGCTCCTCCTGCCCCTCAGTTACCCTAATGTTGTTTCTGATATAAAATGCACCCCACTCCTTCTTCCTGCCCTGTCCTTCCTATAAAGTCTATACCACAGGATACCTACCTCCCACGTTTGATGTCCCAGCCACCAGGTCTCAGTTATAGCCACAATGTCCAGGCCCTAATTCACCATTATGGCCTCCAAGTCCACCAATTATTACCCAGACTCCTAGCATTGGCTGATTATTCTTTCCACCATATACCCCCATCTTCCCTGCCATCCCTTCCTGCCCTACCTGTCCCTTTATGTAGTGGTAGCCCACTGCACAGCAACACCACAACAGCAAAACCCAAAAAAAGAGGCACAGCGTCATAATGTCACAAGACATTATGCCGCACGGTAAAAACGTGTTGCCAATACAGCATGATTTCTGCCATGAGGCATAAGTCTTTTTTGTGGGGAGTTCCACCCCACACCCCGAACCACCCCAAAAAGATTCTCAACTCTGGGTGGGGTGAGGGGGGGGTTACCTCGGGGAGTGCACAAAGTAAAAAAAAAATAAAAGGTTCTGGGACTGGGACTCAAACCTGGTCTCATATGCAGCGCCTGGGTTCCTGCTGCTGTGGCTCAGTCCAGTGAGCCATGGTAGCTGCTCGGCAGAACCCACTCCCAGCAGAGGTCTTATCCTCTGCCTGGGAGAGTGAGAATGGTGCAATACTACGTACAGCCATATAGACGGTATTGCACCATTTGCTTACATGTACAGCGCTATACCGGTTTAGCCATAATGTTGTTCGCTATTAAGCATGCAACATTATGACCCGGTAGGAAAAAAAAGACCTTTACAGCAAAAGTCGCTGTAATTGTCCAGGTCACACTGATGCTGCATCTCCCGGTGTTCTGCCCCTTCCCTGAAACAGCTCCAACTTGGAGTTGATAATATATAATTACGGGGGGTGCAGGGGGCACAGCCCCCCACACCAAAAACACTTTGTTTCTGGATGGCATAATACCATGTGTTGGCATTGTGCCATCACTCTAGGTGAAGTCGGCAGATTTGCTGTCGACGAACTGTGGTGTTTCCTTTATGCAGGGGAGGGGTGCCCGCTAGGCTTTTCCCTCCTGTTCCCCCCAATTCAGTTTAAATGCAGACTTCCCTAAATTAGCTAACCAAGTTGTCTTTCAGGACCCCTGTGCCCTCCTTACTTAGATGCAGCCTGTCGGGGGCTTAAAGTTCTGTTATCCCATGTCCTACCCATTCTCTCACCAGACCAAAACCCTTTTCTTTTCACCCTCCTCAGCCATGAGTTGAAATCTTCAATCTTCCCCTCTCTGTCCATGCTGGCCTTTGGCACTGGCAGGATGTCAGAAACAGAGACTGTGTCCCCTTTCTCTTGACAGATCCTTGCCAACCCCCTGAATCCAGCCTGCGCTTCCATCACACAGTTGAACTCCTGATCATTCATGTCCAGATGAACCATGATATGGGCCCCCACCATGTTTCCTGACTAAGGTGTGTACTAAACATACTGCCTTAAGCACCATCACTCCCAGCATGCACTCAGCCCTAATAGAGCTCTTCCTTTCTCCTTCTCTCCTCCATTTGATTCCATTAATTATGGAGTCCCCCAATTAAAGGACCTTACTATCATCAGTCCCCATGCAGTCCACAGATTCCCCAGTTTTCTGTGCCCAGCCATTTTCTGCCCTTCTCCTCCCCCCCAACTTTATCCCCGCCCTCTGTTGTACCCTCCTGCTCAGTTTGCCTGTTCACCCCTCTGTCTATCCCATTTGCTGGGGTGCTTGTTTCAGTCCCCCAATCCTTGATATTGTCCTCTCCCTTTTCAGTAGCCTCTTGCCCATGTCCCCGTCTTGCACCCCTATCTGTCATCTCTGCTAGATTCTTAGGGCACCTCCCAACCATTATCCCACCTCATCAGCCCCCACTTACTCTTCTCAACTCCTCCTCTTCTCCACATTCCCTCACATGCTCCCCTCCTGTCTACTAACAACCTTGTCACCCTCGAGTTCCCCAAATTATTTGTATTAGCCTCCATACCTTCCCTCCCCATCTCCCAACCTCCTTCGATCCCATCACTCCTCCTCCTCTCCCCCTTCCTATCCTCCTTGGTCCCCTCCCCCTCTTGCGTACCTGTGTCCATCAGACTCCTCAAGGTTGTATACATATTCCACAGGCTTACCTCACCTCCACTGAAGTACATGCAACCGATAGTCTCCCTACTTTTCCCTTTATTATTTTCCTCCTGCTTATTTCCTCCCACATAATCCCTTCCTTATTCCCCGTTTTCTCTGTCCCCCCATCTGCCATCCCTTATCCCCCAAAAAACCCAGACCTTTTCCTATCCTGGAAGTGATCTTCTTGTATCTCCCATTAACTGAATCCTCTCCCTACCACCTGTTGTTGTCCCTCATGTTGTTTCCCCGCCCATATTTCCCACGCACCTACCCCCCAACTCCCTCCTCAGCTTTCAGACTTCTGCTTCTAGATGTATCACTCTGCTACACATTGGGCAAAACCCTACTTTCCACAGCATATCCACAAAAACCGCAGCACTGCATCCATTACACCCCACTATCCTCTTTGCTCCCCCATAAGACCCCTGCCCATTTCTTGTACTCCTCCATCCTCCCCAGCCTCCATTACCCCACCCTGACCACCACCCCTTCCCCTAAACCCTGATATCCCCTCACAAAATGCATGCTAAGCCCTTACTAATGGCTCCAGTATGAACCAACAGCCCTCTGAAACAGTTACCTTTATACTGGTTACCCTCGCAGTGGCCTAGTGGTCAGAGTATATAATACCTCCCTATGAAACAGCCATCAGAAACAGTTACCTTTATACTAGTTACCCTTGCGGTGGCCTAGTGGTCAGAGTATATAATACCTCCCTATGAAACAGTCATCAGAAACAGTTACCTTTGTACTGGTTTAGTGGTTAGAGCATCCAGTCATGGAATGAGCAGGCTCCCCCAGCTGAAGATCTAATCCCCTCCCAGGAGAATACTTGACTAATGCGTGAAGTAGTAATAATATACCAATAATATACTGAGCAAGGGGGCAGACTGATAAGGACAGCTGGAAATATTGTTTACACCTGAGGGAATTTTGCCCTAGTATCCACAGTCATTTTAAAAAGCTGTGCTACCTTATCAGTTATACAAAGATACATATAAAGATAAGGATATTTCCCCTGCCAGAAAGATTCTGATAAAAATGAAGGTAAGACACCTGCCACAAGAAGTGGCCTGATTTACTCCCAATCAGCAAGCCATACTCTCATGCATATATGCAGCCCCTAGTAGCCTATTTGACCCATTAAAATGATTACTCCATCCCTAAGTATGTGACAGAGAAAGCCCTATTACTCAACTAATTTATCAAATAACATTCATCCCCAGCTGCTCCCAGATTGGAAGGTTCAAGGGGTATACCATGAACCTATAGGGGTGGGCTGAGGTACAATTGAACCTTACCCACAAAAAAATGTTACCTGAGGGATAGCCCAGTAGGTAGAGCATCTGCCTATGGAGTGAGTATGCACCCTTGGTTAAGGATCGAAACCCACCCCGCAAATCTCAGACTAAGTCCTGTGTGAGGTTGACTGCGGAGTATTCCAAGGAACTATGTGAACTCATTTGGGGAGTACTCCAATTAAACATGGAGCCTCCAATTTCTAATAGGTCCCCTAGTAGTGTACAAGGTCCTGCAACAGTCCTATGTGATCACACAGTACAACTAGCTGAAGGAGGGGATAGAGTCATGCTGACTCTATGACCCTATATAAGTAAATACCCACTGGGGGAGGGGGCAGCTCCTCAGTACCCGGTGAACTGTGCAGGCTCCACAATCATAAGCCAACTGTAGGAACTCCATTTGGAACAGGGTAAAAACTGCTCCCAGGATGCCTGTAAGAGAGACAAAGGAACAATATAAGCCCCCAGCTATCTGAATAGCACTGTCCTGGGGGGGACTACCCACACCCACTACACGGACAGAATCAGTTTACAGGCTTTCTAAAATACATTCAGAGAGAGCTGCAGGCAACATGAAGTAAATTAAATAATTCCATATATATGGGGCCCGATTCTCAAAAGGCTACTTCTGGCATAACTTGACTTGTGCCAAAGAAAATGGTGCAAGTAGCAAGTTATGCCAGCATACAGTATTCTGTAAAGCAGCCTGCAACATGCCATATGCTGCTTGCACCAAAGTGGACTTATGCCACCAGTTATGCCATAAACCACCTGCAACATGGTGCTAGGGGGTTTACGGTAGCAGTTGCACCCTATTCTATCAGTAAGAAAAGTTCTAGCTGTTTAGTCAGTTGCTTCTTTCTCTGAAAGCAAGATTCCTGTCTGCCAAAAGCTAGCAACAGGTATCTGTACTTGGAGACACCTGGTTTTCTACTGCCTAAGCAACACCCCAAATTAACTTTGCCTGACTTGGCAAACAAAGAAATTAATACAGTCCCCTTTCCCCAACACAGAAAATCACAGACATTTTTTTTTATTCTAAATGGGACATCCCACTTCTCGTAAAGTATCTTTTTGCTGAATCCCAACAGGAACTGACCCCTGCTGAATTAGAAGTGTTCTATTAGTAAGAAAAGTTCTAGCTTTTTAGTCAGTTGCTCCTTGCTCTGAAAGCAAGATTCCTGTCTGCCAAAAGCTAGCAACAGGTATCTGTAATTGGAGAAACCTGGTTTTCTACTGCCCAAGTCACACCCACAATTAACTTCTCCTGACTTGGCAAACAAAGAAGTTAATACAGTCCCCTTTCCCCAACACAGAAAATCACACTGACTTTTTTTTTATTCTAAATGAGACTCCTCACTTCTAGTAAAGCATCTGTTTGCTTAATCCCAAGAGGCACCAAGCCCTGCTGCGTTAGAAGTGTTCTATTAGTAAGAAAAGTTCTAGCATTTTAGTAAGTTGCTCCTTGCTCTGAAAACAAGATTTCTGTCTGCCAAAAGCTAGCAGCAGGTATCTGTAATTGGAGACACCTGTTTTCTACTGCCTAAGCCACACCCCAATTAATGTCTCCTTACTTGGCAAACAAATAACTTAATACAGTCCCCTTCTCCCAACACAGAAAATCACACTGAGTTTTTTAATTCTAAATGAGACCCCCCACACTTCTAGTAAAGTATCTGTTTGCTTAATATCAACAGACACTGACCCCTGCTGAGTTAGAAGTGTTCTATTAGTAAGAAAAGTTCTAGATTTTTTGCCAGTTGCTCCTTGCTCTGAAAGCAAGATTCCTGTCTGCCAAAAGCTAGCAGCAGATGGTCTTGCTCTGCACCCACAAAGTCAGCATCTTGAACATGTGAAACTTGGGGTGGGATTCTTCTCATTTGGCCTATAGCAGGAATGTCCTCACTCTGGGTGGAGTTTCAGTAGTCTAACTCATTGACAGCACCTCTTGATGTAGAATTTAAGACTGCAGCTGCTGAAAGGTGGGGCGGTCAAGCCCAGGAGCACTCCATTGGCTATGGCTTTGCCATGGCACCTTCAAAAGCTAGTCTCCCTATGACTACCTATGGTTCACCTGGTCTCCTTGACCTCCCCTTCTCTGCCCAGCTCAATTTTCAGACAGTCCTCAGGGAAGCCACTTGGACTTCTACCTCCACCTTAGGTCTCCTGCATGGAAGAAAGGTGAGTGCCTTCCAGTGGTTGATGCTCTCCTCCTCCTCCCACCTAGGGTGAGGGCCTCCTGTATAGGAGTCTCCCTTTGCTTCAGAGCTGTCTTCACAGTCACACACAGCATTTCCCATAGAGGGATAGAGCAAGAGCCTTCCTCCAAATTGCACCCCCCCTTGAAATTGGGTTTCCAAATTGCAGTAACTGAGCCATCTCTAATAAAATATCCCAAGCCTAAAGGGAGGGTGACCTAGGCCTTGGATTCCCAGAGGTTTCCTCCTTTAAAAAGGGTGTATTTCTTCTCCTCATTGGCAAAGGTCATAATATCAAATTAATTGTTAAAAGAGTATATTCCCTAGTTTCTTTAGGTAGGTCTACTGTTGGATGGAGATGGATGATGGCCCTACTTGCCATTCCCTCTCTCCTTAGGAAGCCCCCTTGTGTCATCAGTGCAATCTATTTTATCAGTGCAATCCTGTCAACCTGCTCCTCTCATTCATATTCTTTAAGCTGTCGTATTGCTGTCAACCTGCTCTCAACCTCTTAGTCAATGTTTACTGCTCAATACTCTTTTTGGGACTCCTTCCTAAGGTACCTTTAACCAAGGGAATCTTTCCCATAGCACCTCTAGGGGTGGAACCCTTTTTTGAGGGTTCTTTGCCTTCAGTGCCCCTACAGGGTGTTAATTCCCTATGGAATAGAGAGTGCAAGAAGCCAAAGAGTTATCCCAGTTGCCCAAGTGTAACCCCTCGGCGGCATTACTCCTAGAGTTCCACCCCTGTCTACTGCCTACTACCTATGAAATAGGCTGAGGTGTTTGGGTTCTCAAACTTACATTAGGTTCTAAAAATGAGCAGTGCCTCCACTCAAAGTCTAACTTTAAAGTGAGCTAGATGTTACCTGGCATAACCCCCTGAGATGTTATACCACCCACAATTATCTTTTGCCACCCCAAAACATGACCCATTAGCATTTCCCCATATTTCTGACATTTTGTAATTAAAGACTGTCTCTAATAATGTACTCACAACACCATGATTTTCAAAAAACAGTAACAATAATATTTATTTAGGGGACATAGGAGTTTGGAATGGGGAAACAGGAGGAATAGAGGTTTTGCAGTGATTCTGTTATTTACAAATGTACAAACGATTTGCTTTTTGTGTGCTAGTAAAACCCTCCAGCTGGGTGACTACTAGATTAACAGAAAAATAATCACATTTTACCAGCCCAAAATGATACCTAGAGCCCTGGCTATGTTAACTGCAATAAATCAGATGGAACACATTTAATTCCCCCACTACTGGTACCAGTCCCCAGACACATGTGAAACCCCACAATCTCAAACTATGCCCTGGGTACCCAGTTACCAAAGTCCTTGATGGTTGCAGGCCTGGTGGATGTTGCAGCTGGTGGTGTTGGACAGCTTTAATTTACAGAAGAGAAAATGATCTTAACTTTAAAGCACTTTTAACAACATAATTTTCAATTCCTTAGCAGAAGTGCAGGGGTTGCCATGCTTGTCACAGACAATATTTCATGAGAAGGTAACCAGCATGGTTACAATGGTTAGAACAAGGATTGGCAATCCTGAATATTCAGCACATTCATATGGTTGTCACATCCAGTACATTTATATCTCTAGTACATCTATATTTCCTGACATAATTGAGAAAGGTGGAAAGCTGTCATTTCCAGAATTTATCAGCCAGTCCGACTTAACTTAACTGGGCTGGCAGTATAGTCAAGAGGTTAGAGTAACGAGCTGTGAATGAGCTTGGTACATCCAGCAGATCTGACCTGGGTTTGATTCTCACAACCTCTACTTGCATACTGTGTGACTCTGAGCAAGTCACTTAACCCCCAGTGCTCCCAGATCGCCCCTGAAAACAGGCACTTGTGCCTAGTGGGCCTTACCTGGTTACCAAAGACTAAAATAAAAAATAAAATAAAAAAAATTTGAGGTCTCAGACCATCAGTGTGGCAGTACAGCTATGGCTGGCGGCTCCGCAGGACATCTCAACCAGATAACTAACAAAGGTGCATCTCAGCACATTTATATGATACTTCTTAGCATAGGTGCATCTCAGCACATTTATATGATACTATTAGGCTCACGATGGGTGCCCCAATAGTTGAACGTTGCTTGGGCTCTCTTGGGTCCTCAAGCAACAGCTACGATCTGCAAAAGCAATTCCAGAGCTCCACCCATGCTGGGCTAAACAGGGCAGGCAGGGCAAGGTGCGAGCTGATGAACTATCATCTATCAAACAGTAATTTTGGGCAAGATGGCCCAGATTCATTAGGCTTGCTTCTTGTCACATGAACAGTTACTGGGGCATGATGGCCCATATTTACTTAGCTTGCTTTCTTTCTTTTACCGGGGGGGGTACAAGAGTACGTACTCAGGCTCCTCACAGATGATCCCCACTATAAAAGGCTCCTGATGATCTTCAGTTCTCTCACAACTGAGGTATTTTGCAGCTCTCTCACAGCTGCTTGATGTCGGCATGGAAGGGAGGGTTAGCACCTAGAGGACATTCTGGCAACCCCAGGCTAGCAGTTTAACAACTACATTACTTTAAATGTTAAGCTAATTAAAGAAGGCAAACCCTGTCTAGGCTAAAGAGGATTAACTGGATCTCCAGGCTTGGCTGCATGGCTGGGGGCCTGAGCACCCCACCCCTGTGGGGGGGCTCCTGCTCGACTCTCTAATCTGGAATCTGGCAAAATGCTGGAAACACGTTCTTTTATAGGGCTCCACTGAGGCTCCTGATTGGCTGAAGCTTTTGGTTGCATGGCCCCTGATTGGCTGGAATGTCTGTCAATCACAAAAATGAATAATGCATGCATCTCACTCGATGCACTGTTGGTCTACTGTTTTGGTGCTTAGAATTTGGTCCCTGTAGGTTCCCATGAGCACTTGGCATTTACCCATGAGTTTTAGTTAATGTCCCACAAGTCCTGGCTTTGTTATCCTGGCTTTCTGAGTGACTGTAACTGCTTGAAATGGCTGCTGGAATTCACAGTTCCTTAGCAGAATAGGTACAGTCCTGAATCAAAGCTCTGATGCAGCCAGGAATAATTAAATATTTGCCCCATTTTCCCACAGTCCATTTGCCCTGAAGGTATGCTTGCTGTCATTGCACAAATAAACAAATTTGCTCAGTCCATTTTTCTGTCGCTACTGCCAAATTTTTAGCTCCCTGACATGCAGCAGCAGACAGACTGTTACTCTGAGTCCCAAAATTGGCCTGGTGCGGCCAGCAGAGAGCAGTATTTATTTTAAACATTTCTTCCCCTTCAGCAACAATTCCCAAACACATTTCAGTTGTTACATTTATTTAAAACATTTCTCTTTCTTTTTATGGCTGTAGCTGAGAACAGCTGCCTGGAGGGCAGACAGCCCCTCATGAATATTTAAATGTGATCGGAGCTCCAGCTCATTAATATTCATGAACCCCGATCGAAACACCCTTGTGGATCTCCTTCAACCTTCAGGAAAGAGGCCACTCAAGGATGCTGTCCGTGGTCAGTGAGTCCTACTTAAATGATGGGGATCCCAAGACTGATGGAACACTCTCCAGATTGACTGTGAACTTGGGCAGTCGCAGATCAAAGGTGCTGCTTGCGCCTACATGATATACACTGCCCCAAGGGCATGTCTTAAGCGGGAAATCGTGGTTTGCATTTTTGGAGCCTTGATGGCTGGATTTACTTCTTTGGGCAAAACAGGAGCACCAGAAGGGTAGAAAAGGACCAGGGGAGCCAAAAATATAAGCCAATCCTGGAAACCTTTGGGAGAGTGACTAGAGCAAGAGCTGCAAGGTTTAGGTAAGCCCCAATTTTTGTAGTGGGGTTACACGAGCATAACGCTGCTCTGGCTATGTAGGCCCATTGAATTGGAAGGCTATGCTTGTAGTTCATGAAGTGAGCATCCAGTCATGCCCCCTTCCTGAGCTACATAAGCAGCTCCTCTCAACCTCCTTCTGAAGTACTTTTTCTTTGCCCCACCATCCTCCCCTCCTCCTCCAGCAGTACATCTCTCTCCTCAAGGAGATCCTTTCTAAGGCACCTTTAGCCAAGGGAATCTTTCCCACAGCACCTGTAGGGGTGCATCCCTCTTTGAGGGTTCCTTGCCTTCGGTACCCCTACAGAGTGGTAATTCCCCATGGAACAGAGAGTGCGAAAGGCCAAATAGTTATCACAGTTTAATAAGCATAATGTTACTCTGGTTGCTTAGGCCCATTGAACTTTTATTAAGCACACTTACAGTACATTTTGTTTTATTGGCCTTTACAGTTCTTACTTGCCTGTACAGCTTAGCCTTTTCTTTCTGACATCTTGCATTAAACCATGTTTCAGAGCAAGATTTGACCTCATGGGGAATGTACAAACTAGGAACAAGACCTTTGTTTAACTTTCTCAAAACAGTTATTTTTCTGAGCTAAAATCAGCAGAGGATAGTCGTTCTGCTCTTATTCTTTCAATTTGTGAAGAAGACAAGATGTAACTGAGATCTTCAAAAAGCTTGGAAGACTAAATTATTCTCTTGATTAACCACCATGGCACTATTCTCAGGAAGGGGGCATGACTGGATGCTCACTTCATGAACTACAAGCATGGCCAATTTCCCTCCTTCCGGTCCTGTCCAAGCTCCTAGAGAAAATTGTAAATGCACAGCTGAGGACTCACCTTGAGTCTAGGGAACTGCTAAATCCTATGCAGTCCGGATTCAGAGCTAAACATAGCACTATCTCAGCCCTCGCCAAAGTTACTAACGACTGGCAGTGTAATCTTGAGAGCAAAAACTTTATTTGTGCTGTTTTCCTTGATCTAAGCAAGGCTTTCGACACCGCCAACCATAGTCTGCTCCTCTCTGCCCTTCAAACCATAGGTGTGGACCCCTCCTCTCTGCTTGGTTCACTGACTATCTTACAGGCGCCTTCAACAAGTTAAAGCGAAGGAGGCCTGTCCCCTTAAAAACTCTGCAAAGAGGGGTACCTCGAGGTTCTATATTAGGGCCCTTACTTTTGCAATCTACATTAATAACATCACTACTGTATAAAAGAAGCCAACATCCATCTGTTTGCAGATGATACAGTTCTCGTGAGTCGCCCAACACCTGAAGCTGCCTGCAATGACCTACAGTCAGAATTCAACCTTTGCTAAGCCAACTCCTCCAAAAAGCTACTCCTTAATGCCAAAAACTAAAGCGATGGTCCTCTCCTTTTATCCGTATAGCTAACCCTGTGTCCAGTGGGACAGTTCCCCAAATTACCACAGTTCTAGGTGAAAACTAGAATTTGTTACAAAATTCAAGTATCTGGGAGTTTGGATAGACCAAAGACTCTCCTTCATTGAACATATCGAGGACTTGCTAAACGACTTCGGCAAAGGCTTGGACTGTTTTTAGAATCAGCCACTCTTCTCCAGAGATGCCAAGAAACAACTGGTCCAATCCATTTTCCTATCATTGGTTGATTACGCTGACTTCCTCTACAGCCAATGCCCCAACTCTTACATGGCTAAACTGGACACACTCTACCATCGAGCACTGAGGTTTATAACGGGACTCCCCTTCGACACACATCACTGCACCCTATATGCGGCAGTGGGATGGACATCACTAAAGTTCAGGCGCCACAGAAACGCTGCTCTCTGGACCTATAGAGCCATCTCTAATAAGCTGCCTTATTATATCTCCTGCTGTCTTCCCCTGAGTATAATTGGGAAATAAGCGTTAAGAAGTTACTCAGCTATTACACTTAAAGTACCCAAAACGCAAAATCCCTTGCCGTAGGGCAGCCATAAGCTTCTGCTACCTACCTTATGGAATGATCTACAAAACCCTCAAATTCAGCACTTTATCGGTATAAATGCTTTCAAGATGCTTTATTTCCGCACAATCAGAGAAGTATGTAACTGCTTCACCCACTCAGACCCAGTACTGGTATATAGCCATGCCTAGACCCAATTTTAAGTACTGACCCCAGCTTGCTCCTCACCAGCCTAATTGTCTCTCTCTTATCCCCTGTCTTATCAACACTAGGCCCATCCATCCCCTTATTCTTCCTTTCCCAAACTCGGATAGGAGCTCACTACCCTGGTTGTGACATCCTACCATGCCGTGCATTTTATAGCATTCAATCCGGGGCTCACATACTCCTTTTCTCCATCCACCTTCTCTACATCCACCTTTACCAACTCCTTTCTGTGCACCGTGCCCTCCTAGCCTTTCTCCCCTACTTCCTCCCTCTCTTCCCCTACCTTCACCTCTACCTGGTGTATATTTTTATTTTTATTTTTTGTCCGTTCATTTCCTCCTGCAACCTTAGATAACCTGCTTTATCTTCCTATAGACACTTCTATGTATGTAAATACCGTGTAATCTGTACAATATCTGTATAATTCTATGTACATATGAACTTCTTTTTCTTCCTCTCTGTAAAGAGTATTATCTGTATTGCCTTGTAAATACCTGTGTTGACCTGTATATACAATTGTTCATGCTCCACCCAGGTCCATCTTGCAAATGAGCTTCTGCTCAACGATGAACGCCTGGTTAAATAAAGACTTGATTGATTGATTGATTGATTGACTATTCAAAGGAATATTTAAAACGTATTTTGGCAAAACAAATCTGCATCAAGAGAGATTACAAGAGGTAAATGCTCTGTATCTGATGTTCTGATTGAGAGATCCATTATTATGTTTGCTTGCACGCACGTGCAAGAAACATAGTGCCACCATATGAGAATTCGTAGGTGTGCCTCCCTACTTCCAATGCCCTGCTACCTTTTGCAGGTGCAGCCCCACCGCACCAATGAATGTAAGAGCTGTCTATGACAGCTTTTGCAAATGCAGCAGCATACAGTTGAAAGGAAGAACCTCAGCGTGTAGACAATTGGCATACTGTCACCGTCGGCAGTATGGAAAGTGCTTACACATTGGCACCGCACTGCAAGAGCTGTTTAGACAGCTCCTCCAACAAGTAGCATGCTGGGAGCCCACCCTCATGCGGCTCACATGCCCCCACACACAGTATGGCTGACGGGGTGCCCAATCCCCCATCGGCTTCACTGCCCCCAAACAGCCTTCCGGGTGCCATGCTGGGAGCCCACCCCAGCATGGCAAATGTCCATCTGCACCCCCCACGCAACACACTTCCAGGTGCCACGCTGGGAACCCACCCCAGTGTGGCAAACCTCTCTATGATTGACGTGGGTGCCCAATCCCCCAACGGCTCTGCTGGCCCCCCAAAAATACATTCCATCTGTCATGCTGGGAGCCCACCCCAGCATGACAAATGTCCCATGTTGTCTTCCTAAAAGTAAAATAAAACCTAGAAAGAAAAAACTGTCCCTCGCTGACTGTCTTTACTTCTGCCCCCCCACCTGCACCCACCCATTGAGCACCCTGTCTCCCCACACACACCCTCACCCCATACCTCACCTCCAGAGCTCGGCGCGACGATCTTCGGTGGACCGGGAACACATCTGCACTCTTCAAAGCCGACCACAAACTGAGGAAATACCAGTAAGCTGTATAATGGAATAAATAGTTTTTTTTCAACTTTGATGCATATCTCAGGCATTTTTTTGAATTTTTTCACCAAATTTTCAACCTTGGGTTTTTGGGACCCCACCTCATGAATTCTATCACTGTCATTTTGTAATTCAGTCCCTAGAGGTGATTTCGTGGTCACTGTGCGAAACCACCTTTTGTGACGGATGTACAAAATGACAGTGTCACAGTTCATGAAGTAGGCCCCCAAAAACCCTATGTTGAAAATTTTGGGAAAAAATTCCCAAAAATGACTGTTTTACGAGCTTGCGTTACGCAGTTTCTACGCACGCTCTTACATTTGCGAATTTTTAATATTTGCACTCCAGATTTTCAACATTGCCATTTTACCACACCTCCTTATGAGCAGTACAGCTGTCATTTTTCACATCTTCCCCAAAATGTGTTTCCACGCATGTAGGGCACAATGGCGCAGTCGGTGTGTGAAATCAATGTTTGGGACAGATTAAGAAAATCACAGTGACACTGTTCATGAGCAGAGGTCTTAAAATGGCTATGTTGAAAATTTGGTGACAAAAGTCCATAAAATGACTGTGGTAGGAGCGAGCATTGCGCTGCTTCCATGCACCCTTGTAAGTTTATGAATTTGTAATATTTTCAGTCCAGATTTTCACCACTAGCATTTTTCTGCATTTCCTTATGAACAGTACAGCTGTAATTTTTCACAACATGGCCAAAATGTGTTTTCATACTTTCTGAGCAGAAATGCGTGGTCGCTGTGGGAAATCACTGTTCGGAACAGATTAAGAAAATGACAATGACACTGTTCATGAGCGTAGGTCCCAAAATGTCTGTGTTGACAATCTGCTGTAAAAAAATTCCCCGAACTAATAAAATTAAAGGTGTGTGTTGCTTACTGTCTACGCATGCTCAGGACTTCAACATTTTTTTTTACTATTTTGACTGCAGATTTTTCAACACTGTCATTTTTTACACCTCCCCATGAACAGTACAGCTGTCATTTTTCACATCCTGTTCGAATTGTGTTTACACCTGTGGTGCCAAATGTCATAGTCACTGTGCAAAATCAGCTTTTGGCTACCAAACTGATACTGCCACTGTTCATAAGGTGAGGGTCACAAAAAACCCATGTTGAAAATTTGGAGTGAAAATACCAACGAACGCCTGAGGAATTAGGGTTTCCGACCATAAGCCCCACCCTGTCGAGACTGACAGGCATCAGAGATGTGACTTAGGATTGTCGTCTGTAATGCTCATACAATTTCACCCCCACCCACATCCTGCAGCCAGTGAGAGGCATCAAGGTGTCCCTTGGACTCTTTGGCCTCAAAGTTCACCCCATTCTCCTATACTGCACCCATCTCACCGAATTTTCCTGATGGAATGGGGTGAGCATGAGGGCCAAAGATCCAAGGCACACCTTGACACTTGTCAGTGTCTACAGGGTAGGGTGTGTTGAAATGGCGTGGCCGTTATGCCTGATGACCCAAAGGCACACCCCACCAATGCCAATGCCAGCAAGCAAGCATTTGACATTGACAAATGCTTGTATAGTTAAGACATGGTAAATTAACCCGGGCTAAGTCAATAGTTGAGGCACCCACTGCACCTAAATAGGTGAAATCGCCATCTGAGTCACCAGCTGATCTCCTACTTAATAGTATTAGATTTGAACCTCAAATCAGCTGCATTAATATCTTACCAGGATTATTACTTTTTTGGATCTTTTGGATCTTTTACCCTGGTTATTGGCCTCAGCTTATCTTCATTATTAGTAGCAAATAAAAGATTATCTTGATTCCCAATGTCTCCTAAATGACATTCAATCTGGTTTTGGAAGCTGTCATGGAGGAACAACAGCCCATGTGAAGGTGGTGGGAGATGTTCCGGAGGCCCTGGACAGGAGGATGTTAGTAGGAGCATTATTTGTTGATTTGTCCAAAGTCTTTGATTCCCTGGACCATGATATCCTCTTGTCCAGGGCAGTATCCATTGGCTTTGGGGGGGTTGGAAGACAAGTGGCTGACTTCCTATTTGAAGGGTAGATCCCAGCTGGTATCATTGGGGTCATGGGTTTCAGGGTTATGTCCTGCTGGATCGGGGGCCCCCCAGGGATCCATCTTGGGTCCCTATTATTTAATATTCATATTAATGGAGTGCGATTTTCTGATTCATTAGCTAATTATAATTTGTACGCAGATGACATGGTGATTTACATAGCCGATAGTGACATGACTGCTGTACAAATAAGGTTGCAGGCAGCATTTGATGAACTGCAGACCTTTCTTGACAGTAGTTAACTGGTTTTGAATGTGAAGAAAACACAGTCCATTTTATTCAGTAGGTTGGGAGGGGTTCTTGGGATCTAAAATTGGACTTGGTTGCCTCTGGGGGCCCCCCGATTCAGCAGGTTCAGGCATATAAATACCTGGGACTGTAACTGGATGCATCTTTGAGCTGGGCCACTCACATAAATATTTTGGTTTCAAATATAGGGAAAAGGTTAGGCGCCCTTTATAGGATAAAAGTGTGCATGAGTCTGGAAGTAAGAAGACAGGTTGTGGATCATATGATCTTTCCCCTGTTTAATTATGGGGATATTTTATATTCTGCAGGATCCAAAAAAGATCTACACAAGTTGGATGTCTGCCTTGGTACATTGGCCCGCTTTATACTGGGAGCTCCCCATTTAATGTATAAGTGCTTGTTATATAGACAACTTGGGTGGGTGCACCTATATGAAAGCCACAGAGAACATCTCTCGGCTTTTGTTCATGAGGGGTTATTGGGCAAATTGCCTAATTATATTATGGACAAACTGGTTCCCAGGGAGAAAATTGACTCTTTAAGATCTGTAGGTACCCTGGATCTAGTCTTACCTAGAAATAATATGGAAATTGAGAGACATTATTTTTTAAAGGACCACAGTTTTGGAATGGTTTACCCAATATTTTAAGAACCATGGGAAACTAAACATGGTGGGGGATATAAAACATTGGTTAAGGATTACTAAGGAAAACACCAAGCCTTGCTGCATCACTTATCGAGATAAGAATTAATTGTGATTTAGAAAAGTACTTAGAGCCTAGGATGTAATTGAAGTCAGGGTTTAATTATACTTGTTGTGACCCTTTTAAAATGAAAATTATATTTATATTTATTCTGTAACATGTATTGTGAATTTATTGTATACTATTCCTGTGTTTAAGGGTCTCATTGTAAATGAGCATTGCTCAATTGAGTTTATCCTGATTCATAAAGTGATTTATGAATAAATATTTTACTACTACTACTATATATTTGACTCAAAGCTTTCTGAGTCCTCATTCAAATTGATATTTACAGTAGCAAGCCTCCAATATGTAGATTATTCTCCTATCAACAATATAGCTGAGTAGCTTGTATTCACACTCTAAAACAACCTCAACCACCCCTCTAATTTCTGGAAGATCATTCATGCCATCTTCTCTCCTCCAGCCCAGCCCTCACCCCCTTCCTCAAAGTGGTCAACTCTCCTGTCTCTGACCCTGTGGCCATTGCCTCATCCTTTACTCCATTTTTCCACCTGTGACCTCTACTTCCTTCCTTTCTCCTCCACTTCTCCCCATCCACTCTTGCTCCAACTTAAACAGCACTCCACCCTCCTCCCCTTCTTCTTCTCCTTTACCACGCACTCTGTTACCCTCAATTCTCTCTTAGATCAAACCCAATGACCTTAACCCCAAACTCTTGTCTCTCACCACTCCTACCATTGCTCCATCTGTCACCTACTTTTTAAAAACTCTCCTTTTCACTTACCTCCATTCCTGATTCATATATGAAGGCCACAGTTATCCCTTCTCCAATGGGGGTGACTTCCTCCATCCCTGGTAACTACAGCCCGATCTCCCTCCTCTTATCCCCTCTGGCTAAACTCCAGAAAAAAATGGTCCTTTTCTAGTTCTCCCCTTTTCTTGATTTATCCTTCTTCTTCACTCCCTACCAATCTGGCTTTAAGAAGTCCCCACTCTGCCTCCTCCTCCCTCCAGATATGGATGAGGGCCATACTTTCTTGTGTGGATCAGGGCCTGATTACCTTCACCATTTTGTTGACCTGGCCAAAGATTAGGACACTGTTGTCTGCCTATCCTCTTGCAGAAGCATATGGTGGTGGGGCCCTCTACCTCCTCAGCTGAGTGTCATCTAATGTGAATACAGAGCAAAAGCAGTTGTTTAATACATTTGCCTTCTGCTCGTCATCCTCCACTACCCTCCCTCCTCAGCTAGCCTAACAATATCCCCCCACCCCAATTTCCTTTTTCCATTATGCTCCTAAAGAAATTTTCTTCCTCTACCTCCCTCCAGGCATGGGTTAGAGCCATCTTTTCTGGCATGGATATGGGCCTGGCCACCTCTTTTTTTGTCAGCCTGACTAAAGCCTTCAACACTGTTGCCCACCCTATCATCTTGGAGAATCATAAGGTGCTGGAGCTCTCTACCTCTTCAGTTGAGTATCCTCTACCCCGAATACAGAGCAAAAGTAGTTGTTTAGTACATTTGCCTCCTGCTCACCACCCTCCACTACTCCCTCCCCTCTGGCAGCCTAACAATCATACCTCTTGTTTTGCTTTTTCCCCTTGCATACCTAAACAATTATTTTCCTCTACCTTTTACTCCCTCTGAAGTCTGCTGCTCAGTGTCTGCCTTTACCCTCCTAATCTCCACCCCTACCCTTTTGAATTTTGCCTAATATTACTGCCAGGCTTCCTCACCCATGTTCAACTTATACTCAGTGAAAGCTCTTCTTTGTGCCCCCACAGCCTCTCTCACCCTTTTCGACAACCAAATTGTCCTTTGGTTTTTATTTCTTTTGTTGACCTTACTTGCACAAAATTCAGTCACCTCCAGAAGATCCCCCTTAATCCTATGCCACTGTTCTTCTACCCCCTTTACTGTATCTGTTCTATACTGTACCTTCCAATCTTTCCCTAACCAGTTCCTGCATTTTCCCCAAATCTGCACATTTGAACTGCAGAATCACTGTCCTTCAGGGGGCTCATTGTCACCCCTGTAAGTCTGACCCACACAGTGTTGTGGTCACTGTACCATAGCGGTTTCCTGACAGTCAGTCTCCCTAGCATCTCTGAGTTGGTGAGCACAAAGCTGAGTATTATGTCCTGCCATGTGTGATCCATGACTAGCTGCACCAGTAGACAGTCCTGAAGTGTGTTTAGCATCGCATGACTCCTGGTGTGCCAAGTAGCTGGAATATCGCAGTCTATATCTGGCAGGTTCAGGTCTCCAACTAACGCCAGACACCCTTTTGCTGCTCCCTTTCTGATTTCATAGAAACATAGAAGTTGACGGCAGATAAGGACCTCAAGGCCCATCCAGTCTGCCTATTTCTTTTTCTACCTTATGAATGTGCCATCGGCCTTTGCTCTCTCAATGGCCTATCTATTTATATTCATCTGTATTGCTCCCTTATACCTATCCCATGCCTGTTTGAAGCCCTGCACTGTATTCATATCCACCACTTCCTGAGATAGGCCATTCCATGCATCTACCACCCTTGCTGTGAAAAGAACTTCCTCACATTACCCCTTAATCTGCCTCCCTCTAATCTCATGCTGTGTCCTCTTGTCCTGCTATTTTTCTTATATTGAAACATGTTAGACTCTTTCACCTTGTTAATGCCCTTAAGGTGTTTGAATGTTTCGATCATATCACCTCTCTCCCTCTGTTGCTCTAGGGTATACATATTGAGCTCCATTAATCTGTCCTCATATGTTTTCTAATGTAGTCCCTGCATCATTTTGGTTGCCCTCCTCTGGACTGCCTCAATTTGATTACTGTCATTGTGAAGATGTGGTCTCCAGTACTGCACGCAGTACTCCAGGTGGGGCCTAACCAGTGTCTTATAAAGAGGGATTATTACCTCCCTCTTCTGACTTGTGATACCCCTACTAATACACCCCAACATACCCCTAGCCTTACCTACTGCTTTAGTGGTCTGCTTGGATAATTTCAGGTCATCGGTGATGATGATGATGCCCAAGTCTCTTTCTTCTCTTGTGACTGTCAGCAACTCCTCCCAGCCTATACGTGGCTTCAGGGTTTCTCTATCTACGTGCACGATCTTGCACTTCTTTTCGTTAAACCCCAGTTGCCACTCTTCCGACCATTTTGCTAGCTTATCCAGATCTCTTCTCATTCTGCCCACCCCATCTGGATAATCTACTCTGTTGCAGATCTTGGTGTCATCTGCAAACAAACAAACCTTACCTTCCAGTCCATCTGCAATGTCACTGATGAAGATATTGAAGAGGACTGCCAAACCCTCTGTCTCTCTTCTCCTTCAGCCCTGGTGGTCTTTAGACCACTGTTAATCTAACCTTTGTACCAACATCTGCTGTCACCTGCACCCTGATTGATTCCACTTCCCCCTCCACCTCCTTTTTTAATAGTCCCATCCTCTATCACCTCTATTCCTTTCCTAATGAATGGGGCTACCCCTTACTCTACCCTTGCCCCTGCCTCTCCTAATTAAGGTATATCCTGTAACTGCTAGATCCTAGTCATTGTTACTGCTGACCCAAGGCTCTGTGATGGTTATTAGGTGTAAGTCAGCCTCTGCCACCATCACCTGCAGTTTTCTGATCTTGTTGTTTAAACTTGAGGTGTTTAGGCTAACCAACCTCCACGGACCCATCCGACTCCGAGCCCTTCTACTTGATCCTCTCATTGCACCATCCACAGCCTCCCATTACTGTTCACTATCCACTCCAATAACTGAAATTTGTACCCAGTTCCTCACTCATTACCATCACTTGTCCTTTTCCCCCACCACTACTGGCATCACTCATCCCATTTCTGTTTTAGGATGAGCCTCTGCTAGGTTTACCCTCCACCTACCACTTATAAGGGGGTTCTTAGCATCAGCCACCCCTTTCAGTTTAAAAGACTGTCTATCTAGACATCAAATTTCTGCTCCAGTGCACTAGCTACCACCCTTGTAAAATGAAGGTCATCCTTTTGAATAGTCTTCTGTCCTAAAATCATCCCCAGTCCCCAGCAAATCCATATTCCTCCTCCCTATACCTTTCCTTCACCCAGGTATTATATGCCTTGGTTTACTCCTACCTCACTCTATCCCCTTCCCTAGTTCATAAGGGCAACATCTCCAAAAATCTCAATACTGCTGCCTTCCCCCTCAGCTCCCTCCCCAGTCTTTGAAAGTTTAAATTAGTAACTTCCAGACCATGGTTTGCCAAGTCGTTCATGCCCAAGTGCACTAGGACATGTGGTTCCTCCCTCATCCCACCTAGAATCATCACTATCATGGCCTCATCCCTCAGGGTCAATTCATCAGGAAGGTATCTCATCACCCCCTTTGTAAACCCATCTCTGCACACCACCCTCTCCACTCTCTTTACCATTGAATTCCTGACTATAAAGACCCTGATTTGTTCCTTCGTTTACTCCCCTGACCCTGTTTAATGCCTTTCTCACAGTCTGATCCTTAATTGGAGTCACATTCCTTACCTGGTCATTAGCAATGACTGCCCACCCCCCGTGAGTCAGGTATCTGTGCCTCATTCAGGAGTGCATAGCAGTTTGTGATCACTACCAGAGGGCCCTGCATGGCACCTGCAATCTTCTTCCCTCACCCCCTCCTTCCTCTCCTCCCACCACTCTTCATCATGCTGGACCAGTAGGTCTCTGCAGGAGGAGGGCAGCTTGAGTAGCAGTTCAGAACCCCAATTCAGTTGTCTGCACAGCCGGATTAATTGTCCTGATGCTGTCCGCAGCTGTGGAGCTCTTTGAATCTCTTGTATATTAGGCAGTGGCCAATGTTTCAAAACATTGCCCAGGGGGTAATCATTCCTTTTTTAAATCATAATTAAATGAGTAAGCATAAAAAAAAATATGGAAAAACAATCTCACCTTCTGAGGATCTGCATTTCCTATAACTCATAATCATGCTTTTACGTCATTAGGAAATCTTCTAATTTAATTTAATTATCACTACAACAATATACAGTATCTGAGCACTTCCCAAAACAATTCAGACATTCTCTGTATGAATCATGGGTGTATATTTTACAGGATAATATATTTCTACAAGGTTAAAAAAGTAATTAGAATGTATCAATCACAAGGTGGATAACCAAATAAATTCATACTTTTTTCAGAATTATTTCAGATGTAAAAAATGGGGATACTCAATCTACCTATATTCTCATACCTATACCTACATTCTCAGTTAGCTTATTTATCACCATCATGTCAGACGGAACCCATCCTCTTGTTATTCCAGCACCGTCACCCAGGCTTCTCCTGGGACTTAATGGATGTCCCTCTGCTCCCCTCCTAATCAATGCCCACATCATGAGTTAAAATCCCAGGAGGGCCAGCTGTTCATCCGCCCACTCCGATCACTCACTAGTTGAATGTTTTAAAATCCTTGTAGATGCAGTGTTCCCCCATCCCTACAGTCACCTGCCCATATGTTGTTTGCAAATTCCCTGGTGTTTCAGCTGTCCCCACCCCCGCAAATCACCTGCCCATATATTATTGTACATTTCCTGGTAGTCCAGTGGTCCCCCTGCCCTCCACAATTGGCTGTCCATATAATGTTGTAAATTTCCTGGTGGTCCAATGGTTCTCCTGCCACCATATAACTTTTGTTGCATCACTCTGTCCCACCCACTCAGGACCCCCACCACCCCTCCAGCCCCCACTCACCAGTGCAGCCCTCCACCAGCCAGTGGCAACCAGTACAACCCCTCAGCTCACCACTTTGGCTGGCCACCATCTGAATAACAGGCACAGTTATGTGCCTACCATAAAAACAGCTGTAACCTCTACAGTATTTAAACAATATGTATAATGACCACTGGAGTAATTCTCTGTAATATCTGTATTTTACTCTCACTCTACTCAGTGATTAAGACAGAAGTAGGCATTATAGGACATCAGACACTCTCATCAAGTGGGCGTAATACATACCCTAGAGGCTAAGGTCAACAAGTACTTGCCTAATTCAATTTTAAACTTATCAACTAATGTTATATCTACCAGGCCAGGCCGTGGTAACATATTTCAGACTTTTGGTGCCTGAACTGTAAAAGTTGTCCTATTTGTTATTATATGCCCTAAGTATTTTTAAATGTTTGGTGTGGGACTTGAGATAGGCCATTCTATCTTTGATGACTATGTTGCATTGATTTGTAAGATCTGAGTTACTCAAGATTTGAAATAGTAACAATATATTACCCTTCAGTATATCACCCTTCATTCTTCTAGCCTCCAGACTTAAAAAATTAAGTTCCCTAAATCTTTCCGTGTATGATTTGTTCTTCAGTCTTGGAATTAACTTGGTGACCCTTCTCTGAACACTCTCCATTAGATTGATAACCCTCCTAAAGTACATGGACCAAAAAGGGGACACAAAGTCCAGATATGGTCTCACATATGATCTGTACAACAAGATTATACATTGCTCATTTCTGGCTACAAAGGCTGTTTTGACAGAGCTTATTAACCTATCGGCAGTCTGAGTGACCTTCCTACAGTGGTTTAAGTGAGTAAGAGTATCACAGATTATAATCCCTGAGTCACATTCATTCTGTACAGATCTTAAAAGAATCTTATTTAGTATGTAGCATTTCATCAGATTGTTTCTTCCTAGGTGAAGCATAATGCATTTCTTAGTGTTAAACTGCATCTTTATATTTCTAGTCCATGATTCAATGTGCTTCAAGTCGTTAATTAGGAAATTATATTTGTCATCAGTAGCCACTTCACCACTGATCTTGGTATCATCTGCATATTTCAGTGTGTTATTTTCTGAATTGTGATGTGTGTCATCTATGTATAATCCAAACAAAGCTGAGCTCAAAACAGATCCCTGAGGCACACCACTAGTGACCAATCTCTCCTCAGAGAAGTGTCCCCTTACCTTTACCTGCTGAGTTCTGTCAGTCAGCCAGCCAGGACTCGCCCTATTTCACCAAATTTAAGTCAAACCCCATATTTTTAACGTATCTACTAATTCAAAATGTGGCATGATGTGAAAAGCCTTCCTAAAATCCAGGAAGATCACATCCACTGGAATACCATTGTCCATACTGGTACTAACTGTATCATAAAAATCAGGTTAGAGGTACATGACTTCCCTGGGGTAAATACAAAAAAACAGAGTTCTGTGGGAAATGGAACAATTAAATATGTTCAAATATTTCTGGTTCTTCGTCTACCCAGGATCATATACAAGGAGGTTTTCTTTCAAGAAATTATAGAATATGTATTTAAGACATGATAATGAGCATTGTGTAATTTTGTATTTACAGAACAAAATTATTTTGAAAAATCCAGAACACCCTGTGAACAAGCTCAACATAGAAGCAAAATGTAGGGGGCAGAATAAAATATTTTGGATTTCACTTACAAGTGTGGTGGTGTCTTTGAAAACATGGCAAAGGGCTCCCCCCCAGTTCCCTGGGGTAAAGCCATGTTGGTTATGATCATGTTTGCCTGTAATAGTGACCTCACTGTCGAATTGTGATTTTAATGATTTTTCAATTATTTTACATAGTATTAATGTCAGGCTTATTTGCCTGTAATTACTTTCAAATGATTTACTTCCTTTTGTGTGGATGAGTGTAATAATTGCTTTTTTCCAGTCATGAGGGACCTTGCCTTGTTTGCAAGATTTATTAAGGAATAGTGTAAGGGGAAGACACAGTGATGCCGCAAGTTCCTTAATAACATTTGGATGTATTTCATCAGGGCCTGGAGATGTGTTAGATGTTTAGGGCTAACAAAACTTGTTCAAAAAAGCTGTGTAGTTCAATAGGACAAGGTTTGCCTATTACCTTGCCTTGGTTCTTGTTGCTAAAGACTGTACAAATATAATTAGTTAGTGTATTAGCAGTTTTGGTAGGGTCTCGTAAGGTTTCACTGTTTTCAACCAAAGGTCCCACAGATCTATTCCCATTCGTTGTTATTAACGTATGAAAAACATTTTTTCTGATTATCTTTGGTATGTGCAATCTTAAATTCTGTGTTGTTCCTTTCTTTCCTTATCAATCATTTAGATTCTTTCTGCTCTATCTTATACATAGATTTTGTCAGATCAGAGGGGTTCTTCTTAAAATGTGCATGGACTCGTTCCTTTTTTTCATTTCTCTCATAATTTTGTTGGTTAACACCAAAAGGATTTTGCCCTTGTTATTATATTTTTCCTTTTCCTTAATGGTACACACTTATCTTCCAACTTAGTTATTTTATTTTTTATAAGGTCCCATCATTCTTTCACCTATAAATCCCTAATTTTTTTGCCCATTCAATAGACTCTAGGTTTTTCCTAATGTTCTTGTACTGAGCCATCGCATAGTTTCTCAGAAAAATATTTTGAGTATCTATGTTCCATGTGTCTCAGCAGGTAGCACATTTGCCTGTGAGGCCAGGAGATAAGAAGGCTGTGGATTCTATCCCCACTCTAGGCACTTGGGTTAAAATCCCAATAGTGATACCGTACTGCAGCATGAGAGGGGTGCTGCACTCTTGAGGTGCCGTCTTTCGGATGAGACATTAAACCGAGGTCCCATATACCTGTTCTGGTGGAAGTTCAGGTGGATGTTAAAGATCCCATAGCACTTCTCAAAAAGAGCAGGGGAATTTCCCCAGTGCCCTGGCCAAATATCCCCCCATTCACTAAAAATATCACCAACACCTTATTCTGGTTCCAGGTCAATTGGCATTTATCTGTATCTCCCTCACCCCAGGTCGTGCCTGAAAATAGGCAATAATTTGTCTAGTGCACTTACCAAGTCAACAAAAACTAAAATAAATAAATGTTAGGGCATACTGACAACCTGAAGAATAACATATTATCGCCACAACCACCTAGATTCCTATGCACTGAAATATTGGAAAGCTCTGTTTGTAGGTTAGTAATGATTAAATCAAGAGTGTTCACTCCCCTGGGAGGTTCTGTAACTTTTTGTTCTATGCCTTGTAGTAATAAAGTGAAAATAATATTTGTTTCTAGTGAAGTCGTATCAACAAGTTGATCCCAGTCGATTCCCAGAAGATTAAAATCCCCCAGTATTATAACATCTGTTAAATTTGAGTCTGTGATTAATTCACTAATCAAATTATCATGATATACCTGGTATGGGTGCTAGATGGGGGCTTGTACCAATTTCTAGTTTTTTTTTAATCTGAATAGATTTGTAACTGAATCCATATATTTTCAATATCATATTGAGATTCTTTTGCGATATTTAATTTGGTGCAGTCAAGCTTATTTTTTAATATATAATCATACACCACCACCTTTTTCTTTTCTGTTTTTAGAGAAAACTTTAAAACCAGCAATCTCACATGACTAGTCACTGGTTTCATCCCACCAGGTTTCAGTTAAAGCTACTATAGCAATACCATCCCTGAGTAGCATCATTTCTAATTCTGATTTTTTTAAATATATTTAAACTCATAGCATTTGTCAGCGGAAATTTGTACTTGTATGTCAATTTATTATGCTTTGGTTGATATACCTCGTTCAAACTTGTTTCCTGAGCCCCCTCAGATTTCATTTTAAAGATTTTATAACAAATGTTTCAATTTGTTTACCCAGTAACGCACTTTCCCTTTTATTCAGATGCAGGCCATCACTGCTATAGAGACAGTTGTTCTCAAATGTTTTCCAATGCATCATACAAGTTAGTCCCTTGTTTAATATCCATTTACATAACAGTTCATTCACTATTTTTATCTTTGTTTCCTCCAATTTGCCCTGGGGACAGTTAATACTTCTGAAACACAGATCTTGCAGCCTCTTTGCTCAAGTATATGATTAGGGAAATAAAGTCCTTCTTAATCTCTTCAATAACAGAGTTATGGATATTGGTTTTACCTGCATGAAGAACCTCTAGTGGATTCTCGCCTGTGTCTTTCAAGTTGTTATCAGACATATTTGCGTAATCAGGAATTTTTGCTCCTGAGAAGTTGCTGCATGTTTGATTTAATTTGTCCAGGTTACGAATATATTTGTTGGTAAATGCAAGGATGGAATCCCCTAATACATACTTTGTCGGGGGGTTGATACTACTTGCTGTGTGTCGCTATTTAGGGTAGGATGTGTTTCACTAGAAACATCCAAGGATATTTCAGTTTCTAATTGTGACAATGGTTCAAACTGATTAGCTGTAAGTTCAAAACTCATTGCTCTCCTCCCCCTTTTTAATCTATGTTATATGCCTCCGCTCTATTTATTACTTTTAACATCTTCTCTTCTGACAAGTTTTCAACTAATACATCATATTCTTTATGATATGCAGGACTCCTCAACCTAACTTCTCTATGTAATAACAAAGCATCCTGCACTCCTAAACTGCCACTGGCACTTGTAAACTGCTATTGACACTTGTTCACAAATGTATAGTTTCCTCAGTATGTAATTGTTACCCATGTCTCCGGGTCACACCGGAAAGGAGCCTCAGCTCAGTGTGCTTTTACAGGTTACCAAATGTTAAATAAATTAAATAAATAAATATGTTTTTCCCTACACATGCCCATTCATGTTCCTCCCCTCCTCTTTGTCCTTTTTTTATGGTAATCATAGGACTCAGGAATGTTTTCATTATTATTATCATCCTTGGGGATCTGAGAGTCATGTGCTCCTTCAATTTAATTCTACTTATGTAACAAATTATTGCTGGAGATTTTAACAAGATCCATTTCAATGTGAAGAATGCTGACTTGAGTTGTATATCTCTGCACTGAGCACATGTAAATGTCTCAAAGTTAGAATTTGCGGATAAACTGAATGTGTTACACAGTACTCATGCAATCCATATTTCCCCAATAACAAGGGTTACAAATCTTGTTTCCAAGTCCATTTTGGTGTCCCAGTGAGAATAACAACAGGAAGACAAAACAAACTAATATATAATAGTAAGATATACTAGTACGGTTGATGTGTAGAACAGTAACATTTACTTCTGCCCGTCACCTTATGGCAGGATAGTGAAGGGAGCAAGATACCAGGCAGGCAAACCAGGCTTACCCAGCATACATGGCAGACATGCATAGATCTCAATCTGTATGTGCTGCCTCTGCCGAGTGTTCACCGACGCACATGAAGGAGCATGTGTAAATAGCCAGAAAACCAGATGTTCCGCAAATTGGGATTTCCAGTCCTGATAAACCTGTCATTGCTTTTAAACTATTTTTTTTCTTTGTAATATAGCAGCCACCTAAGTGTGGCCTGCTCCTGGTACCAGCCTTAGATACTGCTCCCAACCCTTATCACAACTGTATCAGGCTTTAGGGCAGTTTTCTTTGTGTGGAGGACTGCAGTCATCCCTCCACAATCCCACAGTGCACCGCACCACAAGTGTGGACTTCCCAGTCCCAATGTGACAGACAAGACACAGAGACAACTTCTAATTCAGTTTTAAAATTTTTTTTATATAAAAAGTGCTTCCAGCACAAAGACAGCAGCCCAGGAGGCAATATAGGTAGCCCACTGTACACAGGACAATCCACTCATGAGAGAGAGTGTGTAAATATCCAGAAAAAGGGAAGTTCCACGAATCAGGACTTCTAGTCCAGCAAAACCTGTCAATCACATTTCAACAATGTTTTTGTAATACAGCAGCCACCTAAACGTGGCTAGATCCTGGTACCAGCATTATAGGTGTACATCTCAAGAAATTTCCTTCAGTGTATGGTAGTCTGTGAAAATTCTGTTTTTCATGTTTTTTGTCCTTTTAGCTACTATCAGTGGCAATTCTGAGAATGTGGCCCAGACAAGATGGGAACTGCAGCTCAAGTGGTGCAGGGCCAATTCACATAACAGAGGTGACTAGCCTCCACATACAAACATGAACCCACAAGTTATAGCACACAAAGGACACACAAAAAATACAGTAGCTGAAAATGCAGAAAGTACTGACTTTATTGATGAAGACAGCCCAAATGCTGTAGCACACTTTCCATTGCAAACCAACACCCACATGCAGTGACCAAGCAGTCCTAATAGGAACACCAAACAGGTAATCCACATGAGAATTCAAAAGCTCATAAAGTTCACAATTTTGGTTCAGTGGAATGAGCAATTACTGCCTGAACACCCCAGCCCTTTTCTTGACAGAGACTTTGTCAAGAGACATGGCCACAAGAAAAAGGCCATGTTGAAATACATCACACTCTGTGATGTCACAACAATGCTAAGCAGCCATTGGATGATACAGCATAATGTAAATGAATAGGTACACATAGGTAAAAAGACTCTGTCTATGATACAGAAGTGCAATTTTGAAATAGTAAAAAAAGTTACATTCAAAAACACCCTACACACTACAGCAGCTATATGGTCCCAAATGAGGTTAGAAATTCCAGAAGCAATTGGGCGGTAGCTCCTTGTTGCACTGAGCTGAAATTGCGAACTGTCTGAACTTTTGAATTCTCAAGTGGATTACCTTTTTGGAGTTCCTATTAGGACTGCATGTTTATTGCATATGGGTGTTGGTTTTCGATAGAAAGTGTGCCCCTCTATTTGGGCAGGCTCCTGCAATAAGGCACAGTAAGTACCTGTTGCATTTTCAGCTACTGGTTTGTTTGTGTGTCCCTTGAGTACTATAACTTGTGGGTTCTTGCAGTTCTGAGAATGCCTTTTGTCATTCTTGTGTTGCTAGTTGTGTTGTCGGGCCAAATGGCTTTCTCACATCAACTACCTAAACTTTGGAATCAACTACCGTCCCAAATCCGACACTCCTCCTCAGCTAATTCTCTCTCCACATTCTTAACAAACTATCTAGTGACAAACTGCAATTGCACCTAGCCCAGCTGGACTGGTCTCTGCTGAGGGTCAATTTCTCCCCCACCATCTAGTAGAACCAACCGTCTCCACTTTCCTATAACCTCCTGCATCCTTACGTGTTACCTCTCCTGCTCCACCCCTCTTGCTGATTTGTAAATATTCCAAAGCTTGTGACCTCATTTTTAGTTGACTATGTACAGTGTAGCTATTTTTCCTGTGTGTTGTATACTGATGTACTATGAAAATGCTCCCTCTCCCCTTCCCCAGGACGAACCATGAGACAAACATCTTGTTGCGCAGTGTAATTCTCCTGGTGAAACTTTTCAATAAATAAATAGTAACACATGCCATCATTTATTCACAATAGTTTTAATGTCATTAAGCACATCATTGAAAGTGCTGACGGAAACAGTCCTGTTGCTTGTATCTGCTTGCTCTTTTTCTCTTCTGTCATATAGAAGTTTTGCCCTGTTTTGTCAAGTTTGCATTGTCTTGTGCCACCTGCACTGTTGATTCCTAGTATCTCCAATTCCTGAATCTCAGAAGTATTTTGTCTGCTGCAGTCCTCTAATTTTGCTGTCTTGTGCTGTTTATCTTGACTCACAGAACTTGTCTGCATGGTAAGTTTTTGGTAAGTCTCTGTAGGTGGAAACATAGAAACATAGAATTTGATGGCAGATAAGGACCACTTGATCCACCTAGTCTGCCAATTTCCCTACCTGATGGATAAGCTGCAGATTCTAGTTAATCAACAGCTTACTTCCTCCTATCCCCCACTAGAATTGCTTTATGTCTGTCCCATGCATTCTTGAATTCTCCCACTGTTCCTGATTCCACAACTTCCTCAGGAAGGCTGTTCCCTGCATCCACAACCCTCTCTGTGAAAAAATACTTTCTAACATTACCTCTGAGCTGTCCCCCTCTATCTTCAACTTGTGCCCCCTTGTTCTTGCACATCTCTTCTTCTGAAAGATGCTACCCTCTTGTACTTTGTTAATTCCCTTGAGATACTTGAAAATTTCTATCATTTCCCCCCCCCCCCTCCTTTCCTTACGGGTATACATATTAAGCTGCTTTAGTCTCTCCTCGTATGTCTTCTGGCGCAGACCCTGCACCATTTTGGCTGCCCTCCTCTGAACAGCCTCCACTCTGTCTATGTCTTTGCGAAGATGGGGTCTCCAGAATTGCATGCAGTACTCCAAATGGGGTCTCACTAACTGTCTGTACAGAGGGATAACAACTTCCTGTTTTCTACTGTTGATGCCTCTCCCTATGCATCCGAATATCCCCCCAGCCCTCCTTACTCCTTCTTACATTGCTTGCCCACCTTTAGGTCATCTGATATAATTACTCCTAGGTCTCTTTCGATTTTTGTTGTTATTAACTCAACCCCCATTGTGTACTCTTCTCCTGGGTTTTTCTTTCCCAGATGCATTACTTTGCACTTCTTTGCATTGAATCTGAGCTGCCATATATTTGACCATTCCTCCAACCTTGCCAAGTCCTTTTCATCCTTTCCACCCCACCTTGTGTATCAACCCTGTTGCAGATCTTTGTGTCATCTGCAAAGAGACATACTTTTCCTTCCAGGTGCTCTCCACTGTCACTTATAAAGATATTAAAGAGGACTGGTCCCAGTACCGAACCCTGCAGTACCCCACTAGTTACCCTACTTTCTTCACTGTGGACTCCGTTTACTATTACCCTTTCCATCCTGTTGTCCAGCCAGTTTTTTATCCAGGCTACCACTCGGGACCCACTCCAAGGCTGGCTAACTTGTATATTAATCTTTTGTGTGGGACTGTGTCAAATGCCTTGCTAAAGTCTAGGTAGGCCATATCCACAGCCCCTCCCTGGTCTACTACTTTGGTCACCCAGTCAAAGAAATCTATTAGATTCATCTGACATGACCTTCCTGCTGTGAAACCATGCTGACTTGGGTCCTGTGCCCCACTGGCCTCTAGGTACTCAACAGTTCTTTCCTTCAGAAGTGATTCCATCATTTTTCCTACTACTGAGGTCAAACTGACTGGTCTGCAGTTTCCTGCCTCTGTCCTGCTCCCACTTTTGTGAAGTGGAATCACATTTGCCCTCCTCCATGATCTCAGGTACCACCCCATTCTCCCATGATTTGTTAAAGTGAGTAGTCTGTGGCGTTACTAGTCCTACCCTTAGTTCTTTGAGATTTCTTGGGTGAATCCCATCAGGCCCCATTGCTTTGTCCACCCTCAGTTTCAAGAGTTCTTTCAAAACCCTTTATTCTGTGAATGGACTGGTATCAACCCCCCTATTCAGAGTGTTTCAATTGTTTGGTTTGGGTACCTCCCCCTCCTCTGCAGTTGTGAATACTGAGCAGAAATATTCGTTCAGTATCCCTGCTTTTTCACTGTCACCCTCTGCACACATTCCTTCCCCTTTATTGAGTCTCTGTATCCTTCCCTTGTTCTTTCTTCACTCCCTAATGTATCTATAAAAGGTTTTATTCCCCTTCTTAACAGAGTTGGCTATCTTTTTCTCAGTTTGTGCCTTTGCTATTCTGACTGCCTTCCCTGCCTGCTTCTGCTTTAACTGATAAAGTTATCTGTCCTGCTCCTTCTGTGTTTCCTTATATTTCCTGAATGCTATCCTTTTCTCCTTAACCTTCCCTTCCCTTCCACCACTTTTGAGAACCAAACTGTTTTTTTCCTTCATTTTGTTTTGTGGATTTGCTTCACTCAAAGGTTTGTTGCCTCTGTGATGGCTGTTTTGATTTTTCCCCATTGTTCCTCCACCCATCCTTCTTGCCCGTTTGCTAGTGCTTTTCTGAGGCACTCTCTCATTTTTCCAAAGTCAGACTTCCTAAAGTCCAATGCTCTTGTTTTTGTATGGCCTGACTCTATGGCTGTGTTTGTTGTGAACCACACTGTTTGGTGGTCACTTGTTCCCAGATGGCTACCCACTTCTAAATCTGAGATCCTTTCTCCTTCCCCATTTCAGAATACCAGGTCTAAGATTGCTCCCTCCCGAGTGGGTTCCATACTTACTAGCTGTCTGAGGTGTGCCCCCGACATCAAGGATAACCCTCTCTTGGATGTGCCTGCAGCAAGGTACTCCAGTTAACATCTGGCATATTCAGGTCCCTCATCAGCAATACCTCCCCTTTTTCTGCCATTTTAAGGATGCCTTCTATCATTTCCTTGTCCATTTCCTCCCCTTGAGATGGGGGTCTGTACACAACCCCCATGCGGATTCCTGTCTCCAGGGTGACCCATAGTGACTCATCAACTTCCTGTTTACTCTTTAGCTCTGTTGCTTTAATCCCTTCCCTTATATAGAGAGCTACAACTCCTCCTCTTTTACCCACCCTGTCCCTCCTGTAGATTGTGTATCCTGGTATGTTGACATCCCAGTCATGGTTCTTTGTGTACCATGTTTCAGTGACTGCCACAATATCCACGCATCCCACTTCCATCAAGGCCACTAGTTTAGGAAGCTTGTTACAAAGACTGCAGGCATTGGTACTCGTCACCTTCCATTTTTTATATGGCCTTGCCCCTTTTAGCCCCATCCCTGTCCTTACTGCCTTTTTCTGCATTTACCCCATCCTGCTCCCTACTGACTTCTCCTACCTTGGTGTTTACCTCTCTAACTACTGTGTTTTGTGGGGGGAGGCTGGGATTTCCCCTGCTCCTTTTCAGTGACTCCACCCTTGGCTAGTTTAAATGCTTGCCAATGAAGTATTTAAACCTATCACCTAGGATCCTGGTTCCCCCCGGACAGATGCAGACCATCGCACTGGTATATGCCTGCATCCCTCCAGGTGGCTCCCCAGTCCCCAATGAAGCCAAAACCCTGAGCTCCACACCAGTTTTTCAACCATTCATTGAATCCCATGGTGCAGAATACCCTAGCATCATCCTTGCCATAGACAGGCAGCACCTCCGAGAAGGTTACCATACGTGCTCCTTGTCTAAGGCCCCTCCCCAACTCTACAAACTCCTCTTGCACTGCTTTGACCCCATTCACAGCCAGGTAATTTGTCCCTATGTGTACAATGACATCCAGCTCCCTCCCTTGTGCAATTGCTCCCGCGATCCTGAGGATTTGCCTCTTGTTCCTCCGAGCCGTGGTGCCAGGCAGGCACCTTATCTCCCTATCCCCTTCCTCTCCCCACTTTTATCCCCCTAATGATTGAGTCCCCCACCAGGAGTTGTTTCCTTCCCCTGTGGGGTCTCATGCCACCCTCCTGTGGGTCTGCTTCATGGAGGTTCCCAGCATCTTCCTTGGTCTCCACTGCAGGTGCCTCCATAGAGGAACCACTCTTCGCCAGAACAGCATATGAATTGTAGAGAGGTACAACTGGAGAGATGCACCTCTGTTCCACCATCCTCTCCCTCTCTGAGCCCATCTTGGTCCAACTGCTCCTCTTTCTTGGCAACCTCTGAAGTAGTGGTGGTGGCCCTGGTGGTACTTGGGTGGTGGAAGAGGTGTCACAAATCCTAGCCAGGTCAGCCTGGAGACGGGCAATGTCCTCCCTCAGACCAGAGAGGTGCCTGCAAACAGGGCAGCATTGCAGCCTCCAGAATTTCTCCCAGAACACAACTGCCCCACAGCCATTGCACTGCACCACTCCCATCTTGACTTATTTTGTGTCCCCTCTCCTGTTGTTTTGTATGCTTAATTTCTCCTCCCTCTATGTATTTTTATCCTTACTTTCCTACTGCCTATGTGCCCTTACAACTCTTGTCCTTCCTGTTCTGGGATAGGAACTTTCTGTAGTCTTCAGTAGTCACCATTTTCTGTGCTTGGATTCAGGCCTCCAGCAGCTGGGGGGGGGGGGAGAAAGAGCTATTTTTTAGGTTCCTTCAAGGTTGAATAAACTAATGTGTCTCAGTGATCCTTCCCTTCCTACTGCCCAACAGGAAGTTTCTGTTGTCAGTCAAATCCAGTTGCTATAAAAGTAAAACTGGTTTAGAGTGGGAGGGTGGAGGGTTGGGAAGGAGGGCAATTAGTAAAAAAGCTGTAGTTCTAGACTGCTGTTACTTGCTCTGAAAGCAGAATTTTCCTCTGTCAAAAACAGCAGGAAGCTGTAATTGGAGACACATGCTTTTGAATTCCTAAGCTCCTAAGCCACACCCCCAATTAGCTTCACCTTATGCTTCTGACTCAGTAAATTAAGCTAATACAGCCCCTTCCTGAGAGAAACACACAGTGACTTTCTTAATTTTTTTTTTTACTTTAATGAGACCCCCTTCTTGTAATAAAGTATCTGTTTGCTTAATCCAAACAGGCACTGGCTCCTGCTGAGATAGAAGTGATTTATCAGTAAAAAAGCTGTAGTTCTAGGCTGCTGTTACTTGCTCTGAAAACAAAGTTCTCCTCTGTCAAAAACAGCAGCAAATTTGTTTGAGTGCAGTAAAGAATTCCTGTCCATATGGTTTCTGTATAATCTGTTGCACATCTGGTTGTTGGACTTAAAAATATTATATATGTACAGACACTAACCAACAATGTGATGTCTCACCTAGAATGTATATGAATGCATGGGCATATATATGTCTATGCATTGCCTCAGAAAGTAACCCTATTTTGTGTTGTCTTGCACCTGCAGAACAAAAAGGTGGCGGTAAATTCGGAATAGCAGGTTTTGGAGGTGCGGTCCTGTTGTGGCCTATGGTGCCACTGCTTTTTGGGGCTGGGCTCCATGGCATGAATTAGATTGCATGCTGTCTATGACAGCAGTGCAAAAGTGTGTCCACCATCTTGAAAGGTTTTAGCTGCTGCAATTAGGGAGCTCCACCTCATTGCAGGGCATCCCTTTCCTGGTGTAAGTTTCAGTGTGACATGACGGCTGTGCCATCTGCCTCGCACAGTCCCTAGAAAGGCCGAAATGGGGGTGTGCCCAATCCCCCTGTTCATCTACCGAAGGGGGAGCCCAATCCCCATCGGCGCTATCCCAACACTCTTTTTTTATTTGCCGACGGGATGCCCAATCCCCATCAGCTTCAGTCCCCCCCCAAAAAAAAACATGCAGGTGACACACTGGGAGCCTACCCCAGCGTGTCAAATGTACCTGTAAAAACAAAAACCTTTCCACAATGTTTTTTTTTCCCATAAAGTAGAAAATGGTCCCTCATAGTCTGATGCCCCTTCCCTCAACCCGCGCCCACCCACTGCGTGGTGATTTGTGGTCACTGCATGGAATCACCCTTCAGGACCAATTAATGAAATGACAGTGCCACTGTTCATGAGGTGACCTCTCAAAAAGCCTATGTTGCAAATTTGGTGAAAAAAAAATGACTGTTTTACTAGCGTGCATTGCGCAGTTCCCACGCATGCTCATAACTTTGCAAATCTGTAATATTTTCACTCCAGATTTTCAACATTGGCATTTTTCCACACCTCCTTGTGAACAATGCAGCTCTCATTTTTCACATCATGGCCGAAATGTGTTTTTGCACTTCTGGTGCAGAATAGCGTGGTCACTGTGGGAAATCAGTGTTTGGGACAGAGTATGAAAATCACAGTGACACTGTTCATGAGCAGAGGTCCTAAAATGCCTATGTTGAAAATTTGGTGCCAAAAGTCCATTAAATGACTGTTTTACAAGTGTGCGTTGCGCAGTTTCCATGCATGCTCGTAACTACGCGAATCTGTAATATTTTCACTCCAGATTTTCAACATTGCCATTTTTCCACACCTCCTAATGGTACAGCTGTCATTTTTCACATCCTGGCCAAAATGTGTTTTCGCACTTCTGGCACAGAATAGTGCGGTCACTGTCGGAAATCAGTGTTCAGGACAGAGTAAGAAAATCACAGTGATACTGTTAGTGAGCAGAGGTCCTAAAATGCCTATGTTGAAAATTTGGTGATGAAAGTCCATTAAATGACTGTGCTATTAGCGTGCATTGTGCAGTGTTCATGCACCCTCATCATTTCTCACATCCTGGTCGAAATGTGTTTTTGCACTTCTGGCGCTGAATAGTGTGGTCTCTCTGGGAAATCAGTGTTTGGGACAGTTTAGGAAAATCACAGTTACTCTGTTCATGAGCAGAGGTCCTAAAATGCCTATGTTGAAAATTACATGACAAACGTCCATAAAATGACTGTTTTACAAGCATGCGTTGTGCAGTTTCCACGCACGCTCGTAACTTCAATCAGTTTTAATATTTGTACTCCAGATTTTCACCATTGCCATTTTTTCATACCTCCTTACTATCAGTACAGCTTTCATTTCCCACATCCTACCTGAACTGTGTTTTCGCACATCCGGCGCACAGTGGCGCAGTCGCTGTAGAAAAACAATGTTCAGAACAGAGTAAGAAAATCACAATAACACTGTTCATGAGCAGAGGTCCCAAAATGCCTATGTTGAAAATTTGGTGAAAAAATTCCATAAAATGACTATGTTACAAGCGTGCATTGCGCAATGTCCATGCACAGTGGTAAGTTTGAGAATTTGCAATATTTTCACTCCATGTTTTCAACATTGTCATTTTTGCACACCTTCTTATGAACAGTTCAGCTGTCATTTGTCACATCCTGCCTGAAATGTATTTTCACACATCTGGTGCACAATCACACAGTCGCTGTGGGAAATCAACATTCAGGTAGATTAAGTTAATTATAGTGCCACTGTTCATGAGCGGAGATCCCAAAATGGCTATGTTAAAAATTTGGTGAAATAATTATACATAGATACATAGATACATAGACAGTGTTGGCAGATAAGGGCCTATGGCCCACCCAGTCTGCCCATTTAAGTTTGTAAGTTCAGTTTATGTTTTCCAGGAAGTCTGTTGCCCCTTACCCCTGACCTCCAGAATTCTTTTATGTCTATCCCATGCATTCTTAAATCCCGTGATTGTTTCAGCCCCTACCACTTCCTCTGGCAGGGTGTTCCACTTGTCCACCACCCGTTCTGTGAAGAAATTCTTCCTCATGTTTCCTCTGAATCGTCCTCCCTCCAACTTCATCCCATGCCCTCTAGTCCTGGAACATCTTTTTCGCTTAAAAATAGTGCATTCCTGCACCCTGTTCCTCCCTGTAAGATACTTGTATGTCTCTATCATATCTCTCTCTCCCTCCTCTCCTCCAGGGAGTACATGTTCAGTGCCTTCAACCTGTCCTCATAGGACTTGTGATGCAATCCATGCACCATCTTTGTTGCCCTCCTCTGAACCTTCTCTACCCTGTCTATGTCCTTACGTAGGTAAGGTCTCCAGAACTGCACAGTGTACCAGGTGCGGCCTCACTAGTGTCTTGTATAGTGGAATTATGACCTCCCTTTTCCTGCTGGTGATGCCCCTGCCTATGCATCCCAGCATCCTATTTGCTTTACCTGTGCCTTGTCACACTGTTTCCCTGCCTTGAGGTCATCAGAGATGATAACTCCAAGATCCCTTTCCTGCTTGGTGCATGCTATATCCTCACCCCCAACTGATATATTGTGCCAGGGTTTTTGTGCCCCATATGCATTATCTTGCACTTCCTTGCATTGAATTTCAACTGCCAAACCCCTGACCATTCTTCAAGTTTCTGCAGGTCCCTTCTCATTCTGTCTACACCCTCTGGTGTGTCTACTCTGTTACAGAACTTTGTGTCATCAGCTAACAGTGAAATTCTGCCTTCTAGGTCCCATGCAATGTCACTGATGAAGATATTGAATAGTACCGGTCCCAGCACTGATCCCTGTGGTACCCACTGGTCACTCTTCCCTCTGTGGAGTGACAGCCATTTACCACCACCCTCTGTGTCCTGCTGCCCAGCCATGTTACCTACCCACCACTGCTGTCCTGCCCACCCATATTCCCCAGTTTGTGCAATAGTCTTCTGTCGCGCACAGTGTCAAGGCCTTGCTGAAGTCCAGATAGGCCATGTCCACTGCCCTCCCGATCCACCCCTAGTCACCCAGTCAAAAATTCAATGAGGTTGGTCTGACATGACCTTCCCTGGTGAACCATGCTGCCTTGGGTCCTGTAGTCCATTGACAGCCAGATGTTCCACCAATCTCTCCTTCAGTAGTGCTTCCATGATCTTCCCACTACGAGTGGAGGCTGACTGGTCGTAGTTCCCCGCTTCCTCTTTGTTCCCACTTTTGTATAAGGGGACTACATCTGCTATCCTCCAGTCTTTGGGTACCTCCTGTTTCTAGTGATCGCTAAACAGGATAGCAAGAGGTTCAGCCACCACCTCTCTTAGTTCTTTAAGGACCCTGGGGTGCACCCCATCTGGCCCCATTGCTTTATCAACTCTATTACTTCCAGTTCCTTCAGGACCCTTTCTCGTGTAAAGGGACTTGTGTCCATTTCTGCACCATTCTCACCTTGTACTCCCTTCAGACCCATTACCCTCCTCTTCCTCAGTAAAGACTGAGCAGAAATACCTGTTCAATATGTCAGCTTTACTGTTGTCATCCTCCACGCGGCCCCCTTCCTCCCCCTTCAGTCTCACTATCCCTCCCTTTGCCTTTCTTTTTTCACTTATGTACCTGTAAAAGGTTTTGTCCCCTCTACCCACTGATTTTGCAATGTGTTCTTCTGTCTGAGCTTTGGCTTCCCTTACTGACCTCCCTGCCTCCCTTTGCTTCTCCTGGTACTTCTCCCTATCCCCTTCTGCCTGTGTCTTTTTGTATTGCCTGAATGCAATCTTTTTGGCTTTCACTTTCTTTGCTACCTCTTTGGAAAACCATAATGGTCTCCTCTTCCTTTTCTCTTGCTAACCTGCTTAATACATAATTCTGTTGCTCTTGTAATCCCCATTTTAAATACTTCCCACTGTTCCTCAACCCTGATTCCTGCCCCATTCCCTTAATGCCTCTTTCAAGTATCTCCCATTTTCCCAAAGTTTGCCCCCTAAAATCCAGGATACGTGTTTTGTGTGGTTTGGTTCTGCTCTTTCTGTGATTTCAAACCACAGTGACTGGTGGTCACTGTTCCCAGGTGCTCCCCACTCTTACCCCCATCACACTGTCCCTGTTTGTGAGCACAAGGTCCAGTATTGCCTTCTGCCGAGCTGGTTCCATGACCAGTTGCTTGAGGAAGGCACCCTGAAGGGAGTCCAGGATAAATCTGTCCTAGTTGATGCTGCTGCTGGGATGCTCCAGTCCACGTCTGGAATATTGAAGTCTCCAACCAGTACTACCTCACTTGTCTGCCATCCTCTGGATGGCTAGCATCAACTCCTATCTGTTTCTTCCTCCTGGGCTGGTGGTCTATAGACCACACCTGTGCGGATGCTTGGCCCCATTTTCCTTTCCAGCTTAACCCACAGTATCTCCCCATTTTGTTCCTCCTGGATCTCTGTGGCCCTTATGTCATTTTTCACATACAATGCCACTCCTCCTCCCTTCCTGCCTGCCCTGTCTCTTCTGAATATGTTGTAGCCAGGTATGGCCAACTCCCAGTCGTGGTTATCATTACACCAGGTTTCAGTGGCCAGCCACAATGTCCAGGTCTGACTGCACCATGACAGCCTCAGATCTTCCATCTTGTTGCTAAGGCTCCTGGCATTTGCACACATGACTTTCCATGATTTGACCTCCCTAGACTGTTTCGCTGTTCTACTCCAGCCCCTTCCTTGGTTGTCCTTATCCCTGGTTCACCTTGCTGTCTGCCTGTCTGCTGAATTTTGCCCCTATTCTGCCTATCCACCTCCTGGGTGCTAATCTCCATCTTTGCACTTGGCTAACCTCCACATCCTTTCCTTCCATTTCTCTGGCACCTCTATTTGGTTGTCCCTGTTTGGCAGTGTGGCATATGAGTTCTTGAGTGGAATAGGATCTGGGATGTGCCTCTGCCTGACTGGTCTAACCCTCCTGAGCCCACTGTCATCCAAGTACTCCTCGTTCTCTGCATCCTTTGAGGCAGCTGCATTGACTGAGTGGTCTCTGATAGGGGCGATGGTACTCCTGACCCAGTTTACTTCGCGCCTGAGTCTGGCTACCTCATCCTGCAGTCCAGAAAGATGCATGCAGATAGGGCAGCACCTCAGTGTCCAGAAGGTCTGCCTGAATATGGCTGCCCCACAGCCACTGCATTGCACCACTCCCCACATTATACTGCAGTTATACTGCTATTCCACTACTTGTCTGCTACTGAAGCTCTCCTAGTTCCCTTTTTATTAATTTACTGTCCTAAAAATCCTGCCACTGTTCCTCTATAATATTTGAAAACACATACACTTCTATCTCACCTCTTTATCCTTACCATCAAAAGATAACTACAATCACAATAATCTACCTTCTACTAATACAGATTCTATCACAGAATCAGAGCACAATGCAAAAACATCTGCTACTTAGCAACAACAAACAGGTGACAACAAACCAAGTTGATGTAGCTTTTTTTAAAATAGAGAAAAAGATGTAGTAGTTTAAACCAATAGAAATCAGCAGTTCCAAAAGCACCTTGAACTACAAGAAAGAACACAGTACCACACCTCTGCCACAATAACTAAACAGTTCTAAAACATTGGAGAAAGAAGAGAAAAATCAGAGACTGAGCAAAAAGATACAATGTACTATAAAGTATTAGGCAATAGGTATACTACTAAATGACTGTGTTACGAGCATGTGGTGTGCAGTTTTCACACACGATCGTAACCTCGAGAATGTTTAATATTTTCACTCCAGATTTCCCACATTGCTATCTCTTCACACCTCCTTATCAGTGGTGCAGCTGACATTTTCATGTGGTGCAGAATGGTGCAGTCACTGTGGGAAATCGGCATTCGAGACAGATTAACAAAATCACAGGGCCACTGTTCATGAACAGAGGTCCCAAATGCTTTCATGAGGTGCGGTCACAAAAATGCCATGTTTCAAAATTTGGAGTACAGATACCAATACGCGCCCAGGGCATTAGGGTTTCTAACCATTACATCTCACCCTGTACAGACTAACAGGCATCAGGGGTGTATCTTTGGATTGTCTTCTGTACTGCTCACACCATTGGTGCTCTACCTCCACCCTGCAGCCACTGGTGGGCATCAAGGTGTGCCTTGGACGCTGCAGCCCCAAAGTTCAACCCATTCTCCTATGCTACACCCATCTCAATGTGCTTCCTTATGAAATAGGGTGAGCACAAGGCCAGATGACCCCAAGGCACAATGCAACACTTGTCAGACTCTGCAGGGTAGGGTGAGGTGAAATAGCATGAGCGTTATGACCAGCAACCAAAACGCACACCCCAATGCCTGTCACTCTCTACAGGGTGGGGTGGGTTTGATGTCGGTTCTATACTTCACTGCTACTTCTATTATGTGTCTCTCTAACTCCTGCACTACCAATGCCAAAACCAACAAAACAACATTCGGCATTGACAAATGCTTGTTTTTTTATTATTATTGTTGGTACTTGGATCTCTGTGACTTTAAGACTCAACTGTGCTGTATTTTCTATTGTATTTGTTTTTCTTTTAAAGCTTAGTTTTTACTAAGGCTAAAATGTTATACCAGTATTAAACAGCATATATATACATATATATATATATTAGTTTCATAGATTGTTATGAGTTTTGGAGACCACAGGCCTTTTGGAACTCACCTGCTGAATTCAGGTGGGAAAGTATAAAGATCTAGCCAAGAAATTGTATCTTTTATTCCCCATAAAATGATCTAGCCTGTTTTTGAGCATTACCATGTTTGCACTATCCACTACTGTTTTTGGTAGTGCATTCCATGCTGATACAATTCTTTGGCTGTACCAGTCATTTCTTTTTTTGGTTCTATTTACTTCTCCCCTTAGTTTGTGATTATGGGTTCTGGTATTAGTAATTCTGTTCTGCCTCACTAGTCCTATTGTCTCCATCAAGTATTCATTTTTCATGACCTTGAATGTAAAACACAGGTCACCACTTAAATGTCTGTACTGCATCGAGTGTAGACCAAGGTTTTCTAGCTTTTTCACATAGTCTAAAGTCTGCATATTCTTTATTTTTTTAGTAATTCTTCTCATACTAGAAAACATGTCTCTGTTGTGTGGTAAGGCACAACTCATGTAGGGAAGGGACTCTAGGGCAATCACACTGTAGTTACATGTTTGTTGCATGCAACTACATTGCAAGTGCAATGCAGTTACAGTGTAGTTCACTGGCATTTAAAATAAAGTATAACCAAGATTTTTTTGGTACCCCTTCAGATTAACAAGATGGTGTCAGTGAAGTGACACCAGGTTAGCACACACAGTACTTGTAAAAAGTATTATTGCTTGTTCTGAAACTTTTCTGCGCTCACACAAATCCATAAATATGTCAGCATAAGATGGGTCATAGTGGCTCCAACACTGTTCCTTTTGTTTTCAAAAATACTGGTTGTCATATCTAAAATATTATTTCCCCAACACAAATTCTGGCATTTCTACAACATTTACTGTTTGGGTATTTTTCTTTGTTTTTCTCTCTAGAGCTTCTGCTAATACTCCAATGCCTTCATGTGGGGTATATATTTATGTAATTATTTATTTATCTGGGAGAGACATGCTGAGCCAAGGCTCATTTCCAGGTGCAACCAGGGTGAAGGCAAAGGGAAGAAGCACAATTACAAACAAAATACAGCCAGTCAGGTGATGTGGTAGCAATGAGTAGAAATATACAGAGCATAAGTTGAGTGCAGTGCAGACAGAATGGAATTCATGTAAAAATCTTCAGGAACCCATGCGGCTGGAATGTGTTCTCCCCTGTTTTCTACTTTTTTGTTTTGAGAGGTTCATTACCTCCCCTGTATCTTTCATAAAGGAGTGTGTTTTCTACTATTTTATGTGGTGATCAGCATAAATGGATATGCATATCAGAATGGAACTGATACTCACAACTATTGGTTTCCCTGGTGGATTCTCCAAATAGTGTATAGTAGTGTATTTTAGGGGGGGTCCAGATTATTGGTATCTGGGTGATGGGAAAATGAAGAGAGTAAGAGGAGAAGGGTACAAATGGGAAAAGTAAGTTGAACTGGTAAGAGGGAAGGGATGGTACCAGAATTTAGAAATGAAGAAAGCATCATGGGAGAGACACTGAGAGGTTAAAGGGAGGAGCGGCAGGTGTTGGCAATACTTACAGTGATGGGTGAGGGGTGGGGAGATAGTGGCAAAGTGGCAGAAGTGTAAAAGAGTGTCCAGTCTGGCAAGGGTGGATAAAGGAACCCCTCAATATACCACATCCATGTAGTCATATCATGGTAGGATCCTCTTGACCACGATCTCCACCACACTGGGAGTAGAAGACAGGACTTTTTCCTGCAAAGGGCTTCTTATTTTATTTATGATTGACTGATTGATTGATTTAAAGGTTTAACCAGGAAAGACATACTGAACTGAGAACAACTAGTTTCCAGATGCATCCTGGGGGAAAGGGGAGAATGAGACAGCTAAATAATAGACTGATGAAAAGAAGTCAGTTACAGTCATATAGTAATACATGCTGGTGCCACTGTAGGAATTTGAAGCAGGGGATGATTTTAATGGGAGTTCCGTCAAGAGGTGTAAAAACTTGGGAACCAGTTGAGCCTACTGAGTCATTGGTAAGAGCCAAAAATCATGGTGACTGTTTTTTTGGCATTCAGTAAGAGTTGGTTTGAGCAGGAGCAGTGTTGGGTGCTGTTAAAATATCACTGTAATGCCTGTTCCAGCAGGGGGTGGAGCCATGAAGTAAGTAAATTTTATTTATTGAGCAACCGATCCCTGGGACTCGGGGTGCTGCATAATAGTCAAGTTTTGTGTTCTCAGCACAAATGTGGATATTTTCTGAGATTCAGGTTGTGGGGAGGTCATTGAGAAACATGGAAGACTATAGGCCCCATAACAGAACCTTGAGATACACCAGAGTTAATGAGGAGGAGCTTGGAGAGGGGCTCTCCTTCTTGGACAGACTGGCTGTGTCTGCAGAGGTAGAATTGAAACCTACCAGGTCATACTGTTGTACGCTTAATAGTGTATGACATTATAGCTAACCCAAAACAGCACTGTCCATTACAGTGACTGGTGCAATACCGTGTATACTACTATACACGGTATTGCACCATGCACACACTTCCAAGCAGAGGATAAGACCTCTGCTAGGAGCAGGTTCCACTGAGCAGCTACCATGGCTCACTGGACTGAGCCACAGCAGCAGGAGCCCAGGCTCTGCGTCTGTGATGGAGTTTGATTTCCAGTCCCAGACATTTTATTTTTTTCCACAAATTTTGTGCTCCCTGAATTGGACCCCCCCCCCATAATGGGGGTGTAAGTGGGGAGACCCTCATAGAAAAAAGACTTATGCCACATGGCAATATCACGCTGTATTGGCAATGCGATTTTGTCATGCGGCATAATGTCTGTGACATTATGACACCTCTGCTGGATTGAAACCAGTCAAGCACAGACTGACAACCCAGCACATTTGTATTTATTAATAGAGTATCCAGAAACCACCTGCCATCCCACAAATGTTTTGGGCTGTCATTTCCTCTTCCTCAGGGTGGACAGGTATCTACAATGTTAACACTTAATTCATATAACTTGTAAGCAACATACAGGTATACTTGTTTTTGTTTTTTTTTAATAAAAAAATGCATTTATGTTAAACCCTGCATTCCTCACCAAACCAAACTGATAATATGTATTTTTTTCCTTTTAAAGAAATCAGTCAAATAATCACATATTCATTCTTTTGTATATAAAGACAGACATCATTAGAATAAAATAAACAATACCTTGAAGCTGATTCCTGTTTTTTTATACATTCCAATTTCTTTTAAATTACTCTGAAATATTTTACTGCCATTTCTATCACATGGACATTACATGTTCTTTCTTACATTCCCATTTTATATTTGAAATCTACTCCTTGTGGTTCTGTCAGATTACAAAATGAGAGTAATCTACTGTTTTAGTTATTAACTTGATCTTAGTCAAGACAGCTTTATAGCGATTTACATTTACTTGGAAAACTCCTGAATTTCATATTCATGCCCCCAGGAAAATTAATCTGTCATATATAAATCAGTCATCAAGTCACTGACGGAACACACCCCATATCATATTACTGTACTGCAGTTTAGTCTGGTGGTAATTCTGAAACACTCACCACTGAAGAGTACTCAGTAGTGCGGCTCCTACGACCAACTTCTCTTGGGAGCAGTTCTGCCACTACCATAGGAATAGAGTTGAGAAGATGAACTCCAATCTTCCTCTGCCTGGAAGATTTCTTTGTTTCTAAGAAATGACTAACTGAAAACACACAAAACATTAAGTAATACACCATCTATTGTAATACAGGCCTGAAGGCCCAAACAGACAGCAGAATGAGAGGGACTCGTGTGCAGGGGCACGACAGTGTCCACTTCAGTTTGTGACTTGAGGTGAGCCATGAGAACTCTGCAAAACTGTAAAGGTAGGCTAAAGTAGGTAGAGGCTGCACAGGAATTACATGTAAAATCCTATAGCTATTAGGAGCCTAGGCAACCCCGCATTGACCCCCAGTCCATGCTAAATTTTATATTTTTGGTCTGGTTTCTGCAAATCCTTTAAACGGTCTCATTCCTTCTATGATTTATTGATTCTATCCTAAAAGAACAGGTCATCTCTGCCATCTTTGTCTGTCTTGCCAAGGCTGCTACTTGTCAGATAGGTTTTTGTCAGTACAAGTACTGAAGGTGATACCCTTTTTCATCCCCTTTCTCTCCTCCCACATGCCTTTCTAGGCTGTATCCAGAGCCCAATCCTGATTTCCATCTTGCTAAATGACATCCAGTCAGTATTTTGCTCCTCATACATTCACAGGTATGCAGATGGAACAGTCATTTTTGAGTCAGATGCCTTACTCCTTGAGCTGGAAATGTTCTTGCAACATGACTGATGATGTTCACTGCTATTTTCTCTCACACCATGGTTATTTATATATATGGCCCCTTGGAGGCATTTGAAGTCCTACTCCAGCATTATTTCCTACACATGCTGCAATGGCTAGAGAATAAACAGCTCAAAATCAATACCAAAAAACAGTGTCCATGACCTTCAACACTGGCCAGAAGCTAGCCAGGCTATCACCTTCCCCTGTCTTCACTACCCTAGATGGCACCCAACTTAAGGCAGTCCCAGCCTTCAAGCATTTGGGAGTCTGGCTGGATAGCAAAATGAACTTCTCAACACATATGGGTGCTCTTCATTCCAAGCTCCTCCCCAAACTCGGAGCTCTTTACCGAAACAAGGACTGCTTCTCCCTCCCAGTCCATTGAGAGCTGGTCTCAAATCTAATCCTTTCCATATTCAACTATGCTGACATGGTGTACAGTTCTGCCCCCTCCTCTTCACTCACCAGACTGGATACCCTTTGCAATGCTTTCTGCCCCTTTGCCTCAAACATGCCCCCCTGTGCACACCAGACTCCTCTCTGTCCCTGCTTCCCCTACCCATATGTCACCAAGTGCATTGTTTCATTTTCTTCACTAAATACTGGTTTGTCTCAATACTCACATATCTAGACTCTATTCTATCTCCTCTAGCTGCATCTGCCTATGCTGTATGTGCCAAAGACTCACGCACCTTCTTCATCCCTCTCCTGCACTCTAGTTCTGGTCAAGCTGCTTTCTCCTATGGGTTCACCACTCTCTGGAACCAGCTTCCCTCCTCCCTTTAGCATTCCCACTCCATCCTCTCTTTAAAATGACAACTAGAGCTCTCTACCCAGTTGACATGTGTTTGTAACCCTCCCCATAAAATTGTATAATATAGTCAGTACTTCTTCCCACAGCTAATGGAGACTATCCTGAAGGAGAGGCTGGTGGCCCTCCTAGAGGCCAAAGGACTACAGGACAGCAGACAGCATGGCTTCATACATGGCAGATCCTGCCAAACCAGCCTGGTTGAGTTCTATGACTGGGTAACTAGGCGACTGGACAGGGGCCATGCAGTGGATGTCCTGTATCTGACTTCAGTAAGGCATCTGACCAGTGCCACATGGAAGGCTGGGAAGGAAGTTAGTAGGCACAGGGATGGGTGCAAAGCTGGTGAGATGGGTAGGAAACTGGCTGCAGGGAAGGCAACAGAGGGTGGTGGTGGGTGGGGAGCTCTCACACCCAAGGGCAGTGACGACGTGTTCCACAGGGCTCAGTGTTGGGACCAGTGTTGTTTGGGATATTCATTGCAGACATATCATGGGACATCAAGAGCAAGATCAGTCTGTTTGCTGATGATACCAAGGTAGGCGCGGTGGTGGATGACCTAGGGGGATGGCAGGGGTTGCAGGATGATCTGGCAAAGCTTGAAACCTGGTCAGACACCTGGCAACTGGGCTTTAATGCCAAAAAGTGCAAGGTGCTGCATTTTGGGATGAAGAACTCAAGGAGGAGTTACCAGCTAGGGGGAGTGCAGCTAGCCCAGACAGAGAAGGAGAAGGAGAAGGATCTGGGTGTGCTCATTACAGGGTCAATGAACAACTCGGCACAATGTAGGAAGGCAGCTGCAAAGGCCAACAAAATGCTGGGTTGTATTGCAAGGGGTATATCCTCGAGGAGGGAGGAGGTGATTTTGCCACTGTATAGGTCATTAGTTAGACCACACCTGGAGTACTGCATGCAGTACTGGCTTCCGTATCTGAAGAGGGACATTAAGTTACTGGAGGGGGTGCAGCGCAGAGTGACAAAGATGATCAAGGGGCTGGGGGACTTATCATACGAGAGGAGGTTGAAGGAGTTGAACATGTACTCACTGGTGGAGAGGAGAGACGGGGTGACATGATTGAAACCTTTAAATGCATGAAAGGAATAAACAAGATGGGTACAGAGGGGCTGTTCAAAGTAAGGGAGGGGAGGGTCACCAGGGGCCATGATATGAGACTGGAGCGAGGAAGGTTCAGGAGGGAGATGAGGAGACACTTTTTTACAGAGATGGTGGTGGCTGGGTGGAATGCGTTACCTGCTGAAGTGGTATGCAGTAGAACAGTGGACTGCTTCAAACGAGGATGGGACAGGACAAGGGGGAGGGTTGATGAAGGGGATGGGTGGAAGGGAGGGGCAGCTGCCAAATAAGGGGTGCTAGCTGCACATTCGAGCAGACTTGATAGACCTCTAGGCCTTTATCTGCTGGCAAATTTCGTATGTTCATATTTGTATGATTGTATTTATCTGCGTACTCTGGCTATTTGTTAGCAGCCCATGCACTGGTGCATGTTTCCTGTACTGAATATATTGTTTTCTGTAAGAATGTTGTAATGTTCCCCAGTACTGTACCACTTTCCCTGGTTTGCACCTAGAAACTATCCTCGACTAAGTGTGCCTATCCCAGTTACCAATATTTTAAATCAATAAATATTGATTAATGTTCCAATTTAATTTTAATTTGATGCACCTATATAATTTGTTTAGCCATAGTTATTTCATTTTCTTACACAGCTGTACACTGGGTTTATTTTGAGCGTTTTGTATTGCCCTGATTAGTTAGTTAAGGACTATCTTTAGTCTCATCCTGGGGCAGAAGGGCAGATGCAAACTGACATACTGAACCAAACTAAACTGTTGACTGTATTTTAGTAATTTATTATTACAGTACTGTTATTAGATTTTGCACCACTTTACATTGCTTTGTATCAATTTGAAAACATTTTCTCCTCCCATTAGGTATACCACATCCCCCGTCACACCTAGAAATGTGCCTCAACTCAATGTGTCTAAGCAGCACCAGACCCCAACTATGACTATTATGTCTTTTATTTTCTCATGATAAACCACCATTCTGAACTTTACCTACAGTAGTTACACCTGTGTGCACTTGTCTGTGTCTTGCACACTCTTTGGCCATATTCAGCCAATAGCATGCAGTTTTGGTTTTTTCACAATTTCATTTTCAGAGGGTCCTGCTTCTTTCCAGTCAAAAAACCATGAAGACCTCAAACACAGCTTAGTCAAGTGTCATGCTCAAGGTCTCAGTGTAACTCAACCTGTGACCATGAGTAGAATTTGAACCAAATTGAACCACAGATCTCATCTTTCACCATCCCATATTGAAATCACTGGACTACACTATCTCCCTGTAGTTCTCAAACCTCCAGCTCATGGACATCTGGGTTTCAGGTGTTCATGCCCTGCAAACTATAGGAATGTGTGACATAATCTGAGAAGTGTGTGAATTTGGTCAGCTTGCAATCAGTAGCCCGTTAATGTGCCAACTGATTATTGCCACCGTGATGTTGCCAACGGAATCATGTTGCACGCATTCTGCTATGACTTTGATTTTTTGCCATCAGCAATGTTGCCATTCTGCTGTCCCCCCAGCTGTTCACCGGGCCATGACCTGGAGTTTATTGTATAAATATCTAGGGGTATGATGGAGGTCGCACCTTCTGCCAGACAGCAAATTTTAGGAGCAAAGAGACTGGTGTCGGCAGATTGCTTGTGTTGTACTTTACACCACTAAGTTCATTGTGATCTATAGCCTGACTGATGAGGGTAAACTGGAATAATTTTAAAAGTTGAAAGTGTATGCAATGGGAGATGCGATTATGTCTCCCGCCACCTCCCCCCACTCCCCCTTAAGAGAGAGGAGTTCTATCAGCAGAACCTCAGTGCATGCATAAAAAAATTACCACAATTTATTTCATTTTTATATTTTATACTGGATAAAAAAATGAGCAACAAAGCCCTTTTTTACAAGTGACCACTTACACATAAAAGTACAGGATACAGAGCAGACATACGTAATTATCAGTCCATATCATTGCACACTTTACTTAAATGAGTGTTTCTAAGAAATGTTAAAGAAACTCAAAGAAACATGCCTCCCGTTGTTATTACTTAATCTGTGACAGAGTCAGTTTCAGGAGATTTCTAAGAAACCAAAGGGTATCACATTCAAAGTTAAAGTGGTGTTCCAGTCAACATGAGAGTGATGCATGCTTGAATGAAGTAATCCATCTATAATTTGGTAGCATGTTTTGTTTAGCCAGAATAACAGTAAAAAAAAAAGAACCAACTGCCCATCTCTGCAATTAAAACTAGATCCCATCACTGTTGCTTTTGTTAGGTTGAAATTAAATACTGTATCAGAAAGAAAGATTTTCAGTCCAAATACTTGCAGGAAGCAGCCAGCATGTGCATTTGGTGATCACAGCAAGCAGTGTGGTCTAATGGTTTGAGCACGGGCTTGGGAACCAGATCACAAGTTCACTAAAGCCAAATACTGTGTGACTTCGGACAAGCCACTTAACGTTCTAGTACTCTGTTTCACCCAGCTATGAATCCTGTACCCTGTTCACTAATCTGAGGTACTTGTGAGTCTTTATTATGTTTAATTCAATTCAATTCATCTTTATAAAAAAGGCGCCTTTCCAAACCAGGGTGCCTGTACAATAAAAACACAATTAAATAATTATCCCATTAAGGTAAAACCAATAAAATACCATAGCAGCTTCAATAATCAGGGAAAGCCAGTTCAAAAAGGTATGTTTTTAATGCAGTCTTAAAACTCTGAACAGTCAGGCAGTCTCGTACCCAATGAGGTAGAGAATTCCACAGGGTCAGGGCTGCATAACTAAATGCCCTTGCCCCAGATGTCTTTAAACAGACCCTGGGAGTCTCTAGCAAACCCTCATCAGTGGATTGGAGGGGGCAGAGGGGAGAGTAGGGACAAAGGGGATCTTTCAGGTAACCCAGTCCCTGGTCGTGTAAGGCCTTATAGGTTAACAAAGCAACCTTGAAGGTGATCCGCCACCGCATTGGCAGCCAGTGCAGTCCGCAGAGCACAGGCATTATATGACTTGTTCTAGAAGTACCAGTCAACAGCCTGGCTGCTGCATTCTGCATCAGCTGTAGGCAGTGGATATCAACCCCCAGTAGTCAAGACGGGAGGAAATGAAGGCGTGAACTAATGTTGGAAGATCATCGGGAGGAACCAGGTGTTTAACCAAATAATATTCCTCAGATGATAAAAGGAAGTTTTAACTGTAGACACCTACGACTTTAGGGTCAAACAGTCATCAAACATAACACCCAGGTTTCACACCCGGCCTAAGGTGTGTAGTTGGACACCTCAGAGCCATAGTCCCGAAGGAGAACCTGCCAACACACCCACCTCACGACGACCTGGGTCCACAACCAACACCTCAGTTTTTTCAGGGTTTAACTGCAGCCCTTTCACTCTCATTCTCCACTCATCCAGGGTGTACATGTTGAGATCCCTCTGTCTTTCCTCGTAGGGTTTTTGGTGCAACCCCTGTAGCATTTTAGTTGCCGTCATCTGGATAGACTCCACCCTGTCTATATCCTTTCTGAGGTGCATCCTCCAGAACTGGGCACAATACTACAGGTGGAGTCTCACTATTGAGCAGCAGAGTGGCAACACCACCTCTCTCCTCCTGGAAATACTTCTCCCATTGCATCCCATATCAGCATCACACTGACCCTACTCACTGCTTTGTCACACTGTCCTGCCACTTTGAGGTCATCAGATATGATAACCTCAAGGTCTCTTTCCTGCATAGTGACTGATGGTACCCCTCTCCCCAATTTTTCAGAGGAAATGATGTACAAGAATAAGAGGACATGCAATGAAGCTGGAAGGGAGTAAATTCAAGAGAGAGAGGTGAGGAAGTACTTCTTCACTTAAATAGTGGTGGATACCTGGAACAGTCATCCAGCAGAGGTGGCAGAAGTGAAAACAGTGATGGGCTTCAAGCATGCATGCGGTAGGTGCAAGGGAATCTTAGTGGGAAGCAACAGGGGCAAGCCGGAGATCAAGTAGGATCTATGTTGACAGTATAGGCTGGGAAAAAAAAGTGGCAGACTGGGAAGGCCTTACCTGCCTTCAGATTTTATGTTCTATGTTTCAGTGTTTCATCCTGTAGTCATTGCCTGAGTTTCTATGGCCTAGGTGCATAGTTTTGAACTTTTTGACATTATGTCCCAACCGCCATGTTTTTGACCTTTCCTCATGTTTTCCAATAACCCTATGCATTCTTTCTCTCCCCTGCTCATTGTCCACCCTATTGCAGATTTTGGTGTCATCTGCAAAAAGGTATACCTTTCCTTCTAGTTCATCTCAATGAAGACATTGACAGCTTATGAAGACACTGAAGAGGACCAGTCCCAGTACTTGCCCTGTAGCTTCCATCCATAGAGTGAATGCTGTTAACCATCACCCTCTGTCTCCTTTCTGTTCTCCAGTTTCTAACCTAATTTACCACTTTGGATCCCACCAAGGGCTGCTCAATTTCTTAATCAGTCTCCCGTACAGCACAGTGTCAAAGGCCTTGCTAAAATCAAGATAGGCCACATCCACTACCCTCATTTGATTTATTTCCCTGGTCACCCATTGAAAGAAATTAATCAGGTTCCTCTGGCATGACCTCCCCTCCTCCATCCCAAGAATTCATGCTGCCCTTGGTCTTGCAGTCCATATGAGTCAACAAACTCTACCACCTAAGTGTTTCCGTTAATTTTCCTACCACTGAGGTGAGGCTCACCAGCCTATAGTTTCTAGCCTCTTCCCTGCTGCAACTGTTATGAAAGGAGACCACTTCCACTCTCCTTCAGTCTCCCGGAACCATGCCCAATGCCAGTGAGATGTTGAATAAGGCCATTAGTGTAGAAACCAGCATCTCCCTGAGTTCTTTACGTACACTTAGATGTATTCCTTCCATCTGGTCCAATAGCCTTGTCCACTTTCAGACTAGTGTTACAGTTTTAAGGGCTTCATTAGTGAGTAAAACATTAAGTGAAAAGTATTGTATAAAAACCCAAAGCATACAATTTTTAAAAGGGAAACAGCCTGCTAAAATTGCAATGATGCTTAGTCAGAAGTCACACAGAAAAAATAAACGTACCGTGCATGCTCTGAATCCCATTTTCTGTAAACCGGAGAAGTCAAGCTTTTAAATATTTCATGTTCTCCCACAGTCACACATGCTTAAAAATTTCTAAAAAAAAAAAAAAAATGAGCAAATTAGAAACCCACAGAAACTCCCACTCATCTTACGATATGACTTTGAGTTTCTTCTTCTCTAATAACTTTCCTTATTAAAAGCTATGCAATAGTTTCATTTCTAGAGATGAGAGCACACCTACAGATCTGCAATGTAACCACAGACAAGCATAAAACAGATCTTGTCTTAAAATGTTTAAGGTGTTCCTGCCCCCATTATCCTATTTCCAGAAGTTTATTATGAAATGTCATTTGAGCATAACATACAGGGTACTATTTCATAGCTTGGCATCCTCTGATATCCAACAACCTACACCAACCCATACATCCAGTTCTACTGCATTATGTATGTCTATATCCCTGCACTCCTCCATAAGGACCTAGTCCAGTTACATACTTCAAAAGCAGAAACTGAACAAGTTTGCGACCACCATGACAAAACTGGGTGCACCTCATGGGGTGGCTGACCCCCAAATCCAAGAACACAAAGCATGAAAAGCATCCACATTTTTAGAAAAAAAGTGTTTGTACTTAACTGATGATGTCATCAAATGGGCACCTATTTAAACTGCAGACTCACCACTGGTCCTCGCACCCTGACAAAGCTCCTGTTAGAGCGAAGTGCTGAGGTTTTACGTGACTCCAGATGGGGGGGGGGTCCTGCTTTAATAGTCTACCCAATTTTTTCAGGCTCCTTGCCTTGTACATACCTGCACGTTGGGATGTTACCTTGCCTAAATAAATTTGACAGTTTAAATTTTTTCATGTGTATAGTTTTGCAACTTAAACTGACAACATTAGCACTACAATCCGGAATGTACATTATATGTTCTATCCCCAGGAGAGAATATTCACTTCCAGTTACACTACAACTAGCATGAAGTAAGATGATTATTTATATACAATATGTATGTATTTATTTATTTGTATAATTATTTGAATATTGGTAGTCCGGAGACGCACATCGTGCCACAGCTTATTTCCAGGTGCAACCCTGGGGAAAGAGGAAGGGAGAAACAGTTACAGAAAAATAACCAGGCTGATAGTGAAGTTACAGGAACAGTGAAATAAAGGGCATGGGTCCAATGCAGTACAGACAGTCAAGCCAAAGACAGCTACTGCATGGCAGACAAGTCATGTACAAAATCAGAAATAATTGTGCAATGTAAGGTAGATTCAAAAGTGCAGAGAGCTCAGATGACTGGGATGCTGAACCAGGGCTGAGGGGAGGGGTCAGGAGAAGTAAGGCAGTGGTGAGAAAGGGCATCTCCTACCTCTACAGAATGTTGACAGCCCACAAAATAGGAACAGAACCAGTTGATAGCTGAGGCAGAGAGGCTGGCAGCGTTCTGCTTATCCTGGTGGAGACAATGGAACACTAAGTAAAAAGCTTTGTCAGATCGATGAAAATGGCCACAGTACTGTGCCTCTGTTCCATCCCTGAAATGATGGAATCAGTGACCCTAAGTAGTGAGGTGATGGCTGAGTGACCCTGCCTAAAGCCAGACTGGAAGGAGGAGGAGAGGAAGTTGGAAGAGCGGAGGAAGGCCACAAGTTATGAGTAAATCAGCTTCTCTTTCTGCTCTGCAAGAGAAGGGAGGAAGGAGATATGGTGGAAGGTATCAACAGTGGAGGGATTGTCCCTTTTGGGGAGAGGGAAGGCAATGGCTGGAGCTGACAGCTGGTAAAGTTTAGGGTCCAAAGCATCTGGCTAGATTTGGAAGGGTTAAGTTAAGAAAGGGCAAGATGGTTCCCTGAAGAGTGACAGAGGGAAAGTCAAAACCCATGGGAGGGAGAGGTTGGGTAGAGTGAGGAGGGGAAGGGGAGGAAGCAGGAGGTGAGGGAAGGGAGAGCACAAATTGTGAAAATCTCATTGAAGTGAGCAGCAACAGAGAGAGGGTCAAATACTGATGAGTCATTTACCAAGAGGACAGAGAGAGAGGATTGGGTGGGGGGGGGTCAAAAGGGAAGTAATCACCTTCCAGAATTTGATAGGGAGTTAATTTTGTTCTGGAGGTTGGCCTTGAAGTAGAGGGACTTTGTGGAATGAATGGCTTTTGTACCACAGTTCCTAGCACCCTGTAAGAGAGAAGGTTGTGCAGGGAGCAGGATACAGTACTTGACTCGTGCTTGGTCACTAGTCTTGTACAAGTCGATGAGATCACTTGTGATCCAGTGGTGGGACACGATTTTACACTGGATTTCCTCATGGGGGCATGCTTATCCCAGACAGTAGAAAATAATGAGGGAAAGAGGGATGATGCCATATCAGCGTCAAGGGCAGTGATCAAGAAAGACCAGTCATCAGCAGCCAGGTCGCTCAGCAGATTCTTTGTGTTCAGTGACTGGAGGAACCTTGACCAGAGGTACTTTGGTGAGGATGGAGGGAGCTGGACTTTTCTGACATAAAATGTCACACAATGGTCACTGTAGGGGTCCGTCACTATGCCTACTGCATGTGACCCTGCAGTGGGGTGCGAGGAGAGAACTCAGGAAGTTATGGTTAAATGAGTGAGGACTGAGTTAATTGGGAAAAGGAAAGCAAAGGAAATTTTAGCCTGTAGGGACTCATGGGAGGACGGTGCAACTTCCCTGAACGTGATTATAGAATCATAAAAATCTGTTGGCAGAAAAGAACCACTCTGGCCCATTGAGCTAGCCCCTTACCTTCCCCCCCCCCCAAACTCTTCACATTTGTCACGGGACATCCATTTAATTCCCCAGTAAACCTCTTATGTCTGTCCCATGCCCTCTTGAAACCTTCCAACATTTTGGCACCCAGCACCTCTTCAGGCAGTTTCTTCCAGGGCTCCACCACCCTTTCCGTGAAGTAAGACACCCTTACACTGCCCTTAAATCTCCCTCCTTCTAATCTTGAACTATGCCCTCTAGTTTTAGCGCTTACTTGCTTCGTAAATAAGCTTCCTTCCCCTACCCTATTAATCCCCTTTATGTACATAAATGTTTCTATCATGTCCCCCGGCCGCCTCCTTGTCTCCATTGGGTACAGATCCAGCTCCTTACACCCCTCCTCATAGGGCTTCCTATGCATACCATGCACCATCTTGGCTGCCCTTCTCTGAACCCTTTCAATCTCGTCTCTATGTCCTTGCATAGGTGAGGTCTCCAGAACTTGACCCCATACTCCAGGTGAGGTCTTACCATGGTTTTATGAAGTGGCATCAGTACCTCCCTCCTTCTACTTGTTATTCCCCTCCTTATATGCACCAGCATTCTATTTGCCTTACCCACCACCTTCCTGCATTGGTCACCCACCTTAAGGTTGTTCGAAATTATAATCCCCAGATCCCTCTCCTTCTCAATTGATTTTATTACCTCTCCCCCAATGCGTATGCTGCTTGCATTTTTTTGTGCCATATTTTGACATTGAATTTCAGCTGCTATGTTTCCGACCACACTTTCAGAATCTTTAGGTCCTTCCTCATAGCCTACACTCCTCCATGGTGTGCCCACCCTATTACAGATCTTTGTATCATCTACAAATAGACATACCTGCCCTCCAGTCCCTTCTGCTATATCACTGATATATACATTGAAAAGGATTCACCCCAGTACTGACCCCGGGGCACCCCGCTCATTACCCCCTTCTCCCTGGAATGCACCCAATTTACCACCACACTCTGGCTCCTGTCCATCAACCAGTTTTCCACCCGCCTAGTTATTTTCTGTCCCACCTCTAAGATTTCTAGCTTATTTACCAGCCTTCTATGAGGGACAGTGTCAAAGGCCTTCCTGAAGTCCAGGTAGGCCATGTCCACATTCCCCCCCCGATCAATCACCTTCATCACCCAATCAAAAAATTCTATTAGGTTCTTCTGGCATGACCTCCCATTTGTGAAGCCATGCTGTCTGTAATCTTGCAGTCCACTGTCTACAAGGTAGTTGCCCACCCTTTCCTTTATTAGCACCTCCATCATCTTATCCACCACTGATGTGAGGCTGACTGGGCGATAGTTCTCCGCCTCCTCTCTGCTGCCCCCCCTCATGTATTGGCACCACATCTGCCTTTTTCCAGCCACTTGGCACCCACCCCATATTCAGGGACATGTTAAACAGGCTCCTCAGAGGTGCTGCCAGCTCCTCCCTTAGTTCCCTGAGTACCCAAAGATGTAAGCCTTCTGGCACCATTGCCTTGTTCACCTTCAACCTTCCTAATTCTTCCCTTACCCTGTCCTCACTGAACAGGCCAGAATCCACCCTTATTCCTTCCCTTCCTCTCTCCCTTAATTCAGATCCCCAACCCTCCTATTCAACAGTAAAGACTGAGCAGAAGTAGTTATTAAACACCTCCACCTTCTCAAAGTCCCCCTCCACTTGTACTCCCCCCCTCACTTGTACTATCGCCTGACTCACCTTCCTCTTCTTCCCCACATACCTAGAAAAAGTTTGATCTCCCAATTTGGCCTGTCTAGCTATTCTCTCTTTTGTACTGTATCTGCTTTTGCTGTCCTAATCTTCTGCCCTGCCACCCTCAACTTCACTCTGTATGTCTCCCTGTCCTCATTCCCTTGAGTCTTCTTCTTGTATGTTCTGAATGCCCTTTTCCTTTCCCTAATTGCCCCTTTCACTTCCCTGTTATAACAGAGTGGTCTCCTTCTATTTTTGCCCTTTCTTACCCTCTTGATACAGAGTTCAGTGGCTTTCAGTAACCCTCCATTAACCGAATATCATAATTCCTCACTGTCCTCTATTTCCCCCTTCTTCTTCATTTCTTCCCTGACAATCCCCCTCATTTTGGCAAAGTCCATCTGCCTGAAGTCCAGAACCTTCCTGTTGGTCCGATTTGTTTCACTTCCTGTCCTTACCCTGAAACTCAATGTATTGTGGTTGCCTGTCCCTAGATTGGCACCCACTAAAACCTCCTCCACACTTTCCCCATTTGTGAGGACCACGTCTACTATGTTTACACCCCAGTGGGCTCCCAAACCAGTGGTTGCAGGAAAGCACCTTGAAGTGAATCGGGTATCTCTCTGCTTCTGGCTGATGTTGCTGACAGAATTTCCCAGTCCGCATCAGGGAGGTCTAGGTCCCCCACTAGCAGAAGCTCCCCCTTGTGTGTCATTCATTGAGCTGCCTGCAACACCTGCCTGTCCCCTGCATAGGGGTCTGTAAATCACCCCCAGTCTTTTAATAATGCACCTGGACATTTTTCCAGTGTGACACACAGGACTTCCGCCTCCCCTTGCTCCTCCTGCCCCTCTATTGCCCTAATGTTGTAATGTTGCTTCTGATATAAAATGCAAACCCCCCCTTTGTTCGTGCCCTGTCCTTCCTAAAAGATCTATACCCCAGGATACCAACCTCTCAAGTTTGATGCCCTGGCCACCAGATCTCAGTTATAGCCACAATGTCCATTCACTAGTCCTCCATTATGGCCTCCAAGTCCACCAATTTATTACCCAAGCTCCTGGAATTGGCTGATTATCCTTTCCACCATATACCCCCTTCCTTCCTGCCATCCCTTCCTGCCCTACCTGCACCTTTATGCAGCGGTGGCCAACGGCATAGTGACACCAAACAGCAAGCCCCATAAAAAGACCTTTACAGTGAAAGTCGCTGTAATGGTCCAGATTTCATTGATGCTGCATCTCCTGGTATTCTGCTCCTTTACTGAAACAACTCCGACCTGGAGTTGATAATATATAATTGCATGGAGTGTGGGACAGCACAATACCTCGTGTCGGCATTGTGTCGTCACTGTAGGGGATGGCAGCAGATTTGCTGTCAATGAACAGTGGTGCTTTCTTTATGCAGGGGGGGTGCCCGCTAGGCTATTCTCTGCTGCCCCCAATTCAATTTAAATGCAGACTGTCCCAAATGTAGCCAACCAATTTGTCTTTCAGAACCCCTGTGCCCCCCCTTACTTAGATGCAGCCTATCGGGTGCATAAAGCTCTATGTTATCCCATGTCCCACTCACTCTCACCAGACCAAAACCCTTTTCTTTAAACCACCTCCTCAGCCAATTGGATTCCTCAATTTTCCCCTTCCTATCATGCTGGCCTTTGGCACTGGCAGGACTTCAGAAAAAGAGTGTCCCCCTCCTCTTGACAAATCCCTGCCAACCCCCTGAATCCAGCCTGTACTTCCATCACACAGTTGTCCTCCAGATCATTTGTGTCCAAATGGACCACGATGTGGGGAGTCCCCCATGTTTCCTGACTAAGGTGTTTACTAAGTGTGCTGCCTTAAGTGCCGGAATGCCCAGCATGCACTCAGACCTAATAGAGCTCTTTCTTCCTTCTCCCTCCCCCATTTGATTCCTCTAATTATAAAGTCCCCAATAAAAGAATCTTACTGTCCTCAGCCCCCCTGCAGTCCATGGATTCCTCGCTTTTCTGTGTCCAGCAATTTTCTGTCCTTCTCCTTCACCCAGCTTTATCCCCCCTCTATTGTACCCTCCTGCTCAGTTTGCCTGTTTCCCCCCTCTGTCTATCCCATTTGCTGGGGTGTTTGTCTCAGTCACCCAATATTTGATATTGTCCTCCCCTTATAAGTATCATCTTGCCCATTTCCCCCTCTTGCACCCCTATCTGTCATCTCTGCTAGGATTCTTAGGGCACCTCCCAACCATTATCCCACCTCATCAGCCCCCCACTTAACTCTTCTCCAACTCCTCCTTCTATCCTCCACAATCCCTTGCATTCTCTCCCCTCTTTGTCTACTCTAAGTCTTGTCACCCCTCTGGTTCCCCAAATTATCTGTATTAGCCCCCTCCATACCTTCCTTCCCCATCTCCCCACCTGCTTGTGCATTCTCTTTTCTTCCTTCGATCCCATCACTCCTCCCCCTCCTCTCCCCCTTCCTATCCTCTTTGGTCCCCTCCCTCTCTTGCGTACCTGTGTCCATCAGACTCCTCAAGGTTGTATACATATTCCACAGGCTTACCTCACCTCCGCTGAAGTACATGCAACCAATAGTCTCCCTACTTTTCCCTTTATTATTTTCCTCCTGCTTATTCACCCCACCATTTTCCTCCTACTTAATCGCTTCCTTATTCCCCTAGTTTCCCTGTAACCCATCTGCCATCTCTTATCCCCCAAACAACCCTGGAAGTGATCTTGTATCTCCCATTAACTGAATCCTTCCCCTACCATCTTTTGCTGCCACTCATGTTGTTTCCCCTGCCCATACTTCCCATGCATCTACCCCACATCTCCCTCCTCAGCTTCCAGACTTCTGCTTCTAGATGTATCAGTCTGCTGCATATTGGGCAAAACCCTACTTTCCACAGCATATCAATAAAAACCACAGCACCACATCCATTACACCCTACTATCCTCTTTGCTCCTGCTCTCCCCCATAAGACCCCTGCCCATTTCTTGTACTCCTCCATCCTCCCCGGCCTCCATTACTCCACCCTGACCACCACCCCCCCTTCCCCTAAACCCTGATATCCCCTCACAAAATGCATGCTAAGCCCTTACTAATGGCTCCAGTATTAAGCAACAGCCCTCTGAAACAGTTACTTTTATACTAGTTACCCTTGCGGTGGCCTAGTGGTCAGAGCACTAATACATCCCTATGAAACAGTTTGCATCAGAAACAGTTACCGTTGTAATGGTCTAGTGGTTAGAGCATCCCGTCATGGAATGAGCAGGCTTTCCCAACTGAGGATCTAATCCCCTCCCAGGAGAATACTTGACTAATGCGTGAAGTAGTAATATACCAATAATATACTGAGCAAGGGGGTAGACTGACAAGAACAGATGGAAATATTGTTTACAACTGAGCAGGGGAGTAATTATAGGGAGGGAAGGGGGGCACAAGTCCCCCCCAACAATTTTGGTGATCACATTTGTCACCCCCAACATTCAGCCCCTTACCTTGCCGCTGCTGCCTGCTGTGGGCTAGGAGGGACTATGGAGCCTGCTGTGGTTGGGGGGTTCGGGTTTCACTGGTGAGAGTCGTGAGAGAGTGACAGACAGACAGGCAGGTGAGGATGACAGAGTGAGGGGGAACATTTTTTCACAAACTGGCCTGACCGGAACTGGGAGGAGTAGGATTGGGTTGTTGCAGGAAGGGAGAAAGTGACAGACTGCAGTCATCACACCTGGAAGTAGTGTAAACATGCACCGCTGCCAACAGCGAGTGAAGAGTCAGGATGAGCTGGCGTCAAGACCATGGTGCTGTCATGTTTGGTGCATCTCATCCCTCCTGTCTGCCTTTCTGAATGCTGCCACATCTGCCTGCCTCATTCAGGAGCTACCTACACCACTTTGCTTGCCCAATGCCTCAAGTTGTCTGCTTCATGTGGGACTCTGGAGTCAGTCAGGCAGTGGTGCAGCAGGGTGGGGCCCGCCTGCTATTAGTGACTGAATTTTGGTTGGTCAGTTGGAGTGTTGGGTTGCACTGAGTGAGCCTATGGAACTGTCTGCCTGGACACAGAGACTGGAAAAGTTTGGAGCAGAGAGGAGAGGACAGCAGACTGATTATGAGGCGGTGGCTACAAGCAGAAACTAACTGGTAGGACTGAGTCTGGTTACTGGAGGTGCTGGAGCGGTGGGTTGTGGGTGGGGTGAGCAGTGATTGGGGGCAGCAACAACAATACTCATGCCATGGGGGGAGACGCTATGCACAAAACTGCTGCAAGAAACAGAGGAGGTGGTGGAAGGGAATTCCAGTCTGCAGTCGGGGCAGTTCTGAGCTGCCAGGGACCACACACACTATTGGCCATTTAATTTGGTGCCAGTCAGGGTCAAGGAGTGCCTGGGAAAAGAAGCCTTCTGCAGTCTGCAAAGCATTCTCTCTTCCTGTAGTGTAGTGTGTCTGGACAGGAGTGGGGCAGTGGCTCTACACCTCTACCAGTGACCACCAGCACAGAAAAACAGCACGATTAGCTTCTCAACTTGAGTTAACATAGCTCTAGTATGCAAGAAGGCAAGGGTAGGTGGTGTTTAATTGTAATTATTATGTTTACTGGTGGTCTTCCCTGTTGTGCTGTGTTGGTCCTGTCTACTGTCTGTAGTCAGTCAATGCTGTACTGTCTAGTATCTCTCCCATGTGCTGCCTGACTCTGAGCCAGTGTACCTTTGTAACAGCGATGCAGTTACAATGAAACCCTCACAGTGACACAACCCATTCGACAACCACATTGTTGAATGGATTGTTGCAATGAATGTCTGAGATGCCAACTGCCAGTGTTTGCCGCTCTCCCCTGACATCTGCTCCTTCCAAAGTTAAGAATCTATAATTCTGGGGGGCGTGGTGGCAGAGCCCCCCGTCACAAACACTAAATCTTGTGTTGCGCTGTTGCGATCCTCGAAACATTTATTATGACGATGTGATCACTGTCGACAAACTGTTGTCGCTGTCAAGTCCTTCGACAACTTTGTTGTCGAAGTGGTTTGCTACAGCCGACTGAACCCCGATTGTCTGGTTTGGTAGGGGCTGCTGTGCTGTTCTATGCTGGCTGGGTGGGTGTGGGGATGGGGGCTGGGTAGTTAAATGGTTAGCCTAACATGCAACTCCAGTGTTTTCTTCTGTGTTATGTTACCAGAGCTAAATTAATTAAAATTAAATCAAACCCTGCAGGTGAGTGGACTGTGGAAGAAGTGGTATAGATACTGTTGGAGGGCTTGAAAGGTGGGGGTATTTTGTTTTTTGTTTTGCAAACAAAAAAAAAAATGCCCAGTGTAGGTGAACCATAGACTTAGACACTCAGATAAGGACTGCTTGGACCACATAGTTTGCCCATTTCCCTACCTATTGGATACCCTGCAGATTCTATTTAACCAACAGCCTACTTCCTCCAGCCCACCACTATAATTGCCTTGTTTGCCCCATGCATTCTTGAATTCCCCCACTGTTTTTGACCCCACAACACCCTCAGAAAGGCAGTTCCATGCGTCCACCACCCTTTCCATGAAAAAATAATTCCTCACATTGCCCTTGAGCCATCCCCCCCCATCTTCAAATTGTGCCACCTTGTTCTTGCACATCTCTTTTTCTGAAAGATGCTCCCCTCTTGGACTTTGTTTATTCCCTTGAGGTACTTGAAGTTTCTATGTGTAGCTGTTTCTACTTCCAGAATGTGTTTAAAGCAGCAGTAACTGCTGCTTTAAACACAATAAAGAGGAACAAGCAGCCAGTGACAGCACTAGGGAGTTTAAAACATGGGTTAAATTGGCAACCAACCCTCCTTTACCTAATGGGCTGGTGTGGCGGGAGACCATATGGCAACCAACACAGCCCACCTCTCACCTCCTCAGTTGGACACCAAATGGGAACACATGGAGCACATGTCCAATGTACAATACATGGCATGCATACATCTCCTGTATTGTACAGGAAGTGCAGATGGATCATGTACTGAACAGAGAGAGTGTGGCCTGTGTACTGCACAGGGACCATGCACCCTGTATAGTACACAGTCTGCCCTCCCTGTACAATACAGGAGATGGACATGCAGCCTGTACTGTACATCGGACGCATGCTCCATGTCTTCCCATTTGGCAGCTGGCAAAGGAGGTGAGAGGTGAGCTGTGCCAGTCAGCATATGGTCTCCTGCAGTGTCTTTAGTGTTTTCCCTGTATGTATTAGCTTTCAAACGTATGTTGCTAGAAATTGTATTTTTCCATAAAGGATTTACTTTTTGGTGGGTAGCACCACACTCACAATCCAAGGCTGGTTGAGAGTAATGTTGTCCCCACCAACCTTGACACTAAAATTACTCCTCTGCACCTGAGAGAATTTTGCCCTAGTATCCACAGTCATTATTTTTTCTTTTTGTCAACTTTGTTTCACTCCTGTCATGGCTCCAAGGTCCTCTCTCAGGCATCCCATCCTTGTCCTGCCCGCCTGAGGATCCCACGCTATGCCTCCTCTCTCCCTCCTCGCTGGCGCCAGCACCTCCGGCTAACCCTATCCAGGGTAGGTCACCTACTTGGGGCACTCTTCAAGGCAGACTCTGGCATCAGACGAGGAGTGGGCCCGCGGAAATTGAAGGCAAGCTAGGGAAACCCCGGCATAGAGCATGGAGGATCGGTTCCATCGGCTGATCCTTGGAGCCGGGTTTTTCATGTGTTCTTGGTTACGCCCCCCACTGACGTGGGACGTGCAATGCTGCCCAGCCCCAATGTAGGTGCTCCCACCCACGTCAGAAAGGAAGCTGCCAGACATCGCCCTTTAGTGTGTGAACTCTGGTGCGTAGCAGTGCTGCTAGTCTCCACCGTGGGCTGCTGCCGCACTGGACTACCCTTGGATTCCTGCCTGAGAGAGGAGAGCAGTCCCATGGACAGTCAATCCTCTCTCCCCCGCCCCACCGACCCCCGACAACCCAAACATTCCCAAACCCTGGTCGCCGGCATGGCACGAGGTGTGGCATCCAGCACCTCAACCCTCAGCACCACCGGGCTGGGGACACAGTCATTATGTTGATTGCACACACGTGCAAGAAACATATTGTGGCAACTTTTTCAAGAAGCAGGTTGTGGAGGTGCAACACTGTTATGGACAATGCCCCCACAGCCTTTAAAGGCTTGGCCTGCTATCCCCAATGGTGTGGCATGCTGCTGCTGACACTAGTTCAGCCAGCGTGCCACAACCTTCTAAAGTTTTAGCCACTGCAATCAGGGGCCACCTCGTCATTGCAGCATCATCCGCTGCAATGAGGAAGTGACCCTTCATAGCAGGGCTCTCCTTGAATTCCCCATCCAGCTTGCTGACGGGCAGCCCAGTCCCCATTGGCATGTCCCACCCCATTTCTTTCTGTGCCAGAGGAATGCCCAATCCCCCACAGCATTATGTCCCCAAAAAGTTTCATTTGCCAACAGGGTTGCCCCAGCCAAAGTATTTTGCCCGACGGAGCACACTTGCCGTCGGCATAATTCCCCCCAAAGGTTAATTTGCCAATGGGGGATCCCACTTCCTGTTGGTATAATCCCCCCCAACACCCAGTAGACTTGTGCCGAAGGTGTGCCCAATCCCCTTTGGCTCTTGTGCCCCCCTTTTGTGCCGACGGGGCTGCCCTATCCCCCATCGGCTACAGCTGCCCCCCAAAAAAATACTGTGTTGGCATGCTGGGAGCCCACCCTAGTGTGCCAAATGGTCCTGAAAGAAAAAAAAAACATCCTGCTATGGTTTTATTCTTGTACCCTGTAAAAAAAAAACTGTCCCTTGCTGTCTCCCTGCCCCCTCCCACAATCCGCACCCTCCCACTGCACACCCTGCCTCCCCACACCCCACCCCCTCACCCCATACTTATCTCCAGAGTCCGGCGTGATGATCTTCGGTGGACTGGGAGGACGTCTGCACTCTTCAAAACCAACCACGAACTGAGGAAATGCCAGTAATCTGTATAATGAAATTAATTGGTTTTTTTTTCAACTTTGATGCATATCTCAGTCATTTTTTGGAATTTTGGCACCAAATTTTCAACATGGGGTTTTTGGGACCCCTTCTCATGAATTCTGCCACTGTCATGGTGTTAATCAGCCCCAAAATGTGATTTTGGGGTCACTGCATGGAATCACCTTTTGGGACCGAGTAACGAAAGGACAGTGACAGTGTTCGTGAGGTGAGCTCTCAAAAAGCCTATGCTGCAAATTCGGTGGAAAGAATCCAAATAAATGACTGTTTTTTGAGCATGCATTGCGCAGTTGCTATGCACGCTTGTAACTTCACAAATCTACAATATTTTCATGCCACATTTTCAAACATTGGCATTTTTCCACACCTCCTTGGAACAGTACAGCTGTCATTTTTCACATCCTGGCCAAAATCTGTTTTCATACTTCCGGCACAAAATAGCGCGGTCGCTGTGAGAAATCAGTGTTCAGGACAGATTATGAAAATGACAGTGACACTAGCAGAGGTCCTAAAATGCCTATGTTGAAAATTTGGTGCCAATACTCCATAAAATGACTGTGTTACGAGTGTGCATTGCGCAGTTTGCACACATACTCGTAAGTTCGCGAATTTATAATGTTTTCACTCCATATTTTCAACATTGCCATTGTTCTGCACCTCCTTACGAACAGTACAGCTGTCATTTTTCAGATCCTGGCTGAAATGTGTTTTCGCACTTCCAGTGCGAATAGCACAGTTGCTGTGGGAAATCCGTGTTTGGGACACATAATGAAAATGACAGTGACACTGTTCATTAGCAGAGGTTCTAAAATGTGTATGTTGAAAATTTGCTGATAAAAGTCCATAAAATGAGTGTGCTACGAGTGTGCTTTGCACAGTTTCCAAGCAAGCTCGTACCTTCGCAACTTTGCAATATTTTCACTCCAGATTTTCAACATTGCCATTTTTTCCAGACCTCCTTATGAACAATGCAGCTGTCATTTTTCACATCCTGGCAGAAACGTGTTTTCACTTTCTGACACACAATTGCGAGATTGCTGTGGGAAATCAGTGTTCGGGACACATTAAGAAAATTACACCGATACTGTTAATGAGCAGAGGTCCTATATTGCCTGTGTTGAAAATGTTGTGATGAAACTCCATAACATGACTGTGTTATGAGCATGCATTGTGCAGTTTCCACGCACCCTTGTAACTTCACAAATTAGTAATATTTTCACGCCACATTTTCAACACTGGCATTTTTCCACACCTCCTTATGCACAGTACAGCTGTCATTTTTTACATCCTGGCTGAAATGTGTTTTCACACTTCTGGCGCAAAATACCGTAGTTGCTGTCAGAAATCAGTGTTTGGGACAGATTAGGATTGAGCGAGTGGAGGGGGGGAGTGACCGAGCTCAACTGAGCTCTGTCGGGACTGCTGCAGATTTCTTTGTGGGCAGGAAAAGGCGCCAACGCAGGCAGGAGCCAAGTACAAAAGGGCAGCCTGCAGCGGCGGAAGAAACAGAATGAGTGACTGAGAGAGGAGGAGTGAGCGAGCTCAATGAAGCTCTATCATGACTGCTGCAGATTTCTTTGTGGGCAGAAAAGGGTGGCAACATATGTAGGAGCCCAGTACAACAGGGCAGCCTGCAGCTCTGTCAGAAATGGAACGAGCGAGTGACAGAGGGAGAGTAAGTGAGGTCAATATAGCTCTGTCGGGACTGCTGCAGATTTGTTTGTGAGCAGAAAAAGGTGCCAACAGAGGCAGGAGCCCAGTACAAAAGGGCGGCCTACAGCACCAGGAGAAACAGAATGAGCGAGTGAGACAGGGGGAGTGAGCGACCTCAACGGAGCTCTATTGTAACTGCTGTGGATTTCTTTGTGGGCAGAAAAAAGCAGCAACGCAGGCAGGAGCCAGTACAAAAGGGCAGCCTGCAGCGCCAGCAGAAACGGAATGAGTGAGTGAGAGAGGAGGAGTGAGCAAACTCAACAGAGGTCTATTGTGACTGCTGCAGATTTCTTTGTCAGCAGGAAAAGGCGGCAACCCAGGCAGGAGCCCAGTACAAAAGGCCAGCCTACAGCGCGGCAGAAATGGAATGAGGGAGTGACAGGGGAAGTGAGCGACCTCAATGGAGCTGTGTCAGGACTGCTGCAGATCTCTTTGTGGGTAGAAAAAGGCAGCAATGCATGCAGGAGTCCAGTACAAAAGGGCAGCATGCAGCGCTGGCAGAAACAGAACAAGCGAGTGAGAGATGGGGGAGTGAGCAAGCTCAGCGGAGCTCTGTTGGGACTGCTGCAGATTTCTTTGTGTGCAAAAAGGCCAACAGAGGCAGGAGCCCAGTACAAAATGGCAGCCTGCAGTGCCAGGAGAAACAGAATGAGTGAGTGAGACAGGCAGTGAGTGGACCTCAACAGAGCTCTGTCGGGACAGCTGCGGATTTCTTTGTGGGCAAAAAGGTGCCAATGCAAGCAGAAGCCCAGTACAAAAGGGCAGCCTGTAGCAGTGGGAGAAACAGAATGAATGAGTGAGTGAGAGAGGGGGAGTGAGTGAGTGAGCTCAATGGAGCTCTATTGTGACTGCTGCAGATTTCTTTGTGGGCAGAAGAAGGCAGCAACGCAGGCAGGAACCCAGTACAAAAGGCCAGCCAGCAGCGCCAGCAGAAATGAAATGAGTAAATGAGAGAGGGGGAGTGAGCAATTGCAATGGAGCTGTCTTGGGACTGCTGCAGATTTCTTTGTCGGCAGAAAAAAGGAGCCCAGTACAAAAGGGCAGCCTACAGCAGCGAGAGACACAGATCGAGCGAGTGAGGGATGGGGAGTGAGTGAGCTCAACGGAGCTCTGTTGGGACTGCTGCAAATTTCTTTGTGGGCAGAAAAAGGCAGCAATGCACCAAGGGGCCCAGTACAAAAGGGCAGCCTGCAGCGGTGGGAGAAACAGAATAAGCGAGTGAGGGGGGAGAGGGGGAGTGAGTGAGCTCAACGGAGCTGTATCATGACTGCTGCAGATTTCTTTGTGGGCAGAAAAAGGCAGCAATGCAGGCAGGAGCCCAGTACAAAAGGCCAGCCTGTAGCTCCGGCAGACACGGAACCAGTGAGTGACAGAGGAGGAGTGAGCAAGCTCAAAGGACCTGTGTTGGGACTACAGCAGATTTCTTTGTGGGCAGAAAAAGCCACCAACTGAGACAGGAGCCCAGTACAAAAGGCCATTCTGCAGTGCCAGGAAAAACAGAACGAGTGAGTCAGAGAGGGGCAGTGACCCACCTCAACGGAGCTCTATCGGGACAGCTGCAGATGTCTTTGTGGACAGAAAAGGGTGCCAATGCAGGCAGGAGCCCAGTACAAAACAGGAGCCTGCAGCACCGGGAGAAACACAATGAGCGACTGACAGAAGGCCACTGAGTGAGCTCAACGGACCAACGCAATCAACATTCGACATTGACAAATGCTTGTTTTAAAAGGCTGTGCTACCTTATCAGTTATACAAAGATACATGTAAAGATAAGGATATGTTCTGTGCCATAAAGATTCTGATAAAAATGAAGGTAAGGCACCTGCCACAAGAAGTGACCTGATCTACTCCTAATCAGCAAGCCATACTCTCGTGCATATATGTAGCCCTTGGTAGCCTGTTTGACCCATTAAAATGATTACCCCTTGTCACATGATAGGCCGATATCCATTTATGTGGGTTCATGTTGTATATTCTGTAATGTACTTTGGAATTAAGACACTGTCCCTTTAACAAGCAACTACAAAATAACTGGTATTTCTATAAAGGCTAGTGTTCACTTGTTATATTTTAAGATAAGTGTGACAGGTATATAACCCCAGGAAGGCATAAAATATCCCACTGTGGCTTTCCATAACAGGGAAGATGCAATGTAATGACCTAGGAGTCAGAGGTTAAGCCAAATGCACAAACCAGATGTCACTGGGATTGACATGGAACCATAGTGACACTTACTGGGAAAGGTGAACTGTTGCATCCTAATATATGTATTGTCCTGGAATCATTAACACCTCCCCAGAGGAAAAACTAAGGTGGGTATGTCCTAAAGTGATCCTCAAGTATATCAGACACACTTCAAAGGCAGAGCAGTTGAATGGTGTTTAAGTTGGAAGGCAGAATAGCCTGTCCAACTGGTGTACACTTCTACACCAGAAAATATATGTGCAGGCCTGGGAAATTCTCAAAACCCAGTCCTGAGTGTGTGGAAAATTTGACTTGCCACATACTGAACAGAAAATTCTGATTTTTAAGTCAGAATTTTGGAAACCAAGACTTTTCAACAAGGACAACATCTGAAGTTTTTTTTTTTTAAAGAACATCCAGAGACTTGGATCAAGGACTTGCTACACATTCTATTGCCTAACAAACTGTCATCTGTATCAGAACATTTGAAATCTTCTCTGAACTTTAACATCAAAACTGATCACCTCCATGGTCAGCCGCTGTCTGAGCTCCAAATGGGTGCATACTGCTGTTTACAGTATGCGCTCATCCAGAGCTCCATCAGCAACTGGCCATGGAGGTGAGCAATGGGCTGAGCCAATTGCCAGCCCGTGTACAGGATGAGAGGGTACTGTGGGGCAGTCAGCACTGTGGGGTGGGGGTGGAGGTGGGGATCCACTAGACCACCAGGTATTTGGGAGATGCTATATATGGTGGATCAGGCCACAGCAGTCCACTGGGCCACCAGGGATACTATGACTATATCTTCTGGGAGATCGCGGCTGGGGTGGGAGTAGACTACCATGTTTAATGTAGGGATTACATGTTATCATATGTCGGAGATTGATGATCAGAACTGTGGGGCCCACTAGACTACCAGGGAAACAGGGCTGATAATAAGCCAACATAATCAGAGATCGGGGCTGAGGGAGCCACTAGACTACCAGGGAAATGGAGTTGATAAATAAACAGCATCAGGGATCAGTGATAGGGGCTGGGGGGCACTTGGCTACCAGGTTGGGTGTGCTTTCTTCTTTACTTGTGTTGAGGAACATGTTGGGGGGGGCAGTAAGGCACTCTGCCAGACTGTGTTTGCCGGGCATTATCACATGCTTTTAGCGTGTGGTATTGTGCACCACACTACAGATCACGCTAACCCCTGTTTCTTGGCACTTCTCTTTTGAATATGCCAGAGCACCAGTATTCATGACCTCTCCCCTCTCTCCATCCCCTGCATACATTAGTTTTTTAATGCTGGTGCTATCAGGTTGCACTGCTGCTGCTGTTTGCACCTTTCAGTATTGCAACCAGATTCAAATGCAGTGCAGTTCTGGTGCTAACAGTTTGCACCAAGCTCAAGGCTTTGAATATCTTGCCCCAGGTGTACAAATATTATAAAAATAACAACTTTAGGAGCCTGTGTTATATTTTGTCCATGAAGGCTTATAACTCCGGTACATTTCAATATGTTACACCATATTCCCCTCCTGCAGCCCTATCTGGCCAGAGCATGTGTTCATTGTCATTGCTTTTATTATTTGGGGGATTTTACTTTGTACTCATAAAGAAAAGGGTGATGAAGAAACTGAAGGAAGGGTTGATGTGAGTAGATCTCAGTAAAGATGATAGGGGTTGTGTGGTGCTGAATGGACGAGTCCCAAAACTAGAAATGATAAAGAATGTGTTTACTCTTAGAACAAACACAGCTACCTTCTGACCATTTTCAGAAAAAAATCTTTTATTATAGTTTATAATGCTTGAGATTATATTTTGAAAGCAATGACATTTGCACTAATTGTAGACACCTGTATTTTTAAAATAAAAGTTTGGAGTCTGATCAACATATATAGATCTTAATAATACAGTTGTCCTGTATCCCTACACGTCTATACATACCTAAAATAACAGACTGTAAACATTTAGTAAACCTTTTTAATGTTTTTATATTGATATATGGTTGATATAGCTGAGTTAGTTAGTTAGTTAGCTGGTTTATTGTTCAATCATTATAAAGATCTTTAACATTAAATAATATTATTCATAATGTAAACATGAGACATCACATAACATTATAACATACAATATTTCAATAATATTCAAGACACCACTTTTAAAATGAGGTAATAAATAGAAATAAATATATATATATATACAGTGGGGTGGGAGCTCCAAGCTGATGATGCTGATGAAAAATCCTGTTCTTTTCACTGCAGTGTAATAAATGGTGATGACATCAGCAGAGTTAAAATACGTGCCATTTATACATATTCTGCTGATGTCACCACTCACATACTACAGCCTGCATTCTAAATGGACCTGTTTCACAAAACAGTTTCTGTTTCTCACTGCTACCAGCAACTAACTCAAATAACATTGCAAAGGGCACTCACCTGTATCCCATAGTGTTTCTGAGACTTCCAGCCCATTTAGAAAAACTCACACACAGACCACATACAGAAAGAAAAGAAAGCACGTAGAAACAGGAAAAAAACACAGGAAACCATAACACTATTTCTAGAGCTCCCACCCCAATTGTATAAATAGCACACATGATGTGCAGATCATGTGCTATGGAAAATATTCTCACTCCTGCAGAGTGAGCTGTGGATACTCTCACTCATGCCTTTGGCACTTGTGAATATCCAGAGCTCACGCTGCCCATCATGTATTTTATATATATATATATATATATATATATATAGAGAGAGAGAGAGAGAGAGAGACAGTAATAAAGATAGATAGAGATAGATAGATAGATAGATACATACATAGATACATATATATATATATATATATATATATATATAGAGCCAAAAAACTCAGTTTAATGCATTAGTTAGGGTTGTTCCACAGCGACAAAAGTGAGGAAATTTGGTGTTATGGTTTGAAACCCCCCTTGGACTCCCCTGCCCACCCCCAACCAGCATTGGGGTGCGCATTGGGTACGTCAGCCCTAACTCTCACCCCCATCACATGTGGCAAAGCAGCAGAAGTATAGGAGATGGGGTGAGTTAGGACCGATGACCCCGTCACTTTTAATGCGGTTGGAGGGGTGGCGGGAAAGGTAGAGGTTCCATAATGAGTCCCTCACTGTCGCTGTCGGAACAACCTAACGATGGCTGAAAGTTTTTGCCTCTATTTTCCTTCTTTTTGAGAATGATAACGAGAAATAGTGAATGTAATGCAGCAGCAGGTGTGCGGGGCATGGAGGTGGCGGGCCCCGCGCTCCCGCCATGTGATGTCTTGTGGCATAGTAACAGGAACAGCAATGCAAACAGAAGCGATAGCAGTGGCACACATGGTAACGCAAGCGTGAATGAGAACAGAAAGGGTAACGCACACGGTGGCGTAGACGGGAATGGTTTGCCACATGATGTGTTGTCACATAGTAACATGGTGCCTGCAAACGGAAATGTCAATGGGCATGGTGACACAAAGTGAAACAGAACGAGAAGCAGTACTATGAGACACAAATGGCAAAAAATAACAGAAATCGAAGCGCAAATGAAAACGCAAAGGATAACGCACATGGTGTGTGTAGACGTCAACGGTAAGTGAAACAGATGCGAACCATCAAGCGGAAAAGAACAGCGGTAACAGTAATGTAAGCGCACAGGCTGGTTTTCCCAAAACCTGCATAGAAAAGACAGTGAATTACAAAAGAATGTATGCATAATAATGGGTATCGGAGCAGGATATGAGGACTTGGAATACTAAATACGTTATATCGCAGAACCGTCTGATGAAAAATAATTTAAAATCCTTATGATTTGACTGTCCTGGCTAGTTGTAGCCCCAATGGGGGCTAAGCATTTTCCGACGAAAGTCCGTATCTACGCACCGTTTCGAGATACGGGCCTGAAAGGTGCGGCGAACGCCGTAATGTTATCCTATGGGAAAAAAAGAGAAGTTCGGAGCACCATAACTTTGCCTCCCTGTAATATTTTTTTATCAAACCACTGGAAGCACATCTGTGCGCTGTTGGCTGTCTTCCTTCCAAATTTCAGGAAAAAATACCAAACCGTTATTTTGCAGCAGGGTGCCAAAGGATTCCTGTAATGCGTCGGGCACCGTAATGTTATCCTATGGGAAAAACTGTCAACTTTGGAGTGCCGTAACTTTGCCGCCATGTAATATTTTTTGAACACAACACTGAAAGGCACATCTGTGAGATGTCGGCTGCGTTTCCTCCAAATTTCATTCCAAAACTCCCAACCGTTCTTTTGCAGCGCAGTGCCAAAGAATTGCTGTCATTTTCCCACAGAATAGAAAACTACTGTCGCAATTTCATAAAGCTTTCGCAAAAATTTGCGACACTTTCGTGAGTACGAAAGTATTTTGCAAAAGTACTTTTTCCAGAAATTTGAAAAACATATTTCTGGGGTGTTTTACCCCAAAATAAAGACATGGCTAGCATCTTCAGGGTCCGACTAGGTGAATACAAAAAGAATTAGATTGCTAGAGGGTCCCAAATTTAAATGCCAAGCATTTTTCTGATCACTAACTGAAAACAAAATGGTGGATTTGCGAGAGTAACAGGGCCATTTGTGAAAGTAAAAATGCATTTGCGACAGTGTCGAACTGTTAACTTTTCCCATTGACTTATAATGGGAAATTGTTTATTGAATAACTTTTGAACCGTTTAATATTTTTTCACCAAATCTTCAAAAGGCACATTGGGGACCCTGGCCTCACGTTCTCTGAAGATTTTGGGCCAGTCTCACAAAACCGTAAGCATCTGTACGCGACAGTAGAATTCAGAAAATGCGTAGAACGCCAAGACGCAGACTTCATGCTTAATAACCCAGCCATGTATCCAACCAGTACGAAACTGGCAGATCCCAAGGCCTATGGTTCTTGATTGTGTATTCCAAATTTCAGGCAAATCTGTCAAATGATTGCAAAGTTATTAAGGTGCAAAATTTGGGGTTTGACATAGAAATGGCTCCTCTACCATAATATATATACATACACACACACACATATATATATATATATATATATATATATATATATATATATGCAATAGTAGTGAACATATATTGAGTGTGATAAATGCATTTATCTGAGTCACTGTATGTACAAATAAATTTATACATACAGTGACCATTAATACATATAGTGCCGGACTACTTCCTACTTTCACACAGTTTCACTGTCTCACATTCACACACACCCAGTACTGCCATCTACAGATCTTGCCCCATCCACAGTAACGCATCCAGTAAAAAAAACACTACGGTTCTCAAAAGAGGTGGCAGGGAAGGTAAAGGAGAAAAAGGTAGCATTCAGGAAGTATAAGGAAACACAGAAGGAACAGGACAGAAAACTGTAGCAGTTAAAGCAGAAGGAAGCAAGGAAGGCAGTCAGAATAGCAAAAGCCCAAACTGAGGAAAAGATAGCCAACTCAGTTAAGAAGGGGGATAAAACCTTTTAAAGGTACATTATGGAGTGAAGAAAGAGCAAGGAAGGGATAGTGAGGCTTAATAAAGGGAAGGAAGGGTGGGCAGAGGGTGACAGTGAAAAAACAGGGATACTGAACGAATACTTCTGCTCAGTATTCACAAAAGAAGAGGAGGGGGAGGTACCCAAACCAAACAATAGAAGCACTCTGGATAGAGGGGTCAATACTAGTCCATTCACAGAAGAAAGGGTCCTGAAAGAACTCCTAAAACTTAAGGTGGACAAAGCAATGGGGCCTGACATGATTCACCCAAGAATTCTAAAAGAATTTAGGGGAGAACTAGTGACACCACTGACTACTCTTTTTAACAGATCATGGGAGGATGGTGTGGTACCTGAGGACAGGAGGAGGGCGGATGTGATTACCATTCACAAAAGTGGGAGCAAGACAGAGGCAGGAAACTACAGACCTGTTAGTTTGACCTCAGTGGTAGAGAAAATGATGGAATCACTTCTGAAGGAAAGAATTGTTGAGTTCCTAGAGGCCAATGGGGAACAGAACCCATGGCAGCATGGATTCACAGTGGGAAGGTCATGTCAGATGAATCTAATTGATTTCTTTGACTGGGTGACCAAAGTAGTAGACCAGGGAGGGGCTGTGGACATGGCCTACCTAGACTTTAGCAAGACATTTGACACAGTCCCACACAAAAGATTAATAATCAAATTAATCAGCCTGGGAGTGGGTCCCAGGGTAGTAGCCTGGGTAAAACACTGGTTGGACAACAGGATGCAGAGGATACTAGTAAATGGGGTACACTCTGAAGAAGGGGGGGGTTACTAAAGGGATACCGCAGGGTTCAGTACTGGGACCAGTCCTTTTTAGTGTCTTTACACGTGACAGTGCAGTGGGATTAGAAAGGAAAGTATTCATTAACCTCCTGAGTCGGTGTGGTGGCTGCTTGTCTGTGTCTGTAGCTTAGTTTTTGTGGATTTACATGGTTTTCTGCTTGGAGTAACTACACCATTCTTGCTCACTACATCCGTGAAAATCTCCTGAACTGGATTTCTGCAAAACATCATCACCAGGTATCTGCATTTTTCATTTAAAAATCAACTTTTTGGAAGCTATCCCAAGTAAAACATAAGTCAAGCAACTAAGTCTGACAAACTCAGTGACTCTAGGTCCTGCTTGAATCCACATTTTCGTCTGACCTGCTCTATGATCTGTATGTGGGCTTTTCAACAACATCTTTGAAGGACAAAGAAGCAGGCAGACAAAAGGATTTCACATCCTGCATATACGCAGGCACAGTTCATCACCTTCAGGAATTCTAACACGTTCTGCGACTCTGGACCTCAGCTGTTGATAATTTCTTTTGGCTTATGACTTAACCACCAGGTATCTACAAGGTGCTGAAATCCTTTCTCCTACAAATTCTCCTTATGCTGCTCCTGCTCTCAGGAAATGTTCACCCCAACCCAGGACCACCTGGGCAGCCAGCAGTGGCACCAAGCAGGACAGGGACACTCACCATGGCATCCATCAACACCTGCAGCATCCTCAACAAACTTGATAACCTCCAAACATGGATCCTACAGCACAACCCTGATGTCCTCTCAGTTGTGGAAACATGGCTAAACCCTAAAATCCCTGATACCTCAGTCTCTATACCTGGCTACTGCATTTTCAGGCAAGACAGGATTGCTAAACGGGCCGGGGGCTGCGCCATCTATCTTAAGGATACCCTTATGGGTCACATCATCCCATCCCCTAGCCTGAGCAACTCCTCTCAGGTCCTCACAATCAAAATCCTCCTTGGTGCACATAACAAGGAACTCACTGTCATCTCAGTTTACCTACCCCTAAGAGACCAGGCCGCTGGCTTCCATAGTATCATGGAATGTCTAAGGGTCCAGCAACATAATTCTGAAACCATAATCATGGGTGATTTTAACATTAACTGGCTCTCCGCTGAGGCCACTACCTATAAGGATGCAGCCGCGGCACCTCACCTCACTCAACTGGTCAATGCCTCCACTAGGTGTAACTACAGGACAGGCTCCCTTATGCTTCTAGACTGGATTCTATCTAACCGCCCTGAATGCATCTCCAATGTTTCTGTACTCCCGGACACAATAAGTGACCACTCGCCTGTCATCTGCTCCTGGTCAAACAAATACCACAAGGCCCCTCCCAAGCTTATCTATGCCAGGGTTATCAAACAAGGGCTCCTCCAGCTGCTAAAATCCCATCTAACCAGGCTGAATTGGGCAGTGCTTGACTCCCTCAGTGACACCAACAAAGCTCTGGACCTATTTATCAAATGTTTCAACGAAGCCAGTGACATCTATGCACCAGTGAAAAAGATGAAGGGCAAAGGACAGACCAACCCCTGGGTTTCTACTGACCTTTTAACTCTACTCAAGCACAGAGACCACCTTTGGCATTGTGCTCGTGCAACTCTGACCGAAGTAAACATACAATTATACAAAGCAGCCAGAAATGATTAGCGCCAAAAATATGGAATGCTAAACACAGCTATTACAAAGAGGCTCTGACCAACTCTTGGGCTAGGAAAAAATTCTGGAACAACATGAAAGAACTCACAGGCAAGGATCCTAAAGCACCACCCACTATGCTCAACCTTCATGGCACTCCTACACTCGACCTAGGTACCATCACCAGCACTTTTAATAATGCATTTACAAACCAGGACAGTGTCTTCCACCAAATTTTTTCGACGACCTCCCCTCCAGCTCCTCCCAAGTTACCCCCCAACTAGAACGTACAACCTCAAAGTTTTTTTTAAGGAGGTCCCACCACAAGTAACTAGAAAATACATTCAAAAGGCCATTGGCAAACAAGGGTACAGTGGTGACTCCCTTGACCTGAAACTGCTGGCACAAGTCCTCGATGAAATCTTAGAACCACTTACAAAGATCTTCAATCTCTCGCTTAGATTGGGCTATTTCCCCTCTCTCTGGAAGAAAGCCACTGTCACACCCGGTTCACAAAAGCAGAGATAGGATGCTCCGCACCAATTACAGACCTATCTCACTCCTCCCCCCACTATCTAAAGCCAGTGATGAAAGTGAGTAGGAACGCACAGGAACTCAGTTCCTGTACCTTTTTTGCAGCAGGAACTGAGTTCCTGTACTTCTTCCCCACTGACACTAAAACTGAAATTCTTAAACCAGCAACATAGTGACAGTTTCTGGATCTGTGATCTGCTATCAGATATTCCATAACACCATTTGACTTGATCAACAATGCTATTTTCCTAGAAATACTTTAATATCTCTAACTGAATCTACTAGTGTCAAATTAGATAGTTGTGCCTTGACACCGCTATCCTTTAGATTGAAGATCTTCATTCTGTATTTCACAATTGCCAGTGCCTGAGTTCCTGTACTGCTTGTCTACCACTTGCACCACTGTTTAAAGCGCTGGAGTGAATAGTGTCAGACCAACTAGTTGAATTCCTGGATAAGTACAATGTACAGTGCCCAGAGCAGCATGGCTTCAGAAAAGGGCACAGCACCACCACTGCACTACTGTAATTTACAACCTTCACCCATGCCACGCTTGACAAAGGGAATTGTGGAGGGGTAGTATTTATAGACCTTACCAAGGCATTCGACACAGTTAACCACCCCCTACTGCTCAAGCAACTGTCCTCCATTGGGATCTCCAGTGATGCCCTTCCATGGTTCACCAGCTACCTTGATAATCGGATCCAACGTGTAGGATTGCAGGATCTCTTGGATGAGAAACCGGTCTGCTCCGGAGTCCTCCAGGGGTCTATTCTGGGCCCTCTACTCTTCTCCCTCTTCATCAACAATCTCCCCAGTGCCTGCCACCAAAACATATTACTATACGCAGATGATGCAGTCCTGTTTTCCAGCCACCATGACATTACAGTCCTTGAATCCCAACTGCAGCTCGACTTCAAGCGCATTGAAGACTGGTTCAATTCTTATAAACTTGTCCTGAACCACAGCAAGACTAAAGCCATGTCCTTCTGTAACCGACGGAGCAGGCACAACTCTCAGTCCCTCATCATCAAGAACCATGCCGGGAACCCACTCTAACATGTCAAGGAGTTTAAGTACCTTGGTATTACCCTGGATAGTACCCTCTCCTACACTTGGCATATTGACATTGTTGCCAAGACTGCCAATATACGGATTGGACTACTACACAAACACAAGCACTGTATGCCTGTGGATGCCCTTAAACTAGCCATCTACAGCTCTGTCACCTCTATCATAGACTATGGCCTTGCCATCTATGACTGTGCCTCAACAAGTGCCTTCCGCAGGATCTCAGTTTCTCTCAACAAAGCCTGTAAACTACTAATGGGTGCAGCCCAACAAACTCACACCTGTGACCTCTATGCACAGGCAAGCTGGCTACACCTACTTAGCAGAATACAATACCAGACCTACTTACTTACCAAAAAGATTCTCCTCGGTTTCATGCCACCTGGTGTTAGCTCACTCCATACTACCTACAGTGGCACTCAACAAACACGTGGTGCCCTATCTCTAACCTTTCAGGTTCCTAGATGTCTTACCTCCATGGGTCAGTGGTCCTTTATCTATAGAGCTGCTCAATGGTTCAATTCCCTCAATAAAGAAACACTTTCCTCTACTACACTTGGACCCTTCAAAAGGAATCTCAAACTTTACCTCACCTCTACCACTCAATGTGACTGCTTCTCTGAACAGAGATCTCTCTAAACACCTCCCAGCTCACTCATCTCTCACAGTCCACCCTTTCCCAGTCTCATTTCCTCTGGCACTGGACTGTGACTCCTTTCCTGCTCCGCATCTCCACTGGTACAAGACATTTTCCACCACCATCGGACAGTGGCCTATTAGTCTGCCAACTTCCTCTCCCGGTCGCACACCTGCAATACTAACTGCCTATGGTGCCCTCTATCTCTTATTGTTACCGCAGCCAGCTGCCTACGCAAGCTGCTCGTTATATGAACATTATCTCAAAGTATGTTATAAGTGAGTATCTTTATTTTTTCTTTTAGTTATTTTGGTTGTTTATTGGGCATTCTTTTACTACCTCTGTATGTATGTATGTATGTTGACCCTCATCCTTTGATGTAGAGCATTTGTAAACAAGCAGTTTCTGCTCAAAGGTATTTGTAATCTGAGAATTTAATTAATAAATAAATAAAAGTATGACTCTTTGCAGACAACACAAAGATCTGCAAAATGGTTGATACACAAGAGGGGGTGGAAAGGATGAGAAAGGACTTGGCAAGGTTGGAGGAATGGTCAAAAGTATGGCAGCTTAGATTCAATGCAAAGACATGCAAAGTAATGCACCTGGGAAACAAAAGCCCAGAGGAGGAGTACACAATGTGTGGGGAGGTACTAACAACAACAAAAATGGAAAGGGACCTGGGGGCAGTCATATCAGATGACTTAAAGGTAGGCAAGCAATTTGAGAAGGCAGTAAGGAGGCCTGGGGGGATACTAGTATGCATAGGGAGAGGCATCACCAGTAGGAAACAGGAAGTTGTTATCCATCTTTACAAACAGTTGGTGAGACCCCATCTGGAAAACTGCATGCAGTTCTGGAGACCTCATCTTCACAAGGACATAGACAGGATGAAGACAGTCCAGAGGAAGGCAACTAAAATGGTGCAGGGTCTGCACCAGAAGCCATACGAGGAGAGACTAAAGGAGCTTAATATGTATACCCTCAAGGAAAGAAGGGAGAGTAGGGGCATGATAGAAACATTTAAGTACCTCAAGGGAACCAATAAAGTCCAAGAGGGTAGCATCTTTCAGAAAAAGAGATGTGCAAGAACAAGGGGGCACAATTTGAAGATAGAGAGGGGACGTCTCAGGGACAATGTAAGGAAATATTTTTTCACAGAGAGGGTAGTGGATGTATGGAACAGCTTTCCTGAGAGGGTTGTGGGGTCAAAACCAGTGGGGGAGTTCAAGAATGCATGGGGCAGGCATAATGCAAATTCTTGTGGGGGTAGGAGGAAACAGGCTGTTGGTTAACAAGGATCTGCAGCTTATCCAATAGGTAGGGAATTGGGCAGACTGGGTGGTCCAAGTGGCCCTTAACTGCAGGCAAAGTCTATGTTTCTATGTTTCTAATATCATGCCATTTAAAACATCTCAGCTTAGCAATGTTTAAGTTGTATTTTGTTTACAGTGCAAATGTACCCAGCTTCTCTAGTAATAACATAATCATCTTCATCAGTAAACATGACTGCCACAAGTTTGTCTGTTAGCAGTTTGTATACCATTCCATATAGGAGTGAACCATATTCATCTGGCCTTATTATAGCAAGTACTCGCAAACATTTTGATTCCATATTGGACTGAACCATATTTGTCCAGCCTTATTATCCCAAGTACACTCAAACATTATATGAAACAAATTTTCACAGTTTGGATTATCACAATTGGACTTTTTATTATCAGTGTTATCAGTATTATTATACCTGGCCTATAATATATTACTGTAGAATAATTCAAATCTATAAAGAGTAAATAGTCTTTGTATGCGTGGCTCAGTCAGAAAGTCCAAATATATCTCAAACAGTGCCTAACATCTTTCTGTGCAAGCAATGGGAAATATTTAGAATGTCTGATTCTCTCTAGATCTTCATTGAAATGAAATTTTGCTATCTTATTTTTAATGTAAGTCTTGTATTTTTGGCTAAGGGTTACATCTTTTTTACATATTTTTCCAAGAATTCCAAATCATTTTGCATAAAGTTTTATAGATTCCCTTAAGCCAATCTGATTGTCTAGACCCTATGACAACCCAGCTCTGCTTTTCTTTCAGATATTTATGAAGGAGCCTATGTTCAGGCATTCTGGTCATTCTTAAGCAGTAGTTTATTCTACGTGTGGAAGCCAGTGCATTTACCGTTATAATACCCAAGTCAGCTCTCAAATAGTAAGCAGGAGTTGAATTCCTACTCCAAGTAATGATCTATACATATGATTGAAGAGGGACCTCCATTGAACCAATATTCCTGGGATCCCAAACTTCAAGTTGAGAAAAGAGCCTGAGGTATATATTTTGCTCCAATTGCTTCCAACCATGGGTGCACACTACTGTCCCCATATTGTCTGTAAAATCTCTTTAGTATCACTACGGTCTAAGTTTTAAAAGCGTATCCTTCATCTGCCTTACCCATAATCCATTTTCTGTGAAAGTTAGGCCCACGTAACAATATATCTTAACTGAGCTTAGTCTTTTTGATCCAGTTTTCCAGACATATTTGGAATTCTTAGATCCAAATACAAGAACCTGACTTTTTTGTTTCATTTATTTTAAGCTGAATTGTTTTTGCATATTTATTAAACAAAATTCAGTTGTTTCTCTAAGCAAGGTTTTGTAGGAGCTATTAAGGCCAGGTCATCTGTGTATGCTAATTCAGGGCAAAAGGGAGCACCTATCTTTGGCAAATCAGAAGCTAAATTTTCCAGATCTACAAGTGAATTATTTACATAAATACAGAAAAGTGTAGGGGCCAGGCTGCAGCCCTGCCTCGCCCCACTATTAGTAGGAAAGGTCAAGAAGAGTTGCCCCCTGGTCCTCAAACAAAGTTGAGCCCAAGTATTGGTATATAAGTCTCTAATGATGCTAATAAGATTTGGGTCTATACCCCCTTTCCACATTGTTTCCCACAGCAAGTTGCATGCCACAGTATCAAAAGCAGAGCTGAAATCTATGAAGGCTACATATAACTTTTACTTTCTCAGCCTTACATATTACTCAGTCGAATGAATCATTATAAAACAATTGTCAATAGTGCTGTAACCAGTTCTAAAAGCAGCCTTGAATTCCAACAATCCACCCATTTTTTCTATTTGTATTAATAATCTTTCCAAAATAATTTTTGAGAAAACGTTCCCCGTTTTATCAAGCAGAGAAATATGTCTATACATTTTTGGATCCTTCTAGCACCCTTTTTATGTATGGATACTATTACTGCTCCTTTCCATGACTGTGGTAATGAATTATTATAAGTACACAAATCAGAAATGAAAGAAGGACATTACTCCAAACTTCAGGCTTTAGTAAAAACACCTCGAGGGAATAAGATCTAGATATGGGGCTTTTTTCTTCTTAAGTGCAACAATGGCCAGGTAAACTTCACTCCACTGAATCGGGGAAACATTTTAAGCTATTAGCTGCCCACTCAGAAAAAGGGAGACTGTGCCTGCTATGCACATCATAGAAGATGTTTGTATGATCTTTAATCCATATATCTTGAGAAATGTATGTATCAGTTTCAAACTTACTGTTATTTGTTCCCTTGGCTACCACGAGCCAGGAAGAGTGAAAATCCTTATTTTTTATAATCATTAACATCTTGTTCTACTGCTTATTGTAAAACTCATTTTTCATTTTCTATAAAAAGTTTATATACATTCTTTCCTCTATTAAGTATCTGAAATCTGTTCTTATCTGTTGATTTTTTGGGGGTTTCCTTATAAGTTTGGTAAGAGTGGCTTTTAATTTTCTACATTCTTTATCAAATCAAGTAATCCTAAAGTTAGCATTATCTCTATTCCTAACTGGCCTGTAGAGACATTATATTAAACCATTATAGCACTTGGACAGGTCTTTTTCTAAAATTGTGAAATCACTCATCACCCAGGTCCTTTAGGCAAGTGGAGTCAGCAATTTCAGTAGAAGACTACTGGTTGCTTCCTTATGAGGGCAGTTCCACTTTATTTTTATATCATTCCTAATCTGTAACCCTTGAGTTGGACTGATATAAGGTTCCCAGTCCCCATTGCTTAATGTTCTACCTCATTCTAATTAAACTGGGAAGTGATCACTTTCTCCCCTAGTTATCACTTGACAAACATCCCATACTTCCATCAGACCACTCCATAGACTTTAATCAATTACTGATGAACCTGCAGGACTAAGGTTGGTTCTTCCACTGTACTGTAGTAAAGATATCCAGCCTCTGCATAAAAAAGTGAACAAAAGCAGGAGGAAAGAAAAAAAAAAATACCATTACAGTATTCTGGGAAATGACCACAAAGGAGAAGGAAAAAAGGCTGGCATACAGGAAGTACAAAGAAATGCTGGGGGATGAGGACAGAGAGGTGTACCGTGTAAAATAGAGGGAAGCAGATAAGGCAGTGAGGGGAGTAAAGGTGCAAAAGAGGAAAGGATGGCCAAAAGGGTTGCGAAAGGGGACAAGACTTTCTTCAGGTACATAAGTGAGAAGAGGAAGGCAAGGGGAGGTATAGTGAGGATAAGGAGGATGGCAGAGGGAGATTGCACAGAGGATCAGGTACTTCTGCTCAGTTTTCACAGTGGAGAAAAAAGGGAATGGACAAACAACAAGAAGCAAGAGTACTGGGGTGAGGTGGATACAAGCCCCCTTTCAGAGGAAAGCGTCCTGAAGGGATTTGCTAATATGAAAATGGGCACGGCAATGGGACTGGATGGGCTATACCTAAGGGAGGTGCTTGTTGCACAATTGATAGCTTTATGAAAACAACTCAGTTGGAAACAGGAGTGGTTCCAGAGGACTGGAGGAGAACAGACATAGTTCTGCTCCATAAGAGTGGAAGCAGGGAGGAGGCTAGCAACTATATGCCACTGAGTCTTACATCAGTGGTGGGGAAATTAATGAAAACCCTGTTAAAGGAAAGGATAGTGGAGTATCTTGAATCATAGAAACAGAAACATAGGCCATGAGGGCAGAAAAAGACCAGAGATCCATCCAGTTTGACCATGTTCCCTATAATCCTTGAAACCTTCCCTGGAACCTATTGTTCCTCCAGAGTACTAACCTCCCATCCTATCCCCATTCTCTTCCCTGGTCCTGTCACCTCAGGCAACCACTATTCCATTCATCCTGTCCCAGGCCTGCTTGAATCCCTGACTGTTTTCACACCTACCACCTCGGCCAACAGACTGTTTCAAGGTTCCACAGTTCTTTCCAAAAAGAAGCATTTCCTCACATCCCTCCTAAACCTCCCTCTTGTTAATTTCCACTCATCACCATGAGTTGGTATTCATGCTAAATAATTCCCTGCAGTTCACCTTGTTAATTCCTTTAAGGAACTTGAAGGTCTCTATCATATCTCCCCTCTCCCTTCTGGTCTCCAGTGAGTACATATTTAGTGCCTTGAGATGCTCCTCATAGGATTTGCCCTGATGGCCCTGAATCATTTTTGTTACTCTGCACTACACTGTCTCCAACCTATCCCTGTCCTTTCTGAGGTGAGGACTCCAGAACTGGATGCAGTGCTCCAGGCACGGCCTCAGCAGGGATCTGTATAGGTGGTGTACTACCTCTTTTATTCTGCTATCAGTGCCCTTCCGGATACATCCCAGCATCCTGTTAGCTTTGCTATTGGCCTTGTTGCACTCACTTGTTTGTTTAAGATAAGTTACTGATAACTCCTAGATCCTGTTCCTCTTCTGGAGTGCTAAGTCTCACTCCACCCATCCAGTACTCTGTCTTGGGGTTCATTTTACTTAGCTGCATTACCTTGCACTTTTTGGCATTGGATTTTAATTGCCAGACCTTTAACCACCCCCATGGTTTTTGTATAACCCTCTTCATATCCCTTATTCCCTCATCACTATCCACCCTCCCACATAGTTGTGTGTCATCTGCAAAGAGACACAACCTGCCCGGGATTCTCTCACCAGTGTCACTAATGAACATGTTAAAGAGGACTGAACCCAGGACAGATCCCTGTGGAACCCCACTCGTAACCTCCCTCTCCTCTGATTTAACCCCATTGACCACCACCCACTTCTGCATCCCTTCTAGCCCACTACTGACCCCAGTTCACTATGGTTTTATGGTTTTAGCTGCACCCAGGTCTTCCATCGTTTTGAGCAGCCATGTGTGCAGTACTGAATCAAAAGCTTTGCTGAAGCCAGTGTACAGCAGATCCACAGCGTGGGCCTTGCCTACTTTCTTTGTCACCCAGTCAAGGAAAACTCTACTTTCTTTGTCACCCAGTCAAGGAAAACTCTACTTTCTTTGTCACCCAGTTGAAGAAAACTATCAGTTTAGTCTGACATGACCTTCCTGCCACAAAACCATGCTGTTTACTATCCTGGAGTCATTTGCTCTCCAGATAGTCTACAAGGTCTTCTCTGATCAGTGATTCCATCAGCTTCTCCACAATGGAGGTCAGACTGAGAGACCTGTAGTTCCCTGGTTGCTTCCTACCCCCCCCATGAAGCAGTATAATGTATGCCATCCTCCAATCCCCTGGAATTTCTGAAGACCTAAGAGTGCTGTTCAATAGTCCAGCCAGTGGTTCAGCCAACTCTGCTGTTAATGTTAAATCTCCCACCTTAGGTCCTCGGCCCCTGATCGGGCACACTCTCCTGCAAGGTGACTTGTAGCTTGGCTCCTGCTTTAAGCCACCTGCCTCTCATCCACAACTAGAAGCTGCCAGCCAAGAGTGAATGCAAGGTCCTCGGTCCCTGATTGGGCATGCTCTCCAACAAGGCGACTTGCGGCTCGGCTCCTGCTTTAAGCCACCGCCACCCGCTTCTCATCCCCAACTAGAAGCTGTCAATGAATTCAAGGTCCTTGGCCCCTGATCAGGTGCATTTTCCTACAGGGTGACTTGTCGCTTTGCTCCTGCTTTAAGCCGCTGCCACCGGCCTCTCATCCCCAACAAGAAGCTGCCAGCCCACAGTGAATTCAAGGTCCTCGGCCCCTGATCGGGTGCCCTCTCTTGCAAGGTGACTTGCAACTCGGCTCCTGCTTTAAGCTGCCACTGCCCACCTCTCATCCTCAACTAGAAGCTGCCAGCCTGGAGTGAATTCAAGGTCCTCGGCCACTGTTCGGGCCCACGCTCCTCCAAGGTGACTTGCAGCACAGCTCCTACTTTAAACCCGCCTCTCTTCCACAACTAGATGCTGCCAGCCCAGAGTGAATTCAAAGTCATCGGCCCCTTATCAGGCATGCTCTACTGCAAGGTGACTTGTGGCTCGGCTCCTGCTTTAAGCCGCTGCTGCCTGCCTTCCATCACCAGCTAGAATCTGCCAGCACAGAGTGAATTCAAGGTACATTTTTTCCATTGTCTGGACCCCGGCTCTGTTCAAACTCGGCCGTCTTTCTTGCGGCATTCACGCAATTGGCTGCCTGTTCCACCAGCTCACTCTGTTTGGCTCTCATAGAAGAACTCCACCAATAGTATTTGCTGCATTGAATCAGGACTATCTAAGCTCTGCTTGCCCTGAACTCTCAGCTTTCTATATTTTGCAGTTTTTCTCTGACCAGTTCAGGACTCTCTAAGCTACGCGTGCCCTGGACTCTCAGCTCTCTACCTTTTGCAGTCTTTCTCCGACCTGTTTTTTTCTCCCGCTCACCCACCCCCACCCCGACACTCTTTAAATCCACATTCCCCTGCTGATGTACTTCACCCCTACCTCCTGATAGGTTGGCGCAGAAGTGGGGGTAATACTATATCTCTTATGGGTGCACGTCACTTTACAATGTAGCACCCAAGCCTGCCCAAGGGCAATCCCTAATCTCTGTGATATTTCTCAGGCAGTGCAGCCCTGCTTAACATAAATAAACCATGCATCCCATAGTTCATTGGTTTTCACTCCCAGTGGGACCTGTGCATGTATGGAAGGCATGGAGACACTCCGCACCCATTGTGCCCCCCATGTGGGCTACATTAAGGGGGAGCACACAGCCCCCATGCACCCTATACCCCACCTGCACAGACCACAATGTGCAGGGGGCAGGCAGGGTGCATGCCAGCACTATGCAGCATGCACAGAGTCACATAGAACTGCACACTGGGGCACATAGGAGGGCAGCTGGAATGCCAGGGTAGACCCTATCAAAGTCCCCTATACCCCCCCATGCATCTGTCCCACGCCAAGGGGACCACTGCCTCCACATCCACTGGCAGCACGTGGCCACTGACCCCAGCACCCAGCCGTGCCCCCCACCATCCCCATGTATGCCAACCCCACCATATACACACACACACACAAACATATGCACACACACACACACACACACCTATGAGGGCACCAGCCCCTGGTCTGCAGAAACCCCCCGACCACCTCTGTGGCACCCTGCACTTCAGATGGTGTGGTGGGATATTGAAATCCCCCCACACACATACACACCCTCGTGGCACTGCCCCTACTCCCGTACCTTCCTGTTGGAGCGAGGGCATGGCACAGCTGGCTATACATCCCACCTCTCACCTTCACAGCTGCCAGTCATGTGGACATCTGTGGTTGAGCACAGCCAATGCACCCCTACCATGTAGGGATCTACTGAGGGATCCGGGATGTGCCTCCCATTCGATGCCAACCAAGGTGAACAGCTCTGCCCATGGCCGCCCCACATGGACCTGCATGTACTCGTGTGCCGGGGAGGGTGGGGCCACAGACAGGTGGCCGGCAGTGGTGAATGCCGCCTGTGCCACCTGTTCACAGGTGTGGAGCTCTGAAGGCAGGATACGTGCCATTGGTGCATACCTCCTGCCCATTAGACCATAGGCCCCATTGTTTGTATCACTTCTACTGCCCACCTCACCACACAGTATCACCAGCTACAAGGAAAGGGACACATGCTCACCTGTTAGAGATATCCCTGAACTCTACATCTACCCCAGCTCTCTCAATATTTACAGGCTGGCAGCTCACATGCAAACTGATCCTGTCTCCCTCTGACAGCTGCAACCCCATCCCTCCCCCTACCATCAGGATACCCGTATTCTGTCTATCTGAAAAGCAAGCCTCTTCCCATCATCAACACACGCAATCGCTAAAGCACCTTAAGTTGCAGGCCACAAGGATAATCTGGTTGCTGCTGCTGCTATCAGGTAACATTCCCCCTAACCCCTGCCCTAAAACCATGGATGCTAAACACATGAGGAAATCAGACACTATCTCTATAGCTTCTATCAATATTTGCAGCATCCTGTCAAAATTGGACTTGCTGCAAGCATGGGTAGTACAGCAAAACCCTGATATCTTGTCAGTGGTAGAGACCTGAAATCCAACTTTCCAGGTACAACACTTTCCGGCTTGATAGACTGGAAAAAAGGGACAGTGGCTGTATCATCTATATAAAAAAAGACCTAAAAGGTAGTGTCCTGCCACACCTAAAAACAAGGAAAAATGTGCAAATACTACCGGTGAAACTACTTCTTGGATTTCAAGGCAAGGGATTAACCCTCATCTCCGTATACATCCCTTCTAAAGAACAAGCTGAGGGCTTCAGGGTGCTTAATGACTTCCTTACTGACCTCTGCACTGATTCTGAAGTATTAGTGCTGGGTGACTTTAATATAAATTGGCTGTCCCATGACTCCGCTCCCTACAAGGATGCCATCTCAGCAATCCACATCCACCAATTACCGACCTCACTGACTCGCACAAACTACTGTACCAGGTCCTGCACCTTATTAGACTGGGTGCTAACAAATCACCCAGAATGAATCATAAGTGTAATTGTGCTCTCAGATTCTATAAGCGATCACTCTCCCATCCTCTGCTCATGGTCCAATAAGTCCCAAAGACTCCAGGCAAATGTGACAATGTCCCATATCCTAAGGAAAGGGCAGTTAGGTCCCCTTAAACAACACCTTATGCAGCAGAAGTGGTCCCCTGTCTTCACTACCATGGATATTGATGTAGCACTGGAGAACTTTATCAACATTTTTAACTCTGCCTGTGATATTTTTGCTCTTCTAACCAAAAGGAAGGTCAAAGGTTCCCATAAATCTTGGATGACCACGCACCTTAACGACCAGTTATGTGCTAGGGACCACTTCTGGCACAAGTTTAAAAGTTTGGGAACACCTTCTGACCTCCATAACTATAAGATTGCCCAGAATCAATGTACCCAAGCTATCCATCAGGTGAAGGTGAAACACTTTAGATCAGAGCTAAACTACTCTTTGGGGGGACAGCCACAAATCCTGACAAAACATAAAAACACTCACCAGCAAGCCAGACAAATCTGCACCAACCATGCTGAATTTAGGTGGGACCATTATACAGTATCAAAAGACCATAGCTAATGCATTCAACAAGGCATTCACAAACCTTAGTGGGGTGCTCCCCCTGACTACCTTAACCCTGCTTATGGAGACATCAGGAATATACTGAGTACCCCACCCCCTAACCAAACCCCTCCATTCTACCTTAGAGTAATCACAAAAGCTGTGGAAAAAATGTACCTTTCAAAAGCAATCAGAAAATCTAGGTATAGTGGCGACAGACTTGATCTGAAATTTATTTCCCTCACCCTCAATGTACTACTGGTACCACTGACAAGAATACTCAACCGCTCCCTCATCTCTATTAAATTCTCTAAGCCATGGAAAGCCACAGTAGTTATCCCTGTACTCAAAAGAGGAGATAGGACAATTTACACAAACTGCTGACCTATATCTATTCTTCCACCCATCTCTAAAGCTCTCAAGAGAATCATCTATGAACAGCTCATAGACCATTTAGACAAATATCAACTGCCAGGTCAACAGCAACGTGGCTTTTGAAAGCTTTATAGAGCTACAACTGCACTGATTGAGTTTGCAGGGTACGTACATGATGCCTTTGATCGAGGGCACTTGCTGGGTCATACCTTCATAGAACTTACCAAGGCCTTCAACACAGTCAACCATGAACTCCTTCTGACTCAACTAGGTGCCATGGGTATATCGTCAGTCTCACTTTGATGGTTCAGAAGTTACCTCTCTGGGTGAGTACAGCAGGTAAAAGCAGCCAACACACTCTCAGATACCCAACACATTTGTACTGGAGTTCCCCAGGGATCCATTTTGGGTTCATTGTTGTTCAACCTCTTCATAAATCAACTCCCTCAAGCTTGTCAATACCAAATCCTCCTTTACATGGACAATGCCATCATATACACAAACCACCCTGACCCCAGCACCCTTGAACAACAGCTACAGAATGACTTAAAAAATGTTGAAGACTGGTTCTGTAATGCTAGGTTACTCTTAAATCACAAAAATATGAAGACCATGCTCTTTGCCTCAACCCGCAGTTGGCACAAGTCATTCAAGATAACCATTAGGAACAAACACAATGAACCTCTTGATATGGTCTATAACTTTAAATATCTCGGCATCACCCTGGATAGTTCCCTATCCTACTCCACCCACGTCGACCTAGTCACCAGGTCTGTAAATCATAAACTCGGGCAGTTATACAGATATCGGCACGGTCTTACTGATGCAGCTCTTCAACTTGTTATAACTAGCTCAGTCTTTTCTTTTATAGACTATGGCATTGCTATATATAGTGCAGCCCCTAACACCATCCTCAAACGATAGTTACCACCCTGAATAAGACAGATTTGCCCTAGGCGCACCACGTCTAACTCACACCTGTCATCTTTTTCTCAATCTGGCTTGTTAGATCTGGAAAAAAGAATTCACTACCAGGTTTGTGTCTTTGGTCAAAAAAGCTGCCCTCGGTCTGTTGCCACTGGAAGCGTGTGCTATGCTCAGCCTAGTAGAAACTGTAAGGCTGACTAGAGCTTGAAACACTAATATATTTAAGGACCCTTTCCATCGCACCAAGCAAGGCTATTGATCTTTTGGTTACTCTGCACAATTCTGGTTAAACTTCCAACTAACTGATCTAATTGTTGAACCATAAATTGATCCCTTTAAATCTAAACTCCACTCTCACCTTATTAATCATATGTCCTGCTCCTGCTTCCCATGACCTGTTTCCCTTTGCCATTGACTTTCTGCCCCTCTGAATATAGTACTTTACTTATCCACAACTTGCTACTTACTCCTTTCTGCCTGCTGCCCACTCCTAACCCCTGCCACCCCCTAATTATCCCCTAATCATTCCCTCCCTCCATCCTCCTCCACACCCTACCTCTAACTAACCACCATTCCTCCTCTATCCTTCTACTTCCTTTACCTATAGCCTGACAACGGAAGACACTGGGTCTGGTTTCCGGCACTTTCTCACATGTTCTTTTCTTGCTACCGTGCACTGTGTCTTGACCTCCTCCTTTACCTATAAATAATACAAACAAAAGACCACACCCTCCACTGTACTATCAAAAGGCTTTATTAGTAACAAAATTTAAAACATGCCACCATGCATACTAACACCACAGGTATGCTGGTAATAACTCCAACCAGTTTCCTTTACTTATAGCCTGACAATGGAAACCACCGGTTCCGGTTTCTGGCACTTTCTCACTTGTTCCTTTCTCTCTACTGTGCATTGTGTCTTGACCTAACTTCAGTCTTAATTACTCTACTGTAGTTGACATGCACTTTATGAACGTACTCCTGTAACTCACAATGTTAACCTCACTGACTATTTGCCATAATGTAGTGTCTCTTTTGCATATATTGTCTTTCTGCTGACGTGGAATCTATGTAAATGAGCCCTAGCTCTTAGGTTATAATTCCAAGATTTAAATAAATAAATAAAAAGAAATAAATAAATATCCTCAGATGTAACCTATCTGGTCTTGGGGCCTTATCTGTCTTAAGTGCTGCTAGCTCTTTCAGTACCCTCTCGCTAGTAAGTAATGGCTGTCTCATTTCCAGGACTCCCTTAGTGGCCAATTTGATGCCACTGTCCGGCATGGACCCACAGTCCTCCTTAGTAAATGCTGAGTAAATGTAGCCATTCAGGATAGCAGCCTTTTGTCCATCCTCCTCTATCACCCTACCCCCCCAACTAATCATGTGATGCCACCCTTTTTCCTTTTTTCACTAACATATATATGAAAAGAAAAGGTTGTTCTCCCTTCTTGACCCCCTCTGCAATACGCAGCTCCATGTCTGCTTTCGCCTTCCTGGTGGCCCTCTTTGCATTCCTATTTTTCCTGTAGATAATCCTCCCTTTCTGCCTCCCCCTGCTTTTCCTTGTATTTATAGAAAGCCTTCTTTTTGGCCCTTACTGCTTCCCTGGCCCTAGCTGAGAACCATAGTGGTCTCTTGAACCTGTTTTTCTTAGATACTGTTCTTATACTTGCCTTTGATGCCTCAAGGATGGCTCCCTTAACATCCCCATCTCTACTCCACCTCACCTGTGTCCTCCACCCCTACTAACTTATCCCTGACCAGTCCCCTCAACCTATGAAAGTCCACTCTTCTAAAGTCAAGGACTTTGGTTCTCAATTGGGGGTTGGTGGCCTGAGGACCAGTTCAAACCACAAGGACTTGTGGTTGCTGTTCCCTAACGACTCCCCTACGCCAACAGCTTTCACCATCTCTAAGTAGGTGAGCACCACATCAAGGACTGCGGTCTGCCTGGTAGGTTCCTTAACTAGCTACACCAGTAGACAGTCTTGGAAGGTGTCCAGTAGTGTCTGGCTCCTGGCACTCTTGGCCACCGGGACCTCCAAACTGATGTCAGACAGATTCAGGTCACCCACCATCACTTCTTCCCCCTTTGCTGCCCCTCTTTTAAGTTCCTTCTTGAGTTCCCTGTCCCTTCCCCCCCTTGCCTTGGTGGCCTATAGAGCACCCCAAGCACACTTTCCTGCCCATGTCAGCAGTGGGTTGCACCCATATTGATTCAGTCTCCCCACTGCTACCCCTAATACTTCCATCTTCTGCCACTTCAGTGCCCTCCTTGACAAAAAAGGGCAACTCCTCCCCTTCTAACAGTTCTTCTATACCTCCTGAACAGTGAGTGCCCAGGGGCCATCATCTCCCAGTCATTTTTATCTGTGGCCCACTGTCACAGGGTGACCCGTGATGAGTGAGGGTTTTAGAAAAATGTTAATCCCCACTCCTCTAAATACAGGTATGGATGAAGCTTTGTAATGAAATGGTGCAGGAAAATATTTGTTTGAGGTTCCTTTGGGGATTCGTTTTCCTAATAGGAATTATAGGGGTCCTGAGGATGTTATGAAATAGTGAATGCCCAAGTTAGAATTTCCTGCTGCTTCTGGAATGTATTTGAATAATAGCAGATGCTAGTAAGCAGTAGTGCACAAAATGGTGCTTTGAATTGTGCAGTGCTCTGCTATTTGTCCCTATAATTATAATGGGAAGCAGGGGTGTTTGAATAGTAAAAGTAAATAGTGAAGGTAATTAGTGAAAACCACCACTCAGGGACTTGCAGGTGGTAAATAAAGGCTGTTCCTCGTGGTGGTGGGGCTTCTCTAATTTCATGCTTATGCAGGCTGCATTTTGGGAGATAAAAGGGTTTAAGTGCATTGCTGTGAGCCTGGTAGTTATTTACTAATTATGGGTTTAGTTGCAGTCCTGGGAGATTGACAATAATAGGCTTGAAAGAATGTCTGTAAAAGAAACTCACAGTTTAGTGCTGTTTTACACTACGTGGGGTAAATATTTGAATGGGGAAGGTAGACTGTTGTGAGTTGTAGGATGTTCTTCTCCCTTCCCCCACCACAGAGCGAAAGTGGTGGATAGCCTTTGGGGAATGTTGGTGCAAGGGGTTTGAGCCACTGATCTTTTGGGGGAGGTTGTATTTCCTTAGCTTCTTGAGCATTTGCCTGTGTTGGTGTGACTTTGGAGGAGGAGCTCAGGGTTGGGAGCAGTAAATCCGCCACCCAGATAACTGCAAGGACATGGTGCAGTTGTTCCATGCCGGTGCGGCTTGCTGTGCAGTGTGTTCTGATTCCTGACTAGTTCCCTTCGCTTCAGTAATGGGTGTGGTGGACCACCATGATTTTAGACACATTTGTGCTGTTGGTGATAAGGCTACTGGGGGGTTGGTTTGCACTTCCTAGGTGATTATTTCTTGTAGGGTGCTGCTAGCAAATGTGGTTTCTCAGGTCAGGAGCTGCCCTTCCTCGCCCTTCGTGGACACTACTATTTAGCTATGTTGTAGAAAAGGGTTACAAGGCATAGTAGTGTTAAGGTTAGACTGAAAAATAGTTTAAGGATGTATCAATTACATTTGCTCTTTTCTCAGCACAGAAAATAAAAGGTATTGGGAATAAAATTGCTGTATTTGCACTTACTGTTGGTTTTCTGGCTGAGGCTTGATTAGAATGCTGTGGGGAGGATGGTTTCCTGTTTCCATTTCACCTGTGTGTAATTTATTTAAAGGGCTTTAAAATGCTGACATAGAAACTGACCAAAGAAATGGAAGCAAGTGAGTTTTGTTACTACTTGTTCAAACGTTTACAGTTAGGCGAAACAATGGTCCTAAGGGATAGGAACTCCACCTACCTCTCTCTCTCTGGTCTGCTCTTCCCTGTGTAAATTCAGGACTCCTTTAGAAGCCTGCTGGCCTGCAGCCACTAAATTTATACAGCCTAAGGCAGGACCATTTGAATGAAGATGGAGACCATTAATTATTCATGAAGTCTTTTGGATTTTCTTGTAAAATACAAATTAAATAGGGTTTATTTCCAGTGTTATGTGACACAAATGTTAGAATAATACTGTTAAATGAAGATAGAAGTAAAAACAGTTTGTATTTTGTAAATAAAAGTTTGAAATATTAGATGGGGTGGCCTCAGAGTCACATGGGTTTGTAAGCAAGTATATAAGGGCTGTTCCTGCAAGCTACTTCAGATACTTGTTGAGTCTGGAGACAGACTCCAGCAGGGAGCTCTAGACATTGCTCACAGGTATTAAAGTAGAACACCTGGGATGGCTAGCTCTTTATGGCCATGAATTCCTAATGATTTCTATGCTGTGAGATTGCTATTTATTTTTTTTTTGTTTATGTCATACCAGTTCACTGTTTAAATATGTCTTGTTGAAAAGAAGAAAGATACTGAAGTAAAATAAAGTTGCTGAATTTTTTTACCTGCCATTGTGTCATATTACCATGCAGTTTGTTCAGTCCACGAAGTCACCCACACCCTACGACACATGGTGGCAGTGGTAGGATATTGTGGCTGGCCTGACCAAGGCCTAGTGGACTGTGGTGTTGCAGGACAGAACAGCGGGTTCAGGGGGGTGCTGTGAAGTCCATATCTACCTGGATGCTGGTTGGAAGGAGACTGGAGGTATGACTTGTGAATATGGTGCCAGTGGTGCTGACGCCAAGTGATGATGGTGGCCTGGGTGAGCAGTATCCATGAATACCCCAGATGAGCCTGGTACGCTACTTGTTCGAGTGATGGGTGGAGGCTGAGAATTGAAGGATAGAGGTTGAGCAGAGGTACATGGAGCTATGGACCCAGAGGTTAGATGGTAGTGAATCGTGCAGGGAAAATGGGCCTGAGAAGGTGGATACAGAGATGCCTGTGCTACCTATGTTCCCTGGGATGGAGTGTGTTAATGAAGAGATGCCTGTATTGCCTGTATTCCCTGGGATGGACTGGATGGGAGAACATGGAACTGAGACTTTAGAGAAGTCCCCAGGTGAAACTGGTCTAGACTTTGTGTGTTCTGGGGTGAAGTCTGCTGACAGGGTAGAGTCGTCCATCAAGAAAGAAGAAGCAGTAACTGTTGAAGGGACATTTAAATGTGCTAATAATAAGTTGTCTTGTGTTAATTGGAAACAGTTACAGTCAGGAGATGTTGAAGTTGGTAAGCGTACTACGTTGGCTACCAACAAAATGGGGAATAGTAAAGGGAATATAGTGTGGTGGTATGAATTCAGGGATGGGATATTATGCTACATGAGGCCTGATCCCCTTACCCAGCAGACAGAAGCAAGGGTGGTGGTACCTAGGGCTTATAGGAGGGAACCATTGGAGACAGTATGCAGGGATTTTCAACCCCTAGATCATGAGGAGGTTTTGGGACACCTTACACCACACTTTTATTGGCCAGGAATGTACTGCCAGGTAGCAACATATATAAGAAGCAGGATTGTTAGCCATCGGAGGGAGATTACAGAACGTGGGAGAGTAGCCCAAAGGGTTGATGTTCACAAACAGTGGCACCCATGGAAAAAGGGGCGGTCTGCACATAGAGTAATGGGTTCTAGATGGTAGACAGCGTTCAGAAATATGGTAGAGATGGCCTAGCTATAGGATTTACCCTTACAAGAAAATAATAAAGGTTGTGGTTACATGTTATAGGAATATGGTGATATATGTAACCCAGGTCAGGGCATGGGTAACTGACATTACTGGGGTAATAGAAAAAGTCTCCTGAGGTGTTATTTAGTACAGTGCTAGGGTTATGGTAACAAGGTGTATGCTTCCCTGGGGTGGATTTTGGACATAAGGAAGGGCCATAGCTTTAACTCCCACCCCCCCGGGTAGAATGTGGGGGATTGTCATTGTGCTATCTGTGGTTATGGAAGTTATAAAATGTGTCTCATAAACTGAGTACTGGGTATACTACTCAGACATTTATGAAAATGAAAGATTGATGGGTGGAGTGTTATAAAGAAGTAACCTCGGTTACACACAATGGTATAATATTGTTTGAGAAGTGTTTGCATGTTGTGTGTATTATGAGATGTGATTTTGAATTTGCATATGTCTTGTGATCCTAAAGGATTTCTGATGGCTTCAAAGGGGGTGCATGTAAATATGCTGAAACATTAAGATTTCCCTTCCTCATATTTTCTTTCATACTGTGTACTTTTTCTAGCTACTCTTTTTGGACTGAGGGGTTGGCCACCTTCAGCTGTTTCTTTTGATTCTGAATTGCCTGATTTTTTTCTAGCTTTCTTTTTCCTCTATTTCTGGTCACTAGTATATAGGTTGTTTTAGAGGTTTGCTGTCAGTGGGTACACTCCAGAAAACAACTGTTGGGAGCATTATTCAGGTTGCTTACTCTGTTCCTGAATTAATATATGGATTCAGTAGCATAGTTTCGGATAGTATATTAGCATGTAGCAATTATCTGATCTGGTAAAAGATGTTAGGGAGACTACTACATAAGCCCCAGGGTAATAGATGACAAGATATTTATTTTACATAAATGTTGGTGCTGTGTTGCCAATCCAGAAAGGGACACTGGGGTGGAGCTCTTCGGTGTGGGTGGGCCAGAGCTCCAATCAACGTCCCCCTTCCCCGTCTTTAAGTAGTATAGGTTTTGGATAACCAAAAGGTGGTTGCCCTGTTAGGTGGGGAAGAATATCACAGGGTGACCTGTGATGAGTGAGGGTTTTAGAAAAATGTTAACTCCACCTCCTTTAAAAGATATAAAGTGCTTAGGTAATTTAGTTATTTATAGTATAGGTATGGACATAGCTTTGTAATGAAATGGGGCTGGAAAATATTTGTTTGAGGTTCCTTTGGAGATTTGATTTCCTAATAGGAATTATAGGGGTCCTGAGGACGTTATGAAATAATGAATGCCCAAGTTAGAATTTCCTGCTGCTTCTGGAATGTATTTGAATAATAGCAGATGCTAGTAAGCAATAGTGCTTTGAATTGTGCAGTGCTCTGCTATTTGTCCCTATATTTATAGTGGAAAGCAGGAGTGCTTGAATAGTAAAAGTAAATAGTGAAGGTAATTAGAGGAACCGGCCACTCAGGCTGTTCCTTGCGGTGGTAGGGCTACTCTAATTTCATGCTTATGCAGGCTGCGTTTTGGGAGATAAAACAATGATAACAATAGGCTTGAAAGAATGTCTGTAAAAGAAACACACAGTTTAGTGCTGTTTTGCACTATGTGGGGTAAATATTTGAATGGGGAAGGGTAAACTGTTGTAAGTTGTAGGATGTTCTTCTCCCCCCACAGAGCAAAAGTGGTGCATAGCCTTTGGAGAAAGTTGGTGCAAGTGGCTTGAGCCGCCTATCTTTTGGGCAAGGTTGTGTTTTTTTAGCTTCTCGAGCATTTGCCTGTGTCGCCATGACTTTGGTGAGGGAGCGCATGGTCAGGAGCAGTAAAGCCGCCGCCCAGATAACTGCAAGGACATGGTGCAGTTGCTCCACGGAGGTGCAGCTTGGTGTGTTGTGTGTTTTGATTTCTGACTAGTTCCCTTTGCTTCGGTGCTGGGTGTGGCGAACTGCCATGATTTTAGACACATTTGTGCTGTTGGGGATAAGGCTGCTGGAGGGTTGGTTTGCACTTCTTAGGTGATTATTTCTTGTAGGGTGCTGCTAGCAAATGTGGTTTCTCAGGTCGGGAGCTGCCCATATTTCCAGTGTTATGTGATACAAATGTTAGAATAATACTGTTTATTTATTTATTTAAAATTGGTGACCAGGAAAGGCACACTGAGCCGAGGCTCGTTTCCAGGTGTGACCCTTGTACGAGATGTACACAGAAAGTAAGCAGAGAAGTACAACAAATTCTTGTTACAGACGTTAAGTACAAACAACAAAGACCTTTTACAGAGGTATGCAGTAAAGTACAACTAATTCCTGTTCAGACGTAAATTACAGCATCCAGGACAATTCATGTCTAGAAATCGCGTAAACAGTATATTTCAAATGTTTATATATACAGCGTTTACAATTGGTATCACAATAGTGTGTAACTAGCACAGAGATTGTACAGTAGATTAGCAGTATACAAATTTGGGGCTGGCTAGTGCAAAATATTGACCAACAGAGGCCGCCCAAGGTAGGCTAGGCCTGAGTTGGGGTGGGACCAGATAAGCAACTAGGACAGGGAGGGGAGGAGCCTGAGGAGTAGTTTAACGGCTGAGAGGGAGGAGGCCTGGTGAAGGTTGGGAGAAAAATTGTTCCATAGGAGGGGGAGATGGTAGGAAAAGGCAGCTTGGCCAGAGGCAGAGAGGGGGCATGTGAGGTGGAAAGTGCGTGCGTCTCTGTGCCGGATGGAGTAGCCTGAGTAACTGGCTGGAGAAAGGCAGAAAGAGAGGTAGGGGGTAGGGAGCCTAACCAATATTTAGCTATAAGGGCGGCACTGTGGGCGGTCCTCCTGTGCAAGAGTGGGGTCAAGGATAGGGTGGAGCGGAGTGGAGGAGGCAGTGGTGAGTAAGTGGGGTAGATGCAGTGGCAAAACGACAGAAAGAGTTGAGAAGTACATCAAGTTTTGAGAGGGATGAGGATGGGGCTGTGCCATAGATGATGTCCACATAGTCCAGCATATGCAAGATGGTTTTGCATATAAGTTTGCTATGAGTAGGGAGGAGAAGACTGGCTTTGTGGCGATAGAGGATGGCCGGCTTGGGCCAGAGTTTGGTGCAGATGGCCTTGATGTGGGTGGAAAAGTTGAGGTGGTTTTCCAGCCAGACCCCCGGGTACTTGAAGGCAGGTACCGACTCGAGGGGAGATCCTTGCAGGGTGTAGATTGGTGGGTGGGCACGGAGGGAGGCAAGCTTTTGTCTAGTACCAAATACCATGGTAACTGTTTTTTTTTGCCATTTAGTCTGAGCTGTGTTTTTTGGAACTAAGTTTGGACCATGTTGAAGTCACTTTGAAGATCTGGATGCACACTATCATGGGAGGGGCCTGAGGCAAAGCTGATGGTGTCATTGGCGTATAGATGCACGTTAGAGGACAGACTTTTAAATGAAGATAGAAGTAAAAACAGTTTGTATTGTGTAAATAAAAGTTTGAAATGCTAGATGGGGCGGGCTCAGAGTCACATGGGTTTGTAAGCAAGTATAAAAGGGCTATTACTGCAAGCTACTTCAGATAAGTGTTGGGTCTGGAGACAGACTCCAGCAGGGAGCTCTGAGCATTGCTCCTACGTATTAAAGTAGAACACCTGGGTTGGCTAGCTCTTTCTGGCCATGGATTCCCAGTGATTTCAATACTGTGAGGTTGCCATTTATGTTTTTTTTGTTTGCGTTGTACTAGTTCACTGTTTCAATATGTCTTGCTGAAAAGAAGAAAGATGCTGAAGTAAAATAAAGTTGCTGAATTTTTTTACCTGCCATTGTGTCACACTACCATGCAGTTTGTTCAGTCCACGAAGTCACCCGCACCCTACGACAACCACGTTTCCGTGATGACTACAAGATCCACCTCAGTATCTGCCATTAATAATCCAACGGGTTACAACATCAAAGGCAGCATGAATTCACAGGGTTGGGGGAGGTCATGCCAGAAAAATCTGATTGATTTCTTTGACTGGGAGACAAGAAAAGTAGATCAAGGAAGGGCAGTGGACATGGCTTACTTAGACTTGATCAAGGTGTTTGACACTGGATACACAGGAGACTGATAAATAAATTGGGCAGTTTAGGGGTGGGATCCAAAGTGGTAAACTGGGTAAAAAACTGGTTAATGGATAGGTGGCAGAGAGTGCTGGGAACTGGCACTCACTCTAATGAGGGGACAGTGACCAGTAGGGTGCTGCAGGGCTCAGTACTGAGATCAGTCCTCTTCATCATCTTCATTAGTAACATTGCAGAAGAACTGGAACGGAAAGTATGCCTTTTTGCAGATGACACCAACATCTGTAATAGAGTGAATACATATGAGGGGGTGGAGGGAATGAGTAAGGACCTTAGAAAACTCTAGAAATGGTCAGAGCATAGCAATTTGGTTTCTATGCCAAAAAGTACAAAATCATGCACCTAAGAAATACAAAACCAGGAGCTGAGTATAAAATTGGGGGGGGGTACAGATGGGCACTAAGCAGGAAAGAGACTTTGGGGTCATCATATATGATGACCTCAAAGTGGTGGGGTAATGTGACAAGGCAGTAGGCAGGGCCAGTGAGATGACGAGGTATCACCAGCAGGAGAAGGGAGGTGGTGTTGCCACTGTATCAGTCACCGGTGAGACCCCACCTGGAGTATTGTGGCTAGTTCTGAAGGCCACATCTCAGAAAGGACATAGACAGGGTGGAGGCGGTCCAGAGGAGGGCAACTAAAATGTTATTTATTTATTTATTTATTTAAAAAGTTGGTAACCAGGAAAGGCACACTGAGCCAAGGCTCATTTCCAGGTGTGATCTGGGAAAGGGCAAGGGGTCAGCATATAACAAAATAACATTTGTACCTGGTAATACAGAAGTTACATAGCTTTAAATAGACACAGAGTATAATAAAATGAATAGAAGTGATACATGACATAACAGAGTAGTAACACATCAAGATATAAACAGTGGAATGAGCAGTGGTACAGGGATACAGGAGCAATGTATTGGTGCAAGATAGGGATAACAATAGTACATACAACAATGAGGTAGACATTACAGCAATTCACATACACAATGGATACTAAGGGCTGGCATTGGAGAGATGGGGTGGAGGGGGATTTGGGTGTGGGGAGGGGCATGAGAATTGTTAAACTAAGGGGGGTGAGTGGCAGAGACATGGAAGGAGGGAGACACGCTTGAAGTGATTTTTGGTGACCACCGTGGTTGGCAAGCCATGAACTGTAGGAGGTAGTGAATTCCACAAGGCAGGGAGCCAGTAGGCAAAGGCTTGTTGCCCAGCCAGGAAGTGTGGTGTAGCTAATGAGAAGGAGCATGTGTCACATGAGCACAGGGCATAGCCTGGACTGGGGGCAGGGGCTATTAAAGAGTAGAGGTAGGAGGAGAGAGTTTTGAACCAGAATTTTGCGATGAAGGACACACAGTGAGAAAACCGTCAATTGGCTAGAGAGAGGAGGGATACTGTTTGGTAAAGGCTAAAATGGTGCATGCGGTAGGGGAGATTAGTGGCAAAATGGCAGAGGGCATCGAACAGCGAGTCTAGTTTGGCCAAGGAGGACTGGGGGGCAGCACTGTAGACCACATCGGCATAGTCGAAGTGGGGAGAATAAGTTTGGTTATGATTTCTTTCCTGACTAGGAGGGAGAGACTGAGTTTCTACTGTGCAGCACGCCTAGCTTGGGTTGGAGTTTGTTATGAATTGTGTCAAGGTGAGGGAGAAGTCTAATGTGGGGTCCAGCCAGACTCCTGGGCATTTGTAGCTGTCCACTGCTGAGATTTTGGACCCATCAAGAGCGTGGGGGGGGTGCAGTCTGGCCAGCTTCTGGATAGAACCGAACGCAATTGCAACAGTTTTTTTTGTGTTACACTTTAGAGATTTAGCATCTAGCCAGCACAGAATGCTCTCAAAATCTAACTGGAGGATGGATTTGACTTGGTCTAGGGAGGGGCCTGAGGTGAAGATCACTGAATCGTCCACGTACATTTGGGCATGCAAGGAAGTGCAGACAGATGGCAGGTTATTTATAAAGTTGGAGAAAAGGGTGGGCCAAGGATTGATCCTTGTGGAACTCCAGAAAGGATGGGGAAGGGAGAGGACTTTGTTTCACCCAGCTGCACAAACTGAAACCTGTCCAACAGATAGGTCTTGAACCAGTTGACAGCAGTGAGAGGGAGGCCTATCGAAGCAAGGTCGTCTGTAAGGAGTTTATGAGCAATGGAATCAAATGCTTTAGCCAGGTCCACGATAATGGCCAAGGTAAGGTGACCTTTATCCATCACATTATGGATATGGTTGGTTAGATGGAGAAGGGATGAGGAGGTGGAATAGTGTCATGAAAAACCAGACTGGTAAGGGGTCAGGACCTCGTAGGTGGCTAGGTAGGAGTTTAACCTTTTGGATATGAGGGATTCCAGTATCTTGGAGTGGGCAAGGAGAAGCAAGATAGTTGCCTAGGTTAGATGGGTCACCTCCTTTGTGAAGGGGAATGACCTTGGCCAGCTTCGAAACTTTGGGCAGGGAGCTAGACACGAGAGAGAGAGAGAGAGAGATTAAAGAGGTGGGTGATAGGAGGGACAATGGCTGGTGCTGAGATTTTCAAAAGTTTGGGGTTAATTCCATCAGGGCTCTGTTTGGAGGAGTTTAGGGATTTCAGGGCTCTGAGTACCTCTAAAGGAAAGGGAAGTTGTGGTCATGAGGGGAAGGAGAGTGGGATGTGTGCAGATTAGGGGAAGACTGCTGAGGGGTGTAGCTGGGTGCTAGAAGGAGGGGCTGAGGAAGTGGAGTGGGGGTGCCCCTAGGGTAGGGCACAGTTGGTGAAGTAAAGTAAGGTGGAGGAGGTGGCATAACCCACATTATCAGGGGACCGGAGGCCAGGGAGGGGAGAGAATGGGAGGAGGGACCTAGCAGGGAGTGTAGGGTCTTCCAGAATGCAGCTGGGGTGGTGTGGCAACCGTCAAGCTGGGCTTTGAAGAAATCAGATTTGGTGGAGTGCACTGCCTTGGTGCAGGCATTCCTTAGGGTCTTGTACTTTTGGAGGTCAGAGACAGCAGAGGTAACTTTGTATATTTTCCAAGCCTGATTGTGGTTCTTGAATAGTTTTATCAGGAGGAGGAGATCCAGGGTTGGCATCTGTGGCTTACCCTTAACCTCTTGAGGAGGGCATGGGAGTTCCAAATATTCAGGAAGGTAGAGCTGAAGGTGGCCAAAGCGGAGTCTATATCGGGGGCGATGAAGACTCCAGACCAGTCAGCGAGGTAGAGGTCGGCCAATAATGACTGATGGTTCAGGGACCTTAAGGGCCTGAACCACATGTATTTGGGAGGGCCGGGGGGACGAGTCTTCCTGTGGCAGTGGGTAATGCAGTGATCACTGAACGCATCAGAGAGGGTGCCAGATGAGGAGTATTTGTGTGGGTGAGTCGTCAGAATCCAATCAATTAGTGAGTGATTGTTTGAGCGGGGGTTAAGCCTAGTGGGGTTGGATATTAGTTGCGTGAGACTAAGGGCCTCAATTTCTTGTATGGCTGGCCAGGTTAATGGGACAGACCAATTCAGATTAAAATCAGCCAGGACCAGGAGTTCACCAGAGGGGGAGTGGGAGAGGAGAGAGGCGAGCTTGGATACTATGGATGTGGGAGGAGGATTGGGGGAGAAGTAACAGTTAGCTATTAGGAGGGGGGGATGAGGAGGGGAAAGCCAGCTTTAATAGAAGTTGTTTGTGAGACTTAGTGAGGGACTTCTGGTGGACCGGGAGGCTTGGAGGGATTTGAGTACCTATATGGCTACACTACCACCTCGTGCAGGGATTGCATCAAAAGTCCTATGAGGAGAGACTGAGTGATCTCAACATGTACACCCTAGAGTGAGGAGAGCAAGAGGGGACAAGATAGAGATCTATAAGTACCTCACAGGGGTGAACAAAGTACAGGAAGGGAGTCTCTTTCAAATGAAAAAGAGCACCGAGACCAGAGGGCATGTGATGAAACTGGGGGGAGGGGGTTCAGAAGGGATGTGAGGAAGCACTACTTCACTGAAAGTGTGGTAGATGCCTGGAATAGACAGCCAGCAGAAGTAGTGGAGACAAAAACAGTGATGGGCTTCAAGCATGCATAGGCAATTTTTATGTTGACTTGCTACACTTGCGCACAAGTCAACATCTTGCCATAGTGGCAGATTTTGGAGGTGCATCAGCGTGGGCGAATGCAAGGCTTACATCAGTAGGTGTGTCCAGGATTCCCCAATAAGGCAGCATGCTTGTGCTGACACCAACATTATGTAAAGTGGACAAAACTTCTAAGGAAAGACAAGCTCCTCATGCAGCGCCACCGATGACACGCCTCCTAATGAGCATTTCCTGGTTAATGTTTAAAATGAGACTTAGGTCTCAAAGAGAATATCACTGTAAAGGAATCAGACTGGACACCACTGTTTTCTCTTTAATTGTATTTACCAGAAAATGCAGCAAATAAAGAAGGTGCTGTCCCTAAATGCCTAGTTCGCACGTCCAACTAGATGCTACACAGTTTTGCTTTGTTGTTTGTTTGTTTATTTTGGCATTCAGACTTCTAAGATGAATAAAGAAGGTGCTAAAAATGTAAAATGGGTGGGCAGGAACAAGTCCAGTGGGCGGTGAGGTCAGTTTTACCGGCAGAAGGGGGCTCTTGTTAACTGCTGAGAGAGAATGGATAAGAAGGAATCAAGTATCAGCCAGCCTCAACTTGCTACTCAATGACTGGCTGCAGTGTAACAGCTTTTCAACTCAGTACCAAAGTCTGCACCACAGCTCACTCGTTCTAGCTGTCCCACATTCCCCCGCATCCTGTCTCTGTTCAGCTACACAGCTATTTGAACGTGTATGGAAACGTTACTTTTTACCTGTTTATCAAAGTGCATTCTATTTTGATTCTTTTCTAAACTGTTTTTTCCCCTCACTCTCTCCATTTCTGTCAGTCTGTGAAACAGACCTCTCCAGTCGTTCACTTAACCCCTTTGCTAATTACCCGTTCTTCCACTCCCCAGGACTTGTTGCCTGCCTGCCTGCAAGGCACCCACCATATTCTGATCGCAAGGAGCCGGCAAAGGATTATCACCCGAGTTATTCTTCTGATCCGAATGGAGGCAAAAAAAGGACACCACAGAAGTTATACTAATTCAAAGTACAGCTGTGAAGCACACATGATTGTGCTGATGTTGCCAGTTTGGAAGGCATCTTGGTTGGAGTGGCAGAGGAGAAAAAGGAACAATAGGAAATGGATGCCGCGGCTCTGAGATTCCGAGCTAGTGCGCGGGCGGACTGTGGGGAAGGAGCAGTCCTCCCGCAGCTGAAAGCTGGAGAAAGCACTTGGGAACTGGTGGGCTAAGTTGAACTGCATACAACTTTTATAATTTTTTTTCTGTTTTTATAATGAGAAAAACGGGGTTGTTAAATGTTTTGAAGTTTTGGGGAGCTTGGATTAGCACACCAGAATGTAAGAAAGTGATAAATTTGTTTCTTTTATATTCTACATTAAAATGTAATCCCCCCTCCCCCCCTCGAAAATGGTTTGTTGGATTGTAAAAACTTGCTGTAACAAAGTGAAAAAAAAAGTTTGCTGTGACTCGGAGGGCTGCTGATGATGACAGACAAAAGTGGTAGTAGTCTTTTGCATTCGGTGGGGGAGGAATGTCAGGAATGGTAAAGACGTGATGGTTTATTTTGTGACTGTATCCATTGTTGCATGAAATACCAGTATCCCTTGTTGCATGAAATACTAGTGTAGGAGCAGGGGAAAATAAGGGCATTAAAGTATAATATAAAAAGTTGTGTTGCTCAAGAATAATCTTGTTGCAAAATCAAATGTTAGGTCGGTGTAGATTTTGATGTGGTGGCATAGACAGCTACAGAGGAGCTATGCTGCATTTTCTAAGTTTGCAAACCCTTTATTAATTTAGCCTTTGTAATAATCTGTATCTCGTTTTTTTAATATTGCCAAAAACATCTCCATCATGTGTCATGCACAAAGCACCATAAACTAATGAAAGAAAAAGGTTACTATGGGCACTATGCTGTTAATAAAGCCTTGCAGTCTGGCAGAGTGAGGAGCGGGTGATGTGTCCTCCTGTTCTTCAGATCAGCTGGGAGAGGTTTCTTGTGCAGCTCTTAAGGGTAATTTTCTTCCTTCTGTTTCCCCTCGAAGTACTTCATTTCCTATAGACCCCCTAGAAATTTCATTATCCTTTACTGACAAGTGCTCTGGTAACTTTTAATCAGTCGCATACTACTGTGGTTGGTTGAAGATGCAGCAATTGCTGTAGATGTGGTAGCTGGGGAGCTGTGAACAAATATATCTTAAATCTCTTTCTGTAAAAGGGCACAAAGAGGAATTGTGCTGCCCTGTATGAGTAGAATTGATTGAAAAAGGTTGTTACACCTTTTATTTGACCAACATAACTTAATATACAAGCGTTTGAAGCCACATAGACACCTATGTCAGGCATTGTGACAACACAACTATAGGGACATTTTATACAGAACACTCATGTTAATTATTCTTATATTTTTGAAGGAAAAAGAGGTGACTGTCCTGTTTAGCAAGTTTCTTCTCTGTGTTGCTGACTTTCTACATCAGGCTGCGAAATGCAATGTCATCCATGCTAAGGTTACCAGATGTCCTCTTTTAGAGGATGTGTCCTCTTCTCCAGCTGCCAAATATTCTTCATGTGACTTCATCATCCTGTTTTTATTATTATTATTTTATTATATTTTTTTTACACTCTCCTACCCAGGACCCCCTTGTAAATGATCTGTGAAGGCGGTGGAGACTTTAAACCCATTTGCTCGGGGTCTGGCACAAGGGCTCATTGGGGGAGGTACTAAGTGGCCTCTTTTTGGCATCCCAAAATCTGGTACTCCTACATGGTACCAAAAGGGATTGTGCTGTGTCTGTCAGAGAGGAATTTATTTTTTGGACCCCCTTCAGTGCCGAAGGTGACTTGGAAAGATGCTCTCAGTCTATCAGCATTAAAATGTGTAGTACTGACCTTTAAAAGTCACAGCAAAGGGCCAGCACGCATAATAAGAATTATAAGAATAGTTTATTTATTTATTTGCTTTTGTTAACCAGGTAAGCTCACTAGACAGCACGTGCCTCTTTTCAGGTGCGACCCAGGAGGATTACAAGTGTACAAATCAGAGTAAACAGATAGAACAGGTAGCACATTAAGCTATTAAATAACAGTTACAACAGGAGGTACATAGTGAACAGGTTCATACAGGAGCAATATACACAGTGAAATAGGGATGAGGGGTAGAATAGCAATATGTACAGGCAAGGGGTTAAAAACAAAAGTACATACAACAAACATCACATAGTTGGTGTCGTAGTGTTGTAAAAACTGTTTCAATAATGTTCGTTTACATTTTTAATGGTTTGCATGTGCAGCAAAAGAGCTAACATTATAACAAAATCATGAAATCTTTGTGGACCAATTTCTGTGTATATATGCGTGTGTGTGTGTGTGTGTGTGTGTGTGTGTGTGTGTGTGGCCAATATATTCAAATGATTAGCATGGCACTTACCAAGTTAGCACCACACTAACCATGTATAGCACCAGCATTTGGGAGGTGCCATATTCGGAGGCGTTAGGTGTGCTGCACTGTCCTGGAAGCATGACAGTGCAGACAATACCATTGCACCTATGCAAATGAGAAATGAGGACTCTTTCACGCGTAAGGAGTGCAGTGATATATTAAACAGTTTTGGCAGTGTGCTTATAGTCTGCTCACTTTATTGAATGTAATCAAATTGTATATTGTGTACCAAATCTTTGTATACTATCCTCATGTTCCCCTACCGGGCACCGGGAGGCGAGCAACTTGTTGCTCAGCATCCCTTTGGTGAAATATTTCAGTTAATGAAGAAATAAAAAAACACTTCATTTCAGCAAGATTTAATGCTGCGAAAACCCTGCCCTTAACAGTGCGCAGTGGCTGCATCCCCCCATCAAGCCCATGCTGTAATTATTTGTAATATCCCTGGTGTCTACAGGTTCCCCCAGCAACCCAGTCACCCCTGTTGTACAGTTTTTCCAGTCTCCTTAGCATCTAGTGGTCCCCCCCTCAAGCACCCATGCATGAATATCTTTAATCACCCACACTGTGCATAACCTATATATACCCTGGTGACTAATGGTCCCCCTCCTCACAAACAGTAACTAATCCCCCCCGCCAACCTGCTCACTCTATACCAACCACCACCCCCACCACAGAAACCAATCCACAGACACAGACCATGGTGGCAACTTGCATAGCCCTTTGCTCACCTCCTCAGCCGGTCACTGTCTGACTGTCAGTGAATGATCATGAATACAGTGTTAAAGCTAATTATCTGACTGTTGCTTAGGACCAACTGTGGGCTGTTTACCGCATTGCAGTACTGACTGTGTTGCGGCCGACTCTGAATATTTTGGCTGTAGTGCTGTGCTTGAAATCTAAACTTCTGCTGTTTGCTTAACTGCCCCAAGGTCTCTGAATTACCTTTTAACAGTTTTTACGGTCTTGTATGAAAACCAAATAATGTTGTGTATATCATCATAATCACCTACTGTCATCATCAGTGTGCAAGTCAGCACAGTGTTCTTAAAGTGTATAGCACTGCTTTTCTTTCAACAACAACAAAAGAAATTCAGAACCAGTCCTGGTCTTTTGAGAGAATTAGTTTTCAGTTTACTAGTAACTCTCAAGGGGTCTAACCCCCCAAACACAGCAACATACAGGTACTGTAGGCTGTCAGTTCCATTATATGGACTTGAGTGTTACAGGCTCAAAACCTTGAGGGGTGGTCTCTGACTGACTGTTGTCACTTTGGGAATTCTTTTCCTTCCTAACTGTTAGAAGTCACTTTGGGAATTCTTTTCCTTCCTAACTGTTAGAAGTCACTTTGGGAATTATTTTTCCTCCTAACTGTCAGAAGTCAATCAGCAACAGCCTAGTAGAAATGGTGAACCCAATGGGCTCGTACAAAGGGTGAAACCAGTTGCCTCCCAGTAAATGAAGGGACCTGTTATATTCGATGGCTCTGTGTGTGTGAGCAGGGGAGGAAGTGTTGTTATAACCAGCGAGAGCTCAGTCTGTGGTTATTTTGCAAATTGCAGGGTGCTGGTTCTATATTTGAAGTTCTTGTTCAGTTATGTCTGTGGGTTTTGACCACAGACACTTTTTTAGAGAGTTCATTTTGTGGCATCTTTGCTTGTCTTCTCAGTCCGCTGTTGTTCCTGTCTTGCACACTTGTATGGGAACTGCTTGCACCTTTTACAGACCTCTACCGTGGGATCCTTTCACCCTAGAATTTCAGAGGGTGAGACTACTTTCCAGTTGTACAAATGTGTCAAAGACGAAAGGGACGCTGTATTCTGCTCTGGCTTACATCAAGTAGAATCTAGTCAGGATCTTTATATGGTGTCTTCCATATACTCAATGTCTCAAAGTGTTTCATAGGTCAGTGAGTTATACAGTGGTAGAGCATGGGACTATGCAGGCAGACATATGAGCCATTTAGCATTTAACAAATCAATGACCTAAACACACACCCCAATTCCTGTCAGTCTGTGCAGGGTTGGGGTGGGGTTAGTGTCACTTCAATACTTTACTGCCATTCCTATTATGCATCTTTCTAACTCCTGCGCTATTAATGCCAATGCCAGCAAGCCAACATTCGGCATTGACAAATGCTTGTTAGAAAATAAGCAGGGAGTAGGGAGGGTGCCAGAGACAAGGTTGAGTCTGTGGAGACAGACTAGGCAGCGACTTTCTGGGCAGACCGGATGGACCAAGTGGTCTTTATCTGCTGACAAATTCTGTTTCAGTCACATTTCTCATTTTCTTTTTTTTTTTTGCATAGATTTTTATGCTCCTTCTCACCCCATTTGCCCCTTCAGACAGACCCCCCCCCCAGCCCCATCACACCGGTATCACCAGGACTTACCTACTCGCCTTTTGCCCGGTCGTCAAGTGCAGAGCCTGCAGAGGGTATTTTCCACCTTGTTTTTCTCCCAATTCCCATCCACATTTCTGGGGTACACATGCCAGATGTGCATACGTGGAGGCATGTGCACGACTGTGGAAGTCTCACAGCACCCCCCCCCTTCTCTGGCACCCATCGGATCCATACTACCTGCGGGCCTTCACCCAGGGGTAGTCATTCCAAAGGAGTGACAGTCCTCCTTGGCCAGGAGAGGAGAGCAGTCCTCCAGATGCTTGCTCCTCTCCCTCCCTCCCCAGCTGACCCCTGGCAGCCTACTCATGCTGTGAACACAGGTCACCAGCATGGTAGGAGGTAAGGCACAGATGTCTCAGACCTCCACACCACTGAGCCGGCTAACATTCCACATTTTCAACACATTACAGTCATATTCCACATTTTTTCATCAGATTCACATTCCACAGTTCAAACACATTATAGTCCAGTTCCACATTTTAAACACATTGCAGTCATGTTCCACAACTTTTTCACCAAATTGCTCTTCCACATTTTCAACACATTCAGGGGTTAAAGGAAAGTTCCCACTGACTTTTTTTTTCTGTAATCCTGTGTAGTTTGTAGGCATGAACAATGATTGCCTCTATTGTACCCTCCTAATTTCATCAGGATTTAAGTGTATATGAAGTTACTTTAGCCTGGTGTGAAAACCTGTTTGACTCCATTGCAAATGTCATGACCTAGTTCATTCAAGGTATCATGGGACTTGATGATGATGCTTTAGAGCTAAAGTCTGCAGTCCTACCATATCAGTCAGTGCTGTTGATGTACTCTACAGTCCCTGAGTTTTTGTCTTGTGCTGCCCATCAACCATGCTGGTTAGTCAGCACAGGAAAAGAACAATGAGAGCAAAGAGACTGCATACTCAGTCTGCAAAGATAGGAACTTGTAACACAAAACTATCCAGCAGAGCAGAAATAAAACTTAACAAACACAAACCGTCTCTAAAAGCATTTTTTTCTGACTCACATACATGTCAGGGGCAGGTCGCAGGTGCAGCAGTAACGCTACCTCTTGCCGTGTCAATGACCCGAGTTCAGGAAAGTGCTCAAGTCACTGGAGGGTTGGCCAGGAAGGTAGGATCAAGCATTCAAGGGACTGCTCTCCTCTTCTGCGGAGGAAGTGACGCGGCACCTGGGGTATGGCTGTTAGATCCTGGTATGGTGGGTCAAGTGCACTACCTACCACCCTGCCTCGGGGGGTGAGGAAGTCACAGGGGTAAAAAGGCCAGACAAGTTCCAAGGGAAGCTGAGGTGATGGGGCTGTTGGGGTGGGCTGGCATGAAGGAGAGTCATGCCAGGACAGAGAGATGAAAAAACAAACAAACCAACAGATACACTTTAAACTTTAAAAAACAACAGGGCACTTACCATTACGGTAGAGCTGCAGACTTGACCTCTAAAGCATCATCAGTTGCCATGATACCCTGAAAAGTTAGATGGCTGGTACAAGGCAAAACATAGCACCTGCAGAGGACATCAACAAAACTAACTGATACGGTATCACTTCTGCTGGCTTTAGCTTTACGACATCATAAAATCCCAGGGTGCCTTACATGGATCAGGTCATGACCTTTGCAGTGAAGTCAAGCAGGCTTTCACACCAGACTTTTGTAACTTTATTTATATTTAAATCCTGAAGAAATTAGGTGGGGTAATAGAGGCAATAATTGCTTATGCCTGCAAACTATACAGGTAAACGAAACAAAAAAGGCTGAGTGAACCTTCCCTTTAAATTGTGAAGGAAATCACAGGAACTAACTCCTTTGACACCTTTCTCTGCTCAATAATATAGAGAATTCCACTTCCTAGGGCTGATTGTTCCACCTTCTACAAATGTAGAGATTGCAATTCCACCTCCATAAAGAGGAGCTTCAGTGATGGTCCAAAAAATTACAGCTTGTAGTCATTATATACAATACTAGACCTGAAAAGTGTGTGCATTTGTGATTTTTGGCCAAGGTTTACTCTGCCTTCCATAATTTGGATTTGTTTTTGAGTCCTGCTGCACTTGCCATTGCCGTTCAGCTGCTGGGCTGCTAGCTCCTGGTGACATTATTGTAGGATAGGGGAGTGACTCACACTGTGCAGTACCATGCAGTTGCAATAATGTTGCAAGGGAAACCTACCAGTACTCAGTGTACATACTGTGTTCCCCCTCCCCCAAGACACCCTGTTTGCAATGCATTATGCCAAAATCCAAATGCCTGTCAGTATGTTTTTTTTTTGTGTGTGAAATTGACTCTGCCCTACAGTGATGTCAACAGTGCAACCCTAGGTCCACAGAAACACCAGGCGTACTATAGAAGCCATGGTACACCCTGCAATTTTTGGTAGCTCAGAATGCAAAAACTAGCTGCAGCAGACAGTAATGAAATACAATTCCAGCATTAATGCAAGAAGAGGTAATTTATGCATGGAAGTCAAAAGGACTGGTGAAGGTCCTCTCATTCCTAATTTAACCACTGAGCAGATCCCAGCACATTCCACATTTTCACAGACTGTGGAGGCAGAATGACCATTACCACACTAATCTTGAAGGCTGTGGGTGGAATGTTCCACTGCACCTCAGACATCTGGAGCAGTACAGATTCCATTCTTATCTCTCCTTGACCCCCACACTGGTGTGTGCAAAGGCCTATGTTGTACGCTTTGCCCACATCTTTAAATCCAGTGATTACATCTGTGCTACATCACAGTTCTGAGGCAAACAAGACCGTCTCCACAGCATGCTCCATCTGTTCTCATTTTCATCACTCTGAAAGGCGATTAACGAACTAAGAGAAGTGCAAGAGTGCCTTGGTCTGTCTCAGCATTGCTCGATACTGGATGTCAGTACCGGATGGAATTTATCATACCTAAAGCTGGGATCACGTGATGGCAGCTTGCTGAATGGCAGCAGGGGCTTAGCGCTCTCTCCTCCAGTCGCCTTAACTGCCAAAATTTGAAATCCTTAGACCACTAACTCAGCCTAGATCGCTACTATCAGCTTGCCCACACCCTGGCCCCTGATCTTTGGGTGTGCATCTGGCTAATTTTTCGATTTTAGGAGGAGATGGAGGTGGATAAAAAGCAGGCCGCGATTAAGCATACGACGCCTGCGTCCCCAGAAAAGCAGCCTAAGAAGTCGCGTAACCAGGCGGGAATGGGGCCTGAGAAAACCGGTGACAAGTCTCAGTCAACAGGTCTCCTTACGGAGGACAAGTTTATGCAAGAGTTGACCCCAATAAGGAATATCCTCCAAGATATTACAGCCGATCTGAAGTCGCTGCGAGGGGACCTCTCCTCCCTTACAATGAGGGTATCAGATTCGGAGACCAGGATCCTTTCTTTGGAGCAATCAAGAGTGAAGGCTGAAATGGAGATGTCCGGGCTGACTCAACAGGTGCGGAAACTCCAGCTGAAAACAGAAGACCTAGAGGGTCGCAACCGGTGAAACAATCTCCTCATCCTGGGCCTGCCGGAATTAGAAGAGGGGCCCGACCTCGTGGCCTTTCTACAGCGTTTCTTCACCAAAACTGTTGGTCCCTCACCAATCAACCCTAGCTACCACCTTGAGAGGGCACACAGGTCGTTGAGGCCTCGACCACGGCCCGGATCTTCCCCGCGACCTATAATTATAAAATTTCTGAGCTACATCGAGAGACAGCACGTTTTTAGTAAATCCCGAGAGCTGCAGGCAATTGCATGGGGGTCTGCTAGGCTGCGTATTGCTCAAGATCTCCCCAAAGAAATGAGAACCAAGAGGGCTGCCTTCCAGCCCATAGTCCAGAAGCTGATTGCGGCATCTATCCCCTTCAGGATGGTGTACCCTGCGACCCTTAAAGTCTCAATTGGAAGTGCCACTCACAGCTTTGACTCTCCAGATGCGGCTTACAAAGATCTGGCCACTCGGCTTCCCCGATCTCTTTAAATTAAATGGATGAACTGAGCAATGAACAATATGTTTTGCAGGGCGCGCTGGTTTCATTTAGCCCTTAAAAGATTTTACCTTTGGGGTTTTTGTTTTTTCTCCTTTTCTCCCTTTCTTTTTATGGATCTCCCCTCACAGATGTCCCGATTCCCTTAACACCCCTTTTCCCGGTCGATACCCGATGCCCTTACCTGCCTTGGCCGTCTCCAGAGTTTTGCTTTGGGCGAGATCCTGGGGGGCTGTGCAGAGGCTGTGGTAGGCCGCGATAGCGGGACTTTCTGGCTTTTTCCCGGGACTGTGCAATCGGGGAGAAGTTTCCGGGGGTATCGATTTTTGGTGCTGGACCCTGTTTGGGTCCTATCATCATATAGCGCCCCCCAGGGAACAAAACGTTCGGATTACTGATAAGCCTCTTGTCTCCACGGCTTATCCCATTCGTTTAAGTGCTCCCTTTTTCTTTCTTTTGTCTACTTCAGAGGGGGGTAACAACTATTTTTCTTTTTGGGCTCTCTCCCCTCGGTATCACTACGGAGGGGATGTGCAACTAATTGGATCGCTAGTTGCTATTTTTTGTGATGCGGAACAGGCAGTTCAGCTGGTGGGAGATTCCTGGGCCCCGCTTCTTGAGGTAGCTGAGTCACGAGCCTATGGAAAGGGGGTTTGCCAATCCAGCCCCATTAACAGGGCTCCCGCTGGATTTGCTTGGGTGGTTTGGGAGAGAATTCCTTCCCAGTGGGATAGACTCCAGACGTTGTTTCCCTTCAATTGATCCCTGTTTTTTGGGATGTTCTGGATTCGCTTTGGGGGAATGGTTTCCAGAGCTCTGTTTTTTCTTGATGTCCCTGACGTTTTTCAGCTCTGGTACCTTGCTGTATATAGTTGTTTAATTGGGTTTGGGGAGGGTATTTGGGGGGGGTCTAGCCCGCCAAATTCCATGCTGGTATGATTATTTTTTTATACTGGTCAATCCTTTCAAAGTGGTGACTTTCTCAACGGGGTTTTCCTGGCAGGCTGCGGGAGGATGGGACTCTGGGTATTCAGTGTGCCTTTATCTCTCTCTCATATCTGGGTGTTCCAGTTTCTGCCTTTTTTTCATATTGTTTTTAAAATGGCTACAGGGGCTATTAAAGTAGCATCATGGAATGTGCGTGGGCTCAGGGAAAAAATCAAAAGAACTCAGGTTTTTAATCACTGTACCCTATTGCAAATCGATATTCTATTTCTTCAGGAAACCCACTTAAATAGTGCAGAGGTTAAATGGCTATCTCGATCCGGTTTCTCACAAGTTTATGTGGCGGGTGGATCCAACTTCAGTAAGGGGGTAGCTATACTTATTAAAAAGCATATCTTGTTTTTGAGAGACCTGGTAGTGGAGGACCCAGAAGGGAGATTTGTTTTGGTAAAAGGTGTCCTTAACGGGAACACCATAGTCTTAGGCTCAGTTTATGGCCCCGTTGGGGGTAGTCCTGGTTTTTTTATGGCTCTTGCTGACAAAATTAGTGCCCTACTTCCCTCACAACTTGTTTTGGGGGGACTGGAATGTCTCTCCCTTCCATTGCCTGGACAGGGACCCCCAAAGTGATCGGCCCCTTACGTCCACGCAAAGGGCATTACATGATTTTCTACAAATGTTGGGGCTGTGTGACCCCTGGAGACTTTCTAATCCCTCTCTTCGGGCCTTCTCATTCTTTTCCCACTCCCACGCCTCTTGGTCGAGGATAGATTATGTTTTGCTTAGCAAGACTCTTCTTCCAGGTCTCCTCCAGTCCGGCATTGAGCCTATAATTCTCTCTGACCATGCAATAGTTTGGATTAAATTAATCCCAGACCCGTTTTTCACCGGGATACTACCTGGAGGCTTAATACCCAGTTACTCAAGGACCCTTACACGGTAACGCAAATAAGATCCCTGATCTCCCTTTTCCTAGCAGACAATCTTGGCTCTACCCCGAGATTTGATGTTATCTGGTGCTCTCTAAAATGTTATCTTAGGGGTGAACTAATTAAGTTAGCCTCTGCAAGAAAGAAGGCCCGGCAAGTGCGGGCACTCTCCTTAATGAACAAAATCAAAGAATTAGAAGGTGCCTAATCCCCGGCCTCTCCTCTATCTTGCCTCGAAACCCTCCTGGCCGTCAAGAACGAATACACTGACCTTCTAAAAGAAAAGGCCGAATACTGTCTTGCTAGAACCCAAGCCAAGTACATTGACCATGGGGAAAAAGCCGGGAGACTCTTAGCCCTAAGACTTCGAGCATTGGAAGGTTCTAGGATAATCCCGACCTTGCAATCGCCCACCGGTTCCTTAGAAACCTCCCCTAGAGAAATTGTGCGAATCTTCGAAAATTATTACAAGGATTTATATAGTTTACCCTCATCTCCTGCCTCCCTTTCGGACATTGTGGATTACCTAGTTGACATTAATATTCCTCAGCTTCTGTCGTCCCATAAAGAAAGTTTGACTGCCTCTCTCTCATTGGATGAGATAGAGAAGGTCATTGCCTCCATGACTTCAGATAAGGCGCCCGGTCCGGATGGCTTCCCTGCCAATTTTTACAAAGTTTTCTCCAAAGATCTCGCTCCCGTTCTTCTCAAACTTTATGAGTACCTCTCTTCCTCCTGTGCCATAGACCCCACTCTTCTCGAAGCTACCATTATTCTAATCCCAAAGCCTGGTAAGACACCTACCGATCCGGCGAGCTACCGACCCATATCTCTGCAAAACTACGATATGAAAATTTTCTCTAAAGTTTTGGCGGAAAGGATCAAGAATGTCTGGACCCATCTACTTAGTCCAGAGCAGGTCAGTTTTGTACATTCTAGATCGCCATCAGACCATTTAAGAACCCTTTTTCATATCTCTCAGTATGCTCGGGCATCTCACCTTCCTATGGCTTTGGTTTCGTTAGATGCGGAGAAGGCCTTTGACCGGGTCGACTGGTCTTTTCTTTGGGCCGTGATGGCTAGGATGGATTTCCTGACTTCTTTTCTAAAGCAGGTCCAGACCTTTTATAGCTCTCCTTCGGCCAAAATATACTGCAACGGGGTTTTCTCATCACTGTTTCAGTTATACACTGGTACTAGGCAAGGTTGTCCCCTGTCGCCTTTTTTATTTAATCTATACCTGGAACCCCTACTTATTAAGCTCAAATCCTCTCCTCTGGTTAAAGGTTGTTTGGTGCGCCAACAGGAACTAGTTCTCTCCGCTTATGCGGACGATATACTCCTGCATGTCGAATGCCCTGCGGATTCCTTAAGTTTAGCATTGGACATTGTCAGAAGATATGGTACCCTTTCTCAATACAGGCTGAATATCTCTAAATCTGAAATTTTCCCGTTAAACACCCACACGCATAAGCAGGATTTCACCAGCTTTGGTATGAGATGGTCCCCTAGATCGATTAAATACCTAGGGATTCACTTCTCAACGGATCCCCTTCTCCTTAAGAACCTTAACCTAGATGATCTTAAAACTCTCATTCAGCAAGACCTGTCGCGGTGGGCAACCTTCCCTATTTCCCTTTGGGGCCGGATCAATATTATTAAAATGAACGTCCTCCCCTGTATTTTCTATCCCCTTAATTTATTGAATCTCTGTCTACCTGTTTCTTATTTTCAACAGTTTCACGCGATGTTCTCAAACTTTGTCTGGCAGGGAAAAGGAGTGCGGCGGTCGTTTCTTAAATTATCCCTTCCCAAAGATAAGGGCGGTCTTCGGCTCCCCAACCTCCTGCTCTACCATTGGGCGGCCCACCTTGCTAAATTAGGGAGATGGCTCCCTGCTAACCTTAACTCCTTCTGTCCGATTTGGCTCCAGATCGAAAAGTCGATCCTTTCGGAGGCTAAGATAGATCTCTATGCTATTTTCTACACTCCCCCCTCTGCGCGTTCACAATGGATGGCGGACTGTACAATTCTTGTATCTCTTAGGTCCCTTAATCAATGTATGCAGTATGTCAATATTTTTCCCCGACGGGATCTGAGTCAACCGGTTATTTATAACCCCAATATTAAGCTGGGCAACTCGATGATCACTCCCGAATGGCTTCCACAACTTAAAGAAGCTCATCTCAAGCACTTTTATGGCCAAGGATCTCTCCTCTCCTCAGTGGAGATACTTGATAAATTTGCCATTCCCAGTTCTAAGATTTTTAAAGTTTACCAATTGAGACACCTTATTGCTGAGAAATTTGGCATTCCCTTTAAGGAACCGGTAGTTCACTCTTTCCTTTCCCAAATAACAACTCTGGCTTCTAAACCACACTCTGTCTCATTAATATACTCCTTTCTTTTAAATCTTAAATTTCCGGAACCTGTTAGGGGCTCTAGTGTCTGGTCCTACCTGTTGTCCGAGCCCGCCCTGAACTGGTTTCACATTTGGAAAGACCTCCACAAATATCACACCCAGGACAGACTCAGGCTTACCCAATTTTATATTGTGAACAATATGTACTATACTCCTAAAAAACTTTTCAAACTTAAGAGGCTTCCCCTTCCTCTTTGCTCCAGATGTATGCAGGATGAAGGAGATCCTCTGCATATCTTCTGGCTTTGTAGCAAAGTTGCTCCCTTGTGGTCCTCCATCCGGGATAACTTAGACCCCTTACTAGGTCTCTCAGAATTTTTCACCCCCGAGATTTGTATTCTGGGCGACTACACCAATATGGGCAGTGTGGAATGTCGATACCACATGGCCCTAGTATCCATAGCGGTTAAGAGATTGGTCCTTAGACATTGGACTGACCAGTTGGTGGTGACCTATGCTGAATGGCTGACTGAGCTCTCTGCCTACCTCAACGCTGAAAATTGGTAGCCAGTCTGCGTAGCGGATGGATTTGTTTCAGAAAAATGGGGAAACTACATCGTTATACCTGCACCAATGAGTTCTTGGCTTCTTCCTGGGGCGCTGAATGATATCTTTGTGTCTATCATATATTGCTATCTGTATCCCTAACTTTGGGGTGGAACATCACCTGAATGGCTACTAAGTTGACTACCCAGTTTGGATATTATGATTTCTTGGCACACTCGACTTGGGGAGGGAAGGGCAGGGGTTGGGGTTTATGTCTGGGGGGTGGATGGGGGATGGTTCGGTATGGAGAGCTGGGGGAAGGGGGCGGGGGCGAGGTTGTTTTGTTTCTCTTTCCTTTCTTTTCTTCTTTCTTTTGGTTATACCATGTTATTCTCCAAGATTTGTGTACTCTGTAGCATTTTATGGGTTTTCTTTGTAAAATTAATAAACTTAAATTTCAAAAAAAAAAGCATACCTAAAGCTGGCTAGACTGCTACAACAGAAGCACACACTTCAAGACATGTCAATGGAGTACAACATTGGGGAATCCTAGGCCACCATGAGTGATCACTTATTGATGCCATGGTGAGAACACCTGGCCTTAGGCCATTTGAGAGGAGCAACTGTGATCGAAGTGAGTTCACTACTTTTGTTGTTCGATTTTTGAATCCTAAGCTAGAGAGGGTCATTTGTTTCACACTTATATGTGATAATTATCAGTGTGCCTTTTCCAGCTCCAGATTGTAAAATCAATAGAAAAAGGGCAGACCTCCACTGGACTGACACACAGGTTGGTTAGGCCTTCTTCTGTTGACCAAATTCTACATTTTTTATATTTCTGACACACACACACTTGATATCTGTCACTCTCATTTAGAGTTCTTTTTCTCAAATTCTTGAGTTCTCTCTCTCAGTTCCCTGGTAGTGTGCTATTTGTATTTGTTTCTGTTTCAGTATGCTGCAGTATTTTCCTTGTCCAGCTCATGAAGCCTGTTTTTTTGGGGGGTTTTTTATGCTGTTTAACACTGGGGCATATTATGATGATAATAATAATAATAATAATCATAATGATAATACACAAGAATGCGCACAATGACAATGAGTGTGATAGGCCAGGCTGGCCTGTGTCAAAATGGCATTTTATATGACAACAATAATAGTGCCTAGCTGCAGTCAAGTCAGTCACAGGGTCAGGTGTGTGGCATTCGAAAAGGCTACACAGGCATGACATTATGAGTACAAGACAAAGTAAATAGAGAAGTAAGACACACGTAAGACAGGCTAGGTTTGCAAATCCTCTTTATATAGGCATAAAATGACAAAGAAGATTACATTAGGTATAGCAGTATAGACAAAGAAACATAGACACATAGACTTTGATGGCAGATAAGGACGGCTTGGCCCACCCAGTCTGCCCATTTCTCTACCTTTCAGATAAGCTGCAGATCCTAGTTAACCAACAGCCTACTTCCTCCTATCCCCCACTAGAATTGTCTAATGTCTGTCCCATGCATTCTTGAATTCCCCACTGTTTTTGACTCCACAACCTCCTCTGGAAAGCTGTTCCATGCATCCACCACCCTCTCTGTGAAAAAATACTTCCTCACATTGCCCTGAGCCATTCCCCCCTCGTTCTCCAAATTGTGGCCGCTTGTTCTTGCACATCTCTTTTTCTAAAAAATGCTACTCTCATGAACTTTGTTGATTCCCTTAAGGTACTTGAAAGTTTCTATCATGTCCCCCCTCACCCTCCTTTTCTCTGGGGTATACATATTAAGCTCCTTTAGTCTCTCTTCATAGGGCTTCTGGTGCAGACCCTGCATCATTTTAGTTGCCTCCATCCTGTCTATGTCCTTGTGTAGATGGGTTCTCCAGAACTGCATGCAGTACTCCAGATGGGGTCTCACCAACTGTCCATACAAAGGGATAAAAAATCCTGTTTTTTACTGGTGATGCCTCTCCCTATGCATCCTAGTATCCCCACAGCCCTCCTTACTGCCTTTTCACATTGCTTGCCTACTTATAGGTCATCTGATATAGAAACATAGAATTTGACAGCAGATAAGGACCGCTTGGCCCACCCAGTCTATATGACTAACCCCAAGTCCTGCTCCATTTTTGTTGTTGTTAGTAATCCCTTCCCCCCACGGTGTACTTTTCCCATGGGTTTTTGTTTCCCAGGTGCATTACTTTGCACTTCTTTGCATTGAATCTAAGCTGGTATACATTTGCCTATTCCTCCAACCTTGCCAAGTCCCTTTTCATCCTTTCCACCACCCCCTTGTGTATCAACCCTGTTGCAGATCTTTGTTTCATCTGCAAAAAGGCATATCCCCTTCCAGACCCTCAGCAATGTCACCTATAAAGACATTAAAGAGGACCGGTCCCAGTACTGAATCCTGTGGTACCCCAATAATAACCCTCCTTTCCTCAGAGTGGACACCATTTATTATTACCCGCTGTGTCCTGTTGTCTAGCCAGTTTTTTACCCAGGCTACCACCTTGGGACCCACTCCCAGGCTTTCTTACTTGTTTATTAATCTTTTGTGTGGGACTGTGTCAAATGCCTTGCTAATGTCTAGGTAGACCACATCCACAGCCCCTCCCTGGTCTACTACTTTGGTCACCCAGTCAAAGAAATCTATTAGATTCATCTGACATTACCTTCCCGCTGTGAATCCATGCTGCCTTGGGTCCTGTGCCCCTCTAACCTCTTGGTTCTCAACAATTCTTTCCTTCAGAAGTGATTCCATCATTTTCCCTACCACAGAGATCAAACTAACAGGTCTGTAGTTTCCTGCCTCTGCCTTGCTCCCACTTTTGTGGAGAGGAATAACATCCACCTTCCTCCAGTCCTCAGGTACCACACCTTCCTCCCATGATTTGTTAAAAAGGGTAGTCAGTGGTGTCGCTAGTTCTCCCCTTAGTTCTTTTAGAATTCTGGGGTGAATCCCATCAGGCCCCATTGTTTTGTCAACCTTGAGTTTTAGGAATTCTTTCAGGACCCGTTCTTCTGTGAATGAACTGGTATCAACCCCCCTATCCAGAGTGCTTCTATTCTTTGGTTTAGGTACCTTCCCCTCCTCTTCTTTTGTGAATACTGAGCAAAAGTATTCATTCAGGATCTCTGCCTTTTCACTGCCACCCTCTGTCCACCTCTCCATCCCTTTATTAAGCCTCACTATCCTTCCCTTGGTCTTTTTTTGCTCCCTAATGTACCTATATATGGCTTTACCCCCTTCTTAACTGAGTTGGCTATCATTTCCTCTGTTTGGGCCTTTGCTATTCTGACTGCCTTCCCTGCTTCCTTCTGCTTTAACTGATACAGTTCCCTGTCCTGCTCCTTCTGTGATTTCTTATACTTCCTGAATGCTATCCTTTTCTCCCTAGCCTTCCCTGACACCTCTTTTGAGAGCCATACTGTTTTTTTCCTTCATTTTGTTTTATTTGTTTCACTCAAAGGCTTGTTGCCTATGTGATGACAGATTTGATTTTACTCCATTGTTCCTCCACCCCTCCTTCCTGCCCATTTGCTAGTGCATTCCTTATGCACTCTCCCATTTTGCCAAAATCAGCCCTACTAAAGTCCAGTACCCTGGCATTTGTATGGCTTGACTCTGCAGCTGTGTTTATCATGAAATATAAAGACATCAGATAGAGAGATGACTACTTATGGATTTGTATCGATGTAGAGGTACTGTACCCCCTCCATCAGACATGACCAAGGGATAAATGCAACAGAATATTTTCTTTGGAATGAAAATGAGACACAACAGATTCCAGTCAAGTTTATTATTAACAGTTTAGAATTTATCCTTACCCATAATTTTTTTGAATTTAATGGGGATTATTATAAACAAATCTGTGGTACCACAATGGGGGCGTTAATGGTCCCCGCATATGTCAACTTGTTTATGGGACACTGGGAGCAGCAGGTGTTGTTCAATGAAGAGAAAAAATCCATACAGTGGAAATCTCATAAAATGGGAACGCTTTATAGATGATTGTTTATGTGTATGGCAAGGGACCCTGGAGAAAGCAAATGAATTCATAAAGTGGTTGAACAACAATGAGTGGAACCTGAAATTCACCCATGTTGTTGACAAGAATGAAGTTATTTTCCTAGATGTAACATTCAGTGAAAATCACATAAATGGCAGGGTTACTACAAAGGGGTTAGAAAGCCAACATCAGCTAATGCACTACTGCACAACAACAGCTTTCACCCACCAAAACTCAAGGATTCCATCCTTTATAGTCAGATCCCTAGGATAAGGAGAAATTGTACTGAGACTAAGACTTCTGAAAGGCAGGCTGCATAACTTATGGATAGATACAGGGAAAGGGGATACAAAGACCAGATGCTAAAACAAGCCTATGAAAGTGTAAAGAAAGACACAAATTGACTTGTTAAGGAAGATAGATAAGGAGAAAGAAGCAGGATGCACACCTGTAACATTTTCAACTCAGTATAGTGGGGTGGCAGGAGAGGTGAGGAGTGTGATATGGAAAAACTGGAATATCTTGAAGAATGACAACATATTAAACAAGCATGTGTCAATGCCAAATGTTTGCTTGCTGGTATTAGCATTGGAGATGCATGAGTTAGACAGATGCAGAATAGGGGCATTGGGGTGTGCCTTTAGGTTGTCGCCCATAATGCTCATGGCATTTCACCTCACCCTATCCTGCAGACACCAGCAAGTATTGAGGTGTCCCTTGGGGTGTTTGGCTTTACAGTCACCCCATTCCATAAGGCAACACACTAAAATGGGTGCAGTACAGGAAAGTGGGGTGAACTCTGGGGCCGAAGAGTCCAAGACACAGCTTGACACCTGTCACTGACTGCAGGGTGGGGGTGAGGGTGGAATGGCATGAGCAATACAGCCAGTAATCGAAAGGCACTTCCCTGACGCCTGTCATTCTGTACAGGGTGGGACGTTATGGTTAGAAACCATAATGCCCCAGGCGTTTGTTGGTATTTGCATTACAAATGTTCAACATGGCCTTTTCATGACCCCACCTCATGAAAGCATTTGGAGTCTCTGCTCTTGAACAGTGGCACCGTGATTTTGTTAAAGGGCATTTCCGATATAAGGTATTGGGCTTCATAGCCCAATATCTTATATCGTCCTGAGTTGACTGGTGGCAAAATTTTAATTTAAAAGTTATTGCTTTTTGTTTTGGAAGGGATTGTAACTGGTACTGAAGCCTCAGGCAGCTGATCCCTTCCAGCTTCCTGGTGCAAGCGCTCTGCCCAACTCAGCCCTCGCGCTCTCAGAAATTATGATGTGTGGCCAGGGACAGTATGGGGGCAAGCCCCATACAAGTCTATGAGGCTATTTTTCAAGCAGGTTTTTAGCTATTTTAAACAGTCTTAGGGGAAAATTAAAGCAGTCATTTAACTAGTAGGGACCCAAAATGTCATATATTTCTCAACATTTTCTGAACTTCTCCCATTGGCAAGATCGGAATCTTCCAAATACGTTTGGCAGATTTTCGTACTGTTCCATCGAATTTTGGGGGGCTGAACTGTGAAATAATACATATGAACTGTGAAATGGCAATTCTGAGCAATTTTATTCTGAAATGTAATGGTTTATTTTGCAATACCTGTAATTATTCCACAGATCAGTGATCAGCTCTGTGGAATTTCTCTCTGCCGTATAATTCATTAATACACAATTCATACATTTATTCTGCAGTTCAATGACTCACTGAACTGTAAAATGAATGTATGAGTTGTGGATTAATGTATTAAACCACAGAAAAACAAAATTCGCAGAACTGACCACTGAGAGTGATCAGTTCTGCCGAATTTTTTTCCTCCAGTTTAAATGCAATAATCCAGCAAATCATACATTTATTTCACTGTTCTAGGTTGGAATTTCCATGAAAGTCACCAAAGTGCATTCCAAAATTTTACAAAAGCAAAATTCCAACATTTGCCAAAATTCCACTGGCAGAAGTTTAATTTCACACATCCCTAGCAGGATGTGATACTTTTGAGTGTCCCTTGAAAAGACTGGATAGCAGGATGCTTTGCAGGCCTGATATTGAAGTAAGTATTTCTCTCTAGCAACTTTTAATATAAATTTGTTTCCAGAGTTGAAGCCAGTGTTACAATTGTTGTAGGTCCTACCATGGTAGAAGGGTTCTGAAGATCACCAGCAGCTTGTCTACTGACAGTCAGACAAATGGGAATACAGAAAGCATGGACTACAGAATTGTCTTTTCAAGCTGACCCGGTGATGCTGAGAGTTGAAGTGCTGGACATCATACCTCACGGTACACCAGCAACCCGGGTTCGGGAACAACCTCGGGTCATTGGGGTGCCGGTGTGTGGGGGGAGGGCAGAGCAGGATCGAGCATGCCGATGGGTAGCTCTCCTCTCCCGAGGGTAGTGAGGGCAGTTAGTTCCAAGTGATAGAGATCACTCACCCCTGCTTTAGCATCCAAGAGAAAAATGCTTACAACTACAGTAAATTTGGCATTTTTCAGAGTCTCGGAGGAAGCCCACTGCATTTGGGTGAAACGTAAGACAGCAGCTATGGCTGCAATCTGTTAAACTTTTGCTGCTTTTTACTGCCGGAAGAAAAATAAAAATGCTGAATTTACTGTAGTTGTCAGCATTTTTCTCTTGGATCCTAAAGCAGGGGTGAGTGATCTCTACTGCTTGGAACTAATAGATAATTACTCCAGAGAAGCATCACCTGCCTTGTGCTCACCACTACCACACTTTGGTAATGAGGGAGGGTTGGTGCACCCCCATAGTTTCGCTTCCACTGGGTGGAGGTCCAGTGGGTAGCGTAGGTAGATAGGGGTGACAAAACAGTTACGGGAAGTGGAAGGGACTAAGCTGGTGCCACGGGGTGCATAGCATGCCTCCACATGCTCACACTGCCATGTGCCGGAGCCTCGGGGGGGGTCAGGGGAGAAAACTTAGAATACCTATGTGTCCCCGTCACCAGCTGGCGGGAGGGGGCAATGGGACCAAACAGCTATATGAAAAAAAAAAACGACTTTACCAACCACAGAACAAAGAAAACCTTGAATGTCCAGAAAAAGGTTTTCAGTACCAAAGGTAGTAGATAGCTGCAAAACATGTATATCTTTTTTCCTCTCAGCATGTTATCGATCCTTTTCATTTGGCTGTCTACGCTAACCTGCTCCCTTACAAAAACTTCACAAGGTGAATTTAATGAGGTAACAGCATTGCACATATTTAGCAAGTCTTTTTCAAGCAAAATGATTTTGTCAGTGTTAGTATCCACTTTTCCACTGTGTCTGACGCATTGCTTGTAATTAAGTCAAACTTGCTACTTAACTCAGCAAAGGACTGTTTTGTTTCTTTTTGTAAATTTAGTAAAGCATTTCCCATCATATCTCTGGATGTGACCATCAAAGTGAACAAAGCAGATTACAACATTTTCTCTTTTTTTATGTTGGCTCGCGCATGCGAGTGCGTGGAAACTGCGCAACGCATGTTTGTAACACAGTCATTTTATGGACTTTCAGCACCAAATTTTCAACATAGGCATCTTAGGACCTCTGCTCATGAATGGAGTCACCAAAATTTTCTTAAAGTGTCCCGAAAACTGATTTCGCACAGTGACAGCGCTATTCTGCTCCAGAAGTGCAAAAACACATTTCGGCCAGGATAAGTAAAATGATGGCTGTACTGTTCATCAAGAGGTGTGAAAAAATGCCAATTCTGAAAATCTGTAGTGAAAATATTAAAAATTCATGAAGTTACGAGCGTGTGTGGAAACAGCGCAACGCACGCTCACAAAACAGCCATTTTGGTGACTATCTTCACCAAATTTGCAACATAGGCTTTTTGAGAGCCTACCTCATGAACAGTTGCACTGTCATTTCATTACTTGGTGCAGAAAGGTGATTCTGTGCAGTGACTATGAAATCACCTTTCAGGACAGAATAATGCCATGACAGTGACAGAATTCATGAGGAGGGGTCCCAATAACCCCATGTTGAAAATGTGGTGCAAAAATTCCAAATAACATCTGAGATATGCACCAAAATTGAAAAAAAAAACTATTTATGCCATTATACAGCTAACCGGCATTTCTTCAGTTCACGGTCGGCTTTGAAGAGTGCAGACGTGTTCCCGGTCCACCAAAGATCATCGCGCCGGACTCCAGAGGTAAGTATGGGGTGAGGGAGGGTGTGGGGAGGCAGGGTGCGAAGAGGGTGGGCGCAGGTTGTGGGAGGGGGCAGGGAGACCACTAGGGACAGTTTTCTTCTTTCACATGGTTAAAAAAATAAAAAAAAAATATTGCGGGATGGTTTTTATTTTTCAGGGGATTTGGAATGCTGGGGTGGGCTCCCAGTGTGCCACCTAAGTGTTTTTGGGGGGATGCTGTAGGTGAAGGGGAACTGAGCACCCCCATCGGCACACAACGAAAGCAGGGGGGTGGCAAGAGCCAAGGGTGATTGGTCACCCTCGTCGGCACATAACAAATGGTTGGGTGCATTATGCCGATGGGGAGTGGGCTCCCCCATCGACACATACATTGTATCAGGACATGCTGACAGGGGGATTGGTCACCCCCAAAGTCAGCATTATGACAGGCAGTGTGCCGCCATGTTAAATTCTTTTTTCACCAGGGAAAGCACGTCAGGAGGTGCCGCTGTGTATGACGAGCTTTGTAGCTTTGGAGGCAGTATAGACAGTGGTTTAAGGCTCTGAGCTGTAAATCTGGAGACCTGGGTTGGAATCCCACAGCCCCCACTTGCATACTATGTGACCCTGAGCAAGTCATTTAACTTCCTTGTGCTTCAAGGTTACACCTGGAAACAAGCTTCAGCTTAGTGTGCCTCTCCTGGTTAAACAATTTCCCCTTCCCTTCCTTCCCTTCCTACCTTTGAAAGTTCACAAATTTGCAATATTTTCATACTAGATTTTCAACACTGGCATTTTTTTCACACATCCTCATCAACAGTACAGCTGTCATTTTTCACAGCCTGCCCAAAATGCGTTTCCGCAGCTGTGGCGCACAATGGCGTAGTCACTGTGGGAAATCAACTTTTGGGACAGATTAACAAAATCACAGCACCACTGTTCATGAAGGGAGGTCCCAAAATGCCTATGTTAAAAATGTGGCTAAAAAACTCCCAAAAATAATTGGGTTACGGACGTGTGTTGCGCAGTTTCTATTCATGCTCATGACTTCACCGATTTTTCATATTTTCACTCCAGATTTTCAATGTTGCCATTTTTTTTTATGCCTTCTCATGAACAATACAGTTGTCCTTTTCCACATCCTGCCCAAAATGTGTTTTCATCCTTGTCTCGCCAAATGGCATAGCCACTGTGCAAAACCACCTTTCAGCTAACAAACTGATTGTGCCGCTCTTCATGAGGTGGGGTCACAAAAAGCCCATGTTGAAAATTTGGAGTGAAAATACCAACACATGCCTACGGTGTTAGGGTTTCCAACTGTAGCACCCCAACTGTGTAGAGACTCAGAGGCATCAGGGTGTGACTTGGGATCATCTGCTGTAATGCTCATGCCATTCCACCCCCACCCCCACCCTGCAGCCAGTGACAGGCATTGTGGTGTGCCTTGCAGTGTTCGGCCACAAAGTTCACCCCATTCTTCTATACTGTACCCACCTCAGTGTATTTGCTTATGGAATGGGGTAAGTATAACGCCCAAAGACCCCAAAGTACACCACACCACTTGTCAGTGTCTACAGGGTTGGGTGAGGTAAAATGGCATGAACGTTGTAGCTGACCACCCAAAGGCACGCCCCAATACCTGTCAGTCTCTGCAGGGTGGGGATGGGGTTGGTGTCACTTCAGTACTTCACTGCCATTCTTATTATGCGTCTCTAACTCCTGCACTACCAGTGCCAATGCCGGCAAGACAACATTCGGCATTGACAAATGCTTGTTGAGATAGAAGCAGCAGTTTTCAGATTGGAGTGGTTAATGCTCGGTAACTCTACTCCATAATGTAAGTGCTCGGCCTCAGACATTGAGCCTGTACCTAGTCAAACTTACTGCTGGCAGCAACAAAAACTCATAATTTCTCCAAAGGTTGTAAACTTTCTTCAGGTTTTTTTTATCTGCCTTGCTGAGCTTCCCTTGAGAAGTCATATTGCCCAAACAGATACAAATAAAGTAGAGCAGGCTGAGTAGAATTGCTTAAATTAGAGAAAATCTGTCAGAGCAAATCACAGCATATCTTCAGCCATTTACTGTGAAACACATCTTTTTTTTTTTTTTTTTTTTGTAAGTTCTATTTCTGCACTCCACTCTCTGGGCATCTCTCAGGGTCATGCTGACAGCCACCACACTCAACCGCCCACCTGAACTGGCCACTCTGTGAGCTACATCAGGTATGCAGGGTCTGGGACTCTCCCTGCCCCATGGAGAGGGATCCAGATCCCAAGGAGAACCGGAGAGTCAGCCGGTATTGGACGCATGGTGGGTCAGCTTGCCAGAGATCACTGTCGCTTCGCCCAAGGGTAGAGGGATTTTCTTGTTGTGTTTTTTTTTTCCTCCCCTGAGGCACGGACATGCCATGACATCCCACTCGGCATGCGCACTCTCTCGTATGCACCCAGATGACATCTGCCGTGCCCCAATCCCCATGCTTCTTGCGCCGTGCACTGCAATGTCCCCAGCCTCTGCCAGGGGATGCCAGTGCCATGGGAGAACCCCGAACCCAACCCAGGACTAAGAGAGTTGTCTATGGACGCTCAATCTTAGTCCTCCCCTGCCGACCCCCGATGACCCGGGCTCGTTCCCGAACCCGGGTCGCCGGCGTGGCATGAGGTGTGGCATCCAGTACCTCAACCCTCTGCACCACCGGGCCAGCTAGTGAAACACATCTTAATGTTTGTAATATGCATTTCCTGAATACGTTATGTAGTTATGCAGGTAAAACAGTAGAAAACATTTAATAATAACTGGTGACCCCCAATATCAACCTATTTTTGAGACTTGTAAAAAGTTATATCAACCTGCGAGTTGATATGACTTTTATTGTCTCATGCCAGGTTATGTGTACCATGCTAAGGTACTTACCAACTCAGAAAATTGAACCATTCAGCTTTTTTTTAACTTTAAACAATGAAGAAGCCATTGAACCTTCTCCTTATTGTCATAACAACCAGCATACCATGGAGCCCATACAGAGGTCGAATCAGCAATGCAGGATGTACATAATGCAAAACCTCTGAGCTGTTTACTTAGCACCAGTTATTATAAAAAAATAACACAGATGTAGGTGTGTGATCTGCAGTTTTTTTTACACATCCTCGGTGTGTGACAATATATAAACCTATCAAACTTCACTCTCGAGATTTATATATTATCACACATCTTGGATGTGTAAAAAACTGCATATCACACACCTACACATGCATTATTCTATATTTATCTTTATTCACTATGACTGCAGGATAATTTATATTCGGGAATGGAAAATACACCCTCTTTTCCTGCTGAGACTATATCTGGCTCATGAATTTGCTTGGTTTTGGTCATGCCTTTGAATATAAATAAAACATGTGGGATTGTGGACCACAGAGCCACCAGTCAGTGTTGACTGCAGAAAAAAAATGAGCATTTGTCAATGCCGAATGTTTGCTTGCTGATATTAACATTGGACATGCAGGAGTTAGACAGATGCAGAATAGGAATGGCAGTGAAGTACTGAAGTCACGCCAACCCCACCTCCACCCTGCAGAGATGGACAGGTATTGGGGTGTGCCTTTGGGCATCGCCCATAATGCTTACAGCATTTCACCTCACCCTATCCTGTAAACATCAACAAGTGTTGAGGTGTACCTTGGGGTGTTTGGCTTCACAGTCACCCTGTTTCATAAGGACATCCACTGAAATATGTGCAGTATAGGAGAATGGGGTGAAGTCTGGGCTGAAGAGTCCAAGGCACAGCTTAATGCCTGTCACTGACTTCAGGTGGGGGTGTAATTGCGTGAGCATTACAGCCGGCAATGCAAAGGCACACCCCTGATGCCTGTCAGGCTGTAAAGAATGGGACGTTATGGTTAGAAACCCTAATGCCTCAGGCGTTTGTTGGTATTTGCAGTACAAATTTTCAACATGGCCTTTTTGTGACCCCCACCTCATGAAAGCATTTGAGACCTCTGATCATGAGCAGTGACACTGTGGTTTTGTTAATGTGTCCCAGACTTTGATTTCCCCCAGCGACCATGCCATTCTGCGCCAGATGTGCAAACACACATTTCGGGCAGGATGTGTAAAATAACAGCTGTACTGTTCATAAGAAGGTATGAAAAAATGCCAATGTTGAAAAGCTGGAGTGAAAATATGACAAATTGGCTAAGTTAGGAGTGTGCGTGGAAACTGCCATTCATTTTATGGACATTTGTCAGCCTGGATGAAAAACACTATCTGTATTATCACTTACTTCCCCTACCATACTGCTCAACATTGGGAAGGTCTTAGGCAGATAGCACACTCAGTGGCTTTCGCTGAGGTGCTGCCTGTCTATAACAGGGGGAGGACAGAGTTCTCCACACCAAGAACTTCAACTCATGCTTGAAGGAATGGCGCAGAGAAGAGGGGTTCAGCCACAGTGGGCACTTGGGACCAACCTGGGGCATTTAGGCCTATGCAGGTTGATGACTTAGATCCGTCTGGGAGGGGAATTGCAGTTCTCAGTGGACAGTTTAGATGTTGTTTTGATAAACATTTAAACTAGATGAGGCTGTGGCAGAAGAAAAAAGAGAGGTATTAACTCCCCCATGGACTGAAGCAGAGAGAAAGGAGGACCCACAGGGAGGAAAAATCCCCCAGGAAGCAAAATAAACAAAAAAAGCAGTGTAACAGAAAAAAGGGGATGGGAATGAGACTTGAAGAAAGAGCGAGGAAAAGGAGGGAGAGCACAGTGGGAAAGAGGGGGTATCAGGCAGCGTGGGAACAAAGCGTAGAAAGCCTTGTGTGCAAATGCAAGAAATTCAGGAAACACAATTCTGTACCTAGGAGAACATCATAGTATAGACGGACCTTGATATTGTGGCTATTAACAAGTTGTGGTGTACAAGAAACCATGACTGAGACATAGCCATAGCAGGCTACACCTGGTTCAGGAAATATAGGGTGGGAAGGAAGGGGGCAGTGCTGTATGTGGGGCAGGTATCACGGCAACAGAGACACAGGAAATCCAGGGGTAATGGAGGGATTGGAGGTACTGTGGGTCACCCTGGAGACAAGAACCTGTGACACTATTTACACTAGTGTGATCAGCAGACCTCAAGCACAGGGGGAGAACAGGGTGAGTACCAGATAAGGCACTGGTGGAAGCCATTAGCACAATGGCAGAAAAAGGGTAGGTGCTGCTGGTGGGGACTTCATTCTGTCAGATGTACATTGAAGCCTTCCAGCCACAGCTTCAGCTAGAAGCAGGGACATCCTAGACTCCCTGCAGGGGACATTTCTCAAGCAGCTCATTAAGAAAGCCCACTCGTGATGGGTCAATACTGACCTGGTGCTCACTAACAGGGACAGTATTGCAGACTTCAAGGTGGGAGACCATCTGGGGAGCAGGGTTCGCCACAGTGTTTCACAACATGAGGATGGCACTGAAAGTGAACCACACAAGGATTGGGGTCCTGGACTTCAGGAGGGCAGATTTAAAAAAAAAAAAGGTGAATGCCTCAAAGATGACCTAGCAGGGAGGGATGGCCTGGGTGGGGCGCAGGCAGTGAGCTTCACTAAGGGAAGGCATAGTGAAGGCAACAAACCTCTGCACAAAGCAAGTGAGCAAAGACAAGAAGAAAAGCAGACTGCCATGGTTCTCAAAGAATGTGGCTGAAAAGGTAACAGAAACAAACTGTAGATAATGACAGCAGAAAAAGAGCAATGGCCCATCCAGATTGCTCAAGTTCTCTATTTATCCTTGGGATCTATCGCTGCTCTGGGGTGTTATCCCATCCCATCATCCCTCCATGCTCCACCCTGATACTGCTGCCCTGAGCAACCACTATACTCTTCCATCTGTCCCAAGTTTGCCTGGAACCACTAAAGGTTTTCAAATCTACCTCTTCAGCAGGCAGACTGTTCCATGGCTCCACCACCCTCTCTGTAAAATTACACTTCTTCGTGTCCCTCCTGAACCTCCCTCCTGTTAGTTTCCACTCATGTCAACTGGACCACGATCTAGTGTTCAAGCTGAATATTTTGCTGCAGTTCACCTTCCTTTTAGGAACTTAAAGGTCTTTATCATATCTCCCCTCTTCCTTCTTGGCTTTAGCGAATACATGTTCAGAGTCTTGAGGCACTCCTCATAGGACATGCCCTGCTGGCCCTGAATCTTTTTTGTTACCCTGCACTGCACAGTCTCAGGCCTATCCCAATCCCTATCCTTCCTGAGGTGAGGACTACAGAACTGAGGACAGTACTCCAGGTGTGGCCTGCGAAGAGACACAACCTGCTCTGGATTCCTTCATCAATGTCACTGATGAATTAGTTGAAGAGGACCTGACTCTGGACAGATCCCTGTGGTACCCTGCTTGTTACCTCCCTCTCTTTTGATTTAACCACTACTCTCTGCTGCCTCACCTTTAGTCAGTTACCTACACAGTTTACTATGACCTTAGCCAATCCCAGATCTTGCACCTTCTACAGCAAGTATCTGTGAGGCACCAAGTCGAAAGCCTTGTTGAAGTCGAAGTAGAGCAAATCCACAGCATGGCCTCTATCCAGTTCCCCTGTCACCCAGTCAAAGAAAACTATCAGGTTAGTTTGACAAGACCTCCCTACTACAAATCCTTGCTGCTTACTATACTGGAGACCATTGTTCTCCAGGTTGTCCATGAGGTCCTCTTTGACCAGTGACTCCACTAGCTTCCTTACGATAGAGATAAAACTGCTAGGTCTTTAGCTACCTGTCTCCCCCCCCCTTCCCCTTATGGAGCAGAACCATGTCCACCACCCTGCAATCCTTTGGAACTACCCAATTTTCAGTGAGTGGTTAAACAGATCTGAAAGCAGTGCAGCCAGTTCTGCTGCCAATTCCCTGAGTACTGTATGCTCGGATGCAAACCATCTGTTCCTAGGGCATTATCTATCCTTAGGGCTGTCAGCCCTTTCAGGACATTTTCGCTAATAAATATTGGCTGCCTCATCTCCAGGGCCTCTTTATGTTATTTATTTACATATTTATTTATTTGTTCATTTAGCTGAAAATTGGTGACTGTGACGGGCACACTGAGCCAAGGCTTATTTCCAGAGAGGGGAGAGGAGAGTGCAAATACAAAGAAATACAAAAAAAGACTGATAATGAAATTACAAGAACAATAACATAAAGTGTGTTAGTCGAGTGAAGCACAGACATTAATGCCAAACATTGTAACTGAGTTCTAAATAAATCATGCACAAAATTTAAAGTAATAGTGCAAATCTGGTACATTTGAAAAGTGCAGGGAACCTGTGTCATGGGATGCTAAAATCAGTGTTGAGAGTAGGTCAGAGGAAGTAAGGAATGGTTCAGGAAGAAGGTTGGCAGGACAAGGAGAAGAAAGGAGAAGTTTTAGTTGGTGTCTGAGACAGGAAAAGGAGGGAGGAAGAGAGAGAGAGAGAGAGAGAGAGAGAGAGAAAGGGAGGGGAGATGGTATTACAAAGCAGATTTTCTAGCTAAGGACTGAGGGTGAGGAGGGGAGAGAGTGTGTGGGTCCCTGGAGTACAAGGAGAAGGACAGTATGGGGAAAGGAGATGTGATAAATAAGAGGGGAGGGATCCAAGCCAGTATTTAGAGATGGAGGAAGCTCAGTGGAACTGGTGATGTGTGGGAAGTGGGAGGATGAACAAGGAGGAGTACATCGAGTATTGGTGAATACTAGAAGGTGAGCTTGTAGCAAAGCAGCAGAAGGCATTGCAGAGGGTGCCCATTCTGGCCAGGGAAGTGGATAGGGCAGTGCCATAAACCACATCTGCATAGTCGAAGACCAGAAGAGCCATTATGGTGACTAATTCCCTGCAGACCAGTGGGTAGAGGCATTCTTTACTGCAGTACACGGTACCAAGCTTGGGGTGGAGTTTGGCATGGATGGCATTAATGTGGGCTAAGAAGTCAAGCCTGCTGTCTAACCACATGCTAAGGTGTTTGAAGGGTGAGGCAGCCTCGAGCGAGGAGCCATCTAGTGTGGATAAAACAGGGAGGGAGGTGAGGTGGGCAAACTTCTGGTAGATACTAAAGGTCATAGACACAGTTTTTTTTCTTTTTGTTTTGACCCGTAGCTGGTTGGATAGGAACCACTGCAGGACATTGTGAAAGTCATGCTGGAGCAAGACTTCCAGAAAGCCACTTGATGGACCTGAGGCGTAGAGGACTGGGTCATCTGTATACACGTGAATACGTGAGTTGGCACAGGCAAAGGGGAGGTCACCGAGGAAGACAGAGAATAGGATTAATCTCAGGATGGAGCCCATGGGACTTAAGTCTGGATGGTGAGTGATGTGGAAAGGGTACCTCCTATCCCCCTACCCCCTTAGTGGCCATTTTGATGCCACTCTCAGGGAAGGGCCCACTGTCCTCCCTAGTGAAAACTGAGCAAACTTACACATTGAGGATGGCGGCCTTTTGTCTGTCTTCTATCATCCTACCCCCTCAGCTAGCCTCATGATTGCCCTACTTTTTTCCTAATGTATCTAAAGAACTGTTTTTCACCACTCTTGACCCCCTCTGCAATATACAGCTCTGTGTCTGCTTTTGCCTCCCTAACCATCCTTTTTGCCTCCCTATTTTTCAGTACATATTCTCCCAATTCTTCCTCCTTCTGCTTTTCCTTACAGTTGTAGAATGCATTTTTCTTGTCCCTCACCATCTCCTTGACCCTTGCTGAGAATCATGATGCTCTCTTGAACCTGTTATTTTTGGTTACTGTTCTCATATGTACCTTAGATGCCTCCACAATGGCCCCCATAATTACCCCACATCTCTCTTCCACCCTGCCTATGTTGTCCACCCCTACTAACTTGTCCCTGACCAGCTCTCTCATCCTACTAAAGTCCACGCTTCTAAAATCAAGGACTTCAGCTCTTCATTGTGGTTCACTGGATGCAAGGGCCAGTTAAAACCCAATGGAGATTCGGGAGCTATAATGAGATGCAGAGGAAAGAGGATAGGGAGGTGTAGCACGAGAAGGAAAGGGAGTCAGGGAATATAATGAGATGAAATATATCCCTGGTGCCCAGGACAGCCCCCTCTGTAGCCACTTCCCCACACTCATTGCATTTACTTTTCCAGTCCCCGCCAATTTCACACACATTGATCATCGTTTCAGCTTCCGTATGCCTGAGCTACCCCATAGAAATGCTTTACATAGTTCTGCTGGAGTCTGACATGCTAAGACATGTGGCCAGATTTGTGGGGGCCAGGAAGCATCTGTTCATACACCACTGCGTCATTAACATGCCAGTCCCACGCCTTTCCCTGTGCTTGTGCAACGCCCATTGGGATGATGCAGGGAAAGACTTGGGACTCCTTTGTGTCTAACACAATGGGATGCAAGGTAGAACAGTGGTGCAAAGTGGTGGTTTTGATCGCTTTATGCCACTTAACTGTAACTATGTAGCCCCAACTCTGTGAAAATAGGTGCTTTCACATCCATAAAGTGTGCTGTTCCTTGGGCATCAAAGAGTAAAATAAATTTGTGCTTTACAGTCTCAGAGAATGGGGACAGCACCTTCTCCACTTGGAGCATACTTCTCAACCCATAGTCACTGAAATGTGAGACACTACCACTCAAAATATGAGACACTGGGACATTGATCCTCTGAATGTCACATTATCAAACATGAAGATGCAAGCTGTGAATATTGTGAAAACTAATGCCATTACCTGTACAGGTTTAATTTTGCTTTAGAAACATGGATTGTTATGAAACTGCTGCTTTAAAGGCTAAGCTTACAGCACCTTCTCTGCATGGGCTGCACCTTTTCCATGTGGGACAGAGCTATACTCTGGTAAAATTAGGGGCCTCCCTTGTACTGATGGACACTTGAAAGGTATAGAGGAGTTATGAGCGATAAAATGAAGAGATGCCCAAAACAGCACAATAATACAATAAATGTGGGACATCTGAGAGAGGTATACTGTGTGTTCCCTGCCAGACAGGAGATTGGTCCTGGCACCTCAATGATCTGTGAGTGCCTCCTTGGCAGGGAGTTGCTATCTGAGATTCAGTACTAACAAGCAGTTACACAAGCTGCAGACTGGAACTCGGGGCCTTACACGCGTTTCCCGACTAAAACTGCGCACCGAAAAAGCACAGGGCTCCTTCCCTCTTCACTGCCAGATCTCAACTGAAAATCCAGCAGACAAAACTGGGTACTTCCTTTGAGTTCCTCCCAGTTTTTGGCTGGATTGGTTGTCACTCACAATAGACTGCCCCTGTTGGTCCAAAAAGGTGCCAAAGTCCAAACTACATCTCCCAGAGTCACTGCCCATACAATCCTTGTGGCTGGCTCAGATTACGAGTCCAAGTTCTAATTCGCCAAGGCACCATTTTAGAGCTACCTAACCCACACTGATTGGTCCAGTTCAGCAGTTCAAAACTAGAATGGAGAACTAGGCAAACACAATTCTGACTGCAAAGAAAGCAGGTTAGACAAACTGTATTTTCATTATTACTCTAAATGATTTCTGGCAAACAGTTACATCTTTCAGATAGGTTCCCTTTGCGCTCCTAGTGACTGCAAAAATGGAGTGAATTAGCAGCAGCTCAAGTGGTACTCAAGCAGAGAAGCACACAGTCCCCCCATACAAACTAATTATGTCTGCAAGCAGACAGCTCTTAAAGAGACAGTACCAGAGGCTCTAAAAACACTCACTGATAAATGGCTTAAACTCCAAACACCATTCAGGCTTGGAGCATTCAAGCAAGCTCCTGGAAGTCTTTTGGGAACCCCATTTGCAAGGGGGTTACATGTGTGTCTCCTCTTTTCCTTCTAAATCTTAATTGGGAAGAACTGTTTAGTCTTTCTGCAAACACATCTTCCTACTCCCTTTGTGCTATACTAGAAGGTAACTATTGCTCATTTATTTTTGTTTAAATTAATGTCAAACGCTATTTTACATGCAGTAATTACCACTTGTACTAGAAAGGCGCCTTTGCTCCACAAATTCACTATTCTTATTTTTCCCGGTCCACAATAAATCTGTTCTTTCTGCACCCCTGCCTGAGTCTTCAGGAAGAGAGAGAGAGAGAGATTACTAAAACAGATTATTAAACTGGAGTGTGTGTGTGGCGGGGGGGGGTTAAGGAACTGAAAAGTTTAGGGTTAGGTGGATGCGTCCGGCTGGGCAATCATAGCCCACAGCGAGTTTGATGTCTCCAACGAGGGACAGCAGCAGGAACTACAAACCTCGACACATAGCCTCCAACTCTCAGACCCACAGGAGCAGAGACAGCAGGAGGAGAAGGAGGAGGAGGGAACAGGGGGATGAGCAGGCATGAGAAGACACTTGCATTAGCTCGGAGCCAGCTGGTGTGTACAGTGAGTGCAGCAGTTTGGAAGCAGTTAGCCCACAGGCCATTGCATGCATCAGTGGTTCCTCATCACCCCCTTTCATGGTCCCTGTCTCTGCTCAGTAGTGGCTCTCCAAGGTGCAGCATGGTGGACAGGAATCGCAACCTGAATAGCCCCTTGACAGTGCTTTGAGCCTCAGCTACCAACCGGGGAAGCTAAGGGCCCCTATCCAATCTCACACTGACCAAGAGAGACTAAGAAGCGAGAGCCCCTCCCCATCCCACCTCCTCTCCCTGACTTCTAGACCCACAGCACTATCTCCCCTCACCCACCCAGTGAGCCTGGCACCACTTCCCAACTAAGATGGTGATTACATGGAACCTGTTCCTGCAATCATTCCTCCTAGCGCTGGTCTGAGCAGCCCCAAGGATCCACCCACAAGACTCCACCACCAACTGCGAACTCCACAAGAAAGTAAGTGGCACACATGCTTGCTCAACTTCAAACTTTGCCAGCCTTTCCAATCTGCCTCAGCATCTGTCTGTCCCCATTTCATCATGACTGTGAGATGGCAGAGCTGCCTACAAGTTGATTTTGTGACTGCTGATAATATTTTTTTGTGGAATAGGGTGATTGTCATTTTATAGAGTTCTGCTTGTAAACAACTTATAAGACTGGTGGTATTTATGTGTGAAGCTTATGATGTGCCCCCTGCACTCCTTAGGCACCTAGTAATCATCCTATATGTAAAGATACCTGTACAACTGTCACCACCATACAGTACTACTGCCAAAGGGGCTCCTCTTCTCACCTGAGCCAGTGAGGTTATATGTGAGAAGCCCCACCACGCTAAGTCAAATATTTCCCCCTAGTGCCCGATGCTTGTTGTGCTGTCTCTGAGAATTTAAAAATCTAGATTTAGTAGTTGCCGTATTGGTCCTTGCAAGAATAGATCCAGAAGCAAATGATTTGATACCTTTTAATGGACCAACATAGATGTAACAACAAGAACAAAAGTGCTCTAGCTTTCGGACCAACCAGTCCTTCTTCAGAAGCTCATGGCAGTTGTTTAGAAAATACAATACTTATAACAGCTAGATAATGCAGAGAAAAACAGAAAAAATTCCCCATTGGTTTAAAATACTCATTTAAAAAAAAAAAAACAGAAGATGATGTCAGAGAAGTTTAACAGTACAATACTGCCCTCAGTCCAAAAGAACCTTGGGTTCAGATGTGCTTGGTGTAACACACATACAAAGAATCCTACTGCACATAAATTTAATTGACATAAGATAACACTGCTGAAGCAGATAACTCCCAAATCAAGCCATGAGTGTCACAGTCAGTATAAGGATGTGATTACTGAAAGGCAACCCCTACCCAGCTTAAAGACAAACTAAGATAGTTATAGGGCTCATGAAATTACAATGTATGCATTAAAGACAAGAATTACCAGTAAAGTTGTCTAAAAAACATTAGTGCACACTGGTGTGATGTGTAAAACCTAGCTGGACATGTCACCCAACTGTATTCTCAAGCTAAATAAAAGGCCCAAGAAATTACAAAAACCTCAGGACTATATAAATGATAATTTAAATATAAATTGAAAATAGTAGTGTTAAACAAAAAACTCTAGTCGAGGAACTTCAAGGAATTAAGACCATGCAGCCTGATATGTACTGATGTCAATATATACTGAGAATGTAGCAACTTCATGTGCCACAAGTGTCTAGGGAATCTGAAAAAGAGATAAAAATGTAATTTATCTCCTCCTGTTCATACAAACAATACAACCTAACCCACCCACATCACAATAATGTGGGTGGGGAGACTCTATAACAAAGGAGATGTTGTCTCTCTCTCTCTCTCTCACCCCTCCTTTTTCTCTCTCTCCCACAGAGACACACACACACACACACACACACACATACACACACTCACTCTCTCTCTAGTGAACCCTATATTAACTTCAGTAACTGCAATTGTTCCCAAAGAATACAACTAATCTGTAGAAATCCTGAGTAAATTATTACAATATTAGCCTATATAAAAGATCTGTGCAGGACCCCAAGCAAATGAGATCACATATCCAATATGTACAAGTTACAAAATGATATATAACAGTTAAGATAACATTCCTGTATGTACACTACAGGCTGGGTAATCTGAATATGGTGCAATGGAATCAATTCTCCCCCCCACAGGCAAAGATAAAAAGTAAGGAGAAATTCTTTATATGGTGAAATAAAATAGTAACACATTATAACTCCATATAGCTAAATAGAGACTTACCTCAATGTGACAGCAAGCCCCACATCTGTTATATCCACATACCTCACAACACATACCCACACACATACATACACACACACGCATCCACATCACACTATGCTGAAGTCCTATAATATATCAGTTTGAAGAGAAAAGGTCTGGGTGTTAGTTTCTGTAGTGTCCCATAAAGCCAAGATCCAAGTTCATCCCATCTGCTACCATATTGAGATGTAAAATAAGTTTAATCTCAAAAGCTCGTCTCTGTTGTGTGTTTTGAAATTTCCTTTTAAGACCATTACTGACATATCTGAGACTGAGTGGTCAGGCTGGGAGAAGTGATGCCCCACTGGTTTTCAGTCTTCCTTGCTGTAATAGTATGTCTGTGTGAGTTCATCCTAGTGCTGGAGCTGTTGGCGTATCTCTCCTACATAACCTGTTTGTGGACATCTCTTGCACTGAATGAAATAAACAACATGTCATGACATGCATGTATAACTCCCATGCACCTGGAATTGTCTGTTTTGTGATGTAACCACACAGTCTGAGGTAGAAATGAGCCCTAGAGTCTTGCAGGCGTTGATTGCGGAGTCGGTGTGCCATTGTGTGACATGGTATTCTGTTCGGTGAAAGTTTGCTCCTAATAATTAGGCTGGATAAATTTGGTGGTTGTTTAAAAGATAGTAGGAGTTCCTTAAAAATACAATTAAGGTGTCATCCTCACTAAATGTTGGGTGGAGATCTTTAATAATCTTACGCAGACATTCAAGGTCTGGATGATATGTGACTACCAAGGTATTCTTTCTGTAGCTGTCTTTCTTTATATTGAAGTAGTTGTTGTCTTGGTACTTGCGTTGCCGTTCTGTTATCCTGTCAATTTCCCTGGAAGAGTGTCCCTGCTCCATAAAGGTGTTTTCAACATAGCCAAATGTGTATCTCTATCATCCTCATTTGAACAAATACGTTGACAACGAAGTGCTTGACTGTATATGACAGATTTTTTGTATGGTTTGGGTGGTTACTTTTCCTGTGCAGGTATCTCTGTCTGTCTGTTGGCTTCCTGTAAACACATGTATGTAGGTTCCATCCCTTAATGATGACTTAGTGTCCAGAAAGTTAACTTGTAGTGGTAAGTACTCAAGGTAAGCTTTATGGTAGGTGGAATTATTAAGTTTGTGATGAAAATCTTTGAGTGCATCTGTGCCTTCCGTCCAGATGATAAACAAATCATCAATGTAACGGAAATAAGCCAGTGGTTTGTGGGGATACTGCCTTAAAATCCTCCTCAAGTCAGCCATAAAGAGTTAGCATACTGTGGAGCCATTTTGGTGCCCATTGCTGTTCCCATAGTTTGAACATAATGTTTACCATTGAAGTTGAAGTTGTTATGTGTCAAAATGAATTCCATAAGTTCCCCACCACTCCAGGGTTGATGTTTGGTCAGGTCCTTTCTCATGTATGTTTTGAGGCATGCTGCAATACCATCTGTGTGTGGAATATTAGTGTGAGGGATGTTACATCCATTGTCACTAAAATGGTATCAGGTGGTAAAAATACTTATAACCAGAAAGTACACACAAAAGTCAAAGGAGTACCATTGCAGAGACTATGGGTCTCCCTGGATTTGCCAGGTTTATGTATTTGACAGCATAAACCTTTCTTAGCTATTTTCTTTATATTGAAGTAGTTGTTGTCTTGGTACTACGCCACCGCTCTGTTATCCTATCACCCCTGAAAGTGTCCTGTCCATAAAAGTTTTTCAACATAGCAAATGTGTATCTCTATCATCCTCACTTCAAGAACACGCTGACAACAGCGCTTGACTGTATAAACGTTTTTGTATGGTTTGGGTGATTTTCCGTGCAGGCATTCTGTTGTCTGTTGGCTTCTGTAATACATATGTAAGGTTCCATCTAACGATGACTGTGGTGTCAGAAAGTTAACCTTGGTGGTAGAGTACCGCTAAAAGCTTTATAGTAGGGTGAGATGATAAGTTTGTGATGAAAATCTTGAGTGCATTCAGCTTCCGTCAGATGATAAACAACCATCAAATGGCGGAAATAAGCCAGTGGTTTGTGGGGATACTGCCCAAAAGTCCACCATGAAGTCAGCCATAAGAGGATAGCATACTGTGGGCCATTTGGTGCCATTGACGTTCCATAGCTTGAACATAATGTTTGCCATTGAAGTTGAAGTTGTATGTGTCAAAATGATTCCATAAGTTCCCCACCACTCCAGGGTTGATGTTTTGGTCAGGTCCTTTCTCATGTATGTATTGTAAGGCATGCTGCAATGCCAACTCTGTGTGTGGAATAATTAGTGTAGAGGGATGTTACATCCATTGTCCCACTAAAATGGTATCAGGTGGTAAAAATCCTTATAACAGAAATTACACAAAAGTCAAGGTACCATCACAGAGATTATGAGTCTCCTGGATTGCTGGGTGGGTTTATATTTTAGGGCAGCATAAACCTGGCAATCCAGGGAGACCCACAGTCTCTTGGTAATGGTACTTTGACTGAGGATCAGGCCTGTAGAGACCATTTTGAAACCGCTGGTTATGGAAAGAGACAGTTATATCCAGGACACTCACGCACTTTTGCGTGTACTTTCTGGTTATAAGGATTTACCACCTGATACCATTTTAGTGACAATGGATGTAACATCCTCTACATTAATATTCCACACACAGATGGCATTGCAGCATGCCTTAAATACATACATGAGAAAGGACCTGACCAAAACATCAACCCTGGAGTGGTGGGGAACTTATGAATTCATTTTGACACATTACAACTCAACTTCAATGGTAAACATTATGTTCAAACTATGGAACAATAATGGGCACCAAAATGGCTCCACAGTATGCTAACCTCTTTATGGCTGACTTGGAGGAGGATTTTTAAGGCAGTATCCCCACAAACCACTGGCTTATTTCCGTTACATTGATGATTTGTTTATCATCTGACGGAAGGCACAGATGCACCAAAGATTTTCATCACAAACTTAATAATCTCCACTTACCATAAAGCTTACCTTGGAGTACTCTACCACCAAGGTTAACTTTCTGGACACCACAGTCATCATTAGGATGGAACCATACACATGTATTTACAGGAAGCCAACAGGACAGACAGAGATACCTGCACAGGAAAAGTAACCAACCCAAACCATACAAAAAAATCTGTCATATACAGTCAAGCACTTCGTTGTCAACGTATTTGTTCAAATGAGGATGATAGACATACACATTTGGCTATGTTGAAAAACACCTTTATGGAGCAGGGACACTCTTCCAGGAAATTGACAGGATAACAGAACAGGCAACGCAAGTACCAAGACAACAACTACTTCAATATAAAGAAAAGACAGCTACAGAAAGAATACCCTTGGTAGTCACATATCATCCAGACCTTGAACGCTCATGTAAGATTATTAAAGATCTCCACCCAATATTTAGTGAGGATGACACCCTTTAATTGTATTTTTAAGGAACTCCCACTACTATCTTTTAAACAACCACCAAATTTATCCAGCCTAATTATTAGGAACAAACTTTCACCGAAAAGAATACCATGTCACACAATGGCACACATCCTGCAATCAATGCCCCTGCAAGACTTGTGGGCTCATTTCTACCTCAGACTGTGTGGTTACATCACAAAACAGACAATTCAGGCATGGAGTTATACATGCATGTCACGACATGTTGTTTATTTCATTCAGTGCAAGAGATGTCCACAAACAGGTTATGTAGGAGAGACACGCCAACAGCTCCGCACTAGGATGAACTCACACAGACATACTATTACAGCAAGGAAGACTGAAAACCAGTGGGGCATCACTTCTCCCAGCCTGACCACTCAGTCTCAGATATGTCAGTAATGGTCTTAAAAGGAAATCTCAAAACACACAACAGAGACGAGCTTTTGAGATTAAACTTATTTTACATCTCAATATGGTAGCAGATGGATGAACTTGGATCTTAGCTTTATGGGACACTACAGAAACTAACATCCACAGACCTTTTCTTCTTCAAACTGACATATTATAGGACTTCAGCATGTGTGAGATGTGGATGCATGTGTGTATGTGATGTGTGGGATGTGTTGTGAGGTATGTGATATAACAGATGTGGGCTTGCTGTCACATTGAGGTAAGTCTCTATTTAGCTATATGGAGTTATAATGTGTTACTATTTTTATTTCACACACATAAAGAATTTCTCCTTACTTTTTATCTTTGCCTGTGGGGATTGATTCCATTGCACCATATTCAGATTACCCAGCCTGCTAGTGTACATACAGGAGTGTTATCTTATACTGTTATATATCATTTTTGTAACTCTGTACATATTGGGATGTGTGATCTCATTTGCTTGGGGGTCCTGCACAGATCTTTTTACATTAGGCTAATATTGTAGTAATTTACTCAGGATTTCATGACAAGTTGTATTCCTTTGGGGAACAATTGCAGTGACTGAAGTTAATATAGGCTCACTAGAGAGAGAGAGTGTGAGTGTGTGTGTGTGTGTGTGTGTGTGTGTGTGTGTGTGTGTGTGTGTGAGAGAGAGAGAGAGAGAGAGAGAAAAAAGGAGGAGGGAGAGAGACAACATCTCCTTTAAGCTATGTATCTCTCCCACCCACACTATTGTGATGTGGGGTGGGTTAGGTTGTATTGTTTGTAAGAACAGGAGGAGATAAATTACATTTTTATCTCCTTTTCAGATTCCCTAGACACTTGTGGTACATGAAGTTGCTACATTCTCAGTATATATTGACATCAGTACATATCAGGCTGCATGGTCTTAATTCCTTGAGGTTCCTCGACTAGAGTTTTTTGTTTAACACTAATATTATCAATTTATATTTAAATTATTATTTATATAGTCCTGAGGTTTTTGTAATTTCTTGGTCCTTTTATTTAGCTTGAGAATACAGCTGGGTGACATGTCCAGCTAGGTTTTACACATCACACAGTGTGCACTGATGTTTTTTAGACAACTTTACTGGTAATTCTTGTCTTTAATGCATACATTGTAATTTCATGAGCCCTATAACTATCTTAGTTTGTCTTTAAGCTAGGTGGGGGTTGCCTTTCAGTAATCATATCCTTATACTGACTGTGACACTCATGGCTTGATTTGGGAGTTATCTACTTCAGCAATGTTATCTTATGTCAATTAAATTTATGTGCAGTAGATTCTTTGTATGTGTGTTGCACTAGCAACATCTAAACCCAAGGTTCTTTTGGACTGAGGGCAGTATTGTATTGTTAAACTTCTCTGATGTCATCTTCTGTTTTTTTTTTTTTTTAAATGAGTATTTTTAAACCAATGGGGATTTTTTTCTGTTTTTCTCTGCATTATCTAGCTGTTATAAATATTGTATTTTCTAAACAACTGCCATGAGCTTCTGAAGAAGGACTGGTTGGTCCGAAAGCTAGAGCACTTTGTTCTTGTTGTTACATCTGAGAATTTAAGGAACTGATTGAATGCCACCCCAATGAGCCGATCTAGCCTCGGCTTTAGTTCTTCCTCCGGTGATCGTGTCTGCGGATTTCCTCCCCTCCCCTTGCCCTGTCTCCTTGGATTTGTGGTATTTGATCTTGCTGAGCTTATGTTTTCATTCTGACTTTTCCTGTGTCAGATCTCTCGCTGGTTTGCCCTGCTGGAATTTCAATCAGTTGTGTTGTTTTTTTTCCCTTGTTCTTCCCCACCCTTGTTGCCGTGATCATGTCGGTGATTGCGCTGGGTCCCAACTCCCATCCTTTTTGGTGCAGCTGTGGGTTGGGGGTTGATTTATCCACTGAACAGAATAAGCCTTGTAAACTAGGGATCTCTGTCACTGTCATCTTATTGCTTGCAATAGTTTTCATCTGTTGTAAACTTTTGATCTCAGCTTGCTTGCAGATTAACATTATTTTATTCCTGCTATGTGTATGATGGGGGGCAGGGTTAATGCAAGGTTAGCATCTACCAACGATTTTTGCCTGCGCATTGTATATGGGGGTGGGGGTGTCTAACGGGGAGATTTGATAAATGTTGACTTGTAGATTGCAGCTGATGAGGCTTGAATGCAGACAGTTGATGGGATGAGCATGAAAAAATTATGCTGTGTGGAGAGTTGCAGCTCAGCTGTTTGTTTTGCATCCCCTTCCATTTTCTGTTTACTTTTTCTGATCACCCCATCCCCTTGACATGACAATCTCTCTCACTCCCTTTCTCGTTCTGTCAGTAATCACAGGCAGCAGCCCCTGCTCTCTCCAAACACCACTCATTAATGCTTCATTTACTTTGGAAGTCTTCCTATTAACTCAAAGGTTTACTTTAACCACCAAATGTCCATAATAAGGGGCACATGTTAAAGAAACTGATGAAGCAGCACACCAGTGGCTGCAAAAAATTCTAAACTGATGAAGTAGCACACCGGTGGCTGCAACAATCAGGGTCCACCCGCCATTGCACCGTCAGCTTCAGACCCAACAGAGAGATGAATGCCTGACGCTGAAATGACGAGGCACCTCCTGATTACGATGGCCAAATTGTTTCAAGTTGGTGGCACTTCTGGAGAACTAGTGTCACCAGGACAGTGGGGCTGCATTGGTTACACAGCAGCAAGCCCACAAATGCAGTGGCAGCATTGGCCGCCACACTGCCACACCTCCACAACCCTCTTCTCTCCTAAGCTGCCACATAACGTTTCTTGCGCATGCACACAAGCAAACATAAAAATGTGATAGAAGACACACTGAGGATAATTTTTTTTAAAACAACAATGACTCTAAGAGACTATTTGTTACATAGTCAATTTAAAAGAAAAACAGAAATCAAGACCACATGGCTGCCCATAAAACCTGCAGGTGTATACAAATGTCATAGATGCAATGTCTGTCAATATATGAATGCAGTAAAGGAATTCATTCATACTAATACTAGCAAAACTATCCAGATCAAAGTATTTATAACTTGCACAACTACATTTGTAGTATATCTATTATGGTATAGCTGTAACTACTACTATGTAGATAAAACTGCCAAGATGCTTAAAGAAAGAATGCAAGAACATGTGCACTCGATAGTGAACAAACACATAGACACATCAGTGGGTAGACATTTTATCCAAGCACACAATTCAGATGTCAGGAGTCTGAGATTTAAGGGTTTGGAATGTGTGAAGCAACCCCTGAGGGGTGGGGGAGAGGCAGATAAAACTTAGTTTCCTGAACAAACTCAAAATGGCCTATCACAGAATTGCCTGATTTGCTATTAAGGCCCCAGCTCGCACCCATCACTGTGACATACTGAACAATTTGGGTTGGCCATCTTTCATGGACAGACATAACCTCCCAGTATATTGCGCCACCTTCAAGCTAATACACCTCCCACCTCCTCCAAGTATATCTAACCTATTAACCCTGAAATCCTTCCCACACACACTCAGGTCCTCACACCTCCCAATGCTGGGTCTGCCAAAGACTCACCTAGCTGTTGGAAGAAGATCCTTCTCCTTCACAACACCACAAAAATGGAATGACCTCCCACACTCACTACTGTCATACAAGACCATTACTCTCTTCATAAGACAATATAGGAAATATTTTACAAGCCTCCTGTCTGTAATGGGAACTGTACCTAATCTTCTCTAAACTTCTCCACCTGCTGCCTATACTCTCCTGGTGTGTGCAAACAGAAACAGCATTAAAACATCATTGCCAGAAAGAATAGCAGGCTTTTACTCCAGCGTTACCTGTTTTGTCTATGTGCCAGTGCTCCACTCTGCTACATTGCCATAACTCCTAAATCAGGACTGTGAGCCCGTGTTGTGAAGCCATCCCTGGTCACCAGAGCCAAAAACCAGGTGTAAATGGGAGGAGACCGACAGACGCAAGCAGAGAAGGAAGGGAAGAACACTATAAAAGACTCGCACTGCTTGCTCAGCAGCCACAGGTGTGTGCAAATGGAAATAGCATTAAAACAACAGTGCCAGAAAGAATAGTAGGCTTTTACTCCAATGTTACTTGTGTTGTCTATGTGCCAGTGTTCCACTCTGTTACACTGACATAACTCCTAAATCAGAACTGTGAGGCTGTGTTGTGAAGACATCCCAGTTACTGGAGTCAAAAGCCAGGTGTAAAGGGGGAGGAGACTGACAGACGCAAGCAGAGAAGGAGGGGCAGAACACTATAACAGACTTGCACTGCTTGCTTAGCAGCCACAGGTGCGTGCAAACAGAAACAGCATTAAAACATCAACACCAGAAAGAATAGCAGGCTTTTACTCCAACATTACCTGTTTTGTCTATGTGCCAGTGCTCCATTCTGCTACATTGCCATAACTCCTAAATCAAAACTGTGAGCCTGTGTTGTGAAGCCATCCCAGTTACTGGAGCTGAAAGCCAGGTGTAAAGGGGAGGAGACCGACAGACACAAGCAGAGAAGGAGGGGCAGCACACTATAAAAGACTCACGCTGCTTACTGTGCGAGTGCAGTAGCATGAGCGTGAGTGGCGCAGGTGCCACTCGGAAGAAAAATGCTGATTGAAGAAAACAAGGATAGAAACGTTAAACTGGTAGTATTATTTGGCACAGGACATTTGTGAGTTTAGTTTAAAAATTGCTAATTTAAAACATTTTAGTAACAAATGAAATTGGCCCCATAGTGGGAGTATCACTTGTTCCTTAAGTGAGTTGTTCATTTTTAAATAAGTGTACATTTATTTATTTTAATCTCATTACCTTGGGGAATGCTTTTTTAATATGTTAAGGATTGTAGTAGTACTGATTGTTATTACTCAGACATGTCTTCCAGCCCAAACAAATGTCCCCACTGGAGAGACGAGTGTTTATCAGAATACAGGGCTGGGTGGGTTAAATCATTATGAGATAAAGGGATGTTTTAAATGCAGAAACCATTTCAATTTGATTCAAATTGAATTACAGAAAGTTTCTTTTAAATTTAGTTCTTACAAAAATTTGGTTACTCAAAATGTGCCCTGGTTGTCTCTGGTTCTCTGCGGAGATATAGAATTAAATCCAGGCCCAGAGGGGGGGGATCCATTAAAGTGATTCATAATAATACAAGAAGCTTAATAAAGAAAATGGACCTCTTCAGAACCTGGGTTATTTCAGAATCCCCTGATGTTATAGTTTTAGCAGAAACATGGCTCCATTAAGGAATAAACCAGGAGGAAATTGAGCTGGAAGATTATTATCATTATAGGCATAAAAAGAGACTATGAGAGGGTGGAATTTTAATGTATATTAAATATTCATTGGGACACTCTAGGATTTTATATTCAAATAAGGTTGATGGAATTGAATGTTTGTTAGTAGATTTAGAAACGTTAAACTTTGTCATAGGAGCTGTATATTCACCACCAAAAGTGAAAGTGATTTATTTTGATAGTTTCTGTCATGATTTAACTGAATATGTGGGATGGAGGATGTCAGTTCTTATTGGTAATTTCAATGCTGCAAGGGGAGGACCAAGAGGTCAGAAATTAGGTAGCTCCATGCAAAGTTTACATATGACTCAGAGCATAGACTCTCCTACCAGAAAGGGAACATTAAACAGCCAGTGAATATATCGGATTTGTTTTTTGTTTCCTCAGATTTAGAAGTAATAGAAAAAAGTGTCCAATGCCCTAATCTAGGAGATTACAATGTCATACAATGTAGCATAACTACATAGCAAGCACATAGACCATTGCCTAAGAAATATGTTTACAGGAGGTGTTATACAAACTTCAATAAGCTGTCATTTAGAAATGTTCTGAGAAAGATGCCTTGGCATAGAGTTTTTCTCATACCTGACCTGAATATGGCAGTGAAAGAATTTAGGGTTATGTTTCTGGAGGCATGTGATAAGTTTTCCCCAAGAAAAAAAGTTAGTCGCAAAAAAAAAAATCTACCTTGGGTGGGATCTAAAATTAGTAAATTAATTAGAAAAAAAAATCAGTTATGGAAGAAGGCCAATAAAACCATAGACCCTGAGTTGTGGACCAGATTTAAGCAAGCTAGAAATAAAGTAAGCTCTGAAATTAGAAATTCAAAGGCATTTCATTATAAACAAAAAATCAAAGAGACAACAGACCCTAAAGATTACTGGCACAGTCCTTGTTGCTGATGGTAGCTGCCCGGAAGAGGTAGAAGGAAAACTACAAACTGATTTTTTAGTGTAGCAGAAGTGCTTTATGTCTTTGGGTTTGATCGTAAATAACAAAAAAAAACACAAACTATGTTATTTGGTTCATTACAATCAATAAAAACTAATGACAAAATGGGATATAAACTTAGGGTAAAAACAAAAGAAGGGGTCATACTAACTCAAACTACTGTGTACAAATACTTCGGGGTTTATTTTGATCAACATATTAAGGAATTGACAAGGAAAACTAATGCATGGATTGGGGCAGTTAGACGGATCTCAAAATGTACAACAAAGCATGTTCACACTTTAGTGGTGAACCGATTGATACTCCCAGTCATTGATTATGGGAGCCATATATTAGGCCATGCTCATAAACAGCAACTAAAAAAGCTTGGCCTGATTTATAATACAGACCAAGAAAGAGCTCTGCACTCCACTGCAAAATGACCACAAAAAAATGCTGGATATGCAATTTAAAAATCTATTTTATTTTCTATGCTATGGCATCAACATAGCAAGGTATAACAGCATTTTAACAGTCATAATAAATAATGACCACTCTCCAGTGTCCAAAAAAACACTCCCCTGTGCTTCAACCAACTGATCAGTCTTCATAATCCTCTTTAAATAGCCACAAAATTAATCATCACTTAGGGAAACCCCGATCACGTAAATTTTTTATATAACAAATACTGACAAGTGGTGGTGAAGGGATTCAGACTTACTTGCATCCATTTGATCATCACCTGCTAATTTTCTTTGTTAAATTAACATTAATACAACTGATTCTTAAACCAATATAATAATGTGTAACTTATAATAATTTTATTAACTCGTACAAACAAATTAGCATTGACTAATTTAAAACTAAACACAGATCAAGATGTAAAAAGAGTTAAAGATATAAAAAACAGGAAAAGACAAGGGGACAAGGGAAAGTTTGAAATAAACCAAGCTAATGAGCTTTCAACCTCATGGTTTACAGTCTGAAATCCCTATAAATAAAGGATACTCAAACTGTGCAATATATTTACTTTCAAATCTATATTTAATTCTTAACCACAAAACATTTAAATATCCAGATTAACGCCATTCAAGTACACCATGAATCCCCTACAGAAATAAACCCCAATATATCCCTACAAAATATCTCTAACTATAGTCACATTAAGTGGCTCTGGTGGGATTCAAGCCTAACTTTTAAACATTGTCAAAATTCAAATTTCTATTCACATCTTGATCTGTGAGTACTTATATGATCTAATACAGTGATAATAACTACTTAAACTGATAATCAGCAAAAAAGGAAAATCATCAAAAATTCTAAAGACATCTAAATACACTAAATGCTAATTATTATATATCCATGACAGTATTTACCATCTATACTATTTAATTTTAACTTCATTAGCATTTAGACTGTACAAAAAAACAAATTTGTAGGTTCACCGCTGAATATAGCTTTGTTAGCATTATACATATTTGAATCAACATTTTATTTCCAATTATATGAAGGAAGCTTGAACGGTAAATAGGCAGTGGCAGTGATCACACCCTTGGTCCTTCTTCTTCATTTTCAGATGGATCCACCAGTCCTTGTTCTCATATATGGACTATTATGATGTAAGAAAAAGAGGGAAGAAAGTTGATTTTGTTTTGGAACTATAAAGTAATAAGACAAAGCAAGTTAGTACTTTAAAGAGTCATAAACAGCAACAATCAAGTTATATATAATTTTATTTAGAATCTCCACTTTTTACTTCTCTTAAGGAAGGGTTTAAGATCCCATTCCATATTTAAACCCTTCAGCTGCAAACTTTGTAAAGTGAAGATCCAACAGCTCTCTTTTTGAAGCAGTAAGTTCAGTCTATCCCCACCCTGCAGGCTACATTTAACTTGTTCCAGAGACATAAATTTGGCTCCCTCAGTGCTGCTGTCATGACTTTCAGTAAAATGTCTAACAACAGGTTTGTGGACCATATCCACTCTAATATCATGGAAGTGTTCCTGTATTCTTTGCTTAACCGGACTGATAGTTCTCCCTATATATAGTAAATTGTACAGGCACCATAATGCATATACAACACAGGTGCTACTGCAATTTAAAAAAAGATCTAATATCCACCTTATAGTCAGATCCATCTAGTTCAAAAGTTTTACCTTGATTACAGTGACCACAAATGTTACAGCTATCAAATTTATGCATGCCAGCCAGTAACCGCGGTAGACAATGACCACTTACATGTTTTTCTGACTGAAATCTGCTATGCACTAACTTATCCTTGAGACTGTCTGCTTTGGAAAATGTAATTCTTGGTTTTAACCCTAGTTCTTTTGCCAGTAAAGGATCATTCATTAATATCGGCCAGTATTTCATAACCACTGCTCCAGTCTGTCCTGATTTATCGTTATATTGAGTGATAACATTTACTGGAAGGGGATCGGGAGAGACTTGTGATGTTGAACCATTTTCTAAATCCTGACTGTTGGAAGTTGGTTCCCTCTGTAATGAAGTCTTTTTAAATGTTTTTTTATTAGATGTTTTTTGGGGATTAGCAATGAATTTTTCTCAATGTTACGTGCTTTAGCAAGTGCTTGAGTTAAAACTGATTTATTGTACCCTCTTGCTTAAAATCTATTCAGCATTTCAGCAGCCTGAGATTAAAAATCCACATTTTTTGAACAGTTCCTGCGTAATCTCAGACACTGTCCAAACGGAATCGATCTAACCAACGATGCTGGGTGGGAACTATCTGCTCTCAAAATGCTGTTAGTTGCAGTTGACTTCCTGAAATTTTTTGTTTGTACCACATTTTCATTATCAACAAAAAAGGTTAGATCTAAGATGTCAATCTGAGAATGATTGAAGCTATGAGTAAATCTTAAATTTACAGTCTTGCAGTTATTCAGCCAGTCCACAAACATGCCAATCTCCTCCTGGGTGACCTTCCATACACACAATACATCATCTACATATCTATTCCAACATACTATTTTGTCAAAATATGGATTTTGTGTTCTTGAAAGTATGGAATTATGTTCCTACGCACCCAGGCAGAGATTGGCATATGTTGGAGCCATTGCTGCCCCCATAGCAGACCCTTGTAACTGCAAATAATATTCTCCATTAAACTCAAAAAAGTATGCTTTAACACAAAATCCAATGCATGCAATGGAAAGTCCACTGGTATTTCATCTGTCCTGGGATTCTGTCTCAAATGCTGTTCACATGCTCTAATCCCATCAGTATGTAATATGCTGGTGTATGGTGACTCAACATCTATACTTAACCAACAATAATCTTGATCCCAAACAAAACCATTGTATTTCTCTAAAATATGCATAGTGTCCCTCAAATATGATTCAACATCAGATAGACAATATTGTAGAAAGAAATCAATAAACTGATTTAAATGATCAGTCAATAAGTCCACCCCCAAGATGATAGGATGCCCTGTTTTTTTTTCCTGATTTATAATAGACTGGTAAGGGTCACACTAAAGTGTGCATACAAAACTCATCATTGTACAATGTATATGTTAGGATAGAACCTGCTTGACCTAAGAAGGAAAGGTATATGGAATGTCCACCTGTGGGGAATATTTAAAAACAATATATTACATGGCCTAATAAGGAGAGTGCAAAGACCAAAACATGGTCTAAATTTAAGGAATTAAGGGGAAAGGGACCTAATATTGCCTAAGATTATAAATAATTTCAGCAAATTAACTTTCCGATATAAAGCAGCCTATAGTTGGAATGCACTTCCACAACATCTTAGAAGTTTGGAAATGTCACAAATCTCTTTTAAAACTGCAATGCAGCAGGAATTAATCTGTCGTTGTGAGTGTAACAGGCGAATGAATGTAATAGTATCTACTAGTACTGCTTTAATGTTACATTGTAAGTATATTATGTCCTATCTGTCTACTGTATATGTATTGTCTATGTAGCTGCCTATGTATTTATATTTTTGTAACAAACAGATACACCTTGTGAAAAAGGTATTAATACCCCTAACAGTGTAAACACTGTATAGATAACATTTACTACTACTGCATTTACTACATGATCAATGTCTAGGGCTATGAGTCTGTACACAGCCAATTGTCTATACTCTGCACCTATGTACTAATTGACTCTACTACGATCATATTGTATGCTTGTATCAACCTTACAGTTTGTTCACCTATGTTGCAATTGGCATCTGCAATTTGTACTGTCTCCCAATGATTGGGATGGCTAGTTTAGTCCATGAATGTATGTAACTGTCCAATGATATTTGTACATAATTATCTGTATCTGTACTGTTTTCTTATGCTTGGAACATTTGGTTCCATGGGTCGCCCCTGAAAAAGGGACTTGACTGTCTCAGAGGGCCAACCCAGTCATCAAAATTTAAATAAAATAAATAAATATTAGAACTTTAGCTTGGAAACAGTTAAACCAAAAGGTCTGAATGACTGTTGGGACATTGAACCCTATTTAAAATCTAAAAAATATTGAAAAGTGTTCCTGATGTTGCAAATACTGACTGGTTTGGAAAAGATATGCTTGTGACCTTATAACCTCTTCCCAAACCAGCCACCACCCCCATACCCTTGACTTTACACGTAGTACTCTACATATACTATGCAATACATTAGTATTAATTAAGTTTAAATTGTGTTAGTAGAATATAATGTGTATTTTCCTGTGTTTCTCTCTTTTTTCCCTACTTTCTCTTCAAAGGTTGCCATGGAATGACATGTGTCACAGCATGGAGAGAAATGGAGTGCCATTTGGTCCAACTTGGTAACCATCTGGAAACACACCCACCTCCCTCCCAACACACTCTAGCATTCATTTCTTTCCCTCAAATAAGGTTTTTGAAATTAGCTTTTTGTAATGATATGCCTTTTTGTATTATTAAATATTGATGAGCACCTATCTGGGTTGAGAAATGTGTATATATATATTGTTTTGTATAATTCAATAAGCTGCAATAGAGAGTAAAATAGTTTGATGTTTTGAGGTTTAGATATGTTGTTTTTGACTAACAGTTGTGAGGTTTACATAATTGATACCACCCTTTTCATTATTTAATTGTATTGATTAGGTTTTGTAATTTGTTTTACTTTAATCAAGAAATTCCACTGGTTGTATGAGGTATTAAGACACTATGGGGCCGATTCTAGAAATATTATGCATGGCAAAAAGTGACTTGCACCAATGAGCATAATGCAAGTAGCACTTTGCACCATGAGTTGCAACATTTGGGATTCTGCAAAGCAGCCTGCAACTTGTCGTAGGCTGCTTGTGCCAAACTGGAGTAACACCAAAACCCCTCTGTGACATGGCACAAGGGGGTTTATGGGAGCAGCTGCACCCTATTCTGTAAGGGCAGCTGCAAAGTCCCTGATTTTGGTATTCTACAGCAACCCCCGGAGGACATCCATCAAAGTACATTTACATCAGCTATTAGCTGGTATAAGTGTGTTGTACCATCCACCAGGGGTTGCGCCACTTTGCCACAAGTAAACCCTACAGCCCCATCACAATCACACAGAACCCCCCCTGTAAGTCTCAGTCCCGAAATGGTGCCTGTATAGAGCATCCCTGTGGGCTACCTGCCCCCTACAAGTCCAGATCCTTGATTCAGCACTGATCCCTGATTGTCAATTAAACATGCCTGTGCAGGCTACTGGCCCCTCTACAAGCCCCAACCACCAATATTCCCAACATTCAAGCCCTTGTGGGCTAGTGCCCCTCCCCAAACACCGATCCACGATCCCCGAAAAATGTCCTTTACAGTCTGTCTTGTAAATTTATTTTCACCACAGTACCCATAACCTTTGTGGTCTAGTGCCCCCACCCAGCAGTGCCAGATCACCCAACTCCCCCCAACTCATACCCAGTGGTGACTGGCACAGCTCAGCTCTCACCATCACCACCACGGTCAGCTGCCGATTGAGTTGTGTAGGAGCACATACTAAATAGTATGCACTCGGTGAATGACTGCCATTCACTGAGCATGTACTATTTACAGTATGTACTCCTACAGAGCTCAGTCAGTGGCTGCCATGGTGGCGAGAGGTGGGCTGTGCCAGTCACCACTGGGTATGGGTCGGGGGAGCGGGATGGTTGGGCACTGCTGGGTGGGGGAAGCCACTAGGCCACCTGGGCTATAGGTACTGCAGGAAAAATAAATTTACAAGACAGACCATAAAGGACATTTTTTTAAGGGATCATGGATTTTTTTTGGGGGGGCGCTAGCCTACAAGGGCTTGAATATATGGAATATCGGGGGTTGGGGCTTGTAGGTAGGGGGGCAAGTAGCCCACATGGGAATGTTTAATTGACAGTCAGGATTTGGGGCTGACTCAGGGATTAGGGCTTGTGGGGGACCGGTAGTCCACAGTGGCTTTTTTGTACTGGCACCATTCAGGATTCAGGGTTGGGGGGCACTTGCGCTATGCACTGTCACTACCGTGGGCTTGTGACAACCCATCTAGGTACACTCTCCATTTGGCTTACCTTTCAGGTTGGCATAAGTCATGGGACTTACCCGCAGGGACCTGCCCATTACAGAACTGGATGCAGGGTCCTTGGCACAACTGCACCCCTCGTATGTCACAACTTATGACATGAATAGGGGTGCTTCTAGAATCAGACTCTGTGTCTTTAAGAGTTTTCACAAATGAACCTCCAGGTCCAAATAAAAAAAAAGTGATAACATCAGGGCTATTTGCCCGATAAAATGCAAGTGTGTGTATTCTATGGCCACACCTCCTGAGGATGGCATTCAGCCAAAGCACTGGGGCAGTGCATTGTGGTGAACTTACTTTTTGTGGATTAAAATTCTTGAACATAACAAACAACTTAAAGTTTTATTTTCCTGATATTGCTTTGGGGTTGGAGTGCCAGCACTACTGAACTGGTACAGTGGATAGACATGACTGAAAAAAGACTCCTTGCTGTCCCAATGATGGCTCATAAAGCCTGAACAGGCTATATCCCATGCCACTGAACATGAAACAGAACCACTCTCCAAAAGCTACATTTTCAATTAAATCAATTTATTTGTGCTCTGCAAATAGTATGCACTAGTTAAAGGCAACTCCAGCGAGAAGCCCCAGTGCTTCTATCATGTAGATCTTTGTCAGGGGGCTGTGATTACAGTGCAGGGTATGTTGATATCTGATTTAAGGGCATACCCCTATCTGATTACAGGGTATATCCCCGGTAGACAGCATGGAGGGAAACAATAATACATTAAAAACATGTTTTGATTTCTTAAAATGAAAAGAAAGAGCCAGTCCCATAGCACTACAGTACTGTCCATCACTACTGCTAAGCTGCTAATTACCGCAGTGAACCAAGTTTCCAAAAGGATGCTGGTCGCTTGGGGAGGGGGGCAGCAAGGTGAAGGAGGATTGAGCATTTTAGTGATGGCTTTCTTCTCAGGAAGTGGGGGCACAATCAGAGTCCCCCTCTGGGACTTTCACCTAGCATGGTGGAAAGAAACAGGGAGACATAAACTGCCCCCCACCCAACTGAAGAGGGCAGCAGAGAGAGACCAAAGGGAAAGAAATCCCCAAGGATACCCAACAAAAAGGAAACAAAATGGTAGAAGTGAAGAAAGATGGGACCAAGAACAGAGGTGGGAAGGAAAGATGGCAAAGGGGGACAAGGGATGATGGCAAATAGGGTGGTAGCACATTCTGGAAGGCAATGTATGCAAATGTTCAAAGTCAGAGAAACAAAATCTCAGACCTAGAGGCCATCATGGTAGAGGCTGATCTGGACATTGTCACCATTACTGAGTCATGGTGCTATGAGAACCATGACTGGGATATAGCCATCAGGATGCACTCTGCTCAGAAAGGATTCAGAAAGGACAGGGTTGGAAAAAAGGGGGTAGGGGGAGTGAGTCTTTATTTGAGGGATAGCATAAAAGCTACAGAGATACAGGGAAATCAGGAAGGGGTGGAGGTACTATGGGTCACCCTTGAAACAGGGCAGGGAGCCGCTGTTCACACTGGTGTGATCTACAGACCTCTAACATGGGGGGAGTTGGATAAGGTTCTAGTGGAAGCCATCCAAAAGATGGCAAACAAGGGAGCATTGTTGCTGGTGGGGGACTTCAATCTGCTGGATATAGATGCAGCTTCAGCTAGGAGCAGGGACTCCTGGACTCCCTGCAAGGCAACTAGTAAAAGAGCCCACTCATGGGGGAGGGGCAGTACTGGACCTTGTACTCACCAATGGGGGCAGTGTTGCAGATGTTACAGTGCGTGGCCACCTGGGGACCAGTGATCACTGTACAGTGTGGTTTAATGTAAATACTGTGGCAGGAGTGACCCACACAAAGGCAAGGGTCCTGGACTTCAGGAGAGCTGATTTTAAAAAGATGGAGGAATGCCTTAGGGTGCCATGGAAGGGGGGCATGGGGAAATGGAGGAATAGTAGGCAAATCTAAAAGGAGGGATAGAGAAGTCTGCAATCCTCTATGTTAGACAAGCAAGCAAGAGTAGGAGGAAAAAGAGACCACTATGGTTCTCAAAAGAGGTGGCTGGGAAGGTAAGGGCAAACTGGTTAGCATTCAGGAGGTATAAGAGGACACACAGAGAGGAAGATAGGCAGATGTGTCAGGAGAAACAGAGGGAGGCAGGGAAAGCAATTAGGAGTGCAAAGGCCCAGATGGAGGAAAAAATAGCCTAAGCAGTGCAGAAAGGGAACAAGGTATTTTTCAAGTATATAAGCAAAAGGAGAAGGACCAGGGGAAGGATAGTAAGGCTTAGGAATGAAGAAGGGGAAGGTGTGGAGGGGGGCAAGAAAAAAAATGGACATCTTGAACAAATACTGTTTGTTCAGTGTTCACAAAGAAAGGGGAAGGTGAGGGACCACAGATAAGGACCAGGAGCACTAAAGGAAATTAGGCAGGCACTAGTCAATTTACAGAGGAAGGTGTTCTAAGGGAAATTGCAAATCTGAAAGTGGATAAGGCAGATGGGGTGCATCCTGGGATATTGAGGGAACTCAGGGAGGTGCTGGCTGCACCTCTGACAGCTCTGTTCAACCACTCACTGGAAATGGGAGTGGTTCTGGAGGACTGGATGAGGGAAGATATAGTCCCACTTCAAAAAAGTGGAAGCAAAGAGGAGGCTGGCAACTATAGTCCAGTCAGTCTGACTTTGGTGGTGAGAAAAGTAATGGAATCACTACTGAAGGAGTAGGTTGTAGAATATCTGATATTCAGTGGCCTTCAGGATCCGAGGCAGCATGGATTGACTGGGGTGAGATCATGTCAAATGAATCTGATAGATTTCATTGACTGGGTAACCAGGGAATTTGATCTGAGTGGACCGGTGGATGTGGCCTACCTAGATTTCAGTAAGGCATTCAACACTGTTCCACTTAGGAAACTCATAAACAAGCTGGGAAGCCTAGGAGTGTTGGGGGACAAGAGACAGAGGGTGGTGGCATTATGGAGTTCACTCTGAGGAAGGGAGGGTAACAAATGGGGTACCACAGGAATCAGTACTGGGATCAGTCCTCTTTAATGTCTTTATTAGTGACATTGCAGAGGGGCTAGAAGGGAAGATATGCATCTTTGCAGATGACACTAAAATCTGTAATAGTGTAGACACTCTGGGTGGTGGAAAAAATAAATAATGATGTAGGAAAGTTGGAGGAGTGGTCAAGGATGTGGCAGCTGGGTTTCAATACTAAAAAATGCAGGTGTAGGAGAGGGGGTACAGGCAAAGTGGGGAAGCATTAAGGATGCAATACCTGAAGCAACATCCAATTGTGTTAGGGAGAAAAGCAAGAGCAAAAGAAGGAGGAAACCACTTTGGCTCTCAAAAACAGTTGCAGAAAAGATCAGAGCCAAAAGGTTGACCTTAAGGAAATATAAGGGAACACAGCAGGACGAAGATAGGGAGGCATACTAAACTTCCCTAAGGGAAGCAGGAAAGGCAGAAAGGCAAGCAAAGGACCAAACCAAGGAAACATTAGCACGAACAGTAAAAGAAGGGGACAAGACTTTCTATAGCTACTTTAGTGAAAGAAGAAAGTCCAGAGGGAGTATTGCTAAGATCAAAGGGCATAAGGGGGAGTATGTGGAGGAGGACCAAGAAAAAGCATCTATCCTAAATAGATACTTCTGCTCAGTATTTACTGAGAAGAAGGTAGGGCAGTGCCCACAGCTCAGCACCATGGATACAGGGGGAGGGAGGAGAGTACAAGTCCCTTCACAAAGAAAAGGTCATACAAGAGCTGGCTAAGTTCAGGGTGGACAAGGGAATGGGACCTGGTGGCATACTTCCCAGGGTACTAAAGGAGCTAAGGGTGGAACTAGCAGAGCTATTATCAGAACTGTTTAGTGAGTCTCTGGGCACAGGAGAGGTCCCAGAAGACTGGAGAAGGGCTGATGTGATCCCGCTCCACAAGAGTGGCAACAGAGAGGAGGCAGGGAACCACAGACCAGTCAGTCTTACCTCAGTAGTGGGCAAGATTATGGAGGCCCTCCTTAAGGATAGTGCAACACCTGGAATCCAAAGGAGCACAGGATCCAAGACAGCATGGATTTACAACAGGAAGGTCCTGCCAAACTAATCTCATATATTAATTTGACTGGATAACCAGAGTGGAGGACCAAAGGGGTGCAGTTGATGTCGCCTACCTTGACTTCAGCAAAGCTTTTAATACTGTTCCACATAGAAGATTGATTACTAAGCTGAGTAGGCTTTTGGTGGGTCTGAGGTTGGTCAACTGGGTGGCAAACTGGTTGGCGGGCAGAAAACAGAGAGTGGTGGTAAATGGTATACAGTCAGAAGAGATGTAAGTCACAAGTGGGGTACCTCAGGGATCAGTCCTGGGGCCAGTCCTCTTCAATATCTTCATCCATAACATTGCAGATGGATTGGAGGGTCAGGTTTGTCTGTTTGCAGATGACACCAAGATCTGTAACAGAGTAGATGATCCAGATTGGGGGGGGCAGAATGAGAAGAGATCTGGATAAACTGGCAAAATGGTCAGAAGAGTGGCAACTGGAGTTTAATGCAAAGAAGTGCAAGATCATGCACATAGGGAAGAGAAACCCTGAAGCTACCTAAAGGTTGAGAGGGGAGTTGCTAGCAATCACAAGGGAAGAAATAGACTTGGGCATCATCATTACAGATGACCTGAAATCATCCAAGGAAACCACTAAAGCAGTAGGTAAGGCTAGAGGGAAGTTGGGGTGCATTGGAAGGGGTATCACAAGTCGTAAGATGGAGGTAATAATCCCTCTTTACAAGACACTGGTTAGGCCCCATCTGGAGTACTGCATGCAGTACTGGAGGCCGATTCTTCACAAGGACATTAACAGAATGGATACAGTCCAGAGAAGGGCAACCAAAATGGTGCAGGGACTGCATCAGAAAACATATGAGGACCGATTAAAGGAGTTCAGTATGCATACCCTAGAGCAAAGGAGGGAGAGAGGTGATATGATCAAAACATTCAAACATCTTAAGGGCATTAACAAGGTGAAAGAGTCTAACATGTTTCAATATAAGAAAAATAGCAGGAAAAGAGGACACAGCATGAGATTAGAGGGAGTTCTTTTTCACAGAAAGGGTGATGGATGCATGGAATGGTCACAAAGCACATCTTCTTGACCTGGAAGGACACTACTTCTTTATTCAGCTGTGAGCTGTGTGAGAAATTCTATATTGCACTTGATATCTGCAACAACATGCACTTTTGCTTAATTCTGTGGGAGGTGAAACTAACTACCCTTGGTAATTGCTTTTTATTCACATATTTATTTAGTGTTTAACCAAGAAGGGCTTGCAAACTCTGTTTATCTTGTGAGTAACTTCAGAAGGATTTAAATACGGCATTTGGGTAGACCCTTGGAGGTAGCTAGATTGTCTACTGGGATTTTCTGACAGTTAAACTATTTTTAAATAAATTACAGGTGGCTGAGGAGTTGAAAAAGGAGCTTGCAAACTCTGCTTATCTTGGAAGTAACTTCACAAGTGTTTGAATACTGCATTTTGGTTGTCAGAACAGCTAATATTCTTCAAGTGAATCTATCTCTGGCTGGAAGCTGCAATACTGAACATAGGATTTGCAAGAAAGCGAGTTGTGCTCACAACAGAGGGATGTGAACCTTACAATTGTCTTCGGTTTGTAGCAGATATTCTGCAGGTGGAGGCTACTTCTAACTGAAAGGTGAAATAAGGAACTTTGAATTATCAGGAAAAGACAGTCTTTCAAGCAACAGAGGGAAGTGGATCTAGCTTTACGTTTGTTACAATTCTTAAGATTTTCAGTGCAGGAAGAGTTTAAAGCACAGCTGACTTATTTTGGGGCTGACTGCTTTCAGAGCACAAACCACCAGACTGTTTTGGGGCTGGGAGGTTTATCTGTGTCTGACTTGGATGTCTGGATTTTCTCTGTTTGATTACAGGTATTTTCTCTGTCAAATTGTTGTGTAGGGGCATCTTGCTGACAGGAAGGCACTCATCATGGCGGTGGGTCAGAGCTCTTAGCTGATTGTTTTGTGAGGGCACAGTTTAGATAAGGGAAGGAATCAAAGCAACAGAACAAAAGGGAAAACAGGGAGGAGGAGAAGTAGCACTGTGGGTAAATTTGGAGACAGGCAATGGCACCACAATCCGCACAGGGGTTGTATACAGACCCCCTTCTCAGGGGGAGGAAATGGACAAGGAAATGATAGAAAGAATACTTAGAATGGCAGAAAAAGGGGAGATATTGCTGATGGGTGATCTGAATATGCCATATGTTAACTGGAGTGCAGTTGCAGCAGCCACTTCGAAGAGTGGGGTTATTCTAGATGCCCTACAGGGGGCATGCCTTAGACAACTAGTATTGGAGCCCACTCAAGAGGGAGCAATCTTAGACCTGGTTCTCTCAAATGGAGATGAAGAGGATCACAGATGTAAGTGGGTAGCCATCTGAGGAACTAGCGACCATCGAACAGTATGGTTCACAATAAACACAGCAATAGAGTCAAGCCATACAAAGGCAAAAGTACTGGACTTTAGGAGGGCTGACTTTGCCAATGAGTGTGAGTGCCTAAGGAATGCACTAACAAATGGGCAGGAAGGAGGGGTGGAAGAACAATGGGGAATAATAAAACTGCCATCACAAAGGTAACAAGCCTTTGTGTGAAGCAAATAAACAAAACAAAACAATGTAAAACCACTATGGTTCTCAAAGGAAGTGGCAGTGAAGGTTCAAAGAAAAAAGAAAGCATTCAGGAAGTATAAGGAATCACAGAAGGAGCAGGACAGAGAACTGTATCAGTTAAAGCAAAAGGAAGCTGGGAAGGCAGTCAGAACAGCAAAGGCCCAAACCGAGGAAAAGATAGCCAACTCAGTTAGAAGGGGATAAAACCTTTTATAGGTACATCAGGGAGCGAAGGAAGACCAAGGGAGGGATAGTGAGGCTTAATAAAGGGCAGGAGGGTGGGCAGAGGGTGACTGTGAAAAGGCAGAGATACTAAACAAATATTTTGCTCAGTATTTACAAAGGAAGGGGAGGTACCTAAAACAAACAGTAGAAACACTCTGGATACAGAAGTTGATACCAGTCCATTTACAGAAGAAAGGGTTCTGAAGAACTCTTAAAACTGAAGGTGGACAAAGCAATGGGGCCTGATGGGATTCATCCCAGAATTCTAAAAGAACTAAGGGGTAGAACTAGTGACACCACTGACTACCCTCTTTAACAAATCATGGGAGGATAGGGTGGTACCCGAGGACTGGAGGAGGGCAGATGTGATTCCCCTTGACAAAAGTGGGAGCAAGGCAGAAGCAGGAAACTACAGACCTGTTAGTTTAACCTCAGTGGTAGGGAAAATGATGGAATCCCTTCTGAAGGAAAGAATTGTCGAGTATCTAGAGGCCAGAGGGGCACAGGACCCAAGGCAGTATGGATTCACAGTGGGAAGATCATGCCAGACAAATCTGATAGATTTCTTTGACTGGGTGGCCAAAGTAGTAGATCAGGGAGGGGCTGTGGACATGGCCTACCTAGACTTTAGCAAGGCATTTGACACAGTCCCACACAAAAGATTAATATACAAGTTAGCCAGCCTGGGAGTGGGTCCCAAGATGACAGCCTGGGTAAAGAATTGGCTGGAGAATAGGACTCAGAGAGTAATAGTAAATGGAGTCCACTCTGAAGAAAGGGGGGGGTTACTAGTGGGGTACAGCAGGGTTCAGTATTAGGACCGGTCCTCTTCAATGTCTTTACAAGTGACATTGCAGAGGAACTGGAATGAAAATTATGTCTCTTTGCAGATGACACAAAGATCTGCAACAGAGTTGATGCACAAGGTGGGGTGGAACAGATGAGAAGGGACTTGGCAAGGTTAGAGGAATGGTCAAATGTATGGCAGCTTAGATTCAATGCTAAGAAGTGCAAGGTAATGCACCTGGGAAACAAAAACCCAGGGGAAGAGTACACAATGGGGGGTGAGATACTAACAACAAAAATGGAAAGGGACTCGGGGTAGTCATATCAGATGACCTAAAGGTGGGCAAGCAATGTGATAGGGCAGCAAGGAGGGCTGGGGGGATACTGGGATGCATAGGGAGAGGCATCACGAGTAGAAAACAGGAAGTTATTATCCCTTTGTACAGACAGTTGGTGAGACCCCATCTGGAGTACTGCGTGCAGTTCTGGAGACCCAATCTCCGCAAAGACATAGACAGGATGGAAGCTGTCCAGAGGAGGGCAACTAAAATGGTGCAGGGTCTGCACCGGAAGACATATGAAGAGAGACTTAAGGAGCTTAATATGTATAGCCTCGAGGAAAGGAGGGAGAGGGGGCATGATAGAAAGTTCAAGTACCTCAAGGGAATCAACAAAGTCCAAGAGGGTAGCATCTTTCAAAAAAAGAGGTGTGCAAGAACAAGGGAGCACAATTTGAAGATAGAGGGAGGGTGGCTCAGAGGTAATTTAAGGAAGTATTTTTCACAGAGGGGTTGTGGATGCTTGAACGGCCTTCTGGAGGAGGTTGTGGAGTCAAAAACAGTGGTGGAATTCAAGCATGCATGGGACAGTCATAAGGCAATTCTAGGGGGTGGGGGTAGGAAGAAGTAGGCTGCTGGTTAACTAGGATCTGCAGCTTATCCATTAGATAGGGAAATGGGCAGACTGGGTGGGCCAAGCGGTCCTTATCTGCCGTCAAAATCTATGTTTCTATGTTTCTATGTTTACCTCAGGAAGTGGTGGATATGAATGCAGTGCAGGGCTTCAAACAGGCATGAGATAGACATAAGGGAGCAATACAGATGCGTATGAATAGATAGCTTGACGTCCCTCTTCGGGTACAGATGCCAATGTTACATGCAGTACTCCAACTGCGGCCTGGCCAAGGACCCATAAAGGAGCAGGATCACCTCCTTGTGCCCTGATGAGAATCCCTGCGCATTGCACCCCAGCATCTTATTGGCCCTACCCGTCGCCCTCCTACATTGAGCAGAGTTATTCATGTTCCCTGTTACCATGACCCCCAGGTCCTTCGCCTCCTCAGTGACCCCTAACCATACCCCACCCAGCCAATATTCCCTCCTCTGGTTCCTTGCCCCAAAGTGACTAACTTTGCACTTCTTTGCGTTAAATCTCAGCTGCCACCTTGTTGACCACTCCTTAAGCCTGATGAGGTCACCCTGTAGCCTCCGCCACCACTCTGTGTCGTCCGCTACAGCTCCCATCTTGGTGTCATCTGCAAACAGACTGATTCTGCTCTCTACCCCTTGTGCAATGTCTGATATGAACAGTCCAAACAACACCGACCCCAACACAGATCCTTGCGGCACACCACTGGTCACTGTCTTGGGAGATGAGAGTTCTCCCACCACCACCACCCATTGCAGTCTATCCCCAAGCCAATTTCTGATCCAGACAGCCATCTTAGCCCCCACCCCTAAATGTTCCAGCTTTTCTTCCAGTTGCCCATGAGGAACCAAGTCAAAGACCTTGCTGAAGTTCAAATATAGGACATCCACTGCATAGCCCTTGTCCACTTCCCTTGTCACCCAGTCATAGTATTCTATCAGGCTGGTCTAGTATGATCTCCCCACGATGATCCCTGTGCTGCTGCCCATCCTGGAGATCACCGAACTCCAGGAAGGTTGCCAGTCTCTCCTTCAAGACTGATTCCACTAGCTTACTCACTATGGAAGTGAGACTGACAGGTCTGTAGTTGCCCAGCTCATCCTTTGGGCTGCTGTTGTGGAGAGACACCACATGAGCCAACCTCCAGTCCTGCGGTACACATCCCATGTCCAGGGAGGTGTTGAACAGGTCAGTCAGCAGCCCGGCCTACACCTCCGCCATCTCCCTCAACACCCTAGAGTGAATGCCATCAGGAACTGGTGCCTTATCCACCCTAAGTGCCTTCAGACCTTCCAATACCCGCTTACTTGAATCACTTCATCAGTCACCTCCTCCTCCCTCCTCATCCCCACCCCCCCCCAGTCCATGGAGGAAGCAGACCTCCTACCTCACTCATGAGAACAGAGCAAAAGTAATTGTTCAGCACCTCTGCCTGTTCCCTCCTCTCCACCCACCCCTCGCCCTTTCTAATCCACACTATCCAGTCCTTACACTTCCTCTTTTCCCTGACGTACTTAAATAATTCCTTCTCCCCGTCACTTATGCCCTGAGCCAGCCTCAGTTCCTTGGTGGCCTTGACCTCCCTTACTAACTTGGTCATTTCCCTGGCTCTCTTTGTATACAACTCCTTGTCCTCCCCCCCCCCCAAGTTCTCTTTGTTCGCCTAAACGCAGCTCTCTTGGCTCTCAACCCCTCTAACACCCTCCTGGTCATCCAGCACAGCACCCTGGCCCTGGACTTCTTGTTCAGGGTCCTGATGCCTTCTTCATCTATGTTTCTATGTAAGTGGCTGTGTGAAAGAAGAAAATAATATGAAATGATTTTAAAAGAACAATAAAAGCAGGTGGTGTTTTTCATTTGTGAGATAAATAATTGCAAGCAGGAAAGGGATAGCAAAATGGTAAAAACAGTAAAATCACAGTCACCTAAACAAAACCTGTTGGCTAGATGTTGGGGCTATGTGTGCCTTTAAATACAATATTTTTGGAATGTTGTTTTTGTTGTTTTCATGGCAGATTTTTTCTGCAGAAAAAGGTTGGGACTGACAGTGTCCTGTTTTGTTGCTCTTGATGTAAGGACATGCTGAGCAATACCCACTGACTCTCATGGGTGCTGCCACCAGTGCTAGGTATTTCTCCCTTATCTCCACCAGTGGAACCTCCAAAATCAGACCTGCAAGATGCCCTTCCCTCCCTGTCATGAGCTTCTTCCCCAGATGGTTGCACTAGTCCCCATATACAACAGTCCGCTCATCTCACAGCTCTTACCTGCAGTGACTCACTCTGTAGCTATCCATAGCCACGTGAAAGAACTCGCATTTGAACCAGGGATCCAGAATGTTTGCAAATGTGTGGCTGCAGCTATTCAACAATTTCACAAACCTTGCATCCAGTTCAGACTGCAGGTGCTCAGTAAGCACAGCTGCCCCATGTGGAATCTCCTTGTGTTCATGGACATATCTATCTATAAATATTTTCACGATATGCACCGTTATGCTGAAATCACTTGACTCAGCAGTGCAGTGATCAATTAATTTTCTGCTTTTTGGTTAATCTTTACAGGTCAACTAGATGATAGTAGATTGCTGTTTTGCAGCACCTGAACTCACATCTGTCTCTCTTGACTGTAGCTTCTGCGAGTGCTAAGTCTCAAATGGGCTGCCTTCAGTGAGCTTCCAAAGTGGCCTCTAATTGGACAGGAAGTCTCAGTAGATCTTGAAGTTACACACTGATCCAGTAGCTGAATATTGAACAACAAAGCATGAATAATGAATAATTGGGCACCCAAATACAAATACTAGGTTGAATATTTGGAATAAGGTACAGTAATTTGCACACACCTATAGCTAGCTCTATCAGTATCCACATCTTCTACTTGCCTTACTCATCTAGTTTCAAACCACCTGAGGAAGGATGTCATTAAAGAGAAGGACATCAGTCTTGTAGTGTTCTTATTTCCTCTCATGATACTATAGAAATTAGACATCTCATGCGGGGACGTCTCAGTTCTCCTTAAAGCCAAGGAACCCCATCTCCTCAAGAAGCTTACCGTGCCTGAACTTGTGGCAGCTTTCAGTATATACAGGGATATTATAAATGAAGGTTGCCCTTCTATTTTAAGAGCTTGATTCTTATCTTCGCATAATCTGTCTAGACATCCATTACGGGGCACATATTCTTGTGGTTACTATACCATTATTCCTTTTCAGCTAGAGCAGCAGTGTAGCTCTCCAGATTCAATACAAGTGTTTCATGGACGACTTTGAATAATGAATTGTTTTGCAGGCATTTATTTTGTGGGTCAATGAGCTCTAACTTATTCGATCGGCGGATCTTATATGCATCCCTCAGCCCTCTGCCATTTCATGTTACCTGATTCAGCATCTCCATCAGCTTCATCCACTTCTTCCTCCTCTGCATTCCAGCAAGTGTTTTATGCTCTCATAAACCTCATGAATAAAAGTGATCACCAATTGTTTTATCCTATGCAATAATTTTAATGAACCAGCATGCTTCACGCCATCCTGTACCTACATTCCTTTATATATGTAACCATTGTGGAGAAGATCATTCTAAACTTGTCTGCCACTGTAAACCACCTTGTCTCCAGAACATAAATGACAATCCACCTTTCCACCCCAGTTTGTGTCTCTAGGCTTCAGCAGGTCCTGTCAACTTAACCAACACAGTCTTGGCATTCCTAATAGCTGATCTCACGTATGGAGTTCACACAAGGATCCACTCCTTGCCCTCCTCATATATTTTTTTTTATTTTATTCTTTTGGTAACCAGGTAAGGCCGACTGGCCACAAGTGCCTGTTTTCAGGAGTGACCCGGGAGCACTGGGGTGGTTAGATGACTTGCTCAGAGTCACACAGTATGCAAGTGGAGGTTGTGGGAATCAAACCCAGGTCTGCTGGATATACCAAGCTCATTCACAGCTCATTACTCTAACCTCTAGGCTATACTGCCAGCCCAAGTATATGATATATAAAAACCTGCTATCTGCTATGACCAATCCTGAAGTAGTTCAGTGCTTGCTTATTCATCATAGGCCCCTTCCAATCTCTTCATTTCCCTATATACAGAGTCAGCTCCATCAGAATAGCTGTCTGAAAATTTTCTCAGAAAAAAGCCCCTTATCATACACCTATCAGCTCCTCAGTCTACCACTAAACCTAGCATTAACTCCCTTATCTCCTTACGGGATTATTCTGTAGCATACTCTGTATAGATAGTGGCATCCAATTCATCAAAATTCCTGATACTAGAGCTAAGCTTTTTATTTTTTTTTTGAACTTACTGTCATATTCAACAATCCTATGTACATAGAGGACATCACAACAGTTGAAATTATTACAATCAGCTTTACCGCCCACAACTATAATAAGTCTTTTTTCTCTTTATATTTACAGGTGGGTCTCATCTCATCTAAACAAAAGGCATTAGACATTTCCTCCCAACTTTCAGTCCATCAGAAATCCATCCGAGAATGGAGGGCCAGTTCTTCGTCCATACATTTAATACACAACAACTGTGTTTTCTTGTATATTTCTTTTTCTTTTAACTATTCAATTAATTATTAACAATTAACTATTTACATAAATAAAGTACTATGTGCTGTAATTATTCTGTGTGTAGAGTCTTATTTCCTATATCTATGACTGTCTATATATGATTACCTTCAGTCAGTAGCTATATCCAACAACCCTACATTGGGTGTTACTCAAATATAAGTCTGTTATGTAAGTCCCTCTGGGTCTATTGCCCTTTTACAGACACTAGAAGGGAAGGACCCCCATATCACCAAGGGTGTAAATGTTGTTCTAGTACTGGAGTCCCTTCCTTTTTACTCTACATAGTCGTAGAAAGGCAGCCACCTCAAGTTAAAGCCGTCAGTGTTTAGCCTCAAGCATGCAGTTGCCCTTCTATTTCTTTGATACACTGCACATTAGCCCTCTGCAGACTTAGGGAAAGAGGGTGAGGTTGAAGCCACTGCTGTGTAATGACTTTTAATGTGGCAGCCACTAAGACATTAAACAAATATCTTTGGTTTCCTGACCGCACTCCCCTTGGGGGAAGGCCCACTACCACATTAGCCCCATTGAGTGCTTCATCCAAATGAAATATTCCCTGTATTGCCTGGGTTACTTCCCTCCAGTAATTTACAATTTGGGGGCACTCCCAAAATATGTGAGAGTATATTCCTTTGTTCCCACACCCCCTCCAGCATCTATCCAAGGGGGGCACTGTGTGGTGCATTGAGACTGCCAGTGTAATAAAAAACCTTGAGGTGACCTTCCATCGATATTCTCTCCACACCTTGTTCTTTTGCAAACCCCTGACCAAACCTTGCTCCACTCCTCTGTTAGCTCGATTCCCAACTCCTCTTGCCATTTTTGCTGCACGTGTTGTATACCTATGGTACCCATTTCATCTTGTAAAGTCATATATATATATACTGTGTATATGTATATATATATATATATATATATATATATATATATATATATATATATATATATATATATATATATATATATAAAATGAGATATAACCTCTCAGGTCCCTGAGTGACTTTTTCTGGAATGTCTTTGTCAGTGGTAGGGCTATGAGTTCTGTGAGTTCCCTTGTTCCTACCTGAGTTTCTATTTAATGTCTGCATTGCAGGTACAGTATTTGAAAAAGTGTCTCTTTGGAAGATTAAACTCCTGTTGCAGACACACAACACTCTTAATCAGTTCTCCCTGAATGAACTGAGAGAGATAGTTCAAACCTCTCTCCTTCCAGCCAATAAGACACCGATCTTTGGTGATAAATGGGAATTGTGGTAAGTAGGTTAAAGGTATATGTGCCCAAACCAGAGTGGGAATCTCCCAACATTGCCTAGTTTGTATCCAGACTGTTATTGAGTGTCTGGTCCATTGATTTTTGACATTTTTAATGTCCGGGTTTAATGCTACCGATGGAAGTAGGTTGGGGGGAATAAACGGGTGAGCCTCTTTTTCCATTAAGCACCAATCACTACTATGTGATGGTGTCAGCATTTTTAATATAGGTATTAGCTGAGCTGCTTGGTAGTAATTATCGAAATTTGGGATGCCCAACCTTCCCTTTTCCTGGGCTTCTGTAATACATCCCACCATTTTCTAGGTTTCCTCCTTGCCCATATAAGTAACTTAGTTTCTGCTTAAGTTCTTTCCAGTCATTCTTGGCAAAGGGCAGTGGTAAAGTTGTGAATAAAAACAAACATCTAGGTAGAATGTTCATTTTCACCTTATCAATTCTATTTGAGTGTAAAAGACAATGCCAACAATTTATGTCTGTGAAAATGTGTTGTTTAAGTTTCCCATAATTAATTTGATATGGCCTTGTTATTTTGGTGGGGATCTATATCCCTAGTTATCTTATCTTATCCTTGGCTCATGTAAAAGGTGACTTTAAACTATCCCTTTTCTTTTTTATGCCCCTAATAAAGAACATCTCAGATTTGCCCTCATTCATTTTGAAACCTGATATTTTACCAAACTGATCCAACAGGTCCAACAGTGGGGGAAGGGATGCTTCTGGGTTGTTCAAATACACTAGTGTGTCATCTGCATACATTGAAACCTTATTCAAGGCTTGACCCACCTTAATTCACTTGATTCTGTTATCCTTTCTGATGGCCTGCGCTAGTGGTTCAATGCTCAATGCAAAAAAGAGCAGAGATAGTGGGCACACTTGTCGGGTACCCCTTCCTATTTTGAAGCTGTCTGATAGTGTACCATTAACCCGGACTCTTGCTGTTGGATTCTGGTATGCCATTAACACCCATTTAAGAAAATCTCCCTCAGCTCCCATATGCTTTAACGTTTCCCTCATGTACATCCAATTCAGGCGGTCAAACGCCTTTTCTGCATCTAAAAAATGTGCTATATGGGCTGAATCAGTTTTAATTTGACCAGTTAAGACATTAAATAATGTTCTAATACTGTCTGAGATATGCCTATGGGGTATGAATCCTGTTTGGTCTGGGTGTATCAAAGATTCAATGTGAGCCTATAATCTTGTTGCCATGATTTTTGTCAACAATTTAAAATCCTTGCTTAATACAGAAATGGGCCTATAGGATTCACAGAAGGTGTCCGGTTTTCCTGGTTTGGGAATTACTGTGATTAAAGCTTCAGACCAGGAATTGGGGAGAGCGTCTTCTTGTACAATTGAGTTCATCACAACTAATTTTGAGACTAACAGTTTTTTAAATGTTTTATAAAATTCAGCTGGATACCCTTCCAGTCCTGGGGATTTACCTGATGATAACTGTGTAATTATATAGTTAAGCTCTTGTTCAGTTATGTGGGCAGAAAGGGCTTGTTGTGCCTCTATAGAGATTTTTGAGAGAGTCAGACCCCCTGAGGAAAAGTTTTGTTTTCTCTTCTTCCTCTTGGGCATGCTTGTCCTCCACATATAATTCTTTATAATACCTCATAAATTGTACTGCTATCTCTTGTGGTTTTCTCCAGGATTCATTTGCCTGATTTTTGGTTTTTATACACTGAATGTATATGCTTGCCTGGGCCTTCCTAAGCCTGAGGGCCAGGAGTTTAGCTGCTCTCTGCCCCCCTTCATAATATTTCTGACTAGAAAACCTTAATACTCCTTTTGCCTTTCCATTTTCCAGAGTTTGTAATTCTGCGTGGACTTTATTTAGCTCTCCCAAAGTCTTAGAATTTGTAGGACTTATTTTATGTTTGGTTTCCCGTTCTGTGATTTTACATTTTAACGCTCGTTGTTTTTATTTATGCTTTTCTTTCTGGCTGCTGCAAAAATTAAAATTTGTCCTCTAATGACTGCTTTCATAGTGTCCCACCAGAGTAATGGTGAACATTCTGTTATGGGTGAGTCAGTTGTTAAGTTTTGGATGGCTTGCGTCAACTGTCGAACAATATTTTTGTCGTTCAACAAGGAGGCGTTGAGCCTCCATATCATTTTTTTACCCTCATTACTCCCAGTTTAACTTGATGGACACCGGTGCATGGTCTGATAAAGTTATGGGGCAGATAACAGAAGCCAAGCACCAGTGAAGATCAATTTTATGAGTGAAAAACATGTTGATATGTGAGTATGATTTTTGGGCTGTTGAAAAAACAGTATAGTCCCTTTCTTTTCTATGTTCTGATCTCCGGATGTCTTCTAATCCTCACTCCTCTATTAAAACTTTCAGTTTTCTTGTGGCTGTTCTGTAGTAGAGGTTTGATCCGAGGATCGGTCCAAGGATGGACACATGACCGTGTTGAAGTCCCCCCCCCAGAACTAGTTGACCCTCCACTAGTGCAGCTATTTTATGAAATAATTCAACAAAGAATTTCTCCACTCCTACGTTAGGTGCGTATACAGTCACCAGATGTATGAGTTGGTGCTGCACTTTACCCAAAACTCTGATCATCCTACCCTGGAATGCCTTTTCTACCTCCTGGATCTGAAAGGGGTTGCTCCTCTTAAAAAAGTATAGCTACCCCTGCCTTTTTGGCTGATGTGTGAGAGCCCACCTCTACGTGCCTCACCCACATCCGCCTTAGCTTCTGTGTTCTTGGTGGCTGAGACGTGTCTCTTGTAATAAAGCTATGTCACAATCTAAATGTTTTAGTTCAGTCAGCAGTCATGTCCATTTGACAAGTGAATTAATTCCTTTGACATTATACGATATAATGTGTAATTGTGTCAGAACCATTAAAACAACTACTGAATCCCATATACCACGCCCCCTGGAACGTTGGATTCTTTCTGAATCAGTCATTATACCCTTATGAAGAAATGCAAAATCACACATGCCCCCACAATGCAAAGCATCATGGGCTGTATATGCAAATCACCACAGAATTTGTTTACCAGCAGTGTTTATACGCTTACTGTGAGATTTTTTTTTTGTGCTCCATACAGATAAATTTCAAACACATTTTGAACCATAAAGCAATAAAAAACTTTTGCCATAAACATGTGACTCATATAAACAAACAGTTTTGTTCCCCTAAATATTAGAGAACTCTTGTACTATGTTCCAAATCCTTATTTTTGCTGACCTATATCTCTACTTCCTAAGCGTTACCCGCCTTGTTCATGGCAGGTGGTTACCTTATTAGGTCTCCTTGCTTCTCCCCTGAAAATTGTTTTATAGTGGATAGTGGCCGCTAACATGCTCTGTGAGTGTGTTCACACACTTGTCACCTCCAATATCAGCATGCCGGGAGCCCCCCCCCATACCCCATCATGAATTATTCCCAATGAAAACTTCTCCTTCCTCTACTCTAATTTCTTTTTCCTTTTGTTGCATGTCCCTTATTTTAATACCCCTTATTCATGTTCCCCTTTTTGCCTCAGTTCCCAGCTTCATAAACCAGACAATCCTGTATCTTTAATCATGAACCCAGAGTATGGATCTCCCCACTCACAAAAGTTCTGTTCCACATATCAAGGTATCCTGGAATGATAAAGTACTGCATGCTTCGTGTCAGTGGCTCTGCACACATCATTAACTAGATTACCCCCCACTTAGCAGAGCCCTTCAAGTTGTCCCCCAACTCATTCCAGGATCCACATTAATTTGCCCATCCAGGAGAACTGTTTCAATGAGGAGCTTGATCATTGTTTCAACCCTTGCGAAAGTGATAAAGTTCCGCCAGGTCCATAAGCAGGTTCTGCTTCTGCTTACCTCCCGTACCATTCAGGAATGCCCAATTCAGGCTGGGAACCCTGTGGCAATGCACACTCCCTTCCCCAATGAAAGAAACAGTACCTTTTAGTGCCTTGCCAGATCGCCTCCTCAGTGATTTAGAAGATGGTGGTGCTGCAGAGTTTTTCTGGTTTTTCTGGTATGAGCGGTGCAGCAGCATTTGAATGTCTGCCATAGCTTTTTGTGGGAAGGACCTCGGAAGGCTTCTCTTCTTACTGGAGTTCCCAGAGGCTATTGATCATGCATCTGCCTTTAGCTTTTTCTCCAGCCGCTCCATTTCCATCTCCGGGGTCTGAATATCTAGTTCTTTCAGGAGGGGCACTGCATCCAGTAATGAGGGGAAGGTTCTTGTACCAGATTGCAGGTGAATCTTTAACTGTGCAGGATATTGCAGCTGGGCCCAGATTTCTTTTTTAAGTTATAAGTCTCTAATGATGCCCCTTACCCTCTGCCTTTCAGCCTGGAGCGCATTGGAGAAATCTTGATCCAAAAAAATAATAGCTTCCTGATACTTAATTCTTCATGGTGCCAGGCCTCTCAAAGAATCCATTCTTTAGACTGGTAGTACACCATCCGGATTATGAGGGAGTGTGGTCTCACTGCAGGGTCGCTAGGTTTTGCTACAAGCGACCAGTGCACCCTATCTATTTCAAGGTTGAGGTCTGAGGGGACTGAAAGAACTGATCTCAGCAGTTGTTGAATAAAATCTGCTACCGTAGCAAATCCTTCCTCCAGCCCCTCCGGGACACCATGGATCCTGAAGTTGTTGTGGCAGGACCTCTTTTCCAGGTCCTCTATTCTGTGTTGGGTGCCCCAGCCTTTCTGCAGCAGGAAAGTAGTAGTCACTTGTTAGTATACTGGGTCTCTGTGAGTTCTGTTACTCGGGTAGCGTTGTCGTAAACTTTTTGGTCTAAGGTTCAGACATCTTTTCTTAAGTCCACCAACACTGAGTCAATGTTATTGACTGTTTTTAAAATCTGTTTAAGATTATCAGCGGTATTGTTGGCTGAGTCTGCTTGGTCCACCTCCAGCTCTACCAATGCGGGGGAAGCACGGTAAAGCCTTTCAGGGTTTCCCCCAGGACCAGCTGCTTCATTTTACCATGTGCTGCAGCTGTTTTAAGACTTTTTGGTTTTGATGCTTTCCCTACCATCTCTACGGTGAATTAGGGACCCGTCGTTTACTATTTACTCAAGCAGAAATCAAGGATTAAGACAGATTGCTACGTGGTATAGAGGAGCTCCTCGAGTTAGCCTGCGATCATTGCGGTGATGAGCTAAGCTTTTTAATTAGCATTATTATTTTTGCCTGAATTGCATATACTGTGTTACAGAACTATAGGGTATGATATCTTTTCTATGAGGAAAGGCAGTGCAGGACGCTATGTGGTGCCAGGTTAAAGTAACCAAATGTCAAGAAACAAGGCTACTGGCACTCAGTCAACCTCAATAGAGGATATACCTCTGTAATGATGCTAATAAGGGAAAGGGAAAAGGGAAACTGTTTAACCAGGAAAGGCACACTAAGCTAGAGCGTGTTTCCAAGTACAACTTCGGAGCACAAGGAAGTTAAGTGATCTGCTCAGTGTCACACAGTATGCAAGTGGGGGCTGATGGGATTCAAACCCAGGTCTCCAGGTTTGCAGCTCAATGCCTTTTACCACTATGCTATACCACCTCCAGTAACACAGGAATTATTTTCCAACCATTTATTGAGATAATATAAATGGTGCAAATAGTTAAATTTTATGTTCTCTAATAGTTTGGCAACAGAGCAGTGGATCAATGCATTATCTCATGTCAGCCTAACGTTTCACAGCAGGGGGTGCTTCATCAGAGGTTGTATGAGGCTACACACATGGTGCTTAAATAGTCAAATTGATTAAGAAATTTAAATGGCCTCAAAGTGCTCGTGTTATATCTTACACAATTAAAAAAACAGTTGACACACATTACTGAAACAAGCCCTTACCATAGCAACATACTGTACAGAGGTTATATGTATTCTAATTTAAAAATGTATATGACAACTATCAAACAGCGCAGACTGATAGTGCTTTCTTCTGCTTCCTCTGTAATTTGAAGAAAATCTAGTGTTGTACAAAAGGCTCAGCCAATGTTGATGCTCGTATGTGGTGCTTACTTGGGATTTTTAGCCCCCAGCTGTTTACTAAATGTAAAACAGAACAAATAAAAATTAAAATCAAGCAATGATAAATAACAGCAAACAACATACAACTGTCACTTGAATTCATATTCCTGACAGCAAACTATATTATTGCTACCTTACTGAGAATATCTCAATAAATGACTAGTCGGATTTTGTTTACATTAAATACAGTAAATAGTCACTAAACATCAACTTTTCAAAAAAAATATGTCTCTCTTGGATCCAATCACCCTAATCCAGTTTAGAGTTCACTACATATGATGCTCCCTAGTTAATCACACCACATAGAGAGTAATGTCACACTAAGTTTCGAGGAGCCCATGAGGGGTGCTTAATTTTGTCACACCATTTTTCAGCTTTCTTTTTGCCAGATACAGAGAGACAATATAGTCCTCTTAAGATTACAATAAAGAGATTTTTCACTGGTGTGTAGGTACTTAAAAAAAGAGGCTTATCCCAGGAGACATTAAAGATATCAATACAGATAAACAACACGGACAAGAATCAAGCCTATAACTGATGTAAAAACACTACAACACCCTATTGGTAGCAGTTCAAGAAATGTATAATGAAGTTACACAACTTTACAAAATGGTACCAGTTCCATATTCTTCCATTTAGACCAGGGTGATATCTTGCACCAAAAGTGTAAATACAATCATTTTCTCATTGACTGAGCTTCTCTTCCCATTCCTCCATCTGACCATGTTGTGGACTCTTTCCAAAGCAACAAAAGTGAAACAATGATTAGTTGAATCTGTTTGAGCATTCACATATATTACTATTGCACAGATAACATCACTGGGCCTCATAGTCAGAGCCAGGCAGAATCACAGCACCGCTATTTGTGCTGCACTTGCAATAGGGCACGGTCAGCTCTGAGTGATATTCAGCCAGTTAGTGCTCACCAATGGAGTGGTGCTAACTGACTGAATATCAAGCCATGTGAGTGCGGCATTAAGTGGAACCGCGCTACACTGACATGGACCAAGGCTGCATATGGCCTACAGGAGACAGCACTACCTGAAATGGGGTCGCACAAGATCTCCTGTGGGCCATGTTCAGCCCAAGCATACAGATGAGCTCTTGTTCCATGCAAGGTACTAAGGGGCCACCTGCATACCAACAACGGGCTAATTTGGTTGTCAGCAGAGGACCCCTAGCAAGTCCGCAGGGTGGCAACAAACATGTCCTGGTAGTGTAGTAGTCCCCCCACCTCCCAAACACCCATCTGTGATATGCTATTTATATCCCTGATACCAATAGTTTAGTTGTTCCCCCCACTCCTCCATCCCGAATGTCCATCTATGATATGCTATATATATATATATATATATATATATATATATATATATATATATATATATACATATATATATATATATATATATATATATATATATGTATCCTAGTAGTTTAGTGGTCCCCCCAACCCCAATCACCCATCAATGATAGTTTAGTTATACCCCTGGTGGTTTAGTGGTCCCCCTAATCCCCGATCACCCATCCTGCATTTGAAAAGTAGATCCCTGGTAGGCTATTGTCCCCCCAACCAATCACCAACTCTGCCACTACCCACCCACTGAGGACCCCAGCCCTGCAGCCCATCACCCCAATTGCCTCTCATAAGCAGGACTGGTGCAGAGAGGCAGCCGGCACAGCCCTCTGCTCTTCTCTTCGGCCAGCCACCATCTGACAGTCACAGAGTGTGTTTACTGTATATATATGCTAACCTTTGAATACAGGGGCCATTGTTCCTTCCTGCCCTTACATGTTTTTTTTCTGCCGGTATAAGAGGTTGAACATTGACACTGTATGACATAGATGACAGCTATGGTATCACACGTGATGGAATCAGCTATATTATGCATCTTTTTAGTTTTTGTGTTCATTACTGTTTTAGTGTTTTCAACAAAATTGCATCAGCTACACTGTCCACATTTAAAACAGCCACAGGGAGCCATTCCCATCCATGTTTCTGTTGGATCTCTTTTATGAAAACTGTGTGTTAGTTGGCCTGAGACATTTTTGCCTCTCCTGTGACCCCACTGCTTGTTTACATTTCTGCCACTCAACACACGTTGTCACCACCTCACAGCTCTCCTTCCTGTCACTGGCTGCTTCTCACGTGCTCTTTCTTAGTCTAAATTTCAAAAAATGGAATGACTTGAGAAGGCTTTCATTCTACTGTGTATTGTGTATTTTTTGAGGTGCCCTGAGCCTCCAGGATAGTGTGCCACAGAAATAATATACTTACTGACTTACTTACTTTCTCAAGTGTGGTAGTCACTTAGGGTATGATCAACAAAGATCTGGTTATCCATGAAAAAGGTGCATAGATCTAATGTGGAACTCTATGCTGCATAAGTTCTCTGCATAATGTGTGGTTCAAAACATCGGTTGGCATCAACCACAGGTGCTGATCCAGGTTTGGAGAGCTGCACAGGGAGTGGTGACAGTCCACATGGAATTCTCCTTGACCACCCTATAGAAAGAGATACTTGTGCATGCATGTAACAATGTGGAAAGGCAATCTGTGGCTAGCATCATAGTTCCATGCTGGCAGACACTGCCATCTGGACATTAATGCATGCAACATAGCCATCATCGCTGTGGTTCCACCATCTACAGTGGTGGCAGAGTTGGGGGTATGAGGTGGCTGTTTACCTCCATACCTGCAGGTGCTGTGGTGGAGATGTGCTGATGGCCCACCCATGTGTGCATTCCAAACCTGCCCCACACTGCTACTGTCCAATAATGCTGCCCCCAACACACATGCTGCCACTGTTTGTAAAGACATAGGGACACATACCCCTCAAGAACACTGCAAAGGGATGCACAGATGGTGCATAACACAGAAATCAAGGAATACAACATGTGCACAGCTGACCTTCCTAACCTCCCCTATGCAAGTCACACACCAGCCAACCACACATGTGGCTGCTCACTGTGCATCTATGCCATGGTACTGCCTACAGATATCCCAGCACACAAGTCAGGAAGAGATAAATGAAGCAGGGGCCACACACTTGCAGCCAACCCCCACATACAAATCCTATAATCAGCCACCCTATTGGGACAGAACACATATAAATATACTGGTATACCACTGAACAAAGAACCATACAGCAACATTGAAGCTCCAGATGATTAACTAGATATGCAAACGTCATTAATTAGGTTGGATGTAGAAGAAATGGGGGGAGGTTTAGACTGGCACATGGGAAGGCTCAATGGAGAGAGGGGGACAACAAGGTAAAGTCACAGGGGATGCAGGTCAGTTGACAGGATGTACACAGGTGTCCATTGTCCATCTGGAAAACATATGGTAAATGGAACTGGGCATATGTAATGACCGTATATGGATGTGCATATTGTGCTATAGTGTACGGTCAACGTTGTATATGGCAAACCATACACTGCGAAAAGGTGTTCTCCATTAGTAGTGACGTCCTCACTAATGCAGAACAACTTTTCGTTCTGCATTAGTGAGGACATCATAATGCAACTGCCCCATCAGTGCTGTTCATAGGATGGGGGTGGTCGAAGCATTGCGTGCTCATGTTGGCTGGCAATCATATGCCAGTGAAATGGGTGCCATGGATGACAAATGCTGGCTCCCTCTACAACAAAAATGTAAGCTAATCTTTTTTGTTGGGACCCTACACAATAAAGAACAGTCTTGGCATCCCATACACTACTCAGCTACTCTTCCCCCTCGTGTTTTCTATGTTGGCAAAGGGACCTCTCGAACTTCGCTGTCAAGGTTATCTGCCTTCATAGAAAACACTTGGCTGAAGAATAGCCTTGTAGTGTACAGGATGCCACACACTATCCTATATGTTATGCACACACGTTATAGCACTTCAGCATTCAGTCAATGCATGCTTCTCATGAACTCTTGCAGCTGCAACATTTATTTATTTATTTATTTATTTTTTGTTAACCAGGTAAGACCCACTAGGCACAAGTGCCTGTATTCAGGGATGACCTGGGAGCACTGGGGTGGTTAAGTGACTTGCTCAGAGTTACACAATATTCAAGTGAAAGCTATGGGAATCAAACCCAGGCCTGCAAGTACCAAACTCATTCACAGCTTGTTACTCTAACCTCCAGGCTATATAGGCTATATGTGCACATACGCCCTAATAGGTCCTAGTAGAGTGTGGGAGTGTCATCTAGGGAGATGAGAGATGGAGGGAGTTATGTCTCATTCACGAACACAGGGGAGTAGTGTCCTGAAAGTATGTGCCCACCCTGGGTACCTCTGTCACCTGAATAGTGATGTTGTGGATGCCCTGGAAAACATGAACGTGCACATTCAATGGGTCTGTCCAACAGACCATACATAATGTAAGATGAGATGCAGTAAAGTGAAATGTGATAATATGCGACTCACAAGGGTGAACAGCCCTCTCCGTTTGATGAACATATGAGAGCCATATATGGACATATGCAGTAGTATAGGAGGTTGAATACTGTACCTGGGTGCCTTTATTTCAGTTGCTGCTGCCATTACTGTTGCTGATTACAAGGTGTGGGGTCATTGTGTGTATACTGTACTTTGTCAACTGAGTGTGAAAGGTCACCGGTCTGCATCATATAAAGAGACTGGTTGAACAATGCCCCATCCTCATGTGTTTGTGTGCTAGCAGCACTATGGCTCTCCAGTGGTGTGCGTATGTGTGGCCACCTTCATGAGGACGGTGCTGGTGTGCGGACTAAAGACACAGATCATACCATTCAATCCCACATGTACAAGCCTGACATCTCTGCACAGGTTTCTGTTATCTGGCGTACCTTGACTGCCAGGTGTGTCTGTGTACTGGCCTCTGGTCATTGGCATAGATAGGGCACTGGGCGTGCTTTTTCTGGACACATTGTCCATTCATACTTTGTGGTGTTTGACTTGCCCAGGGCCTGTGCTGAACATAATGTGCTACAATTACTGTATCAGGAAATGTAATAGGACTATAGGGTGTATTTCTACTGACAGGAAAGTGATTATGCCACTGTTTATACCTTTGGTGAGACTGCACAGGGTGTACTGTGGGTAGTTCTTATCTCCACAACAAAGAACAGATATTGAGACTTGAGGGGGGTACAAAGAAGGGACACAAACATCATTATAAATTTGAAAGGTAAAATCATGATGACAGAATGACAGTCATCAGTCTTTCTAGTTTGAAACAAGAAGAATGGGGAGACTCATGATTTTAATGGGACTGACGGTATAGCCTAGAGGTTAGAGTAATGAGCTGTGACAGAGCTTGGTACATCCGGCAGACCTAGGTTTGATTCCAGTAACCTCCACTTGCATACTGTGTGACTCTGAATAAGTTACTTAACCACCCCAGTGCTCCTAAGTAGTTCCAGAAAACAGGCACTTGTGCCTAGATGGCCTCCCAGTTACAAAAGAATAATATATATATATATATATATATATATATATGTTAATATATATTCATTGCAAAGATTTTCATTAATGCATCAGTTAGGGTTGTTACTAATGTGACAAAACAAGGAAATGTGGTGTTAGGGTTTCAACCCTAACACCCCACCAATCCTGTACTGCAGACAGTGCAAGGTGTCAGGGGTGTGCCTTTGAGTCATCTGCCCTAATGCTGTCCCCATTCCATAAGTAAATAAGCTGAGATGCCAGGGGGAGATGGTAGGGAACTGCAAAGTCCTAGCAGCTAGTATAGCACACTGGGCAGACTGGCTGGGCCAGGCGGTCCTTTTCTGTCAACAGATTTCTATGTTTCTATGAGATGGTACAGTATAGGAGAATGGGGTTAGCGTTAGAGCTGATGACTCCAAGGCACACCCCGACGCCTGTCAGTGTCTGTGAGTAGTTGGAAGTCAGATGGCTGCCTGGCAGCACATTTTTGTCTTGGTTTCTCTCTGCCTCCAAGGGTGTGCAATGCTTCAGGCCAGGAGACTGGACTGGCTCACAGGTCCCCTTTTTCATCTCAATGACTGGAAAGCCAGGTACCCACTGCAATTTTGCTAATTGATCCTGACCACCTCTCCCATGAAGTTACCAACTGATTGTTAAAATTGGCACATTTTGTCCACATAAAACAAATGTATTAAGTAGCTGTACCTGTGTAAATGGTCTGCTTTTTCCAATGGACACCACCTCTCTGATGAACGGGTAGTGTATCTCGAATTCTGGGCTCCTTTGTTAGAATTTATTTGTACACAGCAATGCACTTTTGAGAAAAAAGATTAAAAGAGCATTAACTGCATTTTAATGATTGAAATTTGTCAATTAAATTCAGATGAAAGGCAACATACAGTAGACTGTTACATAAGGTATTGTTGGAATAAGACAGCCAATATGGTTGAGGTATGCATGCTTATATGACTTTTGCCCAGAAGTGACTACGCACGTTCACTATGTGGTCTCACTGATCTTTTGTAGACTAGCCAAAAGAGTCCCCTCCTCTTTGCAAATGCAAAGGGTCTGGAAAAACCACAGAGTGCCCCATATGCGCAGGATGCATACCATGGGTGCCCTCTGTGCCATCCACAATGTAGGACATGTGCCCCCATTGTACCTGATCTTATCCTGCATACCTTGCTATGCAGACAGTCAGGGTCAGTGCAGACTATAGGATGTAGGCTGGTAGGAGCCTAATCCTCAAAGAAAACATTATGGTGCCTAGGGGTACCAGCAGCAATTCTTTGTACCCCTCCTCCTGGTCACACACCATGACTCCAGGCCCAATCAGCCCTCTCTCTTCCAGTTCCTGGCACTAGAAGCCTCTGTGGTGGACTGGTAACATCACTGGCACCAGAAAGTAAGTTCATGCACAAAAACATGTGTGCCAGTGGAGATACATTGGTCCTGGAGGTCTGTCATATCCCAGATTGCTCTGCCCCTGTGCAGGATGGGATTCACTTTCAGACTGGCATGAGCATCTGGCTGGATACCTATGATCCAGACTCTCTTCACGGCCCCCTGCTCCAGTGAGTGGCTGCACACCAGCAGACCATAGGGGCCGTGGTTGTGGATGCCAGCATGCACACTGGCACCCACAGCTGCAGAACAAAGCACTCCAGATATGTGCAAGTAGTGCAAATCTGCTGTGCCTTTGAGGATAGTGCCCTAAGGCATTCAACACAGGTTGATTTCATTCACATCACTGAGCCCCCCCACAGCAACAACAAAACCCATGTTGGCCTAGTGGCATGGAAGGCTGAGGCATCTGTGTCTTACCTCCCACCATGCCGGCGACCCATGTTCGTGGTGCAAGCAAGCTGCCAGGGGTCAGTCAGAGAGGGATAGGGAGAGGATTGAGCCTCCGAAGGATGGCTCTCCTTTCTCAGGGAGGGGGGAGTACAGGGTCAGTGTTCCCCTGACACCTAGCAGAGGCTGGGTGTCAGCACACCATAAGCCCTCATGTAAGAAGGGAGAGGAGAAGCCACCAGCCAGCATGCTGTGTGTGAAAGCATGCACAACTCAGCCATTGCCAACATTGCACACTCCACTCGAGGAACCAATCAGAATAGGGAGAAAGGGTCCCAGGTCGAGCGGCATGAGCAGCCATCCTCCACAGGTGTTGACTCCGAGATGGCACTTCCCTAGAATCTGGATCCTGTTGAGTTGGGGCCTCCTTACCACCCTGCCATGGAGGGGAAACCATGGGGGAAGAAGGGGAAGCTAAGCCTGATGTCGGGGTATGGGGCTGGGCGAATGGCTGGGATGGCGTGCCGACCAGGACCAGAGAGGAGGACTAAATTAACAAAAAAAAATGAGCAGTAGTTCAGCAGTAGCCTTTAGGTTTTTGCAGCAAGACAACAAGAGCAACACACAGTTAGTTAGTTAGTTAGTTAGTTAGAAGTTGTTGACCAGGAAAGTAGGGCTTGGAAAAACTTGTTGTTTTCAACCTTATCCAGGGGCAGTGGGGGATATAGATGCAAACCAACTAATACTGAACCAGGTTAAGCTGTTGGTGATTTCCACACTGAGGCTCATACTAAGGTAGTAAGGAGCATAGGGGGTGTAATCTTAGGGGGCATTTTAGTGAGTGTGAGAAAATTGGTCAAGTCAACAGGTACATTCCCTGTTTTTGAGACATGCCATGGGATCTGTAATGTCAGCCTGAACATCCACGAGAACAGGCAGACAGGACTTCAGTTTAATGCTTCATCTTAGCCTGGCTTATAGACAACCCCTAGCACTGCAAGCCCCAGTCCCTGTACTTAATTGCAGCAGTAATTAAAGGAGAAGTCCACCCAAAATGAGAAAAAAATATATGTTGTGCAGAGTGTTTTAATTTGCATGTGAAGTTCTAGTGTTTCCTTCCCTCTGACTGGCATTAGGAGTTTTTCCTTAATTAGCCTGCTAGCGTTAGGGTAGTTTTATGACCCCTGGGGATCTCCATATGAAACAGCTTAATTGTATTCCTTTGTTCTACAATGCACCTTGTTTCATGTGATGGTGATGTAGCAAAGACCATAAATCCAGCAGAAAGCATTGCTTTACAATCAGTTCACAACAGTATAGATGGCTATATTTTAAAATCTGTTGAATTCAGCTTGGTGACCACCCTCATCATAAAGGTCTTACTGTCCTGAAAAACTTTGCTGCTGGTAATTTTTGTGCAGCTTGTAAAGCTTCCAAGATACTTAGTTTGTTTGGCGTGTGTACTGAATGTTGGGTCTTTCTTACATCACTGTCACATGAGACAAGATGCACTGTGGGAACAAGAAATACAATTAAGCTGTCAGGGATGAAGATCCCCAGGGGTTGTAAAACTAGCATAAAGCTAGCAGGCTAATTTAGGAAAAACTCCTAATACCAGTCAGAGGGAAGGAAACACTAGAACTTCACATACAAATTAAAACACTCTGCACAACATATATTTTTTCAAGTTTTGTGTGGACTTCTCCTTTAATGCAAATATTTGTGACTTGCAGCTCCTGCTGAGCACTAACCCTATCAAAGTATGTAGATCAGACTCCTCTCTCACTTCACATCTATAATAAATGTGAGGAAATTGAGAAATTCCTCACTACTGACAGCTCAGTATCAACTGCATGATGTGTAGTTCTGCCCACAAACTTTCCATTTTCAATTACCAGCACCAGTTTGTCTGTCAAGATTCACAGATGATTAGAACTTTTTTGTTTCCTGTTGTTTTCTCATTATTATAGACACACCAGGTTTTTAATACAGACACTATGTTTTTAAAGGGTATTCTGTACATGGGTCCCCCGATTTGTAAGCTGGTTCCACCTTGGGACCTCAGTTTCTTACTTGAAAAATCATCCCTGGTTATTTCAGCCTGCAACGATCTATGAAATGCATTTCCTTTCCTAGAAAACATTATTTTTGCTCACCATGACTGCTGCTCATAGGATTTCCTAGCATCAGGCTCTAATGCATGAACCTCTTTATTTGATTTTCCACAAGGACAAAGTGTCTTTGCGGACCAATCCCCATTTCCTACCTAAGGTGAGTTCTAATTTCACATTGAATTAGACCATAAACCTTCCTATGTATTATCCTGAGCCGCTAACACAGTAAGGGTAACTGAGGCATTGCTCCATACACTTGATGTACACAGAACACTGCATTTATATGTTGATCACACTAAGGACTGTAGAAAGTCCTCTCAGCTCCAGGGGTTAACCGTAACCTTTTTTTGCACTAACCAACAGGACAAGTTTATTCAAAATTGCACTAGCCCACAGATGGTTGCACTAGTCCACAATTATATGGGATTATACAATAGGGGTGAAGTGATAACTCATTCCACAATGTCTTGTATCAACACCCCAACCCCAGAGAAACATTCCAAGCATGATGTGTACACAGTGAAATTCTATAGAAGTTATCTAAACAGTCTCTATGTCATGAAGATTATCACTACTGTGTACATGTCAACGCCCAAAACTGCAGAACTACACCCCCCCACTGCAAAAACAAAAAGAGTAACATAAGTGCCACAAATTAAAATAAAAGCAAACCTAACATTTCTCATGACAAGACCAGATCCAAACAAAAGTAGAGAGAGGTAGAATACACTAAATGCCAAAGTCACAAACCAATAACGCCAACATGGAAAGGAAACACCCCACCCATCTCCGAAAATAACCAATTCAAACACAGAACAACAGAAAGCAACCAATGAAATAGTAGCACAGACAGCAACCCACCAACCAGGATATCACACCCACAAACCACACAAGACCACAGACAAAAACCAAATATCACAATCAATCAAAATTCAATACCACAAACCATTCAGTAAACCATCCAATAAAAATTACTATGATCACCCATTCAGAAACACTGCGGAAGAACACTGAAAAACAAGTAAACACTGCACAAAACAGGTAAAACACACAAATAACTCAAAATATAAGTAAACCAAATGCCAGAAAAATAAAAACCCCTATTGTATAAAATGGATACGTGATGGCAAGGTAATTGATAGCTGATATACAGTGGCGTGAAAAAGTATTTGCCCCCTTCCTGATTTTCTCTATTATTGCATATTTGTCACACTGGATGTTTTCAGGTCTTTAGAGAAAATGTAATATTAGATAAAGGGAACCTGAGTGAACAAATAACACTTGTTTTTTTTTTTAATTTCACTTATTTAATGAAAAAAAGTTAACCAACACCAACTGGCACTGTGTGAAAAAGTAATTGCCCCCTTACACTTAATAACTGGTTATGCCACATTTAGCTGCAATGACTGCAACCAAACACTTCCTATAATTCAATATCAGTCTTTCACATCGCTGTGGAGGAATTTTAACCCACTCTTCCTCGCAGAACTGCTTTAATTCAGTAACATTTGGTAGGTTTTCGAGCATGAACTGCTCGTTTCAGGTCCTGCCACAGCATCTCTATTAGGTTTCAGTCTGGACTTTGACTAGACCACTCCAAAACTTTAATTTTACTTCTTTTTAGCCATTCTGATGTGGACTTGCTTTTGTGTTTTGGATCATTGTCTTGCTGCATGACCCAACTACGCTTCAGCTTCAGCTGACGGAAGGATGACTGGACATTCTCCTTAAGAATTTTCTGGTACAGAGCAGAATTCATGGTTCCTTTAATTATGGCAAGTCATCCAGGTCCTTAGGCAGCAAAGCATCCCCACACCATCACACTACCACCACCATGTTTGACTGTTGGTATGGTGTTCTTACTGTGGAATGCTGTTGCTTTACTGTCGAGACATTATGGGATCCATGTTGTCCAAAAAGTTCCACTTTGGACTCATCTGTCCATAGAACATTTTCCCAAAAGGCTTGTGGATCATCCAGGTGCTTCTTGGCAAATGAGAGACAAGCATTTATGTTCTTCTTGGTTAGCAGTGGTTTCCGCCTTGCTACTCTCACATGAAGCCCATTTTTGCCCAGTCTCTTTCTGATTGTGGAGTCATGAACACTGACCTTAGCTGAGGCAAGAGTAGCCTGCAGTTCTTTGGATGTTGTTTTAGGATCCTTTGAGACTTCTTGGATGATTTTACACTGTGCCCTTGGAGTAATTTTGGCAGGCCGCCCACTCCTGGGAAGGTTCACTACTGTTCCAAGTGTTCTCCATTTGGAGATTATGGCTCTTACTGTGGTTCGATGGAGTCCCAGAGCCTTAGAAATATCTTTGTAACCCTTTCCAGACTGATAGAGGGCAACAAATTTTTTTCTGATCTTTTCAGGAACTTCCTTTGATCATGGCATAATGTGCTTGTTGAATCTTTGTGCTGGCAACGTGACTCTGATGGTAAGGGCCAAAATAAGTGAGGTTTATATTGAGCAGGGCTGGCTGTAATCAAGCCTGGCTGTGTTCAATCAGCTGACTCTAATTATCCCTTTAATTGGGTTGATTTAACTGGGGGCAATTACTTTTCACACAGTGCCAGTTGGTGTTGGTTAACTTTTTTCATTAAATAAATGAAATAAGTAAAAAAAAGTGTTATTTGTTCACTCAGGTTCCCTTTATCTAATATTATATTTTGTCTAAAGACCTGAAAACATCCAGTGTGACAAATATGCAATAATAGAGAAAATCAGGAAGGGGGCAAATACTTTTTCACGCCACTGTATCTAAACTCATAGCAAGTGAGCTTGAGGAACAATCACTCATGGCTCTGCTACACTAGGCCACTCATGATATTCCCCGAGCTCACTTGCCACTTATTCAGCTATATCAGTTATCAAACACCTTGCCATCATGTATCCCTTTAGAATTGTATGCACTCATACTGTAAAAAAATACAAGTCAGGAAATGTTCCAATTGTTGTACATTTATCCTGCTCCTACATTGCTTCCTGCCCCAGCAAAACAAAAAAGACATCCTGTACAATCACACACAATCTGCAGTCCCTATAGTTTAGTACGATGGCCTCTCCCTTCCTCTTTCTGCTCTCCCCCAAACCAGATGATCCTAGATCAGTAGATATCCAGTCCAGCAGCATTAGCCCTGCATGCACAGTAGCCCACCAACATCATCATGCACGTCACCACACTCTCACCCCAACCACAGGGCAACAAACAGAGTCGGGCAGAGAAAGGCAGAAAGATATGCTCAGCCACCACCCTGTGACCAACCGGCTACATGCACATCTGGAAGTGTTCGAGCAGCATCAAGTAATCCTGGGGAAGAGCTCGGATTTTTTTTGGGGAGGGGCCAGACAAACCTAAGGGCATCTGGAATAGAAAACGTTGCAACATTTGTATTTGTATATATCATGCACAAAAGTATTGATTTGTTTTAACATGCTCTTCGCAACAATAATAGTGTTTTTTTAGACATTGCCCTTTCATCGGCCCAAGGAAAACAGTACCCAGGCATGAAGCTCTGCCACCTCTGTTTCTCTATATTAGGATCTATACACACTAGGAATGCCTGTTTTAACCTTTCAAGTTATGTATTTTAAAAAGGTTTCTTTTTTTAACATCTATACACCAAAGCATTGTTTTTGTGATGAAAAGACATGCTGGGTGGGATAAGAGTGGGAGTGCATGGATAGCACACTGACTGGCATGTTCAGCTAGGAAAATGTGGGGACCCCTACATTTGACAACAGCAACAGCTATAGGTCTGTGAATGGTCATTTCAGAGTCTGGTTTGCAGTGATGTCCTGGGAAAGCAGAGTTGGGAGATTGGGAAGAATGAGGTAGCAAATTTGTGGAGGCTGGAATAAAACTCACCATCTGCAGGGCAGACCCTGTATACCTCTTAACATTTTGTCACCAAAATGTTGGATACACATGTGGCGAGCTAGCCAACTTCCAGTCATAATTTGCAGATATAGTTCTGTTATATTTTTTATGTGCTTTTATGTAATTTTGTGTATGCTAAATGCCACAAAGGATGCTCATGTGTTTTTTTAAAGGAGTACATAGTGTTACTGAAAGATCACAGGAAATGAGAAAAAGTCTTTTAAAATATGTGACATTCCTGTGTGACTCAGGAAAACAGTTACTAGCCAGGAAGCTGAAAATTACATTTTCAAAGGAGTTGGAAGTCCTTGGTTAGCTAATTGGTGTAATACAATCTCAGGATGAGAGAAGCTAAGGCCCCCAAGGCTCCATCCTGGGCCCCCTTCTCTTCTCGCTGTATCTGAACACCCTGCCCAGTGCATGCTCTGGCAAAATTCTGCTGTATGCAGACGACGCTGTCCTCCCCCAAGGCTCCATCCTGGGCCCCCTTCTCTTCTCGCTGTATCTGAACACCCTGCCCAGTGCATGCTCTGGAAAAATTCTGCTGTATGCAGACGACGCTGTCCTTTTTGCCACCCACCGTAATCCCATCTCCCTACAGGACTCCCTACAGCAGTCTTTCAACAGTGCGAGGCTTGGTTTAAGGAGCGCAGACTCATCATCAATCTTAAGAAAACCAAAACTATGCTCTTTTCACACCCCAAAACAAAGCTAGCAACCACCCACTCTATATCCTTCCAAGCACCAACCAACCACTGGAACAAGTCTGCTCCTACAAATACCTTGGGGTTACCTTGATTCAGCCTCACATTTCACAACCACATGGCCTAACATCCGCCTACACACGGCTTGGCATCCTATTCCACCATAAACCTGCCTTCCACCAAATGCTCCTCCGCTAGCTGTTACATCGTCTGCTCTGTCCCTTGTAGACTATGATCTACAAGTATACGGTGCCACCGACACCACTGCACTCAACAAAATTCACCTAACCCTGAATAAAGCATGCAGATTGATTACTGGTGCCCCCAGGCTCACACACACCTGTCAGCTATATGTTGATGCTAACCTGCTTACCCTGGATGAACGGCTCCGATACCAGACCTGTCTCCTCACCAAAAAAACCCTACTCAGGCTCTCCACCCCTGGGGTAACGGCATCCATCCACCAGAGCCCTCCCACCATTGCAACACGGTCTTCCTACAAGACCACTCTAAAGGTCCCCAGAATGAGAACCAGCCGTGGCCAGAGGTCCTTCAGCTATAGAGCCCCAACCTGGTTTAACTCTCTCCCTGCCACCATCACCAATGCCATCACCATCTCAACATTCAAAACCGCACTGGAACCACATCTTCAGCACTCGAACTGCTTCTGTCTCTGAACATAGCCTCCACCTCTTTCTCTTGACAATGCCCCCGGCAGCTCTCCACCCAACCATCCCTCCACCACTTCCTGTACACCATGCCTAGGTTTAACCTGGCCAGTGCCAGCTGTTTTCAATGTTTATCTACCAGAATGCTCACTTGATACCGACTTGTGTAATACCTGTTATCAATTACATGTACCCTGTACCCATTTGTATTTGTCTGACCACAATGTGACGTGGCATCTCTGGTGAATGCCTATTGATTTTTTGCAAACCTTTGCTATGTAACCGAAACGCAATGTATGTCTTTATGTGACGAAGTACCTTTGGAAACGAGCCTCTGGCTCAAAGGTTGTAAACTGATTCTTAAATAAATAAAAAATAAATAAATAAGCTATCTCCACTGTCATAAACTTTTAAGATCAAAAGGATAAATGGTTTTAGATGGGGTGTCAGCAAGATTACCACAGTCTGATTAATTTTGTTTTAGCAGTGCCAGGAAGTGGTGATATGAGGATTCAAATAAGGAAATAAATAATATTTCCTAAAAATCTGGAAAAAGCAAGAGAGACACCTGCTGGCCAAAAAAGGTGGCCACCAGCTATAAACCAGACAGAGTTTTTTTTTTCAGACTGCCAGGATGGACTATAAATACCCCCTGTAAGCAGAAGCTCATGGCAATGCACTTTGGACACTCTCCTGACAAGACACAGAACAACCTGCCAATGGCTGAAAGAAAGAACGGATTTTCCAGACTTCACTTATTCTTCTGGACTACAATTTACTTTGAACTTAAGGCAGAACTTTAGATTACAGTTATAGTGCATTTTTCATATATATTTTACACTTTTAGTTGTGTTATTCTGTGACCAAAATTTCCAAAATCTTTTAGTTGTAACTATATGATTATTAATTATTTTAGTAAAAACATTTTTTCTTAAGAAACCTGCCTGAGCAAGATTTTTCATGTTATGTGTGGTTGTGGGATATTTACTAATCTGTGACTAAACTGTTATTGCTAATGGGTGTCACCATAAGCTACCAATCGAACAAGGGTCTGTACAGGGAAATCTGGCTAAAGATAGGGAAAATACAAAATTCTCAAGGAAGAGTCTGTGGGGATCTGAACCAGGTTATTGCATGCCCATAGGAGAAGACAAAATCAGGGTTACAAGGTTACCGCGAAAAGATTGTTATGCCTGGATCTTCCCCCTTTGTGTTTAACAACCAAGAAAAGGTTCACATTTGGCTACAAGACTCGAGACTGATATTGTACTCTTATCCAGAGTAAAGAGGGAGCCCTGGGGCCTCGTGGCAGGTGTTTAGTAGTGTTTGTTTACTATGTGAGTTCAGGTTGCCCTTTAACTTCTATCCTTTATTTTATATCTTGGGTCATCCTCAAAAACTTTGCAAAATTGACTCCCTTAAATAACTAGATTGGGATGAACTCCGTTCAAAATAAAATATTTCCAGCTGAAAAACTGCTTTTCATTTCTTTTATTCCACACCAAAAAGGTCCGGGCAACAGTTTCGTGGCCACCACCACTTCCTCAGGCCCCGATATACAGTGTTGTTCTATAAATATAAAATATACAAAAACATCATAAATATGCAGTATTCTAAAACATTTTCTTTTTTAGCAAACTCAAGACTTCATCTCCACCTTCTAAATATGTTACTACACCCTATTTCATAATCTTTTCTTTTTACTTTCTTAAACAAATTTTTGCTTTCTTAATCAGATTTATACTTTCTTAATATGAGCTCAATAACAGCGTGTTTGTGTATACTCCTACAAACCTTGTTGTTTAAACCTCCTTCAATTTTTCACAGCATCCTTCAATCTCTATTTTTTGGTTTTCTTTTCCAATTCTAGAGCAAAACAAGAGAGACAAAAGTTGCCATTCTCTTACTTTAGCTTTTTCACGGTCCACTTCCACGTGGATCCTCTCTTATGGTGCCTTTAAAGTCACCTCCCCTGCTTTCCTTCTTGGTTGAAATAACATTAAATCATTCTGTGAGTCTTTCTTCTCACCCTGTGTTTATTTCTTAATGTTCACTTTCTTTTACATTCAGTTTACACCAAATCTTGTTTACCTGCACTTTTTTGTAGCGCCCTCACTCTGATATTCACAACTTTTTTTCTTTTTCTGACCTAGCATCTCTACAATTCAAATACAAATTTATATCTGAATTGTAGATATGCTAGGTCGAAAAAAAAAAAAGCATGAATGAAACACACGTGGAAGTGGACTGTGAACAAGTTAAAGTAAGAGAATGGCAGGCTGATTTATGAATGAAAAAACAAAAAAGGTGTGATAAGAACAAGGAAAATTAGGCAACTTTTGTCTTTCTTGTTTTGCTCTAGAAATGGAAAAGAAAAAACAAAAAATAGAGATTGAAGGATGCTGTGAAAAATTGAAGGAGGTTTAAACAACAAGGTTTGTAGGTGTATACACAAACACACTGTTATTGAGCTCATATTAAGAAAGTATAAATCTGATTAAGAAAGCAAAAATTTGTTTAAGAAAGTAAAAAGAAAATATTATGAAATAGGGTGTAGTAATATATTTAGAAGGTGGAGATGAAGTCATGAGTTTGCTAAAAAAGAAAATGTTTTAGAATACTGCATATTTATGATGTTTTTATATATTTTATATTTATAGAACAACACTGTATATTGGGGCCTGAGGAAGTGGTGGTGGCCACAAAACTGTTGCCGGACCTGTTTGGTGTAGAATAAAAGAAATCAAAATCAGTTTTTCGACCGGAAATATTTTATTTTGAATGGAGTTCATCCCAGTCTAGTTATTTAAGGGTGTTTAGAAGTGACCTCTGTGAGCATTCTAGGAGGACATGGGGAGGGTATCCCTGTTTTCTCCCTCCCTGCCACGGATTGCAGTTAGGGGTAGGCAATCTGAGCTCAGTGGACCTGACCATCAGGAGTGGGTTCATGACAACAGGCACTCAAAATGTAGGACAGTGAGGGGCACTGGTCTGACTCTTAATAACTAAATGTGTCACTAATATGGGTAGACAGGCATTTTCCTACTTCACTCCTCCATACTGGAACACCTTGTCCTTTACCATAAGGTCAGCAAAGTCACATTCTATCTCTAAGGCTAAACTTCAAGAGTATCTTATGTCCCTTGACAATTGTTCATGCTCCGGTTCTGGATACTCTATAGCTACTAATTTATGTATTTTGTTCACCCATTCTGTATTGTGGGAACATTTTTCATATCTGCTAATTACTTATATGCCACACTTATTGTAATGTATGCTGATGTCTACTCAGTAGTGAGCTTTCATGTCTTAGTTACTTAATGCTCTGTGCCAGCTTCAATTATGACTTTCCCTCTAGGCTACTTTATTGAATGGTATCTAATTAATGGTCATTCTGCTCTTAAGCACTGCTGGTTTGCATACTGATTCAAATTAAATCTTTATTTATATAATGCCTTTCAAAGTCAAGGCACTGTACACAGTATAAACCAGAATTATTAAAAACAGACAATAGTATAAATTATTTAAAATCAGTCTGGAAAAGCCAACGAAAATAAATAGGTTTTCAAAATAAATTTAAAACTACTGATGGTCAGGCATTCTCTTAACCGACAAGATAGAGAATTCAACAGGGTTGGTGCTACAAATGAAAAAGCATGAGCTCCAGATGTTTTAGACGAACCCTGGGAATCTTTAACAATCCCTTGTTGGTGGATGGGAGAGGACGATTGAGGGAGTAGGGAGTCAGGAGATTTTTCAGGTAGTCGGGTCCCTGTTCGTGTAGGGCTTTAAAGGTAAGCAAGCCTACCTAATAGGTAATCCACCACGGCAGCCAATGCAGTCTGCGCAACACAGGCATAATGTGGCTGGTTCTCGAAGTACCAGTCAACAGCCTGGCTGCAGCATTCTGCACTAGCTGCAAGCAGTGGATATCAACCCCAGACAACCCTAGGTAGAGTGCATTGCAGTAGTCAAGATGGTAGTAATGAAGGCATGGACCAATGTTGGAAGGTCGCCCGGCAGAACCAGGTGTTTCACCCGGGTGATGTTCCTCAGATGGTAAAATGAAGATTTAACCACAGCTGACACCTGAGATTTCAGGGTCAAGCCATCATCAAAAATAACACCCAGGTTATGCACCCAATCTGAGGTAGTGAGCGGGACACCATCAAGCTATAAACCTGTCACATGCCCAGCCCCCAAACCCACCCCCGGATGACCCGGGTCCACAACCAACACTTTAGTCTTGTATCTGGATTCAGTCTTAGCCAACTAGAGCTCATCCAGTCTTTGATCTCGGATAGGCAATTATTTAGCACGGAGATCACATCTACCTGTCTGGGCACAAAAGACATATACAGCTGAGTATCATCTGCATAGCAGTGAAAACTCAAGCCATATCACCTGATGATATCTCCCAATGGCAGAATATACACTGCAAACAACATGGGCACCAATATGGAGCCCTGCGGAACCCCGCAGGACAGGGGAAGTGCATCAGAGGAATACATTCTGGTGACCACCCTCTGAGACCTGCCTACAAGGAATGATCAAAAATCCTTTGAGGACTGTACCTGACAGTCCATAAAGGAACCACAGGGTCACCAAAAGCACCCCATAGTCCACAGTGTCAAAGGCTGCTGAGAGATCAAGAAGGATCAAGATGGTACGAGCCTTTCGATCTCTCACCATCAGGAGATCATTTAATACCCGGACAAGGTCAGCCTCTGTGCTATGTCTCTTCCTGAAACCAGACTGAAGAGCTTCATAGACATTGTGGGTTACAAGATGATCATTGCAACGCAACCACCTTCTTAATAACCATCCCCACGAAGGGCAGGTTAGAGACAGGTTGGTAGTTAACTGAATCGTCAGGATCAGGGAGGATTTTCAAGGAGTGATCAAATGACCACCTCCTTTAGGGGGTTTGGAAAGACTCCCCTCTCCAAGGATCTCCATATAATTTCAGCTAGGATTGGGCAGATAACATCTACACACCCCACTAAAAGGGGGGGGTAGGGCCCGGATCCAAACTACAACAGATTGGACGCAGAGTCTGGATAATCTTCACAGTGTCCATGAATTCCGGTCGGCTGAAGTCTGTCCAGACAAACTGGGTACTCACTGTCTCCCATCGACCTCTGCAACCCCTCATAGAGAGGCAGGGCCGATTCCAGACCTGATGCTGGCAACCTTGTCTGCGAAGAACTGAGCTAGCTCATCACTCTTAATTTGTGAAAAAGCTCTTCCGGACTGAAGACAGATTGGTTTACACAATCTGCTGACAGTTCAGAAAAGTTGAGCCAGTTGATCTGCGCAGCAGAAATCTCCCAGGACAGGAACTCTGCCTTCTTACTGGTGATTTCTGATTGATAGCCCTTATAGTGTTCCATCAATCTAAGCCTGTCAGTATCCAGGCTGGATTTCCACCATGCTGTCTCCAGCCTTCGACCAACTTGCCTCAGCTCCTTCAAGGACCCATCATACCAAGGGGACCTTGGGCAAAGAGTGAGTGGTCGAACGCAAACAGGAGCAATCAAGTCCAAGGCATCTCCCACTGCCTTATTATAGGCTAGTACGAGGTCCCCTGGACTTGTACTTTCACCCAGCAATCCTGATAGGTCCAGAACTGCCGACAGACCATCTGGGGTAACTCCCCTTAAAAGGCGGTACCAGTCCATCTCTGAAGGAGTAGGTCCATTTGGGGGGCCCCAAAACTGAACCCTATGGTGTGATGGTCAGACTAACTGGCTGGTTCCACCCCCAAATCAGAGATCTCCATTCCCAGGAGGAACAGCAGATCCAATGAGTGACCTCCTATATGGGTAGAGGAGGTAACCACCTGTGTAAGGCCCAGCATTGTCATTAGCTGGAGGAGATTTTGACCAAACCGTGAGAGTTCATCATCAACCCAGGCATTGAAGTCCCCCATAATTATCCATCTGGGAGACTCCAATACCATATCGATGATGAAGTCCGCGATCTCCTGCAGGAATAAACCCCCATCACTTGGTGGACAGTAAATGAGGAGTATCCTGTAACCTACACCCTCTCCCATGATATACTCAAAGGATCTGTTGGTCCCCACTGGAACATCCACAAGTCCCAGTTCAGTCTTAAAAAATATGGCTACACCCCCACCTCTACAATACAACCTCAGGCAGTGAATTACCGAGAACCCAGCTGGAACTGCAGAGGCCACTACTGGGCCTGCATTTTCGTCCAGCCAGGTCTCGGTAATACATGCCAGGTCCACCATTTCAACAAGGTCAGCTATAATAGCTGTCTTGTTTTTGATGGACCTGACATTACATAACACCACCTGAGCTGAATGAGATGCTGAGGAATACCTCAACTCCTGTCCAGCATCAATTGCTGAGCCCTTGGGTATGGGGACAAGACAGCTTAATCTTGTTGCATTATTGTTGCATTCTTTGTTTACCACTGTATGATGTAATTCTCTAAGGTCATGTCTGAAACTAGGCATTAATTTGTCTAGTGCACTTACCTGGTTAACAAAAACTAAATAAATAATATAGGACAAATAATTAGACACATAAAGACAAACTGAGAACACTGGAAGCTAGTGGATTAACAGTATGTTACCTCTGATCACAGTTTGAGCACCCTAGCTGAAAGCACTAACAGCACTGACTCACATTGAGTCTTTTGTAGGATCCCCATCTTGTACTGCTAGATAACTGCAGCTCTTAAAGAACTATTAATCACACCAGGTCATCTGGATCACTGAGTGAAGGGGGATTAGCATAGAACTACATGTTAAAATTGGGACATTTGTAACTTCATTGACAGCCATAGAAAAGTTGCAATAGCCAAGATGGACAGGTAGAGGGTTAACTACACTAGCCCTGATTAATTTGTACTAAGTCCCAAACAAATTAAACAATGTTAAAAGCAACCCTTGCAGCTCTTTGTCTCATTTGCCCCTGGGAAAGGTGGTGCCTCTGTGACTAAACAGTGCCTGTTCAAATGGCTGGATAACTGTATTTCTTTTTGTTACAGGAAGTATGCTAAGGAACTTCCTGGTGCTGTATGTGGCCACTCTACATGTAGTATGACCACTTCTGCTTCCCCCTGCTTTCAGAATGTTTCTGCAGCTGATGTACGTGCTTCTGCCATATGGAGCACTTTGCATACTTTCATTAAGCACTACCGTCTAGACAACATTTCTCTTAGATGTGCTAGCTTTGATCATATGGTATCACAAGGCTTTCTGTCCTCAATGCATATCAGGTGTTGTCATCCTCCCTGGGCACCATACATACTACTTGGCAATCGTTCCAAAGGTGTGACCCAAAGAAGGAGATATCCACAATGAAGATAGAACAGTTACTTAGAGTAGCAGTACATCTTCGAGAGAATCCCCTCCATTGGCCACGATGCACTCACCATTATTCTCATTTTCTGAAGTATCTACTAACAGGTTTATCCAGTGCCTTGTTTGGAGATGTCAATAAGTGACTTATGTATACAATACTTTGTTTCCAGTTCCATGCTTCTCCTTGTGTGTCTTGTACTGGTTTGGTTCCCTGGTTCCTCATGGTAAGAGGCTATCTGAGGTTACCTCCAGCAGGGAAACTAAGGAGCAATGGGGCCACCCACTTAATATAGGCACCAATGTTGTACATCATTGTGGGTGCCCCAGCTAGAAACATTTTTCAAGTGATCTTGACATCTATGGCTTACAGTTCCAAAGGTGTGGCCCAATGGAGGAGACTCTCTCAAAGATCTACTGTTATGGTGAGTAACTGTACTTTACTCCCCTAGAACTGTGTCTAAAAGGAGTGTTAATACCAGAGCAGAAGTTTTTACTAATGAAATCAAACTCCCTTTTATCCAGTCAGATTCTTGGATCATAATGCAGTTGATATGATTTCATTTTTGCAAAATTAAGCATTTGATTACATTTTACCCTGTCTTTCAAGCCTTTTACATTCCAAGTCAGAATATTAAAATCCAGGTGTGTGGCAGATATTCTATTATAAGTCATCCTACAATGTAAATATTAAATAGTCTCTCAGGCACCTTTTCCAAGGCTTTTTCTTCATTCATTGTAGCCATTCTGAAGAGTTAAAACCTGCTTCTTTCCTCGTTAACCCTCATATCTAATGTTAACCTCTGCCTAAACCCCTCTCCTCCCTCCCTCCCTCCCTCCCTCCCTACCTCCCATCCCCTTACAATACCTCTGACCTGTGTACCCACCTCCCAATCCCACCCATGTTCCCTAATATACATTTACAAAGATCCAGTGGTGTAAGTGGCAGACAAGAAGTACAGGAACTCAGACACTGGCAAATATGAAATACAGAATGAAGATCCTCAATCTGAAGGATAGCTGTGTCAAGACACATCTATCTGTTTAGACACGAGTAGATTCATTTAGAGATATTGAAGTATTTGTAGGAAAACAGAATTGTTGTACAAGTCAGATGTGGTTATGGAAACCCTGATTTCGGATCACAGGCCCAAAAACTGTCATTATGTTGCTGGTTTAAGAATTCCCGTTCTAGTGTCAGTGGGAAGAAGTATAGGAACTCCGTTCCTGCAACAAAAAAGGTACAGGAACTGAGTTTCTGTGCGTTTCTGTTCACTTTCATCACTACAAAGATCGCTAGAAAGGGTTTGGGATTTACTGTCGATGTGGTTGGTTTATCTGTACTCATTCCATGACTCCTGGTTTTCTAGCACAGGTGTCAAGGTGCAAATAGAACTCCAGTGCTCTTATGTGGGATAGTGAACAGCGGCGGTGGGTAGGGAAGAGAGGGTTTGGTTTAATTCAAGGTGCAGTTCACAGAGATGCAAAGTGCACTGAATTCAAGAGTAGATTCTAGAGGTTCTGTTCCATGCAAAGATAAACAGAATGTCTGATTCATTCGTGCATCATGACACCTTACAGAGCAGCTGATTAATTCAGAAGAATTTAAGCAAAACATAATAAGACACAGTTTAGCTTGTAATTAACCTTAGTTCTGTATTTTCCTCCCCATTATTTATTACTGAGGTAATTTGCATGAAAAGAGGATCTTCACTCCTAAAGAGTTCATCAGTTCCTGTTGCTTTCTCCTTACCTGAAGTCATTTTATTTATTTATTTATTTATTTGTACATCAGTTTACAACCTTTGAGCCAGAGGCTCATTTCCAAAGGTACCTCGTCACATTGAGGACAAATACATTACATTACAGATTCATTGATACATCACACAGTTACAAGTTGTAGTAAAAGACAATCACATATATTTACGAACATTTGTAGAGCGAGAGAACCAGTCTTGTTACAAAGGTGCTGCTCATATGAGCTTTGTCAGTATGTCATAGACTAAGTCACAACTAGCGACAGGTGCAGTTATGAGTATTAAATAGCTGTTCCGCAGTGCAGTTTTGAAAGTGGAGATTGTGGGAGTGTCTGAGATGGTGGGAGGAAGCACGTTAAACCAGGATGGGGCTCTGTAACAGAAGGACCTCTGTCCATGGCTTGTCCTGGTTCTTGGGATCAGAAGGGTGGCCTTGCAAGAGGTTTGGGTGTAAACCAGTGGTTGAGCTTGGTGGATGGAGGCTGTGAGCCCCGGGAGGGGATAGCCCAAGAAGGTTTTTTTTGTTATGAGGCTGGTTTGGTATTGAAGTCGTTCGTCTAGATTAAGCAGCCTTGCCATGTCATATAGCTGGCATGTGTGAGTGAGCCTGGGGGCCCTTGTAATAAGTCTACATGCCTTATTCAGGATAAGGTGGATTTTATTGAGGGCGGTCAAGTCAGCAGCACCGTATACAGGTAGGCCATAGTCCACCAGGGACAGTATCAAGGAAGTAACCGCTAATCAAAGGGCAATGAGGGGAAGACAGTTTTTTGTAGTGGTAGAGGATACCTAGCTGCACATTCGTAGCAGAGGCAAGTCTATGTGGGTGTGGAAGGAGAGGGCTGCGTTGAAAGAAACTCCAAGGTACTTGTACGAGCGGACTAGTTCAAGGAGTTGTTTGGAGCTGGGAAGGATGTGGAGAGGGCAATTACTGGCTTTGTTTTGGGGGGGTGCAAAGAGCATTGCTTTAGTTTTTTTTGAGATTGATGACAAGTCTGTGCTCTTTAAACCAGGTTTCGGCATCATTAAAGGAGAGTTGTAAGGTATCCTGAAGGGCGTTGGGGTTGCGGTGGGTGGCAAAGAGGATGGCATCATCTGCATACAGCAGAATTCTACCAGTGCATGCACTGGGCAGGGTGTTAAGGAAGATTGAGAAGAGTAACGGTCCCAGGATGGAGCCCTGGGGGACACCTGAGCGGGTGGAACAGGTTGTGGAAAGTGTTCCATTGATTTTGACACATTGCGAGCGGTCAGATAGGTAGCTAGTACACCAAGAGATCGGCCTAGTAGGGAGGCCAGTGCGGGAGAGGGCATCCAGCAGGAGGGGGTGGGAGACAGTGTGAAGGCCTTTGAGAGATCTACAAACACTGCCCCGGCTAGGGAGCCGGCATCCAGGGAGGAGTGTATGAAGTTTGAAAACTCAATTAGTGCTTACCGGTACTGTGCCCTGCATGGAAACCGTGCTGTTCTGGGCAGAGGATGTATTTGGTTAGGTACTCAGTGATTTGTGTGGCCACCAACTTTTCAAGGACTTTGGAGAGGGGTGGGAGGATGGAGATAGGTCGGTAGTTCCCGGCAGTGGACCTGTCACCACCTTTGTGTATGGGCGTAACTATGGCCATTCTCCATGCCGATGGGAATTGCCCCAGGCAGAGGGATTTGTTGAGAAGGGTGGTGAGGAGAGCAAGTACCTGATCCAGCACCCAACGGAGAATGCTGGGGTCAGGGAGTCGCTGCCGGGACTATTGCTCTTTAATGCTTTGAGCAGATACGGTCTGGCTTCCTGGTCAGTTACCCTGTGTAGGTGGAAACAAGGACGTTGGATAGCAGGGGCCAGTGGGGGGGTCAAAGAAATTACTGGGGAGGACCGAGCTAAGGTCCATGAAAGTTGTGTTTAGGAAATTGGCTATGAAAGCCGGGTCAGTCGAGGTAGTGCCGTCAATAGTGATCTGGGATGGTGGAGGGGAGCGCGCACACCTATTCAATTGTTTAACGTTATCCCAGAAAGTTTGTGCACACCCCCAGAAGGAGGTGAACGTGGCCTGGTAATGGGCGGCCTTTGCCTTATGGATAGCCCAGGTGCACTTGTTCCGCACCATGTTATATGCCTGTCTGTCAGCTATCCGGCCTGTTTCAGTGGCAAGGTGCCATAGGTTATCCCAGTGCTTGAGCAGTTGACGTAGGGCAGGGGTAACCCAGGGCGCACTGAGTTTTTTGGTTCGGGTTCCAGTAAGGGGTGCGAAGATGTCACAGGCTTTGTTGAAGGTTTGGGAGAAGAAGGTGAGGGCAGTATCTATGTCAGGCACATGCTGTGTGGTTGACCAGTTTATCTGGGCAAGGAGTCATTTGAGACTTTTTAGCCCACCAGGTCTGAGGCACCGGCGGAGTGTGGATTGAGCTTTAAGTTGGGGTGTGGGGGTCGTCCAGTGGAATAGGATAGGTGAGTGATCACTAAGTGAGTCCAGGAGGACCTGGATATCTTGGATTTTTTAGAGGGGTTTGTGATGACTACATCTAGAAGGGTACTGGTACCTGTCTTAGTGTTCATTCTAGTGGGTTGGGAAATGAGTTGCATCAGATCCATGACCGTGAAGGTGTCCCGGGTGGTGGAGGAGGAGGCACTGAGCCAGTTCACGTTTAGGTCCCCCACAAGGATTTGATCAACCTTGTGTTGAAGGGTGGCAAGATAATTGGTTAAGGATAACATTGCCGGATTTTGGTTTTTAAGGGGAATGTATGCAGTAGTGAGATATAGGGGCCCCTTGTGGGGTCAGGCATAAGTTTAAGGGTGAGGACCTGCGCCCCATTTACAAGAGCTGGGGCAGGGAGTGCTAGTCCAGTAAGTGAGTCCCTGGTATAGATAGCACAGCCTCCCCCACATTTGTCTACACGATCCTCCCGGTATAGGGTGTATCCTGGTAGTGAGACAAAGTGGTCGGGGGTGGATTTTGATAGCCAGTTTTCCACCAGAGTTATGACATCTGGTTTATGCAGCATGACCCAGCATTGGAGGGAATCAAATTTTTTGAGTATGCTGCATATATTCATGGAGGCTATGCGGAGACTGGCGGTCCCAGTTGGGTGGCAAGTCAGGGTGGGGCCTGGGTTGGGATGTATATTGCATGAAAGTAGTAATAGGAGGATCATGGCACTGGTTAGGGGGCGGTGATGGGTGAGCTTTCGGAGGGTATCCGGGGATGGGGAGGAGGCTGTCTGGGAGCAGGGGATGGGCAGGGTCTGCAAGGCCAGGAGGGCGAGGGCGATTAGCCATCCGAGGGAGCCAGGGTAGGCAGTGGGGAGATAACCTGGGGATGGGTGCTAAGGGTAGGGGCAGATGGTCAATGTGGGGTGGGTTCTTATTAAGTCCGGGAGAATTGTTGAGGGGCCAGTGTACTAGGTGGGCTGCCTGGTTGCTGGGTCATAGGTACCAGAGTGAATACAAGGGGGAGGTATTTTAGGAGGAGGTGGGCTAACATGGTGTTTGCAGTGTCAGCAGGGCAGAAAGGACATGGACTCTGGTGGACAGGGTGCAAGGTTCTAGTCTCAGCCAGGGCAGCTAGGGGCGTGCCTGGGTGGGAGCAAAGATCCACATTCTAGGGGTCTGAAAGCAGGCTGAGTTGGGCCAGACACAGGGTGCGAAATAGCAACTCCTAGTGGTCACTGGATGTAGGTACAGGGGTGCAGTTAGGAGTCAGGGTGTAGGGTGAGGTGTGGGCAGAAAGGTTGGTGTGGGTTGCAGGGGGAGGAGTGGCACAGGGGGTAAGAGAGGTTCCAGGAAGTTGGGGAGGAAGACAGGTAGTGGAGCTTGATGTGGGGTGTGTGGGTCCCTCTGGTGGCTGGCAGGTATAATCTGCAAATGGAAAAGTGGGGACTTAGTAAAAGCAAGACACAGGAAGTGATGTCACAAAGTAGTGACTATATAGCTAGTGCCGAGCCAGGGTGGCTGGGCGGGGCAGTCGATGCATGCAGCACGTCGACGGGCTAACCTACCTCGCAAGGGTGCTGTTGCTTGAGGTAAGTTTAATTACCTCTGTCGGAACCCGTGAGGTCTGCTGTAGGAGGGAGCTGCTTCTGTTCTATAATGCACTGCTTGTGGCATCACAGTTTTTCCCATGGCAACGGATTATGATCCCATAACAGAGGATTATGACTTGAAGTAGGGAGTAAATTATAGAAGCACATAAACTCTAAGGGATAAATATCATGGATTCATGTAAATTTCCTCAGTAATAAATAATCGGGCACCTGGCTGAGCAGGGCAACCAGCCCACGGAGCAACTCCCCCAGACATTTTGCCATGCAACAAACTGCAAGCCCCCTGGCAGAACAGGGCAACCAGCCCACGGAGCAGCTCCCCCGGCCATTTTGCCACGCAACAAGCTGCAAGGTACGACATAGCCTGGACAACCTTGGAGACTGCACCACTGGTTTTCAAACTTGGTGCCTTTTTTACTGAACTCGCTGGAAATTTTTATCCTATGCTTTAAGTGTGGACCACAGGAGCACTTTATCTTTACTGAGAAAACTCTGCTCTTGTAATCAGGAGCCTTATATCCTCTAATTCTCAAAGTTTGGTTTTTACAGGATAATTGCTAAAGTTTTTATGCTATCCTTAAAAAAGAAAACTACTAAACGCAGGCTGTACCGAGCTGAGCTCAGAGCCCTGGCTGCTCACTCCCTGGTGATTTTCAGCATTGAAATATTAATTTATATAAATAATTTGGATTTGGACTGCTGTAATTTTGCTGTTGCAGACGCCTCTCTAACTCGCCTTTTCAGCCAGTATGGTGGTACTACCTGAATTAAACTGGAGCTTAATCTCCTCACAATTGTCAGCCGAATCCATGCTCTCTCCCATTTGGGAGTTAGCATCTTAAACCTAGGGCTGTTTCAAACCCCCTGCTATGCTGTGCTTCTAGCTCCAGACTTTATTTGGAAGTTAAAATGGATTTTTGTTTATTTTATTTCCAAGGACTCACAGTAAGAGTGGAAACACATTCTGCTAAATGTTCGGTGATGGTTACTTATGGTTACTTATGCTGTGTTGAGACTAAGTTATGAATTAAGGTGTGTGCAAAGTTTATAGCCAAGTCTTAATGTTGAATTTTACAAAGTTTGCAGCCGAGTCTTACTGTTGAAGTTTACTCTCTGTACTGCATCTTGTCCGCCCCTCCCCCTCCTTTGTCTTTCTATCTCCTCCTATTAAAATCTAACTGTGAGTCACCTCCCTTTTTACCTTTTTAAACCATGTCCACACGTTCTTTCTCTCTTTCTCTTTAGCCCCCTGGCTGAACATGGCAACCAGCCCATGGAGCAGCTCCCTGGTAATTTTGCCACACAACAAGCAGCAAGGTACGACATAGCCTGGACAACCTCGGAGACTGCGCCACTGGTTTTCAAACTTAGCGCCTTTTTTCATGAACTGACTTGCTGGAAATTCCTACCATGCACTTTAAGCATGGCCACAGGGGTACTTTACCTTTATTGATAAAACTCTGCTCTTGTAATCAGGAGCCTTATATCTTCTAATTGCTAAAAGTTTGGTATTTCCAGGATAATTGCTATTTGCTAAAGTTTTTAGGCTATCCTTAAAAAAGAAAACTACTACACTCATGTTGTACAGAGCTGAGCTCAGTGCCCTGGCTGCTTACTCCCTGCAGATTTCCACCTCCCCCAGCCTTAATTAAATACACTACTTGCCACGCCCCTTCTGAGCCTTAAAGGGGTTAGCGCACTCTCCAGTACTTTTAAAAGACAAGTACCATAAGCTGACTACAGTTCTTCTACCCCCATTGGAATTAGACATTGAACACTATTACAAACCCCCTGCAATTATTATAAAGCTCCCTGCCACCTAGGGGTTGCACTGATTTAAAGAGACAGTAGTAGGATACACATCGACCCTACTCTGAATACATTAAATTAAACACCTCTTTTTTCAGCCAGCGTCTCCCAGAACATAACCTGGCTATCCAAGCTGTGCTTTTCATCTACAAGGCACCTGTGAAGCTTGTGCTACTATACCACTGGCACAATTCAGTGTACTCCGATATGATGGCATATATACAGTTCTTCTTCCTTTATGGTTGCCTGTTCCTCCTCTTGCCTCACCCCACCCATAAAACCATAGCAACCTCCTCTAAACCTGGAGTGTCACATGTAACACTCCCTAGGGATACAACTACCTCAAGACATTCTGGAAGGGACTTCCTACCAGTTGCCATGCCTTTTTACCAGCGTATGCCAACAGACGTCTTCCAGGCACCCTTTTCTATATCTGATAGAACAGCGCTGTATGCATTGTCACTTTTTAGGCAATTATCTATTCCCACTAAGCCTAATTCCAAAACCCCACCTACAAAATGGCATAAAACACACATTATTAAGGGAATTATAATCGGACTTAGGAAATTGTTAGTCCTTTTATTATTATGTTCTGGGACTGTTGAGCTAAACCCCGATCCCCCTATAATTCTAGATGCCCCTTCAGAGTTACCTCAACCTAAGGGTATTAGCTTCCCTCACCTAAATGTCTGCAGCTTGCTTCGGCATTTCACGCATCCCCAGATATAGTTGAGATCTCAGAAACATGGCTTAGGAGTTCCACTCCTGGCTGCAGCATCAATATCCCTGACTACAATGTGCTCAGGTCAGCTAGACCAACTAGGGGTCAGGGGGTCACTGTCTTTTTTAAAGAGAGGTTCGCCGTAACAGTTATTGTCCTCTCCTCCACCCCTAAGGAGTTTGAGAACATTACTGTGAAGCTAACACTTTCCTCTGAGGAAACCATAGCAATAACTGCCTGCTATAGACCGCTGCCTGGTGGCTTCGGAATACTAGACCACCTCCACAAGCATTTGGAGAAGGCCAACTCTGAATGCATTATTATAGGGGACCTTAATCTCAACTGGAAGAATGAATGCTCTAAAACTCTAAAGGAGTTTTTTGACAAACATGGCCTGTCGCAAATGACACCTGATGTCACCCACCCTAATAGCAAAAACCCAAACCGCAGCTCTCTCCTGGATTTAATTCTTGTTAACAAGCCTCACGATATGTCCCATGCAAGGGTATTCCATAATGATGTAAGCAATCATAGTGTTATAACCTGTGTAAGGCATACTCCAAAGCTTAACTCAACCTCTATCTTCAAAGTCAAAATATGCCTAAGGCATTTTAGCCAGGCTGCCTTCCTATCAGACCTAAACAAGATTAGATGGCAGGACATTTATTTAGCTACATCAATCATTGAGGCCTACAACATCTTCCAAAATCTCATCAGGGATGTGATTGATAAGCATAACCCCCCTTAACAAAAGCAAGTCCAGAAAAAGGTCATCCCCCTGGTTTGCACCTGCCCTGAAAGCAGCTCTTAAGGGCAGAGACAAGTTATGGAGGAAAGCCAGAAAAATGAAAACTGATTCTGACTAGCTTGCCTTCCGCGTCACTAGAAACTCCTGCACTACACTTATTAGAGCTGAGAAAGGTCTCTATTTCCAATCTGCCCTTGAAAAGAACATAAATAACTCTGCCAAATTCTGGAATATCCTAAAAGTCATGGGCCGACCTTTTAGAGCCCTTTTTTTCTGAAACTAGGACATTTCCACATAACCACTCCCATCACGCACCTTTTCAATCTTTTCCTTTCACTAGGGGACCTCCTACCAATTCTGGAAAATGGCACACATTATCCCACTTTTCAAGTCTGGGAATACATGTGACCTAAACAATTACAGGCCAGTTTCTGTACTCCCCATCCTATCAAAACTACTGGAGAAGCTAATTAACCAACCGCTAAGGGACTTCCTGGAATCTAAGGACCTATTACTCCCCATACAATCGGGTTTCAGACCAAAGCACAGCACTGTATCCACCATCGCCAAAGTCTCTAGTGATTGGCTAAATGTAATGGATGCAAAGAAGCACATCTATGCCTTGTTTTTAGACCTAAGCAAGGCCTTTGATACTGTTGATCATAGCCTGCTATTGGCCACTTTGAGCTGCCTTGGACTTGACGATACCCCCATGAAATGGTTCAACTGTTACCTTACCAACAGAATGCAACAAATCAAAGACCAAGGTGATCTCTCACTGCTTAAAATTCTATTGCATGGAGTACCGCAAGGCTCCATACTGGATCCCGTACTCTTCGCGGTCTATATTAATAACATGGACTCTCAAATACACAAGGCACATGTGCATCTATCTGTGGATGACACAGTGATATACACAGTGTGCTCTTCCCCTGAGCTTGCATTCAAGGAGCTGCAGCTGAAGCTCCTCCTTAATGCAAGCAAAACCAAAGCTATGGTCATCTCCCCTAAATCCCACACTCCAGTGATAACCATACACAATCATAGGATACTCACCTTACTTGATGAACCAACTGAAAATGTTGACAACTTTAAATACCTAGGTTTCTGGCTAGACAGCAAGCTTAATTTTACAGTACATTTGCAGGAACTAGCCAAAAAACTGATACAGCACCTGGGTGTCTTCTATCATATTAGACTTCTTCTCACCTGCGAGCCAAAAAAGACACTGGTCCAAACAACCTTCCTACCTCTCCTTGACTATGCGGACATCCTCTATAGCCGCTGCCCTGTGTCAGTTCTAAATAAATTAGACAACCTATACTACCATGCCCTGAGATTCATACCTTGTGCTCCTTTAAACACCCACCACTGTCAATGCTATGAGATGCTTGGCTGGTCCTCTCTTACTGTCAGGAGGAAGAGGAATGCAGCCCTTTGGTTTCACAGGGCAATTACAAATAAACTTCTTTCTTATATCTCCAATCTATTTAATCGAAACTCAGGGACCTACTGTTTGAGACACTATGCATTTGTTATGTTCGATATCTCCAAGATCCAAACATGACCTGGCACTGCCGCTATTGGTTTTGCTCTTCCCTCCCTTTGGAATTCCCTGCAGAAGGCACTTAAGACTGTTATGGTACCAGGGATATCCATCTTCAAGTCTCTTCTCACAGCTGTCTTGTAGGGAGTAAGTTATAGACGCACATAAACTCTAAGGGATAAATATCATGCATTCATGTAAATTTCCTCAGTAATAAATAATCGGGCGCCTGGCTGAGCAGGGCAACCAACCCACGGAACATCCCACGGGGCGGCTCCCCCAGCTGTGACAACTTTAAATACCTAGGTTTTTGGCTAGACAGCAAGCTTAATTTTACGGTACATTTGCAGGAACTAGCCAAAAAACTGAGACAGCACCTGGGTGTCTTCTATCGTATTAGACATCTTCTCACATGCGAGGCAAAAAAGACACTCGTCCAAACAACCTTCCTACCTCTACTTGACTATGCGGACATCTTCTATAGCCAGGGATATCTATCTTCAAGTCTCTTCTCACAGCTGCCTTGAAAGAAACTTGCTCATGTCATAGACAATTGCTCAAGACCTTGCTTTCTCAATCCCACTTTTGTTTGTCAAGTCATTCTAGCACTTCTACTCCTCTTCCCCTTACCCCTACCCATTCTCCTCGACTGCCCCATTCTTTCCCCTTCTCATCTCTCCTCTCCCTGTTTCCTCTTTAGCACATACTTAATATCTTTTGTTGTGTTGTGTTATTACAGGTTACTATAGTTTTGTAGCAGTATTCCAATGTTATCCTTTGTGCCTGTAATCTGTATATACTGTAAAATGCACAAAATGTATCTTCGACTGCATTCAAATGTTGTATATGTTGTTTATCGGTATATCTATACCATTGTATTCTTGTCCATTGTAATTGTTGTCCAGGACCACCTTGCAAATAAGCTCGCTCAAAGGTGAAAAGCCTGGTTAAATAAAGTTTGATTGATCGATTGATTGATTGATGGATAAGAAATCTAAAGAATATGTGTGGAATGCAAGCTAACTTGTACCTAAATGTTATGTTTTTCAAAGTTTTCTTTGAGGCACCAGCAACTATTTAATGCTGTGAAAGAAAAAAAAACAATACTAAAGCAGGAATTCATATTCATGTGGGGAAAAAAAAGATTTTAAATATAATTGGCTAGCTTGAGTCCCAAACATCCTTTAGCGTAAGCATGAAGTTAAGGATCAAATTCATATATCAACTTCCTTGGCTGAGGTCATTTATGTAAGTGATGTCCTTCTCAATAGGGGAGGTTACTTAGGCCAAATTGTTTAACGGGTCCTTTGAAGCACCTCTAGGGAATAAATCCTGTGATCAGCACTGAACGCCCTGCATTACCAGGACCTCAAGGGTACTGACTCCTAACCAAGAATTCACATAGCTCTGGGTGGGAAGAGCATCAGCCAAGCTACCCAAGACCCTAATCCCTTGCACCACTGCACTCACTTCTATGCCTGTAGAGGGTTGTGTCAGGCATTTGTGTCTCATCTCCTTACTGACCCAATGACCCATGTTCCCAAATATCAGTCTTGCAGACACCATTATGAAGCCACTGAACTGATATGTATTAACACAAGGAACTGGTTTTCGGTCATGGGCACAGGAAAAACTTTATTCATGTTTTTGTTTCATTTAGAGAATACAAATAGCATATATACATACATACATATATATTTTAAAAATCTATTTTTCTTTTTTCTTTCCTTTCCTTGTTCTTCTCTCTTTTTTCCTCTTTTTCCTCCCTTTCTTCCTTTAATTTTCTCCTGTTCCCTTCCACCCCTTTCAGGAAATTATTAAACTTCAGCTAAACCCTTCTCAGATGCTCCATCCACTTTTTATTTTGTTTGTTTTGACACTGAAGTCTGGTTATACAGAGAATTTAACCTTCCTAGCCTCCAGGTCACCATTCAGCCTGGCTTTCTGGAGCAATTTTTCACTATCCTGAAACCTGTGTGGTTCCAAGTAGATGAACCTGGAGTATCTCTGATTGTAAGCTGTTCTTGCCCCTCCCCCAAATGAGCCCAGTTCTGCTACATAACTTTATCAGGAAATTTTAAACCCATCACTTTGGATATGAATGTTCTTTTTTTTTTTATTTATATTTTTCATGCTCACCCCCCTTCATCTCCGCAGATCACCGTCAGGGGACTATCATGCTGGGGAAGCATGAATCCCAGGTGGGGTCCTTGGCCCCCATTCTGCCTCAGTTTACCCCCTCCCACTTGCACCACATGTCGGGCCTCTGATGGACCCAGGTCTGCATCACACCCCCACCAGCCCCATAACCAGATGAGCCATGGGGCCATTTTTCCTTTTTTCTCTCCACACCCATGAGGATGTAGGCTGTTGAAGGGGTCCATGGTGAAGGTGCACACTGAGACATGACACCTCTCCGGATCCCAGCCAACATCCTCCCCTCCCACATGGCTCGCTACACTGCACCTCCACCCACGTGCACCTAGGTGGTTACATTGCAGTGGGAGCAACATCCCTCTCTCCCCAAAGGAGTAGAGTGCCCCTAGGGTGCTCAATCCTCCTCTGCCTGGCTGATTATCCAGCTCCCCAGGCTTGTTCCCGAACCCAGGTCACAAGCAGTAGTGCTACCCCTGTGCTGACAGGCCAGTCAGGATATGGATTTTTCAAACAAGCAAAAAGGGAGCAGGATCACCTCTGCCTTCTGTACCTTCTGGAATCCTGTCTAATTTAAGATTGCACCTGCGGGAGCAGTCTTCTTGTTCGTTCATTGTTTTGCGTCAGATATTTGTTTGGTACTGTTACTGTCTCTGATAAGGGATTTAAATTGTCCTGTCCTTGACCATGCTGATCATCTCTTTAAGCTCACAAGTTCATAATGAAAATGTTTTCATCTTTTGGTTTACATTATTTATGGCTATGTTTAAGTTGCCGATTGTCAGTGTTATGTAACTGAATCCTACACAGATATCTTTCTGCAGGGCAAGAACTGTTTCAGCCAGAAACGAGATGGAATTGGGACCTGTCATGGAGGTACTAGCAGGAGGTGTGATATATGATGTAAGTGCCAATGCTGCCCCAGTGGTGGAAGTGGTTGAAATAGTAGAGATGGCAGTGGAACCTGGGACTATATCACTACCATTCCTTTCCTCTACGGCACATTTGGAAAGTCCAGGTCACAAACCACAGGTTTGCCAGGTGAAAGACTGAGCCCAAAAGTGAGGCGATGAAAGGTGGGAGTGGAAAGAGCGTTGGCAATGAGGTAGCCACTCTGAGAATCCACACTGGGGAGTAGTCCTCTGTTCCCAAAGTGGAGGGAATTTCCTCTGTAGCATCAGCAGTATCAGTATCAGGACCTTTAGCATCTGAATTAGCAGAGTTGGACACAGCAGAGGCAGCTGCAGGAAGGTCACTCACTGATTCTATTTGGCTTGCTCAGTTTATTCCAGACTTCTCCGGGGCAGCATCTGCGGGGATGAATGTTGAGACTGAACTGGGTGTGAGGTAAGCAGCTGTTGAGGCAAGGCAGGCTGAGAGCAATTAGGAGCAAGCAGTTCTGCTCTAGTTTCTCAGCTGGTTCTTTTTTCCAAACAGATGCACTGAGTAATGTTCTTCACTTTACGAAAAGATGTTGACACTAGCACATACAGTATGTAAGCAATAAGACATGGTGGGGGTGTTGGTTGTGCTGCCACAACCCCTTGCCCAGAGGCACAGTAAGGCACAAGGCCACAGGCCCAGTGTTGCAGCATTCTGGAACTTCTGCAGATGTCAAATCATAGGCATGTGATGAATAGTGCATGAGACAGTATAGGGCTTCTCCACATTTTTCCCACTTTCAGCCCAAAGACAGCCATGATGAACCCTATCAACAGTAAAAGCAACTTTTGACAACTTTGAAGTCCTTCCATTAAACATCACATTTCAGAAAGAAAAGAGCTGAAGCATCCTTGATCTGCTGCTGATAGAAGTTTTAAAGGCAATCTAAACAATCACCTCTTAAACTCGCAACAAAAGCAAAACCCAGCCTCCAACAACAAGCAAAACATATAACTCAGCAATTAACCACAACTGATTACTGTGAAAACATGCTATAAAAATACAACTTCTTGTGGTCTGACACCTTTCTTGGTCTTGTTATTGTTATAGTAAGTGAAAAGGGGTAAAACAGTTTAAATGCTGATCAGAAAGAAGAACAATATATAGGAATGGATGCATAAATGGCTCAAGAAGTCAGATATTGTGCACCTTGTAATGTTTCTGTAAACAAATATGCAATCAAAACTTTGAACTTGGCTTAAAATAGCATGGGTATGCAACTCTGCATTTGTGGGGGTCTGGATTGAATGATTCAATAAAGGCAAAATTCTGTTTGAGAAGTTACTACTAAAACCTCTCACAGAGTCATCAAGCTGACCTAAACAGAAGTAGAGCCCCAGTGCAAATGAGATGTGGCATCACTGCTAGTAATCTTGTGTAAATAAATGGCTTAAAAGCTAGGAACAGGTACCTTTGAAGGCTTTTCCTTCTAAAAAACAAGTCAGACTGAGGTAAGTTGCAGCATTTTGGACCTGCTGCTGATGTCTGTCAGTGTCAGTGGTTCAGTAGGTAGCACACTTGCTTGTGAGGCTGGGAGATCAGAAGGCTGTGAGTTCTTTCCCCACACCAGGAACTTAGGTTAAATCCCAATACTTACACTGTAGTGCAGCATGAGGGGGTGCTGCACTCCTGTGGTGCCATCTTTCGGATGAGACATTAAACTGAGGTCCCATCTGCCTGTTCTGGTGGTAGTTCAGGCAGATGTTAAAGATCCCATGGCACTTCTCAAAAAAGGGTGGGGGAATATTTTAATGAGACTTAAACAAAATATACAGAGGCATGTACAAATCACTTAGAAACAGAAAAAAGAAAATCAGCAGTTCAGAAATAATGTAACAAAAAGGAAATACATACAGGGTTATTTGCCTTGTCCAGAAAAACAAAGAGAAAAAAGGGAAACAAAATGTTGATAGCTAATATTATGCAACCATGATAAACAGAAAAAGTTGTGTTTAAGAGTGCAAAGGACAGCCAAAAAATTCAAATACCCAACTAAATTATGGAATACCAACTTATCCAACCCACTCAGTACCTTTCCAAAACTGATTACAGACTGCTTCCCCAGGATATCAGCTTCTTTCTGATAAGTGGCATCCAACTCTTATTTATTTGTTTTTTGTTGCCCGGGTAAGTGCACTAGACGAATTCAGCCTATTTTTAGGCATGGCCCAGGGGTGGTGGATACAGATGAATGTCAACTGACTTTGAACCAGACTAGCCTGCTGGTGGTATTCTCAACTCTGCCTGTATCCTGAAAATAATATCTTGCAGTGAAACAGCAGCATCTCGTAAAAAGGTTTGGCAATGAATCTGCTATATGACCCATTGTATGCAAGTGAAGAGAACATAAACAGTGCTTCTATTCCATTTCAGCCATGTAGCTGAATGCTGGACCAAAGTCAATGTCTCGTATGTCATATACTTCACACAGTTAGTATTCCACATTGTGTCCAACATTTGCCATAGTGGGTGAATAAAAGCACAGCCAAAGAACAAATGCTGCATGGTTTCTAACGGACACTGGCACTGCATATAGAGGCACATTCGGTTGTCCACCCCCGTGTGTTTATGGTTAGCCCACACATTGAGTTTACCATGCCCATACAGCCACAATACATCTGCCATCTTACGGGGTATACGCTTTTCAAGCATAGCAGGTAAAATTTATTTAACCTGTACTGGTGGGTTTACTATGAATACTGGCTCCTCATAATAACAAGTCATAAGCATATTGGTAAAAAATTGTGTCCTATTGGAAGATTGGAATCCATGAAGATCAATTTTCCAAAGTTGTATATACTTTAAAACAACCTGGATATGTGTAGGCAGTGACTTAACACCGACCATCCATTTTCCTTTTCCCCAGGCTTCGAGATATTGTGGTTGCCAATTTTGAAAATAATTAGACCACAGAGAGGTACTACCTAGTACAAGTGGCCTTATAGTTGTGTAGAAGAAAATACTAAAAAAGAACACTATGGGGTTGATCATATTAAGACTACCCTCCTGCCAAGGCCTGTAGGTATGTACACATTTTACTGGGTTAAGTCTGCTACCCCAGACTAACTGAAAAAAAGAGGCTCATAATTTTGGTGTGAAATTCAAAAGGCAGAGGAAAAATATGTGCAATATGTAGAAAAATAGGGACTATGAAAGTCCTGAGCAAAAAAATCAGTTTCCGTTTATCTATATTCCAGCCTTCTATTTAGAAACTTTTTGCTGTGCTATCTCTATTTTCTTAACCCAATTTTGTCGAGCTGCAGTCTGTGTTCCAAAGTAAACCCCCAGGATTTTCATGGCATCCCGTTAGATATCTCATATAGAACAGAAGTCATTGCTTCCCCCAAAGCCAATGCCACACTTTTTGTTTTATTGATCCCCATCTCTGTGATGGGCAAGTGTTTATTCAAAAAATCCTGAGCCACAGATCTGAACTCTAAATCAGCTACCATAACAACACAATCATTCACAAAACCAGATACCTTCTGAAACCGGAGGCCATCATGATTGGTAATAGGAACAACTTTGTCATTACTTTCAATGACCCACAATAAACTCCATATCCTTGGAGATTTCAATCAGAACTGGCTAGGCAGCACTGCCTCTAAATCACGATGTCAAATAAATGCACTAAATTTGCACCAGCAAATAGAGGAACCCACCCACTTAAACCACATATCCAATAAACACACACTACTGGATTGGGCTATTACTACCCACCCTCATCGGATATTTAAAGCTGGCCTACTACCGGACTCCCTTAGTGACCACCATATGATTTTTATAGTGTGAAAAATCTTCTGACCAATGGCCCCCCCACCCCGCATGCTTTACAGCAGAGTCTATAAATCACTTGATCTGTCTGCACTACTATTCAACCTTAACACCATTGACTGGTCTTTCATCCCCAGGGCCACCTCCATGGATGAGGCCCTGGAATATTTTTCCACTAAATTCCTCGCCATCTGGGACCTACATGCCCCGCTCAGAAGATGCAGAGTAAGAGGATCCCACTTACCATGGGTAACAACAAACCTTATGGAAAAACTTTGAGCCAGAGACTGGGCCTGGAAATCTTTCAAGGTCACAGGTGGTCACACGGCTCAGCAACAATATAGGTCACTGAGAAATGCCTGTACAACACTCATACGCCAGGCCAAATCAAATTACTTTAAAACTGCGTTCAACAATAACTTCACTCACCCTACACAATTCTGGAAGTCTATAAAATCCCTTCTCTCCCCAACGGCCCAACCCCCCACTCCCACTCTAAACCTAGAAGATAAAATCATTATGGATCCTTGCTTGGTTGCCACAGAGTTCAATTCATACTTCTCCACCACTACTTCTCTAATGTCCTCCCATCCCCACTCCCCCCGCCCTTTGTGCCCCCTAAAACATCCTCCCCTGCCTCCTTCTCGCTCCGACCAGTGGCTCCTGGACAGGTGCTAAAAAATATTGCAATCACTAAACCCATCCAAAGGCAAATGTCCGTTGGGCCTTGATTCCAAAATGCTCCTACTCTCTGCACCGGCCATAGCCCACCCACTAACCATGCTCTATAACCTGTCCTTTAAACTTGGGGCAGTCCCCAATACATGGAAACAAGCCACAGTCATCGCCCTACCCAAAGAAGGGGACCTCTCCTCCCCATCCAACTATCTGCCCATATCTCTGCTCCCCATCCTAGCCAAAATTCAAGAGTGCCTTGTATTATCCCAGCTCCACCACTACCTAGATACCATATTGTTTTTCACCCCTACCAAGCGGGCTTCAGAAAAAATCACTCCACCACCACCTCCCTCCTTCGCCTCACTAACTCCATCCTTACAGGCATGGACAAAGGAGAAATTACAGCAGCCATATTTATCGACCTGGCAAAAGCCTTCGACACGGTCTCTCATCCCCTGTTGTTGGCTAAACTTGCCCAAGCTGGTCTGTCTGGGAATGCAAATAACTGGTTCTAGTCATACCTGTCAGGTAGGTCCCAATCAGTCCGTATTGGCTTGGCTCGATCCACCTCATTTCCTGTCACCAGTGGTGTCCCCCAAGAGTCTGTACTCGGCCCTCTGCAGTTCTCTATCTTTCTCAATGACCTGCCTGCTGCTTGCTCACAAACAGCTATTCATATGTACGCAGACGATATGGTGCTGTTCGCCTCTGGCCCATCCGCAACCGCCGTGAATGCTTGTCTCCAGGAGGACTTCAACTCCATCCAACGTTGGTTCCTAAGTAACCAGCTATTCTTAAACTAAAAAAAAACAGTCTCCCTCACCTTTGGCTCTAGGGCCAAACTAACCCAGCTTACTGCTCCACCCACATTTTACACCCTGGACAGATCTCCACTCGAGGCCTGCACCACATATCGTTATCTCAGTGTCTGGTTAGATCAGCATCTTGACTTCTCAGCGCATATAGACGCTCTACACAAAAAACTGCATCCCATGCTGGGAGCCCTCTACCGCAACAAGAATTGCATTCCTCTATCAACCAGAATAGCAATTGTCCAAAAAATGATCCTCCCAATTATGGACTACAGCGATGCTGTATATGGTGCCGCCCCCCAAACTTCCTTAGCCAGGCTTGACCCCCTTTACAACTCCTTCTGCCGGTTCTTCTTGGACCGTCCTACCACTACCCAACACTGTGACCTCTACCAGTCCCTGGACCTCCCCTCACTTCAAAACCGACGATTACTCCACTTTGCTAGAACCGCTGCAAAATTCTGGTCACAGATGTTCCCTTCCTACCTGTCATCATCCCTAACCGCCCTCTCCCCACCTGCCTACGCTCTCAGAAACATAGACTCTAGGCTTCTGCACATTCCATACAGATCCACCAGATCTGGCCAGGCTGCTTTCAGCTTCAGGTTGCCCAAATTATGGAACTCCCTGACAGCTGATATCAGACACATCCACATGTACTCCTGAACGGAGTACCCTTCTTAAAACGCACTTTGCTACAAATTGCTCCTGCTTTCCCCCTCACTGAATCCCCATTTCAACTCCTACCTATTCAGCTGCTAGCACCAGCCTGGGTAACATTCTCGGTCTGCACCTAAGGTTATTAAATATTAATTGAAATTGAACCTATGCTATTTTTGTATTTAAGAAATGCCTCACCCATTGTCTGTAACAACCACCCTATGTAAGTTTTATTTCTTCTGTACTACTGTACCATTGTCTGTGAAAATCACATAATTGTATGATTTTGTCTATAACAACCACCCTATGTATGTTTTATTTCTTTTGTGCTACTGTACCATTGTCTGTGAAAATCACATAAGTTGTATGATTTTGTCTTCTTCTGTACATCTGTATCATTTGCAAACCCTCTGCCCCAGGGCGCATCTGGAATCGAGCGGTACTCCACTCAGTATGCCTTCCTGGTAAATCTCTTAAATAAATAAATAAAGGATCCAAACTAAAAAGATAGAGCAGGGGACTAAGGGAACAGCCCTGATGCACCCCTTTCTTGAAGTACATGACCAGTCCTAAATGTCCATTTACTAAAGGTCTCAGCTGAGCTTCAGCATATAAGGCCCGAACCAGGGAAACAAACTCTTTTGGGATATCATATGTGTGTAAAACATGCCATAGGTAATCATGCCTAACAGAATCAAAGGCAGCTTCCTGGTTAAGGGAAAGAAGATACTCATCCAGGTGCTCTCTCTGATGGGCATCAAATTATGTGTAATATTCCTGTCCAGAATAGCACATGTCTGAGAATCTAACATAAGAGTCTCAGCTATTTGTGCCAACTGTCTGGTGATAACTTAAGCCAAAATGTTATAGTCTGAGTTAAGGAGACTTAATGGTTTCCAATTATTGCTTTCTGAAGGATCCCCCCTTTTATAAAGAAAAAAAAACTATGCCCTCTTTCATACTGATGCTAATGTCACCTCTCCTACATATGTCACTGAAAACATCATGCAGGACAGGAGCAAGTAAAGCTATAAAGTGTTTATAAAAATCATTAGGAATACCGTCTACTGTAAGCCAGGTGCAGTATAACTTGATAGAGATCATATCGCCTGGTTAATTTCCCATATGGAAATGGGGTTGGTTAAATTTAGTACTTCCAAAGCAGATAATAACTGATGATCCTCTTTTCTACTGGAGTGGAGAGGTCAGTGAATCGCCAGAGCTAACCACAGTGGCACTGAAGTACCTCACATGCCCACCCTCCAGTGTAAGTGTTGAGAGGGTATTCAGCTCAGCAGGTGCAATAGTTTTGGATCATCGTATAAACCTCTCTCCTGCAAATGTCAGATTGCTGACATTCATAAAAATTAATGAGAGGCAAACACCAGCTCAGACTGCAACCTCAGTATTCATACCAGGTTCCTGGCCTAGTCAATGGTTTTGCTGATGTAGAAATGGACCATCCTGGTGGCGCTGGCAGCATGAAACAGCCTACCACTGATGTAGATAATGACACAATGGAGAAAGAATTTCCCAGTGGTCAGAATTCAGACATAGATGACTGTGAGGGCAGCTTTCTTTATGAGGATGATGATGAGGTTACTGTTGGCAGGTTTTAACTTAAGTGGTTAAAAGGCTGTCACGGTTGTTGTATGATACATGTTTTCTTTTCTCATAAAGTTAAATCAGTGTCCCACACAGAGTGACTCAAATTCCATATGTCACGTCACATTAGTACCACAGAGCATGATATATTCTGGCCCCTGGACCACCACCATAAGACTGCTGCTAGCCACTGCCACCATAGGGAATGTCACCTTGTGCCCACCTGGACCACCACCATGAAACTGCTGTTAGCCACTGCCACTGGGGGAATGTCTTTGTGTCCCCCCCGGACCACCACCATAAGACTGCTGTTAGCCACTACCACCATAGGGAATGTCACCGTGTGCCCACTGGACCACCACCATAAGACTGCTGTTAGCCACTGCCACCATAGGGAATGTCACCGTGTGCCCCCTGGACCACCACCATGAAACTACTGTTAGCCACTGCCACCAGCGGGAATTACTTTGTGTGCCACCTTGGTCCACCACCATAAGACTGCTGTTAGCCACTGCCACCATAGGGGATTTCACTGTGTGCCCCCCGGATCACCACCATGAAACCGCTGTTAGCCACTGCCACCAGGGGGAATGACTTTGTGTGCCCCCCGGACCACCACCATAAGACTGCTGTTAGCCACTGCAACCACCATCAGATGCAGGAAGATGTGAGCAGGAATGTCATCCTGTGTCTAAGCTATGACCATCACCACCCACCACCACCATTCTGATGATGTTTTCCATTACATGTCTTGACCATGCCAAGGCAGAGGGAGTTGAACAGGAGACCACATTCATCAGCCACAGGCACAAGGCTTCTTACAATGATTACTATAAAATAAGTATGTGTACTAATGTTGTTCATGCTATTAAACTTCCTTTAGATGTGTGTTTTGTTTCCTGTTGCTTTTCTGAGCTGCAATAGTCAAACAAATACAGTCAACTTATTTTGTTTTTTTACAGGTTAACAAACAACTCTCCTTCGCTGACGGTCTGTATCAACGGTCCAGCATTACTGTGTACAGCAACCTATGGGATATCCATTTCCATGCTGGTAAGTATATCAATTTTATTTAACCTGTTCCTTTTTTATTTTGATAAGAGTGCAAAAAATCTGACTGATGCTTCGTAAAGTAGGTGACATGTGCGTCACAAAATATTTGCCCAACACATCATGCACTGTATTCCAAATTTGCAGCTGCAGCCATTCCAGTGTTAACAAAAGTTTGACTCAGGTCGTGTGACTTGACAAGATATGGTTTTAAAATGTAACTTGAGTTAAGATGCAGGGACACTGACACAGTGTATTTCTTACAGCCTGGTACTAAATTTAATTGTGATCTGACGATTTGGTGTTCTTGTGGGTTTACAGGTTGCTATCTGTGTTAATCCATATACCCATGGTGGAACAGCCACAGCTTAAACATAATGTGTTATTGCTGCAATCAAGTTGTAATATGGGAAAGGGAACATTGTTTAACCAGGAGTAGCACACTAAGCCGAAGCTTGTTTCCAGATGCAACCTGGGAGCACAAGAAAATTAAGTGACTTGCTCAAGATCACACAATATGCACCGGTGGGATTCAAACCTAGGTCTCCAGATCTGTAGCTCAGGGCCTTAACCCACTGCGCTATACTGCCTCCTTAGGACCTTCATTCCTTTTTTTAGAAAATTTCCAGATACTTTGTTGTGTCATAGCTGCCTTATCCAAAGAACTTCAACATCGTGTGTCCCCCCGCTCCCCCCGGGCTGGCAGGCATGCAACAAGTAGAAGTCCAGTGTTGGGTAAGTTACTTTTTCTATTACTTTCTATTATGTTTGGAAACTTGTTCCAGGAAGCTCTGTGCAGTCACTAGCAAGGATGGAGAAGTACTAGAAAAAGTAATACACCTTACAATTATAGTCACTTATTTCTTTTTATACAAAAACAATACAAAAATAATAAATAACTATAACATATTACATTTTTTGAAAGTAATAAGTTAGTTACTAGTTACTTTCAAGTAAATGTAATCAGTTACAGTTACATATTTCTTTTATATAAAAAGACATAAGTAATTGTAACTGTAAGGTGTATTACTTTTTCCAGTACATCTCCATCCTTGCTAGTGACTGCACAGAGCTTCCTGGAACAGGTTTCCAAAAGTAATAGAAAAAGTAACTTACCCAACACTGTAGAAGTCGTATGAATCGATGATGACCATGACCATCATTACTGGACTGTAGAAAGATGCAGATAAAATCTGTAAAGAAGTAACCAAACAATAAACCATTAATGAGACCTACTTGCAAATATGATAATCCCCCCACCCAAAAAAAAATGCTTACCTTCATTGGCTTGAGAGTATTCCATTTCCAATTCCAACACCACAATTTCTCAAGCACGGGAATGCGCACACCAACAGAATGTGACCTGTGACAGAAAACAATACAATGAGTACATGTATATACAGTATATGTCAACCCCCCCAAGAAAATACATATATACATGTATATATCAACTCACCAAGGCTGCTATTGGTGTACACACAAATGGCACCCTTCATGTTGAGGTGATTGCAACACACTTTGGGCAACAAACAGTTCTCTCAGTGTCATAATTTGTGACGTTACATTGAATGGTCATTCATGTTATCCCTCCTTCATATATTTGGCAAGACACTGTGCATCATCACATCATCATCACAGTAAGGTCAATACTCAGCAGTATTACATGTAATTGCAACAGCAGCAACGTTCTTGTAATGCTCCCATTTCACTTTGTCAGCACTGGGGAATTTTCTGGATACAAGACAGTAGCCTTTTGGGGATGCACAAAAATTCTGGTGACTATGTGTGAGTACTGCGCCTATGACTGAGTGCGCCATTAATTCTGGGACACTTTGTATTTGGTATAATGCTCCCATTTCACTTCATCAGTGCTGGGAAATTTTCTGGACACAAGACAAAGCCACTATGGTTCTCAAAAGAGGTGGCAGTGAAGGTTAGGGAGAAAAAGATAGCATTTAGGAAGCATAACAAAACACAGAAGGGGCAGGACAGAGAACTGTACCAGTTAAGGCAAAAGGAAGCAGGGAGTATAGTCAGAATAGCAAAGGCCCAAACTGAGGAAAAGATAGCCAACTCAGTTAAGAAGGGGAATAAAACCTTTTATAGGTACATCAGGGAGTGTTGAAAGACAACGGGAGGGATGATGAGGATGAATAGAATGGACGGTGGGTGGGCAGAGAGGGACAGTGAAAAAGCAGGGATACTAAATGAATACTTCTGCTCAGTATTCACAAAAGAGGAGGAGGGGGAGGTGCCTAATCCAATTAACAGAAGCAGTCTGGATAGTGGGGTCGATCTCAGTCCTTTCACAGAAGAAAGGGTTCTGAAAGAACTCCTAAAACTGAAGGTGGACAAAGCAATGGGGCCTGATGGAATTCACCACAGAATTCTATAAGAATTAAGGAGAGAACTGGTGACACCACTGACTACCCTCTTTAACAAATCATAGGAGGATGGTGTGGTACCTGAGGACTGGAGGAAGGCAGAAGTGACTCCCCTTCACAAAGGTGGGAGCAAGACAGAGGCAGGAAACTACAGACCTGTCAGTTTGACCTCTGTGGTAGGAAAAGTGATGGAGTCACTTCTGAAGGAAAGAACTGTTGAGTACCTAGAGGTCAGTGGGGCACAGAACCCAAGGCAGCATGGGTTCACAGTGGGAAGGTCATGTCAGACAAATCTAATTGATTTCTTTGACTGGGTGACCAAAGTAGTAGACCAGGGAGTGGCTGTGGATCTGGCCTACCTAGACTTTAGTAAGGCATTTGACACAGTCCCACACAAAAGATTAATAGTCAAATTAACCAGCCTGAGAGTTCAAGTTCAAGTTTATTGCAGGAAAGCTCCGTTGAGCAAGCTCATTCACAAGGAGGTCCTGAGGTGTACATACATTACAATGAAGTTCTGAGACAGACTTACAGCCAAATAGTTAAGTGCTTGCATCATAAAAACAAAGTTCATAGTGATAAGAGCTAACATCATTATACACAATAGGCAAAATGATAAAGAGCACCCAAGATGCTCTCGGCTCATGGAGAGAAATTTGTACTGTTTATCAAGGCAATGTGGGTCCCAGGGTGGTAGCTTGGGTAAGACATTGGCTGGACAACAGAACACAGAAGGTAATTGTAAATGGAGTCCACTCTAAGGAAAGATGGGTTACTAGTGGGGCACCACAGGGTTCAGTACTGGGTACAGTCCTTTTTAATGTCTTTATAAGTGACATTGCAGAGGGACTGGAAGGAAAAGTATGCCTCTTTGCAGATGACACAAAGATCTGCAACAGGGTTTATACACAAGGAGGCATGGAAAGGATGAGAAGGGACTTGGCAAGGTTGGAGGAATGGTCAGAAGTATGGCAGCTTGGATTCAATGCAAAGAAGTGCAAAATAATGCACCTGGGAAACAAAAACCCAGGGGAAGATTACGCAATGGTGGGGGGAGGTAGTAACAACAACAAAAATGGAAAGGGACCTGGGGATAATCATATTAGATGAGCTTAAGGTTAGCAAGCAATGTGAGAAGGCAGTAGGGAGGGCTGGGGGATACTGGGATATATAGGGAGAGGCATCACCAGCAAAAAACAGGAAGTTGTTATCCCTCTGTACAGACAGTTGGTGAGACCCCATCTGGAGTACTGTGTCCAGTTCTGGAGACCCTATCTCTGCAAGGACATAGACAGGATGGAGGCAGTCCAGAGGAGGGCAACTAAAATGGTGCAGGGTCTGCAAGAGAAGCCATATGAGGAGAGAATAAAGGAGCTTAATATGTATACTCTTGAGAAAAGGAGGGAGAGGGGGGACATGATAGAAACTTTTATGTACCTCAGTGGAATCAACAAAGTCCAGGAGGATAGCATCTTTCAAAAGAGATGTGCAAGAACAAGGGGACACAATTTGAAGATAGAGGGGGATGGCTCAGGGGCAATGTGAGGAAGCATTTTTTGACAGAGAGGTGATGGATGCATGGAACAGCCTTCTTGAAGAGGTTGTGGGGTCTAAAACTGTGGGAGAATTCAAGAATGTATGGGACAGACATAAGGCAATTTTTGTGGGGGGGGTAGGAAGAAATAGGTTGTTGGTTAAATAGGACCTGCAGCATATCCTGTAGGTAGGAAAATGGGCAGACTAGGTAGGCCAAGCGGTCCTTATCTGCCGTCAAAGTCTATGTTTCTATGCACAAAAATTCTGGTGACTCTGTGTGAGCACTGTGCACATGACTGAGTGAGTCATTAATTCTGGGACACTTTGCATTGATGTAATGCTCTTATTTCACTTCATCAGCACTGAGGAATTTTCTGGACACAAGACAGTAGCCTTTTGGGGATGCACAAAAATTCTGATGACTATGTGTGAGCACTGCATGCATGACTGAGTGCGCCATTAATTCTGGGACACTTTGCATTTGGTGTAATGGTCCCATTTCACTTAGTCAGCACTGGGGAATTTTCTGGACACAAGACAGTAGCCTTTTGGGGATGCACATTATTTCTGGTGACTGCATGTGAGTATATATAATGTCATAATGTCTATTTCCAAAAACAAATATATTTGGAGCCTCAGTAATGTTTACTTTCTGTCGTGAAGTGTTTGTCAAAACGCAGGATTGAGCAGTGCAAGTATACTGTGCTAAACTGCATGTGTGCAGTCAGTGTTCTTTTTATGTGTGTGCAGACACTGTCCAGCTTCATGCAAACATATATATGGTGTGACTTGTTGCAGCATGTAAAGAATAAAGATAAGAATATATAACATATATTTTATTTGTACCATCATCAGCAGCGGAGTAAGTGATGTGATATTTTTTCAGAGGTCTCGGGCCAGTGTGCACCTCAGTCACTCATGGTGCACACATGACTTTGCGGAGATAATAGCACAAAAAATCATGCTTTTCAACAAACCATACCCAACAGACATTAACTGTTGCTGAGGCACCCAAAATATGTAATGATGTACAGACATTTTAAAGTCGTAATATATAACAGGTCCTGCAGTCCACTGCCACCACACTGTGCAACCACTGGCACCGTGTCATGTTATGGTGTACATCAACTTGCTAAAAAACTGACACTGCCAGTCTAAATAGAAAGACATCACTTATTCCAGAACAAAAAATGAAAAGAAGAACTGTGGTAGTACGGTGTGTTGGCATTTGGCAGAGAACTGGACCTTATATCTTTTTTGACTTTATAATGCCTGTACACCATCCATCAGATATTTTGGGTGCCTTACCATCACCAGTGCTTCATGTCTCTTGGGTACAGTTTGTTCAAAAGCAGATTTTTTTGTTGCTATATGATCTCCTAAAAGTCATGTTTACACTGTGTGACTAAGGTGCACTCTGGTCAGAGACCTCTGAAAAAATATCATATCACTTAGTCCGCTGATGATGATGGTACCAATAAAATATACATTATATATTCTTATCTTTATTCCTCATACCATAAACACTGCAACAAGTCAACATATATATGTTTGCAAGAAGCTGGAGAATGTCTGCATTCCACACACGGGAAAGAACACTGACTGCACACATGCAATTTAGCACATTATACTTGCACTGCTCAGTCCTGCTTTTACACAGCCACTCCACAACAGAAAGTAAACATTACTGAGGCACCAGAAATATGTCAGGGTACACATTCTTAACTTGGATTATAATAACAGGGCAAAAAGAAGCACGCATGTATGTATGTATGTATGTAAAGTCCTAATGTGTCCTTCCCTCTGTTTGCTATTAGGAATTTTTACAAAATTAGCATGCTACCTTAATGGTACTTTTATGAGCGAGGGCATAATTACAATTACATACGAGGATGATAGAGGAATACATTTATGACACAGTGGGGGGAAGGTATGATGAAAAAAAGCTAATGTGGGATCCCCTGCTGGTCCAGCAGCACTTGGAGCATGGACACAATCTGCAATTGATGTCTCTCTATCTGCTCCAACTGCTGCTGGACAGCACTGACCCTCTTGTTGTTCTCCTCAATGGCACCCCACAGAACTGCAATGTTGGCCTGAGTTACAGGCAGTTCTATGGGGTCCACTGGTGGTACAGCTGGTGGTGGGGGGTGGTGCTGGTGGAGCAGCAGGTGCTGCTGTGGCCTTCCTCTTACTACAGCGATGCACAGCCACACTCTCTGCCAGTGCCACAGAAGGGCCAGCAGATGCAGGCCTGGCCCATTCTGTGGCAGACTGCCATTCCACCTTGTGATGATTCAGCATGTGGGTGCACTGACCCCCGGTCCCCAGGAGAGTCCCCCGGGGGCCAAGGCACACCTTCATACCACAAATATGACACCAGACCAGGCTGCTGTCCCTCCCAACACAGTCAAAGAACTCCAAAACTGGGGAGCTTGGGGGGACCAGGCATGGGAGGGCCAGGTGCACTGGTGGCAGCCTAGTCACAGTGCTCAAGCTCCAAGTCCACACTTTGGCCCAGTGGCACAGGCATATCCTGCTGTGGAGGACCTGTGGTTACAGCTGGTGCTGCTAGAGCTACTGCTGAAGGTGGTGGTGGTGATGCAACTGCATGATGTGCTGGTCCTGCTTCCGAAGGGGGGGGGACCCAAGATTTTGGACAGGTCCAACATCACCCGACCAAGCCCCCCATGCGTGCACACTCCTCCCCTGCCAAGCATGCTGCTACATGGTCCCACAACTGCCCCTGGCACCGTCCCAGACATTCCCTGACCCTGACCCTGTCCCTGATCCATTTCTGCTGTCAGCAACTCAACTGACTTGACTCGACTGCCCTCCCTCCTTCCCTCCAAGCAACGAGTCGACAATACAAAACACTCACATACACAACACAGGCATACACACAGTCAGACACACGCACAGACAAACAACAACTTATAAAAGTAAAAAAAAAAACAAAGAAATTACAATCACAGAAAGAACAAATTAAGTACAAAAAGAGTACGAAAAACACAAAACAATATAGCTTTTTAAAAATGCTGTTGGGTTTATATGAATGATCTCTGCTCCTCCAAACTGTAATCTCTGTCAGACACACACAAAGGCAAAATGCATCCTCTCTCTCCCCCTCTGCACAGGAGAAAGTGAAATTATCTCCTTGAAAGAGTCACTTCCTTCCTGCCTGGCTACAGCATGTGACTTACAGTACTATAAGTCATATGATGTCTAGGAGGGCTGCCTATATTGTTGTCACTTCGCCTTACTTCCTGTTAAGGCAGCATGACAACGCAAAGTCATAATTACAAGGCAAAGAGAGCCTTTCACACTGGTCACTTCACATAGTGGAGTGACAATGCAAAGTGCCCACTTCGAGGGCACTTCGCTGATGAAATTTAATTTCACTGCATCTCTAATTCCTTCACCAAATCTTGAGAGCAGACACTGAAATTTCACCAGGCGAAGTTTTGTCAAAACTGCTAATACTCCTACTCCTTTCCTTGTAGCTATAGTCCTCCAAATCTTCCTTCTCTCTGATTCACTCAACACCACCTCTCCAAACAGCAACCTTCTGGCACTTCCAACTTCTTCTCCTAGATTACACTCCCAGCCGGGCCTCACCTTCGGTGAAACAAACACAAGACACAGAACTGCATTGCACGAAAACCAAATAAACAAGGTATTTTCAAACCCAATTCAAATGTGGCAACAATGGCATACCTTGTGTAAAAATAAAAATTAATCCAAAGAAATCTGAATCTGTGCTTTTCTCCTCCCCGACTCTCAGCATTTCTCCCTCAGCAACTCAGCATCTCTGTTTGTTAGATGAAATCACAAGGTTTTCCTCTGGTCAGAGGGATGAAACCATCTAACTATGTTTCTGGTCATGTCAAGGTCCTTCAGCTTTCTTAGCAATCTTCTGTGGGGCACCAAATCAAAAGCTTTGCTAAAATCAAAGTTACCCAGTCAAAGAAATCGATCAGGTTATTCTGACAAGACCTCCCAGCTACAAACCCATACTGGTTACTATCCTGTGGACTATTGCTCTCTAGGTAGTCTACAAAGTCGTCTTTGATCAGTGACTCCATCAGTTTACCCACTATGGCTGGGCTCTGTAATTCTCTGGTTGCTCCTTGCTCTTGTATAGTAGGACTATGTTCATTACCCTCCAATCTTTCAGCAGTACCCCTGTCTGAACTTAGATGGGGCAGTAGGGGTGGCTGCCCTGGGGGCCCACGCTTGTCATGACTTGACTTTCATTTTATGATTACTAAGTCTGCAGACTGCAGTTCTGTGTCTTGCACCAATAAACAGCCTACATGGACAGAGTGTACAGCAGACAGCAGCAGTGCCCATTCTGTTCTCCATCCACCCTCTTGACTTTCTCAATTTGTTCCAGTTTGTTCTTTCCCCTTGCCATCCTCTCACACCACACCTCCCCCATGCATCACCGAGTGTAACCCCCCTCCCATGATTGTTGACTGAGCCACCAACTACATCGAAGAGCCTGTAATTGCAAACCCTATTGTTTGCAATATACATATTGGCACAGCAATGCCTGGCCCCATCTGGGACTCCCCCTTGCAAATGACACATACTGCTGACTGCCTCCTCCCAGGACCAGGGAACACATTTCCAGAGCCTGGGAGTCAGGCCATTTCTAAGCTAGGCAGTAGGACACAGAGATGACCAATCAAATTGCCACAAGAACTCAGCAAGGAACCAATCGGGAGGAGGGATGGCTTTGTCAATAAGAGGAGGTGTTTTCAGCCGATAGATGGGCAGGAATAAGCAACCAATCAGCAAAGAATGGCTTGTTCACCCAATCAGCTTGGAGTCAGCAATGGTGCCGTCATCAGGAAGGAAGTTTAAAAGAAGATGGTGGAGGATGCGTGGATATGTTTCCTTTTTCTGTGGCCACATTCTGCATTGGATCACCTGAACAGACCTGGTGATCACCGTGCCAGACCTTCTGAACCCACCCCAATGGACCTGTTGCACAGCCAGAGCTCTTCAGCCTGCCTTATGACTGGATCGCCACCCATCCTGGACTGCCTGCAAACTTGTGACCCAGACTGCCACAGACTAAAATCATGCCAGCAACATCTCCATGCTGATTTAGACTGCAAACTATTTCTTCCAACCAGCCAACCTCTCCTAGCACTGGCAAGGATGAGTACTCCTACTATTTGTCTGGGGGAGCCATGAGGGGGTTTGAATTGAAATGCTGCTGCCGATTTGTTTGGGGGTGGGAGGTAAAAATGATCTTCCATGTGTGGTGTGGTCTGGATGAAGGTTAGGAAGGCAGCTTAAAATGTAGCTTCTGCTTTTTTAGTGTGTGTGAGTGATGGGACTGCAGCCATGGGCCTTCAGGGGGAGCTTTGCAGTGAAGAGCCTGCTGCTGTGGCTGGGGGGCATTGGATTGACAGAACTGCAAGTCTGGCTTGGGGAGCATCCAAATCCCCAGCCCACAAGGTACTTCCATTCAAGAGCTTGCCCTACCTTGGTGATCTGGCCTGTTGGTGTGCTTTTGGGGGGTTGGGGGATTTGAAGCAATGTGCCTCCTGATCTGTTTCGGGGGTGGCTGGGGATGAAGGTTCTAATGGTGCGGCTTGTGGAGCGAAGGGCCTGCTGGTGTAGCTTGAGAGGGGTCTCAGATTGAGAGGACTGCATGTCTGGCTTTGGGAGCATCTAAATCCCCGGCCTGACTGCCGATTGCTGGTTATGTGGGCCCCATGTTTTACATCTTCCCAGGACCCCACAAAGTCTAAGGCCAGCTCTGTAAAAAGCCCTGCTAGGGTTTCAGTCAGCTCTACAGCCAATTCCTTGAGCACCCTTGGGTGCATCCCATCCGGCCCTGGAGCTTTATCTTAGGGCTTCAAGCCCTTCTGAACCTTGGTAAATACTGGCTGCCTCATTTCAAGAATGCTCCTGACAGCTACCTTGATGTCACTTCCAGGTAGGGGTCCATTCTCTTCCCTTGTGAAGTCAGAGCAAAAGTAATCATTAAGGATGGCTACTTTTTGTTCATCTTCCTCTAGTAGCCTCCCTTGTAGCCTAAAAATACCCTTCCCTTCTTTCTTTTTTCAATATTTCTGAAGAACTGTTTCTCCCCGCTCTTCACCCCCTTCCACAATGCATAGCTCCATGTCTGCCTTTGCTTCTCTGACCACCCTCTTTTCTTCCATAGTCTTTATTTGGTATTCTCCCTAGTCTTCCTACCCCTGCTTTTCCTTCTGCCTGGTGAAAGCCTTTTTCTTGGCCTTCACTGCTTCTCTGACTCTTTCCAAGAACTGTATGGGTATCTTGCATCTGTTTTGTTTTGTAACAATTCTCATGCATGTCTTTGTTTCCTCAAGAATGGTTTCCTTTATTGCCCCCCCCCCATCTTTCCTCTACACCTCCAATGATGTCCACCCTGGTCAGTTTGTCTCAGATCAGTTCCCTCATCGGGTTGAAGTCTGCTCTTCTGAAATCTAGGACTTCACTTTTTGATGGGCACATTCTGGTCCCACAGGCCAACCTCAACCAAAAGGAGTTATGGTCACTGGACCCCAGTGACTCCCGTACTTTCACTCCACTCACCATCTCTGGGTTAGTGAGAACTAAATAGAGAATGACCACCTGTCTAGGGGGTTACTTTACCAGCTGCACCAGCAGGCAGTCCTGCAATGTATTCAACAGGGCCTGACTTCTGATGCACCTGGCCGCTGGAATGTCCCAGTCAGTCAATATCTGGCAGGTACAGATTACCCACCAGCACTTTCTCCTTCTTCACTCCCCTTGCCAGCTCTTCCCCAAGCTCCCTAACTCTCTCTACCCCTTATCCTGGTGGTCTATGTATCACTCCACCCATATTTTCTTGCCTGGTGGCACCGTGAGGTGACACCACAGTGACTCTGTTCCCCTTTGCTTCCCCTGGTGTGTCCATCCTTCACAGCCTCTATGCCCTTCCTGACATACAGATATGCTCTCCAGGATGGAGCACAGTGTCACAGTTTTACTGCCTTACAAAAGGGATTAACTCACATTGAAATTGCATAATTTATTGTAGTAACGCTACTTCAAAATTTTGCGGCACTGCACTTCATCCTGGGGGCTTATCTGTATAGGGCTACCCTCTTTGCCTTTTCCTCTAGCCTATCTAAACATTGTGTATCCTGTGACTGACAAGTCCCAGTCATTATTCTTTGTGGCCCAGGTATCTGTGATGGCTATGAGGTTCACCTTAGTGTCTGCCACCAATGCTTGGGGCTCACTGATTTTGTTACCCAAACTCCTGACATTATGGTAGAACCCCTTCCAACTAGCTCTGTTGCTATTTTCTGATCCTTCACCTGCATTCTTTTCCATTCTCCTTACCTTCTTATTTATCCTATTGCTTGCAGATCCCAAGAGCCTTCACTCATTTGCCTCTTCCACTACTCCTTTTTGAATCTCAACCTTATTTTTGCTGTCCTTTCTGCTACAAGTTCTGAGTATACGGGGAGCACTAGCTAGGTTCCTCTTCCTCACGCCCTTTACTGTGGTTCCCCTAGCCTTACTGTCCCCCACAGGCAGTTTAACTGTCTAATGTAGATATCAAAACTTCTGCCCCAGTGTCTTGGTCCCCTCTCTTGTCTGGTGAAGACCATCACATTTGGAGAACCTCCTGTCCCAGAAGTCCCCACTGTCCCCTAGAAAGTGGTACCCTTTCTTCTAATACCATTCTTTTAACCACCCATTTAATTTCTCTATTTCTTCCCTCCTTACTCTGTCTTCACCTCTCCCCCAACTCTACACAGTCTGGCCCTCAGACAAGGCCAAGGAGGTTGAGTGTGCTTGCAATCTATCCCTCAGCCCCTGAAAGTTCTGCTTCATTGCTCCACATGCTGGCTCACCAGATTGTTTGTACCCAAGTGTACCAGTATCTCCAGCTCCCCTCACTCCCTTTCTGCTATCCTCCCTTTTATGTCTGTGTCTTGGATAGCTGTTGCCCCAGGAAGGCACCTGACCAATGCTCCACCACTCCTCTCCCCCACCCACCACCCTCTCTACTCTCTTGGTCATAGAATCCCTATCACAAAGGCTCTCCTAGATGTCTTCTACTTACTTGTGCCCCTCGGTGCCACCAGGTTATCACTCCCACTTCCCCTGATTTACCCATAGTGCCCCCCCCACCAAGTAGAGTTAAGTACCTGAGTCTCCTCCAGGGGTGAAAAGTGATTAGCCATTAGGAGGATGTGGAGTTGATTGACCTCCTTGTGGCTGTCCCTGCCATCATACCCTGTGCCCACCACTGTCCACTCCCCTGGACCAGTGGGCCTCTAGGGGAGTGGGGGGTGGGCTGTGGGCTCCAGCTGAGCCAGTGCCACAGGATAAATTACTTTCCTTATTGCTACCAGCTCAGCCTGGCACTCTACAAAGATCCTGCAGAAGGGGCAGTGATCCCTCCTCTAGAGCGTAACTCTGGAGAAGAGCATCCCACACTACCTGCAACTGACTTGCTCCCCATCAAATTTCATGAGCTTTAGCTTTCTATATTCCTTTGCTCTCCCTAATGCACTGCTTCTGAAAGCAGAAACAAAATCCTTGTGCTGTTACACAATATACAACCAGTGTCCAGTAAGTGTAGCCTTTTATCATTGTGCTGTTACACAACCTACCACAAGTATCCTGTTAGTGCTGCCTTATATCCATTTGTTGTTAACCTACCACCAACATCCTGTTAGTGCAGCCTTTTACCCCTGTGCTTTTGCACAACCTACCTATTACAAATAAAAACTAGCATTTGTCAATGCCGAATGTTTGCTTGCTGGTATTAGCATTGGGAATGCAGGAGTTAGACAGATGCAGAATAGGAATGGCAGTGAAGTATTGAACTTCACACCAACCCCACCTCCACCCTGCAGAGAGGGACAGGCATTGGGCTATGCATTTGGGTCATCGCCCATAAGGTTCATGCCATTTCATCTCACCCTATTCTGCAGACACCAACAAGTGTTGAGGTGTACCTTGGGGTGTTCAGCTTTACAGTCACCCCATTCCATAAGGACATATGCTAAAATGGGTGCAGTATATAGAGAATGGGGTGAACTCTGGGGCCAAAGAGTCCAAGGCACACCTCAATGCCTGTCACTGGCTGCAGGGTGAGGGTTGGATGGCATGAGTATTACAGTCGGCAATCCAAAGGCACCCTCCTGATGCCTGTCAGTCTGTACAGGGTTGGATGTTATGGTTAGAAACCCTAACGCCCTGGGCATCTGTTGGTATTTGCACTACAAATTTTCAGCATGGCCTTTTTGTGACCCACGCCTCATGAAAGGATTTGGGACCAAATCTCATGAACAGTGGCACTGTGATTTTGTTAATGTGTCCTGAACTTCAAGTTCCCACAGCGACCATGCCATTCTGTGCCAGATGTATAAAAACACAGATCGGGCAGGATGTGAAGTATGACAGCTGTACCACTCATAGGGAGGTGTGAAGAGATGGCTATGTTGAAAATCTGTAGTGAAAATATTAAAAATGCTCAAACTTCTGAGAGTACGTGGAAACTGTGCAACGCATGCACGCAATACAGTCATTTAGTGGAATTATATCACCAAATTTTCAACACAGGCATTTTGTGACCTCTGCTCATGAACACTGTCACTATGATTTTCTTAATCCGTCCCGAATATTAATTTCCCACAGCAACTGCACTATTCTGTGCCAGATGGGTAAATGCATATTTCAGGCAGGATATGAAAAATGACAGCTGTACTGTTCATAAGGATGTGTGAAAAAATGCCAATGTTTAAAATCTGAAGTGAAAATACTACAAATTTGTGAAGTTACGAGGGTGTGTGGAAACTGCATAATGCACACTCATAACACAGTCATTTTATAGATGTTTGTCACCAAATTTTCAACATAGGCATTTTAGAACCTCTGCTCATGAACAGTGTTACTGTGATTTTCTTAATATGTCCCAAACACTAATTTCCCACAGCAACCATGCTATTCTGCGCCAGAAGTGTGAAAACACATTTTGGCCAGGATGTGAAAAATGACAGCTGTACTGTTCATAAGGAGGTGTGTAGAAATGACAATGTTGAAAATCTGGAGTGAAAGTATTACAAATTTGCGAACTTATGAGCATGCATGGAAACTGCACAACACACGCTCGTAACATAGTCATGTTTTGGATTTTCCTCACCAGATTTTCAACATAGGCATTTTAGGATCTCTGCTCATGAACAGTGTCACTGTGATTTCCATAACGTATCCCAAACACTAATTTCCCACAGCGACCATGCCATTCTGCACCGGAAATGCGAAAATACATTTCAGCCAGAATGTGGAAAATGATATCTGTACTGTTCATAAGGAGGAAATGCCAATGTTGAAATTCTGGAGTGAAAATATTACAAATTCATGAAGTTATGAGGGAGCATGAAATCTGCCCAGCGTACCCTCATAAAACAATCATTTTTGGGATTTTTTTCACCAAATTTTCAACACAGACTTTTTGAGAGCCCACCTCATGAACAGTGGCACTGTTGTTTCATTAATTAGTCCCAAAAGGTGATTCCATGCAGAGACCATGAAATCACCTTCTGGGACTGAATAATGCCATGACAGTGACTGTATTCATGAGGAGGGGTCGTCCCATTAATCATATGTTGAAAATTTGGTGGCAAAAGTCCAAAAAATGGCCGAGATAGCCACATAAGTTGAAAAAACCCTCTTTATGCCATTATACAGCTTACCGGCATTTCTTCAGTTCATGGTCAGCTTTGAACAGTGCAGATGTGTTCCTGGTCCACCAAAGATCACTGCACCAGGCTCTGGAGGTAAGTATGGGGTGAGGGTGTGTGTGGGGAGCTGGGGTGCACAGAGGGTGGGCATGGTTTGGGGAGGGGCCACTAAAGACTGCGAGGGACCATTTTCTTTATACCAGTGACAAAAATAATAAAAAGGAATGTTGCAGGAAGGTTTTTTTTTCAGGCTTCTTTTGTGCACACTGGGGTTGGCTCCCAGTGTGCCTCCTGCATTATGGGGAAGAGGGAACTTTAGCTGATGGGGATTGGGCCACCCCGTCAGCAAATGAACTGAGTCATTGGCAGGCTGACAGGGGGATTGGGCACCCCTGTCAGCTTACATGGGACTGTGAGATGGTGGCTCTATCCACTGTCATGTCCACAGAAATGTTACACCTGGCAAGGTACCACCCTGCAATGATGGGTCATTCCCTCATTGCAGTGGAATTGCTGACACTGCAATGACAAGGCGGCCCCTCATTTCAGCAGCCAAATTGTTTCAAGTTTGGTGGCACTTCTGCAGAACCAGTGTCATCAGGACACTGGTTCTGCAGTGGGTGTACACCGCCAAGCCCACAAATGCACTGCTGGCATTGGCCACCACACTGCCGCACCTCCACAACCCGCTTCTCTCCTAAGCTGCCGCATAATGTTTCTTGGGCATGCATGCAAGCAAACATAAAAAACAGAATGTGTAGTGCATTAAAGTTACTACATTGTGGACCTGCTGCAAATGTCTAATGTGGGCAAATGCTGTATATTTCATGAGACCATACTTCTCAACCTGCTAGGACTAAAATCAGGGACACATACCCCAAAAATTGTGGACAAATAACCAAAATTATTGATACCGTATTTTATTTAGCATGGCCATGCAAATCGTGTGACTTACACATCACTTCATGGCGTAGTATAGTACAACATACAGTATCTTTATTTTATGCTTTCTAGATGTCAAATTCAATTGTATGCTACAAAACAGCACAATAAGAAACACAATGTTTTACATATTTCTGTTATATTTGTGATACATTGTTTAAAAGAGATATACAATTTCTGTATTTATTAATCTAAATGCAGTCTTCATTTCAAGTTGGAATAGTTTGTGTTGTACAGTACAACAGTGTTGCCTTCTTTGCTGCTTCTAGAACATCCTTGGTGTGCTGTACCCCAAAACATTCCCCGTCTTCATTCATCTTTATGGCAATTAAGGAATTCAAGGACTTTTTGAGCATGGATTGCCTAAGTTCTGTTTTGACCTTCCTTATCATGCTGGAGCCACACTTTGGTTCAGCATTTGAGTGTGGAAAGCATAGGACTGTCTCCATTAGTCTCCTGAACAGTGGTATACTTTGCTCATATCCCATTGCACTCAGCTGGCACAGCTCCTTCCAACAGAACTGAAGAACAGAAGAATCTGGGGCAAATGTTGGATGGTGTTGTTCAGCTAATGTCTCTGCAAATTGATATGTGCCAAATTCATCCAGCAGTTGGCCATATTCAGCGGACGAACTGTAAATTCCAGGCTGCCTTCCCAAGTTTACTACAGCTGTTGCAGACACCATCAGCTTTAAGCATGGATTTAGAAGTGTGGCCACATTTTCTGGTAGCTTATTCCTTAGAAGAAACATTGTCAGCATCTTTTGAAGGATTGTGGAGTAGAATGCCCTTGCCGTCCTGTAGTTGCAATATTTAATTCAGCAGAAGTGCCCATAATACTGTCATCATTTTCCTTTATGTAATCTTGTACTTCTGGTCCAATGTGGGTTCACCAAAAGGGAAGGAAATTATCAGTGTTCTCCAGAAATTCAGTTTTATATTTAGTGAACAAACTGGTAGCCACATCAGGTTGGAGAAGTCTGCTTCCATACAGCTAGATGATTTTGCAGATGTCCCCATGAAGGTTCATCAGCTGACTCTCTCTCCATTTTGTAGCCTTCTATTAAATTGGCAAAGGAGTTCCAGTGTACATTTTACAAATAGAAAAGTCATTCTTATTTCATGTCTGCTCAGGTGCTCAGCAATCAGTTGCACCCTGGCACCTCTGGGCTCAAACAACATAAGATAGGAGAGTAGAACAGGTCACATATAGATACCATTTGCCAAACCACTTTGCTCAAACTGAACCATCTTGCAGGTGAATGTTAGATTATGTTCAAGGGATCAGTGTCCACAACTATGCTGAACTCCTTCAACTGATGCTGCCACTGTGAGCTTGATGAAAAAATGGCAATAAATGTCTGAAATTAGTCCCAGCACAGGTGATGACAGTGCTTTGATCCCTGATTTGGAACAAATGTCTGCTAGGTGGCAAAGGCATCCCATGTTAACAATGTTTGAGTTGACCTGTTTCAGTCATGAAAACGGAGTTGTGTTGCCAATCACAGAAGAAGAATTGTAATAGGAGAAAACAATAAGGTTTTGCAGTGGGATTTAAAACTGTTCTACGGTTTTCATTACAGCATCAAACACTGACTGCCCAGTCCAAGCATACATGCTGGCATATCCAGAAAATGGATAAAATGTATTCCCATTTGCATGTCATACAAACTAACTAGGTTACCCAACAATTCTTCATCATCCATATCAGTACTCTAATGTAGAAGCAAAATAGCAAATTATGGCACTGGGCAGCTGTGTCTTCTTGATATTTTGACCCAAGGACATCTTTTGCAGTGCATGCTGATTTTGTTGGCCCACTGCCCATCTTCACCACTTCTGGATCTGTGCAGTGCTTTTAGTAAAAATATTAAAATGTGGTCAGCACAAGAAAATGACACACTGTGCTTTGCTGAAAGGTTCATAACGTCCACATCAGCTTCGATGACTTTTGAGTACTCTGTTCTTGGAAAAACTGTGACAATTTCTTCCCTGTAGCATGCTTATATTCATATGGGGCTTTTGTGACGCTTCATGACACTATACATCAGGTCTTCAACCATGGCTCACATTGATGTCAGAAGCATATGTTTTGCAAAAGGCACAGAAAGATCCTTTCCTGTTGGCTGCTACCCAATCAACGGTAGTCTTGCAGGAGCTATGAAATACTGAATTATTTCTTCTTGGTTTTCTTAATTTACACAGTGGCCCAGATATTCAAACTGCACCCAAAAGTTGCGCAACAGCAGGAGCAAGCGCAAGTCCACTGTGCCCATACACAAGAAGTGCGATATTCAAAAACTGCACAGGCCAAGATGTGCCTATGGCCGATGACTGAATATCACACCACCTGCACCATAGCGCAACTAGGGATGTGAAGCTGAGCATATCTGATGCACCATAGCGCAACCAGGGATGCCCCCTACAGCAAGGCAGCAATGCAACAGCACGAGCAGGGATGCAGGGGCCCACCACCCATGCCACAGACGAGCAGTGGAACACACAGCAGAACAGACATCATCCCCCACACCCCATGCACTGCACAACCGGGGAGAGCTGGAATAACCACTGGCCCATGGATACCAGCAACCAACCCACAGCCGGGCCATGGTGCCCCAGCACACCCCCTGGCAAGCTGTGACCAGCACACAAGGAGGGACAACCACCCTGTACCACACCATCCCACCAATGCAGAGCACACCCTGCACCATGATTTCCATACACCCTGCCCAGGAGTAGCGCCCAACAGTGCAGGACACCCCTTGCATGCCACATCCCCACTGTGACAATGCAACCCTGTGCACCATGGAGCAATGCAAGGCAGCCCCACCATGAGCACCCTGCAGCAGGTGACAGCAGACAGCGATGCAACGGATGCACACACAGTGCCACCCTGCATGTCCCCCCCCAAAGTACAGCTGAGAGACCGACCATGCGTCAACACATGAGGTATCCCACATGCGACAGGGCATGCCCCAGACCCCACCTCCAGTGGTACAGCACCCTGCACACCCTCCCAAGGACACATCCTGTCCCAGCACTGGCCACAACAGCCAGTGCAGACATGCACAGTGGAGCATGGAGGCATGCACCACACAGGATGCAACACAGTGCATGGACAAACACCCACCCATACCCAAGGGCACACCAACCCAGGGACACAGTAGCGGGTCAATCAAGCCACTGGCGTGTGGCCACGGCTGACGTGTACACACAGCCAGCATCCCTACATTGCACAGTTGTGCCAGCCACCCTGCGCAGGCACCAATAAGCTGTATGCCACCAGCATGCTGCCAGAGCACAAGTGACAGACACTGGCGCACATTCCCTGCAACAGACACAAGTGACAGCATGGATGGCAGACAACAACAGCGGAAGCCACAGTGCCACCGGAGCCAGACGTGCACCATACTGGTGATGGCAGGCAACCTGGCATTGTGCTGGGTACAGTTGTTATCCAGCATGGACAGTCACCACTGACATGCCAGCAGACTGTGCATATCACAGACATGCAAGGGTGTCAGCTGCACAGGTCATGAACGGTCTGACAGGGGTGCCATGCACACAGTGCAGGCCCCATGAACCACTGCACACGGGCATCCAGTGCACAGAGTACAACACACAAACCACAGACAGTGACTGGTCCCCCTGCCCACACCATAGGCAGTTCACCTCTGCACACACACACACACATACACACACACACACACACACACACACACACACACGCTCATACGTGCACCACCTCTGACGCCATACACACAACTGCAGCTGAGCACCAGTAGCCCGCTGCAAATCAGAGACCACCACGGCTGTCATAACAAAATGTATATATTTAAAAGATGTAAAGAAAAAACTATGTACAATTATTTACAAGAGGGGGGAAGGGCCACATAACAGATGGGGGCAGGTAAGGGGCAGGGGTGAACATACGGGAGAGGGAATAAGGGGTGTGAGGGTAGGTCAAAGGGGGGAAGGTGGTAGTTGGGGCATGGGGACATCAACGGCCACCCCAGTCCTCCTCTTCCTGGTGCCGATGTGTGCTCCTCCATCTCCTCCTGACCCCGTGGTGGTGTATTCACTGAAGGAGCTGCAATGTCTCCCTCACCACCTGGAGCAGCTTGTGAATACTCTGCTGTATTTGCAGGAGTCACCGGCCACCTAGGACGAAGGAGCAGAGTCCATAGGTGTGACTGTCCATCCCCCTGCAGCCCACCCATTGTGCATGGCATACAGCCATGTGCCACACCCCTGTGATGGTGTGCGACCACCCACAGTGACCGCGTCCACAAGACCTGCCCACCCAGGCAGGCACAGCCATGTGGACCACTGCACACACCCACTGCCCATGTCCTGCACAGCACCACCATGGCTGTACAGTGACTTGGCTATGCAGTGGGAAGGCAGTGCCACAGCCATGTGCCCAGTGCATGCATGGACCACCACTGATGCACTCCCAGACATGCAGTGCCACTGGACAGTGCTGACTGTAACAAGTTGCGTGCATGGCAGTGGTGTCAATGGATGGTGGCCACGCCCCACTGCTGGACCAGTTATACAGTATGCAATAGTAATCATGGATGTAAGGCACTCACCATCATCAGGCTGATCCATGCACCGTGGACCACCATCACCCATCCTGTCCCACTGCTCCTCCATGCGGCACCTCCTGTCCCTGTTCTGCCACCGTTCTTCTAGCCCTAAGGTGCAAACATGGAGAAAGGAACATCAGTACAATCCAGTAGCAAAATCCCCAACTCCATGTGTGTGCAATCCCACACAGCCATACCCATCCACCCCACACCCCGATATCACCACCACGGCCAACACCAGACGGCCCCCCCCATGTGCCGGACACATGCAACCATGATAGCCGTATGGACTATAAAAGTGTATGGGTGTTGCACCTACCTGGCCATGGCACTGTGTCCCTCCTGGCACGTGCCCACAGGCGGGTAAGCAAGTCCGGATCCCTGCACCTCAGGTCCCCATAACGGTGGCAGTACTGCTCCGCTGTCCACCCTGTACCGGTGGCCTCCTCTGGGGTGTCGGCCACCTCCTGCCAGACCACACTCCTGGCCCTGTCTAGGGGTGCCTCTCCAAACAAAGCCCCAGCATGAGGCTCAACTATCGCCACCAGGTTGGCAAACTCTACCTGGCTCCAAACCACAGCATGCCTCCCCGCCATCTCTGCTGTCTGGTTCAATCAAAATGGCACTCTGCAGAGTGGTCCTGCCACGTGCAGATGCTGTGTGGTATAGCGCTGCCATTCTCTATCACGCTGTCACTGAACAGCGCGATAGTGGTGCACCCATGCCTGATGCATGGCGCCTAGGGGGCAAAAGTTGGGCACAGGGTCAAGGGTCTCTGGCGCATGGACAGTCACAGCGCGATTGGAACCCAATGTGTGTAGTGCAATTGGGTGCCTGTGTGCCACCTCCTGTAGTGGCCTACAGTGCTCTTGCCCTAGTGCGCCTATGATGCCCCAGTGCCACAGCGCCATATAGGTGAACAGCGCTGTAGCGCCACTGGCACATTGGTGGCCGTGCCCTGCATTGCCTCCCATGCACAGCATGTTAGCAGCATGGCAGGCACCTGTGTCATCAACCCGGACATGCGCAGTTAGGTGTGTACTGTGCATGTCACAGAACTGCACCCTTGGCTCAGCACATTCAACACAATTGCGCAAAGTGCAACAGCGTGATATTTAGCCAGCATATGCAAATCAGCCATTCAATGGCACAGTCACTGCATTTGCATCCACTTAAAGATGCACCTTGCCTCATTTGCATGGGTTGCACTATAAAAATGTGACATTGGGCTGCACTGGCCTTAGTCGGTTACTGCAGTCTATTCCGGTGAATTGCATGCTGTTTGGGAGTGTGGACTGTGGTGTTTGGGACATGCATGGGACTGCACAGTCACAGGTAATACCTGTCATTCTCACAGGATGAATCATGACCGATCATGTGATGGAGGAAGAGGAACAGAGTCGTGGGAGGAAGAGGAGGCCAAACTTTACAAAGGCTGAGACAGATGCCCTGTTTGAGGCCTACCACAACCAGGAGACGCTTCTCAATGGACGTCAGGGAACACCACAGGCCCATGCTGCTGCATGGGAGGAGGTGACACGTGCTGTCAACCTGCATGGTAGCCACCAGTGCTCCATGCAGGAGTGCAAAAAGAAGATGGGCACAGACAGGCAGAGGATTAAAGAGAAGGTGGCTGCCATCAGGGCAGCATGGTCTGCGACCAGTGGGGGACAGCCGGAGGTGCAACGCCTGACCCCACAGGAAGAGCGGGTTGCTGGTGGCATGCAGCGTTGCACCATTGAGGGTGTTCCGGGTGGTGGATTCCAGATGGGTGGTAACCTGTCACTGCATGGTAGGTCATGGTCTGTCTATTGTGTGGGGGGAACAGGGTAGGTCACATGCAGTAATGCTACTTTTTTTCCCTTACAGCTCCTGAGCATCTGCATGGGTCAGCAGTGGTGGGCTTCTCCACTGAGGCCAGTAACATAGAGATGAAGGAGGGCCCATCCACCTCCACATGAATACGGGGGCCAGGGTGACAGTGGGCCCACCTGGATGTCCAGACTGATGTTGGTGGAGCAAGTGCGGAGGAGACCCTGCCCATGTCCCAGCATGCCAGCGTCCATGGATGCCAGCATGCTGAGACTCGGGCTGGTGCTGGATCTATCACCAATGATGATGGAGCTAATGTCATGGGCAGTGACACGTGTGTGCCACAGGATGGCCACACAGCAGGTGATGTCACGGCCATGGCTGTGGGTGGTGCCACCATGGAGGCCTGTGTATCATCACAGTCCCAGCCTGTGCCTGTCTGCACCAGTGGGGCAGCACTGGTGTGTGTCCAGGACAGTGGAACTGTTGCAGCCACTGCAGTGGCACCACTGAGCCCTGAAGAGCGGCAGCCGGAGGGGCAGCATCAGCAGTCGGCCAATGGCCATGGGAGTACAGTGCCAGGGAGCGGTGTCAGTGCACCACCTGTGGACATGCCCAGGCCTGGCCCTGGTGTGCGGTGCCCACCCTCAAGGGGTGATGAGCATCAGGGCCGCGAATACCCTGAGGGACAGCATGCCAATCAGGCAGATGACCTCTTAGATGAGCACACCCGCATACTGCAATCATCAGTCAATCAGCAGATGTGGCTTGTGACAGTGGTGGATGCACTGAGTGCGGCTCTGCACCAGGCAGAGGAGCAGCACAGCAGAGACACCGCTCTGCTCCTGGCAGGGATGGACTGGTTGAGGGAGGATGTGACCGCTGCCATTGACAGGCAGACACAGGCATTCACAGCTGTCATGGCCACAATGGGCACACAGTTATTTGCTCATGCGTCGCAGACACCACGCACTGCAATGTCCACCCCCCGTTCCCAGTGTCATGTGACACCATCCTTGTCGACACCCGGTTCTGCTGTGGGCATTCCGAGCATGTCTGGCGCAGGCATGTTCGGTGTGTTGCAGACCCCTGTATGAGCATGGTCACGTTCACGCAGTGGAACCTCTGGGGGACTGTCGGTGCCACTTCCATGAGGCCGGTGGTCAGCCTGTCACTGCTGGCGGTTCTCGGCGGGGCCGCCCATGCATCCATGGTGGCCATGGCACTGTGGCACATGACTGACTTGTCTCCCGGCATGGCTACTGTCTGATGCTGCCCTGTGTGCATTGTGTCATTCAGTGGGCAATGCACGGGTGAGGTACCCAGCCCTGCACACACACACACGTTCCATCTGCACACCCTTCTGGCTGCTGTCCACTGTTGTGTGTGCATAATGATGCCTGCGTTGTGCTGTATGCCACTGTGCAATGGTGCCCAGCATCTGACACACACAATGACAGGCAGTAGGCGTGGTGGTCTGTGGACATGTGTGTGGCTAGGGGTGGTGGTCTGGGTCGGCGTGCCTCCTACCCTTTGTGCATGTCTTGTGAGGTGTGTGTGTGTGTGTATGTGTATGACCGTGTGCCATGTTGGACCTTGCCCATCCCTGGCAGTGTGTGCGGTTCCATGCTCAGCCACTTCCCTTGACAGCATGCACCCTTGGTGTGTGTACATGCATGTTTGTGGGTTGTGCCTTTGCCACTGGTGGTTGCACATGGCCCCGTGACTTACCTGGGTTGGCTGAAGTGCTCCTCTGTGATGGTGTCCCAGTGCAGCTGTGCCAGCCGGAGCAGTCGGGGGGTCCCGTCGCCCAAGGGGGGGCTTCCCATCACCATCATCACTGGTGTCCTCATCGTCCCCATCACTGTCCCCCTCTTTGACCTGTATGGCTATCCCACAGTCATTGACCTTGTTGTGCTGGATGCAACAGGCCAGGAATAGCCCACAGGCCTTTGAGGGGCTGTACTGTAAGGCACCGCTGGAGGTGTCCAGGCAACAGAAATGTGCCTTCAGCATCCCGAACACCCGCTCGATGACATTGCGTGTGATGGCATGTGCCTCATTGTAGCATTGCTGTGATGGGGTCGCGTGCTGCCGGTATGGTGTGCGCAGCCAAGGATGGAGTGGGTATCCACTGTCACCTGTGTGTAGAGAGTGGAGGTTAGTTTGGTGATCAGTCTCGCCCTGTCTTGGGCCATGTAGGCCACCACCCATGTCACCTCTGACCATGCCCCTCCCAAGCTCTATGTTTGTCCTTGTGGTTTGCATACTCACACACTAAGTGGCCAGTGGGGATGTCCCCACTCTTGAATCTGTGGCACAGTGCTGACTGGTGCCAGATGAAGTCATCATGTGCTCCCTCAGGGTGCATGGCACAGACATTGATTATGCACCCCCTGGCATCTCACACCACCTGGCAGTTAATGCTTGCATAGCCCTTCCAACTGATATATACGGCCCCCTTGGGGCCAGGTGGTGTGCAGATGGCCACATGGGTGCAGTCTATTGCCCCTAGCATGCCAGGCATATGTGCTACCCTGTGGAACTCCTGTATGTTTGCTGTGTGCTCTGCTAGTGTGCTGGGGAAATGGATGTACTCCACAGCATGTGGCAGCAGTGTGCTGAAGAATTGGGTGAGGTGGCATGACGTGGCCAACTGGGTTATGCCTGTTGTGTCCCCTGTTGGTCTCTGGAAAGTACCCGTGGTGAGCAAGCACATGCAAGCTGTCACTTTAGTCTCTACTGACAGAACATGGCTCTGTCGTGTGGGTGCCTGCATCACATCACATCACTGCACAGCTCAAAGAGCCACCTCAGAATTGCCTGATTCAGGCAGTACCAGCCCATGATCTCGGTATCGCTGTACAGCTCAAAGCTGGTGCAGGCTTGGTACTGCCTGTTGGGGGCATACTGCTGATGGGCCCGTCCACGGCCGTGCCCCCCTGCTGCCTGCTTTCTCACCCCCCCTCATTACTGCCTTCATCTGGATGGTGGCACTGGCCATGTCCCTGGCTTGTGTTCCCCCCGGCAGCTGTTTCTGTGTTCCCTCCGCTGTCCTGGCTGCTACTTCCCCTGCACTGGGAACACCTTCCTGTGGTGGCCTCAGTGCTGTGTGGCACTTCTGAACTGGCTATGGCTGTGGCTGTGGCTCCCCACACCTTCCCTGTGCCTGTGGGTTCAGGGTGCCCTTTCCCTGTCCTGCCCCATGTGTCCCTTCTGCCCTGTTTGTCTGGCTAGAGTTCAGCCACATGTGCCTTCCCTGTAGTGTTCTTGCACCTCTTCCTTGTTCCTTTTTATTTTGGCTCATTTCTGCTATCACGCAACTTCCACTTGCCCCCTATTACGCGTGTTGCTCAGTCCTCCTTTTCATATGTAGGCATGGTTCCTCCCCCTTCAGTTGAGCATGCATTCATTATCATGGCACTCTTGCTCAGCGTGATTTGGGGGGCACATCTGCCTCCCGCTGAATATTGCAGAATGGCGCATTTTCGGACTTGCGCTGGAACAACCCTATTGAGCATGGGGCAACCCTTTTGAATATCTGAGCCAGTCTCAATACCTTTTCAGACTCTTCTGGAAATACATTTTCACAATCCATTTCCTATTAAAGGTAGTGTTTGAGAAAATGTTATAGAATTTATTAGTACAAACAAAGAAAACAGTTCCACAGGAAATGGATGAATGTCCGTGTTAAATTTTGAATAGCTGCCTCTCCGATGTGTGTACACTGTTGTTGTCTTCTCCCAAACCCAAGAAAATGGAATTGTGATGGCGCTCCTAGTACACATTAATCCACAGACAGTCTTCTTTTATATTTTCAAACTTCTTTTTATTATCTTAAAATGTGGCAATCCTCAACGTTTCACCAAGTGTCTTGGCTTTATCAAGAGATGCCTTCATGAATTTTGTTGAACTCTCTACTGTTGTTAATACCATTTGCATGAATTCCTGATCCTGTCCAATCTCTATTAATATTTCACAAGTGTGCCCTTTTACGCGGCCTCAGTTATCTCTTCAAGCATGTTTCTCAGCCCGTACTGTGCCTTCATATTTTCTCTTCGGGAGACTTAATCTTCCCCACACGTCCTGCCTCCTTTCTTTAACATGCCAGATTTTTTAAAAAGGGCACACTTGTGAAATATTAATAGAGATTGGACAGGATCAGGAATTCATGCAAATGGTATTAACAACAGTAGAGAGTTCAACAAAATTCATGAAGGCATCGTTGAGGATTGCCACATTTTAAGATAATAAAAAGAAGTTTGAAAATGTAAAAGAAGACTGTCTGTGGATTAATGTGTACTAGGAGCGCCCTCACAATTCCGTTTTCTTGGGTTTGGGAGAAGACAACAATAGAATTTATTAGCTCAGGATGATGGTATTCACTTAGGTAGGTAGCAATTAGCACCTTTCATAGCTGGCAGGATCAATTTAACACTGCCATTTTTACAGTTTGTCGTTGGGCCCACCAAGAGTCAGAGCTGATTAGGTAGGGAACATTTGGGCAGACTGAGAGAACCAAGTGGTCATTCTCTGCTGGCAAATTCTATATTTCTGTGAATCACTGAGCTCATCTTGATATCAACAAGGCATCAGTGATAAAGTAAGTAAGATGGTTAAGGATGCAAAAAAGGATTATTACAGACATATTTCAAAGCTCCTGGAAGAATTCCGTTGAGTGGGTAGCAGCCAGCAGGAAAGGATCTCTCTATGATCTTGTTATGCCTTGCTTAGTCACCTTATAAGAGCTGTCCATCAAGTTAATTGCTGAACATCTATAGGTGACTCAGAAATCAAGTAAGTAAGATGGTTAAGGATGCAAAAAATGATTATTACAGGCATAAATCTGATTGTGGTTTGACTGACTCCAAAACAATTTGGCATACTGTTAATTCTCTTTTGACCACAAGGCAATTGACTACAGTTAACTCTCTGAAGGTTCATGATCAGGAGGTTACAGGTCCATGTGTGATAACGAATGTGTTAAATACTAAATTTACCGATTTGTCTAATTATACATCTTTTTCTTTGGGGTCTAGCACTGCTCAGAACATGCCTATGGGCTCTCTGGATCGCCCTTCCTTCTATTTTTGTCATGAGACAAGGAAGGATGTTCTCAGGTTACTCTGTACTATATCTGACAAGTTTAGAGATTGTGGTGGGGGTTTGGATACCCACTTTGTCAAATTGGTTTCTTCTCACATGGCAGGTCCTTTGTCAAGAGTGTTTAGCTTGTGTTTTACCACTGATAGTTTTCCCAAAGTTTGGAAATGTCAGCGTGTTGTACCTGTCCCAAAGAAACCTGGAGCCATTTGAGCTGAGGACTTTAGGCCTATCTCTATTTTAAATTAATTGAGTAAAATTTTGGAGAAACTGGTCTCTGACCAGAGCACTCACTATTTAGAGACTTATAGGCTAATGTGTCCACAGCAGCATGGCTTCAGAAAGCATCATCCGTCCTTGGAGTATATGATTAGGGATTAATGACTGGGGTGGTGTTTGTAGATCTGACCAGGGTGTTTGATCTGATTGATCATTTTCTTCTAAAGGATACATTTTCTGATTTGGGATTTTCCTTAGATGTTATTAGATGGTAGGCAGACTATCTTATTGATCGCAAGCAGATTGTCTCTATTAATTCAGTTCAGTCAGAGGCACATCAACTTAATTGTGGTGTACCTCATGGGTCTATATTGGGGCCCCTGTTGTTCTCCTTGTTTGTTGATCAGTTGCCATCCTTATGTTCTTTATGTGATATACTCTTATATGCTGATGATTTGATTGTTTATCGTCCTTCTATTGATGAGAATCAACTTGCTGCCCAACTGGAACTAGAATTCCAAAATATCTATCAATGGTTAATTCAAAATGATATGGTTTTGAATGTAAGGAAAACAAAAGTAATGCTGTTTGGTTCCTCTTCCATGCTCAGGAATTATCCTAATTATCAGATACATGATCTGTCTGGTAATAACATTGAGTGGGTATCTGAATTTGGATAGCTTAGAAACATAGAAACATAAACTTTGATGGCAGATAAGGACCGCTTGGCCTACCTAGTCTGCCCATTTCCCTACCTCGAGGATAAGCTGCAGATCCTATTTAACCAACAGCTTATTTCTTCCTACCCCAATAAAAATTGCCTTATGTCTGTCCCATGCATTCTTGAATTCTCCCACAGTTTTAGACCCCACAGCCTCCTCAGGAAGGCTGTTCCATGCGTCCACTACCCTCTCTGTGAAAAAATACTTCCTCACATTACCCCTGAGCCGTCCCCACTCTATCTTCAAATTGTGTCCCCTTGTTCTTGCACATCTCTTTTTTCTGAAAGATGCTACCGTCTTGGACTTTGTTGATTCTGCTGAGGTACTTAAATGTTTCTATCATGTCCCCCCCCTCCCTCCTTTCCTCAAGGGTATACATATTAAGCTCCTTTAGTCTCTCCTCATATGGCTTCTCTTGCAGACCCTGCACCATTTTAGTTGGCCTCCTCTGAACTGCCTCCATCCTGTCTATGTCCTTGCGGAGATGGGGTCTCCAGACCGGGACGCAGTACTCCAGATGGGGTCTCACCAACTGTCTGTACAGAGGGATAATAACTTCCTGTTTTCTGCTGGTGATGCCTCTCCCTATACATCCCAGTATCCCCTAAGGCCTCCCTACTGCCTTCTTGCATTGCTTGCCAAACTTAAGGTAATCTGATATGATTACCCCTTACAAGACTCAAGTTTGACTTTGATAACTCAAGTGGCTCAAGTAAGCAGAACAGTAAATAGCAAACTTGATATATTATATAAGCTATGAAAGTATTTTTTATTAGCAACACGACAAGCTGTTGTGAATGGTTCTTTTTTGCCTCAGTTGGAATATATAGAGAATACTGGCTGAGCAATCATGCTGAACTAGTGTGTTCAGCCACAGAGGGGTTTATGATTCCATGCGACCTCGAGAGCGAAACTGGAGAGGTCAGAAGGAATCATAAACCCCGAAGTGGCTGAAAACACACTGGTTTAGCGAGAATGAGAAGCCAGTATTTTTTATAGTTTGTGGTGGCATTTTTAACGAGAACAATGTACAATTTGCGGTGGTTCCTTGTGCCGCATGGCTTACATTTCAACATCGAGTCTCTCATTCCAAATGAATGGAATGCTGTTCTGCACATACCGTCAGTACAGCGTTCCATTCATTTTTGACTCTGTGGATGAACAGCGTTTTGGTATGGTGGGATTTTTAACAAGAACAACATTCCACCATACACTATAATGCAAGTCTTTACTGTAGTCTCGGGGCAAAGGAAAGTTACATTTTGAAAGCAGTATATCATAATATTTGTTGTTTTTTCCTGGCCCCTTCTAGCCATTTACATCACTGTTTACTATATTCTAGCTTGGGGTGGTTATCTCCTACTAGTAAATGTGCAGTTTTTTGGGGCTGTCAAATCTTTAAAGCAATCAATAGTTGCCACTACTGTCCTCTGCGGGACCTTGTTCAAGTTCATAATACAGGACTGGGTCTTAGATCTTCTACCGGTATTTTACTCTCATCTACTATATGCAAATCAAAAAAGGCTTCTCGTGCTTTTTCCAATGCTGCTCCATTTTTTTGGAATAGTCTTCCTCATAATTTGCATATTTCAATGTCACTTACATTGTTTAAAGTTAGGTTAGGAGAATATTCGTTTTGTTTTGATGAATGTAAATGCTATGTCTAATGTTATTGTCTAGAATGTATTTGTTAATTGCTAACTGGTGCATGTTATACATGTTTTGTGATGTGATTCTTGTATGTGTTTGGGTCGGGCCTGAAAAAGGGTATTGTTTTACAAAGTGCTCTTACTCGGTTAACAAATAAATGAAACGAAGGAGACAATGCAACGTGTGCTGTCAGCAGGTAAATTTGATCCCTCTTTGTAATATAAGGAAACAACTAGTGACCTGACCATCCTCATCGTATGCAGCACATTTTTTATTTTAAATTTCATATGGTGCCATTGAGGAGGGCTTTTGATCAAGTGGCACTGCTTTTCACCAATGCTCCCCGATCCATACGTAGGGCCTTACAGTGAGAGTTCCCTGTCTTCCAGGCCACAAACATAGCATCCTTAAATTTTGCTATACTGTGAAAATGTAAATACCCCACAAAAATATCCAGTATGGCAAAGAGTGTGGACAAATGCGTGCTACCTAGAACTCTGGGAAAGTACAGCTATAACATCTGAAAGGAGGATCCATTGGTGGCATAAGAAGAGGTGGCAGTGGCATGCCTTGAAAACTTAAAATGTTAGTATAGGGTATCCTGAGACCTAGGCTAACCGAAAGTGGGTGCCTACAAAAATGGCACCACTTGCGGCAACTGACCCGACAGCGAGGGAGTATGGAGAGTGACCGGATGGGGAGGGTTCATGAAAAGGCAATGGGATCTCACATGTGTATATGCACGCAGGGGGGAGAGTGAGCGTGCTGAGCGAGGGGTGGGAGAGTTTGTGAGGGGTGGTGCTGTGGGTTGCCGCTGAGCTGGCGTCATGGTGTAGTGGGGTGGGTGCTGGCCTGAGGTGGTCGGGATACAGGGTTTGGGACTGGGTGCTAGTATCTTTTGTTGCTCCCAGCCCGAGATAGTTTTATTTTTTATTTTTTTATGTGGATGCACCCCTGGAGTTGAGAATCTAAAATTATGGTGGTACATGGGGCAAAGCTCCCTGTGAGGGTGTGGGGGGTACAGCCCCCCGCATAAGAGGAAAAAAAACAAGTTTTTGTGCTGCTTTCACTGGCACTGGAGTTACACATCACCGAAACTGAATTTTGGTGATGTACACTCGTCATAAGGACGATTGCCATTCGTCAATCACCCTTATGACACAGAACCATAGTATAGCTTTTAATGCATCAAAGACAAAGGAGTGCAGATTTAGAAATCAGTGTTTCCCCACAATGAACTAACATAACCCCCCAAATGGCAAAACAGCTTTAAATGCCCCAAAACCCATCTGGACACATTCATGTTTACAGATCCAACTTTCATGCAATGGACCATCCCCGCCCCCCAAATCAAAACAAGAATATTTTTGAAATTAGCATGATATAGTTAAGCAATAACTTTCAAAAGTCCACTGACTAAAATGGCCCTTGAGCCCATTATATAAAAGCTAGACCTGTAAATCTGTATGTATCAAGGTGGGTTTGGGGGCATTTAAAGCCATTTTTGGGGTATTCTACTCCAGTGGCAGCATGCAAAAATTAGGTCTGTAAATCTGCTGTTTAAACAATTTACAGACCCAACTTTCACACACTGCTAGTAGACTAAAATATCCCTACCTCATGGCAAAACTGCTTTGAATGGCCCAAACCCCATTTAGAGTCTCTAGGTACATATAGGTTTACAGATCCAACTTTCACACAACGGAATACCCCCCCCCCATCAAAAAAAAAAAAACAAATTATTTTTTTGCAATTGGAATGATAAAGTTAGGCAATAACTTTCAAAAGTCCACTGACAAAAATAGTCATGTGGCCTAGAATACTACAACAAGCCTCATGCAGCCAGGTAGAAGTAATGAAACAAGCTATTTAAAAAAAAAAACAACATCTGACCCAATATATGATGTGGTGCAGTTATAAGAATCAGCAACAGCTTCCAACAAGAAGGATGAATTATCTTTCCAAATCCAGACTTGCTCTCTCTTAAATTTTTCTAGAGATATTATAAGTACAATAAAGCACTTCATGGTGTGTGATTATGGGTCAGTAATCACACCTGTCCTGGGTATTTAACTGCACTCAGCAAAAATGCCTTGTGCCTAATAACCCCCTTAGGATGCATGTGATTATTTAACCCGTGCATGGCCGCGGACTAACATATCAGTCCAAAATGCCTATATGTTCTAATTCTGTTGGCAGCCTAAGGGTTAATCCATAATCGCAGACCCTGTGCCTTATTGCTTATGTAGGAACCCAGTGCAAATGAGATGCGGCATCACTGGTAACAATCTTGTGTAGTTGCTTGTAAGTTGGGAGCAGGGATATTTGAAGTCATTTCCTACTAAAAATCACAAGTCAGACTGAGGAGAGCAGTTACAGCATTCTGGACCTGCTGCTGATGTCTGACCCAGTAAAGTGTTGTATATTACTTGAGACAACATAGGGCTGCACCACTTTTTCCTATTAACAGTCAAAAGAAAAATATTAAAACTATCAACAGTAAAATCAACTTCTGAAACTTTTCCCACTGAAAAATCAGAGTGAGAAGAAGAGTTGCTGCATTCTGGACCTTCCACTAATGTCTGACTTGAGAAAGTACTGAATGTTCTTTAACAAGTCAACAAGTGTGTCCTACTCTTTTCACACCTTCAGCTTTTTGCAAGCAGAGAAATCTGCCAGTGGTAAAGCAGCCTCTATAAATAGCAAGCACTGAAAGCAGCAGTACTAGTAGTCCAGCAAAAAAAACAACCTTTTGTAGCAGTAATGTATTCCTGATAATCTTAAAATCTTTATTTGGGTATTTTAAATTAAATCAGCTGTTTAAGACCATGTTTAACTATAACTTTTGTAATTTGTGTGCATCTACAATAAAGATGGTAGCCCCCACCAACCATATCTCTCAACTGTCCCTGCTTATGAGGGGCATCCCTTATTTTACACTTCAAAAATGCCCTGTCCCTCATCCATCCTTCATAGTAGAGGTGCTGCCCTCAAAGGGAATTTGCCATATGTACACTTTAAAGCAGAAATCCATGATATTCTAAGAGGCTTAATACAAAATAAACTTTCTACAAGTAACCATGATGGATTTCATGGTGTTCTGAGCTTATATCTCCATTTTTGATGATGTATCCTTAATTAGAAGGGTCAGTGTCCCTCACTCTCCTTCCTTTTGAGTGTCAGTGTCACTCATTGTCTCTTATTTCGGTGACAGAAGATGAAGAGGTATGCGAGCAACTTTAAAAAATCCTCTTGACAAAGAACAAACACTAACTGCACCCACTGTATGTAGGTATATATGTGTATGTATATATATATATATATATATATATATATATATATATATATTCATGGCAAAAAACTCCATTTAATGCATCAGTTAGGGTTGTTCCACAGTGACAAAGTGAGAAATTCACTGTTATAGTTGAAAACCCTAACTCCGAATTCACCCCCCCCAGCACCACACACACAACACACACACACATTCAAGTATGGGGAGGACCAAGTCAACACAACCAATGACAGACATCCAGCAGCAGGTGACAGAAATAACAAACAATTGTCTAAATGTATTACGAGACATCCCCACCCACCTGACCAGGTACTGCATGCTCAGTGGAGATCAACAGCAAAACTGAGGCCATGTACACCAAACGTACACATCCCTGATTGCAACTGCACATAACGTACCACACTTAGTAGTTGCATGGCCTTACCTACCGATGCCCCACACCACACCACACCACAACTGGTACTGTGCTGTTATTCAATATAAATGCTGAAGGTGCATGATGACAGTTGTAGAAAGGTTTTAACACTATTGAGTATACATTAATTAAGAGAAGCACATAAATTAACTACAAGACACTAGCATGCTCAAGATAAAAGTAGTGATACATTTAGTAGGTGATTTACATAGTAGTACATTTACTGCAATGGTTTACTCAACATAGAGAGGCTGATGTAAACATATGTAAAAGCAGTGCCTGTTCAACGCTGTGAACTTGGCACTGCCAGTATCACATGCATTCTTACTGATGAAGGTGTACTGCTGATGTACATACATAGACCTTCAGTGTGTTTCAATATTAAAGATGCAGTAAGTATTCTTTGTAAGAAAGATTGTAATTGCATGGATCAGGCCAAGCAACTTCTAAATATCATAGCACTACTGAGCCAACAATGATGTACCTGTATCGGACATGTATATAGGATAGATTTTCCTGTAGGCACTTACTGAGTATGTTGTACCTGATAAAGACAATCTCATTGCATCTGTGATGACTAACTTATTCAAATAGTAATAAATTTGCTATTGTTGCAATGAGTGATCTATGCCACTTATGGACACAGTGTGATTTTTTTAACAGTTGTTTCATACTCAGACTGTATGCCTACTGTTTGGGTTTGCCACACTTCTGTCACTGATGCTATCAAAGTGATAACTATGTTAATTCTGCTACAACAGGAATCAAGTAGGTATGGTGTAGATATAAACAAAATGTCTTTTAGTATTGATTTAACTCATATTATAAAAAGGGTCTCAGAAATGCTGCAATCTGATTGGCTGTTAGGATTCCAACAGCCTTACATTAATCCATGTTATACTGTCATGTACAGCCTGATCACCGTGGCACATGAATTCTTTCTGTCAGCATTCCATCCTCTAGCCCTGCTGAATGTGTGGAATGATGCATTCTGATTTTGAACCAGCATTCTTAAACTGTTGGTGGAAGAACTATTTTATTAAAAATCTCCCTCTAAATGAGGAAAACATTGAAAAAGTATACTTTAAACTCTTTTCTTTTGGTGTGTTTTTTATAATAGCAATAAGGCACTCCCAGGAGTTAGATTAACAGTCAGTTAATCACCCCCTAGGGGCAGTATGGCACTCGGCTGCGCCTTGTGCCACATTACACCCCTAGTGGGTGATTAACAAACTGTTAATCTAACCCTGGTCATGCCTTATTGCTTAAATGGGGTAAATGTACTAGGACAGCAGGGGTTATCCTCTATCACTGAGTCTGTCAGTTATAATCACACTAGGGTTTCGATGACTGTAATGATCAAGTTACACTGTTCATCTTCATGAGTTCATATTCACAGCCATTCTCCAGCAGCTAGACAGTGTATGGTGTAACTGGGTGGGACACTGTGTTGCAAAGCTGCTGCAGTGCCTAGCAGAGGGAGAGTATCTACTCATAAAGACAATTAAGGAATAAGGCATGACCAACAGTTATGTTAAATGGTCTGTTAATCACCCTGTAGGGTTTAATGTTGAATGAGGCATATCAAAGTGCCACATGTGCGAGACAGTGACAAACTGACCATTAACATAATACCTGGGAGTGGCTTATTGCTATCATAATAAAACTGTTTTTTAAACAACATTAAACCATGTTCATCATATGGTTAGGCTCTACATGTATGTTAATAAAAACTAAACATAAGGCTGTTACAATGTTTACAGTCAATTAGAAAGCTGCATTTCTCAAACCATTGTTATAATCAGAGATATTATACCTGTACAACTCCTTGGTTTTGCTTAACTCTATTGCTCAGGTGGGCCACCACAAGTGGTCTGGTGTGGTGTGGGGCATCGGTAGGTAAGGCCATGCAACTACTAAGTGTGGTACGTTGTGTGCAGCTGCAATCAGGGATGTGTACATTTGGTGTACATGGCCTCAGTTTTGCTGTTGATCTCCACTGAGCATGCAGTACCTGGTCAGGTGGGTGGGGATGTCTCGTAGTACATTTAGACAATTGTTTGTTATTTCTGTCACCTGCTGCTGGATGTCTGTCATTGGTTGTGTTGGCTTGGTCCTCCCCCATACTTGAATGTGTGTGTGTCTGTGTGTGTGTGTGTGGTGCTGGGGGGGGTGAATTCGGAGTTAGGGTTTTCAACCCTAACAGCAAATTTCCTCACTTTTGTCGCTGTGGAACAACCCTAACTGATGCATTAAACAGAGTTTTTTGCCATGAATATCCTGTCTTTTTCAGAAGTATCACTCAGCATACTACATGATTTATAGTCCTAAGAATAGTGCACATACATATAAAACAATGTTCCAGTATCAGAAATATTTCAACTGTTGTGGTTGCATTTACTGTCATTGTCTTAATTACTTTATTAATTGTCATTTGCCATTCTCGTTCCATGTAGTAGTTTTAATGTTAAAGTGTCTTAATCATTTTGTTTGTCAGCACATATGTTAATTTAAAAATGTGCATAACTAAAAGACAATATGACATGACATGGACACTATTAGTTCATGTACTGAACAAATGGATATGCTACTATAGTAACTTGAGATTTCATAGAGTGCTTCCACTACCAACTGAGGTGGTACCATCAATCATGTGAACAGCGGTGGAAGAGGTTTGTTGTACTGAATACATATACTGGACCACCAGGGCTATGTTTGGGGGGGGGTTTACTGCTTACATCCCAAGAACGGGAGTTTCAGTCCACTGGACCACCAGGGCTATGTTCGGAGGGGGTTTACTGCTTACATCCCACGAATGGGAGTTTTGGTCCACTAGACCACCAGGGCTATGTTCGGGGGGGCAGCTTTACTGTTTACATCCCGTGAACGGGAGTTTCAGTCCACTACACCACCAGGGCTATGTTCGGCAGGAAGGGGGGGTGTATTTCACACTGATACACCCTGCAATCAGCTTTTCAGTACACTGAACCACCAGGGATGTATTCGGGGGGAGGGTTGTTTTTAAACTAAAGCAGCCCGTGGTCAGGCTTGTGGGGGAGGAACATTTCTGCTGTTGCCCACAATAGGGCCAGTGGGGGTGGTGTTGGGGATTGTCACTCTTTTGACCACGATCAGGCTGCACGAGGGGACATGGAGTGGGTTGGGGGCCAGCCACAGCTGTCAGCTGCTGTGTTGTGCCATGCAATGCAGCAGGTTACCTGTGGGTGTTCGTTGACTTGAGCATGTTTGGCCTTAAAGTTGTGCAGGCGCAGGTTGCGGGTTGCGCCTTCACAACTCTGCACAGCCTTGCTGAACATCAGGATCAGGCTGTGCAGTTAATGCATGGTTGCTCCCCCTGCAGTTCATCATGCATTCATTTGCATTGCACTGTTACTCAGCATGTTTTCTGTGGTGGAACTGCCTCCTGCTGAATATCGCAGAATGGAGCAAGTCTTGACTTGCACAGGCACTACCCTATTACACATGTCGCAACCCTTTTGAATATCTGGCCCATAAAGTATAATACTAATAGAAGAAGGCATTTGTCACACAGAGACTGGTGGCCCCTGGATGAGCTCCCTTGTCACTTATTTGTCCTAAATCAAAGATGCTTTAAAACTCAGCTGTATAGAAATTTTTATGAAGGAAGCTAACATGACTACATAAGAGATACTGGCTGGGAACAGCTATAGCCTATTCTTTACTGTCTGGCCTCCTCCACTCCTTGAACATTTGTATGAACCTTTCTATTAACTATCTTTATATTGGGATTACAATACTACCACATATACCCAATGTTAAGATGATATGGTTATGAAAATTGCCCCAAAAAATGTTAGGGCTTGAATGTCGCACTTTATCTCTTGAATAGCAATAACACACCAAACACAAGAGAGTATAGTTTAACTTTTTTTACTATAAAAATAATTTCAATATAAAAAATAACCAAAAATATTTTTTTTTTATAAATACAAAAATAGATTTTTACAAAATGATATATACATACAACGAAAAAAACATATAAGGTGTGTATTGCATCATACACAAAATAAAAATTAAATAAAAAAATTGTTTTCTTTATATTAATAAAAACATATAAAAATATATTTTAATGTTCTTTTAGTTCAGTCGAAGACTTGCGAGAGGTGTATGCACTGCTTGAGGCAATCCAGGCTGGAAGCTGGATTCAATGTGAGGCGCAAAAGAAGTGAAACTGTTGCGCCCTCAGGAGATGATACCGGACCACTATGAAGGGTGGCCAGTTTCACCCAGGGAAGCTGCAGGAACAGATGGTAGCCGTGGAGGTGAAGCACTGCTACTTTCAACAGCACCATCACCCACTGCTACGACCGGCTCAAGCACGAGGTTTACAGTCTGCTGCTGTGCATCCAAGAGAGACTGGATTTTGTCCCGCCTCTCAAGGATCACAACATTCTCCTTCCGCAGACTGACAACCTCGCGCGTGAGCCATCTGTAGCAGCGGCAATGACCTGTGCACCTTCGCAGTCGCCGGCGCCCTACAAAGATAAAAAAAACCAGTTATGATGAATATATAACACAAATTCAACAATTACAACTGTAAAATATTTCACTTCAAATATTTCTTATCTAATGCAATATCAGAAATGCATTCATTAAAAAGTTATGATAATAGTTTTAAGTATGATGCTAAACTATTTAGTATCTAATTTGTCTGTCTGTCATACTTGACTATCTATATTATCTAATAAGCTCACAACATAAAAAAATGTATAGTTAGCTGTGGCTTAGAATGCTACTCTTAGATTTTCTTTCACTACTCAGAAATATTCTGTATGTGCATACTTTTGCATTATTTACACTATTATACCATAGAGTTGAAATACATCCTCATCAAGTGTGAGAATGTTTACTTCACCATGTCTGCCTATAATGTGTAGTCATGTATTCAGTGAAATAAAAGTACCTTGACAGTAGCAATATAATAAAATACTTTTCATGCGTACACTATCATGATAAGTTTAATGATACTTTTAAACCAAACAGCTTTTTACCCGTGTTTCAAGATCTCAACACACATCAGTACTTTTAATAATTAAGTCACTAATATAAGATGCGATAAAAACCATGCCAGATATCTAGAAACGAGCTGAGCAGAGTTGTGTAGGCGCAACCCCAAAGCTGCGCCTGTACAACTTTGAGAAAAAAGGATCGTTGAGGGCTGCCCACAAGTGAGCTGCTGCATTGCATCCTGCAATGCAGCAGCTGCCACCTGTGGCTGCCCTCAACACTCTGTCTCATACGTCTGAACTGTTTGTTCCCAAAATGTGTTACATTGCTTCTCAAAATGTTGAAAGAATAGGAAAAGTGTGGAACACTTATTCTAATTTTTAAATTGGAAGCCCACAACACTGTTAAAATGTTTGCATTTAAGTTCATAAAGTCTGCAATGTATCAAATTGATATATTTAGCATCATTTACTATAGAATTTTGCAAAAAAATGTTAACACTGAATGTGTTACAAGTCCTCACAATGTGAAACAGGACACTTTAGTGAATTAAAATGAGTAACATTCCTCGCAATGTGGTATACTTGAGAGATATGCACTCTACACCCCCTCATCAAGGCAATCACAGGCAGCAATGTCTGCCCCCCAACACTCATGTCTTTTGTTGGGGTGGGTTGCTAACTACATCCCACAATTGGGATTTTCAGGATATGATCGGGAGGTGGGGCGGGGTGTTTCAATACTCAAGCCTGCAATTGAGCTTATCAGTCCACTGGTATCACCAGGGATATATTCAGGAGGTAGGAGGTGTTTCATTACTTAATAGCACAATTGTGCTTATTGGTCCACTGGACCTCCGTCTGTGTTGAACAGGAGACATTTGCTGCCCCAGCACTGGGCTACTGGGGGAGGTATTAACTGGTATGCCTGCACCGGGCCAGTGGGGGATTTACGCTCTTTTGCCTGCAATTAGCCTGCACAGGGCATCCTTCCCCAACGGCTGCTACCTGGTAAGGACCTAGCCGCAAGTCCTTAGGGATCACCACACCCTGCATGCTAATGAGATGCAAATAGGCCATAATCAGATGAGAATGTCCCCACCCGTGCCTTGCCTGAATTACAACCACATTTGCATATTACCTTTAGAATATCGAGATTTACGACCACAAGTAGAATGCTGCAGTTTCTAAACTTGCGCTGCTGCAAGTTACACTGCGCCATGCACAGTGGATGTGCTTAGAGGTGATATTCAAAGTACTTCCTCAATACCACAACTCCTTTGAATATCACTCTGGACACACCTCAAGCAACTATTTTGCACACCGAGAAGGGCTTGGCGCCTATGATAGCATATAATGTTCATCTAAAACAAATGTTTTAAAGTAGACATATTACCACCTTTACTCACATACAGTCTCACAGTCATCTCCTTACACTGTCCCAAAATGTATTTTCAACAACAGCACGCCATCATATAGTGACGTTTAAAACACTGTTTTAAAGAATAGTTGCTCATTGAAACTATGACACTGTCTGTTGCTAACCCATGCATCATTGAACTATTTAGCAATGTGATCTATGTGGCCCAATATTTAGCACAGTTTCACTACTCAAGCAACTTCTTTCATAACACCCAACCCAGAAACATGCACACGTATAATGTAGTGGAATTTGCACCACTGCAACCTGTCATAGTACTGCATTTTGCAAGCAATAATGCCGACAGTGTAGGCGGTATTGAATACCGACCAGCTAGGCGTAATGAGGCCGCGACGCTGCAGGCGGATCGCCTTATACCTCCTGGCTGGTTCGGTATTGCTCAATACCTCCCACCTGGAGGGCATTATTGGTTTAGAAAATGGCCCATGGTACTATTTTTTATTAAAAAAAAATATTTTTATGTTTTAATGTGAAAACTGTTTTATTTTATTTCTTTTGTAATAAAATAGTTCCTCGCATGTGTCCTAGTCACAGTCCTGTAGTTGTGGGTTTGAGGCTGTTGTCATGTTAACATAACCACCACCGTACACAGGACTACAGAGAGTTCGATCAAGATATGTTTAATAAATTTGTCTGTTCCTTGTCCACCACTAGCACAGCAGCAGCCCCTCTCACACAGCTCCAACCCCGGTGACGCTGAGCTTAATACAAATTCCCAGTCTGAATGCGTCCGGACCGCCGTTTTCCCTTCTACCAGCAGAGGCTGTACGTCATTTCCGAGCTGCACCACGCTACCGTTCCGTGACGCTACAGCTTCCCAGTCAGGCCAAACTCATCCCACAAAAGTAGAGTGAAGCTTCTGAGGAGGAAACAGTAGAGTGGAGGGCAGAGGTATAGAGAAGGGAGCGAGAGCAGTGAATCGCCGCTAGTGCTGTCTCATTTATAAAACAAAATCAGTGCTGAGAGGGCGCCGTCAGAATAGCATTGGCTGCTGTGGTTGCCGATCCTAAAAATGCAGGAGCACAGTCTTGGCAGGTGGGTAAGTGACATCCGGGGAGGTAGCCTTAATTTAAAGTCAGCGCTAGTGGAGTTAGGGGCTCACTAAAACTGTAATGTGGAAAAGGTGTTGAAGTACGCTGAGCGCGCGGTGTCCTAGCGCTGTTTTAAATACAGACATCTTTAAAAGAAATCGAAATCAATACACTTCTGCACCGAATGAATTTGCCTGACAAAAGTTGTTGAGGAACAGTGAGTGTGTGTGTGTGTGTGGTGTGGGGCAGTGTCTTTTTGAGACAGCTTGTCATTAATGGGCCAATATCTCTCGCTAAGTGACAGAAAAAAAATGGCAGTGATTTCAAATTTATTTAGATGTTTTTAGCCAATGAGCAACCTGGATGGGCAGAGGGATACTTGAGTGGGTGAGAGGGTACTGGGGCTGGTACTTTTTATTTGCTGGGCATCTATTGAAAGTTAATGTACCCCCTGGGAAGGGTACTAGACAATCAGATGCCAGGAAATAAAAAGCCCATTTTCTAAGTGTGGTGAGACAACTTCCATAGTGTTATTTAGAAACGTACGATATTCATAGGGTAAACGCAAACAGTCCCATTATTACCTGCATTATTAGTTTTATCGACATTCCCTCAGTTCATGATCACCTTTAAAAAATACACATATATGCCAGTGCACTGAACAGCATCGCACTACATTGTAGAGGTAAGCATTAGGCTGGCAAGGCTGAAGACAGACACACTGCACAGCTATTCACTTTTACTGGGAAAAAGGGATCATGAACACTATAAGGCACACTTTTAAACTTGTAGATTGAGAAAAAAACTAATAAATCATAATTGTACACTTTATGTAGTGCACAACATTTAGGTAACTACAATATCCTACCACCATGTTTGTGTTTTTTGGGTGGTTGGGTATCTGCAGTGATCAATGCATTCCCACCCTTATAAGGTCACATCACACGTAAAGTAAGTAATGTAAACAGTGATTCGCCCACCCACAACAAACAAAATAAAGTGGTACTCCCTCAGCAATGAAGCTCTGTTGCTCATACCCCAAACAATTTAACATTAGCAGTGAGTATGCCAATAGACAGTGCACTCCCCCTATCATGCAGTAGGACTGCAACGTGTAATTCTCAACAGGAGCATTGATCACCACAGAATGTTGACAACCCTATGGTACTTCTCAAGGATGCAGATAATATCAACAACAGATTTTCACTTACGTGAGGGATCTGGCCGGCTTCCTGCTTCACCTCCCACGTTCCAGAACAGCAGCTTCCCCGGGCTCTATTAAAGGAAACAAGAAAAAAATGATCACATTAATAGATGAAATATCAAGGTCAAAGTGTTTTTCTTTAAAACATCAATTTCTTCAATAACATATTTTCAAAAACATTACTCACAAATATATAATTGGTAGTATGCAGTGCAGAACAAGTAGTGCCTACCATCAATCACAATACTTATAACATTGTCATAATGCATGGTTGAGACACATGAACATCCTAAAAACATTACATGTATGTTCAATTTACATACATGCATACCTAATTATATGACGCGCTGTTCCTTTAATAGTTTAAAAATGTGAGTTATAATAAAAAAACACAAACACAACGATAATGTCACTGTTCACTCAATGACCCTCTAGCTGAATGTAGCAGCCATGTATGTGTTATTACCATATTACCCCTACAGGGCTATTAAACACATTAACAAACATCTAGATATTCTATTATACATTAATAACTATTGCAATAATAAAATGAAACATTGGCATGACATATATAAATATTAACTAAATACAATCTAGGGACATGTCATAATTCACAACATACATTATTTAGCAGCACACCATTGAATTCCACTGAGACACCTACAACACTACAAATAACATTAGAATTTGTTATCTATTACTCATTATACAATGGCAAGAAAAATTCTGGACTCTGATTGGTCACTCTAGGGGACCCGTGATGTTAATCAGTACAACATCACGGGTCTAGTCTCAGCCTTACTGTGAACCTGCTGATCATCATGATCACGCTGATCATTTGCTTGATTGTTTCGTCAGCTCTTAAAAAACAAAAATATTTTCCCACACAAAAACATCTTTAAAATAATTTTTTTCTGTATAACAACGAGCCATTATAATATAGCAATAATGCCCGACAGGGTGTGTATACGTTTGGGATAACATCACACCTCAGTTGTTGGACACACTCGGCCTGCGGCCACGTGCGCAACCACCCGAGGCGTGACGTTATCCCAGCACGACACACACCCTGTCGGGCATTATTGCTTAATTATACATTGAACTCCACCACCAAAATTAGCAGAGGAGAATACCTCCCCCCCCACAACACCACATCTACCACTATGCACACCCATACATTGTCAGATTCATGAAGAATATTATTCCACTCACATCTGTAGTAATACCAGTTTGTTATGGTAGTACAGGATCTTCTGCCATGGTGGCACTGCACAATCAATAGAGTTGGTAAACACCTTTTTTTAAGTATTTTGGGTGCATATTCAAGATAGTTGACCCAAACGCCATGCACCACTGTGACTCCCCTCAAACGTATCCCTGATGCTCCACTGCCCTGAAATGCCCAATCACAGCATAGTAAGCAATAATGCCCGACAGGGTGTGTGTAGCCGATGCTAGGGATAACGTCCGCCTCAGGTGGTTGGGCATTGCGGGCTACAGGCCAGTGCGTTCAACAACTGAGGCGTGACGTTATCCCAAACGACACACACCCTGGAGGGCATTATTGCTATTGTACAATGGCTCATTGTTATACAGAAGAAAAAATAATTTTAAAGATGTTTTTGTGTGGAAAAATATTTTTGGTTTTTAACAGCAGATGAAACAATCAAGCAAATGATCAGCATGGTCATCAAGCAAATGATCAGCAGGTTCACAGTAAGGCTGAGACTAGACCCGTGATGTTGTACTGATTAACATCACGAGTCCAACCCAAGACTGACCAATCAGAGTCCAGGATTTTTTATTGCCATTGTATAATGTTACGTAACCTACTAAATGTATCCCTTCAGCTCAAGAGCAGCAAAATGCCCAATTGCAGCCAGTAAGTAAAACAACTCAGCCCTTGTCCTGAACATATCCGTCCTGTTCTACTGACTGAAATGTTTATTTGTTGGTAGTTAGCGTAATACCCACCGTCTGAAGATAGCCCTGGTGGAGTGGGTGTTGCAAGATATGTTACACTCCTTTCTATCATAAAGCTGCACCTGCAGTATTGTTCCCCATGCCTGCAGCCTGTTAGGGCACACACACACATTTCTCATGGACCAACAGACCTGCATGGTAATAGCATGCAAATCACAGCATAACAACATGCAAATGTGCCCACACTGCATCTTGCAATGATGACATACCACATTTCATGTCACATTTCAAATATTGCCCCAGAGACACAGCTGTCCAGCTAATTTGCACAGCATAATACTCATGCTGTATCAATGCCACAATTTCAATATCACACTTGTGTCATGAGAAACCCTCATTTCTTATTTGAAAACAACTAAGAACTTTGTAATAATAAAGTCTACCATCAGACTCAATCAGAATTACACTGTCAGTGTCTGACTGACCACCTCCACACAGCTTCGCTTGCTGCTGGCACTACTGGCCAGCAGCTGGGGAACGCCCATGTTCTACAATAAATGCAAACAAAAACATTTGAATGTTAGATGTAAATCAGAGTACATTTTTTTAACACTGACAACAACAGTTGTTAAAAATACTACTCTAATTTCTATCACGACGTTATTAGCTGTATTCTTAATCTTTGATTATACAATGGCAAGAAAATCCTGACTCTGATTGATTGTCTTGGGTTGGACTTGTGATGTTAATCAGTACAACATCACGGGTGTAGTCTCAGCCTTGTGAGAACCTGCTGATCAGCATGACCATGCTGATCATTTGTTTGATTGTTTCATCTGCTCTTAAAAACAAAAATATTTTTCCCACACAAAACATCTTTTAAAATTATTTTTTTTTCTGTATAACAATGAAATATTAGATAATAGCAATACTTACAGGTGTGTGTGTGATAACGTCACGCCTGAAGTTGTTGACACCGGACTGCCCCTGCCCAACCACCTGAGGCGCGACGTTATCGCAGTACCCATACACAATCTGTTGGGCTATTATTGCTTTATTGATATATATGTAGAGACTAAGCACATACAAACAATGTTCAATACTATTTTCAAAATATTGCTATGATAATACAAATAAGGCACTCTGACTGTATATATCAATGGTCACTTAATCATCTGTGACTGATGTAGTACTCGGCTGTGCCTCATCCCACATTACACCAGTAAGCACACATTTACACAACATTGAATAATCACTCCTGATGTCTCATTGCTTATTTATGCATGCACAGATATTAAACTGAGCCATTCTGAATCGCCAGCCCTGTGCTGCTCAAAATAATTCGCGACGGGTGTGTCCAGGTAATATTCAATCAAATTGTGCTATGGACCAACTTTGACTATCACCCCAGCCACAGCCACTGGACATGTCGCACTGCAACTTGCGCCACCACAAGTTGCTAGAGTTGAGCATTAAATTTGCAGTGGCAGAAGTACCATTGCGCCATGCACAAATTTCAGATATTCAAAAGCTGGCATGCAAATGAGATCATAGTTTATACAAGACGAAGGTGGGATCATTTACATCTATTTATGGCCCTATTTGCATGCCATTAGCATGTAGGTGCATGATCCACAAGGATTTGCACCTGACCGCCCCTACTAGGCAGCAGCCGCTGAGACCGATGCACCCTGCAGCCCAATGACACACTATCTCTCTGTCTACATTTACCTCCCAGACAGATCCTGAAGCCCAATCACAGGTATAAGTAACATGACCCCCACCCACACATCTACCGATGCCCCATCACGGCAATACAGTAACATCATTCATAAATGTGGGAGGTCATGTATTATGGGCTGCATGTCCATTGGCTATAGTTCGGCATCAATGGACATGCAGTCATACCTGGCAGTTATTCGGCAGGCAGTGGGGCAGCATACGGGTGGGATGCTGCCGCCCACCACCTGCAAAGGGGGTAGCAGGCTGGAGGGGCTTCATACAGGATTGGGAGGCACTAGGCACCAGGCTGACTTTTTGAGGTGGTAGTAACTTGACATTCTGCCCACGATCAGACATTACAATCCACTGGACCACCAGGGAGATATTTTGGTTGAGAAGGGCTTCACATTCTGTCCATGATCATGCACTGGGAAGGTGATACACGTTCTGGCCATGATTGGGCTTTGGGAGATGTGTGAGCAGGGGAGGTCATGTTACTTTATTGCCCTCGATCAAACTGTGGGAGATCTGTAGGGGGGGCATGTTACTTTATTCCTGCAGTCGGGCATCAAGAGATGTGTGGGTGGGGGGTATGTTACTATATGCACACGATAGGGCTGGTGGGGGGACAAGAACCAACTAGGGGTCCAGCTAGGAGTGGTAGCTGCTATGTTAACCTGCACATAGCAGCTCACCTGTAGGTGGCCGTCAACTTCATTTTTGGGGGCTCAAAGTTAGTAGTCAGATATGTTGGGGTTGTGATGCGTCAACTATCTACAACCCCACTGAATATTGTGTTGGCAGTTTATGCATGGTTCCTCCTTCTGTTAACTATGCATCATTTCCATTGATCTTTTACAATCTGTTGTCAATGGCATAACTGCCTCCTGGTAAATATCGCACAATAGTTCAAAGTTGGACTTGTACATACACAACCCTGTTGCACATGGAGGAACCTTTCAATATGTGGTCCATCACTATAAGACGTTTTTACTAAGTCTGAAAACCTTGACAACTATAATTAAAAGTTGTGCTGATTTACTTACGGTGAGTAAGGTGCTCCCCCGCACTTGGCTTCCCAGCAGCCTCCCATAATTCATGAGCGAGGTAGTACCAGCACGTGTCGTTGTCCGGTATCACCTCCTGTTCCTTTAGTACATAGAATCACTGGCGCAACAGCTTCCACTTCTTTTTTAATTGCACTATGGACTTATTTTTAACTTTTAGTACAATATATAAATAACTATTCACGTGCCTCCACATTGCATCCAGTTCCCGGGTTTGTGCTCTCATGAGCACATGAGCATTCCCTGGCCTGACTGCCTCAAGCAGTGCACACACCTCTCGCAAGGTCCACTGCCTCATCTACTTGATCAGTCTTAGTAGTTCTGAAATACAAACCCAAAAATATGCACATTAGTATCATGTAACAGTCATCTTATCATTTCTTAAACAAATTTATATAATAGTAATTAAATTATATCAAAGACCACCTGTCTCTTCAAGATAGCAGAAACACAGATCAGTACTATAATAGAACAAAAAAGGATACAGCCACCTTACAGTAAAAACAACTGCTAGTACACTAACATGCTATGCTCTAGTCTCTGCATCAAGGAACTGTATCAAACATCAAATTTGGGATACCAAGACATATCTATCTGTACCACAGTGAAATATTCGAGACAACATTGTAATGTGATATTACACAGATGAACCACACATCACAGAACTGTGTTTTATTGAATTGCAAACATATTACTTGGTACACAGGCCTTGAAATAACGGACTCTCCACCCAGCTCTGGCACCTGTTTTTCATTGGGACAGTGTTCTATTTTCTTCTTGGCCTGTCCCTTGACAGGCAGTTCTGATTTACAACTTGCCTTACATATTAGGGCTGCTAGGCCCCAACCACAGCACTCTATATAGAAAAAGGGATGTCAGACTCTCACGATATGAAGATGCACCACAGGACCTGAAATAAGTGGGCACTGACCACTATTATGCACTTCAGTTTTAGTAATTGCCACCTGCCACTTTAAAAGGCAGCAACTTAAGGGCACTTTGGTAGCTCCTCATGTGTCTGTCCCATAGAGTAAATAAATTATACACTGTAGCCACAATTTAATGTGGATGAGTCAATCTGACTCAGCAGGAAACGGAAAGGGGTATGAAATATTTTAACATGCTTCTGGAAAGCCAAAACTCCTACAGATGAAATTTCATGAGGGCGAGTTAGCAAACACAAAATGCTATAGGGTGTGATTTAAATATATCCTTCATGCTCTAGTGTTCAAGGGATGTTTACTCACTGTTCATTTGTATAATACTTATTTGTAGCCTGCCACATCATGATTGTTTTCTCGAATGTAAAACTACATTTATTCATCATATGCACTTTTAATATTCTGAGTAAAGGAATCACTGTGACAGGTTACAGGTATTATCAAACAGTTATCACTGTCAAAACATCCTCATTGTGTAAAACCAGGCGATATATTCTCCTACAACTTAGCCAAACTCCGAAAACACTAAAGCATTAGGTACAGCAAAGTATGCAGAGAAATGACAGACACTACTTCACCATGGCAGCTAGGCTACTGCATATTATAAAATCTATTTTTTGACTACATTAATATGGTTCTGAAAAGAACCTTTGTGTATACTATCATATTTCCTCAAACAGTCTCACAATCTTAAAGGACTTTCAGGATTCCATCTTGAAGGTCTCCCAGAAAATGACAATTGCCAGCATGCGAGAAATGCACACCATCTGGTAGGAATAGCCAATCATTACAGAATTTAATTTCGGGGTGACGTATAGTATGCATTCCATGCATGCGTAAAAAAGCAGTAATCTGTATTTACTTTTCTGCGAGCTCTGTCAATCAGATACATATGATGCTCTGCTTGCTAGACTCTACGCTCTGTAATATCTGGAAATATGATAATACAGGCAGGCAATATAGACATAATAGAAGCAAGGTCCAATTTTGCTTCCGTTACAATCTTCACATCAGTCTTTAAACCCAAATCATTGCTCCAAGATGTATTAGCAGTATGTCAGGAGGAGAGTGAGTTCTCAAAGTCGTGCATGGTTGGCATAAGATGTTCCCATCTCATTCCACCATGACCAAAACCATTTTATAGCAACTGGGAGCTGCAGTGTCCCTTCCAAAATCACTTATGAACTGCAAACTCAGCTGCTCGTCTTATGTAACTGTTTCCAACTATCCACAAAATCCTTTTCCTATTTTCTGCCATTCTATTTTTACTCAGAACTGCACAGAAAGCTACTAAGAAAGGGACTGTTCACCCTGCAGTGACCAGACAGCACTTGAAAATCAAACTGATATTTTCCTCCTTATTTCAAGCTAGCTTCACTGCATTCAGTCAAAACACACACATAAAAAAATTCTCCTGCTCTGGCTTCATGAACCAATGTAACTCTGCTATTCAGTATTACTAGACTATGTTCCTGCAAAAATCTAAACCACTGAGAACTAAACAAAATGCATGATTTTCATAGGCAGTTTTAATAATTACAACATCAGAAAGAAGTCTGATTGGTTACGTTTCATCATACAACTCGCATGCACCTTCCTATCTCCCTCCATTTGCAGCTGTATCTGTACAAGTGAGTACTGAACTCTTTCTTACTTTAAACTATTTTCTTAAGAATATATATGCCACATAATAATAATTAACATCATCAGATTAAACACCCAAAACGTTTTGATTAATAATATGTAATGTTCTAATAAGTTTTTAAATACTAGAAAATATCATGTGAACATAGACTGTACTTACAGTTTGAACTGCTTCTCTCTCTGCAATTTTCAAAATGGATCTTGTTTTCTTCTTTTCTGTGTTGTCCATCACTGATTGGTTCTCAGAAGTGGCCTGACAAATCTTTAATTTCATTGGTAGAACTATCTGTCACTCAAACAGACTGTTTTCTGATTCGATAATGAATGTTTCAGCCATTCCTCAAGTATTATGCACTTACTTTCTGAATGCACGACAGTACATTTGCGACACTTTCGAAGCACGAAAGTAAAATTTATGAAGTAGTCGAACTTGACAGTATTTTGCTCATACTGTCGAATGCACGAAAGTACAATTTGCGATACTTTCGAATGCACAAAAGTATTTTATTCGAAACTTTCGTGCTCACGAAAGTAATTTTCAAAAATTGTCTATATTTTGACACAGTTTCACATTTTATGGAAAAATGACTTAATTATCAATTTTAAACACATAATCTGCTGCATAACTGCCTCAAACTCAGCGCAGTGCAGATATTTAAGATTTACAATGCTTAATGCATACCCAAAAACTGTGCAGCGTACACTTGCAAAACACTTATTTGTTGTATTTTTTACACTCAAACATCCTCATATATACATTGCACGACCTCTGCTCAAAACATTACTCTCTTATATGTCAAATTTCTACAGAATAGTCATTTCTCACATGGACTCATCTAAAACGCAGCACATAAACAAAAACACAGTATCATCAAGAAGCGACAAATAAAATCTACACTATTCAGAACATTGTCGTCTGAAGTTAACAATAACACCCTCCAGAGTGGGTAGTGTAGGGAAAAACCAAACCAGCCAGAGGCGTAATGAGACCCGACAACACAGGAGGAAGGGTATAGGATCTGGAAGGTACAGTATTTCCCTATATCAGCCAATTCTGGAGGGTATTATTGCACTTAGAAAATGTGCACTTGTAAAGGAAAAAATGGAGGAAAAAGTATTAAAAATATATATATAAAAATACAAAATGAGCTTCAAACAACTTTTTTGATTAAGTAATCCTCTGGCTGTTTTGATTTCTATACTATTGGGGACTCTATTATGTGACAGGGCACTTTGTTGGCATGCACTTGTGACTGAAGCTACCAGACACGGAGGGCTCTGAATCTACTATCAAGATACTGGGTGACCGCTCATTGAAGATTTTTTTTTGTAAGGTACTCTGTACCTGCCAGTAGTTTGGGACATGTTTAGATTAGTAAATATGTAGAGGGACTTGTGGCATTTGTTTTAGATTTTCTGAATAGGGCTAGGCAACAGTCACAGCACTTTCCTAACTTACAGTGGCCGTGAATGGAGACATGCTGCAAGCTTTCGCCATGTAATGGATTGCCCAGTCTTTGACAGACCATGATACACAGCATTTTTTTTAGCTATTTGCTGGTAGATGTCATTGTTTTGAAGTTTTTGTATGAGTACTGTGCTTCTGTTGGTTTTTCTGTCTCTGTGTGTGTGTGTGTGTGTGTGTGTGTGTGTGTGTGTGTGTGGGGGACATCATGGTCTTGTTCATTCATTTGCTTACCAAGTGGTACAAAATGGCAGGTGAAAAGCTTGAAGACTCGGGTTGGCTACAAATACACAAGTAATGCAGCACCCCGAATAGTAACTTCTTTTTTTGCGGGTATCTATTCAGAAATACCGACCCACTGGAGATTGGTATCATAGCCAATCAGAAGGGTAGGATTTTGACCCATTTTCAAAAGCAAAATAGTAAAGTCTGAACTGAAAAGTATGACACAACACAAGTTACTAGTGTACCTGTGAACTGCAATGCCACAAGCTTGTAAAACAGAAATATTTAGAATTTTCACACATTTTTGAACATATTGAATTTATCTGTTCAGAAACGATCCACAGTAATTGTTAGACTGTGTTCCACACAGTTATTTCTACAAGGAACTTCATCATTGCACAGCACGTATAGAGAAAAACATTCTTTTGCCATGTTGTGAAAAATCACAGCTCGAATTGCAATACACACCAGCACAAAAAACACTATGTTACTACAATGCAGCATCAACATTGAAATTTCGCTAACATGCAACCATATCTACCAACTGTGCCACACACACACACTCACACAAACAGTAATAGTGGCATATCCTCCATGTAATTGTAAATATACTAATTGTTATACATTTAATAATGCACACTGTCACTCTGAATTTCTTGGTCTACCATATACTTAATCATCAAACTGACTATCACATAACACACTACACAGCATAAAACACATGTTCGTACACAGATAAAAGATAACAGCCATCATAATCGTAAGAACACATGTGCAGAAAAAACATTCAAATGTCCACAAAAATATTGAGAATGAAAACATTTCTGATATTACATAGCAGCTGTGCAATGCACATTCATAACAGCTATCATTTGCTTGTCTTTTCACCAAATTGTTAACATTCTTAACATGCTATTCTATTAATACACATTACTATAAGAAATTTACTGAAGCATATTCTAAAACTCTTTTTTTCTTTCTCACAGGTGCCTGATACTTGTAAGATTGTTTACTGTCACTGTCAACTATAATACCTGAAAATGCCAACTAAATACAGACGAGGGTGTATCTCAAAACGAGAGCGTGTATAATAGTACTACACTGTTGTATAAGGGCAACAAACAAAAAGTAAAGTTACCCAAAAAATGAACATCAACAGAGATTACTGCAACAGTGACCCCTACATCAAGTCACTGCACAGAGAAACAAAATCCATTAAAAAAACAAAATGTATAACATCACAAATGTTGTGTCGATCTGTAAGATGAAACACAACTATCTTGAGTGTAACCATCAACAGATGCTCAAATCAACAACGTAAATGAAAATTGTGACTTACAACTTAGAAAAGAAAGTATTTCGATCACTAGCAAGTAAAGCTAAGATCGAAGATCTACATTGCTAAGCACGGCACAGCTGCAAACAGATCAAGAGTCACCTTTCTCTGATGAATTTACGTCTGAAAGTACAAACATTTGTCAACAGAGCACTGTTTGTACTACAAAGATTGTGGCGTAAGATGTCTCATGTCCTTGAACAATTCAGGAAACTTGTATATAGCATCAAAAAAAGGCTTCAACAGTATCCTTGTTTGACTGTTGACAACTTCTGCCATGTCTTCACAGGACAGTGGATGCACACACAGCACTCAGAATCATATTTCTGGGAAGAGTCTTATCATGACTTAACGAAACAACAGAAGTTCAATATCGATGAGTCCGGCCAACTTACAAATGTCCTCAGTATCTCTGATGACAATCAATTAGATACTGATGATGACTGTGGTCCAACCATAGTCTTGAATAAACGGCACTGCCTTACATGGTCATGTGATGCTACCTGCAACCGTAGGCAATCATCATTTCAAAAAGTAGAACAGTTTGTTAACCTATTCATAATAACAGATCGCAAAGAGAGACATAAGCCATTTACAGAAATCGACCATTGTGAAATACGGCCATATACTGGACTCATGGGTCACTCACTTGCACGTCTCGATACTGGTGTTTGTGATAGTTTTTTTCACAACATGCGGATTTTCGCAGTGCATCAGACAGGCATGCTAAACTTTGTCTACAGAGTATATGAAGTACAGCGAGCTGTGCATCAGTACACTTGTTTAAATGACTTATTGCAGTCAGGTGACATGCAGGGTGCCATCACTTTCATGAACAAAGTGCAACACATTCCTTCTGAACCAGAAACAGGTAATTTCCAGTGTCACACTTCAACAGAAAAATCTGTTTCAGTCTTAGAAAACGACATTCTGAAACAGTACGGGAAGGAAATTGCTAAGTTTGAGATTGCAAAGTATCAGAAGTTTGATTCTGTATGTGTGTCATGCGACCGTTTGTGCTACTCAAAACAAACTGTCACAGTCAACCTAGAAACCTGGTCATCATACAATGACATGTGGTTGCGCCTCACAGCATTCTTGCTTCTGAAATCTGACTTGCATCCACAAGACACCATTGTACTATGCAAACACTGTTTTTCAAAACTGAAGTGCAACACTTTGCCAGGAAGGTCAGTGCAAACAACATGGAAACAGATGTTACACCAACTGAGGTTTCAACATTGAATATGTTTGAACGTATTCTAATCTAGACAATGAAACCATTCCAAACGATTCTACGCCTGAACACAAAGACACGGAAGATTCCACAGAAAGAGCTAGTTAGATCTCTAAAGGGTTCTGTGATGTATCTACCACTTCCTCTACAGGAAAATATTCAAGCTTATCTCAACAGAAAATAGCTTGTCATTCTAGTAAATGGTGGCCTACAAAGGCCAAGGTCATCTGGCAAGATGTTGTCAACCTGCAAAAGGTAAAGCTTGCTCTGGCTTATTTAAAGAGGAACAATTCTTTTATATAGACCTTGACATAGATCAAATGGCCAGCCTCTGTGCAACATGATCTATTAGAAAAGTAAGCAATTATTGAGAAAGTCACTACACAGACAAGTGACAATGTGATGAACAGTACACACTCACCCACTACATGGTAGAGATCCATTAGGAGACAACATTGATCTCTATCAAATGAAGCAGGTGGAAGGTGAGCCTGTCAGCATTTGGGAGGCAACACTAGAAGCACGCTGCTTCCCAGATCTATTTCCAAAAGGGTCAGGCGGATGCCTAGATGTATGAGAAGTATGGGTACGGGGTGCTGAGTACCGCACCAGCCGTATCCTGAGCAAAGATGGCAAATTCAGACGTAACATACAGTACCTGTTCCATCTGCTCTGGGAAAGTGAGCTTAGCATTCTGTCTGCATCTATAGCACATACCATTCGTCTAACAACTCCACTAGATGGAATTACAGCTGCTCAATTTCTGGAGAAATTGAAACAGAAAGATGAAAATGTGCAAGTGAATCTGTCTTCCATACTTTCAAGCCTACGTGGTACCAAAGAATATTGGTATCGCAGACACTCGGAAGTGATGACAATGCTACGAGAGCATAGCGCAGCCACATGGTTTGTCACACTTAGTTGTGCAGAATATGCCTGGGACGAACTCATTGAACTGTTGAAGTGGGCAAATTCCGATGTCAAAGGCATCTCATCAATGCCTATCGGAGAAATGTGTTCACTTGATCCTGTGTCTGTCACAAGACACTTTCACAAGCGCTTCCATGACATTCTCAATTTCATCTTATCAAAGGACAATCCTCCTCTAGGCATTGTAGAACACTACTTTTGGAGGACAGAATATCAAGCAGGAGGTGCCCTCATATCCATATGTTATTATGGATCAAGGATGTGCCACGAATCGGTGAACATGATGCAGCAGAAGTGCTATCATTCATAAAAATATATCACTTGTCACATTCCAGACAAGTATGACAGTCCTACACTATGGAAGTTGGTTCAAAGTTCCAGCGACATATTTATGGTAAAATATTGCCGTGAGCAGTAAAGAACAAATCTAATTGGTACACGCGATGTCACTTTGGATTTTAGAAGAGTTTGTCAGAATGGTGCCATGAATGACCTTTTTCAGCAATGCGACACCACTTGAAGGCAAAATCAACCAAGAGGGTATAACGAGTTATCCAGAGATGAAAAAGAGGTGTATATCAATGACTACAACCCAACTCTTCTCCTAATGTGGCAAGCAAACATAGATGTTCAGTTTGTGGCTGACAACTCACTAGCCCTGGTTCGTTATGTAACTTGACATAACCAAACATGAACAGACTAGCTTGCAAGATCTTTGGAAGATATTGCCAGTTCAAGCAAAAGCCTGACATCTCAGCTGTGGTCATTGGGTTTGAAGACTCTTTCACACAGAGAATGTGGAGCTTACGGGCCAGTGACCGCTTAATGGGTACACATCTGTACGGAAGTCTGACGCTGTACGTTTCCTCACTGTAAACTACAAAGAGAAATGGAAGTGTGTACTGATTCCTCATGCTGAAACTGAGGAGCTTGTTGTCAATACACCTTCTTCAAAACATATCTTGAAGAATAACCTGATAGACACATACTACCAACGAGACACAACGAGATGAATGATATGTGTCTGTTTGAGGTGGCTAGTGGTATGACTACAAGACAGGTGCAGCACATGACTCAACATCGGCACATTTACAAGGTCAATGGACTAGATGGCTGTCTTGTGAAGAGGAACAAGCCATGGCTTATAGATCACTGAAAACTGCATCTAGGCACATCAGAGAGCACAGAACATTACTACTTTGCTCTCCTATTCCTATTTAGACCCTGGAGGAGTGAGTCTGAATTAAAAGGTGACTCTGACACATTCGAAGAACAGTTCAATCTCACTTATGAGAATTTCCAATCTGACTACTCACAAACATACATACAAATACTAAAAGCTGAGAAAGAACAGCTCGAGCAGGCAGAGAAGCAACTTCAGGAAGACACTCCAGTTAGTTCACAAGACAACCTTGATCCAGAAGGACAAGGTGTTCTAGGTGACCCTCTGCCGTTAAATGCCCCAGAACTGTTACTCTCAGAATTGAGATAGCCATGCAACATGGCACACATCTATGGTCAACCCAGCTGATGTAAGAGAACGACTAAATCAGTTGCAGCATACAGTACACTCCAAAGTGGTTGAAGCTGTCCAACATGGTATACTACATGAAACAAAAATGTGACTGCACTCAGCACAAACCACTACTAATGTTTGTCAGTGGTTCAGCTGGCACAGGAAAGAGTTTCTGATTGAAGCTATCACTCAGAAATATGGAGTGATGACAGGCTCATGTCTGTTGCTGTGACTGCTCCTACAGGACTAGCAGCATACAACATTGGTGGAGTAACATTACACCGCCTCTTTATGTTGCCAGTCGAACATGGGAGAACTGGAGAGTATCAAACTGTCATTTGAGGTTGCATCTCAGCCTGTCCCATGTTCACAAAGATGCAGCTACTCATCGTTGATGAAATCAGCATGGTCTCCAATGTCATGCTAGCCTGTATTCATCTATGTCTACAGCAGATCTTAGGTACTGACGATGCAGTGCCATTTGGTGGCAAAAGTATACTTGTGTTGGGAGACCTTTTACAACTTGCACCAGTCAATGCAGAGCATGTATTCACAACTCTGACTGCCAAACAAGCTAAGAATATCCTCGGTTGCATTGCAGGCTATAACATATGGGAATTATTTACCTATGTTGAGTTGTCTGAGAACATGCGGCAAAGTGGTGATCTAGCTTACAAATCACTTTTAGATGAAGCTCGCACAGGTTCTCTATCACCAGAACATGTTTGTATGTTAAATGATCGAAAAATCACAGTAGATAGTACATGCATAGAAACAGCATGTAATGTCTGCAGCGATATATACCTACTGCCAGACACATAGTGTGTTTATGCCACGACTAAAGAAATGCACTGAATTCAACAATCTAATGCTACAAAGAGAGAACCAAGAGATTGTCACCTCCATGCAATTGATACAGTTGATGGCGTTATTCTTAGTCGAAAGCTAGTAGCAAAGATGACTGAATGACTAAGTGAACTGAAGTCAGATGTTTCACGAACAGCTGGCCTAGAAGCTGTTCTCACACTTTGTAAGATTGCACGTATCATGCTACGATGTAATCTAGATGTCAAACAAGGCATGGTAAACGGTGCCATGGGAAACATCACTGACTTTATCTATAATGTACAGAAGACATTTATTCAGACACTTTTAGTGCAGTTTGACAACATGCAACACTCTGCACACATAGATCGAACCTCCAGAAATTCCAGGTTTTAAGGATATCTACGTAAACAGGAAACAGTTCCCATTATAATGTATACTGTCTCCATTCACAAACTTTGTGATTAAGTTTGATTCAGCAATGATAGACATAGGTACAGACATTTTCAAAGATGGCATGAGCTATGTTGCACTTTCACGTGTACAAAGCCTTCTGGATTGCACATCATTAGTATAGCACCTCAGAAATACGAGCTGACAAGCGATGTATTTTTGAGTACAACAGATTATGTACTCTACATCAGCCACAATGTCTTTTAATACCACTGCCTACATATATGTCGGTCTCACACAATTCAGTCACAGCTAGACTAACCAACAAACAGCAGCAAGCTTCACAAAGTGATTAAAAAAAAGAGTTCAGCAAAGGCCACAACCTCAAGTAACATTCACAACCAACAATTCATCAGAAATCAGTTGGTGTAGTTGCTGTACCACTGTTTGACAACAGCAGTAGAGTAAACTGCTATGCTAACTCAGCTATGCAAGTTTTTCTACACATGCTACAGTTTGTGCAAGCAATATCTGCTTCACAAGACAATCCCTATCAAATGCTTTGAAGCAGATTATCAACATGACTTCGACCACTCAATGTACACTCACTAACACCACTACGACAGGTGTTATCTACATATGCTGGATGTAGTACATTTGCTGCAGATATACAGCAAGACAGTACTGAGTTTATGATGGCTGTGATAAACAACCTTGATGAAGACGGCAACTCCAATCCGCTAGTACTTCACAGTAACATACGTTACAAAATATGTATGTGTTTCATGTGGCAATTCACAGCGTGAAACCACACAAGACATGCTGTGGATAACTCTCTTTGTTCCTAAAGCCAAAAGTGTCAAATTTCAACAGCTGTTCACTAATGCTGAATGTAGTCATGCCTGTGGAAGGTGCAGAGGCAGATGCACTCAGTGCATACGCCTGAGGACTTCATCTCAATATCTGTTGCTTATGTTGCACAGATTTGACACCAATGGGGTCAGAGTTGATACTCCTATCACAGACTACACAGCTAGTAGAATAGTCTTCAACCAATCACCGTTTAACACTCACAGCATTATCTATCACCATGGTCAATCCATGCATTCTGGACATTACACCTCGTTACTAAGGTGCACAGCTGGATGGTTAGAGTGTGACGACTCTACAACAACTTTTAAACAGAGACTCCCATGTCACCTGAAAATGCATATCTTCTAATATTGAAGAATTATGACAACCTTCATATTTCAGAAGAATAGGACAAACATGTACCATTTTTTAACATGAGTACTTTGTACCCAAAATGTCATAACTCGTTACAATGTTGTACAATTTACAACTGTAAATAAACAATACAATTTCAACAAAATTGAATTCAAATACAGATATTACATAGACTGTGACATGTTACATCCTGTGTAGATCAGTGACTACATGAAAATTGTTGTAGTGGCTTCAATCGGCGCCAACAATATTTACAGTCACTAGAGAAACCATGATTACATGTCTGTGAAAGATTCTACCTTATAACATTCAACAAACATTCCACTGTCTCAGAAGTAGTCTTTTAACACTTCTAGTGACTCTTCACATATAGAGAACATCATTAGATCACCATGCAACAGTGTAGAACTATCACGCTTTCAGACGTAGTACTAGTATTGTATATATGTAAAAATAACTACCGTTATTGATAATGCAAGAAGCTGACTTACACAACTGTTAATAATAACCAATTGCTGAATCTCATTTACTGACTCTTAGATGTGTTTAAAATTACTTGTACATAATAGAAACATTTGTTTTCAAGTGTACATTGTTAATAACATGTTTAATAATTGAACTAAAATAGCAGTGTAGCACTACAGTACAAGTGAATGTCTTACATATTACTCTGCAGTATACTAACAACATGTAACTAAGCATAAGTTTGTTAAAAATGCATTCCATTACAATTTTAGTATTTACAAGTTAAGAATTTACATAGAAGCCAATGTAAGAATTGATAACATTTTTTTGTTCATGTAAAACATTTGTTTTTTGTACTTGTCACATAACTAACTGTACCATCTGTACAAAATATTGACAATTGTAAATCAGGCACTGTTGCTGATCACAACAAACTGCATACATGTTCTTGACAATATTTATGATCACCTCAATTGAGGGGTCGGGTGGGAATTTTCCATTTGCACCTAGTCAGTGACATATTATTTAATGGTAAGAATCAAATGTCACTAAACTTACAATTTAGTAAACTGTACTACTTAGACAATCAGCATATGGTTTTCGCCCACCCAGGAACATCCACATTAGCAGTCACACAATTACAACAAAACACTTGTCTATCTTGTGTCTAATCACACTTCACAACCAACTGACATTCCCTTATTAACATAGCAGACAAGTAATGCACTACACATAGTTACAACATACAACCATTTTTTAAAAAGTAACATTTTTTACAAACTACATTCACATTCAATAGCAATAGCTTCAGCCTGACTATTAAAATTACAAGTCAAATGCCAGAAAATAGTTCCACACATATAAACAGAAGTGAGTACTGAAGCACAACTAAAAACACACAACATCTGATTAGTTTCATATAATATAACACACTTAGTCCAATCCATATTATACACTTATTATTATTCTTACACATTTACAAATTTCACAAGTAATGATTGCACACATACAAAGACTGTATTGTGAGACTGCTTCTGTTAACAAAATTTTACTTTTGATTCGACCTTTTCTCCATTTGACAAATTGGCAATAATTTTTTTAAAACCATAACCACCTGTGTCGACTCATTACTTTAAATACCATACTGAAATAAAAATAAGTGTCTATGACTTAAGCATGCAAATCAATGTTTACTAATACTGCTACAACTATACCTCCATCTATTTGTTTGCTACCTATGACATACAGTCAGTAACACAGCAACACAAAGGGTAACACACATGGTGGCATAGACAGGATCGTCAGCCCTAAGTCTCACCCCATGACATGTGTAAAGCAGCAGAAGTATAGGAGAGTGGGGTGAGAGTTACGACCCACAATCCCAATGCACACCCCAATGCCGGTTGGGGTGGAAGGCAGTACAGGCCATGCGCTTACTGCCACATGATGTGTTATGGCACAATAAAACAGACAGCACCACAAACATAAATGCTAAAAGTGCCACTTGGGGAGGGGCAGCGAGTACAAGTGGGTGTTCACCCCTAACAGCGAATTTCCTCACTTTTGTCGCTGTGGAACAACCCTAACTAATGCATTAAACAGACTTTTTTGCCTCTAATTTCCCTTCTTTTTAAGAAAGATAACAAGAAATAGTAAATGTAATGCAGCAGCAGGAGCACGGGGCCCTCCCACAACCATGACTGAGAACAGAAAGGCTAATGCATACAGTGGCATACACAGGAATGCTGTGCCACGTGATGCCTTGTCACAAAGTAACGTGGTGCCTGTAAATTGAAATGTCAATGGGCATGGTGACACAAAGTGAAACAGAAAGCAAAATAGTACAGTACACACAAATGGCTAAAAAGTAACAGAAACGCAAACAAAAAAGAAAACGCAAACAATGGCACATATGGTGGCATTGGAGTCTGCATTGGGATCATCAGCCCTAACTCTCACCCCATAACATGTGTAAAACAGCAGAAGTATAGGACAATGCGGTGAGAGTTAGGACCCACAATCCCAATGCGCACCCCACTGCCGGTTTGGGGGATGGGCAGGGGGGTCCAAGGGGGGTTTTCAACCCTAACAGTGAATTTCCTCACTTTTGTTGCTGTGGAACAACCCTAACTAATGCATTAAACACAGTTTTTTGCCTCTAATTTCCCTTCTTTTTAAGAATGATAACAAGAAATAGTGAATGTAATGTAGTGGCGGGATGATGTGTTGTGGCATAGTAACAGGGACAGCAACGCAAACAGAAATGCTAACAGTGGCGCACATGCTAACACAAGCACAAATGAGAACAGAAAGGGTAACGCACATGGTGGCGTAGACGGGAATGGTCTGCCACATGATGTGTTGTGACATAGTAACATGGTGCCTGCAAACACAAATGGCAATGGGCATGGTGAAGTAAAGTGAAACAGTAAGAGAAACAGTACTGTACACAGAAATGGCACAAAATAACAGAACACGCGCGAAATGAAAACGCAAAGGATAATGCACATGGTGGCAGACATCAATGGTAAGTGAAACAGTACGGATCCACAAACCTAAAAGGGCAACAGTAACAGTAATGTGGCACATAGCCTGGTTTTCCCACAACCTGCATTGAAAAAGACAGTGAGTACAAATAATGGATGCAAAATAATGAGTATCGGCGCAGAAAATGAGATCTTGGAATACTAAACACATTATATCTCAAGAACCGTACTACGTAGAAAAAAAATTTAAAAGTCATATTATTTACAACTGTCCTGGCTAATTTGAATCTTATCCCCATTATGGGGCTAAGAAGTTTTTCGACGAAAAATCCGTATCTCGCACCGTTTCCGAGATACGGGCCCTGAAAGGTGCGGCGAACGCCATAATGTTATCCTATGGGAAAAAAGTCACATTTGGAGTGCCGTAACTTTGCCGCAATGTGATATTTTTTCACCAAACTACTGAAAGGCACATCTGTGTACTGTTAGCTGTCTTCCTTCCAAATTTCAGGAAAAAATACCAAACCGTTATTTTGCAGCAGGTTGCTAAAGGATTCCTGTAATGCTTCGGGCACCACGATGTTATCCTATGGGGAAAAACTGTCAACTTTGGAGTGCCATAACTTTGCCGCCGTGTAATATTTTTTCAATACAACACTGAAAGGCACATCTGTGAGATGTCAGCTGCGTTCTCTCCAAATTTCAGCCCAAAACTCCCAACGGTTATTTTACAGTACAGTGCCAAAGAATTGCTGTCATTTCCCCACAGACTAGAAAATTACTGTCTAATTTAAGTAAAAGCTGCAAAAGTTCACACTTTCATGAGCACGAAAGTAATTTATGAGTATTTTTCAGAAATTTGAAAACATATTTGGGGTGTTTTACCACAAAATAAAGACATGGCAAGCATCCTCAGGGCCCGAATAGCTAAATACAAAAAGAATTACGTTGCTAGAGGGTCTCAAATTTAAATGCCAACCATTTTTCTGATCACCAACTGAAAACAAAATGGCGGATTTACGAAAGTAACAGGCCCATTTGCGAAAGTAAAAATGCATTTGCGACACTGTCGAACTTTTAACTTTTTCCCATTGACTTATAATGGGAAACTGTTTTTTGAATAACTTTGAACCGCTTATTATTTTTTCACCAAATCTTGAAAGGCACATTGGGGACCCCACTGCATGTTTCCTGAAGATTTTGGGCCGTCACACAAACCGTACGACCTGTAATGCACAATATAGAATTCCGGAAAAGCTTAAACGCTGAGTAGAAGATCACGCTTAATATCTCCGCAACTGTGATATCCGATCAATACGTAAATCTGGCAGATCCCAAGGCCTATGGGTCTTGATCATACATTCAAATTTCAGGCAAATCCATCAAACAGTTGCAAAGTTATTAAGGTGCAAAATTTGGGGTTTAACATGGAAATGGCTCCTCAACTAACTATGGTACTTCCGTGCTACTATTATATATATATATATATATATATTAGAGGCAAAAACTCCATTTAATGCATTAGTTAGGGGTTGTTCCACAGTGACAAAAGTGAGGAATTTGGTGTTAGGTTGAAAACCCCTTGGACCCCGCCCACCCCCAACCAGCATTGGGGTGCGATGATCGTCAGCCCTAACTCTCACCCCATGACATGTGTAAAGCAGCAGAAGTATAGGAGAATGGGGTGAGAGTTAGGACCCACGGGGGGGCCCAAGTGGCTCTATTACCTGTTTCCAGGGTAAACCTCAGTACCTCTGTCTCCCCCTTGTATTTTCTGTATCTCTGTGGCTTTTATGCTTTTCTTCACATAAAGCACCACACCCCTCTTCTTTCCTTCCCACCCAGTCCTTCCTGAACAGAGTATAGCCCAGCATGGCCATGTCCCAGTCATGGTTTTTAGAGCACCATGACTCAGTAATGGCCACGACATCCAGGTCAGCCTCTGCAATGATGGTCTGTAGGTTTTGAATCTTATTTCCACCACTTCTAGCATTCACACACTTGGTCTTCCAGATTTTGTTTCCACTCTGCTTGTTGCCCCCTTTTTTTCCTTTTTGTCCTCCCTCCTTCCTTCCTGTCTGTCTTCTAATGCTCCCATTCCTTTCCCTCATTATTTCTACCACCCTGCTTCCTTTATTAATTTCCACAATGGGGGATTCCTCTCCCCTTGGGTTCTCCTTACTCTCTACTTCAGCCTGTGGTGGCTGTTTCTGAGTTATCACTTCATTCTGACACCCACCTTGACTAGTTTAAATGTTCATCGAAGTAACATTTAAATTGTCCACTGAGGTCTGCGGTTCCCCTACCCTGATGGATGCAGGCCATCACCCCTGTACAGGCCCTTATCTTCCCTTGTTGCTCCCCAGTCCCCAACATAGCTGAACACCAGTCCAAGTTGACCTATACTCAGAAAGAATATCACTGCAACAGCGTAAATGCAAAAAGTAAGAAAAGCTTTATTACCTTATACAGAAAATGTAGCGGTAAAGCTAAAAGGCTGTAATTATCAGGGGTCTCAGTACTCTGATTCCAACTGCAGGCACAGTATTAATCAAGGAGTTTTCATACCATAAAGATCACGTGCGATGAAATTTGAAGAAATTTAACTGTTTGCTCATTCATTAAATACTGTTATACAAACAGGGCCGGATATTCAAAAGGGTTGTGCCATGCACAATAGGGTTGAGCATGTGCAAGTCCGAAAGTGCGCAATTCTGCGATATTCAGCAGGAGGCAGTTGCGCCACCGAAAACATGCTGAGCAACAGCGCAATGCAAATGAAGGCATGTGCAACCGAAGGGGGTGGATCCATGCATAAAGAGCGCAATGCGATATTCAAAGACTTGCGCAATGCGCAACAGTGGAACAGCCGGAAGTTGCACCCCAGCGGAAATAAGCCCAAATAAAAAGGCTCAAGGAAGAGGTGCAAGAACGCTACAGGGATGCCAAGTGGGGAAGAGAGAGAGAGAGAGACAGACAGGGACAGACCAGGGCAGGCAAGGGAAGCAGTGTGGATCATAGGCTGCAGAGGCCAGCAGAGGGTGCCCGGTGCAGTGGAAGTAGCAGTCAGGACAGCGGGGTAACAGAGCAACATCAGCCAGGGGGGATCACAAGCCAGGGAGATGGACAGTGGCAGCTTCCACATGGAAGCTGTAATGAGGGGGGTGAGAATGCAAGGTGCAGGGGAACGTGGTCGTGGATGGGCCTGTCGGTGGTACGCCCCCAACAGGCAGTACCGTGCCCGCATCAGCTTTGAGCTGTATACAGATGTAGAGATCGTGGGCTGGTACCACCTGAACAGGGCAATACTGAGGCGGCTCTGTGAGCTGTGCAGTGATGTTATGCAGGCACCCTCATGACGGAGTCAAGCTCTGTCAGTGGAGACCAAGGTGACAGCCTGCATGTGCCTGCTCACCACGGGCACCTTCCAGAGGCCAACAGGGGATACCACAGGCTTCACACAGTCAGCCACGTCACGCATCCTCACCCAATTCCTCAGCGCACTGCTGCCACATGCTGCGGAGCACATCCATTTCCCCAGCACTGCGGCAGAGCGTACAGCAAACATGCAGGAGTTCCACAGGGTAGCACTTATGCCTGGTGTGCTAGGGGCCATAGACTGCACCCATGTGGCCATTCACATGCCACCTGGCCCTGATGGGGCCGCATATAGGAACAGAAAGGGCTTCTCCAGTGTCAACTGCCAAGTGGTGTGTGATGCCACTGGGCGTATAATCAATGTCTGTGCCACACACCCTGGTGGAGCACATGATACCTTCATATGGCATCAGTCCACACTGTGCCATTGATTCGAGAGTGGGGACATCCCCACAGGCCATCTAGTGGGTGAGTATGCATGTAGGAAATGCAAACTCAGGGCAAGGGTGGGAATGCCACAGGTGTCATGGTAGTGGCACACAGGGATATGGGCAATATGGACCTGAAAATGATACTGATCTCCACTATCTCCACACAGGTGACAGCGGATACCCACTCTGTCCCTGGCTGCTCACACCGTACCGGCGCCCTATGACCCCATCGCAGCAATGCTATAATGAGGCACATGCCACCACATGCAACATCATTGAGCGGGTGTTTGGGATGCTCAAGGCACACTTCCGATGCCTAGACACCTCCGGCAGTGCCCTACAGTACAGCCCCTCAAAGGCCTGTGGGATATTCCTGGCCTGTTGTATCCTGCACAACATGGCCAAAGACTGTGGGATAGTCCTACAGGTTGAAGAGGGGGACAGCGATGGGGACACCAGCAGCACTGGTGTTGATGGTGATGAGCAGCCCCCCTTGGACGGCGGGAACCCCGACTGATACGGCAGGCCCAGCTGCACCGGGACACCATCACGGAGGAGCATTATGCATGACACAGGTAAGTCAAGGGGCCATGTGCAACCAACACTGTTCTGGCACAACCCACAGGCACACAGAGTAACACACCAGGGGTGCATGACGGCAAGGGGAGTGGAAGGGACCAGGCACACAAACACACCATCAGGGAGGGACGAACAGTCATATGGACACACACACACACACATACACACCAGGCACAAAGCGTACATGGGCAGGTGCACAGCAGAGCAGGAACAGACATGGCAAACACACAGATCCACAGACCACACCCACCACCTGTACTGTCCAAGTACGTGTGTCAGATGCTGGGCACCCTTGCACCTTGGTGTACAGTACAATGCAGGCATCATCATGCATACGCACCTGTGGACAGCAGTCGGGATGGTGTGCAGGTGGTCCGTATGTCGGCGTGATGTGCAGGGCACCCACCAGTGCACTGCCCACCATGACTCACAGTGCACACAGGGCAGCACCAGACAGGGCCTGCACTGGGAGACAGGTCAGTCATGTTGCACCATTCCACGGCCACCGCGGATGTGTGGGTGGCCCCAACGTGACCCAACAGCACTGGCAGGCTGAGCAGGGGCCACATGGGGTGGCACCGATGGATCACCAGGGGTCCCACTGTGCGATCACGACCTTGTCCGGAGTGGGGTCTGTAGTATGCCAAACATACCTGCACCAGGGGTGCTTGGGATGCCCACAGCAGAACCTGGCATCAACAGGCTTGGTGTTGCACGATGCCGGGAATGGGGAGTGGAGAGCGTACTGTGTGGGGTGCAAGGTACAGGAGCACCTGCTTGTGTGCCCAATGCAGCCACGACAGCGACCAATGGCTGGGTCTGCCTGTCAATGGCAGCGGTCACATCCATCCACATATGGACCATCTCTGCATGGTCCAGAGCACAGTCCCTGCTGTGCCGCTCCACAGCCACACACAGTGCCTCCACAGACATTGCAACCCACCTTTGCTGCCTTACTGATTCCCGCAGCAGGTGGGTGTGCACTTCAAATGGGTACTCTGCCACAACGGCATCCTGTCCCCCAGGGTATGGAAGGTCCTGATGCTCAACACCCTTGAGGGTGGGCACTGTTCACCAGGACCAGGAATGGGCATATCAAAGGTTGGTGGGCATGTGCCACCACTGGACACTGTACCCCCAGACCTGGTGGGTGACTACTGCTGCTGCCCCTCCAACCACTGTGCCCTAGGGACCACTCGTTCCACTGCTGTGGCCGCAACAGTGCCAGACACCTGCACAGCCACCGGTGCTGCCCCACCAGTGCTGACAGGCACAGCCTGGGACTGTGCCGACATGCTGGCACACACGTTGGAACCAGCTAGGCCCAGGGGCACGTGCTGGCCTGCTGTGTGTCTGTCATGGGACACACACATGTCACTGCCCATTGCACTCCTTGCATCATCAATGGTGCAGGTACGTGCTACAGCCACAGTCACAGCGTGCTGGCATGCTTGCATGCCAGACTGCTGAGACACAGGCTATGCACCCACCCACACCTGACTCACCGACACCAGAGTTGGCAGCCCGGCGTGCATGCTGGTGCAGTGCATGCTGGCTGATGACAGAGGTGGATGGACCCTCCTCCATGTCCAGCAGGTCTTCCTCACTGTCTGGACCCACCACCACCATCCCCTGAAGATGAACAGGATCTGTAACAGAAAGAGAGGACATGTGAGTGCATGTGAACAACCTTCCCCCCCAACACCACCACCATGTCATACCGTGCAGTGATGGTCTTCCACCTGTCTGGAATCCACCTCCTGGTATGCCCTCAATAGCACTCTGCTGCATTGATGCAGTCAGTCAGTCCTCAGCCAGGGTCAGCTCCACCACCGCTGGCTGGCCCCCGCCAGTGCCAGCACGTGCCGCCCTGAGGGCTGCCACCTTCTCCTTCACCCTCCTGCGGTCTGTCCCCACTTTCTTTTTGCATTCCTGCACGGAGCACTGGTGGCTTCTGTGCAGGTTCACTGCCCAAGCTACCCCCTCCCATGCAGCCGCACAGGCCTGAGGGGTACCCCGCCGTCTACTCAATAGTGCCTCCTCCCAGGTAGGCCTGGAAGAGGCCTGTCTCCACCGTGGTGAAGTTGGGCCTCCTCCGCCCACCATCCTCACCTCACCTTGGCTGTGCTCGGTCATGGCAATCTGTATGGGTGGAGTGGACACCGTCACTGTGCAGTCTACAGCGCTATCCCATGACCATTGTCCAGAACATCACACAGCATGCAACCCACCTCTCACCTGCAGTAACCGATCTGGCCAGCGCAGCCCAATGTCGCACATTTATAGCGCAATGCATGCAAATTAGAGGGAGCAACTGTAATGAGATGCAAATCACGCCACTGCGCCTTTGAATGGCTGATCAGATGATTTGCATGTGTCGGCTGAATATCGCGCCGTTGCAATTTACGCAATACGGTTGAGCCAGCTGAGCCAATGGCACAGATCTGTGACTGTGTGGTACACTGCATTGCACATGCCCAGGTAGCTTACGCAGGCATCTGCCATGCTGATGACGTGCTGTGCGCGATCGGCAATTCAGGCCAAGGCCACCATTGTGCCAGTGGTGCTACAGCACTGGGCACCATATGGCGCTGTGGCACTACTGCACAATAGTCCACTGTGGCACTGGCATGCAGGTGATCGGTCGCGCAGGATGCATAGGCGTCAGATGGCACTGTGCGTGGCCTTGCGTCATAGACCCTTGACCTGGTGTCCGACCTTTTCCTCCTGGCGCTGTTCAGCTGCCATGTGTACGGCTCTATTGTGCTGTTTGGTGACAGTGCTATGTGAACCGACGATGCTATATGAACAGCACGATTGGAACCTATGGTGGTCTATTGAGCAACATTTCCACATGGGGTTGCCGTGCTGCAGGGCGCCATATTGCCTGCTGTACGACCCCAATTATGGCACACAGAAGAGCTCCCCAATGGAGTCAGGTGGAGGTGGCCAACCTGGTTGCCCTGGTTGAGCCCCACTTTGAGGTACTGTACGGGGATGAGCCCCTCACCATGGCCCGCACCCAGGTATGGCTGCAGGTGGCCACTGACCTGGTGAGGGTCACAGGGCAGTGCCGGTCTGTGGAGCAGTGCAGGCACAGGTTTAGTGACCTCCACAGGAGGGAGCCGGATGTGCTGTGATGCCTCAGGTCACGTGCCACGAGGGGCGTTGTGCCTAGGCCAGGTGGGTGTACCATCTATGCACCTGTATTCTCCGTAGGGGTGTGACTGTGTTTTGGTGGTGGTGCATGGGGGATGGCTCTGCCATGGTTGGCTGTGTCAGTGTGTGCAGATGTGAGATGGATGGGTCTGGCTATGTGGGCAGGCACACTCACTGGGACAGGGGGCAGTCTGCTTTGGGGTCACACTGATGTTTTTCTCAACATTTGTCACCCACAGACCTGGCAGAGAGGATACAGGCACAGGCTGAAGAGGGCCATGGCAGGGCCCAGGTGGCGGACAGAGGAGACGTGAGGGGTGGGCCGCAGCAGCAGCAGCCACAGCTGCTTGATGAGTGTATCATTACATCATGGATGCTATTGCATGCTGGAGGGGGTGGGTATGACCACCAGCCATGGACAACACAACCATGCATGACACAGGTGACAGTCATCACTGCCCAGTGTCACTGCACATCTGTGTGTGCGTCACTGGTGGTCCATGCATGCACTGGGCACATGGCTGTGGAACTGGCATCCCACCACATTGCCACATCACTTGACAGCCTTGTTTGTGCTGTGATGGACAGGGGCAGTGTGTGTGTGCAGGTGCACATAGCTGGTGCTGCTGGTTGGGCATGTCATGTGCATGGTCACTGTGGTGGTGCATACCATCACAGGTGCGGGCACTGGGCTATATGCCTTGCAGGATGGGTGGTGTTCAGGGTTGTGGACAGTCACAGCCATTGACTGTGTTCCCTTTTCCTAGGCCTCAGCATCCTATGCAGGATGGGCCGTGCCCTCCAGCGGCTGACCAGGGTATCCATCGCAACGCATGACATCCTCTGGGACATTCAGTGCCATGGGGTCAGGCGATGACGGAGGCTACAGGGACAGCACCAGGCAGCAGCAGACCAGCCTGCAAGGTGCTAAATGTGCTTCCCCTTCCCACTTCATCCATCCCTCCTACCCTGCTTTCCCTCTCCCAGTTGTTCACCCCTACCTCTTACCCACCCCTACCTTGTACCCCTACCCCCCCGTGTCTTGTACATATCTGTATATAGTTGTGTTCTTGATCTTGGTGTTGTAATTTCTGTTTTCCAATATATATATATTTTGTTATGAATACTGTGGTGGTCTCTGGTTTGCAGCTGGCTATGGTTGCTCAGTTGCAGTGGTGTGCATGCCATCTGGGGTGGTATGGTCCTGGATATGTGTGTGTGTGTGCATGTGTGTGTGTTTGGGGAGGTGTCTCCGGTGTGGGAGTGACTTTCAGTCGGTCTTGTTATCTGCTGCCGCCCACTGCTGGGTGCCCAGGGTGGGTCTGGCTTGTATGGTTCTGTGCTACACGAGGTTGCAGTGTGCCTGGGGGGATGCATGGTGTTTACTGCAGTGACAGTCACTGCACATGGGTGGTATCTTGGGGTCACAGTGCAGGGTGTGCTGTGCAGAAGGGGGGGCTGCTTTGCACTGTGGTTGTCGACCTCCTGTGTGTGGCAGTCTCAGCCTGACAGTGGTTGTGCTGGGGCGTCAAGGCCCTGCTGTGCTTTGTTGGCTTGTCCCCATGGGCAAGTGGATCATCCATCCCTCCCCCAGTGATGCTGTGCTTGGGGTGTGCGGGTGTCTTGTTGGTTCTGCAGTGTGTTCCTGTGCCCATGTGTGGCATGGCTGGTGGTGGGCCCCAGCCTGCCTCCCTGGTTGTGCAGTTCCATTGCTCTGCTCGGGGTGGGGGGGCTCAGCTTGCACTATGGCACCTCTGGACTGCTCAGCTGGGCTAGCCTTGTTGCGCTATGGTGCAACCTTTCTGCTCAGCTTCCCCTTCCTGGTTGCACTATGGCGCAGTTTGTGCCATATTCAGATGTTGGCTGTTTGCGCAATTTGTTTTGCTCCATGTTTGAATATCGCGTCTGTTGCGCCTATGCGCAATTGACTTGTGCTTGCTCCTGCTGTTGCGCACTTTTTCGACACAGTTTGAATATCCGGCCCACAGTGTCTACCTTGTGTTTTATTTCAAAATCTACCATTACATGCCGTTTGTAGGCATTTATTGTGTGGCCTGTTTAGGCAACACTGCTAGATGCTGTGGCTTTCTATTCCCTCTGGTAATTAACATGTCTCCACCCAGACAATGTCATTTGGGGTGCTAGTCTCTTTCATCTATGCATAAGCAAGGGAAACTGTCACATTGTTGAGGTCTGTAAAGATTTTTTTTTCTTGCACTATGCCAGTTGCAAGAAACTGAAAGCTATTTAAGTATGGTTGTCATGCTCAATGCCAGCAATGCACAAAAAAATTTTCAATTTATAATAACCGGGAGCATTTTCTCTCCTAGAGAAACCTGGTTATACTTCGTTGTTGTAACCCATGGATTATAACAGCAAACTGCTGGGTTTCCTTTGCTCCATGCATGTGCCAGCAGCAGTCTTCCCATCCTCAAGTAAACCAGATGACCATAGCTGTACTTCCCCACTTCTCTATGCAGACTGCAGTCAGCAAAGTCTAAAGGCAAGGGACTTTGAAAATAATTTTTCTTTCAAGGGAATCACTTGAAAAATGTAAGTTTATCCCAGAGCTTCAGCCCGATGATGTACCAGGTCACAGACTGTGCTTCAACCTAACAGCGATGTATTTTTATTTTATAGAATTGCTGTGGCAAGAAAACGCTCCCCAGCAATTATATAAAATAAAACATGTGGTTGTGTGTTTAACTTGAGTTTTCACACACAACCACATGCATTATTCTATATATTGTAGCCCATGCAGAAATCAGGAGAGTAGCATATTGATATAAAGTTTGCAAACTCTATAACTTTCTGTTGTGGTGAAAGACATGAGACCTGTTGTCATGTTAGAGACTGTTGTCCACATGCACACTTGATATTCAATAGAGATAATTTCTCAGGATGGCAATAAAACAATTATCCTTTTTTCCTGTAAATGGGGGTGGAAGAAGTAATGCTGCTTTGAAACCTTAGTAAGAGTTTCTATGTACTAGTCAGTCCAGTGTTTTCTCCCTGGCTGTTTTTTACTTGACTTACATTCAGGCTCAGCTATTCTTTACTTCAGATTATAACACATGTAGAAAAACTGTACTGATTTAATTGGTTGCAAGTGTCACAAACCCACCTCACAGTGCCCACCCCTAAGTGCAATCCATGACAGGGGGAACAGGAATACCCTCCATGTGTCCATCTAGAGTACTCATTGAGTTCACAACCTCACCTCAAGGTCCCAGGGCTTTCTCTCTAAGCTGGGTAAAGGTACATTTTCAAGTCTGTAGCCAGGTGAGAACTCTCCTTGGTTACTGTACTGGGGGGGAACCCAGATGTTATAAGCTTTTCGGGGTTTGCTCCCATTAGCCCTGGTTGGTGTCTTCTCCCATGGGTGACACAGTGACCTAGTTCTCTGTTACAGACCTCTCCCAAAACCTGTGTATCTCCCCTACTTATGTTACCCAGATTTTCCATTCCAGGATCTTATCTTTGGAAGCATTGGTGACACCTTACATTAACCATGTTGGTCTCAGATTTGAATAAACCTTCTACCTTTTTAAACACACACAAATCACTCACTGGCAGTTTTAAAAGCAAAGCATTTTTACTAAATTACTTAATTATCATACAAAATTTACAAACAAAAGGTTTCAGAAATCTGGTTACAGAATAACAAAACAATAATGAAAATTACAAATACAAAATGCACTGTAACATTTTAACTCTCTGGTTTCTACCTGGTCCAAAGAGGATCAAAGCCCATAAAATAAATGAGTTCTGCAAAAGTTTTCAGTTATTCTGTTTTTCTGTAACAGTTGGTCTTCAGTCTGGCTTCTCTTGTGTGTCAGGAACAAGGGTCAAAATGCAATGCCCTGAGCTTCTGTTTGAAGGGGTTTATATAGCCCATCTTGCAGTCTGTAAAAACCCTCTCTGGTTTAGCTGGTAACTTTATCTTTTAGGCCAGAAGGGGTCTGTCTCTCTTGCTCTTTCCAGATTTTTAAGGGACTCAGGATTACTAATTAATTAGATGTCCTACATTCCCACCAGCCATTGATTTTCCCCATCCTTCCTGACTTATAAAAAAATGTAACTAGACTGGTAGTAAACTTGCTGACACCTCCTGCCTAAAATCCATTTCTCTTTGAGCTTAAAGTTTTATGAAAGGGGATGTTTCTCCAATCTCCTGAGATTTTATTACCTCTCTTTCCATTTAATATGCTTACAAAGAACTTTCAATCCACTTTGAAGTGGGGTTTTAATCTCCTGGTTAAGCTTTTGTCCCCATATCACAGAAAAATGTCAGACAATTGTAATATACATTATCTATGCCCTATGTGACTTTTTTAGTAACATTGGGTATCCTTTTGGCAGCCCTTAGTTCTGTCCTGGTTAGAACTTTTAAACATAACCAAAATCACAGAAAATGGTAACAGCAGTGGCCAAATCACCATAGCAAGTGCCTCTGAGCTGTGTAATTATTGCCCCGTAATTACATGCCAAAACTACTTACACCCATCCAAGCCCAGTAACATAAACACAGAAAAGTATCACTACTCTTCCACATTCTGACAGAAGCTGTCACTTCAGGCCTGTCACTTCACCAGCAGGTAGTAAGAGTGAAACAATATGTACACAGAACGGAAAATTATCTTCTTGGCCTACCTGCATCACAATAACATTTTTCCAGAAGCCTTTCTACAGACTGTACTGCTGGAAACACTACCAAAATAGGAAACTGCACTTTGATTAGGGAGCTAGAGAAATCAGCTATTCACTGTACCCACAATGCCTCACTATTTAACTTAGCATGCAGGCTATTATATGTAAGCAATAACACACAATGGGGTGTGCATGAAACAGATTTTACCATAAGCCCAGGGGTCTAGTGAGGTATGACACCAGAGGCCAAGTGCCTTCAACTCCTGGAAGTGTGATAAAATCTGTTCCATGCACACTCTCAGAGTGTCTTATTGCACTTATCAGATGAAAGCCTTTTTTTTTTTTACTTTTTACAGTTGGGAAAAGCAAGTTTATATGTAGAAACAATAGATATACTTGTGTGCATTTCTGATAAAATAGTCTGTACACTCATTTCAAATGATGTCATTGATGATGTAATTGTATCACTGCTGGACAAAGGTTGTCCTTTGCTGCCATCAGGATTCAAGATATGGAATGTTTATCATGGAATGTTTATTATGGAATGTTTACCATGGAATACATGGATTCAAAATTCTGCTCAGTTCCACTGGCAGAATGTTCCTCTCCTAGCATACTGTACACACACACACACACACACACACACACACACACACACACACACATACAACAGATCCCTTGTCTACAGACAGAGACTCAATTATCTCACTGTCAGGGCAAATAGAAGAGATTTCCTTGATAAGCAGGTAAAGACTGGGGGAGGCATTGTCAGCAAAGACATAGTTGTAATGAAAACTAAAAATAATATGTAATGTTTTTAATGTGTTTATGGGTGTAAGGAAAGTGTGATGATCAGGGAAACAACATTTAGTTAATTTGTTTTATTTTTTATTTAAGGTAGTTTTATTTATATGGCCCAGTTGAAGTTTTTTTACAGTGTAAAGGTAGCAGCCTTGTTTGTGATGGAAGATCAATTCTAGTTGTAGGGGAACTGATAGAAGATAGTTCTGGTTGTAGGAGGACTGATTTGCTCATTGTGTAATGTGGTTTAGGACCAGAATGATTGTGCACGAAACAGATTCCATGCACTGTAACATGATCTATTTTGACCAATGAGACTTCTTATTTTGTTTATTTATTTATTTAAAATCAGTGACCGTGAAAGGCACACTGAGCCAAGGCTCATTTCCAGGTGTGACCCAGGTACAGTGAATTACAACAGGAGTAAAACATTTGTTACAATAAGGTTGAGAATATAGTAGTTTACAATAAAATAAAAAGACAGTTGAAACATTGGTTGAGGCACTGTATAAAGACAAAAACACAAAAGGCTAAAATGAAAATATACCACAGGCATAGCAGTGGTTAATACTATGCAACAAATTCAGGTGAACCAACACGGGAGCAGATTAGGGAAATACTGCAGGAGGTAAAGAGGGGGAGAGGACTAAGTGGTAGGGAGGGGAAGAAGGGGCGGGGAGGGGTTAGGAGTGTTGGGGCACTGAGAGGAAAGGAGGAGTCAAAGGAGTCTTTTGACAGCTGAGAGAGGGGAAGCTAGGTGCAAGTCAGGGGGTAGGTTGTTCCAGGGTAGAGGGAGGCAGCATGAGAAATCTGATTGACTGGCAGTAGGGTGAGGACAAGGGATGGAGAAGGTTCACCCATTTTATAATTCCCTTTCTATAATTTTGTACTCATTACAGAAATAGGTGACTACATCTCTCAGTAAATGATTTGATACATTTTATTGGACCAACATAGATGTAACAAAAAGAACAAAGTGCTTTAGCTTTTGGACCAATAAGTCCTTCATCAGAACTGTAATGATAGTTATTTAGAAGAGCCAGTACTTTTAACACCCAGATCATGCAGGAAAAAACCCAGAAAAAAATCCCCATTGGTTCAAAATACTTATTTAAAAAAACAGAAGAAGATGTCAGAGAACCTTAATAGTACCACTTCACCATCAGCTGAGATGGTCTAAAGGTCAGAGGTGCTTAGTGCAGAAGACATACAAAGGATTCCACTACATATAAATTAAATTGACAGAGATACTTTCAGAATAAGATAGCAACTACTTGTGTGGAGGGCTCTTAAATCAAATTATGAGTGTCACAATTTATGTAAGAATGCAGCTACTGAAAAGCAACCACCACCCAGATTAAAGACACACTAAAATTGTAAGCTAAAAACAAGCACCACAAGATAAGATTACAAAAAGCATCTATTTATGGCATACAAAGAGTAACCGGCAAAATTGTCCTAAAAAGAACAACAGTTACACACTGTATGGAATGTAAAACTTAGCTGGACCCATTACCCAACTATACTCTCCAGCTAAATATTATGCCCCAGAAACTTCAAAGGCCTAAAGTGTAGTAAAAGGAGTTTATAAATTATAATATAACTATAAATTGGCAGTATAAGTGTCAAACAAAAAACTACTTGTCAAGGACCACCAAGGAATTAAGACCATGCAGCCTGATATGTGTAGATTTCAATAAATTCTCTGTGTATAATATAACAAGTTGATGTACTGAAAATGTCTAAGGAATCTGAAAAAGAAATCAGGAATTAAATTCTCTCCCCCACAACAAACTAGATAACTAGTTGTTGTTTTTTTGCAGTTAATCTTTTTATTATTGGTATAGTATAATAAAACAGCATTTTCCACATATAAAAAGGACAATGTAAACAGACTTAATGACAGGATATGATGACTTACTGGCAATTAAACAACATCGCTAAAATAGATTAACAGCGATATAGTCTATAAACAGTCATCAAATTACAGCATTGTATATGAATATAACTAGGTTAAACTATCCAATATTGACATATATAAGGTAAGACCAAGGAGGAAGGAAAGGATAGGTATAGAATGCTTATATAGCAGTGATGTTATAAATTCTTATAATACATGACTGTATGTCATGAATAGGTGAAAAGGCTGTAAAGGTAACAAGGCATATAAAATAATGCCAGTGGGGAAAAAACAAAGAGTAAACATACAAACAAGAAGAGAGAGAAAAACCACTAATAAGAGAGCCACTAGCAATAAAGGTTATCAGGAGGTATTGGATAAAGATAACCTGTATAACAGTCCATACATTAAGTATTAGAAGTATGTGAAGTATTTAAAGATCCTATATAATTAAAAAAATCCTGCTAACATCCATTATATGCCTTAAGTCAGTCAGAAGAGATATGAGACAAACGGTCCAGGGAGGCATACTGAGGTATGTTCTTGAGAATATCAGAGAAACTGGGGAATACAACAGACTTCCAATGTATAAGTATAAGGCATTTAACTTGGAGGAATAATACAGTCAGCCATTGTTTTGAGCTCGGGAGATTGTATTGTTATGTAAGTTGAAAATGCCCAATATAATATGCTTAGGATTTATTGTAAAGGACTGACTGATTACTTTAACTCCAAAGTTGTGAATAGTGCACCAGAGATTCTTTATAAGAGGGCACAGCCATACAATGTGGAATAAGTCCCCTTTGGGAGAATTGCAGTGCCAGCAGTTATTATTATTCATTAGGCCTATATGATGTAATACTACTGGGGTCCTGTACCATAAGTGAAGGATTTTTGTTTGTATAAGTGAACTGCATGCATTTTTAAAGGCTCTGTGACAAGAAAGCCAGCACCTTTGCCATTGTAAGTCTGTTATATTGTAGTTTAAAAATAGGCTCCATTTGTTTTCTGCTGTGAGAGATTGATCTGGAAGCATATCTCTGGTGTTTTTGTAGATTGTACTGTTCAAATTAGATGATGTATTAAGCTATTGTGAAATATATTGATCAACTAAAGCTTGTTTGGAAAAGTATTGGAATTAGCAGTTGCAAGCAGGATGAAGCAGTAGATATTTCAAAAATCTTGTTTTGCAAGTTTCCAGATAGTGAAAAATCAGTAAAGGACTTAAGTTTAAGGTCATTCGGCTCTAGTATATCATTTAAGAAGAAGATGACCCTATTTTTCCAGTTACAACAGAAGATTGGATGATTATCCAGAGAGATGTTTGGGTTACCCCAAATCAAAGCATAGGCCAGAGGTTTAGGATTAGATTTAAGGTGTTTGTGTAATAATTTCCAGTAGAATACTGATGAAGAAATTGTGGGATGGGATTTAAGTATAGCAGGGAGTGTATTATAAATATGAGAGGTGGGAATGTTCCCAGGACATAGGGAGGATTCCATAGTAACCCATAATGGTGATTTGACAGATGTTTTTAGAACCATTTTATGGTTTGGGATGCTCAAAAGGCCCACAAGTATGCCTGCAACCAGGGAAGCCAGAAGCCTCCTCTCAACTAATGTGATCGGAGTTTTTTATGACTGAATCTGGGAGGTTTCCCTTCCCAAAGGAGGCTGCTGATTAGTTTATCAAGTTTGACTAAGAAGTTGAAGGTAAAATTAAGGGAATGTTAGCAAAAAGATAAAGAATTTTGGGAGAATTGTAATTTTAATAGCAGATATTTTCCCGTTAAATGAGAGGTTAAGCAGTTTCCATCTGTCAAACATAGATTTGATATTAGATAACAAGGGGGTAACATTTGTATCCCATATTTTATCTAGTTTTGGGGTGATTTGAATGCCAAGGTAGGAGAAGCCATGAGGTGCCCAACGAAAGCCCAAGGGGGTATTCATAGATGAATTACAATATTCATTTAGAGGTAAAGTTTCAGATTTATTATAATTCAAAGCTAGGTCAGAGAGAGAGGTAAATTATTTAAATAATTGGAGTAATGGTTGACCTGCTTCTTTGAGATCCTCTAAAAAAATAAGGAGATCATCAGCATAAGAAAGTGAGAAATTACGGGAGTTACTGATTTGCATACCCTTAATATTACTGGCTTGATGAAGACAGGCAGAGAGGGCTTCATGGCAAGGATGAACAATGATGATGACAAATGGCAACCTAGCCTGGTACCTCTTGCCAGTGAAAAGGGAGGTGATAGCATAGAATTAGTGAAAATTTGTGCTGACAGACAAGTATTTAATAGTTGGATCCAGGAACAGAAATTATTGGGATTACCAAAGTAGGACATTATGAGATATAGATAGTTCCAGTTTAAGGAATCAAATGCCTTTTCAAAATCGATAGCAATGGTGGCTGCAGGAGATTTGAGTGACTTCACTTTGTGCATTAAATTGAATAAAGAATGGAAATGATCAGAGTCCAATCTATTTTTAATAAAACCGGCTTGGGAAATGTGAACTAGTTTTGATACTAGAGGTTCTAGATGAAGAGTTAGGAGTTTTGCAAAGATTTTGCCGCCCGTGTTAATTAGAAAAATCGGTCTGTAGCTGGATGAGAGAGCAGGGTCCTTGTCTTTTTTGAGTAGAACTGTGATAATGGCTTCTGTCATTGTGGGGGGAAGAGTACCATTGATTGAAAATTCCAAAAAGACTTTATATAGCAGAGGACATAGAGTATCCGAAAGTGATTTATAGAAATTCACGGAGAACCCATCTCCCCCTGGGAGATGTTGTGGATTTTAGGGTAGATAATGCTTTCTGAATCTCTAGAAGGGTGGTTGGTTTGTCCAGATTTGCCATGTCTACATCAGAAAGGTGTGGAAGTTGCAGCTTATCTAGAAAAATCTGGATTTGTTTATTTGGTGCACAATTCTGCTGTGAGTATAGCTGTTGGTAGAAGTATTTCACGATATGGGTAATAGAAGGATTATCAGCGTGTGCCTGTTCTAAATGATCTTTCAGGCCTGCAACATGCCCATCCATTTGCTGGGATTTAAGTTGGTTGGAGAGTAATTTCCCGCATCTATCACCTTGGTCCCAATATTTATGTTTAAGCCTAAAAAAGGGCTAATTCAGCTTTGTATTAAATAAGTTCATTGATTTTGATTCTTAATTGGAGTATTTCATGGTGGAGTTGCAAGTTGGGGTTGGGTTTATTGGTTTTAAAGTATGGAACTTCTTTTCTTTTTAGTGATTTCTCTAGGTTAGCTAATTGACACTCTCTTAATTTCCTCCTGTTGGCAGCGTAGCTAATTATTTTACCTCTGATGGTAGCTTTTAATGCTTCCCAAACAGAATGCATGGATGTACTGGGGGTATTGTTAAAGAAGATATATTCTTGAATTTGATTTCTAATCCAGGGTATAAAGTCAGGTTCTTTAAGTAGAAGTGGATCAAGGCACCAGGATGGAGATTTAGAGGGTGGAGGGCCCCATAGTAGGCAAAGTTTTATGGGGGAATGGTCTGATATTGTAATCAGGAGAATGGAGGTTTCAATTGTTTTATCGGTTATGGAGGGAGAAGTAAACCAGCAATCAATTCTACTATAGGATTGGTGGAGTGGGGAATAAAAAGAGTAGTCACGATTCCTAGGATGATAAAGTCTCCAGAAGTCAGATAGGCCAAAGTCTTTTAAAAGCATTGATAGGCATTAATACCTCTCAGGTGTGAGTCAAAGGAGGAGTTACTTCTATCTAAATGGGTGTCCAAAGCTAAATTAAAATCACCGCCTACTAAAATAGGTAAATTATGATTACTATATGACATAATTTGTTGGGATAAATTATGGAAAAATTCAGGTGAATCAGAGTTAGGGGCATAAACATTAACTAACATAATTGGGCCTGTGGGAGTATTGAGTATTGCTATTACCCATCTGCCTTCCAGGTCCAAAGAGGATTTTATGAGAGACCAATTAAGATTTTTATGAATCAAGGCAGCCACCCCCCAATTTTTTAGAGGAAAAGGAGGATGCATAAAGTTGGTCCACCCAATCCCTTTAGAGTCTGCAGATGTCCTCAGCAAGGAATTTAGTTTCTTGTAGGAAAGCAATATGTGTTTTATGTTTTTTTAGGTAGAAGAGAATTTGCTTATGCTTACAAGGATAATTGAGTCCCTTGGTGTTTCATGAATACAATATTAAGTCACTCATATTGGATAAAAGTAAGGTATAACATTGACCACATAACTGAGGGACTCATATTTATATTCCTTGAGTAGAGGACACTACAGACCCAAAAAGGCGAAACTACAAACGTGTAGAGGTGGGCAGGACTATACCGTTGTATGGATCTAAAAAAATAAAATAATGGTTTTGCAAGTATCTCTCTAAGTAACTGTGAGAAGAGGAAAGTTTTAAACATTTTACAAAGGTAAAGGAAACTTATATACTATAATATATAATAATGTATCACTTAGATATGTAGGTAGATGTGAGTCGGTATGTAATGCCAGAGACTCTCTCACTACGCAACTGGGCATGATTATATATAAGTAACTCTTAAGCAGAATAGCTAATAAAAAGCTGTAATCCTAAAATTACAAATCTAATGAAAAACCTAAAATAGGTACTATACAATAACAGGTGAATAGGTAGTAATATGTGGTCCCAGGGAGGAGAGCCAGAATCATCACATCATTACCAATGAAAAAACAGTTCAAATTTTTAATCAAGAACCAGGTAATACTGTTATAGTCCAAACTGTAACAGTGTCCAAAGACAAACAATGATTAAAATGTGGTATATAATGACAATAACAACATGACCAGAAGTGAGGGCTAAAGAGACGATTGACAACATATAGTGTTCACATAGCGATTATGATAAGATGTTCTAAAATATGTAAGGAGGGTAATAAAGAGTTAAAATGCTCACAATAAATGGATGTTGACATTCATGAGGCATCAAGGTGATTATTAGCTTGATAGAGGGTACAACTGCATATTCTAATATAATTTGATTAATTACCAACTAAGAGTATTGGTATTTAATATACATGTATTGGAATATGAAAGTCGTGGATCAGACTTTGAGGCTCTTAGAGCTGCTAATTTATAAGCACATAGCATGGATATAAGTGACACAAAACTCAAATATAGCCTGATTATGGTTTAAAAATAGATATGTATAGCTGGATGACTAAGCCTAATGTAGGCCCAGTGAGCCCAGCTATGGAGTGTACAGTATATTAACTGTATTCATTCAGGCTTTGAGCTTATATGTGTCCAGAGTATATTGTGCTAATGCTTCATTATGTTTCATGAGGAATGCGAGCCGCAAAAATAGCTTGCAATGTATATATAAATAAAACTTCTAAAAGACAAGTTGAGACTTTATGTCCAATGAGATATGTATAAGGGGGTAAGACGGGAAGGGAGGATATTCATTAAGGGTTAAGGATTAAATAGAAAATCTTTGACTGAAGGTTGCCAAATTAAAAAAAGAGGAGTTATACATTTATCCAATGAATGCATAGAGAGTTATGTCATTAAGCTAGTACCTGTGGCGTCTCATAAATTGCTACTATAAATAGAATGGTGCAATCTAGAATTAAGTGGGTACAACTCATACATATGACTATAAATGCTGAGTGAAGAACTATAGGTGCAACCACAATAATAATGCCTGAAGCAAGCTGAAGCCCACGATATACAGCTTTGTATATTATCAAACTGCTGTATGTGGACCTAATAGGAATGAGATGCAGAGTGCCACGCCATTAGGTATGCTGGGGCACAGCAGACAGAGAGCCTGAATAGGGAAATACCTTGTAAATAAAACTCCTGTATATTACAGACATGTATGAGCTAAAGTGGGAGTTATAAGCTTTAAATCAGGTACAATTGCACTTAAACTGAGTAATGTTTTCGAACAGTGCATATAATGAACTCTGTATTACCCCAATATTTTTAGACTGAAAGCCTCGATGTACAGCCTTGTGCTATTGCAACCAGCTGAAAGTGATAGTAGCAAGGTCAGAAAACGTACAAACATTGTGGTTAGAGCAGGGTTATTCTATTTAGCAAGGGCTAACCAGGACTGAAATCCTAATAGGGAAAATGGCTAGAGTCATATGAGTACAGTTCAAACATCAGGTAGAATTAGATTTTAAAGGAGTTAAAAAGCTGGAGCTGACTTTACTTTTTAGCTTTCCCCTTTGCTTCTTTTTCGGCGTTTCAAGTGGCTTGATCGGTGAGCTCGCAACTAGCTCTGTCCAGGATGTGTCAGCAGATATGGTGCCAGGGGTCCTTTTTGCAGAGAGTTTTAGTGGTTGACGGAATCATCCCCTTGAATGTCTTCTTGCGTGCAATGGGTATCCTCCTCTTCTCCTTCTAGGAGTGCAAATTTGTTGGAAAGGGGAACTGGGAGGAAAGTTTACTGTGTTGCTCAGAGGGACGAGATGAGAGGGTGGATTCTGCACCTGCACAACATGAGTTCCTAGTGACTCATGGACTGGAGACACTCTTGGCTTGTATGCGAGCAGACAGCCTTGAAGGGGGATCACTTTAGTACCTTCAGAGGGGGAATCGTTGAGTTCCTTGACACCACCGCTATGCTGATCTGGCTTTATTTCAGGATGGCAAGCATTCAGGATGATGCTAGTCGGAACAGCCTCACTGTTTTGCAAGGGAGCTGATTCTTTGAGATTGATGCCCAGGTATGTAGAAAGGGCTTCAGGTTTCCAAAATCTTTGAAAGAGTTGTCTACAAAAAGGTGTAACACAGCTGGATACCGTAGTGCAAATTTAAAACCTCTTTGATGCAGTATTGATTTTAAAGGGTTGAAGGCCTTTCTTTTATTTAAAACTTCCTTGGAGAAGGTTCTAAATATAGATATTTTATATTCTTGCCATTTTAGTTCCCCGACTTCTCTTGCCTTCTTAAGAATCATCTCAGTATGCGAGAAGTTTAGGAATCTAGCAATGATAGGCCGTGGCTTTTGATCTGGACCTGGTCACTGGGCTAGAGATTTGTGAGAATGCTCAATAATAAGATCTTGTCCTGGTGAAAGTTTGAGCAAGGCTAGAAGCGCATAATAAAGCACTGGTGTCCTCAAGTTTGGGGCCTTTAGAGAAACCAAGGAAACAGAGATTGTTACTATGGCTTCTATTTTCTATATCATCTATTTTGAACTGTGAAGATTTGATCATTCTTTCTCCCTGATAGTTGTATGTAAGCCATGGATTGCATTCTCATTATGTGACAATTTAGCTTCTGTGGAACTAAGATGAGTGGCCAAGATTTGCATATTAGAAATATTTTGTTGTGTGGCAACTTTAAGGTTGTTCATCTCATTTATCAGTTGTTTAAACACAGATTCTACTCTGTTTAGAGAGCTGGCAGTCATGGTGTGGTCTGACATAATTGCAAGCCTCAGATGAGGAGAGATTTTCAAAGTGAAAGTCAGTTGTAAAGTTGAAGGAAGATAACAAATGAAGACAAATACTGTACCAGGAAGCTGCAGGAGTATCTATAGAGTAGATCCCACAAGGATGGCACAGAACAAGATCCTGGAACTTTTCAGAGTAGTGATGATTGCTGGAGGTCCAGGGAGAATCAGGATTAGGCTGCCATTCTTAGCAGAGCCAGGCCACACCCCCATAACTAGTTCTAAGGAGATATATACACACACACACACACACACACACACACACACCTAATGCACCATCATTCACATCAATCACTGCAGTTGTTACCCAAAGGAATTCAACTTGTCATGAAATTCCAAGTAAAAGGGATCATGTATCCTAATATGTACAGAGTGAAACTGTGACACTATATAACCACACTACTATATGCGCAGTAACAGGCCAAGGACTCTGAATAGAACCACGATGAAATAAAACTTCCACCCTCCCCAGGGTAAGGTAACTAGAGGTAAATGTACAGTATGTATGTAAGGCAAGAGTCCTAACATACCTACATTTCCACAAATTACTACAATATTAGCCCAGTGTAATTAGATCTGTCAAGAAGCCCCAAGCAAATGAGATCTCGCACCCCAACATGTTCAGAGTTCAAAAATGTGACAGTATATAATAAAACTACTGTATGTACAGTAAAAGGCTCTGAACTTTAGACCCTCTCAGCTGAAGGTGAAATGGTTCTATTAAGCTTCTCCGACATCTTCTTCTGTTTTCTGAAATGAGCGTTTTGAACCAATGGAGATTTTTTCTGTTTTTTTCTGTATGATTTGGGAGTTAAAAGTATTGGCTTTTCTAAATAACTGTCATTACGCTTCTGATGAAGGACTTGTTGGTCCAAAAGCTAAAGCACTTTGTTCTTTTTGTTACATCTATGTTGGTCCAATAAAAGGTATCAAATCATTTGCTTCTGGATCTGTTCTTCCAAGGACCAATATGGCAAATACTAAATCTGGATTTCTTTCAGTAAAGAAATCTTGCCAGCTATATACTATATGCATAATGTCTCATTTTACAAATAAACATCCAAGATCTTATATTTTTGTAACCACTACAAAAATAGGAGACAGCTTCATATCATACCCACAGTGCCTTGCTATATACATCTACATATTAGGTTCTGTACTGCAGTCACTACTAACAGAACAGAAGACTGCACCTCTGAGTAAGGAAAATGAAAGTCATTTTTTGAATCTACCCAGAATTCCTTGTTGCTGTATGTGAATCAACGTAGTAGCTGTTATAGTGCTATAACCATTATCAAGTAAGACTTAGCTGATTTAACAAAAAGGGACCACTTTATGTCCAAATGCAGTTACAATAATAAATTAAAAATATTTTTGCAAGCTGTATACTGATTTTTTTTTTTATTTTACAGCTTTAAAAATTTTTCTACACATGTAATAAGTGCAATAAAGCACGCCAAGGTTTGTGATTATGGCCAATAATCACACCTCTCTTGGTTGTTTTAAAGCACTTGGTGCAAGTGTTTCGTGCCTAACAACACGTTCAAGAGGTGTGTGATTACTGACCCATAATCACACACCCTGTCATGATTTACTTCATACTTAAAATTATAGTTTTACCAGGGCTAACACATCTATTCTTAGTATGAATTAGTGCAGGCAAGGTCCCTATTAAATCAGAGTTACTGTAAAGCAGACACTGACCAACAGCAGTGACATTACCAACATTGAAATATTAGCAGCAACACAACTTCCTAACAGGTACAGTAGCACCCCCAAATGACATCGGCAGCTTGGAGGCATGCTAACTCAGTATCCAGCAATCCTGGAGAAATGGACCACAGCAAAAAAACAGTAAAAAAGTTTGAATTTGTTCACTTTTGTTACAAAACCTGGAACACACATAATTTTTATAGCAAAGTTTTTAAAATGATGCTGCTGCTTTTATTTTTTTAAATATTGCATATATCTTTAATACTCATAAAACTTAGATAGTTTCCATATTAGCGGCATTTTGTGGGTCCTGATGGTGCCCACCTCTTTGAGATCTCACTGAAAAAACCATGTGAGATGATGACACCCTTTTATACTGTGCCCTAAAATAAAGCAGGGCATGGCAGATGCAAAGATTATTACATCTCCGTACATACTGTAAGGGCACAGCATGGGAAGGGGCCAAAGCATGTCACCATTTTGCATGGTTGTCAGTGAGATCCTGAGGGGTGGGCACCTCAGGATTACAAAATGCCAGCTGGTATGAACCTTCATATTAATTTTACAAGTAGTAAGGTATAAAAACCTATTTGATTAATATTGTGCCTGTGGGGGGAATCAGGATATTAACCCCCCCAACTTGTTTAGGAGTGGGCACTTCAAGTATGCTTGTAGATCTCCTTTAAGTAGTACTGTTTTGCATTCCATGACCTACAAAAGCAAAATTTTGCAAGAATTGGCAGCGACAGTATAGTTAGCTTCCTTTTGGATCCTGTTTTTGTTATAGTGAGTAAAGAATGGTTAAGCTGTTTAAATGCTGAGCAAAAAGAAGAACACGTATGTAAAATGCATAAATTATATAAGAAACTGAATATTTTTAAATTCATCACATACAATGGAAAGTCTCATATCCAACAAAAAGCATCATGGGTATACACATCAGTGTGTGGGGGTGGCATGGGTAGCCTGACTGGGGATGTTTCAATCGGTATTATATGAGGTGCTGCATTTTTTTTGATGTGACTGCTCAAACCCGACAATACCTGTGGTGCTAAGAATCATCATTCTACCTGAAGCAGAAGTAAGACCCTAGTGGAAATGAGCTATAGCGTCACAACAAGCTCACCTATTGTTAGTAAATTGCTTGTAAGTTGGGAGCAGATATCTTTGAAGGCTTTTCATACCCGCAATCATAAGTGAAAATGATGAGATAAGTTGTCACATTCCGGACCTGCTGCCGTTCTCTGACCCAGGCAAGTTCTGTAAATTACTTGTGGCAACATAGGGCTGCACCACTTCTTGTTCACCTTCAGCCTAAAGAAAGAGTTGAAACCTGTTGATAGTAAAAGCAGCTTTTGAAACCTTTGCAGTCTATTTCAATTAAAGATCACATTTCAAAGTAAGGACAACAGCTGTAGCATTCTGGACCTGCTGCTGCTATCTGACTTGAGCAAGTGCTGTAAATGTGTTAATATAACAGAGAGCTGCACCCCTTCACCTTAAAACAAGAAGTGAAGTCTCCAGTGGTAAAATCAGACTCTAATAAAACCCAACCCTTGGGATTCCATTACGAACTAAAACTAAATTCTGGAACACAAACCAGAAAAAAATACGTCCGCTTCCAGGGCAGGCACTTTTCTGGTCTTGTTACTGTTGCACTGAGTGAAAAGGGGTGAAGCAGTTTAAATGCTGATTAGAAAGAACAATATATAGAAATGAATGCACAAATGGCACAAGAAGTCAGACATTTTCCAAACACACTTACAATCAAAAGCCTCAGACCCAGCACAAAGTACCATGGCTTTGCAACTCTGTAGGTGTGGGAGTGAGGAGAGCCCCACCATGAATGAGTCATTCAATATAAGATTCTGTTTGACAAGTTCCTACTGAAACCTCATAGTACCAGTGGTACTTACAGTAATCAAGCTGCCCCACACAAAACAGAAGTGGGACCCCAGTGCAAATGAGATGTGTCATCACTGATTACAATCTCTTGTAAATAAATGGCTTGCAAGCCGGGAGCAAGCACCTATGAACTCTTTTCCTGCTCAGACAGGGTTGTGGCCTGTTAGCCCACACCACAGCAGAAGGGAACAAAAACAATATTTTTGCTAGGTAAAAATAACACCTTTATTAGGCTAATGAAAAGATAAAGATACACGCTTCTGAGGCCTATAAACCTCTTCTTCATGCATTTTAGTGTAGGCTGAAGTGCCCTTTATAGCAGCTTGAGTTTGATTAGCAATGTAAAGGAAAAAGAAAAAAACTGCAAAGGTCTGAGAAAACTTTGAAGTGCTAATTGACATGAAAGCAGTAGTAATAAGGTCACTATTTACACTTACAGTAGCTGTGTATAGTACTTGGGAGGGAGAGAAGGGCCTCAGAGTTCACATTTATGTAAACTTTTAACACCCTGGACACTGGCCTCAATAAAGACAGAAGTGTTATGTTCAACATGCAGTAATCTTTCACTTTAGCACAGATCAGGGGCATAGGCGGGGGGCGGGGTGTCTAGGGTGTTCAAATACCCCCTGAAATGACCTCCGAAATTTAAAAAAAATGGAATCTGAAGAATTTGACAGAGCAGGGCTGAGCACTCTGATGCTTTAAATGCACATTTCCGTGTTCCAAGGCAGTGCTGTCTGTGCAGTCACAGTGTGCTGGGGCTGGTGTGTCTGCTAGCCTGCTTAGGCTGCTATGGGAGAGGGGGGGGGCCGGGTAATGTATGGGCTCACTCACACTCACCAGCATTAATCAAATCCATTGGTGTCTCTCTGCACAGCTAGTTTGCTGAAGCTCCATGCTCCACTGCCATTTGTTCCTCTTCGACTCGGCTCCTCCTCTCAGCACAGCAGCAGCCAATTAAGCCACCTGACGTGGAATTGCCGGCTTGGCACACCACCACACGCACTGTGCCTCATTCATGTTGTTGAGAGAGAGAGCGAGGATACGAGGAGGAGTGGAGATCTAACTTAATGCATCAAGTCGAGAGAAACGGGAGTCGGGAGAGAAATTAATTTTAACCGTCAGTAGTATTAGTACTGTCTGAGAGTTGCTCGTGAGTCGGAGCCAGCTGCAGGAGAAGAGGGGGAAGAGAAAGCACAACACTCAGAGAAGAGAGAGGGATTACTTAGACTAGCCATCTAAAGGCCAGATGCCTGGCCAGCCTGTTACTGTCATTCCCCCTCGCTCATCGTCGGGTAGGTTCCCCCCCCCACACAGACTTGTTAGCAAGCACTACATGAATACCTGTTGCCTTCTGATTCGTCTTCAGAATCATCTGAAGAAGGGGAAGGAAATTAATCCAGATCTCCTGTCATCTCAGACAGAATCCTGGAGATGGAGGTAAGGAATTAAATTAAATTTGACACACGGGGGGGGGACTGGGCAGACCAAGGAGTGCCAATTGCATAATGCATTTGAAATGTATATGTCTTCTAAGCCACAAATAACCTTCTTGGAAGAGAGTAGACCAGAATCACAATTAGTATAGCATTTTGCTTTCTTTACATTAAGATACTGAGTGAGTGAGGTACTGGGCAGTGTAGCTTTATCACCATTAAGAGTGATATTTGTGAACAAGAGAATATGGGATATTATTTCAGAAGCAATCCTGTCACTGTGACAGGATTGCTTCCAGAATAATGTCCATATTATATGTATCTGCAAAAGAAGTTATTTAGTCACAATTAGTATTAATAATACTAATTGTGACTAAATGGCTTATAATGTAAGGTAGAACGTTGTTATAGGTAGAAATCTACCTTTTTATAACAATGTTATTTTTTTTGTTTCCAATTATTTAACCAGGAGTAGCATTTTAAGTTGAAAGCTTATTTACGGGTGTGGCCTGGGAGCACAGGGAAGTTAAATGACTTGCTCAGAGTCACACAGTATGCAAGTGGGGGCTGTGGAATTCAAACCCACGTTTCCAGATTTGCAGCTCAGAGCTTTAAACCACTGCGCTATACTGCCTCCCTACATACCATCGATGCGAGGTTATGATGTTGTTAACTCATCGATTGTACATCACATCAATGGGTTAACAACCTGGAGCAGTCTGCACATGGTGGAACTTGATGGGGTGGTCTTGAAATGGCTGCAGCCATAAAAGCATGTCCTGGAGCTGAGCGGCGATAACATAAAAAAAAAATTCAGTAAGTAACTGCTTTCTTTTTTTAAAAACATAAACAGTACCATACACTATAACCTAGCCTCTATGTCTCTCTGCAGCAGCACCACAAACTAAGTCCCAGTTTCACTGCACCACTGATTCTCCGAACCCTGCCTTGGGGGAAGCCAGGGAGGCAATATCAGCTACTGCTGACACCTTTCTCTATCGGAGATGGGCATGGCCCTGGGGGGCAAGCCAGCTAGTGTCTGTGGTGGCTGCTATAGGAGAGTGAGGCAGGTCGCTGGTGAAGGGGCTAAGGGGAAGAGCGATCTGCGGCCAAAAAGTATACTAAATAAAAAAAAAAAAAACACCACTCTACTGTTCGGACATTCAGCTAGTGTCCACAGTGTGATCAAGGGTAGAAGGGCAGAGTGCTGCTAAGACACCAGCTCCCATTTTTCTGAATGTGTCTCTGTGTCTGACAATATTTCCCTACATTTTGAGTGCTTGTATCTAACATTTCAGTGACAAAATGCTAAGAGGTACAGGGTCTACCCTGCAGGTGGTGGGTTTTATCCCAGTTCCCAGCATGACCATAGCTGCTCCCTCTCTCCTCCAAACCTCTCAGCTTTGTACTTTCCCTAGGCACCACTTCAGACCAAACTCTGACATGATCATCCATCGAGCCATAGCTGCCAGCCAGCCATCACTGGCAAGTGTATGGGTTCCCCAACCCTTTTTAATGGACCATGCCAGCCAACACCATCCATACGCAATCTAAAGGATAAAAATAGGCATTCCTGCCTTTTCTGGTGTGCATCTTTCATTGTATATGGAAAAAGAGGTTGTGCAGGATTAGACCTGTGTACTTTTTCTCTTGGTACTGATGAAAGGAAAATGTGTTGTTTTAAATGTTATTGTTGTGGCAGAACATGTTTCAATCAATAACTTTACAGATGAAAATGTCATGAAGTTTTCTGTTTCCAAAGCCCCTTGGGTTGAGGTGACAATAAAAATTCACCATTAAAATTGTGGCCTAGTAGTACAATCACCTGTGGGCTAGAACAATTTGTAATCAACTTGTGTTGTCGCTAGTGCAAAAACAGTAAGGTTGACCACTGTATGTGTGTATGTCGTGTGGAAGATTGGGGTTCCTGAAACTTAATGGGACATTTCTTGTGGTTTTTAGAGGTTAAAGAGATCCATCAATATATCCCAAGTGATCAGCCCTTGCAGCACCTGAGTAATCTGTGACTCATTGCCAGAGGAGTCAAAAATTGTAAAGTTTCCTAAGATAATGCAACAAGGCCCTTGATAGTCCACCAGTGCCCACATTTTATTACCCAGTGGCTGTGATATTATTAAAAATTTATTGTAAAGCAGTCAGACGTTAATTATATTGGGACTCGGTTTCATTAATTTTACAGAGGATATAGCTTTTGCCTTTTTTAATGCTGCATTATCATTTGGAAAGTTTTACAATTTTGGATTCCTGTGGCAGCAAGTCACAGATTAATAATTCAGGTGCAAGGACTCATCTTCATCACTCCATGAATCTCTTTAATGTATTAAAACAACATCAGATGAATGCTGTTCCTATGACACTGTTCCTATTAAATTTATCTATTAAATGGTAAAATTCATGTCTGGCATTGTGGTGCGGAAGAAGACTGTGGCATTAAAGTCTCACCTGCTGTTCTATTAGGGTGACCCAGATTTGGTAATGACTCCAGGTTGTTAGTGGGCAGGTGGGGGACATGATTGAGGGTCCCAAGAGCTGCTCTCCTCTCTCAGGGAGGGTTGCCAAAGTGGTCTTGTCCAATGACTGCCACTGGGTGGAGTTCCATGGGTAGTGGAGGCTCCCAAAGGGTTTCGAAGGGAGCTGGAGTAAGCTGCAGTTATGCAGTGTGTGCATGCCTATGTATGTGCACTTCTGTGCCACTGCAGCCAGGGAGGTACTTGGGAGAACAATGGAAAATGGAAGGAGGGTGCACTTAATGAGGCCCCAGTCTATTTCCCTTGGCTGCACTGCCAATGGTCCTTGGGGAACTTCTGGACTGTGGTCTGTTGGGGAGGGCCCTACCTCTGTGACTGCAGTAACTGTCATTGAAGCAGTTGCCCAGGATGAAAAAGAAGACAATAAGACACAAAATGGTAAGTAAAATGTTTATTTAACACTCACATCAACATGTTTAAAATTGTTTCCCCAGACATTCACTTTACCCCAAATGCCTCTCACAAGCTATAAGGGTTTGTGTTGGTGGTGTGATTGATCATGGCATTGTTGGTCAGTCAGTTGCTCACCACAGTTACTTGTGGCACAGCTGCATATTGTATTGCATATGGGGTGGGTGGCTGATGGCACTGTTGAACAGCCAGTTGTCCACACTCATTGGAGGTTCTGCAGACTGTAATGCCAACAAGAGTCTACTCTCAGACCCACACCTCTGATTCCATGGGTAAAAACAATTCCCTTGAATTTAGGGGTGGGGTACATGCAACAAAAGTGTGCGTTTCCTTCAAAAAAGCCCCAAAACTCACCACAGAACATGTAACCCCCCCCCCCAGAGCATCTGAGGGCCTAGTAGCCCCTGGCCACATCCTTAATGTAGAAATGTTTCAGACATCACAGTACAAAAACTGCATATGGGGTGGGTGGTTGATTGCACTGTTGGATAGCCAGTTGTTTACAACGATTGGAGGTTCTGCAGACTGTAGTATCAGTCAAAGTCTGACTCCCACAGCCCTGATTCCGTGTGAACAAAAAAAAATTCCCATAAAATTAGGGGTGGGGAACATGTAACAAAAGTGTGTGTTTTATTCAAAAAAAGTCCTCAAACTCACCACAGAGCATGTAAACCCCACAGAGCTTCTGGGGCCAATACTGGACCACAGCCTTTATGTAGAAATCTTTCAGAGACAACAGTCATATTACAAAAACTGCATATGGGGTGGGTGACTGATCACACTGTTGGACAGCCAGCTGTCTACAACCATTGAGGTTCTGCAGACTGTAAAGCCAGCCAGAGTCTGACTTCCACAACCCTGATTCCGGGGCCCAAATAAATTAGGGGGGGAACATGTAACAAAAGAGTGTGTTTTCGTCAAGAAAACCCCCAAAACTCACCACAGAGCATGTACACCCCTTAGAGCTTCTGGGGGCCTGGCGGCCTCCAGACCCCCGCCTTTTGTTTATCCTATTTATAAAATGTCCTATCTAAACATCCCCCCAAAAACAATCCTGGCTACACCCCTGGCACAGATGAACATTTCCCTTGCTATAAAACATACAGTAACAGGACTATTACATAACAAAAGGCCATATAGAAATAGTTTCTTAGCACCATCTGCTCAGCCCATTTGATGTAAATCAGCAGCACTAAGTCTGTTTTAGTCCTAATGTTTTAACATTTCGGTATTTTTTTTTTGTCTGCACGTCTTAAAAAACAACTTCCTGTGCATCTTGAAATTCCCTCAAGGGCAGTTCAGGGGCAATGTGAGGAAGTATTATTCACAGAGAGGGTAGTGGATGCATGGAACAGCCTTCCTGAGGAGGTTGTGGGGTCCAAAACTGTGGGAGAATTCAAGAATGCATGGGACAGACATAAGGCAATTCTTGTGGGGGGGGGTTGGAAGAAATAGGCTGTTGGTTAACTAGGATCTGTGGCCTATCCTGTAGGTAGGGAAATGGGCAGACTAGATGGGCCTAGCCCTTATCCGCCGTCAAAGTCCATGTTGAAAAGTTGGTGCCAAAATTCTAACAAATGCCCGAGATATGCAGCAAAGTTGAAAAAACCCTGTTCATTCTATTATACAGCTTACCGGCATTTCCTCAGTTCGCGGTCTGCTTTGAAGAGTGCAGATGTGTTCCCGGTCCAGCGAAGATCGTCGCGCTAGACTCCGGAGGTAAGTATGGGGTGAGGGGGGTGTGGGGAGGCAGGGTGCACAGTGGGTGGGTGCAGGTGGAGGGCAGGAGACTACGAGGGACCTTCTTCTGTTACAGGGAAGAAAAAAAATTGCTGAACAGTTTTTTTTCCAGGGGACTTGGCACGCTGGGGTGGGCTCCCAGCCTGACACCTAACTGTTTTTGGGGGGGGGTTACTGCAGCCAATGAGAGATTGGGCACCCTCGTCAGCAGACAATGGGGGCTTGGGGGTGAATTTATGCCGGCTTGGATTGGGCACCCCTGTCAGCACACAATGACAGCGAGGGGGGGAGGCAAGAACTGAGGGGGATTGGGCACCCCCTCGGCATATAAGAAATGTGGTGGGGGTTGATTTATGCCAATGGGGAGTGGAATCCCCCATCAGCAACTTTGTGGCCACGGTAAGCTGGCTGGGGGATTGGGCACCCCCAAGGTCAGTCGTTGAGCGGCCACTCACCATGCTGCTAATGTGGCGAGCACGCAGGAAGGGTCCACTGTGTCTGATGAGCTTTGCTCGGATTGCAGCAGACCTTTCCTTAGATGTGCTCACCACATTAGCATGCATGGTATGGTGCTGCTGATTGAGGAATGAGGGACTGTTGCTTGCCCTGCATTCGCCCAACAACGGCCACACCTCCAAAGCTGCACTACCGCAAGATGTTGACTTGCGTGCAAGCGCGGCAAGCCAACATAAAAAGGTTTCCATGACTTTTGGCACTCGACAGAGACTTATCAGACTCACCCATCTACCTTCATTTCACACTCTTGATGGTGCTATGATTGAGGATGTATCCTTTTTTAAGTACCTTGGGGTCTGGCTAGACCATCATCTTGATTTCTCAGTGCATAGTGATGCCATGCACCACAAGCTTTAACCCAAGCTTAGTACACTGTACAGGAACAAAACAGGTATCTTGCTTCTTTCCTGCCAGGAGATTGTTATAAAGATGATTCTCCCTATTTTAGACTTTGGTGACATGGTCTATAGAAGAGCTCCCAAATCTTTCCTTTCCAGAATAGACCTTCTCTCCCACTCTTTTTGTTGCTTTGCCTTAGACTGCCCCTCTCATACCCACCACTGCTCACTCTGCTCTGCCCTTTCACTCCCCTCTCTTGATGCCAGATTCCTATCCAGATAGGGTTGTTCCCTGTTAGCCCACACTGCAGCAGGAGAGAAACAAGAAGGGAATATTTTGCCTTTCCCATTGTGCCTGTTTTGTATCCAAATTCTGGTTTGGTTCCCTTTCCTTCTACTACATCTCTACTGTGCTCTCCCTCTTCTTCCTGCTACCCTCTCTGGAATAATTATTTCTGTTCCCTCTGTATTCCTTCTGGAAAATCTACTATTGGTCAATCTGCTTTCTCATACCACTTTCTTAAACTCTGGTCCTCCCTCCTCCCTGTCAATTTGCTTTGCCTTTTCTGCTTTCTTATTAAAGACTCTTCTTCATGACTTCTCTTCTCACACCTACAACTGCCCAAGACTCTTTTCCCCTGTCTCCCTTCCTCCCCACTAGTTTTCCCCAACCATTCTGTTCCCCTCATCATCTATTCACCTTTTCATACTTGTAAGAATAGTTTCCCCCACCTATCATATCTCAGTTGTATCTACTACATGTATCTGTTGTACATTCAGTATTTATGATCATGCTCCTTTGATATGTAGTATTGCTGTATATGACTCTTGATTTTTTCTAATGCATTATTATTATTACTGTTTAGTTCTTTCCTCGTCATTCTCTTTTTCCATATCCCCTTACCCCCAGGGCCCATTGGGAATGAGCTGTTAGCTGCTCAGTATGTCTTTCCTGATGAAATCCTAAAAATAAATACATACATACATGAAAATACAAAATCACACATGCCCCCACATTGCAAAGCATCATGGGCTACATATGCAAATCACCACAGAATGTTATGCTGGTTCAACTTTAAGCAGAATTGCATGGCGCCGAAAGGCCTCTCACACGGTTTGCAAAGGGTGCTAACAGATGACATAGACACGTGTTTCGTCCTACCAGGACTCATCTGTATGCCTCGTCTGTTTGACACCCCAGTGGAATGAACCAGCTACCCTAAGACAGTGTGTCTTGGTTATGTTGTGGCGAACCCTACATACATACATACCTACGTGCATACAGCACATACATACATACATACAGCACATACATACTACATACAGTGATGACAGCTACAGTGTAAATGATAACATCTTTCCTACTGCTTTACTGTCAATTAGCACTCCAAAGCTTACTCAAATGTTTTCATTTTTCTTTTTTTTCCTTACATTGCTAATTAAAAACAATCACTTATAAAGTGCACTTCAGCCCACATTGCCACACATCTGAAGAAGAGGTATATAGGCCGCAAAGGCTTGTATCCTTGTTGCTTTACTAGCATAATAAAGGTAGTGGGCTAGATTCTCAAAGCCTTGAGAGTGACACAAGGTGCCTGCAGCAAACATAAACAGCACAAGTGGCACTTTACATCAAAAGCTGCTCACAGTGCTATTCACAAAAGCAGCCTGCATCAACTACTGGCTGCCTACCCCAAATGGGGCTTGCACCACCCCTGCACCCCAAAATGGGCTACAACATGGCGCTAGGGGCATTTGGCAGACACAAGCAGCCACAGCCCCATAAATGGGACACTCCGAGCTCTCCCAGAGGGAGACATTCTAAGTGACCTTAAACTAGCCAAGGCTGGTTTAAGTGTACTTAAACAAATCCACTCTGGGAGAGTTCACCGGTGTGTGTTACATCAACATACAGTAATTCCCCGGCATTGCTGTTCTAGTGGCCCTCTTCCCAGATCACCAATGCCTCGGTAATTCATTTAATGTACCAACATCTTCCCCAATCCCTGATGTCCTGATAATTAATTTAATGTACCAATCCCCTCCCAATCCCTGATGTTCCGGTAATTCATTTAATGTGCCAACCCCCTCCCCAATCCCCAATGTCACTGTAAATCATTTAATGTACCTACCCCTCCCCGATCCACAATGTCCCAGTTATTCATTCAATGCAACAATCCCCTCCCCATTCTCCGATGTCCATGTAATTCTTTTAATGTACCAATCCCCTCCCCATTCCCCAATGCACCCACTGTACAAATAAGTCCACTTTTCCTTGGTGTTCTAGAGGCTCCACCCCAGCAGGTAGTACCCACCACCCTGCTCCCCCCATCCCCAAACAGACCCGGTGACCAGCACAGCGCTCCTCTCGCCTCTGCTGCTGGCCACTGAATGAACTATCAGTGAGCTCCTACTTTTACAGTAGGAAGTCACTGACAGTTCATCGACTGGCGATTGCAGAAAGGTCAGAAGGAAATGCTGTACTGGTCGCTGGTTCTGTTTGGGAGATGGGGAGAAGCAGTAGGCTACTGCTGGCTGAGGGGCCACTAAAACACCAGAGAAAAGGGGACTTATTTGTATAGCAGATGCATTCGGGAATCGGGGGTCACTGAACAGCGAGTAAAGGGAATTTACTTTATATACAGCATGTACAGTGGGGGCATTGGGGAACAGGGAGGGGGTTGTTGCATTGAATGAATAACTGGAACATTGGGGATCGGGGAAGGGATTGGTACATTGAATGAATTACCGGGACATTGGGGATCATGGAGGGGGTTGGTACTTTAAATGAATTACCAGGACATCAGGGATCGGGGAAGGAGTTGATACAGTAAACTAATTACCGGGACATCGAGGATCAGGGAGAGGGTTGGTACATTAAATAAATTACCTGGACACTGTGGATTGGGGAGGGGCTTGGTACAGTAAATGAATTACCGGGACATTGGGGATTGGGTTGGTATATTAAATGAATTACCGGGACGTTGTGGCTCGGGGAGGGGGTTGGTACATTACATGAATTACCGAGACATGGGGAATTGGGGAAGAGGTTGGTACACTAAATGAATTACCGGAACATTTGGGATTGGGGAAGGGGTTGGAACATTAAATTCATTACTGGACATTGGGAATGGGGAGGGGGTTGGTAGGTTAAATGAATTACAGGGAGGTCTATGTGATAATGGCGAACGCCTAAAGGCGATCACCGTTATCACTCAGTCAGAGTGCCGAACACATTTTTGGCACTCTGACAACCCTGGTGCACCAGCACAATGGCACCAGGACATATTTTTACCACTTTCTGGGGAAGGGCTGTGCCTCCCACCCCCAAGGATTCTCAACTCCAGGGGGGCTGCATGTCGGGAGGTGAAAGTAGTAAAAATTAAAAAGTTTGGGCCGGGCGCAATAAAAATTGCACCAGTGCCAGGACCCGAACCCAGTACCTCAGCCACTGCCCAATCCCCAATGCCACACTGCAGCTTGACCGACAACTGTAGTGCCACTCCCTACAGCCTCTCCAACCCCCAGCCCATGCTAACCATGCTTGCTCCCACCCCCTCCCCACGCACATACGTATAGTGACATCTTGTTGCCTAGTTCATCCACCCCCTCATCCGGTCATCCTACCCATCAGTCACTGTGAGTGGATTGCATAAGGAAGGTGTCACCATAACGGATGGTGCCCTTCCTCATGCACCCACTTCATGGGTTACCATTGCCGGGACATCAGGGATCGGGGAGGAAGGGTTGGTACATTAATGAATTACTGGGACATCGGGATCGGGGAGGGGGTTGGTACATTAAATTAATTACTGGGTCATTGGGGATTGGGGAGGGGTTTGGTACATTAAATGAATTATCGGGGTATTGGGGATCGGGGAAGGAGTTGTTGAACTAACAGTCTTACGGAAACATTAGGGTTTGGGTGTGGGGCTGCTAGTCACCAGGAACTGATTAGAGCAGTGCACAACCACTCTGCAGCTTGTAGCATACCCCCAAGGATGCACCTCTATTTGATACACAGCCAGGGTTACTGCAAACCGTGGGATTTTTCCACCAGGACCCTGCCCAATAGAGAATTGTGTGCAGGGTCCCTGGTGCACCAGACTTTAATGCAAGCTGCCTCTGGGGGCAGCTTGCATCAGTCTAGGGGCTCTTTGAGAATTGAGTCCATTATCTTTATCTAGGAAAACTTTTCTTTTTCTTTCTCTCCTTTCCTACTAAAAATTACATATCAAATTGAAGAGAGAGGTTACAGCATTCTGGACCTGCCAAAGTCTGACCCAGGTAAGTGCTGTATAGTACTTGAGGCTACATAGGACTGCACCACTTTTTGCCTGCCTTCAGTCTAAAGAAAGAAATGAAACCTGGTCATAGAAACATAGAATTTGACGGCAGATAAGGACCACTTGGTCCACCTAGTCTGCCCATTTTTCTACCTAACAGATAAGCTGCAGATCCTAGTTAACCAACAGCTTACTTCCTCCAACTTCCCCCCCCACTAGGACTTCCTTATGTCTGTCCCATGTATTCTTGAATTCCCCACTGTTCTTAACTCCACAGCCTCCTCAGGGAGGCTGTTCCATGCATCCACAACCCTCTCCGTGAAAAAATACTTCCTCACATTACCTCTGAGCTGTCCTCCCTCTGTCTTCAAATTGTGCCCCCTTGTTCTTACACATCTCTTTTTCTGAAAGATGCTACCCTCTTGGACTTTGTTGATTCCCTTGAGGTACTTGAAAGTTTCTATCATGTCCCCTCTCTCCCTTCTTTCCTCAAAGGTATACATATTAAGCTCCTTTAGTCTTTCTTCGTATGTCTTCTGGTGCAGACCCTGCACTATTTTGGTTGCCATCCTCTGGACAGCCTCCACTCTGTCTATGTCTTTGCGGAGACGGGGTCTCCAGAACTGTATACGGTACTCCAGGTGGGGTCTCACCAACTGTCTGTACAGAAGGATAACAACTTCCTGTTTTCTACTATTGATGCTTCTCCCTATGCATCCCAGGATCCCCCAGCCTTCCTTCCTTACTGCCTTCTCACATTGCTTGCCCACCTTTAGGTCATCTGATATAATTACCCCCAGGTCCCTTTCCATTTTTACTGTCATCAGTATCTCACCCCCCACTGTGTACTCTTCCCCTGGGTTTTTGTTTTCCAGGTGCATTACTTTGCACTTATTTGCACTGAATCTGAGCTGCTATACATTTGACCATTCCTCCAACCTTGCCAAGTCCCTTCTCATCCTTTCCACTCCATCTTGTGTATCAACCCTGTTGCAGATCTTTGTGTCGTCTGCAAAGATACATACTTTTCCTTCCAGTTCCTCTGCAATGTCACTTATAAAGACATTAAAAAGGACCAGGCCCAGTACTGAACCCTGCAGTACCCCACTAGTAACCCTCCTTTCTTCACTGTGGACTCCATTTACTGCTATCTTTTGCATCCTGTTGTCTAACCAATTTTTTATCCAGGCTACTATCTTGGGACCCACTCCAAGGCTGGCTAACTTGTGTATTAATCTTTTGTGTGGGACTGTATCAAATGCCTTGCTAAAATCTAGGTAGGCCATGTCCACAGCCCCTCCCCAGTCTACTACTTTGGTCACCCAGTCAAAGAAATCTATTAGATTCATCTGACACAACCTTCCCATCGTGAATCCATGCTGCCTTGGGTCCTGTGCCCCACTGGCCTCTAGGTACTCAACAGTTCTTTCCTTCAGAAGTGATTCCATAATTTTCCCTACCACTGAGGTCAAACTAACTGGGCTGTAGTTTCCTGCCTCTGTCCTGCTCCCACTTTTATGAAGGGGAATCACATGCACCCTCCTCCGGTCCTCAAGTGCCACCCCATCTTCCCATGATTTGTTAAAGACAGTAGTCAGCGGTGTCACTAGTTCTACCATTAGTTCTTTTAGAATTCTGGGGTGAATCCCATCAGGCCCCATTGCTTTGTCCACCTTCAATTTTATTAGCTCTTTCAGAACCCTTTCTTCTGTAAATGGACTGGTATCGTTCCCCATCTTCAGAGTGTTTCTCTTGTTTGGTTTAGGTACCTTCCCCTACTCTTCCTTTGTGAATACTGAGCAGGAATATTTGTTCAATATCCCTGCTTTTTCACTATCACCCTCTACCCACATTCCCACCCTTAATTAAGCCTCAGTATCCCACCTTTGGTGTTTCTTTGCTCCCTGATGTACCTATAAAAGGTCTTATCCCCCTTCTTAACAGAGTTGGCTGTCCTTTCCTCGGTTTGGGCCTTTGCTATTCTGACTGCCTTCCCAACCTCTTTCTGCTTTAACTGATAAAGTTCTCTGTCCTGCTCCTTCTGTGTTTCCTTATATTTCCTGAATGCTATCCTTTTCTTCTTAACCTACCCTGCCACCTCTTTTGAAAACCATTGCGTTTTTTTCCTTCATTGTGTTTTGTTGATTTGCTTTACCCAAAGGCTTGTTGCCCCTGTGATAGCTGATTTGATTACTCCCCATTGTTCCTCCACCCCTCCTCCTCCTTCTTGCCTGTTTGCTAGTGCTATTCTGAGGCACTCTCTCATTTTCCTAAAGTCAGCCCTCCTAAAGTCCAATACTCTTGCTTTTGTATGGCTTGATTGTGTGGCTGTGTTTATTGTGAACCACACTGTTTGGTGGTTGCTTGTTCCTAAATGGCTACCCACTTCTAAATCTGAGATTCTTTCTCCGTCCCCATTTGAGAGTACCAGGTCTAAGATTGCTCCCTCCCGAGTGGGTTCCAATACTAGCTGTCTGAGGCATGCCTTTTGTAGGGCATCAAGAATTACCCTGCTCTTGGATGTACCTGCAGCAAAGGTGCTCCAGTTAACATCTGGCATATTCAGGTCCCCCATCAACAATATCTCCCCTTTTTCTGCCATCCTAAGGATGCCGTCTATCATTTTCTTGTCCCTTCTCTCCCCCTGAGATGGGGGTCTGTATACAATCCCCATCAAATGGTCAAATGAAAAGCAATTTTTTAAATCTTTGAAGTATTTTTCCATGAAAAATCAAAAATCAGAATGAGAATAAGAGTTGTTGCATTCTGGACTTGTCACTGACGTCTGTCTTCAGAAAGCACTGAAAATGTTTTAATCAATATAAGGCTGCACCACTCTTCACACATTTTCAGACTGATGGAACAAGTGAAATCTGTTAGTGGGAAAGCAGCATCTATCAACACTTTGAACTTGAGATTCCATGACTAGCAAAAACTGAATCCTGTATGGATGGTCAACAAGACATTATCAGCTTCCTGGGTCTAAAGACTTTTCAGGTCTTCTTTTAATGGAATGTACTTTATTGATATTTTTCAGTTTCTAAACAAGACACATACACCAGCACACGTTAGAGTACAATAAGAACATACAATGCCCCCCCCAAGTCTGGAATCAGGAACAAACAGCTGATAAGCATTACAACTCAATAAACTCATTATCGTTTTCTGCTGTTGCAGAAAGGGGTACAACATCAAAGTTATTCACATAGACATAGAATCTGAAGGCAAATAAGGGCTGCTTGGCCCACTCACTGTGCCCATTTTTTCTACCTTCATTCTTGCTGCAGACCCTACTTGATCTACAGCTCTTTCTTCTCCCTCCATCCTTACCTCTACAATTCCCTTGTATCAATCTGAGGCATTTTTAAACCCTTTGACTGTTTTCACCCCACCACCTCCCCTGGTAGGCTATTCCAAGAAACTACCACTCTTTCTGTGAAGAAGCACTTCCTCACGTCTCTCCTGAATGTACCCCCTTCCAGTTCATAGCATGTCCCCTTGTTCTAGAGCACATTTTTCTCTGAAAAATACTCCCCTCCTGTACCTTATTTAACCCTGTGAGGTATTCAAAGGTCTCTATCATATCCTCCACCCTTTCCAGGGTGTACATATAGAGCTCCTGTAGACTATCCTTATAGGGTCTGTTGATGCAGACCCTGCACCATTTTAGTTGCCCTCCTCTGGAACACCCCCTCCCTGTCTATGTCCTTCCTTGGATGTAGTCTCCAGAACTGAACACAGTACTCTAAGTGGGGTTGTACCAATGCTCTATGCAGGAGCAACACTGCTTCCTGTTTTTTGCTCTTGATACCCCTTCCTATGCACTCAGGCATCCCACTGTCCCTCCCGATTGCCCTGTTGCACTGCCTGCTCATCTTGTGATCATCTGATATGATTAGCCCAGGTCTCTTTCCTGCTTGGTCATTGTCAATAACACTCTGACCATTTTGAACTCTGCCTCTGGGTTTCTGTGCCCCATATGCATTATTTTGCACTTTTTCTGCATTAAAACCCAGCTGTCATACCCCTGACCACTCCCCCAGTTTTCTCAGATCTTTGTTCATCTCTTCCACCTCCCCTGGATTGTCCACCCTGTTGCAATCTTGGTGTCATCCACAAAGAGGCAGACCTTCCCATCCAGTTTCTTTGCTATGTCACTTATAAAGACATAAAAGAGGACCAGTCCCAGCACTGAACCCTGAGGTACCCCCCCGGTCACCCTCCCTTCCTCAGAACAAACTCTGTTTACCACTATCACTGTCTCTTAGCCCTTAAACAATTTCTTACCCAGGTTACCACCTTGTTACCCACCCCCATGCTACCCAGCTTGCTAACCAGCCTCCTTCATGGAACAGTGTTGAACGCCTTGCTGAAATCTAGGTAGGCCACATCCACCACTCCTCCCTGATCTAATTCCTTGATCACCTAGTCAAAACAAATCTGTCAGATTTGTTTAACATGACCTTCTCCCCGTGAATCCATGCTGCCTCAAGTCATGTAACTCGCTGGATTTAAGATATTCCACAATCTTTGCTTTTAGCAGTGTTTCCAATTATATTCCCACCACTGATGTACAGCTTGCAGGCCTTTAATTGCCAGCCACTTCCATGCTACTACTTTTTCGTAGTGGGACTACATTTACATAATGAACAGCAGTGCCTGATGGGATTCCCATCTTTGTTGATATGACTGAAATCTGTAGTTGAGAATGGCTATTTGTTTTTCAGTGTTCAGGATGAATAAAATCTCCCTGTGCCACTCTGCCCTACTGGAGGTCTGATCATACAGCCAGTGTTGCAAAATGACCAGCTTAGCTGTGGCTGGAATCAACGCTATGTGGCCTTTTCTGGAATCCATGACTGCACCCCAGCATCTGCTTAGTAGACAAATTTCAGGGGTGATGATGTGGTTTAATGTCAGCTCAAAAGGTGTCACTTTCCCACGAGACCACAGAATGTGGAAAAGTGTTCCTTCCACTTTACCACATCTAGTACACAGGCTGGACTCCAGTTTAGCCATTCTGTTTAGTTTACTGGGCTTGTGGTACATGTTTTGCAATATCTTAAACTGCATTAGAATGTACTTCAGTAAAGTAGGTTCTACCACCCTCCAAAAAGCCTGCAGTTTTACCAGCATCTGGTCAAATGTAAGGCAGTTTCCCAAATCACATAAGGATATGTCAATGATAATATCTATACAGTCCAGACAGATAATAACGGCATGTCTCACTTCCAGCTTTCAAAACGTTGAATTTATTTATAATACTGTATTCGTATTTAAAAACTTGAAATTGCACATTTTCCAAATCACATTGACTATATACTCTTTTGGATCTCTACATCGATTCTTTTCATACGTACTTATATCCAGACTTGAATACCAATGCACTTTTAAGTTCATAAGTAATATTCCTTAGTGCATTCAAAATGCTAATATATTTCACAAAGCAAAATGTAAGAGTACAGTGAATTCTTGCTAGTACATAGTAGTGTGTCGCTTAGTACAGACAACTGTGATAATTTATAAAGTGCTGCATACCAATAGTGGTACTAAAAAAGTTCAGTCAGTGATAGTATAGCCAGAAAAATATTTTAGAAAACCATGAAAGATGACTAGAAACTTTATGTTCCACCAGAAAGCTTTTGTAATCAAACCCATAAATACATCACTCAAAGGCAAGCACATTTTGAAAAGTTTTACAGGGAGATGCATTTCTTCTTTCAAAATAACCACTCAGTTTCTTGAACAACAATGCTGTGGACTTTAAGTCCCCATTACTTTTTAAGTTCACCATGTACGCATGCATAGTGAACTTCGTGAAATGAGTTGCTTTTGAGGGCTGTGACACTGTCTCTCCAATGCAAAGTGGTCCGCAAGGGGCTCAACAATATCTCACACATCATCAGCCAGGTTGATTGTGATGCTGTTTTGCCTGAAGTGGTCTTTACTTGAAAAGAAAATGCTGTACCAATCATGTGGCGGTATCTTTTTTTTCATCTGCAGAACACTGCTCAGCCAACAGCTGTTCCAATCAGTCTAGATGATTACTGTAGTTAAAGAGCTAGTGTATTAGACACTGTGTTCACAGCTGAACCAAATGCGAACAGAATCAGAACTTCAACTTTTTTTAACCTAACCAAACCGAACCTGAACGCCCTTTTTCCTTTAACAAAAGAACCAGAACCAAACATGAACCTGTATTTTTCTGCCCTCCAGGACTTGTACCATAGGCTAGGCTACTGTGCACTTTACTTGTTGTCAACTGTTTGATATTTTTCTCCCAAACACAATCACGATGTAAATATTGTTTTCTGTCAAGATTTTCAGTGTTGTCTGACCTCCTTCACATTCTGTGGTACTGTAGACTAGTGAAGGAGATGCTGCTTTGACGGCAGCACCGAGAGCAAAAGGTGCTGGTTTCTCCCAGTCGTGATCACAAAGTAAAAATTGTTGTCAGCCAAGCTCTTCCATGTTGTCTGACCATGTCCACATTCTGCATTCTGCGGTACTGTAGACTAGTGAAGGACAAGCTGCTTTGATGGTGGCACTAAGGGCAAAAAGTGCTAGTTTCCTGGTTTGTCCCCATTTTCCCCTAACCTACCCCCCCCCGAACAGTACTTAATGAACATCTGCACCGACAATACATGGGATAATGATGGGGTAGTGAAAGTGCAGTGACGATGGGCAGCTGCACAGAAATCTCAGTGAAGGCATGGGTAACAAATACACACATTTTTTACCTTGGGCATGTGTTCAAGGGTCTCTGCTTCCATTCCAGTGCTGGGAAACCCTGCTCCCATGTTCACTGTGTTTATTATTTTGTAACAGAAAATGACAAAGTCCTTTGGAGCATGAGAGCCATGAAATATGAGACATTGTGCTCTCCAGTACAACAGCACTTAATTTATTAATTAAAGTATTAAATCAGTCATCATGTACTTTGTTGAATGAGGGAATACTGATGAACTGGAACACTGACAGCCTGGCAGCAGAAGCAGATCTATGGCTTTTAATTCAGCTCCATTTATATATAAAGTGAATTTAAAAACAGTTAACATGATCCCAAACTAGAACCAAACTAGAACTGGAAAATAAACCAAATGCCTAGAACTGAAATGAACCAGAACCCAAACTTGTAATTTTTAAACAGAACTGAACTGAACCAGAACCCCACACTGTAGAACCAGAACCCAACAAGAATCCAAAAAAACTGGAGTACCCTGGCTCTAAGTGTACTAAACTGCACAGAGCCGTGTGTCCAAGTGAAACAGTGGTGCCTTGCCATATAGGAACAAGTTTCTTCTGCCCCCTCCAAAAGCTTTACTACCCCCCATTGTAGATGAGCAGCTCTTTATTTTAGTAGTGAATGAATCTGTTGAGATGGCACTGTACTACAAGCACCCTCAAAAAAACATCCCTGCAGCACTTTCACTCCCAAGTCTTTACCATTGCTGGCTGACACCCTGTACTCCCAAGTACCCACCACTGCTGCCCCCCTACGCAGGCATCTTCACCCCTCCATAGCAACTGGCACACTTCCATCACTCACCTCTGCACCCGGCATCTTTTGTGCGATCAGGATCTTTTTTTAGTCTTACTTTGTTTTATTTGCCAGAGTAGAAGTCCCACTTGTATTCCTGCCGCCGAGGTTGAGTCTGCCAAATTTAAAACTACTTGACTTTTCAATCCGAATTTAAATATGCAATGGCCCAAGTTATTAATCACATGACCTTTTCTTCAATGCAGCAGACTGAGCTGTTTTGTTTTTCCTAATGATATGAGGGCATTTGATATTTCACAGACCCAACCTCGGCGGCAGGAATACGAGTGGGACCTCTACTCTGGCAAATAAAACAAAGTGGAATTGCAGCGCATGGACACTGGAATGCAAATTGCTCCACTTACCCACTTTTCTTGCAGGACGTGGACAAAAACCTCAGCCACTACATGATTTAGACAGATGGGTGGGTGCACACTCACAGCAATGGAACACCAAGCTGGGTCACCACATAGCCACTTGCCAACATTCGTCAGAGCACTTGGACAGGAAGGTGAGCCACTAGATGGTGTGCAAAATGGAGTTTGCACTGTGCTGCACAGTTGTCGCAGATCCTCGGGGCAATTTCTCGGTCCCCTCAGTCTTTGGTTGGGGAAACTAAGTGTGGTGGTTGCACTGTGCGGTGCTGTTCTGGGAGATCTGCAGGATGGGTAAGTGAGGAATCAGATACACACATCTCAGGACCAGATGGTAACAGACATACAATCCTGTCAGGACTATTCGGGGCAACTTCTCTGTCACCTCAGACCTTAGTTGGGGAAACTAAGTGTGGTGGTAGCACTGTGCGGCGTGGTGCTGCAAGATCAGTGGAATGGGTGGGTGGGGAGTCAGATACACTATATGAGATGAGCTGCCAGGGGACATAAAATTCTCTCTGGACTACTATGAAAATAACTCTGCATTCTGTAATGTGAGAAAACACAGGGGACAGCAAGAGACACACCTGACAACACCAACATAGTGAGAAATTGCACACTATGTGAACAGGTTGTCTCTCTCACATCCCCACATGCAATCATGGCTGCCATTTCAATTTCTGCTGCTCTACAAGGGAACAAGACCGATAGGACTTTCACTGAGTCCCTCAGTGGAACTGTGCATTAAAAACAGAATTTAATGCATGGCCATGCAGTGGGACTCCACCAATGACATTTGACATTTCCTAAGAACCATGTTATAATGTAAAGTACCCAATGCCAGGACCAAAGTGCCTCACAACACACCCCAGGCGTGCATTAAATGCCTATAAACGCACACCCTGCCATGGGTTATTGCATACATAAGACTAATTAAAGATCCTGATCACACAAAGGGTGGTCAGCCATGGAAGTGAGTGGTGGGACTGTGCCAGTCGCCATGGAGGGGTGAACATGCCTGCAGAGGGGGGTGCGCAGCAGTGTTGGGAACTTGGGAGTATAGGGTGTCAGCCAGCAATGGTGAAGAATTGGGAGTGAAGGTGCTGTGGGGATGTTTTCGAGGGGGGGTGCTTGTATTACAGTGCCTTCTCGACAGACTCATTCACTACTGAAATAAAGAGCTGCTCATCTACGATGGGGGGTTAGTAAAGTTTTTTTGGGGGGCAGAAGAAACTTGTTCCTACAAGGCAAGGCACCACTATGGGACGTGTGTACAACTGCAATACCAATGGCGAACATTCGGCATTGACGACTGCTTGTTGTACAAAGTAGCCATAGCTTGGGACTCACTGTCTCTGTTTCAAGTATCAAAGGGGGGAAGGAGCCTGATCTCGAATGCCCCACCACAACCTCTGCTAGCAGTCTGATAAACGTATTGTTTTTTCACCTGTGCTTATACAAATTAATAAGTCAATCTCCCTTGCTTAATCTGTTTGCTATTATTTAGTCTTTTATTCTTTGTCTGTAACAGAATTAAAAGCAGTAAGCAGGCACTTTTTGTTGCTCCGTTCTGCCACCAGACAAGCAGGAGGTTTGAAACTGCTTACACCATTGGCTTCATAGTGTTCCCAAACCAACCAGTACGAGAGATCGAAAGTACACTTATCTTAGAGCTGGTTGTCATCTCCATAGATAAAAAAGTTAATGTGCAATTTTCAATAATAACGTATAAAAGTGAAATGAGCGATCGTGGTGGCGTTCGGGTCCAACAGTGGAGGCTATGCTAACAGAGTGCACAACAGACAGTGGTGATGTTTCAGGTGAACCCCTTCATCAGACCAATAGCTAATCCATTGTTCTGGCCAGTAACATATCAGATGAAATATTGTGGAAATAATATCACCGGCAAAACATTGCAGACCATAATATTGTGAGGCATAAAATAAAGCTGGATAACAATGCCGCATACAGTCCTGCTGTGCACAGCTATAGCGCTTCAGTATATGGATGCATGGGGAGAGGACTGAGCAGGAGTATCTGCTGCCAGGGACCAATACTGGGACCCCAAGCACAGGGGCACACTGTAGGTAATGCAGTGCCCACCCCCAGGCAGGCCCCACCACAAGGCAGCAGAAAGGGTGCTATGCCAGGACTCCACAGGGCAGACAACAGGAGGAACATGGCATAGTATGTCACCCTATGGAACAGAGGACACAGAACGCACAGGTTGTACTAGGCATAGGACAGCAGGCAGAGGCTATGGCTGCACCTGGAGCCCACGGGACAGGACTGAGTGGTACGGGCAAGTTGGGGGCCGAACAACAACACCACAATGGCATGGGGTCCCATGAACTGCTCCCGACTCAGGTACCCCTGTGCTGTTCTTATGCTCAGGTTCCTGCTCTGTTCTGTGTGGTGTCTCCATGTAGCAGGCTGTGTTTGCTGCCTGCATGTTCACTAGCATGCACTGTTACGTCCCTCGATGCCATGTTGTGCTGCCGACATCGTGGGTGGCGATGTCATTGCCACTTATGTTTGGCCGCAGTATTTCATCCCGCAATGTTACTGGCCAGAACCCTAATCCACATTAGCCCCAATTAAATTTAAAAAGTATGACATACGCAGAAAAAGAAAAGTGGGAGTAAGTACCAAAAGAAAGCCATTCAAATACACATGCATTTCGAACAAAGCAGAGCCCAAAATTTTGAACACTTGCCCCTGAGGCAAAAAGCAAACCACTCTATTTCTGTGCCAGCTAAAAGATTTGACATTTTCAAATGTTTGGAAATAGTTTTCGTTCATATTGCATCTTCTGACACAATTATCAAATAGTAACATAAAGACAATAGATAGGTGGGTGGGGGAGGGCCAGCGACAAACCAGCTTGGAGGGAAGTCACTACTATCAAATGATAACAGAATCAGAAACATATATGTGGAGAGCAGGATGAGAGAGGGTGATAGATAAAAGGATGCCTTCCTAAATTATTACTTTTGCTCGATCTTCACTAGGGAGGAGGAGAACAGGCCCTTGTCAGAGAGTGTCATCAATGTGGGCCAGAGATGAGGCAGTCAGTAGTTACAAACAAAAGTGTCCAGAAAGGGCTAGCTGGCCTAAAGATAGGTAAGGACCCAGGACCAGATGGGTACTCAGGGAACTAGCAGAGAAACTGGCTGAACCCCTCAGAGGGTTATTCAATCTCTGATTTCATATGTGGACAGTACTGAAGGACTAGAGGGTGGAGAACATAGTTCCTCTCCATGGGGGGACACAGAACAGGCAGGGAACTGCAGACCTGTCAGTCTTAGTCTCAGTCAAGGGAAGCTGATGGAGTCACTGGTTACAGAGGACCTCGTGGACTACCTCTCGAGCAATGGTCTGTAGGACACTAAACAGTCAGGGTTCTTGGCAGGTAGGTCTTGTCAAACTAACCTGACAGTTTTCTTTGATTCAGTGACAAGGGTATTGGACAGGGGCCATGCTGTGCATTTACTCGACTTTGCCCTCAGCAAGGCTGTTTACTCAGTGCCTCACAGCCACTTGCTGAAGAAGATGCAGGATCTACGCATGGCTAGGAACATAGTAAGATGGGTAGGTAACTGGCTAAGGGGAGGCAGCAGAGGGTTGTGGTAAATGGGTTAGTTCAATAGAGAGGGGGGTCATGAGTGGGGTGCCATAGATATCTGTCTTGGGCCTGCTTCTCTTCAATATGTACAGCAGCAACATTGGAAAGGGAATCTAGGGCAGGTTGTGGTTCTTTGAAGATGACACTAAGCTGTATGGGAGGATGTATAGCAATGAGAGAATCGGGGATATGCAGAGTGACCTGCAAAAGCTAGAAATATGGTCTAATATTTGGCAGTTGAAATTCAATACTAAAAAGTGCAAGGTTATGAACCCAGGGAACAGGAACCCCAGGAATGAGTACTGGATGGGTGGATAAAACTCAACATTACTGCTGAAGAATGGGACCTGAGAGTTGTGTATTGAGAGGAGTACTGATAGCAGAAGGAAAGAGATAACTCTACCCCTCTATAGCTATTTGGTGAGGCCTCCCCTGGAGTACTGTGCCCAGTTCTGGAGTCCTCACTTCAGCAAAGATAAGGACAGGCTGTGGATGGTACAGTGAAGTGTGACAAAGATGGTTCAGTGCCTGCAGGGCAGGTCTCACAAGGAGCACCTCAAGGCACTAAACGTGTACTCACAGGAGACCAGAAGGGAGAGGAGGGAATATGCTAGAGACCTTCAAGTTCCTGAAAGGAATATACAAGGTGGACTGCAGGAAGTTATATTGCATGATTAACAGTTCGAGGGCACAAGTGGAAATTCGACAGGAGGGAGGTGCAGGAGGGACATGAGGAAGAGTTATTTTACAGAAAGGGTGGTGGGACCATGGAACAGTTTACCAGCTGAGATGATTGGTGCTGAAACCTTTAGTGGTTTCAAGCATGGCTGGGCCAGAGTGGAGGGTATAGTGGTTGTTCGAGAAAACAGAAACTAGGAGGGGAATGGGGTGGTGGATGTGGATGTGGGAGGCTGGGACTCTGGATGGACAGCTGGTCCCAGGGTTAGATAGGGTACTATGGGTAGACTGGATGTACTATTGTTTTCTTGTTTTTTTTTTGCCATCATTGTCTATGTTTCTATAACACATATAAAAATCAGATTGAGTTTTACATCGAATTGCAGCAGTGTGAACATGTTGCAGAACATGGGCACATGCTGTATATGTCCTGAGACAACATAGGGCTGCACTGTTTTTGCACACCTCCAGCTTAAAACAAGCTGTGAAATCATGCAATGATTAAAATGACATCAAACAACACTAGGGTTCCATGGCCAGCTAAAGCTAAGTCCTTCAAAAGTAAGCAGCAAATCATGTTTCGCTTCCTGGACTGAGACACTTTTCTGGTCTCATTATCGTTGTGAGTGAAAAGTGGTGACACTCTTTAGATGCTGATCAAACAGAACAAAATGTGAAATGCATGACCGTACAAAAAAACAGAAACTTTAGAATTTGAATTGTTTCTTTAAACACACATACAATCTATAGACTCAATCCAGAACAAAGTATCAAAAGTATGCGTGCGTGCGTGTGTATGGGTTGGAGACATACTGATTAAGAATGTTTCAAGAGGTGCTACATTCTGTTTGACAAGTGACTACTTAAACCTGACAGTACTGATGCAGAAATAGGACCCCAGTGTGCAAAAGAGATATGGAGGGATTAACCCATGACAGGGTATGAGTTTACTAAGCATTAATCCATGCCTGGAGGGGGTTGGAGTCATGAGGCAAAGCCACCCAGGCATGGATTAGTGCTCAGTAAACCCATACCCTGGAGTGGGTTAATCCTCTTATAACATGGGCAATATTTTGTTAGAGGTTTATCTAAAGAAAAAGTAAAATAAAGCCCTGTGAGCATGCAACTGTGGGTATATCTAGGATTGATCAATGGTCAGGTGACCTGTTTGGATGAATCAGAAGACAGTATTTTTGGGGCACTGCTGAGCACCCAACATGGCAGCAGCTAGATTTTAGACTCCTGAAGAGATCTAGTATTAATCTTATTTTTTCACTAATAAATCAGACTGGAGAGAAATTTTAAATGCAGTGGTGTTGATCGGAGCAACTGGAGACTGTAATATAAGCCCTAAATGTGATAATAAACAAGCGACGCACAAGTTGGATGCCTACCTTTCCTCACCGAAGGGCCTGTGAGAAGCCAGAGCCTCCTCATCCAGTTCAGATACGGTGAACAAGGCCCCGAATCCCCAGATAATGGCTATCCTTCTGAAAATTCAAGCAATTGGGGAAGAGACAAACTGCCGTATGGCAGCAGTTGAAGCCCAGTTTGGGGGGGCGCTCTGGAGCACCCAGCATGACGGCAGCTCATTTTTATGGCTCCTCAACTGGCTCTCCTTGAATCTTAACTTGCAATGATTTTGGCACACTCTGAAGACTTCTGAACTTTTCGAGTTGTGTGGGAACTGCTGGAGATGGAGATATGAGCCCTAAGAAAGATAACAGACAGGCAATGCCAAAACTCGACCCGGTTCTCTCCTTACCGAAGGGCCTAAAAGAAATTGGGAATGGAGTACCCACCGCATCAGCAAGTGAAGCCCTGAACCCCCAGCTGATGGTGATGCTACAGAAAATACAAGCGACAGGGGAAGAGACGAACCACCACATGGCAGCAGTGGAAGCCCATTTTACTGAACTAAACACGGAGGTGCAGACAAATGCCGCTAACATCAGTAAACTTCAGGCAGAAGGCGAGTGGCAACGGGAAAGAAATGCCATGTTCGAAAAAGACCTTACATTTCTCAGGGACAAAGTTGAGGCCTTAGAGAATTTGCAACGACAGCCTAATGTGCTTATTGTGGGCTTTCCTCCCAGATATGCCAGTGCTACTGAAATTCTTGCAGCAGTCTCTAGAATGATTTTCATCGATCTGGCTTTGTTACCTGAGGGTTCCGGGGTCACAGTAATCAAAGCGTTTGCAATTCCTATGCGCATAAGAATGAAAGACCCAGGAAAAGCTCGACCGTTAACTGCTATAGTCACACTCTCGAACCCGGAGGCAAGGATCCCTCTATTCAGAAATGCCAGGCAGAGAGGTCATATAATATGGGAGGCCAGTAAAACTGCATTCTTCCTGGATATTTCTTCCCAGTCACAGAATCGGAAGAAGGCTCTTCAGCTTACGAAAAAACATCTCCTTGAGAATGGGTTTGCAGCTCAGTTGGTGTTTCCTGCAAGACTCCAGGTTCGTCATGCTGGTAAGACTCATATCCTAGCCGACCCAGACACTGCAGCGGCCTTTGCTTCTAAGCTTATTGCAGCCCAGATGGCTCCAGCTGAAAAAGAGGGAGACTCTGACCAGGAAAGCAACACTAATGACTGATTCTAATGAGACTTTCTAATAGACTCAGTTTTATACCCCAGAGATGGGATTGAGGTGGGATCTCAGACTACTTGGGGTTGAGATGTAGAGGGGGCCACAATGTTATTATTCTTTTACTTCCTTTATTGCCTGTTTTCACTTATTTAGGACCATTGTTTTAATGCCAGCCATGTTGGTTGTTAAATTATCATAATCAGAGTTATAAACTCCTGCTTATAAGGGGATCTGTTATACTTTGGGGGAAACGCCCCACTCAATTTGTGAACTGTAAACTATAGTCCTAAGTTGTTTTATGTCTCCCTATCAGTCAACAGTGTGACCTTAATGGTAGGGGTGCGAAACAACTTAATTGAGTCAAGGCAATCTGGTGTAATTTAACACTACTGCAATATCCCTTATTAAGATGTTCTGCCCTCCATCTATATATTTTGGTATCCTGCTAGGAGCGGAAACTTTGGTGAAGACCCTGCATGACACAGATTAAGTGAGAGTGTTCATTTCTACAATATTATCCAGCTATAATATCAGAATTCTTTGACTAAATGGTTGTTCAGATTCAACTAAAGGAATATATTAAACATTTAAAGGGCACGTGGGAACATTTGTCCTGTATTTTGAAGTGATGTACAACTAAAATCTGATGCTGTATTATTTTATGTACTATGGTAATTATTTGTATGAAAACCAATAAATATAAAGTATAAAAAAAAAAGAAGCCCAGTTTGTCGAGCTCAGTCAGAAGGTGGAGGCTAATGCAACTAGCATCAATGAGATTCAAGCAGAAGGCGAGCAGCAACAGGGGCAGAATGTGGCATTTGTGAAGGACCTTAATTTTCTCAGGGCAAAAGTAGAGGCCCTAGAGAATGCTCAGAGACAACCCAATGTTCAAATAGTCGGCTTCCCTCCTAGATTTGCCAGTAATGCCAAAATCCTTGCAGCAGTCTCTAAAATGATTTTTTTTGGATCTAGCTTTATTACTCAAAGACTCTGGAGTTACAGTGATCAAGGCCTTCACAATTCCTATGCGCTCCAGATTAAGAGACTCTGGTAACTCTCGACCGTTGACAGCCATTGTTACCCTTTCGAGCCCTGAAGCACAAATTCCCTTACTCTGGACAGCAAGGCAATGAGGAGATATAGTGTGGGAGGGCAGTAAAGTTGCTTTCTTTCTGACATTTCGTCCTAATCCCAGAACAGGAAAAAGGCACTCCAACTAATTAAGAAAAACCTGCTAGAACATGGAATTGCTGCTCAGTTTCTGTTTCCAGCCAGGTTCCAGGTTCATCACGCTGGTAAGACCCACATTTTGTCCGACCCTGATGTAGCAGCTGCCTTTGCATCGAAGCTTGTTGAGGCTCAGACAGCACCGGCAGCACAAGAAGGAAAGCCTGAGTCAGACTCGGACACAAATGACCGAGCCTATTGTAACTTTCTAGAGGCTTTTTGCTCTTTAGTCCAGCTGAGTTATCTGGTGGGGACTTCTGAACCTTTCATAGCTGAACTTATTGCGTGACTTTAACCTTGCTCAGTCTGGTCCTTCTCCTTTATATATATCTAGAGTTCTTTTTGTTTTATCCTGTTATAGCCATGTTGGTTACAATGCATATACTGGTGGTTAATTTCCTGCTTATAAGGGGGTTTGCTATAGTTAGGGGATTATACCCTACTCAATTTGTGAACTATCATGTACTCTAAGATTGTCCCTGTATTCCTACCTGTCAGCAGGTCTGACTACTGCGGTGGGGGTGCAATGCAACTTAATTGAGCCAAGGCTGTCTGGTGTAATTTACGCAAATACACTAACCCCCTTTTTAGGGTTTTTTCAGCCCTCCATATATACATTAGTTTCCTGCAGGGGGCCGACATATTGGTACAGGACCTGCAGGGTGTAGAATAAGTGAGAGTGTTCGCTTCTACAATATTATCCAGCTTTAATATAGCTGTCCTTTAACTTTACAGTTGTCCAGTCTTAGCCAGGGGATTGTTGTTATTATTACTCTGTATATCTCACTTATTAATGGACGCATACCTGGTAGAGCTGTGTAGCGAATACCTACTGCTGTATTATTGAATGTAATATGGTGGATATTCTGTTGTATCTGTAAAACCAATAAATATACATTAATAAAAAGACAATATTTTCAGAACCCATGTTATAAACACTAGCATCACACCAAGCTAAGCTTGTGTTAATGAATCACTTGTGGGTTGCGAGCAGATATCTTGGAAGTCAATGGTTCTAAACCTACTGCAGATGTGTGACCCAGGCAATGAGGAAAGTGCTATATATTACATGAGACAACACATGACTGCTCCACTTTTTGCCTGCTTTCAGCTTAAGGAAAGAGTTAAAATCTGGCAATAGTAAAAGAACCCACTGACACCTTGAAATCTTTTCCTGTTAAACATCACATTGCAGAGAGCGGGGAAGAGTTGTAGCATTCTGGACCTGCTGCAGACATCTGATTTGGGCAAATGCTGTAAATTTCTTAAGGCAACAAAGGACTGCCCTCTTTCATCTTAACATGAGAGGTGAACATTGCCAATGGTAAATCTAACACAAGCAAACACTTAGGATTCCATGGAAAGCCAAAGCTGAATCCTGTAAGAATGTATGGGATACCACTAGGGACAGAATTCAGAATTTCTGGTTATATACTCCAAACAGTAAAAAAAGCACACTATACAGTAAGATGTACAGGTATACATTTTACATTGAAATATATGCATCATATAGTGAAACTATATGCTATACAGTGAACCACACACACTATATAGTGAAATACATATATCATACACTGTAATGAAATGCATACACTATATATATAAATGCATATGGCATGCAATGAAACACACATTATATTCTGAAATGCATTCATTATATTGTGAAATACATACACTATCTACTGAACTATGCATAAAGAACACTGAAAAGCCACATTTATTTCTTTGTTTATTTATTGCTTTGGTAAGCGCACTGATCTGAGGGACCATTTTTAGGCACGACCTGGGCCATAGGGATGGAACACCAAGCACACAATACAATCAAGATAAACAACAGCACAGTATAAATACACACAAAATCAGACACAGCTACAAAACAGAAGTGCAGGCAGGCAATAGTACAATTATATCCAAATATAACAACTCTGGTATTGTAAGTCCCTCCCCCACCTACCCACCCAAGCATCTCAGCAGGATTACAAGCATCATTGCAGAGATAAGAGTGGGAGGTGAGAGGTGACGGACGTATTCCCAGATGAAGTGCTGGAATTTAGGGGGGAGAAAGGACAGGGGACAGGGAGGTGATTACCCAGGTGAGCAGTAGCATCTAGCTTCTGCCATAAGCCAGGCTTTGTAGTGGGATTTGAAAGTGAGATGCATGTTGGGCGAACGGAAAAGCACAGGAATGCTATTCCACAGAGAGGGGGCCGCAACAGTTTATTTTTATTTTCATTTATTTCGTTTTTGTTGACCGGGTAAATGCACTAGACAAATTCTGCCTATTTTCAGGCACGACCTGGGAGAGGGGGATAAGTTAGGACTTTCTCACCCATATTGGTAGAGAATCTAGAAACCTCAAGAGGAGGGACAGAGGAAGAACAAAGGCTCCTGGATGCAGTTCTGACTTTGAGGAGGGAAGAGAAAGGGGGCACATTCCCACCCCTGAGGGTGTTGTCCACAAATCAACTGAGGGCTAGGTCAAAGCGACTTTGGAGAGGAAGCCAACTGAGCGACCGATAGAGGTCACAGTGATGGGTAGAGTACAGGGCCATGACAGCAAAGCAGCAAGCACTGTTGTAGGCTGCTGTAAGCCTAGCAGGAAGGGCAGAGAACACACTTGAGTTGATGGGGGAGCAATAATTAAAGATAGGGAGCAGATTCCCTTAGACAATGGCCAGATGAGCCTCTGGAGGTAGGTAGTGTATTAGACAGTAGGTGGCCCCTAAATTTTGATTAACCCTGCACACTATGAGGTTGATGTGTTCGGTGAGGGAGAAGGAGGGGTCAAGCGTTACTCCCAGATATTTATTTTTTTGAACCTCATCTTTATTGTTCAACAAGAGAAAAAAGTCACCTTACAGGGAAAAAAGGAGCAATAGACATACAGGGAACTTTAGAGGCAGGTAAGCAAGTAGGCAATAAAATTGTCAAGCAGGTGTTGTTCTTATATAGCCCTGGGTATTGTGATAATGTTCCAGTACTAGATCCCTCTCATTGGAGAGTTCACTCCTCACCCTGTGTGGAGACTAAACTTACTGTCTTCCCATACGCCTAGGTATTTAAAGGAGGAGACGTTCTCGAAGGTAAGGCCTTCTGGGGAGTGTACTGAGAGAGAGGAGGTGGATTTCTGAGTTTTGGCAAGGAAAGGTGTGAACCCAAACAGCATGACCTTGGTTTTCTTTTCGTTAACCAAAAGCAAGTTAGAAGTGAACCAGCTGTATGCAGCGGCATAGTTCTGGGCAAGGACCGAGGATAAATGAGATAGGGACTTGTCACTGTGAAAGAGGACAAGATCATCGGCATATAGGAGAGCACTACAGTTGAAGCTATCCACGTGGAGGGAGTTGAAAAAGTAGGGGGCCCAGAATGGTGCTTGGGGAATGCCAGTGGAGACAGGCCAGGCAGGGTAGGTGGCCAACTCAATGCACACTGATTGGGAGTGTCCCGAGAGGTAGCTTCAAAACTAGTTAGAGGTCTTAGGACAGCAACCGAGCAGATGTAACTTGGAGTCTAGGAGGTTGTGGTTGACCATGTCAAAGGCCTTGGTTAGGTCCACAAAGACTGTGCCTGTGGTGTTTCCACTATCCATATTTAAGAGGACATGGTCAGTAAAGTGTACCAGGGTCATAGTGGTACTATGGTTTTTGTGAAAACCATGTTGCTGACTGCACATTAGATTATGCTTCTCGATGTATTCGGACAGTTGGCTGTGGACAATTTTCTCAAGGAGCTTGCTTAGGTGGGGAAGGATAGAGATTGGTCTATAGTTGTCAGAGGAATGGGGGTTCCCAGCTTTGAAGATGGGGACAACCTTAGCAGTTTTCCAGGTGTCTGACATGGTGGAGGTGGACAGGGCAAGATTAAAAATAAATGTGAGGGGTTTGGAGATAGCAGAGGAGATGAGCTTGAGTAGGATGGGGAGAGGCCATCAGACCCAGGTCTGCCCCTCTTTAGGAGTTTGATGGTCTTCTTAAGGGAGATTGCCCTGAAATAGAAAGGGGGGTGGGGGTGACAGCGTGAGGGGAGGAAGAGGCAGACCACACTGGCTGGGTCCTGGGCTTAGTGGTTGACTGATGGGTAGTTTGTTGAGGTGAGCTGTGAGATCAGTGAATTTGAGGCTGAACGCATAGGCAACCTCAGCCAGCTCAGTCAGAGGGCCTGTAGGGGAGCTCAGGTGCACAACAGGGCTGCTAGTGTGGTTAGTGAGTCAGGAGCTAATGGAGCTCTAGAATTTCTTGGGATTTCCAAGGCTTTCCCTCTGGAGAGTGTGAAAGAAGTTACGTTTCACGTACTTGGCCATTTGCTTAACCTGATTTCACAGGTGCCTGTACTCATTCCATAGGGCTGGGGAAGGGGACGATTTATAGGTAGCCCACTTTCTGTCCCAAACTTTCATATTGGGCAAGGAGTTCTTTGGTAATCCAGAGGGTGCACCCACCTCTCACTTCCCTAGTGGTGAGTGGGAAGTGACAGTCCTGGACCAGCAGGCATTAGGGCATTAGTGAAAAAAGTCACGGGCGAAGTTACATCAGTTGCAGTGTAGAGTCCCATCCAGTTCATGGACCTAACATCTTCCAGGAGGAGAGAGGCATCATGTCAGCTGAAGTTACAAAAAGATAGATACTTGGGGGGGGGGCCTGTTTTTAGACATCCAGATGATGTATGTGGGAGAGTGGTCGCTGATTGAGTCAGCCAGGATTCTGGCTTGAGGTACCCTGTGTTCTCTGCTGGTGAGCACCCAATCCAATAGGGTTTGGGTTGAGGTATGTGGGTTGTATCTGGTAGGGATAGTAATAGTCTGCACCAAATTGTATTGCTTTAGTAGGTTAGCATAATCGGGTTCCAGGGCACTTTGCCAATTGAGGTTATAGTCACCGAGAAGAATGGTATCCCTGGGCAGGGAGAATGCACCGATCCTGGATAGGAGGTTCAGTGGGCCTTCTGCGCCCCCGGCTGGGGGGGTTGTAGCAGCACCCAAGGAAGAGTTTCTTAGTGGATCCCAGGGTCACCTCAGAGATGAGTCATTCACTTGGGGAAGCTGTGTCTGACCAGAGGGAGATAGAGGTGGAGCGGGTTTCTCTGAGGTATAAGGCAACTCCTTCACCCCTTTTTTTCCCCTGGGCCTATCATGGTGTAGCATGGAGTAGCTAGCCATATGCCATATGCTGTATACTGAAACAAATACACTATGTACTGAAGCATACACTACTGACATACGTGCACTAAAGATTGGAAAATCCACATACACTACATACTGAAACAAATACATTATATAACACATATTGAAACAAATCCACATGCTGTACACTATATACTAAAACAAATATACTACATATTGAAACATTCTATATACACTTTCACTGAAACAAATAAACTATACAGTGAAACAAATATAGTATATACTGAAATTATTACTGCCCCTGGAATGACCTCCCCTGCACTCGTTGAAGAGCAGAAAGTAAACAAAACAGGGCTTGCTCAGATTAAGCCACTTCCCACTCCCAACCAAGTCACCATACCATGGGAAAAGGCTAATGTTTTCTCAACAACTTAAAGCAGCAGTACTACATAAAAAAAAAAAAAAACTGGATCTTTTGCAACTGTTTGTTTCCAGTGCTCTGTTGAGCATTTAGCTGATAATAGAAACACAAAAACATAGAACTTGACATCAGATAAGGCCCACCTGGCCCACCTAGTGTACCCATTTTCCTACCTACTGTATAAGCTCCAGATCCTGTTTGATCTGTGGATTACCTCTTCCTTCCTACCACTAGTTTTGCCTTCTGCCTGTCCTATACATTCTTGAACTCGACAACTGTTTTTGTCCCCACAACCTCCTCTGGGAGGATGTTCCATGCATCTACCACCCTTTCTGTAAAAAAAATACTTCTTCACGTTGCCCTGGAGTCTCCCCCCAGCATCATATTTTGACCCCTTATTCTTGCACATCTCCTCTTCTGAAAGATACTGCCCTCTTGAACTCTGTTGATTCCATTGAGGTACTTGAATGTCTCTATCATAGCCCTCCTCTCCCTCCTGTCCTCCAGAGTATGCATGTTGAGTTCTCTCAATCTCTCCTTGCATGGTTTCTGGTACACCTTGCACCATTTTCACTGCCCTTCTCTGGACTGCCTTCACCCTGTCGATCTCCTTTCAGAGGTGAGTTCTCCAGAATCTTTCTTGTTTTCGTTGTACTATCACCCCATAATTTGCTCCATTTTTCTTTGTTTTTGTTTACATTTCTCCCACCCGCCATGTTGAATTGGAACCCTTTGCTGCCAACTGCACATGCACATGACTTGCAGTACTACATAGGGACACAGGAAACAGAGCACAGGGTCCCATAGAAGTAAACAAAAATGTGATGTGACGTGAGGGGGGAGTTTGACTGCAAATCAGGCAGCAACCATATTTACTGTGGTTCTACAACAATGGAAATAAATTTTAAATATCTAAAAAACTAAAGGTAGCTAGAAAAAAATACTACAGATATAGAAATCCAAACTATGGCTGCATGCTTCTAGCCAAAAAACTGAATTTTGATAATCACTTCCTGATTATCTAGTAATGCTGCTTTAAGTACTCATACATAGACATTATATTGCTTTTACAATGTTTCTATACAAATATCACATTTATCAGACACAGTTACAAAAATGTATAGACATATTTGATATTTGCCCTGGGGCTGCTGATGAATGCAGGCCTCAATCAGTCCATCCAGTATATTAACACCTTCCCACTGCCGCTTCATGGCCAAAAGCAACAAGCAAACCCCCACTGGGCCAGCCTGCTCACTGACTCGCCCCACTCATGTAATTATTCTGGAATCACTAGGCCAAAGCAGAGCAGGGCTGCCCCCATAGGGCCTCATCTGCCATGTCCATCACCCCCCCAATCCACCTTTCTCCCCCCCCCCATTGCCATTGCAATAGTCACCTGTTTCTGGGTGCATCCTAACAAGGCCACCCCTTTCATCACTTTCCACCTTCGTTTTTTCTTTACCAGCCTGGATCGTCCACCACAAGATGCCTAACTCATTTATGCATCTCCTAAACAATACCCCAGAGTGAATACCCTATATCCAACATTCCACTACCTCCCAAATGCTGTTATTAAACAAATCATGGCCCACATCAGACAAATGATCCCCATCCCTATCATACAATTCCCCCACACTCTGATGTAATGTGCTGGTGATGTATAGTGTGGATCCCTTCAGAAACACAACATTAAGACAGCTCTCTATTCGCCTCCTTGTAGGCCATGTGTAATGGCCTTGCAACCTTGACTGTCCTCCCTGTCCACCAGGGTACTATTTTGGATAAAGCCAGAAATGTATTAGACATCTCCAGCCTATGCCACCCCAAGTCCCACCAGGGGAGAGTTGAGCAAACCCAGCTTCTTCACCAGGGATAAGTTCCTGCCACTGCATGCCCCCTTTACTGCACCAGTACACCACAGCCTTAGAAACATAGAAACATAGACTTTGACGGCAGATAAGGACCGCTAGGCCCATCTAGTTTGCCCATTTCCCTACCTACAGGATAGGCCGCAGATCCTAGTTAACCAACAGCCTATATCTTCCTGCCCCCCACAAGAATTGCCTTATGTCTGTCCCATGCATTCTTGAATTCTCCCACAGTTTTAGACCCCACAACTTCCTCAGGAAGGCTGTTCCATGCATCCACTACCCTCTCTGTGAAATAATACTTCCTCACATTGCCCTGAACCGCCCTCCTTCTATCTTTAAATTGTGTCCTCTTGTTCTTGCAAGTCTCTTTTTCTGAAAGATGCTACCCTCTTGGACTTTGTTGATTCCCTTGAGGTACTTGAAAGTTTCTATCATGTCCCCCCTCTCCCTTCTTTCCTCGAGGGTATACATATTAAGCTCCTTTAGTCTCTCCTCATACGGCTTCTCTTGTAGACCCTGCACCATTTTAGTTGCCCTCCTCTGGACTGCCTCTATCCTGTCTATGTCCTTGAGGAGATGGGGTCTCAGAACTGGACACAGTATTCCAGATGGGGTCTCACCAACTGTCTGTACAGAGGATAACAACTTCCTGTTTTCTGCTGCTGATGCCTCTCCTATACATCCCAGTATACCCCGGCCCTCCCTACTGCCTTCTCACATTGCTTGCTAACCTTAAGGTCATCTGATATGATTACCCCCAGGTCCCTTTCCTGTTTTGTTGTTGTTACTACCTCCCCACCATTGTGTATTCTTCCCTGGGTTCTTGTTTCCCAGGTTCATTATTTACCTTTTTGCATTGAATCCTAGCTGCCATACGTCTGACCATTCCTCCAACCTTGCCAAGTCCCTTTCATCCTTTCCACGCCTTTGTATCAACCCTGTTGCAGATCTTTGTGTCATCTGCAAAAGGCATACTTTTCCTTCCAGTCCCTCTGCAATGTCACTGATGAAGACATTAAAAGGACTGGACCCAATACTGAACCCTGCAGTACCCACTAGTAACCGCCCCTTCATCAAGTGGACTCCATTTACAATTACCTTCTGTGTCCTGTTGTCCAGCCAATGTTTTACCTAGGCTACCACCCTGGGACCCACTCCCAGGCTGGTTAATTTGACTATCAATCTTTTGTGTGAGACTGTGTCAAATGCCTTGCTAAAGTCTAGGTAGGCCATGTCACAGCCCCCCTGGTCTACTACTTTGGTCACCCAGTCAAAGAAATCTATTAGATTAGGTCTGACATGATCTCCCGCTGTGAACCCATGCTGCCTTGGATCCTGTGCTCCACTGACCTCTAGGTACTCAACTATTCTTTCCTTCAGAAGTGACTCCATCACTTTCCCTACCACAGAGGTCAGACTGACAGGTCTGTAGTTTCCTGCCTCTGTCTTGGTCCCACTTTTGTGAAAGGGAATCACATCCGCCTTCCTCCAGTCCTCGGGTACCACACCATCCTCCCATGATTTATTAAAAAGAGTAGCCCGTGGTTTCACTAGTTCCTCCCTTAATTCTTTTAGAATTCTGGGGTGAATTCCATCAGGACCCATTGCTTTGTCCACCTTCAGTTTTAGGAGTTCTTGCAGAACCTTTCTTCTGTGAAAGGACTGGGATCGACCCCTATCAAAGTGCTTCTGTTAATTGGATTAGGCACTTCCCCTCCTCTTTTGTGAATACTGAGCAGAAATATTTGTTCAGTATTCCTGCTTTTCACTGTTCCCTCTGCCCACCCAGGTTCATTCTATTCAGCCTCACTATCTCCACTCCTTTGTCTTTCTAAGCTCACGTGATGTACCTATAAAGGTTTTATCCCCCTTCTTAACTGAGTTGGCTATCTGTTCCTCAGTTTGGGCCTTTGCTATTCTGACTTCCCTCCCTGCTTATTTCTGCCTTAACTGGTACAGCTCTCTGTCCTGCTCCTTCTGTGTTTCCTTACACTTCTGGAATGCTATCTTTTTCTTCCTGACTTTCACAGCCACCTCTCTTGAGAACCATAGTGGCTTTTTCTTTCATTTTGATTTGTTTATTTGCTTCACACAAGGCTTGTTGCCTCTGTGATGGCAGTTTTGATAATTCCCATTGTTGCTCCACACCTCCTTCTAGCCTGTTTGCTAGTGCTTTCTGAGGCACTCTCCATCTTGCCAAAGTCAGCCCTCCTAAAGTCCAGTACCCTCACTTTTGTATGGCTTGACTCTGTAGCTGAGTTTAACGTGAACCACACTGTTTGATGGTCACTTGTCCCCAGATGGCAACCTACTTCTAGATCTGAGATCCTCTCACTGCCCCCGTTTGAGAGTACGAGGTCTAAGATTGCTCCCTCACGAGTGGGTTCTGAAACTAGCTGTCTAATGCCTGCCACCTGTAGGGCATCAAGAATGGCCCTGCTCTGATGTGGCTGCAGCAAATGTGCTCCAGTTAACATCTGGCATATTCAGGTCTCCCATCAACACTTCTCAGAAGGTATCCCGAGTTGTGTTCTGTGTGCCCGAAATGCCACCCTTTTGAGTGTTCTTCTGACATATGAATGTCCCAGTACCCATATCACTTTGCCTGCAGAAACCAGACGTGTAACAGCAATCAGAAATAGTTAGTATCCCTCACTGATTGATCCCTGGGCCCAAAGTTTCTTCCAGCATGAAAAGGCCTGAGGTAACTGTAGTTATGTAAATGGCTGCACTCACCCTCCACAAAAGAGACTTCGGAGTTGATTTTTTAAGGAAGTTCCCTTTTTATTTTGAGCTTAACCACCACAATGTTATGAGTTCATGCAAGCAGTAGCATGGTGGTGGCATACCACCACCTCCTTGCATTTCGCCTCTGCCAATAGGGGGCTTCATCAGAGGATACGTGACTGTATCTAAGGTTAAGTATTTAAACTACTTTTAACCAATGACGTGCTCACAACCTTTGCACGTCATAAATGAACCATAATTAACTTAAAGTATCACCCAGCAGTGTATCACCATTTAAAGTCCCAGTGCAACAGTTTCCTTTATAATTCTTTTGGAAACACTTCTAAAATGGTTTCCAAATCATCCAGCATTTCTCAGACATGGAACCTAGGAGAGAACACACAAACAGACATCAAAAGGAATGCAACTACATATTATATGTGTTCTAAACTGCTTTTTGTAAAGATTTACTCAGCAGTAGCCCCCAAATCGGGGGGGGGAGCTGTGGAATGGAGAAGAAATATGTGACATAATCCCCTAATTTACAATATTATCACATTATCTTACTTCTCTTTAACTTTTAATTAAAAGTTTCCACACCTTACTTTCTACCCAAGAAGGGTTTCATTTCAAATCTGCCACTGAGTCCTGGTTTTCTCAGGGCTCCTAGACAGATGACACACTCCTGCTCCTTCCTATTAAGTAGGTTCTCTAGGTCTCCCCCCTCTAATGTTTCTGGGGATAACTTCAATCTCTAATGCTTGTACCTTATGCACAAAGTTCATGGGATATCTATTTATGTGGCCCACAAACAAGACAAAGAAAAAGAGTGTGTTTGAGCTGGGTGAAGGAATTGTTATCTGTGCAGTTAGCTAGGTGAAAAAGAAGCTGTGAATTGGGGGAGTGGCTTAGAGAGAAGGAAGTCAGGTGTTTGCATTTAAAAACTGACCTAGGTAGTTTGTGGCAGAGAACAGCAAGAGGAAGGAGCTGCTGTTAGACCTTTACTGGGACCATATTGCCCTCCATCCCTCCCCTCCACCCCCCACAACCTTAGTCGGTTCTACTTTTATAGGCACAGGATTTGACTGACAACAGGAACTTCCTTTTTGGGAGCAGGAAGGGAATGATCACAGGGGCACAAAAGACTCACCATCCTAGAAGGAAAAGTGTAGCTCTCCATCCCCCCAGCTGCTGGAGGTCTCACTCTGAGCAAGAAAGAAGGAAACTAATGAGGAATATAGGAACTTCTTTTCCCAGAACAGGAAGATTAGGAGCTTTAAGGACATGGAGGCAGTAGGAAAATAGGGAGAAAGAAAATTATATAAAATAAATAAATAAATGAAACAAAGAGTGAGAGAGAGGAAAGAGTAAGTATACAAAATAACAGTTAAGGGGTCACAACTAAGACATGATGGGAGTAGAGCAGTGGCTGTAGAGGAGCAGAGTTCCGGGAGACATTCTGAAGGATGCAGCGTTGTCCCATCTGCAGGCACCTGTCTGGGCTGAGGGAGGAGGTTGCTCATCTCCAGGCTGAGTTGGCCAAGATTCAGGGACCTCCTTTCCAACCCAGGGACCACCAGGGCCACCGCCGCTGCCTCAGAAGTCACCAAGAAAGAGGAGTGGTTGGACCACAGTGGGCTTAGGGAGGGTGAGGGTGGTGGAACAGAGGCACATCACTCCAGTTGTACCTCTCCACAATTCATATGTCATTCTGGCACAGTGTGGTTCCTCTATGGAGGCACCCAAAGTGGAGACCAAGGAGGATGCTGGGAACCTCCAGAAAGGAGACCCACAGGAGGGTGGCATGGGACCCCACATGGGAAGGAAACAACTCATGGTGGGGGACTCCATTATTAGGAAGGTAGAACTGGGGGTAGGGAGGGGAGAGGGAGGTAAGATGCCTGCCTGGTGCCATGGCTTGGAGGGACAGGGAGTGAATCCTCAGGATCACGGGAGCAGCTGCACAGAGGAAGGAGCTGGATGTCATTGTCCACCTAGGAACAAATGACCTGGCTGGAAAAGGGATCAGAGCACTGCAGGAGTGAGTTTGTGGAGTTGGGGAGGGGCCTTAGACAAGTAGCATGCATGGTAACCTTCTCAGAGGTACTGCCTGTCCATGGTATGGATGAGGCTAGGGTGCTCTGCACCATGGGATTCGATCAGTGGTTGAAAAACTGGTGCAGAGCTCAGGATTTTGGCTTCACAGGGGACTGGGGGTCCACCTGGAGGGATGCAGGTCTATACTGGCGCAATGATCTGCATCTGTCCAGGAGGGGAACCAGGATCCTAGGTGATAGGTTTAAATGCTTCATTTGCAAGCATTTAAACTAGCCAAGGTGGAAGACACAACAAAGGAGAAGGGAAATCCTAGCCCCTCCACAGAAAAAGTCAGGGTAGTTTGTGAGGTAAGCACCAAGATAGAGAAGTTAATAGAGAGAGAAGGGCAGGGGTAAATGAAGAAAAAGACAAAGTCAGTAAGGACAAGGATGGGGCAAAAAAGGGTAAGGTCATCAAAAAATGGAGGGTAATGAGTACCATGCTCATAGTCTGGGTAACAAGCTCCCTGAACTGGTGGCCTTGATGGAAGAGGGATGCCTGGATATCATGGCAGTCACAGAAACATGGTCACAGAGAGCCATGACTGGGATGCCAACATACCAGAGTACACAGTGTACAGGAAGGACAGGAAGGGTAGAAGAGGAGGAGGATTAGCTCTCTATGTAAGGGAAGGGATCAAAGCAATGGAACTAAAGGGTAAACAGGGAGGATAGGAGGCACTGTGGGTCACCGTGGAGACTGGAAATGGCACCACAATCCACACAGGGGTTGTATACAGATCCCAATCTTAGAGGGAGGAAATGGACTAGCAAATGGTAGAAGGCATCCTTAGGATGGCAGAGAAAGGGGAGATATTGCTGATCAGGGACCTGAATATGCCAGATGTTAACTGGAGCACCTTTGCTGCAGCCACATCCAAGAGCAGGGCCATTCTCAATGCCCTACAGGGAGCATGTCTCAGACACCTAGTGTTGAAACCCACTCAGGAGGGAGCAATCTTAAACCTGGTACTCTCAAATGGGGAAGGAGAGAGGATCTCAGATCTAGAAGTGGGTAGCCATTTGGAAACAAGTGACCACCAAACAGTGTGGTTCCCGATAAACTCAGCTGTAGAGTCAAGACATACAAAAGTGAAGGCACTGGACTTCAGGAGGGCTGATTTTGTCAACATGGCAGAGTGCCTTAGAAAAGCACTAGCAAACAGGCAAGAAGGAGGGGTAGAGCAACAATGGGGAAACATCCAAACTGCATCACAGAGGCAACAAGCCTTTATGTGAAGCAAATAAAGAAATCAAAATGAAAGAAAAAAAACACTATGGTTCTCAAAAGAGGTGGTGGGAAAAGTTAGGGAGAAAAAGATACCATTCAGGAAGTATAAGGAAACACAGAAGGAGCAGGACAGAGAACTGTACAAATTAAAGTAGAAGGAAGTGGGGAAGGCAGTCAGAATATCAAAGGCCCAAACCGAGGAAAAGATAGCCAACTCAGTTAAGAAGGGGGATAAAACCTTTTATAGGTACATTAGGGAGCAAAGAAAGACAAAGGGAGGGATACTGAGGCTGAATAAAAAGGAGGGTGGGTAGGCAGAAAGGGACAGTGAAAAAGCAGGGATACTGAATGAATACTTCTGCTCAGTATTCACAAAGGAAAAGGAGAGGGGTACCTAATCCAGTCAATAGAAGCACTCTGGATAGGGGGGTCAATATCAGTCTTTTCACAGAAGAAGGGGTTCTGAAAGAACTCCTAAAAGTGAAGGTGGACAAAGCAATGGGGCTTGACGGGATTCACCCCAGAATTCTAAAAGAACTAAGGGGAGAACTAGTAACACCATCGACTACCCTTTTTAACAAATCATGGGAGGATGGTGTGGTACCTGAGGACTGGAGGAGGGCAGATGTGATTCCCCTTCACAAAAGTGGAAACAAGACAGAGGCAATAAACTACAGACCTGTCAGTTTGACCTCAGTGGTAGGAAAAATGATGGAATCACTTCTGAAAGAAAGAATTGTTGAATACTGAGAGGCTAGAGGGGCACAGGACCCAAGGCAGCATGGATTCACAGTGGGGAGGTCATGTCAAATGAATCTAATTGATTTATTTGACTGGGTGACCAAAGCAGTAGACCAGGGAGAGACTGTGGATCTGGCCTACCTAGACTTTAGCAAGGCATTTGACACAGTTCCACACAAAAAATTACTAAACAAATTAGCCAGCCTGGGAGTGGGTCCCAGGGTGGTAGCCTGGGTAAAACATTGGCTGGACAACAGGACACAGAGGGTAATAGTAAACGGAGTTCACAGTAAAGTAAATTGGATTACTAGTGGGGTACCACAGGGTTCAGTACTGGATCCAGTCCTTTTTAATGTCTTTATAAGTGACATTACAGAGGGATTGGAAGGAAAAGTATGTCTCTTTGAAGACAACACAAAGATCTGCAACAGGGTTGATACACAATGTGGGGTGGAAAGGATGAGAAGGGTGTTGGCAAAGTTGGAGGAATGGTCAAATGTATGGCAGCTTAGATTCAGTGCAAAGAAGTGCAAAGTAATGCACCTGGGAAACAAAAACCCAGGGGAAGAGTACACAATGGGGGGTGAGATACTGACAACAACAAGCATTTGTCAATGCCAAATGTTGCTTGCTTGTATGTGCTGTTTAGGTATTTAGAAGTCATTGAGGCAAATATTGAAAATTTGCTAACTCACGAAAGGCAGTGATAGAAGTGCGCAACGCAGCCGTAAAAACAGAAATTTTTAGGAATTTTTCACCAAATTTTCAACATAGCCATTTTAAGACCTCATGAACAGTGTCACTGTGATTTTCTTAATGTGTCCCATACATGGATTTCGCACACCAACTGCGCCATTGTGTGCTACATGGGTGGAAACACGTTTTGGGCAAGATGTGAAAAATGACAGCTGTTCTGCTCATAAGGAGGTGTGGTAAAATGGCAATGTTGGAAATCTGGAGTGAAACTATTGACAATTCGCAAACTTACGAGCGCGCGTAAGAACTGCGCAACGCACGCTCGTAAAACAGTTATTTTTAGGAATTTTTTCACCAAATTTTCAACATAGCCATTTTAAGACCTCTACTCATGAACAGTGTTACTGTGATTTTCCTAATGTGTCCCATACATTGATTTCACACATCAATCGACTTCATTGTGCTTACATCGGCGGAAATACGCTTTTGGCAGGATGTGAAAAATGACAGCTGTACTGCTTATAAGGAGGTGGTAAAATGGCAATGTTGAAAATCTGGAGTGAAAATATTGAAAATTTAAATTTACACGCTGCAGTAGGAACTGTGCAACGCGTACTGTAAAACAGTCATTTTTAGGAATTTTTCACCAAATTTGCAACATAGGCTTTTTGAGAGCCCACCTTATGAACACTGTCAGTGTCATTTCATTAATCAGCCCCAAAAGGTGATTTCGTGCAGTGACGGCAAAATCACCCTTCGGGCCCGATTAATGCCATTACAGTGCAAGAATTCATGAGGAGGGGTCCCAAAAACCCCATGTTGAAAATTTGGGCCCAAAATTCCCAGAAATGCCTGAGGTATGCAACAAAGTTGAAAAAAAACTATTCCATCATACAGCATACCGGCATTTCCTCAGTTCGTGGTCAACTTTGAAGAGTGCAGATGTGTTCCCGGTCCACGAAGATGTCATACACAACTGAACTCCAGATGAAATATGGGTTGAGGGTGTGGAGAGGCAGGGTGCGCGGTGGATGGGTGCGGGTGGGGGCAGTGAGACTGCGAGGGACTGTTTTCTCATTAACAAGGTGTTTTTTTTTTTAAATGAAGATGACACGGGACATTTGCCATGCTGGGGTGGGCTCCCAGCGTGGCAGCTGGAAAGGCTGTTTGGGGGGGGCTGGAGCGGATGAGGGATTGGGCACCCTCATTGGCTATAACAAGATTTGCCACACTTGGGTGGGCTCCCAGTGTGGCACCTGAAAAGATTTTGGGAGGGGCGTGCAGCCATGGAGCTAACGGGGGATTGGGCACCCCCACTGGCTATAACATTTTTTTCCACGCTGGGGTGGGCTCCCAGCATGGCACCTGGACAGCTTTTGTTGGGGTGGGGTGGGGTGTGAAGCCGATGGGGGACTGGGCACCCCCGTCGGCCATACAGTGTGTGCGTTGGGGAGTGGGAGCGCATCAGCACACAATATGCATGCTTGTGTGCATGTGTGTGCGTGGGGAGGGAGAGCTCTGCTCACTGAAGTGGAGCTCTCCCTTTCAACTGTATGCCACTGCATTTTGACTGCTGTCATAGACTGCTGCAGCAGTCATTGGAGAACTGCGCCCGCACCTGCAAACTCACTGACTGAATTGGAAGAGGGGGTACCACACCTCTGAAAACTCAGATGAAGGCACTATGTTTCTTGCACATGCGTGCAAGCAACATAAAAATGGAAAGGGACCTGGGGGTAGTTATATCAGATAACCTAACGGTGGGCAAGCAATGTGAGAAGGTAGTAAAGAGGACTGGGGGGATACTGGGATGGAACGGGAGAGTCATCACCAGTAGAAAACAGGAAGTTGTTATCCCTCTGTACAGACAGTTGGTGAGACCCCATCTGGAGTACTGCATGCAGTTCTGGAGATCCCATCTCCACAAAGACATAGAAAGGATGGAGGCTGTCCAGAGGAGGGCAATCAAAATGGTGCAGGGTCTGCACCAGAAGACCTATGAAAAGAAACTAAAGGAGCTTAATATGTATACCCTTGAGGAAAGGAGGGAGAGGGAGTACATGATAGAAACTTTCAAGTACCTCAGGGGAATCAACAAAGTCCAAGAGGGTAGCATCTTTCAGAAAAAGAGATGTGCAAGAACAAGGGGAAACAATCTGAAGATGAGGGGGGACAGCTCAGAGGTAATGTGAGGAAGTATTTTTTCACAGAGAGGGTTGTGGATGCATGGAACAACCTTTATGGGGAGGTTGCGGAGTCAAAAATAGGGGAATTCAAGAATGCATGGGACAGACATAAGGCAATTCTAGTGGGGGGTAGGAGGAAATAGGCTGTTGGTTAACTAGGATCTGCAGCGTATCCATTAGGTAGGGAAATGGGCAGACTAGGTGGGCCAAGCGGTCCTTATCTGCCATCAAATTCTATGTTTCTTTGTTTCTATGTTCTCTGCTCCATTTGCCATGGCATTGGTCTGAGTGGTGGGTGGTCTCTTTGTTCTGGAGTTTTCAATTTAACCCTTGCTTTCATAGAAACAGAAACATAGAAGTTGACGGCAGATAAGGACCACAAGGCCCATCCAGTCTGCCCATTTATTTTTCTACCTTATGAATGTGCCATCAACCTTTGTTCTGTCAATGGCCTATCTATTCATACTTATCTGTATTGCTCCCTTATGCCTATCCCATGCCTGTTTGAAGCCCTGCACTGTATTCATATCCACCACTTCCTGAGGTAGGCTGTTCCATGCATCCACCACACTTTCAGTGAAAAAGAACTTCCTCACATTACCCCTTAATCTGCCTCCCTCTAATTTCATGTTGTGTCCTCTTGTCCTGCTATTTTTCTTGTATTGAAAAATGTTAGAGTCTTTCACCTTGTTACTGCCTTTAAGGTGTTTGAATGTTTCGATCATATTATCTCTCTTTCTCCCTCCTTTGCTCTAAGGTATATATATTGAGCTCCGTTAATCTATCCTCATATGTTTTCTGATGCAGTCCCTGCACCATTTTGGTTGCCCTTCTCTGGACTGCCTCAGTCTGGTTAATGTCCTTGTGAAGATGTGTCCTCCAGTACTGCATGCAGTACTCCAGATCAGGCCTAACCAGTGTCTTGTAAAGAGGGATTATTACCTCCCTCTTCCGAATTGTTATACCTCTACTAATGCACCCTAACATCCCCCTAACCTTACCTACTGCTTTAGTGGTCTGCTTGGATGATTTCAGGTCATCGGTGATGATGATGCCTGCCTCTTTCTTCCCTTGTGACTGCCAGCAACTCCCCTCCCAGCCTATAGGTGGCTTCAGGGTTTCTCTTCCCTATATGCATGATCTTGCATTTCTTTGCATTAAACCCCAGCTGCCACTCTTTCAAGCATTTTGCTAGTTTATCCAGATCTCTTCTCATTCTGCCCACCCCATCTGGATCATCTACTCTGCTGCAGAACTTGGTGTCATCTGCAAACAGACAAACCTTACCCTCCAGTCCATCTGCAATGTCACTGATGAAGATATTGATGAGGACTGGCCCCAGGACTGATCCCTGAGGTACCCAACTTGTGATTTGCATCTCTTCTGACTGTATTCCATTTACCAACACTCTCTGTTTTCTGCCCGTCAACCAGTTTGCCACCCAGTTGACCAACTTCTGACCCACCCGAGCCTACCCAGCTTATTAATCAATCTTCTATGTGGAACAGTATTGAAAGCTTTGCTGAAGTCAAGGTAGGCAACATCAACTGCTCTCCTTTGGTCCACCACTCTGGTTGCCCAGTCAATGAAATCTATGAGATTAGTTTGACAGGATCTTCCTTTTTTGTAAACCCATGCTGTCTTGGATCCTGTGCTACTATGGATTCCAGGTGTTGCACTACCCTTTCCTAAAGGAGCGTGTAACCCCCTTGTTACCCGGGGTTACTAGAATCCCAGTAAGACCTAGTGGTAGGCAGGGAAGGCAGCTTGTGAAACTCCAGTTAAATAGGTTTCACACCGTCTCACTCTGTTCTCAGTCTCAGCTGAGACTGAGGGATGACATCACCAATAGTACTTTTGCAGCTGCATAAGCCACATTGGAATCTGCAGCAAAGGGAGTTAGATAGAACGTTGGGAGTTTTCAAAGGAGAGTCTGCAGTTTGTCTTCAGTAAGTGAAGTTGGAAGTAGGGAGCTTGCTGTTAAGTAGCTCAGTAAAGGCTCTAGAAGCCTCAGCCCTGACAGAGGGCTACTTTTCAGTAATAGGGTGTGTGTCTCCACCTTAAAGAGAGACACAGGAAGAGTACTCAAGTGGTGGAGACCACTGTTTTCGGGTCTCAGTGCCCCCTCCCTCCATGGGGGGGGGCATGAGAAGGATTACCTGCAGATTCCTGAGGCAATCCCCTTAGCTCTGCTTGTGGAGGAAAAGCTGTCTGTTCATTCCAGTATTTATTTTGGGAGAAAAGAATTGTGAGTCGCCTGTGGGGCACCTGCAACGTAAGGGTGCATGTCTGCTCTGGCTAAAAGAGCCTATGTTTTTACCCTGGGACTTGTGTGACAATGTGGGAATTGAACTACTAAATATTGGGAAGCCTAGAGAAATGGGCCAAGCAAAGTAAAAGTAGTTTCAAGTTCCTGAGTTTGTTGGGATGCAAATAATATGTAGAGGGAGATGTAACAGACGTCTACCCTTAATCTACATTTAAAAGTTCAGTAAAGGAATTGTTCAGTTTTCCAGAGAAATGGCCAGGTATGGGCTGTGGGAGCTGGAGGTGGGTGGCCCCCCCCATCTTTAGTGACCAGGTCCACCTCTACAGATTTCTTCTGTGGTTTTCTACTTTGCCTCAGGCACTTGGCCAGTGATGGGGGGAAGTACCCAGATGTGGGATTGTAAGGAAAATTCTCTCTAGGAGTCATAGTTTCTAGTGTGGTGTGGGGAGCCATGACAGGATAATTGGTTCATTCCTCAACTGGACCGTGAACAGGATAATTGGTTCATTCCTCAAATGGACCGCGGATCAAGTGGCCGGCAGGGGAGCCGAGCCAGTGGGGAAAACCCAAGTGTGTACAAGTCGGGCTGTGTACCCAAAGCTGCATGCAAGTCCGGGTTGTGTGCCTGGTGGGTTCAGAGCCTGAGGGCTGGAAATGGTGATAAAGTGTTCTGTAGTCTCTAATCTGCATTACCAGGAAATTTAGCCCCATGGGGGTCCGTCTATGCTTTGTTTGTTCAGCTTGGATGTGAATAAAAGCCACACTGAAGAATCCCATTCCTGGTTCTGGACATTACAGTTATTGCTTCCTGTGTTTGGATTTACTTGGGTGCCTCTGTTCAGAGTAGCCAAACCTAGGCTCCCCTGTGCTGAGTAACCTCATCCTCCCTGAACTCAGGTCCCCACCAAGTACTGCTGTCAACTTCAACAGCATGCCACCTGTCATTTTGCAAAAAGGCAAGGGTGAGGGGTTACAAAAATGGAGGCACCACTTTGGATTTTGTTCTGGGAGGAAGGTGCTTGGGCAAGGGGGCTAGCGTTTTGGCTATCTGGCAGTGGGTAGCCCAAAAAGCTGAAGCAAGTGACTAGTGTGTGTTGCTGTGTGCTGTGGATCTTGTGCTGCTGTTTAAAATTGCCAACTGTTTACCAAGGAGCAGTAAAGCCAAAGAGTATGCCCTTGTCCTGCATTAAAATAGTTTACAGCATTTTTGCCTGCTTTAAAATGGATTGTGGTAAAGAAAAGTGTGGAAGACTAGGGGCAGCAACAGGAAAATTGTGCTCTGGACGTTGGAAATGCTTTTAAAATAAACTGTTGTGAAGAAAAGTGTGGAAGACTAGGGGTAGCAACAAGAACATTGTGCCCTGGACATTTGAAATGCTTTTAAAATGAACTGTTGTAAAGAAAAGTGTGGAAGACTAGGAGTAGCAACAGGAAAATTGTGCCCTGGACGTTGGAAATGCTTTTTGAATTGACTGAGAGACTGCAGTGTAAATGGCTATGTTAAATGGCTGAAATGGGTTCCCACCGTGGAGTCAGTTGGTGAAGAACAAAAGTTGCATTCTGCAGTTTAAATTTGCCTGCTCGATGATCGCTGTGAGGAGAAGAGCCCTTGCGAGGAAGAAGAGGCTCATTGCATGGCGTCGTGTGGTTGGTCAGGCTACAATCAGTCCCGTCCCTCAGCCAGCTCTACAGAGACTGCCTCAGCATTCAAGAGGGAGTGTGAGTGGAGTGCGTGTACTGGCAGTGGAGGAGCGTCGTGGAGTGTTAAAATCGCTGTAAACATTTTAAAAATAGACTTCATAGTTTAAAATCGGGCTCAACCGGCTAATCGATCGGTGAAATTGCAAGAGTGGTGGATGAGAAGACGATCGGTAGGACTGCCCTCCCGTTTCTGTTCTGAGGCCTCCAAGAACTGGCTGCAGGCCGGTTTTCCCCATCGCAGCAAACTGCTACTGTTAACAGTAAGTGACAACCAAGAAACTGCTCAAACAGTGATTTTCAGCCCTATGCCATATAAATGTGTGTGCAGCAGTAGAGTCGCTTTGCAAGTAACAACTGTGTAAAGTCCTGCCAGCAAATGCAAGTCTGTTAAGCCATTGACTGTGTGCATAGTAATGAATTTAGCCTCAGTTTAAAGTTTGCAGCCAGAGAGAGACTGTGGGTTGAAGCAAAGTGCAACACTAGAAATTCAGGCAATCCTGTGCTAAAAACCTGAAGCTTTAAGGGACTGTAATAAAAGAAATAATATCAGCATGTAAAAGGTCCGTGGAAAATCCTGTAAATGTGTTTAAAGCCAGAACAGAGCAAGTTGTGCAGTTTGAGTAAAAGTTATCAGTAGTTTGTGTAAATCGGGTGCACAGTGGCTTGACTCAGATTCTGAATGTTGATGCACAGGAGTGCTGCCGCCATTACAGGGTGGAGTAGTAAAGTAAACACAGCAGCAGAGGAGCCATCTTACAAACTAAAGAGTGTGTTCAGTAAAGTTGAGAATTTCAGTTACAGTGAACTTGTGTTTATTTTTCTGCAGTTATGGCCTCAGGACCAGTTCGTTACCCGGATCTTGCCCGGGTTGCAGTAACAGCAGTAGTAAATAGATTGAGGGATATTGAAAAGTGGTGCTATGGAGGGCAACTGCCTCCTCATGTGGCAATTCCGAATTTTCCAGTGCATGTATGCCAAATATGCTTGAGAGCTGGAAGGGATGTCTTCATGATTCCTCACTGTGCTGGAGGCCTAGAAAAATATGGCTTGTATAAAGTGCCTCCAATTCGGTTGGCTCCCACATGGACAAAGGTTCTGGAATCTGCAGTTGGCAGCACACAGCACCAGGCAGAGCCTGTGGAGGAAGGCCCCTCGGGGGAGTGTGGCACAAAGCTAGAGGGTGCAGAGTTAGAGACAGAACCAGAAGTTGAAGTTTCGGATGCTGGATCCCAGAAGGAAAGTTCGAATAATGCATCAATAGACCCCTGGAGGGGGGGGGCCTAGCCCAGGTCTCTTAGACGAAGATGAGATGCGGGAGGCCTTTGAGTGGGAGGTGTCGAACTCCATGCCTAGTGATGAGTGGATAGTCTCAGGAGTGAAGACGACTGCTCACTCCTGGGCTCAGATCCTCAGTGAAGAGGAAGATGAGGGGGAACCTATGTGGCCTTGTGAAAAAGGAACGGGTACACATCCTCAAGATCTTACCTCAGAGGCATGTATGGAAGAAGGTAGTGATGCAACTGCCCTGGCTTTGTAGGAGGACAAAGTCAGGGACCCGTTTCTAATTTCTTTAAGGATGCGAAGCTGGCAGAACCAGGACTGGCCACCTCCAAGTTAGGCCAGCAGTCTCAGATTGACCAAAGCAAGTAAAGAGGAGAGACTGGTTCATAGGAAGGCAAATGAGATCTATGGTATGACCTTTCCTACCTTTCCTCAAAAGGTCTGGGAGGAGATTGAGGACTGCAGGAAATCCTGGATCTGGGATGAAGCCATGAAAAGTGTGCATCCTGGAGCCAACAGGCATGTAAAGAATAGACTGTTCCATGAAAAGTATACCCAGTGGAAGAGAGGTAGGACACTGTTTATAGACAGAGTGAGAATAGTGGATGGAGAGGGACTTGAAATCTCCCACTGTATGAATTATGTGCACCCAGATGGGGTAATAATTCAAGCTTCTGACCCCCGGTACTATTGGCCTCAGTGCAAGGATCTCCCAGCAAATTTGCCCATGCCTACATAATGGAGAGCCGAGCAGTGGTAGTCAATACTCCCACACCAGACTGTGAAGTGCCTTTATTGATTCGCCAATATGGACATACAGGATTCAGATGCCCCACATTCATCAATCTACAGTGTACTGGCCTTTCCAGCATCCATCGACTGGCCCACCACATGACTTCAGATCCAGAGAGGACACCAGCCCAGTTGTATCCTGTTCATCGCCTGGTAATCGGATGGCGTCGGACCAGCTGTTTTCTTTTTGTTCCTGTTCTAAGGTTCCATCTCCAGAGATGACATCAACCCAGCAGTTCCCAGATGTGCCCTCCTGTGGTTCCCGGAAGGTGTACGCCCAGCTGTATCGGAAGAAATGCTGCCAGGGAGAGTCTTCGTCAGAGGTGCAGGTTGGTGCTGAATTTCGTACTACAAGTGGCTGGTAAGTCTGAACTTTTCTATCTTTATGACATTGCAGTACACACCCTACACTAGCAGACTTCAAAAATGTGTGAACTGTCCACAAAGACTCTTCCCTTCAGGACTTTGGCCTCTTAGAACTGTGCTTCACTGGGCCCTGGCCCAGGAGAGACTCTTTATTGGACTAGCCTTCAGGCCTTGTGGTCACTAGTTGGGACTTTTAGGGCACTCCATCCCCCCAAATGTGCATTGTAAATAATGTTGTTGTTTTCTAATGTAAATACTGTTTTTTCTACCTTTTTCTAAAAAATCTTTTTGGAATTCTGCAGTGTTTTGATGGTAGGGGTCTAGGTAGATTGTGTATGCAGATTAGGAGTGTGTGTTGTCTTTCTTTTTCTTACAGGTGTTCCTATAGAAGACAGAAGAGAAGACAAGAAGAGGAGGAGGGGCTCATCGGAGTTCTTCACCAGTGCTTTAGTGTATAGTAATTTAAAGTACTGTGGTGTTATGGTTGTTATTGCTGTATTAACCCTTTCCTTCCACAGGGGTGGTTGTGGGAGTAGGGAGGAGGCAGTAATGTAGTATTTTAATGGTGTGTGGTTGCATGTTGCCCAAGGTCGGGGAGGTCCCCGGGTTGTTTTTGTTTTAGGGGTATTAGGTTAAAGGCAGATAGGCTTTCCCTAGAGGGTTAGGGGGGATAGACAGGCTGTGGCCCTGACCTGCAGTAGGGACCGCAGTGCTGATCTATCAGGGCTATGCTCTGGATGGTTCTACCAGAGCCACTAGGTGCCCATAGTAAGTGGATAGTGTAGAGGCTGATATGTCAGCTACAGGCCTCTAGGCCCTTAGTGTAGCCTGCCTGTGCTTGCACATGGTTGGAGGGGGGGCCTGATCACCCCCCTCCACAGGTAGCACATAGGGTGGGATGGCCAAAGGCTGGGTAAATAATGACTGCGGACAGTCATTTTCCTGGTCAAGGGCGAGTGTAACCCCCTTGCTACCCGGGGTTACTAGAATCCCAGTAAGACCTAGTGGTAGGCAGGGAAGGCAGCTTGTGAAACTCCAGTTAAATGGGTTTTACACCGTCTCACTCTGTTCTCAGTCTCATCTGAAACTGAGGGATGACATCACCAATAGAACTTTCGCCAGTTGCATAAGCCACATTGGAATCTGCAGCAAAGGGAGTTAGATAGAACATTGGGAGTTTTCAAAGGAGAGTCTGCAGTTTGTCTTCAGTAAGTGAAGTTGGAAGTAGGGAGCTTGCTGTTAAACAGCTCAGTAAAGGCTCTAGGAGCCTCAGCCCTGACAGAGGGCTACTTTTCAGTAATAGGGTGTGTGTCTCCACCTCAAAGAGAGACACAGAAAGAGTACTCAAGTGGTGGAGACCACTGTTTTTGGGTCTCAGTGCCCCCTCCCTCCGGGGGAGGGATGAGAAGGATTCCCTGCAGATTCCTGGGACAATCTCCATAGTTCTGCTTGTGGAGAAAAAGCTGCCTGTTCATTCCAGTATTTATTTTGGGAGAAAAGAAGAATTGTGAGTCGCTTGTGGGGCACCTGCAACGTAAGGGTGAGTGTCTGCTCTGGCTAAAAGGGCCTATGTTTTCATCCTGGAACTTATGTGACAATGTGGGAATTGAACTACTAAATATTGGGAAGCCTAGAGAAATGGGCCAAGCAAAGTAAAAGTAGTTTCAAGTTCCTGAGTTTGTTGAGATGCAAATAATATGTAGAGGAGATGTGACAGACGTCTACCCTTAATCTACATTTAAAAGTTCGGTAAAGGAATTGTTCAGTTTTCCAGAGAAATGGTCAGGTATGGGCTGTGGGAGCTGGAGGTGGGTGGCCCCCCATCTTTAGTGACCAGGTCCACCTCTACGAATTTCTTCTGTGGTTTTCTGCTTTGCCTCAGGCACTTGGCCAGTGATGGGGGAAGTACCCAGACGTGGGATTGTAAGGAAAATTCTCTTTAGGAGTCACAGACTCTAGTGTGGTGTGGGGAGCCACAACAGGATAATTGGTTCATTCCTCAAATGAACCATGAACAGGATAATTGGGTCATTCCTCAAATGGACCGCGGATCAAGTGGCCGGCAGGGGAGCCGGGCCAGTGGGGAAAACCCAAGTGTGTACAAGTCGGGCTGTGTACCCAAAGCTGCGTGCAAGTCCGGGCTGTGTGCCTGGTGGGTTCAGAGCCTGAGGGCTGGAAATGGTGATAAAGTGTTCTGTAGTCTCTAATCTGCAGTACCAGGAAATGTAGCCCCATGGGGGTCCATCTGTGCTTTGTTTGTTTAGCTTGGATGTGAATAAAAGCCACACTTAAGAATACCATTCCTGGTTCTGGACATTACAGTTATTGCTTCCTGTGTTTGGATTTACTTGGGTGCCTCTGTTCAGAGTTGCCAAACCTAGGCCCCCTGTGCCGAGTAACCTCATCCTCCCCGAACCCAGGTCCCCACCAGGTACTGCTGTCAGCTTCAACAGCATGCCACCTGTCATTTTGCAAAAAGGCAGGGGTGAGGGGTTACAAGTGCCTCCATAATCTTGCCCATTACTGAGGTTAGACTGTCTGGTCTGCAGTTCTGTGTCTCCTTCCTGCTACCACTCTTGTGGAGTGGGATCACATGAGCTATTCTCCAGTCTTCTGGGACCTCGCCTGTCCTCAGAGACTCTCTAAACAGTTTTTATAATGGCTCTCTAATTCCACCCTTAGCTCCTTTAGTACCTTGGGATGTATGCCATCAGGTCCCATTGCCTTGTCCACCCTGAGCTTATTGACCTCTTGTAGGACCCTTTCTTTTGTGAAGGAACTAGTGCACACCTCCCTCCCCCATGTCCATGGTGCTAAGCTGTGGGCTGTGCCCTACCTTCTCTTCAATAAATACTGAGCAGAAGTATCTTTTTAGGATAGATGCTTTTACATGGACCTCCTCTTCACATGTCCCCTTATCCCCTTTGATCTTAACAATACCCCTCTGGACTTTCTCCTTTCACTAATGTGTCTATAGAAAGTCTTGTCACCTTCTTTTACTGCTTGTGCTAGTGTTTCCTTGGTTTGGGCCTTTGCCTGCCTTACTGTCTTCCCTGCTTCCCTTAGGGAAGTTTGGTATGCCTCTCTGTCTTCATCCTGTTGTGTTCCCTTATATTTCCTGAAGGTCAGCCTTTTGGCTCTGACCTTTTCTACTGTTTTTGAGAACCAAAGTGGTTTTACTCTTCTTTTGCACTTCCTTTTCTCTCTAACACAATGGAATGTTGCTTCAAGTATTGTATCCTTAATGCTTGCCCATTTTGCCTGTACCCCCTCACCTGTGTTTCTTTTGCCAGGGCTAGCTTAACTCTGTTGGCCTTCTTATCAAAGTCAGCTCCTCTCATGTCCCATATTTTTGCCTTGGAATGTGATGATTTAGTTCTAGTGGCCAAACTGAACCATACCATGTGATGGTCACTGGTCCCCAGGTGACCTTCTACCTGGAGACCTGTGATCCTTTCACTGTTAGTTAGTACTAGATCTAGGATAGCCCTGTCTCTTGTGGGTTGTTGTACCAGTTGTTCGAGGTCCTCCCCCTGTAGGAAATCCACCATATGTCTAGTTCTGGCAGATGTTCCTGCTGGTATTGACCAATCTGTATCTGGCATGTTGAAGTCTCCCATTATCAGAACCTCCCCTTTGGCTGTCATGTTTTGTATATCTTCTAACAGTAATGTGTCTATGTCCTCCCCCTGGTCTGGAGGCCTGTACACTACCCCAGTTCATATGGCTGTCCCATTTCCTGTTTCCAGGGTGGCCCAAAGTTCTTCTGGCTCCTTATGTGTATTCTGAATTTCTGTAGCTTTGATATTTTCATTGACATAAAGGGCCACTCCACCCCCTCCCTTTTTGCACCTCAGTCTCTTCTGAACAGTACATAGCCAGGTACTGAAGTCTCCAAAGTGTGGTTATTGGTAAACCATGTCTCACTAATGGCTACTATGTTCAGTTTAACCTCTGTCATTACTGCCTGCAGGTCTGGGATCTTGTTTCCCAGACTGTGAGCATTTGTGTACATGATTTTCCATTGGCCATATTTCAGTGTGTTAGTTGTTGGGCGATGTCTGGAGTATCCTCTGTGCATCATAAGGGGGCTGGACCTTTTTCCTTACCTGGTGATGCAAATGAACTACAAACATGCTAAACTCCTGTTTGACCACTAGCTGATGGGGGAAGGGTGCTGCACACCTCTCCCCATTTGCTAGTTTAAATATTCTGCAAAGATGTCAAACTTCTCCCCCATTGCACTGATTCTCTCCTTAGTCAGATGCAGTCCATCAAATTTAAAGAACTTTCACTCCCAAAACTGTTGCCAGTTCCTTAAATATTTGTGTCCTTTTTCCTAGCACCAGCCATTGAGCCACATGATTAGCTCCGCTATCTCCCCTTCTCTAACCTTACATCCAACTGCCTCCCTTTACCAGTCTGGCAGAATCTCAGAGAAGGAGATGCCAGATGAAATGGATGATAGTTTGTCACCCAGCTTGGTCAGATGTTCCTTGATCTCCACAACTGACTGGCTGGCGAGATTGTTAGTCCCTATGTGTACCAGGACATCAATGTTTTCTCCTGCTTCCTGAATAATTTTATCATCGCGGTCAGTTTCTCTCCACGCTGATGTACCTGGGAGATATCTGACCATTACTACTGGCTGGAGATAGGTATCAACTCCCCAAATTATGGAGTTTCCTATGATCAGAAGCTTTTTGGATTTCCTTTTTGCTGTTTTTGTTTCCAAAAAGTAGATTCCATAGTAAAAGTAGTAGTTGGCACCGGGGTGGTGGTGCAGCTCAGCAAGCTTAGTCACTGTAGTTATGTAAATGGCTGCACTCACCCTCCATAAAAGAGATTTCAGAGTTGATTTTTTAAAGAAGTTTCCTTTTTATTTTCAGTTTAACCACCACAATGTCGTGAGTTCATACAAGCAGTAATATGGTGGCAGCGTACCACCACCTTCTTATGTTTTGCCTCCACCAACAGGGGGCTTCATCAGAGGATAAGTGACTGTGTCTAAGGTTAAGTATTTGAACTACTTTTAACCAATGTATGTGGTACAACATGTCGCCTATCTCCAAGACATCTCCATATTCAGTGTACCCCCAGTCCCTGCTGAATGGGGACTGAATGAAGAACATGTTCAGTGACTCCTTATGTTCCCAGTGAATGGGGTTTCAATTAAGAACATTTTCAGAGGCTTCCCTGACTCTGCAGTGACAAGGAACTTAATTAAAACATGTATTCAGTGATTCCCTGAGCTCCTAGTGTATAAGCACATATTTAATAAAAGAAAACTTCCAGTGGCTTCCCTAAGCCCTTGTGAATAACGACATAGAAAATGTTGAGTCATTCCCCTTCATTCTTGTTAAATAGGGTACTTATAAAAAGTGTTCAGTGGCTCCAGAGTCCCCAGTGAATTGTGACATAGCAGAAAAATGTGTTTACTAGTCCCCCTGAGTCCTGAGGATTAATTAGAAAAAAATAAAAACTTGTTCAGTGGCTCTCAATTTCCCAGGTGAACCTTTCTGGTACACCCTGCATGTGAAACATAGAAACATAGAATTTGACAGCAGATAAGGACCACTTAGCCCACCAATAATGTGAGATTATTTGTGGCCATGTCCATGTGGCCTCGTACCATGCTACGCTCCTGGATGAGGGGGTTGTGGCACAGCTACACAACCGTTTCATGTCTTATTGCATGCCTGAGCTTTTACGTAAAACACAATCAGAAGAATTCTTAAGATGCATAGTTGCACTCTTTAAACAATAAATCTATTAAACTAATTTTCTTTAATCCCTTGCACTCAACAGAAAACTCTCTTTTTTATAATTTTTTTACAGTTTGATTTCATTCCTCATTGGTTTGGTATGTAACGGGAATAGCCATCTGCCAGTTATGTGTATATAAGTTTGTTATAAATCTATGTTTTGTATGGCACTCCTGCTTAGGAAACAGGCCAAGCAGCAGAGCCTCATGGGACAATGGATTTTAAAAGAGAAGAAAAAAAAATGGTCTGCCCTCTTGTTGACCTAGAAGATAAGCTGACTAGAGCTTCATTTCCTGTTTTAACACCTACCTGCCAAACCTTGTGTAGCTGTTATACAGCCAGGTTATTAAAAAAACAACTGCTTTGAACTTAGAAAGACTGCCATAAAAGGTTACATTTTATAGGATAACAGGAGGAAGATTGTTTTTGGAAAGCATATGTGAATTGACCTTACAGGATATTTCTGCAACATCAAAGGGTGTCATAAACCATACTCAGAGGAAGACAGACTGTCGTGTTATAATTTTAAATATTGCTGTATTTGTAGATTTCAATCAAGTAGTAATCTGACTTGTTTGCCTATGCTGCTGCATGTTACAAATTAAGTATGCAGGACTAAGTGTGACCTCACACTAGCAGCTCAGAGTTGTGACATCACAAGGAGGGAGGGACATTCTGGCCTCCCTGATATTGTTGAAGCTTGGCTGAAAAGACTGACACTCTTTTCTGGACTTCTAACAGTCATCTTTGGTTCTGGACTTCAAAGGGACACTTCTACCAAGACAGAAAACAGCCCAAATCATTTGCCAACTTGAAACCTGAGGCAGAATTAGCTAAATCAGTTACCAGGTGCTTTGTTTTATATTTGTCCATTTTGTTTCTGACTGTAACCTTAATGTACATATGTTCTGAATTTATTTACTATTTTTAATTTTAGTAAACTTTGTTTTTCCTTAAACCTGCCTGGAAACTTGTTCATTTTGAGTGTAAATGGTGGGACAGCATTGATAATTCTGGCATAACTGTTAAAACTGCTTAGAGTGTCACCATATGCAGCCATCCTAACAAGGATCTGTGTAAAGATCCAGCAAGGTAAGAAAATACCTGCATCCCAATTGAGTCGGCAGGGGGTTGTGAACCAGGTTGGTTGTATTCTCACTTGCTCAAGTATTGTGCTGCTTTCCCTGAAAAGAATGTGATATTTGGACTTGTTACCTGGGTGTGCTGGCTAAAAAGGGTTCGTAATTGACCCCAGAGCCCAAGACTGGTAGTGTGCTCAGACCAGAAACAAACAGGTGGGGTGTCCCTGTTTGTCCCCTGTTAATGAATCGCATTTCAAGATTGGGCACTGTGGGAGCAGGGGGCCTGACCCCCAGAGTGGATTTGTGACATGGTACACCAAAGGAAAATTATAGTAGCATTTTACATGGAAAGTATGTAACCACCTAGTCCCCTGGGATTACTAGAATCCCATCAGTGTTAGACTAGGAAGGTAGTTGGGCATCTGGTAGGGAATTTATTAGAAGCTCTCTACAGACACCTCATTGTTTACTTAGCTAGGCTAGGTAGAAAATGAGTGATGTCATTTAGAACTCTCTAAGCAGCATAAGCCTTTTATCTCAGCTGCAGGGGGCAGTTTAGAATCTTGAGTTCAGTTGTTGTGAGTTGGAGCCATAGGGAGTGGAGCGCTGAGTTGGAGAGGTGCCTGCCTGCCTCCCTGGGCTGGGTGAAGGACCTCTGGTCATCATTGTCTCACCATAGAAAGTGGAACAACAGTGTGCCTACAAGAAGTGGTGCATACCTGTGTCAGTAGGACCCCAGTGGGTTCATTTCTGTGGAAATGGTAAAAAGGATTGAGAAATCAGTGGTCCCAATGGGCAACCCCCTGATGGACTGAAGACTGTTACAGCTGCCCAGAATGAAAAACTGAAAGAGTTTCTGTGTAAAAGCTATGGTGTTTCAAAGGAAGAAGTGTTTCTTCATAAACTGTCAGATGCCTGTAACAAAAGGAGATACCAAACCATGAATACAGTAGTAATTGCAAGATTTTGGGAGTTGTTTAGTGATGTCTGTGCCCTTGCTTAGGCTAGACTACATTTACTCAGGACCCCATTCACCACAGATATGTGCTAATTTTAAATGTGTTAAAGTTTGTGGAGGCTTTTAGCAATCAATGAGGGGTTGAAGGATCCAGTTGTGTGTCTTGGAAGGAATGGCAGAGGCTGGTTGGGGCCAGACTGAGCAGAACCTCACTTAGAGCTTCAGCCAGTGCTAACTGGTTACCCAATAGGCACAGTTTACCTTGCAGGTGTTAACTTAGTCCATCTCATCAGGAGGATGTTTTGTGTTAAGTTAAAGTGTATGGCAACCCCACATAATAGACACTGTGTAAAGAAGTCCAGAGATCCCTAGTAAGAGGGGAGGATGACTTGTTCTGTACAAAAGCAGATGTGTGAAATGAAAATACTGCCTGTTCTGTGAGAAAGCAGAGTTCTTGACTGCAAGTACTGTTGTCTGTAGTGATAGTTCCAAACTAGGGGGACCACCCAATTTTCTGCTACCGTCTGTCAAAAATAAAGCCATACAATACAATCCCAATTTTCTGGTTGTGTACAATCCATCTGTTAGTCTGAGTGGAACTGTTATGGGGCCTCCACAGATAAGAGACACAGAATAGCCCTGGCACCTCTCTCCCAGATTCAGAGTAAATATAATTTTTTTTGCACTCTAACCCCCTGGTCTCTTAGATGCCAAGCCAAGTATTTACCCTAATGCCATGGGTGATAGTTATTTTCTGTCAGCTTGTGGTTTGTTGTCTTGTCTGTGTGACAAGTTAGGGGGGGTCCTGGTTGCAAGATGTTGCTCTTGATCAGGTTAAGGGTTGCATGTATATAGTTCAAGCTTTGAGTTAGTTAGACTAAATAACCAACCCTCAAGAACAAGCCCACACAATACAGATCATAAAAAAGGGATTTGTGAAAAAAGCACCTGCAAATTTCACTATTAGAAGCCTCTTAGTAATTGATATCAATATGCAAACTGCCATATGCGCAGTTAAAAAAATAAAAAATGCAGATTTAGAGTTATCAATTTATTAATTATGTGTAGGGACAAATGCAGATTTAGAGTTACTAATTCATTAAATATGTGTAGGGACAATGCAGATTTAGAGTTACTAATTCATTAATTAAGTGTAGGGACAAATGCAGATTTAAAGTTACTAATTCATTAATTAAGTGTAGAGACAAATGCAGATTTAAAGTTACTAATTTATTAATTAAGTGTAGAGTGTATGTTTACAATAAAAAGAGAAACCCCTTCATTAAACATAAACATCTTGGGCTGGATATTCAAAAGGGTTGCGCCATGCGCAGTAAGGTTGCACCTGCGCAAGTCCAAAATTGCACCATTCTGCCATATTCAGCAAGAGGCAGTTGAGCCCCCCAAGGCAAGCTGAGCAACAGCGCAATGCAAATGAATGCATGCTGAACTGGAGGGGGAGGAACCATGCATAAACTGCACAGCCCGATATTCAGCGGGCTGTGCAGAGGATAACAAGGCGCAACCCCAACCTGCGCCTGCAACTTTGAACCAAAAAAGGAGTAAGTCGAGGCCACCCACAGGTGAGCTGCCACATTGCAGGATGCAACACAGCAGCTGCTACCTGTGGCTGGCCCTCAACCTCCTCCTATGCCCCCAACAGCCTGATCACTGGCAAAGTTCAAAAAATCCCCCACCCCTGACTGGCCCGATTGCTGGCATATGTTTAAACCCCCTCACCCGACTGGCCCGATCGTGGGCAAAAGTGATAAATAACACCACCAGCCCAATCACGGGCAGCAAAGTAAACCCGCCCAGGACATATCCCTGGTGCTCCAGTGGACTGCTAAGCCCGATCGCGGGCAGCAAAGTAATAAAGCTCCCCCAAGACCAAATCCTGGTGGTCAGTGGACCGCTAAGCGATCACGGGCAGCAAAGTGATGAAACCTCCCCAAGACCATATCCTGGTGATCTGGTGTCCCCCACCCCACCCACCCACGAAGCCCCACCACTCCGCTCCCCCGGCAGCTGGCGGCGGCAGCATCCACCACCTGCCACCCTGCAGCCCACCGACTGACTGCCGGTGGGACTACACACCCATTGGTGCAGAGCAAGAGCCAATGGGTGTGCAGCCTACCGTACAAGGCAGTCCAGATATGTGGAATGATGAGTTCGTTCACCTATCTGAACTGCCTATGCTGTGTATGAGCTGCATGCCCATGGCTCTTGCTCTGCGCAATAGGCGTGCAGCACCCACTGGGCGGTCGTCAGTAGACAGCGGTGGCTGGTGCTGCCGCCCACCAGCTGCGGTGGTGAAGACTACCGATAATAGTAGTAGTGAGGCTGCTAGATCACCGGGATATGACTCTTGAAATATCACTTTGCTGCTAGGCTCGGGCTTGGTATATTTCTCGAATTTGTCACCCGCTGCCGGTGATCGAAGCAGGTCCACTGGACCCTGGGATTTGGTCTTGGGGGCACTTTATCACTGCTGCCCAGCGATTGAGCAGTGTCCACTGAACCACCAGGGATTTGGTCTTGGGGAGCTTTTATCACTTTGCTGCATGCGATCGGGCTTAGCGGTCCATTGGACCACCAGGGATTTGGTCTTGGGGGGGAGCTTTCATCACTTTGCTGCCCACGATCAGGCTTAGTGGTCCACTGGACCACCAAGGATTGGTCTGGGGGAGCTTTCATCACTTTGCTGCCCAATTGGGCTTAGCGGTCCACTGGACCACTAGGGATATGTTCTGGGGGTGGGACTCTGTGCTGCCGCGTTCAGGCTGGTGGGGGACATTTAACAATTATGCCCATGATCGGGCTGGTTGGGGGTTATTTAACCTAATGCCCGCGACTGGGCCAGTCGGGGGAGGGGGGATTTTCACACTTTTGCCCATGTTCGGGCTGCAGGGGGTGTCAGTCCCCAATGGCTGCTGCCTGGCAGGGTGCCAGGTGCAAGTCCTCGGGGATCGGCGCACCTGCATGCTAATGGCATGCAAATGGAGCCATAAATAGATGCAAATGGTCCCCCTGCGCCTTGCATGAATTATGGCCCCATTTGCATGTCACCTTTTGAATATGGGAAATTTGTGCATGGCGCAATGGTACTTGCACCACCGCAACTTGAATGCTCCACTCTGACCACTTGCGGTGGCGCAAGTTCCACTGTGCCATGCACAGTGGCTGTGGCCGGGGGTGATATTCAAAGGAGTTGCTCAATAGCACAACTCCTTTGAATATCGCCCCAACCACATCCCAGCGCAACTATTTTGTGCAGCGCAAGGGCTTGTGCCACAAAATAGCACAGTTTGAATATCTAGCCCCTTATTTTTAAAATCTGTGTTAGCAATACTTCAATATCAGAGTGCATACTTATTCTGAGTAAGAACTCCAAAGCTAGCAAATGATGCAAACAATGCAGTGAGTGATAAAAACATATCCATACAACAGTCTGACCACTTTCAGCATCAGGTTGAGTTCTTGAGGTCATTCCTTTTTGCTGCCACTGCCTCCACTATAAGAGCAGTGCCAGGACAAATTTAACAGTAATGGCTGGTACTAGGAGAGAGAGGCAAGAAGCAGAGGGAAATATATACATGAATATAAACTGGTGTTCATTGCTGTGGTGTGGGTGGAGGGAGGCAGGCAACAGATTAAATGGATGATCAGGTCTGGATGGCCACTGCTGATTCCCTGAATATTTATGGCCGCAGCTGATATTTGATCCCACCATGTTACTCTATACACATGCAGACTCCAGTAGGAGAAATATAGAATCTGTTGGTAGAAAAAGGCCTGTTGGGCCATCATGCCTACATATTCCTATCTAACTCTGGAGGACTTATATGAATTTAAACCAGAGCCTAAAACCAATGAACCAAAGCAAACTTAGACATACTGTAGAAATAATCTATTTAAAACAAAAATATATGCCTTTATGAAGAGTACATATCTTATATAATGTAAAACAAAGTTTTTCTTAAAAGGCCTTCATAGAAGCTAGGACTGACCATAAAAACAAAGGACAAACAGTATGAGTAAGGATAAATAAGTATAATTAAAACGAGGACATATATTACAGATTGGGATGGATGAAGAAATTAATATGCAATAAAGTAGTATATTCTACTAAATGTAATTAGTTATTCTTGAAGGTAATACTGGGGAAAGGGAAACACCTAAATAAACTGTAGGTTACATATATAATCCTCCTAAAGAGGGAGATGAAAGTCCTAAAGACTTTATGGACAAGTTGTGTAAAACTAAACTGGGAGATGTTATCATATTAGAGGATTTAAACTAGAAATGAAAAGAAAATGCAAAATATAAATATGTTGTATACTCCAAAAGTAAAATGTAAATCGAATAACTGAAAAAGTATCAAGACAAAACAGTAACACAAAACTAACACATTGATTGGTTGGATTCTGGTAACTCATGTTCTTAAAATTAGGTACAGTAGTAGGAATTTTACCAGATTCTATGAGTGATTACACTCTTTATTTTTTTACATGTGGAACAATAAGGTGCCCAGATTGGAACCTAAACTATTAGAACTAAGAAACCAAACAGTATTTTTTCCCAAAAAAAAACTTGAAAATGGAATTAACTGCAACAGATTTTATTGGTGCACTGCTGAAAGCGAATATAACTTTAAACTACTTTTTAACTATATATTTAAATAGTCCTCAATAAGCATGTACAAGTTGGAGAGTATGGGGGGGGGGGGGAGCAAATGGCTAAACACTCACTTATTACTGCTAGTGGAAACATGTGATACACTTTGCAAAAACTGCTAGAAAACCAAGCAATGTCATGATTGGCACCAATACAGAAATCTAAGAAATGTATATACAGTACTGTATAAATGAAATTAAATTGACCAACATTCATTTTTATAAGTCACAAAATAATGATTTTAATGACCAAAAACATTCCTGAGGAATATAAACAAACTTATAAAACACACTCCATAAGTGAGAGTACAAAACCTGGTGTAAAAGATAGGATGGAGTACAAGGATAACAAAGTAATTTCAGATTTGTTTAATCAAGTTTTTATTGCTTTGAATAAATACATTGGGAATATGCCTCTGAATGAAGTACCAAAAAATGAGATAATTATTATGACATGTTTTTATTTAAAAACTGTTTCAGTAAAAGAAGTATACGATTGTATTATCAAAATAGATATTACAAAGGTGTTTGGATTTGATGGGATTTAACCAAAATGTTTAAAGGTAGTGGCACACTTCCCTTGGCTAAGCATTTTAATGTATCATTCAAAGCAATCCAGGCACCACATTTGTGGAATGCAGCTTTCCTGATGTCAATAAATAAAGGGGTACTACAGATGTACTTGCAAATTTTAGGGGCATTTCAGTATTATTCTGTACTAGGAAAATCCAGGATCAGTTGGTACAGAGACAATTGAATCACTGCATTGATTCCTGGTTGTTTTCTCCATCCCAGCATGGTTTCAGGAAGGACTATGGTACTATGGCTGCCTTGGTCAAGTTTGCAAACAAATCTGCACCATAACATGGAACAACATGGAACAGGGTATGCTTACTGATACGGTTTTTGTGGACCTGACCAAGACATTCAACTTTGTGGATCATACCTTATTGAAATCTAAGTTGGATGAGGTGGGACTTGAGCCACCGGCCCTAAAATGGTTTGCTAGTACCTAGACAGAAAGAAGTAGTTGGTGAGAGTGAGAAGGGTTTTGTCTTTTTGTTCAATTAGGTAGAGTATGAAATCCTTCAGGGGTTCAGATTGTGTCCCCAGCTGTTCATCCTATTCATTGTCAAGTTACCAGAAGTATGTAATCCATCTATAGTGATTTTATATGCTAATGATGCAGTGATATTTTCTATGGCAAAGGATATTTTAACTCGTAAAAAATCAGACATAGAATTTAAAAAAATCAAATGTGGTTACCTGTGAACAAGTTGCAACTCAATAAGGAGACAAAGGCCATGCTTCTGTGTACTCAGCCCTCTCTGCCCCCTCTCTCTTTCCCCTTCCCCTTTTTCTTGTTTCCCCAACCCCTCCTTATCTCCCTAATTTTTCTTTTCTTCACCATTTCCCTCATTTTGCTTTTGTTAACTTCCCACTCCCACCCTGCTAAGTCATTCACCCCATAGGCTTCAGGATCTCTGCCTTGTCACTTCTCACCCTGGTAGCATGGGCCTCTCTGCTATCTATTCTTATTAGCACTTCAGACACTAGAACTGATGCTTTAACATGTTCTGAGGTTGGCCTGGTGGTGCTGAAGGTTGAGGCACTCGACGCCACACCTTGCGCCACGCTGGCGACCCGGGTTCGGAAATTAACCCGGACCGCCTGGGGTCAGCAGGGAAGAGATAGGATCGAGCATCTGGAGGACTGCTCTCCTCTCTCGGGGGGGGGTCCAGAAGTAGCCAGGTGCAGCAGCAGCAGCATTCCCCAGTGGAGACCGGTGGCACTGCAATGCACAGGGGCTCACAAACAGTAGAAAGATGTTGGGCAGCTGCCTTCCAGACGTGAGTGGCAGCACACATGTTGTGGGATGGGCAGCTTTGTACATCCCACGTTGGGAGCATAAACAACATGAAAATACCCCTCTGGCCCCGGAAGACGACAGACCTCCCAGTGCCGTACCACCACACGGCCAACACTGGAGCCCTGCCACTGCCCCAAGGTCTCCTCAGGCCCTATGTCCCTCCTGGGGGTCAGGGAGAAAGTAATGCCCTTGAAGATGGCAGGGTTCACAGTAGGTGATAGAGTGGCACAGGTGAGCAGAGAGGCCTGGGAGAGTTCCAGTGCCGGGGGAGATGAACAGAACTGTAAAAAAAAAAAAAAAAACATGTTCTGCAACCTTGATTGTTTTCATATGTAACCCCCTTGTTCCCAGGGATTACTAGAATCCCAGTTAGAATTAGTGGTAGGCAGGGAAGGCAGCTAGTGAATTTCCAGTAAATGGATTTCACTCTGCCTCCCTCTCTGTTTTTAGTCACAGCTGAGAGCTGGGGAGGTGATGTCATGATGTCATTCAAAACTCTCACAGCTGCATAAGCCACACTCCAGTATCTGTGAGTGAGGGAGATAAAATGTTCAAGTCAGTCTGAAGTGAATCTGAAGTGGAGAATCATCTGGAGGTTGCAGAGTGTACAGTAGCTGCAGCTCCTGTAGCAGTGCTGACATAGAGCTGCAGTGTTCCTGTTTATTTTTCTTTCTCACCCTAGTGGAGGACAGTCTTTTCCAGCTTGTTTGAAGTGGTGGAAACTGTCTCCCATGGAATTTCCCTGTGCTTCATCCCAGGAGGGACGGAGCAGGATTTTAGGATTTCAGTGGCAATCCCCTGGTCCTTCCAGGACTTGTGAAGCTGCCTTTGTATGACAGCTTTCTGTGAGTACATTTGTTTGTTTGAAGTTTGCCCAGGAGTACCTGTAGTTTTAAAGGTGGATTCTATGACAAAGGGATCCTGTCACCTAAGACTTTCTTAAAAGTTGTCTGCCCACTGTGGAGTGCAGTATGTGACCATCCATGTGACAGAACTTTTACTTCTGACACCCTTGAGGTGTTTTTTGCATGATGTTAAGTATGATATACATTTCAAGATAGCATCTGCAGAATTTTAAAGTGTGTGAGGTGTATTTACCAGATGAATGGCTGAGTATATACTAGGAAACAAAAGGTGGGAGACCCCCCCCCCATTTGGAGTGGCCGGTGTACCTCTCCAGGTTCTGAGGGGCACCTGTATTTTCTGTCAGTGCATGTGGCCAATGCCTGAAGAAACATTTTACCCCAATAAGTGAGTTTTTTACAGTTTTACCCCAGTGAATGTGTTTTCTATAGTTTTACCCCAGTGAGTGGGATATTCTTCAGTTACTCCTAGTATGTGGGTCCTACAGTGTTGAGCCTTTAGTGCTCTGTGTGATCTAGTACCACATCATATCCTATGCAATATGGAAGTGTCCAAGCACTGGCTGGATGTGCCCAATCAATCGAAAGTGTTCAGGTACTGTCCAGATGTGCCTAGTCGAGGGAAAGTGTGTTCTTCTAGTGGCTAGTTCACATTTTGATAACTGTCCTATGATAAATGGGAATTTCTGAAGTTCTGTACCCTAAATGCCTGCAAGTACCCTGTGTGTAACCCTTGGGGGTCCATCTTTGCTTTGTGTTGTTCCTACATGTGTTCTGGAATAAATCCACACTCTAGGATCCCAACCTGGTATGGACATTCTTGTTATTGCTTCCTGTGTGGAATTACTTTGAGTACCCCTGTCCATAGTGCAAAACTAGCATAGCCCTGAGTAAATGTTTTCTCCCCGGGACCTGGGTTATTGGCCATGCATTGGTCCCACCAGGTGTGTGCCAGGTAGTAGTGCCACATTTGGTTGTGTTCTGCATTGGTCCCATCTTGTCTACGGTGGGCAATCATATATGTTCAGTAGTAAAGAAACATATCTATGGTTTCTCTTTTTTTGTGTTTCGTATACAACCCCCATCCCTCTCTTTCTCCCCTTGACTTGTTGTGGTGAGAGGTGTGCAATCTAGTTAAATAAGGGGCCGGTGGGGGTGGGGGGGGTTACACATAGCTTACCTAATTGTAATTCTGACGCACACTGTGTTTCCTGAAACATCTTATTTTGCTAACTGCCTTATTTTCTTAACTGGGCCAAGTGACCCTATCCTGGTTATACTACTGTGTGATACCCTCACTCCAAAGCAACTGCCTATATCTGCAAAAGTGCATAACTTTACCAACTGGACCCGTTCCAGCATTTTCTGCTCAGTATTTTGTACTCCTCATTTGATACTTTCACTGGTTATAACTTTGCTCTACTGTAAACTGAACATTTGATGACTGTGTATATGTAACCTCTGTATATTAAATTTGTACACATGTGATTGCTATGATGTGGAACCTCTGTGAAAGAGCCTTTGTCTCACAGGTACTTTCCTAGATAATAAATAAATTAAAAAAAATATATAAACAGAACATTGAGGTTTTTTTATCACAATAAATGACAGTGCTTCAGTTAAATTAGTGGAAAGCTTTAGATATTTGGAAATCTACAGATTCTAATTTGGCATACAAGAGGCATGTAGATTCTGTGACATGTCAACTACAAAAGAAACTAGGAAACTTGTACAGAATAAGAGTTTTTCTATCAAATGAAACTAGGAAAATAATAACACACATATGTTCCCTGTATTGGATTCTGGTTCCTTTAGTTTGGGGCGCCTGCTTCCTCTGTGGTAGAGTAAAGGAGATGGAGGTTACACCATATAATGCTGTAGGGAGGTTTATAGTCAGGGTGCATAAGAATACGCATCACTGTACTCTGTATAATTATTTTCAATGGCTTCCACTGAAGGAATTTGACCTATTGAAAATGGGACTTTCGATACACATGGGGCTGGATATTCAAACTGTGCCATTCTGTGGCGCAAGCCCTTGCTCTGCTCAAATAAGTTGCGCTGGGGTGTGGGCGGGGTGATATTCAATGGAGTTGCGCTATTGAGCAACTCCTTTGAATATCCCCCCCCCTGGCCACAGCCACTGTGCATGGCACAGTGGAACTTGTGCCACCGCAAGTGGTCAGAGTGCAGCATTCAAGATGTGGTGGCTCAAGTTCCATTGCGCCATGCGCAAATTCCCGATATTCAAAAGGTGACATGCAAATGGGGCCATAATTCATGCAAGGCGCGGGGGGGCAATTTGCATCTACTTATGGCCCCATTTGCATGCCATTAGCATGCAGGTGCGCCGATCCCCGAATGACTTGGCACCCTGCCAGGCAGCAGCCATCGAGGGACCGGCGCCCCTGCAGCCCGATAACTGGCATGAGTAAATCCCCGACTGGCCAATCGTGGGCAAACCTGTAGTAATCCCCTCCCCTGACTGGCCCGATCATGGGCAAACCCGTAGTAATCCCCTTCCCCGACTGGCCTGATCGCGGGCAAACCTATAGTAATCCCACCTCCCCGACTGGCCAGATCATGGGCAAACCATAGTAATCCCCCACCCCCCACTAGCCTGATCACGGGCAGAACGAGTTCAACCCCCTAAGAACAATAACCCTGGTGGTCCAGTGGACCGCGAAGCCCGATCGTGGGCATTAGGTCCACCCCCAAGGTCCAAGTACCCTGGTGATCTAGTGGCCCCACCACCCCTCCCCCATCAGCGATTGGGCGGCAGCACCCACCACCTGCCCTGCCCGCCCACCGACTGACTGCTTGGTGGGGCCACCGCCCGTGGTTCAAAGCAAGGATCAATGGGCATGCAGCTACCGCATAAGGCAGTCCAGATATGTGAATTCATTCATTCACATATTTGGACTGCCTTGTATGGTATGGGCTGCATGCCCTTGGCTCTTGCTCTGAACCAGTGGGCGCAGCCTACTGAGCAGTCAGTTGGCAGGTGGTGGGGCGCAAGTGGGTGGGGTGCTGCTGCCTGCCAGCTGAGAGGGGAGCAGGTGGGGGGCTTCATGGGTGGGTGGGATGGGGGCCACTAGATCACCAGGGTACTTGGACCTTGGGGGTGGACTCTAATGCCAGTGATCGGACTGCGGTCCACTGGATCACCAGGGATATTGTTCTTGGGGGTTGAACTCTGATCTGCCCAGCGATCAGGCTAGTAGGGGTGGGATTACTGTGGGGTTTGCCTGCGATTGGGCCAGTTGGGGGAGGGGGGATTACTACGGGTTTGCCATAATCCAGACCAGTCGGGAGGGGATTACTACGGGTTTGCCAGCGACCGGGCCAGGCCGGGGAGGGAGGATTATTATGGGTTGCCCGCGATCGGGCCAGTCGGGGAGGGGGATTACTATGGGTTTGCCCACCCATCGGCCAGTCGGGGGCGACCATTATGCCCATGATTGGGCTGCAGGGGCACAGGGATGAAGTGGAGGGCCACCCACAGGTGGCAGCTGCTGTGTTGCACCCTGCAATGCAGCAGCTCACCTGTGGGTGGCCCTCGACTTATTCCTTTTTTGCTCAAAGTTGTGCAGGCGCAGGTTGGGGGTTGTGCCTGCACAACTCTGCACAGCCTGGCTGAATATTGGGCTGTGCAGTTTATGCATGGTTCCTCCCCCTCTGGTTGAGCATGCCTTCATTAGCATTGCGCTGTTGCTCAGCATGACTTGGGGGGCGCAACTGCCTCCTGCTGAATATGGCAGAATGGCGCAATTTCGGACTTGAGCAGGTGCAACCTTATTGCGCATGGCACAACCCTTTTGAATATCCAGCCCATGGTGTTTGCTCCAAATTAAAAAAAAAAATCCTTTGACAAGTTTGTTACACTTCCAAGATTCAAACAGATTCGGTCCACAGTCATTGAAAGGACAATGGAGATGTTGCACTTGAATTTGATCCCTAATTTTGAAAATATGGTCCTAGGACTTCCACCAAGTGAGGTATGCATGCCAGATACCAAATACCTTTTTAACATTATAGTGGCAGCTGCTAACAAAGTATTTTCTTAAAATTAGCTGACACCTAATAGATTAAGCTATCACCAATGGCTATCTAATTTATTGAGTATTAAAACTATGGAAGCCATCATGGCAAAATTAAGATTACATACAGACAAATTCAATTCAAGATGACTCCTATATTATCACTTTAAGGAAAGTAGGGAAGAAATACTGATTTTAGACCAACTTCTACTTGAATAGAGCAGCTTCTTCTGTTTGGATCTGGGGTCCGTGCATTGCTCCTTAGTGGCTCTTAACTCCCACCATGCCTATTTTTTTTTTCCTTTTTTCCTCTCCTACTGTTTTGCTTCATCCAGGTATAATTTTTTCCTTTTATACATATGGGAAGTATATAAATAAAGGACATCTGACTCTGTAACTTTTTGTTTCAATATAGTTTTTATTGCCACATCGATTGTTTCTCTTGTTTCTGTGTTAACTTGGCTCTAAGTATGCAGAACAAAGGATCTGTTTGTTTGTACACCAGGCGGTGACAACTTTGCTATGTAATTCTCTTCCATATAATACCTTTCTTGTAAGAGACACTACCCAGTTGATGCCTCCAGAACACTGCAGTGAGTTTGAAAACATGAAGAAGATTCATCTGAAACAGCAGGAACAAACAGGTTTTATAGTTATGATCCAATTATATTTTATTTCACATATATGATATTTTGCTCTAAAAAACATTAGATTGAATGGCTAGGCTCTTGTGCTATAGATGGCCTTCAATTGTGTATGTATTTCCTTTTATTATGGCAATGATCCCTGTCTGCTACTTTTAATAAAGTTTACAAATTAAAAAAAAGATTCAAACAGATGCTTAAGGTCATCTGACAAAGAAAAATGGCTGTTCATTTATTAGGATTTAAAATCAGCCAAAAATAATTTGTTTTTCCTCCGCACAATGTAGAATAATCTTTAAAATCTGAGGTGCCTTGGTTATTATGCCACTTTCTAAGCCCCATTAATTATTTATGTATACTCCATTTTGAAATGTGTTCATTTTTTAATAAATGAAGATGTTAATTGTATTCATAATAACAGCCTGTGGATTATTTAATGGTTTTCTTTCATGTTTGTTTTTACTTTGTGGCCAGTGTGCTTAGCTGGTAATCAAATATGAATAAATAAATAAAATTACCTGTGGAATATTCATGTGTAATGCACCTCTACAGAGGTTCTGGTCCACTGAAGAAGTTTCCCTCTTTACTCTATCACTTAGGATGGCAAAACATGCAGATATCAGGACCCAGCAATCCCAGCCAATTCTTCACTCAGTTTTTATGGCTGTGGGCGGAGCCATCTTGCTGTCTGTAGCTGGAAAATGGGATACCTTGGCACATATTTAGGGAGTTTTCAGTGTATCCTTCCCCAACTACAAATCACTATGCTAGTTAAATAAAATACTGCCTTGTCTCTGTTGAGTAGAACAATATCAACACTATTGTTTCAGCTTGTTGATTATCGCAATATGACCTGCTCTCTTTGGAGACTAATAATTTACTGACATGACTTTCAACAGATGATAGCATCTAACTGTAGAGCAGTTTCAAATTACATTCTTTCTTGGTCATCTCTCCCAATGTGTGCATGTGTGTAGCAATGATATAAAGTATTTCCTCTGAAGAGTTGATTTATGTTAACCCTCTCAGGACCTATATAATTAGTAACATTGAAACTCTCATGGTTTTATATTTGTAGGAAGGAAAAATGCTAGACAGCTAATGTTTTGGAGGTTTCCAGAGGTTGCAAGGGGCACCATAGTGGATTACAAAGAAATCATAGAATTGTCAACTGCAGTGTTCCCAGATTGTACAACACATTTTCCTATAAGGCACCCTCTGTTTCCCTGTATTTTCCATGTAAAACTGGGACAACACTCTTGTACATTTTCCTGTATGCTCAAATCAATACATGTATGTAATTGACTTCATTATGCCCATCAGTAAAATCACTATAACAAATGTTAGGGCTGTTTTTATTTATTTTAAATGGTACAGCTCACCTGCAACATATCGCAGAGGCTCTAGAAAAATGTTGCAATCTCTCAAGCTTTGCTCTCAAGGTTCATATGTCTCCAGAACCTCTTGATGTTATTATAGCCCTGTTACGATGTATTGGCACAGGATAGCCTGGCTGAGATGCAGTATCTCATATTCAATGGGGTCATACTTTTATCCATTTTGCCAAAGTAAACATAGAAACATACACTTTGACGGCAGATAAGGACCACTTGGCCCACCCAGTCTGCCCATTTCCCTACCTACTAGATAAGCTGCAGATTCTAGTTAACCAACAGCCTACTTCCTGCAACCCCCCACTATAATTGCCTTGTGTCTGTCCAATGCATGTTCGAATTCCCCCACTGTTTTAGACCCAATGACCTCCTCAGGAAGGCTGTTCCATGTATCCACCACTCTCTCTGTGAAAAAAATTTCCTCAAATTACCCCTGAGCCATCCCCCCTCTATCTTTAAATTGTGCCCCCTTGTTCTTACACATCTCTTTTTCTGATAGATGCTACCCTCCTGGACTTTGTTGATTCCCTTGAGGTACTTGAATGTTTCTATCATGTCCCCCTGTCCCTCCTTTCATATTAAGCTCTCTCAGTCTCTCTTCATATGGTTTCTGCTGCAGACCCTGCACCATTTTAGTTGCTCTCCTCTGGACTGCTTCCATCCTGTCTATATCCTTGCGTAGATGGGGTCTCCAAAACTGCACACAGTACTCCAGATGGGGTCTCACCAACTGTCTGTACAGATGGATAACCACTTCCCTTTTTCTACTTGTGATGCCACTTCCTATGCATCCCAGTATCCCTCTGGCTCTCCTTACTGACTTTTCACATTGCTTACCCACCTTTAGGTCATCTGATATGACTACTCCCAGGTCCCTTTCCACTTTTGTTGTTGTTAGTACCTCCCCTGCTATTGTGTACTCTTCTCCTGGGTTTTTGTTTCCCAGGTGCATTACTTTGCAGTTCTTTGAATTGAATCTAAGTTGCCGTATGTCTGACCATTCCTCCAACCTTGCCAAGTCCCTTCTCATCTTTTCTACCCCCCCCCGTGTATCAACTTTGTTACAGATCTTTGTGTCATCTGCAAAGAGGCATACCTTTCCTTCCAGACCCTCTGCAAAGTCACATATAAAGATGTTAAAGAGGACTGGACCCAGTACTGAGCCCTGAGGTACTCCACTAGTAACCCCCCTTTCTTTGGAATGTGTTCCATTCACTATTACCTTCTGTGTCCTGTTGTGCAGACAGTTTGCTACCCAGGCTACCACCCTGGGACCCACTCCCAGGCTGGCTAACTTGATTATTAATCTTTTTGTGCGGTACTGTGCCAAATGCCTTGCTAAAGTCTAGGTAGGCCACATCCACAACCCCTCCCTGGTCTATTACATTGGTCACCCACTCAAAGAAATCAATTAGATCCGTCTGACATGACCTTCCTGCTGTAAATCCATGCTGCTTTGGGTCCTGTGCCCCGCTGGCCTCTAGGTACTCAACAATTCTTTCTTTCAGAAGTGATTCCATCTTTTTCCCTACCACTGAGGTCAAACTTACAGGTCTGTAGTTTCCTGCTTCTGCCTTCCTCCCACTTTTGTGAAGGGAAATCACATCTGCCCTCTTCCAGTCCTCAGGTACTGCCCCATCCTGCCATGATCTGTTAAAAAGCGTGGTCAATGGTGTCACTAGGTCCTCCCCTTAGTTCTTTTAGGATTCTGGGATAAATCCCATCAGGCCCCATTGCTTTTTCCACCTTGAGTTTTAAGAGTTCTTTCAGGACTCTTTCTTCTGTGAATGGACTGGTGTCAACCCCCTACCCAGAGTGCTTCTATTGTCTGGTTTAGGTAACTCCTTCTCATCTTTTGTGAATACTGAGCAAAAGTATTCATTCAGTATCTCTGCCTTTTCACTGTCTCCCTCTGCCCACCTCCCCTCTCCTTTATTAATCTTCACTGTCCCTCCCATAACCTTTCTATGCTCTCTAATGTTCCTACAAAAGGTTTTATCCCCCTTCTTAACTGAGAGCTATTTTTTCCTCGGTGTGGGCCTTTGCTAGTCTGACTGCCTTACCCACTTCTTTCTGCTTTAATTGATACAGTTCTCTGTCATGCTCCTTCTGTGATTCCTTATACTTTTTGAATGCAGCCTTTTTCTCCTTAACCTTCCCTGCCACCTCTTTTGAGAACCATAGTACTGACGCATGATAGCTTTGCTGAGATGCAGTATCTCATTTTCAGGGGGGGTTCTAATTTTATCCATTTTTACAATGTACTGATACAGGTTAATCTGGCTGAGATGCAGTATCTCATTTTCAGTGGGTCTTACTCTCACCCATGTTTACATCTGTGTGCAATGTACTGACACAGTATAGCTTTGCTGAGATACTGACAGCCGCTGTGTGCAACATGGCTGTGCTGACTTAAACTGTACATATGTGAGTATTGAGCAAACATAGTCATGTCAGCACTGCCATGTTACGCACGGTTGACTTTGGGGCAAACTGGGCATGCGTGAGTATCATGCATGCACAATTCTGTAATCACTGCAGTATCAGTTACATCTGACTCTGGTGCAGTGAGAGCACCGCATACTCTTTTAAATGCTTTTGCCACTCATAAAAGCTCTTCACAGCTGTATCAGCTCTGACCAGACTATGATAGTTTTGTTTCAGGTCTCCTCTCATAAATGGTTTTGTACTCCTTCAAAAGTTGAGACTAATGATGGGAAAAATGTGATGAACCCTCAGTTGTCTCTGCAGGTCTATAAATACCATTACATGTTATCGGATATATGGATGTAATTTCCAGGTGGTGTGCACATTATTGGCCAGAATCTCTTAGCTATACCTTGTGCTATACCTTTTTTTGCAGAATACATTTTCATTGAGTTAATACTGATTATAAAATGGGCTTCCAAAATCCAGCAATCTGACTGGCTAGTACATCATCTGAGCCGTGTCCTTATCAAATGATATACAAGCCAACCGGCACTACTATCCACATCAAAGGCACCTCACAACATGAATCACTGACCTTTCTAAACAGTAAACAAAAAGCTCACTGCCACAACTCATTCAACGGAATGCGGGAAATAGTCGCTGACGACAAATCAGACAGCAGTACAATTAAAATCACCAGAACCTGTGAGAAAAAAGACCTCAAAACCAAAAATCCTCACTATGGGCAAAGCGGTAATTATGTGTAAGTTATTTCTTAGGGCAGTAACAGATTGGCACGTGTACAAAAAAAATGCCGAAAACTCTTTGTCGCCTAGTCCACATGAAGTAGAAGTTGCCCCAAAAAATGTTAGAATATGCCAGCACCATGTTAAGTACAGCAGAACACACAAAATACCTTTCAGCACCTTCAAAACACAGAAACTCCACCACGAAGTGCACCCGAAGATGAAGAAAACATCCAGCCATCCTGCAGTTCCTCCACGCATCCCGAAAACAGAAATAACATCACTTCCTGCACTGAAAACACACAATCAGAATCGGGAACCCTCCCAATCATCCAGAAGTTTAAAGCTATAACAAAAAACTCTCCCTTTATAATACAGCACTGTGTGATGCAAAATGTTAAATTAATTAATCTGTCCAAATAAAACGAATAGTACTAAAATGTATTAAAACATCCTATACATTTCAAGTTAAAAAAATATTCAGTTAAAGTTACAAACAGTTTAAAAGCACCTGTCTTGTGTAATAAAACATGTTCAACAGTGTGACATTTTAAAAAACCTTAAAACAAACTTGTTTAACACTATTGTAACAAAAAGTAATATGGAACTATTTTTCTCTAAACTGTGAAATCCTCTCAATTGATCAACTTTAATGACAAATCAATAAAAAAGAAAGTTAAACTTTAAAAATGGCTCCTCAGTTTCATTTAGCCCATTTTATAAGCGCAATAAGACACTCCGAGGTGTGGGTTATGTGCTGATAAGAGCACGCCTAGGTGCATAAGACACTCGGTGCAAGCACCTCGTGCCTTAGTACACACCTAGGCGTGCTCTTATCAGAATGTAACCCACACCTCATCGTGTGTTATTGCTAGCTTACGTGCACACAAGTTAATTCCAGCCAGTTACATGATAGTTCATCCTATCAAAAGACTATAGAAATGACAAAAATGTAAACAAATAGAAAAAAGTACATAATATATTGGTTCACCAATCAGTGCTACATATGAAGGTATTTGGTAATTCCATCTAAATATTAAATATTCTTCCAATTTACAAGCTCACTCTAATCTACCTAGGCTGGGGGGGCATAAATACTGAGGTGAGAAAGGGGAAGAAGACCAGAACATATTTTTCCATTTCTTATTGATCCCACCAAGGCAAAATCTTAGTACAGCCTCATCAGCAATGAGCCAGCTTATCCTTACAGCTGCAACCATGCCAACACATATTGGAAGACAAAACTTTCATTGTATAAATGTTTTCAGGGGTTAACAACGCTCTCCCTATTATTTTTGTTTACATGGATTTTTTTTTTTCAGGTACACTTTATTTTGTGTGCAGTCTTCCAATATGTAAGCAATAAGACATGAGGGGTTGTGTATTAGACACTTCTAACACAGTCAGAGGCATAGTAAGGCATGGGGCCACAGGTCAAGCGCCTTCAGTCCCTAGTTGTGCAATACAAGTGTCTAATGAACACCCCTGGAATGTCTTATTGCACTTATGAAATTGAACATTGCATTCTACAAGCATTAAAAAATTAAAATTTACACATATAAATAACTTAATACGAAAATATTTTATGTTTTTGTAGCAAAATAGTTCCCCATCTGTATAATTGACATGCTGTTTTTTTAGTTTCTGACTTTCGTCCTAGTAAGATCTCTCATAGCTCATTTTGTGTTACTGTAGTTGCCATGTTTTCCATACATCTCCCTGTTACAATTCAATAAAAACTAATATTAAGATTAAATCCTTTTGTTGGATTTTTATTATTATTTGATAGTAAGAGTAACTTGAGGTGCCAGTGAGCAAGCAGGCAGCTAAGTGAGCAGACTAAACAAGTGAGAGAGTCAATGGCTGGAGGGGTGGGTGACTGAGGAAAAGTAATGTCCAGTTTCTTACGTGCCTGCCATTTACTCTGCCATTTATTTATTCATTCATTTCCATACAGTAGGAACATTATCCTCAGTGCAAGTGAGCAGGCACACATCAAAATACTGCAAGTAAGTGAATAGGAGGACAGTCCTCGAAAAAGAAATTCTCATGACGGGCATAATACTTTCCATGTGAGTCTGACATGAGAAGCTGGCAATGGTGGCACAAGGGGAGAATTAGAAGCCACAATGGTGCTACAACAGGAGTACAAGAGAACATAAAAACAAGGTGTGTTTAACTGTTTTGGTCACACAAAAAAGCTGTTACTGTTACACTCTAGGTATGTGAGTGGGTGGGCATGCATGCTCCTTATTATTTTAAATTCTGAATCCTTCTAGAGGGCCAGATTTGTATTAACCACATAATTTCTATCTTTTTGGTTTGGAGGCCACATTTTTCTCCCATTTCAACAAAATAGACCAAGATGCACACAATGTTTTGGAGAAAATGGCCACAATCATGTGTGTATTGGACATGTGCAGCAAGGAAGTTGTGGCAAGGCTTTGAATGGTCTGAATTTTGACCTTGACCTTCCCCTTACCCACAGGGGATCTGACAAAGTTTTATAGCCTCAGGAGAGACTTCAGCCTCCAGGGCATAACTGGTGGCCAACCAGGAATGCCATGCAGCTCTCCTCCATTAGATGGAGCTACACATGTAGGCCATGCCCAAAGTTGGTATCCATTGATTGCTACCTTTAGGGGAATACCAGCCATCTGGGCTCTCACCTTTTGCTGCCTTGGGGTGAACCACTTGCTGAAAACCTGAGATTTCCCATTTCCTTTTTTATTTATTTAGGAAATCGGAATTACAACCCTTTTTTGTACACTTCTTGCAAGACTACCATGCTGTCACGTACAGTATACAAGAACTGCACCCTACTGTAGTCCTCCACCAACACTCTACTTAGTATCTCCCTGGAAAAGGAGAAAACTCAGGAAACCTAGTGGAAAAACTGGGAAAATGTCCTCTCAAACTCTAATGCAGTCCCTCATAGTGGGAATGTGAGTTTCTTACACCCTGCCATTCCCATGGGAGGGTGAGCAGTCCAGCCAAAGTGAAAGAGCAAGAGGGCCCTGCACAGCCATGCTCCTAGTTAAGTAACCTCTTGGTCCTCCTCTCTGGAGACAAGACCTCCTCCATGAGAACCTCTACCTGCCTGCCTAGCCCCTCACCTAGTGGGAGTCTGACTGCCTATCTTCCCTGACCTACCAGCTCAGGTGTCAGAAGTAGAAGTGTCCATAGACAAATCCCTGTCAAAGCAATTCTATGCAGGCTCTCAATTGTCTTTGTAAGCCACATTCCTCCCCCCACCCATACACAATGTTACGGAAAAAAATGACCACAGCTATGTGTTTATTGAAATGTAGATGTAACCCAAGTTACATAAGTCATGTAATATGTACAGCAAGGAAGTCATGGCAAGGCCTCAGGTGGCACAATAGCTGTATCTTGGCCTTACAAGCAAAGGGTCAGAGGTATGATTCCAAGTTGGAGCATGTATTTGCTGTTATACTTTTATTGGCACCATTACCAATTCATAGTGCACTGAGAACCAGGACTGGGATATAGCCATACTAGGCAATAGTCTGTGCAGGAAGGACAGGGCTGCAAACTGACTAGGAAAAGGTTAGTGTACCAGGAAAGGGTTAACAGAGTGCCACACAGGCACATGCAGGCACACACACACACACACAAACATATACACATGCACACACACACACACACACACACACACTCCTCTCCATGATATGAGCAGAACTGAGACCTTTGTCTTTGCTTGCATGTAACATCCCTTTTTTAGCTTTGTTTGTTGTACTAACTTTCACCAATTGATTTCAAAAATATGAACAATAACCACAATAATCAATATGAAAAAACATTAAGTGATTTACATAAATTAGTGTGTTATTTACTTCTGTCCTTTTATTAGTTCTTGCTGATCTGTTGAACTGATAACAGCACCTTACGCTGTGTTGATCTGAGGCCTTTCTCCATAGCATCTGAAATCTGTGCCTGCTTCCTCAATCTCAGTTCCTTTTTCTGTCTGGAAAAGACTGACTGAGTTAACATGTTTATGAGCTCTGAATCTTTCTTGAAAGAGAATTCTACCCAGACTGAAGCTAGTAATCACACAAAATAGTGTGTTGCAACACTGCTCAGCTGAATGAACACAGCAGACTTCTTCAATTAATTAACGGATTGGTTGCACAAACCCTTCATTTGATCTAGTCTGTTCTGAATCTGGAATGCTCTCTTTTTCTACCTTAATAGCAAGCCGTCTGCAGGGCTCCACCCACTGCAGCTGTACAAAGGATTCACTGAATTTTATTGCATTGTACAAATCACCAACTATTGCAAATAAAGAACTTGTAATGTAATTTCTGTTAGCCAGAGTCCTATGAAGTGCCTTCTGTAATAATATTGGATTTTTGCTTGCATAAACTGCATTGAGCAGTAGGTATGTGAGAGGATATGTGAAATATTAATATTCTAGATTAGGTGTGTGATTTTAATAGCTCAAATAATATCTGCACTTTATTAATTCATACATTGTTATGATTATAGTTATGTATCTTATTACTCAGCCCTGATTGGTCACTTGTAGTTACCTACGTTTATAATGTAAAATAATCTGTTAACCAAAATATTTGTTTTAGAAAATGACAGCATATCTATTTAAGGTACCACTTATGTGGACTCAGTTTTACAATTGGCTACACATTGAAAAGGCATGTGACAATGTAAAACACTGGCCATTTTGCGGTAGGATGAATGCCACTGCAATGAGTTTTTAACCATAAACCCTTTTTCAACCTGATCAAAGCGTTTCATCTATTTTATTTGGTTGAGCTCAATACCCACTCTAGCCTATCTCCGACCACCCTAAGATGCCACCATTCCTAGTATACATTTGACACTCTGTGGTACCTGCTTTCTCCCTTCCTCAATATCTGCCCCCCAAACTACCACTGTTCAATGTTATTCACACTAGTTGCTCTCCACCACTTGCTTAATCTCCATTCCATCCCAGATATCTTTCCCCCACAACATGCCAACATTATCTCTAATGTTAGCCCCTCTGAGGCACTTTCTCCTTAGCCTCATCCCTGATATCTGCTGCCCCAAATGCTGGCATTGACCGTGCACATTAGCCACTCAGTTGCACTTTAGCTCTCCCCCCACTTCATATTACACGGTGTGTACTATTTGCTCTTACTCCTCCCCTCCCTGATCTCTCTCCCCAGCACAATATTACCATTTTACATATATATTACATGCTATCCAGCCCTATCTCTGTTTTAGAGAATGGGCTTCAGCTTACCCCGAGCTCTCATTGGCTGAACCCATTGGCAAAGTGGGCATTTATCAGGCAACAGAGCCCAGGTAAAACAGGTGCCAGCTCAGCCTGCCCCATTACCAGCTGGTATCATTGAGCCAGCTAAAAGTTCACTTTTAAACAGCCACTATTTTTTTGTCCTGCTTAGCGAGCAAGAGCCCCCCCCCCAACTCAAACTGCCACATGGCACAACAGAAGTCATCACACTTACATTGAGCCTAAGTTATCTCACTTCATAAAGAAAAAAACATTTTTTTCAAACTTGTAGTTGCCATGTTGTTCTCTCACTTTGCCACAGATACAGACCCCTCCCCACCTCATAAAACCATTTGTTAAGCCACTCAGAAGACCCTTCTTCTAATGAAAAAGTGGCACACACTATGGTCCTTTATTGCAAATAACTTTGCCCTTGTTAAAAAGCAACAGTTTTCGTTGCTTAAACTTGTAGCAAGCACTACTACACACAGCTTCCCCCACTCATACTGGCTCCACTACAGCTCAAATTGATGTGAATAGTGGAAGTCAGGAGCTGGAACTACTATTTTCACTGGTGAGCAGGTCATGAGAGAGGGGATGCCTGACAACAGATCCTAATTGCTGACTGACGTCTTCTTAGTTTATTAAAATAAATAAAAGTGACAATAAGACTGCCCACCTGTGTGTACCTCTACACACTGCTTCTTACTGCTAGCATCTTGTTGTGGAACTGCTGCTTTGCCACTCCCTCGCCTCTGCTTGTATTTTAAAATCATCACAGCCAATAGCCCACTTCAGCAAAACCTCCCTGCTTTCAGTTATTAGATGGTCCATCTTGCAGTGTCTTCATCTTTTCAGTGCTGCTGTTCCTGTCATCATTTCTGGGCTGAAAATGGAGTACTGCATAGCAAAAAAATTAAAAAACAAAACACTGCAGCACCCTATACTTGCAACACTACCAATAGATGCACTACTGTACAACAAAATGCCTTTGTTGTTGATTTTTATTACATTTTCTGTAGCATTTAAAACATTTTTAACACTTTGTTGCATATACTCAACATGTCACCCATTTTCTAAGTGCAATAGTACTTTCCAGGGTGGGCAATATTGAGCTATATTGGACCTTCCAGAGGCTATAAGGCCCCCTGCCTGTGGTGTTGGGCCTCATTATGCCCCTGGGCAATCAGGTATAGCCCAATACTTACCACCCTGTTGGGTATTATTGCCCACCTACCCCATCTATGAACCCTGCAACATGGCGCCATTCTCTGAATACATTCGCTGCACTGTTGCACTTGGGCTCTTCCCCTTCCCTGATCTCTGCTCCCAGCATTCCCAAATCCCCCACCATTCACAATATCTACTCTGTAGAACTTGCTTTCTCACCCGCCCCAATATCTGCACCCCAAACTGATGCATTTCATCATAATTCACATTAGCTGCTCTGTGCCAGTTACTCTATATCCATCTCCTCCCTCAATCACTGCCCCTATAACATGCCAATATTCTCCATATAGATTAGCTGCTCTGCAGCACTTGCTCTTCCCCTCTCCCTGATCTCTGCTGCCCCAAGATGCTGTCATTCATTGTCATTCACATGATCTGCTCTATGGCACTTGCTATCTTTTTCTCCCCTCCTTGATATCTGCCACCCCAAATGGCAGCATTGTTCCTTCACATTCACCTCTCTGCAGCAGCTACACTCTCCCATCCACCATCAAATGGCACATCACTCCTAGTGCTTCATAACAGCTGTTGTGTGCCATTGTCTCCCTATCCTTCCCCTCTCCACTCCCTCCATTCTCAACATACCAGTATTCTCCATGTACTTGATAGGCTGTCTGGCTCTATTTCTTTCTTACTGCATCTCTGACCCCCCAGCATGCCACCATTCTCAGTATAATGTACATTTGCTACTCATTGGTACTTGCTCTTTCCCCACCTCCCTGTCTCTGCCCCCTACGTGCCCCCTTTCATTTAAATTACCTGCTTTGTAGCACTTGCAGTCTCTCTCTCCTTCATATCTACCCCAGACTGTCTCCATTCACTTTAAGTCACAATAGCTGCTCTAGGCCACGTGCTCTCTGCCCCCCCAACATGCCAACATTTTCCCTGTGTATTAGCCACTCTAAGTCACTTGCTCTTTCCCACTCCCTGTTCTTTGTCCCTTCAAAATGCTGCTATTCACTATCATGCACATAGGCAGCTCGGCGGGACCTGCTCTCTATTTCTCCTGTTCCCAGAATCTGCCCTCCCCCAAAATGCTGGTATTGTCCCTACACAGTAAGTACTCTGCAACACTTATTCTCTCTCCTCCTCCTCCTCCCTGAACTCTGCTGAACATACCTACTGCCATTCATCATCATTCACATTAGCCACTCTGCGACACTCATTCTCTGTTTCTCCCCTCCTCGATATCTGCCCTCCCCCCCTCCAAATTGCTGGTATTGTACATACACATTAACTGCACTCTGACACTTGGTCTCTATCCCTCTCCTCCCCAGTTTCTGATTCCCCAGTTCACTGCCATTGTCTCTACACATGTTTTGTTTTTCAATACATTATCTCCCCCTCACTGCTCTCTGCCCATCAATATACCCCCATTCACTTTTTCTACCATTAGCCACTTTGCTTTTCACAAATGCTACTGGCATCCTTAGTATGAACACTACTGGCATTCCTCCACTTCAAAATCTCTGCTCCCCAAACATGTGTGTATTCTCCACATACATTAGCTGCTCTATGGCAATTCATCTCTCTCGCTCTCTCCCCCACCCAAATCTACAGCACTTACTCTCTCCCTCTACCCCATATTTGTCCTCCCCAAATCTGCTGCCATTCCTTATAATTTATATTAGCCACTCAGTGGCATTTGCTATTTTTCTCTCCCCTCCTCAATCTTTGTCCCAGCAAAATTTAGTGTCATGATCACTGTCATGCTTTGTAGAGGAAACAGAAACCTAGACAATGACAACAGAAAAAAAACTGCTGGTCCATCAAGTCTGCCCTAGAATCCCTATCAAACCCTGGGACCTATTGTCCATACAGGGTTCTAGCCTTCCCTATCCATCTCTGTTCCCCTCCCTGTTAGTATTGCCCTGAGTAACCATTATACCCTTCACTCTGTCCCAGCTGTGCTTCAAACCATTAATGGTTTTGGTGCTCACCACCTCAGCTGGTAGACTATTCCACAGTTTCACCACCCTTTCTGTGAAACACTACTTCCTCATATCACTTTGGAACCTCCCTCCTGTCAGTTTCCACTCGTACTCTCATGAGCACAAAGGGCCCAATTCCAGAACATGATATGCCTGGTGCAAGGTGATCTATGCCAGACCCTATGGTGTAAATTGCACCTCATGCCATGTATTCCACATGTCGGGATTCCAAGAGGCAGCTTGCACCGTGCTATATGCGGATTGCACCAAAGGTGGGCTCCACCACTCACTACACCCACAACCCACTGCAGCATGGCACAAGTGTGGGTTATGGCAGCAACTGCACCCTATTCCAGAAGGGTGGCTGACGTAACCCACTAACACCATTCCCAAGGCCTGCTATGGTGCTGCGAACTTAGACCAGCATAGAGGTGGTCTAATGAGTATTCATCCATGCCAACTGATGGATGCCCATGCCACAGCACCATGGGAAGCACATATCCCTGCTCCACATCCCCCCCAGCAAGGTCATGCCCCCATCCCTGAATGTCATAGCCCCCCAGGGTCCATTTCCTGCACTGCTTCCCCAAACGCCTGTGCCACCCGGCCAGCCCCCCCAATGCCCCAGGTGGTTGCAGGTGCATTTTGGGGTGGGGGGCTCTGAGGGGGCAGTAAATCACAGGCTGCAACTTGTGGCACCCAGGTCCATTGCACCATTCCTGTGGCACTAGCCTGCAGCTGCCACAAGTCATGGGACCTAGGTGCTGGGGACTCTGCCTGTCTTGGAATATGGTGCAGGGTCCCTGGCATAGCGGCGCATGGTGCAACTCGCATACGCCCGTGAGTTGCACCATGCATCTTGTAATTGGGTCCAAACTGTTATTCATGGTATATAATCCCCCAAAGTTCACCTTTTTTATTCCTTTCAGGAACTTGGAAGTCTCCATCATATTTCCCCCTCTCCTGTCTGGTCTCCAGCAAGTACATATTCAGTGCCTTGAGACTCTTCTCATAAGGTCTGCCCTTCTGGCCCTGAACCATCTTTGTCACTGTTTGCTGCACTGTCTCCAGCCTGTCCTTATCCTTCTGGAGGTGAGAACTCCAGGACTGGGAACAATATTCCAGGCGTAGCCTCACAACATCTCTATAAAGAGGCAGTATTACCTCTTTTTATCTGCTGCAGTACCTCTTCCAGTCCCAATTCATCCCAGGATTCTATCTGCCATAATATAGGTCTTGTATCTCTAGCTTGATTGTTTCAGGGAGTCACTAATGATAACTCCTAATTCCCATTCCTCAGCCATAGTGCAAAGTCTTACCCCACACAGCCAGTACTCCATCCTGGGGTTCTGGTTCCCTAGGTGCATCACATTGCACTTTTTAGAATTGAATTTCAACTTCTAAACCTTAGACCACCTCTCAAGCCTTTGTAGTTCATACAAAATATTACGATAAATTAAAAAACACTTTTGTCTTAGACAGTTAGTGCTGTTTCTTGTTCATATTGGGTCTACATCTGTTAAGATCCCTACTTTCAAGAACCCATTGTCTCATAAGGACCAGATATTGGTGTAAAGAAACTGAAGAAATGTGTTTTAATCTAAGGTTATTAAATAAATATAGTGCCAGATCAATTTCATGTTATGTTGCATATGAACTCCTCTACTAAACATCACAGTGATCAGGACACAAAATTATTTCAGGAAAAAGACTGGTCAGCAAGAAAGAGTCTTAAGAACAATTGATCTCACTCATGCTGCCACAGTGAACATCATTCCATTTTACTTTTTGAACCAACATTTTCAACATAGCCATTTTTACCCCATTTCCAGAACATGGCAGGTTTCATTTTGAAATCCCCCTTTAAAACTTGTTTTTGCTGTCATTCTGCAAAATTTACATGCTGGTGTCATTTGATAAATGATTCCTGTCATTTTCATATATACTGGGGTAACAAAATATACTCTGACAATTTGGAATCAGAATCTAAGAAAACAACAATGTTACAGATGAACCTCTTCATTTCCCATTCATGACAATTTTACTGTTATAACTCATGTATTCATTTGTTAATTTTAACTGCTTGTGCTGCACCATCTATGCCCAATAACTGTACAGCAAATACAAGCAAGCAAACGTGTTTGTCTGGATAGCCTATTTGTACATTTTATAGAATCTTTTCTACTTGAGAGCACTTTATGTAAAGAACAATGCACTTTTTCACTGAGATAGAGTGATATCATTATGAAGTCACTGATGACACAGTATAAAGATACCAGGATGTTACCTCTGCAATAGCCATGCCCCCTGAGGAATTTGTAGTGGAGGGAAACACCCAAACTAGTTGGACTCTTTGGTAATGGATATTTAAATCCTTATGCTCTTTGGACTGATGGAGATCTGCATTTGTGCAGGAACATCATTGCTGCCTTACTGGACTAACTGATTAATGTGAAGTGGTTTATCTATGGGATTTACCCTGTGTACACCATTTGTACTATCTGCAGAGCACTTTGGCAAGTAAAAAAATACACAAACAAATAAAAAACAATCTTAACAACTTTAAAATCTCAGCCTGCTTTATTCTGTCCATGCGTTTGATTTTAGCGGGACCCAGAGGGGCAGCTAAAGGTGAACCAGCCTGAACCTGAACCTAAGGTAAAAAATAATGCTCCCAAACTAAAGGGTTGGGGAGCAGAGTTGTAAATGTAGGAGGCCTTAAGGTTATCTAACAATTCTAGGACAGGCCAGACACAAATCTGGAAGGAGAGACTGGAAGCTTACTCAGTGACCAAGATGCAAGAGGTTTATTTACCATGGACAATAAAAACTAGGTAACGGTTTACTACAGGGTAATAAAAATAAACAAACACTATGATTAGGACCAACAACTGGTCGAACCAAGAACAGGTGATAGCCTCTTTGAGTCCAAGTCCTATGTACACTTGGCCAAGATGATGAAACCTGAGGAACCAAGCTTGGACTTTCCTCTGTGTCGGCTGATCAGCAGGTGGGCACTGACCCCACAAAGCACTTGTTACAAACAGGCCAGAATGGGGCATCCCCCAATGGAACAGAACAGAATGAGGAACACTGCTCACTGGTCAATGAAGAGCTTGGTGATCCTCTGCAGCTCCGGGTAATAAGTTGAAGACTTCTGGTTGGCAGGTGGTTCACTAGACAAAGTGCAGCAATGACCACTGGCAGGTCCCTGACACCCAGGTGACCTCTTACCAAGACCGCCAGTGGTATGATCTTTGGATGGCCTCTACAAAGCAACATGGGAATGCACACACTTATGGATGGTCAACAAAATATGAAGAGGGCAAGCATGACATTAACTGTGGTTCTTCAAGCTTGAGCAAGGGTGGCTACTAAGTTGACTCACTACTGGATACCTCACTAGCTGCTGTCTACCAATTACTGTTACAGAGATGATGCTGGAACACTGTGTTGGGACTTCAGCACAGGCTGACATCACTGGAGGTGGTTCTCCTGCAGGCAGTGGACGGGGCCGGGGACCTCCCTGGGTCAGCATCAGGCTCTGATGAATCTGGTCCAGGCAACAATGGTGAAGCTAGATGTTAGGTACACCTGGATGGAATTTGAGAACACAGTTATGGTTGGAAGCAAACAGATTAGTTTTGTCAGTAGACAGTTCAGTTCTTGCAAAGGGTGCAGTTTCTAGGGGCATCAGGCAGACAACAACACAGTTTGGGTGGGGTGGTGCTCAGGAAACCCTTACAGAACATTGTGGGCAACCCAGGGCAACTAGGATCATTCCATCCCCTCCCCAGAGGGTACTGTACCTCTAAAGATGTTTTTGTCCTGGCTGTCTCAGCAGCCACGCTCCTCTATTACAATATTACTGTTTTTATGCCCAAGGTCTATGGGAATCCTGGGCCTGCTCCCACTCTCCTAATGACCACCAATGAAGGCTACCCAGCTCTACCCACTAATCAATCTACCTGAAGACCTGACCACAGGGCCCACACTGCCAGCCCCTCCCACCTCTCATGGCCCCTCTTTTGTCTGGGGTTAAGCTGCTAATCAGCTCAGACTGCTCATCCCCCTGGAGACACTCTAAACAAAACAAAGAAGGAAAGAAAAATAAATGTGGTGGTCTCTCTCTCTCTCTCTCTTTCTTCCTCTCTCCCTCACTTCCTCTGAGGAACTCAGTCCCCTGACCCTTTAATACCTCTCCCCTTCTCAGGGCAGGCAGCTCTCCTATGGAGCCTTCTGCACCCCCCTTGTCCTTACTAGGGCACTGATCCTTTAATTCTTTTGGGCACTCGGACCCTTTTATTTTTCATTTCTTTCCCCCTCTCTCCATTTTCCTAGCACCCATGGTGTGAGTATAATTTAAAATCGGGCACTAGGCCCACTCACTGCCATGGCCTGGGACTTTACTGCTGTCAAGGGGAGGCAGGAAATTTAGCCAGGGAGCCGTGCTCCCACCCAGCTCCTTTTCAATTTGCATGGCTGCTGAGGTGGAACCACAGGTCCGGGGTGCATTTTCCACCCAGACCAGTTTTCCTGTGGCACCACCTAGTCAGCCGGCAGTCCCCACCACCACCACCACTCAGGGCTCTGGGGAAGAGAATGGATCACACCAGGGTGTCTTGCTCCCACCTGATGGACCCTGTTGCTGCTGCCACCACCCGGCCTTGAACTGAAGACAGAGGGACGTGATGCTGGAAGAGCTACAGATCACTCCAGGTACTATGCTATTGTCCATGCTCCTCGCGCCCTCCACCTTCCATGTTTAGCTGCCAACCCCCACTCTCGGCACTCCCCAGCCCTTTTGTAGGGCAGGGGATGTCCTAGCATCTGGCCAGGAAATTGGGCCACACAAGCCCCGCAGGGAGGGTCTCTTGCCCATGACCCCCCTTTCCAGTGCTGAACAGTGCAAAAGGAAACAAAGGGGCATAGGAGCGATCAGTCAGACTGCAGACAAGAGCTGGGAGGGAGGGGGACAAGTGAAAAAAATATATACATCCCCTAACTTTGAGGTATTACATAATATATGCCAGAAACCAGCATGTTTATCATACGCTTGCCCAAAGAATAGAAATAAGGAACTAATGGCAGAGAGGGGGGATGTCCCTTTGAGAGAACAGTACATAGGGACCTGGTCAGGACATTCTGACTCTGCTAATTCCCTTGCTCATGCACCCTATCTTTATTAATGGTAAAATAACATGTGTTTAGAGACACAGGTGCTTCCCTTTATATGGTTAAACAGAATTTATTAAATGAATAATAGATTCTGCCAAGTCACTTCTCCAGAATTTGGTGAGTGACCTGCCCTGTGGTGGTACCTATGGCTGGGGTCTTCCTGAGCTGGGAAGGCAGTCAGGGGATACAGGTAGTAGAAACAGACTGCCCTGTTGATGTAACTTTGTACATTGATTCCTGCTTGTACTGGCAGGACACAGGAGATGTACAAGAGAAGAAATGTTGTCTGTGCCACCACCAGTAGTCAGATCAAAAGACAGGCTACTGAGGAAATAGAGGGAGCAGTGTGGCCAGAGTCAACCCAGTCTCAGCAGCAGATAATGTAGCCATTCTGACTGAATAAGTAGCTGGGAGTGGCTGTTCTGTGTCCAAGCTACAGACAGTGGGGACCCTAGCTGTGTGCAGGTCTCCTACTGGCAGTGAACATACTGGGAGAGTTGAGCATGATAATCTTAGCAGGACTTAGAAAGCTGATCCATTCCTGCAGAAACTGCAAGAACTGGCACTCAGTCCAACAGTAACTATAACGGAAATGGTAACAAGGAGGAGCACTGGAAGACTGGATTATTGAACAAAGTAGATGCCAAAGGAAAGGGCTAGAGGTAAGGGTTCCATGGCAGTTAGTGGTCCCTGTGGAAAGCAGGAAGCAGCTGGTGACCCTAATCCATGACACTCCTTTTGCTGGACACCTGAGAATTAGCCAAACAAAACAGCAGGCTTTATGCATTTTGTTTGGCAGGTATTTTTAATAATGGCTTAGACTAATGCTGGACTTATCCAGAGTGGAATTGGGTTAGAAAGGTTGGTAACAAAATTCTAGGGGCTTTGATTTCGCTGCCTAGAACCAAGGAACCATTTCAAAGTGCAGAACTGGATACTGAGAGGGTATAGGGCACCCTGAGTTGCACAGGCAAGAAGCACAGGCACAGGCAAAAGCCTTCTCACGATTAGGAAGAATGGGTTATAGCAGGTATAGCTACCCAGAGGATTTGAATGGGATGGGTCCACTAGTAGATTTTTTGGCCATGTTCAGGGAGGATCCTCTATTGATGTTATCACTGTCCTTGAGCAGCAGATGCCGGTACAAGCAATAACAATGACTTGGATCGCTGCTGTTTTATTGAAATATGTGCACAAAGAAACTAGACTGTACTATACATGGGAACATCTTCACATGGAAATGGGCTGTTACAGAAGTTCTGGCACACAGACCCCATTGACTCAGCCAGCTAAGAGCATCCCTGAGGAGGTAAAATGGGCAGCTGACCTAAGAGCAGGAGTTTGAGGAACGCAGATAAGGGGAAAAAAGAAAACAAAAAGGTGTTTAGCTATGATCCCTGATATCTGTAGGCTGGAGTCTGATAACTATAAACTAAAAAAGACTGGGAAATGGGCTGTCTAGACAGATAGCCAGAATGCATTGTAAAAAAATTGCATATGAAAACTCAAACTGAGTCTTCGTAGGTGATAACTGATTCCATACGTGAATGGTGGCTTTTTGGTGAAAAAAAGAGATTTTCTTCCATATTTTGGGGTGGTGGGGCTGGGGGATGTTAACAATTAGAAAGAGCAATATTTGTGACATTCTTTTACTTTTTAGGGGCAAGTGATCGCTTCCACCTGTTACCATCATTTGTACTTTTCTTGATCAGATTTTAGATTATCAGTATGTTTAGTATGTGTGAATTGTGGCGAGGTCTGACTAGTGACATGTCAAACAGAATGTAGCACCAGCTGAATCATTCTGTAGTCAACTTACCCCCTGCCCCCCAACACTCAAGGATTTGCATACCCATGACTCTTTGTTCTGGGTGTGAATCTTTTGATTTCATGTGTATTTACAGAAACCACAGAAATTGGAAAGTATGTGTCTTCCAGTATCATTTATATGTCCCATGTATTGTTCTTATTTCTAATCATCATGGGACTTATTTTATCACTTTCTACTCACTGAAATAGTTTATTGAAGAGAAGTTCAAATGATCTGCTCTCAGGAAGCTGAAAAAAACAGCAAGTGTTTATTTGTAAGAAACTCATTTTGTGGTAAATGGTGAGCAGCTTGGGTGTGCTTCTCATAAAAACTGACCTTTGATTCTGTGATGTTGGCTGTTGTTAGGAGCTGATAATGCTACTGACAGACTCCACCCATATGTTGAAACTGAATATATGAACTCATGTAGTATACAAGGCCTGGCTATAATGCATTCTGCGCAGTGACTTTCCTCTTTTGTGTGTGTGTGGCACATCTCAGAACCATTGGTTATTTGAGTAACTATTGGTAGTGCCTAGACTGAAAAGTTATCATTGATATTTATGTAGTCCCATTCTTGAACTTCATTCCAAAGTGTTTTAAAAACAATTTAACACAGCTGAGAGGACACACCTCAGTAGGGTTCTGCTTTTGCTTAGGACAAACTGATGCCTTTCAGTACCAGTGTCAGTGGTTCAGCAAGTAGCACACTCACCTCTGAGGCCAGGAGATCAGAAGGTTGTGGGTTCTATCCCCACATCAGGCACATGGATTAAAAATCCCACTACTGCAGCATGAGGGGAAGCTGCATTCCTGAGGTGCAGTCTTTTGGATGAGATTTTAAACCGAGATCCCATCTGCCTGTTTTGGTGGTAGTTCGGGTGGATGTTAAAGATCCCATGGCACTTCTCGAAAAGAGTAGGGGGATTTTTTGCTATAACATTCAAAAACAAAAAGAAAAATATGCACAATGATACAATTATGACAAAGAACAATGTATAAGTCATTTTGAGAAGAAAATATTCATACAATAGTCAAGAAAATAAAGCATGAAAACATAAATCATGAAGAAAACTGCATCCCTCCCCTTCCCCAACAAAGCAAAAAAACTAAAGATCCAGTAACCCAAACATGAACAGAAACAGTCAGGGAGAGAAAAAAAAGGGGCAAGATCTATCCAGTCTTATTCTTCAAAAAGGGTACAACATACGATCTAGGTTTCCAAACCGAGTCCGAATAGAATTGTCTATCATGCAAAAACTGTAAATGTAAGTCATGTTCAATAGACTGGATAATCTGTAAAGAAGTAGTCTCAATTTGCTGTAGAAGAAATTTGCATCTGCATTGCCATAAAATGAATTTTATACATATAAAGATAAGTCTCATTGTGCCCTTATCTAAATCATGAAACTGTAAGGAAAACCCCCCAATCAATTCTGGATAAGAGACTTGTTGCCATCGAGCATCACCCCATTTTTGTGACAATAACTGCCAAAAATTTACAGCAAAGGGACAAGACATAAAAAAATGTTCCACAGTTTACAATTCGCCAGTACACGACAGTTAAGGACAAGTACGGTCAGAAACACTCATGTTTCGCATTATTCCAAACTGGGAGCCTACCATGGCAGCATAACCAGACCACATCCCACATCCTGGGGGAAGGGGTTCGAACATCCAACAAAGTTTGAATTATACACTTGTGAAAAGTACCGGCTATGCCACCAAAGGTAGGGACAGAAACATAATGGAGTATTTGTACCATCCTGTATACCTCCTTTCATGGTTTACCAATGATTTGTAGAGGGGACAACTTCCATTTTCTCAATTTACAAAGGACTGGTTTGAAAAAATGTGGAGCAGACCTAAAGCTATTAGGAAGACTAGCTGTTTTAGACCAGCTGAGAAAAAAAGGCCTATACCAGCTAAATGTCATAAGGGCCCATAGTGACGAGGAAGGAGCATCTAGGTTCCATAAATTATAATGAAAAAATATACTAAAAAAAATTATTCATGGGATTTACAAGGGACAACTGCCTTTATTCACTGGTAAATATAATATCTCCCTCTTAATGGGATTCAACCTACTGCCCCATATGGTTTGAAAAAGCAAACTTAATAAAACCACCTCTAACAAAGTGGGAATCAGATAAACCATGCTAAGATACAAAACAATTGGAAAAAAATGTTTTTAGTAAGAATACCCTCTTCTTCTTGGTCAGATGCCAAGATTTCCAGAGCAGAACCTTATGTTTTCCAATGTCTAATTTAGTAGTCCAGTTGACCAGAGAGTTGTCTCCCCTACCAAAAGAAATACCCAATATAGTCAAATCATTACAAGAAACAGAGATTCCCTTAATATTGTGTACAACAGCAGTAGATGGACTCAGTATATACCTGGTACTCTTGTTGTTATTCAAAGAAGCTCCAGCTACACCCACATAAGTGTGCACAACATCCAGGGTGTCTAAAGCTGAAGGAACATCCTGTGTAATTAGACACACATCATCAGCATAAGCTATTACTTTAATATCAAAATCGCATGTATCGGACGAAACCCACGAAAAAGAAGCATTTGTTGCAAACTGCGTATCAGAGAATCCAAACAGAAAACATAAACTAGGGGGCTCAGTGGACAGCTCTGATGAACCCCTAGTGTGATCTGCACATATGAGCCCAAATGTCCATTAACCAGGAGAACAACGGTAGCAGCATTACAGAAAAAAGACAACCAAGTACAAAACAGTTTGGGTATACCATAGTGAGCCAAAACCCTGAACAAAAATATATGAGAAACTTTGTCAAAAGCCTTTTCCTGGTCAAGGGAAAGAAGATACCCATGCAATAAGTCATCCTTGCCCTGCTCAATCAATTCCTTAATAAGCAATAAATTATCCGACATATTACGACCAGGAACAGAACAGGTTTGAACTGATGCTATTAGGTAAGGGAATACAGAAGCTAGTCTCAAGGCCAAAACTTTCATCAAGATTTTGAAGTGAACATTAAGAAGACTCAGAGGCCTCCAATTACAAATATCACTCTTCACTCCCTTTTTATATAAAAAATCTGGATAGCAGTGCAAAAATGAAAATCAACTGTGGAGGAGGACAGCATCCAGTTATAAACAGTAAAAAGAATATCTACCAGGCTAGTTTGAAAATGTTTATGGAACTCAATAGTTAGACCATCTAAGACAAGTGCAGTATTACTGTTCAAGGACTTCACAGCAGTGATAATTTCAAGTCGAGATATGAGGGATACCAATGAATCCTTAAACTCAGATGGGTAAACAGGAGAAGGTATAGTATCTAAAAAACTTTGTATATCAGCATCAGAGTCATCCACTCTGACATGTACACCCTGTAAACAGTGCTGTACAATACCCAAAATCTGCTGGGAATCCATAACAATGCCACCATGTGGGGTAGATAAAGATGTCATGATCCTAGTCTCCAGTCTCTTTTTGCAACTGGCAAATACATCACCACATGAAAATTTCCCTGGTGTACAGATTCTATACTCATGCAACAAAGAAGAAGCTCTAGAATATTGCAAAGCAGTCATTTCCTGTTTAATATTAGCTATACAACTATGATTGACAGGTGAACTGTCATTAATGAATGAATACAGTTTAGCCAACTGTGTCCGAAGAGTGAGATATTTCTGATATTGATGAGTATGTGTGGAACAAGCCAATTTCTTCAGCAAAGAATGTAAACCCACTTTAGTTTCCACCCACCAGAGACTAAGATCATGTTGTAAACATGCTATAGATATCCTAGCTTTCAGGAATTCACTAATTTCAAAGCAATTAGAAGAAGAAGTCAACAGAGTGTTATTTTGCTTCCAGTAACCTTTACCAATGGGAAAATGGTCATCTAAGCTGACTGTCACAGATAAAACAGCATGATCAGATATTTCCAAGGGCAAAATTCAAGCATCATAAACCTTGACAAAGCGGGAGAAAAAAACAAAATCAATTCTGGTAGATAGAGTACCTTTATAAAAAGTACGTCTGTCAGTAGGATGGACTGTCCTGTAGGCATCTGAAAGCCCAGCTTTTAGGATAATACTGTTTAGACAGTTAGTGTCACAAAAGTCCTTATGTGTTTTAGCCTCTCTATCCTGTTTATCTACTACACAATTAAAATCCCCGGCCCAAATAATATGCTTAGCAGTAAACAAATAAGACAGATATAATTAAATAACCATACTCTATCTTTCTTGGTTTGTGGGGCATAGATGACAAGAAGTCTCCAGCTGGCACCAGAAAATGACACATCCAAAAGGAACACTCTACAAGGAGAAATATCTGTGCTCTTAGAAATACGGCAATGATCCCCACAAAAAAAAATTCCCACCCCCTCACACACAGCAGTACCATAGGAAAAGTATGAAGGACCCCAGCACCATAACCTATGTGCAGCAGTGATGAGGGAGGCAGTATTAAGTCTTGTATCTCGCAAGAATATATAATGTCAAAACCTAGGTCGAGTAGGACAGAAAATGAAAGAAGCCTCCTTTTAGCATTTTTTATACTGTTAACATTAACAGAAGCAATCCGTAAGGAAGAAACAGATGGTAGAAAAGGGTAGAAAAACAGTCAAACAGGAAGAATCAGTCAAGAAACCTTACCACGCCTAGTGCCCTTACATGTGGAACAACCTCTAGTGACCCTTTGGGACTTTTGGGATGGATTAGGCATCAAATCACCATCTGAATCTGAGGAAAAAACTTGTTGTGAAGAGACTGTAGAGGAAGATGCAGAATCCTCATCCAAATCAGAGCCAGACTGTAATTTTGATAGAGGGTCAAATTTATTCTGGACAGGAATACTAGTGGGAGATGCAGCAGATTTGGCCCTCTCAGGGCGGGATTGGGACTGTTTCAAGGTTCTTTTTCTAGGAGCTACAACTGAAGCAGGGGGAGGCATTATGCCAGGAGGTTCCATAGAGGGGGGAGGACTATGCCAGGAGGGGTCAAGGAAGAAGACTGGGGCGAGTCAGTGCTGCAGTTCATGTCACCTGAATCCTGCTGCATAGGAGCCAAAGAAGATTGTACAGGAGGAGGGGTAGGGAAGCAGTTGGGGGGGGCATTCAAAGGAATCTCAATTGTTTCAACATGCAAAGTGTCAACTGATGAGGTGACATGTAAGGCCTCCTGAGAAGCTAAACTTCTTTTCTGTGCCTCTACAATAATAGAATCCTGACAAGGTTGGTCAGACCTATTGTGAGAGGCCAAAGGGCAGGACCGGTAGGTATGACCTCGTTCCTCACATGAGTTACACATCATCTCATTCTGACAAACTGAATTAGAATGCCCAAACTCCAAACATAAATTGCAGCGCAGCCTATCACAAGTGGAACTTAAATGTAGAGAAGAGTCACATTTGAAACAAATCTTAGGTTGGCCTACATAAAAACAATGACCCCTTTCACAGCCCAAAAAAAACAACAACTGGGAAGATGTTGTGGACCAGCAGTAGTAGATTTAAGTCTAACTTTGTATTTCCAACCCCCTGTCCAGATATGTTCATCATCCAAAATGGGCTGTGGAGGGCCTAAAAGAGTACAATGCTGTTGGAGCCAATGGGAAACACCATGCACAGCAACACATTCATTCCAAAAAAGAACAGTGACAAACCATATCTCAGGTTTAGTCAGGGGTATAGCTCTAAAGTGAAACCATAAAGCAGAGGTTTTAAGCTTTTCATACTTCATCCAAAACCTTTCGAGACCTTGAGGGGTTTTGAAGCTCACATCATACATTGTATCACCATATGCATGTATGAGAGCATAAAGTTTGTTGGAAAAGAAACCCAGAGAGTCTTTAAACAGCTTTCTACCCACATAAAGCCTATCCAGTGGGGCTTCCAAGCCTCCCAAATACTGAAGGCGCACAGCATTCCGACATTGTGTGGGAAGGGGTTGCGAAGTAAAGGCATCTTTTTGTCTAACAGAGGCCTAGGTATATTTAGCAGATTCAGCCGCCATCTCCGCAGGGTTGGGTAAGTCATGATCCATTTGGTCTCTGCATGTACCAGGTCTAGTACTAGGCCCTTCATCACCTGAGCCCTTATCCAGTTCTATAGGAAGGGGAGGTAGAGAAACCTTAGAGGGCATGTCAGAGATGGCAGCATTCTGTGTGAAAGAAGCAGAAACATGATCAAAATGGGCAGAAGAAGTAGTAAAAGAAGCCTGAGTCCCTTCCTGCATATGTTGAGCTTCCCTCTCAGGGGAACCTAGCAAGGGGCTATAAGTAGAATCCGGTAGCTAGGTTCCAGATGGCATCTTCTGCCAGCCTGCCTGCTGTAAACACAACTCAAGATCAGCTGACAAAACAGGAGAGATAAGTCCAGAAAGCAAAGCAGCCAGAGGAGTCGCACACTACCCAAGGGAAGGCATAACAGAAACAGTTCCAGTGGTAAAATTAGCAGTACTCACTTGGTTAGAGAGGTCGGGAGGCAAAGCAGGACTGAGAGCAGAACACGTTAGGGGATCCACCTTATCAGAAGCCAGCAAATGCAAATTCGGTTGCAAAAGTCCACTAGAAAGCTCTGACTGTGGTTGATCACCAGAAACAGCAGTGTAAGGGAGCTCTGCCCTAGGGACTGCAGCAGGAGATGCCGAATGCAGAGGAAAATCCAAAACAGATGACAGTGCGGTACTCGAGGGCAGCCCAGCGGCAGGCATAGGAAAATCAGGAAGTGGTACAGAAAGAGCTGTCGTGCTGGGTAAGGCTGAGGATCCTCCGTGGTTCAAAAGGGAAAGAACATACATGAGGTTGACTTACGAATTATTTGGAGCCATGCAACATCCGAAGGTGCTGCATACTGTAGAGAAATGTCGCCTTTTTCAACAACGTCGCAAGTAGATGCATTCAGGTCATTACACAATGCCTTCTCCACAGAATCATGAGTAGCAAACAGTATCTCCTCAGCTGGACATGCAGGGAGGGAGATCTGCTCACCCACAGGGCTACCAGCAGACTGACGTCCATCTGACATGAAGGCCATGAGAACAGCAGCTCCCCCTACCAAACAACAGGGGAATTTCCCTGGTGCCCTGGCCAAATTTCCCCCATTCACTAAGAATGCCACCAACAGCTTAATCTGGTTCAAGGTCAGTTGGCATTTATCTGTATCCCCCTCCCCCGGGTCATGCCTGGAAATAGGCAGAATTTGTCTAGTGCATTTACCCGGTCAACAAAAACTAAATAAATTGGCATATTGATTTTTGCTTGTTTCTGACTTTTTCAATATCTGCAGAGTGAGGACTTAACTATTACACAGGAACTGTTGCATGCTATTGTTCTGCTCTGAACTCTCCTCAGTGATGAGCTGATTGGTCCTATGAAAGGCAACTTTAGGTGCAGGTGAGTGGCTGAAAAGATGGCACTTCGCTGTCCGTAAGACCAGATCTTGCCAAAGGGGCTTTGGCCAGGCAGCCCAGCAGTAGCACTGCTGGTCACTACCATGGTCACCCATGTCCATGGACAGCCTTGGGTCACTCAGGGGCCAGTCAGGGAGGGAGGATCAGACATCTGAGGACTGAAGGCTACCATGTTTCCCTCCTTAACTGCCACCCAGAGGAAGCCAGCTGGCAGCACAGCAGGAGCACACAGATGGGGGAGGGGTAGACACAGGAAACCAAGCACATATGCATATCTCTGTGGGCATGCATGCACATCATTGTATGCTGGCACCTCAGAGAGAAACCCAGGAGCTGCAGGAAAAAGTCCATGTCCAGAATTAGCTAGCACACCCTGCAGGCCCATGAATGACCAATGTGGCAGGTCACCCACCACTGTTGTGGCCCTAGGCAAGTGGTGCATAACTGGAGCATCCATGAGAAGGTCAGGGGGAAGGCTGGGGGGTGCCATTGGGTGAGCTGGGTGGTGAGAAAAAGTTTGATTAAAAAAACTAACAGAAGGCCATCAACCATTTAAAATGTGAACAGCAGTTTTGAAGACTTGGCCTGAGCCAAAATTAAGGAAGTAAAGTAGAGGATTTCTCCAGGAATCTCTGAGAGAAAGATCTTGTAACTTCTCTAATAAGCACATTCTGGCCAGAGTCAGCATGGCTGCAACTTATGGGGGCAGGTCCAGCAACTCTGGAATGCCAGACATTGCAGACAGTGCCCAAGATGGCTGCCTGAGTTATCTGCACATGCATGGGAACTTGAACATGTGCAGTAAGCACCAGGGGCCATATTGGACATGGTGGACAGTGCCGTGTTCCGGCCACCAAACAAAGTAGTGTGGTGGATGTACATCCACCTCCACTACTGAAACTCCAAAGAAAAAGGAGCTAACAGTATCCAGTCAGCTCCTTTTTTGCTATGATCCCAAAACAGCTGCAGGGCTCCACCCACTGCAGCCATAAGCTTTGGAGAGTGTGCGAGTGTGTGTGTGTGGTGCCAAGTAGATATATACTGTGAATATAGAACTACAATGACAATATATCCATATAAAAATATAAAATGTTTCATTGCATTTTTAAAGTCCTGTTATTTTTAAAATATTATATGGACATGTATATGCAAGTAGCAATACAGGAGAACTGCTAAGTGTTCAAATCTTACAACTTTCAAAATGTAGTTTCTAGCATTATGACACTATCATAAAAGATTATTTTTGGAAATTGTTGGAAGATATTAGTAGTTGTTCTAAGAATAAACACATTGGGCCGGATATTCAAATGGGATGCGCCATGCGCAATAGGGTTGTGCATGCGCAAGTCCGAAAGTGCGCCATTCTGCGATATTCAGCAGGAGGCAGTTGTGCCACCAAAAACAGGTTGAGCAACAGCGCAATGCAAATGAAGGCATGTGCAACCGAAGAGGGTGGATCCATGCATAAAGAGCGCAATGCGATATTCAAAGACTTGCGCAATGTGCAAGAGCCGAACAGCCGGAAGTTGCGCCCCAGCGGAAATGAGCCAAAATAAAAAGGCTCAAGGAAGAGGCACAAGAACGCAACAGGGAAGACACATGAGGCAGAGAGAGACAGAGAAGGCCAGAGTTACATACAGTGCAGGCCAGGGTGCACAGGACAGAAGAGGGGCAAGGGAAGGTGTATGGGGCCACAGAGTGCAGAGGCCAGTAGGTGTACCAGGTGCAGTGGAGGTAGCAGTCAGGAGAGCGGGGGTAACAGAGCAACATCAGCCGGGGCCACAAGCCAGGGAGATGGACAGTGCCAGCTTCCACATGGAAGCTGTAATGAGGGGGGTGAGAATGCATGCTGCAGGGGGACGTGGCCGTGGAAGGGCCCGTCGGCGGTACGCCCCCAACAGGCAGTACCGTGCCCGCATCAGCTTTGAGCTGTAAACAGATGTAGAGATCGTGGGCCAGTACTGCCTGAACAGGGCAATACTGAGACGGCTCTGTGAGCTGTGCAGTGATGTGATGCAGGCACCCTCACGACGGAGTCACGCTCTGTCGGTGGAGACCAAGGTGACAGCCTGCATGTGCCTGCTCACCACGGGCACCTTCCAGAGGCTGACAGGGGACACCACAGGCATCACACAGTCGGCCACATCACGCATCCTCACCCAATTCCTCAGCGCACTGCTGTCACATGCTGCGGAGCACATCCAGTTCCCCAGCACCACGGCAGAGCGTACAGCAAACATGCAGGAGTTCCACAGGGGAGCACGTATGCCTGGCATGCTAGGGACCATAGACTGCACCCATGTGGCCATACGCATGCCACCTGGCCCCGATGGGGCTGCATATAGGAACAGGAAGGGCTATTCCAGTGTCAACTGCCAGGTGGTGTGTGATGCCACTGGGCGCCTAATCAATGTCTGTGCCACACACCCTGGCGGAGCACATGATGCCTTTATATGGTATCAGTCCGCACTGTGCAATCGATTCGAGAGTGAGGACATCCCCACAGGCCATCTAGTGGGTGAGTATGCATGTAGAATTGCAAACGCAAGCAAGGGTGGAATGCCACAGGTGCTATGGTAGAGGCACACAGGGATATTGGCAATATGGACTTGAACATGATACTCATCTCCACCATCTCCACACAGGTGACAGCGGATACCCACTCCGTCCCTGGCTGCTCACACCCTACCGGTGCCCCATGACCCCATCGCAGCAATGATATAATGAGGCGCATGCCGCCACATGCAACATCATCGAGCGGGTGTTTGGGATGCTCAAGGCACGCTTCCGATGCCTAGATACCTCTGGCGGTGCCCTACAGTACAGCTCCTCAAAGGCCTGTGGGATATTCCTGGCCTGTTGTATCCTGCACAACATGGCCAAAGACTGTGGGATAGCCATTCAGGTCGAGGAGGGGGACAGCGAAGGGAGCCAGCGGCACCGGTGATGATGGTGATGAACAACCCCTTGACGGTGGGACCCCGACTGATCCGGCAGGCCCAGCTGCACCAGGACACCGCCACGGGAGGAGCATTATGCATGACACAGGTAAGTCAAGGGCCATGTGCACAACACTGTTCTGGCACAACCCACTGGCACACAGAGTAACACACCAGGGTGCATGACGGCAAGGGAGTGGAAGGGACCAGGCACACAAACACACCATCAGGGAGGGGTGAACAGTCATATGGAGACACACACACACACACACACCAGGCACAAAGTGTACATGGGCAGGTGCACAGCAGAGCAGGAACAGACATGGCAAACACACAGATCCACAGACCACACCCACCACCTGTACTGTCCAAGTACGTGTGTCAGATGCTGGGCACTCTTGCACCTTGGTGTACAGTATAATGCAGGCATCATCATGCACACACACCTGTGGACAGCAGTCAGGATGGTGTGCAGGTGGTCCGTATGTCGGCGTGATGTGCAGGGCACCCACCAGTGCACTGCCCACCATGATGCACAGTGCACACAGGGCAGTACCAGACAGGGCCCGCACTGGGAGACAGGTCAGTCATGTTGCACCATTCCACGCCACCGCGATGGCTGGGTAGCCCCACCACCCAACAGCACTGGCAGGCTGAGCAGGGGGCCACGTGGGGTGGCACCGATGGACCACCAGGGGTCCCACTGCACGATCGCGACCTTGTCCGCAGTGGGGTCTGTAGTATGCCAAACACGCCTGCACCAGGGTGCTCGGGATGCCACAGCAGAACCCGGCGTCGACAGGCTTGGTGGCCATGCGACACCCGAATGGGGAGTGGAGCGTACTGTGTGGGGTGTGCGGTACAGGAGCACCTGCGTGTGTCCAATGCAGCCCGACAGCGACCAATGCCTGGGTCTGCCTGTCAATGGCGGCGGTCACATCCATCCGCATATGGACCATCTCTGCACAGTCCAGAGCACAGTCCTGCTGTGCCACTCCACAGCCACACACAGTGCCTCCACGGATGTTGCAACCTGCCTTTGCTGCTGTACTGATTCCCACAGCAGGCGGGTGTGCTCTTCAAATGGGTACTCTGCCACAATGGCATCCTGTCCCCCAAGGTATGGAAGGTCCTGATACTCAACACCCCTTGAGGGTGGGCGCTGTTCACCAGGACCAGGAATGGGCATATTGAAGGGCGGTGGGCATGTGCCACCAGTGGACACTGTACCCCCAGACCTGGTGGGTGAGCTGCTGCTGCCTCCAACCGCTGTGCCCAGGGACCACTCGTTCCACTGCTGTGGCCACAACAGTGCCAGACACCTGCACAGCCACGGTGCTGCCCCGGTGCTGACAGGCACAACCTGGGACTGTGCCAACATGCTGGCACACATTGGAACCAGCTAGGCCCAGGGGCGTGCGCTGGCCTGCTGTGTCCATCATGGGACACTCACATGTCACTGCCCATTGTAGTCCTTGCATCATCAATGGTGCAGAGTGCGTGCTACAGCCACAGTCACAGCGTGCTGGCATGCTTGCATGCCAGACTGCTGAGACACAGGCTGTGCACCCCACCCGACTCACCGACACCAGAGTTGGCAGCCCGCGTGCATGCTGGTGCAGTGCATGCTGGCTGGTGACAAGGTGGATGGACCCTCCTCCATGTCCAGCAGGTCTTCCTCACTGCCTGGACCCACCACCACCATCCCCGGAAGATTAACAGGATCTGTAACAGAAAGAGAGGACATGTGAGTGCATGTGAACAACCTCCCCCCCCCAACACCACCACCATGTCATACCGTGCAGTGATGGGCTTCCACCTGTCTGGAATCCACCTCCTGGTACGCCCTCAATTGCACTCTGCTGCATTGATGCAGCCAGTCGGTCCTCAGCCGGGGTCAGCTCCACGACTGCTGGCTGGCCCCCGCCTGTGCCAGCACGTGCCGCCCTGAGGGCTGTCACCTTCTTCTTCTTCACCCTCCTGTGGTCTGTCCCCATCTTCTGTTTGCATTCCTGCACAGAGCGCTGGTGGCTTCCGTGCAGGTTCACTGCCCGAGCTACCCCCTCCCATGCAGCCACATGGGCCTGAGGGGTGCCCCGCCGTCCACTCAGTAGTGGCTCCTCCTCCTCCAGGTAGGCCTGGAAGAGGGCCTCTGTCTCCGCCATGGTGAAGTTGGGCCTCCTCCTCCGACCACCATCCTCACCCTCACCTTGGCTCTGCTCGGTCATGTCGATCTGTGTGGGTGGAAGTGGACACCTGTCACTGTGCAGTCTACAGCGTTATCCCATAACCATTGTCCAGAACATCACACAGCATGCAACCCATCTCTCAGCTGCAGTAACCGAATCTGGCCAGCGCAGCCCAATGTCGCACATTTATAGCGCAATGCATGCAAATTAGGAGTGGAGCAACTGTAATGAGATGCAAATCGCGCCACTGCGCCTTTGAATGGCTGGTCGATGATTTGCATGTGTCGGCTGAATATCGCGCCATTGGGCGCTTTGTGCAACTCTGGTTGAGCCGGTGAGCCAATAGCACAGATCTGTGACTATGTGGTACACTGCATTGCACATGCCAGGTAACACGCGCGGGCGTCTGCGAGCTGATGACATGCTCTGCGCGATCGGCAATTCAGGCCTTGGCCACCATTGTGCTAGTGGCGCTACAGCACTGGGCACCATATGGCGCTGTGGCACTACTGCGCAATAGTCCACTCTAGCACTGGCATGCAGGTGATCGGTCATGCAGGATGCGTAGATGTCAGATGGCGCTGTGCGTGGCCTTGCGTCATAGACCCCTGACCTGGTGTCCGACCTTTGCCCCCTGGCGCTGTTCGGCTACCATGTGTACGGCTCTGTTGTGCTGTTTGGTGACAGCGCTAATGAACCGGCGGCGGCTCCCCGGACAGCATGATTGGAACCTATGGTGGTCTGTGCGCAACATTTCCACGTGGGGTTGCCCGGCTGCGAGGCACCATAGTGCCTGCTCTACTACAGTAATGGCACGCAGGAGAGCTCCCCAGTGGAGTCAGTTGGAGGTGGCCAACCTGGTGGCAATGGTTGAGCCCCACTTTGGGGCACTGTTTGGGGATCAGCCCCTCACCATGGCCCGCACCCATGTGTGGCTGCAGGTGGCCACTGAACTGGAGAGGGTCACAGGGCAGTGCCGGTCTGCTGACCAGTGCAGGCACAGACATAGTGACCTCCGCAGAAGGGAGCCAGACGTGCTGCAACACCTCAGATCACATGCCAGGAGGGGCGTTGTGCCTAGGCCAGGTGGGTGTACCATCTATGCACCTGTATTCTCCATAGGGGTGTGACTGTGTTTTGGTGGCAGTGCATGAGGGATGGCTCTGCCATGGTTGGCTGTGTCAGTGTGTGCAGGTGTGAGATGCATGTGTCTGGCTGTGTGGGCAGGCACACTGACTGGGGCAGGGGGCAGTCTGCTTTGGGGTCACACTGATGTTTTTCTCAACATTTGTCACCCATAGGCCTGGCAGAGAGGATGCAGGCCCAGGCTGAGGAGGGCCGTGGCGGGGCCCAGGTGGCAGCCGGAGAAGGCATGATGGGTGGGCCACAGCGGCAGCAGCAGCAGCAGCCACAGCTGCTTGATGAGTGTGAGTGTCATTACATCATGGATGCTATTGCATGCTGAAGGGGGTGGGCATGACCACCAGCCATGGACAACACAACCATGCATGACACAGGCAACAGTCATCACTGTCCAGTGTCACTGCACGTCTGTGTGTGTGTCACTGGTGGTCTATGCATGCACTGGGCACATGGCTGTGGAACTGGCATCCCACCACATTGCCACATCACTTGACAGCCTTGTTTGTGCTGTGATGGACATGGGCAGTGTGTGTGTGCAGCGGTGCACATAGCTGGTGCTGCCTGGTTGGGCGTGTCAAGTGCATGGTCACTGTGGGTGGGTGCATACCATCACAGGTGCGGGGCACTGGGCTATATGCCTTGCAGGATGGGTGGTGTTCAGGGGTTGTGACAGTCACAGCCATTGACTGTGTTCCTTTTCCTAGGTCTCAGCATCCTATGGCGGATGGACTGTGCCCTCCAGCAGCTGATGCAGGTGTCAGTCGCCACATGACCTCCTCACAGACATGCAGCGCCATGGGGTCAGCGGCGCGGAGGAACCGGAAGATCAACCAGCAGCGGGGACCAGCCTGCCAGGTGCTGACTGCTCCCTTCCCACTTCACCAGCCCTCCCACCCTGCTTCCCTCTCCCAGTTGTTCACCCTACCCCTTACCCACCCTACCTTGTACCCCTACCCCCTTGTCTTGTACATATATGTATGTAGTTATGTTATTGGTCTTGGTGTTGTACATATCTTTTTCCAATATATATATATATATTTGTTATGAATACTGTGGTGGTCTCTGATTTGCAGCTGGCTATGGTTGTTCAGTTGCAGTGGTGTGCATGGCATCTGGGGTGGTATGGTCCTGGGTGTGTGTGTGTGTGTGTGTGTGTGTGTGTGTGCATGTGTGTGTGTGCATGTGGAGGTGTCTCCGGTGTGGGAGTGACTTTCAGTCGTCTTGCCATCTGCTGCCGCCCACTGCTGGGTGCCCAGGGTGGGTCTGGCTTGTATGGTTCTGTGCTACACTAGGTTGCAGTTTGCCAGGGGGGATGCATGGTGTTTACTGCAGTGACAGTCACTGCACATGGGTGGTGTCTTGGGGTCACAGTGCAGGGTGTGCTGTGCAGAAGGGGGGGCTGATGTGCACTGTGGTTGTCGACTCCCTGTGTGTGGCAGTCTCAGCCTGCCAGTGGGTGTGCTGGGGTGACATGGCCCTGCTGTGTTTTGTTGGCTTGTCCCATGGGCCGGGTGGATCATCCATCCCTCCCCAGTGATGCTGTGCTTGGGGTGTGCGGGTGTATTGTTAGTTCTGCAGTGTGTTCCTGTGCCCATGTGTGGCATGGCTGGTGGTGGGCCCCAGCCTGCCTCCCTGGTTGTGCAGTTCCATTGCTCTGCTGGGGAGAGGGCTCTGCTTGCGCTATGGCACCTCTGGACTGCTCAGCTGGGCTAGCCTTGTTGCACTATGGCGCATCATTTCTGCTCAGCTTCCCCTTCCTGGTTGCGCTATGGTGCAGTTTGTGCGATATTCAGACGTTGGCTGCTTGCGCAGTTTGTCTTGCTCCATGTTTGAATATCGCGTCTGTTGCGCATATGCGCAATTGACTTGTGCTTGCTCCTGCTGTTGAGCACGTTTTGGGCACAGTTTGAATATCCGGCCCATTATTTTCTAGTTTAGTAACTGTGCAGTTTTCAACTTAATTATAATTGATCTTATAACTTTAATCAGGTTGTGAACATTTCAGTGCCCCCTCCCCCAAGCAGTACCAAATATTCCTCCTTTCACAGGATCTGTCTGCCAAATCCTCAGATGATAACAAATACAAGTTTGTTGGACATGGGAACCAGCAGTCTATGCTACCACTGCACAGCAAATCCAACAGTATTGTGTTAATTCATATAACGGTCACAGGAGGGGGGAGGGCAGGGAGCGAGGGCAGTGTGTCTGAAACTGCAGTATACAGTGGCGTCCCCTAGGATGAAACACACTTTTAACGCATCCTGCAGTATGCTGCAGCAGACCTACTGAATAAAACAATATAATTTTAATGGCAATTAGTCCCCTTTGTCATACAGGAAACTGGCATTCACTTCATCCTGACAGTGTCACATTTTTCTGAATGACAAAGGGGACTAATTATCATTGAAATTACATTGCTTTATCCAGTAAGTCTGCTGCAACATTCTGCAGAGGGCTGCAAAATAATGCAGAATTGCATTTCATCCTGGGGGATGCCACTGTATGTTAAAGGGCATACAGTTAGTGCAATGCATGTGTGTGTGTATGCGGTAGAGTGAGAACAGAGTATGTGACAAATGGCAATTAGTGAAGCTGCAGTGGGGGTAGAATGTAAGAGGACAGGAATACATATAAGAGGGCGACTGTGACTGCAATGATAGTGAGAGGGCAAAGAATTGACAAGGTATGCTACTTATATTTGCTGGGTCTAATCTCAGGAACTATCAAGGCAGACATGATTGGTTTTAAATTACTCCAGCCAGACAAAAACAAACAAAAACATAAAAAAGGGAAGCCGTCCTAACCAAACATTCAGAAAAATTCTTAAATGAATGAAAGTAAGGCTTAGTGAATTATTTAATAACACTGAAATAAGGACTGCCATGTCTGGCTACGAGGACGCCACAAGGCATTCAGTTTCATGCTGTGTAGGCTCAGTGACAGGTGAGAACTGTAATCCTGGGGACAGTGAGTGAGCGAAGAGGAAAAACTGATGGTTGCAAGTAGATGCTTCCTGCTGCTAATCAGAAATGCCACCACCGGCAGCCAGTTTGAGACTGCAGAAGGGAAGTACAGTAGGTGGCCAGCTGGTGGTGGGTAGGTGGGCGGGAGCACTGGAGGTGGCAGTGCAGGGACGGCTCAGCCATGTGAGTGGGGATGTGTGTACGACTTGCTCTCTCAGGCTCACACACAGAGGGTAACAGGTAGCAACTACAAGTGGCTGGAGTCTGAGGTCTCCTCTGCCACACCTCACCTGGACTATGCAGCCCTCCCATGGTGCTGATGCTGCTCAGCTTCTCATCGACAGACTGCCTGCACCTCCTAAGTGACACCCAAAGCAAGGGAGAGCAGTGAGAACCAGCTGCAGGATTCCTTGGGTCTGAGGCTGGAGAGAGGTGACTGCACATTCCATCAGTGGTTGAAGGATCCTCGCCAGAAAGTCAAGGGGGCTAAATATTGTTGCTGTAGATGGAGGAGTGGGTGCACTGAGGGACCAGATGTGATGTGCAGAGCATTTCATTTCCAGGCAATAAGACATTTTAGCTGAAGATTAATTTTTATCTTTCTGCCCACAACCACATATTGCAGGGGAATACAGGTCCAGCAACTCCGGAATGTCAGACACAGTGGACAGTGCCACTGTGTCCAATATGGCCACTGGAGTTATCTGTGCACCAGTGGCCATACTGGACACAGCAGACAGTGCTGTGTTCCAGCTGCAGAACAAAGCAGTGTGGTGGATGCATGTCCACCTCCACTACCAGAACTCCAAAGCAAAATTAGCAGGCAGTATCTGGTCAGCTTCTTTTTTTCTATGATCCCATAGCAGCTGTAGGGCTCTGCACACTGCAGCCATAACAAGGATCCATTGCACAGAATAGAGAGGGCTGAAACAAAGCCTTTCGATCATGATAGTTCTCAGTATGTATTCAAACCAAAATGCAGAAGGTGGGTCATCCTTTTCAACCTCCCACATGTTACAGATACACAACTGAGGTCACAGTGTGCAATAAGGGTAACCAGTTTTTAGGGCTGTGGGCTGAGCCTACAGCCCTTCTGTCATTGATCAGATTGTAGCTCTAAAATGGCTTTTCTTGGAACTCCCTTCCTAGATGTTTGGAAGCATTCATCCACAGCTGCAAAGTAGTGCACTCCCCCTCTGATTTTTGTTATTTGCTGCTCTATGTTAAAAGCATCTGAAGGGAGGGGGATGCTACTGTACTGTGCCTCAGAACTTCTCAGGCTATTAACAAAAAAAAACTTTTTAAACTGTTTCTATCATCTTTACAGCTCAGTCTAATAGATGCATTCTATTTCTTTCAGCGACATAGGGGTTAACTCTTTATATGATGTCTATAAAACACAAAACCTCTACAATGTCAGATTACAGACAGTGGACCTGCAGTCTGTGAACTATTTCATTCCTATAGGCACACATAAGAACTGCAGGGCGGGGGCTGTAGCCCCATCACTTTTTTTAGCCTGAAGGATCTTGCCCTTTAAACAAACAAGCAAATAAAGTAAGCATAAACTAGTGTAATAGAGTTAATTAAGTCCAGATGCCCAGGCACACAATGCACAATAAAGGTGCATTATGCTTGTTTGCTGTTTCTGGAGTTGGAAGTGTGACGTGGAAAGTGCTTTTAAAGTCTGTGTGTGTATACAATCCTGCTTTGGGATGGGTCATGTGACGCAGACTGCTCATCTCTTAGCTAGGATTTATGGTCTGAGGCTCAGCTACACTGTCTGAGTGAACATTCCCTCCCACGCAGCACAAGGTCAGTATAAAAGTGTTATGTTTCCATCCTCCAGACAGACAGTTTCAAAACTAAAAGGGAAAAAAAAAAAGATTTACAGAGAGGGATAGAGTAGTTAGATGGATTCTGTTAGGAGTAGGGAGGTTGGTTAGTGCATGGATCTGGAATCGGTGTACTGCAGTTTAATGTTTGTTTACAGTTTACAAAATGTAGTTTAATAAATATATATATTTTTTCCTTTGGTAACCAGGTAAGGCCAACTAGGCATACAGTAGTAGTGCCGAATTTGTCAAGCAATTTTGTGAGATTCCCTATTTATCCTTCACAAAATTTAGGGAAAAAAATCCTCTAAAATTATTTTTGTTATACCTACAGAAAGAGGCCAGTTTCTATTATAGTACTTAAGTGGCACCTGGTAGATTTTCAACTATACTATCTGATGAGACAACCCTCTCTACGTAGCAGTGAATACACAAACAAAAAAAAATTCCTAACTAAAGGTTTCACATTTCTCAATAGGGATTTTTAAAAATCCTTAAAAATCATTTGACTAATTCGGTGCTACTACTGTAGGTGTTTGTTTCTAGGGACAGCCCAGGAACACTGGATAGATTAAGTGACTTAATCAGGGCCACACAGTATGGAAGTGGAGGGTGTGGGAATCAAACCCATGTCTGAATGCTGGATATATACAAAGCTCATTTATAGCTCATTACTCTAACCTCTAGGCTGTACTGTCAGCCCGATAAATAGTGAACAATTTAGACTCAAAGGAGAACTGCCTTGAATCAGCAAACATGCATTTTTGTAGACGTAGATGTTACTTTTTAATATACCAGTTCTCATTTTGTTACTGCTTAATCTGAACTGGCCTTTTGGTAAATTCATTGAGTGTTTCTGATTCACACACTGCTGGCGTTGATCATTTTAGAACAGTATGATCTTGTCAAGAACTTACATAGCTGGTACAATGCATCTGTGTTCTAATTTAGAATTCTTAGGTTCATGGGGACATAAACAACATCATACAATTCTTAGATGGCACTTTGTGGCAGTGTGTAACCCATAAATATCCAATGGGTTAACTAAAAGGCCAGCAAAATTGGGTCAGAAACAGAAGGGGACCCACTATTTGAAAAAAATCTTCTACAGCAAACATTACTCACAGGTTCAGTGCAGTTCTCCTTTAACTTAGCTTGTAGGGAATGTCAGGTATTTTATCTAAATGGTAAGGAATTCTGTTTACAGGGATTTGGAGCCAACTACAGGGAAATTCTTCCCATAGACTTGCATTAGTTATACAGAAAAACAGAGGAATCTGGCTTCCATTGGAAATAATGTAATCTACAGGAAAACACAGGAAAATTGCCCTGCAGTTACAGGAAAAAGGCAAACTTAATCTGGGAGTACACACACACACACACTCACACACACACCAGTAGCATATATTCTGACTAAATAAATTCAAGAGGACTGATTTAGCAGCATGGCAGTTTTTGATGATTGTGACTGAACAGCACTATATGACACCAACAGGAAAATAACTTTGGTCATTTGGTAGCTCTTAACAGCCCTATCGACTCTGGCTAGAGTTTGTTAGTTTTGGGGTGACCAGATGAGAATTGTCACCATGTGAAAGGACAAGCTTTCTAAGAGCTTAGGGTAAAATGCAGAATTTAAGTTATTTCAGTGTGGGATTGCCTAATTTGTACTTTTGTGTTTAAAGTCATTTTAAATCCATTCATCTTGAGTTTCCTAGTGCTGTTGTACCCCCCCCCATTATTTTGCTGTGTATCTTGTCAATTTTGTATAAATTAGAACATTTTATTTAATATATACCTGTGACTGCAGTGTATTAATAAGTACAGGTGATCTATTTTATTGACTGAACCACCAATTGACCTCTGGTAGAGCATTGCCAACTTAACACATCAACCTGATTCTGATACAGAACAGGTGTAAGGTGTACCTGGTGTGACTAAGGGGTTACCATGTCCAACAGGCCATATACCAGGTAAGCAGAAGCTTGTGGTGGGAAAGACGGTTAAGTGACCTAAAATGAATCATGATGAGACTGATAGCAACATGACATAGTACAGTAAACATGCCAGTACCAAAATGACCACCTAGATCACCCTTTGTGGTTTTATAACAGATTCCATGCCCAGGAATGGCAAATAGAAGCCTTTCCAATAAGTGTGCCAACACTTTGAGCCCTACCCAGTGCTAGCAAACAATCCCCCACCCACCTCAATATATACACAAAGATTAATCTGGAACTGGAAGCCTACACCAGATGTTAGTATTTAATAACCCCCATTCCCAAAAATCATTAAAGGGCTGTTTTCATTAAAGGAGGCCATATAGCATAGTGGTTAAGGGCCCTGAGCTGCAAACCTGGAGACATGGGTTTGAATCCCATCAACCCCCACTTGCATACTGTGTGATCCTGAGCAAGTCACTTAACTTCCTTGTGCTCCCTGGTCACACCCAGAAACAAGCTCTGGCTTTCCCGGTTAAACAATTTTCCCCTTTTATAATGTCCCCATCCATTATCACTTCAGAAGCGGGAACAGATCCCTGCCTCCAGTATATGACAATCCTAAGTCCCTTGAAATGACAGAATTAGCACTGTGAGATGAAGTGTTGGCACCTGTCAAGGGCCAGATACAATATATGACCCAAAAAAGTCTGCTGTACCTAACCAGTTCTCCTCTGGTGATTCATTGCTGCCCGTAGGGCCAAGTCACAAAACCACTATGCTCTGCTTGTGTCAAGTTTTTCTTAACTCCTGCAGCCTCCACTATAGGGCAAGTCTCCCATGTCAGCTCCCCATCCATGTAACTAACACAGACCACACACCCACTTCCCAACCTATTATGTAATTCAACCCTCACTATAGCCATACACCTCACATCAACCGTATAAACATTTTACAAAGAATGATTCAACACTAGGCACTCTTTTCTTCCTCTTTGATGTATTAGAAGCACAATATTGCCCTCACTGTTATCACAAATCACTGAATGGTATGTAGAAGAGGGGAGTGTTCAAGGACTTTTGGGGAGGTTGTTCTGTGCATTTGATACCTTGTCAGCATTGTATTACTTTTGTATACTGTGCATGTCCTGGAAACTGGTTTTGAAACAACATTTGTATTAAAAAAAAAGGATAGAAGTATTAAAAACTAGAATGCTAAAGGCAGCTTCAGAAAGGTAAAGACTACCACACTATTATTACAATGTAATATTGTGTAGTTTTGACCATAGATCATTCCAAACAAAGGCAAAAAACAGCATTTGCTGACAGGACAGATGCTGATACAAAGGCAATATACAACACCTCCATCAATGTCCATTTGATTGCGTCGACTCAGAGTATTTTCAGCAGATCCTGGGCTTTGCATCAGTTTCCATGATTTGTGGCAGCACCATCAGAAGCACAATGCTAGCAAGACTTACATTTTTCAGTACAGTTTGGTTCAATTATTTTCATAGTTTGGCAACTAATAGATCTACTGTTAATTGGTCCAGCAGCATACAAGCAGTCAGTGAAAATGAGTTCAGAAGACATTGACTGAAAGTACGGCCTTCAGGTTAGAGTAATGAGCTTGGTACCACCAGCAGACCAGGGGTTGATTCCCACAACTACCACATGCATACTGTGTGACTCTGAGCACATCATTTAACCTAGTGCTCCTGGATCACCCAAGTTAACAGGCACTTGTGCTAAGTGGACCTTACCTGATTACCAAAGAAACAAGCATTTGTCAATGCCAGATGTTTGCTTACTGGCATTGACATTGGTAGTGTAGAAGTTACAGAGCTGCATAATAGGAATGGCAGTGAAGTACTGAACTGAAGCCAACCCCACCACCACCCTGCAGAGACTGACAGGCATTGGGGTGTGCCTTTGGGTTGTCATGCATAACGGCCATGCCATTTCACCACACCCTACCCTGCAGACACCAACAAGTGTCACGGTGTGCCTTGGAGTGTTTGAGCCTAATGCTCACCCCATTCCATAAGGAAATACGGTGAGATGGGTGCAGTATGGAGAATGGGGTCAACTTTGGGGCCAAAGAGTCCAAGGCACACCTTGATGCCTGTCACTGGCTGCAGGGTGTGGTTGGGGTGGAATGGTATGAGCATTACAGGTGACAATCCCAAGTCATGCCCTGATGCCTGCCAGTCTTCACAGGGTACATGGCTGGAAACCCTAATAATTTGTATGTTTATTGGTATTTTCACTCCAATTTTTCAACATGGGTTTTTTGTGACCCCCACCTCATGAACAGTGGCAATATAAGTTTGTTAGCCAAAAGCTGATTTTGCACAGTGACTACACCATTTGGCACCACAGGTGTGAAAACACATTTCGAACATGATGTGAAAAATTACAGCAGTACTGTTCATGAGGAGGTGTAAAAATGGCAATGTTGAAAATCTGGAGTAAAAATATAAAAAAAATGGTGAAGTCACGAGCGCGCTTATAAACTGCACAACATACACCCATAATGTAATTTTTTAAAAATTTTATTTATTTGAACAAGTCAGATTTACAACCTTTGAGTCAGGGACTCATTTAAAAAGGCACCTCATCGCAGGGAGGGCAAGACAATAGAACATTGTGCAGATGCAACATTGGACAACATTACAGGTGCAGACATTGAACACAGAATACACTTAGTTACATGTTGGTATAAAATAAAGATTTACAATTAAAGATGTACAATTTCTCTGGAGTTGCAGAGGAATACATCCTTGTATAAACCTAAGGGGTAGGTAAAAAGGGGTAGGGAGAAAGATGGATCGGCAGTCCAGGGGACCTTCTCGAGATTGGGGGGGGGGGGCTAGGCAGGGAAAGGTCCTACAGTAGGATTGTTTGGGATAGTTTGGGGATTGTTTATAGCAGATTGTCAACACAGGCATTTTGGGACCTCCGCTCATGAACAGTGTCGCTGTGATTTTCGTAATCTGTCCCAAACACTGATTTCCCACAGCGACCACGCATTTCAGTGTCGGAAGTACGAAAACACATTTCTGCCAAGGTGTGAAAAATGACAGCTGTATTATTTATAAGGAGGTGTGGAAAAATGCCACTGTAGAAAATCTGGACTAAAAATATTACAAATTCGTGAACTTACATGGGTGCGTGGAAACTGCACAATGCACACTCGTAACATAGTCATTTTATGGATTTTTGTCACAAAATTTTCAACGTAGCCATTTTAAGACCTCTACTCATGAACAGTGTCACTGTGATTTTCTTAATCTGTCCCGAACATTGATTTCACACACCAACCAAACCATTGTGCACTACATGTGCGAAAACACATTTTGGGAGAGATGTGAAAAATGACAGCTGTACTGCTCATAAGGAGATGTGGTAAAATGGCAATGTTGAAAATCCGGAGTGAAAATATAAAAAATTCAAAGTTACGAGCATGCATAAGAACTGCACAATGCACGCTTGTAAAACAGTCATTTGGGGAATTGTTTCACAAATTTTCAAAATAGGGTTCTGGGGGCTACCTCATGAACTTCTAGCGACACTGTCATTTCGTTATTGGTTCCGAAATGGGTTCTGCGCAGTGACTGTGAAATCACCTTTCAGGACCGAATAACAAAATTACAGTACTCAGTTCATGAGGTGGAGCTCCAAGAACCCCATATTGAGATATCCACCAAAGTTGAAAAAAAATACATTTATGCCATTATACAGCTTACCAGCATTTCTTCAGTTCACGGTCGGCTTTGAAGAGTGCAGACATGTTCCCGGTCCACTGAAGATCGTCATCATATCCCCCTCCAGTTTTTCCTTTCATTTGGCCATGTTGGGGTACTTCGTCTACTTGGCCACTAGGGGACGCTGATCCCAGTGGTGCCTCCAAAATGTAACCCCTCAGTGGCGCTATCCCCAGGGCTACTACCCCTGCCTGCTCAGTCAATAACAGGTTGAGGGGCCTGGATCCGATGGCGGGTGCCTCCACCCAGAGGTCGAGGTTGAAACAGTGAAATATGACCTGGTCACAGCCCTCTGGGTCACTGCAACCCCTCTTTCTTCCCACTAGTGGCTCACCAGCAATTTCCACCCAGCTGTTGTAACTCACGCTTACCCCCAAGGCGAGATGGCCAACTTGGTACTGTGGACCCCCTGTAAAATAAGATGCAGTTATAAACGAGTCGATACACAAAAGGGTAGCACAAACACACAGTTCAAACAGTATACCTTGCAACAACAAATCTGATTTATTAAGGGGGAAATAACAAAGATGGGGGCAGTATAATTATAGACCCAGAGAGGGTGCCCCCAGTGATTTACCCGGAAGGTGCTCAAAAGGGATGGAGGGTCATTCATGTCCAGAGTGGTTCAACCACCCCAGGGGGGTCTCCCAAGACTAATAGCTTTAAAGATAAACTGTTAAAACTGTTAGCTGCAGAAGGGAGAACTACTCAGGAATTACTGCAGGTGTTAGACCTTTCTAGTGATCCCACCCCCAAACCTCCCCAGGTACCTCCCCTGGGTCCTCCAAGAGTTCCATTCTGGCTTCATGCCCTGTAGTTGTTTGCCCCATACAGCTAGGCTCCTATCGGAGATTGAAACTTTTTTCTGGGATTGTGCCTGTGCCCTCAGGAGAAGATGATTTGGAGACCTGGATGGACTATGCTACCCCTATGGTCCAAGAGTGGCAGTGCTCTGAGGGAGAGAAATGAAAGAGACTGATGGAGAGCCTGAGGGGCCCAGCGCTGGAAGCCATTCATTTCTTGCGGGCTACTAGCCCTGAAGCCACTACAGTGAGTACCTTTCTGGCTTAGAAGGGGTGTTTGGGAGCACAGAAACTGGGGAAGACTTGTTGTGGAAGTTTAAGTCAACTAAACAGTGGAGGAATGAGAAATAATTGTCAGCCTTTGTCACCAGACTGGAAAGGGCATTGCAAAAAGCTTATCAAAAGGGGGGGTAACTGCCCCCATATTGAATCAGGTCCAACTGGATCACGTCTTGAAATCTGCTATGTTTTCCAGTGTAATATTGTTAAAACTCAAGCTACATGACCAACGGACTGTCCCTCCCGAATACTGCCAATTGATGAGAGAGATTCGAGAAGTTGAGACTGATGAGGAGGGGTGGGAACCTTAAGTTGGGGTTGTGAATCTATGCCAGACCCCTGAGCCCAGTGAACCAGATGAGACCCACCCCTCAAGGGGTTTGAACAAAGGGTCTGATGCTTTTCCTGTGCCCCCAGAAGCCCAGGGTGGAGTGGGGGTGCATGTTGTTTCCTCTGATCCCCGGGTGGAGAGTGACTTGAGGGCTGAGAGTAGAGATTTACAGGAAATGGTGAGAGAATTGAAACAAACTGCTGCCAACCCCTCCAAATTTGGGGAACCTGAGTTATCAAGAAACAAACAACCTAGTCCTGAGGAGCCCTCCAGAACCCCTGATGCCCCCCGATCAGTAAGATATCTCCCTCCCAACAAAGACCCCTGAGATCCTAAGTTCTGTTACCACTGTGGGGAGGATGGACATTTTCAGACTGAGTGCTGGTTACCAGAGAACTTAAGGAGGGTCAACAGCAGGCTAGTAGCCTGGCATTGCAAGGCCTATACCAGACCTCAGGGAGGGCCTCCTCGGAAGAGTTTTGTTACCCGGCCAATGCTCAAGCAAACTCCAAAACCATGCCCCCTAAATGGTCTGACATGGTGGGTCCCTCAATGGAGACCACAGTGAGAGTGAATGGAGTACCCACCAGGGCTGTGCTGGACAGTGGTTCCCAAGTGACCATTATGTTTCAGGACTGGTATCGGAAGCACTTGCTTGAGGTGCCTTTATAGCCTTTGGATGGACTACATGTTTGGGGACTGAGTGATAAGGCCTACCCTTATTCTGGGTATGTCCAAATCTGGTTGTCCTTTCCTACTTCTGTGGCTGGGGTGGCTGAACAAGTGGAAACCTTAACATTAGTGTGTCCTCCCACTGGACTGTATGATGGGGTGCCCTTGTTAATTGGAATAAATGCTCACATGTTTGGTCGCTTAGCACAGCTGTGCTCTGAAAAACAGAGGTCCAGGACTGGGCGAGCTCTCAGGATACCTGCTTTGATTCAGAAGGCCTACGAGACCCAGAGAAAGGCCAGCCAGGAGGAGCCCAAAGGCCCGGTGGGTGTTGTTTGGAAGAAGGATCCAGAATCCTTGCTGCTAGCCCCAAATGCCCAGTGTGTTCTACAGGGAGAGGTCCGGATTAAAAAAGATGTTAAGAATTAAATATTGATGCTGGATGCACCAGAAGAGGGAAAGTTGCCAGAGGGGTTGTTGGTTAAACCCAGCATCTTCCCTGCTTGAGCCCGTGCTTTTGCCAGAAGGGTAATTGTTCAAGTGCACAATGTATCTGATAGAGAGATTCGAGTGAAGCGAGGCTGCATGCTGGCCATGGTGCACTGTGCAGATATTGCTGTTCTACCTAACAACAAAACTCCCGGGAGGAGTAACCGAGTGACCCCTGATCTGTTTGATTTCAGTGATTCCCCACTGCCAGCAGAATGGAAGAAAAGGATTAGTGAAAGGCTCACCCAGAGGGAGCAGGTGTTTTCCTTGAAGGAGTGGGATGTAGGATGCGTGCAAGGAGCTGAGCACCACATTCGGCTACAGGATGAGCGACCTTTCTGTGAGCGATCCTGACGCCTGGCCCCTACTGATGTAGATGATGTGAGACGACACCTGCAGGAGATGCTCGCAGCTGAGGTGATACAGGAATCCAGAAGCCCCTATGCTTCACCTATTGTAGTAGTGAGGAAAAAGAATGGAACTGTTCAGATGTGTGTGGATTACCATACTTTAAACAGGCGATCTATACCAGACCAGTATACCATGCCACACATTCAGGATGCCTTGGACTGTCTAAATGGTAGTAAATGGTTCTCAGTGTCAGACCTTCACTGTGGGTACTACCAGATCCCGATGGCTCCAGAGGATCGAGAAAAGACTGCTTTCATTTGCCCTTTAGGCTTCTACGAGTTTATGCGGATGTCCCAAGGGATTTCAGGCACCCCTGCTACTTTCCAGCGCTTGATGGAGCGTGCTGTGGGGGATATGAATTTGCTTTAGTGTTTAGTCTACTTGGATGATGTCATAGTGTTTGGCAGCTCCTTGGAAGAACATGAGAGCAGGTTGTTCAAAATTCTGGATCGACTAAGAGACTTTGGTCTCAAGTTGTCTATAGATAAGTGCCAATTCTTTCAAACCTCTGTGATGTATGTGGGGCACATAGTGTCTATGGAAGGCATAGAGACTGATCCCAGCAAAGTGGAGGCTTTGACTACTCGGCCTCAACCAAAGAATTTGAAAGAGCTGCAACGGTTCCAGGGGTTTTGTGGATATTACAGGTGGTTTATCAAGGACTATTCTCAGGTGATCCACCCTCTACTCAACCTTACTCAGGGGTACCCTCCAACCCACAAAAAGTATAAGAAAGCTGTGCTGTCTGAGACTGAGAAGAAATATTTCCACCCAAATTATGTGTTTGGGACCTGCTGAACTGCTGATTGTGAGGTAGCTTTCCATGATATTATATATCAACTTACCCATTCCCCAGTGCTGACCTATGCTGACCCTGCCAGACCGTATGTTCTTCATACCGACGCCAGTCTACAAGGATTGGGGACTGTGTTATATCAAGAACACCCAAACGGTTTGAGACCTGTAGCTTTTGCCAGCAGAAGCTTGACTCCTTCAGAAAAGAACTATCCAGTACACAAGCTAGAGTTCCTGGCCCTGAAGTGGGCAACTGTTGATCAATTTCATGACTACTTGTACGGTGCTAAGATATTCGTGAAGACTGATAACAATCCTCTGACATATGTGCAGACCTCAGCTAAATTAGATGCTACTGGCAATAGGTGGCTCTCTGCGCTGTCTACCTATGACTATGCTGTTGAATACAGAGCAGGCCTAAACCACATGGATGCCAATGCCCTATCCCGGAGGCCTGTGCCCTGAGCCGACTGGGTCAGGTTGTCAGATTCTGACATTAGAGCCCTTTGCCAAAAATTTGACAAGGAGGAACAGGTGTCTCCTGATACTGTGGACTGCATGGTGGATTGTTTGGGGCCATCTGAGAACTGCATACCTGCTGCTTACTGTCATTTCTCTGCATTGGACACTAATGCACTGCCCCAATTCAACAATGATAGTCTCCAGCTGGCTGAATCTCGAGATCCCATGATAAAAACTGCTTTGGAGGCTCTGCAAGTAGGGGGAGATGTATCAAAATTGCGTTCCACTGATCTGAGAACTACCCTGTTATACAAAGAAGGCTCAAAGTTGAAACTGATTAATAAACTATTATACAGGGAGACTGTAGACAAAGAGGGGCCAGTAGACAAACAACAGCTGGTGCTGCCTACTGCTTTTAGAGAATTGGTGTTGAGGTCCCTGCACAATTACATGGGACACCTTGGCATAGACTGAACCCTTGACCTAGTGAGGTCTCGATTTTATTGGCTCAAAATGGGAGCTGATGTGGAACAGTATGTCTGAATTTGTAGTCGATGTTTACAACGAAAGGCTCTGCCTCAGACAGCTGCCCCCCTGGTTAGTATCACTACTAGTGCCCCCATGGAATTGGTCTGCATTGATATCCTGAGTCTAGAACCAGATCAGAGAAACATCAGCAACATATTGGTAGTTACTGATCATTTTACCCAGTATGCACAGGCTTTACCTACCAAAGATCAGAAAGCAACCACAGTGGCTAAAGTACTGGTTGAGAACTTCTTTGTCCACTATGGGGCCCCTCAAAGAATCCATTCCAATCAAGGGAGAGATTTTGAGAGTCGCCTGATTAAAGAAATGCTATCCTTGTAGGGGGGTACGAAAGTCAAGAACCACCCCATATCATCCACAGAGAGATCCCCTGCCTGAACAGTTTAACCACATATTGCTCGACATGTTGGGTACACTGCAGCCTAAAGATAAGCCTAGATGGAGCCAGCAGATTAGCACCCTGGTACATGCATATAACTGCACCAAAAGTGATGCCACTGGATTCTCCCCCTTATAGACTGATGTTTGGGAGGGAAGCTAGATTGCCCATGGATGTATGTTTTGTGGTTGCTCCTGATGGGGTTCAAGCAGTTAATCACCTACAGTATGTGCAAAAGTTGAAGGCCCAACTAAACCATGCCTACCAACTAGCCCAGACCATGGCTGCTAAACGAAACTTGGCCACTAAGAAAAGGTATGATAAGAAAGTGAAAGCAATGGAGCTGAGAGAAGGGGATAGAGTGCTATTGAGGAATCTGGGACTGTATGGCAAGCATAAGATTGCTGACAGATGGCATCACCTCCCACATATTGTTGTGGGGAAGCTGGAAGATTTACCTGTTATACAAAGTGTGGCCAGAGAACAACTCAGGAGATGTGAAAACTGTACACAGAAATCATCTGCTGCCAATTGGACATATTTTTATAGTGGCTGAACCTCCCAATGCTCCCTCATCTGGGCCTCTGACTAGAGCTCCTGCCAAGAAAAAACCAAGACCAGTTGATTCCCCAGACATCAAACTAAAGAGGCCTTCTCCACCCCGCTCTGTTGAGGTTGGTTGCCAGTCTGTATCTGAGGACAGTGAGAATAATCCTGAGTACTACCCCTCTTATGAACTAAGCCAACTGTTTAGGGGCAATCCCCTAATCAACCCTGTGGATGAAGTTGGGTTTCCTGGACTGTCTGAGCCCCCAGCTTTGTCTCTGGAGCCAATGCTCCCAGAGAGAGAAGTGAGTGGTATCAAATCCGAATATATGAGCTCATTGGGACTGGCTGAACTGACTGATTTCTCAGATGAAGGAAGTGATGTGGGGAGGCAACTGGTGATATGCCAGAGCAAGAAGAATATTTCGAGTGCCCTGATAGTTCTCCGGTAGTACCAGAAATGTCCACAGCTGAGCCAAGTAGGGTGAGTTCTGAAATAGAGGGCCCTGTCCCCGAAGGTGCTATGGACTCTGGGTCCCCCCATCCTATAGAGGTTTCCCGGACCAACCCAAGTGGGGCTGAAATGGTGTTGGAGCCTTTAGAAATTTTATCTGAGACTCCTAGATGGACTGGCCTAGAAGTACGGCCTGTAGTGAGATTGAGTTATGAGTCCTTGGGCCAGCCTGTAGATCTGCCTCTGAATGTGGTCCATAAAGGGGTGTATGTGTCCCCGAGCTCCTTGCCCAAGCTAACCCTGGGGAATGATTCCAGACTGTTAGTGTTGCCCTCTGAGTATGGTGCCCCTGCCCCATTTGGCCTTCAGGAAGTTGATAGGTCAGGGCCCCTTCTACCCAGGTGTCATGGGCAGGAAGAAATTATGTAATGTAAGAAGAAAAAGGTTGTTTCTATGTGTAATGTGTATAACCAACAGTAAACTGTGTAATACAGTAACAATCTATGTAACTAAAAGTCTGATGTGCTGTCAATTTCAACTGTTTTGCCTTAAAGTGATTTAAGGGTAACTACTTGACATGGACGTCAAGTTCTTTCCAGGCCAGGAAGGGTGTAACCCCCCTACTAATGGGGGTTCCTGAAAGCCTTCTCGGAGCTGCGTGGGAGCTCCTTGCCTAACTGGTGTCCGGCGTAATGCCGCTTGGGTGTGGGCGCAGTGAGTGCTTTTGGAGCCTCTGGTACTGTTTCTTTAAGAGCTGCCTGCTTGCAGGCTTGATCAGTGGCATCGGAGGGGGGATTGCAGGTTTACTGCTCGAATCCCACTCAAGCTGCTCTTTGGATCACTCCATTCTGCTGTTGCTAAGTGAGCAGAGGGAGCCTCACTGAAGAGTGTAACTGTTTTCTGGAACATATGTAGTGTGGCAGTAAAGATTGCGTGTGTTTAACCTGTTTTCATTGCAACTGGGACTCTGTGTGTCTGGCACCTCCATTTTGGATCTGGACTTTAGTGATGGACCAATTGGGACGGGGGGGGCCTTAAAATGGAGACCGCTTGAGCCAACCAGTACTTGGACTCCCACCAGGAGCCTGCCAGAAGGGAATATATGGCAGATGCTCCTGGGAAGTATAGTTTGGACCCTGGTGCCTTTTTTGCATGAATAGAGGGCGTGGGAGGTGACAGACAGCCTGAAGCAGCCAACTGGAGCTGAGTAGAGCCATAGGAAACTGCCCTGCAACAGTCCTGAAGAGGCAGAGTCGTTGGTGATCGTAAAGGGAGAAGGAGCTCTGACTCCTGCGCTGTGCAAGTCTTTGTGCAGGAAGCGCGTGTGTTAGGCCGAGAAGGCAAGCATCTACATCGCCAGTAGAGCAAGTGGACAAGATCCGTGAGGAGTGCAGGCGGAGGAGGCTGCGTGAATACAGCTACCTACCAGGCTCACCCTGTAGAGTACTGGAGAATCTGCTAAATCACACGCGGTCTGTCAGGACAAGTGAAGCTGCGTAGTTCACCCGGTGTGTTCAATAAAACTGATCGGGAGTTTTGGAGCAGCTGCTTGGTATGGTACCCCTCTGCATTACATATAAATGTGTGGAGTGGCGTTTGGATCACAGGCTAAGTCCTGAGTGGTGTGAGGGTGATCTCTCTGCAGGAGTCGTGAGTACTGAATCAGGGTAGCTCCCTGTCAAATGTTCTTTCTGAGGACCACAGTGGTCTGGCTGTTTTATGGTCTGAATGAAGTGTGTCTGAGGACTCTTACAATTTAAATCTAAGTACTGAGTGCTTGTTTCTTCACCAGGGCCCCAACCAGCTGCACCGAATAGGCTAGCCTTGTAAGGCCTGGGTACCCAAAGACAGTGACTGTCAGGGTTGGCCTGTGCACAGTGCCCTATATAGTAGAAGTGTTAAGCTAATCAACTAACTCTCCCCCATCCTTGTCACTTCCCCCTTAATAAATCAGATTTGTTGTTGCAAGGTGTACTGTTTGAACTGCATGTTTGTGCTACCCTTTTGTGTACGGGCTCTTTTATAACTGCATCTTATTTTACAGGGGGTCCTCAGTACCAAGTTGGCCATCTCACCCTGGGGGTAAGCGTAAGTTATAACAGCTGGATGGAAATTGCTGGTGAGCCACTAGTAGGAAGAAAGGGGGGTTGCAGTGACCCAGAGGGCTGTGACCAGGTCATATTTGACTGTTCCAACCCCGACCTCTAGGTGGAGGCACCCGCCATTGGATCCAGGCCCCTCAACCTGTTATTGACTGAGCAGACAAAGGTAGTAGCCCTTGGGATAGCGCCACCGAGGGGTTACACTGTAATAATACATATTTATTTGTTCTGTTTATTTCTCTAACTGAGCTGTGTAATACTTGGAGTGCAATAGGATTTCTAACTGGGCTAAGTGAAACTATATAAGAGCTGAGAACAAAAAGTATGGTAGCTGAGGGGTGAAAAATGGACAAGGATGCTTTAGGATTGCTACAGTAATACAGTATCTAATAGATGAGATTTGAGACTAAATTAACCCGGTCGGCAAGGGGGCAGTAGGGGGACTAATGTGGGGGGAACAGGAATTTGAGTAAATAGGGGCCTAACAGTTGTAGTAGGGTACAGAACCTCGGAGTAAGAGCCCGTAACATAAGATGGGGGCCAAAATGGGGCAGGTGCCACATGTCAATAGGGCAGGCATCTTTGGAAGGGTGGTTGGCTGTACAGGGTGTGGGTCCACCATGATCCTGGACTGGGTTTGGAGGATGGGGGGGTGTATGTTCTGTAGATGACTGGCTAGTTTGAGGGAGGAACTGTGGAGATTAGGGAGGAGTCTAAGTGGCAGGGCAGATGAGTATGGTAGGCATCCGGGAGGGGGGATAGGGGCTGGCAAAGGGGGACGCAGGAAGAACAACTAGGGAGTGAAACTGACCCCAGTATCAGAGGTACTAACAGAAAAGACAGGAGAAGGGAGGGGGTGCCTGAGGCAAGAGGGGGGTTTCTTGATGGGGGAGGAAGAGACCATGAGGAGTACCAGGGGAGAGAGCAGATGGCTGCGGGTAGGGAGGAACCGGGGTGACATGGAGGGGAACAAGTAGGAGGGGGGAACCGATAGGGGAAGAGATGTAGGAGGGGTATCAACTAGGAATAGATTCAAACCTCTGCTATTGAGAGAGAGGAGCAGGAACATACTGAAGTGGGGAGGACAAGCAGAGCATGAGAGGGATGGCAACAGGTAGGGGAAGTTATAGCGAGGATGAAAGGGTAGAAGGGGGCTAGTAAGGAAGTAGGGGGTGGTGCCTGGAGAGAAGGCTACAGGAAGGGGAAGGGAAGGGGAAGGATGGGAGGGAATCACTATCGGGGTAGAAGAGAAGTGACATGGCCACGGGGTCGGGGATTGTGCTTTGGGAGTGGGGGGACCACTAGAAAACCAGAGAAATTATGAAATGAACATGGCTACAGGAGTTGTGGATTGCACTTGGGGGTGGGGGGACCACTAAAACACCAGGGAAATTATGAAATGAACTATGGGGGTCGCAGATCACGCTTGGCGGGTGGGGAGACCACTAGAACACCAGGGTCACTTGTGTGTATCAAGCACACATATGCATGGGTGCGTTGTATGCACTCATACCTCGTGACTGTCCCTACTATTCTGGGTGGTCCCTGGTTTAGCCTCCAAATGTTCCTCTGTCCCTCACAGAATATGTATTACTGTGACAGAACACTGGGGATTCACCTCACACATTCATGTCACACATGACTGTTACAGACTAGTTCTGCTTCTGAAACTGCTTCTTAACACAAATCTCCTTATTCTATCAGCATTCTGAGTGCATACCTCTTAAACTGTGTCCCTGATTATGGGTCTTTGTCCCTGATCCTTTGAAGCCTTGTCCCTTCTCTTTGGTCAAGGGGTTGTGAGGTATGTATGCTCTGACTGTGCCTGCCACCACACAGTTCCTGCTGCTTCCAGCCAGTACTTCTGTTCTGACCAACAGGGGATGCTGTGGGCATGCCTTAGCCTGCAGCATCCAGCCTGTACTTCCATTCCGACCAAAAGGGGGTGTTTTGTGGTCCATACAGTAGCACCGGGCAAACTGCATGGTAATATATGCTAAGCAGCACCTAATGAGATGCAAATATACCTGTTTGCCCACAGATTACCTAAGTAGGCTCATTTGCATGGGAGCTTTGAATATAGATCCCGTTTGCCCAGGGCTAACCAGTTTGCACCAGGCTAATGTGTTAGCACTGTGCAATCAGGTTAGCCCCGGGCAAACCTCACTTCAGCATAGCACACTAAGCACAGTTCTGCAGTGTGTGGCTTACAGTGTTGTTTGCAGTCATACCTCTCAACTGTCCCTGAACTTACAGTACCTCAAACTTTTACTCCATCCCTCCCTCCTACATATTGTGTTTCCATGACCAAATAGTGGGGGTTGTAGGCATAACATAATGTCAGACATTAATGTTACAGACGTGTTCTTCCTTAAACAGTGCATTTTACACTACACCACTTATTCTACCAGCTTCCTGAGTGCATATCACCAATTGTTAAAGTGTGTCCCTGATTTTAAACCCTTGTCTCTGATTGTTTTAAACCTTGTCCCTGATTTATGAGTGAGGAGGTTGAGAGGTGTGTTTGCAGTAGCTGTGAGACATCTCTGTGCAATCACACACAATGTTCTCCACCTGCAACACTGGCTTGCAACAGAGTCTAATGAGCTGCATCTGCAATTTGCACTTCCCTGTTGCTGTATTCAGTGCTGTCTTATTCCCGAGCTATTTTTGCCCTGCACTCCTAGACCAGTTTGCCCAGCTTCCTTAGACTGCTATATTTAGCAGGATTAGCACCGGGCTATTTCCATTTCAATATAGCTTGCTTTGTGCTCTGGGCTAAGTTTGCACACTGGGCAGTGCTAATTTAGCCCTGGGGCAAAGTTTTGAATATCTGGCCCCCAAAGTTTAATAACTTTTGACTAGGTTAATATTTTTTCACCAAATGAAAAATGGCATGTTCCTTGACACAGGCTGTTTCAGATGAGCCACGTCACAGAGCAGCATACCACACAGCCATGCAGCGCCAGGGATAAAATCAAAAAAACTACCCATATAACTGGGGAAAAGTGAATTTTCCATCATTTTGCTGCACAACAACCGTACGTCCGACCAAACTGAAATTTGACAGATCAAGAGACCTACCATGCCCCACTGCGTATACCAAATTTCATGCAAATCTGTTGAAAAGGTCCAAAGTTATTAACATGCACAATTTTGATTTTAACATAAAAATGGCTTCATACCCCTAAATATATGAACATACGAAATTTGCCAGCAGATAAAGGCCTAGAGATCTATCAAGTCTGCTTGAATGTGCAGCTAGCACCCCTTATTCTGTAGCTGCCCCTCCCACCCTTCCTCTTCATTAACACTCCCCCTTGTCCTGTCCCATCCTCGTTTGAAGCAGTCCACTGTTCTACTGCATACCACTTCAGCAGGTAATGCATTCCACCCAGCCACCACCCTCTCTGTAAAAAAGTGTCTCCTCATCTCCCTCCTGAACCTTCCTCGCTCCAGTCTCATATCATGGCGCCTGGTGGCCCTCCCCTCCCTTACTTTGAACAGCCCCTCTGTACCTGTCTTATTTATTCCTTTCATGTATTTAAAGGTTTCAATCATGTCACCCCTGTCTCTCCTCTCCTCCAGTGAGTACATGTTCAACTCCTTCAACCTCTTCTCATATGATAAGTCCCCCAGCCCCTTGATCATCTTTGTTGCTCTGCACTGCACCCCCTCCAGTAACTTAATGTCCCTCTTTAGATACGGATGCCAGTACTGCACGCAGTACTCCAGGTGTGGTCTAACTAATGACCTATACAGTGGCAGAATCACCTCCTCCCTCCTCATGGATATACCTCTTGCAATACAACCCAGCATTTTGTTGGCCTTTGCAGCTGCCTTCCTACATTGTGCCGAGTTGTTCATTGACCCTGTAATGAGCACACCCAGATCCTTCTCCTCCTCTGTCTGGGCTAGCTGCACTCCCCCTAGCTGGTAACTCCTCCTTGGGTTCTTCATCCCAAAATGCAGCACCTTGCACTTTTTGGCATTAAAGCCCAGTTACCAGGTGTCTGACCAGGTTTCAAGCTTTGCCATATCATCCTGCAACCCCTGCCATCCCCCTAGGTCATCCACCACCGCCTACCTTGATATCATCAGCAAACAGACTGATCTTGCTCTTGATGTCCCATGATATGTCTGCAATGAATATCCCAAACAACACTGGTCCCAACACTGAGCCCTGTGGAACACCGCTCGTCACTGCCCTTGGGTGTGAGAGCTCCCCACCCACCACCACCCTCTGTTGCCTTCCCTGCAGCCAGTTTCCTACCCATCTCACCAGCTTTGCACCCGCCCCTGTGCCTACTAACTTCCTTCCCAGCCTTCCATGTGGCACTGAGTCAAATGCCTTACTGAAGGCCAGATACAGGACATCCACTGCATGGCCCCTGTCCAGTTGCCTAGTTACCCAATCATAGAACTCGACCAGGTTGGTTTGGCAGGATCTGCCACATATGAAACCATGCTGTCTGCTGTCCTGTAGTCCTTTGGCCTCTAGGAGGGCCACCAGCCTCTCCTTCAGGATAGTCTCCATTAGCTTACCCACAATGGATGTGAGGCTCACTGGTCTGTAGTTTTCCGGTTCATCCTTGGGGCCACTCTTGTGGAGGGGCACCACATGAGCCAACCTCCAATCCTGAGGTACACACCCCGAATGTAGTAAGGCATTAAATAGGTCTGCCAAAGGTCCTGCAAGGACCTCTGCCAGCTCCTTCAGTACCCTGGGGTGGATGCCATCTGGGCCTGGCGCCTTGTCCACCCTCAGCGCCTTCAAACCCTCTCGAACTCTGCTCTCCAGATTCCCATCTATCACCACTTTCCCCCTGCTTCTGCCATTTCCTCCCACCTTGAGTGTAACCCGCCTTCTTTAGTAAATACTGAGCAGAAGTACTCATTTAGTGCTTCCGCTTATCGCACCTCGCCTCCACCCAACCTCCCTCCTTCCTAATCCTTACTATGTGGTCCTTACAGCTCCTTTTCTCCCTGATGTACTTAAAGAAGTCCTTCTCCCCCTTCTTAATGCTTTGTGCCAGCCTGAGTTCTGTAGATGCTTCGGCTCCCCTTACTGCCCTTGTCACCACTTTCGATTCTGTCAAGTACTCCTCCCTGTCCTCCCCCCTCCCTGTTTTCTTGTACTTCCTAAAGGCAGCTCTTTTCCTCCTTACATTTTCCATGACCTCCTTGCTCAACCAGATCGGTTTCTTAGCCCTGGCCTTCTTGCTCTGGGCTTTGCAGCAGGTTTTGTTTGCCTCCACTATCCCCAGCATTATGAGCTCCCACCTCTGGTTAGTGTCCATACTAGATTGAGTTCTGGCCAGGTACCCTTTTACCACTTCCCCCATCCTCCCAAAGTCGGCCCTCCTGAAGTCCAGCACTATTGTGCCAGATTCCACTCCTTCCTTGCCCATATCCAATGTGAGCCATACTGAGCGGTGGTCACTCCCTGACAGCGGTTCCTCCACTGTAAGTTCTCTCACAAAGTCCCCATTTGCCAGCACAAGGTCAAGGGTATTTCCTAACCTGGTTGGTTCACTGACCATTTGCAGCAGGAAGCTGTCCTGGAAGGCATCCAGCAGTACCTGCTCCCTTCTGTTCCTGGTTGTTGGGGTGCTCCAGTCCACCCCTGGCATGTTGAAGTCCCCCACAATCACCACACTACCCTTCTCGCAGGTCCTCCTGATCTGTCCCACTAGTTCCCTGTCTAACTCCTCCATCTGAGATGGTGGCCTATACACCACTCCCATTCTAAGAATCCTATTCTTGGAATCCTGGATTTGCATCCAAAGTGACTCCGTACTACCCTCCTCCCCTTCCTCCCTTACACACTTCAGTCCTTCCTTCACATATAGTGCCACCCCTCCTTTCCCAATCACTCTGTCCCTACGAAATAATCTGTACCCTGGTACAGACAGGTCCCAGTCATTGTATTGGGTGGCCCATGTTTCCTGATGACTGCAATGTCCACCTCCCTCTGCCATGAGAACCTGTAACTCTGCAGTTTTCCTCCCAAGGCTCCTTGCATATGGGTAACCACCTTCCACCCTTCCCCCCTCCCATCCTGCCCCTTTCCTAGCATCATCAATAGTACTTGCCATTTGTCCTTTGTCACTGTTATGGGGGGTAATCTCATATGGTTTCCAAACCTGTGGTCTCTGCATATCTCTTCCCCAACTGCCACCCCCCCACTCCTAGTTTAAATTACCAACTTCCTCTATGTACTGCTCCATCCTCTGTTTCAACACTTTCTTTCCCTCCTCACTCAAGTGTAGTATGTCCTTGGTGTAGAGACTGCTGTCCTCCCAGGTCCCTCCCCAACCCCACAACAGCCCATACCCTTTAGCACAACACCAGGTTCTTAGCCATCATGCCCGACCGCACCCCTATAATATATTCTATGTCTGAGCATGTTGACATGCTACAGTAAAGGAGAATGGGGTGAGATTTAGGCATCACGACCCCAATGACACACCCTGGCATCTGTCAGACTGTGGAGGATCAGGGTGGCGAGTGTGGGGGGGTATGGGTTCAACACTAATGCCTCCTTTCCTGACTTTTTTTGCTTTAACTATAAGTGAAGCATTAACACAGTTTTTTTCCATAGAATTTCCTCACTTTTTGAAAAAGTGTAATATGAGTAGAAAAAAACACATATTAGTGGAAGTGCAGGGCCCAGCTCCCACGACGTTGCCAATTTCTGCACAACAACATGCATCAGAGCCCACGCTCCCACTTACACAAAGCTATGGAGCCATGCAGTAGCACTACAGAGCACCAAACCCTTTTGTTACACTTGTAACAGTAATTTGCGCATATCTTGGGAACCGTAAATGCTAGAAAACAAAATCTAGCATCATTGTAACCATGACAGCAAGTACTTTACACATCATCAGAATGACTGTCCCCACATCTCACACCATTTCCAAGATATGGGCACCGAAAAGCACTGGACAGGCACTCTTTCAATCCTTGTGACAGTAATTTCACAATATCTCATGAACCATGCATTGTACAAACAAAATTCCACTGCAGGCTTACTCAATGATTTGAAATCTTTTTGCCACACCCAGCAAAAAGTCTGTATCTCACTTTGATTCCGAGATAATGGCGCAGAAAGTCATGCCATAAACTGTAATGTAATCCTATGGGAAAAATGTAAATTACGTCATTGAATATCTCTGCAACAAATTATTTCCCCAACACCTAAACAGCATAATTCACATCTCTATGACATCTCCTCAATACCCTGCAAATTTCAAGTAAAAAGACAAAACTATTATTGAGATATGGTCATCTCAATTTGGGCCATCTGGTCTTTCTCATTAACATTCCGAGATTACATATACATTTTCTCATAAGATATAATGGGCATTTCAAATTTGCAATAGCTTTTAAACAGATTAATATTGTTCCACCACACAAAAAGTGGCATGTTCCTTGGCTCAAGCTCTTTCTATGTCCCAAGATTTGGACCAATAGCCTGCATGGTGTCCACGTAGCGCCACATACAAAAAATGCGCAAAAGTGGAGAAAGTGCAATTTTGTCACTTTGCTGCTCAAAAAATGTATGTCCGACTGAAACACAATTTAATAAATCAAGAGCTCTACCACACTAGACTGTGCTTTCCAAATTTTGTGCAAATCTGTTGAATGGTTGCAAAGTTATTAACGTGCAAAATGTGAGGTTTAACATACGAGGAGAGGCTAAAGCAGCTTAATATGTATACCCATGAGGAAGGGAGGGAGAGGGGGGACATGATACAAACTTTCAAGTATTTTAATGGAATTAGCAAAGTACAAGAGGGTAGCATCTTTCAGAAAAAGAGATGTGCAAGAACAAGTGGGCACAATTTGAAGATAGAGGGGGGATGGCTCAGAGGTAATGTTAGAAAATATTTTGTCACAGAGAGGATTGTGGATGCATGGAACAGCTTTCCTGAGGAGGTTGTGGAGTCAGAAACAGTGAGAGAATTCAAGAATGTATGGGACAAACATAAGGCAATTCTAGGTGGGAGTAGGAAGAAGTAGGCTGTTGATTAACTAGGATCTGCAGCTTGTCCATTAGGTAGGGAAATTGGCAGACTAGGTGGACCAAGCGGTCCTTATCTGCCATCATATTCTATGTTTCTATGTTCCTCTGCAATCTAGTCAAAGCTGGCATGTGATTTCCAAAATTCTTATCCAAATCTGTTGAAGCTTGTCAATGTGTTGAGAGTATTTCCTGTGTCTAATGCAATTGTAGAAAATTATTTTTCAACTATGAACAAGGTAAAAGCTAACTGGAGAGCAAGTCTGGCAAAGGATGCCATAGAAACATTGATTCACATTAAAAAGCAGTGCTCCCCTCTAGCTGAATTTAACTCAGACACAGCTGTAGACATATTTTTTAGGGCTAAAACAAGATGTCCTGATGATTTGGCAGCTGAGGATGGTGGACCACCCCCAGGTCCCCCCCCCCCCAAAACAGGATAGAATTACCGGCTACATGCCTGGTGGAGAAGAGTAGCAAAATAGATTGCACCCAGTCCTTGTTGGCAACTGCGTATTCAATCACGGTCCCAGGTGGTTACTGTGTGGCCAGTCACAGTCCCAGTTATGCTAGGGTAGTGGTTTATGTGATACTGAGCAGTAGGTAGCCATAATGGAGAACCATGTGGATGGCCTGGAGGGCTTGCTCCAAGAGATTAAGGAGCAGCAAGAAATTCTGGAGGCCAGGCAAGAAGATGCCAAAAACAGAGCCCACCAGAAAAATATCAGGAGGTACTGCATACCAAGGGCTCTGAAGGCTCCAACATTAAGGACTTTATTGCTATTCTTCTTCATACTGCTCTGGCGCTCCTGACTGACATGTAGCTGGACTTTGAAAGGGTGCACAGGGCTCTAGCACCAAAACTTACATCTCCAAACATGAGCCCTCGGTCTATAATTACCCGCTTCCAAAGCTACGTGACCAAGGAGTAAGTTCTACTTTTGGCCTGCCATAAGCAAAAAGCCTTTTATGGCCAAACACACTTCTATGCAGATCTTGATTATACACCGAAGACCATGTGCCAACGCAGGGCTTACCTGCCTTTGCTCCCAATTCTGAAAGCCAAGGGGTAAAAGTTTACACCACCATCTCCTGTGCCGCTGGGAGTGGTGCTCCCGGATGGAATGAAAGAATACTCATCAGCACAGGAGGCCAAGAAGGAACTCTCATAATTGGGCCTTCAATTTCCAGATCATCAGACAGCTGTGCCAGATGCTGGGGACTGTCCTCCTAGATGGCAAGCAGCTTTGTCAGCGAGCCAGATGCAGACAGGAGAGCGCCACACTCAACAAGACCTGAGGCAGGTGCTGGCAGCCTTCAGACAAACAGGCACCCAACAAAGACCTGATGATTGGGTGGATGCCTATGAAGCCTGTTTTGGACATTCTGCAACTTTTCAGGTAACATGGCCTGGTCGACTTGAGCAGGGGGATGGGAGAGGGGGCTGGGAGGCACTGCTAAATTGGGGGAGGCCTCCTTGAGTGCACACATGGGCCACCCCATCTCTAGATAGCACAGTAAATTTAAGATACCATCTACTATCTGGGTGTAGTGCTGGCATCTGCTGGAGTGGGGACCGGTGCACGCTTATGCCTTCTCTCTGGATACCCTCTCCCTGCGGTGCTGGGCTGTGGACCTTTTGCCCTGTTCAGCTGGGCTGGGCTGACCTATATAGAGCAAAATATGAGAGATTGTTATGCTGTTGTGCAGCCCTCCTATGCTAAACTCTCATTAGGTCCCTCTATATTGATTAACTGCAAGACTGTGGTTGTTGGGGAAAGCCTCACGAGCCCTGCCTGAACTATTCCTCTCCTTGATAACAGAAAAAGGGGCTAGAGGAAGTAGGTTAAAGGAAAAAGGTGAACTGTTGAGATGCTCTCCACTGTTTTGATTCTGCAGAGGCATCAGCACCTACATTCTCAGGAACCTGAAGCTCAGGGAAAATAACTTTGTTAGCTGTTTGTGGGACTTGCCTACTCTTTTATAGAACTAAACTAATCACAAAGCTGCTTCTTTTTGTTCTTCCTTTCCTGTGATGGAACACTGTTCTGAGATTAAGAGCTAACTAATCTGAACAGTGCCAGCAGGCTTATGATGACGGGGCCATCCCACATGTGCTGGAGGTAGGCATGGATTGCTGAACAAACCTATCAGCGACAGTTTAATTTATTATTTGTGTATTTCAATTAACTCTGCACCCCATCAGTTATAACACCAATTTGCTGCAGGTTCTATGATTTCTTATATAGCCTCTAGCCATCTTTATGTAAAGAAGATAACAATAAGAGGAGGGACAATGAAGTTTTGAATATTGGCATAGTATACAGCCAACGAGAGGGAAAGTCTAATTTTGCTTTCCCCCCATCTAGTCCCAGGTTTACTAGAATGCTTAGAGGGGATCCTTTCATACCCTTCTCCACCACCCCATGACCTCATGGCATAACTTTTCTTAATGAATGCTGCAGAGGGTAAGGGGAGGAGGGTGAGACTCCCCCTCTAGGTAGGGGGGAAGGAATGTTGCAGACAACACATTACATAGATGGGACCATGGGGGGAGCCTCTAGGGGGACCCTGATGTGTTGGTCAAATAATCTTCCTCCTGACTGGAGTAAGAGGGAGCCCTCTGCATTTGCTCTCTTCTGATGTTTTATCTAAGTTACACTCTATGCATGGGATTCAGCTCTGCATCAACAGCTGACTGTTGGGGGGGGTGCTGATAGTGCTTTTGATCACCAGTATGGCATGTCTACTCCCTGACTTACCCAACCTCTATCCAATTTTTATTTCTCTCCTCCTATTTTTAATATTTGCTTGGCGACCGCCAGGTCCTAGGGGGGCCTGGAGCAATTTTGGCATTGGATACCCCTCTGCTCTTGATTGGACGGAGACTGGTGCTCTCCCACCATCAGGAGATTTAGAGAGGTTAATCACTATCTCCTCCACTTTGGAAGTCTACATTTGTTTGAAATGTACATTGATAGATCCACCTGTTACAGTTAACTATGGAACTTTACTTCATTTTGGGTCCATCTTGTTACTCTGTTTGAGGTTGTTGTTGTGGTTATATGGTTCACACTTGGCCCAGTTGGCCGTATAATATTTCCTACGCACAATATTTCCCTATTTTTCAATGGTTTCTATGTGGGTATTATGTTATGAACACACCATATGTGAAATTACTACTGTTAAAATGCAAGTTAACAGGCTTTGGACTATCACAGTAAATAGATCTGCACTACAACATTTTAGTTTCTACCTAAGCAATTTTAAGCTCTCTCTAGATTTCTTCTGTTCCTATACTCTTTCCCCGATATCTAGACCTTGTTTGCTGACTGTCTGGAATTTCCCACACTGCTATGACCTAAAGGCTACACTTTTTTCCACCTGTTTCTTATCACTAACTTTTCTATTGAGAGAGGGGGTGCTTCCTTATGTGCACTTTGAACTATACATATATATCATTGGTTATTTCCCTAAATGTAAATGGGATACACACAGTCGCATAACACGATCGAGGCTTTTGCAATTTCTTAAAAAAGACAAACTGGACCTCGTTTATTTACAAGAAGCACATTTATCCCCCATAGAATACGTTAAACTCCAGCCTTTTTGGTAACAAACTGTATTGCCTCCCCACATAGGTCTGGCCGGAGATGGGGGATAGCCATCTTAATACACAGAAGAGTTCAGTTTACACCACAGGACCAAATCAGTGATCAAGAAGGGTGCTATGTAATAGCCACTGGTGTCTTTTTTCCTCTCCAGTGACTTTGGCATCGGTGTATTTTCCCCTTGGTTCTTCTAAGATGGTTGCCCAGAGATTTTTTGACCACCTCCTTTTGATTTTACAGGGCCAGTTAATTATGGGGGAAGATTTTAATGTGATGCTGGACCCTGCCTTGATGCCTCCCCGCCTTCCTGCGATGGGCCAGCCCAATGCAGAAGTACCTCCACTCTACGTGATCCTCTTTGGGATTTACAGATGCTTGGAGACATTTTTTCCTCAACTATAAAAGCATATACCTACCACTCCACGAAGACAAATAGCTGCTCTTGACTGGATTATGTATTTAGTACTGCAGAGCATTTGAACAATATACAAGATATCCAGTTCGGTGCAACACTTCTCTCAGATCACTCCCCGGTTTATGCTAAAGTTGTCCTCGGAAACTCCACTCGGACATCTTTTTGGTGTCTGAACCTTATGCATTAATGTGATCCTGAATTTTGTCAGCTGAATACTGATGCTGCCCCTAGAATCACAGCAGACAATTCCCAACCCGAAGTTGCACCCACACTGCTCTAGGACACTCTTAAAACTTTCCTGAGGGAGGAAATTGTAAAATATTCAACCCATAAACAAAGACTTCAAGAAGTCAGTATTAAAAATCTCCAACACCAATTTCAAACCGTCCAGAGTTTCCTTTATCAAGAAGAAACTTCAGTGAAACCTCAATTACAATTTATTATAACAAAAACTACAAAAATCTGTCGATTAAAAAATCTGACAGCAACTGCTTTATCTTAAACGTAATTATTATAAGGGGGGTCTGTGAGGAGCCTGGAACCTAGCTCAAAGGGTCCGGGGAGCAAAGGTGAAATCCTGTGTCACTAGTACATCTGACCTGATGGATGGTCACCTTGTGCACCACCTGAGGGACATTAGACAGTGACGGCAAAATGCTACGAATCACTTTACATGGATGACATTCACCCTTCTCATCAATGAATAGAAATATATCTAAGTAACCTCCCCCTCTCTAAATTGATTGAAACTCTATTAGCCCCGATTAGAACCACGGAGGTACTCACTGTTCTTCACATATCTAAATCATTAAAAGCACTGTGCAAAGATGGCTAGCCAGCCAACTATTATAAAACATTTCATGGCATCCTTCTCCCAACTCTGGCTTCAGCCTACACCATCATCCAGGAGGGGAAACAGCCGCCTCCCTCATGAAGATATGTGGAGATTGCAGCCATACCAAAGCCCCAGAAAGACTCAGGATATCCATCCTCCTACCGCCCAATCTCAATGTTAAACTATGACTATAAGTTATTCATATCAGGTGTTAGCACATAGGTTAGTCATACTTCTCCCTTCACTTATTGAACTGGATCAAGTTGGATTCATACGGAAATGTCAGGCATGCGACGCAGTCCGGCACTCCCTATTATTAATGGAATATGCCTCCCAAAGAAAGATCTCACTGGTCCTTCTCAGTTTAGATGCTGAGAAGGCTTTCAATAGGGTGGCCTGATCATTCCTTTGGGCCACTCTGAAGCATTTCGACTTTCTGGACAAATTTTTCGCACAACTTTGTAATATGTACCAATCCCATCTAGCTTATCTCAAATTAGATGGTTCTCTCTCCAGCACATTCCTACTGTCAAGTGGAACTAGACAGAGTTGTTCCCTATCACCCCTTCTTTTTGCCCTATACCTAGAACCTTTAGCATTACCTATTAGAAACCAACCCTTAATTGAAGAACTTCCTATTGACAGCTGACTCCATCGAATGTCATTATTCACAGATGACATTCTCCTTACATTAACCTCACCAGAAACCTCTATTCTGGCAGTGTGGGAACAAATAGAATACTTTGGTTGGTTGGCAGGGTACAAATTAAATGAACACAAAATGGAGGTCCTTATGTACAATTACTCACCACCCCCCCTTATTAAAGCATAAATTCCCATTTAGGTGGAAAAGGGTGATAATACGATACCTAGGTATTAAAATACCCACAAACCTGATCCACCTAAAATTAGTGAATTATGCACCCCCAACCCAGCAACTTGCCACAGACCTCTTCCAATGGATGCAGCAACCATTAGATTTTTGAACAGAATTGAAACTAAACAACAAAACTTATTGCCACGACTTCTCTTCTTCTTGCAAACCCTCGCTATCATGCCTAGCAAAATATACTTCCAAGCATGGGACAAGTTAATCTCATGTTTCATGTGGAGAGGGAACCCCCCTCCTGCCCCGGGTGATATTTGCCATCCTTCAACTCCCTAGGGACAATGGGGAGTTAAATTTGCAGAGTATGCGATCCTACACTCAGGCCTCCCAGATATGCACTACATTGTGTTGGTTAGCACCAGTATACCAAGCTCACTGGAAATCAATCACACAAACTCTCAATGACATATCTAATTTGCCTCCATACATATTAGGGAACCCACTTCATAGCCAACTGTTCCTCTAGTCAAGTTTTCTCCCTATACAGCAGAACCTTTTCACCAGTGGCACCAAGTGATGGACCACCTTCTTTCTCCAGCAGAAAGACTGTACTTGATGGTACTGGCCTATGACGTGGACTTCCCACCGAATAGGTTTGATAAAAACCTGCAACAATGGAGCAAATACCACATTAATTTTGTATATCAATTGCTGGGACCCACAGGCATACAATCCTCTACCCCACTTCAAGCAAACTACAACTTACCTTCTACAGAGTTTCATAGATTTTTACAAATAAAATCTTATTTGCAACCACATGAAGAAGCATTAATCAAGATAGCTGAACCCCCTCCCCCAGTTAGTAGCCCTTATTATTTTAAGGGAAATGTTCAGGATCACCTTATTAGTGTTATCTAGAAGGCCCTCAGGGAAGTCCCTGCAGACAACGTAGATAAGATAAGGGCACTCTGGTCGCAAGAACTAAATGCAGAAATTGACCTGGAGGCTTGGATGGCTTCAGCCCTCCCATCCCTAAAAGCTACAATGGCCACATATTGGAAGGAATATGCATGGAAGACTAGAATCAGGTTTTTCTGAACCCCGGCCATTGTTGCCAAATATACTAGCCCCTTGCAGGGAGAGTGCTGGAGAGGATGTGACTTCTCCCCAGTGGACTCAAGCATATTCTGTGGTCCTGCAGCTTACTCACACAGTATTAGAAGGAGGTACTGGAAGATATAGTCACCATATATGACTGCCCTGGTCTCCTCACCACAATTTATATTTTAACTGCCACAGTACCACAGGGCATCAGAGTTACTAAAGCTACATAAAAACAAATAATCCTTCTTATTCTGATAGCTAAAAAGGTCATTAGAAGGCTCTGGCATATGAAAAACTCCCCACTAGGGAAAAATGGAGAAATCTCACTTATGAGGTATATACTTTGGAGCGGCTGTCAGCCAGACTGCAGGCTAGATTGGCCCCTTTTGAGACCAGGTGGCATAAATTGGTTTTGCACCAGCTGAAGCAGTGGCCAGGTTTTGTTCCTTGAGGTACACGGAGAAACGATTCTGCAGACATACAGGAGGTGTGTGCCTTGATCTCTGAATTACTCAGTGCTCTTCTAAGATTCTGTCCAGGAAACACCCCCCCACCCACCAACTCTCTGACTCTAGTGCTTAGTTTCCTTTTCTTTTTATCTTATTGCCATTGGCCTTCCCTTCCCTATCTAAAACCTCTTTCTCTTCACTGCTGTAAGCCTCTCTTCCTCTTGCTTGAGGGAAATTGGTTGCTAAAACTAGCTCATCCTAAACTGATAGGAACTCGAAATGTTCAATTCTGTATAATGGACCAAAAGGGCCATAGGCCCTAAAATATAAGTATACTACTGGTAGAAACATAGACTTTGATGGCAGATAAGGAATGCTTGGCCCACCTAGTCTGCCCATTTCTCTACCTACAGGATAAGCTGCAGATCCTAGTAAACCAACAGCCTATTTCTTCCTACCCCCAACAATAATTGCTTTATGTCTGTCCCATGCATTCTTGAAATCTTCTACAGTTTTAGACTCTACAACCTCCTCAGGAAGGCTGTTCCATGCATCCACCACCCTCTCTGTGAAAAAATACTTCCGCACATTGACCCTGAGCCATTCCACCTTTCTTCAAATTGTGTCCCCTTGTTCACGCACATCTCTTTTTCTGAAGGATGCTACCTTCTTGGTCTTTGTTGATTCCACTGAGGTACTTAAAAGTTACTATCGTGTCCCCCTTTCCCTCCTTTCCTCAAGGGTATACATATTAAGCTCCTTTAGTCACTCCTCGTATGGCTTCTCTGGCAGACCCTGGACCATTTTAGTTGCCCTCTTCTGGACTGCCTCCATCCTGTCTATGTCCTTGTGGAGAAGGGGTCTCCAGAACTGGATGCAGTACTCCAGATGTGGTCTCATCAACTGTCTGTACAGAGGGATAACAACTTCCTGTTTTCTGCTGGAGTTGCCTCTCCCTATACATCCCAGAATCCCCCAGCCCTCCCTACTGCCTTCTCACATTGCTTGATAACTTTAAGGTTGTCTGATATGATTACCCCCAGGTTCCATTCCAATTTTGTTGTTGTTACTACCTCCCCTCTCCCCCCACTGTGTAATCTTCTCCTGAGTTTTTGTTTCCCAGAGGCATTACTTTGCACTTCTTTGCATTGAATCCAAGCTGCCATACTTCTGACCATTCCTCCAACCTTGCCAAGTCCCTTCTCATCCTTTCCACATCTCTTTGTGTATCAACCCTGTTGCAGATCTTTGTGTCATCTGCAAAGAGGCATACTTTTCCTTCCAGTCCCTCTGCAATGTCACTCATAAAGACATTAAAAAGGACTGGACACAGAACTCACCCTTGTGGCACCCCAATAGTAACCCCTCTTTCTTCAGGGGGACTCCATTTACAATTACCTTCTGTGTCTTGTTGTCCAGCCAATGTTTTACCCAGGCTACCACCCTGGGACCCACTCCTAGGCTGATTAATTTGATTATTAATCTTTTGTGTGGGACTGTGTCAAATGCCTTGCTAAAGTCTAGGTAGGCCATGTTCACAGCCCCTCCTCCCGGTCTACTTCTTTGGTTACTGTACCTTTTCCTGCTTCTACTGTAGTTAAAGCCTTAATATACATAGCTGTTCTGGATTCACACTATCAGGACTGAACGCTGGCAAGATTACTGCATGCATTTGAAAAGATCTTATCTATTGTTGTGGATGTTATGTTGTACTAACTTTATATGAAGCCTTTCCTGGTTGGCTATGTAAGTTCTACATTTTATAATAAAGTGTTCAATTAAAAAAAATGTAAGTCAGTTAACTCAGAACAATTGTGTTTTTTGGAGGGGAGGAGGGAGGGAGGAAGTGAAAGTACCTGTCTTCTGGCCATGGTGATAACTATACTATGCAAATTTTTCTAAGTAAATTGCATTTTTTTATTCCTGACTTGACTGTGGAAGCAGATGCCTAAAGAAATACTTAACCTATAAACACGGTCTTTCTGTTGTTTTAAAGTTGCAATTCCTGATTTTAAAACAGTATAGCAATTACATTGACAGCAATACTGCCACAGAAATTGCCCTTAAAGTCATGTCTGGAGTTGAAAAAAAGATGCAGTTTATCTGGGTTTTGCTTAGGAGTCAAATAAGCGACCCTGAGGCCTCAGTCAGGCCAGCAAGAGGCAAACTTTAGACTAAATGATTATGATGGTCCTGTGTGCCTTCATCTTCAGAAATAAGTCAGTTAACGCAGAGCAATTGTTTATGTTGGACGGGAGGAGAGGGGAGTAGGAATTGCCTGTCTCATGATCAGGGTGCCAAATATAATAAGGACATTTTTCTAAGTAAATTGCATCATTGTTTTTTTTTTCAAACTTGTAACTTGATTTTGCATATTCAGGATATGCTAAGGAGTCACATAAATGATACTGGGGCCTTGATCAGGCCAGTAGGAGACATATTTCAGACTTAATTATTATGTTTGTTCTGTGTGCTTTTCTATAAAGAAAATACACAAAATAAAAGTGCTTTTTTTTTCTTTTTAATGTAATGTTTTATTTCTACCAATTATACAGGCAGAAATAAACACAGAAATTAGGAGTCTCAGCCTCAGCAAAACTTGCAAGAAATTCTACACTTCAGCAGGTAGGTCAAAACAATTCCATACAGTAACTCAAAGGGACCAATCCATGAAGCCCTATATGCATCCCCATATGGATGTATAGGACTTGCACATACCACAGAGCTCCCCACCTGTGCCCATGCAGAGGCCTATGTAGGTGTCACAAATCAGTGTTCTGCTCCCACTGCACCCAGTCCAGTAGTTGGTAACTGTGTGGTCGATCACAGCCCCAGGTGGTCACTGTGTGGTGAGTCACAGTTCCAGTTATGCTGGGGCAGCGGTTTATGTTTAATTTGTCACAACTCACAATTACAATCATGCTCACACTCATTAATTCACGGTCTGCTTTGGCAGACATCCTATCTCGGCTTTTAAGATGTATGTGCTGCTGCACAAGAATTGCTATATTTCTCTGGAAATTGTTAAATAAAACAGATAGCAGTCTCAGAAACTTGTGTAAATATGTATTTTATCAATATAGAGTAAGATAAGTACATTTTATGGGGTTTTGAGCAAAAATAAAAATTTTTGGTAATTGCTAATCAACTTCGGCCAATTGTTAATCATTTTTATGTTGATTGCATGCATGCGCAAGAAACACATTGTGTCAGATTTCTCCAAAAGCAGGTTGTGGAGGCATGGCACTGTTGTGCCCAATGCCCCCACAGCCTGCAGAGGCTTGTCCTCCATCCACCAATGCCGTGGCATGCTGCTGTTGACACTAGTTCAGCCAGCGTGCCACAACCTTCTAAAAAAGTAGCCGCTGCAATCAGGGGCCGCCTCGTCATTGCAGCGTCAGTTATCCACTGCAATGAGGGAGTGACCTCGTCATTGCAGGGCGGGATGTGATATCCTGATATTGTTTAGAACATGGCAGCGGCTTCAGCGTGTTCACAAACAATATAACCCCCTCCCCCACTGTGTTTACTTGTTGCCGACGGGGAGCCCACTCCCCATCTGCATTCTGTAACCCCGCTTTTGTTCCTGCTGATGGCGTGCCCAGTCCCTGTGGCATAATGAACCCCCATTTTCTTCCTGCCGACGGGTGCCCAATTCCTGTTGGCATAGTGAACCCCTTTGTTCCTGCCGACGGGGTGCCCAACTCGTCAGCTACTGCTTGCCCTAAAGCTTTTATTGGCACGCTGGGAGCCCACCCCCAGCGTGCTAGATACCCCTCTGAACAGGAAATGGTCCTGTGACGCCTTTTTGTTTTATTTGTGCCCTGAAAAGAAAACTGCCTCAGCACTCGCCTCTGCTCCCCACCCACAACTCGCACCCACCCACTGTGCACCCTGCCTCCCCACACCCCTCACCCCATACTACCTCCAGAGCTTGGTGCAATGATCTTCGGTTGACCAGGAACACATCTGCACTCTTCAAAGCTGACCGCAAACTGAGGAAATGCCGGTAAGCTGTATAATGTAATAAATAGGGATTTTCCAACTTTAGTGCATATCTCGAGCATTTTTGGGAATTTTTTCACCAAATTTTCAACATGGGGTTTGTGGGACCCCTCCTCATGAAATTCTTTAACTGTCATGGTGTTAATCGGCCCAGAAAGGTGGTTTTGCAGACATTGTGCAGAATCACCCTTCGGGGCTGATTATTGAAATGACAGTGCCAGTGTTCATGAGGTGGGCTCTCAGAAAGCCTATGTTGCAAATTTGGTGGAAAAAATCCAAAAAATGTCTGTTTTATGAGCGTCTGTTGCACAGTTGCTATGTACGCTCGGAACTTCGCGAATTTACAATATTTTCATGCCAGATTTTCAACATTGACATTTTGTCATGCCTCCTTGTGAGCACTACAGCTGTCATTGTTCACATCTTGGCCAAAATGTGTTTTCGCACTTCTGGTGCAGAATAGCGCAGTTGCTGTGGGAAATCAGTGCTTAGGACAGATTAAGAAAATGACAGTGACACTGTTCATGAATAGAGGTCCTAAAATGCCTATGTTGAAAATTTGGTTATGATACACCATAAAATGACTGTGTTACGAGTGTGTGTTGCGCAGTTGGCATGCAAGCTCGTAACTTTGTGAATTTGTAATTTTTTCACTCCAGATTTTCAACATTGCCATTTTCCCAGACCTACTTATGAACAGCACAGCTGTCTTTTTTCACATCTTGGCCAAAATGTGTTTTCGCACTTCCAGCGCAGAATAGAGCGGTCGCTGTGGGAAATCACTGTCCGAGACAGATTAAGAAAATGAAAATGATACTGTTCATGAGCAGAGGTCTTAAAATGCCTAAGTTGAAATTTTGGTGATGATAGCCCTTCAATTGACTGTGTTACAAGTGTGCTTTGCGCACTTTCCATGCACCCTTGTAACTTTGCAGATTTGTAATATTGTCATAACAGATTTTCAACAGTGCCATTTTTTCACACCTCCTTATAAACAGTACAGCTGCCATTTTTCATATCCTGACCGAAATGTATTTTCACAGTTCCGGCGCAGAATAACGTGGTTGCTGTGGGAAATCAGTGTTCAGGACAGATTAAGAAAATGACAGTGGCACTGTTCATGAGCAGAGGTCCAAAAATCCCTATGTTGAAAATTGGTGACGAAAGTCCATAACATGACTGTGTTACAAGCGTGCATTGAACTGTTTCCATGCACTCTTGTAACTTCGCAAATTTGTAATACTGGCACGCCACATTTTCAACAGTGGAATTTTTTCACAACTCCTTACGAACACTACAGCTGTCATTTTTCACATCCTGGCTAAAATATGTTTTTGCACTTCTGCCAGATAATAGCACAGTCACTCTGGGACATCAGTGTTTGGGACAGATTAAGATCGACTGAGTGAGAGGGGGAGTGATCGAGCTCAACTGAGTTCTGTTGGGACTGCTGTGGATTTGTTTGTGTTCAGACAAAGGCCCCAACACAAGATCCCAGTACAAAAGGGCAGCCTGTAGCGGTGGGAGAAACAGTGCGAGCGAGTGAGACAAGGGGACTTAGTGAGCTCAATGGAGCTCTATCAGGACTGCTGGGATTTCTTTGTGGGCAGAAAAAGGCGCCAATGCAGGCAGGAGCCCCATACAAAAGGGCAGTTTGCAGTGCCAGGACAAACAGAATGAGTGATGAGAGAGGGAGACTGAGCGACCTCAATGGAGCTCTGTCGGGACAGCTGCAGATTTCTTTGTGGACAGACAAAGGTGCCAACGCAGCCAGGAGCCCATAGAAAAGCGCAGTCTGTGGCGCCAAGAGAAGCAGAATGAGCGAGTGACAGAGCTGTAGTGAGCGAGCTCAATGGAGCTCTAGTGTGACTGCTGTAGATTTCTTTGGGGGCAGAAAATGTGGCAACGCAGGCAGGAGCCCAGTACAAAAGGCCAGCTTGCAGCACCACCAGAAACGGAATGTGAGAGTGACAGATGGGGAGTGAGTGAGCTCAGTGGAGCTGTGTCAGGACTGCTTCAGATTTCTTCCTGGCCAGAAAAAGCCACCAATGCAGGTGGGAGCCCAGTACAAAAGTGCAGCCTGCAGCACCAGGAGACACAGAATGAGCGAGTGAGGGAAGGGGAGTCAGTGAGCTCAACGGGGCTGTGTTGGGACTGCTGCAGATTTCTTTGTGGGCATAAGAAGGCAGCAACGGGCAGGAGCCCAGTGAAAAGGCAGCCTGCAGCGCCGGCAGAACAGAATGAGCTAGTGAGAGAAGGGGAGTGAGCGTGCTCAACGGAGCTTTGTCGGGACTGCTGCAGATTTCTTTGTGGGCAGAAAAAGGCGCCAACAGAGGCAGGAGCCCAGTACTAAAGGGCAGCCTGCAGTGCCAGGAGAGCCAGAATGACTGAGTGAGACACAGGGAGTGAGCGACCTCAACGGAGCTCTGTCAGGACAGCTGTGGATTTCTTTGTGGGTAGAAAAAGTCAACAAACCAGGCTGGAGCCCAGTACAAAAGGGCAGCCTGCAGCGCCAGAAGAAATAGAATGAGCGAGTGACAGAGGGGGAGTGAGCCACCTCAGTGGAGCTCTGTCAGGACAGCTGCGGATTTCTTCCTCAGCAGAACAAGATGCCAACGCAGACAGCAGCCCAGTACAAAAGAGCAGCCTGCTGCACTGGGACAAACACACTGAGCCAGTGACACAGGGCCACTAAGCGAGCTCAACAGACCAACGCAATCAGCATTCAGCATTGACAAATGCTTGTTTACTTTGATTAGTGAAGGTCGCTAATCAAATCTCCAACAGTAATTTATGCCTTCCTCCCTAAGCTCCTTCAATATCCTTGGATGTATCCGGTCTGACCCCATTGCCTTGTCCACTTTCAGTTTTGTGAGTTCCTTCAGGACTCTTGTAAATGGACTGGTGTAAAAACCCTTCACTGATGCTATTGTCACTTATCTGTGGTCCCACACCTTCCCCTCCTTCTGTGAATACTGAACAAATATATTTTTTCAGGATTTCTGCGTATTTCATGTCCCCTTCCACAAACTCCCCTCCTTCCCTTCTTAGCCCTGCCTATTCTCTACCTTTTACCTATTCTGGCCTCCCTTTTGGCTACCTACTCTTTCACCCCAATTTCTACCCTATTCCTTATACCTCCTTATTTTTTATCATTTAGGTATGAGCTCTACTCAGCTGGAGACTATATGGGATTGTTGTCTCTTCTCATTTCAGTAAAGCTTATCATTATGTACCTTTGCATGTTAATTATGTTGACCAGTATGTATAGGCCCATATTGACCGGCACCATCACAATGCTTTTTCTTTTTTTTTTTTTTTTGCACAATTGTCCACCGTAATTGTAATCTTATGAAGTGTACTGTACTGTATTTATGTCCAGGACCACCTTGAAAATGAGCTTGCTCAATGATGTTTATGCCTGGTTAAATAAAGTGATTGACTGATTGATTGATTGATTGATTGATTAGCCTTACAATCCCTCCCCTGGTCATTCTCCTTTCACTTAGATACCTGAAAAATGCCTTGTCCCCTTTCTTTACTGCCTGGGATATTTTCTGCTCCATTTGCACCTTTGCACTCCTGACTGTTTTCTCTGCCTCCCTCTGCTTCTCTTGATACATTTCCCTGTCCTCCTCCCTCTGTGTCTCCTTATACCTCCAGAATGTTAACTGTTTTGCGCTTACCTTCCCAACCAACTCTTTTAAGAACCATAATTATCTTTTTTTCCTCTTGCTTTTGCTTACTTGCCTAACACAGAGGGTTTGTTGTCTTCACTTTAGGTCCTTTTAGTTTTGCCCACTATTCCTCTACACCACCCAAGAACCCCCTAGCCCGGACTTGCCTGAGGCATTCCCTCAACTTTGTAAAGTCAGCCCTCCTGAAGTCCAGGACCCTTGCCTTGTGTGATTCGAGTCTGCCACTGCTGCTATATTGAACCACACTGTTCGGTGATCACAGGTCCCCGGGTGGTCACCCACCATGACATCTGAAATTCTGTCCCTGTAGGTGAGTACCAGGTTCAATATCGCTCCCTCACAAGTGGGCTCTTTAACTAATTGCCTGAGGAACACCCCTGTAGGGAGTCCAGGATATCCCTGTTCCTAGCTGAAGCTGCATCCCAGATGCTCCAATCAATATCCGGCAGATTGAAGTCCCCCACCAACAGCACCTCCCCCTTAGTCACCATCTCATGGATGGCTTCCACTTGAACCCTGTCCATCTCCTCCCTCTGTGCTAGAGGCCTTTAGATCATGTCAGTGCCAGAATACATTTTCTATGTACCCAAAATCCAGAGTACCCAGCTTAGCTAAAGAAACTGTTCATCCATGTTCACTGTATAAGAACAGCAGGATTTTCTTGAGTTCTGCAGCTGCAGCTGCAAGTCATGCTGTGGGCTGCAGTGAGAGCAGTGAGCTGTGATCCCCTGTTCTGTCTGTCTGTCTCTATCTTTGTCTCTGTCTCTCTCTTTCTCTGCATGCCTGACTCTCTGTTTGTCAGTCTATCTATTTCTTTCCTAAGCAGAGGGATCCCCACCCCTAGTACTGCTTCTTTTCTCCCCTTACCTCCAGGTTGCCTGCCAGCGCTTCCCAATCTTTACATATTTATTATATGAACAGACTGGGGTGCCCACTCCTGGTACCACTTCTTGCATTTACCCCCTCCTCTCCGAGTTGTTTCCCCCCTTTCCCACTAAATACATAGTCACACCACCATTCTCACTCCTCCTGCTGCCGAATAGTAGCCCGACCCTGAGGTGCCCAGTCCCCAGTGTCAGAATGTCCCCTACAAGTCCCCTGTAATAAAACCATCCCACAATGTTTTATTTATTTTTTGTAAACCTATAACATAGAAAATGGTCCCTCATGGATTTGACTCCTCCACACCCACCCAGCCCAAACTCCCACTCAGCACCCATCACCCCCATGCACCCTCAGTCACCTGAACATGTCCCACAGGGTAGATCCACTCTCTGATCGATGACATGTCTTGCTGCTGGAACCAGTGACTACGATATGAGAAACTAAGGTTTGCGCAGTTTAATGTATTTCAACTGGGTTTTGATCTTTGATTCATTACTTTGTCCTTTTTGTATATTTTGACCCCAAAATGTCAACATGGCCTTTTTGGGACCCTGCCTCATGACAAATGGTGGTGGAATTATGCAAATCAGGCCCAAAAGGTGATTTCACAATCACTTGGTGAAATTACCTTTCAGGCAGCATTTGACAATTTCCACCATGCTTGTTCATTAAGTAGGGTCATAAGGAAGCTACGTTGAAAATTTGGGGTCAAAATATGTAACCTCTAGTATGGACCAAAAGGGCTATAGGCTGTAAAGTATAAGTATACTGCTCACTGTATCTTTTCCTGCTTCTACTGTATTTAAAGCCTTAATATACATAGCTGTTCTGGATTCACACTGTCAGCACTGAACGCTGGTAAGATTACTGCATGCATTTAAAAAGATCTTATCTATTGTTGTGGATGTTATGTTGTACTAACTTTATATGAAGCCTTTCATGGTTGGCTATGTAAGTTCTACATTTTATTAATAAAGTGTTCAATTAAAAAAAGTAAGTCAGTTAACTCAGAACAATTGTGTGTGTTTTTTGGAGGGGGAAGGGAGTGGAAAGTACCTGTCTTCTGGCCATGGTGCTAAATATACTACATAAGTTTTTCTAAGTAAATTGCATTGTTTGTTTATTCCTGACTTGTCTGTGGAAGCAGATGCCTAAAGAAATACTTAACCTATGAATACAGTCTTTCTATTGTTTTAAAGCTACAATTCCTGATTTTAAAACAGTATAGCAATTACGTTCACAGGAATACTGCCACAGAAATTGCCCCTTAAAGTCACGTCTGGAGTTGAAAAAAAGATGCAGTTAATTTGGGTTTTGCTTAGGACTCAAAAAAAGTGACCGTGTAACCTCAGTCAGGCCAGTAAGAGGCAAACTTTAGACTAAATGATTATGATGGTCCTGTGTCCCTCATCTTCAGAAATAAGTAAGTTAACTCAGAACAATTGTTTGTTTTGGAGGGGAGGGGAGTAGAAATTACCTGTCTCATGATCAGGTTACCAAATATACTAAGGATATTTTTCTAGGTATATTGCATCATGTTTTTTTATAAAGCTTGTGACTTGATTTTGCATATTCAGGATATGCTAAGGAGTCACATAAATGATACTGGGGCCTCCGTCAGGCCAGCAGGGGTCATACTTCAGACTTAATTATTATGTTTGTTCTGTGTGCTTTTATGTAAAGAAAATACACAAATTAAAAGTGTCTCTTTCTTTTTAATGTAATATTTTATTTCTACTAACTATACAGGCAGAAATAAACATAGAAATGGGAAGTCAACCTCAGCAAGTTGCAAGAAAATCCTACACTTCAGCAGGCAGGTCAAAATAATTCCATACAGTAACTCAAAGGGACTAATCCATGAAGCCCTATATGCATCCCCATATGGATGTATAGGACTTGCACATACCACAGAGCTCCCCTCCTCTGTAGGTGTCACAGATCAGTGTTCTGCTCCCTCTGCATCCAATCCAGTACAGGCTTGAATACTGTAGCTACTCACTGGTCATTTATTTAGTTGTTTAACCAGGTATAGCACACTAAGCTGAAAGCTTTTTTACAGGAGGGACCTGGGAGCATAAGGAGGTTAAGTGACTTGCTCAGGGTCACACAGTATGCAAGTGGAAGCTGTGGGATTCAAATCCAGGTCTGGTCTGCTGGATGTCACCAGATTTGCAGTTGAGAGCCTTAGACCACTGCGCTATACTGCCTCAAACTGCGGTCAGACTGTGAGGAGTTGGAAGTGGAGGAACTCATAGATATAGAATCCTGAAAGGTGCTAAGTCCCCATTTCTGAAGTTTCTGCCACCCAGTACGCTGCTGCAGTGACTATGTATCCCCAGGCAATAAGTATATGATTGGCTGGTCTGGCCAGCAATCAGCTCCCCCTTGCCTCCATACCTCTGTATTTGGGTCCAGGGAGCATTAGGTTACAAAAAGAGCCATGGCAACACAGTGCCAATTCTTGAGATGATTAATACTCAAACATACTCAATAGTGCCCATATATTGTCAAAAGGTTCCTTTTGTATCTCACAATATTCAACTCAATTCAGCTTTATTTATAAACAGCACAATTCAACAGGGTATCAAAGTGCTTGTAGAACACATTTTAAAACATTGAAAGTAAAAAATGTCAATAAACAATAAAATATGTATCTATAAAAACAATTTATCTGAAGTCCAGAAAAGCAAGATTATGCAAATGCATCTTTAATGCAGATTTAAAATTCTCCACAGTCAGGCAATCCCTTATCTGGCGAGGTAGAGAGTTCCACAGGGTCGCGGCCACAAACAAACATGCCCTGGCACCTGAGATCTTCAAAAGGACCCTGGGAACCTCTAGTAATCCCTCATCAACAGAGCAGAGTGGGCAGTAGGGGCAGAGAAGATCTTGCAGGTTACGCAGTCCCTGTCCATGTAGGGCTTTATAGGTCAGCAAACCGACCTTGAAGGTGATCTGCCACTGAATAAGCAGATAGTGCAGATCGTGCAGCACAGGTATGACGTGGCATGAGCTTGGTAAACCCATCAACAGCCTAGCTGCTGCACTCTGCACCAGCTGCAAGTGATGAATATCAACCCCCGGTAGTCATAGTTAAAGGGAGTTGCAATAGTCAATGCAGGAGGTCACAAAGGTGTGGATCAACATTGGTAGGCCATCTAGCAGGACCAGGTGCTTAATCCAGGTGATATTCCTCAGATGGTAGAATGAGGTCTTGATGACATATGATACCTGAAAACTAAGTGTCAATCCATCATCAAAATAACGCCCAGGTTTTGCACCCGGTCAGTGGTCATCAGCTGGCTGCCTCCAAGCCAAAGCCCAGAAGGCCACTTAGCTGAAAGCCCCTCTGCCCAGCAACCAGGGTCCACAACAATACATGTTCATTTCTCCATGTGATGCACTATATTCAACGTGAACTACCATTTCTCCTGTTTGGGATGAATTTCTAGCCACCTACTAGTGATAAAATTTCTTTGCTGCAATGACCAAAATCAACAAATTGATGTTTCTTTGTATTTTTGTCAGTTAACCTTGTTGGCTACCTGGTAAATGATTATCTGGCAAAATGATTATTTCCTTTTTTTTACTAGTAAACCTTATTAAAAATGTCGGTAGTATAGCAATTAAATATTAATTTCTGTTCCTAAAATCTCCCCATGACATTCTCTTTCCCAGCACTCCCTATATTTTCTCAACTTGCTATTGCATACCCAGACTTGAGTGTTGGTGGGGGCATTTTCTGCACAGTAGAATTTCTTGAACATTTCCTAGAATGCATGTAATCATATTCTCTTACTATACCTAAAATCTAAAATTAAAAACTGGAACTTTCCAAACAACCACTCACAGACTTCTCCGTCTGTGAGATGATGACACTAGTTCAGATCTGTTTCAACTCTTAATCAGACGGTAGTTTATTATATTCTCGTTGCCTTGTCTGTATTATTGCCAACTGTTTATGCACTAATAAACAGCTTCTTATATGAAAATACAAATGCATATTTGAAAAGTCTGTTTATGAGACTTTCATTAAAAACATGTAAAACTATCGCTGGAGGGCCAGCCGGGGGGGGATGGATGGAGCATCCCATGGACTGCTCTCCTTCTCCGGGGGGTGGGTGTGGAAAGTGCCCGGAGCATTGGCGACCCCTGGCGGAGGCCAGGAAGTTGCACAGCTGCCGTGGCGCCAGCACGCTAGGAGGGCGGGCAGACGCTAGCCATTGCACCCACCCCGCCTCGGAAAACCAGGAAAGAAGACAGCTGCCTGCCGCCTTCCATGAAGCCTGCCAAGGCTCCAATTAGCTCCTCAGGCCAGCCCTCCGACCTAATCCGATGACCGCGGCGCACCGGGAGTGCCGCAGCCCTCGGCTGTAGTGCTGCGGGCTGGAGGCCTCAGCTGATGTGAGGAGTGGGAGCTCGTGGTCCGTGACCGGGCCGATAATACCGGGCGGCGGGCAGCCCAGGGAGGATAAATAAAGAATTTAAAAAAAAAAAAACATGTAAAACTACAAATCATTGCAGGAGTCTTTGGCCATGTTGATTCAATATATAGAAATGGTCACAGCTGTGTCAGTGCAACTGTTGGAGCTGCCTTGCAGTGAATCATAGCTTGACAATGTGTTTCTATTTGAATTCATGGTATCAAAGACTCCTGAAATGGCTTTAAAATTTGCATTTGTGGGTAAGTGTAATACAGTATTTTTCTTGTGTTTTGTATGAAAAAAAATGTGCAAATTCAGTATTTCTGTGTATAAAAACAGTGGCTTGCAAAAACTACCTTTTTTACCCTGTGCCTTTTGAAATTTGGCTCGCCCCCACACACACACACTTTTCCCCATGTTCTGGCACCATGTGTGCAGGATCATGCAAAAAGAAGGAAGGGTACAGTTTGTTGCATTATGTTTTGTGGCATTTTTTGCAGAATGAAAGTCTGTCCTTTCTTATGCATAACATTCTGAATTAAACAGAATGGCCAGAATGCGAAGCCCACTGAGCCTTTACTCTCAATCGCTGAATACTGAAATGTCTGGTCATTGAATACAGGTAGGTGCTGGCATGATGATGTGGTAATGGATAGAGGCAGCAGGTTATCAAATGTGTTGGAAAGGTGTGCAAACATTTTTTGTTTTATTTTCAGAAGTCAAGCGATTGCTGTGTGTCAGTGCTGTTTTGTATTCTGAGCCTGTTGAAACTGTTACTCATGCTCTGGGCCTCTCTCTCCATCCCTCTCCTCAGTCGGTCATGCTGCAGTTCAGGCAGGTTTGCAGGAACTGTCCACCTGCCATGCCATGTCAGTCTTCTCCGATGAGTCCGCCATGCTTGAGAGAGCAGGGTGGGGTAGGGAAAGCTTCATGCCTCCCATGTTTCCAAAGGGGAAGGCATGAGGGACATTTTTCAAGAGTAGAGCTTTCCACATGTTTTTTCTCTCTTTAGAAGAGTGGGCTGTGACAAGAAAGTCTGCCTGAAACAACATATTGAAGCACTTGCTATGCAGTACAGTTGCTTGCTTCCAGTTTGAAATGTAAACACAATTAGAACACTTCTCTGCTTTCCCCATGAATGGTTCGGCATTTTCCTGATAATTATGACATTTCTAGTAGTAAACTAATATAGCATGTTGTTTAGGAAATTATTTTGTTCTGAACATGTGCTCAATTTTCCTTTGCATATTTTAATGCAGCCCACCATTTGGAGGGGGTAACTTGTGATTAGGGGAATCTGTAACTGTAAGTAGTAGATGGAATGCTGTCTCTCTGTTTGTCTGTCTGTCTATCTGCCTGCTAGTTTATATCTATCAATCTATCTATCTATCCATCTATCTATCTATCTATCTATCTATCTATCTATCTATCTGTCTGTCTGTCTATCTACCTACCTTTCTACTACATCTCTATCTTGCGTATCAAAAGGGGATCTCAGGGTGCCCACTCCCAATACCGCTACTCTCTGCTCCCCGCCCCTCCAGGTCTCCCAACACTTTCCTTATATATCAAATAATAGGGAACCAGGGTACCCACCCCAGTACCACTTCTTTCAAACCCCCAACCCTGCCACCCCAAAATAGGTGGTAGCACAAGGGTGCCTACCTTAGTGCCATCGAAGATCATCCCAACAAGGCCTGCCGTTTTGTGATAGATGCAGACAGATACACTCACAGCTGCAATCTTTATGCTGGCACTGGCTGGCTCCCACTGGCTGAAATAATCAGATTTCAGGCATGCTGTTGGGGCAAAAAGTCCTAACTTGGCCTCACCCCTCCATCTCCACAAGCCCTTTTCTGCCTCTCAAAAAACCTATGCACCACAAGAAGCATGGCCAGACAGGCCCCTTCAGTACCCTTTAGGAAAACCATCTCAGCCTGTCAGTCCTTTGCTGTCCGAGCACCCAAATGGTTACACCAACTGCCAGTGCATGTGTTAACATGAACAATATTGCACAGTTCAAGAGGGAGCTTCTCAGACTCCTTAGCCTAGCAAGACACTGCAACTGCCCAGGGTGAGAGTCAGGGTGATTCCCGTGATCACCACCCCCTGCACTCCCACCCATCCACTCTCCCCTTCCTTGATAAGGCTCATTTGCTGCTATCCAGCTTGCTGTCTCCCCTCCTGGTTAGATCACCTATTACTAAAAGCATGGAATACTGAGTTTACCCTACCAATATACAGCCTTCTGGTTAACAATTACAACAGTGGCCTTGTGCAATACAACATCAGACTGAAATGGCTTGCTAATAGTGTAAATACTGTGTATAGCTCTGTTCTGATCACTGCATGGTATTGACAAAGCACTGTCATGCAACAATGACTTGCAATTGTTGTAAACTTTGTACTTAGTTCCCTGCTTCTCCTGTTGAATAGTTTGTAACGTTTCCAGTTTCTCCTGCTATGCTTTGATGACTGTACAATTTCTGTTGACATGGAACCTTTGCAAACAAGCTTATAGCTCAAAGGTGTACTCCAAAATAATAATAATTAAAAAAAAATTGGGATGCCCAATTCCTAGTGTTGGCTTCCTTGTTAATAAAGAAAACCATCCCTCATGGATATTTTGTTTTTTTTATAGAGTTAAACCTGTAAAAAAGCGAACAGTCTCTTGTCAGTCTGATGTCCCCACCCCCTACTCAGCACTTACCATCCCACTCCCACCCCCACATACCCTCATTCACCAAAAAGTGTCCCATGGCATAGATTCACTCTCCCATCAAAAAGAGGTCTTGCTGCTGAAACCAATGACTGCAGTATGAGAAAACAAGGTAAGTCGGTTTAAAAACCACCAGGTACGGCATCTGAGTGTACATCATGCCAAGGAGCTCCATCTTACTGTGCACTAAGATTCTGTGTTTGACCCCACTGATGCTGCATGTCAGCTCCCCACCACCCCCACCACCACCCTTGGTGAGCACACCCTTATATAGGGTCTGTGGCTGATGGCTGAACCAATCAGTCCACTTCTCTATTTGCAGCCTATATTGTTTCACCACTGGAGACAGCTTTGATTTGCTTCACCAACTACTGGTTTTCCTTGGTCATCCTCATGCCTTTATTTTAGTATGCTTCTTTTAGTCCTCTTGCTATCCACTCTGCTATTCCCTATACTGACCCCCCCACTACTCTTCCTGAATACTCACCACCACTATGTCACTGAATACCACCTGCCTGCCTGGCAGCCTTCCCCTACAGCAACACCGGAGATGATCAGGTGTCATGTCTCACTAACCCCCTATGCCTTTGCAGATGGGCCCATACCTATGGCCTTCCCTCCTTCTATCACCTCTAATGTCCACCACCCCACACGTATCACCCTATGCTCTCCCTGCTACTCTTGGCAGCCACACCACCTGAAACCCCTGCTACAGTCACCCCTCCCCTCACTTCAGCTCTTCCTCCTGGCTACCCCCATATACTAAACCTTCCCATTCCTTCTTTCCCAACCCTGAAAGGGTCCCTAGCTCGCGAATCTCACTTTCTCAAAAAGTCGAACTGGAATCCTGTCCTTGGGTTCCTCCTCCTCCTCCTCCTTCTCATGTCTGGAAATATCCACCCAAACCCTGGACCTCCCACACCCTCTGGGCTTACACACTTCCCTGCTAGCAGGATATGCATTGCCACCCTCAATGTCTGCAGTTTATTAAAAAAGTGGGACTCCTTTCAGGGCTGGTTCTGCAGCATCAGCCTGATGTCATTGCTAAGGGTGAAACCTGGCTCTCCCCTCAGATTCCAGACTCATTTTTAACCCTCTCCAGTTACAACATATACTGAGCTGACTGGCAGGATAAGCATGGGGAAGGCTGCACCATTTATATTAAGCACACATTACATGGGCAGCTACTTTCCACTCCCCAGCTGGAACCTGGATCCCAGGCCCTTACACTCAAACTTACCCTGGGATGCTCCCAAACTCTCTTTCTCATCACTGCTGTATACATTCCCCTCAGGGACCAGAAAGTGGCCTAACGCTCAGTACTGTCCTTCCTGGCCACCCTCTCATCTCAAACTGAAAAAAATCATACTTGGAGACTTCAATATCAATTGGTTAGATAAGGCCACCACACCGTTCATCAATGCTGCCCAAGACCTAATACAAGTAGTCGCATCCCCCACCCAACTGAACCAGCTCACAGGGTCTTCCTCACTGCTGGACCTGGTTTTCACCAGCTGTCCCCATACAATCACAAGCACTACCATCCTCCCAAATGCTCTTAGTGATCACTCCCCAGTCCTCTGTTCCTAGACATGCAAAAGCACCAACATCCCCTCCCAAAATAATCCAACAATGCAAACTTGGCCCTGGCAAACTTGCTCAACTTAAAGCACATCTCAGTACTATGGACTGGTCCTTCATAATGAATACCCCTGACCCTGACAGAGCCCTTGACCTCTTCATTCTCTTCTTTAACTCCATATGTGACAAATTTGCCCCACTTACCAAAAGGATGGTCAAAGGCAACTCAGCGCCTTGGATCACTGACCACCTTCTGGCCCTTATGCAGACCATAGATTCATTATAGCACCTCTCCAATGAGACTGGCATGCCATCCGATAGACAGAAGTACAGAGAGATCAAATCCACGTGGTCTTTATGCAAAGCCAAAGCTGAGTATTACAAATCCTGCCTAACCTCTACCAGTGGGTCATGGCATAAATTCTGGAACAATGTTAAGGATATCTGTGGCAAAGACCCTAACCCTGTCCCCAATCAGATCATGATTGATGGGTGCCTGACCTCTGATCCTGCCCATATAGCCACAACCATCATTGACACCTTCACAAACCTCAACTAGGTTCTCCCTCTAATTTCATTGACTCACCCTGAGCCAGCTCCCCCACTTCCCCCCGTAGCCCCTCCCTTTCACCCACACTGCATTATGCCCAAATCCACTGAGCCTTATCTCTAAAAAGCCCTAAGATGCTCCCACTGTAGTAGTGACTCCTTAAACCTGAAACTCCTCCGGCTCACTATTCATGAGGTGCTCAACCCACTCACCCATATTCTAAACCACTCCTTATGCCAAGGAAAATTTCCCTCCCAGTGGAAATCTTCCTCCATTACCCCCATATTTAAAAGTGGGGACCGTACCATCACCAACAACTACTGCCCAATCTCCATTCTCCCTCCCATATCCAAGGCCCTACAGTGGATTGTCTCTGATCAGCTCACTGACCATCTCAACAAATACAGCCTACTCTGTAAGCAGCAACATTTCTTTCAGAAAGGACACAGTACTACTACTGCCCTCCTGGAGTTCACCACACATGTCCACTCTACCTTAGACATAGGCCACATCACTGGTGCAGTCTTCATTGATCTCACTAAGATGTTTAACACCGTCAACCACTCCCTCTTACTAGCCACACCTTCCAATATCGGTTTCTCTTGGGACACCTTTTGCTGGTTCACAGACTACCTGTCAAACCACTTCCAGCAGGTCAAAATTCGTAACATCTTATCCAATAGGCTGCCTGTCCTCTCCGGAGTCCCACAGGGGTCCATCCTCAGACCACTACTGTTCAGCCTCTTCCTTAACTCCCTCCCCTTGTCTTGCTCTGGCAACCTACTACTCTACATGGGCAATGCTGTCCTATATTCCTTTAACTCTGACTCCATTCAACTCCACTTGTCCCTTCAATCCTCCTTTAGTGGTACTGAAAATTGGTTCTATGCACAGTGCCTTATTCTAAACTATAAGAGGACCAAAGTTATGTTCTTTTCACACCCTCTGAACTCCCAGAAGGAGCTTTGCCCCAAGTACTAACTGCCAACCTGACCCCACTTGAGCAAGTGGACTCCTTTAAATACCTGGGCATCACTCTAGACCCAGCACTTACTTTCCACTTACATATCCACCTTCTGTCTACCACCCTCAATGTTTGGCTTGGGCTACTGTATCGCTTCAAACACTGTCTTACTCCAGATGCCCTCAGGCTCTCTGTCTACTCCTTGGTCCTCTCCCTGCTCAACTATGGTTTACTTATCTATAGTGCAGAGAACACCTTGGTCCTTGATAGAAGCCGTCTCTCCCTAAACAAAGCCTGTAACTCACCCTGAGCTGTGACCATCTCACCCACACAAGCTCTCTATATAATGCTACTAATTGGCTTAACCTCAACAATAGAATTAGGTTCCACACCTGCCTTCCCCCGGGCTTGCACCTCTAATCCACCCAGCTCTGACACTTAAGCATATCCATAGCTCTGGCAAGCATCTCCTCTCTGTTCCCCACTGCTGAACCTCCCAGCTCCAAATATCCTTTAGTTACAGAGCCCCTTCTTGGATGAACAGCCTGCCCACCCCATTTGTAAACAAGAACAGAATTAGCCACTTCAAAACTTAGCTTAGGGACCATCTCCAGTCCTCAAATCACTGTGACTGCCACTGAACCTTGATCTCCCCCCCTCTTTTCCCTGACTAAGGCCTTTGACTGACTTATCCTCCCCCATGAGTCCCCTAACCTGAGTCTGCCAGGTTTAGCTCTATATCCGAGTTTATAAATGTATTGCTTAAGACATGTACTAATTAATCCTAGTATCTGACTGTTACCCTTTCATTGTCCTTTGTAACAACCTTGACTGTGTTCTGCTGAAAAACTATGTAATGATTGCTTTGTATCTGATTTCTGTGACGTGGAACCTTTGTAAAGGATTCTCTGGCTCAAAGGTACTTTCCAAATCCTCTTTAAATAAATAAATAAATAAAAATAATGTGTTTTGAACTTTCACTCCTTATTTTGTCATTTTCAATATTTATTTTTGGGGACTCACCTCATGAACAAAATAGGTGAAATTTTTCAAATCCATCATGAAATGTGATTTTGCAGTCACCTGTAAAATCATCTTTTGGGCAGGATTTGAAACATTTCCTCTACCAGGTTCACAAGGTGGTGTCACAAGAAAAATACGTTGAAGATTTGGTGGAAAAATATGGTGAAAGTACTGAGTTATGAGTGAACTAATAAACACTGAAATATTGCAACAGTTACTCATAACTTCACTGTTTTAAAAATTTTTTCCATCAGACTTTCAACATGGCCTTTTTGGGACCTCACCTCATGAACAACACAGGTGAAGGTTTTCAAATCCAGGCCAAAAGGTGATTTTTTCAGTCCCTCTGTGAAATCAGGTTTTGATTGGGATTTGAAAATTTTCACTTACCTTGTTCATGAGAAGGGGTCATACGAAGACTATACTGAAACCTTGGTGGGAAACTGTGGTAAAATTACCAAGTTATAATTAAAACATTGAAATATTTCAACATTCACTCATAACTTTACTCATTTTCAATATTTTGACTCCAATATTTCAATATAGTCATTTTTTCACACCAACTCATAAATGTCACAAGTATCATTTTTTAAATTCTGGCCAAAGTGTATTATTGCACTCATGGCACAAGATGACATTTTGCCCAGTATTCTATAAATGCTACATGTCATGTTTTAGTCATAAAATTACTATTTTTAAAATCTGGGGTAAAAATTTCAAAAAAAAAAAATATTAAGAAACATAGTGTGTAGATACAGCCTTTACCCCAGTGGGTAGTGCTCTGTGATCCCATGCCAGTGAGTTAAGTTGAAGGGCCAGCTCAGTGAACCAGCTGGATGAGCAGAGGCTAGGGGGATGGGACTGTTATGCAGCACTACCGCCCCAGCCTGGGTAGGGAAGGTGCAGGGTTGCCCGCACAGAGACAACTACCATGAAGAGGAATCTTCTTTTGACAGAGGGCCCTGCACATCTGTATCCATAGAACTAAGAAAAAGGCTGCACACACACCAAACAAGTACTGCATCAGGCATATTTTATTAAAAATAAATACAAAAGCAGAAGAGAGCCAAGCTAACACCCCACATATCGCATCTACAAGGAAGCTTCTTCAGGGATGGAGTTAGCCTAGACTGCACTTCTTAAATATCTTACACCACTGACAAAAATACAGTTGGTTAGATGATCCATAAACCAGTAAAAAAAGCGCAGAATAGATACAGCAGTACAAACATGTGAATATACACACATTCATTAAAAAACCTACAAAAACTTTACAAACAAGAGACTATATATCACAAACTCGTTTGCTCAGATGTCTCAGAAAAAATGAAAATCATTAATAATAAATGTGAACTCAACAAGTGGTCCGATGTTGCAAATAAAAAACATGTTAACACAACACTAATACTTATTCAATTAAAGGGAAAGAAAATAACCCTAGAACCAGATCCGAGAACAACAGTACAACTGCAAAAAAAGAGAAAAGAAGGAGAAAAACAAACAGGGACAACAAGCAAAGGTTGCAGCCAGCAAGTGCCAAGGTGATCAATGAGGACCAAGCAGAAATAACCAACACACAGGTTTTAAACATGTCCTCCGTACAACTGACACAAGCCCAGGTAATTCTACTTTCAAGAGGGCTCTATTTTTTTCTGACTGCTTAAATAGACCCATTTGAAATTCAGGTGGACTTGTTTAAGTTATTAAGGAAATTATATATTTAAAGTCCATTTTTAGGACAAACAATATTATCATTAAAACCGAATTCAGTGTGGGGTATTTGGGGTCAGATAATAGCATTGTGAACTTTGAGAATACAGAGACTAATCTTGCTGCAATATGTGAGCTGCTAGAAAGAGTAGATGGTGGGTTAGAAGTGGATAATAATACAACTCTGGAGACTGCACCGGACGACATTGATTTAATTATCCAGAAATTTAAATCTGGATGATGTGTCCTGTACTGATTTAGTGGAGAATGACTATACAGGTCAGGAAAAACAGGCTTAAAACGCAAAAGCACTTTTTGTTCCAACTTACCAAAGCACCCTGTGATGAAAACATTTGAAAGGGCAGTCAGCAATTATATTAGTCAAAAGCTCTTTTCTCTTTCACTGCCAGTGTTCCCCAACTTGTCGAATGCAGAATGGATTGCTTTAAATGAACTTCTGGAAATGAAACAGATCATTATGTAGCCAGCCAACAAGGGTGGAGTGGTGGTTGCACAATATACTGATTAGTATGTTTCTGAAACAGAATTACAAAATTGGTATGAATCTTGCTATAAAAGGTTTACTTTCAATCCAACTTCAGTATATAAAATAGAGTGATATTATAGTTCATGCCTTTACTGAGGGGTAGAATGATGATGATGAGGTGTCCTTTCTTAAAAATGATCTTCTGATTATCTCTACTTTATACACATTGCTAAAGGTCCATACATCTGTGACGACTTATAGTCTCTGGCACTAGATCACTAAGAGAGGGTCCCTCCAGATTTGTGGAATATTTCTTGAAATAACTGGTGAATCTGAATCTGAATTACATTCGTGAAACTACAGAACTGATTAATAAGATTGAAGATTTCCAGTGGGTTGATGCATATTACTGGCTAGCTATTGACATCACGTCCCTTAACACCTGTATTAATTATAATCTTGGCATTTAGCTGCTAGTCAGTATTTTTTTAAATCAAACTTTGAGATGCAAACATCTCCCACCGAATTCATTTTGGAGCTCCTCCACTTTCCCCTTACCCATAATTATTTTTGTTTTGGTAGTAAGATTTACCTTCAACACCAGGACACGGGGATGGGTGCAGCACTAGCACGATCGTATACTAACCTTTTCTTGGCATGGTGGAAGTAGCATGTTGTTTTTCATGATTCAAACCCCAGCTCAGACACATTTTGGTATGGAATTGTTTTATTGATATCCTTTGTGTCTGGGGGGGGGGGTATGCAAACTATTGATGAATTTATGTCCTGGCTGAATCACAATACACCGAATTTGGCATGCACATATAGGGCAGACTCCATTACTATTATTTAAGCTCTTGGTGAACAGGGAGGGCAAAGTGGAGATTTTTCCATACAAAGACCTGTATCAGGTACTACGCTCCTCAGGGCTGACAGCTGCCATCCTCGTAACCTTGTCAACAGCATTCCTTTGGGTAATTTCTCCTCCCCTTGCCTAGCCACTTAGGCTACTATATTAAATTGACTCTCTTTTCTCTCTTTCAGGGTCCGAGGGCTAGTGTTCTGTGCCCTCCCCAGCCCCTTCTCAGACTGCCGCTGCCACCACAATTAAAGTGCAGGTACTATATGGACTAGGATGATCTCCCAGTGCACTGAGCAGAGTAATTTGAACTTGGCACCTTTCTCTGGTGCCAAACCTGAACTGACTCTGCATAATTAATGTTATAAGGACTGCAGTCCTTCCCTGTGCCTCCTTGGGCTTGGATTTTTTGCCCACCCCCTCTCCCCACCTCCTCTTATTATTAAATACTCATTTGCTCCGCCCTTAACTGTCTTTGATTGGCCTACAGAATTAAAGAAATAGGATACATTCTGTGTAGCTCTGCACTAAATGACTACTGTTGTCTGCTTTGTGCTACTGAGACTGCTGCCCTGTCCTTACTCTTTGGAAACTTATTCCCCAATCAACATCATGCAACCTCCCCTTTTCTTAATAGTACTAATGCTTCCCTTCTGCTCCATTATTGCCCTGGAGTATCTTACCTCTCTTCCTGTTGCTCCAGCAGCCCCTGATACCAATCCAGGGTACTTTACTTTCCCAGTCTGCTACCTCTTCCTCATTGGCACCTGGGCCCTGTTCTGCTTCATAGCCCTAAACTGATTTTCCACCTTATTAGAAACCTAATCAGCCCTAAATGCCACTCTCATGCTAGGACCATTTTTACCTTCTCAACCGCTGCTACCTGGGCTGTGTTCCTCTACCTAGCCTTATCAGGTGATGTGGAGCCTAACCCTGGTCGCATGACAACTGGACCCTCTCATGGTCTGGAGGGTTCCCCAGCCAGACTACACACTAGTGGTCTAAAGATTTGCCACCTAAATATAAGAAGCCTGTTGGCAAATCACATGGAACTAGCAGCATGGACTGCCACCCATGGGCCTGATCTCCTTGTTATTACCGAATGCTGGCTCAAATCTTCTCATCCTGACACTCTGTGTACCCTTCCTGGTTATAACATACTCAGGGTTGATCAGCCCTCATCCAGAAGGGTTGGTGACCTAGCACTATTTGTCAAAACCCACCTAAACCTAACCTTAATGCCTTTCCCCTCATTTGTGTCCTGTGAGGTACTTCATGCACTACTTCTGTTGGGAGACTCCAAGAAACTGCACATTGTCTGTGCCTACATGCCCCCTGTTTCCTGCAAACTAGGGCTCGAGGAATTCCTGGCCTTCCTACCCCTGGTCACTAAAAACAATGAAGTGATATGACTTGATGAATTCAATCAGGACTGGCTCTGACCTAGCTCACCTTTCCTTGACTCCAATATTAGTAAGGAGGCTAACCCTTCCCAGCTAATCACAGAGCCTACAAGACACTCCAGTAATGGAAATAGTCACACACTCCTTGACTGGATTTTCACAAATAGACCAGATAGGATATCCTCTGTCACCATGCTGCCAGACTGTATTAGTGACCATTCACCCATTACCTGTATCTGGGATGCCTGCCCCCCCGTACCACCCAAAATCATCACCATGTCTGACTTCTCTGCACTCTACACCACAGCTTTTCTTACTGATCTTCAGCATGTCGACTGGGCTCCCATATACACCACTGACAACATTGACTGGGCTGTCAATTACTTCACCAACACTCTGCGCTCTCTGCAGACCAAGCACATTCCTTCCATTTAGCGCAGAGTATGGGGACAACCCACCAAATGGCTAACTCACCCACTTCTTCACTACCTTAAGTTGGTGGGATAAGCTCTGGACCAGAAGGAAAGCATCAGTCATTCTGATTTTGTTGCTTATCGAACCCCGCGAAACTCATGTAAGAAAGAGATCCATGCTGCTAAAAGTAGCTATTATAGAGGACTCCTCCATTCCTCCTCCTCTAGTGACCCAAAAAGGTACTGGGCACAAATAAACCATATAATGGACCGTAGTACCTCACAAACCCTGAAAGACATGCTACTAGGCAACATCTTCTGCAACAATCCATACACAATTGCTAACACTTTCAACTCACTTTTCACCTCCCTCCACAACCCCATCACTGATGTACCCACCCACGTCGATTCTACCAACCCTGGCCCCCACACAACCCATCTCCCCTTGGTCCTCCACCAGGTCATTAGGGTAGACACGTTACATGTCCTCAACAAGATGTCCTGTCATGGGAGCACAGGGCCTGATGGGCTGGAACCTAAAATCCTCAAGTTAGGTGCATCCCTTCTGGTCACCCCTAGTACATGCTTGATCAACCTCTCCCTCAGCTCTGGTTCTGTGCCTCTCTTGTGGAAAAAGGCCAGGGTTATCCCTATCCTCAATAAGGTGACCCTAAAAACCCAATGAATTATTGCCCCATCGCTTTCCTGCAGACCCTCAGTAAACTTTTGAAGAAGCTTATCCATCAGGTGGCTAACTATGTAGCCAGCTCTAAGCAGCAATCCCCACTAAGCACGGCTTTAAGAAGGGCCATAGCACTACAACAGCCCTATTACAACTCACTAGTGACATCAGAACAAACATGGACAGAGGTCATCTTACTGGGGCCGTTTTTATTGACATGTCTAAGGCCTTTGACTCGGTCAACCACCCCCCTGCTCTTACATCAGCTAGGTTCACTTGGCGTTTCCCAGTCTACTATTGCCTGATTTTCCAGCTATCTGCTCAACTGCTCCAAGTCTGTTACTTACCAGAAAGTTCTGTCTGCCCCAGCTCCACTACGTTCTGGCATCCCACATGGTTCCATTCTCGGGCCCCTGCTATTTTCTTTGTTCATAAATAACCTCCCTGCCTTTGAATGTCTACCTTGGGAGTAATGTTTATGACATTCTGCAGAGACTGCTGATGTAGCTGGATGGATGAACTGAGAGGAGACCACACACTGTGGGTGCTGTGGAGAAGTCCCAGAGCAGGACGTGTTGCAAGCGCATATTTTATTTAAGAAAGGTATGCCACCGTTTTTATAACTGCACGTCTTTCCAGTGTTTCTTGTGTCTCCCCGATTGGTGTGTGGCCTCAGGCTGTTCCTTATCTCCCTATAGGAGGAACGCATGCGGTGGTGTTTGGATTATGGGAGAAAGGGGGCCCTTCGGAAAGGCCTGAAGTTTGTGGAGCTGCACCGTTCGTTCCTAATTTTTGAACCGGAGAGCTGAAGAAGTGGAATGGTGAACAAAGAACAGAAAGTGGACTGATTCTGCCAAGGAAAATTGAGAGAAGGGGAGAAAGAGTGGGAAAAAAAAGCAAAAGGATATACTGTGGGATCGAAGCAAAGCATGCAAACTGCAAACTTTCTCTACTTACTTGTTTTTTAACACTGTTTGTGCTTGTGTTTTTACATTGGAGATCTTTTATCATCGGGGGTTTAATGGGATTTGGGATTTGGAATTTTTGTATATTTTTTTTGCATATATGCTCATACTCAAATTTAAGAGCTAGGGAGTGTAAATCATTAGCTAGTCTCTAGTGCAATTCTACTTCGGAGATCATATATTTAGATATCTAGTTATTTAGTTAGTTTAGCTTGTTTTTTGTTTTTTTTATGCCACTTGCTACATCTAGAAAGGGACTGGCAGCTAACCTCACATGTCTTTGGAGGATTTAAGGTGCATGCGTGTATTACCATGGATGCAGTTGCAGGAGGGCTTAGTCCAGAGAGAGCGGCGTACCTGGTGATCAGTTTGCTGTGCTCTTGTTCCCATTCAAAATGCAGTCGGGAGAGATACTTCTAGCTTCTAGTTGTGCAAGGTACAAGAGTTAGTTTTTTGTTGCTTGTTGTTTGTTGTCTGTTCTTTTTGGTCTTGTATTTGTTGAATTAATACTCGGGCAGTGTCAGAGGGCTGTTTACTGAGCTACCCTTTCTTTTTTTTTTTTAGTGTAAAAACCATGAGATTTGGAAACTTGCTTGTAGTAGAATCCATACCCCTATCTCCTCTGGTTTCTGAGTTGTACCTGCGATATTTAATATCCATTGGTTTTTGAGGCAAGGATGGCTAAGTGAGTTTTAATTACATTTTTATATTAGATCTGCTAGCTTATTTTCCACATACTGCTAGCTAAAATGATATGCAAGGTGCTATATTTCATTTTTGGGGGTTCTTGTGAGAACTTTTAAGTAATACACTTTTAATGACATTGTAAGATTGACTTCGTAAGATTTTATTAAGTTCCCTTTTTTATATTATTGTTTTATGGTGCTGATCTCCCCTTTTAAGTTTCTAGTTGCTACAGAGGATATTGGTGGTGAAGTGCCCAGAGGAGTTCCCAGATAGATTTGACGTACAGAGGCAAGAACCAGGAGTTTTCGGAAAGACTCTGATAGAGTTCAATAAATCTGCCCCAAGGTGATTATCCTCTGTTTTTATTTGGAGTTTTTGGAACTCACAGGGGACGTTTTAGAAACAATATATACAGTATATGCAATAAGAGCTTTTTGCATCATTTTAACTTGAATTTGAGACTGAACCTGTGTATTACATTATATCTTTTTTTTGTGGTTGGAGGAATTGGTTTTTTGACCGTTCATTATCCTAACTATCTCCATGTATACCCGTAGTGGTAAGGTGGTGAATAAGACCCCCAAGGGAAAGAATAAAGGGCAACATTTACAAAACGGTAATCAAAATCTTAAATGTCAAAATGTTAATCAGAAGGCCAAGGGTAATTGTTGTGATTATACTATGATTTGATTATTACGGGCTCAACCCTTAAAGAATCAGTAGGAGCTACTCCACCTTCCTCTTTTCCTTACTTTATAAAGGAGGAATCTATTTATGATTACAGACCAGCTGCAGCTGGATATAACCCAGAGCTTAATTGTAGAAATCTAAACTCTGTAAAGGAGACTGCCATGAACCAGTACACGTTACTCTTGTATAGCTTAGACCATACAAAGCAAGATGTCTAGATAAAATTGCAGGAGAACAATTTTAATGAAGGTGAAGAGAGTACAAATGAAGTGCCTGAGGAAAGGCAAGGTTTTCCAGTCATCCCTAATAACAGACCTATAATCCCTGATATGGAGGTAAGTGAAAACCTAGTTAGCTTTTCTAATACAGGAGCTAGTCGAGGGGGGAAAATCACAGACTTAAAAAAAAAAACAATAAACCTCAGGAAGCTATAAAAATGAACAGCTCACTTCCTTTACATTGTTCAGGCAATCAAACAAAAGTCTCCCTAAGGGAGCAAGTACACATAACAGATTACTCGGGGGCCTTTATTCAAGATGACAGGGTGGGGGAGTTAGAATCCCTTCACTACAGTAATGATAATCATGAGGCAGATCAAGGGGCCTATGTAATGAAGGATGATGGTATCTCATGTTTTCCTTCTGGTATGAATTTATTTAGCCCATTGGAGATATCGAAAAGAGGCTGGGAGTTCTACAGCGGATCTTGAAGACCCATTGCACGTGACCCTAAATGGACCTCCAGACAAGATATTTGAAAGAATGGATAGAAAGGTCCAGAATATTCAGCTAGATCAGGATTTTTTTGCCCAATGCCCTGATACTATATCGAAGTATACCATCATGGCCCTTGCCCACCTGGTGATGTCTAAGGTTGTTTTATTGGAGGCATATAATGGTATTAAAGCAACCTTGGAAAACCTCTCATGTTTTCATATGGAGAGGTTTTTCTCACTTGAACAACAAATCTTACAGTTAGCTAAAAAAAAATGAGGCCCATAAATCAAAGCATAATTTATCATTCTCTTCCTTAATTTTTCCAGAGTCACCAAAAGGCAGAAAAGGTAAAAAGAGAGATGGGCAATATAAGAAAAAACGGTGAAAAAAGGAGACTAATATTGACAGAAAACATGAGATTAACAAATCTAGGGTTCAAAACAATAAAATTCAAAAAGATGGAAATATTAAAGGGGGATTTTCAAATATAATAGATACTAATGGTCATACCACCAGAGAAGGGATACAGGTAGTCAAAGAAAATTCTCACCCACCAAATAAGGGGAACACTGAAGTAATAAATAAATCCAAAGCTGAGGAATCAGTCCCCATGAAAGAACAGGGAAAGGGGAGGTGTAACCCCATTCTCGATCTCGATAACTACCTCAGAGAACAGAACCAAGACAGATCGGCCTAATAAAGATGCTGGATTTAATCCATTGTTATCTGTGGATGATATTATTTCTGATAGGAAAGAATATGGAGCACATAATTTAGTATGCAAAGGTAAAGAAGTTGTTTTTAAATTAGATCAGAGATACTATAAAAACTATGAACCTAATGCATCACTGACTAATTTTATAGCACATGTTAAGAGCTGAACTGGGGCTACCAGCAGTTGCTGAATCACTCAATATGGTAACTAGGGATACATCCAATTCCTCCAACTCAGTTTATTTCATGCTTCCCAACATGGATACGGCAAAACAAGTCTGGGCAAAACATGGTTTGGTAAACTCATTGGGAATGTTATTATCAACCCCGGTAATGTGGGCTACAATCTGGAAAAAACACCTTTAATGGCACAAAACCAGGACAAATTTTAACACATGATAAACTTAATTCTACCCTTGCACTGTTGAATTGGGAGTTTGGAGTATCCCCTGACTCTTCTATGTTTTCCATTTTTGGGAAAGAAATGTTGAAGGGAGAAACTGCTGTTAATTTATCAATCCTTCTGAGAATGATTCTCTCAGCCATTGTTAAAACTCAAATACTCTCTGATGAATTAGTTCAGGTGGAAAGAGTTATGAAGAGTAAAGAGGGCACTCAGATAAGCTGCCTTATTTGCTCTGCACAATTACTGGTATTACTTTCAGAGAATAGACATATGTTAGATGAGGTGGGCATTTACTTAATGGAATTAAATGAGTGGGACACATCAGTGCAATCTAGAATATTTCAATTATGACTACAACCATCTGAAAGTCTAGATATTGATAGTTTATCAGATCAGAACTGGGGGTCAACAAGTAATTCTACTTACAATGTTCTTAATTGGAATATAGCAGGCATTTATAATAAATTTGCAGACCCCCAATGGGTTTCCTTCATTTCTAGACATGAAGCCATCATTCTTCAAGAGACATGGGCCCTACCACAGCCCTATTTGAATGGCTTTGAATCAAATTTTGCCCCTGCAATCATAGGTAAAAGACATGGGAGAAATAAAGGAGGCTTGATAACCCTAATAAAAATAAGTAATGGTTTAAGAGTATTAAAAAGCCATTCTCCCACTCCCAAAATACTCATGGTAGTAGTCAATTGGGATTCCTGCATAGTTCTGATTGCAAACATATATATTCCACCATGTTTTCATACCCACCCAACATTTGATTTCTGGTCTAAACTGTCTATGGAAATAGACTCATTTACCCAATTAAATAAGGTAGATATTGTTTTATTAGCAGGTGATTTTAATGCTAAGATAGCAAATTTTGATAATTTATCAGTGCTGCAAGAATCATTATTCATGGCAGATTTGGAACAAAGAAAAATGACAGATATGATGGATAATGAGGCAGGGAGATGTTTTCAAACCTTCATTACTGACAATAATTTTTTGATCCTTAATGGGAGATTGGAGGGAGAGTGTCATGGGGAAAGAGCTTTTTTTTCCCCACTAGGTAGGAGCGTGATTGCTTTTATTTTATGCTCCCCCCTCAGTTATCATTTCTTTAAGAGAATGGAGGTGGTTATGAGAACAGAAAGTGATCATGCAGCAGTCTTGCTGGATTTTAGAAACTCTGATAGTAATAACTTCTCTCTAAATAGCCTATGGCAGAGCTAGAGATTCAAGGGAAAAGGATGTTAAGACTGAATAATAAGACTATGAATGGTGTATCAAATCTTATATATGCCCCTAGCTTTGCTCACCTATACTATAGAGTATAGTTGGATCTTAGAAGTGAGCAGGCAAATCAGCTACTGAATTTAGGATACCAACAAATTAACACAGAGATTTATTGCACTAATACCAGTAAGCCTAAGACAGTATCTTGGTTTGATGGCTGTTGTATGAGACAGAAAGGGAACCTATTGAAGCTTATTAGAAAAACCAAAAAAAGTCCAACTAAGAGGGCAATCTCAAAGTTAAACAAAGCTCGAGGTGATTATAAAAAATTTCTAATTAAAAAAATGAGTTTACACACAAACAGTGGGAAGTAATGCAACAAGCCATTAAGGAGGGTGATACTAAGCTCTTTTGGACTCTAGTATCTAAGGGAACTAATAACCAGAACTCAAATCTGCCAATATACATTCCTAAACAAACCTGGATGACATACTATAATTCCTTATTTGATAAATATTCTAATACCGGGGAAGAAATGGTAGATAATTATAGTAGGAAGGGGAATATATACCACTAGTGTTTACCTTTGGTGAGGTAGAAGATGCTATTATAAATCTTTCAAATAACAAAGCACCTGGGCCTGATCTGATTCCCGGAGAAGTTTATAACGCACACTTGAATTATTGGGTAGTTTTTTTTTTTACAAATGTTTTCAATACATGTTTAGGAGAGAGCTTTATACCACCTTCTTGGACAAGAAACATAATAGTTTCAATTCATAAAAAAGGACAGTTTCAATCTCCATCTAACTATCACCTAATTAACCTTATTGATATTAGTGGAAACATTTTTGCCAAAATATTATTACAAAAATTACAAATTGGTGATCAGTAAGCTCCCCATTGTCTATGTTCCAAGCGGGCTTTTGCAAGGATTATTCAACAATAGACAATATTTATATTCTTGCACATTTGATAGAAAAATGTAGTTCATTTCATAGAATAAAGCGTTATGCTTTATTTGTCGATTTTTCAGCAGTATTTGACTCCGTAAATAGAGTCACATTATGGGAGCCGTTAACAGAAAGACATTTACCTTTGAGTTTGCTGGTCCCAATTTATATGTTATATACACATACAACTTCGGCTGTTAGATATCACAACAAGGGTAATATTACTGATTACTTTAGAACAACATCAGGAGTTAAATAGGGATGCCTTTTTAGGCTCCTATTCTATTTTGTTTGTATATAGATTCGCTTATGACTTATAGGGCTGTATCCAGTCTTGACTCCCCTAAAATTAAGAACTTGCCAGTTCATAGCCTTGCTTATGCAGACAATTTAATTATTCGTGCTTTATCCACCCAAGGGTTGCAAAATAAAATAAATCACCTCAATACTAAATGTAAACAATTAGATTTAATAATAAACATGAAGAAAGTTTATGATCTCTGGCCCATGTCAGGGATAAAGAAAGGAACCAAGGTTTTACTTAAATAATGAAGCTATTGAGGGTGTAACTTCATATACATATTTGGGTGTAAAGTTCACCTCAAATGGAACATGGACAGAGCATTGGAGGGACCAAGTAGTAAGGGCAAAATTGATTGCCAAAGCCTTGTTACACTTTAACATGAAATATGCTGGACAGTCAGTTTCACCAGCATTAGTTGCAGGCAAAGCCAAAATCAATCCCATCCTCACATATGGAGCAGAGGTCTGGAGTATAAACTCCCATCTATGGTTGGAAACTCCCCTCTCCTTTTTTTATAAATCTTTATAATAACTGGTCAGCAATTTCTCTCAATGTACTGACCAGGTTGATATTTTCCATAACAACCGGCTGGTTGTTATGACATTCATGAGCCATGCCAGTCAAACAATGCTGCTGCCTCATTGGCCAACATTCTGTATGTGGGTGGGGCCAAACAGTCTCACAAACTGCTGGAGAAAAATTGCTGCTCTGTTATTATAAAAAATAAAAGATGGGGAGGATGTTTCATATGAGAATTTAATGCACACCCTCTTTGTGGGATGCTTTAATAAACCCTTCGGGCTTCGCCCTCAGGGTTTATGTAGCATCCCACAACTCGGGTGTGCATTAAATTCTCATATCAAACCATTCCCCATCCATTATTCTCTATATTACAGGTCCCATTATCCTCATCCAATGTCATAGTTAGGGCTGAATTGGAAAGAGTTCTCATTTGCTACAATAATTGACATACGTATGATGGGTTACTGGTTAAAAATTATAAATCATCAGGCCAACTGTTTGCCTTTATTGTGTTTGAAAGAAAAGATTTCTTGGCAAAAACAAAATTTTAGATCACCTTGGGTTAAAAATATTCAGAGTATTCTGGAAAGAATAGCCATGCACCACCTTTGGTTAAATTGGGAGACATTAATTACAATATCAGCCTCATTTAAGGAACTTGTTAAAAAGAAAATATTTAGGTCTGCCCAAGAAAAACAAATGGAGCTCCTCAGAACTCAATGTCAGGCTATTTGGCTAGCTCAAAACAAGGTTGTTGTATCTCTGGAGAATTATTTAACCTTACCTCTGACTCCTTGGATAGAAAAATGATCAATTGAGCAAGTATGGGAATTATCTGTTCCAAATATGTATTTTTTAATAGAAGAACTTTTTCCAACTCGAGCCCTGAATTATGTAGTTGTAATAGGGGCTTTGAAGAAAATCTTTATCATATTGTAGTGCAGTGTCCCTTATATAAAACTTTGCGGTAAAATTTATTAAATGATTTCCTTATTAAATATGTAAATGCAGAATATGACCCATTATTTGTGCTTTTACACCCTCATACACCAGAGGAGGCAAAGATGGCCTCAAAGTTTTTTCTTCAATTCAATTTCAATTCAATTCGTGGTTATTTATAAAGCGCCTTTCAAAATCAAGGCGCTGTACATAATAATAAAACAGAAATCGACACTAAGCAATCAAACTATAAAGAAAAATCCAAGTTAAAAAGATAAGTTTTTAAAGCAGTTTTAAAACTATCGACAGTCGGGCATTCTCTCAACCAATGAGGTAGAGAATTCCACAGGGTAGGAGCTGAATAGGCAAAAACACGAGATCCTGATAACTTCAAACGAACCCTGGGAATCTCTAGCAATCCCTCATTGGCGGAGCGGAGGGGGCAGAGGGGGCGATAGGGAATCAGAAGATCTTTCAGGTAACCGGGTCCCTGATGGTAGGGCTTTAAAGGTTAGTAAACCAACCTTAAAGGTGATACGCCATCAAGACAGGCAGCCAATGCAGTTCACTTTGCCATTGTATAATATGCGACTGGTTCTCTTGAAGTCCCAGTCAAAAGCATGGCTGCAGTATTCTGCACTAGCTGCAGGCAGCAGATATCAATCCCTGGGAGCCCTAGGTATAGGGAATTACAGTAGTCCAAACGGGTTGTAACAAAGGCGTGAACCAAGGTCGGGAGGTCCTCCTGGGGAATCAGATGTTTCACCCGGGCGATATTCCTCAGATGATAAAAAGAGGTTTTGACAACAGCTGACACCTGGGATTTCAGGGTCAAACTGTCGTCAAGAATAACACCCAGATTTCGCACCTGTCGAGAGCTAGAGAGCGGCACCCCACCAAGTGATAAGCCTGATGGATGTGCCGCACCCAAACCCCTCCCAGGATGACCTAGGCCCACAACCAATACCTCGGTCTTATCCGGATTAAGCCTCAACCAACTCAAACTCATCCAAATTCTGATTTCATCCAGACAGTTGTTAAGTACAGAGAGTGCATCACTCTGATCGGGGAGAAAGGATAAATGCAGCTGAGTATCATCTGCATAGCAGTGAAAACTCAAGCTGTATCTCCTGATGATTTCTCCTAATGGCAACATATACACTGCAAACAACATGGGAGCTAAAATGGAACCCTGCGGTACCCCACATGGTAGGGAGAAGGTGTCAGAAGAATAAATTCCGGTGACGACTCTCTGAGACCTACCAGTGAGGTAAGAACGGAACCATTCGTGGACTGTACCAGACAGTCCACAAAAGACCCGCAGAGCGCTCCAATAGCACCTCATGGTCTACAGTGTCGAATGCAGCAGAAAGATCAAGAAGGACCAGAATGGTATGTTTTCGATCTCTGGCCATTAGGAGGTCACCAATACCCGAACAAGGCAGTCTCAGTACTATGCCTTTCCTGAAACCAGATTGAGAGTATCATAGACATTATGAGAGGTGAGATATTCATCCAATTGCAGTGCAACTGTTTTCAATAACCTTACCAATAAATGGCAGGTTAGAGATAGGCCGGTAGTTAGCTAGACAGTCTGGGTCCAAGGAGGATTTTTTAAGGAGTGGATGAACAACTGCCTCCTTGAGGGGATTAGGAAAAAAAACCCTCTCCAAGGATTTCCAGACAATGTCAGCAAGGATTGGGTAGATGACTTCTACAAGTGTTGAAGTATAAAGAAAAACATCCCCCTGCCTCTGAGAATTAATTTTGGGATGGAAATTTAAAAGGGCTAAAAACTAGCAGTTTTTTAAGTTGTTAATAAAAATAAAGATAAAAATGTATTATTGATCAAGCACTTTAATACCTTCTATTGAGTTCCTTTTACATGGACTTGTATTTTATATTTATATTCTATATCTCATATGTACCCAGATAATCTAGAACCTAATTTGGGCAAAAGATTGTCCGGGACTTGAGCACATTATGAATTGTTTTTTACACATGAGATGATTTATGAGAAATTGTAATGTTTTTAGTGTATTGTAATGGTGTATTCACTGATCAATAAAACCAAACTGAACTAAACTGAACCTCCCTGCCGTGTCAACCCACTGTTTCACCTTACTTTACACCGATGATCTGGTACTTTATGTTTCCTTCAGCTCAATCAAAGAAATAAACTCCCACCTCTCCTCTGACCTGCATCAAATCCAAAAGTGACTTACCTTCCACCACTTGGTGTTGAATAGGCCAAGACCCAGGCTATGCTCTTTGGATCCCATAGGAAACTTGGTGCCTCACCCCTGTCTCTACAGGTATCATGCCTTGATGGCTCCCAGGTAGATGTCACCCACTCTTTCAAATATCTGGGAGTCATGATGGATCCATTTCTTATTTTCTCTCTGCATGTCAATGCATCTTGCAAGTCCGTCAACTCTAAAATTGGGCTGGCTTACTGGGTCCAGCAATTCTTGACTCCTGATGCCAGGATCTCTGTTGCCCAGGGTCTACTGCTCCCCGGCCTTTCCTACACTCTACCAGTCTTTGCAATGGCACAGGCTAATGTCCTTCAAACATGGGATGTGCCCTACAACAATATTTGTAGATTTGCTCTGTCTGCTCACTGCCATAATTATCACTACACATTGTATTCTGATCTTCGCTGGTTGTCCCCTTCTTTCTGTCGATCCTATTCTATAGGTTGCCTAACTGACAACATAATTCATTCTTCTCTTCCCTCTTCCCTAGCTGCTATGCTCACCCCTGCTGACTACCCCTACTCCCTCAGGTCCTCACCTCTAGTTCTATTCTCTGTTCCCAAATGCTTCACTGAGATGGGTGAACTTGCATTCTCCACATTCATCCCTAAATTCTGGAACTCTCTACCTCTTGGCATCAGATGTGCTAAATCCCACCTTGCTTTCAGGGAGGCCCTTTCCAACCACCTCACTACCCATGACACTTGCAAATGCCCTTAACTGTATAGTTCGTGGTCACTAACTCTCCTTTGCACTTATAATCTCTTTAACTGCCTCTCTCTCTCCTCCCCCGCCCTTCTTTACCATCTTTAAGCACTTACTGTAGGTTTATTACTTGCCTCCTAGCTAGAGCTAGCCTAAAGTGCTCTCCTGCACATTTATTTACTCCTGTTGTTTTATGGCCTGTTTGTTACTTTTTATATTGTATGACTGCATAATCCTCCTATGTCCTATGCAATCCATACCTCTGTAATTCGTACGTGTGACTGCAATGTTTTACTACTCCATGTATTTTGATTTGTACTCTCCCCGGGTCATGCCTGAAAATAGGCAAGCATTGTCTAGAGTGCTTACCCACTTACCAAAAGCAAATAAATAAATACATTTCTTCATATTAAAAGGAACAGTAGTTCTAATTATGTGTTTTTGCAAGAGGTCCAGAAGCTGTTGGCAAGGTTTAAAGAAAAGGGATACTCTGCAACTGTAGTACAAAATGCATTTAATAAAGTGTGTGAAATAGACAGAGTCACCCTATTGACTCTGAAAGTTAAATCAAATGTGAATCCAGCTCCAAAAGTTACATTTGCAACTAGGTACAACTCATCAATGATGGCCATTTGTAGAATTATAACAAAGAGATGGCATATTTTATCATTGGAAGATGAACTGGGCCCTTTAATGGGTGCTATGCCCTGGATTTCTTTTAGAAAAGGTCCCAAATTCAAGGAACCATCTCATGAGTAGCCATTTTGACAATTCCAATGGGCCATAGACAGAGGGTGCCATCCCATGTTGTTGTTTTTTTAGCTTTAAAAAAATGCAGTATTTGTTGTTTTGCTTCCACTGGTCCCTCCTTCATACATCCCAGTACAGGTTGGGAATATCCACTGAGGGTTTCTGCAGACTGCCATATGGATTTTGTTTATGTAGTGTGGTGCCAATGCAGCCTCCTCTATGTTGGCAGAACTCTCCGGTCTCTGAAGTGCCATATCCAGGAACATGTATGTACCATTATAAATAAAACCATGACTAATGCATACTCCAGGAAAAAAAAACACGGATCTAACACAGTAGGCCTTAGGTTTAGGGCATTTGAGTGAGTTAATTATCTGTCCAGAGAAGATGGCAGGTTGAAGATTTTGTTACAGTGGAAAACCAGATGGATTGTAACTTTGGGAGCCCTTTTGCCTGGGGTTCACATGATCCGCTCGATTTTAAGACATTTTCATAAGTCCTGTGCAAATTATATTTGACTCCTCCTTGTGTAATGGTGAAGTTTAAAGAGCTCCTGATGCCATTGTGATAACTTTGAAAAATAGACGCAATTCAGTAATTTTCTTTCATATAACTTCCCTCAGTAATGAAGAAAAAAGGGGAAAGAACTAGGGAAAATATTTGAAATATAAATGAATTGTTTGTAAATCTCAGATTTGTTACAGGTTATAGTGGTGTCAGGGGCTCTTTAAGTTTAAATTACCACTTTAGTGTTGTACCTTCATTATGGCTATTGTTTAGAGGTCTCTGAAATGTGTCCAAGCGCTGTTCGTAAAGAATGTCTCATTACGTTTGATCTCATTTTAGTCTAATGGACACAGTTTTTTTGTTAATCACAGTTTAGATAATTAAATAAATAATAAAAAATAATTTCCCTAATGAATTGATTTACTTTGCGCCTCACATTTTCATGGTGTTTAACACCTATTTACCCCCCTTTTCTATCTGTTTGGTTTATTTATTGGGTTCTTTTGGTCCTCCTCAGGTATTGTCACCTTAAAGTGTACATGAAGTAATTCATACTTAGTTTTCCTGTGAGGACATTTTTTGTTAAATATGTATGCCAATTATTCTAACTTTGATTATAATTGTTAGCTGGGTGCTTTTGGTGTGTTGCTTAATTGAGTATGCTTTTGTCCTTTCCCTTACCACATTTTTCTTTTTAATTGAATTAGTATTAATATTGTGTTTTAATTTGTTATTCACAACTTCTAACCTCTTGTTGAAACGACATGAATTTTTGGCAATTTTCATTTTTTGGAAACATCTGAACAAACAGATTTTTGATATATATTCTGCTTGTTTGTAAAGTTTGTTTTGAGTTTTTTTGAATGAATATGTATATATTTGGATGTTTGTACTTTTTATTGGTTTATGGACCAATTAACCAACTGTATTTTTGTTAATGGTGTGGGGGTATTTAAGAAGTGCAGTCTAAGCTACCTCTGCCCCGATAAGGCCTCCTTATAGAGGTGATACATAGGGGTGTTAGCCTGGCTCTCTCAAGTTTTTTTTTTTATTTTAAACAAAATGATCTTGATGCAGTGCCTGTTTGTTGTTTACACAGCCATTTTTTTCAGTTCTGTAGTTTGTGTAGTTGGCTGCAGCACCGTTATGGATGACTGCCAGAAAGTCCTGTGCTTTGGTAGAAAGATTAACTCTTTGCCTAGAGTGGCAAGATAAGGCCATACCTTATTGTTCTAATCATATTTCATGGTATTTTATGTGAGAAATGCATCAGAGATGCCCATGGTAGCCCAGTGTAACTTGCAAGGGATCATGGGTACAAACAAAGTACATGGGCCCTAGAATGATGTGATTTTCTTGTTACTGGGCAGAGAATCTGTCAGCTGCTAGTCAGGGACTAAAGTGTAATTAAATCATTTAGAAGGAGAAAAAAATAATAATTAAGCATAGCTGGGAAGCCAGGTAGCCCAATTTGCTTGTGAAAAGGGCAGGACCTCTAGAGGAGCTGTGACATCTGGACCCCTTTTGTTTTGAGAGGTCTACCCTGACTTAATCTAGTTACAGCTAAATGGGCCACCATTTAAGTAAATGGCTGTATTGAGTGCAGCTAAATTACAGCCATTTCAAAGGGAGGTGTGAGCTTCATGGTTTCCTAAAATTCCGACTTAGACTAACTGACCTCTGAGCCTTTTTTTCTTTCATATTCAGAAATGCACATTTGTTGTTTTGTAATAAAATACTAAAAGCTGAGTGGTTCTGTAGCAATGCAGATGGAATGCTAGCTAATTGCAGAGCAAGTCAATATCCACTGGACAGGCCCTTTGAGAAACCCCATAAAACAAGGGTGGAAGGCTATATCTGAGCCCTTTTGCATTTCAGGGCCTTGTCTGCTTAGGGAGCAGAGAAAATTTCTTCTCAAGACTTCTCCTGGGCCAAGAGCCAAGACTTCAGCTACCACTTTTAAGAACATTTTGCACTTCAAATTCAGCAACTAAGGACTTGAGGTAGAATTTTCAAACTAGAATTCTCAAAGTTTAGTTTTTTGTATATGTAACCACCACCCCCATCATTTTGCAAATGACAGGTGGTATGCTGTTTAAATCTGACAGCAGTACCAGGTGAGGACTGGGTTCGGGGAGGAATAGGTCACTCAGCACAAAGGATAGGTTTGGCTGCTCTGCACAGAGGCACCCAAGTAACTCCAAACACAGGAAGCAATAACTGTAATGTCCAATACCAGAAATGGGATTCTAAAGTGTGGCTTTTATTCACATCCAAACAGAACAAACAACGCACAGTGTGAATTATGTGTGCCCAGACAGGGTAATAATTCAAGCTCCTGACCCGTTGTGCTATTGACCATAATGCAAAGACCCCCCCCTGCAAATGTGTCCATGCCTACCAAATGGAAAGCAGAGCAGTGGTAGTCAGTGCTGCCACTCCAGCCATTGCAGTGCCTTTGTTGTTCCGCCAGTATGGACGTCTAGGACTCAGGTGCCCCACATTCTTCAGTTCTACAGTGTACTGACTTTCCAGAATCCATTGACTGGCCCACCAGATGACTTTAGAGCCAGACAGGACACCAGCCCAGCTGTATCCTGAGTCATCGCCTGGTAATCAGATGACATCAAACCAGCTGTTTTCTTTTTATTCCTGTTCCAAGGTTCCATCTCCAGAGATGACATCATCCCAACAGTTTCCAGATGTGCCCTCCTGTCATTCCAAGAAGATGTCCTCCCAGCTGTATCGGAAGAATGCTGCCAAGGAGTCTTTGGCTGAGGACCAGGTCAGTGTTTTGTTTGTTCTATAAGGGACTGATAAGTCCAAACTTTTCTATTCCTATGACATTGCAGTACACACCCTACACTAGCAGACTCCAGATGTTTGAACTGTCCTCAAAGGCTGTCCCCTTCAGGACTTTGGCCTGCTAGAATTGTGCTTCACCGGGCTCCAGCCCAGGAAAGACTCTTTAATGGACTAGCCTTTGGGCACTGTGGTCACTAGATGGGACGTTTAGGGCACCCCGTCCTCCAAATATATGTACTGTAAATAATGTCATTGTTTTTCTACTGTTTTCTAATGTTTATACTGTTTTTCTACTTTTCTAAAAAAAAAAAAAAATCTTTTTGGGATTCTCCAGTGTTTTGATGGTAGGGGTTTAGATAGACTGTGTATGCAGACTAGGAGTGTGTGTTGTCTTTCTTTTTCTTGCAGGTGTTCCTGAAGAAGACAGAAGAGAAGACAAGAAGAGGAGGAGGGACTCATCAGAGTTCCTCACTAGTACTTTAGAGTGTAGTATTTAAAGTGCTGTTGTTGTTGTTGTTGTTACTGTGTATAACCTTTTTCTTCCACAGTTATGGTTGTGGGGGAGTTAGGGAGTAATGGAATGGTATGGTATTAGCTCCTGGAGTGTGGTTGCATGGTGCCCAAGGTCGGGGAGGTTCTCTGTTTGTTTTGTGTTGGGATTTGAGTTAGAGGCAGAAAGATTTTCCCTGTGATTTTCACACTGTGAAAGGTTTCACCTCCCTCCACATCCACTATTCGAACAGTTTCCATTAACAGTGCCCTGCCTCTTTTCCACTAGCTGTATTTTTCATGAAACATTCTGTTCCTGAAATGCTTGTTTGCACCAGGATGCACACATTTCATTGCTTCAGCCCAAATCCAGGATTTCCTGCTATTCTCAATCTCCTCCCAGACTCTCCAAGGAAAGGTAGGAAAGGACATCCCATAGATTTTATTCACCTTCCTACGAACCAGTCTCTCCTCTTTACTAGCTTTGGTCAACCTGAGACCTCTGGTCTGGCTCAGGGGTAGCCAGTCCTGGTTCTGCCAGCTACACATTCTCAAAGAGACAAAAAATGGATCCCTGACTTCTTGCACAGCCTGAGTAGTGGAATCACCACTATCTTCCATGCATTCCTCTGAGGCAAGAGCTTGAGGCTGTGTACCCGTTCTTTTTTTCACAAGGCCACATAGGTTCCCCCTCTTCTTCTTCCTCTTCCTTACTGAGAATCTGTACCCAGGAGTGAGCAGTCGTCTTCACTCCTGAAACTATCCACTCTTCGCTGGGTGCAGAGGGCGAAACCTCCCATTCAAAGGCCTCCCTCATCTCATCTTCTCCTATGGGACTTTGGCTAGGCCCCCCTCTCCAAGGGTCTACCGATGCTCTGCCTGAATTGTCTCTCTGCGATACAGAATCCAAAACATCAGCACATTGTTCTGTCTGTAAATCTGCACCCTCTAGCTTTGTGCCACACTTCCCCAAGGGGCCTTCTCCAACAGGCTCTGCCTGGTGCTGTGTGCTGCCAAATGCAGATTCTTGAACTTTTGTCCATATGGGAGCAAAATTAATCTTGGGCACTTTAAACAAGCCATATTTCTCTAAGCACCCCGAACAGTGAGGTACCATGAAGACGTCCCTTCCAGCATTAAAGCATATTAAGCACACTTGCACTGGGTATCCAGGAATCACCACATGAGGAGGCAGTTGTCCTCCATAGTAACATCTCTCAATGTCCCTTAACTTTTTTACTTCTGCTACTACCACAGCCCTGGCATGATCCGGGTAGCAGGCTGGTCCTGAGACCATGACTGCAGAGAAAAATAAACAAACGCTCACTGTTATTTCAAAGTCCCACATCACTGAACACTTTCTTTCACTTTCAAAATGGCTCCTCTGCTGCTGTGTTTACATTACTACCCCACCCTGTAATGGCAGCGGCAGCACTCCTGTGCATCAGCATTCAGAAATTGGGTCAAGTCACTGCACATCCGATTTACACACTCTACAGATAACTTTGCTCAAAACTGCACAAACTTGCACTGTTCTTTTTCCTAGCACATTTATATGATTTGCCATGGACTTTCCACTTGCTGAAAACATTACTCTAGTTCACAGTCCCTTAAAGCCACAGTATTTCAAGCACAGGATTGCCTGTAACTCTTGCTGCATAACTTGATACAACTCACAGTCTCTCTCATGGCTTTGAAACTTTTCTCTGATGCTGAACCCATAACTATGCTCACAGTCGATGGCTTAACAAGCTTGGTTTTGCTGGTAAAAACTTAACACAGTCTTTGTTTGCAAAATGACTACACTGCTGCACACAGATTCAGCTGCCTTTTGGCAAAAATCACTGGTTAGAGCAATTATTTCTGTTGGTACTCACTGTTATCAGTAGCTGTTTGCTGCGATGGAAAACGGCCTGCAGCCAGTCTTGGAAGCCTCGGGACAGAAACGGGTTGGCAGTCCTGCTGATCCTCCCTCCAAACACCACACTCACAATCCAGTCGATCAAGATGAGGGTTGAGCCCAAATTCAGATGGAAAAGTCCATTTTTTAAACTTTTACAGCGCTTTCAGTCACTGCGATGCTCCTCCGGTAAGCCAGTACATGCACTCCACTCACAATCCCTCTCAAATGCTGGACTGTCACTGTAAAGCTGGCTTGGGGGCAGGACTGATTGCAGTCTCACCAGTCACACGATGCCATGCAAATGAGCCTCTTTCCCTCGCGAGTGCTCTTCTCCTCACGGCGATCGTCGAGCATGAAAATTTAAACTGCAAATCCACTTTATTTTTTTTTTTAACTGACTCCATGGCGGGAGTCCATTTCAACCATTTGACATGGCCATTAACACAACAAGTCTCTCCATTCACGGAAAGCATTTCCAACGTCCAGGGCACAATTTTCCTTTTGCTACTCCTAGTCTTCCACACTTTTCTTTATCACAACAGTTTTTTTAAAAGCTGGCAAAACACTGTGATTTTCTGATGCAGGACAAGGGCATACTCTTTCAGCTTTACTGCTCCTTGGTAAACAGTTGGCATTTTAACAGCAGCACATGGACAACCACACATAGCGACACATTAGTTAACCTTGCTTCAGCTTTTTTGGGCTACCCACTGCCAGATAACCAAAACACTAGCCATTTGCCCGAGCATCTTTCCTACCTAAATTTCAAATCCAAAGTGGTGCCTCCATTTTGTAACCGCCACCCCCTTCATTTTGCAAATGACAGGTGGTATACTATTTAAATCTGACAGCAGTACCAGCTGGGGACTGGGTTCGGGGTGAAATAGGTCACTCGGCACAAAGGATAGGTTTGGCTACTCTGCACAGGGGCACCCAAGTAATTCCGAACACAGGAAGCAATAACTGTAATGTCCAATACCAGAAATGGGATTTTAAAGTGTGGCTTTTATTCACATCCAAACAGAATAAACAAAGCATAGATGGACCCCCACGGGGCTACACTCCTGGTAATGCAGATTAAGAGAAACAAGAACACTTCCTCAACACTTTTGCCCTCAGGCTCTGACCCCACCAGGCACAGAGCCAGGACTTGCATGCTACTTTGGGTACATAGCCTGAACATGTACACTGTTCTGGGTTTTCCCTGGCTCAGCTCCCTTGCCGGAAACTCAGACACCTTCCATATGTCATGTAAACATTTACTGGTGGCTCCCTAAACCACCTAAGAGCACCTCAGCTCTATCAGGAAATTTTCCTTTTAATCCCACTTCTGGGTACTTTCCTCAGGCACTGGCCAAGTACCTGAGAGAAAGTAAAGGTGCCACAGAGCAAATCCGTAGAGGTGAATTTGGTTACTTCTGATGGAGGGTCTCCCACCTCTCACTCCCACAATTCATACCCAGCCATTTCTCTGGAAAGTAAACACCTCATACTGTAAAGCTTGACAATGTAGATTAAGGCTAAATGTATGTCTCATTTCCTCTACTTGTCTTGCTTTCCCTTTGTGCTGGACTTGAACATACTTTTAATTGGCATAGCCCATTGCTCTGGGCCCCCCACTGATTAAGCAGTCCAATCCCCACTTTACTTCACTCTTTGTGCTGGACTTGAACCTACTTGAGCTAACTGGCAATGTCTATTGCACTAGACCTCCTACAGATTAAGTAGTCCAATCCCCATGTTTCAACAGTTCAGGTGAAAAACATTGGCCCTCTGTCAGAGCGAACTCACCCTTTGGTTGCAGGTGCTGCACAGGCAATTCCTCCACAGGAATTTCTCTCAGAGCTTCTGATGCCGCAGCACAACTTAAAATAGGCAGCTTCTTCCCTTAGCCAGAACCAGGAGGCTTGCCCCCGGGAAGACAGGCAAACCTTTCCCCCATCCCCCTCAGGGAGGGGGCACTTGGACCAGTGACAGCGGTCCCCACCACTTCAACAATCAGTTTCTCTGTCCCTCTTACGGTGGAAACACACACCTTCTTAACAGTAGCTCTAAAACAGAGCTTAAAGCTCTAAGAGCCTGCACACAGACTGCTGTATTACTGTCTCTCACCAAGACTGCACACAGACTGTTCAAAATCTACAACATTCAATCCTAACTTCCAGTTGCAGCATTCCGGTGTGGCTCATGCAGTTGCGAGAGTTCTATGGTGATGTCATCCCTCAGTCTCAGCTGAGACTGAGAACAGAGTGAGACAGTGTGAAATCCATTTAACTGGAGTTTCACAAGCTGCCTTCCCTGCATACCACTAGGCCTTACTGAGATTCTGGTAACCCCGGGTAACAGGGGGGTTACATATACTTCCATTTTATTTTCCATATCTTGTAACCAATGTCTAAAATTATTTGTCTTTAAGTTATTTTCAGCATTTATTGATTAATTAGTAAGGCTTTTGGCTTACTTTTAAGATAATTCTGCCAGTGTCATTTGTGTGTGTTGCCTTGGGGAGGGTTGCTCAAACTATACTATGCCTATGTGACTGTTTTAAGGGCCAAATACTACCAAAGGGAAAAATCACTAGGGTCCCTGTGGATGAAAGGACGGGAGGAAATATGACAGGTCTCAGGGGAGTCTGTGGGGGTTTGAACCAGTCTCTGCATTTCCGGGGAAAGGCACATAATAGGGTGTATAGGGCCCCCTGAAGCCTATACACACCTGTGGCTTTCTGGTTCATTGTGCAGTGGCTCAGAGGGTTCAATCTCAGGAACACAGACATGAGATTGTATTTCTTCCCCCTCGCATGGAGAGAGGGAACCCTGGGACTCTCTGGCATATGTTCAGTTGTGAAACAGCGAGTGTGCTAAAAGGAGAGAGAAGGGATATCCCTGACCCCTCTGTCACAAGAGGGACTCACAGACTGGAGACAATCCCACCCCACAGGAGTGGTCTTGTGACAGATTTGGTGAGCAGTTTTGCAATTGGCAAACTGTTTGAACAACCACACACAAAGAATGCAGAAATCTGGAAAAAGGGATAACTGGTTATGGGATATAGTTCCCCCTTGTTTTTTTTTTTGTTTGTCTGTTTGTTTTGTTTAGTTTTTTTTTTGTTGCTGCAAGTAAGAGGCAGACTAGTGGTAGTGTAGGGAAAAAGATGATTTGCAAGTACAGTGACTATACTGTAGAAGAGCTGAAGCAGCTGTACCAGGACAGAAGGGTCCAGTATGAGGGGTGCAGTAAGAAGCACCTCATGGTAGTTCTTGAGGCTGCCAATGAACAGGTTGCAGGCCAGGGCACTGAGTCACAGCTGGTGACTGAAAGGGACCAGACCTTTTGCGTGGGGATGCCAAGGGCCATCATAGTGCCCAGTCAGAGAGAGGAGGACAGAGAGATCAGAGGGAACCCAGAGCCACAGCACCAGGGGAAGGCCATCACAGAGCTGGAGCTGGAAGGGATCAGGCTGAAGCTGGAATTGAGGAAACTGGAGCTGGAGCAGAGAAAGTTCAAAGCCCAGCAACATAGGGAATTCAAGCAGAGAAAGTTTGAAGCCCAGCAGTAGCGGGAATTCGAGCAGAGAAGGTTTGAACTGGAGATGCAGGAAAAGCAGCACCAGAGAGAGGCTGAGGAACAACAAAGTCAGAGGGAGTTTGAACTGGAGAGGCTAAGACTCCAACAACCAGTGCCAGAGGAGGTAAGTGACAGAGGTGAACCTGAAACTCCAGGGCTGTGGTAAAAATGAATTCCAAATTCATAGGAATTTAAAGAGGGGGAGGATATGGATGCATTTTTGAATTTGTCTGAAAAGATCTGTATCCAGGTGAAGATACCCAGGGAGGCCTGGAGGTTTCAGCTATCCTCACTGTTTACTGGAAAAGGACATGGGGCACTAGGCCAAATGGACAATGAGGACAGCAAAGACCATGAGAAACTTAAAACTGCTTTACTTAAAAAATATGAACAAACTCCTGAGGCCTACAGGGTTAAATTTGGTAAACTCCAAAAAAGCCCTGACATGAGCTTTGAGGAACTCACCACAAAGAAACTGTATTTTTTAAAACATTGGTGGGAGGGGGTGGAAGCAAACTCTGTGGAGAAAATTGAGGGGGTTATACTTTTACAACACTTATTTTGGGCTTGCCCAGCAGAGTTGAAAACCTGGCTGGAGGACCGGGATCCAAAAACAGCACAGCAAGCTGCTGAGCTCTCAGATCGTGATGCCACGAGCAGGTCTGCTCTGAAAGGAAGTGGAGGAGCAGGTGCTGCAGGACAAAAACGGAAAAGCAAACTTTCAAGGCAGCTAAAACACCCTATCTCTCTGCAGAAAGGGGGAAGCCCCAAGTTACCAAGAAGACATGTCTTGGAAAAACAGCATGGTGAATGTTGGTTTTGTAAGCAGCCAGGGCATCTGGCTAGACAGTGTCCTAAAAAGGCACAGAGTGACAAAGTGTCCCTCGAAAGGAGGTGGGTGCACTGTGTATCCCTGAGAGTATGCCTGTGAACATGAGGGAGCACATGCACTGGGTTACTGTAAATGATACATAGACAGTGTCGGCAGATAAGGGCCTATGGCCCACCCAGTCTGCCCATTTGAGCTTGTAAGTTCAGTTTGTTTTCCTAGAAGTCCGTTTCCCCTTACCCCTGACCTCTAGAATTCCTTTATGTCTATCCCATGCATTCTTAAATCCCGTGATTGTTTCAGCCCCCACCACTTCCTCTGGCAGGGTGTTCCACTTGTCCACCACCCGTTCTGTGAAGAAATTCTTTCTCATGTTTCCTCTGAATCGTCCTCCCTCCAACTTCATCCCATGCCCTCTAGTCCTGGAACATCTTTTTCGCTTAAAAATAGTGTTTTCCTGCACCCTGTTCCTCCCTGTAAGATACTTGTATGTCTCTATCATATCCCCTCTCTCTCCCTCCTCTCCTCCAGGGAGTACATGTTTAGTTCCTTCAACCTGTCTTCATAGGACTTGTAATGCAATCCATGCACCATCTTTGTTGCCCTCCTCTGAACCTTTTCTACCCTGTCTATGTCCTTACGTAGGTATGGTCTCCAGAACTGTACACTGTACTCCAGGTGGGGCCTCACTAGTGTCTTGTATAGTGGAATTATGACCTCCCTTTTCCTCTGGTGATGCCCCTGCCTATACATCCCAGCATCCTATTTGCTTTACCTGCTGCCTTGTCACACTGTTTCCTACCTTGAGGTCATCAGAGATGACAACCCCAAGATCCCTTTCCTGCTTGGTGCATGCTATATCCTCACCCCTCAACTGATATATTGTGCCTGGGTTTTGTGCCCTATACGCATTATCTTGCACTTCTTGCATTGAATTTCAACTGCCAAACCCTTGACCATTCTTCAAGTTTCTGCAGGTCCCTTCTCAGTCTGTCTACACCCTCTGGTGTGTCTACTCTGTTACAGAGCTTTGTGTCATCAGCGAACAGTGAAATTCTGCCTTCTAGATCCTGTGCAATGTCACTGATGAAGATGTTGAATAGGACCGGACCCAGCACTGATCCCTGTGGTACCCCACTGGTCACTCTTCCCTCTGTGGAGTGACAGCCATTTATCACCACCCTCTGGGTCCTGCCACCCAGCCAGTTACCTACCCACCACACTACTGTCCTGCCCACACCCATATTCCCCAGTTTATGTAATAGTCTTCTATGTGGCACAGTGTCAAAGGCCTTGCTGAAGTCCAGATAGGCCATGTCCACTGCCCTTCCCGATCCACCTCCCTAGTCACCCAGTCAAAAAATTCAATGAGGTTGGTCTGACATGACCTCCCCCTGGTGAAACCATGCTGCCTTGGGTCCTGTAGTCCATTGACAACCAGATGTTCCACCAATCTCTCCTTCAGTAGTGCTTCCATGATCTTTCCCACTACCGAGGTGAGGCTGACTGGTCTGTAGTTCCCTGCTTCCTCTTTGTTCCCACTTTGTATAAGGGGACTACATCTGCTGTTCTCAGTCTTTGGGTACCTCCTCTGTTTCCAGTGATTGGCTAAACAGGATAGCCAGAGGTTCAGCCACCACCTCTCTTAGTTCTTTAAGGACCCTGGGGTGCACCCCATCTGGCCCCATTGCTTTGTCAACTCTTATTACTTCCAGTTCCTTCAGGACCCTTTCTGTGTAAAGGGACTTGTGTCCATTTCTGCACCATTCTCACCCTTGTACTCCCTTCAGACCCATTACCCCTTTTCCTCAGTAAAGACTGAGCAGAAATACCTGTTCAATATGTCAGCTTTACTGTTGTCATCCTCCATGCGACTCCCATCCTCCCCCTTCAGTCTCACTATCCCTCCCTTTGTCTTCTTTTTTCACTTATGTACCTGTAAAAGGTTTTGTCCCCTTTAACCACTGATTTTGCAATGGGGTGCAGACCCATGGGTTAAGGGACATGGGGGCATCTTTTACCCTGGTAAAAGAGGATTTGGTTGTGTCTGAACAGTTTATATCTAATCAGTTTGTCGCTGTGAGGGGATTCCCGGTGACCTTCTGACATTGGTCCATGTCTGTGTGACCTCCTGCCTTGATTACTGCAATGTTCTGTACCTATGGCTACCTGGGGTCGATATCCTCCACCTGCAGCTGGTGCAGAGCACAGCAGCCAGCTTATTGACTGGGCTTTTTCAATCTAACCATGTCATGCCTGTGCTACGTGGGCTGCACTGGCTGCCAGTTTAGCGGCAGGTCATCTTCAAGGTCAGTTGCTGACCTATAAAGCCCTACACAGACAGGGACCGAGTTACCTGCAAGAACTTCTGTGCCCGTATTTCCCCCTCCAACCACTCCACTCCACCGATGAGGGATTGCTGAAGATTCCCAGGGCTCATTTGAAGACCTCTGGAGCTTGAGCTTTTGCATTCACAGCTTCCTACACTGTGGAATTCTCTATCTCATCGGGTATGGGGGTGCCTGACTGTGGAGAGCTTTACATCGGCACTGAAAATTTATTTATTCTCACTTACCTTTTCTGATAACTAATTTATGGAAGTCTTGTTTATTCTGGCATTTTAAATATTTATAGTTTTAAGGTTTTTAAAGTCTGTAAAAGCACTATTATACATGTGAATTGCACTTGATACAAATAAAGATGATTATTATTATTCACGGGGAGGAGAAAACCCTGCCACTACCTAGTGTTCTCCTGGATTGGGGTGAGACAGGAGAGAGGGTTCAAAAAGTGGCAGTTGCAGACAGCCTTGCCCTGAATGTGATTATAGTGAATATTCTATAGCAGGGGGTGGCGTGTGCAGCTACCCACAGTCAGACAGCTAAGGCCGCTTGTAATTCCCTGAACCCCACAGATGCCCCAGTGGAAGAGAATTGGCGACTGGTTCCCTAGCCTGTGTCTACTGAAATGGAGAATAGTGAAAGGGAGTTAGGACTTCCCCAAGTAGCCATTCACCAAACAGCTACTGAAGGTTACTCTGAGGAGGGAGGGGTAATAAATGGTCAGAAGGTTAGGGATGTCAGTGTCTCTGAATGCCCTGCCACTGGGTATGGGTTTAGGATAACACAATTACAGGCAGCCCACAAGTCAAGTGCATAAAAAAAGCACATGTGTATTTATCATTTTATTTTTCTTAAAACGTCAGGATCAAAAATAACAAACTAAAATAAAAAACATTCTTATAAAGGCAGTACTACAACTCGTAGTACTGCACTCAGCGTGGATCACTATCAAAGCTTTTTAAGGTCCACCTTCCTCTGTGCTCTTCTCAGACCATACACTGGCACAGGTTCTCCAGGTTCCTCTTGCAAGGCTGATCTGCTGAACTCTGGTAAAGGAGGGGCTTTTATACTCTTTGGTCTGGTCACCTGATCCACCCGTTTTCTAATACAGCATTATTATCTATGCTAATACCAACATTTTTGATCAGGTCAACCCACAATTCTATTAAGGCATACATCAGGAGGCTATTGTCAAAAGCTTTAACTTATAACAACAGCAAAAAAAACTTAAAATGCACCCTCAATGCATAATTGGTGCATAATGAATTGCAGCTCCTCCCATGAAAAGTTTGACTGACATTTATCATACTATATAAGGGGGTCCCTAGAAGCTGCTGTCACCCTGAAGGGCACATTCAGTTTCAGCTTCTTCAGGTAAGCTCCATACTTTATCTTAGCTTGCCTGTTTTTAGAATAAAACTATTTTTTTATATCTACAGCCCTGCCGTTTTGTGTCCTCTCCAGACCTCCAACACCTTTATCTCAGGGTCATATTATAGGTGGGGGAACCTTTAGAGACAGTTCTATGTCTCTAACTTTGTTTAATGATTCCAGTGCTTACTTGTGTTTTGACCTCATTTAAGAGACATTCCTGTGTCTCCTTATTTATTTATCTTCATTCTGCATTTTGTTTTAATTTCTGCCAATGTCTTTATCGTATAAAGCATATAAAAGGACATTCCTGGCAGCATTTTATTCAAAGAGGAAGGTATAAGTGAGTGGAGTGGCGGCTGAAATCTCCAAAGTAAATTGCTAGCTGCCTGCTCCAAATACTGCTGCGACTTATATTTTACAGGGAGCACAAGGGACAGACTGACTCCTGTTTCTTTACCTAATTGCTCTCTCTAATAAAATATCTTCTATAGTATGTAACATTCCTACAGCCCATTTTAGTAACTATTTATTTTTTTTACTAAGAAGCAAATGGGTCTTTCCTTAGTCACAGATTGGCACATGGAAAAGTAAAAGTAAAGTTTTGCCTCTCTGCTCTGTACCACTCTCCTGGTTAATTGTATACCTAAGATATTGCTCTTTTAGGGTACATACAGTAAAAAAAGGGGGTTTCTTTTTTCAGTGAGAATGGTGGCGGGCAAAGCAAAGGACCCACACAACAAGCCACGCTCTCTTCTAAACATTTGCAAAGCAAAATAACTTTGGGGCATGCAAATGGCTGTAAAAGGGGAGCTCCGGAGTAAGAGGGCTTTTATTTCATAGTATTTCTATAATGTTCTGTCTTCCCTCAGCATGGGCACATTTCTTAAACAAAAATATTCTTTTTGAAGGAGCACACCCTCTTTTCTTATGCTGCAGCCTGTATTTCATTTATTCACTCTTTCCAGAGCGAACACTGGTTTCCATGGTTCAACGGAGCTCCAGAGCGGCTTGTTGCATCGAACTGAAAAATGAAGCCATTCCACTCCCATGTTCCACTTAAAACAAGCAAGCGGGGAATTTCTACTACATGTAGCGGTCATGTCTCAAAGAAAACAGAAAGGATAGCCACTCTATTTTCTAAATAACATAATGCCTCATGTCTTTTCCAGAGAGGCAAACAGGGAAACCAAAATCTAGGTAATTACGTAAAGAGAAAGCAGTATTTCTCCCCAAATAGCCCCTAATGTTTCCTCTCTCGGCTGCCATATTTTTTTGCCATCCAATATATAACAATAGATTTTTAGACAGACATTCTATAGCTTAAAGGAGCTGTAACTATCAATTTCCTTCAATTCATACTATAACATATTCAGTACAAGGTAACTGCTCTAAGCGGTTTGCGAATAGGCTTTTTAAGGCCATAACAGCACTTTGTGCTATATTTTATTTCTAACTACATTTTACTATATCTATTCCAGCACCATGCACTTTATGTATTTTTTTAAATATTCCAATAGCACCTTAACTCTGGCAGTTCCTTCTAACAATTTCTAAAGCACTAAAAGTACTTTATTCATAATGTTTTAGACATCAATTTATTTTCTAAAGCACACAGGTACTTTACATAATCATTAGCACTTTCCTCAAGCACAACAGAGGAACAGAAAAAGATATACAAATGATAGGATAAAGCGAAGGGAGAGTAGAGGGTACTTAGGTAGGTGGCCAACCTACCAACACAGAAGTAAGAAAAAGACAAAGTATAGACCAAAAAAGTGTTGTTGCAACAAACTGTAGTGAAGAATGAAAAGAAGATAGCTAAAAAATTTCCCTAAGTGCTATACAGTTTCCTGGGTAGAGCACAGCTCTACCACACACCCCCATGGTTAAGAGGAAACCAGGGGTCCTAAAACAACTGGTTTTTGGTGGTGAAACAACCATATACGACCAGCTATAGCTCTGTGTGGAGCTTCCACCCACCCTTTACAGAAGCTTCACCCCAGGGTCCCTTAAATAAGCATTAGTATTGCCAACCAAACAGCCTCAACAACTGCAATACACCCACTACAATAGCCGTGGGGCCTGATACAGAACTAGAAATTAGTATAGTATTTACAGACACTGCAGATTTTCATTATTATACCTCAACACTATGACATGTACAAGAGAAAAAATATAAACTGCAGTTTTATGCTGTTTACGGCTTTCTCTACATAAATATATCTGGGCAGCCATAAAGTCCTGCACCAAGACTCTCTCTGGGGTAAGTAATACCCTGATCCAACCCCACCAGACACAATGGACCTACACAGGGGCCCCATACCTGGATCCCTCAGGACCCTAAATACATTTCCATTTCAGTTACATTATATATATTCCATTTGTCCAGTTTAAACAAACGCACCCTGGAGGGTAATCCTTTGACCTCCAGACCCTTGATCATCCCATCTCATGTGGGACTCTAACCTAGAGGAAGCCAAGGAACCTCCCATGCCGAATACCTTGCAACCAAATGGTCAGTTCCTAATTCCAAAAACCTTAGGGGTACATCTATGAACATCCTCTTCCATTAATGTACCATTGTTGGTCATTTGCTATCAATGTGTACCTTGTTCCCTATGTAGGAGTCTCCACCTTTTCTGTGGGTGCCATTTCTTGCCCTTCACCCTTTGTGTCTCTTCTCCCACACTCCTCCTTCTAGGTGCCTCTACCTGTTTGCCCATAGAGCAGGTCTTTTTTTTATTCTATTTTCTCTTCACTGGGAACCCAAGGCATCTCTCCAGGGTACCACTCAACTGCTGCCTCTACTCCCTACCTGAAACCTCCTCTACTGGACTCCATCAGGGCTAGCTCCACTCAGCCCCATGACTTGTCCAGCCCCCAAGATCATCCACTGGTGGAGGGTCCACCCACCCACCCACCCTTAGCAGCCTGTCTGTTAGTAGAGGGACAGCTGTGGGGACCTGTACAACTGGAGATCCAGGGAGGCAGGTCTGGCATTGGGATGTGGACAGGTCTCTGGGCCCTTTTCACCTCCCCTAGGCCATCAAGTTTTTCCTTAAAATGCTCCCCAAAGCATGGACATGCAATGACTACAGTGTACCTATGTGCAGCTGTCTGCTGCTGTGCTGCCTCCTATATTGCATCATACCTCACTACCTGTAGGGTCCCTGATCTCCACCAGGGGCCACAATTGAGTGAGGCATACCCATGAACTCACCCCGGCAGGAGAGAGCAGTCTTCCAGATGCTCTATCCCCTCTCTCCCCTGCCGCAACCCGAGTCCATTCCTGAACCCAGGTTGCCAGCATGGTGTGAGGTGTGGCATTCAGCACCTCAACCCTCAGCACCACTGGGCCAGCCCATAGAACAGGTCTTAAGATATGCTGCCACCTGCCTGTACATGCCTAGCCAATAAAAGAATGGGGTTATGCACGCCAAAACCTCCCCATGGCTCCCATGCCCATGGTGACTGGAGTGCACAGCCTCCATCAACCTATATCTATATGCCTCAGGGACCACTACTTGGACATGCACTTGCTTCATCCAGGGGTTGGGCCTCATGTGATATAGGACTCCCTTCCTGAGTTCATACCACCACAAGTGATGTGCCCCCACTCCACCATTAACCTGCCTACCATCCTGGATTTTAACATATTGGCATAACTGGGTAACATCAGGATCCCCAGCCTGCAACCTCCCTCAGTCAGTACCAGGAGAACAACCATTAATTACAGAAGGTGGTCCAGAACATGTCCAAGTCCCTTCAGCCAAAATGGCTTCTTCCCTCTTGCTTGGAGTCTTCTCCCCCAGTATCACTTTGCCAGACACAGTCATACGTGGGGTCTCATTTTGCCATTTACTCTCATCCAATAGGTAACAGCCCAGAAAAATAGGAAACAAAGGGATCTCCAACAAGGTTGGCCACAAATGCTCCATCAGGGGGCCATCCTCCATCAGAGCCCAGGAATCTGTCTCCACTGATTCCTCCTCAAAACACACCAGTTGTGATCTCTCAAGCAACATCCAACACTGGTACTCTACCTCCCTGTGACGTCAGTCCACCTTCAGCCATCGGCCACGCAATCTATTATATGAGCCACATCAGGTTCTCCACTTGGCCTTCAGATTCGCCTTGACCCATCCATGGTCCTTCTTCCATGTCCACACCTTCAGCAGCCGCAGTCCTGTTCTCACCTGGTGCTATGCACCTCTGCCTGTTATCCTCTGTACCAGGTCTGGCACCATCTGACTGAACTCCCCCTGTTTCCTTGGACATCAAGACAGATCTCACCATTGCCACCATGTGTCACCAGGTGTCAGTTTAGGATAATGACAGGCAGACCACAAGTCAGGTGCATAAAAAATGCACAAGTGCATTTATCATTTTATTTTTCTTAAAACATCAGAATCAAAAATAACAAGCTAAAATAAAAAAAAAGCAATTCTTACAAAGGCAGTACTACAACTTGTAGTACTGCACACAGCGTGGATCACTGTCAAAGCTTTTAAAGGTCCACCTTCCTCTGTGCTCTTCTCAGACCATACACTGGCACAGGTCCTCCAGGTTCCTCTCACAAGGCTGATCTGCTGAACTCTGGTAAAGGAGGGGCTTTTATGCTCTTTGGTCAGGTCACCTGATATGCTACTACCAACATTTTTGATCAGGTCGATCCACAATTCTATTAAGGCATACATCGGGAGGCTATTGTCAAAAGCTTTAACTTATAACATCAGCGAAAAAAACTTAAAATGCACCCTCAATGCATAATTGGTGCATAATGAGTTGCAACTCCTCCCATGAAAAGTTTGCCTGACACTTATCATACTATATAAGGGGGTCCCTAGAAGCTGCTGTCACCCTAAAGGGCACATTCAGTTTCAACTTCTTCAGGTAAGCTCCATACTTTATCTTAGCTTGCCTGTTTTTAGAATAAGAAACTATTTTTTTTTATATCTACAGCCCTGCCGTTTTGTGTCCTCTCCAGCCCTCCAACACCTTTATCTCAGGGCCAAATAATAGATTGGGGAATCTCTAGAGACAGTTCTATGTCTCTAACTTTGTTTAGTGATTCCAGTGCTTACTTGTATTATGACCCTCATTTAAGAGACATTCCTATGTCTCTTTATTTATTAATCTTCGTTCTGAATTTTGTTTTAATTTCTGCTAATGTCTTTATTGTATAAAGCATATAAAAAGGACATTCCTGGCAGCATTTTATTCAGTGGTGAAGGTATAAGTGAGTGAAGTGATGACTGAAATCTCCGAAGTAAATTGCTAGCCACCTGCTTCAAATACTGCTGTGACATATATTTTACAGGGAGAGCAAGGAGCAGACTTGGTTCACTTTCTTTACTTGATCGTTCTCTCTAATAAAATACCTTCTACAGTAGGTAACATTCCTACAGCCCATTGTAGTAACTATTTTTTTTTTTTATTAAGAAGCAAATGGGTCTTTCCATAGTCAGGGAGCAGCGCCTGGAAAAGTAAAAGTAAAGTTTTGCCACTCCGCTGTGTACTGCTCTCCTGGTAAATTGTGTACCTAGGATTTTGCTCTTAGGGTACAAACAGTAAAAAAAAGGGGGTTTATTTTTTTAGTGAGAGCAGCGGCAGGCAAAGCAAAGGATCCACACAGCAAGCTGCTGTCTCTTGTAAACATTTGCAAAGCAAAATATCCTTGGGGCATGCAAATGGCTGTAAAAGGGGAACTCAAGAGTAACAGGGCTTTTATTTCATAGTATTTCTATAATGTTCTTTCTTCCCTCAACACGAGAACATTTCTTAAATAAAAATATTCTTCTTGAAGGAATGCACCCTTCTTTCTTATGCTGCAGCCTGTATTTCATTTATTCACTCTTTCCAGAGTGAACATTGGCTTCCATGGTTCAAGGGAGCCCCAGAGCAGCGTTTTGTATCTAACCAAAAAGTGAAGCCACTCTGCTCCTGTGTTCAAGTTAAAAAAAGCGAGCAGGGACTTTCTACTACATGGAGCGGTCATGTCTCAAAGAAAGCAGAAAAACTAGCCATTCCATTTTCTAAATAACATAATGCCTCATGTCTTTTCCAGAGAGGCAAACAGGGAATCCAAAATCTAGTTAATTACATAAAGAGAAAGCAGCATTTCTCCCCAAATAGCCCCCATTGTTTCCTTTCTCGGCTGCCATATTTTTTTGCCATCCAATATATAACAATAGATTTTTAGACAGATATTCTATAGCTTAAAGGAGCAGTAACTATCAATTTCTTTCCATTCATACTATAACATATTCAGTACAAGGTAACTGCTCTAAGCGGTTTGTGAATAGGCTTTTTAAGGCCATAACAGCACTTTGTGCTATATTTTATTTCTAACTGCATTTTACTATATCTATTCCAGCACCATGCACTTTATGTATTTTTTTTTAATTTTCTAATAGCACCTTAATTCTGGCAGTTCCTTCTAACAATTTCTAAAGCACTAAAAGTACTTTATCCATAATGTTTTAGACATCAACTTATTTTCTAAAGCACACAAGTACTTTACATAATCATTAGCACTTTCCTCAAGCACAACTGAGGGACAGAAAAATATATATAAATGATAAGATAAAGCAAAGGGAGAGCAGAGGGTACTTAGGTAGGTGGCCAACCTACCTATGTAGAAAAAAGGAAAAGACAAAGAATACACCAAAAGACGTTGTTGCAACAGGCTGTAAAGAAGAATGAGAAGAAGACAGCAAAAACATTTCCTAAGTGCTACTCAGTTTCCTGGGTAGAGCACAGCTCTACCACATGTCATAACGCTCAAGCTATGGACCCCAGTTTATAAACTGAGGGAGACATGTCCAGTGCTTTGGGAAAATGTGATGATTTTGCAGCTTCTCAGAGGACTGACTCTAGTTTGAAGAGGCTGAGGGCTTGTGTAGAATCTTATGGGACACGGGGAGGTGACATGAGACATAGGGTATTTTGAGACAACAGACTGTTGTATACACAGCATGTGAAGACAGAGGGAGGGGTGATGGCAGGCAGCTTGTCATTCCCCAGGGGTATCATAAGTGGTTGCTCAAGGTCGCCCATGATACCCCCATGTCTGAACATCTGGCATTGCTCATGCCATGCAGTGATTGGCTCAAAAGTTCTATTGTCCCAACTTCACCCAGCAGGTGAAGGAATATTGCAGTTCTTGTCACCGGTGCCAACAGATAGGGAAGGCAGGTCGTAAAACAAAAGCTGCTCTAATCCCCTTGTCTATTGTGAAGGAGCCATTCCAGAGAGTAGGAATGAATATTGTAGGATCCTTGAGTACCTCAAGCTCCTCCAGCAAAAAGTTTATCCAGATAGTGGTTGATTACACCACCCAATACCCAGAGGTCGATTCCCTCGCCTCACTTAAGGCAGACAAAGAGGCAGATGCTTTGCTAGGGATTTTCTCCCATGTTGGGTTTCCACAGGAGGCTACAGTATCTCTGATCAAGGGGGTAACTTTATGTCAGCCCTGATGAAGTCTTTGTGGGAGAAATGTGGGGTGGTGCAGAGACACACGACACCTTATCACCCACAAGCCAATGGGCTTGCGGAACATTCAAATGGTACCCTAAAAATGATGCTTCTAGCACTTGCTGAACAGCATGGGAGGGACTGGGAGAAATACCTTCCCCACCTGTTGTTCACATACAGGGAGGTGCCCCAAGAGTCAACAGGGTTCTCCCCCTTCTGATTCTTATACAGATGTAGGGTGCGTTGGCCTTTAGACTTGATCCAGGAAGCCTGGGAAGGCAAGCATGCCACCCATGGGACTCCCATAGGGGAGTATGTCCTTAAGTTCAGGGAGAAGCTGAAGAAGCTTATGTAGGTGGCCCAAAGCAACCTGTCAGCTGCCCAACAGAAGCAAAAAGTCTGGAAAGATCATGGAGAAAGAACTCACTCATACAACACAGGTCAGGAAGTCATGGTCCTCATTCCAGTCTGGAAGAACAAGCTGCAGGCCAAGTGGGCAGGACCATACAAGGTAGTTCAACAGGTAAATGATGTGAACTATATTGTGGAACTGCCTGAAAGGAGATATACCCATAGGATGTACCATGTCAATATGATGAAGTCATATGTAAATAGGGACAACATGATGTTTGCAGTTTGTAGTCCAGGGGAAGGGATGGACGAAGAAGACCCCCCTCCTGGACTTGCTAGAAGAAAGCAAGCAGAAGTCATCAGTGGAGACAGTGCTATAGAGGGGGACATTGGTACATCAGGGAGAGAGAGCAATGCCACGGCAATGGCAGGAGGGAGCACCCAGGAGGAAGGGGACATGGTGCATAGGGGGATGGGGTGGACCACAGGGGGAGAACAGACACTTAGGAGAGGGGGTACAAGTGTGGATCAGAGGCTGGACAAGAGGGGAGGAGGAGGAGGAGGAGAAGGAGTAAGAAGAACAGCTCTAGAAATTAAGGGACAGGGAAGGAACAAAGGCCATGAGAAGGGTGGGGATGGAGGGTGCAGCCAGAATGGGAGTTTGGAAGGGGGTAGTTATACTGATAGGAGATTCTATCCTGAAAGGGATCAGTTGGGGGGAAGGGTGAAAGATGCAATCAGATTTGTGTGGAACCTGTTCCGGGTCTGACAGCAGGCAGAGTAGGGCAGGCTCTGAGGAAGTGTGTTAGGGGAAGATGGCAGCAACCTCATGTGATGGTACATGTGGGCACAAATGACCTGGGGGGCTGCACAGAGGAGTTGGTACAGGAGAGGGTTGAGGAACTGGAGAAGCTATGCTTGGAAATGGGGAGGTCTGTGGCATTCTCTGAGGTGCTACCGGTCCCAAGGGTGAGCAGAGCAAGAAAGGAAAGGATAGCGGAGCTCAAATCCTGTCTGAGGAACTGGTGTAAAGCACAAGGGTAAAGGCTGGTAGGAGGATGGGGAGATACATTGACTAACAGAGAACTGTACGCAAGGGACAGTTTACACCTGAATGTGGCAGATAAGGGGGTGTTAAAGAGCAAATTCAATGATTATATTGTTTCAAGAGGGTATTTAAACTAGGTAGGGGAGGTGAGTGTACAGCTAGCGTGCAGGGTCACTAGGTTGCAGTGCAAAATGCACTGTCCCCCTTTGATAATGATGAGGGTAAGGGGAGGGACCACTGTGAGGAGGGGGGAAGGAAGACTAAGAAGCCAAGGGGGGATGGATGGGAACTGGCGGAATGTGGTCTCCCTAAATGAAAGGAAGCTGGGTAATGAAACAGCAGAGCTTCAGGCGCTTCTTGCGGAGGGGAGTGTGGACATCGCTGCAGTGACTGAGACTTGGGCCACCCAGTACCATGATAGGGATCTGGCAATCCTGGGGGTATAAAATTTAAAAGAAAGACCAGGGGGTTGGGAGAGGGGGTGAGGTAGCACTCTATTTGAGGGAAGGGATCAGATGTATGAGGGACAAGGGGGAGGAAGGGAGGACAGAGGCACTATGGATGCAGCTTCTGGACTCCAAGGGTAGAAAACTGAGGCTGGAAGTGGTATACAGTCCACCAGCCCAATCAGTGAAACTGGACAGGAAGTTAGCGGAGTAAATAAGGAGGGTGTATAGAAAGGGGAGTGTGGTGATTGTGGAGGATTTCAATCTGCCGGGGGTAGATTGGAGCTCCCCTGCCATCTCCAGTGCCAGGGAGCAGATGCTCCTGGATGCAATCCAGGATGGTCTCCTGACACAGCTGGTCAGTGGGCCAACACAAATACATAACATGCTGGACTTGGTGTTGTCAAATGGGGAGGCAGTGAGAGAAATAAAGATGACAGACCCACTGGCTGGTAGTGATCACCAAACAGTGTGGTTCACTCTCAAGTTGGGCAGGGAGTCTGGAGGTGCAGTAACAAAGGTGGTGGATTTTAGGAGGGCAGACTTCAGGAGGATGAGAGACATACTGCAAGGGAGAATTCAGGGGTATTAGGCCAGAGATGGATGCACAGCAAAAGTGGGAAATTATTAAAACTGGGCTAACAGAGGCTACAAAAGCCTGTACCAGGACTAAGAGCAAGAAATGCCTAGCCAGGAAACCACGCTGGCTGAACAGAGGAGTGTTGGAGGGGGTGAGGGTGAGGAGAACTGTGTACCAGAAGTTCAGGAGAACAAGGAAGAAAGAGGACAGGGAGGCTTATGTGAGTTGGTTCAAGGAGGTGACCAAGCGAGTGAGAGCAGCCAAGGCCTCCAGGGAGCTAAGGTTAGCACAGGGCATCAAGGGAAGGGAGAAGAACATTTTTAGATATGTCAGGGAAAAGAGGAATTGCAGAGAGAATATAGTGAAGATAAAGTGGGGAAGGGAGTTGGTGGAAAAGGGAGAGGAACAAGCTGAAGTACTAAATGAACACTTTTGCTCCATTTTCACAAAGCAGAGGATGGTCCACTACCACCATGGACTGGAAGGGTGGGGTGGAGGGGAGGAGATGACAGATGGAATGATCGAGGGGAGTAAAGTGCTAGAGGGTCTGAAGGCATTAAGGGTGAACAAGGCATCAGGTCATGATGGCATCCACCCCAGGGAGCTGAGAGAGATGGCGGAAGCATTGGCCAAGCCGCTGAAAGACTGTTCAGCACCTCCCTGGACACAGGATGGATGCCTCAGGACTGGAGGATGGCCCATGTGGTGCTCATACACAAGAGTGGCCCTAGGGATGAGCCAGGAAATTATCAGCCTGTCAGTCTCACTTTCATAATGGATAAACCTATGGAGATAATACTGAAGGAGAGGTTAGTATCGTTTCGTGATGGTAATGACCTCCAGGATGGGCAGCAGCATGGGTTCATCTCGGGGAGGTCTTGTCAGACCAATATAATAGAATATTATGACTGGGTAACAAGAGAGCTGGATATGGGTCATGCTGTAGATGTCCTGTACTTGGACTTCAGCAAGGCCTTCAATTCACTGCCTCACAGGAGGCTGGGGAGGAAGCTGACTGCTGTGGGGGAGGGGGCAAAGCTGACAAACTGGATGAGGAACTGGCTGCAGGGGAGGCTGGAATGGGTGGTAATGAGGGGGAGCTATCAACACCTAGACCAATGACGAGCTGTGTGATGCAGGGCTCAGTGCTGATCCCATTGCCATTTGGACTCTATCTCAGATATTGCACACGGAGTTGGGAGCAGGGTTAGTCTGTTCACAGATTATACCAAAATGAGGGCAGTGGTGGTGGATGAAGAGGATAAATGGAAACAACTACAAGGGGACCTAACCAAACTGGAGGTATGGTCGGAGAAGTGGCAACTGGGATTCAATGCGAAAAAGTGCAAAGTTATGCACTTCAGGGCAAAGAACCCAAGGAGTGCCTACTGGTTGGGAGGAGTGAGGCTGGGGATCACTGAGGAAGAGAAAGACCTAGGAGTGTTGGTAGAAGGGAGCATGAACAACTCTGCCCAATGCAGGAAAGCAGCAGCTAAGGCGAACAGGATTCTGGGCTGTATCGCAAGGGGTTTATCATCCAGGCATAGTGAGGTTATCCTTCCCCTCTACAGATCTTTGGTGAGGCCACACTGGAGTACTGTGTGCAGTACTGGTGACAGTATCTGAAGAGGGATACAGTATTAATTTAATGGAAAGTGTGCAATAGAGGGCAACAAAAATGTTACAGTGGATGGAGGGCAAGGCCTACAAGGATATACTGAATGAGCTGAATATGTACATATTGGAGGAGAAGAGGGATGGGGGATATGATTGAAATGCATTTGAGGGGGATAAACAAAGCTAGCACTGAAGGAATGTTTAAACTGAGGAAGGGTAGGGACATGAGGGAGTACGGACTAAAATTGGAGGGTGGAAGATTTAGAAGGGGATAAGGAGGCACTACTTCACAGAGAGGGTGGTGTCTAAATGGAATGCTCTACTAGAGGGGGTGGTATCATGTAAGACAGTAGACATTTTTAAGAAGGCATGGGACAGCACAAGAGAAGGTCTGGGTGGAGGTGGCTGCGACTGTCATGGGAATGACAGATGGGGAGGCAGTTGGGGCAGCTGCAATTTAGGGGGCTAGCTGCACACTCAGGCAGACATTGATAGGCCAGGTTGTCTATTTCTGATGGAAGATTCATATGTTCATATGTTCATAATCAAGCTGTCTCCCCAGTTGACCCTGGAACAGACCCATAAAGTAAGGGAGGTTTTAGAGGACTTTGGCCCTTTATTTACAGCCAAACCTGGACAAACCCCCTTAGAAACCCAGGATGTGGACACGGGGACACAAGCGCCCATATGATAGACAGCTAACTGGGTGCCTAAGGCCATCCTAAAGGATGTTAGGAGGGAGATGAAGAAATGCTGGACATAGGGGTAATTCAGAAATCCCACAGTCCCTGGGCCTTGCCCTCAGTCCTCGTCCCTAATCTGGATGGGTCTACCCATTTTTGTGTGGACTATCATGGACTCAATGCATTCACAAAGTCCAACATCCACCCAATGCCCCGGACAGACAAGTTGTTGGACAAGTTGGGGAAGTGACTTACCTAACAACCCTAGACCTAACAAAGGAGTACCGGCAGGTGGACTTGACTGCCAGATCTAGGGAACGGTCATCCTTCATCATCCCAGTAGGCCACTTTGAATTTAAAGTAATGCCTTTTGGGATGAAGAATGTCCCTGCCACATTCCAAAGGTTGGTCAACCACATGTTACAGGTTACTGAAGAGTACGCAGTGGCTTATCGGGACAATATTGCCATCTTCAGTATCAGCTGGAAGGAACACCTGTCCCATATGAAGGAAGTGCTGGGCAGGATACAGAAGGCTGGACTCACTGCAAAGGCTGAAAAGTGGCAGGTGGCCATGGCTAAGGTATCATATTTGGGACATGTAGAGGAGAGGGGACAACTATGTCCAAACCAAACCAAGATGGAGGCCATTGAGGCATAGCCCATGCCAGAGACCCAGAAGCAGGTCAGGAGCTTCCTGGGAACTGCAGGGTACTACAGAAAATTTGTACCAAATTAGAGCACCCCAGCAGTGCCCCTTTCTAGCTTCTTAAAGAAAAAGCAACCTAAGAAACTCAAATGGGACCCAGCATGTCATAGGACCTTCACCCAGCTAAAAGCTGCACTGTGCAGTGCCCCTGTGCTGGCCAGCCCAGACTACACTAGACCATTTGTTGTACAGACAGATGCCTCAGATATGGGGATTAGTGCCATCCTCAGCCAGGCATCCCAACAAAGTAAATATCACCCAATTGTGTACCTAAGTAGGAAGCTACTTCCCTGGGAGCAGGCATACTCCACTGTGAATAAAGAATGCCTTGCCCTGGTTTGGTCGCTTAAGAAGCTACAGCTCTACCTCTATGGGAGGCCCTTCGAGGTACAGACAAACCACAATCCTCTGGTGTAGCTAAACCAAATGGGAAAGATGAATGAGAGACTCCTTAGATGAAGCATTGCACTACAGGCCTACAACATGGACATTAAACATAGGTCAGGGTCTGCTAATGCCAATGCAGATGGCCTATCCCACCAATTGGAGTAAGGGACAGACTGATGGAAACTCTTACTAAAAAGGGGCGTGTTCCCCCCAGTTGTGTTAGAGAGGGAGGAGTCTGGTGAGATAAGGCCTTTCCTCATTGTTCTAGTCATATTTCATGGTATTTTATGTGAGAAATGCATCAGAGATGTTGATGGTGGCCCAGTGCAACATGCAAGGGAGCATGGTTACAAACAAAGTACATGGGCCCTAGAATGATGTTGTTTTCTTATTACTGGGCAGAGAACCTGTCAGCTGCTAGTCAGGGACTAGAGTTTAATTAAATAATTTGGAAGGAGGCAAAATAATAATTAAGCATAGCTGGGAAGCCAGGTAGCCCAAATTGGCTTGTGAAAATGCCAGGACCTCTACAGGAGCTGTGATATCTGAACCCCTTTTGTTCTGAGAGATCTACTCTAACTTAATCTAGTTACAGCTGAATGGGCTACGTATTGAGTGTAGCTTAATAACAGCCATTTCAAAGTCTGGTTTAGATGAGCTGACCTCTAAGCCTTTTTTATCTCTCATATTCAGAAATGCATGTTTGTTGTTTTGTAATAAAATACTAAAAGTTGACTGGTTGTGTAGTCATGGAGATGTAATGCTAGCTAACTGCAGAGCAAGTCGATATCCTCTGGACATGCCCTTGGAGAAACCCCCATAAAACAAGGGTGCAAGACTGTATCTGAGCTTTGTTGCATTTAGGGACTCTGTCTGCTTTTAGAGCAGAGAAAATTTCTTCTCAAGACTTCTCCTGGACCAAGAGCCAAGACGTCAGCTACCGCTTTTAAAAGCATTTGCACTTCAATTTCAGCAACTAAGGATTTGAGGTAGAATTTTCAAACTAAAACTCTTAAAGTTTAGTTTTGTTTATATACTTCCATTTTATTTTCCATATCCTTGTAACCATTGTCTAAAATGATTTGTCTTTAAGTTATTTACAGCATTTATTAGTTAATTAGTAAAGCTTTTGGCTTACTTTTAAGATAATGCTGCTAGTGTCATTTGTGTGTGTTGCCTTGGGAAGGGTTGTGCAAACTATACTATGCCTGTGTGACTGCTTTAAGGGCCAAACACTACCAAAGGAAGGAACCACTAGGGTTTCTGTTGATGAAAGGAGGGTAGGAAATATGAAAGGCCTTAGGAGGAGTCTGTGAGGGTTTGAACCAAGCTCTACATTTCTGGAGAAAGACACATAATAGGGTGTATAGGACCTCCCGAAGCCTATACACACCTGTGGCTTTCTGGTTCATTGTGCAGTGGCTGAAAGGGTTCTATCACAGGAACATAGACTCAAGACTGTATTTGTACCGACTTGCATTGAGAAAGGGAACTCTGGGATTCTCAGGCATACGTTCAGTTGTGAAACAGCAGGCATGATAAAAGGACAAAGATGGGGTATCACTGACCCCCCCATCACAAGAGGGATTTGTTGTGACATAGAGAATCCCACCCCACAGGAGTAGGCTTGTGACTCCCTGTATGTCTGTATCTGTAGCCACTTGGAAGCACAGGACGCAGAGAGCATTGTAAGCCTGCAGCATGCCATACAGCCCCACAAATCCTTGACATCTACTGCCACATGGAAGTGCAGGGCCCAAAAGGGCTATCTGTTCATGGGACCTGGTGAATGAGGATTTTCATTATCTCAAATAGAAAGGAAATTATTTGCAAAAAACTGCATTAATGCACCAGGTAGGGTTAAACTTAATGCAGTATTAGTAGGGATATGTGGCATTAGGGTTTCCAATCCTAACTCCCCCACCCCACCCCACCCCACCCCTCCAAGCAGCAAAGAACAAGACCACACAAGCAACCATAGGTAGCCATCAACAGGTAAAACAAACAGCACACAGCAGTTTCCATATGACAAAAATGCAGAAGGACTGATGTTCTACCTTTGTGGATTAGTACCTGTGGCTTCATAAGCACAGGCCCCATAGGAGTCTGTGCATATTCACTCACACCTGTGTGTGTGTAGGTTATACAGTGTGCGTGAGTATGTGTGACTGCACAACCTCAAGCTCCATAGGGGCCTGCACTTCTGCACACAGAAGGCCCCATGGGGTCTGCAGCTCTGCAGACAGAGGTACTCATACACGTTGTAGGAAGTATCTCACTAGATAGCATGATCCTCTAGTGCATATTTTATATGCAGTTGCAGAACTGAAAATCTGCTACCCCCTTGAGCAATTTCTGGATCTGCTACTGAAACCATGATACCCACATTGTGCACACTAGTTCTGGCTGCATAACTGCAGGCCTCACAGGGGCCTGACCTTCTGTAGCCAGACATTTGTGTATATGTCTTACACCTGTGGCTGATGAGTTGCTGTAGCGTTGTGAAAAAAATTACAGTTAGTAAATTATCTATTACAAATACTTAGAAAGGAGACGAACGGAGATGAGACTGATGGCGGAAGAATTTAATGATTATAACAATAATCACAGCGAGAGATTACAAGTGGTACATTTTTCATTCTTCAAAATAACAGTGTCTCCTGGCTTGCTTATATAGTGGAAGACAGCATCATCATTTCCTATGGTTTTCTATGATTGGTCCAAAACAAGTACAAACATTAACTTACAAGGCAATAATCCTTTGGTATATGTATGAGCTCATCCTTGGTCAGCACAAGTATAGATAGTGTACATTCTATTATTATAAATGGCTAGTACAGTTGTCACTACCAGTTACCAAGGTCTAGGAGGAAGAAATAGGTTTGGACTTAGGAATATGCATACAAGCATTTTGGCCTGTCCTGATAAGAATAAACACTAGAGATAGTCAGAAGGGATAATTTGGACACTATCCTGTATTTCTGCTTTGCAATCACATAAGACAACTGTTTTCTATTACTCACATGGTCAGCACAAATATCAAAAGGCACTTTAATATTGCAACTTGTGGCTTAGTTTGTCTTGTGGCTTCACAAGTTTTATATGATCCAATTATATAGGCCAACATTAGTTACTCAAACACATAGGCCCAGATATTCAAACTGCGCCATTCTGAGGTGCAAGCCCCTGCGCTGCTCAAAATAGTTGCGCTGGGGTGTGGCTAGGGTGATATTCAAAGGAGTTGCGCTATTGAGCAACCCTTGAATATCACCCTCAGCCATAGTATTTTTGCATGCGGCGGCGGAACCTGCACCACCGCAAGTTGCCAGAGTTGAGCATTAAACTTGCGGTGGCACAGGTACCATTGCGCCATGCGCAATTTCTGATATTCAAAAGGTGACATGCAAATGGGGCCATAATTTATGCAAGGGGCGGGGGGGGCCATTTGCATCTATTTATGGCCCCATTTGCATGCCATTAGCATGTAGGTGTGCCTATCCCCAAGGACTTGCACCTGGCCGCCCTGCCAGGCAGCAGCCATCGGGGACCGACGCACCCTGCAGCCCGATCGCGGGCAGTATCTCTATGTCTACATCCCCCCCACACACACACATCTCCTGAAGCCTGATTGTGGGCATACAGTAACATGCCCCCCGCCCACACATCTCCCACAGCCCGATCGCGGGCATACAGTAACATGCCCCCCGCCCACACTTCTCCCACAGCCCGATCGCGGGCAGAACATGTATCAACCCCCAGTGCCTGCTCACGGGAAGAATGTAAACCCCCCCAACCCAAATATCTCCCTGGTGGTCCAGTGGACCGTAATGCCTGATCGCGGGCAGAATGTCAAATTACAACCTCCCCCACAAACATCTCCCCGGTGTTAAGTAGTTGGTTACTATCAAAACAATGACATAGTAGCCATTATATATTTTTGCACGTTTAAAGCTGATTTACAAGATTTCAAAATGGATTAAATGCAATATGGACTCCACCTCATTATCTGTTCTGTTTAATAAGCCTTCTGTACTACGGAACAAAATGTGATCTAACAATATATAAACATCATTTGAATAAGTATGTTTGAATATTAAGACACCCCCGTAGCACTGATTGGGTGTCTACTTTCCTCCTTTCAAGTATTTTTTCATTGAAAATGTTCACGCTATTGGTAGCAGTTGTGTCCATTTAGAGCAGCCTGACTTTGCCGTGCACACCCTCAATATTAAGAGGATGTGTGTTTAGTTGCTTGGCAAAGCTCTCACATCACGCGAGAGTTTTGGGAAGTGATACGTCACTCCTGCGGGAAATTCAGGCTGCTCAAGAGGCAAAGCAGCCGAGAGAAGGATCATAACGCTATAGCGTCTTAGCGAGTGGGCACCATTACAGCTTAAGCTTGGAAGTAATTTTCAACTTGTTTTGGGTGAATTTGTAAAGGCCATGGAATGTCTGAAAATATCAAATTAAAGAAGGTGAGCCATGCTATTAACTGCGGTAGTTAAAACTTTTTATTACATCAGAAATACAATTTGGTTTTTAAAGTATAAAGGCTCAGACAAAATTTGTTTTTTTGTTTAGAAATTTCAAAGATATAGAAAGTGCAAAGCCACACGTTTTGATAATTTCTCGAGGTATGCTTGTTATGGGGAAGTTTAAGTTCTTACTTTGGTAACATTAGGACATAGACTGCTGTTATAAAGCATTAAAAATTTAAATGAATAAGTTATAACATTGTATCCCATGTATTTATTTTAGAAAGAGACTGGAAGAAATCTAAACACTGAAGTTTTATAGTGAACCAGCACACAGAAAAGTGTTTTTTCAGGTAGATACATTAAAAGAATAATATTTAATCTATTAGAAATGTGGAAATGACAACATAATAAATTGTGTATTTATTTTTGAAATAGATGGTAATGAAACCCCGTGATCAAGCTCATAGTAGCAAAACATGGGGGTGAAGCTAATGAAAATAAAAAGAAATCATCAGAAAAAGATGACTCCTGTTATTATTTGTTGAACAATGAATGATTTGTTTGTCTGGTCCAAAGTTTTCAGGGTACTATATGGGGACTGGGTCACCGATGTGCCTTTTGAAGGTTTGGTGAAAAAACATTAATCCATTCAAACGTTATTAAACTTTAAAATTTTCCATTATAACCTATGGGAAAAATATATGTGTACTACAAAAATGTTTGCACAAGAACTGTACACTTTCGCGCAAGTGCCACTGGTTTACAAGTGGGACTTTTGTACAAGTTCCGTGCACTTTCACGCAAACGCGTGGAACTTGCGCAAAAGTCCTGCATGTAAATCAATGGTACTTGCGTGAAAGTGCACAGTACTTCCACGACAGTTTCACGAGTAAGCAGCCCCCAACAGAGCAAAAAAAAAGCAGTTATGACATTTGGGCTGAAATTTGCAGAGTGTCAAGCCCTTGCCCCACAGATGTGCCTTTTGCTGGTTTTGTGATGAAATTTACACCAGTGCCATAGTTACAGTACTCCAAAGTTAGAAATTTTCCCATAGGATAACACTGTGGCAGTCTTAATGCCTTTCTGTGGCTATATCTTGAAAATGGTTCAAGATATGAATTTTTCGCTAAGCACGGCTTAATACACCTTTAGGGTGTACTAAGCATGCGTGGAGGTGGCCAGGTCATGAATACAACTGCAAAGGATTTTTTTCCAAAGTTGCCACATTTGCAGTACAAGGGTTACTTGGAATAACTCTAGGCCTGTGCTATGTGTCTATACTGATGGGTAGGTGAGGGTCTGCGCTCCCACCTGTGTATACCATTTATGTTAAACTGGGAGAACAGAGCCCTCCTTCACAGTGCCTCTACACTTATTGATGTGTAGAAGTGCAGGTATGGCACTAATTATGCAAAACTGGGAGCACAGGGACCTCCTTCACTATGTCTTTATACTTATAGGTGGGTGGGAGTGCAGGACCCAGAGGATCTGTGCTTAGTGGTGGGCAAAGTGGGCTCAATCCGCTCCATGAAGTGATTCATGGAGCAAAGGCAGATTCATGGAGTGATCCACAATGCAAAGAGGAGTACTTCACGTTATGATGGGTAACACAAAGTCCATTGAAAACAATGACTTTGTGAACGTGTAGGTATAAACAACGCAAGAAGCAGAGACTTGAGACAGTACTTCAGGTTAAACACACATTTACTTCATGTGTGTTGTTTATTGAAGAATCAAAACAAAATAAGTAAAAGGAAAAATAACACTGTTTTGCATGAAAAAATTACAAATCAAAGCCTGGCTCACCAAGAGCATTTCAGTTACATCACAATAAAACTTACACCATAGAGTGGAAGTTGCTAAAAGGTTCCACTACATCTATGGTATTTCCCTGGAAGAGAGGAGATCTGCTCTCTCCCATCATTCTATCTCAACTGAGCACAGAAGCCTCTTAAATATCTTTAAAGACAGGTAGTAATGGACATGTGACTGGTCTGATCCACCCCTAAATCTAAGAACAAAGAATTTCTATACTAATACAACATGTTGGCAGATCAGGCTGTTAAGATTCTATGGCTACCATTTAAGTAAACTTAAAAAGCTTCTTTCCACTCAAGAAAATAAAATGCCAAGAAAGAAAACAAATATGCATAGATAATTGAAAATTAAGGGCCTGAGGCTCCACCCCTAGGGAGGTGTCATGCTACCTCTTGTCCTATAAATAGGCTTCCTATTGGGACCCTGTTCCCCTAGTGGGAACCTATCCCTTTAAGGCACAGGACCAAGCTTTAGGTAAGCAGCAAAATTGTTTTGTTACATACAGTACATTACTTATTCTTACTTCTTAAAAGACCTAATAGTTTGCTTTAACTACCCTGATTAATGTGATTCAAATAAATGTAAATACAAAACATGTGTTCCCCAGAGAAATTGTGAAATGCAGAGTTTTGCTTGCTCTACAGCAGACTCCCCTTAAACCTAGAGAGAGGATGCAGGGAGAATGGTTGAAACTGTACAGCAAACTGGCTAGCTGACTGCTGCCACTGCCATTACCAAAGTGTGTTTAACTTCATTTAACAATTAAAAAGAAGGGGCAAGAGAAGAAGCAGGTCCTCTTGTTTTATGTATCAGGGAAAAGGCAGTTTCACTGTAAAGTGCAGGATTAGCGCTTTCATTTTTCCCTTTACAGCACAACCTAGCACTTTCATCATTTAAACTCTATATGTAGCCTACTAATACTACATATTTCAGCATAAGACTGCTTATTTGCTAAAGGGGGGTTTTGAAAGGAACTTATTACTTTCTTTAATGGGGCATTTTCAGATGAAGCTAAATGACAAACCCCCCATTTCTGAGGAAACTATATCCCGAGGCAGGAAAAGAAAAACAGCGGAAAGAATAGTAAGAAGCTATAATAGGAGGCCTCCCTATTATAGTGGGAAAAGGGAAGTATAATAGAAAAGAAAGACTGCTGCAGCAGATTTAATAAAGAGTATAGGGCATAGAAAAGGGGAATGCCTCGAGATACTGGAACAAAAAAACAAAACAAAGACAAACCCATAATTTATAGGGGCAGAACTGCCACAGACTTCACGTTACTCCGCCTTCCCAGACTACTACTCCACCAAATGTTAAGGCGAAGTGCATTGAGAACAATGCACTTCGCCTCACTTCACCTTGTTTTTGAGCTCCAAAGGCAAATTTTGCAGTGATTCATGGGATTTCAGATCACATGGGCTCTATATTGATCTGCATAGCCTCAGTTCGGGGTAGTATGTGTAGGAAGGAGTAGGAGACAGTGTGCTCTTAGAGCAGTCTGTGATTGAAACCTTCTAAAAGCTGTTTAAAAAGCATTGTTGCATTTTTTGGGGGCTCAAACTTTAGCTCATCGATTGCAGGAAACCCTTCTGTGCTCATATCATCGAGTGTTTTTGTTTTTGTGTAGATTTTGAATGTTAATGTAGAACATTGAGTGTGTGTAGTGAAAGACAGTGAAAGTATGCTTGGGGAGGGGTGTATCTGTGGTGTAAGTAGATTTAAGTTGCAGAAATAGTGATTTCTTTGTTCTTTGGTTCTGTTTTTGTTATATACCGTATAACAGAAAATATTGGCACTCTGCCTCACACAAACTTATTAGTGCCCTATAATATTCGCGATCAGACTGTGCAGGCAATTAGCGCATCCAACAGTATGCTGCTGCATCTGTTAACTGTAGGTCTCTCGAACTAGCTGTTGCCATAGCTGTTAATTACAGCAATCAGCTAGCATACATGACCTACAGTAACCTGCATCAGCAAGGGGGAAGCTGTATAAAAATCAAACATATTGCATGGCACAGCTCGCAGCTCCAGCTTCGATATCCCATGCCATGTATGAGTCATACCTGCCAGCATACATCTATTGAAGCTACTGTGGCATTACCTCACCACATCAACATTTAGTACTGCTCTCCTCTACCCCCGCCCTATCCACAGTCACTAACATGCCCCCGAGCTAGCTCCTGATGCCACCTACTGCTTCCTCCTTTCAGCATTCTCCCGAGTTTCCTTCTGCCAAACACCAGCTGATTGGAAAAAAAATGTTTCTTCAAATATAAAATGGAGCCACAAAGTACAAGTGAGAGAGCTCAGGGAGCATGCACAGCGTATATGCTCTCACTCGCTCCATCCGTGACCACAGCTACACTGTAGTACGACTGACATAAAAAGCTACAATCAACTCGAAATACAACATAAATATTCACGATCCGTAAATATTGGCTCATTCACTATAAATAGTGAATATAGTGAATATTAACGGATTGTGAATATTTCCTGTTATACAGTAACTGACTGTGTTAATGTACACACAGTAATATTGTCAATAATTGTTGACATTGTCTTGCTGATTGTGTGTTGTGTGGATCTGGTGCAGCAGTTCATAATTTCAGATTGTTTTCATAACAATATGTGACATATTACTGAACTTTTTAATTTGCTACGCATTACTCATTCAGCATTGCAGACAAACTGTTCTGTGTGTGAGTGTGTGTGTGATGTTGCATAACATCAAATAATACACCTTTTATTGTGTCATAGACTAGTGTAATTGCAGGCGCAGCAGTGTGAACCTGCTATCCACTGCAGCTGCCTGATCTTGTACTGCAAACGTGGTATCTGTTCTTTGTTTTGCCGCTTGTACTGCCCTAAAAATCTGCAGTCAGTGCTCCCCCTCCCACCTCCACCAGCAAAAGGATTTTTTTACCAGATTGGATTGTTTTTGTGACCTCATAAGCACCACTGGTTACTGAAGTTGTTTTCGCTGCGTGACAGACTAGACTCTTATTGGTTGCTGAAGCTACAGTTGTTTTTTAGGGTTCACATCCAGCGTCCCCCCAATCAGAGAGTGAACGTATCAAAATCTAAATTTGGTTATAATATTGTGATTGATCCTCCAAAATGCCCGAAAAGAGATGTGCAAGCAAAGCTGTTTCTCATCATGGCAATGCTGGCAGTAAGATAGTCTGTGGGCGTGGTGGTACACAGATGTAGAAGTGCATTGCTGATGTGAGAAAAGGTATTTCTCCTGCAATGTTTTTTACAGTCCAATCAGTAGCTTCACTCATAGTTGGAGATGATGTTTTCCAAGCCAGTGGTGTTAATGTCACTGGTGTTAGTAGTGATGGTAGTATTAGTATTAGTATTGGTGTGTCAAGTTCAAATTCCAACTGGTGTACCATATCCAAAAATATTGAGTGTGAAGCAGTGCAAGTGAGTGGCAGCCTAGATGATGTCATACTTCCCAGTAACATCCCAGTAACTGAACCTGAGGATTCTGATAATCATTTCAACAACAGCATAAAATGTGATATTCTGTCCACGGTGGCACTTAACGTTATGCATTTTCCATGCAGTGATTCACAGTGTGGTGAAAAAATATCAGGTGATGCTGATGATGAATGTGATGATGATGATAATGTTGCTGGGGTTGCAACATGCAGTCCACATGCTAGCATCCAAGCAGAAGATATGGATGTGTGTGACGTTGATGAATATGATGATGATGATGATGTAATTGACCCCAGTTGGGAACCTGAGAAAAAGAAATTCAAAGTGGTTATGTCCGAGTCTGTTTGCAGGAATCGCCCCCCCAAAAAAAAACTTGTGATTTACAAGTTTTAGTTGATAATGATGACCCAGTAATAAATATGATAGGTAGTCATGGAGGTCAGTTGCAGTCCAGGTCTGCAGTGCCCGAATCATCATGTGCCCCCCCCCACTTCAGTGCTTAAAATAATAGACTTAAATAAGCCACCTCATGGACATGTTAAAAGCAGACCATCACAATCCCTTGCTTAGGATTTTTTTGTTCAAGATGCAAATGATGAGTCAGTTGCAATCTGTCAGGTTTGCCACGTGCGTGTGAGTCGAGGTAAAAAGGGGAGCCATCTGGGCACAGGAGGACAGCATACGCATCTTAAGAATAGGCACTTGGCACTGTGGACCCAGCACAAGCTGGCAGCTAATACCACAGTGGGGTATTCACCCTGGTCACTGGCAACCATAGCAAGCATGTCATCCCCTTCCATGATTGCTAAATCCAGTAGTAAATTAAACGTATGCAGTACTGAGGTAATAAGAGCAAAGGAGTACTACAGGCATGATGAGGTGGAGGAGCATAATGACTTTGAAATGTTGTCCAGTGCTGCTGAGAGTAGCAGTTTTTGTGGTGGTGGTGGTGGTGATGAAAGCAGTATGTCTAATGCAAGTGGTACATCAACCCCGGTTGGCAAATCTGGAAAAATAACTGCATTTCTGGGTTTGTCATCATCACCTGTGCAACCGTCTCCATCAAATATCCACACTCCACTCCCTGCCAATGCCATTCATCACAGAACACAACCATTTGTGATCACACCCTATGTAAAACGTTTAAGTCAGCTCATGATACAGAGTGTTTTTGAGCATAAGCTGAAGTACCCCCAGAATCGTACAGTGTCACGTGAACTTAATGCTGCTGTAGCGAAAATGCTGGCAACTGATCTTTTGCCCTTTTCCTTTGTGGAGAATTCTGGGTTCTGGTGGTTTGCTGCACAGGCCTGTCCAAAATGGAAAGTCCCATCTAGGACATACTTTTCTACCCGTGCTGTCCTTGAGTTGTTCCGCACTGTGTCCAACTCAGTAAGACATGCCCTTCAACATTCCTCCTCCTCTCCAGTCATCCATTTAAGTATGGATATGTGGACAAATGGCAAAACAGTGGGGAGTTCATATTTGTGTATAACTGCACACTGGGCGCAAGTGCCAGGGGTTGTTTGTGATGTTGGTAGTGTGAATAATTAGTGCAGTAAGGTGGCTTGTCGTGGTTGCAATCTTCCAGGAAGTTGACAGCATTCAACGATTGCTATGCACAATGTGACCTATTCACACACAGGTGAGAACATGTTGGACATGGTACTGACTGAAATTGACAAATGGCTAAACCCTCTGTCCCTAAGAGCTGGGTTCATAGCAAGTGACAATGGGTTAAATGTGATGAAATGCATTATGAATGGTGTTTTTTTTTCATGTTTCATGCATGGCCCACTGTTTAAATCTTGTGCTGCTGGAGTGTCTGCAGCACCCTGATGTAAAGGAAATGCTGACTGTTGCACAACGTATCTGCTCTCACTTTTCAAGATCTGGAAAGGCCCATGACCAACTGCCGCAGTTGCAGATACAAAACAGCCTGCCTCAGCACCGCTTTAAGCTGGAGGTTGTCACCCAATTAAACTCCACTTTATACATGGCAGAGAGGTTGTAAGAACAATACAAAGCCATCTCAGAATATCTTGTGATGCACACTAGCTGTGACAGTTCCGGTGCCTCCATGTCTATGACGACTGAACAGTGGCACCTCATGGACTCTGTAATAAAAATTTTGCGGCCTTTTGAACATGCCACACAGGCAGTGAGTGGCAAGTCTGCCTCCATTGGCCAATCAATTCCACTGCTGAGGGTGCTGAGTCAGACATTGGTAAATGTTCAGCATGGCCTTGATGTTGCTGGAGATGGTGGTAGCAGTATGTTGCTGCAACACATGCTGACAGTATTCGACCAGAATCGTCACATTGTGAGCATTCAGCATAGTGGCAACTTTGCCATAGCAACAATGTTGGACCCACAATACTAACGTGGAATTGCATCAGTACTGGAGGGTGGGCCTGAACAGGTAAAAAATGTCAGTGGTCAACTGGTGCTCTTGGTTCATGGGGCACAGAAGTCACGTACCAAGGTCAGCAAACCTCAGCAGCATAATCTGGCTGAAGGTGTACCTGTAGGACTATCAAGCATATCCTGCAAGGGGAAGGGGACAGCAGTTCCAGGTGGTCTGTCATCCAAAGTGGCTGGTGTCAACCTGCTTAGGGAGGCTTTGTCCCGAGTGGGTATTTGTGAAATAAATGAATCGGGAGAACAGGATGATGCATCAACAACTGGACTTAGTGCGGCTCGGAGAATGGTTGAGTCATATTTGTCTGAAAACATGTATCCAACAATAACTGAAGATCCTCTTTTGCACTGCAGTGGAAAGGTCAGTGAATGGTCAGAGCTGACTGCAGTGACACTGAAGTACCTCACATGCCCACCTTCCAGTGTAAGTGTTGAAAGGGTATTCAGCTCAGCAGGTGTGATAGTCAGGGATCATCGGACAAACCTGTCTCCTGCAAATGTTAGTTTGCTAACATTCATTAAAATGAATGAGAGGCACATACCAGCACAGACTGCAACCTCAGTATAAGTACCCCGGCTTAGTCATGGTGGTTTTGGTGATGTGGAAATGGACCATCCTGGTAGCATTGGCAGTGGCTGCCTGAAATAGCCCACCACTGATGTAGATGATGACACAATGGAAAAAGAACTTCCCAGTGGTCAGACTTCAGACATAGATGACTGTGAGGGACGCTTTCTTTGTGAGGATGATGGTGTGGTTAATGTTGGCAGGTTTTAACTGAAGTTGTTAAAAGGCAGTGTGCCACCCTGGACCACCAACACCACCATCGGGACTGATGTTAGCCACTGCCACCACTGAGCATGAGTCTGTCTGACCCCCAGACCACCACCACCACCACTGGGACTGATGTTAGCCACTGCCACCATGAATCTGTCTGACCCCCAGACCACCACTGGGACTGATGTTAGCCACTGCCACAGTGAGTCTGTCTGGCCCCTGGACCAACACCACCAGGACTGATGTTAGCTACTGCCACCATGAGTCTGTCTGACCCCTGGACCACCACTACTGAGACTGATGTTAGCCACTACCACCACAGAGCATGAATCTGTCTGACCCCCAGACCACCGGCACTGGGACTGATGTTAGCCACTGCCACCACTGAGCATGAGTCTTTCTGACCCCCGGACCACCACTGCTGGGACTGATGTTAGCCACTGCCACCACTGAGCATGAGTCTGTCCAGACCACCACATCCATCAGCCACAGACACAAAGCTTCTTAATATTTAAACCATAAAGTGAGTATGTGTACTCATGTTCGTTATGTTGTTTCACTTCCTTTAGTTGTATGTTTTGTTTTCTGTAGCTTTTCAGAGCCGCAATGGTAAAGCACATATGGTACACTTATTTTGTTTCTTTTACAGGATAACAAAAAAAGTCTCCATCGCTAAAACTTGGTGGGAATGGTACTGCAGATGTACCATACAAAGAGGAGCCTATGGAATATCCATGTGAAACCCATTCTGGTAAGTATGAAGATTTTATTTCATCCGTTTAATTGTTTTCAAAAGACTACAGCAAATATTGCACACAGGTTGTGTTAGTTGACAAGATGTGGATTTGAAATATAACTTGACTTAAGATTGAGAACCAGGGAGGGACAAATAACAATAAGTTGTAAGAAGTCATTAATTTATTTTTTTTAGGAAACTTCCAGATGCTTTGTTGTTCTGTCAAATTGGCCTTATCCAAAAAAAGTTCTTCAACATCATCAGGCACCCCCCCTTCCTGGGATTGGGCACACAGGCAACATGCAGAAGTCATTTCATTAGATGACCATGACCATCATTAACAACCGGATTCCAGAAGGATGCAGATGAAATCTGTGAAGAAGTAACAAAATAAGAAATCATTACAGACAAACCTGCAAATATGATCCCCCCACCCCCAAAAAAATACATTCATGTGCTTGAGAGTTATCAGTTTCCAATTTCAGTGCAAAAAATTCTCATTGAGCACTGGAATGTGCACGCCAACAGTTTCAGTGACCTGTGATACAAAACAATGCCATGAGTGCATGTCTATGTCAACCCCCTTCCTCATCTACAAAATACACAAACATATATCTATATATATATATATATATATATCTACTCACCAAGGCTACTATTATTGTACAGCCAAAGGGCACCCTTCCATCCAGTTGAGATGATCACATTGCATTTGCTCGAATCACCTCGAAGAACACATTGGACCAGGAAAAGGATGCTCACGTCATCATTTTATTCTGGGGGACTCTGTATGTGCTGAAACAGTCTCATTTCACTGTGTTACCACTTGTCAATTTTCTGCACACAAGGAGGATGCATTTTGGGTCTGCAGAAAATATTTGGGGACTCTGTGCCACCACTGCGCGCATGACTGAGTGCGCCATTAATTCTGGGAGACTTTGTATGTGCTGAAACAGTCTCATTTCACTGTGTTACCACTTGTCAATTTTCTGTATACAAGGAAGATGCATTTTGGACCTGCAGAAAAATATGGTAACTCTGTGCCACCACTGTGTGCATGACTGAGTGCGCCATTAATTCTGGGGATGCATTTTGTGTGTTGTGTGATTGTGAGCTCATGATGTCATACTGACATTATCAATTAAAGCAGCATTGCAAGAATGTTGTGACAATTTTGAACTGTACTTTGTTATGCTACTTTACATTGCCACAACCACTAGTTACTTTGAGTTGTGACTTGAATGATACGCTTCTTTTCACAATTTCTGTCTGCTTTACTTAGTTGACTACTTTTTTCATGTATAAAAAAAAATGAGCACGCTTTCAATATTGTCCAGGTCTGTATTTATTTGCAGCTACTTTTCAATAAATATTGTTCCGTGGTGTCATAAAACACTGCCTGTTGCATAACTGGTAATTTACAACAGAAGTGATATATAACAACTAACTGATGTGATGGAGAAAAGCAGAAGAAAACAATGACAAAGACCTGGTTAGCACCAATTTAAAAGGAATGCTCCTTTCATTATTTCACATATGAAAAAAGATAGTACAGCAGACTCAACTACTGGAAATTCTTGTATCATTCCAGTCAGGATGTAAGTAAAGGAAGTTGTAACATAACACTAAAAAATATAGGTCAGAGTTCTCAACAGATTGTTGCGCTGCTGCTTTACAGAGATTCACTACGTTACATAGTTATGGTGATGGACATAACCTAATATGTGAGGGCCTTACTTACAGTGGAATATTTCTTGCTCCACAGAGTGCAATATATTTCTGAGAAAACCACCCGTAATTTCATTACAGTGTGTCACTTGACAGAGGAATTCCTGTTCAGAAAAGCCACCCACATTCTGCCCTCCTTCCTCAGCAACATTAGGACATGATGCCAGGGGAAGCGCAGGTGCATGCTCCACTATAGTGAATGTCTGGCAGCTGTCCCAATGTTTCATTATGTTATAAGGTTCACTTTGCAGTGAAATGTGGGAACGTTTCCACTAACAAGGTTCTTCTTACTGGAAACATGCCCACACGTTTCACCACAAACTGACCATTATAACATAAAGAAACATTTGGAAAGCTGCCTGACAATCAGACATTCACTGTAATGGAGCACGCACCCATGCTCTCCCTGGCATCATGTCCTAATATTGCTGAGAAGGTGGGCAGAATGTGGGCGGCTTTTCAGAACGGGAATTCCTCCATCATGTGACACACTGTAATAAAATTACAGGTGGCTCTCAAAGAAATGTATTGCACTATGTGGAGCAAGAAAGACTCCCCTGGAAGGGAAAATGTGTATCATTAAACAACAACAAAGAAAAAACACACAAAAACAGTACAGCAAAGTAGTGGGGGAGGGTGGGCAGAAAACAGTCCCTTACTGTGGCCATGGGATGCCATGGTGGTCCAGAAGCAGGTGCAGCATTGTCAGTATTTGCTGCTGTTCTTGTATCGTGTTGACCTGCTGCTGCAAAGCACTGACCCTCTGATTACTCTCCTCCAGGGCCACCCACACCAGGGCAAGGTTGGCCTCTGTTGCAGGGACTATGGCAGGGTCCACTGCAGGTGGAAATCCAGGTAGTGGTGGTGATGGAGAGGGTGGTGCTGGTGGCTGTGGTGGTGGTGGTGGTGGTGGAGGTGCAGCTGCTGTACTGGCCCTATTCCTGCTGCGGTGAGGCACAACTTGGACTCCAGCAGCACCCTCGGCCACTGCCACACAAGGGCCAGCAACTGTATGCCTGGCCCCTTCCATGGCAGGTTGCCACTCCACCTTGTGGTGGTTGAACATATGGGTGCACTGGCCACTAGTCCCCAAATGTGTCCCCCAGGGGCCATGGTGCACCAGCACACCACACAGATGACACACCACAACTATGCTGTCTCCACTCACAGAGTTAAAAAACTCTCACACTGGGGAGCTGCAAGGGGAACCAGACACAGTCCTCACACCACCTATGGTTTCCAGGGGCACCCCCGGTGACTGTTCAGGTAGTGGAGGGGGTGCTTCTGGAGCCCCTACAGCTGCTACCAGTAGTGGTGTTAGTGGCAGAGAAGGAGGATGCACAGCAACCACCAGTGGCACTGGTGCTGCTGCTGCTGTTGCTTCCACTGGGAGGGAAGCAACACCCAGGAGTCGGGAGTGGTTCAGTATCACACGACCGCCCCATGTGTCCAAACTCCCCTCTTCTGACCGCACCCACAGGCCAGTGACTCGCCTTCTCCAGGGTCCATGTCCATCCCTCCCACATGAGTCCCCGGCACACACACAGTCACACACACAGAAAACAAAACTTATAAAAAAAAATTAACTACCAAAAAAACTATCACAAACACAATACAAAAACTAAATAAAGATAGCTTTTAAAAAAGCTGTTGTTTTAGAAAGCCAATAAAGCACTTTGTTACTGACTCCTACACTGCTCTCTCTCAAAGCCTTCTCCCTCTACGAATGCAAAGGAGAAAGTGAAACTGCTTCTCTGACTCACTTCCTTCCTGCCTGGCTAAAGCATGTGACTTACAGTACTGTAAGCCATGTGATGTGTGGGGAGCTGCCTATTTACTTGTTACTTCACCTTACTTCTCATTAAGGCATAATGACAACATGAAGTAATAATGAGAACATGAAGTGAGCACTTTGCAGTGCTCTGCAAATGCGAAGTGCCCACTTCGCATCCACTTCACCAGCGACTTAAAAAAAAATTTGCTGCATCTCTACCTGTTCTCCCACGTATGGATACCATCCTGTAATACTGGATGCACAGGGCCCCTCCTATGCTATGTCTCTATACTTATGGGTGGGTGGGAGCACAGGGCCTAAAGAGCCTGCACTCCCACCTATAGATACCATTATGCAAACTTAGGAGAACAGGGTCCTTCTGTGCTGTGTCTTTATACTTTTGGGTGGGTGCTCCCACCTATGGATACCATTTTACAAAACTGGCAGCACAGGGCTCTCCTGTGCTATGTTTCTATGCTTATGGGTGGGTAGAAGGGTAGGGCACAGAGGGCCTGCGCTCCCACATACAGTATGGATATGAGTAACATTACACTTTCTCAAAATACTCACCCCATTCCATAAGTTAATAAGCTGGGATTGGTACAGTATAGGAGAAGGGGTGAGCATTAGGGCTGACAACCCCAAGGCAGACCCCCCGCTGCCTGTGGGTGTGTGCAGAGTGGGGTGGGGCATTAGGGTTGGAAACCCTAATGGGAAATTTCCCTACTTTTGTCACTTTAGTAAACACCCTAACTGATGCATTCACAAAGTTTTTTGCAATGAATTTCCTTACTTTTTGAGATAGTATAATAGTATCCTTATGCTAAGCTGGGAGCGCAGGGTCTGCCCTCCACTGAGACAGTATAACAGTATCCTTATGCTACAATGGGAACCTGAATTTGTGAACCTTAATAACTTTGGAACCATTCAATATATCTGATGAAATTTGGCATGCATAATCTCTAGTGGTAGGTCTCTTGACGTGTCACATTTTGTGTGAATCTGTTATGTGATTTCTGTGATACAGAGTGTTAAACAGAAAAATCCATGTTTTTGCAATTTCTTTGTCCACCTGGATCTCAGAAATGGCTTTCGGTTGTGGTCTAAAATGTTCAGGATAGATGGCCTTTGCCTCACATATATGCCCTTTGAAGCTTTGGTGAAAAAATATTAATCCCTTCAAAAGTTATAATTTTTTTAAAATTTCCCATTATTTCCTATGGGAAATATATATGTCAGGCACAAAATGATTTGTGCACACAGATGGTAATTTGCACATATTTCAGTGTTTTCTTTGTGAAAAAAGAGCACAGTATTTTCACATTTGTGAACCTTAATAACTTTGGCACTGTTCTCCTGATGTGCACGACATCTGGCATGCATAATCTCTAGGGGCAGGTCTCTTTTGATGTATCAAATTTCATGTGAATCCATTTCTGAGATACTGTGTCTCAAACATCCTTAAATGTGCATTTTTTTTAATTTCATAGTCTTCCAGTTTTGCATACTTTGCCCCTTAATACCTTTACAGCCCTTCAACATATCTGTATGAAATTTTGAATGTGTAGTCTTGTGGTGCAGTTCTATTAATGTTATTAATTTCACCTTAATTGCTTATGTGCTTTCTAAGATACTGTGTCTCAAACGTCTTTAAATTTACATATTTTTATTAATTGTTGTCTTCCAGTTTTTTTTTTTTGCATGTTTGAACCTTAATAACTTTGGCACAGTTCAACTGATGAGCATAAAATATGGTTTGCATAATCTCTGGGGCCTGTCTCTTGATGTACCAACTTTCGTTCAAATCTATTTTGTGGTTTCTGAGATACAATGTTTCAAACATCCTTAAATGTACCTGTTTTTTTTTGTATTTCACAGTATTCCACTTTTGCATACTTTGCACTTTAATAACTTTGCAAACCTTTAACATATCTGCATGAAATTTTGTACGCATAGTCTTGCGGTGCAGGTCTGTCAATGTGGCTAATATATATCTGAATAGCTTGTGTGGTTTCCGAGATATTGTGTCTCAAAAATATCTCAGAAATGGCTTTAGGTAATAGAAATTTTTAGGGTAGAAAGTCTTTGCCTTACAGATGTGCCCTTTGAAGCTTGGGTGAAAAAATATTTATTCATTCAAAAGTTTTAATTTCCCATTATTTCCTATGGGAAAATATATATGTCAGGCACAAATGTTAGGAAATAGTGTAAATTGCATAATTTGCATAAAATACTGATGTCAGGGGTTGTCAGCCCTTATGCTCACCCCATTCTCCTATGGAATGCAGTGAGCATTAGGGCTAACAACCTCTATGATGTGTGTCCACCGTTTCTAATATACCATAGGTCTCTCAGTATTGATTATGTAGGAAGTGGATATTATGTTTTTCAGTTTCTTGTTTTTATTGCACTGAGATCTTCTACCTCTCGTATTTTGGCCAGTATACTATTAATGCTACATGTCATGTTTATAAGGGGAGTCATAAAATGACTATCTTGAAAGTTGGGGTCAAAATTACAAAAATAAAAACTGTTAAGAAACTTTATGTGTAGTGCCAGTCTTGAGTCTTCCCTTGACATGGAAACCAAAGGGCCCTGCATATCTGCATCGGTTGGATCCAGCATGAATCAGGATATGATTCCACAATCTCAAAAAGGAAGGAAATTCTTTGCAAAAAACTTCATTAATGCACTATTTAGGGTTGAGTAGGCTATTTAATGTCAACCTTCTAAATTGTACTTTAGTAGCTTCGCCACTGTTCAATGGATTTGCATGACATTTTGCACCCACAGTCTTGGGGCCAAGATCTGTTGACTGGCCAAGTTTTGTTCTGGTCAGATATGAGGATTTTGAGATCCAGATAATGGAAAAAGTAAAAACACTGGGGTTTTGCTGTTTTCTGTCATTGACAAGTGCCCAGATGGTTTAGAATTGTGTTGTGAAATTTTCAGGTAGAAAGGGCTTGGACCACATTGATGCCTTTCACTGGTTTGGTGAAAATTTATTAACAATTCCAGAATTATAAGGATTTGAAATTTCAGTTCAGAGCATGCTCAGTACAGTCTTTTGGATAGCTGTTTCATATGAAAAAAAGACTTTGGCTCATATGAAAAAAGATTCTGTTTCATATGGGGAGTAACCTTTTTCATGAAAAAAAATTATTTTTCCATAAGGCCGCCATCTTGTATCTTTTTTTTCTTTTAATTTTATTTGAAGAGCCATAAAAACTGATGTATTCACACAGGTCCCAAAGGGGCCTGCGTGAATGATGATACAATTCTACTATCTAAGAAAGTAAGGAAATAACCCCAAGGAAGACCCCAGGCCTGATTTGCCAAGGCTTCAGGACAGTCAAAACCATAACTATTTTTTATGTTGGTGCACTTGCACAGTCAACATCTTGCAGCAGTGGAGATTTGGGGTGCAGACACTGTTGGGTGAATGCAGGGCACGCATCAGTAGGCACGTCCCTCATTCTCCAATCAGCCTGCATGCCAGCGCCACACCATGCATACTAATGTGGCGAGCACATCCGAGGAAAGGTCTTCTGCAATCCGCGCAAAGCTCGCCAGACACAGCAGACCCTTCCTGCATGCTCGGCCATATTGCATTCAGGGCGGGCAGCCGCCCAACTGCCGACTTCAGGGGTGCCCAATCCCCCTGCCAGCTTACTGTGGCCACAAAGTATGTGCTGATGGGGGAGCCCACTCCCCATCAGTATAAAGCAGTCCCCCCATTTCTTATATGCCAAGGGGGGGTGCCCAATCCCCCTTGGTTCTTGCCCCCCCGCTTTCCTTGTGTGCTGAAGGGGTGCTCAATCCCCATCGGCATAAATTACCCCACTTTTTGCCGATGGTGAGCCCAATCCCGTTGGCTGCAGCAACCCCCAAACAGTTAGGTGGTATGCTGGGAGCCCACCCCAGCATGCCAATCCCCTGAGAAAAAAACTGTCCTGTGATGTTTTTTGCCCGTAACACAAAACAGTCCCTCATAGTCTCCCTACCCCCCACCCGCACCCACCCACTGTGCCCTGCCTCCCCACCCCCCACACCTCATACGTATGTCCGGAGTCTGGCATGATGATCTTCAGTGGACTGGGAACATGTCTGCACTCTTCAAAGCCGACCACGAACTGAGGAAATGCCGGTAAGCTGTATAATGGAATAAGTAGGGTTTTTTCAACTTTGATACACATCTCAGGCATTTTTTGGAATTTTGACACCAAATTTTCAACATGGAGCTTTTGGGACCCCTCCTCATGAATTCTTGCACTGTCATGGTGTTATTCATTCCTGAAAGGTGATTTCTCAGTCACTGCGTGGAATCACCTTTCGGGAGCGAGGAAAGAAGTGACAGTGCCAGTGTTCATGAGGGTGCTCTCAAAAAGCCTATGTTGCAAATTTGGTGGTAAAAATTCAGCAAATGACTGATTTATAAGCATGTGTTGCGCAGTTACTACGAAAGCTTGTAACTTAGTGAATCTGCAATATTTTCACACATGTTCAGCACTGGCATTTTTCCACACCTTCTTGTGAACCATACAGCTGTCATTTTTCACATCCTGCCCGAAATGTGTTTTCAAACTTCCGGTGCAGAATAGCGCAGTCGATGTGGGAAATCAGTGTTTAGGACAAATTATGAAAATGACAGTTACACTGTTCATGAGCAGAGGTACTAAAATGCCTATGTTGAAAATTTGGTGACGATACTCCATAACATGACTGTGGTACGAGCGTGCGTTGCACAGCTTGCACGCACGCTCATAAGTTCGTGAATATATAATATTTTCTCTCCAGATTTTCAACATTGCCATTGTTCTGCATCTCCTTATGAACAGTATAGCTATCTTTTTTCACATCCTGATCAAAATGTGTTTTCGCAGTTCCGGCGCAAAATAGCATGGTCACTGTGGAACGTCTGTGTTCGAAACACATTATGAAAATTACAGTGATACTGTTCATTAGCACAAGTCCTAAAATGCCTATGTTGAAAATTTGGGGCTGAAAGTCCACAAAATTAGTGTTTTACGAGTGTGCGTTGCACAGTTTGCACGTACACTCATAACTTCGTGTATTTGTAATATTTTCACTCCACATGTTCAAAATTGGCATTTTTCCACACCTCCTTATGAACAGTACAGCTGTCATTTTACATATCCTGCCTGAAATGTGTATTTGCACATCCGGCGCAGAATTGCACGGTCGCTGTGCGAAATCAGTTTTCGTGGCAGTTTGTGGAAATGACAATGACACTGTTCATGAGCAGAGGTCCTAAAATGCCTATGTTGAAAATTTGGTGACAAAAGTCCATAAAATGACTGTGCTGCAAGCGTGCATTGCGCAGTTTCCACGCAGCCTTGTAACTTCATTTGCAATATTTTCATGCCAGATTTTCACCACTGGCATTTGTGCACACCTCCTTATCAACAGTACAGCTGCCATTTTTCACAGCCTGCCCAAAACGCGTTCCCACAACTGTGGCGCACAATGGCATGCTCGCTGTGGGAAATTACCTTTTGGGACACATCAACAAAATCACAGCGCCACTGTTCATGAGGGGAGGTCCCAAATTACCTATGTTGAAAATGTGCCTAAAACTACAAATAATTGAGTTCTTGAGACGTCTGCTGCACAGTTTGTATGCATGTTCATTGCTTCACCAATATTTCATATTGCCACTCCAGATTTTCAACGTTGCCATTTTTTACACCTCCTCATGAACAATACAGTTGTCATTCTCCACATCCTGTCCAAAACTGTGTTTTCGTCCCTCTGTCACCAAATGCCACAGCCGCTGTGCAAAACCACCTTTCAGCTAACAAAGTGATTGTGCCACTTTTCATGAGGTGGCCTGACAAGCAGTCCATGTTGAACATGTAGAGTGAAACTATCACTACACGCCTACGGTGTTAGGGTTTCCAACTGTAGCACCCCACCCAGTAAGGACTGACAGGCATCAGAGCTGTGACTTGGGATCATCGGATGTAATACTCATGCCATTCCACCCCCCCACACACACCCACCCACCCTGCAGCCACTGACAGGCATTGTGGTGTGTCTTGCACTGTTCAGTCACAAACATAACCCCATGCTCCAATACTGCATCCATGTTAGTGTATTCCTTTATGGAATGGGGTAGGTATAATACCCAAAGATCCCAAAGCACACCATGACACTTGTCAGTGTCTATAGGGCAGAGTGAGGTACAATGGCATGCACATTATAGCTGATGATCCAAAGGCACACCCCAATGCCTGTCGCTCTCTATAGGGTGGGGGTGGGGTTGGTGTCACTTCAATACTTCACTGCCATTCCTATTATGCACCTCTACCTCCGCCACTGCCAATGCCAATGCCAATGCAACAACATTCAGCATTGACAAATGCTTGTTTCTTTTTGCTGCTTGCAGAGTGGTGGTGGGGTGCTAGGGTTGATGATCCTAACACCATATTTTCTACTTTTGTCGGTTTAACCCCAAGTGGCATATTAACAAAGTTTTTTGCAGTGAATCGTATTACAACTCAGTTAACCCATATATTATTTCCATATACTAAATATCCTCATTCAATCTATGTTTTTTTTTATATATACAGCAAATAGAACTCATGTATCGTGCAACAAATCCTTTAAGATGAATTTCCTAGACAGGATAAGTAAAGTATTTACGGAGCTCCTGATCCAGCAGTCAGCCTCTACTTTGATCTAGTTAGGCAGACTGGGGAAGCAACATCAAAAGAAATCAAAACCTATATCTGTAGTGTCCATCAGATGGGCTGCTTGGCTGTACTAATGGAGTTCCATGCTCCTCTGATGCTAAGACCCTAATGCAGGGGATGGAAAAGCAAGCTGGAAATTCTAAGAGTATACTCAGTGTGTGAGAGCAGTAGGACACCTCCTCCTACTACAATGGATATCATCAACCCCTATTATTTTTATTATTATTATCAATAAACACTTTCCTATCCCTAAAACTCATTGGCCCTCATATTCAGAAGGTTAACAGGGCATTAACAGGAATAGTGCCATGCTAGGTAGACATAGCACATTTTCCAGTGACTGACACCATGTTCAGGGAAACCTGTAGTGTGGCATTAGGTGGATAGCATGCTCACACTACATACATCACTGCGCCCATGCAAATGATGGAACCCACCTCACATACAGGGTAGTGGTCTACTGAAAGATTTCTGAAGTGCTATAAGGTGGCCAAGGCAACACTGTGTACTGCTTCCAAACCCTACTTTTAACAAAGCACACAATGGTGTAACCTCCTCCCCCATCATTGGCGCCTGGCACAGATAAGAAAAATGCTTCAACTCCCTCAACCACTCACCGCTGTATGACATACTATTCTTGGTATTCCTGCCGACGCCTCACTCCCCAGATCTATGGTGCATTGAATATTTTCTTCCTGGTACTACAGTGGTAACCCTGCCTGCCCCAATCCGATATAGTTAATATTTCATGCTGGGTAATCCAGTGGTACCCTCCCACCCAATCCGGGAGGTATCAAATATGTAATTCCTGGTAGTCTAATACAGGGGTGTAGTCGGAATTTTAAACTTGTACTCAAAACTGATGCACTGTTGCCCCGCACCCCTGTTATGTAAATATAAACCAAAATATGTGCTGCCACGCCACATCATTGCCTCCCCTTTTCCATGTCTGGGTTCAAGTACAGTGATCAGTTTTGCCTGTAATCCTACTTCCTTTGTTTTTCTGCCTGCCTGGTAAGTTGTTCTTTGTGTATTTGGCTGGTGGCATCAGTGCCCCATACAAACAAACAACAACAAGGGCAAAAGGGCTCAGCATGACAGACATAATGTGACTCACAATGTCTATGCTTTCCTCTTTTTGTTACCCCTGCCTGACTTGCTGCCCCTGCCAAATTTTTTTTTTTTACTGTACTCTGCTGCGTACAGTGCCTATGCCTGCCAACACCCTTGGTCTAATAGTAACCCACCACCCCAATCACAGGTGTATTGAATATTTAATCCCTAGCAGTCCCGCAGTCCCTACCTTTCTTGGTAGCCTTCAACTCCTCGAGACACAAGTTCTGCAGCAATATACAGCTTTGTCTGTAACTCAAGGACTTGTGCAGGGCAGAAGGAAGCCAGTTAGGAGTGGAGTGGTACATAAGTGCTGACCACTGTGTGCGGGGGTTGAGAGGTTATTGGCGTGGGGGTTGGAGGTTGCCAGAAGTGAGATGCCTAGGCTGGAATTAAAGGCACTATCCCACCTGCTGAATTCCTAACACAATTTAATGAGATGGTTCCATACAGGAACTATTTCACATACAAGGGTAAATATCAAACATAATACATAGCCATGAGTAGTACCATGGTCAAATATCATTGGCAGTACACTGTAAGCTTTTCATATTTTTCTTTCATTATGTTTATTTTAGAATCAGTTAAGCACTCTGGACTATAAATTCTTTTTTCAGGCATACCTGAGATCAAGTATGATAAAAAGTGAAAAAAGAAATTTGTGGAAAATAATATCTCAACATTTACAAGCACTGTATACACAGTTCAAACGACATTAATTGAAACAAGTTCACACATCAAATTCTCTAAAATTGCTTCCTGTAAACATGCTAGGTGACTGAAGTCTGTTACAACTGAATCATAAATTTCCTTTCAGTAGTTATCAATTTGTTGTTTCTACTGTTTGTATTCTTCAACTTAGTTCTTCTCTTTGAATCATTGAGATGTTCAATCTTTTTCAAACATCTCATAATCTAATTTAGTTGTCTTTGACCCGTAGGCATTGTCAATTTGCTATCTAAGGCCCAGATATTCAAGGGAGATCCTCCTTGTGCAACTGAGTTGCACTGCGCATCTCCGAAATGTGCTCCTGGGCCATATTCAAAAGAGGGCGATGCACCACGCAATTCCAGATGCGCTGCAGTGCAAAGATAATGTACATGGCGCATCCGGAGAGGGTGTTCCCTTGCATATGCAGCACATCTCTATATTCAGCAGAGATGTGTGGAGCAGCTGCCCACAGATCTTGTGGATGTGCTGCACAAAGTTAGGCATGGAAAAACCATGCCTAAGTCATAGCCACCCACAGGCGGGCTGTGGTACTACACAGCACAACACAGCAGCCACCAGCCCCTGGGTGGCTACCCCCCAGCCCCAATTGTAGAGACATACAAATCTTCCCCTTCCCTGGTAATCTAGTAGTACCCCCTTCCCTCTCCAAACCCCATACGATTCAAAATCCAAGTCCAAAATACCCTGGTAGTCTAGTGGTACATTCCTCTCTTCTCCGAACCCTGGCCATATTTTAAACATATGTCGAACTTCCCTGGTAGTCTAGTGCCCCCTTCCAGCACTGATTGTAACTAGAAAACCCATCCCCAGACTTCCCTGGTGATTTACTGGATCCTCCACCCACAGAAGAAGCCCCATCCAATCCCATTCCCCTATCCCAACATGACCAACAAGTCGGCCCTACAGCACAACCCACCCACACACTGCCATGACTGCCCGGTGACTGAGATGTCAGTGAATGAGAGTGTACTGTACTCCTGCAAGCCCATTGGTTGACACTGTCGACCAATGGACTCATAGTGTGTGCTGTACACTTTCATTCACTACTTTGTGTCATTCACAAAGTTGTGAATGGAAGTGTACACGCTGCAAGCCCATTGGTCAACAGTGTTCACTAATGGGCATACAGGAGTGCAGTATGCTATCATTCACTGACAGCTCAGTTGGTGGACACCATGTCAGTAATGGTGGGTGGGCTATTTCCAGACTTGCTGGCCATGGGACGGGGAGCAGGGTGGGGTGAGGGTTCCTCAGTGGGGATCCACTAGACCACCAGGGAAGTCTGGGTATGGGTTTCTATTTAAGATCGGGCTGAAAGTGTGCTACTAGACTACCAGGAAATTGACATATGTTTGCACTACGGACAGGGTTCAGGGAAGGAAGGGGGATACCACTGGACTGCCAGGGTAATTTGGACTTGAATTCTGAATCAGATGGGGTTCAGGGAAGGGAAGGGGGTACCACTGGACTATCAGGGTATTTCAGACTTAGATTTTGAATTGGATGGGGATCGGGAAGGAGGGGAGGGGAGTGCCACTGGTCTGCCAGGGCGGGAAGGAAGGGATGGGTCATGGTTTTATATGCTCAGGGCTAGGAAGGGGGCCACTAGACTAGCAGGGATATGTGAGACATTTTTCCTTTTATACACAGATGGGTATGGGGGGGTACCACTGGACTACCAGGGATACGAGGGATGTTATTGTTTTTCTGCACGATCAGGGATGGGGAGCCACTAGACTACCAAGGGGTTGTGGAGTGCTTCCATGCAACACAGAAACTGCAGGGCACCCAGCGCATTCTACAGGGTGTATCCCTGCCCCAGACATGCAAATGGGGCCATAATGACCTGCAAATGTCTCCATTTGCCCCTTGCATGGCTCATGGACCCATTTGTATGGCCGGTCTGAATAGCTGGAATTTGTACCCAGCGCATCCCAAAGTTGCACTGTGCATCCCCATTCCAGACATTTAGCCCATGTAAGGGGATGCGCCAGTGCATCTTCGGTGGCCCCCATATGCGCTGCCTGCATCCTTTGCAATATTCGGACGAGATGTGCGTTGCGCATCTCATTTAAATATAGCATGTTTGCGCTTCAGCAGAACTCAGTTGCTTGGTGCACACAATTGCGCCCTTTTTATAGATACATAGATACATAGACAGTGTCGGCAGATAAGGACCTATGGCCCACCCAGTCTGCCCATTTGAGCTTGTAAGTTCAGTTTGTTTTCCTAGAAGTCTGTTGCCCCTTACCCCTGACCTCCAGAATTCCTTTATGTCTATCCCATGCATTCTTAAATCCCGTGATTGTTTCAGCCCCACCACTTCCTCTGGCAGGGTGTTCCCTTGTCCACCACCGTTCTGTGAAGAAATTCTTTCTCATGTTTCCTCTGAATCGTCCTCCCTCCAACTTCATCCCATGCCCCTAGTCCTGGAACATCTTTTCGCTTAAAATAGTGTTTTCCTGCACCCTGTTCCTCCCTGTAAGATACTTGTATGTCTCTATCATATCCCCTCTCTCCCTCCTCCCTCTCCTCCAGGGAGTACATGTTCAGTTCCTTCAACCTGTCGTCATAGGACTTGTGATGCAATCCAGGCACCATCTTTGTTGCCCTCCTCTGAAGCTTCTCTACCCTATGTCCTTACATAGGTATGGTCTCCAGAACTGTACACTGTACTCCAGGTGGGGCCTCACTAGTGTCTTGTATAGCAGAATTATGACCTCCCTTTTCCTGCTGGTGATGCCCCTGCCTATACATCCCAGCATCCTATTTGCTTTACCTGCTGCCTTGTCACACTGTTTCCCTACCTTGAGGTCATCAGAGATGACAACCCCAAGATCCCTTTCCTGCTTGGTGCATGCTATATCCTCACCCCCAACTGATATATTGTGCCAGGGTTTTGTGCCATATACATTATCTTGCACTTCTTTGCATTGAATTTCAACTGCCAAACCTTGAAATATTCTTCAAGTTTCTACAGGTCGCTTCTCATTCTGTCTACACCCTCTGGTGTGTCTACTCTGTTACAGAGCTTTGTGTCATCAGCGAACAATGAAATTCTGCCTTCTGGGTCCTGCGCAATGTCACTGATGAAGATGTTGAATAGGGCCGGCCCCAGCACTGATCCCTGTGGTACCCCACTAGTCACGCTTCCCTCTGTGGAGTGACAGCCATTTACTACCACCCTCTGTGTCCTGCCACCCAGCCAGTTACCTACCCACCACACTACTGTCCTGCCCACACCCATATTCCCCAGTTTGTGTAATAGTCTTCTATGTGGCACAGTGTCAAAGGCCTTGTTGAAGTCCAGATAGGCCATGTCCACTGCCCTCCCCTGATCCACCTCCCTAGTCATCCAGTCAAAAAATTCAATGAGGTTGGTCTGACATGACCTCCCCCTGGTGAAACCATGCTGCCTTGGGTCCTGTAGTCCATTGACAACCAGATGTTCCACCAAACTCTCCTTCAGTAGTGCTTCCATGATCTTTCCCACTACCGAGGTGAGGCTGACTGGTCTGTAGTTCCCTGCTTCCTCTTTGTTCCCACTTTTGTATAAGGGGACTACATCTGCTGTCCTCCAGTCTTTGGGTACCGCCCCTGTTTCCAGTGATCGGCTAAACAGGATAGCCAGAGGTTCAGCCACCACCTCTCTTAGTTCTTTAAGGACCCTGGGGTGCATCCCATCTGGCCCATTGCTTTATCAACTCTTATTACTTCCAGTTCCTTCAGGACCCTTTCTCGTGTAAAGGGACTTGTGTCCATTTCTGCACCATTCTCACCCCTTGTACTCCCTTCAGACCCATTACCCTCCTCTTCCTCAGTAAAGACTGAGCAGAAATACCTGTTCAATATGTCAGCTTTACTGTTGTCATCCTCCACGTGCCCCCATCCTCCCCTTCAGTCTCACTATCCTCCCTTTGTCTTTCTTTTTTCACTTATGTACCTGTAAAGGTTCTGTCCCTCTACCCACTGATTTTGCAATGTGTTCTTCTGTCTGAGCTTGGCTTCCTTACTGACCTCCTGCCTCACTTTGCTTCTCCTGGTACTTCTCCCTATCCCTTCTGCCTGTGTCTTTGTATTGCCTGAATGCAATCTTTTTGGCTTTCACTTTCTTTGCTACCTCTTTGGAAAACCATAATGGCCTCCTCTTCCTTTTCCTCTTGCTAACCTGCTTAATGCATAATTCTGTTCTTCTTGTAATCCCCATTTTAAATACTGCCCACTGTTCCTCAACCCCTGATTCCTGTCCCATTCCCCTTAATGCCTCTTTCAAGTATCTCCCCATTTTCCCAAAGTCTGCCGCCTAAAATCCAGGATACATGTTTTGTGTGGTTTGGTTCTGCTCTTTCTGTGATTTCAAACCACAATGACTGGTGGTCACTGTTTCCCAGGTGTTCCCCACTGTTACCCCATCACACTGTCCCTGTTTGTGAGCACAAGGTCCAGTATTGCCTTCTGCTGAGTTGGTTCCATGACCAGTTGCTTGAGGAAGGCACCCTGAAGGGAGTCCAGGATAAATCTGCTCCTAGTTGATGCTGCTGCTGGGATGCTCCAGTCCACGTCTGGAATATTGAAGTCTCCAGCCAGTACTACCTCACCCTTGTCTGCCATCCTTTGGATGGCTAGCATCAGCTCCCTATCTGTTTCTTCCTCCTGGGCTGGTGGTCTATAGACTACACCTGTGCAGATGGCTGTCCCCATTTTCCTTTCCAGCTTAACCCACAGTATCTCTCCCCCAATTTGTTCCTCCTGGATATCTGTTGCCCTTATGTCATTTTTCACATACAGTGCCACTCCTCCTCCCTTCCTGCCTGCTCTGTCTCTTCTGAAAATGTTGTAGTCAGGTATGGCCATCTCCCAGTTGTGGTTATCATTACACCAGGTTTCAGTGATGGCCACAATGTCCAGGTCTGACTGTACCATGACAGCCTCCAGATCTTCCATCTTGTTGCTAAGGCTCCTGGCATTTGCACACATGGCTTTCCATGATTTGACCTCCCTAGACTATTTCACTGTTCTACTCCAGTCCCTTCCTTGGTTGTCATTTATCCCTGGTTCTCCTTGCTGTCTGCCCTTCTGCTGAATTTTGCCCCTTTTCTGCTTATCCACCTTTTGGACACTAATCTCCATCTTTTGCACACTGCTTTGCAGAATAGCCCTCCTCTGATTCACTGGTTCCACTGCTAGCTGTGGGGGTGAGCAATGGGTACCCTGCTTGCTGGCCTGCCACCACTGGATTTAAATGCTTGTCAATGTAGCATTTAAACGTATCATTGAGTGCTTGGATTCCCTCCAGGATGGATGCAGGCCATCAGGCTTGAACAAACCTCCATCCCTCCAGGTGGGTCCCCAGTCACCAATGAATCAAACCCTTCCTCACAGCACCAGTTCTTCAACCATGAGTTAAAGTTCCTGGTGCATGCACTCTATGCTCTCCTTGCCTTCTCAAGTAGTACTTCTGAGAAAGTGACAGAAGTAGCTACTTGCTTGAGACCCTCCCCAGTTTCCTAAACTCTTCCTGAACTTCCTTTGGCTCCCCATTTACCAGGTCATTAGTACCTAGGTGGATAATGACATCCAGCTCACCCTTCCGTCTTGCCTTCCCAGTGATCCCCAGGATCTTCCTTCCATCCTTCCATGCCGTGGCACCTGGTAGGCACCTCACCACCCTGTCCTCCCCCTCCTGTGTTCCTAGCTGGATCCCTCTTATGATGGAGTCCCCCACCAGGATTCGCTTTCTCCTCCTCTGGGGTCCACTGCTTTCTCCGCTGAGGTCACCTCCTTGGCTAACCTCCACATCCTTTCCTTCCACTTCTCTGTACCTCTATTTGGTTGTCCTCATTTGCCAGTGTGGCATATGAGTTCTTAGTGGAATATGATCTGGGATGTGCTCTGCCTGACTGCTCTAACGCTCCCTGGAGCCCACTGTCATCCAAGTGCTCCTCGTTCTCAGCATCCTTTGAGGCAGCTGCATTGGACTGGGTGGTCCCTGGATAGGGGTGATGGTACTCCTGACCCAGTTTACTTCAGCTCTGAGTCTGGCTACCTCATCCCACGTCCAGAGAATGCATGCAAATAGGGCAGCACCTCAGTGTCAGAAGGTCTGCCTGAATATGGCTGCCCACAGCCACTGCATTGCACCACTCCCACATTATACTGCAATTCCACTACTTGTCTGCTACTGAGCTCTCCTAGTTCCCTTTTTATTAATTTACTGTACTAAAAATCCTGCCACTGATCCTCAGATATTTTTTTTTTTTTTTTTAAGAAAAAGAAACCAATAAATAAATAAATGAGTCAAAACACTTGTCGTGCTGAGGGTGGGCTTCTTCCCCCTTATGCCCCTCCTACTTCACACCCCTTACTATACCCTGTGTTTAGCTCCTGTCAATCAGATTTAACAGGGCATATAATTAAGAGTTGGGGGAAGGGGGGCGAAAATTTGCAGCAATTAAAGACAGCACAGAATTACACCACCACTATGTTTTAAATTTTCAACAGCCCAAAAACAATTATAAGTAAAGACAACAAAGAAAGTATAGTGTCACTAAAAGCCCACAATCTAAGTTTAAAAGAAAAATAGCAATTACCAGTTACTCTAAAGCACTGAATTGAATATGTTTCCTTCCTTCCCCTTCTGGCTTCTTCTGAGAAAATAAAACTCTGCTTGCTACTTTAACTCTGACTAAGCCCCACCTCCAGTTATCACATAGCTGAGGTCAGAGGCCAGACAATTAACACCCTTCACCCAACTACAGGGCAGTCAGACAAGCCAAGATAAAATTTGCAGCAATTAAAGACAGCACAGAATTACACCACCACTATGTTTTAAATTTTCAACAGCCCAAAAACAATTATAAGTAAAGACAACAAAGAAAGTATAGTGTCACTAAAAGCCCACAATCTAAGTTTAAAAGAAAAATAGCAATTACCAGTTACTCTAAAGCACTGAATTGAATATGTTTCCTTCCTTCCCCTTCTGGCTTCTTCTTTTGGGTGCAGTTTGAATAACCTTGCCTAAGGATATTGACTATAGCAACTTTTAATGTATTTTTTCACTATGTGATTTTTTTTTCTATTGTTTTCATTTTCATTAAAACAGTTTGGAGTCTGTAGATAATTTAGCAAAGGAGAAAGAAATGTAACTTTGAAAATCTAGTTCTGGGTTTTCAGATAGGTTGGGTGTGGAATTCCTATCATTAAATGTCATTTGTTTTGCATCACAGCAGGGGCTGTTTTCCAGTAATGGGTGACTGTTTTAGGAATCTTCAAAGGAAGATGAGATCTTTTCATAGCAAAGGACTTGTTGTGGGTAATGACAGGAGCAGGCATGCCCTGTGGGGGAAGACTTGGGCTAGAACAAAGGATGAACATTACAATCTACATACTTAGGTTGCAAAATGACAAATGTGGTTTGGACCCATTTTTCAGAGAGGTAGTCCAGAGAGGTGGTTCACTAGGGATCGAAAGAGTTGGTCGAACCTGTGATGACACAGTGGCATGCATGATGATGCAGCATGGTGGACTGGTCAGCTGATGACTTTTGGAGTCCCTGCATGAAATCACCTTTTGGGCAGGAGTTGAACATTTTCTCCACCCTTGTTCATGAGGTGGAGTCATAAGAAGGCTATGTTGAAATTTTGGTGTAAAAATATTAACAAACAACAAAGTTCTGAGCCTACATCGAATTTTGTGAATGCAGGCTCGTAACTTTGGTAATTTTCAATATTTTTACCCCAAATTTACAACATAGCCATATCATTACAGCACCTCATGTCATGAATGTGATGGCTGCCATCTTACAAATCCTGGCCAAAATGTTTTTTACATTCCAAAAGGTGATTTTGCAGCCCCTGCATGAAATCACCTTTCAGACAGAAGGTGAACACTTTCTCTGCCCTTGATCATGAGGTGGGGTAATAAGAAGGCTATGTTATAAATTTGGTGTAAAAATATTGAAAAAAAAAAAACAGTTATGAGGCTATGTTGAATTTTGCAAAAGCAGGCTTGTAAGTTTGGTAATATTCAATATTTTTACCCCAAATTTTCAACATAGCCATTTCTTTACAGTGCCTCATGAATATGGCAGCTGTCATTTTTCAACTCCTGCCTAAAATGTGATTTTGCATCCCAAAAAGGGATTTTGCAGCCTGTGCAAGATCATCTTTAGGCCAGGAGGTGAAAGTTTCTCTACCCTTCCTCATGAGACAGAATCATAACAAGTCTATGTTGAAAATTTGGTGCAAAAATATTTAAAAAACAATACATTTATGAGCCTACATTACATCGTGTGAACACAGGCTCATAACTTTGGTAATTTTCAGTATTTTTACCCCAATTTCCTTGGCTACAGCCCTAACGGCTCTGGGCGTAATTTGCTTTTATCTCTTTTGTGGCTGATGTGATTCTTGACATCAGTAACAGGGACATCTGTGATGCTCTTTATATTGTGTTGGTGGGCAGAGAGTCACAGGATCAACCAGGTGCATTTGTAAAACCCATGTAAAGTAAATACTCAGCAGTCACCACATTATGCTAATCATGATCCCATGCTCCAAGCACAGTCCTTACTGCCAGTGTTTCCTTTCTTTTTAAGTAGTTTCACATAAACAAACAGTTACTCCTCTGTGTGTTTCAAAAACAAGTGACCTCACAGACAATTGCACTTGCTCAGACATTAGTTTGTGTCATGGAAAGCACTGTGACGCCATAAATAATAGGGAGTACTGTGTGTAGGCCCCAACATTTAGATTTAATTCAAGTCTCCAAACTCAAGAATATTCAGATGTGGATCTGAATCGAAGTGTTCCCTTGTGAGTGCCCTAGGACTCGTGAACACTCTCCTTCCTCTTTATTCCAAGCACCCCCCAAATTTGTATTGGAGGGCAGTTGGATGGCTGGACTCTGAATCTGTTGACTCCTGGCTTCTGGTTATTAGTAGCTAATGTTTTAAAAGGACAGCAGTATCCCTTGATTTGGGGGGGACAAGATTGGTTGAAATGTTATAAGCTGTGTTAGAAATCTCCTGGCCTGTACACTGCCATGATGGCTGAATAAAGTTTGGAACTGGTTAAGTACTGGACTTTTATGCCTTTTTATTATAATGTGTAGGAGTGCCATGACTTTGGTTACACAATAATTGCTTTCTGTCATTGAGCTCCCTGACCTTGGTGCGGCTCTTTTACTTCCTTATCAGGATATACTTCTTGATCGAGTGCCCTTAGGTAAGCTTTGTCCCTACTCAGGCCTCAGTCTAGCTTGTTATTGACCACATAATTTGCGTCACTTTTTGCCATGTTTCATACAACTGGAAGCTGGATGGATAGGGACACAGATAGCAATCAAAAAATGAAAGGGGAACTGATGGCTTATGAATGTGATGGAGAGCATGGGGAGTGCTTAGAGTACTGAGGGTGGGGGAGGAATTTGCTACAGTTGAACGTTGGCTTCCTTCCTTACTTACTTACTTATTTCTTTCCTTCCTTCCTTCCTTCCTTTCTTTCTTTCTTTCTTTCTTTCTTTCTTTCTTTCTTTCTTTCTTTCTTTCTTTCTTTCTTTCTTTCTTTCCCAGGTAGGTACACTGGTCTCAGGGACCATTTTCAGGCATGAACCGGGCCATGAAGATGGCACATATGGTACAAGAAGAGGAACAAAGTAACTTGATCAATACAGGACATACAGTGCTTGGGAATAAAAGACACTAAATACAATACACAAGAGTCCAGCAATAACTTGAGCAATACAAACATACAGTGGTTGAGAAAACAATAAATTAATAGTTCAACAAATTCATTGCACAGGAACAAAATAGAGGAAAAATACTGGGTGAAGCAAATTACAAGGTTCAACAAGCAATACATAGGTAAATAGAGTGTAGTGGCAGTGAAAAACAGGTAGAGCTCATCCTAGTCAGAGCAAAAGACAGTTTATGAGCAAAGATGGGGATGCAACACAGTCAACATCTGAGGATTGAAGCTTGGTGAGTGGCGGGGGAAAGGCATTCAACAGTCAACACAGGTAGAGCTCGTCTTAGTCAGAACAAACGACAGTCTGTGAGCAAAACTGGGCATGCAATCCAGCCAACATCTGAGGATCAAAGCTTAGTGAATGGCAGGGGAAAGGCATTCAATAGTCAAGTAGGGTAAGGGGACAACCAAGATATCCACCTCAGCAAGGTCAGGAGGTGCACTTACAGGCCAAGGCAGATGGAAGAGCATTTTTCAAGTTGGTTTTGGAAATCAGAAGGGAGCCTAATGAGTGGAACAAGGTAGGAAGGTTGTTCCAGAGCCTTGGAGCAACTATAGAGAAGGCTTTCTGTCCCATGTCCTGTGAGGGATATATATTCAAGCCATTCAGCATTTGGTATTCAAATTTATGCACTTCCATACTAAATAAGTACACTACAAAGACAGAAAATTCCCATAAAAGAGGGGTTCTGGTCACCACCCAAAAATATCACAGTTCTCATCAGCACAGCTTGTTAAAACAACATTCAAAGGTAACAGTACTATAAGCAGCATTGACTAATGTAATACCGTATCTCCCTTCTTGGGCAGCACTCAACCACTGCCATTCTGATGTCCTCTGTAGCTGGTCCTAGTCACTGACATCAACTGTGCCAGCATCCAGGACACACTTTACATTGGGATGTCGAGCATGGGGTGGAGTCACAGGATCAGCCAGATAAATCTGCAAAACAGAAGTGAAATAATCACTACAGGAAAATTCCAAGGTGGGGGAACATATTATGCTGATTGAGACTATGAGGCCCAGCACATTCATTACTACTTAGTCTTCTTTCTCCTTTAAAAGACCAAAATAAGACAAAGTGAGAAAAAGACAGAGACAAAGTAAAATTAGGGATGAGCGGCCTGTCGGGTAGCTGGAGTACGTAGGTAGAGTATTTGGCATTTTTTTGCCAAGCAGAACATTTCGGGTAATTTACCACCCTACCCGACATAACAGTGTACTTCGTGGATCGGGTACTGTTGACATGGGCAATGGCTAATTTAAATTTTAAACCGGAATTACAGGCAGCCTGTGGGTCCCTGGAACTCTTCCAAAGTTATAATTAGGCATTACAGGAAGCCTGTGGGGTCCTGATAGCAGAAAGGAGCACATGACACTAGCCTCGCAATCCGATTGGTCAGTGCTGGTGTCTGTGCTCTGTGTCTGCTATGTTAGCATGCAGACAGAAGCAGAGTTTCTTGGGAGAGGGAGGAATCAGTGCTTGCTCTGCAGCCACAGCAAAAAAAAAAAACTGTACAACTTGAAAAAAACAAACAAGCACACAATTTAGTCCACAAAGGAGCAAGATTTGGGGACTGAAGGGGGAATAATTAAGGGATCAAGTGCAGTACTCAGGAGAAGGGGAAGGAGGTGCACATTGCTGGCAGCAGCTGCAAACACCATTTAGATGTATTACACAGTGTCTGTTAGGTGCCCCAAGCCCTGTCTGTGACATAGCTACTCTGTGTTTTTCTGCAGTATATTGAAAGCCATTAAGGCTGTATAATAACTGGTTCCCCTTTTTTACTACAGGGAAACCATGGCATAATTTGTCATAATGAAGGAGTGTTCATTACGGCAAGCACAAACACAGTTTCCATCACTCTGTGCATGCACCCGCCGTTATCTTTTCCCCGGGAGTCTGAGCTGCCACTCTCAGACAGACTCGATGGTAAGTCAATTCCAACATAAACATGCTACCACAGAGAAAAAAAAACAAATGTAAGCTGCTGATGGTGTGTGAAGAATTACAAAAATATTTAAATAAATAAGGGCTCCCACAGACTGCGCTGAAGCTGGACCGCTGCAGCCGGAAACATCTTTTTATTTTATCTAATTGCTGAGGCAAAAAAGGGAAACCCAGCAATGATATAAAATAAAATATGAGTTGGTGTGTGTAAACTCGTAGTTTACACACACCCTCTGGGTTAGATAATTAAACCCTCGAGCTTCACTCTTGGGGTTTGTGAAGCATCTAACCCAGAGGGTGTGTGTAAACTTCTCATTACACACACTGATCCTTCCTATATTCTATGTATTACACACTGTCTGTTAGGTGCCTCAAGCCCTGTCTGTGACATACCTACTCTGTGTCTGTCTACAGCCTAGTGAATGCCATTTAGGCTGTATTACATACTGTCTGTTAGATGCTCTAAGCCCTGTCTGTGACATAGCTACTCTGTGTGTCTCTGCAGCATAGTGAAAGTCATTTAGGCTGTATATTTAGACATTGTCTGTTAGGTGCCTGTGCCCTGTGCCCTGTTTATGACATATAGCTACTCGGTGTGTCTCTGCAGTATACTGAAAGCCATTTAGGCTGTATTACACACTGTCTGTTGTTAGGTGCCCTGAGCCCTGTCTGTGAGTTATACTCTGTGTCTCTCTGCAGTACAGTGAAAGCCATTTAGGCTGTATTACACACTGTTGTTTAGGTGTCCCAAGCCCTGTCTGTGACATAGCAACTCTGTGTCTCTCTCTGCAGTATAGTGAATGCCATTTAGGCTGTATAAAACACTGTCTGTTAGGTGCCCTTGGCCCTATTTGTGACATAGCTACTCTGTATTTCTCTGCAGTATAGTGAAAGCCATTTAGGCTGTATTACACAATGTCTGTTACATGCCCCGAGCCCTGTCTGTGACACAGCTACTCTGTGTGTCTCTGCAGTAAAGTGAAAGCCATTTGGGCTGTATTACACTGTCTGTTAGCCTGTTAGGTGCACTGAGCCCTGTCAAAGCTATACTGTGTGTGATGTCTCTCTGTGGCATAGCGAAAGCCACGGCTGTGTCTACTATGTCTCGTACTTCACAGACTAAGTCTACTAAAAGAAAGCACAGTGCTGTTGTACGTGCAACTGAAAATGATGTGGACAATATGAATCCTAGTACTAATGAAGAACATAGTGACAATAATAACAATAACATCATCAGCACCATCACTAAATGTCCTCCTGAACCAAAAAAGCAAGTTACCAATGAAATGGCAGTAGAATTTTGGAAATAACTGACAGGAGTTACTCAAAGAGGTACTGAATGTTTTGCCAAATGTGATAAGAGACATCCAGCTGCTGAAGCAGCATGCAAGGAGTGGGAGGCATCCTTCTCAGATATAACCTCAGATGCTGAGGCAGCAAATGCTGATACAAATGATGGTGATAGTGGGGACTGGGAATGGGATAGCCAAGGCTATGTCCCACTGTATGATGACGGCACTTCCAGTTTACTGAATCTTATGGCAATGAGGTCAGTATTGGTTTCGATGAGGGAGTTGGAGAGGATTCCGCCGAAGGGCATGAGAGGCAAATGCAGAAAAAAATCATATGCTAAATGTAAGAATAAGAAGATGACCATGAATGGGAAAAATCCATGTGAACAAGGAAATGGCAGTATTGGGTTCCCTCCAGGTCCCTTGACTGTACAAGAAATAGTGCCAGGCACCTTAGTACAAAGCACAAAGGGTAAATCTTTAATGTGAAATTTATTTTATATGGACTTTGCAGACAACTCTTGAGCTGCATGCGGTCTGTGCAAAAGAAGTGTTAGTCATGGTGGCAAAGCGTGACATTTTGGAACACCAGTAATGATATGACATGCAAAGGCAAAACACCCAACTGAGTGGGGCAGCACAAGGGACAGTGTAGTTGGTGTGGGTGGTAGTGGAGGTGGCAGTTACCATGACCATAGTGACAATGAACTGGAAGCAGAAACTGACACTGAATCACTGGATGTGTCCTTGCAGTCTTTCCAGAAAAACATACAGGAAGATTGTTTTCTTCTGACACCATCAAATACTGCAAAACCCAACAGTAGCACTCCACCTGAAAAACGTGTGAAAAGTGCAATCCCCCCAAAATTAAAAATATCTTGTCTCTCTCATCAACTAGCATTAAAAGAAAGTGTTACCAGGACATTAACATTTACCCACAAGCATCCAATATGCCAGCTGTTAAAAAGAGCCACTGCAGAGCTGTTGGTCAATTAGAAACATAGAAACATAGAATTTGACGGCAGATAAGGACCGCTTGGCCCACCCAGTCTGCCCATTTCCCTACTTGATGGATAAGCTGCAGATCCTAGTTAACAAGCAGCCTACTTCTTCCTACCCCCACCCCCTAGAATTGCCTTATGACTGTCCCATGCATGCTTGAATTCCACCACCGTTTTTGACTCCACAACCTCCTCTGGAAGGCTGTTCCATACATCCACAACCCTCTCTGTGAAAAAATACTTCCTTAAATTACCTCTGAGCCTCCCCCTTCTATCTTCAAATTGTGCCCTCTTGTTCTTGCACACCTCTTTTTTTGAAAGATGCTACCCTCTTGGACTTTGTTGATTCCCTTGAGGTACTTGAAAGTTTCTATCATGTCCCCCCTCTCCCTCCTTTCCTCGAGGCTATACATATTAAGCTCCTTAAGTCTCTCTTCATATGTCTTCTGGTGCAGACCCTGCACCATTTTAGTTGCCCTCCTCTGGACAGCTTCCACCCTGTCTATGTCTTTGCGGAGATTGGGTCTCCAGAACTGCATGCAGTACTCCAGATGGGGTCTCACCAGCTGTCTGTACAGAGGGATAATAACTTCCTGTTTTCTACTGGTGATGCCTCTCCCTATGCATCCCAGTATCCCCCCAGCCCTCCTTGCTGCCCTCTCACATTGCTTGCCCACCTTTAGGTCATCTGATATGACTACCCCAGGTCCCTTTCCATTTTTGTTGTTGTTAGTATCTCACCCCCCATTGTGTACTCTTCCCCGGGTTTTTGTTTCCCAGGTGCATTACCTTGCACTTCTTAGCATTGAATCTAAGCTGCCATACATTTGACCATTCCTCTAACCTTGCCAAGTCCCTTCTCATCCTTTCCACCCACCCTGTGCATCAACTCTGTTGCAGATCTTTGTGTCATCTGCAAAGAGACATACTTTTCCTTCCAGTCCCTCTGCAATGTACATAAGACATTGAAGAGGACCGTCCTAATAACCTCCCAGGGTACCCTACTGCTAACCCCCTTTTTTCAGAGTGGACTCCATTTACTATTACTCTCTGTGTCCTATTCTCCAGCCAATTCCTTTACCTAGGCTGTCATCCTGGGACCCACTCCAGGCTGGCTAACTTGTATATTAATCTTTGTGTGGGACTGTGTCAAATGCCTTGCTAAAGTCTAGGTAGGCCATGTCCACAGCCCTCCCTGATCAACTACTTTGGTCACCCAGTCAAAGAAATCTATCAGATTTGTCTGGCATGACCTTCCCACTGTAAATCCATGTTGCCTTGGGTCCTGTGCCCTCTGGCCTCTAGATACGCAACAATTCTTTCCTTCAGAGTGATTCCATCATTTTCCCTACCACTGAGGTTAAACTAACAGGTCTGTAGTTTCCTGCTTCTGCCTTGCTCCCACTTTTGTGAAGGGAATCACATCTGCCCTCCTCTAGTCCTCAGGTACCACCCCATCTTCCCATGATTTGTTAAAGAGGGTAGTCAGTGGTGTCACTAGTTCTACCCTTAGTTCTTTTAGAATTCTGAGATGAATCCATCAGGCCCCATTGCTTTGTCCACCTTCAGTTTTAAGAGCTCTTTCAGAACCCTTTCATCTGTGAATGGGCTGGTATCAACTTCTGTATCCAGAGTGTTTCTACTATTTGTTTTAGGTACCTCCTCTTCCTTTGTAAATACTGAGCAAAAATATTTGTTTAGTATCTCTGCCTTTTCACAGTCACCCTCTGCCCACCCTCCCTCCCTTTATTAAGCCTCACTATCCCTCCCTTGGTCTTCCTTCACTCCCTGACGTACCTATAAAAGGTTTTATCCCCCTTCTTAACTGAGTTGGCTATCTTTTCCTCGGTTTGGGCCTTTGCTGTTCTGACTGCCTTTCCAGCTTCCTTTTGCTTTAACTGATACAGTTCTCTGTCCTGTTCCTTCTGTGATTCCTTGTACTTCCTGAATGCTTTCTTTTTCTCTTGAACCTTCACTGCCACTTCCTTTGAGAACCATAGTGGTTTCTTACCTCGTTTCGTTTTGTTTATTTGGTAGAGCCAATTGTCAGTACCCTTTTGCTTTTGTTGCCCAGAAAGGTTTCCTCAAGTTAGGAACTGGATTGAACCATGATACACTGGTCCCTGTCGAACATATTTCTCAAAAAAGTCTGTTCCACAGTTGTATGACTTGGTGTACAGTGTGATCACTAAATAGTTGAAACTCTCTGAGGTGAAGCAGGTTCACATAACCACAAATATATGGATCTTCAACCAAACAACTAACCACTTGACTGTTGTAGCTCATTGTGCAAGTTTTCAGTCAGAAAGTAATAATTCCAGCTCTACCATAAGTAGTAGGAAGCAGGCTATAGTATGTGTCACCATTTTTTGGAAAACACAATATTGCTGTGAATATTTTGCTGAAGCAGCAGAATCAATTCCAGAAATGGATTACTTCATATTCCTAATCTCCAGGGTTCATAGTATCAGATAATGGTGCCAACATAGTCAAAGCTGTTAGAGATGGCAACTACCAACACATACCTTGTTTTGTATAGTGTTTAAATCTTATCCTCAGTTTCTTAAATGGAAAAAGAAATGTTGAAAATCTGTTAGGTCTTACTAGGAAAATATGTGGCCATTTCAGCCACTCTGTGAAAGCTCAAAAAATCCTGAAAGGGCTGCAGAGGTCAAACAATTGTACCCTTGCATACATTAAAGCAGAAGGTGCCAACCCACTGTAATTCAACATTTTACATGCTGGAAAGGCTTCTTGAACAGAAAAAAGCTGTACATGACTACACCATGCAGAATCAACTAGGGTCACCTTATTGGATGTCATTTGAGGCTACCACACATGATGTCCATGCATACAGTGCAACTCTGTGCCAAATGTTTCCTCAAATCAGATTTCTTCACATTTTCCTTGATCACATAAAGAAATACTTTCAGTCAAAATTTAACACCACTGCTGTTATGCTGGCAGAGGATTTGAGTCTTAGACTGTTGACTGATCAGAGAATAAATACCATGTTTAAGAATGACACCTTTGTGTTGGCTACATTGCTGGGTTACTGCTTTACATGGAACATTGAAGCCATCCTTCCTGCAGAGGAAGGCATTGAGTATTGAAGAGATCTTCTGCTAACCAAATGTGACATTGCCCTACAAACACCATTAACTGATGTACAGTAGTCAAACCCTGCCAAACCATCACAGTGTGCCTCTGGTGCAGACAACAGCACATCTATCAATTCTTCACAGTCAGCAGCGTCATCAGCGAGAGAAAGGACATGTACAGCTACTTCTTGGGCATCCTGTGTTCAGGGTCAGAAAGGCAAATAATTTCAGAGTCACCTGCAACAACATGGACTGCTATCCTGTAAAGAAAGTACAGCAGGTTCATCTGCCAGTTGGTAACCATTTCACGCAGCACAATGATCCTGGAGTACTTTGCAGCCCATACTGTGATTGGTCTCAAGGAAGATCCATTACTCTACTGCAAACAAAAGAGAACAATATGGCCAGATCTAGCAAATCTTGCAATAATGTACCTCAGTTGTCCACCTTCAAGCGTATATTCAGAACACAAATTTAGTGCAGCTGAAAGACTAGTCACTGACCACAGAACACTGCTAAGTCCTGCAAATGTGGAATGGTTTGCATTTCTCAAAATGAATGCTGACAATGTCCCAGTTGTCGCAAACACTAATATATGACCTTAAAAATGAACAACAGTCTGCAAACAATGATACTGAATATGATGACTGGGTTGTGTACGAAATAAATGGAACCATCACTCTGCCACCATGCCAGCCACATGTGCCACCCTAGTACTACTCTTAGTTTTCTTTTGTCAGGCATCAGTTTATATTATGTAACTTTGATTGCTGCCCACCATGGCAACACTTTTTTAAAACAGCAGCAGGCTCAATCACAGCAGCAGCACCTCTTGTACCTACCTTAGCAATACCCGCCATGGGAATAAATTTTGGACACAGCAGTAGGCTTGCTAAGAGAGCCTGCACCTCTTGTATCTGCCTCAGCAATGCCCGCCATGAGTATAATTTTGGGAAACAGCAGCAGGCTCATTCATAGCATCTGTGCCTCTTGTACCTGCCTCAGCAATGCCCTCCACGGGTATAATTTTTGGAAACAGTTGGAGGCTTACTCACAGCAGCTCTGCTTCTTGTACCTGCCTCAGCAATGCCTGCCATGGGTATAATTTTTGGAAACGGCAGCAGGCTCGCTAATAGAGCCTGTGCCTATTGTACCTGCCTCAGCAATGCCTCTATGGGTATAACAGATCAGGGCACCTAACAGACAGTGTAATAGTCCCCAAAAAACAGTCTTTACATGATTTTTGTTATGGTCCGTATCACGTAATCAGGCAGTAGAATGGGTCAGGTAGTGACTGCCTGACCCGACCCAACTACTTGGTTTTCACCTGGGTTTTTTGGGGGTACTTTTGGGGTACCCACAGGTTGTCTTGGTGGTTGGGTATTTTAGTACCCACCCACCCTAAAGTAAAATTAAACTTGTAATTACTGCATAATGGCTAAAACACACCCCCCATCTGGCGAGCAGCACAGCCGTTCTCTCACCTCCATGGCCAGCTGCCAACTGAACTAACACAGAGAGCATACTGTAAAGTGTACACACATGTGCACTTTTTAGTACACGCTTAGTGATAGTTCAATCGGCGTCCGGCCGTGGAAATGAGAGGAGGGTTGTGCTGGTCACCAACTCTTTTTCGGGATGGGGGTGTGGGATGGTGGGCACTACCTGCTGGGGTGGGGGCCACTAGACAACCAGGAAGGGGTATAAGTTAACCTTTTTCTATGTGGACATTGGGGATCAGGGAGTGGGGACCACAGTATAATGTCATAAACAGGCAACTCTCCCAGAGGCTATATTTCTAAGTAATTTCTAAGTACCCTTAGACCAGACCTGGCTGTTCTAAGCATACTTAGAATTCTTCATCTAGAAGAGTTCTGAAAATCCCACATTAGGGTATGTGGCAGCTTGTGTCTGTCACAAACCCTCTAGCACCAGGTCACAGCCCATTTTTGGGCACACAGGCAGCCTACTATTGACTCAGGCTGCCAGTGAGAATCATTCCCAGTGCATCATTTAGTGCAAGGGGCACTTTGTGCCATTCATTGTGGTGCAAGCCCATTGTGCTGTGCCAGAGCTTTGAGAATCAAGCCTAAAAACTTTAGTCTTGGACTTGGTCGCACCCCCATTTTCTCTACTATAAAATGTTTCTTGGGAACAAGATAAAACTGTTCATAAAAATAGATTATATATTATGATTGTGAAGAATAAGAACTAACACTTAACACAAGTGTAAGATTTAATTGTCAAATATTATGTTGTTGGTTTGTCAAACAATCAGTATCTATCTATCTATCTATCTGGTTCCATCCAGGAACTGAGGGAGCCCTACAGTAGGGGTATTGTACAGAGCAAGGTTTTTCTATCTGTCTTTCTTTTCTCTCACAGGGCCTCATTTTCACAAGGTTAAAGCAGCACAAACTAGGTTTGTGCTGCGCTAACCTGGAATAGCACCAGCCATTGGGGGTGTGCCCATATTCAAAGGGCACAGATGGGCGATGCACCCCGGACAGCGTCATCACACACAGTATTGTGCTGTGCCACATATGCATGAGGGAACCATCATTTGCAAAGGTTTCAGAAGCGCTAAATGGCCACCAGCAGTGGTGCACTTTAATGCTTCTGAAACCCAGCTGTTAGTAACATGCAGACTTCTTCTGCCCATTGTCAAGGGCTGGGTAACCTAGTGGTTCAGTGTCCCTCCCTCACCCCAATCCCCATTCATATACATAAATAAAAACTTGGTGTAGTTCAGTGTCCCTCACCTGTCCCAATCCCCATTCACATACATAAAGAAAAACTCAGTGGTAGTTCAATGTCCCTCCACTGCCTCGATCCCTGTCCCCATGTATATGTATGTTCACATTGGTGATCCAGTGGTCCCTCCCCCCTCCCCAATTCACCGATCGCTGCCCCATCACCCATATATAAATCCCCAGTGGTCCAGTGGTCCTTCCCCTGTTCCCTGATCACCACTCCGTTTCAAATATAGCAATTCTCAGTGATCCAGTGGTCCCTCCCCCACATTCTATGATCACTGTCCTGACCCAAATAAATAAATTCCCTGATAGTCTCATGGCCTGTAGTCAACCACAACCCTCTGCTTTCTCCCCTCAAGGCAGTTAGCAACCCACCATGTATATACCTCATTCATATCTCACTGGTATGCTGTATTATGACACAAAGCTTATCATGCACCACAGTGTTGAAGGCTTTGCTGAAGTCCACACAGACTATGCCTATGGCCCTGTCCCTGTCCAACTCCCTGGTCACCCCTTTGAAAAATGCAATCAGGATGGTTTGGCATGATTTGCCCATCACAAAGACATGCTGAAAGGGGGGCAAAAATCTTAACCTTGCTCAAATGATCCATAATACTGTCCTTCATAATATATTCTAGGCCCTTGACCTGTACATATGTGAGTCAAAACAACCTAGAGCTGCCCTGATCTGACCTTGTCCCTCGCGAATATGGGACCTTAAGTGTGCTGACACCTCTTATTGGGGTGTAGAGAGGATGGCTTATACTTACAGTAGGGACCAATACCACCACTTAACCAATCAGTGATGCAATAAAATTATGGTGTGGTACAAGCTGGCCTGTCAGTGCAGCAGAATTGGTGCCACCCACAATACTGTTTGGGAATGAGCCCTGGCCATTTAAGGAGAAGGAGATCTGAGTATGCCAGAGAATGCTCCCTTCTTCCTAAGGGGAGGAGATGCAGGCTCTGCTGTGGTACTGACTTCTAGGTGACCACAGGTGGCCACGCAGTCAGAGCTGCTTGGAAGGAGCACACTGGCTGGCCATGCTACATACTCTCTGCACAGCCTGCCAAGCCTGTGAATTTTGGTCAGTCAGGAACCAGTTTTTGGAAACTATGAAATCTGAGGATGCAGAAAATCTGGGCTGTTACAGCTCTTGTCTAAGAACAACTAGACAAGCTGCCAATATCCAGGGAGGGGCTGGCATGCCATACAGATTATGCACATTCTGTTAATTTTGAGGAAGCTGCTCCATCCTGGAGTTTAAAAGGAGAAAGGCTATATTGTTTGGGAGCTGGGCAGGTTCAACAAAGCACAATCCAGAGAGTGGGAGGAGACCATGGGAAAGTAAGGACCTCAGCCAACAACCCTTTAATAGAGGATGTCCTCACATGAGGTATAAGAGGAGGAGAAAAAATCTCCATCAAGTGGGGAAGATAATGTCTACATACAAGGTGAAACCATCACAAAAAAGGGGTTGGTTGACAGCAGCTCACTGCTGCAATCTCCTCATGCTGCAGCAATCATTGTGACACTGTACAGAGGGTGGCATCTGAGCTGTAGCTGTTGTGCACCAGAGAGACCACCATCCTACATCCAAGGACTTCCAGAGCGTGGGTTGGTCTGCAAACCATGAGTGCCTGATCAGGGCTTTGGTCCTGCAGTCCAGCTGGTTGCTTGGTTGCTTGGTTGATTATTTTGTTAGTTAGTTAGTTAATTAGTTAGTTAGTTAGTTAGTTAGTTAGTTAGTTAGTTAAGGCCAGGGCAACCAAGCCCTAGGAAGGACTGTGTCTGTTTTGAGAGTATCCAGACAGACCTGCATTTGAGCCATCAAGCCTTGTTTGGGATTTCAAATGGGGTAACCACATTAATTTTGATTTTCCATTCTATTTATCCCCCATCACTGGGGCTACACATCTCTGCTCGGACATCTCTCAACCCCATCTGATTCCTTCTCTGGCTCTTGCCCTGAATTTCAGGGGATCCAAAGAGCTGCTCCAGCTCCATGGTGGATTCTATTGGGGAGATCAGAGGCTGTTCACACTGAAGGTCTGTCATTTATGGGAAGGGGATCTGTCATATGTGGGAAGGAGGTGTCCTGTTGAGTTAGCAGGGCCTGCGAGTGCTGGTCTCATATTGCTGCACTTTGGGGTTTAACACCATAATTTTTTCACCACCATCAGCTGCCAGAGGTAAGGCTGCCATAGAACAAATGTGCATGTGATGAATGCTGATGAATGCTTGCATCCTGGTGTCAGCTGTCATCTGCTCGCCCTCTACCTAGAAGGCTCAGAGTACACATCCCCCCAGCTCCAGCACTCTCACTAGCACTGCGGACACCCACAGGAGGGTCAAGAGGGCAAGACAAACACTGGAGCTCTCCTCCACCAACCTCCCGCTACCTCTATCTAGAAGACTCAGAGCACACATTCCCCCAGCTCCATTACTCTCACAAGCACTGTGGACATACATAGGAGGGTGAAGAGGGCAAGGTGAACACTGGAGCTCTCATCCACCTGCCCCCACTCCCTGCTACCTATACCTAGAAAGCTCAGAGCACACATCCCTCCAGGTACTCACTCCTCCTGGTGTGTGGCACCGTTAGTCTCTTCCTGCCCGCTGCTCCTCCCACCTTCCCACAGAGAAGTGGTCCCCCCTTAATTTGTTGCTGCAAAAAACAATCAGTGAACTACCCCCCTCACAACCACTCCCATCCTACTGGATGCCTCCTTACCTCTCCCCCTTTTTCTGCAAATATGTTACAGCCCAAATAAGTTCCAGGTGACGTGAGCCCCCTTGATAGCACTTAATGACACCTTAAGTTTACAACTTAACTAGTCCTACGTGCAACTTCTTCAACTCATCACACCATTTTCAAATGGCCCCTTCACTGTAATCCTTTCATTTCCAAAAATAATAGTCCACCCTCGTAGACCCTTTTCTCTAAATCTTCTATTAGTTACAATTATAAACAAGCATACAAAAATCCACTACACTACTCTATAGCTCACTAGCTCTTTGAATCTTTTCCATTGTTACCACAAATGGTATTCAATCACAGCCATATTACCTGTTATCCAACATTATCCGCTGCATGAAATAACAACCATGGCTCACTTCCTGAGTCCCCCTCCCACACAACAATACCTCACAGATATAGATGATCACAGCTAACCTGACAACCTACTTCTAGACTATAAGGTAATTACAACTGTGCAGTGCAGTCACTTCCTGTTACAGTCTGTTTTTCTTGATAGGAAGTAAGTAAATAATATTCATTTGATTAGGCACCCAATCCATGGGGCTCTAGGTGCCATAATTAGGAAAATAATCAACAGGATCACAATAAAAATGCAGCAGAAGAACATCAGCTATAATTACCAACCTCTATGCTGTAAAGCCTGTTACATTCCTTTCATGTGTACTAACCTCTACACTACTCAGACTTACTACATACATAGTGTGCAGTCCCATCCCCGGCCTGCCTTGTTCCTCCCCCTGGTCCATGGTCCTTTACAACGCATCACAAGCCCCTACAGAAATGTGCAAACTTCTACTTTCTATCTACTTTTCCCCTTATCTCCTTTCCTCTGCACCCTCGATCCCAAACTCAAACTGCATTTACCTGCCTCCACACTCCAGTTGACACTCTCATCCCAACTCTCCTCCCCAAGTCCAACCACCCTCCCTCTTGTCATTCTCCTCCTAATAGGTCCTTCCTGGTTAGCACCAGCATCTTACCCCCAAGCATGGAAACGAACATAAACCTACTCCAGTCTGCTAAAGCTGCCCCAAAATCCATCCTGTCCACTAGGGGATGAAAACTCCAAGCTACACACTCATTTCTCCTCCTCCTCTTCCTACTCCTTGCAGAGGATATTGAACCTAACCCAAGCCCACAGATGAAACCCCAGCCACAGAACTCACACAAATGCCTATATATCACCCACATGAACATCAGGAGTCTCTTACCCAAACTAGACCTATTTAATTGCTGGATGGCTCAATACACCCCAGACATTCTCTGCCTAATGTAAACATGACTGTCTGATAGGACTCTAGACTCCTTGCTAAGCCTCTCTGACTACACATTGATTCAACAAGACCATGGCAAGAGAGGTGGAGGCATTGCGATTTATATAAAGCAAACTCTATCCTGCTCAGTCACCAAAAAAGAATCCTGCCAAGGCTCCCATGAACTTATCCTCACACAAATCACCCTCCCCACTATACTCCCAATATTTATTAGGGTGATCTATGCCTCCCCCCGAATAGCCTGTGACTTACTAATTTCATGTCTTGCCACCATACCTCCACTAGCAGCAAAAGATGAGTTGATACGATTGGGCGACTACAACATGGACTAGTTTTCCCCCTCTTCCAAAACCTATCTCTCTAAAATCGAGTCCCTCAACCTCGCCCAGTTAATCACAGAACCCACCTGTTACAATCCCCCATTCCCCAAACCATTCGCTAATTGACTGGTTCTTCTCCTCTCATCCACACAGAATTGCCTCTACTGATGCACTTGTTAATGCTTTAAGTGACCACTGCATCACACACTGCACTTGAAAAAAAAAATAACTACCCAAACGAGCTCCGAAATACATAAAAATACACCCTTTAAATTCATTCTATACCAATTCACTCCTGGAGGACCTAAGGCATGCAGACTAGCAGCAGGTCTATTCAGCACCAGACACTGACAGCCCTAACCAGATTCCTGCACATATTCACAACAGTTTGGAATGCCCATGCCCCTCTGGTGAAATCTAGAGTAAAGAAGCACCACCATTCTTGGATCTCTGCTTCTATTATTGCCCAATGTAAAGACCATGATAAGGCTTGGTCTCAATCTCTACTGACCCCGCAAGCCAGGCTAGTCTATAACTCCCTCTGTAATACCTGCACCAAGGCCATAAGGTGAGCAAAAGCTGATTACTTTAGATCTCATCTGCATAATGCATAGCCTTCATCCTTCTGGAAGGTAGTACACTGCCTTATAGATCCCCATACTCAATCAAGTACATCTTCCCTAAAGCTAAATGTCCTACCAATCACAGACCCTGTCAACATAGCTGACACCCTAAATAAATTCTTCACCTCCTGTGCCCTCCCAGACCACCTCCCTGTTCCCCCCAAAAGAACCCCCCAAAACACTTGCAACAACACCTTCTTGTTCACACCCATCTCCTCAAAGGAAGTCCTTGATGCCCTCCACTCCCAAAATATCACTAAGTCTAGTCTTGATTGGGTCCACCCTAAGATGCTACTCATATAGGCCCCCAGAAATTGTGACACCACTAACCCACCTTCTAAATCTATCCTTCACCACAGGAACTGTTCTGCAAGCCTGCAAATTGGCAAGTGTAATTCCCCTACACAAAGGCGGTGACCCCTCGGTGCCTGGTAACGACAGGCGAATCTCCCTCCTAGCAGCCCTTGCCAAAGTACAGGAAGCATTAGTCCAAGCCAAACTAACAGAGTACCTCATGATAACAGAATTCCTTTCCACCAGCCAATCAGGCTTCAGAAAACATCACTCCTCAATCTCTTCTCTGTTGCGAATCACAGAATACATTCACACCACATCTGACCAAGGCTATCTAACAGCTGCAGTTTTTGTCAACCTGGCAAGGGCCTTCAACTCAGTGTCTCACCCCTTCTCCTTATGAAACTTGAGGCTGCAGGCTTAGCCCCACCACAGTTCAGTGGTTCAAATCCTACCTAAGCAACAGGCTCCAATCCGTCAAAGTGGCTAACTCCTCCTCCTCCTACCCCCCTAGTTCTCGCAGGAGTACCCCAAGGATCAATCCTTAGCCCCATCCTATTTTCAATATTCATAAATGGTCTTCCCTCTATTTGCTAAAATTTCTGCATACATATGTATGCAGATGACACTATACTTTTTACCTCTGGTTCTGTCCTACTCGATATCCAATCAAACCTTCAAAGGGATTACCACAATATGCAGACCTGGTTCAAAAATAATCAACTGAAAATAAGTATCTCTAAAACAGTGTCAGTGACATTCAGGACAGCATAAAAGCTTGCCAGAGTTACTCTCCCCCCAAAGTCACCTCATTGGATGGGACACCACTGGACTCTGTCACAAAATACAAATACCTTGACGTATGGCTGGACCTCCACATGACTTTCTCAAATCACACAGAAGCCATCGCCTCAAAGTTATGCCCCACGCTAAGTATGCTCTACCAAAACAGAGACTCCCTCCCATTGCCAGTCAGACGTGAAATCCTAACTAAGATGATCAATCACATCTTTGACTATGCCGACATGGTTTACTGCATTGCCCCTGCAATGACCTTATCCAGACTGGACACCCTCCTCAAGGCATTCTGCCATTTCACCACAAACACCACCCTCAGAACACATCACTGCTCCCTATACACCTCTTTCAGTATCATACCACTATCCCATCACTGCCACATCCATTCTATTACTCTCATATCCAAATACTAATTCAACTTTCAACCTCCCTACCTCTCAGTGAGTCTATCCCCAGCGTTCATCCTAGGGTGCTGAAAGAACTGGCTGGAGTACTGGCGGGGCCGCTAGCAGAACTTTTCAATACCTCCATGGGCACAGGTTGCGTACCACAGGATTGGAGGATGGCTCACGTGGTACCCCTTCACAAGAGTGTTCCAAAGGATGAACCGGGCAATTACAGACCTGTAAGCCTCACATCCATTGTAGGATAACTTATGGAAGCAATCCTGAAAGAGAGGCTGATGACCTTTTTGGAGGAAAATGGACTTAAGGACTGTCAGCAACATGGATTCATCTCTGGAAGATCCTGCCAGACCAACCTAATCGAATACTATAACTGGGTAATGAGGGAACTGGATAAAGGCCATGCAGTGGATGTGCTGTATTTAGACTTCAGCAAGGCCTTTGATTCAGTGCCTCATGGGAGGCTGGAGGGTAAGTTGTATTATGTGGGGGCAAGGATGAAGATAGTAAACTGGATTGTGAACTGTCTAAAGGGGAGGCAGCAACAGGTGATGGTGGTGGTGAGGGGCACTCTCTTCCCCAAGGGCGGTGATAAGCGGGGTGCCGCAGGGCTCAGTCCTGGGTCTGGTGTTATTTGGGTCATTTGTATTGGATATCTCTCATGGCATTAGGAGCAAGATCAGTCTGTTCGCAGATTATACCAAGATTGGGAGCAGTGGTGGACATAGATGGGTGGCAGGGGCTACAGGAGGACCTGATCAAACTGGAAGAGTGGTCGGAAAAGTGGCAATTGAGCTTCAATGTGAAGAAGTGCAGGGTTATGCACTTTGGTGCAAGGAGGAGCTACCAGTTGGGAGGGGTTCAGATAGAGGTCACAGAGGAGGAGTAGGACCTAGGGGTGACCATAACGGGTAACGTGAACAACTCAGCTCAGTGCAGGAAGGTGGCAGCTAAGGCCAACAAAATGCTGGGGTGTAGTGCGAGAGGAATCTCATCCAGAAATAGGGATGTGATCCTGCCGCTGTACAGGTCACTATTCAGGCCTCATTTGGAGTACTGTGTGCAGTTCTGGCATCCCTTTCTGAAGAAGTATATCAGATTGCTGGAAAGGGTGCAGCATAGGGCAACTAAGATAATCCAGAGGCTGGAGAGCAAAACCTTTGAGGACAGGCTGACTGAGTGGTGTATGTACACTATGGAGGAGATGAGGAACTGGTGGGATATGATTGAGACCTTCAAATCTTTGAAGGGGATTAACGAGACAGGCACAGAAGGGATATTTAAGCTGAGGAGAGGAAGGGACACCACAGGTCATGGTCTCAGATTGGAGGGTGGAAGATATCAGAGACAGATGAGGAAATATCGTGGGGAGAGTGAGGAAACATATTTCTTTGTTGATTGCTAGAATGAACCCTATGCTTTCTTTCCCCAGACTCTTGTTTCAGTCCTACCTAATAAACGTTATGCATTGGCTAAAACAAATACTCAAACTTGATTGACTAAAAGCCGTGGGGGCATCCCTGCATACAGTATCACAGTACAAAAAGAAGTGCCAGCAATAGTCTTTTTGCTTGCTTTTGTAGTGCGCCTCACTTCTCTGCCCACAGTTTGCCCAAATGTGATGTAGCTGCCCCAGTTTCCATTCCTCACAAAAGTGTTTTTAAAAAAAAAACCCTATTCAGCCAGTACAACCACTGCTGCACATATTTCCAAGGTTTCCAATGCAGCTTACCTGCTGCTACACTCTCAGACTCTGAGCTCCCACCACACAAGAATGAACTGGCCAACTACAATGAAACTCAAAGCCTCCCTCCTCCTACCATTACTTTGCCAACCCTATTAAAAACAAAGTGCCCCCCCCCCCCACACACACACACTCACGCTTCCAGGTCTGACCTGAAGGAGCTGCTGGCCCCTAAATAAACATGCAGCATAGCTGATTCTATACCTTAACCTGTGAGTATGGCATTTTCTTTCTGGTGGGCCAAGCAGTCAGAGGCCAGAGGAACAGAGGTGAGTGATAACTTCAATGGACTATATGCTATAAGACAAAATGAAGGGTCAAGGGTTAGGGATCGCTGAGGGTTGTACCAGAGAGGTCCCTGATGCCTGGGTTCTCCCCTCTACATTTCATTAAGGTAGCAGTAAAACAACCCTGGCCCAGCCGCACTCACACCTTCGGGGGGGGCAACCTATCCACCTCCCATTGGCCTGGTTTACAGTATACTGTATCTATTTTACTTAAAGTGTTGATGTTGCCCATATGAACAGCCCCATTGCTTGCTAGTACTCCTGGTTTAGGTTGCTAACTCTTCGTGGAGGTGGTGCCCCCTTCCTCTCTTGATCCCAGGCTGTCCCCTTATATTGCTCTCTATCTAGTGAAGATTGCCTATTTGTATATAGTTGATATGGTCACATGATCCTACTTAGGCACACACATGCTCAATACTTGCTATGGACTTGATCCAATAGGTTTATTTACCCGACCCTGGCTATGTTTGTTATTAACTGTACCAAGTACCAGGAGGCAGTATGGCACAGTGGGTTAAGGCTCTGAGCTGCAAATCTGGAGACCTGGGTTTGAATCCCACAGCCCCCTAGGTGCATACTGTGTGACCCTGAGCAAGTCACTTAACTTCCTTGTGCTGCCAGGTTGCACCTGCAAACAAGCTTTCAGCTTAGTGTGTCTCACCTGGTAAAATAATTGGTAATTGGTTTAAGTACTATATGCCCTTGCTTTGCATTGTGGGGGCATGTGTGATTTTGTATTTTCTTGAAACTTGGCTTCCCAGCCAAATGCCCTTTGGGGTAACCCTTGCCTCAGTGTTTGCACACAGAGGTTCTTTGTCTGTTAAATAGTTTTTTATTTTAATGGGTTTGCCACAATATAGCCAAGGCACACTGCCTTAAGGGTAGCTGGTCCATTCCACTGGGGTGTCAAACAGACAAGGCATACTGATGAGTCCTGGTAGGACGAAACACGTGTCTATGTCTTCTGTTAGCACCCTTTGCAAACTGTGTGAGAGGCCTTTCGGCACCATGCAATTCTGCTTAAAGTTGGACCAGCATAACCTTCTGTGGCGATTTGCAGATGTGGCCCATGATGCTTTGCATTGTGGGGGCATGTGTGATTTTGTATTTTCTTGAAACTTGGCTTCCCAGCCAAATGCCCTTTGGGGTAACCCTTGCCTCAGTGTTTGCACACAGAGGTTCTTTGTCTGTTAAATAGTTTTTTATTTTAATGGGTTCGCCACAATATAGCCAAGGCACACTGCCTTAAGGGTAGCTGGTCCATTCCACTGGGGTGTCAAACAGACAAGGCATACTGATGAGTCCTGGTAGGACAAAACATGTGTCTATGTCTTCTGTTAGTACCCTTTCCAAACTGTGTGAGAGGCCTTTCGGCACCATGCAATTCTGCTTAAAGTTGGACCAGCATAACATTCTGTGGCGATTTGCATATGCAGCCTATGATGCTTTGCATTGTGGGGGCATGTGTGATTTTGTATTTCATTAAGTATGTCTTACCATGTGGTTGTTATGTCTTGTTATGTATTCCTATGGTCAATATCAATGGACATCTGTGTGTAATGTAATGTAAGGTATTGTCTATCTGTGTTATCCTGGTCTTTCTAATGGATGTGGTTTGGCTTGGTTCTCACATATCATCCTGAGATGTGTGTGTGTCCTAGCAAATAATAAAAAATGTTAAACTCTAAAGTGTTGATGTTGGCAAGAATTACAGACCCAATCAAGCTGAGGATTTGTCCCATAGTACTTTAAAAACACCTCCTGGGGTGCTGTGGTTGGATTTGGGTGCACTAGTGGATTTGCTGTTGCTTTGGACAGATCACACTGCCATTGCATGCTTACCTTTTCAAAGGTAAAGCTTTCAGGTGAGAAAAAGAAAAACACAAAGGAGGTGGAGAATGAGGTGCAAGTGGCAGGAGCTGCAATCAGTTTCTCACAAATGTGTTCTTATCTGCATCAGGTATGTTTGAAATTGTTATCTGTTCTGCAGTAACATTCTGAGGTTTGGGGCACACGCATTGATGCAAATCTCATCAGACCAAGCTGGCCTTTGCTCAGTTTTCACACGAATTGTGTGAGCAGAATCCAGTCTCTGACATGTGAAAGAGTCCCTTCGGGTTTAGTCATTACTTTCAGTTCTACTGTTTTTAAAGCTTTATTTTTTGCTCCTTATCTGGTCTGTCTCTGTCCTTCAAGCTATGTCAGTCCTCGATTCCCACTAGTTGTACCATGTCATGAGATACCTCCTCGCAGGGTCTCCTGGTGAGTTATATGGCCCCAGGCTGTGTTTCTATTCCTAGCACTCCTGCAGGTACCCAGAGGAATGAGAGAAGCATGCATTGTTGGTTAGGAGCAGTCTGGGACATTGGAGGAGGAGGTCCCAGCTGAATGGAGAAAAATTGGCATGGAGGAGGGGTGTCTGTCATCCAGCAGGAGGGCTGCCTATTTTTTCTTATTACAGTCAGTCTATCCTCCACCCTGTGACGTGGTATAGTGACATCAATGCTCCTCTTTGAGCCTCACTGTTCAACTGTATCACTCACAGCCCCCCTCTGTTTGAAGCATCACCATGCATCATCTCTTGCCTAATGCTAAGAGAGATCCACACAGAGGAATGAGCAGCCCCCCCCCCCAGGAAAATGTCCAGTTGAATAGTCAGTCCTCACCTGCCAGCCTCCACTTCTACCCTGACAGGCTTGGGGTGATAGTGTGCTGAGCTGTCCCACACTGTACCTTTAAACCCCATAACTTTCATGAAGTTCCATTGTCTTCTCATGTTTGTGATTTACTGAGTAAACACTTCTGCATTGTCCTTCTTTTCTTCGTCCTTTATTCCTTTTCTTGTGTGACCTCCTGTAATGCACTGCCAGGAGTTAGGAGGAGCACATTCGTTTTATGGACGTCAGTCTCTCACCTTTTGCAGCAAAATAGCTGCAGCAAAGCTTATGATAATACATTTTATTCAACTGAAGCAAGGTATCAAAACCACAAAGGCTTCTTCAGGAGGTGTGAAAGCTTGATACACACAAACAGTGTATACAAGACGTTTCTTGGAGCAACACATTTTAAACAGAAACAAGTTTGGTTTAGATAAAATTTATGTTAGGTGTAGATTAGAAGTGTAGCTTAGATGAGGACAATTAGGTGAGTGATATAGAAATGCATGGTTGCACTGAGGTGGCAATGGAAGCGCTGAGTTCCCCCTATCCATTATTTTTGCATTGAGTCTGTATTCCTATGTGTATGTTTAGTAATATTGTTGAGTTTTGTAATGTGCTGTAACTGTATCTTCCCACATTCTTCTGTCTCTTACATATCATCAAGGTTGCCCTGTACAGTGGTGTTCACACTCGCATAACTGAGTGCCTCAATGGTGTATTTTAAGTAAGTCCAACACTGTAGGTGCACATGGTATTTTGGGACTCTTGGACAGTGGTGGATATAGGATTTTGCAATGGGGAGGGGTGCTGGGGTGGTGTTCATATGTGATAGACAATTTTTGTAATGTTGTTTTAATCCTTTATATTGTCTGTTATCTTTTTCATTACAAGATATACATTTTACCTATAGTTTTGGTTTTAAACTTTTGCCCCATCAATAAATCAAGACTTCTTCAACAAAGTGAAATGCAGCAGCAGCAGCAAACAGGTAAGTTTTAATGGGGGGTGCAACGGCACCCTTTGCCACCCCCTAGATCTGCCACTGCTCTCGGAGATGGGAGGGGGTTGTCCAGGGGTCTACCATATACATTTGGACTCAGGGTGCAGTGGCTATAAAGTAACCAAACTGCAAATACTTTCCTTTTAAATAACATGATTGTCCACACATCAGCATACTGGGTACTTAACTGTACGTATACTGGGCAGCTTGGGGATGGAAGAATGCTAAGTAGCTTATTGAGACCACCACCCCCAACTAGGCCAATGATAGTCACTGTGTGCACCTTGCTCTATTAAGTAAGTGTCCAACTTCTGTTTAAATTGATTTATACTTTCTAACACAACTACATAGTCAGGTAGTGTGTTACAGAAATGTACTATTCTTTGTGTATAAAAGGCTTTTCTGAAGTCTGATTTGAAATGCCTTCCTTTGTAATTGATACCGATGTCATTTAGTATTATGTGTGTGGCCTTTATAAGCATTCAAGTCAAGCAGCCTTGAATTTATTTGATGTGTATTTATATAGATATGTAACCATTACTGCTCCCTCCTGGCAGTAGAACTTGTACAGCTTTAACAGTTCATTTTATCAGGGACTCAGGGTGGTAGGGAACCCAGAAAAACTGACCCTTTATAAATTCATCTTTAAGTCATTAACACCCACATAGAGCACTCTGTAGAGTTAGCCTACCTTGCTGGCTCCTGAGACTGAATCTTTGATGGCAGGCACTGCAGACTGAGCATTGCCCTGGCACAAGGAGAACTGCACTTGGGCATGGGAATGGTGGCAAAAACACTCACTTAAGGGATATCATGGTGATCCTAACCATCTAGCACACTCCTCTTGTCTTCCTGAGGACCCAAAGGTGTCCATGAGTACAACTGCAAACTGCAGTGTTTGCCTCCATCTCACCTCCCATGCAGCTGTCGTTGCTGGGACATACAGTTGGTCGACCTGAACCTCTAGAGGAGCAATCTGAACTATAGCCTCTTCCACCTCACCCCTAGGTGTCACTAGGGCTGGAATGCTTGGTAAACAGGCAGGTTCTAGGGCCTCTAGGCACCTGCAGCACTCAGAGGCCCTCTCCAATGAGTTCCTCTACACATTCCTTTGGGGCCTCCCCTATATACTCGGGAGTGGTCCCATAAGGCAAGGCCAAAAGGAGGATAGAGGGACCGTGCCAAAAATCCTCACTTTAAAGATAGAGTTACATCTGTGTGTATGTATACTTACAGTGTATATGCCCAGAGAGTTGATCCAGTTCCCCACACACAAATAGTATGGTACAGGTACAGGTACATAGTGAAGTCTGTGAGATGGAAGAATACTGTTCAGCCCATCATGACCATTACCCCGCTATACATTGGTAATACTTCTGAAGTTTTCCCATGGCCATGAAGTTTATGTAACCCCCCACCACCACCATGTGGTGGGGTGTACTTTGCTTCACAGATCCCCACACCCATTGCTGACAGTTTGTTTCTCCCACTGGCCCCTGAGGTCCTAGACTAAGTGGGGGGCTGCAGTAGGAGAGAAGAGAAGCCTTGCATCTGTAGTGCAGCCTGTGCCATTTTGACAATGTAGCTCGGCTGCCATACTGCAAGTAACTATTACTAATGAGCTTACAGGCACACTCATGAGAACTGGTGAGTCCCCCAAAGACACTGAAACTGCCCTGAACATAGCAGACTGCCACAGCAACCAGAGGCAAACACACCAGGCAGCACATTAGCTTTTCTGAAGGCAGTAGTTTCAACAACAAAAACAAAAGTACTTTGGGACAGTGCCCAAAAGACTAGGGGGACAGCCATCTTTGCCACCTCAGACCCCCCTAGGGACATGGCAACCAAGGTCAGAGGTTGGGCAGCAGCCAATCAGTTTTTTGGGACTTGCAATAGGGCTAGATGGGCTCATGGGTAGAGACCAGTGTTTTTCTTAAATAAGAAATAGCAAGAAATGCAAGGTGTATGTAAGGACCCTCTGGAAGCTTACTAGTTACAATTTTGTAGCTGGGCATTGAGAACAATGGTGCCGGTAGGTCTGGGATGTGGGCCTGCCTGCTGCCAGCAGGGGGCCCCATCTCTAGGGGTATAAAAAGAGGGTTTGGGCATCATCAAGGAAAGAGACCAGGAGGAGGAGGAGGAGGAGAAGAGAGAGGAAGTCAGGGGTGTGGGCCTGCAAGTTTAGCTGGAGGGCCGTAGCGGGACCGGAGTGGCCACTTGCCACCCTGGCCTTCCTCCCTCAAAGACTCGTATAATGAGAAGTGGCAGTTTGGGCCATAGGAGTGAAGAGAGCAGTGGAACACCAAGTCCTGGGTCCAGTCGGTGCTGTTGGGAGACGGAGCCCATGAAAGCAAGAAGTATGAGGCCTGCCGAGTGATCGCTGACACCTTGGTAGGGTAAGCACCAATGGATGCCCTGTTTTTGAAGTAATCTCACCCATGGATGACTGCACCTTGTGAGCCGGTGAGTTGTTTCTGTTGACCAGGCCTGCTCTGGAAGATGTGGCTGGGAGCACAGTCCAGAGGTGACAGCCTGGATCAGTGTAGGGCATAGTGGTGGCAGTCTACCTCTTTCCCCCTGGCCGGTGGCTGCTACAGTGTTTGGGCTTTCAGGGGGTGTTGCCTGTGGGGGCAGGAGAAGATCCATGTGGAGAGTGGTTAGTTGGGACCCCGGCGGGGTGGCAGGCTGTATGGATGCTCCGTGTGGCACAGCAAGCAGTCCCCTGGGTGAAGGCAGTCCAGAAATTGAAATTGCTGCATGAGTAGATAGCACCTGGAGTTACTGGGCAGGTCAGGGGTACGAATAACTGCCTGGAAGAGCCCAGCTGCAGGCACGTGGCATCAGCAATTAGGTATCGGGAAGGTGTTCAATGGTTTCTGTTCTTGCTAAAAGAAACACAGTTGTGAAAGTTAAGACCTCTCAGTAAGAGAAGTGGCCCCCTGTGGTTCAAAAGAAACCCTTTGTGTTTTCAAAGTAACCCCCTGTTTGTAACAAGGCAAAGTAAGAATGGATTGGGACAGTTTAAGTTTTGTTGCGACTAAGAGAAGAGAAAGTAAACAAGTGCCTGAGTTAAGGAAAAGGAAGAAGGGAAGCAATATGAATGGGAAGTATGCCAGTATTGAACTACCTTTATGTGTGGCCTGTTCCAGCCTAAGTCTAATGCTGCTGTCAGGAATGTAGCCTTTCTGGCTCGAGGGAGTGTCTGCAAAGCAATAAATTAATCTGCTGAGATTGTTGCAGAAGAAATTGTCAGATCCAGTGCCCCCACCATACTTGTTACTCCAAGCTCCACAGAGTGGTTTATCAAATGTCTTGTTTCTTATTAAATCAGTTTGCACTTTTGATTCTGGAGTGGATATTGAATTTAATTGATTTAAAACATGCATGTTGTGCCTGTTAATGAACACTGCCCTCTGTAGTTAGCCCACTGAAGCAAAGAAATGGGCCTGCTCCACAATCAGGGGACCTAAATCTTGACGTGTGGTAAAAATGCTGGTACCTATAACTCTGTTCTAGGAAAATTGCTGCTCACTCAACTCATTAACTGCCCAACCAGAGTCCCTACTCATGGCTACCATCACTCCCTGCTAGACTGGATTGCTACTAACAGAGGGGACAGAATCCTAGCAGCAGACACTCTGGCGGACTCCATAAGAAACCACCTACCAGTCTATCGTGCATGGATTGCATGCAGGCAGAAGACTCCACCGAAAGAAACTCAGTTTAGAGATTTCCCAAAACTAAATGTGGGGGCACTAATAGCGGATGCGTGAAATGTGGACTGGTCTTCTTTGTACCACACTATGGATGTTGAGTGTGCCCTAGACTATCTCTTAGCCACTATTCTGGCTCTTCAGGATAAACATCTGCCCCTTACGAGGAGACGTGTATAGCACATTATGACAACATGGCTTCACAAAGACTTCCTGGCGGAGATGAAGGGAAGGGACAGAGCCTGGGTCAAAGCTAAGAAATCCTCACTACAGGGGGATTGGGAAGAGTACAGGGGACAGAGAAATGCCTGGAAGAGAGACATCCGGGAAGCAAAGGGAGCCTATTGTAAAAAGTTGCTACTGAACTCTGTGAGTGACTCCCGGGATTTTGGTCTCACATAAAGTCCCTACTGGATCAGGGAAGCAAGACAGATATCACTGAAATGACACTGCTTTGTATCAACAGTAACAACCTGCATACTATAACCAATGCTGTGAACTCTAATTTCTCCAACATCTCAGAATACACCAACCTACTAGGAAATTCCCCCGATCCAGTCACTGCCGGTAAGGATAAAAGACCATGCACTTTTAGCCTAAGGATGGTAACTACGGGAGAGATTCAGTGACTCTTAAAATCCATCCCAGCCTGTGGATCTGTGGAGTGAGATGGAGTACTGCCAAAATTCCTAAAATCAGCTGCTTTTGCCTTCACCGCACCTATAATGAGAGTCTTCAACCTATCTACCATTGGAGTGGTACTGGCGCTCTGGAAGATTGTGAGGGTGGTATCTTTGCATCAGAAAATCAATTCTCTAAGTGTAAATGACTACCACCCTATAGCCATCCTCGCTGTCCTAAGCAAGATCTTGGAAAAGCTGGTTGCAGCGCAAGTGTCAGACTAACTTCATCACAGCAAGCTACTTATCCCTGCTCAGCATGGATTTAAAAAGTCCCATAGCAACAAATACAGCACTCCTTCAGCTCACCAGTGACATAAAACAGGCAATGGACAAAGGCCTCCTCACTGGGGCTATCTTTGTTGATCTCTCTAAGGCCTTTAATTTGGTCAGTCATCCATTACTGCTGTACCAGTTAACCTCACTCAGCTTCTCATGAGATGCCACCTCCTGGTTCGCCTCCTATCTCACTGGCAGTACTCAGTTTGTAGAGATCAACAAAATCAAATCAGATCTTGCTCCTACCAGTCTCAGTGTCCCTCAAGGATCCATTCTTGGACCGTTGTTGTTCTCCCTCTTTATAAATAACCTTCCTAAACCCCCTGATCTCTCCTCTATTATCCTTTATGCAGATGATATGGTGCATTATACCAGCAACAAGGACCCAGCATCCATAAACACCACACTAAAGACTGACTTTAACTGTCTGGACACCTGGCTGCAGCAAAAGAAGCTCCTGCTAGGTGCAAAAAAGACTGTTGCCATGATGTTTGGCTCTGCCCTCAAAATCAAGTCCTGTGCCATACCTATTGCAATTCCTGGCCCTGGTGGCCCTACCTTGGAGGTAGTGGACAACTTTAAGTATCTGGGAGTCACCCTTGATCCCTCGCTCGACTTCAGTCTTCACATAACCAACACCCACAGAGCTGTCAACGCCAAACTAGGTGTAGCGTATAGAGTCAGATCATCTCTGATGGCTACTGCAAGAATAGCCATTACTCAAGGGGTTCTCAAGCCAAGACTAACCTATGGCCTTATGGCTTTTCAAGACTCTGATAAAGGAGCTCTGCAAAAATGGAACACTTGCTACAACAATATCTACAACAATATCTGTCGTTTCACCTTAGCTGTCCTCAGACTTACCCACCATTGTATGTTCTACACTAGTCTTGGGTGGCTGCCCCCCTCATCAATACACAGTGGGCTGCCTCATAGACAACATTATCTGAGCTAGAGAACCTGAATCCCTGGCTGGTATACTACACCATAGCTCTCAACCGTACCCACTGAGATCTGCTGGTAGATCGCTGCTCCATGTCCCTCGAAGCACAACAATAATGTGGGAACATGCTTTTGTTGCAGTGGCACCAAGGCTCTGGAATGCCCTCCCGGATCACATCATGAGTTCACAGTCTCACCTGACTTTTAAGAAAGAGCTCCACTCGTTCCTACTTGCTAATGACAAATACTCCTGTGCCATGCCCTGAGTCTCCCTGATACTTTAGGCAACCCGTCCACTTAAACCTTAGCACTTAGTCACTTGCTTTAGCTGTAAGGCTGTCTAATCAACTGCTTCCTACTACAACACTGCTTACCCCTAAAATGTCTTATAGTAATTATGTAGTGTACTACTGACTATACACTGCACTATTCCTTGTAACCTGATGATGTTGTATGTTCTTTTGAAGTTATGTTGTGTTCTACTGTCCTATTGTACTGCACTGTCCTATGCTATCTAACGTTGTTGTAGTTCTCCTGGGCCATGCCTGAAAATAGGCAGTTTCTGTCTAGTGCACCTACCGGATACACAAAAACTAAATAAATCAATAAAATCTGCGGAGCCGTCTCGCAGCAACAATTAAACCAGGTAATGAGCATATTCTATTTTCTTGGACTGTGTTTACTTTGTTGTACAGTACCCCATCTCCCATTAAATTACCACCTGGATAACCCTAGACATCAGATGGGCGGCTTGCATATTAAAAGAAATAAAATGAAAACTAGGATCTGCAGCTTATCCAGTAGGTAGGGAAATAGGCAGACTGAGTGGGCCAAGCGTCCCTTATCTGCGGTCGAACTCTATGTTTCTATGAAAACAATCACATGAAAAAAGTTAAAAAATTGATTGTTTTTTGGCAAAAAGGAAATAAATGCTTGCAGTAGTTGTTGTTTAGGCTCCGTTGCTACCACAAAGATGAACCTCAAGGAAGAGACAGCAGAACTGTCTGATTCACAAAACCTTTCAAGACCATAGCATAATGCTGCTTAAAACAATGTACAGTAGTATACTAGGAATATGATTTCTAGTGTGCATAAGGTCATTTTAAGGTATTTTCTGAGTGTATATGTGATGAGAGATAAAACTACATTTTCAACGAATAAAAAGGAACAATAAATTCCAGTAAAATAAACATAACAATTATGAAAAATAAAAATAATTTCATGGGGCTTTATTCATGGGACACTGGAGCATTCAAGTTTTTACCTGCAAGAGTGATAACCAGTGGGACATTAAGTGATCGGCAGACAGGCCCGGCCCAGTGACTGACAAATGAGATTGACCAATGGAAGGGTTTGATTCCTAATTGAACAGCAGAGGCTGTTCCAAATCATTTCCAGTCTGCATGAGCAATAGCCTGGAGGCAGAGCTGTTGCCTGACTCTGCTGGCATCTGGAGGCCTTCATGGGGCTTACACATTTAGAAAACAGGAGGTTAACTGCTGGACTTGAACAGCCAAAGGCAGAATGGTTGAATGGGGAAGCAGTTTGGGAGAACACCTGTTTTGATGCAGAAGCACAGTTTGGTAAGGGGAAAGTGGCCCCACATTTTATACCCCTGTGCAAACTGAGAGACTTTGTGTTGAATTCAAACCAGAGCGTCAGCAACTGTGACAATACTGGTGTCTGGTGAGACACCACTACTGGTCACTACAGCTAAGTGACTGGCCAGCAATGTACCAGGTTGCTGTGTGACTGCACTGGTCTGGCTGCAAAGAGCTCCTCAGCACAGGCTCTACCTGAGTGAGAGCTGAGCTAACCCAGAAAGGAACTGTTCTAGGCAAGAGCTACTCTCTGAGAAAGAGGAATCCAGAGATGGGGAGATTGCTAAACACACAGAAGCCCACCCTCTGCAACCTGATTCAAGGACTCTACCAACCCAAGATTGCAGCTCAGTGTCTGGAGCGCCATCACCATTGGCCACTACAGTTAGGTGGCTGGTCCCTGGTGCTGTGAGATCTTCAGGAATGCTGCACTGGTCAAGTGCATAATTTGGTGCTGTATGCAGCAGCTGAACTTGAATGAGTTGAATAGGGAGAAGTGAGATTTATGCTGGTGCACCCAAGTCATCAAGTGACCAACTGATGAAGAGAATGCAGAACAATTCAGAGATGTTAGAGCTGAGTGAATAGACTGTCAGAGACGCAATTGAGAGAACTGATCAGAGAGCTTAGCCAGGACCAGAGCCTAAGGGATCCAGCTACTGGAGGTCTGCCAAGTGGAGATACAGTGACTAAACAATCGGAACTTTGTTTTTTGCTTAGTCCAGGGTTGCCCAGACATTGGGACTTAACAGTGCCCTAGGATTTAATATTCCTTCACTATTCTGATGGGACAGGGAAACCAAGAGGACACACCCAAGGCAGGAGTAAGACAGGCGGTGGTGGTCCTCAAGGGAGCAGGTCCCAAGGAGTTTGAGAGAGTCCCCAGCCAAGGAGAAGGCAGTTGCTGGTGGGGGACTCCATAGTCTGATGGATTGAGTTGGAGGCAGGGGAAGGGACAGGGTAGCATGGTGCATTCCAGGCACATTGGAGATCACCAGAAATGGGGTAGGGATGCCAGGAGGGAACTGGACATTTTTGTCCACCTGGGGATGATTGATCCGGCAAGGGAAGCTGTAGGGATAGTGCATGATAGGTTTAGGGAGCTGGGGAAGGGTCTGAAGCAGGTAGCTCACACAGTGGCCTACATTGGGGTGCTACCCATACAAGTTTGGGGGAAGGCTACAGAACTCTGCACCAGGTCCTTCAATGAGTGGTTGAAGGCATGGGGCAGGGGGGAAGGGTTTGGCTACATCAGGTTCTGGGGTCACACCTTAGGGGATGAAGGCCTGTACAAAGAAGATGGCCTCCATCCATCCAGGAGGGGAACAGCAGTCCTGGGTGGAAGGTTGCCCAGGTCCATCTCGAAAATGAGCTTGCTCAATGGTGTTCAACTGGTTAAATAAAGATATTGATTGATTGATTGATTGATTGAAAGGTTTAAATACTACCTTTTTTTTTTCAACTTTATTTATGCTCCATACCTTTTGGGGAACTCTCTCAGGCATCCATGTGTCTGCGAGCTCTACCTCCTAGCCTGAAGCCTCTCACCACCTCGCACCATCCCGAGATATCCCCCGGCTCTGCACCCTCTGAGGTAGGGCTGCCCTATCAGCCCAGGGTGCTATATCTGTAAATCCAATGTGTCAGTCTGAGCGGGCGGCTGTGATGAGGAGAGAACCTGGCTGTTGGAGTGTGGTTCAGCTGGGCATGGTGCCATCGTCTAGCCACAAGGATAGGGATTTTCTACTTTCTTTCTTCCCCCACTGGTTTGGCAGTGCAGTGCACTCCAGAGTGGCACATGTACGCTCCCATGCACACCCACAAGAGTGCCGCCACAACCAGTCCCCTGTTGCCAGGATCCCAACTGCTGCCAAACGCCCATTCTCCACTGGAGGTCACCAGATGGTGGGATCATCACCACCCTCTCTCCCAGGAAAAGACAGCAGTCCTTCAGATGCTCAATCCTTTCCTCCCCCACCGACTCCCAGCGTGTCCTGAGTCCATTCCCAAACCCAGGTCACCAGCGTTGTGCGAGGTGTGGTGTCCAGCGCCTCAACCCTCAGCGCCACCAGGCCAGCTTAAATACTACTTTGATGAGTATTTAAACTAGCCAAGAGGGAGGGAGAATGACTGAGGAAGGCAGAGATTGCCCCATTCCCCCAGAACTAGTGAACAGTGAAGGTTAAACAAGGGAGAAGAAATTCTCTGGAGGTTGATGGATGCAAAACGAGAAAGGTAGGATAGGCAAGTCTGGAGAAGGAACTTGTTGTAAGAGAGGGGGAATGAGGGAAGGTAGGAAGTCAGCATAACAGGCAGGGCAGGACCAGGGTAACAGAGGGGAAGAAGGAAGGGGCAGCAGATTAGAGTGAGAGAGGGAGACCAAGAGAATGGAGAGCCATGTATGCCTATGCAAGGAGTTGGGGAAACAAAATTTCTGACCATGAGGCAGTCATTTGTGGAGGCAAACTTGAATCTGGTGGCCATAAGGGAATCATTCTACATGGATAACCACAGCTGGGAAGTGGCCATCCCAGACTACACCATGTTCCGAAAGGACTGGTCAGGGAGGGAGGAAAGACGAAGGGGTTGTTGTGTATGTGATATGTGCATGAGTCAGGAACTGGTTAATGGACAGGAGACAGAGGGTGGTGGTAAATGGAGTACAATCTAGAGAGAGGAGGGTGACCAGCAGAGTACCTCAGGGATCAGTCCTTGGACCAGTTCTCTTCAATATCTTCATCAATGACAATGCAGAAGGGCTGGAAGGAAAGGTCTACCTGTCTGTGGGTGACACAAAGATCTGTAACAGGGTGGATACTCCTGAAGGGATGGACAAAATGAAGAGGGACCTGGGGAAGGTTGAGAAATGGCCTGCAGAGTGGCAACTGAGGTTTAATTCAAAAAAGTGCAACATTATGCACCTGGGACATGGTAACGCTGGGGAGAGCTACAGGACTGGGGAGGAGTTGCTGACAGTCACCAAAGAGGAAAGAGACCTGGGGGTTACTATTTCAGATGACATGAAAATGTCAAAGCAGAGCACAAAGGCAGCAGGGATGGACAGTGGCATGCTGGGGTGCATAGCAAGGGGTATCACCAGCAGAAGGCATGCAGTAGTGATGCCGTTATACAAAACCCTGGTCAGACCTCACATGGACTACTGCGTGTAGTTCTGGAGGCCGCAGCTTTGATAGGACATTAACAGGCTGGAGATGGACCAGAGAAGGGTGACTAAGATAGTACAAGGCTTGCAACACAAGACTTATAAGCAGACCGTAATATGTACTTGCTGGAGGAGAGGAGGGAGAGGGGGACATGATAGAAACATTCAAGTACCTCAGGGGCATAAACAGGGTATGGGAGGCAGAATCTTCCAATACAGGAGGAGTACAAGAACTAGGGGGCATGACATAAAATTGGAAGGTGGCAGGTTAAGAGGGAATATGAGGACATTTTTCTCCATGGAGAGGGTAGTGGACACATGGAATGGTCTGCCACAGGAGGTGGTGGGAGTGAGTACTGTGGTTGAATTTGAACATGCATGGGACAGGCATGGGGAACCATAGAGGTTATGCGATTGGAGGGTCAAAAGCTATAATCAAGTACAGGATTTATGGGTAGACTGGATGGGCCTAGCAGTCCTTATCTGCCAACAATTTCAATGTTTCTATGGAGGAGGGTATAAGGGCCACGGGCCACTGAGATACAGGGGCAACAGGGAGGACAGTGAAGGGTTGGAGGTACTATGGCTCAGCCTAGAGACAGAGTGAGGGGACGTTATTTGCACAGGGTGGAGTATAGGCCTCTGACAAAGGGGAAGATTTAGACAGAGTCCTGGGGGAAGCCATCAGCAAAATGGTCAGTAAAGGTGAAGTTTTGATTATGGGGAACTTTAATCTGGCAGATGTAGATTGAGGCATTCTTGCCACAGCTACATCAAGAGGCAGGGTCATTCTTGACTCTATACAAGGGCCATTTCTCAGGCAGCTGGTTTGGAACCCACTAGTGATGGGGCATTGCTGGACCTTGCCTTACAAGCAGATATAGTCTTGCTGATATCACAGTAGGTGAATCACAGAGTGAAGCAGGTAGTCCCCTGCACAAAGTAAGCTCAAGATAAAGCAGAAATACTAAACGATTACTTCTGCTTAGTCTTCACAATAGAGGGTGGGAGGGACAGACCAGCATGCTGCAGTAGGCACCAAGGAGAAAGGGGAGTGAACACAAGTCCATTCTCAGTGGAGAAGGCCCAGAAAGGACTGGAAGCCTTAAATGAAAATAAGGCAATGGGGCCAGATGGGATTCATCCAAGGGTCCTAAAGGAACTAAGCATGGTACTGGATGCCTCTCTGGCAGTGCTTTTTAGCACCTCAGTGGAGATGGAGGAAGTTCCAGAGGAATGGATGAGGGTCAATGTGGCCCCTCTGCACTAAAGTAGCAGTAGGAAAGGTGCTAGCAATTACCGACAAGTCAGTCTCACATCAGTGATGGGGAAGTTAATGGATACACTACTAAAGGAGAAGCTCGTACAGCACTTGGAAACAAAAGGGCTGTAGGACCACTGGCAAAATGGTTTCACAAGGGGGAGGTCATGTCAAACTAATCTCATAGATTTCTTTGACTAAGTTAGAAACATAGAAACATAGAATTTGATGGCAGATAAGGACCGCTTGTCCCACCTAGTCTGCCCATTTCCCTACCTAATGGATAAGCTGTAGATCCTAGTTAACCAACAGCCTACTTCCTCCTACCCCCCCACTAGAATTGTCTTATGTGTATCCCATGCATTCTTGAATTCCCCCACTGTTTTTGACTCTATAACCTACTCAGGAAGGCTGTTCCATATATCCACAACCCTCTCTGTGAAGAAATACTTCCTCACATTACCTCTGAACCGTCCCCCCTCTATCTTCAAATTGTGCCCCCTTGTTTTTGCACATCTCTTTTTCTGAAAGATGCTACCCTCTTGGACTTTGTTGATTCCCTTGAGGTATTTGAAAGTTTCTATCATGTCCCCCCTCTCCGTCCTTTCTTTGAGGCTATACATCTTTAGTTTCTTTAGTCTTTCTTCATATGTCTTCTGATGCAGACTCTGCATCATTTTGGCCTCCACTCTGTCTATGTATTTGCGGAGATGGGGTCTCCAGAACTGTACACAGTACTCCAGATGTGGTCTTACCAACTGTCTGTACAGAGGGACAACAACTTCTTGTTTTCTACTGGTGATGCCTCTCCCTGTGCATCCCACTATCCCCCCAGCCCTCCTTACTGCCTTCTCACATTGCTGACCCATCTTTAGGTCATCTGATATGACTACCCCCAGGTCCCTTTCCATTTTTGTTGTTGTCAGTATCTCACCCTCCATTGTGTACTCTTCCCCTGGGTTTTTGTTTCCCGGGTGCATTATCTTGCACTTCCTTGAATTGAATCTAAGCTGCCATACATCTGACCGTTCCTCCAACCTTGCCAAGTCCCTTTTCATCCTTTCCACCCCACCTTGTGTATCAACCCTGTTGCAGATCTGTGTGTCATCTGCAAAGAGACATACTTTCCCTTCCAGTCCCTCTGCAATGTCACTTATAAAGACATTAAAAAGGACCGGCCCCAGTACTGAACCCTGCTGTACCCCACTAGTAACCCTCCTTTCTTCATTGTGGACTCCATTTACTATTACCTGCTGTGTCCTGTTGTCCAATCAGTGTTTTACCCAGGCTACCACCCTGGGACCTACTCCCAGGCTGGCTAATTTGTTTATTAATCTTTTGTGTGGAACTGTATCAAATGCCTTGCTAAAGTCTAGGTAGGCCATGTCCACAGCCCCTCCCTAGTCTACTGCTTTGGTCACCCAGTCAAAGAAATCAATTAAATATCTCTGACATGACCTTCCCACTGTGAATCCATGCTGCCTTGGGTCCTGTGCCCCACTGGCCTCTAGGTACTCAACAGTTCTTTCCTTCAGAAGTGATTCCATCATTTTCCATACCACTGAGGTCAAACTGACAGGTCTGTAGTTTCCTGCCTCTGTCTTGCTCCCACGTTTGTGAAGGGGAATCACATCCGCCCTCCTCCAGTCCTCAGGTACCACACCATCCTGCCATGATTTATTAAAAAGGGTAGTCAGTGGTGTTACTAGTTCTTCCCTTAGTTCTTTTAGAATTCTGGGGTGAATCCCATCAGGCCCCATTGCTTTATCCACCTTCAGTTTTAAGAGTTCTTTCAGGACCCTTTCTTCTGTGAAAGGACTAATATCAACCCCCCCATCCAGAGTGCTTCTATTGACTGGATTAGGTATTTCCCCCTGCTTTTCCATTGTGAATACTGAGCAGAAGTATTCATTCGGTATCTCTGCTTTTTCACTGTCACTCTCTGCCCAACCACCTTCCTCTTTGTTCAGCCTCAGTATCCCTGCCTTAGTCTTTCTTTGCTCCCTAATGTACCTATAAAAGGTTTTGTCCCCCCTCTTAACTGAGTTGGCTATCTTTTCCTCGGTTTTGGCCTTTGCTATTCTGACTGCCTTGCTCACTTCCTTCTGCTTTAACTAGTACAGTTCTCTGTCCTGCTCCTTCTGTGTTTCCTTACACTTCCTGAATGCTATCTTTTTCTCCCTTACCTTCCCCACCACTTCTTTTGAGAACCATAGTGTTTTTTTCTTTTGTTTTGATTTGGTTATTTGCTTCACACAAAGGCTTGTTGCCTCTGTGATAGTGGTTTTGATGTTTCCCCCATTGTTGCTCCACCCCACCTTCTTGCCTGTTTGCTAGTGCTTTTCTGAGGCACTCTCCCATTTTGACAAAATCAGCCCTCCTGAAGTCCTGTACCCTCACTTTTGTGTGGCCTGACTTTACAGCTAAGTTTATCATGAACCACACTGTTTGGTGGTCGCTTGTTCCCAGATGGCTACCCACTTCAAGATCCAGGGAGGTGGCTCAAGGGAGAGCAGTGGGCGTGGCCTGTTTGGACTTTAGTAAGCCTTTCAACAGCACTGTACAGGAAGTTACTGTAGTTAATAAACTCAGCAGCCTGGGGGTGGGAAAGAAAGTGACAAGCTGGGTATCAAATTGGTTAAGGGATAGGAGGCAAAGGGTGGTAGTAAATGGTAGCCACTCAGGCAATAGGAGAGTGGCTAGTGAGGTGCCGCAGGGTTTCGTGCTGGGACTGATCCTGCTCAATGTTTTCAGAAGCAACTCTGTGGAGGAGCATGAGCATAAAATGTGTCTCTTTGCAGATTATACAAAATCTGCAACAGGGTTGACACATAGAAAAGGGTGGAGAGAATGCAAAGGGATCAGAGGAAACTAGGGGAATGATCTAGTGGATGGCAGCTGGGTTTCAATGCCAAAAAGTGTAAGGTTATGCATTTAAGGCTGCAGAACCCAGGGGCTGTGTATAACATGGGGGGAGTGGACCTTACAGTCAACAAGCAAAAAAGAGACCTGGGGTGGTCATATCTGATGACCTCAAGGTGGCTGGGCAGTGTGAGAAAGCAGTGAGAAAGACTAGCAGGATGCTGGGGTGCACTGAGAAAGGAATTTCTAGCAGGAGGAAAGAGGTGGTGTTGCCATTGTATCACTCACTGGTGAGGTCCCAGCTGGAGTACCCTGTCCAGTTCTGGAGGCCACACCTCCACAAAGACATTGAAAGGGGGGAGGCAGTTCAGAGAATGGCAACCAAATTGGTGAGGGGGTTGCACAAGAAGCCATACGAGGAAAGGCTGCAGGAACTCAGTATGTGCTCTCTGGAAGAGAGGAGAGTGAGAGGGAACATGATTGAAAACTATACGTAGGAGTGAACAAAGTACAAGTGGAGGGTCTATTTCAGAGAAAGGAAGGCACTAGAACAAGAGGGCATGTAATGAAGCTAAGATAAGTATAGGAGAGATGTGCAGAAATACTTCTTCATGGAAAGGGTGGTAGATGACTGGAACAGCTTGCTAGAGCAGGTAGTGGGAACAAAGACTGGGGAGCTTCAAGTGTACAAGGAATAGGCATAGGGGCATATTAGGTAGAGAAACTGAGGAAGGGAGTGACACCTATGACCAGCTAGGGTCAGTTGTGATGGAACAAGCAGGGACAAGGGGCCGACTGGATGGGCCAGAAGGTTATTTTCTGGTGACTAAATCAATTGTTCTGTTTCTAAATCACCTTAGTATAGCATGTAAGAGACTGATGCAAATATAGTGGATAGCCAGTCTAGGATAGAGGGTTCATCTCATGAGAAGCCTCTGGTTTGATTGCAGCTACAGGGAGGCTGACTTGTGTTTTTGTGATTGTGATCCCACTGCCTTTGGGGGACAGAAAGTTAGAGACATCTGGGGCAAAACTGGGAGAATCTGTTAACAGCAACATCAGTTATTCTATCAGTGCTAACTACTAGGTTAGTTACATGACTGTGTAAATAAATTACTTTGTTAAGCAATGTTTAAGTGTGAGTGCCTGTGTTCTAACCTTGGGGTTTCAAGAGGGAAGACAGTGTCAAAAGGTTTGATCTATTCCAGTAGCTACTCGCTGTCGTGAATAGGGCAGTTTTAATTTGTTTAGCAACCACGGTTTCAGAAAAGTCTGGGAGATTCGAGAGCACATGTCCCCATGTGCCTTCCACCCAACCCCTGGGAGTCATCTCAACCAAGACAGGATACTTGAATAAAATGGCACCTACTCAATGGTTAGTGCGCGAGTGTCCTGGGGCTGTCCTCTTAACCCTTGCAGGGCTGCAGATTGATATAAATTCCTATACATTCTAATTCTGTCAGCAGTCTAAGGGTTAATTTCCCTAGGTGAAGACACCATGCTGTTTTTTTTTTTTTAACTTTTTCCTTTTATCCTCCTGGTCGCCCTTGTCACTCTACTCCTTCGGGCTAGCTCAATGCCCTCCAGTCCCCACTGGGTCTGCCCCTAGAGTGCCTCTTTACCTGCCTCCTTCACCTTGCACAGCGGGGTCTGCCCGTGGTTGCAGACTGGGTGGCTAGAGCGGCCGTCATCCAGAGTGCAGTGGGTTTTTCCGTTTTTCTTATTCCTCCCTCCTCTCCACTGAGGGCCCTGGCTCGGGCGGGGCATTCACGCATGCCTGCCAAGTGCTGAATGGCGTCCCCTCCCGACTCCCCAATGGGGAGCCGCTGCTGCCCAGGCCGGTGCTTCCACCGGCTCTCCCTAGGCTTGACCAGGTGTATGAAACACCCCTGGTGTCCTCCCGAAGGAGGAGAGCATCCGTTGGGACGCTCAATCCTCCTTCCCCCTGCCGACCCCCGACAACCCGAGTCCATTCCCGAACCCGGGTCGCCGGCGTGGCGTGAGGTGTGGCGTCCAGCACCTCAGCCCTCGGCGCCACCGGGCCAGCCGACACCATGCTGTTTGATATGTTTAAGTTTTCCCCTCTTCCCTAAAAACTGCAAAAAAGAACACAGGCTGGCCCCTTCAATGTAAACGGATGTGCTCCCTTAAGGGCCTCATTAAGGATGCCAACAGGCCACCTACTCTTCCACCACTGTGTGGGTGTGCACTGGTGCCACGCCCCCACCATGTATGCACCATGTAGGCACCCCCATCCCCGTCCTACATTATGGAGGCACCACTGGGATAGTGGAGTTGGTACTGGAGCCCTGCTGCACACACCATATGGGCATCCCATGCATGTGCACCCATGCATGCCCTTTCCATGCTACAGCTGGTTTAAGATTACCTATTTCATTATTAAACATGGCAAAACCTAGGTTATCAATATTTATCCTATCATAGTCCATAGTACACTGTAAAAATTGTCAGTACTATTGATACATTGTTGAAAACTTGTAAGCTCATCAGCACTTCCCTTCAGGAACAAAAAGACAACATCTGTGTAGTGACCCCATGTAATTATTTTAACAAAAAATGGATTTAGGTCTGGAGAGAAAATACATTTAGATTTCTTCTTGACAAAATTAACGCAGATTGTGGCAAATGTGGAACTCATACCAGTCGCTTTGTATCACTGTAGCCCAAAAGGTGTGAGTCGCACCTGAAAATAGGTATCTGACTGTCTAGTGTGCTTACCTGGTTAACTAAAGCTAAATAAATACATGTAACCCCCCCAAGGGCTTACCTTAATTGCTGCCATGCCCTGCTTCCACCCATTTTCCTCCCACTGCTGCTGGTATCCCCAGGCCCATTCAGTGCTCCTTGAGCTCCACTGGTGTCTTCAGATGTTCCCCAGATCCCCCTTGCATTCCTTTTAATTATTTTAGTCCAGTTTGGGCTCATACCCAAAACCACAATCTCCCGCTGTGGCAAATGCACTGAACTGCAAGCAGGGATCGTGCAGGTGCAAGCAGCACCTACGTAGTGCCAGCCGCTCGGTATGCATTCAAACTGGAGAGTTCTTAAGTGGTCCTGGTGCACTGTATAGCTACAGAGGGGCCAGTGACCTTAGCAATGCAGCACAGGAGCCACTTAAGTAATTTTAAATAAAGTTTGAGCAGGGGCTAAAATTCAGGGGCTCATTAATATTCCTAAAGCCCTCATAAATATTCATAGGTTGCTGTCTGATGCCTGAGGGACAGCGTAAAGGTGGCAGCGACAGCAAAAGTACAAGGGATATTGCAATAAAAGTGGGATTGTTTAAAAGAGAAGTGTTGTGGCTACAAGTGTGGGGGGAGAATAAAATAATAAAACTTTTATCCTGACTGCAACAGACTTTGAAACTTGTGGGACTGCATACCTGGGACAATATCTTTTACTGCAGCCACCATTTTGGGAGTGCTTTAGCCAATCACGAACTGGGATTTCATCCAGATTCTCATGGAAGTGTAATATAGACTTGTGGGACATAATCTGGGACAAAGTTTAGGTGCCAAAATCGCAGCCAATTGAGAAACTTAAACTGTGTAAGGCAGCCTAAACAGCCAATCGGATTCTAAGGACATCTGTCTATATTTACTGTAAGAGGGACAGTTTGAATTTCAGACAGTCTGTAGAGTCTGTTCGAGAGTTTGTGAGCTGTCTGCATTCAGTTCCAGAGTCTGCAGGGAGCAGTCTGCAGACCAAGGCAGGCCGGTGTTGGGATTCCAGCTTGAACTATCGAGCAGGCTCTACAGAGATCAGGCCTGCAAGAGACCTAGTTGCCTCTGGTGTGCTTCTTGTGGTCTGAAAGTGAAGATTACTTGCCAGGAACTGCCTGACTACAAATTGAGAGGTTTTACTCAGTGAATTAACTGCAATTGTGAACCGTACTGAAACTGAACTGCAAGGTAGAAAAGTAAATGCTGTTTTCCTTAAATGTGCTGAATGTTTATTATGGATCCAAGTCTACTGTCCAGGGACTCCTGATTGCCAAAAAGGATCCCACATTTACCAGTGACCAGACTGTCTGCAATCTGGAAAGGTCACCAGCAAATAAAAAGAACTTTGCCAGAAGTGTTGATCCAGTCTTGGGCCCTTATCCATATCGGCCCATGCCATCTGTTCTTGTGCCAGCCTCAGTGTCATCAGTGAGAGACCACCTTCAAGGATCCAGCCCCTGCACAGAAAAGCCATTGCAGGTTGCGGTCACCTTCAGGGAAAGGTTGTGAAGTGGAAGTGAGCCATGATGGTCCAGCTTCCCCATGTGCATCAGCTTCCAGCCTCAGATCTTCATTTTGCCAGGACAACATCACCATCCGACTGATACTGTGAGTAAATCCAGGGTAGCTCCCTGCAACAGTCAGCTTAATTTTCTTGAGGCATCATCTAATTGTTTTTCCTGCTTAAATTTAATAATTTCAACCAACAGTATCAATCGGCCAGAATTGCAAATAGTCAAGTCTTGTTTATGCATGCTAACTGCCTTTCTTTCCATCAAGGTCCCCAACAACAGCTCCAACACCAGCCACCCCCGGGCAACGACTCTGACCAGCCAGTATCATATTCTGATTACCCAGTGTTTGTAGGACTGACTATTTGGGACTGAAGTACATGCAGAATAACTTGAATTTAATCAGTAAAGTAATCATTCATTCAGATTCATGCCCACTTCCTTGTTTCCCTCAATAAATCTGATTTGTTGTGTTACTTTGAAACTAGCTTGTGAGCATATTATTACCGGGTTTAAAGTGATAAAAGTGAAATTGAATGTGTTAAAAGTGCATGCTGTTTTGCCAAACTGTCTTTTACAGGGCGTTGCAGGGCACACACACCAGGACTAGAGACCCTGCTGTTAGTGGGACAACTGTGAGTGTATTACTAATGCAAGTTGCCAACTGTATGGTAACTGCTGTTAAGGATCATTGTTTGTGTTTGGGTAATTGGTCACTAAGTGGGATTGTGGGTGGTTATAGCTTCCCAGAGGTATGTAACAGGCTAGATACCACCCGTTACTGTTACTCTGGGTGGAGGCACCATAATATCGAACCCAGGCCCCTAAACTTGTTGTTAGGAAGACAGGCGGGGTAGTAACTCCAGAGATAGTGCCATCTAGGGGTTACATCTTGGAGGCACCACTGGAATTAGCACCCCCTCGTGGCCAAAATACAAAATTGCTGCTAATTGTTACGTTAGCACCCCCTAGTTACCAAACAGTAATTGCAACTAGAAATGTTATGGGTACCACTGAAGCAACAGTTGTGCATCAGTTAGTTATTCAGTGTACTGGGCATGAAATTGACCCCCAGAATGTGTTGCTATTACTAGATATACACATGGGCACTAGTAAAGACACTATAGAGTGGGCACTTTCAAAAATTGAATGTCTGAGGAAGGCTGTAGTGGTAAGCCAACAAGCTGACTTGACTGCACACATTTTAATGGCTTTAGTGGAGTGAAGCAATGCCATGGACAGTACTAATGTGCCCAAAACTATTGCCATTGATGGGTCTCCGGCCGCCTGGAGTGTGGTAACTAAGGATAGTGAGGATCCCACAGAGCCCAAACTCCCACCCTTATCTGAAAGTTTTGAGGAGAAGTTTGCCAAATTGTTATTGAATGAGGGCTGAACCCTCAAGGACTTCAAAAGGTTATTCCTACCACCTGGGGGTGTTCCTTCCCCGTCACCTACACCTGTTCTGGTGCCTGTTCCTGCCCCAGTGTCTGTTCCCATGCCAGTGCCGGCACATACTCCTGTGTCTGCAGTTAGTCACGACTGCTACCGCAGGCTACAAGTGTTTTCAGGTACTCTCCCCACACCTCAGGGAGAAGATGATCTAGAGACTTGGATGGACTATGCACCCCCTGGTTCAAGAGAAGCAGTGTGCAGAAGTAGAGAAATGGAAAAGGATCATGGAAAGTTTAAGGGGTTCTGCATTGGAAGCAATTAGGTTTTTGAGGTCCACAAACCTTGACGCTTCAGCTCAAAAGTATTTGTCTGCACTAGAAGGTGTTTTTGGTAGTATTGAATCTGTGGAAGTTTTAATGTGGAAATTCAAAGCCACCAAACAGTGGAAAGGGGAATGTCTGTCCGCTTATGTTACTCATTTAAAGAGGGCCTTACAAAAAGATTACAGGAAAACTGGGGTACTGGCCAGCGATTTGGATCATGTTAGAGTAGATCATATACTACAATATGCCAAATACCCTACATTGCTGATTCTCCTGCTAAAGTTCCAAGATAGGAGAGATAACCCCCCTGCTTATTGTGATCTAATAAAAGAACTCAGGGAGGCTGAAGGTGAGGAAGAAGAATGGGATTCTTGTGCAGGCACTGCTAGAGTAGCCCCGGCACTAGAAAGGCCCTGTGTACTTCAGACTGCTAAGGATATCCCACCATGGGCAGAACTGCTGAGAGAAATCAGAGAACTGAAAGCTGGTGCCCCTACCATGGTTGCTTCTGAGCATAAAGACTACGACCCCCCCTCAGAACGCACCTGGTATGGGAGTTGGGGTGCATGCTCAGGCGCTCCCTGCAGATGGCAGTTCAAAGACTGAACTAGGTGAATTGGTTGCTATGCTAAGAGAATTAATGGGATGTAGTGCACTGCCTTTGGCATGGCAAAGCAAGAGGGAGGCAGAGCCAAGACCCTCTACTGTCAGTGCTCCAGCTGCAGCACCAAATATGTACTCCTCCCCACCTCCTAGCCATGAATGGGGACCAGCCTCTAATGTAATGTTACAGCCTAAGCAGAAAAAAGGAAGTATATTTTGCCACAACTGTGGGAAGGATGGGCATATGGAAAATGCTTGCTGGTCTGAAAGGGACCTGGAAAAAGTGGTTGACAGACTACAGGGGGAACTCCAAAGAGCAAAGCAATTTCTGAAGGGTACGGGGAAATGACCACAGCAGAGGGTCAGGCAATCCCAAATCCAATTTCTTTGTGGTTAGATCATCTGTCCAAGTTCCTACTAATGCTCCTCTGGACTGGTTTGAAATGGTAGGTCCTTCCATGGAGATCACGGTACACATTGACAGTATTCTGCACCGCCAAAGCGGACTATTACAAAGCGTCCTTAACCTTCACTTGGGGAGATGGGTGGAAATTCTGGAATAATATTAAGGAGTTCTGCAGCAAATCCCCAAACCAGCCCCCAGTCCAATTAGAAATAGACGGTGACATCACCATGGATCCCCACCACATAGCCTCAGCCCTAACTCCTCCTTCACAAATCTCAGCCATGTTCTCCCCCCTAACTTCTTCGAACCCCCACTGACCTGGGCCCACCCTCCTCCCCCGACCCCCTTCGCCTTCATGTTCTATCCCCTGCAGATGCCAAACCCTACCTAGACAAAGCCCTTAGCCACTCCACAAACCACAGTGGTCCCCTGGACCCGAAGCTTCTCCACCTTACTCTCCAGGAAGTCCTCCTACCTCTTACTCATATCCTGAATCAATCCCTCTGTCAAAGGGAATGGAAGCTAGCCAAAATCACCCCTATCTTTAAGAGTGGGGACCACACCTCCCCCAACAACTACCATCCAATATCCATTCTCCCCCACCTCATTAAAGCCTTAGAATGAATTGTTGCAGACCAAATCACTTAACTAAACACAAACTTCTCTGCGACCAACAACATGGTTTCCGTAAGAGTCATAGTGCCACCACTGCCCACCTCGCTTTCACTTTGCATGTCCATTCGGCCCTGGGTCATGGTCTCCTCACAGGTGCCATTTTCGTGGATCTCTCAAAAGCCTTTGACACTGTCAGCCACGCCCTCCTCGTAAACACCCTTGCCTCCAGTGGCTTCTCCAACGATACTTTAAAATGGTTCGCCAGCTACCTGTCGAATAGATTACAACAGGTTAAGGTTGGCAATGTCTTGTCCCCCTGCCTCCCAGTCTGCTCAGGAGCACCGCAGGGCTCAATTCTTGGCCCCTTACTCTTCAGCCTATTCCTAAACTCCCTCCTGTCGGCTGTCCCTGGAAACCTGCTCCTCTATGCGGATGATGCAGTACTCTTTGCCTCCTACTCTGACCCACTTAATCTCCACCAAACACTCCAACATAGCTTCCATGAAGCTGAACATTGGTTCTCCAACTAACGGCTAACTATCAACTACAAGAAAACTAAAGTAATGATGTTCTCCCACCCGCAAAACCTCCGGAAAAACTGCTGTCCCCCATTCCTCACTATCAAACGCTCCCCCCTCGAACAAGTTAGCTATTTTAACTACCATGGGATCACTCTGGACCCAGCCCTCAACTATAAACAACACATTCTCCTCCTTGCCTCGACCCTCAACTCGAGATTAGGTGTGCTATATAGACACAAATGCTGCCTCACTCCAGACACCCTTCAGCTTGCTGTCAACTCCTCCATCCTTGCCCTCCTTGACTATGGTATTACCATATACTGTGCCGCCCCCAACTCAGCACTAAACTGTCTCTGCCTGGTGCTCAACAAAGCCTGCTGCCTCATCCTAGGTTGTGACCACCGCACCCACACCTGCACTCTTTACAACTCCTCAAAATGGCTAAACCTTGATTGCAGAATCCGGTATTATACATGCCTAAAAACTAAGAAGATCCTCCTAGGACTCATCCCTCCCTCTCTCTCCTCTATTATCCACCCAGCCAACCCAACCAGATCCACGAGCAACTCGAATAAGCAGCTGCTATGGGTTCCCCACCCTCATACCTCCCAACTTTAGAGGACCTTCAGCTACCAAGCCCCTAATCTGAATAACTCTCTCCCTATCCAAATTGCAAAACAAGGCTCGGACCCTTCAAAACTAGACTGAGGAAACTCCCCCAAGTCTCTAACATATGTGACTGCACCCGACACTATCCTGCATCTTGCTGTCCTACTAACTCCCACAACGATCCCCATTTCTGGTGCAAACTCTCCCCTAACCCTCCACCGACTATCAGCCAGTTACAGACTCTCCTGCAACTAAAATGGCTGTGCTTAACTGTGACTCTACTACTATACTGACCTATTTCCCTCCTAATCTACCTGTATCCCATTGTAATGTAATCCTTCGCTATTTAATATCTTGTACTGTCATCGCTGGTAACCAACTGTTTGTACTGTCCCTTGCTGTATGATGTGGAACCTTTGTAAATGAATCTCTGACTCAAAGGTCTTTCTGAAAATAATAATTTCACAATAAACAAAACAATAAACAATAAACAATTCCAGCCCGAGCAGTGTAGGGCAGTGGATCTCAGGTCACTATAATATTCAAAGATTGGTATGACCAGCACTTGTCTGACTGCCCTCTACAGCCCTTAAAAGGACTGCATGTATGGGGTTTGAGCGATAAATCTTACCCTTACTTTGGTTACTTATGAATATGGCTATCTTTTCCTTCTACTGTTGCTGGCGTGGATGAGCCCGTGGAGACTCTGGCCTTGGTCTGCCCTTCCACTGGACTATATGATGGAATTCCCATACTGATCGGCACTAATGCCCACATGTTTAGCCACCTAGCAGAAATGTGTCAAGAGAAGCGAGCTCAGGAAACCGGATGAGCCTTGCCTATTCACACAATAGCACAAAAAGCTTATGAGATACAGCTGCAGAGCAGAGTGAATGACGAGGATGATTAAGTGGGACTTGTCTGGAAAAAGGACCCATCACCTCTTGTCTTGACACCTAATTCACAGTGTCACACCAGTGGGGCGGTGCTTATCAGAAAAGATTTCACAAACAAGATTCTTATGCTGGATGCTCCAGAAGAGGGGAAGCTACCTAATGGACTTTTAAGTAAACCCTGTGTGCTACCTGTTAGAGCACATGCCAATGCTAAGAGAGTAGTAGTGCAACTCTGTAATGTGACCGACAGAGACATCGAAGTCCCCCAGGGCTGTACCCTAGCCCAGGTATGCGGCGCAAATACCAATGCGTTACCGAGCAAGTTCAGTGGAGAGGAAGATGATGAAGTATTACTACACATGTTCGACTTTGGAGAGTCCCCTATCCCTGGTGAGTGGAAAGACAGAATCAGCTGCAAGCTAGCACAGCAAAGTATTTTCATTAAAGAACTGGGATGTCTGATGCATCACTGGTGCTGAACACCATATCAGGCTCTATGACAAGAGGCCTTTCCAAGAGAGGTCATGCACACTGGCACTGGCAGACACTTATGATGTTCTACGCCACCTCCAAGAGATGGTAGCAGATGGAATTATACAGGAATCTTATAGCCCTTATGCATCTTCCATTGTGGTAGTCGGAAAGAAAAATGGTTCAGTGAGGATGTGTGTGGACTACAGGACTCTTAACTGAAGAACCATACCAGACCAGTGTAACCCCTACACCCCTGCCTTTTTGCAAATGACAGGTGGTATGCTGTTGAAGCTGACAGCAGTACCAGGTGGGGGACTGGGTTTGGGGAGGACTAGGTTACTCGGCACAAGGGCTAGGTTTGGTTACTCTACAAAGGGGCACCCGAGTAAATCCGAACACAGGAAGCAATAACTGTAATCTCCAATACCAGGGATGGGATTCTAAAGTGTGGCTTTTATTCACGTCCAAACTGAACAAACAAAGCATAGATGGACCACCACAGGGCTACATTCCTGGTAATGCAGATAAGAGAAACAGAACATTTCCTCAACACTTCAGCCATCAGGCTCTGGACCCAACAGGCACACAGCCCGGACTTGCACGCTGCTTTGGGCACACAGCCTAACTTGTACACTATTTGGGGTTTCCCTGGCTCGGCTCCCCTGCCGGCCATTTGAACACCTTCCATGTAACATGGACACATTGTCCAGTGGCTTCCTAAACCACCTTAGAGCCTTCTACTCCATAAAAGAAATTTTCTTTCAATCCCACATCTGGGTATGTCCCTCAGCACTGGCCAAGTGCCAGAGGCAAAGTAAAAGGGCCACAGAGCAAATCCGTAGAGGTGAACCTGGTTACTGAAGATGGGGGGTTTCCCACCTCTAGCTTCCACAATCCATACCCGGCCATTTCTCTGGACATTAAACAACTCTTTGTGAAAAGCTTAGCAGTGTAGATTAAGGGGTACATGCATAGCACATTTCCTCTACATGTCTTGACTTTTCCCTTGTACTAGACTCGAACATACTTAAACATCTCTTTCTGAAAAGCTTGGCAGTGTAGATTAAAGGGTAAACGCATAGCACATTTCCTCTACATGTCTTGGCTTTCCCCTTGTGCTGGACTTGAACATACTTTTACTTTGGCTTAGCCTATTCCTCTAGGCCTCCCACTGATTAAGCAGTACAATCACCACTTTACAACAGTTCAGGTGAAACATAGGCCCCATGTAAGAGCAGAACTCACACTTTGGTTGCAGGTGGCCCACAGGCGATTCTTGACCCCTTCTGGTGCCACAGCACAACTTAGAAAAATAAGGCAGCTTCTTCCCTAGCCGGAAACAGGAGGTTGCCCCTGGAATAACAGGCAAACCTTTTACCCCCATCCCCTCAGGAATGGTGCACAGAGACCAGTAACAGTGGTTTCCACCACTTTACGAACAGCTTACTGTGATCCTCTTTTGGAGGAAACACACACCTCTCCCTAAAGTAACTCTATATCAGAGCTTTAGGCTCCAAGAACCTATTCACAGACTGCTGTGCTCCTCTCTTCAAGACTGCTCACACACAACTGCTAAAGCTCACTGTTCAAAAACTCCCAACATTCTAACCTAACTCCCAACTGCAGATTCCAATGTAGCTCATGCAGCTGCGAAAGTTCTATGGTGATGTCATCCCTTAGTCTCAGCTGAGACTGAGAACAGAGTGAGACAGTGTGAAATCCATTTAACTGGAGTTTCACAAGCTGCCTTCCCTGCCTACCACTAGGTCTTACTGGGATTCTAGTAACCCCGGGTAACAGGGAGGTTACGCCAGTATACAATGCCTCACATCCAGGATGCCCATGATTGTCTTACTGGCAGCCAGTGGTTTTCCGTCTTAGACCTCAGGAGTGGGCACTACGAAATCCTGATGGTGCCAGAGGATAGAGAGAAGACTGCATTTATCTGCCCTTTGGGTTTTTACAAATTCTCACACATGCCCCAGGGCATTTCTGGAGCACCAGCCACCTTCCAGAGATTCATGGAGTGAGCAGTAGGAGATATGGACCTGCTTGAATGCTTAGTTTGTCTGGACAATGTCATTGTGTTTGGCAAAATGCTTGAAGAGCATGAGACTCACTTGTTTAAGGTTCTGGACCAGTTAGAAGAATTAAGATTAAAATTGTCCATTGACAAGTGTCAGTTTTTTCAGAAATCCTTAAAGTACATGGGCCACATCGTATCTTCTGAAGGTATACAAACCAATCCAAGTGTAACCCCCCTACAAATTGGGGTTTACTATAATGTCTTCCTGGGTTCCCTAATGCCCACTACTAGGCTGGTGTTCTGTCTGCAGTAGTTCTATTTGTCTGCATGAGAGTGCCGTAGTGAGCCTCCATGCCTGTCTCCTTAAGATCCTGTGATGTTATAGGAATTTAACATACTTACTAGACAGTCTCTGGCTTGGATTACAAATAATTGGGTTGCGTGCATGTTTAACTATTTCTTTCTTAAGAGCCACAACAATAGCTGCAACACCGACAACCCTGGCAATGCTTCAGGCTACCCTGCATGACATACTGGGTACCCAGGGTTGTTGAACTGTTTGAAAGGGAATTACAGTGCATGCTGAACAAATCTGATTTAAATCAGATTGCTAATCATTCTGCTAGATTCACACCCCTCCCTTGTTCACTGCCCCTAAATCAATCTGATTGTCTGTTTTCACATTTAACCTGGCTAGTGTGCATATTATTAATTGGGTTACAGTGGTAATATTGTATTGTTGCATTGTAGATCTTGTTTTCCAGGGGGTCTCCAAGGCAGCTGCAGCAGATCCAGCCCTGGCAGTAAGTGAAAGGGGTCTGAGTATATTATCACTGCTATCTATTGAATGTGAATGTACTATTGTGTTACTGTCTAGGCCACTGGAAGGGTTGGTGGGTGGTTATAGCATCCCAGAGGGCTATACCAGGGCAGTTAAGCTACCCAATACCACTCCTTCAGGTGGAGGCACCCATTTACAGAACTCAGCACCTCAACCTGTGTATTGCCATACAGGCAGGGGTAGTAGCCCTTAGAATAGTGCCACCTAGGGGTTACACAAGCAATGTGAAACTTTATGACTTGTGATTTAGACCAAAGACTTGCTCCAGAAGTGATCGTCCCAGCTTGAGAAAGAGTTACCTTGGGATCGGGGATCCAGATGGCGGCCGTGTTGGGCTGAGGTCTGCAGGAGCTGTAGAGAGCAGAGTTTTTGGTTTTAATTTTATTTTAGTTCATTTTAGTTTTATTATAGTTTTACCGTAGTTATTTTCCTCTTGTTTTTTTGTTTTAACTCAGTCTGTGTGTGAAATTATTAATTGCACAGGACATATTTGGTCCAGGGCAGATTGTTATCAAATAAGACGCATTAGTTGTAATCGGTGTCTGCTTTTTTAAAAGTTGCCTCTGGAGTTATAGAGGCAAACATCTGAACAACTGGGTTATAGAGGCGAACAATTGAAAGTTACTGAAGTATTAGAACAGAAACAGCAGAAACATCAAGTTTTCACTCTACAATACCTTGAAATATTTTGGAGCAGTTCGGTCCTTGATAGCTGGATTGGTGCAGTCTCTTTGCTGTGGAGCGAAGTGGTGCGAGGAGTTTGGCGACTGGTCCCAAAAGATACTGTGGTGTGGTTCTGGCCTGGCCAGTGATCCCAAGAGGTGTGAAGGGGAGTGCTGAAGTGACCTAGCAGTGAGTGTTTGCCTGCTGTTGGGGGGAGCTTCATCCTGGTCCCAGTCCTCAACCTGGTGGTGTGTCGCAGTGCCGTTGTCGGTGGGTGGCTGCATGTGCTGCATTTCTGATCCACAGTATGTGGCTAGAGAGCCGCTAGTGCAGTGGTAGGGTCTGGGGAGAGGCGGATGGTCCAGGGGGAGCCCCATGAACCTTTTAACACCCTGGTTTCTAAGTGGCACTATCCCTGGATTTTTCTTGCCGGTTGGGGGCTATGTCTGGAGTATGAACTACAGCTGTGTTATCGTTGCTTCCCTTGGTCTGCAGCAAATGAAAGGAAAACTGTGAGTTGTTACGAGTCACTTTTTCTTTGTTTTGCCTCTCTGACTTAAATATTACATCTGTGAAGCTGTTCTGGACTATATTTCTTGAGGAATTTGGTCAGTTGTTTGGTTACTGCATGGTGGTTGGTGCCCATGGAGGACTGAATTCTGGCTTTTAGCTCCTATAAATTGCAAGCTTTGTACGTCATAGAGACTGAGGCTTAAAAACGTTTACGTTTTGCTCTTCTGGATCTTCAGGAGTGAGAGTTCTCTAGGTCTGTTAAATGGACAGTGTTTGGCCCTAGAAGGTGGGAGCTCCGTGGACTAAAACATTTTACATGGACTTCTGTGGACTGGGCTCTGCTTATGCCATCTATCTCTTAATACTTGTAGTATTAGCAGTGCAATAAAATTTGTAATTAATGCTTATGTAGTTGGTGTATATTTCTGGATAGTGTAATTTATATTTAGTTTGTTATTGTTTATAAGTTGTATTTAGTTGGGTTGAGTGGGATTAAGTTAATTTAGTACTTTACTTATTATTTTAAGAATGTGTTGGGGAGGTTAAATGACGGTCAGGCAGTATTTCCCCACCAGGCTCAGGGAATTACTCCCCTTTGACTGCTCTTATTTGCCAGTAAAGATCTATAGATGCTGTCAATCCTTGGGGATTGCCAGGAGGCACAGGAAAGGGGTGAGAACTGGGCCTAGTGGGGGAATGGAAAGGGGGAACTGATTTGGGTGGTAGGGACCAGGTGATGCCCTGGGGCAAAATGGTGCCAGGATAGGGGTAATCCCTGTCTTATTCCCATACCCAAGGACCCAGCAATTAATGCTGGTCAGGAGATGAAGTCTTCCCCATCATCTCATCCAACCCAGGCAGTGTTATGTAATGTCAGGCTCATCAAAAACAAGATGGTTATTATAGCTGATCTTGTTGATACGGTGGATCTGGCAAGTATCACCGAGACCTGGCTGGACAAAAATGCAGGCCCGGTATTGGCTTCCACTCTGCCAGCTAGGTTCTCAGTGATTCACCACCCGAGGTTGGATCGAAGGGGTAGGGGTGTAGTCATCTTTTTTAAGACTGAGCTGGGCCTTATGGATGTTCCAGTGGGGACCAACAGATCCTTTGAGTGTATCATGGGAGAGGGTGTAGGTTGCAGGATACTCCTTATTTACTGTCCATCAGGTGACGGGGCTTTATTCCTGCAGTGGAATTTGGACTTCATCATCGACATGGTATTGGAGTCTCCCAGATGGATAATTCTGGGGGACTTCAATGCCTGGGTCAACGATGAATTCTCGCCATTTGGTCAAAATCTCCTCCAGCTAATGACAATGCTGGGCCTCACACAGGTGGTTACCTCCTCTACCCATATAGGGGGTCACTCACTGGAACTGCTGTTCCTCCTGGGGGATGGAGATCTCTGATTTGGGGGTGGAACCAGCCAGTTGGTCTGACCATCACACCATAGGGTTCATCTTTGGGCCCCCCCCCCGATTGGACCTACCCCTTTGGAATTGGTCCAGTACCGCCCTTTAAGGGAAGTTACCCCAGATGGTCTATCAGCAGTTCTGGACCTATCGGGATTGCTTGGTGAAAGTACAAGCCCGGGGGACCTTGTACTAGCCTATAATAAGGCAGTGGGAGATGCCATGGACTTGATTGCTGCTGTCCATGTTCGAGCACTCACTCTTCACCCAAGGTCCCTTTGGTTTGATAGGTCCTTGAAGGAGTTGAGGTGAGTTGGTCAAAGGCTGGAGAGAACATGGCAGAAGTCCAGTCTTGATGCTGACAGGCTTAGATTGGTAGAACATCATAAAGGCTATCAATCAGAAATCACCCGTAAGAAGGCAGAGTTCCTATCCAGGGAGATTTCTGCTGTGCAGAATCAACCTGCTGAACTCTTCCGAATCATTGACAGATTGTGCAATCCAATCTGTCTCCCTTCTGAAAGAGCTTTTTCACAGAATAAGTGTGATGAACTAGCTTGGTTCTTTGCAGATAAGGTTGCCAGCATCAGGTCCGGAATTGGCCCGGCTCTCTCTATGAGGGGTTGCAGAGGAGAACGGGAGGTGGTGAGCTCCCGGCCTGTCTGGATGGATTTCACCTGACCAGAATTCATGGGCATTGTGAAGATTGTCCAGACTTTGCATCCAAACTGTTGTAGTTTGGATACAGGCCCTACCTCCCTCTTAGTGGGGTGTATAGATGTTATTTGCCTGATTCTAGCTGAAATTGTATGGAGATCCTTGGAGAAGGGGGTCCTTCTGGACTCCTTAAAGGAGGTGGTCATTTGACCACTCCTTAAAAAACCTTTCCTGGATCCCAACGATCCTGCTAACTACCAACCTGTCTCTAACCTTCCCTTTGTGGGGAAGGGTACTGAGAAGGTGGTTGCACTGCAGCTGGATGATCACCTTGTAACTCACAATTTCTATGAAGCCCTTTAGTCTGGTTTTAGGAAAAGGTATAGCACAGAAACTGCCCTTGTTCGGGTACTAAATGTCCTCCTAATGGTGAGAGATCAAAAGGCTCATACCATCTTGGTCCTTCTCGCTCTCTCAGCAGCTTTTGACACTGTGGACCATGGAGTGCTTTTGGAGACCCTGCAGTTCCTTTGTGAACTGTCGGGTACAGTTCTCAATTGGTTTTGATCCTTCCTCACAGGCAGATCTCAGAGGCTGGTCACTGGACCCTCCCTCTGTCCTGCAAGGTGCCACAAGACTCCATATTGGTGCCCATGTTGTTCACAGTGTACATGCTACCATTGGAAGATATTATCATGCAATACAGCTTGAGTTTTCACTGCTATGCAGATGATACTCAGCTGTATATGTCTTTTATGCCCAGACAGGTTGATGCAATCTCCATGCTAAATAACTGCCTTTCTGAGATCAATGACTGGATGGGCTCCAGTTGGCTGAGACTGAATCTGGATAAGACTGAGATGTTGGTTGTGGACCTGTGGCTTGACAGTGTCCAGCTCATGACCTCAGATCAGGTACAGAACCTGGGTGTTATTTTTGATGATGGCTTGACCCTGAAATCTCAGGTGTCAGTTGTGGTCAAATCTTCACTTTACTATCTGAGGAATATCGCCCAGGTGAAACACCTGGTTCTGCTGGGTGATCTTCCAACATTGGTCCATGCCGTCATCACTACCCATCTTAACTACTGTAATGCCCTCTACCTAGGGCTATCTGGGGTTGATATCCACCGCTTGCAGCCGGTGCAGAATGCTGCAGCCAGGCTTTTGACAGGTACCTCTAGGTCCAGTCATATAACGCCTGTGCTGTGCAGACTGCACTGGTTGCTGGTTCAGTGGCAGATCACCTACACAGTAGGCTTGCTTACCTTTAAAGCTCTACTCAAACAGGGACCCAACTACCTGAAAGATCTCCTGACTCCCTACACCCCTAATCGCCCTCTCCAATCTGCCAGTCAGGGATTGCTAGAAATTCCCAGGGTTCATCTTAAAACATCTGGAGGTTGTGCATTTTCATTTGCAGCACCAACCCTGTGGAATTCTCTACCTCATCGGTTAAGAGAATGCCTGACTGTCAGTAGTTTTAAATCCATGCTAAAAATGTATTTATTCTCACTGGCCTTCCCAGACTGAATTATTTTTAGATAATTATATTGCTCTCTGTTTTTATATTTGCTGATGTAATTTGTACAGCGCCTTGATATTGAAAGGCGCTATATAAATAAAGAGTGATTTGATGATTTGATTTAACTACTTGGCCATGGCCTAGCAAACTTAGAGAACTATGAAGTTTCCTGGGTTTCTGCAGATAATATCTCCGTTTCATAAATGATTACACCAAAGTCATTCACCCTCTGCTAAATCTAACTCAAGGGTACCCACCTACCACCCAGATATATAAAAAGAGTACCATAAGAGAAGAAGATAAAGCTTATTTCAAAACTAATGAAACTTTTGGAACCAGATGGACCCCTGATTGTGACACAGCATTTTATGACATCATTCATCAGGTCACACATGCTCCCGTGCTCACTTATGCAGATCCAACTAAGCCACGTGTGTTACATACAGATGCCATTTTGAGTGGACTTGGGGGTCGTGCTCTATCATCAGCAGAATGAGGAAGGATTGCATCCTGTGGCATTTGCTAGTAGAAGCCAGACACCATCTAAGAAAAACTATCCTGTACACAAACTTGAATTTCTCACACTGAAGTGGGCAATAGTAGACCAATTTCATGAAAACCTCTACGGTGCTAAAATTCTGGTAAAGACTAACAATAATCATCTCACATATGTCCAAACTTCAGTCAAATTAGATGTAGCTAGACACTGTTGGCTATCCACTCTTTCAACGCATGGTTATTTAGTGGAGTACCGTCTGGGCCTCAATCACATTGACACCGTTGTTCTGTCCAGAAAGCCTGTTTCAAATTCTGATTGGGTGAAAGTGTCAGAACAATCCTTAAAGGCCCTATGCCACAAATTTGACAAAGATGAACACCCATCTTCTGAAACTGTAGATTGCCTAGTTGATTGCCTGGGACCTCCAGAAACCTATGTGCCTGTGGCCTACTGTAATTTTGCTGCATTAGACCAAAGTGTCGTACCGCAGCTCATCCCAGCTGAAATCCAAAAGGAACAGTATCAGGATCCCATGATTAGACCCATCTTAAATGCTCTGTACAAAGGGCAAGATGTCTCCAAGCTATGATCCAATGATCAGTGAACCACCTTACTGTTTAGAAAGAGTTCCAAACTCAAGCTCCAAGAAAAACTGTTATACCGAGAACTAACAGATAGCCAGGGGAAGCATCATCAGAAAACAACTGGTGTTACCGTCAAAGTTTGAAAATGTGGTTTTAAAAGCCCTCCCTGACCAGATGGGACATTTGGGTCATGACAGAACTTTGGATTTAGTCCGTACCCATTTCTACTGGCCCAGGATGGGTGCAGACATTGATCAATATATCAAAACTTGTAACAAATGCCTCCAAAGAAAGGCCCAGCCACAGAGAGCTGCATCTTTGGTTAACATTACCACTAGCACACCTATGGAGCTTGTATGTATTGACTTTTTTAAGTCTAGAGCCTGATTCCAGAAACATTAGCAATGTACTTGTCATGACAGATCACTTCACTCATTATGCACCGATTTTCCCAACCAAGGACCAGAAAGCAGCCACCGTAGCCAAGGTACTTGTGGAAAAGTGTTTTGTCCACTACAGTGCCCCCCAGTGGATCCATTCTGATCAGGGGAGAGAATATGAAAACCGTTTAATTAAAGAAATGCTCTTACTTTGGGGTGTAAGAAAGTCAAGAACCATTCCATATCACCCACAAGGTGATTCGCAACCTGAAAGATTTAATAGAACATTGCTAGACATGTTGGGCACATTTCACCCAAAAGACAAGCCAAGCTGGAGTCAACAAATAAGTACACTGATGCATGCTTATAACTGTATTCGCAATGATCCAACTAAATGTTCACTGTATAAACTAATGTTTGGTTAAGAAGCACATTTACCTGTCAATACTTGTTTTGGAGTGTCATCAGATGGAACTCAAACAGAAAAATATTTACAGCACGTACAAAAACTCAAAGCACAGCTTAACCATGCCTATCAATTTGCACATACAATTGCTTTAAAGAAAAACTTAGCCAACAAGGAAAGACATGACAAATGTGTTAAAGCTCAAGAGTTACAACCCAGAGATCATGTACTACTGAGAAATTTGGGTTTGCAAGGAAAATACAAAATAGCTGACCAGTGGAGTCACTTTCTGTACATTGTCATCAGCAAGCTGGATGATTTGCCAGTTTACAAAGTACGTCCAGAAAATGACCCAAAAGCTGTAAAGACCATATGCTAAAATCATATTTTACCCATTGAACAAATTGTTATAGACTCTGCTTGTCAAACTAGTGCCCCAGCTGGGCCTATTACCAGATCTGCTACTCGAAAGAGACAATCAAATAAGCCTCCTGCTGTTCCATAACCAGAGTGTCCTGCTGCAGTTAATGATGACAATCATTCTGAGTCTGATGACAGTGAATATGAAATTACGTATTACCTTTCATTCGAGCTAGCCCAACTATTACAAGACAACCATTTGTGTAATAAGGGAGACAGTGCTGACAGTTAGGGATGCACAGACTGATCCATGGTAAATCAGATCCCTCCCCCGATCCAATGCAGTCTGACGGACCCAGATCAATAAGAGCCAAGGTACAACTTGTACCGAGACTATCAGCCACAATTTAAAAAAAATTACCTTTTTGCTCAGTTACCTTTTTGCTCTGTACTGCAGCCTGTAGAGGGAGCTAGGTGGCAGTCATTTGGAGCCCAGTCGGCCAGCAGTCACCTGATAGCAAACTGTTTGGTCATGTGGGTGACTGCCTGGCTGGCATGGAGTACTCAGTGGGGGGGGGTGTGGAGGAGACAGGAAGCAGAACCGCAGGAGGGAGTGATCCAAGTAGCGGCTCATGAACAAGTGTGCCTGGAGCCCTGCAACGAGTAACAGAGAACGCGATTGGCCCATCCAGCCAGACTGACAGACCAGGCAGCATATAGCTTAATGGAGCCTGCCTGTCACTGCCTGTCAGTCTTGGCTATTGGTTGGCACTGTGGGTGGGCGGAGCTGGAAGGAAGCTCTGTAGCTGTAGCGTGGCACTGGCAACAGTCAGATGCCATTCTGAAGCTAACGATCAGAGAGCATGGACTTGTGCTTTCTGTCTTCTTGTTCTTGATGATTTTTTCTTGAATTGTTGCCTAAATAGCAGCAAACTAGTAGAGTGGTTGTAACATTTTGCATGTGCTCTAGCTCATGCTGTGCTTTCCTTTTTATAAAACAAACGGGAGCTATAAAATAAGGAAAAAGAACAACAACAAAAGTAGGAATATATGTAAAAGGGTATTGGGGAAAGGAGAGAAAGATCATGAGTTGGGCGGGGACATCTCTGCAAGGGGTCAGACATCTCACGCTCATCTGCAGTAGTAGAGAAAGAAGTTAAAAAAGAAAGCTGACAAAAAAAAAACACATTAATAAAGTTGTACTATTACTATTACTCTTACTCTTGGGCCGTATGCACTAAAGGGTAGGTTATACATGCCTGAGGCGCATACCCCGCCTGCGTTCCTACAATCAGATGCCTGTACCAGGTTCCTCAATGGATCCCTTGCACCCATGCAGCAGGTGCACAATCATGGAGTGAGCCACGTAAAGCAGCAAAATTGGCACGCCTGCCGGGCATTCACCTGGCCACTGCCCCAGCCTTTCCCTTCAGCCTCGTGGGCTGGGGCAGCACGGATGTCCAGTGCCCAGTCTCATTGCACCCAGCGGATGAGGATCATGGGGGCATGTACTGGGTTATGTCTGATCTTGGCTGGTGTACCTGGCACCCCTTAGCCTGGCACTATGCAGACTAGTGAATGTCATGCAGTGCAGGCACACCCCTCGACATGCCCCCTGCATGGCGTTCCTAGTGTGGCTTTGGTGGCCAGCATGTAAGTGCCTTGTGCACACTTGACGAATGCAGCCAGGGGTCAGTGGGACCCCAGCTTCATGGCATTCACACTCAAGGTTGCCTGTATGTCTTAGATATGCAGCGTGTAGGCAACATTATCATCCGTGCATAGGGCCCAATACTACTATCTGTATCTACAGTACTACTAAGTAAACTAAAGTAAATCCCAAAAGCTGTAACGAAAGAAAAAATACATGAATGAAGTTGTACTACTACTACTACTACTACTACTACTACGTAACAACAGCAAGGGTGGTTTGATTTGAATAAGGCAGTGACTTGGTGTGAACAAGGTCAGATGAACTGATACTAGACAGATTTTGATCTTCTAGTTCAAAAAAATAATACAGTAAATGTTTTTTTTTTCAGTAAAGGAAAGAACTTGTTAAAGTGGGTGAGTGAGGGTGTGTGTGCGTGTGTGCGTGTGTGTGTGTGTGTGTGTGCGTGTGTGCGTGTGTGCGTGTGCGCGTGTGTGTGTGCGTGTGTGTGTGTGTGTGTGCCTGTGGCAGCCTGTGAGGTCACCATGGTAGGGAAGAGGAACTGAGACTATAATCTGCATAAACCTTAAACATAAGAAAAAAGCTGCACACATTTTTTTAAACTGAAAAAAAAAACATAGCGGTAACAGTAACTAGTAGCTAGCTACAGCGGTGTGTGGCTGTGAGAGCAAGCCTGCCCTGGCCCCTGAGAGGGCAGGTGGTGGATACGTGGAACAGCCTTCCTGAAGAGGTTATGGGGTCTAAAACTGTGGGAGAATTCAAGATTGCATGGGACAGACATAAGGCATTTTTTGTGGGGGGTAGGAAGAAATAGGCTGTTGGTTAAATAGGATCTGCAGCTTATCCTCTAAGTAGGGAAATGGACAGACTAGATGGACCAAGCAGTCCGTATCTGCCGTCAAAGTCTGTTTCTATGAACTTGGGCACAGCTGAAGTCTATAACGAAACTGCATTAAGGAAAAAGCATTTTTGGTAGTGAGGGTAAACCTGTACTGAGTGGGCAAAGGAACTTGGCAACAACTGAGAGGACTACATAAAAAGAAAATATACACAGGAAAAAACATGTTTCTGTGCCACTTAAAAAAAATAAACCTAGGTATTGTGGTGGAAGGAGGACACTGGCTGTAAGACTGAGCCTGTACTAGTGGGATGAGGAACTTGGGAACAACCGAGACGACTAAATAAAAAGAAAACACATACTGAAAAAAGGCATTTTTGTGTGAAATAAAAAAAAAACCTGGAAAATGTGCACCAGACAGGACAAGGTGGAAGCCAAAATGGGGAACGGTATGGGTAAATGTATGGCACAAACAACACTGCATAGTCTGACTGGTAAAAGACCAGTTGCTGAGACTTCATCCGATAGCAGTAGTGGTTCTTCCACAGTGCTGTCCAAACAGACAGGAAAGGCCAAAACTACCTTAATTAAAACTAAATGAGTAGTTAGCACCACAAGGAGTGGCAAGCCAAGATATGGTACATGTGTATACCATGGCACCAGTACAGATTTAAATGAACCAGAGGTGGAGAAATCTAGCTCTGATGAGAGTAATGATTATGAAATGGAGGCTGTAGACAAGGAGGGAGAAAAGCAGAAACAAATGGAAAGCCAGAATGAGGTAGAGGTGGCAGTTACACAGACACAGGATGAATGTGATGATATGCACGTGGATGAGATGGGCAGTTTGGACATGAACAGAGTGGTGCAGGAGAAACAGGGTGAGGGGGCAGTGCATTCAGATTTAGGTTCTGTTACTGGCCTGGAGGAGCTGTTGGATGATGATAATGGTGAAACAGAAAAAGACCATGATGAGCAGCTTCCTGGTGTTGAGAAAGAACAACACAGTGAAAGTGACAAAGGAGGACAGTATAGTATGCCTGGTAATAAAACAAAAAAGGTAACATCTTATGTGTGGTCTTACTTTTCTCTGGCTGCCAATGAGTTATGAGCAGTTTACTCTATATGTAAAAAGACCATCAGCAGAGGGAGCAAAAAAGGTGCTTTGGGTACCTCAGCATTAAAAAGACACCCATTACATCTCAGGCACGGTGTTTTAGCCAGAGAGAAAGAAGACAACATGCAGGCAGAGTTAAGTCAGACTACACCTGCACCTGTTACATCAAGTGATAGCAGCAGCCCTGCTGCTTCAGTTGTACTGTCAACTCTTTCTCAGTCTTCTTCTAGAATAAGTACTACGAGCAATCCCCTTTTGCCCTTATCATCATCCAGCGCTCCTAATGTTGGCCATGTGAAAACTTCAACTGCTAGAAGGCAGCTCACAATTTCAGAGACAACTGAACATAAAGATAAGTACCATCGTACTCATCCTGAGGCAATTGCTATAGCAAAACTAATTTCAGAGATGATAGCACTGGACTTACAGCCTTACAGAATCGTGGAGCATGTAGGATTCAAAAGGCGTTTGAATCACCTGTCACCACAATACAGTATTCCACCCAGGAAATATTTCTCAACTGTTGCAATACCGCAGATGTATAATTTAGTAAGTGCTAAACTGAAAAATGTTTTAAAAGAAGCAGTTGCTGGGGTTGTCCATCTGACGACTGACATATGGATAAGCTTCCAGCCAGAACCATTTATGTCACTGACTGCGCATTGGGTATTATTTACTCCATGTTGTGACACTGACAATTCCCCTCAGAAACTGGCTTCCCTTTGCATCCAGTATATCCCGTAGGACCACACAGCTTCAAACATCCTGGATGAGCTCAATAGAGAGATACAGTGCTGGGTTACATCACAAGGGCTTTCTATAGGTTTTATTGTGGCTGACAATGGTTCAAACATAAAGAAAGCATTGTCTGATGGGGGCTTTGTCCACATTCGATGTTTTGCACACTATCTAAATTTGATTGTGCATGCATTTATGGAAGGCGGCAGAGATATAAAGGCTCCCACATGTGTGGCAAAAAGAATATGCACACATTTCAGCCACTTCTGCAAAGCACGCTAACATCTTTGGGCAATACAAGAACATGGACTGTCTCCTAATACACTCATCCAGGATGTTGCAGTGGGATGGAACTCTTCATTTTACGTGTTCCAGTGATTGCTGAAGCAAAAAAAGGCTGTAAGACAGTATACACTAGAGAACAGCACAGGGGATGCTGATGTGTACATTAATTATCAGCAGTGGGCTGTTTTAGAACTTCTCATCAAGATACTGCAACCCTTTGAGGAAATTACTAGGGAAGTGAGTTCCAACAGTGCCAATGATCAAGATTCTTAGATTTCAGCTGAATGCAATCAGGGATGAGTTGGAAGGTACAAGAAGCCAGTTTCAGATGGGAGAGTCCAGTGCAACTGAAAGGGACTTGTCACCCAAAATAAAAAAGACATGGTACATTAAATGATTAACAAAGTCAGAGATGATGAGAAACTCTGTGTATTGCTCACTGTGGAACATTACATTATTGCAACAGCACTAGACCCACGGTACAAGATGAAACACCTCTCACAGTATGACCACATGTGTTCCAAAACTACAGAGAGAAAATCATTCAAGTAGATTTGCTTTTGAAAAAAAAAAAACATGACAAGAGATGCTGCCCTCTCATCCATTCCTCCTGCACCTTTATGGCAAGCCATTAAGGATATAATTCAGAATCTCTGATACATAGTAAAACACATACACTACATAGTGAAAGACATATCATATAGTGACATATATACATCATATAGTGAAATGCATACACAATGTAGTAACCACATACACTATCTACTGAAATATATGTATCATATAGTCAAATACATATACTACATACTGAAATAAATATATCATATAGTGAAACACATACACTACATAGTGAAAGCCATATATCATATAGTGAAATATATACATCATATAGTGAAATGCATACACAATGTGGTGAACCACATACACTATGTATGGAAATCTATACATCATATAGTGAAATACATATACTGTATACTGAAATAAATATATCGTATAGTGAAACACATACAAAATATAGTGAAATGCTTACATTATATAGTGAAATACATACACCATCTACTGAAATCCATATACTGAGTGCTGAAAATCCACATACACTATCTAGTGAAACCAATACACTATTTAGTGAAATGCACACACTACCTATTGAGCTACATACACTGCAGACTGAAAACTCGACATACACTATCTACTGAAACAATTACACGGTATATTGTAATACAAGCATTTAAACTAGCAAAGGGGGGTGGCAGGCCAGCAAGGAGGGTACCTACTTGCTCACCCCCCACAGCTAGCAGTGGAACCAGTGAACCAGAGGAGTGGCTATCTCTGCAAAGCAGTGCAAAAGATGAAAATTAGTGTCCAAAAGGTGGATAAGCAGAAAGGGAAAAAATTCAGCAGGAGGGCAGACAGCAAGGAGAACCAGGGATTAATGACAACCAAGGAAGGGCTGAGTAGAACAATGAAGCAGTCTAGGGAGGTCAAATCATGGAAAGCCATGTGTGCAAATGCCAGGAGCCTTAGCAACAAGATGGAAGATCTGAGGCTGTCATGGTACAGTCAGACTGGACATTGTGGCCATCACTGAAACCTGGTGTAATGATAACCATGACTGGGAGATGGCGACCTGGCTAGCAACATATTCAGAAGAGACAGAGCAGGCAGGAAGGAGGAGGGTGGCACTGTATGTGAAAAATGACATAAGGCCACACAGATCCAGGAGGAACAAAATGGGGAGAGATACTGTGGGTAAAGCTGGAAAGGAAAATGGGGCCAGCCATCCACAGAGGGGTGGTCTATAGACCACCAGCCCAGGAGGAAGAAACAGATAGAGTTGATGCTAGCCATCCAAAGGATGGCAGACAAGGTGAGGTAGTACTGGTTGGAGACTTCAACATTCCAGACGGGACTGGAGCATCCCAGCAGCAGCATCAACTAGAGCAGATTTATCCTGGACTCCCTTCAGGGTGCCTTCCCTGCCAACTGGTCATGGAACCAACTCGGCAGAAGGCAATACTGGACCTTCTGCTCACAAACAGGGAGTGTGATGGGGGTAACAGTGGGGGAGCACCTGGGTAACAGTGACCACCAGTCATTGTGGTTTGAAATCACAGAAAGAGCAGAACCAAACCACACAAAAACACGTATCCTGGATTTTAGGGGGCAGACTTTGGAAAATGGGGAGATACTTAAAAGAGGCATTAGGGAATGGGACAGGAATCAGGGGTTGAGGAACAGTGGCAGTATTTAAATGGGGATTATAAGAACAACAGAATTATGCATTAAGCAGGTTAGCAAGAGGAAAAGGAAGAGAGACCATTATGGTTTCTCAAAGAGGTAGCAAAGAGTGAAAGCCAAAAGATTGCATTCAGGCAATACAAAAGACACAGGCAGAAGGGATAGGAGAAGTACCAGGAGAAACAAAGGAGGCAGGGAAGTCAGTAAGGGAAGCCAAAGCTCAGACAGAAGAACACATTGCAAAATCAGTGGTTAAAGGGGACAAAACCTTTTACAGGTACATAAGTGAAAAAAGAAAGACAAAGGGAGGGATAGTGAGACTGAAGAGGGAGGATGGGAGTTGCGTGGAGGATGACAACAGTAAAGCTGACATATTGAATAGGTATTTCTGCTCAGTCTTTACTGAGGAAGAGGGGGGTAATGGGTCTGAAGGGAGTACAAGGGGTGAGAATGGTGCAGAAATGGACACAAGTCCCTTTACAGAAAAGGGTCCTGAAGAATTGGAAGTACAGAGTTGACAAAGCAATGGGGCCAGATGGGTGCACCCCAGGGTCCTTAAAGAACTAAGAGAGGTGGTGGCTGAACCTCTGGCTATCCTGTTTAGCCAATCACTGGAAACAGGGGAGGTACCAAAGACTGGAGGACAGCAGATGTAGTCCCCTTATACAAAAGTGGGAACAAAGAGGAAGCAGGGAACTACAGACCAGTCAGCCTCACCTCGGTAGTGGGAAAGATCATGGAAGCACTACTGAAGGAGAGATTGGTGGAACATCTGGTTGTCAATGGACTACAGGACCCAAGGCAGCATGGTTTCACCAGGGGAGGTCATGTCAGACCAACCTCATTGAATTTTGACTGGGTGACTAGGGAGGTGGATCAGGGAGGGAGTGGACATGGCCTATCTGGACTTCAGCAAGGCCTTTGACACTGTGCCACATAGAAGACTATTACACAAACTGGGGAATATGGGTGTGGGCAGGACAGTAGTGTGGTGGGTAGGTAACTGGCTGGGTGGCAGGACCAGAGGGTGGTGGTAAATGGCTGTCACTCCACAGAGAGGAAGAGTGACTAGTGGGGTACCACAGGGATCAGTGCTGGACCGGTCCTATTCAACATCTTCATCAGTGACATTGCACAGAATCTAGAAGGCAGAATTTCACTGTTCGCTGATGACACAAAGCTTTGTAACAGAGTAGACACACCAGAGGGTGTAGACAGAATGAGAAGGGACCTGCAGAAACTTGAAGAATGGTCAAGGGTTTGGCAGTTGAAATTCAATGCAAAGAAGTGCAAGATAATGCATATGGGGCACAAAAACCCTGGCACATATATCAGTTGGGGGGGTGAGGATATAGCATGCACCAAGCAGGAAAGGGATCTTGGGGGTTGTCATCTCTGATGACCTCAAGGTAGGGAAACAGTGTGACAAGGCATCAGGTAAAGCAAATAGGATGCTGGGATGTATAGGCAGGGGCATCACCAGCAGGAAAAGGGAGGTCATAATTCTGCTATACAAGACACTAGTGAGGCCCCACCTGGAGTACAGTGTGCAGTTCTGGAGACCATACCTATGTAAGGACATAGACAGGGTAGAGAAGGTTCAGAGGAGGGCAACAAAGATGGTGCATGGATTGCATCACAAGTCCTATGAAGACAGGTTGAAGGAACTGAACATGTACTCCTTGGAGGAGAGGAGGGAGAGAGGGGGATATGATAGAGACATATAAGTATCTTACAGGGAGAAACAGGGTGCAGGAAAACACTTTTTCTAAGCGAAAAAGATGTTCCAGGACTAGAGGGCATGGGATGAAGTTGGAGGGAGGACGATTCAGAGGAAACATGAGAAAGAATTTCTTTACAGAACGGGTGGTGGACAAGTGGAACACCCTGCCAGAAGAAGTGGTGGGGGCTGAAACAATCACGGGATTTAAGAAACATAGAAACATAGAAACATAGAAACATAGAAGTTGACGGCAGATAAGGACCGCAAGGCCCATCCAGTCTGCCCATTTCTTTTTCTACCTTATAAATGTGCCATCGGCCTTTGCTCTGTCAGTGACCTATCTATTCATAGTCATTTGTATTGCTCCTTATGCCTATCCTATGCCTGTTTGAAGCCTTGCACTGTATTCATAGCTACCACTTCTTGTGGTAAGCTATTCCATGCATCTACCACCCTTTCTGTGAAAAAGAATTTCCTCACATTCCCCTAATCGGCCTCCTCTAATCTCATGCTGTGTCCTCTTGTCCTGCAATTTTTCTTATATTTAAACATGTTAGACTCTTTCACCTTGTTTATGCCCTCTAAGGTGTTTAAATGTCTCGATCATATCACCTCTCCTCCTTTGCTCAAGGGTATACATATTGAGCTCTGTTAATCTGTCCTCATATGTCTTCTGATGCAGTCCCTGCACCATTTTGGTTGCCCTCTCTGGACTGCCTCAATTTGTTAATGTCCTTGTGAAGTGTAGCTCCAATACTGCACGCAGTACTCCAGATGGGGCCCTAACCAATGTCTTGTACAGAGGGATTATTACCTCCTCTTACGACTTGTGATACCCCTACTAATACACCCTAACACCCCCTAGCCTTACCTACTGCTTTAGAGGTCTGCTTGGATGATTTTAGGTCATCAGTGATGATGATGCCCAAGTCTCTTTCTTCCTTTGTGACTGCTAGCAACTCCCTCCCAGCCTATAAGTGGCTTCAGGGTTTCTTCCCTATGTGCATGATTTTGCATTCTTTGCATTAAATCCAGTTGCCACTCTTCTGACCATTTTGCTAGTTTATCCAGATCTCTTCTCATTCTGCCCACCCCATCTGGATCATCTACTCTGTTGCAGATCTTGGTGTCATCTGCAAACAGACAAGTTCTTACCTCTAGTCCATCTGCAGGTCACTAATGAAGATGTTGAATAGGACTGGCCCCAGGACTGATCCCTGAGGTACCCACTTGTGACTTGCATCTCTTCTGACTGTATACCATTTACCACCACTCTCTGTTTTCTGCCAGTCAACCAGTTTGCCACCCAGTTGACCAACTTGACCCACCCTAGCCTACCTAGCTTATTTATCAATCTTCTATGTGGAACAGTGTCAAAGCTTTGCTGAAGTCAAGGTAGGCTTACATCAACTGCTCCCCTTGGTCCACCACTCTGGTTACCCAGTCAAAGAAATCTATGAGATTAGTTTGATAGGACCTTCCTTTGTAAACCCATGCTGTCTTGGATCCTGTGCCCTATGGATTCCAGGTGTTGCACTATCCTTTCCTTAAGGAGTGCCTCCATAATCTTGCCCACTACTGAGGTAAGACTGACTGGTCTGTAGTTCCCCGCCTCCTCCTGCTACCACTCTTGTGGAGCGGGATCACATGAGCCCTTCTCCAGTCTTCTGGGACCTCTCCTGTGCTCAGAGACTCACTAAACAATTCTGCTAATGGCTCTGCTAGTTCCTCCTCTTTAGCTCCTTAAGTACCCTGGGATGTGTGCCATCAGGTCCCATTGCCTTATCCACCCTGAGCTTAGCAAGCTCTTGTAGGACCCTTTCTTTGTGGGAGTGAGTGCTCACCTCCCTCCCCCTGTGTCCATGATGCTGAGCTATGGGCCCTGCCCTACCTTCTCTTCAGTAAATACTGAGCAAAAGTATCTATTTAGGATAGATGCCTTTACAGGGTCCTCCTCCTCACATGCTCCCTTTTCTCCATTAAGCTTAGCAATACCCTCTGGACTTTCTCTTTCACTAATGTATCTATAGAAAGTCTTGTCACCTTCTTTTTACTGTTCGTGCTAGTGTTTCCTCAGTTTGGGACTTTGCCTGCCTTACTGCCTTACCTGCTTCCCTTAGGGCAGTTTGGTATGCCTCCTATCTTCATCCCGCTGTGTTCCCTTATATTTTCTGAAGGCCAGCCTTTTGGCTCTGACCTTTTCTGCTACTGTATTTGAGAACCAAAGTGGTTTCCTTCTTCTTTGCACTTCCTTTTCTGTCTAACACAATGGGATGTTGCTTCAAGTATTGTATCCTTAATGCTTGCCCACTTTGCCTGTACCTCCTCACCTGTGTTTCTTTTTGCCAGGGCTAGCTTAACTCTGTTGGCCATCTTATCAAAGTCAGCTCCTCTGAAATCCCATATTTTTGCCTTGGAATGGGATGATTTAGATGTAGTAGCCAAATTGAACCATACCATGTGATGGTCACTGGACCCCAGGTGACCTTCTACCTGGAGATCTGTGATCCCATGGGATGCATGGGATAGACATAAAGGAATTCTGGAGGTCATGCATGGGATAGACATAAAGGAATTCTGGAGGTCAGGGGTGGGGGGAGGCGGACTTCTGGGAGGGCAAGCTGAACTTACAAGCTCAAATGGGCAGACTGGGTGGGCCATAGGCCCTTATCTGCCGACACTGTCTATGTATCTATGTATCTATGTATCTATGTACATACACTACATATTGAAAAGCAATCTGCATACACCATATAGTGAAACAAATACACTCATATTGAAATACATACACTATCTATTGAAATGCATACACTGCCTATTGAAATACATACACTACAGACTGAAAAATCCACCTACAGCATGTACTGAAACAAATACACTATATACTGAAACATATATACTGTACAATGAAACACATACATTACCTATTGAAACAAATACACAATATGTTGAAAAATCTGCATACACTATATAGTGAAACCAATACACTACATAGTGAAACACATACACTGTCTATTGAAATACATACTACACATTGAAATACCCTCATACACTATATACTGAAACATTTATACTATATATTGAAACATATACACTGCACAATGAATCACATACATTAACTATTGAAACAAATACACTATATATTGAAAAATCTGCATACACTATATAGCGAAACCAGTACACTACATAGTGAAACACATACACTGTGTACCAAAATACATACTACACACTGAAACACCCTCATACACTATATACTGAAACATATATACTATATATTGAAACATATACACTATCTATTGAAATAAATATACTGTATCATAAAAAATCCACATACACTACATACTGAAACAAATACACCATACAGTAAAACATATGCACTGTTTGTTGAAATACATACACTATACACTGAAAAATCCACATACACTATATACTGAAATATATACACTATATATTGAAACACATACACTGCCTAGTAAAACCAATATAGTATCTAGTGAAACATATATTGTATATATTGAAACACACACACCATATATTGAAAAACATAGACCATCTATTGAAAAATAGTATGTCATAAAAAATTCATACACTAAATACTAAAACAAATACACTATATTTTAAAAGATATATACTATCTATTGAAATACATACACAATATACTGAAACATATCCACTATATACTGCAAGACATACACTGCCTAGTGAAACAGATATTCTACCTAGTGAAACAAATAAACTATACACTGAAATTGCATGCGACCATGAAGCTTTGCCCACCCTCCAGCATCCTTACAGACAGTATAAAAGGTTGGTGCAGCCGCTGGGAACATGTGTATGTAGTGAGAGGAGCTATCAGTTAGAGATACCTGAGGAGTTAGAAAAATAAACCTATATAGTAGAGAGGTGTAACACAGTGGAGGAGACTAGATTAGAGAAGCCCTTGTGATGGAGATTAATGGTACTGTGTAAGTAATTGATTATAATTAAATAATTCATGTTGCAGGCAAATGAAGTAAGTAAATAAGCACTGCTAGACTGTCTCTGACTCAGTCAGACTTTTCTCATTTCTAGCCTGCCATTGTTGTTGGTGGGGGGGGGGGTGGTCGAATTGAAAGGCAAATTATTTCTCTGCTTTTAATTTACTCTGTGCCCCAGGGTGCTTGTGCCAGCCTGCCTGGATGGTGATCGTCTGTCTGGCATCCTCCACATTCCTCCTTATTCAGCTGTGTGTGTGTGGGGGGGGGCTATCGGGTATCCATCTCACCCGTTCCATCATCCGATCTGATTCCAATAGGGGAAAACATTTTTAGTGACTATATCCGACTCCACACTCAAGCTCAGTGAGTCAGTGACATGTCTCTGGCAGGGAGCAGCGCCTCTTTGTCGTCGATCTGACTCCTCGGCCCATGTCTGTTCCGGTTCCCTGGTGGGAGACGTGTTCCCGGGTCGGGACCTTTCCAGTCAATGGCGGAGCTGGGTGGGAGGAGGGACAAGCGCCACCCCCGGACCATTTTGCCTTTGAGTTGAGTCCCTCCAATTGCTGAATTTATTCTCAACTGGCACCTTGGTGTGCTCCCACAGCAATCGACTGCAGTTGCGGGTCACACCTGTGGCCCCAACATAAGCTCATGAACTGGCCACCATGGGTAATGGGTTTGGGTTATGCTAGGTAATTGTGCAGCCACATGCCAGGCACCCTCATTGAACAACGGTACTCACCCCCTGCTGTGGATTGCGTCCCCAGGGGCACACCTGGCTCCTCAAATAGAAGGTTAGCAACTGGGACTGGGCGCCACGGGATACAAGGCAATGGGGCAGCCACATGCCAGGTGCCCCCATGGCAGCTGTCCTTAGGATTTTGCCTGCTGCTGTGAGTCGCGGTGTATGCCTGGCAGAGACGCCTGAAGAGAAGGAACCACTAGTGGGTTGTGTGGTCATAACCTAACAAATGTCAAGTTTTAAAATTAAAACTTCTCGTCAATCCAGATGACCCAGCTCGCCCTGAGAAAAAAATGGGCTGTATTGATTTGGCACCACCAATCACTCTGCACTACTGGGGAAGAGAATAATTGTTCTATAAATATATGTAGATTTTTTTTATTGTTGTTACAAGGAAACATCTAATTAGAAAAAAAATGATTTTTTCTAAATACATGCTTCCTTGCAACAACAATAAAAAAATATCTATATATTATTTACAGCACAATGATTCTCTTCCCCAGTACTGCAGTGATTGTGTGGTGCCATATTAATAGAGACGATTTTTTTCACAATTTGAGTTGGTTCATCCAGATTGATGAGCTGTTTTAATTTGTATCCCTGCCAATGGGATCCGATTCTCAATTGTGGATTCTCTGTATATTGTTTGGTCATTTGTTTTCTAACTAGATGTTTCCTCGCAACAATAAAACACATCTCTCTATATTTATAGGACAATGATTCTCTTCCCCAGTACTGCACAGAGATTGCTTGGTGCCAAATCAGTACAGCAGATTTTTTTTCTCAATGACAAGCCGTGGTGCCTGTCAGCGTGATCCAGTTTGCTTTGTCAAGCCCTTTAAAAGAAGTTTAAAAACAGGAGAGCAGATAAGGCAGGAAACAAGTTGTCTCAAATCTGCAGTATGCATGTGCCCCATCACTATCCTTGTGCTTTGACGCACAAACCCCCCCTCATCACCACCCCACTGTCATCACAGAAACATAGACTTTGACGGCAGATAAGGACCGCTTGGCCCACCTAGTCTGCCCATATCCCTACCTACAGGATAAGCTGCAGAACCTAGTTAACCAACAGCCTATTTCTTCCTACCCCCCACAAGAATTACTTTATGTCTGTCCCATGTATTCTTGAATTATCCCACAGTTTTATACACCACAACCTCTTCAGAAAGGTGGTTCCATGTGTCCACCACCCTCTCTGTGAAAAAACTACTTCCTCACATTGCCCCTGAATCACCCCCCATCATTAAATTGTGTCCCCTTATTCTTGCACATTTCTTTTTCTGAAAGATGCTAGCCTCTTGGACTTTATTGATTCCACTGAGGTACTTAAATGTTTCTATCATGTCCCCCTCTCCCTCCTTTCCTCAAGGGTATACATGTTAAGCTCCTTTAGTCTCTCCTCATATGGCTTCTCTTGCAGACCCTACACTATTTTAGTTGTCCTCCTCTGGACTGCCTCTATCCTGTCTATGTCTTTGCAGAGAAGGGGTCTCCAGAACTGTACGCAGTACTCCAGATGGGGTCTCACCAACTGTCTGTACAGACGGATAACAACTTCCTGTTTTCTGGTAGTGATGCCTCTCCCTGTACATCCCAGTATACCCCAGTCCTCTCTACTGCCTTCTCACATTGCTTGCTAACCCTAAGGTCATCTGATTAGATTACCCCCAGGTCCCTTTCCATTTTTGTTGTTGTTACTACCCCTCCATTATGTAATCTTCCCCTGGGTTTTTTTTCCCAGGTGCATTATTTTGCATTTCTTTGCATTGAATCTAAGCTGCCATACTTCTGACCATTCCTCCAACCTTGCCAAATCCCTTCTCATCCTTTCCACGCTTCCTTGTGTATCAACCCTGTTGCAGATCTTGGTGTCATCTGCAAAGAGGTATACTTTTTCTTCCAGTCCCTCTGCAATGTCACTTATAAAGACATTAAAAAGAACTGGACCAAGCACTGAACCCTGAGGTACCTCACTAGTAACCCCTCTTTCTTCAGAGTGGGCTCCATTTGCAATTACCCTCTGTGTCCTGTTGTCAAGTCAATGTTTTACCCAGGCTACCACCCTGGGACCCAACCTCAGGCTGGTTAATTTGATTGTTAATCTTTTGTGTGGGACTGTGTCAAATGCCTTGCTAAAGTCTATGTAGGATGTTCACAGCCCCTCCCTGGTCTACTACTTTGGTCACCCAGTCAAAGAAATGAATTAGATTCATATGACATGACCTTCCTGCAGTGAACCCTGCTGCCTTGGGTCCAGTGCCCCACTGGCCTCTAGGTACACAACAGTTCTTTCCTTCAGAAGTGATTCCATCACTTTCCTTACCACTGAAGTCAAACTGATGGGTCTGTAGTTTCCTGCCTCTGTCTTGGTGCCACTTTTGTGAAGGGGAATCACATCTGCCTTCCTACAGTCATCAGGTACCACACCAGCTTCCCATGATTTGTTAAAAAGAGTAGTCAGTGGTTTCACTAGTTCCCCCCTAGATTCTTTTAGAATTCTGGGGTGAATTCCATCAGGCCCCATTGCTTTGTCCATCTTCAGTTTTAGGAGTTCTTTCGGAACCCTTTCTTCTGTGAAAGGACTGGGATTGACCCCCTTATCAAGAGTGCTTCTGTTATTTGGATTAGGCACCTCCCTCTTCTCCTCTTTTGTGAATACTGAGCAGAAATATTCATTCAGTATCCCTGCTTTTTCATTGTCCCTCTGTGCCCACCCACCTTCCAGTCTATTCAGCCTCACTACGCTCCCTTTGTCTTTCTACGCTCCCTGATGTACCTATAAAAGGTTTTATCCTCTTTCTTAACCAAGCTGGCTATCTTTTACTCAGTTTCCATCCTTTGTAAAATATAAGTAGAGGAGGGGGACCTGGAGAGCACAGCAGGGATGCCTCAGGCTGCAGTCCTGACGGCGGTGTTGATGCTGGTCTTGTATCCCCTCCGCTCACCTGTCTATCCTTTGCCCGGGGTCTTCTCCAGCCTGTAGGGCCCCATGTACTGGGCATGTTGCTGCACCATTGCTGGCTGGGCTGCACCTGCCTCCTTGTCACTTAACATCCTGAGCTCAGCCTGCTGCTGCCACTGCTAAGCCTCCTTGACTCAGTCCTCCTCATTAAAATATGAAAAAACAGCCACCCCTCGGTACCAGTCCCACATGACATTGCTTAATTATCTTGTCTTGTTCTGTTATTATAATTATTAATATGAAAAAAGGGAGTGGGACATCTGGGGTGGGGGTAAGGAAAGAAGCTGCTTCTTGCCGCTAGGCTCCTGGTACCAGCATCCTCCTCCTCTTCCTCATCATCATCATCATGGACCTGAGCTACTGGCAGGGCATGCATGCTTCCTTTAGGGTAGGATATGAGTCTATGATGTTGTGTGTTTTGGTTTTTGGTGCTTTCACTGCTGTTCCGACCAAGAAGTTAACACTTTTAAAATCTGGCCATGAATCTATCAGTATGATTTCTTTAAACTCCATAGCAATAAAACAAGTTTTTTTTTCTCTTCTTTGAATAAATTACCTATTAATCACATGTATTTCATATGATATAGTCAATCTCTGTATTGCTGGCAGTATAGACTATACTGCCAGCAATATAGAGATTGACTATATCGTAGGAAATAGATGTGACTGATAGGTAATTTATTCAAAGGAGAAAAAAAAACATGTTTTATTGCTATGAAGTTTAAAGAAATCATACTGATAGATTCACAATTAAATTTAAAGTTTAAAGCAATGAGCGATGAGCCTACATCCAGCACACCTAGAATTTTCATTTATTCGTAGAATTGTGATGACAGAAAAGGACTGACAAGGCCCACCGAGTCTGCCCATTTGTCCAGCTATCTGCCTGGACCTGCGCCCCGCCACCCTCAACACCCCCTGTGTTTGTCCCATGCCCTTTTGAATACCTCCACTGTTTCTTCTCAAACAACCGCCTCCAGCAGTCTGTTCCACTTATCCACCACTCTCTCTGTGAAATAGTACTTCTAATGTTACCCCTGAATTGCCGCTCCCTTCACCTGCAGGCCATGCCCTCTCGTCCTCTGATTTTCCTTCATCTGAAAGATGCTTTCCCCCGGCACCCTGTTTATAGCCTTAAAGTACTTGAAGGTCTCGATCATGTCCCCCCCGCTCCCTCCTCTGTTCCAGGGAGTATATGTCCAGATCCCTCAACCTTTCTTTATAGGAGAGGTGGCTCAACCGTTTTATCATCTTAGTTGCTCTCTTCTGAACTCATTCCAGCCTCACCACATCTTTTTTGAGGTATGGCCTCCAGAACTGGACTCCATATTCCAAATGCAATCTAACCAGATGGGTGTACAAGGGTACTTTGACTGCCGTATTTCTATTCTTGATCCTCCTTCCACTGCATCCCAGCATTCCACCACACCTTGCCACTGCTCTCCTGCACTGACTTTCCACCTTGATGTCCTCTATATAGTGATGCCCAAGTCCCTTTCTTGTTCCGTGACCTCCAGATCTCTCCCCCCCATGCAATACCCTGTAGCCAAGATGCATGACCTTGCAGTTTTCTGTGTTGAATGAAAGTTGCCGCCTCTTTGACCAAGCTTCAAGCCTCCCCAAATCTCTGCATTTTTTCTGCCCCCTCCTGAGTGTCTACCCAATTGCAGATTTTAATATCATCTGCAAATAGACACACACCCTCTTCAAGGCCCTCCACAATGTCCCCTCAAATGTATTGAATGGTAGGTACCCCAACACTGATCCCTGAGGGACCACGCTTGTGACCTTGCCCTCCGGATGCCACCCCATTTATTACGACCCTCTGCCTCCTGTCCCCCAGCCAGTTTCCCACCCATTCAACCACCTTCTAACTCATCCCCAGGTCTGACATTTTATACAGCAGTCTCCTGTGGGGCATGGAGTCAAAAGCCTTCCTGAAATCCAGATGAACCACATCCACCGCCACTGCCCTCCCTTGATCCAGCTCCTTTGTGACCCCCATCAAAAAACTCTATTAAATTTGTTTGACAGGATCTGCCCCTTGTAAAACCATGTTGCCTTGGATCCATCAGGCCGCTTTCCTTGAAGTATCTGGTGATCCTGCCTTTTATTAGTTTCTCCATGAGCTTGCCTACCACCGATGTCAAGCTCACAGGCCTGTCATTTCCAATTTCCTCCCTCCCTCCTTCCTCCCTTATGGAGTGGGACCACATTTGCCTGCCTCCAGTCTTCCGGCACCACCCCAGTCTGCAAGGACTGATTGAAGAGTGCAGTCAATGGCACTGCCAATAGCTCCTTCAGTTTCCTTAACACCTTTGAATGTACCCCATCTGGCCCTATTGTCTTGTCCACCTTGATGCACCCTAGTTCTCCCAAAATCTCTACCATGAGGAATGGCCTCATATCCTCTTCCCCCTCCCTTGCCATTACTTTTCCTGCTCTGCTGCCTTCACAGTCTTTCTCGCTAGTGAACATGGAGTTGAAATAGCTATTTAGCAGGTCCACTTTCTCTCTGTCCCCTTGTAGCAACTCCACCTCATTTGTTTTTAACTGGAGTATTCCCTGCCTAGTCTTCCTCTTTTCACTTACGTACCGGAAGAAAGTCTTATCCTCTTTTTCAACCTCTCTAGCTGTGCGCTTCTCTGTCTGTGCCTTTGCCCTCCTTACCTCTACCTCGGCTTCTGTCTGGCTCACCTGGTATTTTCCCCAGTCCACCTCTGCTTGTGTTTCCTTGAACTTTCTGAAGACCTTCCTTTTTGCCTTTACCTTTTCTGCTACCTTCCTATTGTACCACAGAGGCTTTCTCCTCCTCTTCTTTTTACTTGCTGTCTTGGTACAGATGTCAGTGGCCTCTACAATAGCTTATCTTATCTTCCCCCACATTTCCTCCACCTCTGTCAACTACTCCACCCATTCCAAGGCCCTCTCCACCATTTCCCCCGTTCTCCCAAAGTTTTCCGTCTTGAAATCCAGCACCCTCAACCTAGACCAGTGAACCTCCTCATTGTTCCTTATTGTAAACCTGACCATGTTGTGGTCACTTGTACCAAGATATTCCCCACTGATACATCTCCTACCCTATCCCCATTTGTCTGGACTAGATCAAGGGTAGCTCCTGCCCTTGTTGGTTCCCTGACCAGTTGATTCAGGAGGGCCATTTGAAGGGAGTCCAATATTTCGAAGTCTGTGTCTAGTAGGTTGCGGTCCCCCATCAGCACCACTTCCCCCCTTGCCGCCATTCTCATGAACTCATCCGCCATGCTTCTATCCTCGGATTCCTCATGTGCCGGGGCCTGTAATTCAGTCCCACAAACTACAGTAGCATACTGTATGACAGGGATCTATATATATATATATGTTATATATGATGTTATATTATAACAAAATAGTATAATATGTATATATATATATATATATATATATATATATATATATATAGTCCACCAGTCCATAGGCAGCCATGGGTGGTGGTGTTGTGCCAAATCAGATCCTATCACAAATGTTTTCCCTGCGCTCATAGTATGCATGCATAGGTGAAACGTATTGCTTACTATACAAATAGTTTCTGCATATGGATTTGATTTTGCACAACAGATTATCGCGGAACTGTTCTGCCTTGTATTTTCTGCCAGTTTTCTGCAGTCTAACACAGATGCTGATGATTTAAAATAGGTGTAGGCAAAAATCAAGTAATAAAACCAATGTAAGACAAAAGACAGTTCATGCACTTTGATGCTTTCCAGTCCTTCTTAGTTCTTATAAAACTGTCTGTATTCTGGCCTACTCATTTTGAAAATTAACGGTGCTATCCCAATCTCGGGATGCTAACTCCAAACAGTTCCTGCAAATGCAATGCCTGGTTAAAAAAAGTGATTGATTGATAGTCTTTCACTGTAGCCATGCATCTAAAAGTCACGTTAGGAAAGGCGTGTCCAGTACATTCAGGGTGAAAAAAATCTTGTCTGTCCTAAGTCTTCCATAAAATACATTCTTATGAATTTCTTGCTCATCATCCCTGTTGCTATTTAAGACTACATACCCCACATGGTTAAACATGCTTTAAGAACAGAACATGTTTACACTTATTTAAGTATTTTGTTTATAACCAAATATGAGTTAACTAATCCTGTACATGTGTTTCATCGTCTATATGTGACCTCGTGATATTCAACATTATCAACCTAGCTTCAACACCCCTTGTTCAATTCACCTAAGTTCCCAGTCAAATCATGTCAAGAAGGTGAAATAAAAATAAAATCACCCTGCCAACAGGAACTTTAGAATCAACATTGTGCTAAAAAAGTGGCACAGACAATATATTTAAATACGTCTGCACCAACTGTATTAAATTCAAACAAGTTCACTAGTTCAGAAGTCCACTGTTCAGATAAGGCAGTTGTTGTTATGCTGGTGTATGTTTTTTCACATTTTCCTTTTGTACAGTTCAGTTCCATCTTTTATCTCTTTTAGCTTTTATTTGATCTCTCCACAGCTCTCCGTTCTGTTGCTCTGCTGCTTAACTGTAATTCTCCTGCTTCCCTTTTCACACTCTTTTTTCCAGGCTCCCCATTTCTTCTACCCTGCTCATACACATTCTCCAGCTTTTGCCTGAACAACTGCTCGGTCCGATGCTCCATCCAGCGCTCTGCTTTGTCCCACTTAACTCTGCTGGATCCCATTTGTTCTCTCATTTCTTTTCTGTACCTGCATAACATATCAAACAGAAAGACACTTCTGGGGGCTAATGCTTAACTGAATTTGATATAAAAAATAACATCTACTACCCACACGAATAAGGCATCAATGGCATATCATTTCCAAATAGAATCCTCGCCTAATCATTGAAGAGTACTCCGCTACTCCACAGCATTGGCTCCTCAGCAACTGCCAGCCACCATCTATGCTGCTGTGACCTTGGGATAAGATCATGGAGCTGCTGCAGTTTGGTTTCAATTCAGGATTCTCTTTACAGAGAGCGGCCTGCTGCTCTGACTTTGTGTTTAAAAAATAGTAGAAATCCATACCCTGTTAGCTATAACATAGAGAATACTGGCTGGGCAAACTGTGCCCAGCTAGCCTGAGCTATCACCTCAGTGTTCTGTTTCCATGTGTTTAACTAACAGAATCAGAACCCCTCAGTGGCAGCACAGACTGGGTGTGCATAGTTGCCCATCCAGTATTCCCTATGTTAACGCTGAAATGTTATGGATTTATATTGTCAGGTATAATACTGTGGGGATGGTAGAAAGTGCTAAAGTTTGGAATTCTCATTCTGCTGTAATACAATGAAAATTTAGAAATTCTGCCTATTTCAAGCCCAAATCCTTTGGGCGAAGAATTCCAAAATTCAAAAACTGTTGTTGTTTTTCGATAAAGTGCAGTTTAGTAATTCCAAGTGTACATAAACTGGTGGTAAGCGTTGTCATTTACATAAACCATGAATTAGTTTCCTTCAAACTGCATAAAGCAAATTCATGGTTTAAGTACACTGTGTAAAACTAATCTGTACTTTAAATTAAAACACTTTCAGAAATCATGCTTAATTTTCCAGAAAATAATAAATCACATTTGGGGTTCTGCAGTGGAGAACTATATTCCACACAGCTATAAGTGATTTGGGAAGAGTATGGCACTATGTCTCATATCTTTAACGTTTGTAAACTTTTTTTTCTACTCATTAATGTTCAGAAGTTAACCTTTAAGAAGACACTCATCCTTAGAACAAGTTAGGGACAGACTTCTTAAGAATACGTTATACGATATTACAGTTTTGATTTATTGATATTTTTAATATCTTTGAACATTTTAGATTGTTTATAAATGTTTTGGTCAAATCACCCAGCCTAGTGGTACATGTAGGTGGTGTGCACCACAAGCATGGGAAAGGCTATGGATTGAGCCCTTACCCTGACTGCTTCACCCTGGGCTGAGAGCTCCGTGCATTATGTGTAGGCACTGTGCATTGACAAAGGGTGGGAACAGGGCAGCTTACTGCACATGCACCTAATAGAGGCAGCAGTGGTAACATTCATTTTGTGGGTGACCACATGATGACCTCCAGAAACACCCATAGGAATTTTAGTTATTTCTTTCTTTAAAAATTGTTAACTGGGAAAGGCATACTGAGCCTAGCCTTGTTTCCAGCGGTGTCCTGAAGGTTTATACACAAACAGGGTATAGAGACACAGAACACACACATCCAGTGAAAATAAAGAAATACAGTTTTAGGCACAATTTAACCAGAGGGGTACAGTGACAAAAAATAAGTTTTGGAATATACAACAGCATAATTTTTTTACAAAGAAATACAATATGTGCCTGATAAGTACCATACAGCACTGAGAAACAGTAATTACCTGACTACATACAGACATGAATAGAGTGGGTCACCACAGGATGGTACCACAGAGAACCATATTCTTCTTCTGGGTTACTGGGAAGGCCTTACTGGGGCAAAGAGGTACACTTCCAGTGAAAGCTGACACCACTACCTTCCCATTTAACTGAAATTTAATGCCAGCATCCAAGCTTATGCCCACAAACTACAGCAGCACTTGTTTGTGAGGTTTCACTTGTTGGGAACTGGTCATGAGGTTCTAACTCACAGAGGAACCTAAATGATGGAGAAAGTCTGATTTTGCAGATGTGCTGGTAAGGAAGTTTATGTGAGGGGGTGGGGAGGTGAGCAGCAGATCACCAGGTGGAGATGCTGTATCTTGAGGTAAGCAAAGGCAGGCTAGAAATAAGGATAAGTTATAACAAACAAAAAACAATGACAAGGTATGTCAACATGACTCAAATGTTTCATTTTAAAACAAATTAAATGTCTATATTTAGTGCTCCAAACTTAGCATTAGTCTAAGAAATAACAAAATCTTTAAAACACTTCTAATAGAGATGGAACATGAATAAGATACTGCCGTCCTACCCACCTAAAACAAAAGTAGTTGGCAATGACAATCCCTATACCTGCAGCACCTTGCAGTGCTGGCAGCAAACCCTTTCTCTGCGGGGTATAAAGGAGTGGAGACCATTACTGGTCTCCCTGCCCCACACAGAGCAATTTCTACCTGCAAAGATGGATGTACAGTTTCTCAGATGGGAACGCTCTGGATTACATTTATTGACTCAGTTTGTAAAACAAGGTGTAACCCCTAGGTGGCACTGTCCTTGGCCTACTACCCCTGCCTGCATGGCTTAGTTGCAGGTTAAGGGCCTTGGTACTGAACATGTGCCTCCACCCTGAGGTCAGGGTTGTTAGTGGTCAATCTAACCTGGGCACAGCCCTCCGAACACTGTAACCCTCTTCTTTCTTACCCCATGAGTCCTTAGCATCAGTCACTTTTTGCACTTACCTGGCTGGGTGCAATTGCCCTGGAGGTGTGCCTTTAAGAGATATTTAATGACTTTAGGGCAAAGCCAATCACAAGACAGGAGGGGGTGTGAACTGAGTGAGAGCTGTTGACTGATTCAGAATTTTTTTCTGTTGGACTGAGCAATATTGCCTCTGAGGTGTCTCCTAACTTTCCTTGTTGACAGCCTCCTAGTGCTTATATGTGTAAAGTTTTCCTCACAAACTGTTTCCTTTAGTGTGCTGAGTGAAAGTTTTACTTTTTCATTAGCACTGTGCAAATTTTTTTATTTTTAGTGTGACAGTGCTCTTTACACTTTATTTTTACCATTACTATTTAGTTTAAAGCCTAATTTTATTGTGGGTGCTTATTTTCAATGGTTTCCTTCATTGTTAGACAAATTCTTGTGGGAACTATTGAATTAGGGATAGTTGCCATGTTTTTACCTCAGGCCTTGCAGTGTTTAACGTGAGGCACCTGCAGTATTTCCAAATTAAACAGTGCCTGGGGGTTCTGTCTAGATTGGCAATTACGAAGAAACTTTTTTTGTTATATTACTGGACCTTGGTATCATCTTTGTCTGGACTGTCCATAAGGTTCCAACAGCCACGTGTGCACAGTTGAGTATTACTTGGGTTTGATTAAGATTGACACTGGTATAGATCCCAGCTTTACAACCAAAAAAAAATAGTCACTAGTAATAGACATAGTTTATTAACTGGGGCAGGACTGGCCAGTGGCATTTTCGCAGAGAAACCTTTGATTATTATGGCTGAGGATGAATCAAAGGCTTTCGATGAGGGGCCATTCAAAAGTACTAATACCAAAAGCAGAGATGCTGAGGAACCCTTCAGATCCCAGTGTAAAAATATAGCTTCCAAAGATGAATTTCCTCACAAACTGAAAAATAATAAGAGTGACGAAAAAAGGAAGCTTGATCAAGCCTCTGATGAACTGGCTAAAAAGAAAGTCTGTCAAGACAGATATGCTCCCGTTGCTCCTGGGAAAGCTAATAGAGAGACAACAGGCAGTTTAAAGCATACAGACAAAAAAGCAGTTGCAAACTGCACAGCTTCTTCTGTCAGTGCAAAATATGGAAAAGCATGGCAACTGTTTCAGACCCTTCAAAGATGGGTCCTGTACTTACTGGGACTGGCAAGCTCTCTTCCACAGTTCTTTCTTCTGTAGACTGTGAGGGTGACGCAGATGATTATCAATGTTATGATGCCCCTGACATGGATTTTGAGGGCCTTGAGCCCCAGGAGTTACAGGACCCTCAACTTGGGGATCCCCTGGGTGATCACGGGGATCCTTCCTTTATGTTTACATTTATAAAAAATATGCTGGATACCCAGGACCTCCCTACACAGTAGCCCAACCACGATGTTGATGAAGACAAAGATTATAGGGAAATGAAGGGTCTAAATTCCTCAAAGACCCTGGTCATCCCTATCTATAATGCATTTAGAAAAAATACCATGAAGGTGCTGCAACACCTCACATAAGTACCAGGTGTTGATAAGTGGCTTGAGAGAAAATATAAATTGTCTGCAAATGCTGCCGAGTTGCTGTCTGCACACCCTATAGCCACGAGAGTATAGTGAAGCAGGCAGCTTGTGAGAAAGCTGGGTTCTCCTTGTCGCTCTCTCCCCCGACAAGTATTCCAAGAAAATTGACTGTATAGCAAAGAAAATGTGTGCCACAGCTTCCCTTCTTCTCTGGCTTTCTTCTTACATGGCATTCACAGCCAAATATCAGAAAGCTCTTTGTAACTCTTTCCATGCTATCGCCTGAAACGGATCAGATTCTATGGTGCAGGAGCTGGTGGATATGTCGAAAACTGCCTTGGAAGCTACTATGTAGTAGTTCCACATGGCAGATGACAATAATGATTCAGCCTCTAGGGCGTTGGCCCATGCCATCTCTCAGAGAAGCTGCACCTGGCTTACAACAACCAGTCTGACCACAGACACTCAGAACAAGGTCATGGATTTTCTCTGTGATCAAAATATGTTGTTTAGTTGCAGAACCACTGACTACATGAAAAAGGTCGATGAGTAGAAGGCCTCCTGGCAGACCCATTCATCCAAGTCTAAACCTGCCACCCCTCAGAGATCCCGTCCCTGGGGTGGTAGGGGCAGAAGTTTTGTTCCCAGGCTTTACAATCCCTATCCCCAATCTGACTTTAGCCAGTACAGAGGGTCTTTCATAGGCAGGGGCAGAACGGGCCAAAGAAGAGCCACCTCTACCCAGCCATCTGTCTCTCAGTCTAATTCCTGATGTGAGTGTCCAGGTCACCTCCCTCTTTCTGGTTCCAGGTGTCAAGACCTCTGTTCCCAACACAGGCACTGCTGTTGGAAATGGAGGTACAAAACCTTCTGGCTTTATGAGCAGTGGAGAGGTCCCCCTCACGAGAAGGGTAGGCCTCTACTCCAGGTATTTTCTGATGCAAAAGAAAACTGTAGAGTGTCAACATATCTTACATCAGAGATATTTAAACAAACATTGGAAAAAAATGAAATTTAAAATGGTCACTCTGTCACGGGTTATACAGTCCTTATGGCAGGGAGACTGACTAGCCTCCCTCGACTTAAAGGACGCCTACTTCTACATACCTATAAGGAGATCTCACAGGAAGTTTCTCAGGTTCAAACTTCCTTCGGGTCACTATCAGTTCACTGCGATGCCATTCGGTTTGTCCTTGACCCAAGAGTCTTAATAAATGTCTCGCAGTAGTAGCAGCATATCTCAGGAGACTGATGTCGCTCCACCCCTATCTGGCTGAGTGGCTCATAGTAGCAAAGTCACCTTGCCAAGTCAAGGAATCTCTTTCCTTCACAGAATGCACTCTGAAGTCTCTGGTTTTCCTGGTAAATCTCAAGAAATCTCACCTGAACCCACCCAGCTGCTCACCTTATAGGGGCACAGCTGGACACTAGAAGGATTTGCTTTCTCCCACAGGAAAGAATCAGAGTTTCCTTTCAGTGGCAGATTATTTTGCCCACAAACAGCCAAGGCCAGCCAGACATTTCTCAAACTTCTGGTACATATGGCCTTTATGACTGCAATAGTCCCAGGGTCAGGTACAGGATGAGACTCCTGCAAGCCTACCTCAGAGCATGTTGGTGTCAAGAGAAGCAACACATTTTCAAAGTTAATAACAGTATCGGAGCAATTCCTCCAAAACTTGCTGTGGTGGAAGGACCCTACACATTTGCAGGCAGGAGTTCCCTTTCAAGCTCCTCCTCCACAAAGGTGATCAACACAGATGTCTCCCTGTTTGGCTGGGGAGCTCATTTAGACAGTGCTTTAGTAAGCAGCAACTGGACTCCTGAACAGTCACAGTTGCACATAAATCTTTTGGAACTCAGAGCAGTCCTACTAGCTCTCAAAGCTTTTGCTCCCAGCATAGAAGGGCAGGCTGTTCAAATTTGAACAGACAGCACCACTGCAATGTTCTTCATAAACAAGCAGGGTGGTACCAGATCATAAATACTGTTTTGTAAGCTCTGAAGCTCTGGTCTCTAGCATTCTCCCTGTGAGTCAGCCTCTCAACTATTCACCTCCCAGGCAAACTCAATACTCTGGCGGATTCAGTAAGCCACAACAGTCAAGGTCATAGTGAATGGACTCTGAGCAAGCAAGTACTAGCCACAGTGTTCAGAAAGTGGAGCACACCAGATGTGGATCTGTTTGCCTTGCCTCTCAATTTTCAGCTTCCTCAGTACTGTTTCAGGTACCCAATTCCGGGAACACTTCCTCTGGGTGCCCTGATCCTGGACTGGTCAGGGATGTTCCTATACGCATTTTCTCCCTTTCCCCTGATATTCAGGGTTTTGCTGAAACTCAGGCAGCAGCCTACAACCATGATCTTAATGGCTCTAGACTGGCTCGGGCAAGCCTGGTACCCTCTCCTTCCTCAATGTCCTGCAGCAGGCCCATTCTCCTTCCTCCAACTCGCTCCCTGCTGAACCTTCCTTAGACAGGAGTGCAGTACCCAGACATACAGTCTCTTCACTTCAAGGCCTGGTTCTTCAGGAGTTAGAGTTTCCATCCTCACAGTACTCTGAACAGGTTCTTAACATACTGAGGGTTGCTAAAAAACTGAACACTAAGAAGACTTATGCAGCCAAATAGAAAAGGTTTTCCCTTTCGTGCAGGAACAAAAAGGTTGAACCCCTCTCAGCTTCAGACCCTCAGCTGCTAGACTACCTGGGTACACCTACAGGCGTCAGGCTTGAAACCATCTTCACTCAAGCTACACCTTGCAGCAATTTCAGCCTACCTTTTGGTGGGAAAGAAGAAATCATTTTTTTCTCACTACATTTTTAAACAGTTTTTCAAGGCCTCTTGCACATCCAACCTCCAACCAGAGAGCCTGTTCCTCCTTGGAGCCTGAACCTTTGTATAGATGGGCTCATGAATCCACCTTTCAAGCCTATGTCCATGGCCCACATCAAGTTTGTAACTTGGAAGACTGTCTTCCTGGTAGCCATTATGACTGCCAGGAGGATTTCAGAGCTACAGGCCTTGTTCACTGAGCCGGATTACATCATCCCTGACAACGATAAAGTTGAGCTCAGGAGAAATCGGAAATTTCTGCCAAAGGTGGTTTCAGAGTTTCACTTGAACCAGTCCATTACTCTGCCTGTCTTCTTTACTGAGCCATCCACTCCTGGTGAGCAAAGCTCCACAGCTTGATGTCAAAAGAGCCATCTTTCACTACCTAGAGCATACTAGACATTCCAGAGTCTCTTCCACTCAGTTGTTCCTCACCTACGAGGATGTAGACAGAGGAAGACCAGGTACCAAGAGAACTGTTTTTCATTGGTTGGTCTCTTGGATTAGATTCTGCTATGAGAAAGCTGATCAACAGCCTCCAGTGTGGCTCAAGGCCCACTCCACCAGGGACACTGCAGCCTCGCTTGCAGCAGCAAGGGACATTACCCTACTGGATGTCTGCAAAGCAGCTACCTGGAAAAATATGCACATCTTTGTGAAACACTACAGCTTGGATGTGCAGACCAGATCTGATGCCAAATTTAGCAGTGCAGTTCTGCACTGTTTCTTTTCTAAGTAGGTTCTCGGCCCACCTCCCACTTGGCACTGCTTGATAGTCTGCAAAATAGTTACTGATGCTAAAGGACTCCTGGGGTAAGAAGAAAAAATTACTCACCGCAGTAATCTTCTTTCTTCCATGGGGTCCATTAGCATCAGTAAGCTCCCACCCTTTCTCCCTCATTCACCTGTCAAAGAAGGGCTCTTACTTCACCTTTTACCAAATGTGGTGTTTCTTATTGATGTGTTTTTACGTTGTGTTGCTGTTGTTTCTATTTCTACTTTTGGACATCTGCATGTTTTTTGAATCCTGTTAATTCTTTTTTGGGGCAGTTGCTCTCGTTTTTCCTTGAAAAATCCTGAAGCAGTGAACAGCTCTCACTCAGTTCACATCCCTCCTGTCTTTTGATTGGCTTGGCCCATCTCTCATTAAATATCTCTTAAAGGCACACCTCCGGGGCAATTGCACCTAGCCAGCTAAGTGCAAAAAAGTTACTGATGCTAAAGGACCCCATGGAAGAAAGAAGATTACTGAGGTGAGTAATTTCTTCTTATATTCCCTGAAATCAATTGTATCTTACTGTGTAAATGTTTTCTGAGTATTCAAAGTGACTATGCGATATCATATGTGACCCAATTGCAACGAATCTACTTACTATAAAGATTTTAGAACTTTTTTGTTTTCCAGCTGTTTAACCAAGAGTAGGACACTGTTGAAAGCTTGTTTACAAGTGCAACATGGGAGTACAGGAACTTAAATGATTTGCTCAGGACCACACAGTATGCAAGTCGGGGCTATGGTATTCAAACCCAGGTCTCCAGATCTGCAGCTCAGAGCCTTAAACCACTGCACTATACTGCCTCCCTTGACTTAACTGAAGTTATAACAGATGATATAATGTATTACTGTGATATGTTGTTTGCTTGTATGTTATCTTTTTTAAAGAAACAATTTCAAATTGAAAATAAAGTTTAAAAAAGTTGTAATACTGAAATAATGTGGACAATAATCTTAATATTACGAACATGGAAAAATTGACCAGAGAAAAAGGCTGATCCAGTCTGCTCAACTTTGCAGATCCCTCAGTAACTGTGGAGGAATCTTTTTTTTTTAACTATATTTTTACCTCTGAGGCAGGCCACTGCAATTCTCTGCCACCGTACCAGACCAGGGGTCATTTGGGAACTTACGTGCGCTATGCGCATCCTGGTGGAACTCCTGAGCCGGCCCTGAAGTTTCATTGAGTGGTGTCCCCCACTTTTTCCACCATTTCTCCCTCCTAACTGCACAGGGCCCTGTAAGTGGTCACTCATGCATGTGGAGGGGTGCATGTGCACTATATCTATAGACAACACCCTCTTCTACCCTCCCCATGCCTTACACACAGACTCTTGAAGGTGGCACTTCCACACAGCCTCCAGTTGGGGTGGGCAGTCAAGATTGATAGACCCACCAGATCCCTACCATGGTGGAGATAAGCCTGCTGGCAGCAACTTGCTGTCCTCTCCCTCCTCCTATCATGTCACCACTCTCCCTTCTGTCCTCCAGCGAGTGAATGTTGAGGTCTCTTTGTCTCTCTTCATATGATTTGCCTTGTCTCTTCATTATCTTGGCCACCCTTCTCTTTACTTTCTTCCTGTTGTTTGATGTCTTTCTTTGTGTAAGGGCTCTAATACCGCACCCTGTACTCCCGATGCATCTGAACCAGTGACCTGTATAGTGGTAGAATGATGACTTCTTTCCTACTGTTTATAATCCTGGCTATAAATCACAGTATTCAATTTGCTTTGGGACTGCTGTTCTGCAGTGTGATTAGTGTTTCTGGTCAGTCATAATCATTACTGGCAAGTCTTTCTTCCCCTCTGACTTGATGAGTTGCACACCGCTCAACTACTTTTTAGTATCTTGTTTTTTTGCCCCCAGGTCTATAGCTTTGAACACTTTGGTATTGAATCCAATCAGCCAAATGCCTGACCATCTCTCTAGAATAAAACAGGATGTCTCAAGGAGTGCTGCAGTGTAGCTGGTGTGGGGCGGCAGTGTTCAGAAGTACATTCTTGGAGTTGTGGTGGTACCCATTTTGTAAGCACCTGTCTCAGCCAAGGGATGAGGTTTCCAGGCTCTCAGCTGAGCTGCTGGGAATACTGGAGACCTTCAACCTCAACCAGAGGCCACTGTGTCCTCAGTCACTGCTATAGAAGTGGACAAGGCAATGGTATGAATGGACTACAGTGGGCTCTGGGAGATTAGGGGAGGTGCAGCTGAAGCATATCCCCAAGCCAGTCCAACTGCAGAACAAAGACACTGTTCTCAGGAGAGGGAGATCCCTGCAAGGGAACCTCAGGTTGTGTCTACAGAGGATGAGTAGGCCCATCAGAAGTTAGGCAAATGGGGAGGAGCAAGAGGAACCTGGAGTAGGAGCCTAGGAGGAAGCACCTTCTGGTGGGAGACTCAATAGTTAGGGGTATGTAAGTAGGTAAAGAATGGAGAGGGAGATTAAGGATCTCCTGGGAGGCACAACTTGGAGGGAGGGGGAGCATATCCACAGGATCACTAAGGCAATGGCTAGAAGGTGAGGTGCTGGACATTTTTGTGCATATGGAAAAAAGGACCTAGCAAAGGAGGTAGTCAGTTTTGAGAAGTACAGATGACGTCAAGTAAATGTTTAGTTTTCTGAGGGAGGTGGCAGAAAACTGGAGGAATTGATGAAAAATTGCCAGTTACAATTTAACTCAAAAATAAAGTTATACCGGGAAAGCAGAACCCAGGAAAAAAGTATGTACTGGAAGTGTCATAATTGAAGGAGAAAATAATGGAGCAGGATTTGAGAGTAATTATTACCAGCAACCTAAAGGGGGCTAAACAATGCTAAAAAGCAGTGCAGAAGGCAAGTGGCATCCTCGGATGCATAGGCAGAGATATTACATCCAGAAAGTAGGATGTAATCATCCCACTGTACAGATCCTTGGTGAGGTCACTACTCGAGTACTGTGTCCAGTTCTGGAGACCTCACCTAAAAAGGACGTAGACACTTACTAGACAGCACAGAGCTGGGGTACAAAGCTGGTGAATGGGATGCACCATGAGCCATATGAGGTAAGACGTAGGGAGTTGAACTTGTTCTTCTCTTTAACGGAGCAGAATTAGAGAGGAAATGATAAAAACATTTAAAATTGTCAAGGGAATTTACAAAACTCAGAATGAAGGCCTCTTCAAGAAAAACAGGACAGTGTGTAAAGGATGGCACAACCTGAGCTTCATAGGAGGCAATATTTTTCTAGCAATTGTTTTTTCACCAAGACACAGATAGACCCATGGGACAGCCATCTATCATAAGTGGCAGCATTTAAGTCAGTAAGTGAGATCAAGCAGCTTGGCACAGGCCTTATGGGCAGCTTACAAATAAAACAAAATAATATATAATTGGGGGGGCACCTAGTGCAGACTACACGGATGACATGGTCCCCATGTACAGACGCTTTTCTTTTTTCCTTTTGTTTACCTCCACCGGCCACCTCCACCGACCTCTTCTTCAGGCAACCAATGTGTTGTACCCGCCACCCCGATCCTCCAATCTCACATCCGCTGCCCCCTCATTGTGCCACTCCTGTTGTCCCACCATATGTCTTCGGTGGGGGTGCCCTACCCATAGCAGGCAATCAGGAGTGGAGACTTCAGCATCCAGAGATGCCTTTCATTATCTGGGCTGGAGCAGTGAGGAGCACAACATCATGTGCTTCTGGGCTACTGCAGCATTGTGAGGATAGGGGCTACTATAATCCTGTGGTGAAGCAGCTATTTTTTCTGGTTTTCTCTGCCCTCTCCTGATTGGGCACACTGTGGTGTTGACCACACAGGTACCATGTGGTTACCCACAGCTCATTGTGTAGTGCTTAATTTGCCCACCAGGAGCTGTCCAAGCATCCAAAGTAGTGCCTTCTCTGCTGGTCTCCACTACTGCCGCACTGTGCTCAGTTCGCCAGCATGCCAGGGTGATCATCTGGCACCATGGAGCCAGCTTTGTTGATGCTTTCATATGTTCTTATGATTGTGCTACTTTTAAGAGGTGCTACTGGTACTGGGAAGGGCGAGACTATAAATCAATGCATCACCTACCTTCATCAAATGGTTGTAGAGCTGGTGCAGATACAATGGCTTTGGCTACATTGGCTACTGGAAACCACATGGATGCATGCACCCTGTACAAGAGGTATGGCCGACATCCTTCCATGGAGGCAATGTCAGTCCTCATTGAGTGGTTTAAGTGCTTCAATTTCAAGTATTTAAACTAGCCTGGTAGAAGTCTTATGAATATCGCTTCACAGTCACAGTGGATGAGGACAGGTGCAATCACAAGTGAAAGAGTAAGGTTTGATTTTACATAGATTAGTACACCACACGCTTTTTTCTTAGCCTGTCCTGTTCTGAAAAACCTTTAACCAGTTGTGTTAAACTCATGGTCTTGTATATGGTGTTTGAACCAGGTTTTACTGATAGCAATTAGATGTGGGGAATAAAGACTCACCCAGGCCTCCAGCTCATACATTTTGTGCCTTAAACTATTGATATCTATGAGCGTTATTTTTAGACCTTTTGCTGTATCCCATTCAGATCTGTTGTAGGTAGCAATATGAGTATTCATGAGGGGGCAGAATTTGTCTCTATCACCTCCAAACAGCAGCTCTATACACATAGGGAACTTAACTAGAGACCGAGGTATTAGGAGGGTGTCCAGTGTTTTGGGCTACAAAATACACCATTATATATTATAGATTCCCATGTTGCTTAAGACATTACAAATAGACGATGGAGTACCCAAATATATCACAGGGTTGCTCTGACAAGCTCTGATGTCATAGAGGGTCACTACTCGGCTCAAATTCCTGGCATATTTGATGCAGGATATGGTCAGCTCTCAGCACTTCAGAATATATAGGGCAGCAAGTATTGGTCTCTGTGCCATGCTTAAGTTGTGCAGTTGCAGCGTTTCACAAGTAAAATTCCCTGGTTTCTGGTAGTATTCTGCTATGTTATGAGAGAGGTACTTTCTCTATAGCACTACTATATTCCTTCCTTAGTTCTACTATTCATAAACAGCAAGCAGACCAATGCAAAGGAGCTAGTTCCATACTAAGCAGTACCGAAATTAAACACTGTCTGGTACCCAAGGAGTATTCCTTCCCTTATGACAGCAATATGTATTCCACGAGGGGTTAATATCTTCTCTACCCAAACTAGCAGCACAGCAGGTTAGGGGCGAATTATCATAGTCAGAGGTGGGAACAGCAGCACTTTAGAGGATTGATAATGAATTCTACACAGCTGGGAACAATATAATAACAGCGTTGCCTGGCAGTAGTCTATGCCACCATCATGAGTCCAATACCAAAAATGGGGCATTACCCGATTGTCTTTGAGCAGTTATGGGACTGCTAACTGTATGGAAAGGATTACTTTACCTGTGTAACACCCAGCGGGCCTACTTACAGTTCTTAGTTGTTTGCTAATGCAGTGCTGTAGTCCATAATGGTACAGTATATCAGCTAATTCGGGCTCAGTAATCTCTGGTGACACTGCGGATAGCATGGATATCTGACAGCCCCCAGTTCCTTGGACTGTCTGGCATGCTGACATATAGTGGAAGAACCATACAAAGTGGAAAATGTGTCCTCTGTCCACTCCAGGAGAACACGGGCTCTGGTGTTACAGTGCTGATGAATGGTTTGCCCAAGTAGTTGGACATTGGCTGGAGGGGCTGGGTATCCCCATCCTACCCCACACAAGGTGTTACCCAAAGCTGGGGTGAGCCCTCTCACCACCGGGATCACCATTGAGGCCTAAGGAGGGAAACAGACATGGAGATAAGAAGGTGCTTAAACTGCAAGTAAAAAAAAAAAAACACAAAACTTCCATATCTTTGACAGCAAAGGAGCTCAAGTCTGAGATATGGAAAGAGAGAAGGAGTGAGAAGAGGTGTGCTGATGTTATACTGTGTGACTCTCTGCAGCACCATAGCAGCAGATGTCTGTATTGAATCTTCCACTCACCAGTGCTCTTCTGAAAGGAGTGGATGAGGCAGCTGCAGGGTGTGTTTTGTTTATGGGGATGGTTTCTATAGAGGGATGCGGATGGGATACAGACAGACTATTCTTTGGTAGGATCCAGCTACAAAGGGAGTAGTTAGTTAGGGGAATGTTGGACTAGGGGTCTGTTCCAGTTGCAGGGATTGTTTGTAGGGTAGAGGCTGATCTAAGGTGGTGGCTCAGCAACAGAGAGGGTGGTAAGGAGGCTGGTGCAGCTTGATGGAAGGTAATCAGGAGCAAGGGGATAGGTCTGGGAGCCTGAGGTTGGGTGGGTCAGCCAGATGCTAGGGCTGCCGGGAGGGGGGGGGTGCAGGTTCCAACAACCAAGGTTGAGTGGGATCAGTATTCAGCAACATATGTTGGGGGGAAGGAGATGCTGTGGAGACTGCCATTGGGGGTGGGGAGGTCAATGACCATGCCTCTAAGACTGTGTTGGCCACATGAATATGAGGCAACCATGATGTGGTGGGACTCAGCAGATAGAATTCAGTGAGAAGTGTTGAATGGTTCTCAGTGACTGGTGATGCAGAGTGTTGTATGGGTGTGTGTGTGTGTGTGTGTGTGTGTGTGTGTGTGTGTGTGTGGTCCAGGGTCCCTTGAGGGAGGAGGTGCCCAGAATTCCAGTAATGGGGTCAAAAGTTGAAAATGGATATTTGGGCCCAGGAGGAGGAGGAGGAGGAGGAGGAGAAGGTGTCAAGGGGCCAGGAAGTGAGATGTCTGGGCCTGACAGGGAGGGGTGTCTGGAGAGGAAGGGCATCCCGGGGGATGTGGAGGAAGGGAGGAAGGTATCCGGAAGGCCTGGGAGGGAGGTGTCAATTTGTACTGGGAAGGAGGGAAGGGTGTCTACTTAGGGAGGTGTATATGGTGGGGGCCAGGACAGCCGGTGTCTTGCTAGGATGGGTAATGCTTGGCTATAGAGGTGTCTGGCGTAAGGTTAACAGGAGTAGGTGGAGTGTGTTGGATTTTTAACTGGTGCCTGAGGGAGCATGGGGCTGGGGACAGGCTTTTAGACTAGATTAGGGGAGTTGGCTTTTGAGTGAGGAAAGTCGATAGAAGAAGCATGTTTTCCAGCACAGGAGTGAGGGGTGAGGTGTTGCAAAAGTGTGGTCCCTTGAACAGAGGGTACAGAAAGCAGGGTGTGGGGACTGGGATTGGAGATGAGTGAATGGAACCAAACTAGTAATTGGATATGAAGGAGTTACATTGAGCCTGTAGATGTAAAGGCAGACAGAGGATGGAAAGGATGAAAGTCTGGGCCAGTTACAGGAATGTGGTTGGTGGGGGATGAAAGAGCGATCTGATAATGGAAGGATGTCCACTTCCAGGCAGGGTTGCTTAGCAGGGACTTGTTGAGGAGAAGAAAGGCTGTTTAGCTATGGAGACGAGTCTGGTCTGGTGTCTGGAACTGTCCACCTGCATGGAGGTTTGTTGTCTGGGGAAGGCTGGTCTGAGGGATGGGTGGTCTAGGCACAGGAGGGTGACTTTACAGTAGTTGAAGGCTACCCAGGGCATCCTGTGATTCACCACCTACTGCCCAGTGCATCCTGTGAGTCTCCACTAGCCCTGCTACCCTTGGCATCCTGAGTCCCCCGATTTCCAGGGTGTCCTGTAATGCCCCACCCACCCTGAATCCCAGGGCATTCAGTGAGTACCCACACAGCCTGCTACCCATGTTGTCCGTTGATTCCACACCCATACTGCTACCCAGGCATCCTGTGAGTCCCCACCCAACCCTGCTATGGTGTCCTGTCGATCGCACATGTTTATTTAAGGCATCCTGCCTAAACCCTTGTCAGTATGCCTCAGCAGCCCTTCCAGCAACCTCTGTGCCAAAACCCCACTGTCCATGACAATAAAGGGACTTGGTCCACAGAAACATTTTCCAACTGACCTTGTTATTATTCAGAAGTGTTTGCAAATTCATGTTAAAGTAAGTGCAGCAAAAAAGAGGTGTGGATGTCAATGAGCCCACTTTCGGGTTTTGACTTTCACAGTATGGTGTATCTCTTTATGTACTTGTGCTCAGTAGCCCTGATGGGCACTGCCATTCCAGTCCCCCCAAAGATCTGTGGACACTAACTGCACACCTGTTGCTACCCTGGACGTATAGCCTGTTACAACTCCAGGGCCAGAGAACACACCACAAAAAGAGAAAAACACCAGAATGACGATACATCATCATGGATCACTTATAATAGGTAGCCATGTCGTGTACGTCAACATAAATTCTCACTATTCAGAGAAGTTTATGATGGTTATGGTGGCAGTATTCGTTGCCCCTGTTGGGGGGGAGGAAGATCGAGGACTGCTATCCTCTGCGGTGGGTGGGGTGCTGAGTGTGGTCATGTTTCCAGTGTTTGACTCAGCTGTGGTGGAGAGTGGACTGGGAGTCTGACAGCGATTGATCAAGATCTTCAGGATGTATGCCAGATCTCCAGTGCTCTGCATGACTTTAAGTCACTGCAAGCCATGCCACCCTGGGTGACAGAAAAAAAAAATCATATGCCTATGCAGGAGGACGTCTGCCCTTCACCAGACTACATGCTGCCAACCAAGGATGGGAATTGGGAGCACTGAACACCATGGATGTTATGTAACTCTTCTAGTATTGGAGTGAGGGTGGGTGCCCCCTTAAGACACCGGGGCATTATGTGTTTAGGGGTCTGCTAATGCACTGCCTCTAGCAATCACTAGGGTTGTGCCAGATTAAGACAGCAAAAAATACTAACTGGTCTTGAAGACCACCAAGCGGGACAGAGGTCTGTGGGTAGTCATTCAGATGACCCAAATGTGGCCATGCAGTGCCACAAGGCAGTTGGTAAGGTGAGTGTATTGCTGGGGTGCATATGGAGGAGTATCACCAGCAGTGTCCGCCAGTTGTCATTGGGTAAGAAGGGTTGGGGGACACCTAATGGGAGCATGGTCAGATTGGGCTGATTCAGGTGGCTGTTGTGTGGTGTCTCACCAAGCTATTAATCTACACCCAGCCATGGTGGCATGCTCATAAGTCCACTATTCATCAGTGGACTGTAGCTCCCTCATCTCTTGGTCAACTGTTTCCTCCTCCCAGACAATGGCATCCAGAATCCCTGGCAGCATGTTCTATTAACAGCTTTGGCCCCTCCGTAGTCTCCTCCAAGATCCATGCACTTTCCACAGTCCCCCACCACCTTGACTTTCACTACTCCATTCCTGGCCAACCTGAACCACCTTCCTGACCAACCAGACACCCTCCTTCAGAAGACATCACTCTCCCGGCCCCTAGACACCTCCCACCCAAGCTACCAGAGGTGTCACTCGCTAGCCCTCTGACTTTCCTCTGTTCAGGGCTACCAGACATCTTGCTGTGTTGCCTGGACACCATCCTCCCTGCTGTATCGACAGTGGACATGGCACTATGCAGTGTCGCCAGTACACATTACTCTGTGCAATGTTGGTGCTGCATGTGCTCTGCACACATCGTGGTTGTGGGACATGAGATGTGGACACTGCACTGTTACATGCACTATGACAATGGACTGTGTGCTGTTCAATGCCATCAGTGAGCTGTGCCACGTGCAACACAGGCACTTAACTAGGTCACATGCACTGCCAACACAACAATGCCATGTGGCATACTATGCTGTGCCATTGCGATGCCAACACCACAGTTTGCCACATGCAATGCAGACACTGTGTAATGTGCAATACCAAGATTGTCCTTAGCGATGCAGTGCTCCAGGTAAAATTGTTTTTACAGTGAGCACTGTACTTGTTGATTGTAAACAGAGGTGAGTAACAACAAATTTTGATGCATTCTAACAAATTATGGTGAGTAAGGAATAAAAAGTAAAATGCAACAAAAAATTAATTTGTGTCATTTGTTTTTATTTTGTCAGAGGGACATCTTCATCTGGGGGTAGGAGGATTGAGACTGCTCTCCATTGGGCGGGGTGGAGCATGGGAAAGCTTCCGGCATTTGATTGACCCCTGGTGGAGACAAGTGTCTCCTAGCCCTTGATCAAGATCTTTGGGAGGTGTGCCAGATGTCTGGCACTGATATTGTGTGCACCACTACATCACTGCACACCACGCCTTCCTGTGGGACAGAAAAAAAATGTGTCTATACAGAAGGAGTTCACCCTCCAACAGACCACACACAGCCAACCAAAGCGCTCCTCCCAGATCACAAACCAGTCTCTGTTTGTGGATCGGCCCCTCACCGATGACTTGCCTTGAGGGGTAAGCCATGGTCCACTCTGGTAGGGTAGTTAAGTCCCAGGAGATGGATAGTGTGGTTGGACACATGGTGGCCAGTCAACTTCCCAGACAAAAAAAAAATGATCAGAACTGCACTTTGCATCTCATTATGTTCTGCATGGTTTCTTGAAACTTTTTTTTTCCATATTGGTATATCGCCTCAGTGGGATAATTGTGGGGTTGGGACAGTTTCTCAGCCCTCATCCATTCTGCCTTTGTGTCTAACTTATGGAGAGGTAGTGACACAGATACCCCTCATGGCAGGGTCAGGAAGGTTAGAGTTAACCCCCAAGAAACAGTCTAGTTCAGACAGTGGTTGTCAGGGTTGAAGTATGGGTCCACAGAGAAATGTACTATCTCTGGGTTCCAGTGCCTCAATATTATAGCTCCTGATTAAAACCTCTTCATTTTGGTATCATTTTATCATGCAGAGTAAAGGCATAAACTGTTATAATGATCCTACCATTTTATTTCCTCATCGCACCATGTTTACCTACAATGTCCATGCCACCCAGAGTTCTGTTCTCCCATTGACAGGAGGCTAATATGTGACTATATCTCTATGTTGTGTGTGTGAAATGGAAGCCTCTTTTCGGTGTAGGAAATACAAACCCCATGGGACTTTGTATGGTGTCTTTTTTTTTTTTTTGGTAGGAAGAGTGAAGTATCTGCTTTGTCCCAAACAATTGACATTGCAAGTTGCAGGCAGAGCTGCGCATGCTGATAGCTCTGGCTGTGTAAAGTAGTGGGATACTGTGAGAGAAACAGTGAAGCACCCTAAATAAAAACAGGCTCTCGCAGCATCCACATGTATTTCTGAAGTATCATTTCTTTGGTAGTATGCTTGACAAGGCCGTCCTTTGTGTAGTCACTTATACAAAAACCTGTGGCAGTACTTACTTGATTCATGTGTCACTTTCCTAATGAGTTGAACTCTGTAACATTAGTTAGAGCTTCATATGTGCAGGAGACCTAAATAAGTGAGTAAGTAAAGTAAGTAAAAATTTATTTTTAAGCACTTTTCAAAACCAAAGCGCTGTACAAATGGACAGGCAATTAGAATTTACAAACTTATAACATCAACAATAATAATAACAATACAATCACAATAAAATCACTCTCCATATGCTTTTAAGAATAAATAAATTTTAATTCTGACTTAAAACTCTCGACGGTCAGGCAGCTTTGTATCCGATGAGGTAGAGAATTCCACAGGGTGGGGGCAGCGTAGGAAAATGCCCGTGCCCCAGATGTTTTTAAACGAACCCTGGGAATCTCCAGCAATCCCTCATCGGCGGATCGGAGTGAGCATAGCATAGAAACACTGCATAATGGTGCTGCCCAGAATAAATGCCACTGGATGAAGAGTCCAACTTAGGAGACAAACAAAGAAAGTAAGTACTGCCACTTTTTTTTCATTTTATCAACTGTGCAGAGGATGAATTTGTGAAGCATGTTACTTCAATAGTACACAGGGCACTGTGACAGATGTTTGTATTTCAGGTGCTTCACTGTTTCTCTTGCAGCATTCCGTTAGTTTGCACATGCTGAGTTATGGATGTCGCTAAGAACGCAACAAGTAGATAGTGCGGTAATCTCTGACATCGCTCCTGATTGCTGCAGCATAACACTTTGTCTTCCTCATAAATACAAGATGCTCACAGTTTGCGCTCTCCCACACAGACGTATTCCCAGATTCACCTCCTCATGTCACCTGGAGAACAGAACTTTGGGTGGTATGGACACTCTGGGTAAACATGGAGACGGGAGGAGTAAAAAAATGTAGTATGATTACATAAGTTTGTTTTTACTGAGCATTGTAAAATCACAGCAAAATGAAGAGACTTTACTTGGGGAGACATAGCATTGCATTGCTGCTACAGCAGTAGCAGCAGGAGACAGTTAAAAGCCATTTTATTGCCTTGGGTGATAATGCTGTCAGTGAAGCAGGTAAGCAGATCAAAATAATATCAAGAATTCATCAATGCAGAACATTTCAGGCTTGGTGAACAATCAAGGACCCTGGTTTTCCGTTTTTACCAGTAACACCAGTAAAAATCACGGAATCCTGCTGGGTTTGCAGATTTTGAATTCTTTTACCGGTGACGGGTGGAAATTGCATTTCACTGCACAGAATCACTAACATTTCAGCATCTTTTTCAATTTTTTATTTTCTTTCTATGCCACCTTCTCACAGCATCAGTTTCCAGTTTTCAGAGATCCCTAGGATGGATATCTCTAGCTTCACACCAGGTAATGCTCAGGAGCTCCTGTAGGCCTGACTCCATCCTGCCTAGGTTGTACCCCACCTGTGGGAATGGAGGAACCCCAGGTCACCCATCTGCAGTTCCTTAGTGTGTTTCGGTCAGCTAAGTGTGTTCCTCATGGATCTTTGTTATGAAGTCTGGGGCAGCTGTGTCCCTTCTACCAGTGGCCCATGTGGGGTGATTGTTAGTGGTTTTCTGGTCACTGTCCCTGAGGGCACTGGCACTCAAGGGGATCCAACGAGGTAGGGCACATAGAGACAAGCCACTGCTCCAGATCCTGGCTAGTGTTCTCCCCTCCAGATTACTCTGCAGCCCTCTGCACCACCACCAGTGGTAGCCCAGGTGGTGATAAAGCAGCATGATTTGCAGCCCACCCTCCATGGAGGAGGACAGCAGCCCCCCAGGTGCTCGATCCTACTCCCCTGGCTAGACCTCCAGCAACCCGAGGTTGCTTCCAACCCTGGGTTGCTGCCATTGCAAGCAGTAGCGCTGTCGCAGCAACAGTGGGCCAGCAGATATTTCAGCAGCTGAAAATGAATGCTGCTGTGCTTCACAGTCTTTCTGCTTCGCTGCATAAGGAATCAGTAAGGAAACTAGTGGCACTGCTTTGTTGTAACCAGCTAATCAGTTTAATCACTTATGTGTCCCATCAACCTCTCCATCAGCTGAGGACTGCTTTCCTTTCTGAAACCACAGTTTTCATTCAGCATGTGCCTCAATGTCTTTTACTATGTATATTACATTGGATGATACAAAAAAAACAATATAAGTATCAGCACACATCGGCAGGGCCGCTGGACAATTGAGGGAAAAGTATCCTGAAATTGCAGAGATTTATTTTGGCAAAACTTGCTGCGAAATTGTGGGATTTGTACTATAGACCCTGAGTGCTTCACAATAAATCATTTACTGTTTTCTTCAGCATATACTAGTCATCATAAATTAATACATCAAGACACTGACACTTGAAAAGGTTTCAGATATGAAGAAGCACTTCCTAACAAGAATCCTACATGGAAGTGTTGCCTGTGTTCCAAAATGTAAAACATCTGGCTCATACAGTGCAAATAGATTCTATTTAGTGAGCCACATAAAATCAACATGAAATAAATGCAGAATAAACACATTTTGTCTGTTTCTGGATGTAGAATAATGAACCTCATCAAAAGATATTTACAGTGCTCTGTCAACTAGTCACCCACTCTGGGGTAAGAAAAAATAAACAGACGGAATGGCAAATAATTAACAGTTAGTAAAGTGTTATAAAGTGTTAAATGTGCATAATGTGCAGTGTAGGTAATGTGCACTATTATTGAAATCATATGTTAACACTATAGATGGGTGTTACTATGGCTGGCAGTATAGCATTGTAGTTACAGTAACAAATAGTGATTGAACTGCATGCATCCAGCAGATGTGGGTATGGGTTTCATTCCCATGACCTACACTTGCATACTGTGCTACTTCGAGCACGTCACTTAACCTTCCCAGTGCTCCTGGGTTACCCCTTTAAACAGGCAGTTCTGCCTAGTGGGCCTTATGTGGTTTACAAAGAATATATATATATACATATAACAAAATACCAGCGCAGGTTTACTACAGTACATCAAACAGTAGTCAGGTACCATGTAATTTGCTTGCGTTTTACTCAGGCTACAGTGATTTTGTATAGGTAAAGATAAATGTTCAAATATATTTTTTGTGTTTTATAGTTTGTTTTTAAACTTTAGTTAGCATCTAGGTTGTAGCTAAACACAGGATCACTGTTAGCAAGTAGCTTATTCAAGTTAATAACCAGCAGGGCCATCCAAAGTCCTCAGTTGTTTGAATGAAAACTTGTCTGAATGAAAGTATGATCACAAGAAATAAACTTCTCACTTAGCATCCCATTTCAGTGAATAGGATCATTTGCACCTTTTCTCTCACCTGCTGTTTCAGTCTGTGTAACACCGAGTTTTACGACAGACTGCTTCAAGAAAAAACAAATGTTAACTGTTTAAATGTACTTATGCTTGACCAGTGGATTTTGAAAGCACATTCAGTGACGCACAGAACATAACACCACAGTGTCTGTATGAAGCTGGTGGGCAGACTGTTGATCAGTGCACATATCAGCTCAGACAGGAACATGCATTTGTCAATGCCAAATGTTGACTGTGTTGGTCAGTTGCACTCGCTCACTGCCCCTCTGTCACTCACTCCTTGTGTTACCCGGTGCTGCAGGCTGCTGTTTTGTACTGGGATCCTGCCTGTGTTGGCACCCTTTCTGTCCACAAAGAAATCCATAGCTGTCCTGACAGAGCTCCATTGAGGTGGCTCACCCCTCTCTCACTCACTCATTCTGTTTCTCCTGGTGCTGCAGGCTGCCCTTTTGTATTGGGCTCCTGCCTCTGTTGGCACCTTTTTCAGCCCACAAAGAAATCTGCTGCAGTGCCAACAGAGCTGCATTGAGGTCACTCACTCCCCCTGTCTCACTCACTCATTCCGTTTCTGCCGGCACTGCAGGCTGGTCTTTTGTACCAGGATCCTGCCTGCATTGCCACCTTTTTCTGCCCACAGAGAAATCCGCAGCAGTCACGAGAGACCTCTGTTGAACTCGCTCACTCCCCCCTCTCACTTGCTTGTTCTGTTTCTCCCCTACAGCTGCAGGCTGCCCTTTTGTGCTGGGCTCCTGCCTCTGTTGGTGCCTTTTTCTGCCCACAAAGAAATCTGCGGCAGTCCCAACAGAGCTCTGTTGAGCTTGCTCACTCCCCCTCTCTCACTATTTCATTTAGCTTCTGCTGGCACTGCAGGCCGGCATTTTGTACTGGGCTTCTGCCTGCATTGCCGCCTTTTTCTGCCCACAAAGAAATCCACAACAGTCACAATAGAGCTTCACTGAGCTTGCTCACCCCCCCCCACTTGCTTGTTCAGTTTCTCCCCCACAGCTGCAGGCTGCCCTTTTGTACTGGGCCCCTGGGTGCTTTGCTGCCTTTTTCTGTCCACAAACAAATCCACAGCAGTCCCAACAGAACTCCATTGAGCTCACTCACTCCCCCTCCCTCACTCACTCGTTCTGTGTCTCCCAGCTATGCAGGCTGCCCTTTTGTACTGGTTTCCTGCCTGCGTTAGTGTTTTTTCTGCGCACAAAGAAATCTGCAGCAGTCCTGACACAACTCCGTTGAGCTCGCTCACTCCCCCTCTCTCACTCACTCGTTCTGTTTCTGTCAGTGCTGCAGGCTGCCCTTTTGAACGGGGCACCTGCCTGCATTGCTACCCTTTTCTGCCCACAAAGAAATCCACAGCAGTCACAATACAGCTCTGTGAGCTTGCTCACCTCCTCTCTCTCAGTCGTTCGTTCTGTTTCTCCGTTGCTGAAGGCTGCCCTTTGTACTAAGACCTCAGTGCTTTGCTGCCTTTTTCTTCCCACAGAGAAATCTGCAGCAGTCCCAACAGAGCTCTGTTGAGCTCACTCACTCCCCTCCCTCACTCACTTGTTCTGTGTCTCCCAGCTGCAGGCAGCCCTTTCACTTGGCTGCTGCCTGTGTTGGCACCTTTTTGCCCACACAGAAATCTGCAACAGTCCCGACAGAGCTCAGTTCAGCTCGGTCACTTCCACCCTCACTCACTCGATCCTAATCTGTCCCAGACACTGATTTGGCGATGTGTACTTCACCGGAAGTGCGAACACATTTCGGCCAGGATGTGAAAAATGACAGCTGAACTGTTCATAAGGAGGTGTGGAAAAATGCCAGTGTTAAAAATGTGGCGTGAAAATATCACTAATTTGCAAAGTTACATCGGTGCATGGAAACTGCGCATCACACGCTCGTAACACAGTCATTTTATTGAGTTTCATCACAAAATTTTCAACACAGCCATTTTAGGACCTCTGCTCATGAACAGTGTTAGTGTGATTTTCTTAATGTGTCCCAAACACTGATTTCCCACAGCGACCGCTCTATTGTGCGCTGGAAGAGCGAAAACACATTTTGGCCAGGATGTGAAAAATGACAGCTCCACTGTTCATAAGGAGGTGTGGCAAAATGGCAATGTTGAAAATCTAGAGTGAAAATATTTCAGAGTTGTGAAGGTATGAGCGCAGTGGAAACTGCTCAACGCAAGCTCGTAGCACACTCCATTTTATGGACTTTCATCACCAAATTTTCAACATAGGCATTTTAGTACTTCTGCTAATGAACAGTGTCACTGTCATTTTCATAATGTGTCCCAAACATGAATTTCACACAGCGACTGCTCTATTCTGCACCAGAATCATGAAAAACATATTTCGCCAGGATGCTAAAATGACATCTATACTGTTCATAATGAGAATCTGGAGTGAAAATATTATAAATTTGTAGAACTTATGAGCGCAGTATGCAAACTTCGCAATGAACGTCAGAAACAGTAATTTTTGATTTTTCACCAAATTTGCAAACATAGGTTTTGCCTACCATGAACACTGGCACTGTTGTTTCGCTAATCGGTCCCAAAAGGTGATTCCACGTAGTGACTGAAAAAAATCACCTTTCAGGGCCAGTTAATGCCCTGACAGTGCTATAATTCATGAGGAGGGGTCCCAAAAACCACATGTGGAAAATTTGGTGCCAAAATTCCAAAAAATGCCTGAGATATGCATCAAAGTTGAAAAAAACCCTGTTTATTCAATCATACATCTTACCTGCATTTCCTCAGTTCACATTTGGCTTTGAAGAGTGCAGATGTGTTTTGCCTGTCCAATGAAGATCATCGCACCAGACTCAGAGGTAAGTATGGGGTGGGGTGTGGGAGGCAGGGTGCACAGTGGGTGAGCGTGGGTTGTGGGAGGGGGCAGGGAGACCACGAGGGACTTTTTTTTTTGACAGGGTAAAAAAAAAACATTGCGGGACTCTTTTTTTAACAGGGGCATGTGGCACACTGGGGTGGCATCCCAGTGTGTCAATGGACTCTTTTTTTGGGGGGGCTGCTATAGCCAACAGGGGGACTGGGCACCCCCCTTGGCACACAATAAAAGGGGGAGTTACATTATGCTGACTGAGGTTGGGCACCGATGGGCACACAACAAAGTGGGGGTGACATTATGCCGATGGGGATTGGGCTCCCCCGCCCGCACAACAAAAGTGGTGGGGAAGTTACATAATGCCGACGGGGAGTGGGCTCCCCAGTCAGCACACAACAAAAGTGGGGGGGATGTTACATAATGCCGACAGGGAGTGATCTCCCCCATCGGCAGCATCACTCGGGCACTGAAGCCGATGGGGATTGGGGCCCCATCGGCAAACAAACACGGTGGGGGCACATGCTGCTGAGGGATTGGGTATCCCTCAGTGGGGGTGGTTAATATTGTTTGTGAACACGGCGGCAAGCCGACACCATGTTCACAAACAATATCACTTTTACAAGAGCCCACCCAGCAATGACGGTTGCTCCCCATTGCAATGGATGGCTTACGCTGCAATGACGAGGCGGCCTTGATTGCAGCGGCTGAAACCTTACAAGATTGTGGCACGTTGGTTGAACTGAGTGTCAGCAGCAGTGTGCCACAGCACTGGGAAGCGGCCAAGCCTTTAAAGGCTGTGGGGGCATTGGTCACAACAGTGCTGTGCCTCCACAACCTGCTTCTGGCAACCTGTCATAATATGTTTCTTGCACATGCATGCAATCAATATAAAAATGAGATACCCTTTTCATATAGTCCAAGTCAAAAATAGCATCCACATGTTTGGGAGATGCATGATTTTCCATTTGAAGATTCTCCACTAATCATTTGTGGATGTTTTACCTGAAGATACTTTCTTTCAAAGAAGCAAATTCAGGCATTATTATTATTTTTTTTGATCCTCCTACCCCCTGGCCATCCAGTCCTTCAGGCCTACCAAGGCTCCCTACCACTGCTGCTGAGTCCTTACCACCATCCACTGACTCTTACTGCTATGCTACCAGGTAACCCAAAGTAGCCCTTCATCAGGTGGGCCCTCACCCCTGTAGTAGGCTAGCAGGGAGGAGAATCACCCCAAAGAGCTTACTATGAGTCCAGGGCATGGCAGGATTCACAACAGACACCTGTGTCTGGAGCTTCTGGCTTATGGAGGGACCAACAGCCATCCTCTTGTTGGCCAGAGGGTGTTTCACATTTTCTTGGGAGCATGACAGGTCACATGATGTCAAGGCACAGGCCAACATGCTCCCTCCCACAGTGAGGGCCGATATGTTGCCGTGCCTCTGGCCTCTACCAGGAGCAAGCAAACACTAAGCTGTGAACCCATCCTCCCTCCCAGGAGATGGCGAGTGGTCGTTGAACACTCAAGCCTTCAAACACTCCCCCCCCACCGGCCATCCCTCCAACGCCCAAGTCTGTTCCCAAATCATGGTCAGTGGTGTCCCAGGAAAAGACAAAGATGGTCCACCTTAGTGGTGATGGTTCACAATAATTCTCATCTGAATTCTAACACAAAAAGCCCAAGAAATTTGTAACTTGTGCACACTATTGGGTAAGTTACTGTTTCTATTACTTTCCATTACATTTGGAAACTTGTTTCACGAAGCTTAGTGCAGTCACTAGCAGGGATGGAGAAGTACTAGAAAAAGTAATACACCTTACAGTTATAGTTACTTATTTCTTTTTATACAAAAACAATACAAAAATAATAAATAACTATAACAGATTACATTTTTGAAAGTAATGTTAGTTGCCAGTTACTTCAATAATGTAATCAGTCATTTATTTCTTTGTATAAAAGACATAAGTAATTGTAACTGTAAGGTGTATTACTTTTTCCAGCACTTCTCCATTCTTGCTAGTGACTGCACATAGCTTTCTGGAACAAGTTTCCAAAACTAATAGGAAGTAATAGAATAAGTAACTTACCCAACACTGCTTGTGCATGTGGACTGTGGGTGTTGAAGAAAGGGGATCATAGTTATGTCACTACTACCATCACCCCTGTGGGATGTAGACTGCATTGTTGCTACTACCATCACACCTGAGGGGCCGGGGGCCATACTGCTTCTGCCATCACCACTGATGGATGAGGAGTGCAGTACTGATGTCATTCCAACTGAGGTATTGGGCCCATAGTGCTGATACTGCCATCACACCTGCAGAATGGGGAATGTAGTACTGCTGCCATCACACCTAAGGGACGGGGCCACAGTGCTGGTATTGCCATCACATCTGAGGAATGGTGAACGTAATACTGCTGCCATCACACCTAAGGGACGGGCCACAGTGCTGGTATTGCCATCACATCTGAGGAATGGTGAACGTAGTACTGCTGCCATCACACCTAAGGGACGGGGCCATAGTGCTGGTATTGCCGTCACATCTGAGGAATGGTGAACGTAGTACTGCTGCCATCACACCTAAGGGACGGGGCCATAGTGCTGGTATTGCCATCACATTTGAGGAATGGTGAACATAGTACTGCTGCCATCACACCTAAGGGACGGGGCCATAGTGCTGGTATTGCCATCACACCTGAGGAATGGTGAACGTAGTACTGCTGCCATCACACCTAAGGGATGGGGGCTGCAGTGCTGCTGCTTCTGTTACACATGGGGGTCATAGTGCTGTGGGTGCTGCCATCACACCTTAGGGATGGGGCTGTAGTGCTGCTGCTGCCGTCACATCTGGTACCTAAAATAACTTTAAGTTGATACAAGGATAGAAGGATGTGCAATAATGGATGTCAAAATTGCTAAAATGCATGTTATCAGAGTTAAAAATTGTTAAAGTACGCAAAACCAAACAACGGTAAAATCTGATTTTCACTTAGCAGACACCGATGATAGTACCGTTTTTTACAATGTACACTAAGGAATTTGCCCTTTCTCAGGCCGGGTACACCAGTGTCCCTGTGAACAATTTTTTTATTTGTTTATTTATTTTTTTACCCTAAGTACTTAATCACGCTGAACCTGAATGGTTGGCATAGGTACTGCAGTGTCCCCTCTGTGATTGCCGATCACCATCACCAGTACAGAATAGAAATATCCCATGTCTATTCCCTCACCCCAAATTAGTGCTGATCACCAGAACCAGTATAGTATAATATTTATAGTGGCTAGTGGTTCCACGTGACTGACAATCACTGGCCCCAGTAAAGTAATTTCCCTGGTGGCTCCACTACTGCCATAATCTCTGTCCCATGGCAAAAAGTGTCCCTGGTGGCTACTGCTCCACTTCCATTGCAGATCATCATGACCAAAATAGTACAATACTTTCCTGGTTCTAGTTGTCCCCCAACCTCACACATGAAATTGCTTGCACTACAAAATAAATGTCCCCACTGCAAGTGATTATTGCCTGCCTAAGTAACAGAACTTAGTAACTCTGGTGCTATAGCACCACTCCCACTCCACATCACTTATTACCGGATGGGTCAAAAAGGTTCCATGGTGGTTGCGTCACCATCCATCTACCCACCATCACCAGTCGCTGGCCAGAGTAAAACCAAAAAGTGCCTGTGGGCTAGTGGCACCCTGGATACACACCTTTCAGTACTCTATATCTGCACTCATTGAGCTGCTGCAGCTTCACATCCTGAGTCTACCACCTGTCACTGACTTAACCAAGCTGACACTCCCCAGCACTAGCTGCTGACTCCTGAGGCCAACACTGCATCATGCTCCCTGATCCATAACCAAAGTGGTAGTCTGGTTCAGGGGTCAAGGGAGTTCTAGCTCCAAGGAGAGTGATGAACTAGGGATGGCTGGCTGATCTGTGTGCTGGAAGTGTGGTCTAGCTGCATGTAGGGTGGTCAGCTGATACTCAGGAGGAAGGCTGGTCCCAGTACATTGCAGGTGGTCAGCTGGTGAAGAAAGGCTGGTCTCAGGTCTCAACAGGTTGCCTTACTGTTCGAAGGGAGGTCAACTGGGAGGAGATGCTGGTTAAGGGATGGTCCACTGACATGGAGAGTGTTCAGCTGGGATAATGGAAGCTGGTCAAGGCGGAGAGATAGTGAGTGGTGTGCTGGGAGTAGAAGCTGATCTAGTGTCCAAAATGTGTTTTGGGTGTTAGGAGGGTAGTTTGCTACTGCCAGAAACTTTTCCAGGTGAAAGGGGTGTTCTAGGTGCAGTGAGGTTTGTCAGTTTGTGGTAAGGCTGGTCCAGGGCCTATGGATGTGGTACAGCAACAGGGAGAGTGATAAGATAGGAGAGACTGTCCATGGGCTAGAAGAGGGAGTCAGCTGAGGGTTTTGAGCTCAGCTGTTGGTTGCAGGCAGGTCTATGTGATGGGACTTTGTTTGATTTCTGCAGAGCATGTTCAGTTGATCTGCGCCTGTAGGGTGGTTTACCTGGGTATAGGGTGGTTGACTGTGGGTGGGTAGTCCATGTGAAGGAGAGTGGTTGGCTAAAGAGTAGTAGCTGGTCTGTGGGCTTTAAGGGTGTTCCACTTGCAGAGTGGAAGACAGGGAGGAAAGGCTGGTCTGAGGATGTAAGGGTTGTCTGCTGGCAAAGAGAGTCTTGTCTCATATGGCTGGAAGTGTACTCTAGGTGCAAGGATGGTGGTTGAAGGTGGAGGAGATGCTGGTCTATGTGCTAGATGTGTGGTTCATTGTCAGTGAGTGTGGTTTGCCCTATGTTAATTCTACAGTACCATACATGCAGGCTTCTTATCACCATTCAGGAGGTGAAGCTGAACTACCTGCATGACTGTGTGCGTACAGTCTTGTGTGCTGATTGTCCAGGTGACTTGGAGGAAGATGTCCGGGGTTGTCCAGGGCAAGGGAGTTAGACATCTGTGTATGACCTGGACAGAGGGTCATGAATAGTTTGAGAAGATCAGTTTGAGGCATTTCAGAAGAGGACCATGATTTAAATTGCGCTGCCCCATCCATCCACCATGGAGAAGGTGATTCCAGATAACAAAATTATTGCAAATTATGACTTTAAAGCTGATAATATATTCCAAGATCCTACAAGAAAAATAATTTTTTTATAAATATGTACTGCCACAAGTAGGGAAATTCAGCTACCCTTCAACAAAGAGGCTCGCTGTGGAACTCGAGCTGTACATGACAAGGTACTTAGCGACCCGATTACTGCCAATGAAGTAAGCCCAGGGGACAGAAATGTGTATGGGGTCACAGAGTGCAGTCCAAAGTTTCATTTGGGAATATTCGTTTCTTTATTTTTTTTTTGAATGCATCCAGCCTATACTACTTTTAAGTATGCCTCAGGAGCCCATACCAGCAACCTCTGTGCCGAAACCACTGTAGACGAATACAGTGGAGCCTGGTCTACAGAAAAATTCCCCAAGTGAGCAGGTTATTATTTATTATATATTTTTATACATGAAATGTAAAGTAAGTGCGTAACCAAAGATGTGTACATGTGAATGAGCCCACTTCTGCCGCAGTATCAGGGAGCGCTTTGATGTACAGTGCTCCCTTGTTATAATGGACAACTCAGGCTCCAATCCATTTGAGTGTTATAGTGAGGGTTCATTACAAGCAAGGACTGACTATTCTATGGCACCCTATATTACCACATTATACCACATTATGCGAGAAGGGACTGTTTTACCCTATACTACCCTTTTGTACCACATTAAATTATAGTACTGTATCTCTGTTATTAATGACAAAAGGATTGGAATTTATCAATCATTGTTAAGACTGTACTTCCACTGTTGCACAGAAGTGAGTAAAACCAAAATTTGATGCATACCACAAAACAAAAGGTAAGTAACAAGTACAAATTGAAATGCTAGAAAGAATTAATTTGTACCATTTTTCCCACTCCTGGTCCTCCTTACCTTGCATTCACTGCTGCGCTGAAATAACGAGCAAGTGTGCTAATCCCACCACCACATGCCTCTTCAGCCCTCCACTGTCTGACAGTAGCAGGAAGCATGCTGCTTATTTATAGACTGCCCTATAAATAAGCAGTGCGCTGCTCCCTGCTACTGCCAGATGGCTGATGATGTTTGTGGTGAGGCTGTGTCACCAAACATCATTTTAGTGCAGCACCAATTGTACCGCAAGGGGAACAAGTGGTGGGCCACCAGTGCTTCAGTTGTGTGTGGGGGAGACCCACTACCACCAATGTGAGGTTGGCTGGGGCTGCAGGAACTGCTCTATCTTGGAAACAGGGCCAGGGCTTTGTTGTTGGGGGTGGGTTCTTGGCACATGAGTTGCACAGCTGTAGCAGGCCAGCTGTGGCAATGTTGGGGGGGTGGCATGACACACCAGGTTGTGGTGTTGCCATATTTTGGGGCCATTGATCTGGTTGGGGATGGACCATTGGACACCTGGGAATGATTTAACCATACTGAAAGTGGATCGAACGTGGAGAGTGACCCTGGACCTTAGGTAATATTACATGAATTGGATAGAGATTGGGAGCACTGAACACCAGGGATGTCATTTAAGTTTGCCGGGATTGGAATGAGGGTCTTGCCACCGTAAGACACTGGGGCATAATGTGCTGGGAGTGCTGACACACTTCCTCTTGCAGCCACTAGGGTGGTGTCTGATTAAGAAGGTCAGAATGGTTGAGTGGAATTGAAGACCACCCAGCAGGAAACAGATCTGTGGGATGCCATTCAGATGACCTAAAGGTAGCCAGACAGTGCCACAAGGCAATAAGTAGGGTGATTTAGATTGGCACCAGCTGGTATTTGGAGCTGCAGTTCATCTTAATTTGCTCTTCCCTTAGGATCCCCTTGAGTGCCGAAACTGTATGGGAGGTACCGGACTTAGGATGCTTGATGGTTGGTGGAGGTGGCTTGAGCAGTCATAGCATGCTCTCAACTCCTGAGGGGGGAGGAGGCTACAGTTAGTCTGGTTACAGGGCTCCCAGGTGACCACAGCAAGCACTATCAATAGAGCACCAATTAGTGTACCACACTATGGGGGGCGTGTTGGATGCATGACATTGGTGCGTCTCAGCGTCACCTCAACAAACCTCCAATGAAGGAAAAACAATAAAGAAAAAATTGCCTCCAGTGTGTCATATGATGTCCTGCCCCAAGACCAGCCTGGATCCCCACCACAACCATGATTGCACACCTCCGGAGTTTGCCTGAGGTCTCCAAAGGCTTTGTCCCAGGGTGCAGTCCAGGGGGTACTGTGGTGGGCAGTTCTGGGATGCGTTCAGCAGGCAGGAGGCCAAAAAGGGATTGCCAGCAGAAGAACACAGAGCATAAATAAAAAAAGAATGACACAGAGTAGTGGAGAAATGCTAGTCTTCACTAACAACAAAGTATCTCATTCTGTTCTGCAATATACTGTACAAGTTTTTTCTGTTGTTACTTTCCTTATTATGGATGTCAAGAGCCAAAGAGGACCACTGACATCCATATGTTTCAGGTAGTGCGCTCAGTGTCACGACATTTTAATTGTATAATTTCTGGTACTGCACGTGTCACAGTGCAGTTACAGCAGTCATCAATGGTAGTTAATGTGGCAGTAACAGCAGTACACATGGTACAGTGCAGTTTTGGCAAACATGCTTCACAGTGCAAAGTCAGCCAAACACATGAAACAGTTTGGAGAAAGTGAGATATGTGGCACAGTACAGTGACGGCAGTGCACATGGCATAGTGCAGTGATGATACTGCACATAGTACATATCAGCAATGAGACGACGTGGCAAACAGTGTTTTCTGCAGTGCACATGGCACTACAATGTGGCCACAGTACCTGTGTCATGTAATGCAGACACTGCACTGTTTCTGTGCCATGAGACAAGGTGTGCAGCATGGGTATTGCCATCACTGAGAAAATGCTGACTGGTTGGATGACACTGGTGTCCCACATGCCCCACACGGGCTTTCTGTGCAATGTCTGAGAGAACTTGATCCTGCTCTCAGTTGGGCTTGTGTGGTTCCGTTGCCACCACCAGTGGGTCAAGCAGAATCCTTGCGGATACTTCTGGTGCTGTTAACTCAATCGGCCTGTGGCCTCAAGACCAAATGAGGCCAGGGTGCATGTTGCACGTGGGTGTGATGAGCAGTGCATGGGCATCACTACACAGCACTGTGCTGTATACCTGCATTACTGCCACCACACTGTGCCACATGCTCTGCCAATACCATGCACTGCCACTTGCACTATAGACAATGTGATGTGTCGCAAACACTGCTCTCTCTTGGCTGTGCTACATGCACCGCCAAAGAAATTCTGTGCAATATGGACAGTGTTCTGAGCCACATGCAAGGGTTACATCATAGTAGGTCATGTGCAATGCTGATACTGTACAGTGTCATGTGCAATACTAACACTGCACTATGCGGTGTCTGCAATGCATGTGGCACACCTTGCTGTCTTCAGTGCACATGGCCATGAGGATGCCACTGGGCAGTAGTGATGGCCAAGCATGTGACACAGTACAGTTGCAGCTCTTCATGTGGCACATTACAATGACAGCAGGGTATATGGCACAGCACAATAATGATGGTGCACATGGCACAGTGCGGGAAGTACATTTTGCACAGTGCGATAACAGTCATATATGTCAAACACTTCGGTAATGGTACTGCATGTGTCATGGCACAGTCATGGCAGTGTATGTGGTGCACTGAGAACAAAGCACATGGTACAGAGCAATGACAGCAAATCAATGGGACACTGCTGTGCATCAGGCACTGCACTGTGGCAGCAGTAAATGCCACACTATGTTACGTGCTCTGTCAGCATTGCACTGTGCAGGGCAGACATGAAACTGTGCCACATAAAATGCCAACATGGCACTTTGGAACATGTAGTGATGCCACTTTGTGGTGCCACATTTAATGTTAACAACACATGGCATGTGTTCTGTCGATAACAGTGTGCCACGTGCAGTGCTGCAACTCATTGTGCCACATGCTATGCAGACACAGGCCACATGGAATTGTGCCCCAGGACCACTTCTTTAACATTTATCCCCACTTCCACATACACTGCAGCACCATGTACCCCCTAACGTCCTGCATATCTGGAACTGAATATTTACCTCCCCCACCTCAACTTCCATGTCAAGGTATGTCAATATATCCAGGGCTACACTTCAACCTCCACCATGCTATGTACCCCAGAACAGTTTCTCTACATATTATCACCCCACATACCTATCTCGACACCACTCAAGTACCCCTCCCCAATTTCTATGTCCACATATGTTCCAACACACACACACCCTGGCAAGGCATCTCCACATACATCTGACCACCCATGCACCTGTCCCATGCGACCTACCCCAACACCACTCATGTACCCTCTTGCACACACTAGATGTGCACAGGATTTACAGGTTCTGCTTGGCCAGAACCCATTCACACAGACAATACAACCATTTTTATCCTTCGCGCAAATGATTATGGGTGCACCCATATCGAGACAAATTCTCTCCAAGTGACTTGTTAACTGCATTGTTTTCTGTTACCAGAAATGCAATAAATCCTTGCTGGGACTGGTGAAGGGCCATTGTAGAAGGGTGGTGGCTACCTCCTTGGTTGCATTGAAGAATGTAACGACATCCGCCATCTGTGTGGCCACTACTTGGAGTTCGGTGCACACTTTCATGAGATGCTACAGTTTGGACATCGCCTCCAGGCATAGTGTATTTGGCCTGGCAGTCCTGTAGGTACTTTTGTCCTAAGAGGTCCCCTTTTACCTGGATCTCTCCCATCCTACTCCTGACTGTGTTAGCATTACACCTTTACTGCTTGGGAATCAGTCCTTGTGGTGTAACCTGTTGCTGGAGCTGTATCTCACAGTAAGATAGTACAGTAGCGTATGAACTTATTGTAACAGTAGATCTTCGAGAAGAGCTCTTACAGCTGGTAGTTTCCCTTCCATCTTCCCCTCCAGAGGTTTGGTTCAACTTCATAGCATGTAGGACTCTGGAGGGGGATCCTCGGTCTCCCCTTCTGAATCAAATTGTACACCACAAGTCCACGGAGGGACAACTGAGGTATGCTTGGGGACTGCCCCTTTTATGATGTATCTGTCATCAGGGTGGTGCTGACGGTGCAGTACCCTGATTTGTATAGCTAGCTGGAATTTTTCCATGGGGTCCTGCTGCCTGCCAGCTTCAGTTCTTATGGTGTAACCTGCAGCAAGAGCTCTTCTCAAGATCTACTGTTCCAGTAAGTTGTTACATTATTGTACATTGCTCGTCTCACAGTGCGTCCTGGTTTCATGTTGCCTACATCCATCTGACAATGGTTTGTCCTTATAATGCTTGGGACTCTGTTCTTAAGGTGTTGCCTGCTGCAAGATCTCACCCTTGAAGTAAGGTACATTTAGGTAAGAACTTATGTTAACAGTAGATGTTTGAGACAAGCTGTTGCAGCAGGTGCTGCTTTCCCTCCCTCTTTCACCCTAGTACCTTCTTCTACATCATGGCTTCCTGTGTTTCTCTCCTCAGTTCACCACTACTTTTCTACATTTGTTTAGAGCCTCTGGTACAACTGAGGTATGGCTGTGGGACCGCACCTTTATGCCACAGGCTGAGGGTGTGATGACATCGGGGCATTTACCCCCTCTGGGTAGTAATATCTAGATGCTTTCTTCAGGGACTGGTGCCTGTGTGCTTCAGTCCTTATGGTGCCATCTGTTGCAAGACCCCCTTTCAAATATTTACTGTTACTGTTACTGTTACTTCTCACGTAACTGCATTGTCTTACAGAGACGGTCTTGCAGCTGGCCCTGCTTTTTCTTACCTCCTTCCCCTTTTGCTCTCTTTCTCTCACACTTCTGCCTTTCTTTTTGTCTGTCAGGAAAAACTCATCTGTTCCCTATAAGGTTGCCCATAGTGGGTCCAGCAGGAGACCACGTGGTAGGTGTGGGTGACCTTTACAGGCTAGGCTAACATCAACACACTGATGTCGGTGGTGGGCAGTCCCCCATGGTGGACTGATACCTAGAAGTTTTCCATGTGGTCCTGGTGCATGATGACTTAGTCCTTCTAGTGTGATCTGCTGCAAGAGCTTCTGTAGAAGATGTACTGGTGGTACATTCTTACACAAGTTATTACCAATGAAGTAATGTGAATCCAAACTTTTTCTTCAAAGGGAAATATGACTATTACTATGACCCCTAACCCCAGATATAACATGAACATTTGAATGGAGTGCTGCTATGAGAAAAAAAGACATCCACCCACAATGAAATGGGCAAAAAATAATGACTATAAAAAAATAAGACACAGACATGCACTGAACAGGCATGTTGTGGAGCAGTGACAGTACTACATTTTCATACAATATACCTGCCTCAGTGGCCTCAATACTTTTGCCTGTGTGCTGCTGTGTGGAAAACATTTGCGGTGCCATAGATGAGTCAGGTACATATAACAAGCATTCTCCTTCACACAGGGTGATGGGCTTTTGCTACAATAAAAAAAATTACTTTTAAAGTGACACTGACCATCCAGTATTTCTACTTGAAAGTACAGAGTGTTGACCTTTCTGTCTCAAGACTTACTTTGTTGGCCTGCCTCTAGTCAGTGCTCACTGTGGTACGTGCAATAGTTTCATGCTTACATGGGTTTGCTCATGTTTTCTCATGGTGACTGCATTTATGTGAGCACTTCGGCCATGTTGTCTGTCATTATCAAATTCTTACTGCCAGTGTAGAATCGTAAGTTTGTATCATCAGTTTTCCCCAGACTTGACCACTTCTGTAGTCATTCATATTCATGTTTTGTAGTACGGATATATATTTTGGTTTCTTAAAATATATTTAAATAAGGATTGTAATCTGATTTCTTTAGGTAGTCACTTTTCTTGATGGTACTGGTTTGAGGCGCCAGACACTACTCACGAACTTGATGTTGAGGGTTTCACACAGTGCCAGCATTACACTTTCAAGAAGAATGGCACAAAGAAACACAACTGCGGGATCCAGTAATGCTGAAGAACTAGTGGAACAAATCTTAGAAAGAAGAGATTTGCGGCAAGCATTGACATCTGTGCTGAGTCACAATACATTAAATAGAACCACTACAGCAACAGTGAATGAAGAACTGGGGCATCTTTTTAACAGAAGTGGTCAACAAGGCAGTTCAATACAAAGTGAGAATACATCCGAGTCACACTCTCAAAATGTACCATGTTACTTTTTAAGAAATCACTGTGGAACATGGAAAAACCACAATGCGCAAAAGTGGTACTATTACTCAGTTTCATAAGTGGGTTTTTAGCAGTTTGTTTCGTTACAATTTACAGTGTGATACTGAAAGCACTATATAACTTCTCAGTTGTCTGCCAGCATATGAATGTTAGTGCACAGAACTCCTGATCATATAGGAATAATCCAGAAACATGAGAGGTTGTCTTGGACTAGACTGCAACTTAATAAACTGATAATATAGTTGCCAATTTAATTGTTACTATTATTTTGTCTTACTGTACTTTTTTGACATATTGTATGTTTTATCATACAGAACCAAGACTACAAGTAGCACAAGGGCATACTCATATTTCCATAAGGACGTAATTTTGCTATGTTACCCGGATGATGTAAATGTGATGAAGCACGGCAAGAAACAAGCGCTTTACCAAATTGGTTATATCTTAAGTGCATTTGAATTCTGTAAAGACTGGGATAGCAAAACTGTTATACAAAAGTTACATGAAGTCTTTGGTAGCAAAATTCCACCTGATGTGAGGTAAAACAAGCATTTGTCAATGCCGAATGTTTGCTTGCTGGCATTGGCAGTGGTAATGTAGAAGTTACAGAGCTGCGTAATAGGAATGGCAGTGAAGTACTGAACTGAAGCCAACCCCACCACCACCCTGCAGAGAGTGACAGGCATTAGGGTGTGCATTCGGGTCATCAGGCATAATGGCCTTGCCATTTCACCACACCCCACCCTGCAGACACTGACAAGTGTCATGGTGTTCCTTAGGTGTTTGGCCCTTATCGCACCCCATTTCATTAGGAAATGCGGTGAGATGGGTGCGATATAGGAGAATGGGGTGAACTTTGGGGCTGAAGGGTCCAAGGCATACCTCGATACCTCTCACTGGCTGCAGGGTGTGGAATGTATGAGCATTACAGGCAAGAATCCCAAGTCACACCCTGATGCCTGTCATTCTCTACAGGGTTGGGCGTTATGGTTGGAAACCCTAATACCTCAGGCATTCGTTGGTATTTTCCTCCAAATTTTCAACATGTTTTTTGTGACCCCACCTCATGAACAGGGGGAATATCAGTTTGTTATGAAGCTGCTTATGCACAGCGAGTACGGCATTTAGCACCACAGGTGCAAAAACATTCCGAACAGGATGTAAAAAATGACAGCTGTACTGTTCATGGGGAGGTGTAAAAAATGGCAATGTTGCAAATCTGCAGTACAAATATTTAAAAAAATGGTGAAGTCATGAGCGTACATAGAAACTGTGCAACGCACACCCGTTATATAATTAGGTTGGGGATATTTTACAGCAGATTGTCAACTCAGGCATTTTGGTGCCTCCGATCATGAACAGTGTCACTGTGATTTTCTTTATCTGTGCCGAACAATGATTCCCCACAGCGACCATGCATCTCAGCGCTGAAAGTGTGAAAACACACTTCAGCCATGTTTAATAATGACAGCTGTACTGTTCTCAGGAAGTGTGAAAAATGCCACTGGTGAAAATCTGGACTGAAAATATTACAAAGTCATGAACTTACGAGGTGCGTGGAAACTGCGCATTGCTCACTCGTAACACAGTCATTTTATGGACTTTTGTCACCAAATTTTCAACATAGCCATTTTAAGACCTCTGCTCATGAACAGTGTAACTGTGATTTTCTTAATCTGTCCTAAACATTGCTTTCGCACACCAACAGCACCATTGTGCGCTACATGTGCGAAAACACATTTTGGGCGACATATGAAAAATGGCAGCTGTACTGTTCATAAGGAAGTGTAATAAAATGGCAATGTTGAAAATCTGGAGTGAAAATATTAAATTTGCAAACTTACGAGCATGCATAGGAACTGCGCAACGCACGCTCATTAAACAGTCATTTTTAGGAATTTTTTCACCAAATTTTCAACATAGCCATTTTAAGACCTCTGCTCATGAACAGTGTCACTGTGATTTACTTAATGTGTCCCATACATTGATTTTGCACATACTGCGCCATTGTGCACTACATGGGTGGGAACACATTTTGAGCAAGATGTGAAAAATGACAGCTATACTGCTCATAAGGAGGTGTGGTAAAATGGCAATGTTGAAAATCTGGAGTGAAAATATTGAAAATTCATGAACTTACGAGCGTGCATAGGAGCTGTGCAACGCACGCTCATAAAACAGTCATTTTTAGGAATTTTTCACCAAATTTTCAACATAGCCATTTTAACACCTGAGCTCATGAACAGTGTCACTGTGATTTTCTGAATTTGTCCGAGACATTGATCTACGCACACCGACTGCGCCATTGTGTGCTACATGGGCAGAAACACGTTTGGGTGACATGTGAAAAATGACAGCTGTACTGCTCATAAGAAGGTGTGATAAAATGGCAATTTTGGAAATCTGGAGTGAAAATATTGAAAATTGCGACCTTACAGTGTCGTAGGAACTTCAAATGCACCCTAATAAACAGTCATTATAAGATTTTTCACAAATTTTCAACATAGCCATTTAAGACCTCTGCTCATGAATAGTGTCACTGTGATTTTCTTAATTTGTCCTGTACATTGATTTGCACACCGACTCGCCATTCTGCGCTACATGGGTGGAAACACATTTTGGGTGAGATGTGAAAATGACAGCTGTACTGCTCATAAGAAGGTGTGGTAAAATGGCAATGTTGAAAATCTGGAGTGAAAATATTGAAATTTCGCGAACTTACGAGCCTGCGTAGGAACTTACTACCACCCTCGAAAAACAGTCATTTATTGGAATTTTGGCACAAATTTTCAACGTGGTGTTTTGGGACCCCTTCTCATGAATGATGTCACTGTCATGGTGGTGTTGGGCCCGAAGGGTGATTGTGATCTACTAAAATCACCCGCCGAACTGCGAATACCCATGTTACAATGTTTACAATTATGAAGACTAAACCCATGTTGAAAATTTGGTGCAAAATTCAGAATGCCGAGATATGCAATAAAGTTGAAACCCTATCGTAACCCATTATACAGCTTACTGGCATTTCCTCAGTTCGCGGTCGGCTTTGAAGAGTGCAGGCGTGTTCCGGTCCACGAAGATCGTCGCTGCGAGTCCGCGAGGTAAGTATGGGGTGAAGTGCGGGGAGAGCTGGGTGCGCAGTGGGTGGAGTGCGGGTTGTGGGAGGGCATTGGGAGGCAGCATGGGAGACAGTTTTATTTACAGGTTTTAAAATAAAAAAGACTTGATGGGACGATTGCCACGCTGGGGTGGGCTCCCAGCGTGGCACAAAGACTGGGAGCGTTCAGCCGGCCGGGGATTGGCACCCGTCGGCAAAATAAAACACAAAAGCCACCGCGGTTTGCTGCGCTGGGGTGGGCTCCCAGCTGGCACAAAGACTGGGGAGGTGTTGTCACCGACGGGGATTGGGCACCACAGCAAAATTAAAAAAAATTCGGTGAGGCTGGCTTGCCACGCTGGGGTGGGCTCCCAGCGTGGCACAAGGCTGGGGGGCGTTCGCCCGGCGGGGATTGGGCACCCGTCAGCTATTCAATGCTGAGGCGCCGTCCTGTCTGTCTGTGCGTGGGGGAGCTGGCGTGAGCCGATATCTTATCGGTGCTCACTCAAGCGTAACTCCCCACTCACTATGCCACTGCATTTTGGGCGTGTCATGAACAGCTCAAAATGCATTGGCTTACAGGCCGCACTCAGCAGCCCAGTGCCTGACTGAGGAGGAGCACACCTCCGAAATCTCCATTCATGGCACTATGTTTCTTGCATGCGTGCAAGCAAACATAAAAATGTGTCTTACTTTACAAAAGTACTGTTCATCATCACTTTGGGCTCAGATAATGTGCTATAGTATTATATGGAGAATGCAATTCTTACTATGTCACTTTTGTGAAATTTAATACAGATTCATCCAAAGTAAAATTTGCATACTATTTTACTGATCTTTTATTATTTCTCAGTAACAGTAATTTAATTAGCAGGCCTGTATCTATCTGATCTGCAAACCACGTAATACCGGGGCTGGTCCAGTGGTGCTCAGTGTTCAAGCACTGAATGCCACACTGGTGACTTAGTTCGGGAATGAGCACGAGCCATGGGGTGTCAGCAGGGAGGGAGAGGATTGAGCATCCAATGGGCAGCTCTCTCTCAGGAGGGAGGGGTGCTAGCACTGCACTTGACTGGCCTCTAGTGGAGGTTCTGACAACAGCAAGCACAGAGCTAGTTGCAGGGGCATGGGAAGTGGCTACGTTGGTGGTCAGGCCATGACGTTGGGTTCAAGCCACTCCCTAAACAAAAAGAACAGTGCACAGTCTCTTGGATGATGAAGCATCTGGCGGAGACCCTGTTTGCCCACACCTGCCATACTCCATGTATAAGGTCAGATGAAACAAAGATGTACTCGGGGTGTCCTGCCCCACCCCCTTCTTGCCTGGGTGGTACAGCAAATGCTCCATGGGGACCGACTGGGAGCTCTGGTAGGCTGTATGTGCGGGCATACCGCATGTGTCTCTCAAAGGAGTGGAGAACATGTGCAGGGGGAGTATAAAGATAAATTAAAAAAAAATACATTTTAAGGAATGCACATTTTCCTGTCCACTGGATCATACTGACCACTTTGTGATTCTGTTCCTTAGGTAAACAAAACTTTGACCATGATTAACACCAATGCTCATACTGTCTTCAGGTCATAATACCCTGCAGTCATGTTGTTCAGCTTCACTATCACAGGGACTAAATGTTCACCTTGTAATGTTGCTATTTCATAGCATCTGCGTTCGGATGCTCCTGATGTGCACAGCTCAACAACAACCATCTCTGCATTCAGGTCTGTTCACACAATGACTGTGTGAATGTCTTAGTTCCTGTCATCTGTCTGCTTCCTTTTCTATGTGGTCAGCAACAGGTTATTAAATAGCTGGTACTGCATAGCCAAATGCTGTGCAAATCAGGGACTAATGCAAAGCATTTTTGGAAATGTGTACCAGGTACACTGCTAAGTTTTTTTTTTTACTGAGAACATGACACGGTGGAGTACAGGCAAACAAAAAAAATATTAATGTTTTGGTTTGCTTTGCTATGCCTGTTTAAACTCCATTAGCATGTTCACATGTCAAACTACTAATCAATGTTTCCAGCTTTTTTAATAACCTGTGACACGTTTGAGGCTGACAGTGTTCCGAGAAATGTTTATGCATAAATTCTAGTTTCCTGCTTACATCGATTAAATGGCTACATTGTAAAAGTAGAAAACATATCAGCAAAACTGGAAGATGTCTGGAATATGTTCAGTTTAGATATGTATGCTGTTCTGTCCTACTTACCGCGATGCAACTTTATAAGCCATGTGCCTTTCCTCATAGCTCTTGACCAAAAACATATGATAATTTATGTTGCCTTTTATTGCACAATCTCCAGGGCCTCAGTATCATCTGATTTATAAGAAGCTGAAAGCAACACATACAGCATTGTAAGTGGGTGTTCTAGGAACATGGATATGTTGTTCAGTCCACACTTCTTGACAGGAACCTTGTCGCTTTAAGATGGGCCGGAAGATCTTCATGCTGACTCTTCCCACTCACCCGGGTGGTAAAACCCTGGGCTCCGCCCCATGACACCAGATTTTCCTTACTGCTTAGAAGCTCAGGTTTTCTCCAAAAAGTGTAGCACTTACAACTTGGATATGTTCATAGTGGGAGTCAGAGTAATTACCTATATAGCTCGTATTCAGAATTTGGCTTCATCCTTGATGAAGTCCTTCATGCTGGTTGCCATATTGTAATTACTGAACTTAAACAGCCTACTAGAGATCAGCTTCATAGATCATGATAATACTTTATTTCACATGCGCCTTTCCAAAAAACCAAGGCAACAAAAAAACAAGCATTTGTCAATGCCGAATGTTTGCTTACTGGCATTGGCAGTGGTAGTGTAGAAGTTACAAGCTGCGTAATAGGAATGGCAGTGAAGTATTGAACTGAAGCCAACCCCACCACCACCCTGCGGAGAGTGACAGGCATTGGGGTGTGCATTTGGGTCGTCAGGCATAACGGCCACGCCATTCCATCACACCCCACTCTGCAGAGACTGACAAGTGTCACATGTTCCTTGGGATCTTTGGCCCTTATGCGCACCCCATTTCATTAGGAAATATGGTGAGATGGGTGCGACATAGGAGAATGGGGTGAACTTTGGGGCCGAAGAGTCCAAGGCATACCTCAACACCTCTCAGTGACTGCAGGGTGTGGAATGGTATGAGCATCACAGGCAAGAATCCCAAGTCACACCCCTGATTCCTGTCATTCTCTATAGGGTTGGGCGATTTAGTTGAAAAGCCTAATACCTCAGGCATTCGTTGGTATTTTAACTCCAAATTTTCAACATGTTTGTTTGTGACCCCACCTCATGAACAGGGGAATATCAGTTTGGTAGCCAGCTGCTTATGCACAGTGACTTCTGAGTTAGCACCACAGGTGCAAAATATTCGAACAGGATGTAAAAATGACAGCTGTACTCTTTCATGGGGAGGTGTAAAAATGGCTATGTTGCAAATGTGTAGTAAAAATATTTAAAAAAATGGTGAAGTCACGAGCGTACATAGAAACTGTGCAACGCACACCCATTATAAAAGTAGGTTGGGGATATTTTATAGCAGATTGTCAACTCAGGCATTTTGGTGCCTCCGATCATGAACAGTGTCACTGTGATTTTCTTTATCTGTGCCGAACAATGATTTCCCATAGCGACCACACATCTCTGCACTGAAAGTGTGAAAACACACTTCAGCCATGTTGTGAAAAATGGCAGCTGTACTGTTCATAAGGAAGTGGTGAAAAATGCCACTAGTGAAAATCTGGACTGAAAATATTACAAAGTCATGAACTAACGAGGATGCGTGGAAACTGCACAAAGCTCACTCGTAACACAGTCATTTTACAGACTTTTGTCACCAAATTTTCAACATAGCCATTTTAAGACCTCTGCTCATGAACAGTGTAACTGTGATTTTCTTAATCTGTCTAAACATTGCTTCGCACACCAACAGCACCATTGTGCGCTACATGTGTGATAACACATTTTGGGTGACATATGAAAAATTGCAGCTGTACTGTTCATAGGAAATTTAATAAAATGCACATGTTGAAAATCTAGAGTGAAAATATTAAATTTGCAAACTTACGAAGCATGCATAGGAACTGTGCACGCACTCGTAAAAAGTCATTTTAGGCATTTTTCACCAAATTTTCAACATAGCCATTTTAAGACCTCTGCTCATGAACAGTGTCACTGTGGTTTTGTTAATGTGTCCCATACATTGAGTTTGCACACCGACTGCGCCATTATGCGCTACAAAGTAGGAAACACGTTTTGGGCAGGATGTGAAAAATGACAGCTGTACTGCTCATAAGGAGGTGCAGAAAAATGGCAATGTTGGAAATCTGGAGTGGAAATATTGAAACCATCGCAACCCTCTGACGTCGCATGTGGAACTGTACAAGACACTCAGTAAAACAGTCATTTTTAGGAATTCTGTCACCAAATTTTCAACATTGCCATTTTAAGATCTCTGCTCATGAACAGTGACACTGTGATTTTCTTAATGTGTCCCATACACTGAGTTCGCACAACGACTGCGCCATTGTGCGCTACATGGGCGGAAACACATTTTGGGTGAGATGTGAAAAATGACAGCTGTACTACTCATAAGAAGGTGTGGAAAAATGGCAATGTTGAAAATCTGGAGTGGAAATATTGAAAATTCGCAAACCTATGAGCGTGCGTAGGAACTGCGAGCTACGCGCTCGTAAAACAGTCATTTTTAGGAATTTTTTCACCAAATTTTCAACATAGCCATTTCAAGACCTCTGCTCATGAACAGTGTCACTGTGATTTTCTTAATTTGTCCTGTACATTGATTTAGCACACCGACTGTCCATTCTGCGCTACAAGGGTGGAAACACATTTTGGGTGAGATGTGAAAAATGACAGCTGTACTACTCATAAGACGGTGTGGTGAAATGGCAATATTGAAAATCTGGAGTGAAAATATTGAAATTTCACGAACTTACGAGCCTGCGTAGGAACTGCGCAATGCACGCTCGTTAAACAGTCATATTTTGGAATTTTGGCACCAAATTTTCAACATGGGGGTTTTTGGCCCCCTTCTCATGAATGATGTCACTGTCATGGTGGTATTCAGTCCTGAAGGGTGATTTCGCAGTCACTGCGCGAAATCACCCTTATTCGAACAATGCCATGACATTGACATCGTCATGAAGAAGAAGTCCCAAACTTATGTTAAATGATAAAAAAACTAAAAAAATGCCTGAGATATGCAATAAAGTTGAACCCTCCTATCTAGCCCATTATACAGCTTACCAGCATTTCCTCAGTTCGGTCGGCTTTGAAGAGTGCAGGCGTGTTCCCGGTCCACGAGATCGTCGCGCCAGAGTCGGAGGTAAGTATGGGGTGAGGGGGTGTGGGAAGGCTGGAGTGCGCCCAGTGGGTGGAGTGCGGGTTGTGGGAGGGTTGGAGGCAGCGTCGCGGGACGTTTTGTTTACAAGTTAAAACAAAAAAAGAACTTCATGGGACCACTTGCACGCTGGGGTGGGCTCCCAGCGTGGCTGGACTGTGGGGCCGTTCAGCCCGGCGGGGATTGGGCACCCCGTCGGCAAAACAAAATAAAAAAAAAACCTCGTGAGACGTTTGCCACGCTGGGTGAGCCCCAGCGTGGCACAAGGACTTGGGGGCGTCTCAGCCGATTGGACGCACCCCATCGGCAAAATGACTGTTTGCCACACTGGGGTGGGCCCCAGCATGGCATCAACTACTGGGGAGGGAGGAGGCGATGCAGCTCAGCCGGCAGGGGATTGGGCACCCCATCAGCTATACGGCGCTGCGTGCGGGGGCGCCGCGCCTGCGGCTGGGGGGGCTGCGTGAGCAGCTTCTTATGCTGCTCACTCAGCGTAGCTCCCCTTTCAACTGTATGCCACTGCATTTTGGGCGTGTCATAGACAGCTCCAAAATGCCATTAACTCTGAGGGCCGTGCCTGCCAGCACAGTGCCTGAATGGGGAGGAGGTGACACACCTCTGAAATCTCGATGATGGCACTATGTTTCTTGCACATGCGTGCAAGCAAACATAATGAATGACAACAACACATGAAACAGTACTTAGAAACTGATAAATTCTTATTTTGAGGCATTTGAGAAACAGAATGTGCTGTAGGTGTAACTAAAATGTTAAGTGAAATCAGTATGTCTAAGTATGATCGACTGCGTTTTCAGTGGTTTGTTTTTCACTGTGTTGCCCATGTTTCACATTTTAAATGTGTTTTTTCTGTTTAGTTTGCAGATGTTGATGGGTTGTGGCAACAAACTAGTGTCTCCAAAATTAAGTAAAATAAAGTCTTAATCCGATTGATGAGTCACTAAGTATTTCATCAGAAAGCAGTATACTTGAGGCCATCATGAATCCTAGAAAGTGTAAGTTACATTCAGATTTTGTATGCAATATGGTGATGAACACTATGATTTATAGGCCATAACAGTTCAACTTGGCAACTATAATCTCTTTAAGTTTTGAGGTTCATTAAGTTAACAGCCTCTCTCTCTCTCTCTCTCTCTCAGTATGCCCCTCACCCACTGGCTCAGGGAATAATATCACTGATGTGTGATTGAATAGTTATGATCACAAAAATCCTCACAGCTGATTACAGGGCTTCAAGATTCAGACAAAACAGTTTTCAGCGTACATAGAACGTACAATTCAGAACCAGCTACTGCTTGGCACTGCCCCTTTTGTGAAAACCATGGTCAGCAATGAAGGCACCAGCAATAAGAAAGGGGGATTCAAAAGAAGAGGCCCTCCCCTTCCTTCAGGCGCAGGGCCCCAAAAGTGATGAGATGGCAGGATCCACCCTTGCCTACCCCTACATCTCAGCATGACTCCCTGCGGCCTTCCCTCCTCAAGTGGAGGCCCAGAGGGAGGCTTTAGGAGTGAGGTTGTCCCTTAACCTATCAAGATGGTCCATTATCACCACAGATCATTGGGTTCTCCAGATTATTGAAAGGGTCTACACTCTGTAGTTCACCGTATCACACCAGACATCCACCCACCCTTCCCACTGCTCCCACTCCATGCAGCTCTCCTATGGCCAGAGATTGATGCCATGCTCAAGAAAAGAGAAATTCAGGTAGTACCCTTCTTCAAAGAGCCAGGATACTACTCACACTTCTTCTTAGTTCCAAGAAGAAGGGACATCACCGCCCATTGTAGATGTCAGGTAACTGAACACCTCAGAGTGCAGAAGGTTCAGAATGGTGACACTGTCTGGCCTGTTGCCTGTGACCCACAGGGACATTAGCTTTCCTCCCTGTCCATGCAGGATGCTTACATGCATATAAAGATTCAGCTGTACCCCAGGAATTAGCTCTGCTTCATCTTTCAAAGACAGCACTACCAGTTCACAGCACTTCCATTCAGCCTTTTGTCCACATAGGGGTCTTCACCAAATGCCTGTCAGTGGTGGTGGCAGGCCTCAGCAGAAGGGTCATTCTGCTCACCCGTACCTGGATGACTGGCTTCTTAAAGCTTTGTCAAAAGACCAGCTGTATCACTCATAGTAGGATACTTTTGGCCTATTTCAAACTTTGGACATCACTCCTGAATGTCTCTAAATAGTGCCCCTGGGTTACACAGAGGCTACACTACATTGCAGTGGTTATGGACATCATCCAGGGAAGGCCATTCTTCCCAAGACAGAGCAGGCAGACTGAGGATGGTTGTTCACAGGTGATTGCTACCAATCCTGTTCTGGCCAGAGTGATGCCCCCAACTTCTGGGCCATATGGCAGCAGCCATTGCAACAGTTCCCCTCTGTTGCTTGCACAAGGCTCATGCAGTGGAACCTCAGAGTTCAGTGGGACCAAAGTATGGACTATCTCGATCGGCCAAGCCTGGTCCCACTAGTGTGAATGAATGGTGAAGACTCTGTCCAAGAATATCAATAGTTAAGGGAGGTAGGTAATTTACATATCTGGGCATACTATCAAGCGAATCCAGAAGGCTGACAAAATGCCATCATCAGTGATAATCAGCTTGGTACAAACCCAGCTTCTAGAGCACCGATAAAAACATTGTATATTACTGTATTCATCAGTATCTTTTGAAGGAGACCACTGAGTCCATAGTACTCTGAGGTCTGCCTGTCACCACCACAAAATATGCTGCTTGTCCCCAATTAGCAATGCAAATCATGTATGTCTTGTCTATATCACATGTTGTTCTTTGCACAGAATCTTTTCATGCATTTCAGTGTAAAGGCCATGCTAATATTCAAATAGATCATGCCCAGGGGTCAAAAGTGTCACCGGCCCACCAGCCAAATGCTAGCAGATTTTATATCTGGGTAGTACGTTTCCTTTAACTAGCCCTGTGGGATAATTCTATGGAAGGTAACATTTCAATAAGTACAGTGGCTGGTTCAGTGGAAAGGTGTTTGGGGCTAATGGATTTTTGCAGATGGTAGCCCTGCTGGTTAATGGATGCAAACGTTAATTTTGTCACATGGCACACACAGTCCTGACACCGACCATCTTCCTGATTTCTTCCTCCATATATGGTAAGTAGGTTGGATTGACAGGATCTTACCTTGTGCTACTTAAAATAGCTGCATAGTCACGATCACCGTACAAGACTTGCAGCTTGTTTTGCAAGTGACCTTGCAGGCCACTCCCAAGACAGCTGCTTACTGTATGTATTGAACTTATGCTATGTATTCACTGATAAGGCCTTACAAATCCATATAGGTTTTCATGTTGTGACACACAAAAGAAGGTTGTTTTGCATGACAGTATTTTTACCAGTTAGTAAAACAGGCTGATGAGTGACAAAAACAGGGTCTGGTTCCACAGCATGCTTCACACTAATGTCATGCATATGTAGAAGCACATGAAGCGTAAACTTCCATACTATCATATGGACCACACAATAATTTCAGATTTCACCTATATTTATCACTAATTTTCTTTCAGAACTAGAGCTAACTAACGAAATATAGGTGTTGTAACCATAGTAATACATTTTCTGGTTTTGGACAGGCAAGACGTATTGTTCAGAGTGGTGGTGATGATAAAGACAATGCGAGCACTGAGACTGATGATCTCATTGCAGCTGACAGCATTTTAAATCAAGGCACTGAGTCAACATATTCACATTCCAGACATTCCATTGGCTTGTCTTCATCGCACTTAGAGATGTCATGTACATTCCTGGACATACCAACAGTCTCAGCATCCAGTTCTGCTTTACAAAATAATTCAGGATCAGATCTCACTTTTCATTCACAGCAAGGATGGACAACCATGATGCCAACACAGGTGGAAGTATGTGGTTCTCTTCCAAGTGAAGCAAGATCACCCTGCCATCCACTTTTGGAACAGACACATCCATTACCCTGCTTCACTGATGCACAGAACTCAACCACTGTTGCATTTCATGCCAGCAACCAATGTTATAATGGAAATAACTTAATTGTCTCAAGTGGAGTCACAGTACCATCTGTCTGCATGGGGGGCAGTGCACCCATGGAAGGGACCATTACCTCTATTCCTGTCAACAGTGTGTCCACTGAGGTGTCAGAAATACCATGGCAGATGCAGACTAACAACACCTGTTGTCCACACTACAAAGTTCAAGTGATGAGTCAGACAACAGAAATCATGGTTCAGGAACTGCTGCAGGAAGTCTCCTGTATGATACCTTACAGACATGACATTCTTAATCCATCACCCAATACTTACAGTAATTGTGTGAACTGGATAGATAGCGACAATGACTCTGAATTGTCGGATGACATCAGTCGTGCCATTGAGGCCAGCCTTGCTGATGACAACTTAATGTAAGTTCATAGGAGTGGTGTACAATAATTTTCATGTTGGTTGATTTTATCTTTTAACTGCATGTTTAAAGTACCATCTCTTTGGTTTTAAATGCCTATAAGGATAATGATTTTTTTTTATATGCTGCCCTCCTCACTGCACCAGGATCCTTTCTTCTGGGATCCCTAGGTTGAGTGCACTCCTGTAGTCCCACCCCAGGTACCTCCCTCTGGGTACCGGCAAGCCTGTCCCCATCCTGCCTTGGTTTACCCCCCCGGGAGGGGCAGAGAGGGGCTCCCCCAGTCCTCTATTAGTCCTTAAGTCTGTGTCAGAAGGCCTCGCCAGCCCCTTCTATGGAGCCTGGTTATGGGTGTTCTCGGGTCGGCTGGGTCCCGTCTATGGGAGCCTGGTGCAGGGTTTTTCATTTTTCTTGTCTCCCTGCCCTCAGGATGTCCGCACGCTAGGGAAGCCTAGGGGCCAAGCATGTCAAGACGTGCTGGCACCTTGGCTCCCAGCAGACTCCTTCCACCCTGCTGTGTGCAGTCTTGCTGCACCCCCACCTGTGGTCACCCAGGTAGTGGTATAGCAGCAGGACTTGCATCCCACCCCACCCAGAGGAGGAGAGCAGCCACTGGGCACTCAATCCTCCTCCCCTGGCCGCCCTCTAGCTGCCTGGAGTCCATTCCTGAACCCAGGTCGCTGGCAACACGAGCGGTAGCCCTACCACTGCACCGCAGGCTGGCCAAGGATTATGATGTTTGACCTGGTGGTTTAGCCTATGATGAAGAAGAGTATTACATAGTTGGTACAGTATAGCATTGAAAAGCGAGATAATGCTAACTATTTTCAGAAATATGTAGCAGTAGACTGTTAACCACTTTATGCATGACACCACGGCCACCACCCAAGAAGGGCCGGTAGCCCACCATAGCACCCACCCACAATGGAGTGCCTTATTGCGATTATGAAATGGGTCAGTACTACTACTACTATAGTAATACAATATAATTATCTTATTTGCGGAAAAAAAGGAAAAAGGTAAAGGCAAAAAAAAGTAAAATGTGGTCACTGTGTTGTCACCACTTCAGTTAGTGTTTGTTTTTGTTAGATGAAGTAGTAGAACTACTGGCAGTGGCTTGGCTACTGGATGTGTTTCATGATTTCCTGGTCACATTGGGTAGAGGCAGTGATTTGCAGCTACTGTCTGCTTGTCTTGTTTTTTTTTGGGTGGGTGGTTAAATAAGAAAATCCCTTTGCAGTCTGTCTCACACGTCTGTGGTCTGCAAGACGTAGCCTGAAGGTGAGTATCCATCATGGTCTGTGCACTCTGTTAGCCTGCCTGTTATGTGTTTTTTTTGGCTGGTTGTTTAAATGAAAAAAAAAAGTTTAATTTGCCATCCCTTATGTATGGTTTTCAAGACGGTCCGGATCCAGATGCAGGGCAGTATTTCTTGAGCCTCTGTTCACCTGGAAAGGGTCACTAGTCATTTCTGCCTTTACTGTACCATACAGTCTCTGTCCTTCACTCCTTCCCAGTAAAACAGAATAGCATTGTGCGTGTAACAATTACAGGAAAAAAAGCTCAATTGGCTTTCTGTGTGACAAGAAGCGGACGATGGTCAATTTGATAGGTGGACTGCTTTAAACATGAGTGGTCAGTCTGTTGGTCTGACAGTACTTTCAGCCAGGCCATTATGCTGGGAAATTGCCCAGGCTGAAAGTGGCTCTCGACCAATATGCATTCAGGATTGCAGCACCTATTTCGTGCACTATAGTTGCGATGTAGTGTGCTATAACATTACACATGAGTCATTGTGTGCTATTATTTCACGGACGTGATAGTGTGATAGCAAATTTCAGGTAAGATGGCATGTCTTACTGCATTGCAGATGTGGAGTATGCTAGCACATTACAGATGAGGTGGAGTATGTTATATTACAGACGGTGTGGAATGTGTTACAGTATTAGAGATTAGTGGCGTAAATAAATGAATGGCAAACTGAGCTTTTGTCGGTATGGAGTTATTGAGCTCCATGTGTTAAGTGTTCACCCTTCCCAGTTAATGTTAATGGCAGTGATGAAACACCTACATTGACTCGCTTCATAGCTGTGGAGTAGAGCCACGACATGCAAATCTCAAATTTCAACAAAGGTGAAAACTGTGCATGTTAATTAATGTGTTCTTTCCTTTGTTCCTTTTTTTGGTTTTACAGAACAGCACAAGATGATGGAATACAGTGCAGTGAGATACTTCAAGACTTAGCCAGCCAAATAGATTCAAAGTCCAACACTAAATTTAATATTAACCATTCAAATGTATGGGAAGGTGCCCTAAGAGGCTTGAAAAGAAAGACCTTCAGCCCCAAGAATTGTTTAAATATAACATTTTCAGATGATGCTGGTAGATGGAAGAGGCCATTGACCTTGGAGGGCCAAGAAGAGAATTTTCAGACTCCTCATGAAACACTTGGAGGGTTCTAGTATGTTCAAAGGGTCAATGACAGAACATTTAGCACTTGACTGCTGGTAATGTTTTAATTTATATTTTGTTATACATTTATTACAATATGGGTGTGATCATCAATGAAAAGGGATTTGGTACGAGTATGCAAAATTAAGTAGTGCAGCTTTATGTGGTGTACCAGTTGTGGACATGGATGCTGGTATAATTAGCACTGTAAATGTACAGGAAATGGGTGTGCTGAGCAATCCTCAAAGGGAAGAGGATTCAGCATGGGAAATGTGGGTGATGTGTGCTTAAAAAGTGATGACTACTGTGTGCCAACCCTCTTTTTTACCTATACATGTATATATGAAATCTTCTGTATCTGGAGTCTTCTGCTTGGTTGGATGAATGTATGTGAATGACTCTGTGGAATGGCTGGGCCTCTGTTGGCCAAACTTAGAATTGAAGTCTTCAGGGGAGTGGAGTGTTTGAATCAAATGTGCACTCATCAAATTGTTTATATTTAACTGACTTAGATTCCTTTCATCTTGCCAACCTTAACTGTGTTTCTTTTGTAGTTTAAATTAACTATTTCTTCTCACAATGCACTTCAAACAGCAGCCTTACACAGGTCGGGCACAGCACCACCTGCCAGCACCCTTTACATACTTGAACTTGCATGTCCAAAACTGTCTAGCCCACCCTCCCCATGATGTGGTCTGACAAGACAATTCCAACCTCCACTTCATCTTTAGATCACATGAAGGAATTCTCTGTGTGTAGTTCAGCTGGCAGTGGCCATGGTCATTGTCACAGCATGTCTGGTATCATCCCATGTGTGTCTGGCTGTGTAGGTGTCTTTCCTTCCTAGCCCCTAGGTCATGGCACTCTGTGAGGACTCTGCATGTGTCAATCTGTCATGCTCCTGCAGACATCTTCACTTCTACTCATGCTGTGATTTGCACCTTCCTCTGTCTATACTCAGGTGGCACTGCAATAGCAACCTTGCCAGACTAATATAGCAACTCCTGTCACACTCTTATCTTCTTCCCCCCAGGCTGGCCCCCATCCCCCATGGTCCACCTCATTCCTGAATTGTGGTTACGTATGTTGTGAGTGGTAACTGTAGTGGTGAATTGATATGCTGGCTTTATCAACTGAAAATACATGCTGATAACATAAAGAATGAATATACCATAAACAAATTAACTAGTTTACAGACATTTATGAAAACATTTCTGTTGCATGTTCATGGTTTTTAACAGGTATCTGCATTTTCTTATTAAAACATTTTTTTTGCTACGGATGGAAATTTAAAAGTATTACAATTTCTATTATCGGTTATATGCTTCTTAGATGTGAAGTATGTGACTAGAATACTGGATGTATCATTCTTGTTGCATGGAAGACTTATATTTGCATGTATTGTTTATTCTATAGCTGTCAGAGAGGACTGGTATTATGAGGCTGGGCGCATAATACCTGTATCAATGGTCCACAGTGGTCGAGTCCGGTTTTTTTCAGCCACTCTATTTGGATGCCTCATGCATGGTCCAGATGCAGTTCAGCCTAAAATGGAAGATCTCAGTGACTCAGAGATTGCTGGGAAACTTCATAAGGTAATTCATGTTTGTAAGTGTCAGTGGTATACTCATAATTAACTTTAAATATATATATTTTTTTACTTTCTTTTTATTCCTCCTACTTGCCCCCGGTGTCCACTCCTTCGGGCCGTTCATCCCATATCAGCCCCCCAAACTCAGGATCTGCTGTAGAGTGCCTCTCCTCCTTTCTACACCTGCACAGCTGGGTCTGTCCCAAAATTGATGGTCTGAATGGCTCGGGCAGCTTGACATCAAGGACTGCCAAGGGTTTTTCCGTTTTCTGTGGTCCCCCCTTTTACCCAGCCCCCTGAGATGCTGGCATGAGGACGTATGTCCAAAGAGGTGATGTGCTGATACACATCTCTCCCAAGTGCCCAACAGCATCTCCCCTCCCCGACTCCGTTAGATGGAGCCGCCAACCCCTCAAGAGCTGGTGTTCCCACTGGCTGTCTCAGGACATCAGGAGAAAACATCACCCCTGGTATCCCACCCCAGAGGGAGGAGAGCATCCTTTGGGATTCTCAATCCTCCCTCCCCTGACCCTGAGTCCATCCCGAACCGGGTCACCGGCGTAGCACTAAGTGTGGCATCCAGTGCCACAACCCTCAGCACCACCGGGCTGGTCTGAAACAAAATTTAAACAGTGGACATATTCAGTGAGCAGTCCTATAACATGGTATGTCCCTGACAGAATTTTCAAGACATCCAGTACAAACTTCAATTCCATTGATTTTTTTTTGGTTCAGTCAACAATTAAGAAATACTTTGGTGAGGCCTCCCGGCTGAAAAGGCTTCCTATTGACCTGCTGATGTCTCCCAACTTCAAACCTATGTAACAGATCTTTTATTGGGAAGTTGATCAAGAAGCTGGTTATGGTGCAACCAGAACAACACTTGCAGAAGTATGATATCCATGAGCCTTTACAGTCTGATTTCCGGCATTGCCGTAGTATGGGAAGTGAGGTAGTCAGGGTTCACCATGATCTCCTCTAGCAAGGGATACAGGAAATTGTCCTATTCATGGCCTGCTTGACCTCTCATATGCATTTGACACAGAACATCATGGGGTGCTTCTTGATTGCCTAAGGCACTATGTGTTGGACTCTTGGGAATTGTTTCATTGGTTTGAGTCCTATATGTCTGACACAGCATGGCATGTGCCACTTGGCTCTTTCAGGTTGAGCAGCGATGGGCTCTGCTGTGGTGTACTTCGGTGTGCGATTCTGGCTCCCCATGTTATTTTACATGTAGATGTAGATGTTCTCGGAGGCTGCAGCCTGGCGTTCCATTGTTATGCCGATGACACCCAGTTGTATGTGTCTTGTACCCTGATAACAGTACATCTCTCTAGCAACTGAGTGAGGGCCTTACAGAAATACAACAGTGGAAGGCAGCCAGCTGACCTAGGCTTAATCACTCAAAGCCGGAGGCGCTACTGGTGGAGCTGGGTTCTTAGGGTACAGTGGCAAGAAATGGTAGTGCTGCCCTTCCCTTGGACAGTGTTGTTTGTTATGCTGCAGCAAGGGTGATGAATCTTGCAGTCGTGGGCTGACTGGAGTTTCAGCAGTCGCCAATTGCTTTTATCACCTTCATAAGATTGCCTAGATCAGTCCCTATGTTCAGCTGACTAATACAGCAACAGTGTTACACACCTTAGTCACGCATACCATTGGTCATCCATGAAGCTGATGTATCCTTTGCGGCTAGTTCACAATGTGTCATCACAGCTGTTTGCTGGGACTTGGCAGTTCAAGCACATCCTCTGTGAGGAGGAAGCATTTGTTGCCCGAGGCCAATTACAAGGGATGTGACCTTTTTTTAAATTTCTGTCCAAAACTTCTTGGATTAACGCCTACCCCTGCTGGATACCACAGTGGACATCGTCTTGGAATGTCTGCTTTTTTGGCCAGTCTCATTTACTGCTTCCCAGTGGCAGGCGAGATCTTGGTACAGTTTCAATCTCCTTCCCTTTTTCCTGCAGATCAGCTGTTGCTCCAGCTTGTATGATTTCTGAGACATAGCGGTCTCATGCAAGAATCCTTGTTTCCCTTCTCAGACAGACAGAGCTGCTTTGTGTGCTAATTTCTCAGTCCCGACTGTAGGTAATGTCTCATTTTCATTGTACCGAAGTCTGTCAGTGCCTTATCCTAATATCTGTCATCGGGGGAAACTCTTCTCTCTCTGGCTGCATGTATCATCTGAGAGGTCTATACCCTTCGGGCCAGGCACTCTTGGTGGTACATTGTGCTCATTACCTTCACTCCCAAAATGGAAGGCATCCTGGTGTACGGGCATTACCTGTCTCCCACAGCTGATAAGGGCCACTTCACTGTGAGTGAAGCAGCATACCAGGTCTATTTTCATACTCTTGTATACTGTAGAAATATGTGTGACACCCACCAGGGTGCCTCAGTCCACTGTTTTGCCAAGCATTACTGACTGGACATAGCTTCTGTGTTCCAGTTGTCTTGACTGAGTTGTTCGTTTGTGTCCCTGTCCTATTTTCACTACCACAGACCTTTTTCATTATCCCAGTTGTTGTCTCTGCTTGTTTTACAGCTGCTTGGGACTCCATCCCAACAGCGTTGCCTACTGCAGGAGCCACCATAAAGTAAGGTAGCACAGTTAAGAAGTTACAATAACAGTATATGTTTGAGGGGCATGAAAGTAGGCACAAGTTTCCTGTACTCCTCTACTCTTTTTTTCATGTCACTGCCTTTCTATGGCTCCAGTAGCCCATCCTTCTCCTGTTTCTCCTTCTCAGTGGTGTCCAGGAAAACTGGGGTGAGGCTGGGGTACCGAGCCTTTCATGCCATGGACTGCTGTCAACGTGCCAACATTGGTGGCTGTCACCTGCTGTATACTGCTAAGTAAACATTTTCTGTGCAGTCCCAGTGCCTGCTTGCTTACTCCTAATGTTGCGTACTGCAACAGCTCCTCTAGGACATGTAGTATTACGGTACCTTCTTGCATAACTGTACTATCCCATGGCAATGCTGAAGAGAGTATTTAATTTCATTATTGTGTCCTAGGTACTTGTATTCACTATGAAAGGACCAAAAGTTTAACAGGAATTAATATCTATTGGTTTGCATCTTTATACCCCTCCCCAGATACAGAGGAAAACAAAGTATTTATTCATCCTTTTCTAGTGCACCAAAACATAAATAAATAATATGACATTTCCATTAGGAACCATAAGTAGTTTTTTACTCCTTCATGGGGGGCAGGAGGCTGTTTACACATAGTAAGGCTCCTTGAAAAATCTGGTGAGTGAAGGCATGAATAACAGAAACAGATTGTTACAGTGAACTGATTTGATAGATTATTTAGTTAATGCTGGACCGCGGTCAGCAGGTTGGATTCCACTTGCGCACCAGTGACCCAGGTTGAGGAACAGACTCAGGTCATTGGAGGGCCAGCCGGGAGAGGAATTGAGCATCCCTAGGACTGCTCTCCTTCGGGGAAGGGGACTCGCGATCGCACAGGAAAGACACCTAGCGCGATGCTGGGTTATAATACGCTTGTACATGATGCAGAATCAATGCTTTCTGGGTGGGACAGACATTGGCGTCATAGACATCTCTGCCCCAGCCTGCAGGGGAAAGGAAAACATGGGGGACCCTGTCTCTGTGAAGCCCTCCGGACTTCAATTAGCCTCTGCCACCAGAAGCTCTCCCAACCAGATACTACCCCATGGCACGAATACCAGAGACCAGTGCCATGGCCCCACCCACTGGGGTAAGCCGGGTGACGGGAGTAGCAACAGCAATAGGCAGTGGTGGGAGTCCCAGGGCCATGACCAGACTGATTCCAACTGAAGGGTTCTGCCAGAAAAGTAGAATAAATGTAAAATAAAAAGATTATTTAGAACTTTGTGTTTGATGATGGGGTGGGTGCACTAGACATGAAATATGCCTGCTTTCAGGAACGAGTCATGAAGGCACAAGTCAAATGTAAACAATCACGACACTTGGAACAGAGAAAGTATTAAAGCGGATAAAGTGCAAGGTAACACTTATAACAGAATACTTACATTGCTGAATAGGAAAAATTATACAGTAACAATGCAAAATATAAACCATAAATCAGTGTAGTACAAAGTACAACACAGAGGCATAAGACAAATGCTTCAACACCTGACATAGGATTACAGAGTAGAGTAACAGGGAGGAAACCCACTGAATTCAATGAAGGATCTCTCACTATTATCATCAAGTGTTGTACTTAAGATAACGTGAGAAAGCTGTAGGCCATAAAATTACAATTGTTTGTCTTGAAAAGTACTGTCCATTTTTGGGATGTAGTAGTCACTGCAGACTTCATTTCTCAGTACCGTTCGTTGTTTAACTTAGTAGTGATTTATAAAACAAGCATTTGTCAATGCCGAATGTTTGTTTGCTGGCATTTGAGTGGTAGTGTAGAAGTTACAAGGCTGCATAATAGGAATGGCAGTGAAGTATTGAACTGAAGCCAACCCCACCACCACTCTGCAGAGAGTGACAGGCATTGGGGTGTGCCTTGGTCGCTAGCATAACGGCCACGCCTATTTCACTGACACACCCCACCCTGCAGACACTGACAAGTGTCATGGTGTACCTTGGGGTCTTTGGTCTTATGCGCACCTCATTCCATCAGGAAATATGGTGAGATGAGTGCGGTATAGGAGAATGGGGTGAACTTTGGGGCCGAAGAGTCCAAGGCATCCTCGATGCCTCTCACTGGCTGCAGGGTGTGGAATGGTATGAGCATTACAGGCAAGAATCCCAAGTCACATCCCTGATGCCTGCCATTCTCTACAGGGTTGGGCGTTATGGTTGGAAACCCTAATACCTCAGGCATTCGTTGGTATTTTCACTCCAAATTTTAACATGGTTTTTGCGACCCCACCTCATGAACAGTGGCAATATCAGTTTGTTAGCCGAAGCTGCTTACAGCGACTACGACGCATTTAGCACCACAGGTGCAAAACATTCGAACAGGATGTAAAAATGACAGCTGTACTGTTCATGGGGAGGTGTAAAAAGTTGCAATGTTGCAAATCTGCAGTAAAAATATTAAAAAACTGGTGAAGTCAAGAGGCAGTGCATAGAAACTGTGCAACGACACCCGTAATGTAATTAGTTTAGGGATTTTTACAGCAGATTGTCAACACAGGCATTTTGGGACCTCCGATCATGAACAGTGTCACTGTGATTTTCTTTATCTGTTCGAACAATGATTTCCCCAGCGACCACGCATCTCTGTGCTGAAAGTGTGAAACACATTTCGGCCATGTTGTGAAAAATGACAGCTGTACTGTTCATAAGGAAGTGTGGAAAAATGCCACTGGTGAAAATCTAGACTGAAAATATTGCAAAGTCATGAACTTACGAGGGTGCGTGGAAACTGCGCAATGCTCACTCGTAACACAGTCATTTTATGGACTTTTGTCACCAAATTTTCAACATAGCCATTTTAAGACCTCTGCTCATGAACAGTTTAACTGATTTTCTTAATCTGTCCCAAACATTGCTTTCACACACCAACTGCACCATTGTGCGCTACATGTGCGAAAACACATTTTGGATGACATGTGAAAAATGGCAGCTGTACTGTTCATAAGGAAATGTAATAAAATGGCAATGTTGAAAATCTGGAGTGAAAATATTGAAAATTAAGACTTACAAGCGTCGCAGGAACTGCTAACGCACGCTCGTGAAACAGACATTTTTAGGAATCTTTTCACCAAATTTTCAACATAGCCATTTTAAGACCTCTGCTCATGAACAGTGTCACTGTGATTTCCTTAATGTGTCCCATACATTGATTTCGCACACTGACTGCGCCATTGGGTGCTACATGAGCGGAAACACATTTTGGGCAAGATGTGAAAAATGACAGCTGTACTGCTCATAAGGAGGTGTGGTAAAATGGCAATGTTGAAAAATTTGGATTGAAAATATTGAAAATTAAGAACTTACGAGCCGCATGAGAACTGCTAACGCACGCCAGAAACAATCATTTTTAGGAATTTTTCACCAAATTTTCAACATAGCCATTTTAAGACCTCTGCTCATGAACAGTGTCACTGTGATTTTCTTAATTTGTCCTGTACATTGATTTCACACCGACTGCGCCATTGTGCGCTACATGGGAGGAAACACGTTTTGGGTGAGATGTGAAAAATGACAGCTGTACTATTCATAAGAAGGTGTGGTAAAATTGCAATGTTGAAAATCTGGAGTGAAAATATTGAAAATTTGCGAACTTACAAGCCTGCGTAGGAACTGCAAACGCACGCTCGTAAAACAGTCATTTTGGAATTTTTCCACCAAATTTTCAAAATAGGCTTTTTGAGAGCCCACCTTATGAACACTGGCAGTGTCATTTCGTTAATCATTCTGGAAAGGTGATTTCGTGCAGTGGCTGCGAAATCACCCTTCGGGCCCAAGTAACGCCATGACAGTGACAGCATTCATGAGAAGGGGTCCCAAAAACCCCATGTTGAAAATTTGGTGCAAAAATTCCAAAAAATGCCTGAGATTTGCAATAAAGTTGAAAAAACCCTATCTATCCCATTATACAGCTTACCGGCATTTCCTCAGTTCGTGGTCAGCTTTGAAGAGTGCAGACGTGTTCCGGTCCACGAAGATCGTGCGCGCTCGAGGTCCAGAGGTAAGTATGGGTTGTGGGGTGTGTCGGAGGCAGGGTGCACAGTGGGTGGGTGCGGGTTGTGGGAGGGGGCCAGGAGGAGCACTGAGGGACAGTTTTTATTTACAGGTTTGTTTTTTAAATGACGACCTGGGGCGTTTGCCACGCTGGGTGGACTCCCAGCGTGGCACAAGGATGACTTGGTTGGGGGTGTGGAGCTGATGGGGATTGGGCACCCTCGTCGGCCATATCGTCCAGTTGCCACGCTGGGGTGGGCTCCCAGCGTGGCACCCTGTACTCTGGGGGGGGAGGACAGTGGAGCCGACGGGGATTGGGTACCCCCATTGGCTATACAATGAATTGCCATGCTGGGGTGGGCACCCAGCGTGGCATGTGGAAGGCTTTTGGGGGGGCACAGCACAGCCGACGGGGATTGGGCACCCCTTCAGCTATACAGTGTGAGTGGGGGGCAGCATGTAGTATGCGTGCGTGTGTTTGTGTTTGTGTGTGTGTGTGTGTGTGTGTGTGTGTGGGGATCTGCGCATGAGCAGACGATATCTTATCACTGCTCACTGAAGCATAGCTCCCCCTTTCAACTGTACGCCACTGCATTTTGGAGCTGTCATAGACAGCTCCAGCATGCATTGGAGGACTGGGGCCGCACCTGCCAACACACTGACTGAATTGGAAGAGGGGGTGACACACCTCCGAAAACTCGGATGATGGCACTATGTTTCTTGCACATGCGTGCAAGCAAACATAATGAGTTGTCAGTGCTTACTGTGGGGTTTGTCTTGTGACATGTAACATTAAACAATCTGAAATCTGTAGCTGCATTGTGAATATTCACACAGTTTTGTTAGGGCAGTGATGCATAAACAACATATTTTTCTGATTTTCTTCAGATCTCAAATTCCATGACATTAGATGAGCTGCAGGCTGCTATCAATGACAGCGTAGACTACTTGGCTCTGGCTGGATGTCTCAGGCCTGTACAGAATGTGAATGATAAAGACAATCTACTGAAAGACTTGCTGAAGTTTCAAATCATTAACAGAGTTCGTGCCCCATTGGAAAGGTTTGATATTTTTCCTATCTTTAGGTGTGTTTACCGTCCTTGCTTTTCAGCTGCCGTTTCGCACACAAACAGTTACCAATTAGGAAAACTGTGTGTGATTCCTGTTAATGAAACGTGCTCACTGCACCCAAAGCTGTATGCACTGTTCATGTCTCGGTGTTATATCTGTATTGAGATCTCAGTGAAGACATTCCCTGCCATTATGTGGTATATTACCAAGAGAGTGGCAATGTGCCTCTCGAAGTCTATGTCACCCTTCCGTTTGAAGTTCAACACATGCCCAGTGTTCCTTCCGATCATAAGATTTTGATTGTCATGCTCTCCATCCTCTTTATGTATTCCAGTTAGAACTGCTGCTACCTAATGGTTTCTCAGAAGCAACTGGACACAGTCCTTGACCTCTCGTTTATGTTCTCCCTCACCTCACTTTGAGAACTCCCAAGTATTAACATACAAACATAGACTTTGACAGCAGATAATCACTTCTTGTCTCACCCAGTCTTCCCATTCCATACCTATTGGATAAGCTGCAGATCCTAGTTAACCAACAGCATGTCTGTCCCATACATTCTTAAAGTCCAACACTGCTTTTGTGATCCACTCGACCTTCTCAGGAAGGCTGTTTCATGTGTCCACCACCCTCTCTGTGGAAAAATACTTCCTGACATTGCCCTTATCCAAGCACCGTATATCTTCAAATCTTGCACCCTTGTTCTTGCACATCTCTTTTATTCTGAAAGATGCTATACGTTTTAACATTGTTGATTCCTTGCAGTACTTGACAGTTTCTATCATGTCCCCCTTCCTTGAAGGCGCACATATTAAGCTCTTTAGTCTCTCTTTGTATGGCTTGTGATGCAGACCTTGCACCATTTTAGTTGCCTTCCTCTGGACTGCCTCCGTCCTGTCTGTGTCCTTGTGGTGTTGGCTTCACCAGAACTGCATGCAGTACTCCAGATGGGGTCTCACCAACTGTCAGTACAGAGGGACAATAACTTCCTGTTTTCTACTCATGATGCCTCCCTATGCATTCCAGTATCCCGCTATCCTTCTGTACTGCCATCTGACATTGCTTGCCCACCTTTATGTAATCTGATATGACTACCTCAGGTCCCTTCCATTTTGTTGTTACTACCTCCTCCCTAGTGTATACTCTTCCTCTTCCTCTGGTTTTTGTTTCCCAGGTGCATTATTTGCACTTCTTTGCATTGAATCGAAGCTTCCATACTTTGACCACCTCCTCCAACCTTGCCAAGTCCCTTGTCATCCTTTCCACCCCCTCTTGTGTATCAACCCTGTTGCAAATGTTTGTGTCACCTGCAAAGAGGCATATTTTTCCTTCCAGTCCCTCTGCAATATCATCTATAAAGACATTAGAGGACTGATCCCAGTGCTGAACCCTGCAGTATCCCACTAGTAACACCAGTTTCTTTGGAGTGAACTCCGTTAACTGCTATCATCTCTATTCTGTTGTACAGCCATTTTTTTTAAATGGGGCTACCACATTGGAACACAATCCCAGGCTGGCTAAATTGTTTATTAACTGAGTTAAAGAAGTATTCTCCCAAATTATTAAAAGTTAGAACAAAAACTTAAGACCCGCATTTCATGCAAGACTTGTAATACCTTAAGTAGCTCAAACCATCTTCATGGATGAAGACCCCAGGGTCATGTGCCTTCTGTCCAAGAATCCTCACAGACATTTCCACCTGTCACGCCAGTCAAGACCTATGTAATAGCACCAGTGGCTGCTCACAGAGTGCTACAGCTTCCTCCAATTGGTGTGTGTAGCACTTGTCAGAAGGTATGACTCTGCTGTTTAGTCTGAACGCCCTCCAAAGTCACCAGAGAGCCACAAGGCAGGTGATTATTGCAAGACCTTCCCAGCCGGTAAGCACATTCTTTCCAAGTCTCCATATGGACTTCCCCTTCTCACAAGACAGCATGATATGATTTTATATCAGCTGGAGATGCTCATGGACTGGTGCACCTTGCTTCAATTGGGGCATGTAGAGCTTGGCAGAAGGTGGGACTTGACTATTTTAATCCCTTGGTCATGTAGTGCTGCTGCATGACTGGTCATGGCAGGAGTGGTAGTCCTGAAGGGGAGTGAGCAAAGGTAGATGTCAGTGGACTATGTCCAAGTTTTACTACACAAAATGTCAGTGTACCTAAGTGTCTGCTATTACACTATGGTGGTGTTCCCACGGGGCTTGTATGTAGTAAGCAACGTACCTCCTGCTTGATGTACTTTATTTTCGTTAGTGGCTTTGGTAATGTCTACTTTAGTCCTCAATGATCCACTTAGTGACTTTACTCACCTACTATCCCGCATCTCCCTATTCTGTGTTACTAACAGTACACTCTCCACCTCATGAAGGCCCCCTTCCCTGCATTGAGTCAGTCCTGCACTTACCCTAGCTTTCACACCTTGATTGGGCCCTCGCTGTCCTTAGTCTCCCAAGTTAGGTCAGGTCTTCATTACCCCTGCCTCCCTTCTGTGCAAAACTTAGTCCAAAATAAAGCTGCCTTGTGTTTGTATCCTCCTGGTCACCCCTCAATTTTCCTTGTCCTCTATACTCACATAAATGGTATCCCCCTTCTCCTTCCCTATTCACCTTTCCTCTGTCCCACCACCATCCTCACTCCAGTCACTCCTTTATGCAACTTGTTGTCCTTGGGGGCTGTCTCATACAAGCTCCATGTATCAATCTTAAACTACTCTGGTATCTCTTCTCCCCTCTGTGCTGACCTCCCTCACCTCCTCTCCCTCAGTGGCTTTTCAAAGATCTTTAATCTCCCTGTCTCTCTCCCTTTTACAGTGGCAGGAAACATCAAACAGTGTCCTGGCACCATACCCTCCAGAACACTGCATCTCTCCAGATGAGTTTGCTTTGTCTACCTTAACATCTATATTCTTCTATCAAATCTGGATCAGTTAAGGTCCCTCATCAACCTCCAGTATAATGTCCTCATCTTCTAAGGTTCTTGGCTTCCTCATAAGATCCATGATTCTGCTGTGGCCAACACTGGATACCTGTAATCTGGTCTGATCAGTCCAGGAGGAGTTGAGGAGTAGCATTATACAGACTTCCTCTGGCATCTTGTTTGCACCTGTGATATTGGTACACTCTCCATCCTGAAATGGCAGCAATTCAAAAGGTGTCTCTCTCCTTCTCAGTCCCCTTTTTGTAGCTGTAGTTGACTGCTGCACCATCCTTTCCTTCATTGGTCAATGAAGTCACTGCCATCTGTTCCCAGTCCTTCACTGATGACTTGCTTATATCTGTAATGTTAACATCAGTATGCTCTCCCACCTGAACAGAATCTGACAAAATGTTAAATCCCATACGTATTTCCCAAATGATGTAAGAACCTTCCCATCTTAAATCTTCAATCACCGTAATTTGTGATGAATAATACAGGACATTAATTGCACTGACACCTGTAGTCATGTGATAATAAGAGTGAGTTGGGCAACCCTCACTTCCTTGGAGGCATATGTTCTCTGGGATATCTCTTCCCATCTCTGAAAGTTACCTCTCATGCTTTGACCCTGACCCTGTCTAGCCTGTCCATATTCAATAACAGAGACTGTGCATGCAGGGGAGAACACAACCCAATGACCCTGTCTGCAGAGGCAAGCCATGGAGTAAGAGCAAAAGAGCAAGCTCTGATGAGGGTGGTTAATCACTTGCACATGCGCTTAATGTAATTTTAAGATGATAAATAGAATGTATAACAAGCATTTGTTAGTGCCGAATGTTTGCTTGATGGCATTAGCATTGGAAGTGCAGGACTTAGACAGATGCAGAACAGGAATTGCGGTGAAGTATTGAAGTCGTGACCAACCCCACCACCACCATGCAGAGATGGACAGGCATTGTGGTGTGCCTTTCAGTCATCGCCCATAATGCTCACACCATTTCACCTCACCCTATCCTGCAGACACCAAGTGTTGAGGTGTGCCTTGGGGTGTTCAGACTTTACACTCACCCCATTGCATACATCTCAAATTTCAACAAAGGTGAAAACTGTGCATGTTAATTAATGTGTTCTTTCCTTTGTTCCTTTTTTGGTTTTACAGAACAGCACAAGATGATGGAATACAGTGCAGTGAGATACTTCAAGACTTAGCCAGCCAAATAGATTCAAAGTCCAACACTAAATTTAATATTAACCATTCAAATGTATGGGAAGGTGCCCTAAGAGGCTTGAAAAGAAAGACCTTCAGCCCCAAGAATCGTTTAAATATAACATTTTCAGATGATGCTGGTAAGATGGAAGAGGCCATTGACCTTGGAGGGCCAAGAAGAGAATTTTTCAGACTCCTCATGAAACACTTGGAGGGTTCTAGTATGTTCAAAGGGTCAATGACAGAAAAACATTTAGCACTTGACTGCTGGTAATGTTTTAATTTATATTTTGTTATACATTTATTACAATATGGGTGTGATCATCAATGAAAAGGGATTTGGTACGAGTATGCAAAATTAAGTAGTGCAGCTTTATGTGGTGTACCAGTTGTGGACAGGGATGCTGGTATAATTAGCACTGTAAATGTACAGGAAAGTGGTGTGCTGAGCAATCCTCAAAGGAAGAGGATTCAGCATGGGAAATGTGGGTGATGTGTGCTTAAAAGTGATGACTACTGTGTGCCAACCCTCTTTTTTACCTATACATGTATATATGAAATCTTCTGTATCTGGAGTCTTCTGCTTGGTTGGATGAATGTATGTGAATGACTCTGTGGAATGGCTGGGCCTCTGTTGGCCAAACTTAGAATTGAAGTCTTCAGGGAGTGGAGTGTTTGAATCAAATGTGCACTCATCAAATTGTTTATATTTAACTTGACTTAGATTCCTTTCATCTTGCCAACCTTAACTGTGTTTCTTTTGTAGTTTAAAAATTAACTATTTCTTCTCACAATGCACTTCAAACAGCAGCCTTACACAGGTCGGGCACAGCACCACCTGCCAGCACCCTTTTTACATACTTGAACTTGCATGTCCAAAAACTGTCTAGCCCACCCCTCCCCCATGATGTGGTCTGACAAGACAATTCCAACCTCCCACTTCATCTTTAGATCACATGAAGGAATTCTCTGTGTGTAGTTCAGCTGGCAGTGGCCATGGTCATTGTCACAGCATGTCTGGTATCATCCCATGTGTGTCTGGCTGTGTAGGTGTCTTTCCTTCCTAGCCCCTAGGTCATGGCACTCTGTGAGGACTCTGCATGTGTCAATCTGTCATGCTCCTGCAGACATCTTCACTTCTACTCATGCTGTGATTTGCACCTTCCTCTGTCTATACTCAGGTGGCACTGCAATAGCAACCTTGCCAGACTAATATAGCAACTCCTGTCACACTCTTATCTTCTTCCCCCAGGCTGGCCCCATCCCCATGGTCCACCTCATTCCTGAATTGTGGTTACGTATGTTGTGAGTGGTAACTGTAGTGGTGAATTGATATGCTGGCTTTATCAACTGAAAATACATGCTGATAACATAAAGAATGAATATACCATAAACAAATTAACTAGTTTACAGACATTTATGAAAACATTTCTGTTGCATGTTCATGGTTTTTAACAGGTATCTGCATTTTTCTTATTAAAACATTTTTGTTGCACACGGATGGAAATTTAAAAGTATTACAATTTCTATTATCGGTTATATGCTTCTTAGATGTGAAGTATGTGACTAGAATACTGGATGTATCATTCTTGTTGCATGGAAGACTTATATTTGCATGTATTGTTTATTCTATAGCTGTCAGAGAGGACTGGTATTATGAGGCTGGGCGCATAATACCTGTATCAATGGTCCACAGTGGTCCGAGTCCGGTTTTTTCAGCCACTCTATTTGGATGCCTCATGCATGGTCCAGATGCAGTTCAGCCTAAAATGGAAGATCTCAGTGACTCAGAGATTGCTGGAAACTTCATAAGGTAATTCATGTTTGTAAGTGTCAGTGGTATACTCATAATTAACTTTAAATATATATATTTTACTTTCTTTTATTCCTCCTACTTGCCCCGGTGTCCACTCCTTCGGGCCGCTCATCCCATATCAGCCCCCAAACTCAGGATCTGCTGTAGAGTGCCTCTCTCCTTTCTACACCTGCACAGCTGGGTCTGTCCCAAATTGATGGTCTGAATGGCTCGGAACGCTTGACATCAAGGACTGCCAAGGGTTTTTTCCGTTTTCTGTGGTCCCCCTTTACCCAGCCCCTGAGATGCTGGCATGAGGACGTATGTCCAAAGAGGTGATGTGCTGATACACATCTCTCCCAAGTGCCCAACAGCATCTCCTCCCCGACTCGTTAGATGGAGCCGCCAACCCCTCAAGAGCTGGTGTTCCACTGGCTGTCTCAGGACATCAGGAGAAAACATCACCCTGGTATCCCACCCCAGAGGGAGGAGAGCATCCTTGGGATTCTCAATCCTCCCTCCCCTGCTGACCTGGAGTCCATCCCGAACCCGGTCACCGCGTAGCACTAAGTGTGGCATCCAGTGCCACAACCCTCAGCACCACCGGGCTGGTCTGAAACAAAATTTAAACAGTGGACATATTCAGTGAGCAGTCCTATAACATGGTATGTCCCTGACAGAATTTTCAAGACATCCAGTACAAACTTCAATTCCCATTGATTTTTTTTTTGGTTCAGTCAACAATTAAGAAATACTTTGGTGAGGCCTCCCCGCTGAAAAGGCTTCCTATTGACCTGCTGATGTCTCCCAACTTCAAACCTATGTATAACAGATCTTTTATTGGGAAGTTGATCAAGAAGCTGGTTATGGTGCAACCAGAACAACACTTGCAGAAGTATGATATCCATGAGCCTTTACAGTCTGATTTCCGGCATTGCCGTAGTACGGGAAGTGAGGTAGTCAGGGTCTACCATGATCTCCTCCTAGCAAGGGATACAGGAAATTGTCCTATTCATGGCCTGCTTGACCTCTCATATGCATTTGACACAGAACATCATGGGGTGCTTCTTGATTGCCTAAGGCACTATGTGTTGGACTCTTGGGAATTGTTTCATTGGTTTGAGTCCTATATGTCTGACACAGCATGGCATGTGCCACTTGGCTCTTTCAGGTTGAGCAGCGATGGGCTCTGCTGTGGTGTACTTCATTGTGCGATTCTGCTCCCCATGTTATTTTACATGTAGATGTAGATGTTCTCAGAGGCTGCAGCCTGGCGTTCCATTGTTATGCCGATGACACCCAGTTGTATGTGTCTTGTACCCTGATAACAGTACATCTCTCTAGCAACTGAGTGAGGGCCTTACAGAAATACAACAGTGGAAGGCAGCCAGCTGACCTAGGCTTAATCACTCAAAGCCGGAGGCGCTACTGGTGGAGCTGGGTTCTTAGGGTACAGTGGCAAGAAATGGTAGTGCTGCCCTTCCCTTGGACAGTGTTGTTTGTTATGCTGCAGCAAGGGTGATGAATCTTGCAGTCGTGGGCTGACTGGAGTTTCAGCAGTCGCCAATTGCTTTTATCACCTTCATAAGATTGCCTAGATCAGTCCCTATGTTCAGCTGACTAATACAGCAACAGTGTTACACACCTTAGTCACGCATACCATTGGTCATCCATGAAGCTGATGTATCCTTTGCGGCTAGTTCACAATGTGTCATCACAGCTGTTTGCTGGGACTTGGCAGTTCAAGCACATCCTCTGTGAGGAGGAAGCATTTGTTGCCGAGGCCAATTACAAGGGATGTGACCTTTTTTAAATTTCTGTCCAAAACTTCTTGGATTAACGCCTACCCTGCTGGATACTCACAGTCGGACATCTGCCTTGAATGTCTGCTTTTTTGGCCAGTCTCATTTACTGCTTCCCAGTGGCAGGCGAGATCTTGGTACAGTTTCAAGTCTCCTTCCCTTTTTCCTGCAGATCAGCTGTTGCTCCAGCTTGCATGATTTCTGAGCATAGCGGTCTCATGCAAGAATCCTTGTTTCCCTTCTCAGACAGACAGAGCTGCTTTGTGTGCTAATTTCTCAGTCCCGACTGTAGGTAATCTCATTTTCATTGTACCAAGTCTGTCAGTGCCTTATCCTAATATCTGTCATCGGGGAAATCTTCTCTCTCTGGCTGCATGTATCATCTGAGAGGTCTATACCTTCGGCCAGGCACTCTTGGTGGTACATTGTGCTCATTACCTTCACTCCCAAAATGGAAGGCATCCTGGTGTCGGCATTACCTGTCTCCCACAGCTGATAAGGGCCACTTCACTGTGAGTGAAGCAGCATACCAGGTCTATTTTCATACTCTTGTATACTGTAGAAATATGTGTGACACCCACCAGGGTGCCTCAGTCCACTGTTTTGCCAAGCATTACTGACTGGACATAGCTTCTGTGTTCACAGTTGTCTTCGACTGAGTTGTTCGTTTGTGTCCCTGTCCTATTTTCGCCTACCGCAGACCTTTTTCATTATCCCAGTTGTTGTCTCTGCTTGTTTTACAGCTGCTTGGGACTCCATCCCAACAGCGTTGCCTACTGCAGGAGCCACCATAAAGTAAGGTAGCACAGTTAAGAAGTTACAATAACAGTATATGTTTGAGGGGCATGAAAGTAGGCACAAGTTTCCTGTACTCCTCTACTCTTTTTTTCATGTCACTGCCTTTCTATGGCTCCAGTAGCCCATCCTTCTCCTGTTTCTCCTTCTCAGTGGTGTCCAGGAAAACTGGGGTGAGGCTGGGGTACCGCCTTCATGCCATGGACTGCTGTCAACGTGCCAACATTGGTGGCTGTCACCTGCTGTATACTGCTAAGTAAACATTTTCTGTGCAGTCCCAGTGCCTGCTTGCTTACTCCTAATGTTGCGTACTGCAACAGCTCCTTCTAGGACATGTAGTATTACGGTACCTTCTTGCATAACTGTACTATCCCATGGCAATGCTGAAAGAGAGTATTTAATTTCATTATTGTGTCCTAGGTACTTGTATTCACTATGAAAGGACCAAAAGTTTAACAGGAATTAATATCTATTGGTTTGCATCTTTATACCCCTCCCCAGATACAGAGGAAAACAAAGTATTTATTCATCCTTTTCTAGTGCACCAAAACATAAATAAATAATATGACATTTCCATTAGGAACCATAAGTAGTTTTTACTCCTTCATGGGGGGCAGGAGGCTGTTTACACATAGTAAGGCTCCTTGAAAAATCTGGTGAGTGAAGGCATGAATAACAGAAACAGATTGTTACAGTGAACTGATTTGATAGATTATTTAGTTAATGCTGGACCGCCGGTGCAGCGGTTGGATTTCCACTTGCGGCACCAGTGACCCAGGTTCGGGAACAGACTCAGGTCATTGGAGGGCCAGCCGGGGGAGAGGAATTGAGCATCCCTAGGACTGCTCTCCTTCGGGGGGAAGGGGGGGACTCGCGATCGCACAGGAAAGACACCTAGCGGATGCTGGGTTACCACGCTGTACATGATGCAGAATCAATGCTTTCTGGGGTGGGACAGACATTGGCGTCATTGTACATCTCTGCCCCAGCCTGCAGGGGAAAGGAAAAACATGGCGGGACCCCTGTCTCTGTGAAGCCCTCCCCGGGACTTCAATTAGCCTCTGCCACCAGAAGCTCTCCCAACCAGATACTACCCCATGGCACCGAATACCAGAGACCAGTGCCATGGCCCCACCCACTGGGGGGGTAAGCCGGGGGTGACCGGGAGTAGCAACAGCAATAGGCAGTGGTGGAGTCCCAGGGGCCATGACCAGAGCTGATTCCAACTGAAGGGTTCTGCCAGAAAAGTAGAATAAATGTAAAATAAAAAAGATTATTTAGAACTTTGTGTTTGATGATGGGTGGGTGCACTAGACATGAAATATGCCTGCTTTCAGGAACGAGTCATGAAGGCACAAGTCAAATGTAAACAATCACGTACACTTGGAACAAGAGAAAGTATTAAAGCGGATAAAGTGCAAGGTAACACTTATAACAGAATACTTACATTGCTGAATAGGAAAAATTATACAGTAACAATGCAAAATATAAACTATAAATCAGTGTACAAAGTACAACACAGAGGCATAAGACAAATGCTTCAACACCTGACATAGGATTACAGAGTAGAGTAACAGGAGGAAACCCACTGAATTCATGAGGATCTCTCACTATTATCATCAAGTGTTGTACTTAAGATAACGTGAGAAAGCTGTAGGCCATAAAATTACAATTGTTTGTCTTGAAAAGTACTGTCCATTTTTGGGATGTAGTAGTCACTGCAGACTTCATTTCTCAGTACCGCTTCGTTGTTTAACTTTAGTAGTGATTTATAAACAAGCATTTGTCAATGCCGAATGTTTGTTTGCTGGCATTTGGCAGTGGTAGTGTAGAAGTTACAGAGCTGCATAATAGGAATGGCAGTGAAGTATTGAACTGAAGCCAACCCCACCACCACTCTGCAGAGAGTGACAGGCATTGGGGTGTGCCTTTGGGTCGTCAGGCATAACGGCCACGCCATTTCACCACACCCCACCCTGCAGACACTGACAAGTGTCATGGTGTACCTTGGGGTCTTTGGCCCTTATGCGCACCTCATTCCATCAGGAAATATGGTGAGATGAGTGCGGTATAGGAGAATGGGGTGAACTTTGGGGCCGAAGAGTCCAAGGCATCCCTCGATGCCTCTCACTGGCTGCAGGGTGTGGAATGGTATGAGCATTACAGGCAAGAATCCCAAGTCACATCCCTGATGCCTGCCATTCTCTACAGGGTTGGGCGTTATGGTTGGAAACCCTAATACCTCAGGCATTCGTTGGTATTTTCACTCCAAATTTTTAACATGGTTTTTTTGCGACCCCACCTCATGAACAGTGGCAATATCAGTTTGTTAGCCGGAAGCTGCTTATGCACAGCGACTACGGCATTTAGCACCACAGGTGCAAAAACATTCCGAACAGGATGTGAAAAATGACAGCTGTACTGTTCATGGGGAGGTGTAAAAAATGGCAATGTTGCAAATCTGCAGTAAAAATATTAAAAAAACTGGTGAAGTCACGCGCATGCATAGAAACTGTGCAACGCACACCTGTAATGTAATTAGTTTGGGGAATTTTTACAGCAGATTGTCAACACAGGCATTTTGGGACCTCCGATCATGAACAGTGTCACTGTGATTTTCTTTATCTGTTCGAACAATGATTTCCCACAGCGACCACGCATCTCTGTGCTGAAAGTGTGAAAACACATTTCGGCCATGTTGTGAAAAATGACAGCTGTACTGTTCATAAGGAAGTGTGGAAAAATGCCACTGGTGAAAATCTAGACTGAAAATATTGCAAAGTCATGAACTTACGAGGGTGCGTGGAAACTGCGCAATGCTCACTCGTAACACAGTCATTTTATGGACTTTTGTCACCAAATTTTCAACATAGCCATTTTAAGACCTCTGCTCATGAACAGTTTAACTGTGATTTTCTTAATCTGTCCCAAACATTGCTTTCACACACCAACTGCACCATTGTGCGCTACATGTGCGAAAACACATTTTGGATGACATGTGAAAAATGGCAGCTGTACTGTTCATAAGGAAGTGTAATAAAATGGCAATGTTGAAAATCTGGAGTGAAAATATTGAAAATTCACAAACTTACGAGCGTGCGTAGGAACTGCGTAACGCACGCTCGTAAAACAGTCATTTTAGGAATTTTTTCACCAAATTTTCAACATAGCCATTTTAAGACCTCTGCTCATGAACAGTGTCACTGTGATTTCCTTAATGTGTCCCACATTGATTTACGCACTGACTGCGCCATTGGGTGCTACATGAGCGGAAACACATTTTGGGCAAGATGTGAAAAATGACAGCTGTACTGCTCATAAGGAGGTGTGGTAAAATGGCAATGTTGAAAAATTTGGATTGAAAATATTGAAAATTAAGAACTTACGAGCCGCATGAGAACTGCGCAACGCACCAGAAACAATCATTTTTAGGAATTTTTCACCAAATTTTCAACATAGCCATTTTAAGACCTCTGCTCATGAACAGTGTCACTGTGATTTTCTTAATTTGTCCTGTACATTGATTTACACACCGACTCGCGCCATTGTGCGCTACATGGGCGGAAACACGTTTGGGTGAGATGGGAAAATGACAGCTGTACTATTCATAAGAAGGTGTGGTAAAATTGCAATGTTGAAAATCTGGAGTGAAAATATTGAAAATTTGGCGAACTTACAAGCTCATGAGAACTGCACAACGCTCGCTCGTAAAACAGTCATTTTTAGGAATTTTTCCACCAAATTTTCAAAATAGGCTTTTTGAGAGCCCACCTTATGAACACTGGCAGTGTCATTTCGTTAATCATTCTGGAAAGGTGATTTCGCGCAGTGGCTGCGAAATCACCCTTCGGGCCCAAGTAACGCCATGACAGTGACAGCATTCATGAGAAGGGGTCCCAAAAACCCCATGTTGAAAATTTGGTGCAAAACTTCAAAAAATGCCTGAGATTTGCAATAAAGTTGAAAAAACCCTATCTATCCCATTATACAGCTTACCGGCATTTCCTCAGTTCGTGGTCAGCTTTGAAGAGTGCAGACGTGTTCCCGGTCCACCGAAGATCGTCGCGCCGAGGTCCAGAGGTAAGTATGGGTTGTGGGGTGTGTCGGGAGGCAGGGTGCACAGTGGGTGGGTGCGGGTTGTGGAGGGGGCCAGGAGGAGCACTGAGGGACAGTTTTTATTTACAGGTTTGTTTTTTAAATGACGACGTGGACGTTTGCCACGCTGGGTGGACTCCAGCGTGGCACAAGGATGACTGGTTGGGGGTGTGGAGCTGATGGGGATTGGGCACCCTCGTCGGCCATATCGTCAGTTGCACGCGCTGGGGTGGGCTCCCTGCGCGGCACCCTGTACTCGGGAGGAGTGGAGCCGACGGGATTGGGTACCCCATTGGCTATATAATGAATTGCCATGCTGGGGTGGGCACCCAGCGTGGCATGTGGAAGGCTTTTGGGGGGGCACAGCACAGCCGACGGGGGATTGGGCACCCCCATCAGCTATACAGTGTGTGCGTAGGGGGCAGCATGTAGTATGCGTGCGTGTGTTTGTGTTTGTGTGTGTGTGTGTGTGTGTGTGTGTGTAGGGGGATCTGCGCATGAGCAGACGATATCTTATCACTGCTCACTGAAGCATAGCTCCCCCTTTCAACTGTACGCCACTGCATTTTGGAGCTGTCATAGACAGCTCCAGCATGCATTGGAGGACTGGGGCCGCACCTGCCAACACACTGACTGAATTGGAAGAGGGGGTGACACACCTCAAAACTCGATGATGGCACTATGTTTCTTGCACATGCGCAAGCAAACATAATGAGTTGTCAGTGCTTACTGTGGGGTTTGTCTTGTGACATGTAACATTAAACAATCTGAAATCTGTAGCTGCATTGTGAATATTCACACAGTTTTGTTAGGGCAGTGATGCATAAACAACAGATTTTTTATTTTTTCTGATTTTCTTCAGATCTCAAATTCCATGACATTAGATGAGCTGCAGGCTGCTATCAATGACAGCGTAGACTACTTGGCTCTGGCTGGATGTCTCAGGCCTGTACAGAATGTGAATGATAAAGACAATCTACTGAAAGACTTGCTGAAGTTTCAAATCATTAACAGAGTTCGTGCCCCATTGGAAAGGTTTGATATTTTTCCTATCTTTAGGTGTGTTTACCGTCCTTGCTTTTCAGCTGGTTTGCTGCACACAAACAGTTACCAATTAGGAAAACGTGTGTGATTCCTGTTAATGAAACGTGCTCACTGCACCCAAAGCTGTATGCACTGTTCATGTCTCGGTGTTATATCTGTATTGGGATCTCAGTGAAGACATTCCTGCCATTATGTGGTATATTACCAAGAGAGTGGCAATGTGCCTCTCGAAGTCTATGTCACCCTTCCGTTTGAAGTTCAACACATGCCCAGTGTTCCTTCCGATCATAAGATTTTGATTGTCATGCTCTCCATCCTCTTTATGTATTCCAGTTAGAACTGCTGCTACCTAATGGTTTCTCAGAAGCAACTGGACACAGTCCTTGACCTCTCGTTTATGTTCTCCCTCACCTCACTTTGAGAACTCCCAAGTATTAACATACAAACATAGACTTTGACAGCAGATAATCACTTCTTGTCTCACCCAGTCTTCCCATTTCCATACCTATTGGATAAGCTGCAGATCCTAGTTAACCAACAGCATGTCTGTCCCATACATTCTTAAAGTCCAACACTGCTTTTGTGATCCACGACCTTCTCAGGAAGGCTGTTTCATGTGTCCACCACCCTCTCTGTGGAAAAATACTTCCTGACATTGCCCCTTATCCAAGCACCGTATATCTTCAAATCTTGCACCCTTGTTCTTGCACATCTCTTTTATTCTGAAAGATGCTATACGTTTTAACATTGTTGATTCCCTTGCAGTACTTGACAGTTTCTATCATGTCCCCCCCTTCCTTGAAGGCGTACATATTAAGCTCTTTAGTCTCTCTTTGTATGGCTTGTGATGCAGACCTTGCACCATTTTAGTTGCCTTCCTCTGGACTGCCTCCGTCCTGTCTGTGTCCTTGTGGTGTTGGCTTCACCAGAACTGCATGCAGTACTCCAGATGGGGTCTCACCAACTGTCAGTACAGAGGGACAATAACTTCCTGTTTTCTACTCATGATGCCTCTCCCTATGCATTCCAGTATCCCGCTATCCTTCTGTACTGCCATCTGACATTGCTTGCCCACCTTTATGTAATCTGATATGACTACCTCAGGTCCCTTTCCATTTTTGTTGTTACTACCTCCTCCCTAGTGTATACTCTTCCCTCTTCCTCTGGGTTTTTGTTTCCCAGGTGCATTATTTTGCACTTCTTTGCATTGAATCGAAGCTTCCATACTTTGACCACTCCTCCAACCTTGCCAAGTCCCTGTCTTCCTTTCCACCCCTTTGTGTATCAACCCTGTTGCAAATGTTTGTGTCACCTGCAAAGAGGCATATTTTCCTTCCAGTCCCTCTGCAATATCATCTATAAAGACATTAGAGGACTGATCCCAGTGCTGAACCCTGCAGTATCCCACTAGTAACACTAGTTTCTTTGGAGTGAACTCCGTTAACTGCTATCATCTCTATTCTGTTGTACAGCCATTTTTTTAAATGGGGCTACCACATTGGAACACAATCCCAGGCTGGCTAAATTGTTTATTAACTGAGTTAAAGAAGTATTCTCCCAAATTATTAAAAGTTAGAACGAAAACTTAAGACCGCATTTCATGCAAGACTTGTAATACCTTAAGTAGCTCAAACCATCTTCATGGATGAAGACCCCAGGGTCATGTGCCTTCTGTCCAAGAATCCCACAGACATTTCCACCTGTCACCGGCCAGTCAAGACCTATGTAATAGCACCAGTGGCTGCTCACAGAGTGCTACAGCTTCCTCCAATTGGTGTGTGTAGCACTTGTCAGAAGGTATGACTCTGCTGTTTAGTCTGAATGCCCTCCAAAGTCACCAGAGAGCCACAAGGCAGGTGATTATTGCAAGACCTTCCCAGCCGGTAAGCACATTCTTTCCAAGTCTCCATATGGACTTCCCCTTCTCACAAGACAGCATGATATGATTTTATATCAGCTGGAGATGCTCATGGACTGGTGCACCTTGCTTCAATTGGGGCATGTAGAGCTTGGCAGAAGGTGGGACTTGACTATTTTAATCCCTTGGTCATGTAGTGCTGCTGCATGACTGGTCATAACAGGAGTGGTAGTCCTGAAGGGAGTGAGCAAAGGTAGATGTCAGTGGACTATGTCCAAGTTTTACTACACAAAATGTCAGTGTACCTAAGTGTCTGCTATTACACTATGGTGGTGTTCCCACGGGGCTTGTATGTAGTAAGCAACGTACCTCCTGCTTGATGTACTTTATTTTCGTTAGTGGCTTTGGTAATGTCTACTTTAGTCCTCAATGATCCACTTAGTGACTTTACTCACCTACTATCCCGCATCTCCCTATTCTGTGTTACTAACAGTACACTCTCCACCTCATGAAGGCCCCCTCCCCTGCATTGAGTCAGTCCTGCACTTTCCTAGCTTTCACACCTTGATTGGGCCTCGCTGTCCTTAGTCTCCTGGTAGGTCAGGTCTTCATTACCCTGCCTCCCTTCTGTGCAAAACTTAGTCCAAAATAAAGCTGCCTTGTGTTTGTATCCTCCTGGTCACCCTCAATTTTCCTTGTCCTCTATACTCACATAAATGGTATCCCCCTTCTCCTTCCCTATTCACCTTTCCTCTGTCCCACCACCATCCTCACTCCAGTCACTCCTTTATGCAACTTGTTGTCCTTGGGGCTGTCTCATACAAGCTCCATGTATCAATCTTAAACTACTCTGGTATCTCTTCTCCCTCTGTGCTGACCTCCCTCACCTCCTCTCCTCAGTGGCTTTTTCAAAGATCTTTAATCTCCCTGTCTCTCTCCCTTTTACAGTGGCAGGAAACATCAAACAGTGTCCTGGCACCATACCCTCCAGAACACTGCATCTCTCCAGATGAGTTTGCTTTGTCTACCTTAACATCTATATTCTTCTATCAAATCTGGATCAGTTAAGGTCCCTCATCAACCTCCAGTATAATGTCCTCATCTTCTAAGGTTCTTGGCTTCCTCATAAGATCCATGATTCTGCTGTGGCCAACACTGGATACCCTGTAATCTGGTCTGATCAGTCCAGGAAGAGTTGAGGAGTAGCATTATACAGTACCTTTCCTCTGGCATCTTGTTTGCGCCTGTGATATTGGCACTCTCTCCATCCTGAAATGGGCAGCAATTCCAAAAGGTGTCTCTCTCCTTCTCAGTCCCCTTGTTTGTAGCTGTAGTTGACTGCTGCACCATCCTTTCCCCTTCATTAGTCAATGAAGTCACTGCCATCTGTTCCCAGTCCTTCATTGATGACTTGCTTATATCTGGTAATGTTAACATCAGTATGCTCTCCCACCTGAACAGAATCTGCAAAAATGTTAAATCCCATACGTAATTCCCAAATGATGTAAGAACCTTCCCATCTTAAATCTTCAATCACCGTAATTTGTGATGAATAATACAGGACATTAATTGCACTGACACCTGTAGTCATGTGATAAAGTGAGTTGGGCAACCTTCACTTCTCTTGGAGGCATATGTCCTCTGGGATACTCTTCCCATCTCTGAAAGTTGCCTCTCATGCTTTTGACCCTGACCCTGTCTAGCCTGTCCATATTCAATAACAGAGACTGTGCATGCAGGGGAGAACACAACCCAATGACCCTGTCTGCAGAGGCAAGCCATGGAGTACAAGCAAAAGAGCAAGCTCTGATGAGGGTGGTTAATCACTTGCACATGCGTTTAATGTAATTTTAAGATGATAAATAGCATGTATAACAAGCATTTGTTAGTGCCAAATGTTTGCTTGATGGCATTAGCATTGGAAGTGCAGGACTTAGACAGATGCAGAATAGGAATTGCGGTGAAGTATTGAAGTCGTGACAACCCCACCACCACCATGCAGAGATGGACAGGCATTGTGGTGTGCCTTTCAGTCATCGCCTTCATACGTCGAAGCACCATTTCACCTCACCTATCCTGCAGACACCAAGTGTTGAGGTGCACCTGGGGTGTTCAGACTTTATACTCACCCCATTGCATAACTAAATATGCTGAAATGGGTGCAGAATAGAAGAATGGGTGAACTTTGGGGCAGAATATTCCAAGGGACATCTCAGTGCCTGTCAGTGGCTGCAGGGTGGGGGTGGAAATGGTGTAGTATTACTGCTGACAACTCTAGTCACACCTCATGATGCTCTGTCAGTCCCTACAGGGTAGGGAGTTATATTTGAAACCCTAACGCCTGTGTTTTTCTTTGAATTTTCACTACCAGTTTTTCAACATGGCCTTTTGTGGACCCCTACCGCATGAACAGTAACACTATCACTTCATTAGCCAAAAGCTGATTTTGCACAGCGACTGTTCCATTTGGCACCACAGGTGAGAAAGCACATGTTGAACAGGGTGTGAAAAATGACAGCTGTACTGTTCATGAGGAGGTGTAAATAAATGGTAATGTTGAAAATGCGGAGTGAAAATATAAAGAAATTGGTCATCATAAGTGTGCACAGAAAATTTGCAATGCACACCACCATTGCAATTATTTGGGTGCTTTTGTACACCAGATTTGCAGCATAGGCATTTGGGTACCTCTGCTCATGAGCAGTTCATCTGTCCTGAACGTTGATTGTGCACAGTGATCACGCCTATTATGTGACACAGGTGCGAAACACATTTCAGGCCGGATGTCAACAATGACAGCTGTACTGATCATAAGACTTTTTTCAAAAATAACAATGTTGAAAATCAATAGTAAAAATATAAAAACACTCGACGCTACCAGCGTGTGTGGGAGCTGCACAATGCACACAGGTAATGCAGTCACTTTTGGGAATTATCCAGATTTGCAGCATGGTGTTTTTGGGACCTCTTTTATGAACAGTGACACTGTATTTCTTAATCAGTCCTGAACGTTGATTTTCATAGCTACCATGCTAGGTGTGCAAAACACATTTCTGAAGGATGTGGAAATGACAGCTGTACTGTCTATATGGATAGGTGGAAAATGGCAATGTTGAAAACTGGAGTGCAAATCTTTAAAAGTCTTGAAGTCAAGTGTGCATGGGAACTCTGCAATGCACTGTCATAACACAGTCATTTTCATGACTTTGACACCAAATTTTTAGTATAGGCTTTTTGAAGTCTCATTATAACAGTGTCACTGTCATTTCCTTAATCAGTCCCCAAAGGTGATTCTCCACAGTGACTGCAAACTCACCTTCGGGACTGAATAACGACATGACAGTGACTGACTTTGGTGGAATGTGGTCCCAAGAATTCCTGTTGGAAATTTGTGCCAAAGTAGCAAAATTGCCGAGATATCCACTTTCAAGTTGAAACCCCATTTATGCCATTTTACAGCTTATACATTTCTTTTAGTTTGTGGTCGGCTTGAAGAGTGCAGACGTGTTCCTACTCCAACGTAAGATCGTTGACGGAGCTGCAGAGGTAAGTGTGGGGAAATGGGGGGTATGGAGGTGTGGTGCACACAGGTGGGTGCGGGTTGGGGTGGGGGCATGCTTGAACAACAAGGGACCATTCTCTAGTTTACACATTTTAAAAAAAAATTAGTGGGAATGTTTTCTTTTTTAGAGGTACATTTGGCACAGTGGGGTGTGCTCCCAGTGTGCTACCTGTATTTTTGGGTACTGGGTACTGAAGCAGATGTGGATTGGGACCATCATCAAAAAAAGCGTATCTGTATTGGAAAGCATGATGTGAGGATGATTTGGCATCCCTCTTGGCAGACAAATAATGGGGGGGTACACTATACCGACAGGGATTGGAATCACCCGTCAGTAGATGAATTGGGGATAGGGGATGCTGACAGGATGTTAGACACTTCACGCCTGCTCATGCGAGACTGTGAGGTGTACATGATGGGTTGCCATATTTAGTGAAATGTTGTTGCCAGGCACGTAATTTCTACAATGATGGTGTGTCCCTCATTGGTAGCGTAAATTGTTTCAGGTTGGTGACATGTTTTCTGAGCAGCTGTCGTAGACAGCATGCTCATTTATTGGTGACACAGAGACAGGCTCCAAAAGCAGTGGTGTCATTGTCAACACCATGGACTGCACCTCCACAGCCTGCTACTCCAGCAACCTGACACATGTTTATAGTGCATGCAGGCAAGCAAACATAAAAGAGAAATCATGCTTAATTTTCCAGAAAATAATAAATCACATTTGGGGTTCTGCAGTGGAGAACTATATTCCACACAGCTATAAGTGATTTGGGAAGAGTATGGCACTATGTCTCATATCTTTAACGTTTGTAAACTTTTTTTTCTACTCATTAATGTTCAGAAGTTAACCTTTAAGAAGACACTCATCCTTAGAACAAGTTAGGGACAGACTTCTTAAGAATACGTTGTACGTATACAGTTTTGATTTATTGATATTTTTTAATATCTTTGAACATTTTTAGATTGTTTATAAATGTTTTGGTCAAATCACCCAGCCTAGTGGTACATGTAGGTGGTGTAGTGCACCACAAGCATGGGAAAGGCTATGGATTGAGCCCTTACCCTGACTGCTTCACCCTGGGCTGAGAGCTCCCGTGCATTATGTGTAGGCACTGTGCATTGACAAAGGGTGGGAACAGGGCAGCTTACTGCACATGCACCTAATAGAGGCAGCAGTGGTAACATTCATTTTGTGGGTGACCACATGATGACCTCCAGAAACACCCATAGGAATTTTAGTTATTTCTTTCTTTAAAATTGTTAACTGGGAAAGGCATACTGAGCCTAGCCTTGTTTCCAGCGTGTCCTGAAGGTTTATACACAAACAGGTATAGAGACACAGAACACACACATCCAGTGAAAATAAAGAAATACAGTTTTAGGCACAATTTAACCAGAGGGGTACAGTGACAAAAATAAGTTTTGAATATACAACAGCATAATTTTTTACAAAGAAATACAATATGTGCTGATAAGTACCATACAGCACTGAGAAACAGTAATTACCTGACTACATACAGACATGAATAGAGTGGGTCACCACAGGATGGTACCACAGAGAACCATATTCTTCTTCTGGGTTACTGGGAAGGCCTTACTGGGGCAAAGAGGTACACTTCCAGTGAAAGCTGACACCACTACCTTCCCATTTAACTGAAATTTAATGCCAGCATCCAAGCTTTGCGTCCACAAACTACAGCAGCACTTGTTTGTGAGGTTTCACTTGTTGGGAACTGGTCATGAGGTTCTAACTACAGAGGAACCTAAATGATGGAGAAAGTCTGATTTTGCAGATGTGCTGGTAAGGAAGTTTATGTGAGGGGTGGGGGGAGGTGAGCAGCAGATCACCAGGTGGAGATGCTGTATCTTGAGGTAAGCAAAGGCAGGCTAGAAATAAGGATAAGTTATAACAAACAAAAAACAATGACAAGGTATGTCAACATGACTCAAATGTTTCATTTTAAAACAAATTAAATGTCTATATTTAGTGCTCCAAACTTAGCATTAGTCTAAGAAATAACAAAATCTTTAAAACACTTCTAATAGAGATGGAACATGAATAAGATACTGCCGTCCTACCCACCTAAAACAAAAGTAGTTGGCAATGACAATCCCTATACCTGCAGCACCTTGCAGTGCTGGCAGCAAACCCTTTCTCTGCGGGGTATAAAGGAGTGGAGACCATTACTGGTCTCCCTGCCCCACACAGAGCAATTTCTACCTGCAAAGATGGATGTACAGTTTCTCAGATGGGAACGCTCTGGATCACACTTATTGACTCAGTTTGTAAAACAAGGTGTAACCCCTAGGTGGCACTATCCCTTGGCCTACTACCCCTGCCTGCATGGCTAGTTGCAGGTTAAGGGGCCTTGGTACTGAAACATGTGCCTCCACCCTGAGGTCAGGGTTGTTAGTGGTCAATCTAACCTGGGCACAGCCCTCCGGAACACTGTAACCCCCCTTCTTTCTTACCCCATGAGTCCTTAAGCATCAGTCACTTTTTTGCACTTACCTGGCTGGGTGCAATTGCCCTGGAGGTGTGCCTTTAAGAGATATTTAATGACTTTAGGGCAAAGCCAATCACAAGACAGGAGGGGGTGTGAACTGAGTGAGAGCTGTTGACTGATTCAGAATTTTTTTCTGTTGGACTGAGCAATATTGCCTCTGAGGTGTCTCCTAACTTTCCTTGTTGACAGCCTCCTAGTGCTTATATGTGTAAAGTTTTCTCACAAACTGTTTCCTTTAGTGTGCTGAGTGAAAGTTTTACTTTTCATTAGCACTGTGCAAATTTTTTTATTTTTAGTGTGACAGTGCTCTTTACACTTTATTTTTACCATTACTATTTAGTTTAAAGCCTAATTTTATTGTGGGTGCTTATTTTCAATGGTTTCCTTCATTGTTAGACAAATTCTTGTGGAAACTATTGAATTAGGGACAGTTGCCATGTTTTTTACCTCAGGCCTTGCGGTGTTTAACGTGAGGCACCTGCAGTAGATTTCCAAATTAAACAGTGCCTGGGGGGGGTTCTGTCTAGATTGGCAATTACGAAGAAACTTTTTTTGTTATATTACTGGACCTTGGTATCATCTTTGTCTGGACTGTCCATAAGGTTCCAACAGCCACGTGTGCACAGTTGAGTATTACTTGGGTTTGATTAAGATTGACACTGGTATAGATCCCAGCTTTACAACCAAAAAAAAAATAGTCACTAGTAATAGACATAGTTTATTAACTGGGGCAGGACTGGCCAGTGGTATTTCACAGAGAAACCTTGATTATTATGGCTGAGGATGAATCAAAGGCTTTCGATGAGGGGCCATTCAAAAGTACTAATACCAAAAGCAGAGATGCTGAGGAACCCTTCAGATCCCAGTGTAAAAATATAGCTTCCAAAGATGAATTTCCTCACAAACTGAAAAATAATAAGAGTGACGAAAAAAGGAAGCTTGATCAAGCCTCTGATGAACTGGCTAAAAAGAAAGTCTGTCAAGACAGATATGCTCCCGTTGCTCCTGGGAAAGCTAATAGAGAGACAACAGGCAGTTTAAAGCATACAGACAAAAAAAGCAGTTGCAAACTGCACAGCTTCTTCTGTCAGTGCAAAATATGGAAAAAGCATGGCAACTGTTTCAGACCCTTCAAAAGATGGGTCCTGTACTTACTGGGACTGGCAAGCTCTCTTCCACAGTTCTTTCTTCTGTAGACTGTGAGGGTGACGCAGATGATTATCAATGTTATGATGCCCCTGACATGGATTTTGAGGGCCTTGAGCCCCAGGAGTTACAGGACCTCAACTTGGGATCCCTGGTGATCACGGGATCCTTCCTTTATGTTTACATTTATAAAAAATATGCTGGATACCCAGGACCTCCTACACAGTAGCCCAACCACGATGTTGATGAAGACAAAGATTATAGGAAATGAAGGGTCTAAATTCTCAAAGACCCTGGTCATCCTTATCTATAATGCATTTAGAAAAATACCTATGATGATGTGCAACACCTCACATAAGTACCAGGTGTTGATAAGTGGCTTGAGAGAAAATATAAATTGTCTGCAAATGTTGCCGAGTTGCTGTCTGCACACCCTATAGCCACGAGTATAGTGAAACAGGCAGCTTGTGAAAGCTGCGGTTCTCCTTGTCAGCTCTCTCCCCGACAAATTATTCCAAGAAAATTGACTGTATATACAAGAAATGTGTGCCACAGCTTCCTGCTTCTCTGGCTTTCTTCTTACATGGCATTCACAGCCAAATATCAGAAAGCTCTTTGTAACTCTTTCCATGCTATCGCCTGAAACGGATCAGATTCTATGGTGCAGGAGCTGGTGGATATGTCGAAAACTGCCTTGGAAGCTACTATGTAGTAGTTCCACATGGCAGATGACAATAATGATTCAGCCTCTAGGGCGTTGGCCCATGCCATCTCTCAGAGAAGCTGCACCTGGCTTACAACAACCAGTCTGACCACAGACACTCAGAACAAGGTCATGGATTTTCTCTGTGATCAAATATTTGTTTAGTTGCAGAACCACTGACTACATGAAAAGGTCGATGAGTAGAAGGCCTCCTGGCAGACCCATTCATCCAAGTTCAAACCTGCCACCCTCAGAGATCCCGTCCCTGGGTGGTAGGGGCGAAGTTTTGTTCCAGGCTTTACAATCCCTATCCTCAATCTGACTTTAGCCAGTACAGAGGGTCTTTCATAGGCAGGGGCAGAACGGGCCAAAGAAGAGCCACCTCTACCCAGCCATCTGTCTCTCAGTCTAATTCCTGATGTGAGTGTCCAGGTCACCTCCCTCTTTCTGGTTCCAGGTGTCAAGACCTCTGTTCCCAACACAGGCACTGCTGTTGGAAATGGAGGTACAAAACCTTCTGGCTTTATGAGCAGTGGAGAGGGTCCCCCACGAGAAGGGTAGGGCCTCTACTCCAGGTATTTTCTGATGCAAAAGAAAACTGTAGAGTGTCAACATATCTTACATCAGAGATATTTAAACAAACATTGGAAAAAAATGAAATTTAAAATGGTCACTCTGTCACGGGTTATACAGTCCTTATGGCAGGGAGACTGACTAGCCTCCCTCGACTTAAAGGACGCCTACTTCTACATACCTATAAGGAGATCTCACAGGAAGTTTCTCAGGTTCAAACTTCCTTCGGGTCACTATCAGTTCACTGCGATGCCATTCGGTTTGTCCTTGGACCCAAGAGTCTTTACGAAATGTCTCGCAGTAGTAGCAGCATATCTCAGGAGACTGGATGTCGCTCTGTACCCCTATCTGGATGAGTGGCTCATAGTAGCAAAGTCACCTTGCCAAGTCAAGGAATCTCTTTCCTTCACAGAATGCACTCTGAAGTCTCTGGTTTTCCTGGTAAATCTCAAGAAATCTCACCCGGAACCCACCCAGCTGCTCACCTTTATAGGGGCACAGCTGGACACTCAGAAGGGATTTGCTTTCCTCCCACAGGAAAGAATTCAGAGTTTCCTTTCAGTGGCAGATTATTTTGCCCACAAACAGCCAAGGCCAGCCAGACATTTCCTCAAACTTCTGGTACATATGGCCTTTATGACTGCAATAGTCCCAGGGGTCAGGTACAGGATGAGACTCCTGCAAGCCTACCTCAGAGCATGTTGGTGTCAAGAGAAGCAACACATTTTCAAAGTTAATAACAGTATCGGAGCAATTCCTCCAAAACTTGCTGTGGTGGAAGGACCCTACACATTTGCAGGCAGGAGTTCCCTTTCAAGCTCCTCCTCCACAAAGGTGATCAACACAGATGTCTCCTGTTTGTTTGGGGGAGCTCATTTAGACAGTGCTTTAGTAAGCAGCAACTGGACTCCTGAACAGTCACAGTTGCACATAAATCTTTTGGAACTCAGAGCAGTCCTACTAGCTCTCAAAGCTTTTGCTCCCAGCATAGAAGGGCAGGCTGTTCAAATTTGAACAGACAGCACCACTGCAATGTTCTTCATAAACAAGCAGGGTGGTACCAGATCATAAATACTGTTTTGTAAGCTCTGAAGCTCTGGTCTCTAGCATTCTCCCTGTGAGTCAGCCTCTCAACTATTCACCTCCCAGGCAAACTCAATACTCTGGCGGATTCAGTAAGCCACAACAGTCAAGGTCATAGTGAATGGACTCTGAGCAAGCAAGTACTAGCCACAGTGTTCAGAAAGTGGAGCACACCAGATGTGGATCTGTTTGCCTTGCCTCTCATTTCTCAGCTTCCTCAGTACTGTTTCAGGTACCCATTCCGGGAACACTTCCTCTGGGCCCTGATCCTGGACTGGTCAGGGATGTTCCTATACGCATTTTCTCCCTTTCCCCTGATATTCAGGGTTTTGCTGAAACTCAGGCAGCAGCCTACAACCATGATCTTAATGGCTCTAGACTGGCTCGGGCAAGCCTGGTACCCTCTCCTTCCTCAATGTCCTGCAGCAGGCCCATTCTCCTTCCTCCAACTCGCTCCCTGCTGAACCTTCCTTAGACAGGAGTGCAGTACCCAGACATACAGTCTCTTCACTTCAAGGCCTGGTTCTTCAGGAGTTAGAGTTTCCATCCTCACAGTACTCTGAACAGGTTCTTAACATACTGAGGGTTGCTAAAAAACTGAACACTAAGAAGACTTATGCAGCCAAATAGAAAAGGTTTTCCCTTTCGTGCAGGAACAAAAAGGTTGAACCCCCATCAGCTTCAGACCCTCAGCTGCTAGACTACCTGGTACACCTACAGGCGTCAGGCTTGAAACCATCTTCACTCAAGCTACACCTTGCAGCAATTTCAGCCTACCTTTTGGTGGGAAAGAAGAAATCATTTTTTTCTCACTACATTTTTAAACAGTTTTTCAAGGCCTCTTGCACATCCAACCTCCAACCAGAGAGCCTGTTCCTCCTTGGAGCCTGAACCTTTGTATAGATGGGCTCATGAATCCACCTTTCAAGCCTATGTCCATGGCCCACATCAAGTTTGTAACTTGGAAGACTGTCTTCCTGGTAGCCATTATGACTGCCAGGAGGATTTCAGAGCTACAGGCCTTGTTCACTGAGCCGGATTACATCATCCCTGACAACGATAAAGTTGAGCTCAGGAGAAATCGGAAATTTCTGCCAAAGGTGGTTTCAGAGTTTCACTTGAACCAGTCCATTACTCTGCCTGTCTTCTTTACTGAGCCATCCACTCCTGGTGAGCAAAAGCTCCACAGCTTGGATGTCAAAAGAGCCATCTTTCACTACCTAGAGCATACTAGACATTCCAGAGTCTCTTCCACTCAGTTGTTCCTCACCTACGAGGATGTAGACAGAGGAAGACCAGGTACCAAGAGAACTGTTTTCATTGGTTGGTCTCTTGGATTAGATTCTGCTATGAGAAAGCTGGATCAACAGCCTCCAGTGTGGCTCAAGGCCCACTCCACCAGGGACACTGCAGCCTCGCTTGCAGCAGCAGGGACACTACTCCACTGGATGTCTGCAAAGCAGCTACCTGGAAAATATGCACATCTTTGTGAAACACTACAGCTTGGATGTGCAGACCAGATCTGATGCCAATTTAGCAGTGCAGTTCTGCACTGTTTCTTTCTAAGTAGGTTCTCGCCCACCTCCCACTTGGTACTGCTTGATAGTCTGCAAAATAGTTACTGATGCTAAAGGACTCCTGGGGTAAGAAGAAAAATTACTCACCGCAGTAATCTTTCTTCCATGGGTCCATTAGCATCAGTAAGCTCCCACCCTTTCTCCCTCATTCACCTGTCAAAGAAGGGCTCTTACTTCACCTTTTACCAAATGTGGTGTTTCTTATTGATGTGTTTTTACGTTGTGTTGCTGTTGTTTCTATTTCTACTTTTGGACATCTGCATGTTTTTTGAATCCTGTTAATTCTTTTTTGGGGCAGTTGCCCTCGTTTTTCCTTGAAAAAAATCCTGAAGCAGTGAACAGCTCTCACTCAGTTCACATCCCTCCTGTCTTTTGATTGGCTTGGCCCATCTCTCATTAAATATCTCTTAAAGGCACACCTCCGGGGCAATTGCACCTAGCCAGCTAAGTGCAAAAAAGTTACTGATGCTAAAGGACCCCATGGAAGAAAGAAGATTACTGAGGTGAGTAATTTCTTCTTATATTCCCTGAAATCAATTGTATCTTACTGTGTAAATGTTTTCTGAGTATTCAAAGTGACTATGCGATATCATATGTGACCCAATTGCAACGAATCTACTTACTATAAAGATTTTAGAACTTTTTTTGTTTTCCAGCTGTTTAACCAAGAGTAGGACACTAAGCTGAAAGCTTGTTTACAAGTGCAACATGGGAGTACAGGGAACTTAAATGATTTGCTCAGGACCACACAGTATGCAAGTCGGGGCTATGGTATTCAAACCCAGGTCTCCAGATCTGCAGCTCAGAGCCTTAAACCACTGCACTATACTGCCTCCCTTGACTTAACTGAAGTTATAACAGATGATATAATGTATTACTGTGATATGTTGTTTGCTTGTATGTTATCTTTTTTAAAGAAACAATTTCAAATTGAAAATAAAGTTTAAAAAAAAGTTGTAATACTGAAATAATGTGGACAATAATCTTAATATTACGAACATGGAAAAATTGACCAGAGAAAAAGGCTGATCCAGTCTGCTCAACTTTGCAGATCCCTCAGTAACTGTGGAGGAATCTTTTTTTTTTAACTATATTTTTACCTCTGAGGCAGGCCACTGCAATTCTCTGCCACCGTACCAGACCAGGGGTCATTTGGGAACTTACGTGCGCTATGCGCATCCTGGTGGAACTCCTGAGCCGGCCCTGAAGTTTCATTGAGTGGTGTCCCCACTTCCACCATTTCTCCCTCCTAACTGCACAGGGCCCTGTAAGTGGTCACTCATGCATGTGGAGGGGTGCATGTGCACTATATCTATAGACAACACCCTCTTCTACCCTCCCCATGCCTTACACACAGACTCTTGAAGGTGGCACTTCCACACAGCCTCCAGTTGGGGGTGGGCAGTCAAGGATTGATAGACCCACCAGATCCCTACCATGGTGGAGATAAGCCTGCTGGCAGCAACTTGCTGTCCTCTCCCTCCTCCTATCATGTCACCACTCTCCCTTCTGTCCTCCAGCGAGTGAATGTTGAGGTCTCTTTGTCTCTCTTCATATGATTTGCCTTGTCTCTTCATTATCTTGGCCACCCTTCTCTTTACTTTCTTCCTGTTGTTTGATGTCTTTCTTTGTGTAAGGGCTCTAATACGCACCCTGTACTCCGATGCATCTGAACCAGTGACCTGTATAGTGGTAGAATGATGACTTCTTTCCTACTGTTTATAATCCTGGCTATAAATCACAGTATTCAATTTGCTTTGGGACTGCTGTTCTGCAGTGTGATTAGTGTTTCTGGTCAGTCATAATCATTACTGGCAAGTCTTTCTTCCCCTCTGACTTGATGAGTTGCACACCGCTCAACTACTTTTAGTATCTTGTTTTTTGCCCCCAGGTCTATAGCTTTGAACACTTTGGTATTGAATCCAATCAGCCAAATGCCTGACCATCTCTCTAGAATAAAACAGGATGTCTCAAGGAGTGCTGCAGTGTAGCTGGTGTGGGGCGGCAGTGTTCAGAAGTACATTCTTGGAGTTGTGGTGGTACCCATTTTGTAAGCACCTGTCTCAGCCAAGGGATGAGGTTTCCAGGCTCTCAGCTGAGCTGCTGGGAATACTGGAGACCTTCAACCTCAACCAGAGGCCACTGTGTCCTCAGTCACTGCTATAGAAGTGGACAAGGCAATGGTATGAATGGACTACAGTGGGCTCTGGGAGATTAGGGGAGGTGCAGCTGAAGCATATCCCCAAGCCAGTCCAACTGCAGAACAAAGACACTGTTCTCAGGAGAGGGAGATTGCAAGGGAACCTCAGGTTGTGCTACAGAGGATGAGTAGGCCCATCAGAAGTTAGGCAAATGGGGAGGAGCAAGAGGAACCTGGAGTAGGAGCCTAGGAGGAAGCACCTTCTGGTGGGAGACTCAATAGTTAGGGTATGTAAGTAGGTAAAGAATGGAGAGGGAGATTAAGGATCTCCTGGGAGGCACAACTTGGAGGGAGGGGGAGCATATCCACAGGATCACTAAGGCAATGGCTAGAAGGTGAGGTGCTGGACATTTTTGTGCATATGGAAAAAAGGACCTAGCAAAGGAGGTAGTCAGTTTTGAGAAGTACAGATGACGTCAAGTAAATGTTTAGTTTTCTGAGGGAGGTGGCAGAAAACTGGAGGAATTGATGAAAAATTGCCAGTTACAATTTAACTCCAAAAAAATAAAGTTAAGTACCGGGGAAAGCAGAACCCAGGAAAAAAGTATGTACTGGAAGTGTCATAATTGAAGGAGAAAATAATGGAGCAGGATTTGAGAGTAATTATTACCAGCAACCTAAAGGGGGCTAAACAATGCTAAAAGCAGTGCAGAAGGCAAGTGGCATCCTCGGATGCATAGGCAGAGATATTACATCCAGAAAGTAGGATGTAATCATCCCACTGTAAGATCCTTGGTGAGGTCACCTACTCGAGTACTGTGTCCAGTTCTGGAGACCTCACCTAAAAGGACGTGAACACTTACTAGACAGCACAGAGCTGGGGTACAAAGCTGGTGAATGGGATGCACCATAGCCTATATGAGAGTAAGACGTGAGAGTTGAACTTGTTCTTCTCTTTAACGGAGCAGAATTAGAGAGGAAATGATAAAAACATTTAAAATTGTCAAGGGAATTTACAAAACTCAGAATGAAGGCCTCTTCAAGAAAAACAGGACAGTGTGTAAAGGATGGCACAACCTGAGCTTCATAGGAGGCAATATTTTTCTAGCAATTGTTTTTTCACCAAGACACAGATAGACCCATGGGACAGCCATCTATCATAAGTGGCAGCATTTAAGTCAGTAAGTGAGATCAAGCAGCTTGGCACAGGCCTTATGGGCAGCTTACAAATAAAACAAAATAATATATAATTGGGGGGGCACCTAGTGCAGACTACACGGATGACATGGTCCCCATGTACAGACGCTTTTCTTTTTCTTTTGTTTACCTCCACCGCCACCTCCACCGACCTCTTCTTCAGGCAACCAATGTGTTGTACCCGCCACCTCGATCCTCCAATCTCACATCCGCTGCCCTCATTGTGCCACTCCTGTTGTCCCACCATATGTCTTCGTGGGGTGCCTACCCATAGCAGGCAATCAGGAGTGGAGACTTCAGCATCCAGAGATGCCTTTCATTATCTGGGCTGGAGCAGTGAGGAGCACAACATCATGTGCTTCTGGCGACAGCATTGTGAGGATAGGGGCTACTATAATCCTGTGGTGAAGCAGCTATTTTTTCTGGTTTTCTCTGCCCTCTCCTGATTGGGCACACTGTGGTGTTGACCACACAGGTACCATGTGGTTACCCACAGCTCATTGTGTAGTGCTTAATTTGCCCACCAGGAGCTGTCCAAGCATCCAAAGTAGTGCCTTCTCTGCTGGTCTCCACTACTGCCGCACTGTGCTCAGTTCGCCAGCATGCCAGGTGATCATCTGGCACCATGGAGCCAGCTTTGTTGATGCTTTTCATATGTTCTTATGATTGTGCTACTTTTTAAGAGGTGCTACTGGTACTGGGAAGGGGCGAGACTATAAATCAATGCATCACCTACCTTCATCAAATGGTTGTAGAGCTGGTGCAGATACAATGGCTTTGGCTACATTGGCTACTGGGAAACCACATGGATGCATGCACCCCTGTACAAGAGGTATGGCCGACATCCTTCCATGGAGGCAATGTCAGTCCTCATTGAGTGGTTTAAGTGCTTCAATTTCAAGTATTTAAACTAGCCTGGTAGAAGTCTTATGAATATCGCTTCACAGTCACAGTGGATGAGGACAGGTGCAATCACAAGTGAAAGAGTAAGGTTTGATTTTACATAGATTAGTACACCACACGCTTTTTTCTTAGCCTGTCCTGTTCTGAAAAACCTTTAACCAGTTGTGTTAAACTCATGGTCTTGTATATGGTGTTTGAACCAGGTTTTACTGATAGCAATTAGATGTGGGGAATAAAGACTCACCCAGGCCTCCAGCTCATACATTTTGTGCCTTAAACTATTGATATCTATGAGCGTTATTTTTAGACCTTTATCGGTATCCCATTCAGATCTGTTGTAGGTAGCAATATGAGTATTCATGAGGGGGCAGAATTTGTCTCTATCACCTCCAAACAGCAGCTCTATACACATAGGGAACTTAACTAGAGACCGAGGTATTAGGAGGGGTGTCCAGTGTTTGTGGGCTACAAAATACACCATTATATATTATAGATTCCCATGTTGCTTAAGACATTACAAATAGACGATGGAGTACCCAAATATATCACAGGGTTGCTCTGACAAGCTCTGATGTCATAGAGGGTCACTACTCGGCTCAAATTCCTGGCATATTTGATGCAGGATATGGTCAGCTCTCAGCACTTCAGAATATATAGGCAGCAAGTATTGGTCTCTGTGCCATGCTTAGTTGTGCAGTTGCATGCTTCACAAGTAAAATTCCCTGGTTTCTGGTAGTATTCTGCTATGTTATGAGAGAGGTACTTTCTCTATAGCACTACTATATTCCTTCCTTAGTTCTACTATTCATAAACAGCAAGCAGACCAATGCAAAGGAGCTAGTTCCATACTAAGCAGTACCGAAATTAAACACTGTCTGGTACCCAAGGAGTATTCCTTCCCTTATGACAGCAATATGTATTCACGAGGGGTTAATATCTTCTCTACCCAAACTAGCAGCACAGCAGGTTAGGGGCGAATTATCATAGTCAGAGGTGGGAACAGCAGCACTTTAGAGGATTGATAATGAATTCTACACAGCTGGGAACAATATAATAACAGCGGTTGCCTGGGCAGTAGTCTATGCCACCATCATGAGTCCAATACCAAAAATGGGGGCATTACCCGATTGTCTTTGAGCAGTTATGGGACTGCTAACTGTATGGAAAGGATTACTTTACCTGTGTAACACCCAGCGGGCCTACTTACAGTTCTTAGTTGTTTGCTAATGCAGTGCTGTAGTCCATAATGGTACAGTATATCAGCTAATTCGGGCTCAGTAATCTCTGGTGACACTGCGGATAGCATGGATATCTGACAGCCCCCAGTTCCTTGGACTGTCTGGCATGCTGACATATAGTGGAAGAACCATACAAAGTGGAAAATGTGTCCTCTGTCCACTCCAGGAGAACACGGGCTCTGGTGTTACAGTGCTGATGAATGGTTTGCCCAAGTAGTTGGACATTGGCTGGAGGGGCTGGGTATCCCCCATCCTACCCCACACACAGGTGTTACCCAAAGCTGGGGTGAGCCCCTCTCACCACCGGGATCACCATTGGAGGCCTAAGGAGGGAAACAGACATGGAGATAAGAAGGGTGCTTAAACTGCAAGTAAAAAAAAAAAAAAACAAAACTTCCATATCTTTGACAGCAAAAGGAGCTCAAGTCTGAGATATGGAAAGAGAGAAGGAGTGAGAAGAGGTGTGCTGATGTTATACTGTGTGACTCTCTGCAGCACCATAGCAGCAGATGTCTGTATTGAATCTTCCACTCACCAGTGCTCTTCTGAAAGGAGTGGATGAGGCAGCTGCAGGGTGTGTTTTGTTTATGGGGATGGTTTCTATAGAGGGATGCGGATGGGATACAGACAGACTATTCTTTGGTAGGATCCAGCTACAAAGGAGAAGTTAGTTAGGGAATGTTGGACTAGGGTCTGTTCCAGTTGCAGGGATTGTTTGTAGGGTAGAGGCTGATCTAAGGTGGTGGCTCAGCAACAGAGAGGGTGGTAAGGAGGCTGGTGCAGCTGATGGAAGGTAATCAGGAGCAAGGGATAGGTCTGGGAGCCTGAGGTTGGGTGGGTCAGCCAGATGCTAGGCTGCCGGGAGGGGGGTAGGTTCCAACAACCAAGGTGAGTGGATCAGTATTCAGCAACATATGTTGGGGGAAGGAGATGCTGTGGAGACTGCCATTGGGGGTGGGGGAGGTCAAGGACCATGCCTCTAAGACTGTGTTGGCCACATGAATATGAGGCAACCGCATGTGGTGGGGACTCAGCAGATAGAATTCAGTGAGAAGTGTTGAATGGTTCTCAGTGACTGGTGATGCAGAGTGTTGTATGGTGTGTGTGTGTGTGTGTGTGTGTGTGTGTGTGTGTGTGTGTGTTGGGGTCCAGGGTCCCTTGAGGGAGGAGGTGCCCAGAATTCCAGTAATGGGGTCAAAAGTTGAAAATGGATATTTGGGCCCAGGAGGAGGAGGAGGAGGAGGAGGAGGAGAAGGTGTCAAGGGGCCAGGAAGTGAGATGTCTGGGCCTGACAGGGAGGGGTGTCTGGAGAGGAAGGCATCCCGGGGGATGTGGAGGAAGGAGGAAGGTATCCGGAAGGCCTGGGAGGGAGGTGTCAATTTGTACTGGGAAGGAGGAGGGTGTCTACTTAGGAGTGTATATGGTGGGGGCCAGGACAGCCGGTGTCTTGCTAGGATGGGTAATGCTTGGCTATAGAGGTGTCTGGCGTAAGGTTAACAGGAGTAGGTGGAGTGTGTTGATTTTTAACTGGTGCCTGAGGGAGCATGGGGCTGGGGACAGGCTTTAGACTAGATTAGGGGAGTTGGCTTTTGAGTGAGGAAAGTCGATAGAAGAAGCATGTTTTCCAGCACAGGAGTGAGGGGTGAGGTGTTGCAAAAGTGTGGTCCCTTGAACAGAGGGTACAGAAAGCAGGGTGTGGGGACTGGGATTGGAGATGAGTGAATGGAACCAAACTAGTAATTGGATATGAAGGAGTTACATTGAGCCTGTAGATGTAAAGGCAGACAGAGGATGGAAAGGATGAAAGTCTGGGCCAGTTACAGTGAATGTGGTTGGTGGGGGATGAAAGAGCGATCTGATAATGGAAGGGATGTCCACTTCCAGGCAGGGTTGCTTGGCAGGGACTTGTTGAGGAGAAGAAAGGCTGTTTAGCTATGGAGACGAGTCTGGTCTGGTGTCTGGAACTGTCCACCTGCATGGAGGTTTGTTGTCTGGGGGAAGGCTGGTCTGAGGGATGGGTGGTCTAGGCACAGGGAGGGTGACTTTACAGTAGTTGAAGGCTACCCAGGGCATCCTGTGATTCACCACCCTACTGCCCAGTGCATCCTGTGAGTCTCCACTAGCCCTGCTACCCTTGGCATCCTGAGTCCCCCCGATTTCCAGGGTGTCCTGTAATGCCCCACCCACCCTGAATCCCAGGGCATTCAGTGAGTACCCACACAGCCTGCTACCCATGTTGTCCGTTGATTCCACACCCATACTGCTACCCAGGCATCCTGTGAGTCCCCACCCAACCCTGCTATGGTGTCCTGTCGATGCGTCACATGTTTATTTAAGGCATCCTGCCTAAACCCTTGTCAGTATGCCTCAGCAGCCCCTTCCAGCAACCTCTGTGCCAAAAAAACCCCACTGTCCATGACAATAAAGGGACTTGGTCCACAGAAACATTTTCCAACTGACCTTGTTATTATTCAGAAGTGTTTGCAAATTCATGTTAAAGTAAGTGCAGCAAAAAAGAGGTGTGGATGTCAATGAGCCCACTTTCGGGTTTTGACTTTCACAGTATGGTGTATCTCTTTATGTACTTGTGCTCAGTAGCCCTGATGGGCACTGCCATTCCAGTCCCCCCCCCCCAAAGATCTGTGGACACTAACTGCACACCTGTTGCTACCCTGGACGTATAGCCTGTTACAACTCCAGGGCCAGAGAACACACCACAAAAAGAGAAAACACCAGAATGACGATACATCATCATGGATCACTTATAATAGGTAGCCATGTCGTACGCCAACATAAATTCTCACTATTCAGAGAAGTTTATGATGGTTATGGTGGCAGTATTCAGCTCCCTGTTGGGGGAGGAAGATCGAGGACTGCTATCCTCTGCGGTGGGTGGGGTGCTGAGTGTGGTCATGTTTCCAGTGTTTGACTCAGCTGTGGTGGAGAGTGGACTGGGAGTCTGACAGCGATTGATCAAGATCTTCAGGATGTATGCCAGATCTCCAGTGCTCTGCATGACTTTAAGTCACTGCAAGCCATGCCACCCTGGGTGACAGAAAAAAAAAATCATATGCCTATGCAGGAGGACGTCTGCCCTTCACCAGACTACATGCTGCCAACCAAGGATGGGAATTGGGAGCACTGAACACCATGGATGTTATGTAACTCTTCTAGTATTGGAGTGAGGGTGGGTGCCCCCTTAAGACACCGGGGCATTATGTGTTTAGGGGTCTGCTAATGCACTGCCTCTAGCAATCACTAGGGTTGTGCCAGATTAAGACAGCAAAAAATACTAACTGGTCTTGAAGACCACCAAGCGGGACAGAGGTCTGTGGGTAGTCATTCAGATGACCCAAATGTGGCCATGCAGTGCCACAAGGCAGTTGGTAAGGTGAGTGTATTGCTGGGGTGCATATGGAGGAGTATCACCAGCAGTGTCCGCCAGTTGTCATTGGGTAAGAAGGGTTGGGGGACACCTAATGGGAGCATGGTCAGATTGGGCTGATTCAGGTGGCTGTTGTGTGGTGTCTCACCAAGCTATTAATCTACACCCAGCCATGGTGGCATGCTCATAAGTCCACTATTCATCAGTGGACTGTAGCTCCCTCATCTCTTGGTCAACTGTTTCCTCCTCCCAGACAATGGCATCCAGAATCCCTGGCAGCATGTTCTATTAACAGCTTTGGCCCCTCCGTAGTCTCCTCCAAGATCCATGCACTTTCCACAGTCCCCCACCACCTTGACTTTCACTACCTCCATTCCTGGCCAACCTGAACCACCCTTCCTGACCAACCAGACACCCCTCCTTCAGAAGACATCACTCCCTCCCGGGCCCCTAGACACCTCCCACCCAAGCTACCAGAGGTGTCACTCGCTAGCCCTCTGGACTTTCCTCTGTTCAGGGCTACCAGACATCTTGCTGTGTTGCCTGGACACCATCCTCCCTGCTGTATCGACAGTGGACATGGCACTATGCAGTGTCGCCAGTACACATTACTCTGTGCAATGTTGGTGCTGCATGTGCTCTGCACACATCGTGTTGTGGGACATGAGATGTGGACACTGCACTGTTACATGCACTATGACAATGGACTGTGTGCTGTTCAATGCCATCAGTGAGCTGTGCCACGTGCAACACAGGCACTTAACTAGGTCACATGCACTGCCAACACAACAATGCCATGTGGCATACTATGCTGTGCCATTGCGATGCCAACACCACAGTTTGCCACATGCAATGCAGACACTGTGTAATGTGCAATACCAAGATTGTCCTGTGCGATGCAGTGCTCCAGGTAAAATTGTTTTTACAGTGAGCACTGTACTTGTTGATTGTAAACAGAGGTGAGTAACAACAAATTTTGATGCATTCTAACAAATTATGGTGAGTAAGGAATAAAAAGTAAAATGCAACAAAAAATTAATTTGTGTCATTTGTTTTTATTTTGTCAGAGGGACATCTTCATCTGGGGGTAGGAGGATTGAGACTGCTCTCCATTGGGCGGGGTGGAGCATGGGAAAGCTTCGGCATTTGATTGACCCTGGTGGAGACAAGTGTCTCCTAGCCCTTGATCAAGATCTTTGGGAGGTGTGCCAGATGTCTGGCACTGATATTGTGTGCACCACTACATCACTGCACACCACGCCTTCCTGTGGGACAGAAAAAAAATGTGTCTATACAGAAGGAGTTCACCCTCCAACAGACCACACACAGCCAACCAAAGCGCTCCTCCCAGATCACAAACCAGTCTCTGTTTGTGGATCGGCCCCTCACCGATGACTTGCCTTGAGGGGTAAGCCATGGTCCACTCTGGTAGGGTAGTTAAGTCCCAGGAGATGGATAGTGTGGTTGGACACATGGTGGCCAGTCAACTTCCCAGACAAAAAAAATGATCAGAACTGCACTTTGCATCTCATTATGTTCTGCATGGTTTCTTGAAACTTTTTTTTTCCATATTGGTATATCGCCTCAGTGGGATAATTGTGGGGTGGGGACAGTTTCTCAGCCCTCATCCATTCTGCCTTTGTGTCTAACTTATGGAGAGGTAGTGACACAGATACCCCCTCATGGCAGGGTCAGGGGAAGGTTAGAGTTAACCCCCCCCCCCAAGAAACAGTCTAGTTCAGACAGTGGTTGTCAGGGTTGAAGTATGGGTCCACAGAGAAATGTACTATCTCTGGGTTCCAGTGCCTCAATATTATAGCTCCCTGATTAAAACCTCTTCATTTTGGTATCATTTTATCATGCAGAGTAAAGGCATAAACTGTTATAATGATCCTACCATTTTATTTCCTCATCGCACCATGTTTACCTACAATGTCCATGCCACCCAGAGTTCTGTTCTCCCATTGACAGGAGGCGAATATGTGACTATATCTCTATGTTGTGTGTGTGAAATGGAAGCCTCTTTTCGGTGTGTAGGAAATACAAAACCCCATGGGACTTTGTATGGTGTCTTTTTTTTTTTTTTGGTAGGAAGAGTGAAGTATCTGCTTTGTCCCAAACAATTGACATTGCAAGTTGCAGGCAGAGCTGCGCATGCTGATAGCTCTGGCTGTGTAAAGTAGTGGGATACTGTGAGAGAAACAGTGAAGCACCCTAAATAAAAACAGGCTCTCGCAGCATCCACATGTATTTCTGAAGTATCATTTCTTTGGTAGTATGCTTGACAAGGCCGTCTCTTGTGTAGTCACTTATACAAAACCTGTGGTAGTACTTACTTGATTCATGTGTCACTTTCCTAATGAGTTGAACTCTGTAACATTAGTTAGAGCTTCATATGTGCAGGAGACCTAAATAAGTGAGTAAGTAAAGTAAGTAAAAATTTATTTTTAAGCACTTTTCAAAACCAAAGCGCTGTACAAATGGACAGGCAATTAGAATTTACAAACTTATAACATCAACAATAATAATAACAATACAATCACAATAAAATCACTCTCCATATGCTTTTAAGAATAAATAAATTTTTAATTCTGACTTAAAACTCTCGACGGTCAGGCAGCTTTGTATCCGATGAGGTAGAGAATTCCACAGGGTGGGGGCAGCGTAGGAAAATGCCCGTGCCCCAGATGTTTTAACTCGAACCCTGGGAATCTCCAGCAATCCTCATCGGGCGGATCGGAGTGAGCATAGCATAGAAACACTGCATAATGGTGCTGCCCAGAATAAATGCCACTGGATGAAGAGTCCAACTTAGGAGACAAACAAAGAAAGTAGTACTGCCACTTTTTTTCATTTTATCAACTGTGCAGAGGATGAATTTGTGAAGCATGTTACTTCAATAGTACACAGGGCACTGTGACAGATGTTTGTATTTCAGGTGCTTCACTGTTTCTCTTGCAGCATTCCGTTAGTTTGCACATGCTGAGTTATGGATGTCGCTAAGAACGCAACAAGTAGATAGTGCGGTAATCTCTGACATCGCTCCTGATTGCTGCAGCATAACACTTTGTCTTCCTCATAAATACAAGATGCTCACAGTTTGCGCTCTCCCACACAGACGTATTCCCAGATTCACCTCCTCATGTCACCTGGAGAACAGAACTTTGGGTGGTATGGACACTCTGGGTAAACATGGAGACGGAGGAGTAAAATGTAGTATGATTACATAAGTTTGTTTTACTGAGCATTGTAAAATCACAGCAAAATGAAGAGACTTTACTTGGGAGACATAGTAGCATTGTTGCTACAGCAGTAGCAGCAGGAGACAGTTAAAAGCCATTTTATTGCCTTGGGTGATAATGCTGTCAGTGAAGCAGGTAAGCAGATCAAAATAATATCAAGAATTCATCAATGCAGAACATTTCAGGCTTGGTGAACAATCAAGGACCCTGGTTTTCCGTTTTTACCAGTAACACCAGTAAAAATCACGGAATCCTGCTGGGTTTGCAGATTTTGAATTCTTTTACCGGTGACGGGTGGAAATTGCATTTCACTGCACAGAATCACTAACATTTCAGCATCTTTTTCAATTTTTTTTATTTTCTCTTTCTATGCCACCTTCTCACAGCATCAGTTTCCAGTTTTCAGAGATCCCTAGGATGGATATCTCCTAGCTTCACACCAGGTAATGCTCAGGAGCTCCTGTAGGCCTGACTCCATCCTGCCTAGGTTGTACCCCACCTGTGGGAATGGAGGGAACCCCAGGTCACCCATCTGCAGTTCCTTAGTGTGTTTCGGTCAGCTAAGTGTGTTCCTCATGGATCTTTGTTATGAAGTCTGGGGCAGCTGTGTCCCTTCTACCAGTGGCCCATGTGGGGTGATTGTTAGTGGTTTTCTGGTCACTGTCCCTGAGGGCACTGGCACTCAAGGGGATCCAACGAGGTAGGGCACATAGAGACAAGCCACTGCTCCAGATCCTGGCTAGTGTTCTCCCCTCCAGATTACTCTGCAGCCCCGTTGCACCACCACCAGTGGTAGCCCAGGTGGTGATAAAGCAGCATGATTTGCAGCCCACCCTCCATGGAGGAGGACAGCAGCCCCCCAGGTGCTCGATCCTACTCCCCTGGCTAGACCTCCAGCAACCCGAGGTTGCTTCCAACCCTGGGTTGCTGCATTGAAGCAGAAGCGCTGTCGCAGCAACAGTGGGCCAGCAGATATTTCAGCAGCTGAAAATGAATGCTGCTGTGCTTCACAGTCTTTCTGCTTCGCTGCATAAGGAATCAGTAAGGAAACTAGTGGCACTGCTTTGTTGTAACCAGCTAATCAGTTTAATCACTTGTGTCCCATCAACCTCTCCATCAGCTGAGGACTGCTTTCCTTTCTGAAACCACAGTTTTCATTCAGCATGTGCCTCAATGTCTTTTACTATGTATATTACATTGGATGATACAAAAAAAACAATATAAGTATCAGCACACATCGGCAGGGCCGCTGGACAATTGAGGGAAAAGTATCCTGAAATTGCAGAGATTTATTTTGGCAAAACTTGCTGCGAAATTGTGGGATTTGTACTATAGACCCTGAGTGCTTCACAATAAATCATTTACTGTTTTCTTCAGCATATACTAGTCATCATAAATTAATACATCAAGACACTGACACTTGAAAAGGTTTCAGATATGAAGAAGCACTTCCTAACAAGAATCCTACATGGAAGTGTTGCCTGTGTTCCAAAATGTAAAACATCTGGCTCATACAGTGCAAATAGATTCTATTTAGTGAGCCACATAAAATCAACATGAAATAAATGCAGAATAAACACATTTTGTCTGTTTCTGGATGTAGAATAATGAACCTCATCAAAAGATATTTACAGTGCTCTGTCAACTAGTCACCCACTCTGGGGTAAGAAAATAAACAGACGGAATGGCAAATAATTAACAGTTAGTAAAGTGTTATAAAGTGTTAAATGTGCATAATGTGCAGTGTAGGTAATGTGCACTATTATTGAAATCATATGTTAACACTATAGATGGGTGTTACTATGGCTGGCAGTATAGCATTGTAGTTACAGTAACAAATAGTGATTGAACTGCATGCATCCAGCAGATGGGTATGGGTTTCATTCCCATGACCTACACTTGCATACTGTGCTACTTGAGCACGTCACTTAACCTTCCCAGTGCTCCTGGGTTACCCCTTTAAACAGGCAGTTCTGCCTAGTGGGCCTATGTGGTTTACAAAGAATATATATATATACATATAACAAAATACCAGCGCAGGTTTACTACAGTACATCAAACAGTAGTCAGGTACCATGTAATTTGCTTGCGTTTTACTCAGGCTACAGTGATTTTGTATAGGTAAAGATAAATGTTCAAATATATTTTTTGTGTTTTATAAGCTTGTTTTTAAACTTTAGTTAGCATCTAGGTTGTAGCTAAACACAGGATCACTGTTAGCAAGTAGCTTATTCAAGTTAATAACCAGCAGGGCCATCCAAAGTCCTCAGTTGTTTGAATGAAAACTTGTCTGAATGAAAGTATGATCACAAGAAATAAACTTCTCACTTAGCATCCCATTTCAGTGAATAGGATCATTTGCACCTTTTCTCTCACTCTGCTGTTTCAGTCTGTGTAACACCGAGTTTTACGACAGACTGCTTCAAGAAAAACAAATGTTAACTGTTTAAATGTACTTATGCTTGACCAGTGGATTTTGAAAGCACATTCAGTGACGCACAGAACATAACACCACAGTGTCTGTATGAAGCTGGTGGGCAGACTGTTGATCAGTGCACATATCAGCTCAGACAGGAACATGCATTTGTCAATGCCAAATGTTGACTGTGTTGGTCAGTTGCACTCGCTCACTGCCCCTCTGTCACTCACTCCTTGTGTTTCTCCCGGTGCTGCAGGCTGCTGTTTTGTACTGGGATCCTGCCTGTGTTGGCACCCTTTTCTGTCCACAAAGAAATCCATAGCTGTCCTGACAGAGCTCCATTGAGGTGGCTCACTCCCCCTCTCTCACTCACTCATTCTGTTTCTCCTGGTGCTGCAGGCTGCCCTTTTGTATTGGGCTCCTGCCTCTGTTGGCACCTTTTTCAGCCCACAAAGAAATCTGCGGCAGTGCCAACAGAGCTGCATTGAGGTCACTCACTCCCCCTGTCTCACTCACTCATTCCGTTTCTGCCGGCACTGCAGGCTGGTCTTTTGTACCAGGATCCTGCCTGCATTGCCACCTTTTTCTGCCCACAGAGAAATCCGCAGCAGTCACGAGAGACCTCTGTTGAACTCGCTCACTCCCCCCTCTCACTTGCTTGTTCTGTTTCTCCCCACAGCTGCAGGCTGCCCTTTGTGCTGGGCCCTGCCTCTGTTGGTGCCTTTTTCTGCCCACAAAGAAATCATGGTAGTCCCAACAGAGCTCTGTTGAGCTTGCTCACCCTCTCTCACTATTTCATTTAGCTTCTGCTGGCACTGCAGGCCGCATTTTGTACTGGGCTTCTGCCTGCATTGCCGCCTTTTTCTGCCCACAAAGAAATCCACAACAGTCACAATAGAGCTTCACTGAGCTTGCTCACCCCCACTTGCTTGTTCAGTTTCTCCCCACAGCTGCAGGCTGCCCTTTGTACTGGGCCCCTGGGTGCTTTGCTGCCTTTTTCTGTCCACAAACAAATCCACAGCAGTCCCAACAGAACTCCATTGAGCTCACCTACCCTCCCTCACTCACTCGTTCTGTGTCTCCCAGCTATGCAGGCTGCCCTTTTGTACTGGTTTCCTGCCTGCGTTAGTGTTTTTTCTGCGCACAAAGAAATCTGCAGCAGTCCTGACACAACTCCGTTGAGCTCGCTCACTCCCCCTCTCTCACTCACTCGTTCTGTTTCTGTCAGTGCTGCAGGCTGCCCTTTTGAACGGGGCACCTGCCTGCATTGCTACCCTTTTCTGCCCACAAAGAAATCCACAGCAGTCACAATACAGCTCCGTTGAGCTTGCTCACTCTCCCTCTCTCAGTCGTTCGTTCTGTTTCTCCGGTTGCTGAAGGCTGCCCTTTTGTACTAAGACCCTGCGTGCTTTGCTGCCTTTTTCTTCCCACAGAGAAATCTGCAGCAGTCCCAACAGAGCTCTGTTGAGCTCACTCACTCCCCCTCCCTCACTCACTTGTTCTGTGTCTCCCAGCGCTGCAGGCAGCCCTTTTCTACTGGGCTGCTGCCTGTGTTGGCACCTTTTTTTGCCCACACAGAAATCTGCAACAGTCCCGACAGAGCTCAGTTCAGCTCGGTCACTCTCCACCCCTCACTCACTCGATCCTAATCTGTCCCAGACACTGATTTGCGACTGTGGTATTCTTCACCGGAAGTGCGAAGACACATTTCGGCCAGGATGTGAAAAATGACAGCTGAACTGTTCATAAGGAGGTGTGGAAAAATGCCAGTGTTAAAAATGTGGCGTGAAAATATCACTAATTTGCAAAGTTACATCGGTGCATGGAAACTGCGCATCACACGCTCGTAACACAGTCATTTTATTGAGTTTCATCACAAAATTTTCAACACAGCCATTTTAGGACCTCTGCTCATGAACAGTGTTAGTGTGATTTTCTTAATGTGTCCCAAACACTGATTTCCCACAGCGACCGCTCTATTGTGCGCTGGAAGAGCGAAAACACATTTTGGCCAGGATGTGAAAAATGACAGCTCCACTGTTCATAAGGAGGTGTGGCAAAATGGCAATGTTGAAAATCTAGAGTGAAAATATTTCAGAGTTGTGAAGGTATGAGCGTGCGTGGAAACTGCTCAACGCAAGCTCGTAGCACACTCATTTTATGGACTTTCATCACCAAATTTTCAACATAGGCATTTTAGTACCTCTGCTAATGAACAGTGTCACTGTCATTTTCATAATGTGTCCCAAACATGAATTTCACACAGCGACCGTTCTATTCTGCACCAGAACTGCGAAAACATATTTCGGCCAGGATGCGAAAAATGACATCTATACTGTTCATAATGAGAATCTGGAGTGAAAATATTATAAATTTGTGAACTTATGAGCGTGCATGCAAACTTCGCAATGAACGCTCGTAAAACAGTAATTTTTGAGATTTTTTCACCAAATTTGCAACATAGGTTTTTGAGCCTACCATGAACACTGGCACTGTTGTTTCGCTAATCGGTCCCAAAAGGTGATTCCAATGAGTGACTGAAAATCACCTTTCAGGGCCAGTTAATGCCCTGACAGTGCTATAATTCATGAGGAGGGGTCCCAAAACCACATGTGGAAAATTTGGTGCCAAAATTCCAAAAATGCCTGAGATATGCATCAAAGTTGAAAAACCCTGTTTATTCAATCATACATCTTACCTGCATTTCCTCAGTTCACATTTGGCTTTGAAGAGTGCAGATGTGTTTTGCCTGTCCAATGAAGATCATCGCACCAGACTCCAGAGGTAAGTATGGGGTGAGGGGTATGTGGGGTGGCAGGATACGCAGAGGGTAGGCATGGGTTGTGGGAGGGCAGGAGACCACGAGGACTTTTTCTTTTTGACAGGGTAAAAAAACATTACGGACTCTTTTAACAGGGGATGTGGCACACTGGGGTGGCATCCCAGTGTGTCAATGGACTCTTTTTGGGGCTGCTATAGCCAACAGGGGACTGGGCACCCCCTGGCACACAATAAAAGGGAGTTACATTATGCTGACGGGATTGGGCACCACGGCACACAACAAAAGTGGGGGTGACATTATGCCGATGGGGATTGGGCTCCCCATCGGACACAACAAAAGTGGTGGGGAGAGTTACTAATGCCGACGGGAGTGAACCCCCAGTCAGCACACAACAAAGTGGGGGATGTTACATAATGCCGACGGGAGTGGGCTCCCAGTCAGCACACAACAAAAGTGGTGGGGAAGATATAATGCCGACGGGGAGTGGGCTCCCCAGTCAGCACACAACAACAAAGTGGGGATAAAACATAATGCCGACGGGAGTGGGCTCCCAGTCAGCACACAACAAAAGTGGTGGGGAAGTTATAATGCCGACGGGAGTGGGCTCCCAGTCAGCACACAACAAAAGTGGTGGGGAAGTTACATAATCGCCGACGGGAGTGGGCTCCCAGTCAGCACACAACAAAAGTGGGGGATGTTACATAATGCCGACAGGGAGTGGGCTCCCAGTCAGCACACAACAAAAGTGGTGGGGAAGTTACATAATGCCGACGGGGAGTGGGCTCCCCAGTCAGCACACAACAAAAGTGGGGATAAATATAATGCCGACGGGAGTGGGCTCCCCAGTCAGCAGCACAACAAAAGTGGTGGGGGAAGTTACACGCCGACGGGAGTGGGCTCCCAGTCAGCACACAACAAAAGTGGTGGGGAAGTTACATACGCGCGACGGGAGTGGGCCTCAGCGTCAGCACACAACAAAAGTGGGGATGTTACATAATGCCGACAGGGGAGTGGCTTCTCAGTCAGTACACAACAAAAGTGGGGATTACATAATGCCGATAGGGAGTGATCTCCCCATCGGCAGCATCACTGGCACTGAAGCCGATGGGGATTGGGGCCCCATCGGCAAACAAACACGGTGGGGGGGTGCTGACAGGAGGGGATTAACATCAGTGGGGGGTGGTTAATATTGTTTGTGAACACGGCGGCAAGCCGACACCATGTTCACAAACAATATCACTTTTACAAGGTTCCACCCAGCAATGACGGGTTGCTCCCTCATTGCAATGGATGGCTTACGCTGCAATGACGAGGCGGCTCTTGATTGCAGCGGCTGAAACCTTACAAGATTGTGGCACGTTGGTTGAACTAGTGTCAGCAGCAGTGTGCCACAGCACTGGGGAAGCGGGCCAAGCCTTTAAAGGCTGTGGGGGCATTGGTCACAACAGTGCTGTGCCTCCACAACCTGCTTCTGGCAACCTGCCGCAATATGTTTCTTGCACATGCATGCAATCAATATAAAAATGAGATACCCTTTTCATATAGTCCAAGTCAAAAATAGCATCCACATGTTTGGGAGATGCATGATTTTCCATTTGAAGATTCTCCACTAATCATTTGTGGATGTTTTACCTGAAGATACTTTCTTTCAAAGAAGCAAATTCAGGCATTATTATTATTTTTTTGATCCTCCTACCCCTGGCCATCCAGTCCTTCAGGCCTACCAAGGCTCCTCACCACTGCTGCTGAGTCCTTACCACCATCCACTGACTCTTACTGCTATGCTACCAGGTAACCCAAAGTAGCCCTTCATCAGGTGGGCCCTCACCCCTGTAGTAGGCTAGCAGGGAAGGAGAATCACCCCAAAGAGCTTACTATGAGTCCAGGGCATGGCAGGATTCACAACAGACACCTGTGTCTGGAGCTTCTGGCTTATGGAGGGACCAACAGCCATCCTCTTGTTGGCCAGAGGGTGTTTTCACATTTTCTTGGGAGCATGACAGGTCACATGATGTCAAGGCACAGGCCAACATGCTCCCTCCCACAGTGAGGGCCGATATGTTGCCGTGCCTCTGGCCTCTACCAGGAGCAAGCAAACACTAAGCTGTGAACCCATCCTCCCTCCCAGGAGATGGCGAGTGGTCGCTGAACACTCAAGCCTTCAAACACTCCCCCCCCACCGGCCATCCCTCCAACGCCCAAGTCTGTTCCCAAATCATGGTCAGTGGTGTCCCAGGAAAAGACAAAGATGGTCCACCTTAGTGGTGATGGTTCACAATAATTCTCATCTGAATTCTAACACAAAAAGCCCAAGAAATTTGTAACTTGTGCACACTATTGGGTAAGTTACTGTTTCTATTACTTTCCATTACATTTGGAAACTTGTTTCACGAAGCTTAGTGCAGTCACTAGCAGGGATGGAGAAGTACTAGAAAAAGTAATACACCTTACAGTTATAGTTACTTATTTCTTTTTATACAAAAACAATACAAAAATAATAAATAACTATAACAGATTACATTTTTTGAAAGTAATGTTAGTTGCCAGTTACTTTCAAATAAATGTAATCAGTCACAGTTACGTATTTCTTTTGTATAAAAAGACATAAGTAATTGTAACTGTAAGGTGTATTACTTTTTCCAGCACTTCTCCATTCTTGCTAGTGACTGCACATAGCTTTCTGGAACAAGTTTCCAAAACTAATAGGAAGTAGTAGAATAAGGAACTTACCCAACACTGCTTGTGCATGTGGACTGTGGGTGTTGAAGAAAGGGGATCATAGTTATGTCACTACTACCATCACCCTGTGGGATGTAGACTGCATTGTTGCTACTACCATCACACCTGAGGGCGACAATACTGCTTCTGCCATCACCACTGATGGATGAGGAGTGCAGTACTGATGTCATTCCAACTGAGGTATTGGGCCCATAGTGCTGATACTGCCATCACACCTGCAGAATGGGGAATGTAGTACTGCTGCCATCACACCTAAGGGACGGGGCCACAGTGCTGGTATTGCCATCACATCTGAGGAATGGTGAACGTAATACTGCTGCCATCACACCTAAGGGACGGGGCCACAGTGCTGGTATTGCCATCACATCTGAGGAATGGTGAACGTAGTACTGCTGCCATCACACCTAAGGGACGGGCCATAGTGCTGGTATTGCCTGCCACATCTGAGGAATGGTGAACGTAGTACTGCTGCCATCACACCTAAGGGACGGGGCCATAGTGCTGGTATTGCCATCACATTTGAGGAATGGTGAACATAGTACTGCTGCCATCACACCTAAGGGACGGGGCCATAGTGCTGGTATTGCCATCACACCTGAGGAATGGTGAACGTAGTACTGCTGCCATCACACCTAAGGGATGGGGGCTGCAGTGCTGCTGCTTCTGTTACACATGGGGGTCATAGTGCTGTGGGTGCTGCCATCACACCTTAGGGATGGGGCTGTAGTGCTGCTGCTGCCGTCACATCTGGTACCTAAAATAACTTTAAGTTGATACAAGGATAGAAGGATGTGCAATAATGGATGTCAAAATTGCTAAAATGCATGTTATCAGAGTTAAAATTGTTAAAGTACGAAACCAAACAACGGTAAAATCTGATTTTCACTTAGCAGACACCGATGATAGTACCGTTTTTACAATGTACACTAAGGAATTTGCCCTTTTCTCAGGCCGGGTACACCAGTGTCCCTGTGAACAATTTTTTTATTTGTTTATTTATTTTTTTACCCTAAGTACTTAATCACGCTGAACCTGAATGGTTGGCATAGGTACTGCAGTGTCCCCTCTGTGATTGCCGATCACCATCACCAGTACAGAATAGAAATATCCCATGTCTATTCCCCTCACCCCCAAATTAGTGCTGATCACCAGAACCAGTATAGTATAATAATTTCCATAGTGGCTAGTGGTTCCACGTGACTGACAATCACTGGCCCCAGTAAAGTAATTTCCCTGGTGGCTCCACTACTGCCATAATCTCTGTCCCATGGCAAAAAAGTGTCCCTGGTGGCTACTGCTCCACTTCCATTGCAGATCATCATGACCAAAATAGTACAATACTTTCCCTGGTTCTAGTTGTCCCCCCAACCTCCACCATGAAATTGCTTGCACTACGAAAATAAATGTCCCCACTGCAAGTGATTATTGCCTGCCTAAGTAACAGAACTTAAGTAACTCTGGTGCTATAGCACCACTCCCACTCCACATCACTTATTACCGGGATGGGTCAAAAAAAGGTTCCATGGTGGGTTGCCGTCACCATCCATCTACCCACCATCACCAGTCGCTGGCCAGAGTAAAACAAAAAAGTGCCTGTGGGCTAGTGGCACCCTGGATACACACCTTTCAGTACTCTATATCTGCACTCATTGAGCTGCTGCAGCTTCACATCCTGAGTCTACCACCTGTCACTGACTTAACCAAGCTGACACTCCCCAGCACTAGCTGCTGACTCCTGAGGCCAACATCAGATCATGCTCCTGATCCATAAACCAAAGTGGTAGTCTGGTTCAGGGTCAAGGAGTTCTAGCTCCAAGGAGAGTGATGAACTAGGGATGGCTGGCTGATCTGTGTGCTGGAAGTGTGGTCTAGCTGCATGTAGGGTGGTCAGCTGATACTCAGGAGGAAGGCTGGTCCCAGTACATTGCAGGTGGTCAGCTGGTGAAGAAAGGCTGGTCTCAGGTCTCAACAGGTTGCCTTACTGTTCGAAGGGAGGTCAACTGGGAGGAGATGCTGGTTAAGGGGATGGTCCACTGACATGGAGAGTGTTCAGCTGGGATAATGGAAGCTGGTCAAGGCGGAGAGATAGTGAGTGGTGTGCTGGGAGTAGAAGCTGATCTAGTGTCCAAAATGTGTTTTGGGTGTTAGGAGGGTAGTTTGCTACTGCCAGAAACTTTTCCAGGTGAAAGGGGTGTTCTAGGTGCAGTGAGGTTTGTCAGTTTGTGGTAAGGCTGGTCCAGGGCCTATGGATGTGGTACAGCAACAGGGAGAGTGATAAGATAGGAGAGACTGTCCATGGGCTAGAAGAGGGAGTCAGCTGAGGGTTTTGAGCTCAGCTGTTGGTTGCAAGCAGGTCTATGTGATGGGACTTTGTTTGATTTCTGCAGAGCATGTTCAGTTGATCTGCGGCCTGTAGGGGTGGTTTACCTGGGTATAGGGTGGTTGACTGTGGGTGGGTAGTCCATGTGAAGGGAGAGTGGTTGGCTAAAGAGTAGTAGCTGGTCTGTGGGCTTTAAGGGTGTTCCACTTGCAGAGAGTGTGGAAGACAGGGAGGAAAGGCTGGTCTGAGGATGTAAGGGTTGTCTGCTGGCAAAGAGAGTCTTGTCTCATATGGCTGGAAGTGTACTCTAGGTGCAAGGATGGTGGTTGAAGGTGGAGGAGATGCTGGTCTATGTGCTAGATGTGTGGTTCATTGTCAGTGAGTGTGGTTTGCCCTATGTTAATTCTACAGTACCATACATGCAGCGCCTTATCATACCATTCAGGAGGTGAAGCTGAACTACCTGCATGACTGTGTGCGTACAGTCTTGTGTGCTGATTGTCCAGGTGACTTGGAGGAAGATGTCCGGGGGGTTGTCCAGGGGCAAGGGAGTTAGACATCTGTGTATGACCTGGACAGAGGGTCATGAATAGTTTGAGAAGATCAGTTTGAGGCATTTCAGAAGAGGACCATGATTTAAATTGCGCTGCCCCATCCATCCACCATGGAGAAGGTGATTCCAGATAACAAAAATTATTGCAAATTATGACTTTAAAGCTGATAATATATTCCAAGATCCTACAAGAAAAATAATTTTTTTATAAATATGTACTGCCACAAGTAGGGAAATTCAGCTACCCTTCAACAAAGAGGCTCGCTGTGGAACTCGAGCTGTACATGACAAGGTACTTAGCTAACTCGATTATCGCCAATGAAGTAAGCCCAGGGACAGAAATGTGTATGGGGTCACAGAGTGCAGTCCAAAGTTTCATTTGGGAATATTCGTTTTTTATTTTTTTTGAATGCATCCAGCCTATACTACTTTTAAGTATGCCTCAGGAGCCCATACCAGCAACCTCTGAGCCGAAACCACTGTAGACGAATACAGTGGAGCCTGGTCTAGAAAATTCCCAAGTGAGCAGGTTATTATTTATTATATATTTTATACATGAAATGTAAAGTAAGTGCAACCAAAGATGTGTACATGAATGAGCCCACTTGCCGCAGAGTATCAGGGAGCGCTTTGATGTACAGTGCTCCTTGTTATAATGGACAACTCAGGCTCCAATCCATTTGAGTGTTATAGTGAGGGTTCATTACAAGCAAGGACTGACTATTCTATGGCACCCTATATTACCACATTATACCACATTATGCGAGAAGGGACTGTTTTACCCTATACTACCCTTTTTGTACCACATTAAATTATAGTACTGTATCTCTGTTATTAATGACAAAAGGATTGGAATTTATCAATCATTGTTAAGACTGTACTTCCCACTGTTGCACAGAAGTGAGTAAAACCAAAATTTGATGCATACCACAAAAAACAAAAGGTAAGTAACAAGTACAAATTGAAATGCTAGAAAGAATTAATTTGTACCATTTTTCCCACTCCCTGGTCCTCCTTACCTTGCATTCACTGCTGCGCTGAAATAACAGCAGGTGACAGCACCACCACCACCACATGCCTCTTCAGCCCTCCACTGTCTGACAGTAGCAGGAAGCATGCTGCTTATTTATAGACTGCCCTATAAATAAGCAGTGCGCTGCTCCCTGCTACTGCCAGATGGCTGATGATGTTTGTGGTGAGGCTGTGTCACCAAACATCATTTTAGTGCAGCACCAATTGTACCGCAAGGGGAACAAGTGGTGGGCCACCAGTGCTTCAGTTGTGTGTGGGGGAGACCCACTACCACCAATGTGAGGTTGGCTGGGGCTGCAGGAACTGCTCTATCTTGGAAACAGGGCCAGGGCTTTGTTGTTGGGGGTGGGTTCTTGGCACATGAGTTGCACAGCTGTAGCAGGCCAGCTGTGGCAATGTTGGGGGGGTGGCATGACACACCAGGTTGTGGTGTTGCCATATTTTGGGGCCATTGATCTGGTTGGGGATGGACCATTGGACACCTGGGAATGATGTTAACCATACTGAAAGTGGATCGAACGTGGAGAGTGACCCTGGACCTTAGGTAATATTACATGAATTGGATAGAGATTGGGAGCACTGAACACCAGGGATGTCATTTAAGTTTGCCGGGATTGGAATGAGGGTCTTGCCACCGTAAGACACTGGGGCATAATGTGCTGGGAGTGCTGACACACTTCCTCTTGCAGCCACTAGGGTGGTGTCTGATTAAGAAGGTCAGAATGGTTGAGTGGAATTGAAGACCACCCAGCAGGAAACAGATCTGTGGGATGCCATTCAGATGACCTAAAGGTAGCCAGACAGTGCCACAAGGCAATAAGTAGGGTGATTTAGATTGGCACCAGCTGGTATTTGGAGCTGCAGTTCATCTTAATTTGCTCTTCCCTTAGGATCCCCTTGAGTGCCGAAACTGTATGGGAGGTACCGGACTTAGGATGCTTGATGGTTGGTGGAGGTGGCTTGAGCAGTCATAGCATGCTCTCAACTCCTGAGGGGGGAGGAGGCTACAGTTAGTCTGGTTACAGGGCTCCCAGGTGACCACAGCAAGCACTATCAATAGAGCACCAATTAGTGTACCACACTATGGGGGGCGTGTTGGATGCATGACATTGGTGCATCTCAGCGTCACCTCAACAAACCTCCAATGAAGGAAAAACAATAAAGAAAAAATTGCCTCCAGTGTGTCATATGATGTCCTGCCCCAAGACCAGCCTGGATCCCCACCACAACCATGATTGCACACCTCCGGAGTTTGCCTGAGGTCTCCAAAGGCTTTGCCCCAGGGTGCAGTCCAGGGGGTACTGTGGTGGGCAGTTCTGGGATGCGTTCAGCAGGCAGGAGGCCAAAAAGGGATTGCCAGCAGAAGAACACAGAGCATAAATAAAAAAAAAAGAATGACACAGAGTAGTGGAGAAATGCTAGTCTTCACTAACAACAAAGTATCTCATTCTGTTCTGCAATATACTGTACAAGTTTTTTTCTGTTGTTACTTTCCTTATTATGGATGTCAAGAGCCAAAAGAGGACCACTGACATCCATATGTTTCAGGTGGTGCGCTCAGTGTCCACGACATTTTTAATTGTATAATTTCTGGTACTGCACGTGTCACAGTGCAGTTACAGCAGTGCATCAATGGTAGTTAATGTGGCACAGTAACAGCAGTACACATGGTACAGTGCAGTTTTGGCAACACATGCTTCACAGTGCAAAGTCAGCCAAACACATGAAACAGTTTGGAGAAAGTGAGATATGTGGCACAGTACAGTGACGGCAGTGCACATGGCATAGTGCAGTGATGATACTGCACATAGTACATATCAGCAATGAGACGACGTGGCAAACAGTGTTTTCTGCAGTGCACATGGCACTACAATGTGGCCACAGTACCTGTGTCATGTAATGCAGACACTGCACTGTTTCTGTGCCATGAGACAAGGTGTGCAGCATGGGTATTGCCATCACTGAGAAAATGCTGACTGGTTGGATGACACTGGTGTCCCACATGCCCCACACCGGGCTTTCTGTGCAATGTCTGAGAGAACTTGATCCTGCTCTCAGTTGGGCTTGTGTGGTTCCGTTGCCACCACCAGTGGGTCAAGCAGAATCCTTGCGGATACTTCTGGTGCTGTTAACTCAATCGGCCTGTGGCCTCAAGACCAAATGAGGCCAGGGTGCATGTTGCACGTGGGTGTGATGAGCAGTGCATGTGGCATCACTACACACAGCACTGTGCTGTATACCTGCATTACTGCCACCACACTGTGCCACATGCTCTGCCAATACCATGCACTGCCACTTGCACTATAGACAATGTGATGTGTCGCAAACACTGCTCTCTCTTGGCTGTGCTACATGCACCGCCAAAGAAATTCTGTGCAATATGGACAGTGTTCTGAGCCACATGCAAGGGTTACATCATAGTAGGTCATGTGCAATGCTGATACTGTACAGTGTCATGTGCAATACTAACACTGCACTATGCGGTGTCTGCAATGCATGTGGCACACCTTGCTGTCTTCAGTGCACATGGCCATGAGGATGCCACTGGGCAGTAGTGATGGCCAAGCATGTGACACAGTACAGTTGCAGCTCTTCATGTGGCACATTACAATGACAGCAGGGTATATGGCACAGCACAATAATGATGGTGCACATGGCACAGTGCGGGAAGTACATTTTGCACAGTGCGATAACAGTCATATATGTCAAACACTTGTAATGGTACTGCATGTGTCATGGCACAGTCATGGCAGTATGTGGTGCACTGAGAACAAAGCACATGGTACAGAGCAATGACAGCAAATCAATGGGACACTGCTGTGCATCAGGCACTGCACTGTGGCAGCAGTAAATGCCACACTATGTTACGTGCTCTGTCAGCATTGCACTGTGCAGGGCAGACATGAAACTGTGCCACATAAAATGCCAACATGGCACTTTGGAACATGTAGTGATGCCACTTTGTGGTGCCACATTTAATGTTAACAACACATGGCATGTGTTCTGTCGATAACAGTGTGCCACGTGCAGTGCTGCAACTCATTGTGCCACATGCTATGCAGACACAGACCACATGGAATTGTGCCCCAGGACCACTTCTTTAACATTTATCCCACTTCCACATACACTGCAGCACCATGTACCCCCTAACGTCCTGCATATCTGGAACTGAATATTTACCTCCCCCACCTCAACTTCCATGTCAAGGTATGTCAATATATCCAGGGCTACACTTCAACCTCCACCATGCTATGTACCCCAGAACAGTTTCTCTACATATTATCACCCCACATACCTATCTCGACACCACTCAAGTACCCCCCCCATTTTCTATGTCCACATATGTTCCAACACACACACACCCTGGCAAGGCATCTCCACATACATCTGACCACCCATGCACCTGTCCCATGCGACCTACCCCAACACCACTCATGTACCCTCTTGCACACACTAGATGTGCACAGGATTTACAGGTTCTGCTTGGCCAGAACCCATTCACACAGACAATACAACCATTTTTATCCTTCGCACAAATGATTATGGGTGCACCCATATCGAGACAAATTCTCTCCAAGTGACTTGTTAACTGCATTGTTTTCTGTTACCAGAAATGCAATAAATCCTTGCTGGGACTGGTGAAGGGCCATTGTAGAAGGTGGTGGCTACCTCCTTGGTTGCATTGAAGAATGTAACACATCCGCCATCTGTGTGGCCACTACTTGGAGTTCGTGCACACTTTCATGAGATGCTACAGTTTGGACATCGCCTCCAGGCATAGTGTATTTGGCCTGGCAGTCCTGTAGGTACTTTGTCCTAAGAGGTCCCCTTTACCTGGATCTCTCCATCCTACTCCTGACTGTGTTAGCATTACACCTTTACTGCTTGGGAATCAGTCCTTGTGGTGTAACCTGTTGCTGGAGCTGTATCTCACAGTAAGATAGTACAGTAGCGTATGAACTTATTGTAACAGTAGATCTTCGAGAAGAGTCTTACAGCTGGTAGTTTCCCTTCCATCTTCCCCTCCAGAGGTTTGGTTCAACTTCATAGCATGTAGGACTCTGGAGGGGGATCCTCGGTCTCCCCTTCTGAATCAAATTGTACACCACAAGTCCACGGAGGGACAACTGAGGTATGCTTGGGGACTGCCCCTTTTATGATGTATCTGACATCAGGGGTGGTGCTGACGGGTGCAGTACCCTGATTTGTATAGCTAGCTGGAATTTTTCCATGGGGTCCTGCTGCCTGCCAGCTTCAGTTCTTATGGTGTAACCTGCAGCAAGAGCTCTTCTCGAAGATCTACTGTTCCAGTAAGTTGTTACATTATTGTACATTGCTCGTCTCACAGTGCGTCCTGGTTTCATGTTGCCTACATCCATCTGACAATGGTTTGTCCTTATAATGCTTGGGACTCTGTTCTTAAGGTGTTGCCTGCTGCAAGATCTCACCCTTGAAGTAAGGTACATTTAGGTAAGAACTTATGTTAACAGTAGATGTTTGAGACAAGCTGTTGCAGCAGGTGCTGCTTTCCTCCCTCTTTCACCCTAGTACCTTCTTCTACATCATGGCTTCCTGTGTTTCTCTCCTCAGTTCACCACTACTTTTCTACATTTGTTTAGAGCCTCTGGTACAACTGAGGTATGGCTGTGGGACCGCACCTTTTATGCCACAGGCTGACGAGGGTGTGATGACATCCGGGGGCATTTCCCCCACCTCTGGGTAGTAATATCTAGATGCTTTCTTCAGGGACTGGTGCCTGTGTGCTTCAGTCCTTATGGTGCCATCTGTTGCAAGACCCCCTTTCAAATATTTACTGTTACTGTTACTGTTACTTCTCACGTAACTGCATTGTCTTACAGAGACGGTCTTGCAGCTGGCCCTGCTTTTTCTTACCTCCTTTCCCTTTTGCTCTCTTTCTCTCACACTTCTGCCTTTCTTTTGTCTGTCAGGAAAACTCATCTGTTCCCTATAAGGTTGCCCATAGGGGTCCAGCAGGAGACCACGGTAGTGGGTGACCTTTACAGGCTAGGCTAACATCAACACACTGATGTCGGTGGTGGGCAGTCCCCATGGTGGACTGATACCTAGAAGTTTTCCATGTGGTCCTGGTGCATGATGACTTAGTCCTTCTAGTGTGATCTGCTGCAAGAGCTTCTGTAGAAGATGTACTGGTGGTACATTCTTATACAAGTTATTACCAATGAAGTAATGTGAATCCAAACTTTTTCTTCAAAGGGAAATATGACTATTACTATGACCCCTAACCCCAGATATAACATGAACATTTGAATGGAGTGCTGCTATGAGAAAAAAAGACATCCACCCACAATGAAATGGGCAAAAAATAATGACTATAAAAAAATAAGACACAGACATGCACTGAACAGGCATGTTGTGTAACGCGTTGCAGTACTACATTTTCATACAATATACCTGCCTCAGTGGCCTCAATACTTTTGCCTGTGTGCTGCTGTGTGGAAAACATTTGCGGTGCCATAGATGAGTCAGGTACATATAACAAGCATTCTCCTTCACACAGGGTGATGGGCTTTTGCTACAATAAAAAATTACTTTTAAAGTGACACTGACCATCCAGTATTTCTACTTGAAAGTACAGAGTGTTGACCTTTCTGTCTCAAGACTTACTTTGTTGGCCTGCCTCTAGTCAGTGCTCACTGTGGTACATGCAATTGTTTCATGCTTACCTGGGTTTGCTCATGTTTTCTCATGGTGACTGCATTTATGTGAGCACTTCAGCCATGTTGTCTGTCATTATCAAATTCTTACTGCCAGTGTAGAATCGTAAGTTTGTATCATCAGTTTTCCCCAGACTTGACCACTTCTGTAGTCATTCATATTCATGTTTTGTAGTACGGATATATATTTTGGTTTCTTAAAATATATTTAAATAAGGATTGTAATCTGATTTCTTTAGGTAGTCACTTTTTCTTGATGGTACTGGTTTGAGGCACTTCGAACACTACTCACGAACTTGATGTTGAGGGTTTCACACAGTGCCAGCATTACACTTTCAAGAAGAATGGCACAAAGAAACACAACTGCGGGATCCAGTAATGCTGAAGAACTAGTGGAACAAATCTTAGAAAGAAGAGATTTGCGGCAAGCATTGACATCTGTGCTGAGTCACAATACATTAAATAGAACCACTACAGCAACAGTGAATGAAGAACTGGGGCATCTTTTAACAGAAGTGGTCAACAAGGCAGTTCAATACAAAGTGAGAATACATCCGGTCACACTCTCAAAATGTACCATGTTACTTTTAAGAAATCATCTGTGAAAATGGAAAACCACAATGCATAAAGTGGTACTATTACTCAGTTTCATAAGTGGGTTTTTAGCAGTTTGTTTCGTTACAATTTACAGTGTGATACTGAAAGCACTATATAACTTCTCAGTTGTCTGCCAGCATATGAATGTTAGTGCACAGAACTCCTGATCATATAGGAATAATCCAGAAACATGAGAGGTTGTCTTGGACTAGACTGCAACTTAATAAACTGATAATATAGTTGCCAATTTAATTGTTACTATTATTTTGTCTTACTGTACTTTTTGACATATTGTATGTTTTATTATACAGAACTAAGACTACAAGTAGCACAAGGCATACTCATATTTCCATAAGGACGTAATTTTGCTATGTTACCGGATGATGTAAATGTGATGAAACACGGCAAGAAACAAGCGTTACCAAATTGGTTATATCTTAAGTGCATTTGAATTCTGTAAAGACTGGGATAGACAACTGTTATACAAAAGTTACATGAAGTCTTTGGTAGCAAAATTCCACCTGATGTGAGGTAAAACAAGCATTTGTCAATGCCGAATGTTTGCTTGCTGGCATTGGCAGTGGTAATGTAGAAGTTACAGAGTCTGTAATAGGAATGGCAGTGAAGTACTGAACTGAAGCCAACCCCACCACCACCCTGCAGAGAGTGACAGGCATTAGGTGTGCATTTGGGTCATCAGGCATAATGGCCTTGCCATTTCACCACACCCCACCCTGCAGACTCGACAAGTGTCATGGTGTTCCTTGGGTGTTTGGCCTTATGCACCCCATTTCATTAGGAAATGCGGTGAGATGGGTGCGATATAGGAGAATGGGGTGAACTTTGGGGCTGAAGAGTCCAAGGCATACTCGATACCTCTCACTGGCTGCAGGTGTGGAATGTATGAGCATTACAGGCAAGAATCCCAAGTCACACCCCTGATGCCTGTCATTCTCTACAGGGTTGGGCGTTATGGTTGGAAACCCTAATACCTCAGGCATTCGTTGGTATTTTCACTCCAAATTTTCAACATGTTTTTTTTTGTGACCCCACCTCATGAACAGGGGGAATATCAGTTTGTTAGCCGAAAGCTGCTTATGCACAGCGAGTACGGCATTTAGCACCACAGGTGCAAAAACATTCCGAACAGGATGTAAAAAATGACAGCTGTACTGTTCATGGGGAGGTGTAAAAAATGGCAATGTTGCAAATCTGCAGTACAAATATTTAAAAAAATGGTGAAGTCATGAGCGTACATAGAAACTGTGCAACGCACACCCGTAATATAATTAGGTTGGGGATATTTTACAGCAGATTGTCAACTCAGGCATTTTGGTGCCTCCGATCATGAACAGTGTCACTGTGATTTTCTTTATCTGTGCCGAACAATGATTCCCCACAGCGACCATGCATCTCAGCGCTGAAAGTGTGAAAACACACTTCAGCCATGTTGTAAAAATGACAGCTGTACTGTTCATAGAAGTGTGAAAAATGCCACTGGTGAAAATCTGGACTGAAAATATTACAAAGTCATGAACTTACGAGGGTGCGTGGAAACCGCGCGATTGCTCACTCGTAACACAGTCATTTTATGGACTTTTGTCACCAAATTTTCAACATAGCCATTTAAGACCTCTGCTCATGAACAGTGTAACTGTGATTTTCTTAATCTGTCCTAAACATTGCTTTGCACACCAACAGCACCATTGTAGCTACATATGCAAACACATTTTGGGCGACATATGAAAATGGCAGCTGTACTGTTCATAAGGAAGTAATAAAATGGCAATGTTGAAAATCTGGAGTGAAAATATTAAATTTGCAAACTTACGAGCATGCATAGGAACTGCTCAACGCACGCTCATTAAACAGTCATTTTTAGGAATTTTTTCACCAAATTTTCAACATAGCCATTTTAAGACCTCTGCTCATGAACAGTGTCACTGTGATTTACTTAATGTGTCCCATACATTGATTTTGCACATCGACTGCGCCATTGTGCACTACATGGGTGGGAACACATTTTGAGCAAGATGTGAAAAATGACAGCTATACTGCTCATAAGGAGGTGGTAAATGGCAATGTTGAAAATCTGGAGTGAAAATATTGAAAATTCATGAACTTACGACGTGCATAGGAGCTGTGCAACGACGCTCATAAAACAGTCATTTTAGAATTTTTCACCAAATTTTCAACATAGCCATTTTAACACCTGAGCTCATGAACAGTGTCACTGTGATTTTCTGAATTTGTCCCAGACATTGATCTACGACACCACTGCGCCATTGTGTGCTACATGGGCAGAAACACGCTTTGGTGATGTGAAAAATGACAGCTGTACTGCTCATAAGAAGGTGTGATAAAATGGCAATTTTGGAAATCTGGAGTGAAAATATTGAAAATTGCGACCTTACAGTGTCGTAGGAACTGCGTAATGCACCCTCGTAAACAGTCATTTTAGGAATTTTTCACCAAATTTTCAACATAGCCATTTTAAGACCTCTGCTCATGAATAGTGTCACTGTGATTTTCTTAATTTGTCCCGTACATTGATTTGACACCCGACTGCGCCATTCTGCGCTACATGGGTGGAAACACATTTTGGGTGAGATGTGAAAATGACAGCTGTACTGCTCATAAGAAGGTGTGGTAAAATGGCAATGTTGAAAATCTGGAGTGAAAATATTGAAATTTCGCCGCAACTTACGAGGCTCATGAGAACTGCACAACGCACTCAGAAAAAAGTCATTTATTGATGAGACCAATTATCGCAGGCGGGATTCTTCATATCGATGTCACCGCTCATGGTGGCGAGCCCGGCGTGATTTCGCAGTCACTGCGCAAAATCACCCTTTCCGGCACGAATACCGCCATGACAGTGACATAATTCATGAGAAGGGCCCCAAAACCCCATGTTGAAAATTTGGTGCAAAATTCCCAGAAATGCCCGAGATATGCAAAAGTTGAAACCCTATGTAACCCATTATACAGCTTACTGGCATTTCCTCAGTTCGCGGTCGGGCTTTGAAGAGTGCAGACGCGTTCCCGTCCACCGAAGATCGGCTGCTGCTGAGTCCGTGAGGTAAGTATGGGGTGGGGTGCGGGGAGGCTGGGTGCGCAGTGGGTGGGTGCGGGTTGTGGGAGGCATTGGGAGGCAGCCAAGGGACAGTTTTATTTTACAGGTCTTAAAATAAAAAAGACTTGAGATTGCTACGCTGGGGTGGGCTCCAGCGTGGCACAAAGACTGGGATTTCAGCCGACGGGATTGGGCACCTCCGGCAAAATAAAAACAAAAGCTACTGACGGTTTGCCACGCTGGGGTGGGCTCCCAGCGGGCACAAAGACTGGGAGGGTTGTTACCGACGGGGATTGGGCACCCCCAGCAAAATTAAAAAAAATCGGCATTTGGCTTGCCACGCTGGGGTGGGCTCCCAGCGTGGCACAAGGACTTGGGGAGGCGTTCAGCCGACGGGGATTGGGCACCCGGCCAGCTATTCAGTACTGGGCGCGCACGCCTGTTCAGTGGGGAAGCTGCGTGAGCAGCCGATATCTTATCGGTGCTCACTCAAGCGTAGCTCCCCTTCAATCAGGTGTTACTGCATTTTGGAGCGTGTCAGACAGCTCCAAAATGCATTGGCTTACAGGGCCGCACTCCAGCCCAGTGCCTGACTGAGGAGGAGGTGACACACTCCGAAATCTCCATTCATGGCACTATGTTTCTTGCACATGCGTGCAAGCAAACATAAAAATGTGTCTTACTTTACAAAAGTACTGTTCATCATCACTTTGGGCTCAGATAATGTGCTATAGTATTATATGGAGAATGCACATTCTTACTATGTCACTTTTGTGAAATTTAATACAGATTCGGCCCAAAGTAAAATTTGCATACTATTTTTACTGATCTTTTATTATTTCTCAGTAACAGTAATTTAATTAGCAGGCCTGTATCTATCTGATCTGCAAACACGTAATACCGGGGCTGGTCCAGTGGTGCTCAGTGTTCAAGCACTGAATGCCACACTGGTGACTTAGGTTCGGGAATGAGCACGAGCCATGGGGGTGTCAGCAGGGGAGGGAGAGTATTGAGCATCCAATGGGCAGCTCTCCTCTTTCAGGAGGGAGGGGTGCTAGCACTCGGCACTTGACTGGCCTCTAGTGGAGGTTCTGACAACAGCAAGCACAGAGCTAGTTGCAGGGGCATGGGAAGTGGCTACGTTGGTGGTCAGGCCATGACGTTGGGTTCAAGCCACTCCCCTAAACAAAAAAGAACAGTGCACAGTCTCTTGGATGATGAAGCATCACAGCGGAGACCCTGTTTGCCCACACACCTGCCATACTCCATGTATAAGGTCAGATGAAACAAAGATGTACTCGGGGTGTCCTGCCCCACCCCCTTCTTGCCTGGGTGGTACAGCAAATGCTCCATGGGGACCGACTGGGAGCTCTGGTAGGCTGTATGTGCGGGCATACCGCATGTGTCTCTCAAAGGAGTGGAGAACATGTGCAGGGGGAGTATAAAGATAAATTAAAAAAAAATACATTTTAAGGAATGCACATTTTCCTGTCCACTGGATCATACTGACCACTTTGTGATTCTGTTCCTTAGGTAAACAAAACTTTGACCATGATTAACACCAATGCTCATACTGTCTTCAGGTCATAATACCCTGCAGTCATGTTGTTCAGCTTCACTATCACAGGGACTAAATGTTCACCTTGTAATGTTGCTATTTCATAGCATCTGCGTTCGGATGCTCTTGATGTGCACAGCTCAACAACAACCATCTCTGCATTCAGGTCTGTTCACACAATGACTGTGTGAATGTCTTAGTTCCTGTCATCTGTCTGCTTCCTTTTCTATGTGGTCAGCAACAGGTTATTAAATAGCTGGTACTGCATAGCCAAATGCTGTGCAAATCAGGGACTAATGCAAAGCATTTTTGGAAATGTGTACCAGGTACACTGCTAAGTTTTTTTTTTTTTTTTTACTGAGAACATGACACGGTGGAGTACAGTCAAACAAAAAAATATTAATGTTTTGGTTTGCTTTGCTATGCCTGTTTAAACTCCATTAGCATGTTCACATGTCAAACTACTAATCAATGTTTCCAGCTTTTTTTAATAACCTGTGACACGTTTGAGGCTGACAGTGTTCCGAGAAATGTTTATGCATAAATTCTAGTTTCCTGCTTACATCGATTAAATGGCTACATTGTAAAAGTAGAAAACATATCAGCAAAACTGGAAGATGTCTGAATATGTTCAGTTTAGATATGTATGCTGTTCTGTCCTACTTACCGCGATGCAACTTTATAAGCCATGTGCCTTTCCTCATAGCTCTTGACCAAAAACATATGATAATTTATGTTGCCTTTTATTGCACAATCTCCAGGGCCTCAGTATCATCTGTGTTATGAGAAGCTGAAAGCAACACATACAGCATTGTAAGTGGGTGTTCTAGGAACATGGATATGTTGTTCAGTCCACACTTCTTGACAGGAACCTTGTCGCTTTAAGATGGGCCGGAAGATCTTCATGCTGACTCTTCCCACTCACCCGGGTGGTAAAACCCTGGGCTCCCCATGACACCAGATTTTCCTTACTGCTTAGAAGCTCAGGTTTTCTCCAAAAGTGTAGCACTTACAACTTGGATATGTTCATAGTAGAGTCAGAGTAATTACCTATATAGCTCGTATTCAGAATTTGGCTTCATCCTTGATGAAGTCCTTCATGCTGGTTGCCATATTGTAATTACTGAACTTAAACAGCCTACTAGAGATCAGCTTCATAGATCATGATAATACTTTATTTCACATGCGCCTTTCCAAAAAACCAAGGCAACAAAAAAACAAGCATTTGTCAATGCCGAATGTTTGCTTACTGGCATTGGCAGTGGTAGTGTAGAAGTTACAGAGCTGCGTAATAGGAATGGCAGTGAAGTATTGAACTGAAGCCAACCCCACCACCACCCTGCGGAGAGTGACAGGCATTGGGGTGTGCATTTGGGTCGTCAGGCATAACGGCCACGCCATTCCATCACACCCCACTCTGCAGAGACTGACAAGTGTCACATGTTCCTTGGGATCTTTGGCCCTTATGCGCACCCCATTTCATTAGGAAATATGGTGAGATGGGTGCGACATAGGAGAATGGGGTGAACTTTGGGGTCAAGAGTCCAAGGCATACCTCAACACCTCTCCAGTGACTGCAGGGTGTGGAATGGTATGAGCATCACAGGCAAGAATCCCAAGTCACACCCCTGATTCCTGTCATTCTCTATAGGGTTGGGCGATTTAGTTGAAAGCCTAATACCTCAGGCATTCGTTGGTATTTTAACTCCAAATTTTCAACATGTTTGTTTTTGACCCCACCTCATGAACAGGGGAATATCAGTTTGGTAGCGAAGCTGCTTATGCACAGTGACTACGGGATTTAGCACCACAGGTGCAAAATATTCGAACAGGATGTAAAAATGACAGCTGTACTCTTTCATGGGGAGGTGTAAAATGGCTATGTTGCAAATGTGTAGTAAAAATATTTAAAAATGGTGAAGTCACGAGTGACATAGAAACTGTGCAACGACACCCATTATAAAAGTAGGTTGGGGATATTTATAGCAGATTGTCAACTCAGGCATTTTGGTGCCTCCGATCATGAACAGTGTCACTGTGATTTTCTTTATCTGTGCCAACAATGATTTCCTAGCTACCACACATCTCTGCACTGAAAGTGTGAAAACACACTTCAGCCATGTTGTGAAAAATGGCAGCTGTACTGTTCATAAGGAAGTGTTGAAAAATGCCACTAGTGAAAATCTGGACTGAAAATATTACAAAGTCATGAACTAACGAGGATGCGTGGAAACTGCACAAAGCTCACTCGTAACACAGTCATTTTATAGACTTTTGTCACCAAATTTTCAACATAGCCATTTTAAGACCTCTGCTCATGAACAGTGTAACTGTGATTTTCTTAATCTGTCCTAAACATTGCTCTTGACACCAACAGCACCATTGTGCGCTATATGTGATAACACATTTTGGGTGACATATGAAAAATTGCAGCTGTACTGTTCATAAGAAATTTAATAAAATGCACATGTTGAAAATCTAGAGTGAATATTAAATTTGCAAACTTACGAGCATGCATAGGAACTGTGCACCGACGGCCAGAAAAGTCATTTTAGGCATTTTTCACCAAATTTTCAACATAGCCATTTTAAGACCTCTGCTCATGAACAGTGTCACTGTGGTTTTGTTAATGTGTCCCATACATTGAGTTTTGCACACCGACTGCGCCATTGTGCCTGCAAAGGCAGGAAACACGTTTTGGGCAGGATGTGAAAAATGACAGCTGTACTGCTCATAAGGAGGTGCAGAAAAATGGCAATGTTGGAAATCTGGAGTGAAATATTGAAACTTCCGCAAACCCACGAGCGCATGTGGAACTGTGCAACGACACTCAGAAACAGTCATTTTTAGGAATTCTGTCACCAAATTTTCAACATTGCCATTTTAAGATCTCGCTCATGAACAGTGACACTGTGATTTTCTTAATGTGTCCCATACACTGAGTTCAGACAACAACTGCGCCATTGTGCTACATGGGCGGAAACATATTTTGGTGAGATGTGAAAAATGACAGCTGTACTACTCATAAGAAGGTGTGGAAAATGGCAATGTTGAAAATCTGGAGTGAAAATATTGAAAATTAAGAACCTATGAGCGGCGTAGGAACTGCGCAACGCATCAGAAACAGTCATTTTAGGAATTTTTTCACCAAATTTTCAACATAGCCATTTCAAGACCTCTGCTCATGAACAGTGTCACTGTGATTTTCTTAATTTGTCCTGTACATTGATTTCGCACACCGACTGTGCCATTCTGCGCTACAAGTGTGGAAACACATTTTGGGTGAGATGTGAAAAATGACAGCTGTACTACTCATAAGACGGTGTGGTGAAATGGCAATATTGAAAATCTGGAGTGAAAATATTGAAATTTCACGAACTTACGAGCCTGCGTAGGAACTGCGCAACGCACGCTCGTTAAACAGTCATTTTTTGGAATTTTGGCACCAAATTTTCAACATGGGGTTTTGGGCCCCTTCTCATGAATGATGTCACTGTCATGGTGGTATTCAGTCCTGAAGGGTGATTTGCAGTCACTGCTCGAAATCACCCTTATTCGAACAATGCCATGACAGTGACATCATTCATGAGAAGGGTCCCAAACTTATGTTGAAAATTTGTGCAAAATTCAAAAATGCCTGAGATATGCAATAAAGTTGAACCCTCCTATCTAGCCTATTATACAGCTTACCAGCATTTCCTCAGTTCGCGGTCGGCTTTGAAGAGTGCAGACGTGTTCCCGGTCCACAAGATCGCCGCCAGAGTCCGGAGGTAAGTATGGGGTGAGGGGGTGTGGGAGGCTGGAGTGCGCCCAGTGGGTGGAGTGCGGGTTGTGGGAGGGTTGGAGGCAGCGTCGCGGGACGTTTTGTTTACAAGTTAAAACAAAAAAAGAACTTCATGGGACCACTTGCCCACGCTGGGGTGGGCTCCCAGCGTGGCTAAGGACTTTGGGGGGCCGTTCAGCCCGGCGGGGATTGGGCACCCCGTCGGCAAAACAAAAAAAAAAAAACCTCGTGAGATGCTTGCCACGCTGGGGGCTCCCAGCGTGGCACAAGGACTTTGGGGGGTTCAGCCGACGGGATTGGGCACCCCATCGGCAAAATGACTGTTTGCCACACTGGGGTGGGCTCCCAGCAGGCATCAACTACTGGGGAGGGAGGAGGCGATGCAGCTCAGCCGGCAGGGGATTGGGCACCCGATAAGCTATACGGCGCTGCGTGCGGGGCGCTGCGCCTGCGGCTGGGGGGGAGCTGCGTGAGCAGCTTCTTATCGCTGCTCACTCAAGCGTAGCTCCCCCTTTCAACTGTATGCCACTGCATTTTGGAGCGTGTCATAGACAGCTCCAAAATGCATTGGCTTACAGGGGCCGCGCCTGCCAGCACAGTGCCTGAATTGGAGGAGGAGGTGACACACCTCTGAAATCTCCGATGATGGCACTATGTTTCTTGCACATGCGTGCAAGCAAACATAATGAATGACAACAACACATGAAACAGTACTTAGAAACTGATAAATTCTTATTTTGAGGCATTTGAGAAACAGAATGTGCTGTAGGTGTAACTAAAATGTTAAGTGAAATCAGTATGTCTAAGTATGATCGACTGCGTTTTCAGTGGTTTGTTTTTCACTGTGTTGCCCATGTTTCACATTTTAAATGTGTTTTTTCTGTTTAGTTTGCAGATGTTGATGGGTTGTGGCAACAAACTAGTGTCTCCAAAATTAAGTAAAATAAAGTCTTAATCCGATTGATGTCACTAAGTATTTCATCAGAAAGCAGTATACTTGAGGCCATCATGAATCCTAGAAAGTGTAAGTTACATTCAGATTTTGTATGCAATATGGTGATGAACACTACGATTTAAAGGCCACAACGGTTCAACTTGGCAACTATAATCTCTTTAAGTTTTTGAGGTTCATTAAGTTAACAGCTCTCTCTCTCTCTCTCTCTCTCTGTATGCCCCTCACCCACTGGCTCAGGGAATAATATCACTGATGTGTGATTGAATAGTTATGATCACAAAAATCCTCACAGCTGATTACAGGGCTTCAAGATTCAGACAAAACAGTTTTCAGCGTACATAGAACGTACAATTCAGAACCAGCTACTGCTTGGCACTGCCCCTTTTGTGAAAACCATGGTCAGCAATGAAGGCACCAGCAATAAGAAAGGGGGATTCAAAAGAAGAGGCCTTCCCCTTCCTTCAGGCGCACAGGGCCCCAAAAGTGATGAGATGGCAGGATCCACCCTTGCCTACCCCTACATCTCAGCATGACTCCCTGCTGGCCTTCCCTCCTCAAGTGGAGGCCCAGAGGGAGGCTTTAGGAGTGAGGTTGTCCCTTAACCTATCAAGATGGTCCATTATCACCACAGATCATTGGGTTCTCCAGATTATTGAAAGGGTCTACACTCTGTAGTTCACCCGTATCACACCAGACATCACACCCACCCCTTCCCACTGCTCCCACTCCCATGCAGCTCTCCTATGGCCAGAGATTGATGCCATGCTCAAGAAAAGAGAAATTCAGGTAGTACCCCTTCTTCAAAGAGCCAGGGGATACTACTCACACTTCTTCTTAGTTCCAAAGAAGAAGGGACATCACCGTCCCATTGTAGATGTCAGGTAACTGAACACCTCAGAGTGCAGAAGGTTCAGAATGGTGACACTGTCTGGCCTGTTGCCTGTGACCCACCAAGGACATTAGCTTTCCTCCCTGTCCATGCAGGATGCTTACATGCATATAAAGATTCAGCTGTACCCCAGGAATTAGCTCTGCTTCATCTTTCAAAGACAGCACTACCAGTTCACAGCACTTCCATTCAGCCTTTTGTCCACATAGAGGGTCTTCACCAAATGCCTGTCAGTGGTGGTGGCAGGCCTCAGCAGAAGGGGTCATTCTGCTCACCCGTACCTGGATGACTGGCTTCTTAAAGCTTTGTCAAAAGACCAGCTGTATCACTCATAGTAGGATACTTTTGGCCTATTTCAAACTTTGGACATCACTCCTGAATGTCTCTAAATAGTGCCCCTGGGTTACACAGAGGCTACACTACATTGCAGTGGTTATGGACATCATCCAGGGAAAGGCCATTCTTCCCAAGGACAGAGCAGACAGACTGAGGATGGTTGTTCACAGGTGATTGCTACCAATCCTGTTCTGGCCAGAGTGATGCCCCCAACTTCTGGGCCATATGGCAGCAGCCATTGCAACAGTTCCCCTCTGTTGCTTGCACAAGGCTCATGCAGTGGAACCTCAGAGTTCAGTGGGACCAAAGTATGGACTATCTCGATCGGCCAAGCCTGGTCCCACTAGTGTGAATGAATGGTGAAGACTCTGTCCAAGAATATCAATAGTTAAGGGAGGTAGGTAATTTACATATCTGGGCATACTATCAAGCGAATCCAGAAGGCTGACAAAATGCCATCATCAGTGATAATCAGCTTGGTACAAACCCAGCTTCTAGAGCACCGATAAAAACATTGTATATTACTGTATTCATCAGTATCTTTTGAAGGAGACCACTGAGTCCATAGTACTCTGAGGTCTGCCTGTCACCACCACACAATATGCTGCTTATCCCCAATTAGCAATGCAAATCATGTATGTCTTGTCTATATCACATGTTGCTGTTCTTTGCACAGAATCTTTTCATGCATTTCAGTGTAAAGGCCATGCTAATATTCAAATAGATCATGCCCAGGGGTCAAAAGTGTCACCGGCCCACCAGCCAAATGCTAGCAGATTTTATATCTGGGTAGTACGTTTCCTTTAACTAGCCCTGTGGGATAATTCTATGGAAGGTAACATTTCAATAAGTACAGTGGCTGGTTCAGTGGAAAGGTGTTTGGGGCTAATGGATTTTTGCAGATGGTAGCCCTGCTGGTTAATGGATGCAAACGTTAATTTTGTCACATGGCACACAGTCCTGACACGACCATCTTCCTGATTTCTTCCTCCATATATGGTAAGTAGGTTGGATTGACAGGATCTTACCTTGTGCTACTTAAAATAGCTGCATAGTCACGATCACCGTACAAGACTTGCAGCTTGTTTTTCAAGTGGCCTTGCAGGCCACTCCCAAGGCAGCTGCTTACTGTATGTATTGAACTTATGCTATGTATTCACTGATAAGGCCTTACAAATCCATATAGGTTTTCATGTTGTGACACACAAAAGAAGGTTGTTTTGCATGACAGTATTTTTACCAGTTAGTAAAACAGGCTGATGAGTGACAAAAAACAGGGTCTGGTTCCACAGCATGCTTCACACTAATGTCATGCATATGTAGAAGCACATGAAGCGCCAAACTTCCATACTATCATGTGGACCACACAATAATTTCAGATTTCACCTATATTTATCACTAATTTTCTTTCAGAACTAGAAAGCTAACTAACCGAAATATAGGTGTTGTAACCATAGTAATACATTTTTTCTGGTTTTTGGACAGGCAAGACGTATTGTTCAGAGTGGTGGTGATGATAAAGACAATGCGAGCACTGAGACTGATGATCTCATTGCAGCTGACAGCATTTTAAATCAAGGCACTGAGTCAACATATTCACATTCCAGACATTCCATTGGCTTGTCTTCATCGCACTTAGAGATGTCATGTACATTCCTGGACATACCAACAGTCTCAGCATCCAGTTCTGCTTTACAAAATAATTCAGGATCAGATCTCACTTTTCATTCACAGCAAGGATGGACAACCATGATGCCAACACAGGTGGAAGTATGTGGTTCTTCTCCAGTGAAGCAAGATCACCCTGCCATCCACTTTTGGAACAGACACATCCATTACCCTGCTTCACTGATGCACAGAACTCAACCACTGTTGCATTTCATGCCAGCAACCATTATAATGGAAATAACTTAATTGTCTCAAGTGGATCACAGTACCATCTGTCTGCATGGGGGCAGTGCACCCATGGAAGGGACTACCTCTATTCCTGTCAACAGTGTGTGTCCACTGTGGTGTCAGAAATACCATGGCAGATGCAGACTAACAACACCTGTTGTCCACTACAAAGTTCAAGTGATGAGTCAGACAACAGAAATCATGGTTCAGGAACTGCTGCAGGAAGTCTCCTGTATGATACCTTACAGACATGACATTCTTAATCCATCACCCAATACTTACAGTAATTGTGTGAACTGGATAGATAGCACAATGACTTGAATTGTCGGATGACATCAGTCGCATTGAGGCCAGCCTTGCTGATGACAACTTAATGTAAGTTCATAGGAGTGGTGTACAATATTTCATGTTGGTTGATTTTATCTTTAACTGCATGTTTAAAGTACCATCTCTTTGGTTTTAAATGCCTATAAGGATAATGATTTTTTTTTATATGCTGCCCTCCTCACTGCACCAGGATCCTTTCTTCTGGGATCCCTAGGTTGAGTGCACTCCTGTAGTCCCACCCCAGGTACCTCCCTCTGGGTACCGGCAAGCCTGTCCCCATCCTGCCTTGGTTTACACAGGGGCAGAGAGGGGCTCCCCCAGTCCTCTATTAGTCCTTAAGTCTGTGTCAGAAGGCCTCGCCAGCCCCTTCTATGGAGCCTGGTTATGGGTGTTCTCGTCGGCTGGGTCCCGCCATGGGAGCCTGGTGCAGGGTTTTTCATTTTTCTTGTCCCTGCCTCAGGATGTCCGCGCTAGGGAAGCCTAGGGCAAAGCATGTCAAGACGTGCTGGCACCTTGGCTCCCAGCAGACTCCTTCCACCCTGCTGTGTGCAGTCTTGCTGCACCCCCACCTGTGGTCACCCAGGTAGTGGTATAGCAGCAGGACTTGCATCCCACCCCACCCAGAGGAGGAGAGCAGCCACTGGGCACTCAATCCTCCTCCCCCTGGCCGGCCCTCTAGCTGCCTGAGTCCATTCCTGAACCCAGGTCGCTGGCAACACGAGCGGTAGCCCTACCACTGCACCGGCAGGCTGGCCAAGGATTATGATGTTTGACCTGGTGGTTTAGCCTATGATGAAGAAGAGTATTACATAGTTGGTACAGTATAGCATTGAAAAGCGAGATAATGCTAACTATTTTCAGAAATATGTAGCAGTAGACTGTTAACCACTTTATGCATGACACCACGGCCACCACCCAAGAAGGGCCGGTAGCCCACCATAGCACCCACCCACAATGGAGTGCCTTATTACGATTATGAAATGGGTCAGTACTACTACTACTATAGTAATACAATATAATTATCTTATTTGCGGAAAAAAAGAAAAAAGGTAAAGGCAAAAAAAAGTAAAATGTGGTCACTGTGTTGTCACCACTTCAGTTAGTGTTTGTTTTTGTTAGATGAAGTAGTAGAACTACTGGCAGTGGCTTGGCTACTGGATGTGTTTCATGATTTCCTGGTCACATTGGGTAGAGGCAGTGATTTGCAGCTACTGTCTGCTTGTCTTGTTTTTTTTTGGGTGGGTGGTTAAATAAGAAAATCCCTTTGCAGTCTGTCTCACACGTCTGTGGTCTGCAAGACGTAGCCTGAAGGTGAGTATCCATCATGGTCTGTGCACTCTGTTAGCCTGCCTGTTATGTGTTTTTTTGGCTGGTTGTTTAAATGAAAAAAAGTTTAATTTGCCATCCCTTATGTATGGTTTTCAAGACGGTCCGGATCCAGATGCAGGGCAGTATTTCTTGAGCCTCTGTTCACCTGGAAAGGGTCACTAGTCATTTCTGCCTTTACTGTACCATACAGTCTCTGTCCTTCACCCTTCCCAGTAAAACAGAATAGCATTGTGCGTGTAACAATTACAGGAAAAAGCTCAATTGGCTTTCTGTGTGACAAGAAGCGGACGATGGTCAATTTGATAGGTGGACTGTTTAAACATGAGTGGTCAGTCTGTTGGTCTGACAGTACTTTCAGCCAGGCCATTGTGCTGGGAAATTGCCCAGGCTGAAAGTGGCTTCGACCAATATGCATTCAGGATTGCAGCACCTATTTCGCACTATAGTTGCGATGTAGTGTGCTATAACATTACACATGAGTCATTGTGTGCTATTATTTCACGGACGTGATAGTGTGATAGCAAATTTCAGGTAAGATGGCATGTCTTACTGCATTGCAGATGTGGAGTATGCTAGCACATTACAGATGAGGTGGAGTATGTTATATTACAGACGGTGTGGAATGTGTTACAGTATTAGAGATTAGTGGCGAAATAAATGAATGGCAAACTGAGCTTTTGTCGGTATGGAGTTATTGAGTCATGTGTTAAGTGTTCACCCTTCCCAGTTAATGTTAATGGCAGTGATGAAACATCTACATTGACTCGCTTCATAGCTGTGGAGTAGAGCCACGACATGCAAATCTCAAATTTCAACAAAGGTGAAAACTGTGCATGTTAATTAATGTGTTCTTTCCTTTGTTCCTTTTTTGGTTTTCAGAACAGCACAAGATGATGGAATACAGTGCAGTGAGATACTTCAAGACTTAGCCAGCCAAATAGATTCAAAGTCCAACACTAAATTTAATATTAACCATTCAAATGTATGGGAAGGTGCCCTAAGAGGCTTGAAAAGAAAGACCTTCAGCCCCAAGAATCGTTTAAATATAACATTTTCAGATGATGCTGGTAAGATGGAAGAGGCCATTGACCTTGGAGGGCCAAGAAGAGAATTTTTCAGACTCCTCATGAAACACTTGGAGGGTTCTAGTATGTTCAAAGGGTCAATGACAGAAAAACATTTAGCACTTGACTGCTGGTAATGTTTTAATTTATATTTTGTTATACATTTATTACAATATGGGTGTGATCATCAATGAAAAGGGATTTGGTACGAGTATGCAAAATTAAGTAGTGCAGCTTTATGTGGTGTACCAGTTGTGGACATGGATGCTGGTATAATTAGCACTGTAAATGTACAGGAAATGGGTGTGCTGAGCAATCCTCAAAGGAAGAGGATTCAGCATGGGAAATGTGGGTGATGTGTGCTTAAAAGTGATGACTACTGTGTGCCAACCCTCTTTTTACCTATACATGTATATATGAAATCTTCTGTATCTGGAGTCTTCTGCTTGGTTGGATGAATGTATGTGAATGACTCTGTGGAATGGCTGGGCCTCTGTTGGCCAAACTTAGAATTGAAGTCTTCAGGGAGTAGGAGTGTTTGAATCAAATGTGCACTCATCAAATTGTTTATATTTAACTTGACTTAGATTCCTTTCATCTTGCCAACCTTAACTGTGTTTCTTTTGTAGTTTAAAATTAACTATTTCTTCTCACAATGCACTTCAAACAGCAGCCTTACACAGGTCGGGCACAGCACCACCTGCCAGCACCCTTTTTACATACTTGAACTTGCATGTCCAAAAACTGTCTAGCCCACCCCTCCCCCATGATGTGGTCTGACAAGACAATTCCAACCTCCCACTTCATCTTTAGATCACATGAAGGAATTCTCTGTGTGTAGTTCAGCTGGCAGTGGCCATGGTCATTGTCACAGCATGTCTGGTATCATCCCATGTGTGTCTGGCTGTGTAGGTGTCTTTCCTTCCTAGCCCCTAGGTCATGGCACTCTGTGAGGACTCTGCATGTGTCAATCTGTCATGCTCCTGCAGACATCTTCACTTCTACTCATGCTGTGATTTGCACCTTCCTCTGTCTATACTCAGGTGGCACTGCAATAGCAACCTTGCCAGACTAATATAGCAACTCCTGTCACACTCTTATCTTCTTCCCCCAGGCTGGCCCCCATCCCCATGGTCCACCTCATTCCTGAATTGTGGTTACATGTTGTAGTGGTAACTGTAGTGGTGAATTGATATGCTGGCTTTATCAACTGAAAATACATGCTGATAACATAAAGAATGAATATACCATAAACAAATTAACTAGTTTACAGACATTTATGAAAACATTTCTGTTGCATGTTCATGGTTTTTAACAGGTATCTGCATTTTTCTTATTAAAACATTTTTGTTGCACACGGATGGAAATTTAAAAGTATTACAATTTCTATTATCGGTTATATGCTTCTTAGATGTGAAGTATGTGACTAGAATACTGGATGTATCATTCTTGTTGCATGGAAGACTTATATTTGCATGTATTGTTTATTCTATAGCTGTCAGAGAGGACTGGTATTATGAGGCTGGGCGATAATACCTGTATCAATGGTCCACAGTGGTCCGAGTCCGGTTTTTTCAGCCACTCTATTTGGATGCCTCATGCATGGTCCAGATGCAGTTCAGCCTAAAATGGAAGATCTCAGTGACTCAGAGATTGCTGGAAACTTCATAAGGTAATTCATGTTTGTAAGTGTCAGTGGTATACTCATAATTAACTTTAAATATATATATTTTTTACTTTCTTTTTATTCCTCCTACTTGCCCCCGGTGTCCACTCCTTCGGGCCGTTCATCCCATATCAGCCCCCCAAACTCAGGATCTGCTGTAGAGTGCCTCTCCTCCTTTCTACACCTGCACAGCTGGGTCTGTCCCAAAATTGATGGTCTGAATGGCTCGGAACGCTTGACATCAAGGACTGCCAAGGGTTTTTTCCGTTTTTCTGTGGTCCCCCCTTTTACCCAGCCCCCTGAGATGCTGGCATGAGGACGTATGTCCAAAGAGGTGATGTGCTGATACACATCTCTCCCAAGTGCCCAACAGCATCTCCCCTCCCCGACTCCGTTAGATGGAGCCGCCAACCCCTCAAGAGCTGGTGTTCCCACTGGCTGTCTCAGGACATCAGGAGAAAACATCACCCCTGGTATCCCACCCCAGAGGGAGGAGAGCATCCTTTGGGATTCTCAATCCTCCCTCCCCCGCTGACCTGAGTCCATCCCCGAACCCGGGTCACCGGCGTAGCACTAAGTGTGGCATCCAGTGCCACAACCCTCAGCACCACCGGGCTGGTCTGAAACAAAATTTAAACAGTGGACATATTCAGTGAGCAGTCCTATAACATGGTATGTCCCTGACAGAATTTTCAAGACATCCAGTACAAACTTCGAATTCCCATTGATTTTTTTTTTGGTTCAGTCAACAATTAAGAAATACTTTGGTGAGGCCTCCCCGCTGAAAAGGCTTCCTATTGACCTGCTGATGTCTCCCAACTTCAAACCTATGTATAACAGATCTTTTATTGGGAAGTTGATCAAGAAGCTGGTTATGGTGCAACCAGAACAACACTTGCAGAAGTATGATATCCATGAGCCTTTACAGTCTGATTTCCGGCATTGCCGTAGTACGGGAAGTGAGGTAGTCAGGGTTCACCATGATCTCCTCCTAGCAAGGGATACAGGAAATTGTCCTGTTCATGGCCTGCTTGACCTCTCATATGCATTTGACACAGAACATCATGGGGTGCTTCTTGATTGCCTAAGGCACTATGTGTTGGACTCTTGGGAATTGTTTCATTGGTTTGAGTCCTATATGTCTGACACAGCATGGCATGTGCCACTTGGCTCTTTTAGATTGAGCAGTGATGGGCTCTGCTGTGGTGTACTTATTGTGCGATTCTGGCTCCCCATGTTATTTTACATGTAGATGTAGATGTTCTCGGAGGCTGCAGCCTGGCTGTTCCATTGTTATGCCGATGACACCCAGTTGTATGTGTCTTGTACCCTGATAACAGTACATCTCTAGCAACTGAGTGAGGGCCTTACAGAAATACAACAGTGGAAGGCAGCCAGCTGACCTAGGCTTAATCACTCAAAGCCGGAGGCGCTACTGGTGGAGCTGGGTTCTTAGGGTACAGTGGCAAGAAATGGTAGTGCTGCCCTTCCCTTGGACAGTGTTGTTTGTTATGCTGCAGCAAGGGTGATGAATCTTGCAGTCGTGGGCTGACTGGAGTTTCAGCAGTCGCCAATTGCTTTTATCACCTTCATAAGATTGCCTAGATCAGTCCCTATGTTCAGCTGACTAATACAGCAACAGTGTTACACACCTTAGTCACGCATACCATTGGTCATCCATGAAGCTGATGTATCCTTTGCGCGGCTAGTTCACAATGTGTCATCACAGCTGTTTGCTGGGACTTGGCAGTTCAAGCACATCCTCTGTGAGGAGGAAGCATTTGTTGCCCGAGGCCAATTACAAGGGATGTGACCTTTTTTTAAATTTCTGTCCAAAACTTCTTGGATTAACGCCTACCCCTGCTGGATACCACAGTCGGACATTCGTCTTGGAATGTCTGCTTTTTTTTGGCCAGTCTCATTTACTGCTTCCCAGTGGCAGGCGAGATCTTGGTACAGTTTCAAGTCTCCTTCCCTTTTTCCTGCAGATCAGCTGTTGCTCCAGCTTGCATGATTTCTGAGCATAGCGGTCTCATGCAAGAATCCTTGTTTCCCTTCTCAGACAGACAGAGCTGCTTTGTGTGCTAATTTCTCAGTCCCGACTGTAGGTAATCTCATTTTCATTGTACCGAAGTCTGTCAGTGCCTTATCCTAATATCTGTCATCGGGGGAACTTCTTCTCTCTGGCTGCATGTATCATCTGAGAGGTCTATACCCTTCGGCCAGGCACTCTTGGTGGTACATTGTGCTCATTACCTTCACTCCCAAAATGGAAGGCATCCTGGTGTACGGGCATTACCTGTCTCCCACAGCTGATAAGGGCCACTTCACTGTGAGTGAAGCAGCATACCAGGTCTATTTTCATACTCTTGTATACTGTAGAAATATGTGTGACACCCACCAGGGTGCCTCAGTCCACTGTTTTGCCAAGCATTACTGACTGGACATAGCTTCTGTGTTCACAGTTGTCTTCGACTGAGTTGTTCGTTTGTGTCCCTGTCCTATTTTCGCCTACCGCAGACCTTTTTCATTATCCCAGTTGTTGTCTCTGCTTGTTTTACAGCTGCTTGGGACTCCATCCCAACAGCTGCTGTTTACTGCAGGAGCCACCATAAAGTAAGGTAGCACAGTTAAGAAGTTACAATAACAGTATATGTTTGAGGGCATGAAAGTAGGCACAAGTTTCCTGTACTCCTCTACTCTTTTTTCATGTCACTGCCTTTCTATGGCTCCAGTAGCCCATCCTTCTCCTGTTTCTCCTTCTCAGTGGTGTCCAGGAAAACTGGGGTGAGGCTGGGGTACCACGCCTTTCATGCCATGGACTGCTGTCAACGTGCCAACATTGGTGGCTGTCACCTGCTGTATACTGCTAAGTAAACATTTTCTGTGCAGTCCCAGTGCCTGCTTGCTTACTCCTAATGTTGCGTACTGCAACAGCTCCTCTAGGACATGTAGTATTACGGTACCTTCTTGCATAACTGTACTATCCCATGGCAATGCTGAAAGAGAGTATTTAATTTCATTATTGTGTCCTAGGTACTTGTATTCACTATGAAAGGACCAAAAGTTTAACAGGAATTAATATCTATTGGTTTGCATCTTTATACCCCTCCCCAGATACAGAGGAAAACAAAGTATTTATTCATCCTTTTCTAGTGCACCAAAACATAAATAAATAATATGACATTTCCATTAGGAACCATAAGTAGTTTTTTACTCCTTCATGGGGGGCAGGAGGCTGTTTACACATAGTAAGGCTCTTGAAAAATCTGGTGAGTGAAGGCATGAATAACAGAAACAGATTGTTACAGTGAACTGATTTGATAGATTATTTAGTTAATGCTGGACCGCGGTGCAGCGTTGGATTTCACTTGCGGCACCAGTGACCCAGGTTGAGAACAGACTCAGGTCATTGGAGGGCCAGCGGGGAGAGGAATTGAGCATCCCTAGGACTGCTCTCCTTCGGGGAAGGGGTTCATGATCGCACAGGAAAGACACCTAGCGGATGCTGGGTTACCACGCTGTACATGATGCAGAATCAATGCTTTCTGGGTGGGACAGACATTGGCTTCATTGACATCTCTGCCCCAGCCTCAGGGGGAAAGGGAAAACATGGCGGGACCCTGTCTCTGTGAAGCCTCCGGACTTCAATTAGCCTCTGCCACCAGAAGCTCTCCCAACCAGATACTACCCCATGGCACCGAATACCAGAGACCAGTGCCATGGCCCCACCCACTGGGGGGGTAAGCCGGGGGTGACCGGGAGTAGCAACAGCAATAGGCAGTGGGTGGGAGTCCCAGGGGCCATGACCAGAGCTGATTCCAACTGAAGGGTTCTGCCAGAAAAAGTAGAATAAATGTAAAATAAAAAAAGATTATTTAGAACTTTGTGTTTGATGATGGGGTGGGTGCACTAGACATGAAATATGCCTGCTTTCAGGAACGAGTCATGAAGGCACAAGTCAAATGTAAACAATCACGACACTTGGAACAGAGAAAGTATTAAAGCGGATAAAGTGCAAGGTAACACTTATAACAGAATACTTACATTGCTGAATAGGAAAATTATACAGTAACAATGCAAAATATAAACTATAAATCAGTGTAGTACAAAGTACAAACACAGAGGCATAAGACAAATGCTTCAACACCTGACATAGGATTACAGAGTAGAGTAACAGGGAGGAAACCCACTGAATTCAATGAAGGATCTCTCACTATTATCATCAAGTGTTGTACTTAAGATAACGTGAGAAAGCTGTAGGCCATAAAATTACAATTGTTTGTCTTGAAAAGTACTGTCCATTTTTGGGATGTAGTAGTCACTGCAGACTTCATTTCTCAGTACCGTTTCGTTGTTTAACTTTAGTAGTGATTTATAAAACAAGCATTTGTCAATGCCGAATGTTTGTTTGCTGGCATTGGCAGTGGTAGTGTAGAAGTTACAGAGCTGCATAATAGGAATGGCAGTGAAGTATTGAACTGAAGCCAACCCCACCACCACTCTGCAGAGAGTGACAGGCATTGGGGTGTGCCTTTGGGTCGTCAGGCATAACGGCCACGCCATTTCACCACACCCCACCCTGCAGACACTGACAAGTGTCATGGTGTACCTTGGGGTCTTTGGCCCTTATGCGCACCTCATTCCATCAGGAAATATGGTGAGATGAGTGCGGTATAGGAGAATGGGGTGAACTTTGGGTCAAGAGTCCAAGGCATCCTCGATGCCTCTCACTGGCTGCAGGGTGTGGAATGGTATGAGCATTACAGGCAAGAATCCCAAGTCACATCCCTGATGCCTGCCATTCTCTACAGGGTTGGCGTATGGTTGGAAACCCTAATACCTCAGGCATTCGTTGGTATTTTCACTCCAAATTTTAACATGGTTTTTGCGACCCCACCTCATGAACAGTGGCAATATCAGTTTGTTAGCCGAAGCTGCTTATGCACAGGCGACTACGGCATTTAGCACCACAGGTGCAAAACATTCGAACAGGATGTAAAAATGACAGCTGTACTGTTCATGGGAGGTGTAAAAAGTTGCAATGTTGCAAATCTGCAGTAAAAATATTAAAAAACTGGTGAAGTCAAGCAGCAGTATAGAAACTGTGCAACGCACACCTGTAATGTAATTAGTTTAGGATTTTTACAGCAGATTGTCAACACAGGCATTTTGGGACCTCCGATCATGAACAGTGTCACTGTGATTTTCTTTATCTGTTCGAACAATGATTTCCCACAGCGACCACGCATCTCTGTGCTGAAAGTGTGAAAACACATTTCGCCATGTTGTGAAAAATGACAGCTGTACTGTTCATAAGGAAGTGTGGAAAAATGCCACTGGTGAAAATCTAGACTGAAAATATTGCAAAGTCATGAACTTAGGGTGCGTGGAAACTGCGAATGCTCACTCATAACAGTCATTTATGGACTTTTGTCACCAAATTTTCAACATAGCCATTTTAAGACCTCTGCTCATGAACAGTTTAACTGTGATTTTCTTAATCTGTCCCAAACATTGCTTTCACACACCAACTGCACCATTGAGCGCTACATGTGCGAAAACACATTTTGGATGACATGTGAAAAATGGCAGCTGTACTGTTCATAAGGAAGTGTAATAAAATGGCAATGTTGAAAATCTGGAGTGAAAATATTGAAAATTCGCAAACTTACAAGCGTGCGCAGGAACTGCACAACGCACGCTCGTAAAACAGACATTTTTAGGAATCTTTTCACCAAATTTTCAACATAGCCATTTTAAGACCTCTGCTCATGAACAGTGTCACTGTGATTTCCTTAATGTGTCCCATACATTGATTTCGCACTGACTGCGCCATTGGGTGCTACATGGGCGGAAACACATTTTGGGCAAGATGTGAAAAATGACAGCTGTACTGCTCATAAGGAGGTGTGGTAAAATGGCAATGTTGAAAAATTTGGATTGAAAATATTGAAAATTAAGAACTTACGAGCCGCATGAGAACTGCGCAACGCACGCTCGTAAAACAATCATTTTTAGGAATTTTTTCACCAAATTTTCAACATAGCCATTTTAAGACCTCTGCTCATGAACAGTGTCACTGTGATTTTCTTAATTTGTCCTGTACATTGATTTCACACACCGACTGCGCCATTGTGCGCTACATGGGCGGAAACACGTTTTGGGTGAGATGGGAAAAATGACAGCTGTACTATTCATAAGAAGGTGTGGTAAAATTGCAATGTTGAAAATCTGGAGTGAAAATATTGAAAATTTGCGAACTTACAAGCTTGCATAGGAACTGCACAACGCACGCCAGAAACAGTCATTTTTGAATTCTTTCCACCACTAAAATAGGCTTTTGAGAGCCCACCTTATGAACACTGGCAGTGTCATTTCGTTAATCATTCTGGAAAGGTGATTTGTGCAGTGGCTGCGAAATCACCCTTCGCCCAAGTAACGCATGACAGTGACAGCATTCATGAGAAGGGTCCCAAACCCCATGTTGAAAATTGGTGCAAAACTTCAAAAAAATGCCTGAGATTTGCAATAAAGTTGAAAAAACCCTATCTATCCCATTATACAGCTTACCGGCATTTCCTCAGTTCGTGGTCAGCTTTGAAGAGTGCAGACGTGTTCCCGGTCCACCGAAGATCGTCGCGCCGAGGTCCAGAGGTAAGTATGGGTTGTGGGGTGTGTCGGGAGGCAGGGTGCACAGTGGGTGGGTGCGGGTTGTGGGAGGGGGGCCAGGGAGGAGCACTGAGGGACAGTTTTTATTTACAGGTTTGTTTTTAAATGGCACCTTGGGCGTTTGCCACGCTGGGTGGACTCCCAGCGTGGCACAAGGATGACTGGTTGGGGGGTGTGGAGCTGATGGGGATTGGGCACTGTCAAGCATGTCGAGTGCTGCCGCTAGTACCCCAGCGGCACCGGTACTTGGGACAGTGGAGCTGACGATTGGGCAATTTCACTGCTATAATGAATTGCCATGCTGTGGACACCCAGCGTGGCATGTGGAAGGCTTTGGGGCAGAGCACAGCCGACGGGGGATTGGGCACCCCATCAGCTATACAGTGTGTGCGAGGGAGGCAGTATGGCGCGGCGTGTGTTTGTGTTTGTGTGTGTGTGTGTGTGTGTGTTGTGATTAGCATGAGCAGACGATATCTTATCACTGCTCACTGAAGCATAGCTCCCCTTTCAACTGTACATTACTGGATTTTGGAGCTGTTGCAGACAGCTCCAGCATGCATTGGAGGACTGGGGCTGCACTCTGCCAACACACTGACTGAATTGGAAGAGGGGTGACACACCTCCAAAACTCGATGATGGCATTATGTTTCTTGCACATGCGCAAGCAAACATAATGAGTTGTCAGTGCTTACTGTGGGGTTTGTCTTGTGACATGTAACATTAAACAATCTGAAATCTGTAGCTGCATTGTGAATATTCACACAGTTTTGTTAGGCAGTGATGCATAAACAACAGATTTTTATTTTTCTGATTTTCTTCAGATCTCAAATTCCATGACATTAGATGAGCTGCAGGCTGCTATCAATGACAGCGTAACTACTTGGCTCTGGCTGGATGTCTCAGGCCTGTACAGAATGTGAATGATAAAGACAATCTACTGAAAGACTTGCTGAAGTTTCAAATCATTAACAGAGTTCGTGCCCCATTGGAAAGGTTTGATATTTTTCCTATCTTTAGGTGTGTTTACCGTCCTTGCTTTTCAGCTGTCAGCTTCACACACAAACAGTTACCAATTAGGAAAACTGTGTGATTCCTGTTAATGAAACGTGCTCACTGCACCCAAAGCTGTATGCACTGTTCATGTCTCGTGTTATATCTGTATTGGGATCTCAGTGAAGACATTCCCTGCCATTATGTGGTATATTCAAGAGAGTGGCAATGTGCCTCTCAAGTCTATGTCACCCTTCCGCTTGAAGTTCAACACATGCCCAGTGTTCCTTCCGATCATAAGATTTTGATTGTCATGCTCTCCATCCTCTTTATGTATTCCAGTTAGAACTGCTGCTACCTAATGGTTTCTCAGAAGCAACTGGACACAGTCCTTGACCTCTCGCTTATGTTCTCCTCACCTCACTTTGAGAACTCCCAAGTATTAACATACAAACATAGACTTTGACAGCAGATAATCACTCTTGTCTCACCCAGTCTTCCCATTTCCATACCTATTGGATAAGCTGCAGATCCTAGTTAACCAACAGCATGTCTGTCCCATACATTCTTAAAGTCCAACACTGCTTTTGTGATCCAGACCTTCTCAGGAAGGCTGTTTCATGTGTCCACCACTCTCTGTGGAAAAATACTTCCTGACATTGCCCCTTATCCAAGCAATCAATATCTTCAAATCTTGCACCCTTGTTCTTGCACATCTCTTTTATTCTGAAAGATGCTATACGTTTAACATTGTTGATTCCTGCAGTACTTGACAGTTTCTATCATGTCCCCCTTCCTTGAAGGCGCATATATTAAGCTCTTTAGTCTCTCTTTGTATGGCTTGTGATGCAGACCTTGCACCATTTTAGTTGCCTTCCTCTGGACTGCCTCCGTCCTGTCTGTGTCCTTGTGGTGTTGGCTTCACCAGAACTGCATGCAGTACTCCAGATGGGTCTCACCAACTGTCAGTACAGAGGGACAATAACTTCCTGTTTTCTACTCATGATGCCTCTCCCTATGCATTCCAGTATCCCGCTATCCTTCTGTACTGCCATCTGACATTGCTTGCCCACCTTTATGTAATCTGATATGACTACCTCAGGTCCCTTTCCATTTTTGTTGTTACTACCTCCTCCCTAGTGTATACTCTTCCCTCTTCCTCTGGGTTTTTGTTTCCCAGGTGCATTATTTTGCACTTCTTTGCATTGAATCGAAGCTTCCATACTTTTGACCACTCCTCCAACCTTGCCAAGTCCCTTGTCTTCCTTTCCACCCCCCCCTTTTGTGTATCAACCCTGTTGCAAATGTTTGTGTCACCTGCAAAGAGGCATATTTTTCCTTCCAGTCCCTCTGCAATATCATCTATAAAGACATTAGAGGACTGATCCCAGTGCTGAACCCTGCAGTATCCCACTAGTAACACCAGTTTCTTTGGAGTGAACTCCGTTAACTGCTATCATCTCTATTCTGTTGTACAGCCATTTTTTTTAAATGGGGCTACCACATTGGAACACAATCCCAGGCTGGCTAAATTGTTTATTAACTGAGTTAAAGAAGTATTCTCCCAAATTATTAAAAGTTAGAACAAAACTTAAGACCCGCATTTCATGCAAGACTTGTAATACCTTAAGTAGCTCAAACCATCTTCATGGATGAAGACCCCAGGGGTCATGTGCCTTCTGTCCAAGAATCCTCACAGACATTTCCACCTGTCACCGGCCAGTCAAGACCTATGTAATAGCACCAGTGGCTGCTCACAGAGTGCTACAGCTTCCTCCAATTGGTGTGTGTAGCACTTGTCAGAAGGTATGACTCTGCTGTTTAGTCTGAATGCCCTCCAAAGTCACCAGAGAGCCACAAGGCAGGTGATTATTGCAAGACCTTCCCAGCCGGTAAGTCATTCTTTCCAAGTCTCCATATGGACTTCCCTTCTCACAAGACAGCATGATATGATTTTATATCAGCTGGAGATGCTCATGGACTGGTGCACCTTGCTTCAATTGGGGCATGTAGAGCTTGGCAGAAGGTGGGACTTGACTATTTTAATCCTTGGTCATGTAGTGCTGCTGCATGACTGGTCAGCGCAGGAGTGGTAGTCCTGAAGGGAGTGAGCAAAGGTAGATGTCAGTGGACTATGTCCAAGTTCTACACACAAAATGTCAGTGTACCTAAGTGTCTGCTATTATACTATGGTGGTGTTCCCATGGGGTTGTATGTAGTAAGCAACGTACCTCCTGCTTGATGTACTTTATTTTATAGTGGCTTTGGTAATGTCTACTTTAGTCCTCAATGATCCACTTAGTGACTTTACTCACCTACTATCCTGATCTCCCTATTCTGTGTTACTAACAGTACACTCTCCACCTCATGAAGGCCCCTCCTGCATTGGTCAGTCCTGCACTTACCCTAGCTTTACACCTTGATTGGGCCTCGCTGTCCTTAGTCTCCAGCTAGGTCAGGTCTTCATTACCCTGCCTCCCTTCTGTGCAAAACTTAGTCCAAAAATAAAGCTCCTTGTGTTTGTATCCTCCTGGTCACCCTCAATTTTCCTTGTCCTCTACTCACATAAATGGTATCCCTCCTTCCCTATTCACCTTTCCTCTGTCCCACCACCATCCTCACTCCAGTCACTCCTTTATGCAACTTGTTGTCCTTGGGGGCTGTCTCATACAAGCTCCATGTATCAATCTTAAACTACTCTGGTATCTCTTCCCTCTGTGCTGACCTCCTCACCTCCTCTCCTCAGTGGCTTTTCAAAGATCTTTAATCTCCCTGTCTCTCTCCCTTTTACAGTGGCAGGAAACATCAAACAGTGTCCTGGCACCATACCCTCCAGAACACTGCTTCTCCCCAGATAAGTTTGCTTTGCCTGCCTTAACATCTGTATTCTTCTATCAAATCTGGATCAGTTAAGGTCCCTCATCAACCTCCAGTATAATGTCCTCATCTTCTAAGGTTCTTGGCTTCCTCATAAGATCCATGATTCTGCTGTGGCCAACACTGGATACTCTGTAATCTGGTCTGATCAGTCCAGGAAGAGTTGAGGAGTAGCATTATACAGTACCTTTCCTCTGGCATCTTGTTTGCGCCTGTGATATTGGCACTCTCTCCATCCTGAAATGGGCAGCAATTCAAAAGGTGTCTCTCCTTCTCAGTCCCTTTGTTTGTAGCTGTAGTTGACTGCTGCACCTCCTTTCCCTTCATTGAGTCAATGAAGTCACTGCCATCTGTTCCCAGTCCTTCATTGATGACTTGCTTATATCTGGTAATGTTAACAGTATGCTCTCCCACCTGAACAGAATCTGCAAAAATGTTAAATCCCATACGTATTTCCCAAATGATGTAAGAACCTTCCCATCTTAAATCTTCAATCACCGTAATTTGTGATGAATAATACAGGACATTAATTGCACTGACACCTGTAGTCATGTGATAATAAGAGTGAGTTAGGCAACCTCACTTCCTTGGAGGCATATGTCCTCTGGGATACCTCTTCCCATCTCTGAAAGTTGCCTCTCATGCTTTGACCCTGACCCTGTCTAGCCTGTCCATATTCAATAACAGAGACTGTGCATGCAGGGGAGAACACAACCCAATGACCCTGTCTGCAGAGGCAAGCCATGGAGTACAAGCAAAAGAGCAAGCTCTGATGAGGGTGGTTAATCACTTGCACATGCGTTTAATGTAATTTTAAGATGATAAATAGAATGTATAACAAGCATTTGTTAGTGCGAATGTTTGCTTGATGGCATTAGCATTGGAAGTGCAGGACTTAGACAGATGCAGAATAGGAATTACGGTGAAGTATTGAAGTCGTGACAACCCCACCACCACCATGCAGAGATGGACAGGCATTGTGGTGTGCCTTTCAGTCATCGCCCATAATGCTCACACCATTTCACCTCACCCTATCCTGCAGACACCAAGTGTTGAGGTGTACCTTGGGGTGTTCAGACTTTACACTCACCCCATTGCATAACTAAATATGCTGAAATGGGTGCAGAATAGGAGAATGGGGTGAACTTTGGGGCAGAACATTCCAAGGCACACTCAGTGCCTGTCAGTGGCTGCAGGGTGGGGGTGGAATGGTGTGAGTATTACTGTTGACAATCCCTAGTCACACTCATGATGCCTGTCAGTCCCTACAGGGTAGGGAGTTATGTTCGGAAACCCTAACGCCCTGTGCTTTTCTTGGAATTTTCACTACCAGTTTTTCAACATGGCCTTTTTGTGACCCCACCGCATGAACAGTAACACTATCACTTCATTAGCCAAAAGGTGATTTTGCACAGCGACTGTTCCATTTGGCACCACAGGTGAGAAAACACATTTTGAACAGGATGTGAAAAATGACAGCTGTACTGTTCATGAGGAGGTGTAAAAATGGTAATGTTGAAAATGCGGAGTGAAAATATAAAGAAATTGGTCATCATAAGTGTGCATAGAAAATTTGCAATGCACACCACTATTGCAATTATTTGGGTGCTTTTGTACACCAGATTTGCAACATAGGCATTTGGGTACCACTGCTCATGGGCACTTCATCTGTCCTGAACAATAATTATGCACAGTGATCACACCTATTATGTGACACAGGTGTGAAACACTTTTCAGGCTGGATGTCAACAATGACAGCTGTACTGATCATAAGACTTTTTTCAAAAATAACAATGTTGAAAATCTATAGTAAAAATATAAAAACACTCAGACGCTACCAGCGTGTGTGGGAGCTGCACAATGCACACAGGTAATGCAGTCACTTTTGGAATTATCCAGATTTGCAGCATGGTGTTTTTGGGACCTCTTTTTATGAACAGTGTCACTGTTATTTCTTAATCAGTCCTGAACGTTGATTTTTCACAGCGACCATGCCAGGTGTGCAAAAACACATTTCTGAAGGATGTGAAAAATGACAGCTGTACTGTTCATATGGATAAGTGGAAAAATGGCAATGTTGAAAAACTGGAGTGCAAATCTTTAAAAGTCTTGAAGTTACAAGTGTGCATGGGAACTCTGCAATGCACTGTCATAACACAGTCATTTTCATGACTTTTGACACCAAATTTTTAGCATAGGCTTTTTGGAAGCTCCCGTCATAAACAGTGTCACTGTCATTTCATTAATCAGTCCCCAAAGGTGATTCCACACAGTGACTGCAAAATCACCTTTCGGGACTGAATAACGACATGACAGTGACTGACTTCGTGCAATGTGGTCCCAAGAATTCCTTGTTGGAAATTTGGTGCCAAAAGTAGCAAAAATTGCCGAGATATCCACCTAAGTTGAAAACCCCCATTTATGCCATTTTACAGCTTATACATTTCTTTAGTTCGTGGTCGGCTTTGAAGGTGCAGACGTGTTCCCACCTAACGAAGATCGTTGACGGGCTGCAGAGGTAAGTGTGGGGAAATGGGGGTATGGAGGTGGTGCACACAGTGTGGGTGCGGGTTGGGGTAGGGGCACGTAGACAACAAAGGGACCATTTCTAGTTTACACATTTTAAAAAAATTAGTGAATGTTTTTTTTACAGGTACATTTGGCACAGTGGTGTGCCCTGTGTGCTACCTGTATTTTTGGGTACTGGGTACTGAAGCAGATGTGGATTGGGACCATCATCAAAAAGTATCTGTGTTGGAAGCATGATGTGAGGATGATTTGGCATCCCCTCTGGCAGACAAATAACGGGGGGGTACACTATACCGACAGGGATTGGAATCACCCGTCAGTAGATGAATTGGGGATAGGGGATGCTGACAGGGGGATTTAGACACCCCCGACGTCTGCTCACGCGAGACTGTGAGAGGTGTACATTGACAGATGCCATATTTAGTGAAATGTTATGCCAGGCAATGCACTCCCTACAATGATGGTGTGCTCCCTCATTGTGGTGGCGAAATTGTTTCAAGTTGGTGACATGCTTCTGAGCAGCTGTCATAGACAGCATGCTCATTTATTGGTGACACAGAGACAGGCTCCAAAAAGCAGTGGTGTCATTGTCAACACCATGAATGCACCTCCACAGCCTGCTACTCCAGCAACCTGACACATGTTTATAGTGCATGCAGGCAAGCAAACATAAAAGTCTATTACTAGGAACTGTTTTTTCTGAGTAACAATAGACTACTGCTGTATATTGTGCTATGTTCGTTTATCAGTGCAAACATCTCAAAAAGTATGTACCATATGAAAACTGTACACTTAATGTGCCTTTTTGTGTTTCCACTTACATCAGTTACTGTTTTTTTACTACATATTAGATTTAAGGAAGGATTACAAATGCTGGGAGTTCTTGATAAGATACAGAAGTACCCAGCTAGCTTATTTCTGCTTCTTTGTCATAAACCTGGAAAGCTCACAGCTGAGAAGTTGGACAGCATCTTTAAAATACTATTTTCTCCTGATGGTAGTAACCGTAAACAGAATGAGATGAGAGTAATCAGCTTTTGGAGAGACTACCTACAAGATATTGAAGGTACACATGAAATGTGAATAACTTTGCATTAAAAATTTAGAGATCTTGGATGGCCGATGATGTTGAGGGTTGAAGCACTAAATGCCACACCTAGTGCCATGCCATCAACCCGAGTTCAGGAATGAACCTGGGCCGTGGGGGTTGGCAGAAGATAGTGAGAGGATAGAGCATCCAGAGGACAGTTATCCTCTCTCTGGGGTGGAATTCAGGCTTGTCCAGCTCTGCAGTGGACCCTGGTGGAGACCAGAGCTACTGCTCATGCTAGGGGCAACACATCGAGGGACAAGAACTGCGTCAGGTGAACTGACACCATTACACGTTCCAGCTCTCGGTGGGGGTGGCGGGGGATTGAAGGCATAAACAAGCACCAGAAAAACCCTCCAGCTGCCTGGTGAGATGATGAGGACCCCTGTGGCACACCCACATCCCAAAGTCGCCATTGTGTGCCTCGGGATCCCCATGGATGAGCCGGCAATGAGGAAGGTCCATCTAATCCTGGTACCAGCCACAAAGGGAGGGTGGACCCACCACGGGGGCTGGTTCTACAAAGCCATCTGGGGGGGCACATCCTGGGAATGGAAGGGTTAAGACAGGGAGTGAGAGGCACAGCCCCGTGGGTACCTCTGAAGAATGCCCAGGCAGCAGGAGTGATAAATAAAAAGAGTTTAAAAAAAATAAAAGAAATTAACATATCTTTGGTGACACACTGCCCTCAGTCCACAGCTATGTAAGTTAGCCATCAGGCAGTAAATACCATGGAAGCTTTTCTGCAGCTGTCAAGTAGGGAAACTCACCCTGACGTAAGGCTTACAACACATATGTAGGCATGGTTGGCCACGCTCTTTCTGGCATTGTTTACCACCGGCAACCTCAGTTGCTGGAACCCACAGAAGCTTAGTTACTCAGACGACTGCCATTTTTTCCTTTTTAATTTCTTTTTATCCCTCCTTACTGCCTCCTACACCCACTCCTTCAGACCACTGATCGGTCCTACAGGTCTCTCCCGCAGAATCTGCCCCAGAGTGCCAGGCTAACTCTGTTATCCCTCCTACCTTTCTCCAACCATAGTAGTGCCTGCACAGCGGGGTCTGTCCTGTGAGTCGGCAATCCAGAGGTGGATGAGTCATCATGTTCACCCGAGGGGGTGCCGTTTTTCTTTGTCCCTTAGTCCCTCCTATCCCTTGAGGATGTCGGTATGTAGGACTGATGTCCAGTCGCATAGCGTGCTGGCACACATCGCAGATGAATGCCCACAATGTCCTCCACTCTCTGACTTTTATGAAGAGCTGACCATGCACCGGTGCCCGTGCTTGCACCGGCTCAGGTGCGTTGGGTGTACATGACACCCTTGGATCCCACCCCTGGAGGAGGAGAGCATCCTTTGGGATACTCAATCCTCCTTCCTGCCTCCAACTCCCGATGACCCTAGTCCATTCCCAAACCTGGGTTGGTGACGTGGTGTGAGGTGTGGCATCCAGCACCTCAACCGTCAGCACCACTGGGCCGGCACGACTGCCATTTTTAATAGTCAACATGTAGCTTGGTTTACAGTGGAATTAAAGTTGCTTTTTTTTTTTGGTGTTAAAAAGATTTTTCCTGTCTTTTCCATCACTGCCACTGCAGAAATTAGACCTGCAAACATGACCACATTTGTGTTTGATGACTCATGACTACCCACAAAGTCCTCAACTGTGAGCGCTGAAGTTTAACCTTGCTATCTGGTGGCAGTGAAAGAAAGACCTGCAGTCTTCTCTTGTGGAGCAACAACTAGCCAGGGTGGATCCATGGATCTTCAAGAACTACTGACTTCCATGTGCCAGCCCATTGTTTGTGCTCTCAGGCAGCTAAGGCCTGTGACAAAGCTATGGGTAAACACTGTCGTAGGGACAGTGAATGCAGCAAAACCCATTCCTCCGGGAGATGATTCCAGTCCATGTTAGGTGGTAGTTCTTCATCATGGCTTGTGCTGTCAACCGCTTCAGTGTTGACATCTCCAGTTCCCTGGACTTGTGATTCCTAAACCACTCCCACGTGGCAGTGAGTTTCCTGGCCTGTGTTTGGCTGGGGGGGAAGCGACCTCAGCCTTTCCACCTCATAAAATAATTTGAATACTTCAGTTGCTGAAACAGATGACAATGCTATAATAGTATGAAGGATATCAGTGTGTGGATAAAGAGTACATAATGTGAACTAGACTACTGATAATGGGGCAGCTGATACCAATGGTAATAATGCTGTTCTGACAGCAAGGCCATCTTTATGTAGAACTGTGTGCACATGCTAGTGTTTGGTTTGTAAGGTACTTGAATATATATATATATATTTTTGGGGGTTGTCTCCATGAATGCAAATAAAAGAAAAAAGTACAATGACATTATTTCTAGCATTCTGAAATGTAACAGATGTACTCTGTGTGTTGTTTGCTATGCTATACTAACTTAATTAAATGTTTTCCCATCACAGAACAGCAGGCATCAGCAACATTGAAGGGAATCCTCACATTCGTTACTTGTGTGGACTGCATTCCACCAACTGGATTTGAACCACAGCCAACAATTGAGTTTTTGCATTCTGAAAATGGAGCACAGCTGCTTCCAACTGCAAATACATGCATAAATACCTTGAAGCTCCCACTTTATGCAACATATGAAGAGTTAAAAAACAAACTAGACTTTGCCTTTTTGAACACTCAAGGTTTTGGAAGGTCTTAAGAAGTATTTGATAATTTCTAGATAAGTGACGGTGTTAGTAGTACACAGTAATTTTGAATGATATCAAGAACAAAATTGGTGTTAACAGTAATACCGTCTCATGATTGGCCATAGTGTACATGCAATAACAATTGTACTTTTTTCCTAGGGTATATCATGTACTCAAAAGAAAAAAAAGTGGTTGTCTGAAATAGAAGTTTTGTATAGGAATATTTTACATTAATGTTCTGTTTAATTTTTGTATGTCAATAATGCACCCGAGCCACACACGTTCAATCCTTGCAGCACGTATCAACATATCCCTGGTAGATAGTGTCAGTGAGGGACTACTCCACAGGGCACATCATAGGGCTGCTGTGCTCTCAAATAGGGTTCTTCAGTGACGGTGCACCAGACAGTACTGAACAGTGGTGAGGGTGATGATCCTGTTGTCTTGCAATCTAAGCATGGGGAAGGAGCATACTACCAACTGTATCAGCACGGAGGGTCTGAATGCCTTGATTGCATTCTATTATGTATTCATCAGTTTCAGAGTATGTTTAATGTTATACTGTTTAATAAGAACAAGACCACAGCTGAACCCTAATGAAACACACTCACTTGGTAGTCTGCGCAGTATCATATTCATTCATTCTATTTCTGCTGGTAGCAGTTATGGGAGTGTTTGTGCGGGTGGACACACTGGACACTGCATTGCCTAGAGAATGTGTAGTATACAGTTAACTATACAAACACTTGGAATCTGTATCTTTAATTCTGCATTCGGTCTGAGTCTGTAGGATTATTGTAACTTCAAAGTCAGTTAACATGGAAGTGCAAGGTAAAGCATGAGGTTAGGTATCACACTCACAACTTAATTCTGCATCAGTAGTGTAACCTGGAATGCCTTCCTACTTCTACATTATTGAAGTGAAAAGTCCATCACATACACTTGAGGTGTTTTGCACAGAAGACGGCTTCTGAAACTGTGCCCCTAGGTGAAGTTATTATAAGCTGACAACAAGGGGCTAGCAGCATGATCCCCATTTTTATGACATGACAATAGGGAAAGTGCTGGGAGGTTCTGCATTGCAGTGTATGGAGCATGATTTTTAAAGTGTATTTTTTTGTCCGTTCCCAAACCCGGGTCTGCAGCATCACGCAAAGTGTGTCATCCAGTACCTCAACACTGCATGCCACCAGGCCAGCCAACTGCAGTTTGTTAAAATTAGTTTTGCTACTTTGCAGGGGTGTTTATGAAAATGACTACAAAAGCATGGTTGCATTGCTTTTTTTTTATGTGTATGTAGGATATTACACTGTAATTTGTTATTACAGTTACCAACTCGTTTGACCATTGATACAGTGGCAGCAGGCTGGCACCAATGACACTGTTTCAGGACTAATTACAGGGTGAAGAAGTGTTACAGCAGAGTAAGATCAAGGATCCTTGAGGATGGCCTTGTGTTGGGGAGGGTGGCATGTGTCTCCACTATGATACTGCCAGCTAGGTGGCCACAGGTGACAGTGCAGTTGAAGGTCTTGGGGGTTGGCAAAGATGTAGCTGACTACAGTAGCACTGAGAAGTTTATAGGAGTCCTGCACTAGACGAATACACAGTCCTGGGGTAAAGGTACAGGAATAGGAAACAGGACAAACAACTGAACAGTTATAACTTTTAAAATTATTGTGCTAAAAGCCAAAGACTATAACTTCACATTTAAACACGCCTATGGAAAACTGAAGATAAAACAAATACAGTGGTCCCGCTCACATTACAATATCTGTAGAGCTATGTGGTTAATTATCGGTCAATATTTTTGCAAATTAAACTGAGTTCTGAGTATATAGGTTGTGAAGAAATCAGTAGCCAAGTAGGACTGCAATACTTAACATTGTTGTAATGACTTTCAGTGAACAGATGTTGAATTATAACATTTTCAGATTTTGCTACATTGAGATGTTACAGATGTTGAGTTATTACACTGTAATATTTTGCTAATTTCAGTTTTAAAATAATGTATTTAAATCTGTTAAACAGAGTGCTTGTACCTTTTCAACTTAACATCCCTACTTGACACTTTATAGCAGTTAGGGTCTGCCACATGCTGTGCTTTGTATCTGGACAATGTACACCAGCAATAGTATTCCTTGATCTTGCTTCAAGGGGTGCTCTTGCAGTAGGTCTTAACAGATAGGACTCCTTACGTCAGGCAGTAGAACTGCCACCAGGCACTATGACCACATGGAAAATTTTTAGCTGGCAGGCCCCCGGTCACGTGACCGATGTCAGTGTGACACTGTATAAGGGGTGGTCCCCATACCTCCCTCCAGTTCCTTCCTGCCATCGACCTGCACAGGTCAGACATCGCAGAGAATGCCAATTCAGTTGACCACCATTTTACCAATGAGTATTTAGTTTTTTCATTTTCTTTTTCTTTTTTGGAATTTAGTATTTCATTTTGCATGTTTTCTCTGACGTCTTCTGGTCGCATAACAACAAGTGCAAATCCTGCATCTTGCAGCTGAATCACAAGGATGGGCATACCCTCTGCCTCTTCTGCCTGGGACCAGGGCACAAGACCAAGAACAGTGCGGTCTGCTATATATTCAAACAGTTCACATGAAAATGCCATCAGAAGGTCCTGAAACACATCTTAAGCAAACAATGTCTTCAGTTAAGGTGTTGCTGAAGCTGGCTCACCTGAAGTGCACAACATGGACAAGGAGAAACACCAGGACTGGTCTCCTCACCCATGGTCTCAGGGAACCATGGACATGGAACATTCTCCCAACCAAGCCTGTTCATGCTCCCATGGAGCAACCCTTGTCTCTCACCCCCCCGCTGGAGCTTGTCACAGTCCCGGTAGGTGTCTCACATACTCTGGAGGTGTCAGCCACCCTTAAACCCTGGGATATTAGCTGAGTGATACAGTTGAGAAGTTGGTCCATGGTTTCACTGAGGACAGCCCAACCCCAGCTGATAAGTTATTGACGCCCACTTCTCTGACACCTGACCAGCCTCTATGCTTCCATCAGGTGTTGATAGATCTCACATCAATCCTCGGATCATCACCCATTGACACTCCAGCCACAACCTTTCACAGACAGTTCCCCCTCTCTGGACCTCCCAGTGTCTGCCTCACTTGACATATACCCTGGGCTCTCCCTTTCATGCAGACATGGGTCTGGAGAAGCCTCTGATTGCCTCATGCCAGACCTCCCTCGGCTCCTCTGCATGTCCCCACAGCTCCACCTCAGAACCAGGTGGAGCCTTAAGCTCCTCTGGTGCCAACACCAAAACCCTTTCTTTGGGTTCTGCACCACTCCTGACTCTTCAACCCATTCTGCTGTCAGGACCCCATTGAGTCCTTCTGGCTCTCCTTCGGGGCTTTTGCCTGGGTATCCTCCATCAGATCCCTTGGGTCCTCCTTCAGGGCCTTTGCCAGGCTACCTGATGCCACATTACTCTTGGTTGGGGGTATATGCCATCAGGTTACCAGACGCCAGTCTATCCTTCACCAGAACATACTCCGCAGGGGTTTCATTACCCACCGCAGAGTTGCCTGATGCCAGGCTATCCTCATGGATATCCGCACATGTACCTGCCACCTCCTCTGCCTCATTAGCTGCAGGTGTACTTTACCCAGGCTCTCCACTCTTGGTGGTGGGAAAAAAAGACTTGGTGTCTGAACTGAACCGATATCCACACATGGCAGCTTCCATGCTGCTCCAGTTCAAGCCTCCCGCAAGATCACCTTCACCAGTTTCCAACCAGCCTTCCACCTTGGGACTATCTTCCCAGCCCACAATAGTGGTGGTCACTGACCAGGGCACCACCACTTTCACCAAAGAGCATTCCCATCCCAGGGGCTCATTTGCCTAACAGCAGCCCTTCATCTGACTCTGAGTCAGACTGAATCCTACTCTGCCTCAGGATAGGAGATTCCCACACATGAGGAACACAAGTCTATGGACTCTCATAAGTACCCCCTGAAGGACCCATCCTTCATGGATATACTCCTCAAAATACAGGAGGTCAATGGGTGGAAGACAAAAGAACAGGATCATCACTGCCTTAGACTGGCTGAGCACCTAGACATGCTAGAAATTACCCTCCCATTCCCATGTGGATTGGCCTTCATGAGGACTTGGCATCCACAGTGTGGCAACTGCCTTCTTTTGTGGCAGTTGTCTCTAAGAATGAGGACAGGCTGTATCTGGACCCTGAGGGCAAAGTGTCAGTCTAAGGCTGATCTGGTGGTTATTAACCTGGCACCTGAATGCACAGCAAAACCTGAGCACATGAGCACCTTGCTTCCTGATAAGGACTTGAGGCAGATTGACCAATTTGGATGCAAGGTCTATCTCTCCTCCATGCTTGCCCTTCGGGACTTAAATTATGTGGACCATATGATTTGTCTACCATAAGTCAATTTTGTGGTGGCTGGAGCTGGAGTTTGACATCAGGGCACATTGGTCCATCTGGAGCTTAAGTCACTTGTTCACTGCATAGTGTTCTATTAAAACAAAACTGTACTAGGTGCAGTTAGAGGACATTCCACAAGAAGAGTCTCTACCTCCATTGCCTCCTTGAGGAATGTGTGTATTCAAGACATCTGTGCAGCTGAGACCTGTAAATCAGTACACACCTTTGTTTGGCATTACAGCCTGGACATTGCCTCCAGGTGCCAAGCCACTTTCTGACTGGCAGTCCTTCATGGACTTTTGCCCTAATGTGCGGCCTCCCAGCCTTAGGCTATATCATCGGTACAGTTTTCATCATCCTACCTCCTGGGGCTAGTCACCTCCTTGGTGTGGGACTGCTTACAGTTATATCCTAATGGTTATAGCCTGCTGTAAAAGCTCCCCCTCGAAGTAATAAAGCACAGTTATATAAGAACTTTCCATAACATTAGATGTTGAAGAGTAGCTCTTGTAGCATACGTTGCTTTCCCATCCTCATTCCCCCCGGTGAATCTTTTCAGTGTGCTTCTGCCTGGTCCACCTGTTGGAATCTGTTTACTGATCTTCAGTGGGTTGACTAAGGTGAAGCTGGGGACTGACCCCTTTAGTACCATGGGTGATGTTGGGGCATAGCAGATGTCAGGTGGCAGCCCATGCTAGGTAGGATCATAGTGCCTGTGACACTAGGACGTAATGGTAGTAGCCTGTTGCAAGAGCACCTCTGGAAGATCTACTGGTATGTTAAGGTCTGGCATATCTGTACTTTGTCTATACCATACTTTGTCAAAACCATTTTTTTAGGATGAAAGAACATGCATGGTGGGATAATGGTTGAGAAGCTAACCCAATTCCCCCCTTGAAGAATCACGATACTTAATGCACAATGTGTAGCAGTTGGAATTATGAAGTTTTCCTAATACTGCCATTGTACTATAACTTTGGAAGACATGCATTAAGTTTTGGAATGGACCTCTGCTTCTGCCTTTCATTTGTAGTGCATATCACACTTTACTTTTGTTCATAGGAGGTGGTAAGCCACCTACATAGTGGTTTTCACTGGCAGAAATTGCTGGCTCACAGCCATTGCTTTGAATCTTTTTTGGAGGGGAAGGTGGGGGAAGGAGGAGAGTGGAAGAAGATAATGATGGGATCGAATATTTGGTATTCATATCATAGGTGTGGTTGATTAAGAGCTGGGACACCAACTCCTGCATGTAATGGCAGGTATGGGTCTATGGATGGTCATTTCAGACTCTGGTCTGCACTGGGGTCCAGGGACAGTACATGTTTGGAAGACTGGGAGTGGAGATGGAGCATCTATTGTGTGTCTGTGATAAAACCCAGCACTGTATGACTCTTAGCATTTTGTCACTGAAATGACTGATAAGGACACAAACTGTAGGGAAATGAGGGGTATGGTTATTAACAATGTGGGACAAACTATCAAACAATGACAAGTTCAGAAAACGTGAAACTAGTGACTTAACAGCACTGTGTCCTCGATCCAAGCCTGGACACTAGCCAAAGTTGTAACAATGAAGTGATGATGACTCGCATTAAGTACTTTGTGGCATCCCCTCTTGAACTGACAGATAATTGTAGCTGTTAATCACACTATGTGGTACAGCGAGGTAGACTCACATGAGGTCTACTGCCTGCTATGGAGGGAGTGTGACAGCAATGGGAAACCTGCACTATGCAAGATGGACAAGAATAGGATGAGTTGCAGTAGCCATGGCCAATTTGCATAAGGTTGTAGGCTACTACAACAATGTTAGAATTGAACTCTGAGTATGCAGACAAAATAGGATACTGAGTAACAGATATATAATGTTGAAGGAAAACAACTATGTGTCTGATGTGCACGAAGTAGGACAAGGGATAGTGAGAGGATGAAATAAATATTGAACTGGTGAGATTTTGAATTTGAATATGAAGCTCTAGCGTAATGGTTTTAAAGGGAAGGAGAATAGTGTAAAATGACAATAGCAGTGGAAAACAGTCTTGAAAGGCTTGATTTTGAATGTGAAATAAAATGCACAACACCATTTTGTATGAGCACAGTGTTCTGTAATGAATTACATTTTATCAGACTTCTTTCTGTTGTTTGTGTGCATAATGTGCATTTAGCTGTATATCAGAAATGTATACTGTAACCTTTGAATAGCTGAAAACCTTAACTGTATACCAAACATTTTATAGGTTCATGCAATATCAAAACTGATATGCTAAAAGGGTTTAAAATTCACTGAAAAGAACAATGACCATACCTAACAGGTACTTGACAAACTAAGTTATTGTTATCATTGTACAGAGTGTAATGATATAGCCTCGTTCGACTACTTAACTAGTGCTTAATTAGCACATTATGCTTACATGTTCATCACATGTACAGTAACTGTTGTGTTTCCAAAGAATATACATTAGGAATACCTAAACTGATAACATAATAATCGCAATTGTTTCAGAGGTGATGTCACTCAGATGCATTTGCTATGTGGACACTTAGCAGCAGCTAAGGCTGTATTTCGAGTAATTTTACTGTGAATATAGGTCAGCTTGAGTGATAATTTCCACAACATTACACACTGCCTGATAAAGTTCAATTCCATGATTGCCATCATTTTCTAGTGGATTCATTATTTCATGAATTAATTGAGACAGCTCAGCATTAATAGTGATGGAATTCTCTGGGACAGAAATGTTACTCGTTTGCAGAGGTGGCAGGGGTGAAAACTCATCAATCCCAAACTCCTCAATAGTATCATTAAATATGCCACTAATAGCACTGTTCTTTGAAGCAATTTGCTGTATTACACCAGAATGCCACAGTTGCAGAGGTGAATATCCTCATTCTGTTCTGAGACCTTGGTTGTTCCATTGATTAATAAATTCAGTTAATGACTGATTAATCCTAGGCAGATAAACATAGTGCAGACTAAACATATGAACTTCATTGTGTGAATTCAAAATATTCTGTACTTCCATAAACTGGAACAGACTGTGATAGTAACCAGTAACAACTCTGTTCAGTTCAGCCCATAACCGCTCAATTCTCTGATTATGAACACTTCGTCCTGTTATGAAGCTGCCACGATTCAGGCCCCTTGTGTCCAACATGAATCGAGCGACATCAACATTTTCAACTCCATGATCACCTCTTACTCAGGATGGCAATCCATACCTCAGAACACCATTTTGAAAAAGACTGAGTACGCTTAATACTTTGTTGTTGTCTAAGCAATTCAAATAAACAATGGTGTGACTGTAGCCATCTATGCATCCATGAAAAAACATTCTCCAGGAAATCAACTTATGGTTGCTGTCAATATGCCTAGAAAGGATAATAATTCTGTTTAGTGTGTGTATCATCACATATTTTTATACTTAAGTTTGTATGAAAGTATTTTTGTCAAAATTTTACCATACTTTAACATCTGCTTAAGTCATAATTACATGTTAGTAACACAACACATTGCTTTGGAGATGATATCAGAAAGGATTAGGACCAACACAGAGAAAAATAGCTGTGGCTCCCCACATAGCCCTATGAGGCAATGTACTGTACTGTATAAGTTGTTGCAGTAGCAGCTACCAAACATACTTTTGATACGCGTACCCTTGTGACATGCATAATAAGGGGATACGTGATGGTAAGCGGCTTGATAAGACTAGTATCACAACAAGTGGCAAGTCAGCTTGTGGAGTATCACGACTCTCACTGTTGCCAGAGCTGACTTGACAGAAGTTGTGGTATTACTCAGTTCAAGCCCCTTGACATCATGTATCCGTGTTATGCAATAGGGTCTTTTTTTTAATTTGTTATGGATTGTTTTTAAAGCACGTCTGTGGTACCTGAGGTTTCTTTTTGGGCTGGCATTGTTCTGCGGTGTTCGGCTCTTCGGACGTGTGACATACAGTACTGCTATTTTATCCTGACATGTACACGGTATATATATCCGGTGGCTTTTCTGTCTGTGTACACATCAGAATGTGGATATCAATATGCACTGACAACATGACTATTTACTCAGGTGCATATTTCTTGACCCTCACTGTATAAATGTGGTCACAGCACTTCACTGAGCAGTTACAGGAGAACAGTGGTGGGTGTCCACATGGAAATGCAAGGTAGAGTTATACATGATCCATGACGATCCGGCAAAACAACATAAAAATGTTTAAAATGCATACTGAATTAGAAATATACGCTGAAAGTGGTAGCGGGTAATGCCACTCGGAGACATTCACTCGAGCAGGCAAATGACATTTTTGTGACATTGGTGCAGAACCAAGTAGCACATGAGGAATTTGGTGAGGAAGTGGGTTGGCGGGATATTCTATAAAAAAGGAAATAAAAGCTGTGAAGGGAAGGGAGGCACCAGCTCAATATAGATATACTGGGAAACGTGACTAATCATATAAGCAATGGCAACCTAGTAGTACTTCAAATGACAGCTGAATGGTACTGTAAGAGGAGAGTAGAGTGATGGCAGCATTTCCACAGGGCTATGGCCATGGTATAACAGTATGCAAATACAGAAAGGGTGCTTTAAAGCAATTTGTAATCCAAAACAACATGGAACAGAGAAGCAGCTCTATGTGAAATCTGCATCAATGCCTCCTTCAACCAAATCATGATCTTCCAAAGTCACAAGCAGTGGGAGAAGGGGAAGTTGTCCTCAGTGCCTCCAAATTACACCCGTGCTTTACAGGTATGGCATGTAATTCAACATTATACGATGGCAAGAAAGAATCTTGGACTGTGATTAGTCAGCTTAGGGCTGGACTCAAGGCATTATCCCAGCAGGACACCACAAGTCTAGTCTCAGCACTGTGAACCAATGCAGCAGCTCTTTTAACCATCACTATACACTTTTTTTTTTGCATCTCCTCTTAAGAAACAAAAATATTTTTCCACACTAACAAAGACATTCTTTAAAATATTTTATTTATTTTATATATAACAGCAAGCCATTGTATAATAGGAATAATGCACTCCAGGATGTTGTGCTGGGATAATGCCACACCAAGACTGGACACACTCGGCCTGCAGCCTCGTGCACAATCCCCCCAGGTGTGGCGTTATCCCAGCACAAACACCTTGTCATGCATTATTCCTTTATCATCTACTTCAGTGATGCCGTAACTGCCTCCATGACTCTTAAAAAGTCACACTGAGGTTGAGCCTTGGCATAGGCAGTATGGGGCACATTATGGCCCTAACATCAAAACTGATGATAGGGACACACCTACCCACACTAGTATTGCAACTGATGATGGGGACCCACCCACCCCTGTTAACTCGCAGTCACATCTGCTAAGCAAAGTAGAGCTGATGCTCAGCCAGTTCTCACCTTCTCAGACATGACAAGGCATCTGTTGACAGGTCTCCAAGTTCCTGAGAGCCAATTAATTGTGTCTTCTATAACTTATCTTTATATGACACAAGTTAGCCCTGGCCACAGAGTTGTCCTATGCCTCCACTGATGTTGCTGGCTCAGTCGCCCATTCCAATCAACCCAGTGGATGAGGCATATGAGTATGATTGAAGAACAGGAGAAAAAATAACTCCATGCTGACAGTCAATATGAACATAGCAACAGCTCTGTAGTGTCTTGCAGTGATAACTCTGTGTTGAACACACCAATTTCACTGTAAGATAAGCCTCCATTTTTCAGTGTAATGCAGAGGATGCAAGCTGACATGGACTTTGCTGCCTAAGAGCAAGACACTACAAAAAAATACCTGCTAGAGATCATGTAGTTGCCAGTCTTCAGTTATGATGCCTCCTATGCTTCCAGCCTTGGAGGATGCCAAGAGTGCAGCTTGGTACAGACAAAACAATGTATCAGTGATTCCCATGAAGGCAGATAATAATTATACCCCTTTGAGGAACAAGCATTTTTATTTTACACAACCTGAGACTGACTCCGTGGTAATCACTGATGGCAGACAGGTACAGGATGCCTGAACACCTGAGCTCCCTTCCTCCGGACAAAGAATATAGGAGTTTGGGTGTCCTTGGCAAGTCTACGTATGACTCTGGATCATTGGACCTTACCTGATGAAGTGTAAGAACACCTTCTGGAGTCAGGCTAAGCCTAATGCACATACAGTGCCTGAGGGCACCTCAAATCACAACTGAATAAGAAACATGACTGCTGGTGCTGATTTCAGCAAACATTTGCACCACACAACCTATGATATTTCTGATGGTTCTGCCACCGTAGTGCCCTCTGTCATCTGTCTCTTGCTATACTAATGAGTCAGAGTGACAGTATATGCAACTTATATGCAGCAATTACTGATGCCCCATATAGATGGCAATAGTTGTCTGGTCATGAGGTACAGGATATTGTAAATCGTATCCAAACCTCAAGCAGGACTGTGAAATTGGTGCACTCCTTGTACCTTACCAACCCAGGGGTAGGAGCAGGGGAGTATTTGATTCAGGTGGTGTTATGGGGCAGTGCCCAACCACATGACAGAAGGGACTGTGCAAAGAAGAAGGGGCCTTACTAGTTCCTTGCAGTAAACCAAGTGCATGCTTAAAAGTACCCAGTGGTGGTAGAGCCACCCCCCCCCACTGCCTCATCCTGACTCATTATACACCAAGAATAACATTTAGCTATATGGGTGGTTGTTCGGGACTTAACTCTCCACCATTTAGAGCAATGGTAACAGATGGCTACTGCTGCATAGTTTCCAGAGTTCATAGAAAAGGATCAAGCTGTGTAAGTTAAGGTCAACACTGTATGTCATCCCCAGAGTGCTGTCAAAATACCCTACAGGGCACCTGCCCTTATACTGGGATGACTTAGCTACTTGGCTACAGAAACAGCCCATAGAAGCTGGGCTGGCAGTATAGCCTAGAGGTTAGAGTAACGAGGTGTGAACGAGCTTGGTACATCCAGCAGACCAGACCTGAGTTTGAGTCTCACAACCTCCACTTGCATACTGTGTGACTCTGAGCAACTCACTTAACCGCCCAGTACTCCCAGGTCACCACAGAAAACAGGCACTTGTGCCTAGTGGTCCTTACCCGGTTACCAAAGACTTAAAAAGGAAAAAAGTTGTCCCCCTAGAACCGATGAACACAGGATTTTACTCACAGTGCTTTATTGTACACAAGTGGACAGGATACCTGAGGCTCATTCCCGATCTCAGAGATCTGAACTTCACAGAATACAAGACGCTCAGAATGCTCACTTTGCAGGGTCCACTTCCATTACTGCTAACAGGGTATTGGAAATGCTGCTTGCGTATTAAAAATACATACCTCAATATCAAGTTCAAGAAAACATAAAATACTACAGTATCCTGTATCCAAGGGTCATGACCAATTCTGACCTTTGCCCTTTGGCTTGACATACGAGACACTGGCTTTAAACTATGCTCGGCACTGGGGATGGCAGCTTTTTGCAGAGAAGGCTTACATGTCATCATATTCATGAATGACTGGCTATTAAATCCCACTCCAGGGACCAACTGTTGAAAACATTACCTCAAGCCAGACAGTTGTTCGAAGTTCTTGTGGTGATGGTCAACATGCCACAGGCACTATTATCATACTGCCAGTGACTGCTGTACATAGGGGCAATCCTTGACAGGCCCTCAGGTGCAGTTTTCCTGCATTTGGACATGGCCAACCACCTGATTGCCCAAGCAGTTAGTACATCACATCCATTATGTCTCAGCAAGGAAATTTTTCTGCCTGCCTAGACTCGTGGTAGGGGCCAATGTCACAGCACCATTGACCAGGCTGCAAATGTTGATCCTCCAGTGGCAAGGAGTCCAGTGATCCCAGACCAGCTCATGGACAATCTTGAACAGATAATTCTAGTTATATCCCATTTGTGCAAAGTGCTTAGCTAGTGGATACGATGCATTATAAAATGGGTAGGCTACACCAGACAATCAGAGCCCAAGCTCTCCATGCATAAAATGGGTTGCATGCATGGGAAAAAAAAGAGGTGGCAGTAAACATGCCAAGATTCTGGTCCCGTAGAACATTGGCATTTTCTCTGTCAGCCATCTTTTCTTTGCCAAATACGAGAGGATATAGCCTACCCATTTTATAAACTATAAGACTTCTACTCTCTTTCTTTCTCTCTCTCTGTCTTGCAGTTCCTGCAGTGGGGGTGCCCCACTCGCTCAGCTGATAGCATTCATTAATTACACTGGCATCAGCAGGTCAGACTCTATTACCAAATCTGCTCCACAACAAGCTCAACACTTTACAATCACCGCAGTCAGCTTTGGTCACATATCCGAATTGCGGCACCGGAATCCACAATAAACAAAGTACAGTATAAAAGGAGCAGTGGCTCATTTTACCTTTCTGTCACCCACTCGCTCCTTCACTGTCTGACAGGTTGCACTCTTCAACTGGTAACATAAAGTAGAGGAGGGGAAGAGATAGAGAGGGGGTGAGGTAAGACCAGGTGGGCCAGGAACACTGGCACTGAAGTGAACTGTGAAGCAGAAAGGAAAGTGATGGGAATGTGGTGTGGGACTAGATGAACATGCAGCCGAGGACATGGAACGGTCGAACCTCAGGCTATTGTCATGCCAATATGTTAATTAGGTTATATGCGACACACTGGGACACATCTACCATACAAACTCATGGTGCTGTATTTGCCCAATGCCCATAGTTTAAACACAGGGTACGACAAATTCTATATGACCTGCAAAGAACTTTTAATAGCATATGGTTGGGACGGAGTATTTTTAATTTTTAACTTTTTATGACAACAAGGACAATACAGCAGGATGATGTAATTTTGTGGTAGGCAGAAGGACTATTTTATCTAAAATTAGCTAATATTCACCACATATTAAATTCATTTTATAACTGTAAAAATGTTGTTTAAAAGTAGACCATTTTATAAGCACAATAAGACACTCAAGGGTGTGTAAGGAACATATTTTAACAAAACACAGGGGTAAAGACACTTGGCCAGGGTCCTCGTGCTTTATTACACCCCTGGCCGTGCAGTTAAATCTGTTCCATGCACATCCTGTCGTGTCTTACTGCTTACGTATCATGGGGATTCTGCTACCGATCCCATCTGTTGAGATCATCACCCCGGATGCGTTGGTGTTGGGAGTCCACATGGGCCCTCACCAGACACAGACCACTTGGACTCAATTGGAATGCACTTTGCACATCAAATTTATGGGAATGAGGTAAATTCTACACCGAGTCTAGACGTTTCAGAAGAAGTTGTCCTCGGGTCTTCTGTTAATCCAGATGGACAATATCAGTGTGTTGTATTACATCAAAAATTGGGGTGGGACTCCTTCCTATCTGCTGATCATGGAAGAAAGAAAGAAGAGTTGCTGTTGTGCTCATGAATACGGTCTAGAACTATCAACCGTGCATGTTACAAGCATCCAAAATGTCTTGGCTGGAAAGCCAAGTAGGTCAGACTACAGGACACACAAGTGGCAACTGCTGACCTTGGTGGCTGATGACCCATTCGGGAAATGGATTCATCCTGAGTTGGACCTTTATGTGTCCCCACAGCACTCAAAACTGCTGCATTTCTGCTTGCTTACTCCAGGGTGTAGAGATTTTTGGTGAGATATGCTGTCCCTTTCTTTAAAAAGGTTTTGGTATGCCTTCCTCAATATGGAGTTGTAACTGTACTACATGTGGCTCACCTATGCCCTTGGCAGTTCAAGTCCCCCCTCCCCCTGCTGCAAAAGCTGGCAATGAAGCCTTGACTCCATCTACCCCTGTGCAAGGATGTACAGTCACAAGAACAGAGAAACCTGGTCCATCCAGAACTGAAGTCTCTACTTCGGCATGGATGCCTCCTGAAGACATAGGTATAGATGGCTTTGGTGTTCAACAGAAACTGGTTGATGTTCTGGTGGCTGCTAGTAAATTATCCACAAGACAAACTACATGAACCTGAAGATGTTTCTTCTATGTGCTGCTTCTCACCACCTGGATCTGTTTACCTGTCTGGAAAATTGCAGAAATCACCCCATCCATAAGAGTGGAGACAGAACCTCCCCTAACAATGTCAGGCCCATCTCCATTCTCCCCCTCTCTCCAAAGCACTACAAAAAATAGTGGCCATTCAGCTCTCCGAGTATCTGGCCAAATATGACATGCTGTGTCCGGAACAACATGGATTCCACCCTAGACACAGCACCACTACAACCCTCCTTGATTTCTCCCAGCACCTCCACTCTGCTCTCGACTCTGGTCATGTTGCGGGTGCAGTGTTCATTGGCCTCTCCAATGCCTTTGACACTGTCTGTCACCCCCTCCTACTTGACTCCCTCACCAACTTGTCTTCTCCCCTGGCCCACTGGCTTGGTTCACCAGTTACCTCTCTACCAGATCACGGCGCATGAAGGTAAATGGCACTCTGTCCAATACACTGCCTATTCACTCGGGGGTCCCCCAGGGTTCCATCCTGGGCCCCATTGTGTTCTGTCTTTTTCTCAACTCCTGCTCAGGGAATATGGTACTCTATGCTGATGTTATGGTTCTCCTTGCCTCCCACCCTGACCCCGCATCTCTACAGGAATCCCTGCAGCACACATTCAACCAAGCCAAAAAGCGGTTCCTTGACCACCGGCTGGTCATTAACCTCAAGAAAACAAATCTGTGCTTTTTTCGCATCACCAGAATAAGGCCAAAAATGCCCCCCTCTGCATTCTCCCCAGTAATGCTCACCCTCTTGGACAAGTGTCGTCCTACAAGTACCTGGGCATCACCTTCGACTCGGCTCTGACATTCCACACCCACATCAATACCCTATCCTCAACCATAAACTCTTGGATTGGCCTTCTCTATCACCGCAGAGATTGTCTCATAGGGAAGAGAAACTCTGAAGCCACCTATAGGCTGAGAGGTGAGTTGCTGACAGTCACAAGGGAAGAAAGAGACTCGGGCATCATCATCACCCAGGACCTGAAATCATCCAAGCTGACCACTAAAGCAGTAGGTAAGGCTAGGAGGGTGTTGGAGTGTATTAGTAGGAGTATAACAAGTCAGAAGAGGGAAGTAAGAATCCCTCTTTACAAGACACTGGTTAGGCCCCATCTGGAGTACTGTGTGCAGTACTGGAGGACACACCTTCACAAGGACATTTACCAAATTGAGGCAGTCAAGAGAAAGGCAACCAAAATGGTGCAGGGGCTGCATCAGAAAACATATGAGGACAGATTAACGGAGATGAAAGTGTATACCATAGAGAAAAGGAGGGAGAGAGGTGATATGATCAAAATATTCAAACACCTTAAGGGCATTAATAAGGTGAAAGAGTTTAACATGTTTCAATATAAGAAAACCAGCAGGACAAGAGGACACAGCATGAGATCAGAGGGAGGGCAATTTAGGGGTAATGTGAAGAAGTTCTTTTTCCCAGAAAGGGTGGTGGATGCATGGCATGGCCTATCTCAGGAAGTGGTGGATATGAACACAGTGCAGGGCTTCACACAGGCATGGGACAGGCATAAGGGAGCACTATAGATGAGTATGAATTTACCTAGTTTTTGTTTAGATAGGCCATTGACAGAGAAAAGGCTGATGGCACATTCATAAGGCAGAAAAAGTAATGGGCAGACTGGATGGGCCTTGCAGTCCTTATCTCCCATCAACTTCTATGTTTCTATGTTTCTAAGTGGACTCCATTTACTATTACCTTCTGTGTCCAGTTGTCCAGCCAATGTTTTACCCAGGCTACCACCCTGGGACACAGTCCCAGGCTGGCTAATTTGTTTATTAATCTTTTCTGTAGTACTATCTCAAATGCCTTGCTAAAGTCTGCTTATGCCATGTCCCCTCCCTGGTCAACTACTTTGCTCATCCAGTCAAAGAAATCAATTGCATTCATCTGACAAGACATTACCACTGTGAATCAGTGCTGCCTTGGGTCCATTTTCGGTGGACACAGTCATGAAGGGAATTGAAAATTAGAAAGTACAAATAGGAGGAAGGCCGGACAGAATGCATCTAAAGATACTGAATGAGCTCAGGAAGATTCTGGTTGTACCTCTGACTTCTATTTAAGTGCTCAATGGAGATGGATGTTGTTATGGATTAGTAGAGGACAGCAGAGATAGCTCCATTTCACAAAACGCATAGCAGGGAGGAGACTGACAACTATAGGACAGTCTGACTTCGATGATAAGGAACCTAATGGAATAACTACTAAAATAAATGATGGAGGAATACCTTGACTCCAGTTGCTTACAAGAAATAAGGCAGCATGGATTCATGGGAGGGTGGTCATGTCACTCAAATCGGATTGATTGACTGGGTGACCAGAGATCTGGACAAGGGTAGAGCAGTAGGCATAGCCTATCTAGATTTCAATAAGACGTTCAGTACCATTCCACATGGGGCACTGTTAAGCAAGCTGGGAAGCTTAGGAGTGGGAACAAAGATGGAAAACAGTGTAAGAAATTGGTTACAGGATAGGCAACAGAGGGCATAGGCAAACAGAGTTCAGTCTGGGAAACAGCAGGTGACAGACAGAATACATCAGGAATCAGTACTGGGTCCTATCTTCTTAAATATTTTTGATGAACATAGCTTAGGAGATGGAAGGAGAAGTCTGGCTGTTTGTGAATGATGCCAAAATCTGCAATAGGGGTAGACACCGGGAAGTGATATGAGAAAACTAAGAGGGTGGAAGCATAACAGAAGGGGGGGAGATAGGGTGTTGGGCACACTAGATGGCATGTAGGGCCTTTCTCTGCCATCACATTTCTGTGTATCTGTGTATATTTGTGACAAGAGGAACAGTCCGGAGTATGTGGCATTGTGCACCCTTACCAGCCACGACTGTGCAATTATCAGTTTCAATTACATCTTATCATAACCCCTTTATGATCTCCAAATTAGCAACTATTGGTGCTCCATAGAAATTAGCATGCCCCTCCATGATCACCAGTTGTGACAGTAACATCAGTGCATAACAATATCATGCCCCCCCTCCCTGAGTCTGCCTTTTGCAGTACTGAATAAATATTATCGTGGCACCTCAATCCCAATGCAACCATTGTCACTATAGAACTGAAGATTCTCTCAACCTGGTGATCTACTGGCTCCCTGCCCCCCTAGCCCCAGCCGGTAGTCAGCACCACGCAGCTACCCACTGATTCCATAATACAGACGGTGCCGACACAACCTTCCCCTCACCTTCACCACTCACTGAACTATCATTTGGATTGCTGTACTGTGTAGTGAATGTAATGTGCAGACACTATACATTACAGCTATCATAATGACAGCTCACTGTGCACTGGACACAGAGGTGAGAGGACAGCTGTGCTGCCTGTATTATTGAGGGGGGAGTATTATGTAATAATGAGTTGAAAAAGACCAATTGTTCAGAGCCCAAAACCAGCTGCATGACACTTGGTATACTGACAGCTGGGATTTGCCCACAGTGAATTTTGTTACCTAAAATAAAGGCATTGTAGGTCAAGCCACCTATATTGGGGCTGTAGGGGGCAAAGCCCCCAAAGCATGAAAAAAACCTCAGCAGTGGGCAATTATCTAGTGTCGGGATACAGACTTTCAGGCACTCGGTTTGGGGCTCCTGACATGTGGCCTTTTGCATTTCAATCATACATTGTATATCCATTCCGGGATTGAAGCAAGATGAGTGGTGGACACTACCTGCTGGGGTGGGGGGTCTTCTAGGTCACCAGGTTGAGTTTTATTTTAGTTTGATAGTGACAATGGTGGCATTGGGTATCAAGAGACATGATAATATTTATTCAATAGTGACAAACTCAGACTTGGAATGGGGGCATGATAATTGTATGCACTGATGTCACTGGCAAAGTGGGGGATTGGGGAGATGGCTGCTAGCCCAACAGGGACTAGAGTGGCACACAGCCACCCCGTGGCTTCTGACACACACTGCTTGTGTGCTGTCTATTTGGCGCAAAGCCCTGGTTACTGCAAGGCACAGGGCTTATCCACCGGGACTATGTCTGACTAAGAATGGGGTGCAGGACTGTCAGCGCAGGCTGCTTTATTGCCACAGCTTGTGCAGCTCCAAGCACAATTTGAGAATTGGGCTCACTGTGTCCAGTTCTAGAGACCACATCTGTGGAAGGACATAAACAGAGTTGAGAAAGTCTAAAGGAGGGAAAGTCAAATGATGCAGGGCCTGAATCACAAGCCCTATGAGTAAAGAGTAAAGGACTTCAATATGTACACACCGGGATACTGGAGGGAGAGAGACTATATGACAAAGAACTTTAATTGCCTCACTGGAGTAAATAAGTAGGTGGAGGGAATTATTTTCAACACCAAAAGTTGCTTAAGAACAAGGGGGCATGTGATGAAACTGGAAGTGATTAGATTCAGGAGTGATGTGAGGAAATACACCCTAGCGGTAGCAGTCATGTAGAGCGTGATTATTGAGTGCTACACTGCAAGAGAGTGAGTGCTGCAATACGTCACTATATCCTGTATAGCGAGTACAGCAAGAAGCTGTACACACTATTACAGGATAGAGTGTCCTTTGTGGCCAATTCCTGCTGAGATGCTTGCAGAGCGTAGTGGGGTACACTACCGCTTGCAATGTAAGCAAACCCAGGTTCAGGTCCAGCTATAGGCAGAATCCTTTTTTTCTTTTAAAAATCCAATAACTTGCCCCATGGTCTGCACCCCCCTCAGAGTTGATTATTTAAGTTTGGGGGTTGCGGGTGGCTTGCACCCCACAAGAGGGGTGCAGAGGCACAGACCCCCCATAAGAAAAAATGATTTCTATGTGGTTTTGCTAAGCATTGTAGGGACTGTCACTATTTGCGACAGCTGGTACAATATCCATCACTCTTTTTACTATGGGATCTAGTTTATTCACTGTGTATGATAGGCAGTCTTTTAGACTCACCTTTATCACATAGAACCTGCCCAGCAGAGGTGGTGGGGGATAAAACAGTGGAGGGATTCAAGAATACATGTGATAGGCATGAGGAACCTTAGTGCAAAGGCAAGGTGTGTGTGTGTGTGTGTGTGTGTGTGTGTGTGTGTGTGTGTGTGTGTGTATCATTGTGAAAGGGATTGTTATATCACAAGATCAATTAGGATCTATAGTAATACAGTACCTAGGAAATAATGCGGACACTAGGTGAACTAAACAGTCCTTATCTGCCATCAAATTCTGTGTTTCTATGCTACTAACAGCTCAGACTTGAAAGACTTCAAGGGCTCCATTCCCAAAACTCAGTGCATGCTGTAGCAACAGCAGCTTGTATCAATGGCTAGTGTGCCAGGGAATGATGTACATGATTCTCTACTGGGTAGAATACCAGCATCAAAGTCACACTGCTTGTGGTAACTGTGGTTGTGCACCAAACAAATAGTGCATGTGGATGGTTGACCGCAAGCTGCGAAAGTGGCCATTCGGCACCATAGAACATCCCTGGTGACTAGCAGAACTCCCTCATCCCCGCTACCCTATGTAATAAAATTAATGGTCCCTGGTGGTCTACTGGACCCCCTTGCACAGATCACCTCTGTAATAAAAGGAATCACATCCCTGGTGGTCTAGAGAACTGCCAAACCCCAGCAGCCACTGCCAGGCCACCCACTTCCACCTCCCATCCACAAGGCAGCAACCAGAACAGCCCTTCACTCTCAACCATGGCTGGCCACCAACTGAACTTTCAAGGCACATGTACTTTAGCTATTTACTATTGTGTACAGAAAAGGCTGATGGTACAGTACACCCTGTTTGGCAGATGCAGGACATGTACCTTGACAGCTAAGTCAGTGACTGCCCATGGTTGAGAAAAGAGAGCTGTGCTGGTCACTGACTTGGGATGGGGAGAGCACGGTGGTGGGGCATTGTGTACCCAGAGGGGGATCCATTACACCTCCAGAGCTGTGATTACTGTTATTACAAAGAAAATTGGGGATGGGGGGTCTGCTACACCACCTGGGATGTATTTCCTTTTATTACAAAGGGGATTCTGGCTGGGGGGTTCACTACACCACCAGAATTTTCATTACTCTTGTTAAATATGGGAATGGAATTGAGGGGTCCACTACACCTACAGGGGACATGATTCCTTTTATTGCAAAGGGCATCAGGGCTGGGGGGTACCTGGTAGACCACCAGGGATGTCATTCCTTTAATTGCATTGGTGGTCATGGATGGGGGATCCACAAGACCATCATGGTCATCATTACTTTTATTAAATAGAGAATTGGGGGTGGGGACCATGGTACTGTACATGTTCAATCCCGCCCAAAGAGAGCTCTGCCAGTGGTGCATGGATCTAAGCCCTTCAAGAGGATGCACTTCTAAATACCCTTAAACCAGCACTGGCTGGTCTAATAGTACTTACCAATATGCCTTCTGGCTGGGTTTACAGAATCCAGAATCAGGGGATGGGGGGCCTGTGTTTGCCACAAGCCTTCTACTGCCATGCCACACCCCATTTTGTGCTGCGTTTGGTGCATGCAGTCTACATTTGACACAGGTTGATTCTGTGAATTCATAAAAAAGTATCTTTATGGTAGAAGCCACTTGGGCCAATTATGGTGGAATACACAATCAGACCCCAAGTATTCATCTGCAAGCAACATTGTTGTGCATCTCTGAATATGGTAACAGAGATGGTAAACAGGTATTGTGAGATTGGGAATTTGTTCCTAGTCTTTGAGAGCACTAGCAGATTAAGGTACAGTATCAACAGTCACTGCAAAGAATCACAAACTTTATTTTGTAGCACTACTTACCACAGCTGATTTGGAGATGATACACTGTACACTCTTCTTCTAATTGTTCTCCGTCTTCTAATTGCCCTGCCAATGGGATCAATATATCATAGGCATTGCTGAATTTGCCAAAGTTGAATATGTACATTACGAGATCTTCTACTGCCAGTCACATATATTTCCCCTGCATTTGGCGTTTCAGTCAGAATTTCTCTGATCATTGTTGCTAGGCTATCATCAGAAACGTCAGAAAATGACAGTTGCTGAATTCCAATTCTTTGTCTGTGACGGTAAAGCGTCCGTCGACTGATACCAAAAATTCTAGCTATACCTTGCCAAGTAAATCCAATAGTTAAGCAGTGATTTATTTGTTCTTCGGATATATTATATTGCGGACGGCCTCTATGACCAGATCTGATGGTTTCCAAAAGAAATATTTCAGTCATAACGGGATATGACTGAACAAGAAGGTTATTAAATGACCACAGCAATAAACCATATAGACTTTCCAAAACACTGACTAATTCCTGGACTATATGAATGTCATGGTATTGGTAACACACTAATAGAACTGAACTTAGAATTCTTAAGTGGTCCTCTAACTCTTGCTTTAAATGCTGAAGCAGAATCATGTCACTGTTAAATTCATACCTATGCACTGTTTCCAAGCATCTTTTTAGTTCAGGAAAATACTGAATGATATCTTCATCATTGGAAAACATAAAATATCTTCATGATCAAGGATATATTGCTGATAAGTGGATTTCTTCAATGTAAACACTCCGGACAAGTCGCATCAGCAAATTCATTTCCAGACTCAGTGTCTTACACTGTCACAAAACTAAAAAAAAGGAAATGTTTACAGATTAACATGAAAATAAAAACAAATGACATAATATCCTCTCTACATGAAACTGAACTAGGAAAAATGAACTGCTACGTAATAAAAGCTACAGTGCAAAACATTGCTTCCTACCTCTTCAAAAACTGGAAACAAAATGAAGGACAGCCTCTGTAGGTGGGTGGAGCTTGCATGTCATGTTACTGTTACCAAAACACAGTATATTGTGTATTTGTTTTTTATTTATTTATTTAGTTTTTGTTGACCGGGTAAGTGCACTAGACAAATCCTGCCTATTTTCAGGCATGACCTGGAGGAGGGGGATACAGATGAATGCCAACTGACCTTGAACCAGATTGAGCTGTTGGTGGTATTTTTAGTGAATGAGAGAAATTTGGCCAGGACACCGGGGAAATTCCCCTACTCTTTTCGATAAGTGCCATGGGATCTTTAACATCCACCTGAACTACCACCAATCCAGGCAGATGGGACCTCGGTTTAACGTCTCATCTGAAAGACGGCACCTCGGAAGTGCAACACCCCTCTCATGCTGCACTACAGTGTCAGTACTGGAATATTAACCCAAGTGCCAGATGTGGGAAATGAACCCATAACCCTCTGATCTCCCGACCTCAGAGGCGAGTGTGCTACCTACTGAGCCACTGACACTGCTAACTGACACTGCTTGTTCTATTAGGCAGTGTATATTTTTCAAAACATAGTATATTTGTTTAAGTTGTAGTGTTGTATGTGGATTGTTTCAATCTACAGTGTATGTATTTCACGACATGGTGTATTTGTTTCAATATGTAGTGTATTTGAATCGGCATATAGAGCATGCAGGTGTTTGACATAGATAGTGTATGTGTTTCAGTATACAGTGTATATGTTTCAGTGTATAGGGTAAGTATTTCAATAGATAGTGTATATGTTTTACTATATAGTGTACTTGTTTCAGTATGTAGTGTAACTGGATTTTTTATGATATCTTATATTTATTTCAATAGACAGTGTATGTCTCAATTTATAGTATATATGTTTCAATACATAGTGTATATGTTTCAATAGATAGTGTGTGTGGATGTTTAAATGTGTTCTACATATTTCAATAGACAGTGTATGTATTTTACTATGTAGTGTATTGGTTTCAATATCTAGTGTATGCAGATTTTTCAACATATTGCATATTTGTTTCAATAGGTAATGTATGTGTTTCATTGTACAGTGTATATGTTTCAATATATTGTGTATTTGTTTCAGTACATGCTGTAGGTGGATTTTTCAGTCTGTAGTGTATGCATTTCAATAGGCAGTGTATGCATTTCAATAGATAGTGTATGTATTTCAATATGTAGTGTATTTGTTTCACTATATGGTGTATGCAGATTGCTTTTCAATATGTAGTTTATGCATTACAATATATAGTGTATTGGTTGCAGTTAGTATACATAGATACATACATAGACAGTGTCAGCAGATAAGGGCCTATGGCCCACCTAGTCTGCCCATTTGAGCTTGTAAGTTCAGTTTGTTTTCCTAGAAGTCTATTTCCCCTTACCCCTGACCTCTAGAATTCCTTTATGTCTATCCCATGCATTCTTAAATCCCGTGATTGCTTCAGCTCCCACCACTTCCTCTGGCAGGGTGTTCCACTTGTCCACCACCTGCTCTGTGAAGAAATTCTTTCATGTTTCCTCTGAATCGTCCTCCTCCAACTTCATCCCATGCCCTCTAGTCCTGAAACATCTTTTCGCTTAAAATAGTGTTTTCCTGCACCCTGTTCCTCCCTGTAAGATACTTGTATGTCTCTATCATATCCCTCTCTCCCTCCTCTCCTCCAGGGAGTACATGTTCAGTTCCTTCAACCTGTCTTCATAGGACTTGTGATGCAACCCATGCACAATCTTTGTTGCCCTCCTCTGAACCTTCTCTACCCTGTCTATGTCCTTACGCAGGTATGGTCTCCAGAACTGTACACTGTACTCCAGGTGGGGCCTCACTAGTGTCTTGTATAGCGGAATTATGACCTCCCTTTCCTGCTGGTGATGCCCTGCCATACATCCCAGCATCCTATTTGCTTACCTGATGCCTTATCACACTGTTTCTTACTTGAGGTCATCAGAGATGACAACCCCAAGATCCCTTCCTGCTTGGTGCATGCTATATCCTCACCCCCCAACTGATATATTGTGCCAGGGTTTTTGTGCCCCATATGCATTATCTTGCACTTCTTTGCATTGAATTTCAACTGCCAAACCCTTGACCATTCTTCAAGTTTCTGCAGGTCCCTTCTCATTCTGTCTACACCCTCTGGTGTGTCTACTGTTACAGAGCTTTGTGTCATCAGCGAACAGTGAAATTCTGCCTTCTAGATCCTGTGCAATGTCACTGATGAAGATGTTGAATAGGACCGGTCCCAGCACTGATCCCTGTGGTACCCCACTGGTCACTCTTCCCTCTGTGGAGTGACAGCCATTTACCACCACCCTCTGTGTCCTGCCACCCAGCCAGTTACCTACCCACCACACTACTGTCCTGCCCACACCCGTATATATCAAGTTTTCAGTCTGCATTGTATGTATCTCAATAGGTAGTATATATGTTTCAGTACATAGTACGTTTGTTTCAGTATATAGTACATGTGGGATTTTCAGTACTAAGTACGTGGATTTCAGTAGATAGTGTATGTATTTCACTATATAATGTAAGCATTTCACTATACAATGTATGTGTTTCACTATATAAATATATGTTTCAGTATATACTCTATGCAGATTTTTTCAATATATAATGTATGTGTTACAATGTATAGAGTATTTGTTTCAGTAGATAGTTTATGTGGATTTTTCAGTCTATAGTGTGTGTATCTCAATAGGTAGTGTATGTGTTTCAGTACATAGTACATTTGCTTCACTATATAGTGTATGTGGATTTCAGTAGATGGTGTATGTGTTTCACTATATAATGAAAGCATTTCACTATATAGTTTATATGTTTCATTATATGATATATTTATTTCAGTATACAGCATATGTATTTCACTATATGATGTATATATTTCAGTAGATGGTGAATGTGGTCACTACATCGTGTATGCATTTCACTATATGATGCATATATTTCACTATATGATATGTCTTTCACTATGTAGTGTATGTGTTTTACTATGTATCAGAGATTCTGAATTATGTCCCTAATGGCTTGCCATAGTTTTAGACATCCTTTCATCAAGCCAGCAGCTAACTGAATGCAACAGCCAAGGAGTGCAGTGGCAGGCCATTCAAGGGGGAGGGGCTGGGGGGATGGGTGGTTTCAGAATGTAGTCCATTTCAGTATATAGCTTATTTGTTTCTGTATATAGTGTATGTGAATTTTTCAGTCCACAGAGTATGTATTTCAATACATAGTGTATGTGTTTCACCATGTAGTGTAATTGTTTCAGTATATAGTGTATGTGGTTTTTTTTAATATTCTGAGTATGTAATATATTTCTCTCGGTAAATAGAATACAAAAAATGTTTCAATAGAGAGGGTGTTTTTTATATATAGTTTATTTGTTTCAGTATATAGTGTATGCAGAATTTTCAATGAATAGTGTATTTATTTTAATAGTGTATGTATTTCAATATAAAGTGTAAATGTTTCAATATGTAGTGTATTTGTTTCAGTAGACAGTATATGTGGATTTTTAGTGTGTAGTGTATGTATTTCAATATAAAGTGTAGATGTTTCAATATATAGTGAGTTTATTTCCGTATATAGTGTATGCAGTTTTTTCTCAATATATAGTGTATGTGTTACAATCTATAGAGTATTTGTTTCAGCAGATAGTTTATGTGGATTTTTCAGTCTGTAGTGTGTGTGTCTCAATTGGTAGTGCATATGTTTCAGTACATAGTACATTTGTTTCAGTACATAGTGTATGTGGATTTTCAGTACTCAGTATGTGGATTTCAGTAGATAGTGTATGTATTTCACTATATAACGTAAGCATTTCACTATACAATGTATGTGCTTCACTGTGTGAAATATGCATTTCAGTATACAGTATATGTATTTCACTATATGATGTACATATTTCAGTAGATAGTGTATGTGGGCACTACATTGTGTGTGCATTCCACTATATGATGTATATTATTTCACTATATGATATATGTGTTTCACTATGTAGTTTATGTGTTTTGCTATACTGCCAGAGATTAGGAATTATGTCCCTAATGGCTTGCCATACACCTTCACAGCTCTATCTTCTCAGTCAGGCTACAAAACATTCAGCTGCTGCCATTCGTTCTACACCCAGCAATCATCTTTGGGGTCACTTGAATGCTGTTGTCCTTGAAAAATCATCCCTTTCTTCTCCATGTCACTGTTTCTGTCCAGGCCTTGGTTCATTGCTATTTAGCAGAAAAAGGTATTCAACAGAATGAAGATTCTATTAAATACCGGCAAGGCAAGGAGCCGGTATGGCCTGCACTTGTGCAGGTAGCCATGAAGTACATGGTCTGTCCCCCAACCAGTGTATCTTCAGAGCAACTCTGTCTGTGCAGGAAATGTGGTAACAGATATATGATCTAGGCCACTGTCAGAAGATGTTGGGGAGTTAACATTCTTAAAAATAAACCTGGTTACACCTATGACCCAGAGGCAGAAAATACATTTCACAGAGAACTCAAAGATGACTACTTGGAAGCATAGAAAGAGCACTGTTTATTCAGAACAATAAATCAGTACTCAAGTAAGCCCATATGTGGCCTACACAATTTTTGTACCTAATGGCACAATGTTTTTAGCATGTCCTAACAGACTTTATTAATATTTGGACTGCCTGAAACTGATGGCACACTTTTGACAGCATGTCCTAATAGACTTGTGTAATTTGTGGACTGCCTGAACCTGATGGCACACTTTTCACAGTATGTCCTAATAGACTTTTGTAATTTTTGGACTGCCTGAACCTGATGGCACACTTTTCAAAGCATGTCCTAATAATGGACTTGTCTAATTTTTGGACTGTCTGAAGTGGAGACAGATGGCGCAATGTTTTCAGCATGTCCTCCTCGCGTACTTGGCTAATTTTTGGATTGCCTAACCCTGATGGCACACTTTCTGTAGCATGTCCTAATGCACTTGTGTAATTTTTGGACTGCTTGAAGTTGAGACTGATGGCACAATGTTTTCAGTTTGTCCTAATTTTTGGATTGCCTGAACATGATGGCACATGTTTTTCAGTATGTACTAACGGACTTGCCTAATTTTTGCATTTTTGGATTGCCTGAGTGTAGGTCTCTGCCCACTCAGTACAGGCCCAGACTCACAGCCACACTCCCCCTTCCACTACAGTAGCTAGGTCTCTGAACTCCTAAGGACATGCAGTTATTTTTTTGGGTAGGGGTCCCCTAAATGTGTCATCAGTTTGCGTGGGTGGGTGGAGAGGACCCCTTGCTATAGAAAATAACTGTATGACTCTCAGTGGATCAGAGAAAGAACTGGTGTAACAATAACAAACTGATATCTGTTAGGAGGATGTAGGCTGTTGGTTAACTAAAACTGCAGCTTATCCAAAAGGTAGGGAAATGGACAGACTGGGTGGGCCAAGCAGTCCTTTTCTGTCTTCAAATTCTGTTTCTGTGATATGTCCATTGTATAGTGTATAGTGTATACTACTAAATAGGAATGGGATTCCTCCTCTGAGGCCAGACAGGTCAGTTATCAGTTTACAGTTGCAGCACTAGTACTACTGACTCTGAGACAGGAAACAGACAGAAGTCAACTGCATGACTGCCATATTCAATTGACCAGAACATCAGATGTATAAACTCACATTTATCATATCCTGAAATGCTGATTACAATTCTATGTGTGTGTCACAGGCCTGAATGTTGTTTTATGCAATTATATAGCAGATTTGCAGTTTTTATCACATTTTACAAGGTTCTTATTTGAATCAGAACTAATCAGGACTTTGGCCTGGATCCTGAACCTGATAATAAGGGTCCAGACCTTTTTGGGTCCACCTATCCCTACTGACAGCCACGAAGTATCAAATAATCTTGCACTCTCGACCACTCCAATGCCACCTAATAGTGAGGCACAAAGTATAACTTCAGAAGTAGCTGGCTCTTTACCCATTGTGGAACTATCTGAAATTGAAATTGCCAGCCCTGACCAAGAAGATGAGAACCCCATTAGTGAATCTCAATTGGAAGCTGAAATACCTGGGCTTAGTGCACCTGACCTCATGTTGACCAGTAGTCCTAATTTTGAAAGTGCCAGCAGCGTGCTAAATGATTCAAACTTTGTTGAAATGCCACTTACGGATGAATAGGAGTCTACAGAGCAAATAAATTCAAGTGCTACTACAAACACAAGTGATGCAACCAACTCTGAGCTAATGATGAATGCAGAGGTGCCTTTTTTCTCAGAAGCTATCTTATTGGTGGACAATAAGTCAGGAGTCATGAACCTGAATGCCAATGTTAAAAGGACTGTGCCTGTGCCCCTTCTACCTCAAAAATCTTAAGGAGATGTCAAACCAGTAGTACGCCTTACGTATGATACTCCAGAAACACCTATAGACCTTCCTATGAATGTGGTTCACAAAGTTGTGTATGTTACAGCTAATTCCCTTCCTAAAATAGGTTTAACTGCAGCTTCTAAGTTGGTGATAAAACCCTCCAACCAATATGCCTGAGGTCATGTTACAAAAAGCTCAAAGTCAGCTGACAAAGCCAGGTTCACAGACATATGGGTTCGGGTACAAAGTGTGTGTGCACAAGTGAGACACACAAGTGTAATGCATATGGCTAACTATGTAAGGCAGTGTAAAGGTAGAAGATAACATGCAAATATGGGAATGCAAAAGTCTTAAAAATGGTAAAACTATGGTTTAATATCAAACAGTAAATGCAAAGGACAAATGTCTCTATGGATAGCCAATGTAAGAGTGTAGTAATTACATGTAAAATGTCATGACAAGATACAAAAATATTGAACTAAGTAGAGATGTTTAAAGGTACCATTTAAAGTTATAGCATGCTATTCAGTGTATATATTTATATTATATATTAGACCTAACATTATAAGTCGTGTATATAGTAAAGTGTTATTATAGATCCTGGTTTATTATAGTCTTGGCATGGACACCAAGCATTTCAGGAAGGGGAGAGATGTAACCCCACCTCGGGGACTTACCTTAATTGGTGCCATGTCCTGCTTCCACCCATTTTCCTCCCACTGCTGCTGGCATCCCCAAAGCCCATTCAGTGCTCCTTGAGCTCCCTTGGTGTCTTCGGGTGTTCCCCAGGTTCCCTGTGCAGTCCTTTTAATTATTTTAGTCCAGTTTGGGCTCATACTCAAAACCATGATCTTCCACCATTGCAAATGCACTGAGGTGCAAGTGGGGATCATACAGGCATGAGCAACACCTTTGACATGCCAACCGCTCGGTATGTGGTCAAACCGGAGAGTTCTTCAGCGGTCCCGGTGCCCTGTATAGATAGAGAGGGTCCAGTGACCTTAGCAATGCAACACAGGAGCCGCTTAAGTAATTTTAAATAAGGTTTGAGCAAGGGCTAGATTCAGGGGCTCACTGATATTTATAAGTCCCTCAGATATTCATAGGCTGCTGTCTATCTCCTAGGGGGATAGTGTAATGGTGGCAGCAACAGCAGAAGTACAAGGAATATTGCAATAAAAGTGAGGTTGTTTAAAAGAGAAGTGTTGAGGCTACAAGTGTGTGGGGAGAATAAAATAATATAACTTTTATCCTGACTGCACCAGACTTTGAAACTTGTGGGACTGCATAATTGGGACAGTATCTTTTACTGCAGCCACCATTTTGGGAGTGCTTTAGCCAATCACAAACTGGGATTTCATCCAGAGCCTCATGGGAGTGTAATATAGACTTGTGGGACATGATCTGGGACAAGGTTTGGGCACCTAAATCGCAGCCAGTGGAGGCTTAAACTGTGTGAGGCAGTCTAAACAACCAATCGGATTCTAAGGACTTCTGCCTATATTTAAGAGGGACAGTTTGAATTTCAGACAGTCTTTAGAGTCTGTTTGAGAGTTTGTGGGCAGTCTGGCTTCAGTTCCAGAGTCTGCAGGGAGCAGCCTGCAGTCCAAGGCAGGCCTGTGTTGCGATTCCAGCTTGAACTACTGAGCAGGCTCTGCAGAGATTGGGCCTGCAAGAGATCTAGTTGCCTCTGGTGTGCTCCTTGTCATCTAAAAGTGAAAATTAATTGCCAGGAACTGCCTGCCTACAGATTGAGAGGTTCTGCTCAGTGAATCAACTGCAACTGTGAACCAGACTGAAACCGAAACTGCAAGGTAGAAAAGTAAATGCTGTTTTCCTTAAATGTGCTGACTGTTTATTGTGGATCCAAGTCTACTGTCCAGGGACTCCTAATTGCCAAAAAGGATCCCACATTTACATGTGACCAGACTGTCTGCCAGCTGGAAAGGTCACCAGCAAATAAACTGAACTTTGCCAGAAGTGTTGATCCAGTCTTGGGCCCTTGTCTAAACTGGCCCATGCCATCTGTTCTTGTCTCAGCCTCAGTGTCATCGGTGAGAGACCAGCTTCAGGGATCCAGCCCCTGTGCAGAAAGCCATCACAGGTTGCAGCCACCTTCAGGGAAAGGTCCTGAAGTGGAGGTGACTCATGACAGCCCAGCTTCTCCATGTGCATCAGCTTTCAGCTTCAGGTCTTCCTTTCACCAGGACATTGTTTCCATCTGACTGATACAGTGAGTAAATCCAGGATAGCTCCCTGCAACAGTCAGCTTAATCTTCTTGTGGTATCATCTGATTGTTTTTCCTGTTTAAATGTAATAATTTCAACCAACTGGGCCAACCGGCCAGGATTACAGCTGGCCAAGTCTTGTTTATGCATGCTAACTGCCTTTCTTTCCATCAAGGGCCCCAACAACAGCTGCAATGCCGGCCACCCCCGGGCAACGATTCTGGCCAGCCAGTATCATATTCTGGGTACCCAGTGTTGTAGGATTGACTATTTGGGACTGACGTACATGCATAGCAACTTGAATTTAATCAGTAATCATTAATCCAGATTCATGCCACCTTCCTTGTCTATGTCCCCTCAATAAATCTGATTTGCAGTGTTACTTTGAAACTAGCTTGTGAGCATATTATTACGGGGTTTAAAGCGATAGACATGAAATTGAATATGCTAAAAGTGCATGCTGTTTGCCAAACTGTCTTTTACAGGGGGTTGCAGGGAAGAAGAAGAAGAATCAACATTTATATAGCGCTTTTCATATACAGTATCCCAAAGCGCTTTACAAGCAATGCTAGACTGGTAGTGAAGTGACTGAATGTGTGGTGGCGGCCATATCGCACATCATCACCCACACACATCCTGGATAATTGCATGAACCGGTTTATGGGAAAGGGAATGTTGGCCAGGACACCGGGAATGTTCCCCACTCTTTACGAAGAGTGCCCTGGGTTCTTTTACTTCCACCTGGACACCCACCAGGACAACACCAGGATGGGCAGAAGGGACCTCGGTTTAACGTCTCATATGAAGGACGGCATACCCCAGCAGTACAGCACCCCCCAATACTGCACTCGGATGCCAGCGATTTTTAGGTGCAAGTCCATCCCGATGTGGGATGAGAACCCACGACCTTCTGGTCCAGAGGAGGATGTGCTACCAACTGAGCCACTCTGACACCACAGGGCACATACACCAGTAACAGAGACCCTACTGGTAAGTGGAACAACCGTGAGCAGATTATTGTTTGTTGGTTGGATTTTGTTGACCCGGACAGCCCATTGGGCCTAGAAGTCCCTTTTTCAGGGTCGACCGGGGGAGGGGGGGCGATACAGATGGTAAGCAACTGAAATTGAACCAGATTAAGCTGTTGGTGGTATTTTTAGTGAATGAGGAAAATTTGGCCAGGACACCAGGAAAATTCCCCTACTCTTTTCGAGAAGTGCCATGGGCTCTTTAACATCCACCTGAACTACCACCAATCCAGGCAGATGGGACCTCGGTTTAACATCTCATCCGAAAGACAGCATCTGAGAAGTGCAGCACCCCTCTCATGCTGCATTACAGTGTTGGTACTGGGATATTAACCCAAGTGCCAGATGTGGGAACTGAACCTACAGCCCTCTGATCTCCCAGCCTCAGAGGTGAGTGTGCTACCTACTGAGCCACTGACGCTGCAAGTTACAAACTGTATGGTAACTGCTGTTAAGGGTCATTGTTTGTCTTTGGGTAATTTGTCACGAGGTGGGATTGTGGGTGGTTATAGCTTCCCAGAGGGCTATAACAGGCTAGTTAGATATCCCCACTACTGTTACTCTGGGTAGAAGCATGATAATATCGAACCCAGTCCCCTCAACCTGTTAGGAAGGCAGGCAGGGGTAGTAATCCTAGAGATAACACCACTTAGAGGTTACATAAATGGTTTCTTTCACTTAGCCAGTTTTTTATCCATGCTGTTGTGATAGACCCAGTCCCAATGAACATAAGTTCCCAAGTAACCCAGAGTGCAGGACCAAGTCAAAGGCTATAATAAAGTCCAGAAACATTATGTCCACTGGAGTTCCTTGGTCCAATGCCATACTAACTGGTTCCTAAAAACACAGCAAGTTAGTCAACCATGATCCATTTAGTTTTGATTCGCATCTTGCAGTCCTGTTGGGGTTGAAGATCCCAAGGCACACCTCGATGCCTGTCACTGGTTGCAGGGTGGAGGTGGAATGGCATGAGCATTACAGTCGATGATCCCAAATCACACCCCCAACACCTGTCAGTCTCTACAGAGTAGAGCGTTGTGGTTGAAAACCCTAACAGCCCGGCCGTTTGTTGGTATTTTCACTCCAAATTTTCAAAATTGAATTTTTGTGACCACACCTCATGAACAGTGGCACTATAATTTTGTTACTCAATCACAAAAGGTGGTTTTGCACAGCAACTGTAACATTTGGCACCACAGGTGTGAAAACACATTTCTGGCAGGATGTGAAAAATGACAGCTGTACTGTTTATGAGGTAGTGTGAAAAATGGTAATGTTGAAAATCTGGAGTGAAAATATGAAAAATTGGTGAAGTTACGAACATGCATAGAAACTGTGCAATGCACACCTGTAATACAATTATTTTTTGGGAATTTTTTTCACCAGATTTTCAACATGGGCATTTCTGAACCTCTGCTTATGAACAGTGGCACTGTGCTTTTATCAATCTGCTCTGAAAGTTGATTTCCCACATTGACCATGCCATTCTGCACCACAGGTGTGAAAACACATTTCAGGAAGGATGTGAAAAATGACAGTGCTGAAAATCTGGAGAGAAAATATAAAAATAATTGGTGATGTTATGAGCGTGCATAGAAACTGTGCAATGCATGCTCGTATCGCAGTATTTTTTGGAATTTTTTTCACCAAATTTGCAATATGGACTTTTTGGGACCTCCCCTCATGAACAGTGGCACTGCTGTTTTGTTAATCGGTCCTGAAAGGTGATTCTGTGCAGCAACCACAAAATCACCTTTCGGGACTGAGAAACTAAATGACAGTGACATGTTCATGAGGTGGAGTCCCAAGGACCCCAAGTTGAAAATCTAGGGCCAAAATTCCAAAAAATGGCTGAGATATCAACCTAAGTTGAAACCCACCATTGCCTCCCATTATAAAGCTTACCATCATTTCTTCAGTTCACAGTTCGGCTTTGAAGAGTGCACACGTGCCTGGTTCAGAGAAGGTTGTGGCTCCTGACCTCTGGAGAGTAAGTATGGGTGAGGGGGGTGCAGGAGGTGACTGTGCAGAGGAGGGTGGGATGGGGAGGGATGAAGGAGACAATGGTGGACAATTTTCTTGTTTGCAGAGGAAAACAAAAGATCACAAGGAAGGTTTTCTTTATTTACAGGTTACACACACAAAAAAAAAAAGTGGGCATACTGGGGTGGGCTCCCAGTGTGCCACAATTCTGGGGGGGATGTCAACACGGGGACTGGGCACCCTGATGTCAGCAATGCATACAGACGGGGGGGATGTGCATCTGACACCGGAAGTGGGCATCTCGGAGTTGGAAAGGAAAGGGGAAACTGTTTAACTAGGAAAGACACACTAAGAGAAAAGACACACTAAGAGGGTGGATGCCAGCATGGGGATTGGGCACCCCGATGTCGGCTTTTTGGGAGTGTGTGGCAGGCGGCAGCAACAACCACGTTACGGTGTGCCACATAATGCGGGGGGGGAATATGCAGACACAGGGACTGGGCACCCTGATGTCGGCTTTCTGGGGATTGTGTGTCGGATGGCAGGAGCTGCCATATTTATTGAAATATTTTACCAGGAAAGACACATAACGGAGGCATGTCATCTGCCGCTGCAATGACGAGTCTGTCTCTGATTGCAGCAGCAGATTCAGTTCAACTCCATGGCTCTCTCTGAAACTGCTGTCATTGGCAGCATGACCGCTGGTTAGCGGCTGAGGGATGCACCCGCTAAAGCATCCTCTGCATTCGCCATAACACTGACACACCTCTGAAATGTGTTACTATCACAAGATGTTGCTTGCACATGAGCACAAGCCAACATAAAAATAAAAAGCAGAGATAAATTTTGCAGGTTATTCAAATCAGTTGTGGATCAAAGCATACTGCTACAATACAAGCAATGGAGGAACTCAGTAAAAAATGAATTCAGATTGACAAAGTGTCCCATTTCTCTATCTCAACCACTAAAAAATGTAAGCAATCCTAGATCTTTTAGAGCATTGTTCAATAATCTGTACAAACCTGAGAATAGGTCTAATATAAATATTATCAAAGCGGAAGAGGGTACCATAAACAATGAAAAGGATATAGCTAGTTACTTCAATAATTTCTTAAGCAATTTAGCATTAACAAATAACTGCACAGATTGTAAGAATGAAGTTTATAAGTACTCAAAATATCTGAGTAGCACTGTAGCAGACTCTCCCCAGTTTAGGTAATCAGAAATCACTGAAAATGAAGATGAGCAAGCTGCGAACAGGAATGGTTCTCTGAGCTAATAACTCTGAGATACTGTAGCACAAAATTTGTTTGAAATCCACCTTCCATCAAACCAAACCAAGCAAGCTTGGTATCGTTCGATGGAGAAAAATTGGGTCTAATGAATTCCTGAGATTTGTATAAAAAGGAGTCTTCCATACAGAGAAAATTAGAGAAAACCACAGTGGCTAAGAAAAGTGCATTTGTGGTGGGAATGGCAACATCGGCATCAGTGACCCTGGCCCCAACCTCAGCGGGAGCTGAGATCAAAGGGTTACAGCAGGTTATGTGGGAGATAACAACTTTTAAATCCTCAGTGGCAGTCTTGGAGGAAAAGGTTCAATCACTACAAGACAAGACCAGAGATGCCAAGAAATACCTCACCTATACAGATGAGAAAGATAGCCACCTAGAGGCGAGAACACAAGAACTTGAGCACCTGCTCCAACTCTTATAGAATAGAGCTGAAGACTCTCAGAACCGTAGCTAGAGGAATAATTTATGATTTGTGGGGTTCCCAGAGGGAGCAGAGCAGAAGGACCCAGCAGGTTTTCTACAGATGGAACTCCCCAAGCTACTTAAATACACCTGGAGACCAAGCCTGGAGATAGAACGGGTGCACCGCACCCTGGCACCTCACCCAAGGCTGGAGGTCGACTCCTGTTAGCCAAGTTCATGCAATATCCAGAGAAGGAGAGGATTCTAGCCCCAGTGAGGGAAAAGGGGCACACTCATGTGGCAAGGACACTGCACCTGTAGTTTTAATGACTTCTCAATAGAACTGGCAGCCAGAAGAAAACAATACATAGAAGCCCAGAAGGTGTTCCAGGAGCTCCACATGTCTTACCAATACCCTGCTAAAATGCAGAGCAACAGAAATGGGGTCTCCAACACTTTTGAGACCCCAGAGAAAGCTGAAGCCTATATTAAATGTAACTGGCCTGACAAGACCACACCTCTGCTGCAGGCCAGACCCCAGCAAAAAGAGGGGAGACCCTGGAAAGGCCAGAGTGCTTACTCACAGAATGTCCAGAAAGGCAGACAAACCCCCAACTGAACAGAGGTGTCAACCATGGACTGGCAGACAATGAAATCAAAGAGATCCATCAGATGTCAGACAGACATGCTCAGGGCTGCATCAGACAAGCCCCATGAACACCCAGGATCAGGAGACTGCAGCAAGGACTCTTGTTCATCCATTACCAGTTTGGACTCAGCTGATGAACCAGCCCAAAACAGACTTGAGTAAGAGAAGGAGCTCTTGTTGACCATCCTAGTCACAGACAGCCCACTCGTGACACCATCAGCTCAACAACCTCCTGCACCCCAGTCCTAGGCAGAAGCTGAAGTCCCCATGGAGAACCATTAACTCACTGTGGCCACAGGAGGTATGAAGTTTATGCCAAAATGGATCTGACTGCCAGAAGCAGGTGGTAAGCCAACCGCTAAGACTTAAATGAATTACCTCACGAACCAGGTATGACTCACCTCTAAACAGGGCTCCACTCCCTGGCAAATGGACTAACTCCTTTTCTTCTCTCTCTGATAACATTCCAGTGACACAATGTACTATACACGGGTTACTATCAGCTGTACAGGACCTTCCAATTCCACTGTCCCATTAATGTTAAATGTTAATATGTTAGGATGTGCTTCCCTCCTGGTAATAGCCCTGGATCACGACCTGTGTTCCAGTGGAGATACGGGGAGGACCATCTCACCTCACTGGCACAGGCTAATCCACCAAAAAAGCTTTGGACCAGGCAGTCTCACTGCACCCACTATGATACATGAAGGGAGCATACATGGAAGGGACCCTCTAGCAAGACATCACAGACCCCTGTCCTGTGGTAGCAGTATCACAGTGACATCCCAGTCCAGTCCCATTAATGTTTCTGTACACACTACTCCTGACTCCTTAATTGCTGAGGGACGAGGGGTAGAGGAATGGGACCTGCAGTCAACCTCAATAGATGTATGCTGACATTAGTGCTGCTGCATGATGGTTTGCATCCCCACCTTCACTTCATTCCCCTCTCCCACACAGTCATGAACAACTGTCTCTTCAGGGAAACACCTGGGGAAGGCAGACTCCAAATGATACAGACCCTTCAGGCTGCCTTCTCATACCTTGGTGGCTGGCCTTGAAGCTGAGGCCTAAAAGTTAAACCTGTGTGACAATGAGACTCTCTTCTTCACCCCTTCCCCTCATCAGAAACACCCCCCAATTAGCGACAATGAGCAGCAATGACCTACTTCATCGTGGCCCCCCACATATCCAAAGTGCAGTGCCGCTGTTGAGTTGTTTGCTTATTAAATGCTGATGCTACTACATTTGTACACAGCAGGCAGTAGTTCAGGACCTGGGGCAAGTGGTAACAAGTTAACAGCATCACCTTGATCTGAAGAAACTGGCTAGTCTGAAAGGCAATCAGCCCTTTCTCCTTCCCCTCTTCAGTAACTCAGTGTGCAGTGAATGGACTGGGACATGTGCTAGTTCGAGAAGCTGAGAAGTCCTCTAGGGCACAAGCACACACATCTCCAACTGCAAGATGGATTACCCATAAGTGAGTGAATTACAACACTGTGAGGTCAACAACCACACAGGGAAAACAGTGGCAGGTATAATGTTGCATGTAAACCTGCCACAGAGGAGAAGTTGTACAAGGAGGGGACCATCACTTGGCGGAGGGGAAGAAAGTCAGGAGGAGGGCAGATTTATTAATCTCATTCCAGGGGGAAACAACTCGGGGAGAGGGAGATAGTTGGGACGGGGCAGATTTGTTAGTCTCACTCTGGGTGGGGATGCAACTCATGGAGGGGGAAAGTCGGGAGGGGTAGATTTATTAATCTCACTCTGGGGAAGCAACTTGGGGAAGGGGAGAAAGTTGGGAGTGGGTCAGACTTCCTATTACAACTCTGGGGGGGAGACAGAATTCAAAGGGGGCATGACGGCATACACAGCAGTTAAAAAAAAAAAAAGGGAAAAAAGTAACCTGCCAGAATCAAACCCTGGTCCACTATAGATTGGAAGCCCAGACGCAGGCAGTGACTCCAACCTCTAGGCTATGCTGCCAGCACAGCTATGCAGCACACACTCAGGGAACTTAAACATACATCACAATGCATCTGGGACAAACAACAGCATGCTGTAAACCCACAGTGCTGCTTTGTCTCACACAGTCTTTCCAACAACCATTTCAACACAATCTCTTTCCTGCACTATATTGATGAGATACTCTGCCAGATTGGATCCCTACATAAGCGATCCAGTCCCACCCCCATATTAACTCCCTTGCATCCCCACATATTCTAGAGTGGGCACTACTCATGTATGAACCAAGCAGCTACAACACAAAGTGGTGTAACAACCTGGCATTTACAAAGACAAAGAGGAGAGACTCACTGCAGCATACAATCTCTCTACTGCGCTTGCTCAACACTCAGCACAGCGTAGTTCATGAGCTTGAGTGGTGCAAACAGCTAGGCGGCACCTTGTATATCCTGTCAGTTTCCCACACTGAGGTCTCATACTAAACAGGTGGGCCCCAGCAGAGTTGTCAGTCATATGCCTGCCCTCCAGCAGATCATCCACTCATCCTCCTCTCTCGGGTGTATGGCGAGTCTCACAAGAACATCTACGCTCAGCTGCGTCACAATCACTGCAATACTCTGTCAGTTTCAACTCTCCTGCCATGATCACTGACACAGGCCAGAATGAGAGGCTCCCCCATTAAGTGGATACCTACTTGCTCTACCCCCATCACTCACTATAGATCCGCCCCTTCAGCCACCCCCTCCCCTTTTTGGTTCAGTGGTGGGATCAACTCCTTTTTGGACTGCCCACTTGGTGTCTAGTAATGGTTTCTCTTGCATGTGTTAGGAGCTGGGGATGGCAGTTCCAAGGGGCCCTTACCCTTGCATGTGCCACATCCCATGCTCCAAAAAAGTTAACTTTATGCTGTTCATTTTTGTTTTGCTTCTCAGTGTTGTACTTACTGATAACTCAACTACATGAAGTCACACAATTAAGGAATGTAACTAGTGATGCTCATGCTGCTCCATCTTCCATAGTCCCTACAGAGATTTTAGTATCCACGTCCTGCTTCGACATAGATACCACCCGACACGGAGACTCTTCATACAAACAGAGCAGTCAGAGTACTGAATTCTCCAGTGGAAGTACAGCCCAGGCTATTACCCCTAAACTCTCTCATGCACAGTCACAGTCTGAAAGGCTACTACTCTGCACCCGGTAGTCCCCCGATCTAGGGTACTCCATGACTACTTCACCAGTCAAATGAATTTCATGGAATGTTAAAGGGATCCACTCCCCCATCAACCAATGTAAAATCCTTGACTTTCTTTAGAGGAAGGGGCAGACGTTGCCTTTTTATAAGAGACCCATCTCTCAGAAGAAAAGGTCAACAATCTTAGAACTGCATGGGTCTTGCAGATCTTCAGCACCACGTACAATATCAAAAGTACAATACCCAAAGCAGAGGAGTGGCTATTCTAATACACAAATGCCTCACCTTCACCCCAGGTAAGGTCACCCTCAGGTAGATACGTGATAGTTCAAGGGAAGTTAGAAGAGCAGGATGTCACACTCCATAACATTTATGGCCTAAACAGTACAGATGCAAACTTCTACCATATGCTGATGGAATCTTGCAGGACCACTGTCTTGGCCAGCTCATAGTAGAAGACAACATGAACACAGTCATGGATTAGTTCCTTGACAGAAGCAAGGCTCCGCAGCCTATGGCTCACAGGCGTCAATAGCACTCAATGATCTCTCCCAGGAGTTAGGACTGGGGATTTATGGAGGGTGGTCCACCCTAAAGGTAGGGGCTTCATGTTCTACTTGAATCCACATCACACATTCTCTAAAACTGACCTCCGACTGACGCCTGCCCAGTGGATTTTACAAGTAGCGGAGGCTTGTATAGGCACCATGCTGATGTCAGGTAATTCCCCAGTTTCCTTCATCTGGCTGCCACATGGGGCAGCAGACTGCATCACAGGAAGCTGGTGCCTCAACATGTCTATTCTGAAGACTGTGACTTCAGTGCCAAGCTAAAGGAAGACATCAATACCTTCCTACAGGTGAACAAAGCTGAAGACACCACAGCAGCAATATGTTGCAATACCCTTAAAGCCTTCATTGGGGAGATGAATTAGTCACACTTCATACTTAAAAAAGGCCAAAGTCAAGGAAATGAGACCCAGCAGGCAAGGCTCAAGGACCAGGAAAAAAAATACAGGGAACAGACTGAGGATATGAGTGCTATCCTGGCCGACATCACAAGGATGAGATACAAAATTAATCTGCACTTACACCAGAAGATGGAATATGATTTCTTCTGGCTACAGCAAAACTGGTAATCTGGGAAAAAGCCTGGAAGACTCTTGGCATACCAACTGAAAAATGCCAGGAAAAATTCTGGATCTCAAAATCAGGAAGAGAGATGGCAACTTGACAAGAGATGAAAAGGCATAAACAAAGAATGTCTGACCCTTTACCAGTCCCTGGACATCAGCAATGTACAGTTGCAAGATGGGAAGATAGAGGCTTTCCTCTACAACTTACACTTACTATCCCTTGGAACAGGCCCCAGAGAAGTCCTGAAGAAGCCATTTCCCAAAGAGGAATTAGAGAAAGCCCTTTGCAACATGCCTGCAGGGAAAGCCCCAGGCCAGGATGGCCTTCTGGCAGAATTCCTTTCAGTCTTTAAAGACATCCTGCTAGCCCCATACATATAATACTGTCTATCTGTCTTAGTGTCAGCTTTGTAATTGACACTTGAAGGTGCTCAAATGGATGTACACCATTGCCATGTTGAATGATGTACTTAATGTTATATATGGAAATGTTTCTATTTGTCTAATTGCCAAATCTTGTATCTAGGAGGCAGTATGGCACAGTGGGTTAAGGCTCTGAGCTGCAGATCTGGAGACCCGGGTTTGAATCCCACAGCCACCTAGGTGCATACTGTGTGATCCTGAGCAAGTCACTTAACTTCCTTGTGCTCCCAGGTCACATCTGGAAACAAGCTTCGGCTTAGTGTGCTATTCCTGGTTAAACAGTTCCCCTTTCCCTAAAGTTCGATTGTAACTGCTGTTTCTGGCACTCTACATATCCCGCACTATGTTACTCCTCTTTGTGTTCTAGTCTGTAAATCTCTGTATATATGTAACTAATCCCGGGTAGCCCTTGAAAAAGGGACTTGTATTGGTCTCAGTGGGCCTACCTGGTTAACAAAATTAAATAAATAAAACAGGCATGCTACCGGACTCAATACACACAGCCCAGATCTCCTCATTCCCAAACCCATGAAGAATCTTTCCTTATGCAACAATTATAGGCCCATATCACAAATTATGACTGACTGCAAGGCCTTTACCAAAGCACTGGCCAACTGGCAGTGGGAGGTCTAACGCACACTAATAGATGAAGACCAAGTGAGCTTTATTCAAGGATGCAGGGGCACTGACAACACTCACTGCCTTCTCAGCCTAATATGGACAGCAATACACCTGTACCCCACAACATCCTCCTATCCACAGATGTGGAGAAGGTGTTTGATGGGGTTGAGAAGAGGTACCTTTTCCATATCCTGAGCACCTTTGACATAGTCCCAACATTTCTGGGATGGTTAAAAACATTGCACCAAGGGGCCTTAGCAGAGGTAGTCACTAATGGGACAGCCTCTAAATCATTCCCTTTGAGAACAGGAACCAGACATGGCTGCCCCCTCTCCCACTGCTGTTTGTGTTGTCCTTAGAACTGCTGCTATAGGACATTAGGCAACCCCCATAAACACATGGAATTCACCTGGGAGAGCAATATGAAACATTTGCCTACACCAATGATGTTATACTTGCATTCACCAACCCTGAGGCATCTATCCCAAACCTGCTGGCCCTTATAGACAGATACAGCTGCCTTTCGGGATACAAACTGAATATGGCCAAGTCCCAGTTCCCTGTTTCTTCAGTCACAGTGACAAGCCTTCCATAGTACCCCTGGGGACTGCAGACTGCTGGCCACCACTTGTATTACCTGGGAACACACTTCCACTGGAAGCTACACCAAATTAACTGAGACAACTATACCTCACTGCTGAGACATCTGGAAAAGGACTTCAGCAGACGGAACCGCCTGCACAACTCTCACTGGGGCAATACCCAAGCTTTTAAGATGATGGCCTCCCCTAAAATACAATACCTAATGTACACTCTTCCTATCAAAATAGACCCCAAAATAATCAAATCCATACATTCTAAGTTGCAGCACTGCTTCAGGGGCAAAGACCCTTAACATTTAAGTTGGTCAAAGCTGAACTTGGACCCTAGACAAGGATGACTCAAGCTTCCTGACTACTCCATTAAGAGTACGGCATCAGTACTCCTGCAGTTAACACAAACAGCCTCTCACTGTCCCCAGTCGTCTAGTCCAAAATGGGTGGACTGTGAAACCTCAGAAATGGGGGGCTTGATACTGGAACTAATGCAGTTTGGCACACCTCCATTTGGGTTAGGCTCACTTCTCACACTGTGTCACACCTGGAGTGTTTGGAAGAAGCACCGCAGGCTCAGCGACTGGGAATCAGGGAGAGCTCTGCACATCTCACGCTGGGACTGGAATTACTTGCGCATCAGTGAAGGGCCAGCCCACAATGAGCAGTGGAAGTAACAGAGCATCAAGATGCTATCAGACCTGATAGACTCAACTAGCCAGATCCTCAAATCCTTTGCACAGCTTCCGCAACAATATGCACTCCCCAAGAAGCAACACTGGCAATACCTCTAGCTGAGACACGGTTTGGGAAACATTCTGGGATGTGCCCTCAAACCAAGGAACCCCAACCCCCTGGATCACATATTATAGCCAAAAATAGGATGCAGCCCTCAAAGTAGCATGATATACTACCATTTATTAGACCTCTGCAAAGACCCCTTGGCTGCAGTCAGGCAAAAAAGGTGGAAGAGCTTGGTCATGAGATTACCCCTCAGTTATGGCAACAGTCCTGGAAGACTTTAAGCCCCATAAAACACACTAAGGGGTGGTTCACACAGCTCAAGATCTTGCACAGATGGCATGGAACCCCCCTCAAACTACCTACATGGGGATTGACACCTACAGGCAGCTGCAGGAGATGTGCTATAGAGGTGTGTACTATAATGCACATCTTGTGGTCATGCCACAAGCTCAGAACATTCTGGAAAGAGATGAAACAGATCTCCTGCAACATCCTGGACATTCAATTAACCCTCAGCCCTCACCTAGTAATGATGGGGGTGGACCCCTACCACACCCTACCAATGACACTGACCCCGGGGGGACTGGAAATGGCTGCTTGGGGAACTCATCACAGCTAAGAGTGTAAGAGAATAGTGCTCTGACACTGGAAAGACCAGTCACCACTGAGTGTAGTGGAATGACTGACTGACCTTGGGAAAATGGCTCACTACTAATGGGTGCAGTACTCCATTCAGGATAAGCTTAGGTACCATAATGAATTTTGTAGTGCCTACTTAAACTCTATATACTGCTCCATTCCTGGGAGTTGTTTCTATCCAGGTCATGGGCCCCTCCTCCATGCCACCACCCCTGCATATATCTCCATAATGGGTACGTAAGTGTACAAGGGCATCAGACACAATCCCTCTCAATTGCAGAACCAGGCATGCAAGAATCAAGACAAGCTGCAGGCCTACATCAGTTACCTGAATTCTTCATGGAACACTATCAGCCACCACACCCAAAGGATATAGACCTTAATGCTGGAGTAGCATTTGTATCAGTATTATAAATACTGTATGATTTTTGAAAGCTGTCTCCTACTTTGAAATTTTTTAACCTTTTTATTACACATACGCCCTGTACAATCGCTATGTTTGTCAAACTATTGCACTTGTGTTTAGAAAGGACCTCCCTAGGCCTAGGTTCTGGCCAGGTTATTTATATTTCTGTTTTTATTGCTGCATTTTAAAACCAATAAATTTTAGCACACACACACAAAAGAAATCTCTGAAAATGATGGGGGCATCAAGCTTTCTGCTCCCCTGCCAACACCTTCTCCTCTTTTTGAACACTCACCACTGACCCAGTGATTTTCTAGCCCTGTCTGCTGCCCCCCCCCCACCGCTGAACTTGTGGGGATCCACACAGTTTGGGGCCCAAGAATATCAGCAGCTGTGTTACTCAGTAACAGGAAGACATGTATTTTCTCACGATTTAGCTCCTTCTCCCCTCCTCTTACTCCTGGCACAACTCATGCATCCCAACACATAAACCGTTGCACACATGTAGTGATGCCCTGCAAGAGAGACAAGCTCCCTCTGCCCATCATGGGGGTTACTGAAGCAGTGGAACCTAAGCACCTCATTCGCCTGGCTGGGGTTGCTGCCACTCGACAGTGCCATCCCAGCCACCTGACTGCCTGACCCAACTCCCCAAGTCTGCTCTAGAACTCAAGTCACTGGCATGGAAGCATGTAGTGGTTTCACTAGACCATTAGGAAGCACCTGGAAAATGATGTTTTAATGTCCATACAATGGTAGCCGTAACAATGCTCTTCATTGCTGTAGGATGCGGCAGCAAGTGTAGTACCATATACCGCTTCACCCTATTATTTTCCATGGGACACTCATCCATTTAACCTGAAGTACCTTTTTAGACATGCTGTAGAAAGAAGGAGCTTTTCTTATGGTCAGCACTGTACATAAAGTAGGCAAGATGATCGAACGGATGTGGTCCCGATATGATCTACCCAAGCTTAAGGGACATCTCAGCCAATTTGATGTCTGGACCATTATTACATTTATTTAATGTTTCTCTGTACTCTGGGACTGTCTCTCAGACTTGGACACAATCCAAAATGATCCACATATTTGAGGCAGGAAACAAACTCTCTTCAACTAACTACATGCTCATTTCCATGTTACCAATATTAGCAAAAATGATGGAGAGGGTTTGTTTACAACCAGTTTATGAGCTATTTGGATCACTATGGTCTACTATCTCAGTGGCAATATGGATTAAAGAAGAACTACAGGACAGTGGTAGAGCTGAAGAGCTGGATGAATTTGATGGGGTATGGCTTACTAGGGAAGTGCTCATCGACCTAACGAAGGCATTTGACGTTGCAAACCATAGTATTCTCCTAAGGAAATTGAGGGCTATAGGATGGATGATGGGAAGCATTACATTGGTCTTGTAGCTACTTATTTGGTCGTATTCAAAGAATTAACATAGGAAACACTCTGTTTCATCCCTGTGAAGTGAGTTTGGCAGTCTCCTAGAGTCAGTTTTAGGTCCCTTGTTCTCCGTCTATATAAACAATTTGCCAAATATATTCCCTTTGACTGAGCCCCTCCTGTATGCTGATGATATTGACATCCTTAACTTGGGTCTTTCTCTGTCCAAAATTTAATTGCATTTAGAAACTGAGAATGAGCTGGCCCACTGGAGCAGTGCCACGGTGTCCGTCTGTGACACTGATGTCCTGAGGTCAGAAACGGACCCAGGAAATCAGAAGGCCAGCTGGGGGAAGAAGGATTGAGCATCCTAGGGATGGATCTCCTTCTCCGGGGGAGAGGGGGGCTGAGTGTTCAGCACAAGTCAGACCCCTAGCAGAGGCTGGGGGCCTCACAGCGACCAGGGCCTGGATTACTCAGGAGGCATGCAGACCCTGGCGTCATTGCACATCACGCCTCCTCCATCAAGGGCCAAAAAATCAGCAGTCGTCATCCATGATGTTCCACCTGATTCCCCAGCTCCAATTGTCTGCTCTGGTGCTCCTGAACAGACAACCTATCCCATTGTCTGCTGTATCCAGCAGACTCTACGCCCCACCCTGGGGGGCAAGCCAGGGAGGCAATGCCGGTTGGTACCCCTGCTGGCATACTTCTCCTGTGGTCTCCCTCTCTGGTGAGGTGACCCCCTTCTGGGGGCAATCCAGGGGGTATCGCCTGCTGGGTAAGTTCTGGGAGGGATCAGGTTAGGGTCTGGGGGTCGGTGAAGGGCTGAAGCAATGTGCAGTGCTGCAAAAAAGCATATTAATAAAAAAAAAATTAAGAATGATATGCTAGCCAAATGGTTGGAAAAAAATAACTTATTGACTAAATGAAACTAAAACAAGAGCAATGCTATTTGGCACATACAAAAGGTTGACCCAATTTAAGGATAAGCAACTCATCACTGGGAGGAATAGATGTACGTTAACTAGATTTATAATTTATAATATAATATTTATAAATTATTTTAAATATTTAGGTGTTTTTTTAGATTCAATCTGAGTTTTATTCACTATGTAGAATCAGTTATGTACAAAATCAATCGGAAACTAGGCTACCTATACAGGAAGGCAAAATCTTTAACCAACGAAGCCTGGCTTTTGGTTATCAAACAGATAATGTTACCCACTCTTAAATATGGTGGGGTGCTGTTTGCTAATCAAACAGATCTTTTTATAAATATGTTTTTAACCTATTTTGACCAATATTTTCCATTTTGTTCTCCAAGACCCCTTCTTGCTCATCACTGTAACCTTTACAGGAATTTGAGCTTTTTTCCTGCCTGTACACAGAATTAATTTGAGTCTGGCCACCTTAACTCATCAAATTTACAAACTGTCCACAAGGGTGGAGGAGTTAGAGAAAGTACTGGTGGAAGCTATTGACAAGATGGCAGAAAAGGGGGAGGTGTTGCTGGTGGGGGACCTCAATCTGCCAGATGTAGATTGGAGCCTCCTAGCAGCAGCTTCAGCTAGAAGCAGGGATATCCTGGACTCCCTGCAGGAGGCATTTCTCAGGCAACTAGTCAGTGAACCCACTCATGATGGGGCAGCACCGGACCTGGTACTCACTAACAAGGACAATGCTGTAGACATCAAGGTAGGAGGCCGCCTGAGGAACAGCTGTCACTGTACAGTGTGGTTCAGCATAAGGACCGCTGCAGAACTGAACCAAACAAGGGCAAGGGTCCTGGACCTCAGGAGGGCTGATATTAAAAAGATGGGCGAATGCCTCAGGGATGACTGGCAGGAGGGAATGACCTGGGTGGGGTGGAGGAACAGTGGGTGAAGCTAAAAAGGACCATAGGGAAGACAACAAGCCTCTGCATCAAGCAAGTGAGCAAAAGCAAGAGGAAAAGGAAACCACTATGGTTCTTGAATGAGGTTGCGGAAAAGGTAAAGGATAAAAGAGTAGCATTCAGAAGGTATAAGGAGACACAGAGGTAGGAGGATAAGGAGGTGTACCAGGGGAAGCAGAGAGCAGTAAAGAGTGTGAAGGCACAGACTGAAGAGAGAATAGCCCAGGTGGTGATGAAGGGGGACAAGACATTTTTTAGGGACATAAGCAAGAGGAGGAAGACCAGGGGTGGAATTGTAAGATTAGCAAGCATTTGTCAATGCCGAATGTTGTCGCGCTGGCATTGGCTTTGGTAGTGCAGTGCAGAAACACATTTTGGGCAGGATGTGAAAAATGACAGCTGTACTGTTCATATGGAGGTGTAAAAAAATCGCTGTGTTGAAAATGTGGCACGTAAATATTGCAAATTTGCGAAGTTACAAGGGTGCATGGAAAATGCTCAACACACGCTTGTAACACTGTCATTTTATGGACTTTTGGCACCACATTTTCAACATAGGCATTTTAGCACTTCTGCTCATGTACAGTGTCACTGTTATTTCCTCAAACTGTCCCAAAAAGTGATTTCGCACAGTGACCGCACTATTCTGTGCAGGACATGCTAAAACACATTTCAGGCAGGATATGTAAAATAACAGCTGTGCTGTTCACCAAGAGGTGTGGAAAAATGTCAATGGTGAAAATCCAGAGTGAAAATATTACAAATGCACCACGTTATGAGTGTGCATGCAAACTGCACAACACACGCTCATAACACAGTCATTTTTTTTTATTATTTATTTATTTAGCTTTTGTTGACCGGGTAAGTGCACTAGACAAATCCTGCCTATTTTCAGGCACGACCGGGGAGGGGATACAGATGAATGTCAACTGACCTTGAACCAGATTAAGCTGTTGGTGGTATTTTAGTGAATGAGGGAAATTTGCTGGACACCGGGAAATTCCTACTCTTTTCGATAAGTGCCATGGGATCTTTAACATCCACCTGAACTACCACCAATCCAGGCAGATGGGACCTCGGTTTAACGCCTCATCTGAAGACAGCATCTCAAAAGTGCAGCACCCCTCTCATGCTGCACTACAGTGTCAGTACTGGGATATTAACCCAAGTGCCAGATGTGGGAACTGAACCTACAGCCCTCTGATCTCCCGGCCTCAGAGGCGAGTGTGCTACCTACTGAGCCACTGACACTGCTTTTATGGAGTTTTATGAAGTATTGTCACCAAATTTTCAACATAGGCATTTTAGGACCTCTGCTCATGAACAGTGTCACTGGCATTTTTGTAATCTGCCCTGAACACTGATTTCCCACAGCAACCGCACTATTGTGCGCCAGAAGTGCGGAAACACATTTCAGCCAGGATACGAAAAACGACAGCTGTACTGTTCACAAGAAGGTGAAGAAAAATGACAATGTTGAAAATCTGGCATGAAGATATTGCGACTTCGCGAAGTTATGAGCGTGCATAGCAACTGCGCAACGTATGCTGGTAAAACAGCCATTTTTGGGATTTTTTTCCACCAAATTTGCAACGTAGGCTTTTTGAGAGCCCACCTCATGAACACTGCCACTGTCCTTGTGTTAATGTGTTAACTGGTCCTGAAAGGTGATTCTGCGCAGTGACTGTGAAATCACCTTTCGGGATCGATTAACATCATAACAGTACCAGAATTCATGAGAAGGGGTCCCAAAAACCCCATGTTGAAAATTTGATGCAAAAATTCCAAAAAAATGCCCAAGATATGCATCAAAGTTGAAAAAACCCTATGTATTCCATTATACAGCTTACCGGCATTTCCTCAGTTCGCAGTCGGCTTTGAAGAGTGCAGATGTATTCCGTCCAACTAAGATCAACAGCAAGAGCTCCAGAGGTGGCATGGGGTGAGTGGGCTGTGAGAGGCAGGGTACAGTGAGTGGGTGAAGGTGGTGGGAGGGGGTAGGGGACCATAAGGGACCATTTTCTGTTTTCAGGTGTTTTTGGGGGAAATACAGTAGCCATGGGGTTGAGCAACCCCTGCGGGCACATAGGGAGTGGGACACTAGCTGAGGGGACTGGACACCCCTCAGCACAGAAGAAGGGGACAGCATGCTGACGGGGAGTGGGCCCCCGTCAGCACTTTAAAGTGGTGAAGGGAGAGGCGGATGCCGACGGGATTGGGCATCCCCCTGGGCAAACAACGAAAGGGGGTGCATGAGCTGAGGGGATTGGGCACCCCTGGCAAGCAAAAAAGGAGGGGGCAATTATGCCAATGGGGGAGAACTCCCCATCGGCATGTACATGAGGGGTAGGGTAAGCCCACTGGGGGATTGGGCACCTCCGAAGTAGTCAGCTTAGCGGCCACTGTGCCGCCATGTTTGTAGCTGGCGAAGCACGTAGGAAGGTCTGCTGCATGTGACGAGCTTTGCTCACATTGCAGCGGACGTCTCCTTAGATGTGCTTACTACATCGTGTATGCATGGTGTGGCGCCGGCATGCAGGCTGATTGGGGAATGAGGGATGCACCTACTGGTGCATGCCCTGCATTCTCCCAACAGCGACCGCACTTCCAAATCTCCACTACTGCAAGATGTTGGTTGCGCAAGCACGCCAACATAAAAAGGGAAGGGGGATTGTGCAGAGGGGAACCAGCAAAAGGCAGACATCCTGAACAAATACTTTTGTTCAGCATTCAGAGAGGCAGGAGAAGGGAAGGGGATGACAAAAAAGTAACTGGAGCATTGGGGGAGGAAGGTGGACACTAGTCCATTTTCAGAAGAAAGTGCCCTGATGGGATTTGCTAATCTAAAAGTGGACAAAGCAATGGGACCAGATAGGGTGCACCCAAGGGTACTGAGGGAGCTCTGGGAGGTACTGTCTGCCCTCTGACAGTCCTATTTAACAGCTCATTGGAAACAGTAGTCGTTCCAGAGACTGGAGGAGGGCAGATGTAGTCTCGCTTCACAAAATAGGTAGTATGGAAGAGGTTGGGAATTATAGGCCAGTCAGCCTGACTTCAGTGGTGGGAATGTTAATGGAGTCTCTGCTGAAGAAAGATTGTGGAATATCTTGAATCCATTGGGTTACAAGACCCAAGGCAGCATGAATTCATGGGGGGAGGCCATGTCAAATGAATCTGATAGATTTCTTTGACTGTGTGACCAAGGAATTACTTAGATCAGGGTGCAACAGTGGACAAAGCCTACCTAGAGTTCAGGAAGGCTTTCAACACTGTTCCACCTAGGAGGCTAGTAAGCAAGCTAGGTAGCTTAAGAGTGAGTCCAAAGGTGATAAACTGGGTAAGAAATTAGTTAGGGGATAGGCGACAGAGGGTGGTGGTAAATGAAGTTCACTCCGAGGAAGGGAGGGTGACCAGTGGGGTGCCTCTGGGATCAGTTCTGGGACCAGTCCTTATATTAATATCTTTATAAGTGACATTGCAGAGGAGCTGGAAGGGAAGGTCTGCCTGTTTGCAGATGACATCAAAATCTGCAATAGGGTTGACACTCCAGAGGGGGTGGAAATGATGAGCAGAGACCTGAGAAAACTCGAAGAGTGGTCAGGGGTATGGCAGCTGGGTTTCAACGTGAAAAAAGTGCCAACTAATGCACTTGAGTCTCAGAAACCCAAGGGCAGAGTATGAAATTGGAGGAGTGGTACTAACAACCACCAAACAGGAAAGAGACCTTGGGTTGATCATATCAAGTGACCAAAAGGTGACCAGGTTGCATGATGAGGCAGTTGGGAGGGCTAGTGGAATACTGGGGTGCATAGGAAGGGTATCACCAGCAGAAAGAGGGAAGTGCTATTGCCTCTGTACAGATTGCTAGTAAGACCCCACTTAGAGTACTGTGTCCAGTTCTGGAGACCACATCTCCGGAGGAAAATAGAGTGGAGGCGGTACAGAGGAGGGCAATTAAAATGTTGCAGGGTCTACATCAGATGCTCTACAAGGAGAGACTTAAGAACTTAATATGTACACCCTGGAAGAGAGGAGAGAGAGGGAGGATTTGATAGAGACCTTTAAATACCTCATAGGGTGAATAAGGTACAGGAGGGAAGTTTTTTTTAGAAAAAAAGGTGCTCAAGAACAAGGGGGTGTAACCCCCTACAAATGGGTGTTCCTGAATGTCTTCCTTGGGCTTGCCTAAATGCACACTGCCAGGCTGGTGTTCTGTGTCCTAGAGATTTAAAAATGTTTGCATGTGAGTGCCCTGTTAGCCTCTGTGCCAGTCTCTTTAAGAGCTGCCTATCTTGTGGTATAAAATTAATCTGGGTAGGGACTGAGTAGTTTCAGGCTCGAGTCCCACCCGGGCTGCAGTATTATCGTTCCATTCTGCTATTTGCACAGAGGGATCCCTGCTAGCAACTGTGACTGTTTACTGTTTATCTGCTTTAATAATAGTAATAGTGTAGTTTGTCTAACCTGCTTTCCTTTGTAGCATGGACATTTTAGTATTGCCCCACCATCTTGGTTCTGGACTGCCTATTGGGACCAATCAGTACCTTTGGGGACTCTAAAATGGTGTCTGTACCCAGGGGTCTTATGGGAGCAAATTTCTGTAGGAACTGTAGTTTTTGCACTTTAGCACCCAAATGGACCTGGAGGGGGAGCCCTTGCTTTGACAGACTGATGAATCAACCAACCAGAACCTTTGGACCAAAGGGAAATTCCCAAGCTGCCTGCTGCAGAGGGTCAGTCTGGAGTTAGAGTTTGAAGAGTAAACAGTTCAAGTGATTCGAGCAGCTGCCCTGGCGTAGTTCTCATGGGAGATTAGTGGAAAGGCTGAGTTTAGGCCTGTCTGCCTGCTGTCCCTCGAGAGGGAGGGTGAATTTATCAGACTGCATCCGAATCTGAGTGTGTTAAAGCCACTGAAGAGTGACCAGATTTTAACCTGAAGAAGACCGAAGATTTGCTGAATGCGATCAGCCGGTCAGGACATCCATTTACCACAGAATTCCTGGTTTTGCTCAGAGACACTGATATTGCGGCTGGGCTGATCCCCGCATTGTGGTGTGGTGAATGCTTTACTATAAATGTGCTGTTTGTTGTTAGTGGGTCGCGATTTGGTTCCCCACTGTTTAATTGTGCCACGCTTACTGGAGGCTGCATCCAACCTTCCCAGACTAATATCCGAACTGTCTTACCTGGCCGGGGCCCTGCCACATGGCCCAGCCGACTACTTCAGGCACAGAGAACACCATCGATGAAAGACTTGCCTGGGGATCAGCCCCCTGCTCAACATCACGAACAGGAACACCACCACGGTGAATCATGTGGGCCCTGCTTCTCCTGAGAAACCAGCAAGTCATCCTGCAGTCTCCATTTTGTCCATCCTATGTCCTGTACTGGACAGTGTAAGTAAACACCAAGGTAGCTCCCTGCAACAACAGGTCAATCAAAGTGTGTCATCTGATTTAATTGTTTTGTCTAATCATCACAAACTGAGTCTCCTGGCTCCGGATTACAAATTGTGTGTGGTTGTGCATGCCTTCTATTTTCAGTCACAGGGCCCCAACCAGCTGCGACGCCGGCCTACCCCAGGCAACACATAAGGCTAGCCTATCTCACCAACTGGGCACCCAGCGTGTGTGTGACTGTTGAGGGACTAAAAAGTGCATGTATAATTGCCTGACTAGATCAGTTATACAATCAACCAACCTGATTACGACCGTCCCTTGTTCAATTCCCCTGAATAAATCAGATCTAACTATTTTTGCATTTAATCTGACTGTGGTTCCAATTTGTACCAAAAACACTGTGCTGTTGTTATTTGCTGTGTCTAATCTTGTTTTACAGGGGGTCTCCAGAGTTGAATTGGTGGAACCAGCCCTGGTGGTAAGTGCAAACAGTGTGGGGATTTGTATGCAGAATAGGGGCTACTGTGAAAGTGTTTGTTGCATATTGTCTAGGCCACTAGGGGGTTACAGTATTCTGGAGGGCTGTATTCAGGTTAGCCTTGTTACTAATAACCCTGTCCTCCAGGAGGAGGCACCCATTTCAGTACCCAGGCCCCTTAACCTGCAACTAGCCATGCAGGCAGGGGTAGTAGCCCTTGGGATAGCGCCACTTAGGGGTTACATCTTGGAGGCACTGCTGGCATTAGCGCCCCCCCCAGTGGTCAGATGTTAGAATCATTGTTGCCGGAATATGGTCACACCAGTAGAAGTCGTTGTGCACCAGTTGGTGGGGTGGTGTATGGGGCAGGAGGTTGAGCCTCATCATGCCATGCTTATATTAGACATTCCCTTGAGTATTAGTAAGGACACAGTAAAAGGAGTTCTCTCCAAAGTCGAAGGTTTGAAAATGCTGTGGTGGTGGGTTGGCAGGCTGATTTAATGACCCAAACCCTCATGGCCTTGGTGGAGTGGAGTGACCCTGTGGACGACACTAAGGTGCCAATGACTACTGCCCCCAAAGGGTCCACAACTGCTTGGAGGGTAATAACTAAGGGTAGTAAGGATCCCTTAGAGGATGAGCCCCCACCATTATCTGAGACTTTTGAGGAGAAATTTGCTAAGCTGTTGCTGGAGGAAGGGAAAACCATAGAGGACTTCAAGCAATTATTCCTGCCACCTGAGGGTGTACCTTCCCCCATGCCCCCCACCCATTCCAGTACTGGCTCCACTGCCTGCACTTACAACAATGCTTGCAGTTTGTCATGACATGTACCACAAGTTGAGGATGTTCTCAGGTACCCTTCCTACCCCACAGGGGGAGGATAACTAGGAGACCTAGATCAACTATGTTGCCCCCTTGGTACCCAATTGGCAGTGCGCAGAGACGGTGAAGCAAAAAAGTATCATGGAAAGTTTGAGGGGTCCAGCCCTGGAAGCCATTAGATTTCTGAGGTCCATGAATCCTGAAGCGTCTGCTCAAAAATACCTGTTTACCCTGGAAGGCAATTTTGGAAGCACTGAGTCAGGGGAGACTTTGATGTGGCAATTCAAAGATACCAAACAGTGGAGAGGGGAAAGTCTGTCTATGTATGCTACTTGCCTAGAGAGGCCCCTGCAGAGAGCTTATCGAAAGGGTGGAGTAGCCACCAGTGACTTGAACCATGTGAGGTTGGGGCACATACTACAGCACGCCAAGCACTCTAAATTGCAGATTATCCAGTTAAAGCTCCATGATAGGAGAGATAACCCACCTGACTACTGCAACCTGATAAAAGAACTCAGAGAGGTTGAAGGTGAAGAAAGAGAGTGTGATCATGAGGTGGGCGCAGCCTGAGTGACCACAGCACAGGAAGACCTCTCTGAAATGGAGACCACTAAGGATATTCCACCATGGGCTGAGTGGTGGAGAGATGAGCTGCTGAAGGAAGTCAGAAAAGTACCAACGGGTGCCTTTACGGAGGCCTCCACTGCAGACAAAGACCCTGGTCCCTCTCAGGACGTGACTGCCATGGGGGTGGGAATGCACCCTCAGGCATCTTCTACTGAGGGTGACCCCCAGGCTGAGATCAAAGAATTGACTGCCACCCTAAAGGAACTGTTAAGACATGTTGCATCATCTTTGCCGCTGCAAACAGATATCGAACCCTAATCCCTTGCTACTGCTTCAGTCCCTCATGCAATGTCCTCTCCAAGGATGATCCCAGAGTCTATCATTTGTTACAACTGTGGAAGGGATGGCCATATGAAGAGAGAATGCCAGTCTCAGAAAGACTTAAATAAAGTTGTGTACAGATTTCAAGGGGAGCTTCAGAAAGTGAGGCCTTGTCCAAGAGGCACTGGCAACAACAGCAGTGAAGGATCAAGAAATCGTAATTCAAACTTCTTTGTGGCTAAATCATCTGTCCAGGCCTCTGCTACTGTCTCTCCAGACTGGTCCAAAATAGTGGGCCGTTCAATGGAAACTACTGTGACTGTCAATGGTATCCATGTTCAGGCTGTGCTCACTAGTGGGTCTCAAGTGACCACTGTATGCCAGGACTGGTATGACAAACATTTATCTGATGTGCCTTTACAATCTCTGGACGGCCTACGTGTGTGGGGCCTGAGCAACAAGTCTTATCCCTACTGAGGATATGTCCGGCTCTGGCTGTCTTTCCCTGTGACTGTAACTGGTGTAAATGAACAAGTAGAGACACTAGCCCTGGTGTGCCCTCCTACCGGACTGTATGATGGATTTCCCCTGTTAATTGGAACAAACACCCACATGTTTGGGAGACTAGCACAACTCTGCCATGAGAAACAAGGGCAATGGACTGGACAGGCCCTAAGAATTCCAGCATTAATCAAAAGGGCTTATGACTTGCAACAGAAACCCGATGAAGTGGACCAAGATAAGCCAGTGGGGATAAGGTGGAAAAAGGATCCTGACTGTTTGGTGTTGGCCCCCAATGCCCAGTGTACGATCCATGGAGAAGTCCGCCTAAGGAGAGGAGTAAAGAACAAAATATTGATGATAGATGCCCCTGGTTAAGGGAAGCTGCCAGAGGGGTTGATGGTTAAGCCCAGTATGCTACCAGCACGTGCCCATGCCTATGCTCGCCGAGTGATGGTGCAAGTGAGAAACATGTCGGACGGGGAAGTTCTTGTGAACCGGGGATGTACACTGGCTACAGTACCCTGCACAGACACTGCAGTATTACCCAGTAACAAGTACTCTAGCAAAAAGGAGAAAGTGACCCAAGGCTTACTTGACTTCAATGATTCCCCTTTGTGTGCCGAATGGAAGACCCGAATTAGCAGGAAACTTGCTCAGAGAGACCAAGTGTTCTCACTAAAAGAGTGGGACATGGGGTGTGTCCATGGTGCTGAGCATAATATACGCCTGCACGATGACTGACCATTTCGAGAGAGTCTCGACGCCTTGCCCCAGCTGACATAGATGATGTTAGGAGGCACCTACAGAAAATGCTCGCTGCTGGCACTATTCAAGAATCAAGAAGCCCATATGCATCCCCCATCGTAATGGTGCATAAAAAGAATGGATCCATGAGGATGTGTGTGGGCTATCGTACCTTTAACCGACAAACTATCCCAGATCAATACACAATGCCACAAATACAGGATGCCCTGGATTGCCTGAAAGGTAGTCAGTGGTTCTCAGTACTGGATCTCCGCAGTGGATATTATCAGATTCAGATGGCCCCTGAGGACCATGAAAAAACAGCCTTCATCTGTTCTTTGGGGTTCTACAAATTTCTGAGAATGCCACAGGAGATTTCGGGTGCCCCTGCCACCTTCTAGAGATTGATGGAATGTGCGGTGGGAGATATGAACTTGCTGGAATGTTTAGTGTACTTGGATGATGTCACTGTTTTTGGACGCATGCTGGAGGAACATGAGACCAGACTGTTCAAAGTCCTCGATCAATTGGAAGAATTTGGCCTCAAGTTATCCATAGACAAGTGCCAGTTTTTTCAAACATCTGTGAAATATGTGGGACATATAGTGTCCATGGAAGGGATACAGGCAGATCCCAGTAAAGTTGAAGCTTTGACCACTTGGCCCCAGCCCAATAACTTAAAAGAGCTACAGTATTTCCTGGGGTTCTGCAGCTACTACCACAGGTTCATCAAAGACTATTCAAAGGTGATTCAACCACTCCTTAACCTTACCCAAGGCTACCCCCCCTACCAACCGCAAATACAAAAAGGGGGCCATCAAAGAACAAGAAAAAGTGTATTTTCGAACAGGTGAGTCTTTTGGGACTCGTTGGACACCCGAATGTGAAGTAGCATTCTTTGAAGTCATATACCAGCTCATCCATGCCCCAGTCCTTGCCTATGTTGATCCTACCAAGCCCTATGTTCTGTATATGGATGCTAGTTTGCAGGGCCTTGGGGCTGAGCTATATCAAGACTATGAAGATGGCTTGAGACCTGCAGCTTTCGCCAGTAGGAGCTAGACCCCATCAGATCCAGTCCACAAGCTGGAATTCGTCGCCCTAAAATGGGCCATAGTTGACCAGTTTCATGAGTACCTCTATGGGGCAAAGATATTAGTGAAGACCGACAATAACCCACTGACCTATATGCAGACTTCAGCTAAATTGGATGCCACTGGGCACCGTTAGCTTCCTGCCTTATCAACTTAAGATTATACTGTTGAATACAGACCAGGCCTAAACCACATTGATGCTGATGCCCTGTCATGAAGGCCAGCTTCCAAGGACAACTGGGTCAGATTGTCTGAACCTGACATCAAAGCATTATGCCAAACATTTGCTAAAGATGAACAAATGTCTGCGGACACAGTGGACTGCCTAGTAGATTGCTTGGGCCCTTCTGATACCTGCATACCGGCTGCCTATTGCCATTTCTCTGCTTTAGATATTAGTACACTACCTCAGTTCAATAATGACAGTATTCAGTGGGCTAAATCCCAAGATCCCATGATTCAACCAGCACTTGACACCCTGCATGCGGGGAAAGATGTGTCCAAGTTGCGTTCCCCTGACTTGCGAACTGCTCTATTTTTCAAGGAAGGCCCCAGGTTAAAGTTGCATGATCAGTTTGTTATGCAGAGAGACAGTGGATCATCATGATCAAGTAGACAAGCAACAGTTGGTCCTACCCATGGCCTTTAAGCAGCTGGTACTGATGTCCCTCCACAATCATATGGAGCACCTCGGTATTGACAGAACTCTTGACCTGGTATGATCCCGATTCTACTGGCCAAAGATGGGGGCAGATGTTGAGAATCATGTCAAAACTTGCAGTCGCTGCCTCCAGCGAATAGCTTTGCCACAGAAAGCTGCCCCACTTGTCAACATCACTACCAGTGCCCCCATGGAACTAGTCTGCATAAACTTCTTGTGCTTAGAACCTGACCAAAAGAACATTGGCAATGAGTTGGTAGTTACTGATCATTTTACACGGTATGCACAAGCCTTTCCAACTAAAGATCAAAAGGCCTCTACCATGGCCAAGGTGCTAGTGGAAACATTTTTTGTCCACTATGGTGCCCCCAGCGGATCCATTCTGACCAAGGCAGAGACTTTGAAAGCAGATTGATTAAGGAGATGCTCTCTCTGTGGGGGGTGTGAAAGTCTAGAACTACTCCTTACCACCCACAGGGGGACCCCCAACCTGAACACTTTAACAGAACTCTCCTGGATATGTTGGGCACTCTTCATCCCACAGACAAGTCCAGATGGAGCCAACAGATTAGCACCTTGGTACATGCCTACAATTGCACCAAAAGTGATGCTACTGGGTTCTCTCCCTATCGCCTCATGTTCAAGAGAGAAGCCCAGTTGCCTATAGATGTCTGCTTTGGAGCCTCCCCGGATGGGGTCAGAGCTGAGAATTATTTATAACATGTGCAGAAACTGAAAGCCCAATTGAACCATGCATAGCAACTGGCTCAAACAATGACTGCCAAACGAAACTTTCATAACAAAGACAGATATGTCAGAATTTGTCTAGTGCACTTACCCGGTCAACAAAAGCTAAATAAATAAAATAAATAAATAAATATGATCGATGGGTAAAAGGGCCCAAGAGTTGTTGCCCGGGGATCAAGTGCTATTACATAACTTGGGACTGCATGGCAAGCATAAAATCGCCGACAGGTGGCATCATCTTCTACATGTAATGGTCAGTAAGCTAAATGATTTATCTGTGTATAAAGTGTGCCCTGAGAATGACTCTAAAGCTGTCAAGGCCATGCACAGAAACCACCTATTGGCCAAGTGATCATTGATACTGAACCATCAGACATTGCCTCTCCTGGGCTGGTGACTCGAGCTGCTGCTAAAAAAAGACAGAGTCAACCTGCCCCAGCTGTTACAGACTCAAGGCTTTCCCCCCACCCCGACAGGCCCAGAATGATAGTGACTGTCAGTCCACCTCTGATGATAGTGAGTGTGACAATTATTATTACCCTTCTATGAACTGAGTCAACTGTTTCAAGGTAACCCTATGTATAACTGGGGATGAAGCTGGGTCCTCAGGACTGCCTAACCCTCCAGCTTCTTCCCTGGAGTCAATGCTCCTGAAAGTTAAGTGCAGAACGTTGCATCGGAAGCAGCAGAATCTTTGTGCCTGGTAGAACTTTTTGAATTGCCCGAGGAGGAATCTGATGTGGTTAATCTCCTTGGTGACATACCAGAACTTGAAGAACAATATGAAAGTGTTGACAGCAACCCTTCAGTGGCGCAAAGTCTAACTGTGCCAGAGTCTCCTCAGAATGAGGAACCTGGGCCCTCTTCAGAAGATAATAATGAGCAAAGTATTGTGGAGACAGAGTCTACAGAGCCTAGAGCTGATAGTGTTCTTAAGCCGGACATTTCAACCAGTGCAGAGGCATCCCTCACTACAGGAGAAGAAACTCATGCCAGTGTTGACCGCCCAGAATCTGTGTCTGTTCCCCCAAGAAAGTCTAGGCGAGCTGTCAAGCTAGTGATGTGCTTTAGCTGTGACTCCCCTGGGAGGCCTGTGGATTTGCCTCTCAATGTTGTTCATAAGGATGTTTACATTTCCAAGAGCTCACTGCCCAAACTGAGCCTGTCTGCCACATCTAAGATTGTTTTACCCTCAGAACGTGATGTCCCTGCCCCATCTAGGTTATTCAAAGTACAAGAAACTATTACATGAGAAGTATAGTAATGTTATTGTGTATTTGCTGTGCAGGGTCGAACTGGTGGAACCTGCCCTGGTGGTAAGTGCAAACAGTGTGGGGATTTGTATGCTGAATAGGGGCTACTGTGAAAGTGTTTGTTGCATATTGTCTAGGCCACTAGAGGGGAAACAGGGGGGTTACAGTGTCCCAGAGGGCTGTACCCAGGTTAGCCTTGTTACTAACAACCCTATCTTCTGGGTGGAGGCACCCATTTCAGTACACAGGTCCCTTAACCTGCAACTAGCTAAGCTGGCAGGGGTAGTAGCCCTTGGGATAGCGCCACCTAGGGGTTATAGGGGCATGATAAGAAACTGGAAGGGGTAGATACAGGAGAGATGTGAGAAAGTACTTCTTCACAGAAAGAGCGTTGGATTCCTGGAACAGTCTTCCAGCAGAGGTGGTAGGGTGAAAACAGTGGTGGGATTCAAGAATGCATGGGATAAGCATAAGGGAATCTTAGGAAAAGGGAAAGGAGGGGGGTGAGTGAATGGGCCAGAGATCAAGTAGGATCTGCGGTAATACAATAGGCAGGGAAAAAACTGCACGTTGACAAATGTTCTTCTTGGTTGGACCCTAATACTGTATATTGAACGGTCTGTCTCCTTTTGTCAGCATTGACTGAAATCCTTCCTGTTTCAAGGCCATCCTAAAACTTACTTTTGTGGCACCATCGGAATGCACAGGTAATAATGTTCCCTGTTTGTTGTAAATTTTCTATTGTATACTCACTCTGTATTGTAACTTAAAGTTTTATGCTTGTTATTATTTTATATCAGACATGACTGAAACAGATCATTGCCTCAGTTCATTTCCTGGTTAAAAATAAAAATGAAATGCGTTGGATAGGTAACATGCTGATAGGTTGTAGTCTGATAGCAGTTTGAGAAATGTTGCTTCCTGTCTGCACCCTGATCTGCATCTCTGTTTATTTATTTTAACAAAATGGGTGATTTGATACCTTTTATTTATTTATTTGAAATTACTCTAAACCAGGATAACCTCATGAGAGATCCCCATTAGGGCCAGCAGTAGAAGGTTAGAGCAATGAGTTTAAAATGATATTAGTACCTAAAGTAGACCTGTATTTGATCCCCGCATCCTTCACTTGCATACTGTATGACTCCCCAGTGCTCACGGGTCACCCCTGAAAGCAAGCAATTGTGCCCAGTGGGCCTTATTAGGTTACTAAAGAAAAATGCAGTATCTCATTTTCATGGCGGTCCCAGGGAGGATAGCTGCAGTCAACAGGGAGCTATAGCCCAGCAAGAATAGTTACAAACAGGCTAAAAAACTGTAAAGGTAAGTACACTGAAACAGTAATCAAAGCAAGTTAACAAAGAGGGATCACAACAAACAAAGAGCATGAACATTGTTATACACATGATCATAGCCAAAGAGAGGAGATTCTGGACCATACCAAATACAGTACATTCTAAGGTGGCTAGAAAGGCTGGACTTGAACACTTGCAGGCTAGAAGCATTCCTCAGCTGGAGAGGGAGTTTTAATCAGGTGCCTGGTGCTGCTGATACAAATGCCTTCCCACCAAATTCATGACTGATCCTGGAAACTTAGGAGGCAAGTGCTGCTGTTGAATGGAGTGAGTGGGCACTGCTTGACTGTGTGAGAAGGGCTAGCAGATACACATGGGCTTTTCTCTGTGCACAGCTGTACAATAAAGAAAACCAGCTGAGAGACTTACCCTGTTAGGCTGGTCATATAGCAGACAATGATGTGGGTACACCGTCCATAGGAGAGGATGAACCTTCTATCCAGGGGCAACAGAGTGTTTTTGTTTACACAGCGGTATATGATGTCTCCATAGTCATTGGAAGGGAGCATGATGTGGGAGACCACCTGCTTCCTCACATTAGAACTGAGGCAGCATTTAGATCTGTAGAAAAAGCTGAGCTTAGGCCCTATGGTTGTTAAGATGTGATCACAGTTCCTACTGCCCATATAGCTAAAGTCCCCCATAATAAGCATGTCTCCCTTAGCTGCTCCTCTATCAGTTTCTGTAGCCAACTCCCCTTTTGATACTGTGTTAAGTGTCTGTTGGTTTATAGCAGATTTCTGCAGTCAGCAATGGTTTTCCTACTTTGCTTTCACATTTGTTCCCATAGACTTATATGGTGTTGGAACCATCCATTGCTGGATTCAACCCAAAATGGCTACCGGCAGCAAATGAGTTAACCCACAGACTCTCAGTTGTGGAGTCCTGTGATCTTGTGTCATCAAGTTCTGTACTCATGGTGTTATCATATTAACAAACAGTGCACCCCCCCCCATTTCCTTCCTTTCCTATCACACCTGTAGAATCTGCAGCCCTACAGCTGCCTACCCTATTCATCACCTTCCACCCACCAGGTTTCAGTTATACCAATTTTATCAAAGTCCAACCACATCCCAGGCATCGGTGTATATTATGCGTCTGACTAGGTGTTTTAAATTGCTTGATCCACAGATAAACTCTTGATATCATACATTTTGTCAGGATATGGGGGAAGTATACACTACTACATCCATCTATGCATATGAATGTTTTGGGCCTGGAAAACCTTAATGCTTTCTTGGTCTTATATATGCCAGGCAGACAACTCCTCTTCACCAAGGCTTATCTGTTGGCTATCTCCAGTTCATGCCTTAAGCAGTCTGGGGATATGGCAATTTCAGAGGCTGCTCCTACAATTTGTAATGTGCTTGTTATCAGTCTTGGAAGTTCATCCACAGCAGGCTGTTTAAAAATGGTGTCAAATTCCACCTTTTTCAGTATGTTTTCATTGAATGTTTATTTCTGACTGCTTACTGGACTCTAAATCAGGAACAGTGCAATAATTATGGTCTCCGAGTGTTTGACGTGTAATGTAAAAATGGATTGCTTTTTGTTGTCTGTGCCCCTCGTCCTGCGACCTCCTCACCCCTGGCTGCCCTAGCTAGACCACCAGACTATGTGGGTGGACACTCATATTTGTCCATGGGTGATGCCCCAGGACTTTCCCTGTGCAGGGATTGTGCTGGATGGGAGGAGTCCCACTTAGCGAATACTTATATTTGGTCCTGGATCCTGACTTTAACATGGGGCTACATGTTTTGCATCTTGGGACCCAATAAAGAAATAATTGAGATAGTGTTGCAGCACACGTCACATTTTACCAAGAAATTGATTAAGTTCATACTTATTTACAGCAAGGTCCAGGGACCCAATTCATTCTGCACAGCAAACAGTCAATATTTTGCATAAGTTCTACATTAGTGAGAGGGACTCTACTATCTTTGCACCTCATAACAGCAATTAAATTTAAGGTTTCCCCAGTCTTGGTAATATTTTCCTTTACGGAACATCACTGAGGCAAACAAGACCCACATATGACAGTGCATGTTAACCATATTTCGCTCGCAACTCCCACATCTAGCTCCTAGGAGACAATCAACTTTAACGTCACTTAACCAGTGACCTTTAAGCTGTCTCTCTGTTCTTTCTGGCCTGTGTGTAAGACTGAGGAGATCTGCTACTTCTCTGAGATATCCCCTTAAAGCTTGTAGCTGTAAAATCCAGAGTCAGCATAAATGTTTAGTATAACTGTGCAAAGCATTAGCAACCACAATGCTCCACTAACAACGGCTTCCCTCCCAGCTCTACAAGGGAACTCTTTATGAAAATAAAAGCATTACATTATAGCCATGAAGGTCAGGCAAATTAAACTCATTCTTTAAACTGCAGTGTAACTTTCTTTACATTATGTGATGTACAGCCATGCAGGATTCCCAAAACACATCTCCAGTTTGCGTAGACAGGTTAGGCCAGCATGCCTGCTAATACCTGGCATCCCCAAAGCTTGTGGTAGCTTCATGATCTGGGGTCCCTCAGCCTCTGGACCCTTCAAGCCTGGAGAATGGTCATCTCCTAATTTACAAGAGCTACTCTTCACTTTAGGTCTTTCACATGCTTTTTCCTGTGCCATCTTACTTGGCACAGGCACCAGCTGACAATGCCCCCTCCAGAGTTTCACTCTGAGCTTCAGAGGAACCATTTTCAATCCCACCAGCCATCAGGGAGCTCCCCTTGAGAGAGAACCCCCCCGATCCCCACACATTCCTGGTGGTCCCAATACATGTTGGTCAATTTCCCAGTTGGGGGTCCAAAGTCTCCCAGACCCATAAGATGGTCACTTGGAGGTCTATTCTGCCTGTCTGTTCTGACTGCTAGACATAAACTCTATTGTCTGACTGTCCTCCCTAGGCTAAACTATGTCTAAGCTCCTCCTACTGGCATTAACTCCTGCCAGACTGAAGCACATATGTCAGTCTTAGCATGGCACCTACTAGTACCCAACTACCTCCCTGTCCTAGTAGGAGGGGTTGTTATAGTTTTGTTTATGTTTATGTCTGTTAAACTGCTTTGCTGTAAATATCTATATAAAAATTAGCAGACTCAAAATATGCAATTTATCTTCTCATGTAAAAGAGCAGGATCATAACTTATAAGTGGCAGAGCCACAAGTGAGTTAAGAAAGTCCTGCCCCACACAAATGATGTGATTTGGGTTAGACCATTATATATTCAATTTGAACATCAGTTTACTGGTTATACTAGTTATGCCTCTTTAAAGATGTAATTGTTTCTGTTTGATTTCAACTGCTAGCTTCAGTGCTGTACTTAGATATTGTGATGTCATCAGCATTGTGGAAGCTGCAGTCTGATTGGTATGCATTGTGACATACCCTACTTTGCAAGGTAATATCTTATACAAGTGTCGTTCATAACCAGTACATATAAAAATGCATTCCAGCACAATGACAAACCTAATTCATAAGATAACATGCCATCCTATGAATTGGGTTCATCACAAATGCTATCCTCGCAGTTCAGTTCATTATAATGGGCTATTGTGGAGCCCTAGAGAACTGGACATACCTTCAGCTATGGCTGCCAGCCATTCACACTGAGAGTTTCAGATTAAAATGTGTGCCAAATAGAAGCGCAACCCTCTGGCATCGAGCTGTGCTATATCAGTCCCACAGCACTGCAACTCAAGCTGTAAAATAAAAAAAAGTAACTTTCACATGTGCCACACCTCCCACATGCTACACAACAATGACAGTTAGTTGTAACATAATTTGAAATACTCACCATCTAATCTAGCTTTACTTTATTGTGTGTATTCTATTTATTTAGTGACAGGCTGTCACTGCAGAGGGAACAAGTAACTTAAGACATAGTAAGCAGTCTCTACATAGCTGATTATTAACTGTGGTTTCAGAGAAGATACCTGGAAAAAAGAGCTAGTTACATACATGTGATATCTCCCTCTTTTCGAAGGAAACTCCTGGTTTTTTGACTGCACTCCCTCCCTCCCTCCCGGGAAACAAAATCTCCTGCTTAAGTAAAATTCTATCCAAAATATCCATTCATGTTTTGTTTTTTTGGCAGATAAAGACACATAAAAATTAAATAAGTGATGAACAATGCAAGTGATAACTTTGTACAACTAGTTGTTGATTCTTTTTAGTGCTTATTCTTGACAAAATGAAATATATTAAATGTTTTTAAATACTTTCTTCCTTATTTTTGTGAGGCTATTTGAGGACAAACTCATGACATTACAACATCTCCCTACTAGCAGGCCAATCTCCCTACTAATTTGACACAAATCTCCCTCTTAAGCAAGTTGGACATATCACAGGTATGTAGTTAGCAAAAACAAACTCTGGCCAGAGCTGATAGGGCTGTGATAAGCTGCCAAGTGAGCAAAGTTACACGTGCACGTAGAAATTATTAAATGCCCGGGTGTAACTTGGCCAATTTCTGGAGGTGTTGCACCAAATTTTCAACATAGCCTTTTTGGGACCCCCTCCTCATGAAGAGTGCCAGTGTAATTTTGTTCACGTCTCCTGAAAGGTGATTTTGCAGAGCAACTGTGCCATTCTCTGCCACAGGTGTGAAAACACATTTTGGGTAGGATATGATAAATGACAGCTGTACTGGTAAAAAGAAGGTGTACAAAAATGGCAATGTTGAAAATGTGGAGTGAAAATATTAAAACTTGCCAAAGTTAGGAGCATGCGTAGAAACTGCTCATCAGCACCTCATAACACAGTAATTTTTTGGAATTTTTTTCACCAAATTTGCAGCATATTTTGGGACCCCATCTCATGATCAGTGCCACTGTCATTTCATGAATAGGTCCTGAAAGGTGATTCTGCACAGCAACCACAAAATCACCTTTCGGGACAGAGTAATGAAATGACAGTGAAAGCTTTCACAAGACGGGCTCCCAAGAACCCCATGTTGAAAATTTGGGGCCAAAATTCCAAAACAAATGGCTGATTTATCAGCATAAGTTGAAAACCCCAATGAATGGCATTATACCATGCTTACCTTTGATTCTTCAGTTTGCGGTTCGGCTTTGAAGAGTGCAGACATGTTCCAGTTCAGAGAAGATGACAGTGCCAACTTCCAGAGGTAAGTATGGGGTAAGGGGTGGTGTGGGGAGGTGGGTGTTCAATGGGTGGATGGGGCTGTGGCAGGATAACTGGGGCGATGATGAGAGACCATTTTCTTTTTTACAGAAAATAAAAAACACATCGGAGGATGGTTTTCTTTATTTATTTATTCATTTACTTTATTTACCAGGTAAGTATACTGAGCCAAAGCCCATTTTCAGAAATGACCTGGATTTAACAAACAAACAAAAAAAACAGACATTTGGGCACACTGGGGTGGGCTTCCAGTGTGCCACATGAGTGGGGAGGTGAGTACATGATGCCAACACAGAAATTGGACACCCGACATCAGCAGAGGGTGGGGAAAAATTACATTTGGGCAAACTGGGGTGGGCTCCCAGTGTGCCACAAGTGAGGGAGCTACATAATGTCGACACAGGGATTGGGAACCCCGATGTTGGGGCAGAGACGGGAACAGAGGGATTGGGGAGGACAGCAGCAGTGGGAGGGTGAGAGGCAGGTATTTTTGTTGCCAATGCTGGCAGTGGTGCTGCAACTGCACATGATGTGCAGTTGTGGTGAATGGCAGTTTTACCATTCACAACATGACAGTGCCAGCAGAACTGCACATGCACATGAGTCGCGCATGCACAGCTCATGCCCCAGAATGCAGAAGTGACAGCTGAAATAGTGCGGCTAGTATTCCGTAGCAGCCAATCATGATGGATGGTTTCAAGCTCCATTGGACTTTCAGAAGGATACTTCCAAAAGTCCAATGGAAGGTACTATGATCGCCCATTTTTAGAACTACGATCGATCCCAAAATGGCTGTAGGCTCTGCCCACAGCCCTAAAAATTCTTAAAGGCACAGAATGATCATCATAAAGAATGTGCCATAGGTTTGTCAACATAACCTAATTTACTATGCTTTTCAAATGACAACCACTGTAACCAATAGTACAGGTCACAGTGATGTGTCCTATGATCTGTACCTAGGATAAACCTACAAATATTATTATGAAGAGCATGAACCCTTCTTAATACAGTATGAGTAGCTGCACTGTAAATGATGCCATAGCCAACCAGGGAGATCACAAATCACTTAGCAGTTATTTTCCTGGACTCCATAGTCAAACAGCAACATACTCTATATAATATATCCAAATTGCTATATGCAGTTTTAATTAAAAATAGCAACATGATCATTAAATGTTAAGCAATTGTCCAATATAAGTCCTAAGTATTTAAAACCTGAAAGCCTTTGGAGGCAGTATGGCATAGTGGTCAAAGGGACTGTACTGCAAACTTGGGTTTGAATCCCATCAGCCCCCACTTGCATACTGTGTGACCCTGAGCAAGTCCCTTAACCTCCTTGCACTTTCTGGTCACACCTGGAAACGAGCTCCATCTTAGTGTGCCTTTCCTGGTTAAATAATTTCCACTGTCCCCTTTCCATTTCTGTAACAGATTGATCCAATGTTCTGCTATGCAGGGGCAAAGCATTAAATGTCACTAAAAACACCATCAACAGCTTAAAATCTGATTCAGTTTCAGTTGGCATCCATCTGTGTCCCCTTCCCCCGGGACAAGGCTGAAAATAGGCAAAACACTGTCTAGTCCTCCTTCCCAGTCAACAAAAAGTAAAAGAACGAATTCAACTTTTTTTCTTTGACTCATCAACAACATTACTTAGTTTTCCTTGTATTTAAAATTACATGCAGTGAAAATGGGTCACTACTTGTGAGGTGGGGTTCTTAAAAGCCAGTACAGAAGAAAGAGAAGGGTAGCCTGCTTTTGTAATCTGCTGTCCTAACAGTGCATGCATGGCTATGTAAACAAACTCTGGCCAGAGCCAATAAGGCTGCAGGAGAGGAATCTGGGTTAAAAATATTGAAAAGTACTTTTCGTTTTATATTTGTACACCTACTTTTCAACATAGCCTTGTGATGAACCTGCCTCATCCCCCCTGGCTGGATCCCCGACGACCCAAAGTCATTCCCGAACCTGGGTCACCAGTGTGACACAAGGTAAGGACAGATGTCTCAACCCTCTGCACCACCGGGCTGGCAGATGATGGCCTTCTAAACTGACCTGCCAACATAAACTGTGGACATGAAGACAGTAGAGCAGTCCTCAGGGTTGCCCATCCCTTAGCTTTTGCCAGCACTGAGCCTATATGGCTCTGGAGAGCTTTTAGGAGAGGCAAGAGCATCGAAAAGAATATGAGGTGCTCTTACTGCACAAGAGTCAGATGTAACTGATACTGCTGCTATTACAGAATTGCACATGTATGATACTCGTGCATGTGCAGTTTGCCTCGTAGTCAGCTGTGACATGGCAGCACTGACATGCCTACATATGTGCCATACTCACATAGCATAGTGTAAGTCAGCACCGGTAAAAGTAAGACCCCCACTGAAAATGAGACACTGCATCTTAGCCAGTCTAATGTGTATCAGTACATTGTAGAAGTGGGTAAAATTAGGACCCCTCTGAAAATGAGATCTTGTATCTCATCAAAGCTATCCTCTGTCAGTACATTGCCAAAACAGATACAAGTATGACCCACTGAAAATGACATATTGCATCTCAGCCAGGCTATTCAGCTGTGTCAGTACATTGTAACAATGCTATAATACCATCAATGTCTCTGCAGAATAGTGAAAGCCATTATGCTGTGTTACACTGTCTATTAGATTCCCCAAGCCCTGTCTGTGACATTAGAATATACTGTGTGTCTCTCTACAACATGGTGAAAGCCATTTATGCTGTATTACACCATCTGTCAGGTGTCCCGACCCCTGTCTGTGACATAGCTACTCTGTGTGCCTCTCCGCAGCACAGTTAAAGCCACTTAGGCTGTAATTTACACTGTTTGTGTTAGGTGCCCCGAGCCCTGCCATCTTATTACTGTGACATAACCGTGTGTCTCTGCAGCACAGTGAAAGCCATTTAGGCTGTATTACACTGTCTGTTAGGTGCCACGTGCCCTTTCTGTGAAAATGTGTGTGTTTGTGCATGTATGTGTGCATGTATTTGTGTGTATGTGTGTCAGTTCCATGCCAGGACTACAGAAACAAAGACAGCACAGTCAATAACAGCACCATCAATAATGCAAAAGAAAGAAGTGCTTCAGTGTAAAATAGCAACAAGTAAAAACCACGGCAAGGAAAAAAAATCCCAAAACATGCAGTCATACAAAATTGCGCATTGTGTAACTGTTTTGCCCAAATCCTCAAAAAGAAGAAATCAAATCAAATCCACCAAAGGCGTGCAGTTAAATACAGTCAGTATCTTGCGATTAAATGTAGTCGCTATTTTTTAGACTTAGCTCTTCATTCTTGTGCGATTAGGACAGAGCAGTTTTCACTACGCTATTTTATATGATGCGGTTTTGATGGGATACGTGTGTGTGTATGCGTGCTTGTGTGTGTGTGTGTGTGTGTGTGCGCGCGCGCGCACGCACATGTGCACAGGTATTTATGCAAGTGTGTGTTTTTATGGATGCACCATCATTCAAACCTTGTTACTGCCCTGTACCATTGGTATTTTGATTTCAATATTTTTTTCACAGCAGCCCCCCCCCCATTAACTGCTGCAGTACCCCCACACACTACAAATAACTATTAATTTTTTACGCCATTTATTCATGTCACAGTAAGAAGTAGGTTCCTCCTTCTCACTTGAGCAGAGCAGGTGCAGGTCAAACCACCATCCCCCGGGTAGTAGCAGGTTACAGAATTAACAGCAGACGAGCCCTTGTCAATTCCTTGGCTCCAATAGATGCCCATCACAACGTAGCACGAGAAAGAACTGCAAGGAGTACTGCATCTGAAATAACTTTTACTAAGCTTCTTTTTTTATTATTTTTCTTTTGTTTAAAATATTGTTAATAATAACTGCCAATGTCAAAGGCATTAAAGCTAACACTGGTCTGGGCTGGGGCCCTCTCCTCTATCATGTAGAGATCCCATTTGGAATTCATACCTTGGTTTAAACTCATACACATCTTGAAGTGGACGTTAGCAAAGTATACATGTCAGCTACTTTAGACTGCTGTATTGTTTTGTATAACAAATGTCACATTGCTACCTTTATGTACAACCAGCATTTTTCTTGAACAAAAATGAGTTTCAAAATTGAGCACACAAATGATAGCCTTCTTCCCAAGTTATTGGAATTCAAAGGCCACATTGGCCTAGATCACTCAGACATACTTGGTATATCTGAAATGTTAAATCCCTCATCCCACAACGCCAGCCCGGTGGCGCTGAGGGTTGAGGTACGGAACGCCACACCTCACACCACGCCGGCAACCCTAGTTAGGGAGTGAGCTCAGGCCACTAGGGGTCGGCCGGGGGGGGAGGGTAAGGAGATAGATTGAGCAGCTGCAAAGCAGCTGTCCTCTCCGGGGAGGGACATGGGTTTCCCCCGACTCTTGCCTGCCTCCTGGTGGATTATAGGTGTCAGCGCCAAGTCATGGGGGGAACTTGGCATTAAGCTGGGAGGGAGGAAGGGGACATCAGCCGAGCCGCAGAGCACATGTACGCCTCCACGCGCATGAGTGACTGCGAACTAGGGGGAAAAAACAGAAATACCATGTCTCTCCCATTGCCTAGTAAGGCGAGGTGGTAACAGGAGAGCAAAAAGCAGGCTAGAAAAAAATCCATCATTCCAACTCTGCTTGTTCCCTACTAGGTTCCAGACATATAAAAGGGACAGGGGAGGTTATAAAAGAAGAGGAGGGGCCCTCCTGTATTTTATGAACCACCTAATGGTAACTAAAATCACTAGCACTCTCAGTACTGGCTGTCTATCAGCGGACCCAAGCCTCCTGTAAAAAGGACTTCATATCTGTTGCTCCTACAACCCCCCCCCCCCCCCCCAGAAGTCACACCTGAGGCCTAACCCAAATTATCGGTGGTGTTGGTAGCTGCCTACCCCAGAGATACACCCTAATTCTTGGGAATTTCAACATAGACTGCAATAAAGGGTACCAACATACTTTGTAATGAAGTCCTGAAAAGTCTAAACCTCAGTCAACTCATAGATACCCACACTCACTTAAATCTAAAAGGTAATAATCACACTATTTTGGACTGGGGGTTAACTAAATAAGCTGAAAGGGTTAAAGGAGCTGGAACATTTTCTAATTCCATCAGTGATCATTCCCCCACATACTGCATCTGCTCCTGCAAACCTCCACAACCATATCCCAAAACCCTGATGTGCCATTCCTTCTCCACCACAGATGCTGCTCCAATGCTAATAGATGTTAACTCCAAAGCTTGGTCCAAACTTGACTTACTCCCTGACACTGACACAGCTAGCTCCTACTTCTGTACCAAGCTGAAGACTCTTCATGATAAATACTTACCCCACATTATGAGGTGGATGAGGGGACTGAACAACATAAGACTGACTAAAGAGCATCTTTCCAAAATAAAGTTTATGGGTAAGCTGTGGTCAGTTTTCAAATTCTTCCGATCTCCTGCAAACTGTTCTACCTACAGGCACCTTCAAAGTCAATGTGAACAAGATGCTAAGAGACTTATATCCACTTACTTCAAATCTCAACAGACCCCTGAGCTTCAGTAACTCAAATACATTCTGGCCTGTACTTAATTCCCTAATTAATCCTAGGCCCAAGTCAAAACCTACTATCCTCTCACTTGAAGGAACCGTACATTAATTGCTGACCCCACTGCTGTAGTAAACCGGTTTAATGAGAGTGTTATCAGTTTATTTATGTGTTTAGTTATTTTTTTATCCTGACTTCCTTCTTGTGATCAGGACAGCCCTAACTTCTCCTCCAAAAGCTTGACTGACTGCTCCCTTCTCAACCCTGGACACCCTCCTTTTTGTTTTTAATCAATCACTCCTGGTTAGACCTATGGGGGTCAATTATCAAAACCTGTGAAATGACACAAGGTACCTGTGTCAAACATGATGCAATTAACACCTTCGGCTAAAAAATGTGCCCTGCTTGTTTCAAAGCAGCTCATGCAAATCCAGGCTGCTTGTAGGCAAAGGGGCTTGCACTGCCTTGCCCCATAAAATGGGCTGCAGTGTGGTGCTAGGGGGTTTGCAGCAGATGCAGGCTGTCACATCCCCTAAACTGGAATTCTACAATCACCTGCAGAGGACAACAGTCTAAGTACATTTAGACCAGCCAGGGGCTGGTCTATGTGTACTTAGGCATCTTCTGGGGTTGCGACAATGTGCCACCAGTCGATCCCCCACAGTACATTCTGCCTTCCCAACAGCCCTGATGGCCCATTATATGTATATAAAAAAGTTCTCCAGTGTTCTACTAGCAACCCCCTCCAAGCCCCGATTACCCATAAAGTTTTGTGTGGTGGTCTAGCGCTCCCCCCACCCGCTGGGCTCTGATATTATTAATTCATATTGCCCTTGTGGGCTAGCATCCCCTTCTAACCTTTATCTCTGATAATATCATTGAAATAGCCCTGATGGGCTAGCGCCCCAACCCCTGATCGCTACATTTTGAAATCTGAACTATTCATTGATGGGCCAGTGGATCCCCTGAGATTGAGCATGATCTCTCATTAGATACATAATCAATATACCTGATGGTCTAGGGGACCCACACAAGGCAGTACCCTACCACCCCACTCCCCCCCAGTCTGTAACCCAGCTGGCAACTGTCACAGCCCACCGCTCACCACCGCAGCCAGCTGCCGACTGAGCTATGCATGAGCGTGTTCTGTATATAGCATACGCTCAGTGATTGACAGCAGCTGTTAGTTACTGAGCATGTACTATATACCTGTTGGATGTACTGCTCTTTTTAGGAATCAGTACCAATTCAGCTCACCTCCAAGAATCTGGGGTGAAATTCTCATTTATACAATTGTTATAAAAGCTGGTTAGAAAATCACACCATATAGGGGGACTACATCAGTGTACTTCTGGCAGGATCCTATCTGGCAAAGGGGCTTTACCTGTTTTTAGCGGTTTAATTGCTAGGTATACTTCTGTGCGGTGTATCACTATAGGGTTTTGTGGCTCTGTTATGTTTAACAGGGGTGGAACTACAGTATGTCAGAGTCATAAAAAATAGCTTTAAAATGGTCTACCCATACTTTTTCTGAGATGTACGAGTTAGGAGCTGTTTTACTATTACATGTGCCCCTGGCTACTAGAGCCCAGAATGTTTTCAAATCTTTTGCATAAATAGCAGTAATCATTATATCCCACTGGTTATAACAGTAAGTTATTGTTTTTTCCTTCAGAAAAAGTTGATACTTTTTCCTTTCATAATTTAACATCTTCAGTTGTGTATTGGTTCTTACATTCCTTACTTCCCTTATCACCTGTCTTAATAATGCTTCTTCTCTTGTGCATTCCTCATTGAACCAACCTTCCCTTCTAGAGTAATGATTCCCTTTTGTAATGTCTTTATAGAGAAACTCATACAGAATGTCAAACAATAGCAGCTTGTTCCCAAAGTATTATCCCTCCCTGATTGAAATACTGTACAAGTTCCCTGCCCTTAAAACATTGTTCAATTGCAGTGTAAATTGTGATGTCCACAGAGACATCCCATGCAATCATTTTTCTTGCTCTAATCTCAGTAATGGGTTGCGATGATAAGCTGTTTTTCATTTTCCCTTTATAAGCCCCTGTAGCAGCACAGGAAAGTGAGCAATCTCAGTTCCAGGTAGAACACAAACTGTGTACCAGGTATATATTGAACCTGTCCAGAATAAAAAGTCCAGAGAGAGAGAGAGAGAGAGAGAGAGAGAGAGAGAACACTGGCTTTAAAAAAATTGCAATTTCCCATGCTATCACCAGGTACAGTAGCCTATGATTGAAAGGATACATATTACATTCTTATAATATCTTAATTAAATTGAAACCTGCTTTGTTGACCTTTTTGTCTAGTGTGTTTCTAGTATATGCATCACTAGAAACTTCCCCACAATCCCAGGTTGATGAGGAGTCTAACAGCCCATCAAAGGTTCCAATTCTTGCGTTACAGTTCCCATGTGCTAAGATATCCAGCTCCAGATATTTCAATTTGATATCCTGTATTGTATTTTTTTAATTATCCTTGACAGATTCTTTATAAAAAGTAGTTGATACTAGTGGAATGTAGCTGTTTATTAAGATCATTTTAAAAGGTCCTATTGTAATCATAAGTATAATATAATTTTGCGTAAAGAGAATTTTGGACACCATTTCCACTGCTCCTATTTTGACACAGATAGACAAGCCACCTACTCTTCTTCCATTTTTACTAGTTTTATTGCTGGTACTTGGAAGAGCTCAAGCCCATTCAGAGGAATCATGGATTCATCCTTATGCCATGTTTCCTGGAAGCATAGGATATCCCCTTGATTAATAAAGCCCCTCCAGTCCTTGTCTATCAGTTTATTTTCTAAACTAGTGCATTCCATGTGATAAAAGAAGATGCAATAGGATCTAATTTCTCAGTATTGGGAGTAATAAACTTATCCTCAGACATTATTAGTTATGGCATAGCTAGTAAACTCTGATCACTTTTAGCAGAGGAGAGTCAGTTGTCATAACCTGCCATTTTCTTTCCTCTGTCTGCAAGCTGACTGTTGTATTTTATATAATTTGGTCCTGTTTTATTAAATGATGTATCCAGTATGTTTGATTCCAGGATGTAGAGTCCCATAGAGTCCTAAACTTCCTGTTTCATAAAAATTTACTCAGCCATGTTTTTCCCTTTTATTAATATATCTAGTTGGGTGCCTGCATTACTTCTTTGTACCTCTAGGTGGTGTTCTTCTTCTATCAGTATTTGTAAAAAGTTTCTAAGTAGATTCAATAGCACACCTGTAATAGTGTGTTCACTATCCCTTTCTAATAATGGCATGCTAAATAAAGTAAGTGCGACTGTGTTCAGGTTTGCTCTATGATTTTTAGGTCTGGAGATGTTGAACTGGTCCAGATTTGGGAAAAAAATTGTATTCCCCAATTTGCAAAAAGACGAGCATTTATGAATACGTAGTTGGCTAACCTGGGTGAACTCAGCTGCAGGTCGATTATGAGGCTCAAGTCATCTGTTATGACTTTTACCTCTTAAAGATTTGTCATAAATAATTCAGTTTCTAAAATATTAGTTATCATTTCTGCTATATGATGCATTACATTTCCCTCATCAGTTGTTATCCAGTTTTCCAGACTTATAAATCTTAGCACTGGGACATGAGTATCTTTTTTAGTTTGCTTGTTTTTAAATATTGTCTTTTTTCTATTTGCATTGAAAAGTTTGAGTTATCCTTCTCTGTCCCATATTTTTTTATGTGCAACAGTCCCTTTTTTTTGGTATGTCTTATATCATTCCTACTGGATTTTATTTTCCTCAGTTCTGCTACTTGAGGAGGGAGATTTTGTTTATGTTTTTGTCATTTCATGGATAGGAGATTTACTTCTTTTTCCAACTGATTGAGTTGATTTGTTAAAGTTTTCTGCAAAGGGGTAAATGTTCTGCTGCATAGTTATGTCTAGCATATTACTCACCTCTTTTGAATTTTTAGATTTATTAGGATGTGTTTCAGATTCATGTGATATTTGAGATTTATTTGATTTTGACTCTAAACCTTTCTATCATATTGATGTTTATTTTTTGTTCTTCTTTGAGGGTTTGTTTTTCTTAATTTTCTTCTTACGGGATTCTGGAATCCTGATTGGGCTAAAATCTGGTCTTTTAGCTACCTCTATATTTTCATTATTATTTTCAGTATCATTCATTACATGAGAAGAAGTTTCTGCCATTGGAAACATTGATTCCATCTTTCTATTCACATCATCTTTTTTGCTCCATTAGTAGCTATATTGTCTCTTGCTGAGTCTAAATTATTCATTATAATGATTAATTGCTCCATCATCACTAGATTGGCTGCTTAATTCTTCAATAAACTAACTAAATCTTCACTCATACATTGTGGTACATAGATTAAACTTCCTTTATCATTGTTATGATCCTTTTCATTGCTACCCGGTTCTTGACTATCTAACTGACTTGTAATTTTGGAACTAGTTCTTAAATGAGTTGCTTCTAGTGACTTTTTTCCCTCAGTTATTTTTCCCTTCAGTCATGGTCTACAGGGCCTCTCTCAGGCATCCTGCCTGTTTCTGCCCTGCCTGAAGTCCTCCGACCTGTGCCTCCTCTCTCCTCCTCCTCCTCATCCCACAGTTGGCACCCCCACTTAACCCCTCTGGGATGGGACAACCCCCCCCTTTGGGTGCTCTTTCTCAGTCAGTTTCCAGCTGTGGGTGAGGGCCTGGGTGGAGGAACCTGGATGGCGAGGCAGGATGTACCCAGCTGTGGGCATAGGGAAAGGTGCAGTCGCCTACCCCACAGACCAAACTTTTCTGTGTTCTGGTGCTCATTCCCACCCCACCATGTGTGGTGCACATCCTGATGCAATGGCACACAGTAACCCTGCCAAGCATCAACCACGCTAAGTATGTGCTGCCCTGCATGCTTCAGTGCCTCTGGTCTCCACCAGGAGCTGCTGGCACACCAGGCAATCCCCAGCCCTTCCCCCAGAGAGGAGAGCAGCCTAGCAGGTGCTCAACCCTCTACCCGCCTCTGCTGGCCCCCGGCACCTGAGCTCGCTCTCAAACTTGCGTTGCCGGCATAGCACAAGGTGTGGTGTCCAGCGCCTCAACCCTCAGTGCCACTGGGCCAGCCTGCTTCTAGTGATGTTAACCCTTGTATTGTATATTGCAGTTCTTCTCTTACTTCTCCAAAGTTAGTGTGAAATCTTCTGTACGATTTTTCATAATTTAAATCTATTGAGATTGCCACACTCATCACTTATCAGGGTAAGTGGAGGGTGTTAACTGCTATCAAGCTTTTGAACATCTGTGCTGTGATTACCCTCAATCTCTGCTTGTTTGTGTATGGGGTTTAAAGCAGCAGATAAAACATAACATCTCTCCGACATTTCCTGCGGGTCCTCTGCTCCTGAGAGTTCTGTAACATTCAAAGAATGGCTACCTTGTTGAAACTTTTTTCTCCATTTCCACTTGGGAGAGCAGGAAGCGAAGTACAGGTTTTTAATTTAGAAGTAGAAGTAAAGCCAATTGTTACCATATTGATATGGTCTGTAATGTTTGCTTTTTTACCAAAAGTTTTTGGCTCTAATTCACTCATTAAGGGACAAATATTATTGTTTACTTTTCTTTGCAAACGAGTTGAAACCATCTTTAAATCTTCATTAGAGCCCTGGTAATACACAAAGTCCCTGAGACCTCGCTGTCCCCAGCAGTTATACCAAGAAGGTGAGAAACCTCGGGAACTCTATACAGTATATAGCTGGGTCCTTATGTAACTACTTAATAAATAAAGAGTTACTCTTACAGTACTAGGGCAGATGCTACTAAATATTGACAAAAAAAGATATAAAAAGATATTAGTTTGCTTAAAACACTTTTAAATGAAGAATACTTCTATTTCATAACAATTCTTAACATATACTTATGTAGTTATATGGTTAGAATGTTCTTGATAGATAATATTATTGAACAATTCTTTGAAATGTTATTTAGAAGTTCTTGAAGGTGACTAGAAAATACACAAGAATTTGCCAGAAACCCAGTTTTGGTTTGATTGTAGTTCAGTTTGAGTTCTAATATAATTAATACAGTTACTTGATTTGCTGATAAATCAGGTTCTGTTCTCAGATAGTACTGTTGGTCTTCTCTGCTGTGAAAGTTTCCAGTTATAACAGATGTCTGCTTAAAATCCTTTCTTTTCCTCTCAACCTCTGGCACGACAAACAGGTGCTACCAGTTAAAACAGTGTTTGCTGGCAAGGGAAGGAAAGGATCGAGCATCCGTAGGACTGCTTTCCTCTCCTCTCCTGGGCTAGGTAGTGGGTTGATGTCATGCTGTGGCATCCCCTAGTGGAGACCAGGAGCACAACAGATGCATGTCGGGGATGCACCAGAAAAGTGGAAATACCATCCCACCCTAAGCCGGATGACAGCTGCCTGGCTCTCTGGTGCCATTCATGTCCCTACTGAGTCCTCCATCACAGCAGCACCCCGAGGCCAAGTGTAGCACTGGCTTGCCCCTGGCTGGTGCATTCCCCCTCAGAGAAGGGGGACCCATTCAGAGAAGGGTTACTCTGGGTTACCCTGGGGGTCAGCTGCTATATGGGACTGGAGGATCAGAGGGCAGATGGACCTGAGCAAGCATTGGCAAGCCCGAAGAACAGGCTGGAGTGGAGCACGTAGGGAGGAGATAAAAAGATAATAATAAAAAAAAAAAAAAAAAAACAGTGTTTGATGATTCCCAATTCAGGCAGGTCCAGACTTTTATGCGGGCTGAATGCTTATGTCTCCTCTGGCACAGAAATAACAAGTTGCAAAGTTCATTTGTGGAATTTGCTCATGTGTGAGGCACCAGAGCAGCCACTAGTTATGAAACTGTTGTGGAATGGCACATCATATAAACCCGTAAGGGTAAGCACTAACAATTTTTAAAGTTTTAACAACTATAAACTAAGAACTTAAAAAACAAAAAGACTAAAAGTCTGTAGCATTTTTTATGTTTGCTTGCATGCATGTGCAAGAAACATAGTGCCATCATTCGAGTTTCTGGAGATGTGTCACCCCCTCTTCCAATACCCTCCATGTGTTTGCAGGCGCAGCCACAGTTGTCCAATGCATGCTGCAGCTGTCTATGACAACACCAGAATGCAGTGGCTTACAGTTGAAAGGGAGAGAGCCGCTTCAGTGAGCACGATCAGGTAAGGGAAGTGCTCACTGAAGTGCTCCCCCCCCAAACAGTCTTCCAGGTGCCACGCTGGGAGCCCACCCCAGCATGGCAACAATGTGTTTGGCCGACTGGGGTGCCCAATCCCCAGTCGACTCCACAGTCCCCAAGATGTTACCGAGTGCCATGCAGGCCCACCCCAGTGTGGCAAAAAGTAGGAATGGCGGCAGGGCTGCCCAATCATACGTCTCCTGCTCCCCAAAAACTTTCCAGCTGCCACGCTGTGAGCCTCACCCCAGCGTGGCAAATGTCCTGTGTAGTGTAATTGCCATGCTGGGAGCCCACCCCAGCATGGCAAATGTCCCATGTCATAATAAAAGAAAAAAACCCTGAAAACACAAAAACAGTCCATCGCAGTCTCCCTGCCCCTCCCCACCCGCCCACCCTCTGCGCAACCTGCCTCCCCACATCCCCACCTCACCTCATACTTACCTCTAGAGCTCGGCGCAATGATCTTCAGTGGACCAAGAACACGTCTGCACTCTTCAAAGCCGACTGCGAACTGAGGAAATGCCGGTAAGCTGTACAATGTAATGAATAGGGTTTTTTCAACTTTGCTGCATATCTCAGGCATTTTTTTGAATTTTGGCCACAAATTTTCAACATGGGTTTTTTGGGACCCCTCCTCATGAATTTTGTCACTGTCATGGCGTTAATCAGGCCGAAGGGTGATTTCGCGGTCACGGCACAAAATCACCTTTCTGGACTGATTAACGGAATGACAGTGCCAGTGTTCATAAGGCGGGCTCTCAAAAAGCCTATGTTAAAAATTTGGTGAAAAAATTCCCACAAATGACTATTTTACAAGCATGCACTGCGCTGTTCCTACGCACATTCATAAGTTCACGAATTTTCAATATTTTCACTCCAGATTTTCAACATTGCCATTTTACCACACCTCCTTATGAGCAGTACAGCTGTCATTTCTCATATCTCACCCAAAACATGTTTCCGCCCATGTAGCGCACAATGGCGCAGTCAGTGTGCGAAATCAATGTATGGGACACATTAAGAAAATCACAGTGACACTGTTCATGAGCAGAGGTCCTAAAATGGCTATTTTGAAAATTTGGTGAAAAAATTCCTAAAAATGACTGTGTTACAAGTGAGCATTGTGTAGTTTCCACACACCCTCATAAATTCATGAATTTGTAATATTTTCAATCCAGATTTTCACCAGTGTCACTTTTCCACACTTCCTTATGAACAGTACAGCTGTCATTTTTCACAACATGGCCAAAATGTGTTTTCACACTTTCAGCACAGAAATGCATGGCCGCTGTGGGAAATCATTGTTCGGGACAGATAAAGAAAATCACACTGAGACTGTTCATGACCGGAGGTCCCAAAATGCCTGTGTTGACAATCTGCTGTAAAAAATCCCCAAACTAATTACATTACAGGTGCACGTTGCACAGTTTCTATGCATGCTCATGACTTCAGCAGTTTTTTTAATATTTTTACTGCAGATTTTCAACATTGCCATTTTTTACACCTCCCCATGAACAGTACAGCTGTCATTTTTCACATCCTGTTCGGAATGTGTTTTTGTACCTGTGGTGACAAATGCCGTAGTCGCTGTGCAAAAGCACCTTTCGGCTAACAAACTGATCTTACCACTGTTCATGAGGTGGGGGGTCACAAAAAACTCATGTTGAAAATTTGGAATGAAAATACCAACGAATGCCTGAGGCGTTAGGGTTTCCGACCATAACACCCCACCCTGTAGAGAATGACATGCATCAGGGCTGTGACTTGGGATTGTCACCTGCAATGCTCATACCATTCCACCCCCACACACCCTGCAGCCACTGAGAAGCATCGAGGTGTGCCTTGGACTCTTCGGCCCCAAAGTTCATCCCATTCTCCTATACCTCACCCATCTCACAATATTTCCTGATGGAATGGGGTGCGCATAAGGGCCAAAGACCCCAAGGCACACTGTGACACTTGGTGTCTGCACGGTAGGGTGTGGTGAAATGGCGTGGCTGTTATGCCTGATGACCCAAAGGCACACCCCAATGCCTGTCACTATCTGCAGGGTGGTGATGGGGTTGGCTTCAGTTCAATACTTCACTGCCATTCCTATTACGCAGCTCTGTAACTCCTACACTACCAATGCCAATGCCAGCAAGCAAACATTCGGCATTGACAAATGCTTGTTTTATATATACTCAGAATTCTGCCTTAGAATGCATTTTTTAGGTAAAAGGTGCACTAATGGCATTGGAGATGAAAACAGGAAGAAAACAATCTTAGGAGCATAGTAAGTTCTAACTTAACTCTGCTGCTTGTGATGTTGATGGGGAGGGTCACCTCAGACCATCAGCGCTTTAACTACACAGTATCAACTGCATCAGCAACAGGCTAACTGCTGTGGCGTCTTCCTGGTTATCCAGCCTTCTGCAGGGCACACCATCTTCTAGCACTTCATGGGGAGCTCCGCCACCACCCAGACTCTGGCTCACTGGAGTGGAAGAAAATAGAACACAGGGGACTGCCAGCAGTACCAAGTAGCACAGGAAACTCCAGAAAGAGATTGGAATGAATTAAAATTCAGGCAACAGTGGCATATCTTTAAAAAATAAATATGAACATTTCCAGGCTCCTGCTGTTCAGCTTCTCCACAGTGAAACAGCTTGCAGCTACACTTCCCAATATCTTCTCCAAGTGCCCAACAAGGCTGTTCTCTAAAAAAGAATTGGTACCCTGGGCATAGATGAAGTGCGTTTCCTATAGACTGAGCTACAGGTTAGCTATGCTGCATGCAAAGCTTACTCTATCACAATAACCTTTATAGATATGTAGTCAATATTCCAAAATTGACAGACATTGAATTTGAGCACAGACTTAGCCAACTGCAAGAGAAAGTGAGTTAAGGAGTTTGCACCCTCTGATCTGATGTTCAAATAAAATGCCAATGCATCTAATGCCTCTTTGTGGAGTATGTTAAAGTATAGGAACTCAATGTCCAACGTCACCCGAAATGTACCTTCTTTCTATTCCATACAATTTATAATGGTCAGTATTTCCTTAGTATCTTTTATATGTGACCGTTGTTTGTACACAAAACCCTAGTATAGGCATCGACAAATTTCAATAATGGCTCTGTAAGAAAATCAATACCCCTAATGATTGGGTGGCTAGGAGGATTAACCAGGGACTTATGAATTTGTGAAAACCCATAAATTACTGGTCTAATTGAAAAGGGGGTCATCAAGAACTTCATAGTTCTCTCTATCCAGTTTAGATCAGCACTTGAGTCATTACTTCATTTGTTGTAAAAACAATCTTTCCTGGTTAATTGTCTCTCAATCTGTGCTACATAATCAACAGTGTCAAGTAATACCACAGTGGCCCATGTATCTGCCAGTTTCACTGTTACACTTTTATTATTAGTAAGGTTTACGTGTCAGCATGGCTTAGCTGGTAGCACACCTGCCTTTCAGCCAGAAGGTCATGGGTTCTAATCCAACACTGGTATTGGGCACATACCATAAAATGCTGGCATCTGAGTGCAGTACTAAGAGGGGGTGCTTTTCTGGCTTGATGTGATGTTCTTCAAGTTAGATGTTAAACTGAGGTCTCTTCTACGATGTCTGGAGCTGTCCACGTGGGCATCCAGGTGGAAGCAAAATACCTTCTGTTTCATAGGGGGAAGGTTATACCAGACAAATCTGATAGAATTTTTTGAGTGATGAAGGAGTTGAATCAGGGAGGAGTGGTGAATGTGTCCTACCTGGATTTCAGCAAGGCTTCCGACACCATGCCACATATGAGAATGGTAAACAAGTTGAGTAACTAGGGGATGGGTAATAAGGTAGTAACCTTGGTAAGAAACTGGTTAGCAGATAGGACACAGAGGGTACTGGTAAAGGGAGTTCACTCTGAGGAAAGGAGGGTGACCAGAGGGGTGCGTCAGGGGTCAGTACTAGGACCAGTCCTCTTCAATGTTTTTATAAGTGACATAGCAGAGGAACTTGAAGGGAAGGTCTACCTCTTTGTAGGTAACACCAAGATCTCCAATAGAGTGGACACTTCTGGGGGTGAAAAAGATTACCAAGAGTCTAAAAAGATTGGAAGAGTGATTAAGGGTATGGCAGCTAGGTTTTAATGCAAAAAGTGCAAAATAATACACTTAGGACATAGAAACTTGGGAACGGAGTACAACATGGGTAAAGTTATACTGACAAAGACCAAGTAGGAAAGAGACCTAGAGGAAATCTTATTGGATGACCTAAAGGTGGCCAGACAGTGTGACAAGGTAGTCGGAATGGCTATTGGGATGCTGGGGTGCACAGAAAGGGGGGAGGTGGTGGTGCTGCCCCTATATAGGTCACTGGTAAATCCCACCTCAAGTACTGTGTCCAATTCTGAAGATCACATCTCAGGAAGGACATACAGCTGAGGCAGTTCAGTGGAGGGCTACCAAAATGGTGCAGGGTCTGCATCAAAAGCCCTATGAGAACAGGCTAAAGGAGCTACATATGTATGTCCCGCAGGAGAGAAGGAAGAGCAGGATATGATAGAGACCATTTAATACCTCACAGGTGTAAATAAAGTACATGAAGGTGGTATTTTTCTTAGAAAAAAGTGCTCTAGAACAAGGGGGCATGCCATGAAGCTGGAGGGAGGTAAATACAGGAGGGAAGTGAGGCAGTAGGTCTTCAAAGAAAGGGTGGTAGATACCTGGAACAGCCTTCCAGCAGAGTAAATTGGAGCAAAAACAGCACTGGACTTCAGAAATGCCTGGGACAGGCACCAGGGAATCGTAGGGGTAAGGAATGGGGGAAGTAATTGCGCTGTAAATCAAGTAGGGTCTGCAGCAAAAAATGAAGGTTTACAACAATGGGTAGACTGCGTGGGCCCAGTGACCCTTATCTGTCATCACATTCCATAGTTTCTAAGGGTTTCCAAAGCCTGTCTTTCTGAGTTACTCAGGTTATTACAGCGTATGGTGATAAATTCTGGAAAGAAAACTCAAATCCTGTTCAAATAGGTTTTGGAAAGTCTGTGTGGTGGCACTGGATTGTGGATAAAAGGTAGACTTTCTAGAGAATCTGAAGTTCCCTTCTGCACCCTTTGTTGTTAGTACTCTGTCAGCTGGTATTTCTGCTTCAAGAAATTCCATCTTATTGCTATTAAAATGTGACCCTGGGCTAAGAGTTCTGCAAAAGTTATGAAGATCAGTAATAGTACTGGATTTGTCTGCCAGTGCAGTGGGGAAAGGGAGAGCCCTTTATTAAGGATTCTTTCCTCAGTAATAGAGAAGTTATAGGAGGAAATGTTAAGTGCAATCTTTGCCCCCAGTGTAGCAAACCTGCACTTCAGTCTATGGGTAAAATAATTTATCTATGCCCTGGCTGCCAATCTTTTAATGACAGATTGACACTCTGGAAATGATACATGGAATATATCATACTGGTGTGGTGAAGGACCAGAGAAGAACTGCAGATGTTTGTTGAGTATGTGAATAGCACTATCCCCAGTTTAATTTTTTCATATACTTCTTACTCTGATTCAGTCAGCTTTCTGGACAAACAGATTTCAAAAGCAGAAATGGATAATCTCGAAACTGACATCTACCATTAAAAAAAAAATAGAAATGCCCATTTGCTGTCCTCCAGTTCTCGACCTCATCATATTGTGATGAATATCCCCAAGGGACAGTTTCTGCATTTGCACAGAAACCATGGCACTACATAGGGGCATAGCTACAAGGGTGCAGGGGGTGCAGTCGCACCTAGGCCCATGAGGTTTGAGGGTCCCAAATCATAATTTTGATGTCTATTCAAAACCAGGGGGCCCTATAACATACAATTGCACCCAGGCCCTCTGGGAATTTGCTACGCTACTTTTTTTTTCTATACACAGTTTTTCATTTTTCCCTTTTTTCTCCTCTTCCCAGGGTCATGGCGTACACATGCATATGCACGCGGGGAGGCGCACTCTCACATCAGGATCCGGTGACCCCTTCCACACCACCCCAGACTTACATCGCTTCTCCTGCCACCTGTGCACCCATTGGACCTCCACCCGATGGGTGAGGGGCTATGGAGGAGCGGGCAGCCACCCCTGGAGGGGAAATCCCGCTCCAGCCTCCCACCCCAGCAACCCGAGGTCATTCCTGAACCCAGGTCACCGGTGTGGCGCGAGGTGTGGCATCCAGCGCCTCAACCCTCAGCACCACCAGGCCGGCAAAACTACAAACAACTTTAAGAAAGGTACTACAGACCTTAGAAATAGGTTTACGAAAAGGGCATATTCAGAAAGATGCATTTCAGATGTGGATAATTTTGCTAGACATCAAAGCAGGGATCAGTTGCTGCATGATACAAGACAAAAGAAATTAAAACAAGAAAGATGCAGTTTTGTAAGTACCCACTCAATGTATTCTGAGAGTATCATCTAATTTATTAAAATGCACTAGGTAGTGAGCCGGCCCGGTGGCGCTGAGGGTTCAGGCGCTGGACACCACACCTCGTACCACACCGGTGACCCGGGTTCAGGAGCGGACTCGGGCCGACGGGTCGGCTGGGAGGAGAAGGATTGCGCCCATCTGGCAGCTCTCCTCTCCGGGAGGGGAAGTGTACTCGCCGGCGATACCGCCACCTGTTGGGGAACCCATGGTGGTCGGTGCAGCTGGGGAGACGCCCACGCCAGTGGCAGATGTTGGTGGGCTCGCTCGACGCGGCGCCCTGTGGCTCTTGTCCCCATTGCATACCAACGTTAGGAGTCGGGATTCACCAGAACACCAGGAAATACCCTGCCCTGGTCTAGGCGACGAGCCTCAGCCTTGGTTCCGAGGCAGCACCCAAGAAGCAGACTCCACTGTGCGCGCTCCCAAACAATGCTCAGGGGGAGATATGCAGGATCTCCATGGTCCTGCCCAGAGGGTAATCCAAGGCCCTGAAGGTATGTGGGTAGCGTTAGCACTCTAGGGGCAGACTCCTTGGGGGGGCTGCAGATTGGGACCTACGAGGGGAGCTCTGAGAGAGTGATCAGTGGCAGCAGTAGGAGGATAAAGAAAGAGTAAAAAAAAAATGCACTAAGCGGGACATATGGCGATAGAGGGTTGCAAGATGTCTGTGCACAACCACTTTGGATGGCATACTGAAGGACAACCACCATCAAAGTTCAACATCTTCACAGCAAACAACCATAGGACAAGGGTGAAACATGGTTAAGCAGGAGGAATCATGGGTGCCATCAGTGAAAAGATGTTCTTTTTGTAAATAGTCTCAGAGGGCAAAGATTTGCTCAATCCCAAAACAGGGGCTATGTACGAGATCAAAGATCTGATCACATGCGACACTGAGGGTAGCATCTGTTTAGCCATGTGCCAATGCAGTGCCTACTACATGGGCAAAACAATATGTATGTTTCATGCAATAACTGGTGAATACTGCAGAGCAATTCAAAATGAGAATTCACAATATGTAGTTGCTCTGAATGTACAGTCAGGGTATCCAGAGTGACGCAACTTTGTTTTCAAAGAAATAGGAAAGGTGAAAGAGGGGGTGATTTTGATAATCTAGTATTGAAATAGAAAGTTTACTGGATATCCACTTTGAGGGCTAAGGAATGGCATGGATTAAGTGGTCAGTTTGACTTCGCATAATTTTTGAAATAGTAATGTTATCTTTTATTCTCTCTTGTATATAAATCCTGAGCTGCATCGTGTCCACAGAAAAAAAGGCCACATAATGGACACTGGAGAACCAGATGTCTGTTACACTGATTCACTTGACATTACTAGCAATCATCCTTAAATCATGTAAAATTCATAACATGTGAAAACTGTGATGGAGTGAAGCCTGTGTACAGGGTTCTTAATATCTGGTATATTTTTGCTATCACTAGCACCTTGTTTTTCAGGCCCTATACAACTTTTTCAGGAATTAAGTGTGCTGTATGTCTCTTTAAATGCTAACTATACATATGAGCTTTGTGCTGCTGCTCCTGTACCTTTGACGAAGCATTTGAAGTCTATGAAATGTGTCAGGCATCCTGGAGCACGGGCACTTCTACCTTTTTCTGCACCTTGACACTGAATAAAAGGGATTTTATACAAGTAATATACTGTACTGTGGCTGTTTTGTTGGTTAGTGCTACATCTTTCTCGCCTACAAAAAAAGCAGAAACTTAGGAATGATTGTTTTGAAAAAGAAAGGAGAGTGTCCAAGGTTGTTTTGGTGGTCAGCGCTACATCTTTCTCTCCGTAGCTGTAGCACATTCTTTGTGGTCAGTACCTAGTTTCCAGCTGCAGCTTTCTTTACATAGAACATAGAAACATAGACTTTGATGGCAGATAAGGACCGCTAGGCCCATCTAGTCTGCTCATTTCCCTACCTACAGGATAGGCCGCAGATCCTAGTTAACCAACAGCCTATTTCTTCCTACTCCCCACAAGAATTGCCTTATGTCTGTCCCATGCATTCTTGAATTCTCCCACAGTTTTAGACCCCACAACCTCCTCAGGAAGGCTGTTCCATGCATCCACTACCCTCTCTGTGAAATAATACTTCCTCACATTGCCCCTGAACCGCCTCCTTCTATCTTTAAATTGTGTCCTTTGTTCTTGCAAGTCTCTTTTTCTGAAAGATGCTACCCTCTTGGACATTGTTGATTCCACTGAGGTACTTAAAAGTTTCTATCATGTCCCCCCTCTCCCTTCTTTCCTCGAGGGTATACATATTAAGCTCCTTTAGTCTCTCCTCATACGGCTTCTCTTGCAGACCCTGCTCCATTTTAGTTGCCTTCCTCTAGACTGCCTGTATCCTGTCTATGTCCTTGCAGAGATGGGGTCTCCAGAACTGGACACAGTACTCCAGATGGGGTCTCACCAACTGTCTGTTCAGAGGGATAACAACTTCCTGTTTTCTGCTGATGATGCCTCTCCTTATACATCCCAGTATACCCCCAGCCCTCCCTACTGCCTTCTCGCATTGCTTGCTAACCTTAAGGTCATCTGATATGATTACCCCTAGGTCCTTTCCTTTTTGTTGTTGTTACTACCTCCCACCCATTGTGTATTCTTCCCTGGGTTCTTGTTTCCCAGGTGCATTATTTTGCACTTCTTTGCATTGAATCCCAGCTGCCATACCTCTGACCATTCCTCCAACCTTGCCAAGTCCCTTTCATCCTTTCCATGCCTCCTTGTGTATCAACCCTGTTGCAGATCTTTGTGTCATCTGCAAAAAGGCATACTTTTCCTTCCAGTCCCTCTGCAATGTCACTGATGAAGACATTAAAAAGGACTGGACCCAGTACTGAACCCTGCGGTACCCCACTAGTAACCCCCCTTTCTTCAGAGTGGACTCCATTTACAATTACCTTCTGTGTCCTGTTGTCCAGCCAATGTTTAACCCAGGCTACCACCCTGGGTCCCACTCCCAGGCTGGTTAATTTGACTATTAATCTTTTGTGTGGGACTGTGTCAAATGCCTTGCTAAAGTCTAGGTAGACCATGTCCACAGCCCCTCCCTGGTCTACTACTTTGGTCACCCAGTCAAAGAAATCTATTAGATTCGTCTGACATGACCTTCCCGCTGTGAACCCATGCTGCCTTGGGTCCTGTGCTCTACTGGCCTCTAGGTACTCAACTATTCTTTCCTTCAGAAGTGACTCCATCACTTTCCCTACCACAGAGGTCAGACTGACAGGTCTGTAGTTTCCTGCCTCTGTCTTGGTCCCACTTTTGTGAAGGGGAATCACATCCACCTTCCTCCAGTCCTCGGGACCACACCATCCTCCCATGATTTATTGAAAAGAGTAGCCAGTGGTTTCACTAGTTCCTCCTTAATTCTTTTAGAATTCTGGGGTGAATTCCATCAGGACCCATTGCTTTGTCCTCCTTCAGTTTTAGGAGTTCTTGCAGAACCTTTCTTCTGTGAAAGGACTGGGATCGACACCCCTATCAAGAGTGCTTCTGTTAATTGGATTAGGCACCTCCCTCCTCTTTGTGAATACTGAGCAGAAATATTCGTTCAGTATTCCAGCTTTTTCACTGTCCCCCTCTGCCCACCCACCGTTCATTCTATTCAGCCTCACTATCCCTCCCTTTGTCTTTCTACGCTCGCTGATGTACCTATAAAAGGTTTTATCCCCCTTCTTAACTGAGTTGGCTATCTTTTCCTCAGTTTGGGCCTTTGCTATTCTGACTTCCCTCCCTGCTTCCTTCTGCCTTAACTGGTACAGCTCTCTGTCCTGCTCCTTATGTGTTTCCTTATACAATATCTTTGTTTCTGAAAGTTTCACTTTCTGTGAAGTGTGTGGCTCTGCTGGTAGCACATCCAACTCTGGGCCAGAAGGCTGTGGGTTCTAGTCCCACACTGGGATTGGACTCACACCTAAACGCTGGCACACAAGTACAGTACTAGAAGATGCTGTACTGTCGGAGTGTGCCATCCTTCAGATGAGATGTTAAACCAAGGTCTCTTCTACCCATCTCTGGTGCTGTCCAGGTGGGAGTAAAAGAACCCAAGGCATTTTTTTTTGTAACAGTGGGGGACTTTCCCTGCTGTCCTGGCCAACATTCTCCTTCAAATAAAACCTGTTGATCCAATTGTCCAAGGATGTGTGTGGGTGTTAATATGTGAAATAGCTGCCACTACACATTCATTCACTTCACCATCAGTCTAGCATTGTTTGTAAAATGCTTTAGGATACAGCGTGTATGAAAAGTGCTATATAAATGCTTCTTCTTCTTCTGACTAGACACCCTGGTTCTTGAAACTGCCCCTGCTATTGCCTAATGTCAATTAAAAATGTTTAATTTCTCACTCATCAACTCCACCTGCCATCTGGAAGGAGTTCCATGCTGTGCCACTGCCCAAAGGAGGAAACCACTCACTTGTCAGCAACTACTGACCAGTCTCCATTCTATCTCAACTAAGCAAACTCCTTGAAAAATTAACTTTGCACAGCTTCACACCTATGTAAACCAGAACAACATCTTCACACCAAAGCAGCATGGTTTCAGGAAGGGGCACAGCACTGGCACTGCTCCAAACCAGTTTTACTAACCATGGCCTCTCATCCATGGACAATGGCAAACTCACAGGAGCAATATTTGTGGATTTGACAAAAGCATTTCATCTTGTCGACCACAGACTGTAAATAACTAAACAACCAGTTCTTGGTATATCACCTTGGGCCACCTCCTGGACTGGTGAATACCTCTCGGGTAGATCCCAATGAGTTTCACTTGGAAATGTACTCTGCTACTCAGCCCATAAAGTACAGGGTACCACAAGGATCTATGCTAGGCCTGCTTCTCCTCCTCTCCTTATTTATACCTCCCCCAGATCTACAACAACTGTAACCCACCCCTGCACTCTGATGGTCTTATCATTTGCCATAGCTCAAAGTCACTGACCAAGTTCTTTCAGAACATTAATGCCAACTTTTCACTTATCCAAAGCTGTTTTTTGAGAAACAGGCTACCACTCACTGTCAAAGAGACTAAATGCATGCTATTTGGCTCTAAACCGAAAGTTTCCAACTAGTCCATCCCCTTAAAGGTTGCCTACTTTGAAGGCCAGATCATGGAGCAGGTACACACCTTCAAATACCAAGGAGTCACACTTGACCCCTCTCTCACCTACTTAGACCACACTGATTTTCTAAGTAAATGCAATCACCAAAATTGTGGTTTGGCATATAGAATAAAGCACTCCGACACCTGAAGAGCACCTCACTGTTGCCAAAAGTACTATGTTGTCTATACTGGATTATGCCTCTCCCATTTTCTTGCAAGCCACTGAGAAAGACATATCCTGGCTGTCCACAGTTTACAACATCAGATGTCAATTTGCCTCATTGGCTCCTTTAAGAACACACCACTGTGACATTTAGAGTGACCTGGGTTGGCTCTCCCCACTGACACAGAAAGACTTCCCCCTCTGCTGCTTGATTGACAAGTCACTATGCACCCATAACCTCTATCCCATGTTGAGGCTCCTAGTCACAAAACAAATTCATGTGACCTGTGTCCCTCTGACCACCTTCTGTCTGAAGTGCCACAGGTAAATTCTAGCATGGGTAAAACTGCTTTCTCCTCTGCTGGCCCATCCCTCTGGAATGCCCTTACAGTGAAAATTAGAATTTTCCCTTCCCAAACCCTCTTTCAATAACAGCTTCTGGGTCACCCAATGAGTGTATACCACTGCAATTGTTCAGTCAAAGGGCTCCATATTCAGAGCTGTCCAGCTACACACACACAAACAGATGCACCACACGAAACAAAAGGGCCGGCCAGCTCTGGCACCATATTCAAACAGATACCAAGATCCAAACTGACCACACCATCTGTTTGAATATCAGACCCTGGTAGCATGGCACACAGCAAGGGGTCACCATTTCTGGCACAGCGTTACCAGAGGGTGAGGCTGAAGACTGACCATAGGGGTAAAGCATAGCACACACTAGTTGGTGCCACAGCCCCACGGGTGATATTCAGCACAAACATGCAAATGAGTCCATTGGGAATGCATAGCACTAAGGAGCCATTTGCATGCCCATTATGGGCTCATCTGCATGTCAGCGCTGTCTGAGTGTGCCATGCCAGGCTCCACCCCCTAAGCCTCGATCCCTGGACTTAACTCATTGGTAGTGTAGTGCAGTGTCCCTCCTCTGCCCCATCCCCATTCACATACAGAAAAATAAAATCATTGGTAGTGCAGAGACTCTCCTCTGCCCCAATCCCCATTCACATACAGAAAATTAAATCATTGGTAGTGTAGTGTCCCTCCCCTGCCTCGATCCCCGTTCACATTCAGAAAATTAAATCATTGGTAGTGTAGTGTCCCTCTCCTGCCTCGATCCCCGTTCACATGCAGAAAATTAAATCATTGGTAGTACAGGGTCCCTCCCCTGCCTCAATCCCCGTTCACATACAGAAAACTAAATCATTGGTAGTGTAGTGTCCCTCCCCTGCCCTGATCCCCATTTACATACCGAAAATAAAGTCATTGGTAGTACAGGGTCCCCCCCCGGCCCGATTCTCATTTACATACAGAAAATAAAATCATTGGCAGTGTAGCGTCCCTCCTCTGTCTCGATCCCCATTCACTTAGACAAATAAAATACAGTAGCATTGGTAGTTCAGTGTCCCTCCCCTGCCCTGATCCCTGTCCCTATATAAATATCAAGTCACAGGGTCAACCAATGAGTGCATGCTATGTACTGTGCACACTCACTGACTGTTCAGTCAGTGGCTGGCCATGGCGAGTAAGGAGGGCTGTACCAGTCACCGGCACAGGTCAGGTTGGGGGAGAGCAGGGTGGTGGGTCACTACCTGCCCATGGTGGGGGGCCACTAGACTGCCAGGGAATTTATTTCTTTGAGACAGGACAGCAATCGGGGAATGGGAGAGGGGCCACTGGATCATTTGGAATGTGTATATGGGAGACAGGGTGGCAATTGGTGAATGTGGGAGGGTGAGGGACCACTGGACCACTGATGAGACTTGATATTTATATGGGTACAGGTATCATGGCAGGGGAAGGGCACTGAACTACAGTACCAATGGTGTTTTATTTGTCTATGTGAATGTGGATCGGGACAGGGGAGGGACACTGCACTACCAGGGTTGCTTTTTTCATGTGAATGAGGATCGGGTCTGGCAGCCCTTGACAGTGCATAGATGGGGTGTGGGGCACCAACCCCCTCTGCACACTGTTATAAGCTGGGTTTCAGAAGCGTTAACATGCGCCGGCGCTGGCTGCCATTTGGCGCTTCTGAAACCTTTCAATATTGTGCTACGCCACATATGCATGAGGGATCCCTCATTTGCATAGGCACAGCACAATACTGTGTGAGCTGGCACTGTTGGAGGTACATGGCGCATATGTGTCCTTTGAATATGAGCGCCGCCAGAAATTTGGCGCTCTTCCAGGTTAGCAAGGCACAAACCGAGTTTGTGCCATGCTAACCATTTGAAAATGGAGGCCAAAGACACTAGCTACCATCTTGTCAGTTTGTAAGTGCTATGTTAGTATCACTTGTATTCACTATGCTATATTAGCACCAGTATTACATTCTTATCAAACTAATTGTTTAACTCATGCTTTTGTGCCACTTTATTAAAAACTGGATCCAAACAGTTTTACTTTGTTTTATCTGTACTTTCAGCAACTCTTGAAAATGTATTTCCCAACTTGCTTATAACCATGTCCATGTATCTCTTATCTTCACCCTTTTCTTTGCCTACCTAGGCTCGGGTCATTTCTGAAAAAGGCCCCTTGACCAGTGTACTTACCCGGTTAATCAATCAATCAATCAATCAATAAAATGATAAGATAGTATAACCTAGAGGTTAAGAGTAATGAGTGGGAAATGAGCTTGGTACATCCAGCAGTCTTGTCTTTGATTTCCACAACCTTCACTTGCATGCTGTGTGACTCTGAGCAAGCCACTTTACTTCCCAGTGCTTCTTGGTCACCCCTGAAAACAGCACTTGTGCCTAGTGCACCTTATCTGGTTACCAAATGAAAAAACAAGCTGACTGAGTGAAGACAGTGTCAGCAATTGTACTGCTGGACTAAATTTGATTGCTTCCTGTCACCTCCCTATTTAGCTCTTACACCCACACCTCCCCCACACCCCCAGTCTCTTTCTCACTCAGAAGTATTTTATTCTCAAAAGCCAAGCTTAATTTTTCAAGCTCTAGCTGTCTCCCTCCAAGTCACTCTCTTCTTCCGTCCTATGATGGCTCCTCTCACCCTCCCTGTCTAACTCTCTCCTCCTGCCTCTCTGTCTGTCTGTCTCGCTCTCCTTTTCACTCGGGACCACAGTATTTTATCTTCAAAATGCAAGCCTAATTGATTTCTTGAACGCTACTCACGGTGCTCTCTCCCTCCTAGTCACAATTCTCCCTCCATCCTTTCACTGCTTTCTCTCCATCGTTGTTTAACTCTCTTCCCCCATCTGTCTGTCTATCTCACTCAAGACAGGAGTATTTTATTTTCAAAAGGCAAACAATTTTTTTTCTCAAGCTCTGTGCTAGTTGTGGTGATCTCTCCCTCTCAGTCACTCTCTTACATTCCTCCCTCCAGCCTTTACCCTCTGTGTTGTACTCTCCCCAGCTTGACCTTCAAATACCTAAAGGGCACAAATAAGACCAGCACTGAGGGTATCTTCACTGAAAGAAGGAGGCTACAACAAGGGGATATGGCCTGAAAATGGTGGGGGGGGGGGCAGATTCAAGAGGGAAATGAGAAGGCACTTCTTCACGGAAAGGGTAGTGAAAGGGTGGAATGAGTTGCCGGAGGAGGTGATGGTGGCTAAGACATTTGTCAGATTTAAGAGGAGCTAGGACAGGTCAATGAGGACAATTAGGCCAACAAGGATCATGCGGAGGGAGATGTGGGGCAATGAGGGGGGAGTGGGATGGAGCACAACTCCAGGAGGGGTGGGGGGAGCTACTTGGCACAACTAGCTGTGCACTCAAGCAGACTCGATAGACCATTATGGCCTGTATCTGCTGGCAATTTCGTATGTTCATATGTAAGACAGTTAAACCATTTAGTTTCCTAGTGTGTACAGGGCCTTATAGTCTAGCCACTCTAAGGTACCTGAACGGCTGAACTACCTCAATAGTGGTGAAAAACAACAGGGCCAGTGAGTCTGTCCAGTTTCTGACTGGTACCAAAGGTCACAGATGTCATTTTTTTAGTGTTGACTCTCAGTTGGTTGGACTGGAACCAGTGCAGAACAGTGAAGTCCCGCTCGAGCAGGAATTCAATAACTGCAGTGAAGGGACCAGGGGTAAAGATAACTGTGTCATCTGCATACATGTGGATATGCAAGTTGGCACAGGCAGAGGGGAGGTCATTCAGGAAAATGGAGAAGATGGAACCAGGATGGAGCCCTGCGGGACCCCAGCCTACATGGGAAGGGGAGGGGAGGTAACAGGACACTTCCTACCCGTACTGATTATTGTCAGCCCATGAGGTATGAATGAAACCAGTCAATAGCAGGGGCTGAGAGGCCAGCAGAGCTCAGCTTGTCCAAGAGGAGCGTATGGGATACAGAGATAGAGGCTTTGACAGAGCAATGAATATTGCAGTCGTAATGTGCACCTGATACATCCCAGAGAAGATAGAATCAGTGACGTGCAGCAGGGAGGAGACAGTGGAATGGTGCTTCCAGAAACCAGACTGGAAGTGTGAGAGGAAGTTGGAGGATAAGAGGAAGTGGAGAAGTGTAGAATGAACTAGTTTCTCTTGCAGCTTAGATAGGGAGGTGAGGAGGGAGAAGGTACAGAACTTGACAGGAGAAGAGGGGTCACCCTCTTTATGAAGTGTAATAACTCTGGCTAGCTTCCATAGTTGAGGAACAGCATGGAGAAAGAAAGAAAGAAAGAAAGAAAGAAAGAAAGAAAGAAAGAAAGAAAGAAAGAAAGACTGAGAAGGTGAGTAAGGGGAGCTGCAATGGCAGGAGCTGAGAGGTGGGGGAGCTTGAGGTCCAGGCCATCAAGGCTGAACTTTGATGGGCTGAGGGGGTAGAGGGCATGCAGGGTTTTCTGGATGGTGACTGGGGGGACATGAAAACCCACTGAGGGGTGGGACGGGGAAGGGTAAGCGGGGAGGCCAGGAGAGGGTGAAGAAGGGAGGGTGCAGGCTGCAAAGAACTAGTTCAAGTAACTGGTAACAGAGGTAGGGTCAGATACAGGTGAACCATTAGCTAAAAGTACTGGGGGAGCGGATGGGGCCCGAGGGTAGAAATGGGAATGGATAACCTTCCAGAATTTAGCTGGGGCGTTAAAGAGCAAACCTACACTTCAGCATGTGTTTTCATAAATAAGATGTTTCAGCTGTTACAATTTAGTAGAGAATCCATTTTTTTTTCATTTTCAATGTTCCTTTCCAAGATTAACAGCACATTTTGGTAGTCCATCTAAACAGTCTGTACAGAAAACACTTGAAACATTTGCCTTTCCCCTGTTTGCCTCCCAGTGCCTTTGTTTATGGAATCATAGTGCTCACCATGACAACAAACTGTGATGTTACAAATAGCAATTGTGTGTTTTTTTGTTTGTTTTTGATAACCGGGTAAGTGCACTAGACATAAAAAATGCCTTTTTTCAGGCACGACCTGGTAGAGTACAAGGCAAAACATTCATAACACAATGGTACAGGGAAACAAAAATTAACAGTTGCAAGAATGGTCAAGAGCACAAGGCAAAAAACTCATAGCATAGTGGTACAGGGAAACACAAAATTAACAGTTTAAAAAAATGGACAAGTAGCAATGTGGATTGATATGGTAAATACACAGTATCAATTAAGAATGAACAAGAGTAAATACTTAGTAATAATGAAATTTAAAACAAGACAAATGTATAATATTTCTAAAATATAGGAGTGAGACATTAGCAAACATACAGGGTGAGAGAGCGGGAGAGAAGTAGTAAGAGGAAGCTCCAGACACAGCAGAAGAAGAAACAGGTTTGCATAAACAGACGCAAAGCAGCAAACATATTTATTTTTTATTTTAGTTTTGGTAACCGAGTAAGGCCCACTAGGCACAAGTGCCTGTTTTCAGGAGTGACCTGGGAGCACTGGGCAGTTAAATGACTTGCTCAGAGTCACACAGTATGCAAGTGGAGGTTGTGAGAATCAAACCAAGGTCTGGTCTGCTGGATGTACCAAGCTCATTCACAGCTCGTTACTCTAACCCCTAGGCTATACTGCCAGCCCAACATAAGTGCATGTGATTGAACAATGTGGATAGGCAGTGTGGAGAGGAAGAGATGAATCATGGAGGAATGAAGCAACAGCAGGGGTCAGAGGCAATGAAGTAGTTGTGTAATCCCCACTTGAAGCAGGCATGATTTGCACAGAGACAGATAGATGCAGGTAATGAGTTTCAGTAATGTGGAGTAAAGTATGAGAAAGCCTGGAACCTCATGAATGTTTTGCAGGTAGGAACCAACAGCAGAGTTTGATCATCTGAGCAAAGGGCATATGGAGGCTTGGCGGAGTCAACATTAGCACTAGGGAGGACAGAACACCAGATCTAACAATGTTATCAATAAAGGTGCCAAGAGCATAGAATCTGTTAGCCTCAAAGGAGAGCCAGTTTAAGCCACTGTATACTTGACAGCGATGAGTGAGCCTCAGTCAGTAGCACATCCGCTTCTCGCCAGAAGGTTGTGAGTTCTTGTCCAACACTGGTATTGGGCTCATACCATAAAATGCTGGCATCCGAGTGCAGTACTAAGGGGGGGTGCTCTTCTGGCATGATGTGCTGTTCTTCAAGTTAGATGTTAAACTGAGGTCCCATCTAGGATATCTGGTGCTGTCTATGTGGGCTCCCAGGTGGAAGTAAAAGAACTTCTGTTTCACAGGGGGCAGATTATGCCAGATTAATGTAACCCCCCTGCAAATTGGGGTTCCCAAAAGTCTCCCAGGAGCTTGCCTAAATGCTCCCAGCCTGGATGGTGTTCAGCATTTAAGCCGTTTATTTGTGAGTGCTTTTAGAGCCTCTGGTACAGTCTTTTTAAGAGCTGTCTGCTTGCAGGCAGGATTAGTACATGGGGGGTGCTGTGTGGTTCCCTGTTCAAGTCCCGCTCGAGCTGCTGACAAATCGCTCTGTTTCTGCCATTGCTGGGTGAGCAGAGTGAGCACTTTTCAAAGGTGTAACTGTTTGCTAAGAGTAGTCAGAGTGTTAGTGGAAATGTATTTTGTCTAACCTGCCTTGCTTGCAGCTGGAACTTTGTGTGCTTTGCCCCTCCATTTTGGATCTGAACTGCAAAATAGATCCAATCAGGTAGAAGGGGCACCTAAAATGGAGTTTAAGCCGACCAAGCAGAATCAGGACTCTCTCGGGAGCTGGCCGGCCATAAGGGATATAACCAGTAATTCTGGGAAGTGAAGTTCTGGACTGTGGCACCTTTTCACACCAATAGGAGGAGTGTTGAGTGATTGGCAACTAGGTCCACCAATTGGACCGGGTGGCACCCAACGGTAATTCTCTGCCTGGTGTCTGGGAAAGCAGATCCGTTGTGACCGTGACTGAGAAAGGAGCTCCGGGCTCCTGCGCTGCAGAGTTTTCACACAGAAAGCACATGTGGAGGCCTAAAGTCGGGCGGCGTGTTTGCCGTGGTGATTCAGACTGAATCCGCTGTTACTGAGGAAAGGAGAGGCTGAATAGTCAAGAACCAGGCTCACCCTGTAGACTCCTGGAGAAACTGCTACATCACGCTCAGTCTGTCAGGAAAGTGAACCTGCATTGCAAACTCCCGTGTTGGCAGTTAGTGCGATTGGGACCTGAGAACAGCTGCCTGGTATAGTGACTTCTTTTACATATAAATGTGGGAGGTGTGTCCTGCCCCCAGAACCTAGTTTTCCTGCTGTGTGAATGGTGTCCAGAAATCCACGGCACCCACGGGGACAGCGCCCAGCTTTAAGTTAGTGTGTGCAAATCAGGGTAGCTCCCTGCTATCTGTACCTTTAATTGCAGGTGTTTTATCTGATTTTCTCTCTTTCTTGCTACATGAACTGAGCCAACCAGCTCCGGATTACAATTGGGTATTGTGCAAGTGTTTTTTTCCATCACAGGGCCCCAACCAACTGCACTGATTCTGGCTAGCCCCCACCATCCTGAGTACCCAGTAAAGTGACATTTAGGGACTCTGAACATGCACACAGCACTGTGATTATTAATGTGTCCAATCTAATTAACCTGATTTCCCCTGTCCTTGTTACAGCCCCTTGAATAAATCAGATCTGTTTGTTTCTGCAAAGTTACACTGACTGAGGCATTTGTTTATCTTAGAGTATTGCACTGTGGTATTTGCACTGTATCATGTTGTTTTACAGGGGGTCCCCAGAGTCCAGTCGACAGAGCCAGTCCTGGGGGTAAGTGTACATTGTGAAGGTGTTCCTGACACATTGTGTGGGCCACTAGTGGGAAGAAAGGGGGTTTACAGTGTCCGAGAGGGCTGTGACCGAGTTATGAACATACGAAATTTGCCAGCAGATAAAGGCTTAGAGGTCTATTAAGTCTGCTCGAATGTGCAGCTAGTACCCCTTATTCTGCAGCTGCCCCTCCCTTCCACCCTTCCCCTTCATTAACCCTCCCCCTTGTCCTGTCCCATCCTTGTTTGAAGCAGTCCACTGCTCTTCTGCATACCACTTCAGCAGGTAACACATTCCACCCAGCCACCACCCTCTCTGTAAAAAAGTGTCTCCTCATCTACCTCCTGAACCTTCCTCGCTCCAGTCTCATATCATGACCCCTGGTGGCCCTCCCCTCCCTTACTTTGAACAGCCCCTCTGTACCCATCTTGTTTATTCCTTTCATGTATTTAAAGGTTTCAATCATGTCACCCTGTCTCCTCTCCTCCAGTGAGTACATGTTCAACTCCTTCAACCTCTTCTCGTATGATAAGTCCCCAGCCCCTTGATCATCTTTGTCACTCTGCGCTGCACCCCCTCCAGTAACTTAATGTCCCTCTTCAGATACGGACACCAGTACTGCACGCAGTACTCCAGGTGTAGTCTAACTAATGACCTATACAGTGGCAGAATCACCTCCTCCATCCTCGAAGATATACCCTTTGCAATACAACCCAGCATTTTGTTGGCCTTTGCAGCTGCCTTCCTACATTGTGCCAAGTTGTTCATTACCTAAATGCTCCCAGGCTGGATGGTGTTCGGCATTTAAGCCATTTATTTGTGAGTTAGAGTAAGTTTGACTACTGCAAACCCTGACCTCTGGGTGGAGGCATTCGCCATTGGACCTAGGCCCCTCAACCTGTTAGTAGTTAAGTAGGCAGGGGTAGTAGCCCTTGGGATAGCGCCATCTGGGAGTTACATCTTGGAGGCACTGCTGGAATTCTTAGCGTTCTCTAGTGGCTAAGTGAAGGAAGTACCCCATTATGTCTCGATTAAAGGAAAAGGCGGAGGGGGATACCACGCCCAAGTTAAAACTCAAACCCCTTAAGATGATGGTGCACAAATTGATGGGGTGGAGCGAAGCTGAGGAGTTGGACTCCCAAAAGACTGTATTACTGTTGGATGTCCCCTTGGGGATTAAAAGCATTGACATTGTCTCTACTGTTGAGCATGTTAAATGTCTGGGCAAGGTGGAAGTAAAAGGGCAATATGCTGACTTGCTCAAACAGACCCTGCAAGTGCTGCTTTCATGCAGTATTATGATAGACCTTGAGAGGGTGCCCCCAGTGATTTTCCCCAAAGGTGCCCTTAAGGGGTGGAGGGTTATTCACACACGTAGTGGGTTGGCCACCCCGGGTGGGTCCCCTAAGACCAATAGTTTTAAGGACAAACTGCTCAGACTGTTAGCTGCAGAAGGGAGAACTGCTCAGGAATTGGTAAAGGTATTAGACATCTTGGGCAACCACACTCCCCTGCCATCTTCAGGTACATCTCCCGGGTCATCTAAGAGCTCCATACTAGCCCCACCCCTATGGTCATTCCTCCAATACAATTAGACTCCTATCGGAGATTGAGACTCTTCTCTGGTACTGTGCCCATGCCTTCAGGGGAAGATGATTTGGAGACCTGGTTGGACTATGATAAGCCTTTAGTGCAAGAGTGGCAGTGCTCTGAGGGGGAGAAGAGGAAATGGCTGATGGAAAGCTTGAGGGGTCCCGCACTGGAAGCCATTCGGTTCCTACGGGCCACTAGTCCAGAGGCAACTGCAGCAGAATATCTTTCCACCTTAGAGGGGCTGTTTGGTAGCACTGAAACCGGAGAGGATCTGTTATGGAAGTTCAAGTCAGCAAAACAGTGGAGAAATGAGAAATTGTTTACATTTGTTACTAGAATGGAGAGAGCTTTGCAAAAGGCCCACCGGAAAGGGGGAGTGACTGCCCAAACGTTAAACCAGGTCTGATTAGACCATATATTGAAGTCAGCCAGATTTTCAAGTGTAATACTGCTGAAACTCAAATTGCAAGACCGGAGGGATGACCCTCCTGAATATTGTCAATTGATCAGAGATTCGTGAAATCGAAACCGATGAAGAGGGGTGGGAACCCTATGCTGGGGCCGTGAATCCATGCCAGACCCCCGAGCAGAGTGAGCCAGATGAGACTCAACAATTGAGAGGGTTGATAAAGGGGTTGACAGAGACCTAACGGGAGCCGGATCTGTATCAGGCTCCTCCTGAGCCCAAAAGAGGAGTGGGAGTGCATGTTGTTTCCTCTGACCCCCGGATTGAGAGTAACTTGAGAGCAGAAATTAGAGACCTACGGGAAATGGTGAGGGAGCTACTACAGGCTGCTATCACCCTCACTAGAATTGGGAAACCAGAGATGCCACGGGGTAAGCATCCCATTCAAGAAGAGTTATGTACAGCCCCTGAGGTGTCCCGCCAGATAAGAGACCCCCTTCCCTCCAAAGACAACCAAGATACTAAGTTCTATTACCATTGTGGGGAAGATGGACACTTTCAGGCTGAGTGTTGGCTGCCAGAGAAATTGAGGAAAGTTACCAACAAGTTAGTGGCCTGGCATCACAAAACCTGTGCCCGGTCACCAGGAGGGGCCAACCGGAAAAGTTTTGCCACCAGGGCCAATGCCCGAGCGACCTCTCAAGTAATGCCCCTGAATGGTGTGAAGTAGTGGGTCCCTCCATGGAGACTACGGTGAAAGTGAATGAGGTATCCACCAGAGATGTACTCGACAGTGGCACCCAAGTGACAATTATGTTTCAGGACTGGTATCAGAAGCATTTGTCTGATGTGCCCCTGCAACCCTTAGAGGGGCTACATGTGTGGGGTTTGAGTGAGAAGCCTACCCCTACTCTGGTTATATCCAAATTTGGTTGTCTTTTCCTACTTCTGTGGCTGGAGTGGCAGAGCAAGTGGAGACCCTGGCCTTAGTGTGTCCCCCTACTGGACTGCATGATGGGGTCCCATTGTTGATTGGAAGCAATGCACATATGTTTGGGCTACTGGTGCAGTTGTGTTCTGAAAAACAAAAGTCCAGGACTGGTAGAGCCCTAAGAATCATGGCTTTAATTAAAAGGGTCTATGAAGCACAGAGAAATGCTGTTAGGATGGAACCCGAGGAACCGGTGGGGGTCATCTGGAAGAAGGACCCGGAATCTTTGCTGTTAGTGCCAAATGCACAATGTGTTCTACAAGGAGAAGACCGAATCAAGAAAGATGTTAAGAACAAAATATTAATGCTGGACACACCAGAGAATGGGAAACTGACCGAGGGGCTGCTGGTCAAACCCAGTATCCTGCCTGCTAGAGCTCATGTGTTTGCCAGAAGAGTAATGGTTCAAGTTCACAATGTGTCTGACAGGGATATCCGAGTAAATTGAGGCTGTGCCCTGGCCACTGTGCACTGTGCAGACACTGCTGTCTTACCCAGTAACAAGAGTTCGGGGAAGAGTGACAGAGTGACACCTGACTTGTTTGATTTCGGTGACTCCCCGTTGCCAGCTGAATGGAGAGAAAGGATCAGTGAGAAGCTTGCCCAGAGAGACCAGGTTTTGAAGGAATGGGATATAGGATGTGTGTCAGGAGCTGAACATCGCATCCGGCTACATAACGAAAGGCCATTTCATGAGAGGTCTCGACGCCTGGCACCTGCTGACATAGATGATGAGATGATATCTACAAGAGATGCTTGCAGCTGGTGTAATCCAAGAATCCAGAAGCCCATGTGCTTCACCTATCATAGTAGTGAGGAAAAAGAATGGAATAGTTAGGATGTGCGTGGATTATCACACTTTGAACCGGTGGACTATTCCAGATCAGTACACCATGCCACGCATTCAAGATGCGTTGGACTGCCTGAACGGTAGAAAGTGGTTCTCTGTGCTGGATTTCTGCAGTGGGTACTATCAGATCCTGATGGCCCCAGAAGACCGTGAAAAAACTGCCTTTATTTGCCCACTTGGTTTCTATGAGTTTATGAGGCTGCCTCAAGGGATTTTGGGTGCTCCAACCACTTTTCAGTGCCTGATGGAGCATGCAGTGGGGGATGTGAACTTGTTAGAGTGCCTAGTATACCTGGATGATGTCATTGTGTTTGGCAGCTCACTGGAGAAACATGAAAGCAGGTTATTCACTGTGTTGGATCGACTGGGAGATTTTGGCCTTAAATTGTCCATTGATTAGTGTCAATTCTTTCAAACATCAGTGAAGTATGTGGGACACATAGTATTCACCCAGGGAATAGAGACCGACCCAAGTAAAGTTGAGGCATTGACCACCTGGCCACAGCCAAAAAATCTGAAGGAGCTGCAGAGATTCCTGGGTTTCTGTGGTTATTATCGGCGTTTCATCAAGGACTATTCAAGAGTGATCCATCCTTTACTTAACCTTATTCAAGGGCATCCCCCAACCCACAAAAGATACAAGAAGTCAGTGCCACTTGAAACTGAAAAAATTTATTTCCGTCTGAATGAAGTGTTTGGGGCCCACTTGACTCCTGATTGTGAGACTGCTTTCCATGAAATCATACATCAACTTACCCATGCCCCAGTGTTGGCCTATGCTGATCCTACAAGACTGTATGTCCTTCACACTGATGCTAGCCTGCAGGGGTTGGGGGTTGTGTTGTATCAGGAGCACATAAATGGCCTGAGACCAGTGGCCTTTACCAGCAGGAGCCTGACCCTGTCCGAAAATAATTATCCAGTGCACAAACTAGAGTTCCTAGCTTTGAAGTGGGCCATTGTTGATCAATTTCATGAGTACTTGTATGGAGCTAAGATACTGGTAAAAACTGACAATAATCCTTTGACCTATGTGCAGACTTCAGCTAAGTTGGATGCCATGGGCCATAGGTGGCTATCTGCCTTGTCTACATACGACTATGCAGTTGAATGTAGAGCAGGCCTGAACCATATAGATGCTGATGCTCTCTCCCGGAGACTGGTTCCTTCAAATCACTGGGTCAGACTGTCTGAACCGGATATTTGAGCACTCTGCCAAAAGTTTGACAGGGAGGAAAAGATGTCCACGGATGCAGTGGACTGCATGGTGGATTGTTTGGGGCCATCTGAGAACTGCATACCTGCCGCTTATTGCCATTTTTCTGCATTGGACACTAGTGCTTTGCCTCAGTTCAATAATGAGAGTATTCAGTGGGCTCAATCCCGAGATCTTATGATCAAAACAGCTCTAGAAGCCATTCAAGCAGGAAGGGATATGTCAAAATTACACTCTACTGATTTGAGAACTGCATTGCTATATAAAGAAGGCCCTACATTGAGAATGAGGAATGGACTGTTATACAGAGAGACAATGGACAAAGGGGGCCAACTGGACAAGCAACAACTAGTGCTGCCCACTACCTTTCGAGACTCAGTACTGAGGTCCTTACACAACCACATGGGGCACCTTGGCATAGACAGAATACTTGACTTGATGAGATCTGGATTCTATTGGCCTAAAATGGGGGCTGATGTTGAGCAACACATTCAAACTTGTAGTCACTGCTTACAGAGGAAAGCTTTGCCCCAGAGAGCTGCCCTCCTTGTTAACATCACCACTAGTGCACCCATGGAGCTGGTCTGTATTGATTTTCTGAGTCTAGAGCCAGATCAAAGAAATATCAGTAATATACTGGTAGTCACTGACCATTTCACTCGATATGCTCAAGCGTTCCCCACCAAGGATCAAAAGGCATCCACTGTGGCAAAAGTGCTTATAGAAAATTTCTTTGTTCACTAATGGGCCCCACAAACAATCCATTTTGATCAAGGGCGGGACTTCGAGAGTCGCCTGATTAAAGAGATGCTTTCATTGTGGGGTGTACAAAAGTCAAGAACCACTCCCTATCATCCCAAGGGAGACCCCCAGTCTGAACGGTTCAACCGCATTCTGCTCGACATGTTAGGCACTCTTCAACCAAAAGACAAGCCCTGATGGAGCCAACAGATTAGCACACTGGTACATGCCTACAACTGCACCAAAAGTGATGCCACGGGGTTTCCCCCTATCGACTAATGTTTGGAAGAGAAGCCCAATTGCCAGTAGATGTTTGCTTTGGAGTTTCTCCCGATGGGGTTCAAGCAGCTACTCATTTACAGTATGTGCAAAAATTAAAGTCCCAATTAAACCATGCGTACCAACTGGCTCAAACCATGGCTGCCAAAAGAAATCTGGCCAATAAAGAAAGGTATGACAAAAAAGTGAAAGCTCTGGAACTCAGGGACGGAGATTGAGTGTTGCTTAGGAACCTAGGACTGCATGGCAAGCATAAGATTGCTGACAGATGGCATCACCTCCCTCACATTTTAGTGGGCAAACTAGATGATCTGCTTGTGTACAAAGTACGGCCTGAGAATAATTCAAAAGTTGTGAAAACTATGCATAGAAATAATTTGCTGCCCATTGGACAGATCCTGATAGAGTCTGAGCCCTCAGAAGATGCCCCCTCTGGACCAGTGACTAGAGCTGCTGCTAGAAAAAGATCAAGAAAGACTGCAAATACAGAAGCTAAGTTAAAGTGTTCCCCTCCACAAGTCCCAATTGAACATGACTGTCAGTCTGTGTCAGAGGAAAGTGAGTGTAACCTTGAATATTACCCTTCTTATGAACTGAGTCAACTGTTTCAGGGCAATCCCCTAGTCAACCCAGGGAATGAAGCTGGGTCTTCTGGACTGTCTAAGCCCCCAGCATTGTCCCTGGAGCCAATGCTCCCAGAAGGAGAAGTGCAAAGCATCAAATCAGAGGATGTGGAATCATTGTGCATGGTTGAACTGCTTGACTTTTCAGAAGAAGGGAGTGATGTACTAGAGCAAGCAGGTGATACACCAGAACCAGAACAGTGTGTCGAGTGCCCTGATAGTTCCTTGCCAGTACCAAGAGTCTCCACAGTTGATCCAAGTGTTGTGGACTCAGAAGTTGTAAATCATGGAGCTGAGAATGCCCCGAGTTCTACCCTGCCTGCCCCAATAGAGACCCCCTTGGCCAGTACAGACAGTGCTGAAAGTGAGTTTAACCATTCAGAAACTGTGCTAGTTCTCCCCAGAAGGACTGGCCGAGAGGGAAGGCCTGTAGTACAGCTAAGTTACGAGTCCCTGGGAAGATCTGTGGACCTACCCCTCAATGTGGTCCATAAGGGAGTGTATGTAACCCCGAGCTCGCTGCCCAAACTAAGCCTGGGAGATAAATCCAGACTACTTGTTTTGCCCTCTGAGTATGGTGCCCCTGCCACTTCCAGCCCCAATGTAGCTGATAGAGATGGGCCCCTTTATCTAGGTTTCATGTGCAGGAAGCAATGACCTGAGTTAAATATATATATATATATATATATATATATATATATATATATATATATGTACTGTTGTATGATCAGTAGTAGAATGCATAATACAGTGTATATGTATCTGTCCGAGGTTAATATACTGATTGCTGTTTGAAAAAAAAAATATGACAGTTCAAATGTTCTACCAAAAAGTGATCTAGGGGTATCTACTTGATGCAGACATCAAGTTTTTCAGGCTAGGAAGGGTGTAACCCCCCCCTGCAAATGGAGGTTCCCAAAAGTCTCCTAGCAGCATCCCTAAATGCTCCCAGCCTGGATGGTGTTCGGCATTTAAGCCATTTATTTGTGAGTGCGCTTAGAGCCTCTGGTACTGTCTTCTTAAGAGCTGTCTGCTTGCAGGCAGGATTACTACATGGGGGGGTGCTGTGTGGTTCCCTGCTCGAGTCCCGCTCGAGCTGCTGACAAATCGCTCTGTTTCTGCTGTCGCTGGGTGGGCAGAGTGAGCACTTTTCAAAGGTGTAACTGTTTGCTAAGAGTAGTTAGAGTGTTAGTGGAAATGTATTTTGTCTAACCTGCCTTTCTTGCAGCTGAGACTTTGTGTGCTTGGCCCCTCCATTTTGGATCTGAACTGCAGAATAGATCCAAACAGGTGGAAGGGGCACCTAAAATGGAGTTTAAGCTGACCAACCAGGATCAGGACTCTCTCGGGAGCCGGCTGGTCAAAAGGGATATAGCCAGTAATTCTGGGAAGTGAAGTTCTGGACTGTGGCACCTTTTTGCACCAATAGAGGGAGTGTTGAGTGATTGGCAGCTAGGTCCACCAATTGGACCTGGTGGTGCCCTACGGTAATTCCCTGCCTGGTGTCTGGGAAAGCAGATCCATTGTGACCGTGACTGAGGAAGGAGCTCCGGACTCCTGTGCTGCAGAGTTTTCACGCGGAAAGCGCATGTGGAGGCCTAAAGTCGGGCGCCGTGTTTGCCGTGGCAATTTGGACTGAATCCGCTGTTACTGAGGAAAGGAGAGGCTGAATAGTCAAGAACCAGGCTCACCCTATAGAGGACTGGAGAAACTGCTACATCGCGCTTGGTCTGTCAGGAAAGCGAAGCTGCATTGCAAACTCCCGTGTTGGCAGTAAGTGCGATCAGGACCTGACAGCAGCTGCCTGGTATAGTAACTTCTTCTATATATAAATGTGTGGGGTGTGTGTCCTGCCTCCAGAACCTTGTTCCCCTGCTGTGCGAAGGGCATCCAGAAATCCACAGCACCCTCGGGGACAGTGCCCAGCTTTAAGTTAGTGAGTGCAAATCAGGGTAGCTCCCTGCCATCTGTACCTTTAATTGCAAGTGTTTCATCTGATTTTCTCTCTTTCTTGCTACATGAACTGAGCCAACCGGCTCCGGATTACAATTGGGTATTGTGCAAGTGTTTTTTTTTTCCATCACAGGGCCCCAACCAGCTGCACCAATCCTGGCTAGCCCCCCACCATCCTGGGTACCCAGTAAAGTGACATTTAGGGACTCTGAACATGCACACTGCACTGTGATTATTAATGTGTCCAATCTAATTAACCTGATTTCCCCCTGTCCTTGTTACAGCCTCTTGAATAAATCAGATCTGTTTGTTTCTGCAAAATTACACTCACTGAGGCATTTGTTTATGTTAGAGTATTGCACTGTGGTTTTTGCACTGTATCATCTTGTTTTACAGGGGGTCCCCAGAGTCCTGTCGACAGAGCCAGTCCTGGGGGTAAATGTACATTGTGAAGGTGTTCCTGACGCATTGTGTGGGCCACTAGTGGGAAGAAAGGGGGGGGATTAAAGTGTCCCAGAGGGCTGTGACCTAGTTAGTTTGACTACTGCAAACCCTGACCTCTGGGTGGAGGCACCCACCATTGGACCTAGGCCCCTCAACCTGTTAGTAGTTAAGCAGGCAGGGGTAGTAGCTCTTGGGATAGCACCACCTGGCGGTTACACTAATCAGATAGAGTTCTTTGGGTGATGAAGGAGCTGGATCAGAGAGAAGCAGTGAGCGTGGCCTACCTGGATTTCAGTAAGGCTTCTGACACCATTCCACACAGGAGACTGGTAAGCAAGTTAGGTAACCTGGGGATGTGTAATAAGGTAACCTGGGTAAGAAACTGGTTAGCAGATAGGAGACAGAGGGTAGTCATAAACAGAGTTTGCTCTGAGGAAAGGAAGGTGACCAGTGGGGTACCTCAGGGATCAGTGCTGGGACCAGTCTACTTCAATGTCTTTATAAGTGACACAGCGGAGGAACTGGGAGGGAAGGTCTGCCTTTTTGCAGATGACAGCAAGATCTGCAATAGAGTGGACACTTGGGGAGAGTGAAATGGATGGGCAGGGCTCTAAACAGATTGGAAGAGTAGTCAAGGGTATGGCAGCTAGATTTTAATGCAAAATAATACATTGGGACATAGAAACCTGAAAATGGAGTACAAAATGGATGGAGTGACACTGATAAAGATCAAGCAGGAAAGAGGCCTATAGAAATCATATCAGATGACTTAAAGGTGGCCAAGCAGTGTGACAAGGTAGTTAGAAGGGCTAGTGGGATGCTGGGGTGCATAGGAAGGGGGACGTGGTGTTGCTCCTATATAGATTGCTGGTAAATCCCACCTTGAGTACTGTGACCAGTTCTGGAGACCACATTTCAGAAAAAACATAGAGTGGAGGTGGTTCAGAGGAGTGCTACCGAAATGGTGCAGCGCCTGCATCAAAAGTCCTTTGAGGAGCGGCTAAAGGAGCTAAATATGTACACCCTGGAGGAGTGGAGGAAGAGGGTGAATATGATAGACCTTTAAATACCTCACGGGGGTAAATAAGGTACAGGAAGTAGGTATTTTTCATTGAAAAAGGTGCTGTAGTACAAGGGGGCATACTATGAAGCAGAAGGGGGGTAAATAAAGGAGGGATGTGAGGAAGTACTTCTTCACAGAAAGGGTGGTAGATACATTGAACAATCTTCCAGCAGAGGAAGTGGGAGCGAAAACGGTGGAATTCAAAAATGCTCACAAGAGAATCTTAGGGGTAAGGATGGGGGAAGAGATTGCGCCATAGATCAAGTAAGGTATGCAGCAAAAAATGAAGATTCACAACAATGGGCAGACTGGGTGGGCCCATCTGCTATCATATTCTCTGTTTCTAAGGGTTTCACTCACTTTTCTGCATAAACAGATTTCAAGAGTAGAAATGGGTAATGTCAAAACTGACACCTATCATTAAAAAAATAGAAATACCTTCTTGCTGTGCTCTAGTTCTCAACCTCATCACATGGCCTTATCATTTCCCATAGCTCAAAGTCACTGACCAATTTCTCTCAGAACCTGAATGACAACTATTCACTTATCCAGAGTTGTTTTGTTTTTTTTCAATCTCTTTTTTCCCTCTGGTCATGGTCTGGGGGGCCTCTCTCAGGCATCCTGCCTGCTCCTGCCCTGCCTGAAGTCCTCCTACCTGTGCCTCCTCTCTCCCTCCTCCTCTGTCCACGATCGGCATCCCTGGTTTAATCCCTCTGGGGTGGGGCCACCCCTCCTCTTTGGGTGCACTTAGAGACAGACTCTGACATGGAAGAAGAGCCAGGTGGAGGAACCTGGAAGGCCAGGCAGGATGGACCTGGCCATGGGCATGGGGACAGGTGCCATTGCCTACTCCCATAGACCGGGTATTTCCTTATTCTGGTGATCTCTCCTTCCCCCTCATGCCAGGCGCACGGCAACCCTTGCCTGCATCAGGGCACACTGAAGCCGAGCATGCTGCAGCACCCCCGGTCTCCACCAGGAGCCGCTGGCACACCGGGTGATCCCCGACCACCCCCCGGGGAGGAGAGCAGCCCATCAGGTGCTCAATCCTCACCTGCCCCTGCCATTCCCCCAATGGCCTAAGCTCGCTCCTGAACCCAGGTCACTGGCGTGGCATGAGGTGTGGCATCCAGCGCCTCAACCCACAGTGCCACCGGGCCAGCCCCAAAGTTGTTTTTTGAGGAACAGGTTACCACTCTCTGTCAAAAAGACTAAATCTATGCTATTTGGCTCTAAACCGAACTCTCCAACTAGTCCATCCCCCCTAAATGTTGCCTACTTTGACTGCCAGATCATGGAGCAGGTACACACATTCAAATACCAAGGAGTCACACTAGACCCCTCTCTCACCTACTTGCACCACTTTGATTGTCTCAGTAAATGCAATCACCAAAATATTGATTTGACATCCAAACTGAAGCTCTCCAACACCTGAGGAGCATCTCACTGTTACCAAAAGTACTATGCTGCCTATACCGGATTATGCTTCTCCCATTTTCTTGCAAACCACTGAGACAGACATATCCTGGCTGATCACAGTTTACAACAGCAGATGTCTACAACTTGAGCTTCTGCAGGGGTTGGTTCTCTGTGTTCCACGGGGAAGGAAGGCAGCACCCTGTAGTGGGAAGAGCGATGATGTCATCAGTGACATCAACTCCCCCCACCATCTCACAGTATTTAAACCGAGTATAAACATGGTTTCAGCATCTCCTAGCAACATGGAGACAACTGCTGCCTAATGGTACACAGTTCTCCCGGTGAGTTTTTAAACTTTAAGGACACTAAGAACCTTGTTAATACAATCATGTTGGCTCCATGTATGTGTACCGATTTAAGGAACTGAAAGGGATGTTTATATCCCTTATATAGATACTCCTAATGAGAAAGGAAAAAACAAGACAAAAGATGAAAGGTGAGCAGAAGGGGTAGAACTGATTGAAAGCCATTCAATTTAGATTTAGTAAAGGTCAACATTGAAAGAGTAATACCATTGTTGTATTTCCCCTTTTGTTTAACAGAAATATGAAACGGAACATCCGGAACCGACAGACAGAGTGAGTCATTTAAGAAAGGATACCTAAATGTTAATGTGACAGCAAGTAAAATGGGGCAGTTAGAACACTTGTGTGTGAAAGCAGTATGTAAACATCAACACAGAGAAAGACTTAAGCCCTTGCTTTTTGTCTGTATACATTATGTAAAGAGACAAAAACACAGGCGCTTCTAAAGAAAAAAGCAGGATAGAAGTTTAATGATAATGTAAGACAAGAAGTGGTATTTTGTTATTGCAATTAAGTTCAGAGAAAACTGAATGGAATTTAATCTATGGATTCATTGACTTAGATCCACAGACAAGTTCAGCTGTTTAAAACAGAATGTTGAATATACAGAAAATAGATAGCTGGGATCAAACAGGTACGCTGTTTGAGCAAATGGAGAGCTGTCTTGAACATATTTGGTATTAGAAATTCACCTGGTGCAGTGCTATAGTGTTTAAGGACTTAATACACTTGTGTGAACTGTGAAAGACTACACCTTACTGAAAATGGACTGTTTTGATGTAAAAGCACCACATCTTGCTCTAGGGTGGGGGAGCAAATCACAAGCTAGTAATGTGAAAATAATGAATTGAAGATATAGTAAAAAAATGTTTCTGGAATGTTTATTTTATATAGCTACAACACTGTGTGGGCCTGAGGAAGTTGCATCAGCTATGAAACTGTTACCTGGTGTGAACTTGAGGAACAAATAAAAACATTTTAACTTGAACAAACTTGGATTCTGAATGAAGTTCATCCCACCTACTTGATGTATAGTTTGGACTGCCTCTTTTGGATGACACACATACTTAGAGACTATTGAAATATAGGGCAACCTGAACCCCCACAGAAAGAAATTGGATACTTTTGGAGAGGCAACCCATAGGTTCAGTGGCACACATCTTTTAGCCAAGTGGCTTATATTAACACAGTATATTTTGAGTTTGAATCCACACATAGACAGTTATCTTCCAACCCCGAATCCCCACCTGCCCCACCCCTTATCTTTGCCATATACACATTATAGACATAATTGATTATTCACTGTACAAAACCATGAGTACAGGCCAAGGATCGGGGCATCTAGAGTAGGCAAGAACCCTTTCAGGAATTTCAGCAGGGGTCAGAAGGCACATATCTGACATATCATTTTACTCCAGAAGAACAGGAGAAAGTACTTAGGTCCAGATATTCAAAAGGGTTGCGCCATGCGCAACAGGGTTGCGCATGCGCAACTCCAAAAATGCACCATTCTGCGATATTCAGAAGGAGCCAGTTGCGCCACCAAAAACATGCTGAGCAACAGCGCAATGGAAATGAAGGCATGCGCAACCGAAGGGGGCGGGTCCATGCATAAAGTGCGCAATGCGATATTCAACACTTGCGCAATGCGCAAGAGCGGCGCAGCCGGAAGTTGCGCAGTAGCGGAAATGAGCCAAAAAAAAAGGCTCAAGGAAGTGGCGCAAGAACGCTAGCAGGCCGCAAAGTGGGGGAGAGAGAGACAGAGACAGAGACAGAGAGACAGAGCTGGAAGGGCAGACAAGGACAGTGTGTCCAATAGGACAGAGAGGCCAGCGGGGGGTGCCCGGTGCAGTGGAAGCAGCAGTGAGGGCAGCGGGGGTAACACAGCAACAGCAGTCGGGGGGGCAGAAGCCAGGGAGATGGACAGTGCCAGCTTCCACATGGAAGCTGTAGTGAGGGGGGTGAGACTCCATGCTGCAGGGGGACGTGGCCGCGGAGGGGCCCGTCAGCGGTATGCCCCCGACAGGTGGTACCGTGCCCACATCAGCTTCGGGCTGTACACAGATGTTGAGATCGTGGGCCGGTACCGCCTGAACAGGGCAATACTGAGACAGCTCTGTGAGCTGTGCAGTGATGTGATGCAGGCACTCTCACGACGGAGTCATGCTCTGTTGGTGGAGACCAAGGTGACAGCCTGCATGTGCCTGCTCGCCACGGGCACCTTCCAGAGGCCGACAGGGGACACCACAGGCATCACGCAGTCGGCCACGTCATGCATCCTCACCCAATTCCTCAGCGCACTGCTGCCTCATGCTGCGGAGTACATCCATTTCCCCAGCACCGCGGCAGAGCATACAGCAAACATGCAGGAGTTCCACAGGGTAGCACGTATGCCTGGCATGCTAGGGACCATAGACTGCACCCATGTGGCCATCCGCATGCCACCTGGCCCCGATGGCCAGGCATATCGGAACCGAAAGGGGTTTTCCAGTGTCAACTGCCAGGTGGTGTGTGATGCCACTGGGCGCATTATCAATGTCTGTGCCACACACCCTGGCGGAGCACATGATGCCTTCATATGGTACCAGTCTGCACTGTGCCATTGATTCGAGAGTGGGGACATCCCCAAAGGTCATCTAGTGGGTGAGTACACGTGTATGGAATGCAAACTCTGGGCAAGGGTGGGAATGACACAGGTGCCATGGTAGTGGCACACAGAGAGATGGCCAATATGGACCTGACATGACACTGCTCTCCACTATCTCCACACAGGTGACTGCGGATACCCACTCCATCCCTGGCTGCTCACACCGTACTGGCGCCCCATGACCCCAGCACAGCTATGCTACAATGAGGCACATGCTGCAACACGTAACATCATAGAGCTGGTGTTTGGGATGCTCAAGGCATGCTTCCGATGCCTAGACACCTCTGGCGGTGCCCTACAGTACAGCCCCCAAAAGGCCTGTGGGATATTCCTGGCCTGTTGCATCCTGCACAACATGGCCAAAGACCATGGGATAGCCATACAGGTCGAAGAGGGGGACAGCGATGGGGACGCCAGTGGCACCGGTGATGTTGGTGATGAGCAGCCCCCCTAGACGGAGGGACCCCAACTGATCCGGCAGGCCCAGCTGCACGGGACACCATTGCAGAAGAGCACTATGCCCAACACAGGTAAGTCAAGGGACATGTGCAAGCAACACTGTCCATCGCAAGCAAACCACAGGCACGGGGAACACACCAGGGTGCATGAAGGTCAGGGGTGGAAGGTTCCAGGCATACAAACACACCATCAGGGAGGGTGAGCACTCATATGGACACACACACACACACACCAGGCACAGAGCGTACATGGGCAGATGCACAGCACTGGGGAAACAACATTGCTAACACACAGCACCACCGACCACCCCCACCACCTGTACCGTACAAGTATGTGTGTCAGAACCTGGGCACCCTTGCACCTTGGTGTACAGTGCAGTGCAGGCATCATCATGCACACGCACCTGTGGACAGCAGTTGGGAGAGTGTGCAGGTGGTCCGTGTGTCGGCGTGGTGAGCAGAGCACCCAGCAGTGCACTGCCCACCATGACACACATTGCACACAGGGCAGCACCAGACAGGGCCCGCACTGGGAGACAGCTCAGTCATGTAGCACTGTCCCACGGCCACCATGGATGCGTGGGCAGCCCCGCGTGACCCAGCAGCACTGGCAGGCTGAGCAGGGGCCATGGTGCTGGCGCTGTTGCACCACCAGGGGTCCCACTCTTGCCTGACGCGACCTTGCCGCACAGGGGTCTGCAGCATGCCGATCAAACATGCACCAGGGGTGCTCGGATGCCACAGCAGAACCCAGCATCGACAGGCCTGGTGTCGCATGACGCGCCGGAGCAGGGGTGGAGGCGCACTGTGTGGGTGTGTCGCGGTACAGGAGCACCTGACAGTGTGTGCTTGGCCGTCGCTGACAGAGACCACTGCCTGGGTCAGCCTGTCAATGGCGGCGGTCACATCCATCCGCATAAGGACCAGCTCGGCTCGGTCCTGCGCACACTCCCTGCTGTGCCGCTCCACGGACACAGACAGTGCCTCCACGGACCTTGCAACCTGCCCCTGCAGCTGCACTGATTCCTGCAGCAGACGGGGTGTGCACATCCAATGGGTACTGTGCCCCAATGGCATCATGACCCCCAGGGTGTGGATGGTCCCGGTGCACAGCACCCCTTGAGGGTGGGTGCTATTCGCCAGGACCAGGTATGGGAGGATCAAAGGGTGGCGGACATGTGCCACTGCTTGACACTGTACCCCCAGACCTGGTGTGCGACTGCTGCTGCCGCCCCTCCAACCGCTGAGCCCCCAGGTCCACCTGTTCCACCGCCGTGCTGGCAACAGTGCCAGACACCTGCACAGCCACCGGTGCTGCCCCACCGGTGCTGACAGGCACAGCCTGGGACTGTGCCAGCATGCTGGTACACAGGTGTGAACCAGAAAGGCCCAGGGGCACGTGCTGGCCTGCTGTGTGTCCGTCATGGGACACACACACCTATCACTGCCCATTGCAGGCCTGCTATCATCAATGGTGCAGGTATGTGCTACTGCCACAGTCACAGCATGCTGGCATACCTGCATGCCAGACTGCTGAGACACAGGCTGTGCACCCTCCACACCCGTATCACTGACACCAGAGTTGTTGGCCCGGCGTGCATGCTGCTGCAGTGCCTGCTGGCTGGTGGTGGAGGTGGATGGTCCCTCCTCCATGTCCAGCAGGTCAGCATCACTGTCTGGACCCACCACCACCACCGTCTCCCGAAGACGAACAGGATCTGTAACAGAAAGAGAGTACATGTGAGTGCATGTGAACAACCGCCCCCCCCAAACACCACCACCATGTCATACCGTGCAGTGATGGGCTTCCACCTGTCTGGAATCCTCCGCCTGGTAGTGCCTGCAATGGGCGCTCGGCTGCATGGCTGCGACCAGTGTCTCCTCAGTTGGGGTCAGCTGCAACACCACTGGCGGGCCCCACCAGTGCCAGCGCGTGCGCCCTGAAGGCTGCCACCTTCTCCTTCAGCCTCCTGCGTGTCAGTCCCCATCTTTTCTTGCATTCCTGCATGGAGCGCTGGTGGCTTCCGTGCAGGTTGACGGCCTGAGCTACCCCCTCCCATGCAGCCGCACGGGACTGAGGGGTGCCCCTCCGTCCACTCAATAGTGGCTCATCCTCCAGGTAGGCCTGGAAGAGGGCCTCCATCTCTGCTGCTGTGAAGTTCAGCCTCCTCCTACGCCCACCGTCCTCACCTTCACCTTGGCTCTGGTCGGTCATGGTGATCTGTATGGGTGGAAGTGAACACCTGTCACTGTGCAGTCTACAGCATTTCCCCATGAGCATAGGTGCCGGAACCGGGGGCGGAAGGGCGGAGCCCCTCACGTTCTTTCTGTATGGCAATACTAATAGAAAAAGTGCCCTTTGTCCCTTTCTAAGTGCCCTTTTGATTCTCAGCCCCTCAGCGTTTATCATCTTCCGGCACCCTTGCCCATGAGCATTGTCCTGCGCATCACACAGCATGTAACTCACCTCTCACCTGCAGTAACCGAATCTGGCCAGCACAGCCTGTCACATATTTATAGCGCAACACATGCAAATTAGGAGTGGCGCAACTTTAATGACATGCAAATCGCGCCACTGCGCCTTTGAATGGCTGATCGAATGATTTGCATGTGTAGGCTGAATATCGTGAATTTGCGCTTTGCGCAATACGGAAGGGTCGGCTGAGCCAATGGCACAGATTTGTGCCTGCATGCTACACTGCATTGCGCATGCCCAGATAGCTTACGCATGCGTCTGTCGCGCTGCAGACGTGCTGAGCGCGATAGGCAATTCAGGCCATGGCCACCATTGTGCCAGTGGCGCTGCAGCACTGGGCACTATGTAGGCGCTGTGGCACCTGCGTAATAGTCCACTGTGGCACTGGTACGCAGCTTGGCAGTCGTGCAGGATGCCTATACGTCCGATGGCACTGTGCGTAGCCTTGCGTCATTGCCATGGCCTTGTGTATGCCCTCTGACCCCTGGTGCTGTTCGCATGCCATGTGTATGTCCCTATTGCGCTGTCTGGTGACAGCACTATGTGAAGTGACGGCGCTGTTCGAACAGCGCGATTGGAGCCTGTGGTGGTCTACTGCGCAACATCTCCACGTGGGGTTATGGCGTGGCGGAGCGCCATATTGCCTGCTGTAAACTGGCTAAGATGGCTAGGAGGAGGGCTGTGAGTTGGAGCCCACTGGAGGTGGCCAACCTGGTGGCCCTGGTGGAGCCCCACTTTGAGGCACTCTATGGTGAGGCCCCCCTCACCATGGTGAGGACGCAAGTGTGGCAGCACGTGGCCACTAACCTGGTGGAGGTCACTGGATGGGGCCAGTCTGCTGAGCAGTGCTGGCACCGGTACAGTGACCTCCGCCGGAGGGAGCCGGACATGTTGGCCAGGCTGTTGGCACGTGCCAGGCGGGGCGTGGTGCCTAGGCCAGGTGAGTGTACCATCTATGCACCTATATTCTCTGTAGGGGTGTGTGTGTGCTTGTGTGGCTGTGCATAGGTGACGGCTCGGACATGGTTGGCTGTGTCAGTGTGTGCAGCTGTGCGATGGATGGTTATGGCTGTGGGCGGCACTCACTGGGGCAGGGGCACTCTGCTTTGAGTCACACTGATGTTTGTCTCAACATATGTCTCCCACAGGCCAGGATCTGAGGATGCAGGGCCGGATGAGGAGGACCGTGCCAGGGCCCTGGTGGCAGCAGGAGTCGCCCCCCCCCGGAGAGAGCAGCAGCAGCAGCCGCAGCAACAGCAGCAGGGGCAACAGCGGCAGACAGAGCTGCTTGAGCAATGTGAGTATCATGACTTCATGGATGCTACTGCATGCTGCAGGGGGGAGTCCACTAGCCCTGCACAATACAACCATGCAGGATAGGGGAGGTCATAATTCCACTATACAAGACACTAGTGAGGCCCCACCTGGAGTACAGTGTACATTTCCGGAGACCATACCTACGTAAGGACGTAGAGTGGCCAGGGAAGGTTCAGAGGAGGGCAACAAAGATGGTGCATGGCTTGCATCACGGGTCCTATGATGACAGGTTGAAGGAACTGAACATGTACTCCCTGGAGGGAGGGGGAGAGAGGGGATATGATGGAGACAACAGGTATCTTACAGGTGGGATCAGGGTGCAGGACACACTTTTGAAGTGAAAAGATGTTCCAGGACTAGAGGCATGGGATGAAGTTGGAGGGGAGTGATTCAGAGGACACATGGTGAAGGACTGTCTTCACAGAGGCGGTGGTGGACATGTGGAACACCTGCCAGAGGAAGTAGTGGGGCTGACACAATCACGGGATTTCAGACTGCAGGGGACAGACATGAAGAGAATTCTGGAGATCAGGGGTAAGGGCAACAGATCTAGGAAACAACGTGAACTTACAAGCTCATATGGACAGACTGGGTTTGCCATAGGCCCTTATCTGCTGACACTGTCTATGTCTATGTATGTAGGCACGACACAGGTGACATGCATCACTGTGCAGTATCTATAGCGTCTGTGTATGCGTCACTGGTGGTCAGGCATGCACTGGGCACATAGCTGTGTAACTGGCATCGCACCATGTTGCCACGTCCTTGCCAGCCTTGTTTGTATTGTGATGGACGTGGGCAGTGTGTGTGGGCAGTGGTGCACTTAGCTGGTGCCGCCTGTTTGTGATGCCATGTGCATGTTCACTGTGGGTGGGTGTACGCCATCACAGGTGCAGGACATTGGGCTATATGGCTTGCAGGTTGGGTGGTGTTCAGGGCTGTGGTCAGTCACAGCCATTGACTGTGTTCCCATTTTCCTAGGCCTCAGTGTTCTCCGGAGGATCCAGCAGAAACTGCGTCAGCTGACACGAGTGTCCTTGGACACCCGAGATATCCTGGGAAACATCCAGCGCCATGGCCTACGGAGGAGGCATGGGCAGGCACAGCGGCACCGGGCGGAGGAGGGCCAGCTTGCTAGGCCTTAGGCCAGATTCTCCTCTCCACCCATCCCTCCCACTCTGCCTTCCCCTCTCCAAGTTGTCCTCATCCCTACCCTGCCCACCCCTACCTTGTACCCCTACCCCCTTGTAAATAGTTATGTTGCTGTTGATTTTATAATTTACATTTTTATAATACATTTATATTTTGTTATGAATACTGTGTTGGTCTCTGATTTGCAGCTGGCTATGGTTGCTCAGTTGCAGTGGTGTGCATGCCATCTGGGGTGGTGTGGTCCTGGGTATATGTGTGTGTGTGTGTGTGTGTGTGTGTGTGCATGGGGAGGTATCTCCAGCATGGCATTGACTTTCTGTTGGTCTTGCCGTCTGCTGCCACCCACTGCTGGGTGCACAGGGTGGGTCTGGCTTGTATGCTTCTCTGCAGCACGGGGTTGACGTGTGCCGGGGGGGATGCATGGTGTTTCCTGCAGTGCCAGTCTCTGCACATGGGTGGTGTCTTGGGGTCACAGTGCAGGGTGTGCTGTGCGTACGGGGGGCTGATGTGCACTGTGCTTGTCAACCCCCTGTGTGTGGCACTCTCCGCCTGCCAGTGGTTGTGCTGGGGTGTCATGGCTCTGCTATGCTTTGTTGGCTTGTCCCCATGGGCAAGTGGATCATCCGTCCCACCCCCAGTGATGCTGTGGTTGGGGTGTGCAGGTGTGGTGTGGTGTGGGTTCTGCAGTGTGTTCCTGTGCCCATGTGTGGCATGGCTGGCGGTGGGCCCCAGCCTGCCTCCCTGGATGTGCAGTTCCATTGCTCGGGGGGGGGCTGTGCTTGCGCTATGGCAGCTCTGGAATGCTCAGCTGAGCTTCCCTGGTTGCTCCATAGCGCAACATTTTAGCTCAGCTTCTCCTTCCTGGTTGCGCGATGGCGCAGTATGTGTGATATTCAGACGTTGGTTGCTTGCGCAATTTGCTCTGCTCCATGTTTGAATATCGCACCTGTTGCGCATTTGCGCAACTGGTTTGTGCTTGCTCCTGCTGTTGCGCTAGTTTTGAGCGCAGTTTGAATATCTGGGCCTTAGTCTTCTAAACCAGGACAAAACCTGGATGGAGACAACTAGTGAGAAATCACTATTGAACAAAATTTATCATTTAGAATAGAAGGATGTCAGATAAGAATGGCATGCCCTCTCCCTGGGGGAATACATAAAACCAAAAGAATACAGAGAGGCCTTAGAGTAATAGTAGAGCAAAGCTTGGGTTGCATGACTATTAAACTTAATGAGAAATGGACAAGTATTCGGAACAGATGTTCAACCGACTTCATGCTAGCTTTAACTGAAGCTATAGCTGAGGAAAAGAATAGGCTTACAACAGAGATACAGGGAATTAAAGATGAATATAAAAGTCGGGTACAATATCAGGAGTTCATCACAACATTAGAGAAAATAAAAAAACTGTCAGTGTATGAAGAATATATTAAACAACACAAAATCCAAAAATTCAAAAGAGATATCATGGACTATAGGGACAACAAGGTCTAGAGTTGGTTTATCAAACCAAGAACACTTAGGCTGTGTGCGTGTCGCTGATGGATCATGCACAGACCGGAGAAACTAATTTTCCCATGGGCACATGGGGCATGTGCATGAGCAAGCCAATCACTGTGCGGGCCGAAAAGAAATGGGAGCAACAACATGGCACAGATGGGATCAAGGGAAATTGAAAACGGCTAAAAGTAAGTTCACACATAACTACAGGCTGAAAACTGTTATAAGTACACACAGGCGAATTTTAATGATCGGGGGCATGCAAGTACAATACTAAACAGTGATGATTAAATGGTTTTCTCCTTTAAGCCCTTTCTTTTTGTCTGTAGACATTATGTAAAGAGACGAAAATATAGGAGCTTCAAAAGAAAAAAAGCAGGATGGAAGTGTAATGATAATGTAAGACAAGAAGTGGTATTCTGATAATGCAGTTTAGTGCAGAGAAAACTGAATAGAATGTAATCTATGGATTCATTGTCTTAAATCCACAGACAGGTTCAGATGTTTAAAGGAGAATGTTGAATATACAGAAACTAGATAGGTGAGATTAAACAGGTATGCTGATGCAGGAGTGAGGCATTAGCATACATACAGGGTGAGAGAGACAGAACAGAAGAAGTAGTAGGAAACTCCAGACACAGCAGAAGAGGAGACAGGTTTGCAGAAGCAGACACAAAGCAGCAAACATAAGCGCGTGTGATTGAGCAATGTGGATAGGCAGTGTGCAGAGGAAGAGGTGAACCATGGAGGAAGAAAGCAAGTGCAGGGGTCAGAGGCAATGAGGTAGTTGCGTAATCCCCATTTAAAGTATGCATGAGCAGCACAGAGATGGATAGATGCAGGTAATGGGTTTCAGTAATGTGGAGTAAAGTGTGAGAAAGCCTGGGACCCCATGAATGCTTTGTATCTAGGAACCAACCACAAAATCTGATCATCTGAGCGAAGGGCATATGGAGGCTTGTCGGAGTCAACATTAGCACTAGGGAGTGGGGAACACCAGATCTAGCAATGTTTTCAATCAAGGTGCCAAGAGCATAGAATCCATCAGCCTCAGAAGAGAGCCAGTTTAAGCCACTGTGTAGTTGATAGTGATGAGTGAGATGATTTGTGGCCAATGCGGATCAACAGATATTATTATAAGTAATGTCTCATTTGAGGAGATTAACTTTGGCAGCACCAACATACAGTAGGTGACAGATCCATAGGTGAGAACAGGAAGAAGGACACCCTGCCCAACAGCAGTTCTGGCTGAGGGCGTAAGACCATAACTAGTTTTGTAGGCCAAGCAAGTTTGCAGTTTACTGCTCTGCAAGTGTTAGAGATGTATAGCTCGAAATTGAGTGAGGGGTCAAAGGTAGTGTCAAGGTATTTGAAATTGGTGATATTTTTGCGAAAAGCACCATCACAGCAGGCGATAGATAACTACCCTTGACATTTACTTAATCTTGGGGCAGATCCAAAGAGCATGGCGTGAATTCTGCTAGAGTTAAGTATTAACTTGTTTCTGGAGAGCCAGGAATGGATGTTGTGAAAATCAGATGTAAGAGCAGAATTTAGGTCAGTGATGCTACTAGAGCTAGTATAGAGAACTAGGTCATCTGAATAGAGTAGAGAGGAACAAGTAGTAGTATTGAGGGATATATCATTAATGAAGATGGCAAAGAGGAGGGGGCCAAGTATAAAGCCTTGGGGTACTCCAATGTTAACTGTGGATAAGTCAGAAGTGGCAGAGTTAAATTTGACAAATTGCTGCCTGTCAGTTGGGTAGCTGTTATACCAGGTTACCTCCTCAGGGGAGAAACCAAGGGATAGCATTTTGGACTTAAGGAGAGAATAGTCAACACGATTGAAGGCCTTTGTAAGGTCAGTAAACACTGCACCAGTTGGTAGACCATTGTTCATTGCAACTTTTGTATCATTGGTGAATTTGAGGAGACCAGTAGCAGGACTATGGCCTTTCCTGAATTCATGCTGGACGTCAGAGAGGAGGTTTCAGCCATGGAAATAGGTGATAGTTTTGATAGAGACAAGTTTTTCTAGACATTTGCTCAAGACAGTGAGTATAGCTATGGGATGGTAATTGGACATGTCTTTGGGGTCAACTTTCTTCAAGACAGAGACAAGTTTGGTGATCATCCAGATATTAGGAACAACTCCAGAGCAAAGGGACAGATAAAATATTCTGGCCGGTGGGGAAGCAAGAAGAGGTGCTGCTAGTTTACGCAGCCTGGGCTCCAGGCCATCAAAGCCAACACTAATGTAGTCTGAAATAGAATTTAACAGCCTGAGCACTTCCTTATTAGAAACAGAACACAAGTGAAAGCAGGGAGTAGTGTTGGGTGTCATTAGTGGAGGAGGGGATTGAGACAGGGAGTGTAGAAGCAGGACCAGTATATCTGGATAGGTCAGAGAAATAAAGATTGAAGTAGTTTGCAATGGTGATAGGGTTGTTACAGTGTGAACTTTCAATCACCATGCCATTTGTGGATTGTGCATGCTTATCCCCCATAAAACTTTTTATGTGAGCCCAGAATTTGTGGGAGTCACCAACAGCATTGAGCAGCGTATTTTTACAATAAGAGCTCTTAGCAAGATGTATAACCTTCTTGCATGAATTTCTCTTTCCCCTGTATTCATACAGGTCAGCCAGTAGACCAGAGATTCTAAATTTAGACCAGCTCTTGTCTCTAGTCTTGACTTGAGCGAGGAGGTCTTTGTGAAGCCATCGTGTAGGAGCCTCTCAGATCTAGAATGAGACTAAAGGGGCATTGCTGGCCCCGGAGAATACTGAAGTGGGAGATAAGGTAATCTATTACTTCACTAACATTATTAGTGGTGTAGAGCAGGCTCCAGTCTATCTTGGATAGGTCAGCCACAAAAGCAGCAGGGTTTAGTTTAGAAAAGTCACGAAAGGAGATAATCTTGGGGGGGTTGGAAAGTGCACGAACCCGCCATATGCAGTATATAGGGGAGTGGTCAGCAATTGCACCTGAAAGGATACCAGCACTAGTATTTCTTTTGATCCTATTTGTCAGGGCCCAGTCAGTCAAGGTATGCGTGCCCGTAGCCACAGAAAGTTTAGTAGGGTCGGAGATAAGTTGGCACATGTGGTGTTTTTGAAGCAGGGTATTTACTTCCCCAGTCAAGACTGTTATCACTGAGTAGTATTATTTCATTTCAACCAGCTAAAGAGGTAGATTGAGATAGAAGCTCAGAGAGGCCAGCTGTGCCATCCTTGGGAGGGTTACAGGCACAGATGATGTGAAGCTTTTTTGTACCTCTCAGAAGGAGGATGGAATGTAAAGCCTCACAGTGAGAGAGGTGTGGGGTAGGGAGAATAGAGAGATTCAGATGCACTTTAAAATAGATAGATACACCACTTCCCCTTTTGGATGAGGGGCAATCACATCTTAATATATTGTAATTAGGTATAGAGCAGCCTGAATCAGGAGTGGAGGATTTTAGCCAAGTTTCTGAGACACATAAAATATCAGGTTTGTATAAGGATGCCCAGGTCCTCAATTCGGGAATATTACAAAGCAGGCTCTGTATAGCGAGGTGACCTATTTTTAGGCCCTTTACACCAGTCCAGTGAAGGTCATAGTTGTTTAGAGGGCTGCAGGACCAGGATTAGGTTCAGTGTCACCAGATAAGATAAGGGTAATGATGTAGAGGTATGATAAGTTACAAGGGGCAGGAGGAATGTAGCAGCCAAATAGAGAGCAATGGCAGTGTTGGTTAAAAAAATTGGCAAGCAGGTACAGTTGGCCAGAGGACAGAAGTGCAGTAAGATTTAAATAGGTGGTCAGAGTGACCAAAGGTTAGAGTAAAAGTCATTAGGATTCTTTCGGGCAATTTTCTTGGGCGGACCAAGGGGGGCAGGAATGAAGTCAGAGATAAGATACAGGGAGACCAGGATTGTGCACCAAAGAATAGTCGACTGGGGAAGGGGCATACTGAAACAGGAAGTAAGGTGGGTCACAGACCAGTATAGGTGTAGAATAAGGTTCACTAGATAACAGTGATGTAAGTAGTGTGATATGGTAAGCAGTAGAAGTGTGCTAGATAAGGTCAAGCAGGTGTGGTAAAAGCAAAATGGGGGGTATCCTTTATGTCGGGGTGATTTAAGTCGGAAACCTCGTAAATATCATAAATTATTAGGACTGTAGTAGATCTCTTTGCAGCAGTGGCTTACAGCAGTCACTCTACAGACTGGAATGTGTTGGTATGATCCAGAATGGGGGAAGATGTATGGGTGGCGATGGCCAGGGATAGACCATTGATGGAGAGGGTAAGAAGTAGGCTGATAGGCTCACACAGAAATAAGGCTCTACAATGCTGGTTCGACAAGTAAGTTGTCAACCACCAATCACAGCAATGGATTTATGTCGACCGCAACTTGTGGTTGACATAAATCTGACTGGAGATCCCAGCTGTATTTTCATCGGGGGGCTCTGCCCCCCCCCGATCTAAAAGATTCTAACTCTGAGTCGGAGTTGGATTGGGGAGGGGGTGCAGGACCAGGAGAGAGAGAGTGCTGGGGTCTCGGGCCACTATTACAGTGAAAACATTGAAGCTGTCGCACTACATTTTCAATGTAATAGTGTCGCTGTACAGGGGCATACCCAGAAATAAAAGGTAACCTAGCTTAGGGTGGGTGGGTGGTGGGGAGGGTGGGTGAGACGTGCATGGCACCACACTATCGCTGCAATTCTATCAGAGCAGGCCACCGACCCATAGTGAGAATCACGAGGACCAATTGCTGGATAACACACAGTTCAAGATGGTGCTAAACACTGATTTCACCACCTTGTAGGCAGGAAGTCTAGAAATCATACCTGCTGCAGTCCTTTGGTGTCTGCTTATGATGGGGAGCAGCATGGGAAGGGATCCTGGTACACCTACCCTCATGTCCCATCCAGTTGTGAGCCCACAGAACTGCTGCAGTCCTTTGGTGTCCGCTTCTGATGGGGAGCAATGTAGGGAGGGCTCCTGGTACACCAGTCCTCACGACCCATCCAGCTGTAAGTCCATGGAGCTGCTTTTGTTCTTTGGTGTCCACTACTGACAGGGAGCAGTGTGGGGAGAGCTCTTGGTACACCTGCTCTCACAATCCATCCAGCTGTGAGTCCACGAAGCTGCTGCAGTCCTTTGGTGTCCGCTTCCAATAGGGAGCAGCGTGGGGAGGGTTCCTAGTACACCTGCCCTCACAACCCATCCACCTATGAGTCTGCGGAGCTGCTGCAGTCCTTTGGTGTCTGCTCCTGATGGGGAGCAGTTTGGGGAGGGCTACTGGTACACCTGCCTTTATGACCCGTCCAGGTATGAGTCCATAGAGCTACTGCAGTCCATTGGTATCCACTCCTGATGGGGAGCAGTGTGGAGGGGGGCTCCTGGTTCACCTGTACTCATGATCTGTCTCCAGATGTGAGCCCGCAGAGCTGCTGAAGTCATTTGGTGTCTGCTCCTGATGGGGAGCAGTGTGGGAAGGGCTACTGGTACACCTGCCTTCATGACCCATCCAGGTATGAGTCCATAGAGCTACTGCAGTCCATTGGTATCCACTCCTGATGGGGAGCAGTGTGAGGAGGGCTCCTGGTTCACATGTCCTCATGATCTGTCCAGATGTGAGCCCGCAGAGCTGCTGCAGTCCTTTGGTGTCCACTCTGGGTGGGGAGCAGTGTGGGGAGAATCAGATACAGTTTGAAAGCCTCTGTGACAAAACTGCTGCATTATCTACAGTATTTCATAGACCAACAGCAGGGAAAAGAAAACACAAATAACAAAGAAATAGAAAACAAGTAAAGTTAAAACCATTTGTGTAAATCTAGTGTTGTTAAGCTTTTTATTAGAATAGAAAGCTATTCTTTAAGGTTTTTCTGGAGATGGGCCTTGAAATAGTGTTATTTTAGTGGTCTGGACTGTTTTCGCATAGTTATTTCTCAGCACCCAGTAAGAGATAAGGTCAGGAAAGGATTGGGATAATTGGTAGCGGGCCTATGCAAGGTCTCAGGACTTGCACAGATTGATGATTTTAGAGGTAATCAAAGGATGGTGGTAGTTTGACTCTGGATTTGCTGAGAATTTGTAATGGAAGAAGGTGAGGGCTATGTCAATATCAGAGATGGAGAGAACGGCAGGCCAGTCTGTTGCAGTGAGGTCGCTCAGTAGAGCACTGCTGTTAAGCAACTGGAGAGAACTAGACCAGATGTATTTTGGTGATGGGGATGCCAGATTTTTCTGATGCAGAATGCCATGTAGTGGTCGCTAAATGAATCCAGGAATATACTTGCTGCAGTGGGGGTGGGAGGTAAGAATCAGTCAAAAAGGGTATGGTTGGTTGAATGTGAATTGAGTCAGGTGGCTTCTGAAAAAACCTGGGATAAATTAAGTCGTGTGAATGGTAGATTTGGAGCACAGGGAAAGTCAGTTTATATTGAAATCCCCAGAGGGAATGAGTGCACCTGCAGAGGAATGAGAGGTGATGAAGGAAAGAGAGTGAACCAGGGATAATTGTGAAATCTTAGGAGAGTCATAGACAACACCAATGAATATAGGTACAGAGGAGGGGTATGAGAACTTGACCAGGAGAAATTCAGCAGTGGAGGTTATGGCCTCCTTGATGGCCACAGTATATGAGAGGCTCTGGCAGATATATATATTGCAATACCTCCTCCACGTTTTTCCATCTTGCCTTATAAGATGGTAATCAGGAAGGGACAGGCTAGAGTTAGGCATCCTGGAGGACAGCCAGGACTCCGAGATGCAGAGGACATCAGGAGAATGTAGATGGACCCAGATGGAGAGGAGGTCGAGTTTACGGGGAAGGCTCCAACATTCAGATAGTGAATACTAAGACCCTTGGTACTAGTGGAGGAGAGGAGGGAGGAAGGGGAATGGTCAGAGTTGGACTTGATGTTGCCAAACAGACGGAGACATGAGGAGAAGGATAGAATGTGGCTTCCTACTCTTGAAGCAGATAGGAGAGTAGGGAGAAGAGGGGCGGAGAGGGGAGAGGAGGGAACAGTTGAGAAACTCAATGGTTGATGGAATGGGATGGTAAGAGACCAGGGTGGATGAGGAGGAAGGGGGGAGAGCTGTAGAGAGTGAGGGGAACTGGTGGAGGGGGAGGAATCTGAGGGTAGGATGGTTGGTTGGGGAATAAAGGGGGAGGTTGTTGGAAAAGGAGTGGGAAATGGAGCAGGCAGTGGAGTGCAAGGAATATCATGGTCAGAAGAAGGAAGACAAGAGCAAAATGGCAAGTAGTAACCACAGTAGTTAAACAATGTGCAACAGCAGGCAGGTAGCAGCTAGACAAAGTGGTAATCAGCTGTGCTAAATAAGTGAACAGCAGCAGTTGCGAACACATAGTAACAGACCTGAACTATAGCTATAGGATAAGCACAGGCAGGTGAGAGCAATAACTCAGATATGTGGTACAGGTTACTGAAAAGCAAAACAGAGCAAGTAGGCAGGTGTAAGCAATTATCAAGTAGGTGGGTGTAACCATTGCTGCATCTGACTACTATGGAACAGTCTATTCAGCCATAGCTAGTAGTCACACACCTCTCCACTGGTACATTTGTCAACTTGTGGGAAAATTGCGACATTTGCATCTCCTTTCCCACAGCATTACATCAATTTCTTCTTACAAAATGTTGAGAATGTCAAGCCTGCTATCTTCTATTTGCAAAACAACGGGGTCTCTTTAACACCTTGCACACAACTGTAGGTTTCAAGACAGCAAAGGGTTTTTAATAACCCTTATTGGGGAAGAAATGGACAACAATATCCAACTTTGGACACTAAACTAAAAATGCTGAATGTCCCTAATGTGACAAAAATATAGTATTTGCTCAATGGTGCCACATTGGGGATGGTCTGTATGTGATATTGCTATTCACTAAGTGTTTTGGACCCAGACCCCCCCCCCATGTGTGGTTAGAGAAGGAGTCAGAAAAGAAAGGTGCATAGGCCTGTATTGATAAACCATTAAATTTCATAAAGATTGAAGGGGGGCAGGGTTTTCAAAGGGCTTGAATATTGACCCCAAAGTGATGTCTGCATCCATCAGTGTCCACCTGTTTGTGCCAAAACTCAAGTGCCTTATTTTCAAAGTTGCTTGAGCATTTCTTGCACTTTTGACTAGCTGTGGCAGTATGCATCATTTCTGTGATGCAACCACCCTAATGTTGAATGCAATTGTACACATTTACACTTCACATGTTGATGCTACAAGACCATCTGGTGATCAAGTAGCATCGAAACATCAGTTGCAATTGCGCAAATATCCCATGATTAAAAATCCTGCCCCAGTATTTTAACTTTATGATATCCCACTATTGTTGAAGCATGTTTACCAAGTTACTTTTTCTTTATTTTCCTTTAAATCTGGTGTTTCAAGGACCAAACAAGTACAAATTATTTTTATTGTTCAGCATTAGTCATTACAATATTACATGTTTAAAAAAACTCATAAAATATAAAACCACAACGCATTCTCATTTCAATTTGTGAGTACAAGCATACAGTATTCTATTTACAGTCAATGAGGGTACACAAAATGAGTTCCACATTTGCTATATAACTGTTGTAATTCCCCAAAACTCCATTATCTTCTGTTCGTATAATCCTTATTGAGATTCCCATAAACGTTCAGTGAATTTTGTGACTTTCCTCCTTATGTTACAAATCTTATAATGTTAAGCATTATGCCCGGTTCTTACCAATTTTAAAGTTTTAATTCTTGTACAAATGTTATCAGTCGATAAAAAACTGAACTGTCCCTTGATCTAAATAATTCTAATATTAGTTCATGCGGAGGCAAACTGTCTTGGCCATAGCAGGGCCAAGCCAGACTCTCCTTTTCTTTTCAAATTTTGGACAATAGAGAACAACATGTTTTAGGTCATCTTCCATATTTAGTCCACAACTATAGTACTGTGTTAATGTTCCTTCCCTTTTTGGCTATAATGTATGTAATTAGCCACATAAAGTTCATACAGAACCTGGTCGATAATCTCCTATCTTCAGGTTTATTTAGAACTTTTAGATATGAGTCAATAGAATGATCTAGTTTCAGTAACTTGTACCATTTAAAGTGTTTGAGATGCATAATTTATGATAGGTCTTTTGTCAATGCTGTATGTCTTATCCTTAGTTTTAATTGCATCACTATCTCATAAAAAGGCCTTGAGTAGACCTCGTATAGGCGATAACCCAAACCTAGAGGAAGGATACGATTCTTAATCTTGCTAATTATTGGAAAACAAAATCCCTCTGATTATAATCCAATGCCTCTTCCAAGCATAATCTTGGGAGCCGGTGTTACAGGAGAACAAAAATCTTCAATAAATGGATAAGCCTTTTTCCAAGGATAATATAGCAAATGAAAATTGACCCAATTCCCTACCTCAGATTTCAGGAGGAACTGATTTGTGTACCCATAGTACATAGCTATACATATTATTCACTGTAACTTCAAGTGGTTTAAGGTCATCTTGCACCCAAATTTCTGCCCCATTGAGTATACTTGTTTTTACTTTTGCATTAGCCACTTTTAATAATCCTATAATGGTTCCATTCTCTATTTTACCTTTGAACCTTTTGAAGGCATTAAAGGAAGTCTTCAGTTTTTATTTCAGTTTTGATTTCAACCAGTCTATGTGCTTAGTCCAAGTTAAATCATAAAACTTCAATGTTTTAATTTTGATTTTGCCAATATATAACAGAGGGGGACATTTTTTTTTTTTGTTACCAAAAATAATTAAATTTGTTTTCTCATGATTTCTAATTTATTAGTCTTACTTTGTTTAGCAAATTAATTAAATTTTTTTGTAAGCCAATAAATGAGGCAGAAGTTAGAACCAGATCACCCACATATGCTAAACTTGGAATTCTCTTATTATGTATTTTGGGCAAATGATAATCTGAATGTTCAAGGCTCTCTAATAAAGAATTTACAGTATGCATAAATTAAAGAGTGTTGGTGTAGGATACAGCCTTGCCTGACACCCTGATTTGTTTTGATTTTTGAAGATAACCATCCTGTTTGATTATACTGAACTTCAAGCCATGTTTCCTGGTGTAACCTAATCAATAACTCCAAAAGAGTATAGTCCATTCTGTATGATTTTAGCTTATCCCATAATAATCAGCAGCTAACTGAGTCAAAGGCAGTTTATAGGTCAACAAAGCAACAAAACAGTTTTGCCTTCTTTATTCTCACATATTCCCAAATAAGGTGTGACAGTACAAAACAATATTGTACTGCAGATCTATTTGTTCTGAATCCATTTTGCCATTCACTTAATATGTTGTTATCGATCCAGTTTTGTAATTGCTTCAATATAATTCTAGTAAATAGTTTTTGTGATGAACCCAATAAACTTATTGGCCTGTACATTGATGGATCATTGGTATTACCTTTTTTTTTTTTAATGGGATAGATTATACTATTTATTTATTTGCTTTTGGTAATCTGGTGAGTGCACTAGGCATAACGATGCCTATTTTCAGGCACAACTTGGGAGGATACAAGTTGAATACAATGAACAACAACAACGTGATGCAGCACATAACATAGGTGATGTTATGTGAAGGTGTCAGAAATACAATCAACTTAGCAAATCAGTGAAGTACATAGTTGGACCAGGTCAAAATATAAACAATGCATTGAGATATTCAGAACGAACAAGTGCAAGAAGTACAGGGTTGTAATGTACTGTATACAGTAAGTGCTGTTACGAGGACTATGCACCTAGAAAGAGAAGAGGGGAGGAAGGCGAGAAGGAGGGGGAGAAGGTGAGAGAGTACAGATAGGGAGAGGAAGGTGAAAGCAAGTGGAAGAAGGGTTGAAAGTGGAGTGTGATATAGCAAGGATAAGAGATAGGGGAAATGGAAGAACTCAATGTGGCTGGAAGCATGTGCAGGGATTTGATGCATGTAGATATTCACGGTGGAGTTTCCTGAAACCAACATGGGTAGATGCTGAGCTTATTTATAGCTTGGGGGATAGAATTCCAATACTTGGGGGCAGCATAAGAGAAAACTCATGCACCTATAGTGGTTTTACATCTGGGGATATAGAGAGGAGCTTGGTCATTCGATTGGAGCCCATAGGAGGGGGTATGGGAGTGTAGCAAGGAGGTGAGAGATTGGGGGAGGCCTGATCTTGTTATACCGTCAATAACAGAGCCATAGGACTGGAGTCGGTGAGCAGCAGGGCTAGGACATGTTAGGTCAGCATAGAGCTGACAATGGTGTTTGTACCGTGGTGAGGCAGAAGTGTAGTGGCAAATGTTATTATAGGTAGTGTCCCACTTATGTGGGGAGGTCTTAGTGGCACCTGGGTAGGTGACCGAGCAATAGGCCAGGGCCAAGAGCTGGAGGCCTTGTGCCACAGCAAGCCTGGCTGATGGGGTGAGGGCATAGCTAGTGCAGTACGCCCCCCAATTTTTGCATTGACAGATTTGCAGGTAGCGGTAATATGAAGATCAAACTCCAGGGTATTCATCAAGAAAAATGCCCAGGTATTTGAAGGAGCTGGTGTTAGCTAATGAGGAGCCATCAGCACAGGATATTATGAGGGGTTTACTATTCCCTTTAAGTCTGGCAGGAGAGCCAAAGAGCATAGAATGTGTTTTGCTTACACTGAGCACAAGGTTATTCTCAGTAAGCCAGGTTTGTATGCTTAGGAAGTCAAAGGCTAGGGAGTTGTTTATTTCCGAGACATTTCTAGCACTGTGGTAGATCTCCATGACTCTGGAATTTGTTCACCTTGTACATACAGTATCTGTTTAATAAAATATAGAAAATCATTAATCACCAATCTGGAAATGCTCTATATACATCTGCTATAATATTATCTGGGCCTGAGGCGTTGTTAGAAGCCATATTTCTTAAAGCTGCCCACATTTCTTGAGTTTTGATATAAATTGGTTTTGGATATAATAGTTTATACTGTTGGTTGCTCATATCAAAAGGATCCTCATGTGGCATATAATATAAAGAAACAAAATACTCTTCCCACATTTTTGAAGTTATTGAAGTTTCTATTTTCCTTGAATATTGGTCATACCAGGTTTTAACTATATGCATACTCCAGATTAGTTGTTTCAATAAAGGTCTTATGCAACTGTGTATTTCGTTCCATTTATTAATTGGTTTATTATTGTCATTCCCCTATATAATATCAGATCTAAGAGTTGATGAATATTGCGAGTTTAATATTTCAGCAAATTTAAGTACTGTTTGATGATGCCATCTAATTCTGCGCTGATTTATTACTTCTATATTTTGGGTCCTGTTACAGTCTTTATTAGTTTCTATACTTTTTAAGTTCATATGTAAACTAGTTAAAACAGATAGATGTGTGCTGATTCAGGTCTTTCTATTACAAAGGTAGTGTATTATACAGGAGGGGGAAGGGGACAGAGTAGGATTGTGCCAAACTCACCTCTAAATTTTGGCTTAGTGAACTCCTTCCCTACTGCACCGCTTCCTCTCTACCCCTCTCCCTCCCTCCTCCCTCCCTAAGATCAATGGACAATCGTACATTGGTGGTCCCAGGCCACTCCACAATCATCGGTCAGTCTGGTTTTTCCCATCACTTCCACAAACTCTGTAACTCCCTCCCACCTCAAAAATACCACTCCTCCTCCTCCTCCTCCTCCTCCTTCTCTCTTGGATCTGCCCTACATAACTATCTCTCCCCCAGCTGCCCCTGCTATAATCCTTCTTGACCTCCTCCCTTCCATGGCTCTGCTCCATATTATCCCACCTAAACTGCACACTCCATAATATACCCCCTTGCCTTTCCCCTTCTACTTCTAACCTCCCTCCCTCCCCTCCCCCTCCTGCCCTCATACCTCCTACAAATCTTCTCTCTGCATCTTCTTTCTTAATGCTCCACTGCCTGCTGGAAGGGCTCTCAGTATCCTGCAGAGGTCCATCCTGGGAAATGCCTCCTTCGCAATCCCACTCTGTCCCCCCCTCCTCCATCTCACTCCTCACTATCTACTCCTTACCAACCTTCTGCCTCCCCCTACTTAACTAATCCTTCTCTCCAACACCTCTATCTTTGCCTTGTTTCTGCCCCTGGCAGGGTTCACAGCATCCTGAAAGGGATTGCTCCTGGCAAACACTCCTCTAACCTTGCCTTGCTTCTGCCCCTGGCAGGGTTCACTACATCCTGAATGGGTCTGCTATTGGCATGGTATCCCCAAACTTCATCTTGTTTCTGCCCCTGGCAGGGTTAAAAGCATCCTGAAGGGGTCCGTTTCCTCTCCCCTTCCCCCCTTCCCCCCCTCTCTCTCTTCCTCCACTGCACTCTTCTGCGTAAACCAGCAAGCCCCCAAACCAAATTGCACTTGACTTCTTCTAACTTTAATATTAACTTGCACTTCTGTTGAACTGTAGCACAGATTAGTCAGGCTGCCAGCAGCCCACCTAGTCCTAGCTGATTGCAGTCTATTTTATGCACTGCCTGTCTGCTCCTCCCTCTTGTTTTTTGCTTGAATTGTCATTGTATAATCATGCTGTACTGGTCTCTCAATTGTATGCTACTCTATTGTGTACATTGTGTTTCTGTATCACTCAGTGTTTTATCCCTATGTAACCCTCACCTCCCCAGGTCGCACCATGAGATGAGCTACTTGTAGTTCAGTGTGCCCTCCTGGTGAAACAGTTCAATAAATAAATAATAGAATATTCAAATTTTCAATAACACTAATAGCATCCAAGTTGGCCCATACTAAGTCAATTGTTAAAGAACCTTTAAGACCAATGAAAGTAAAATTACCTTCTTTGTCGCATTGTGTCCTTCCATTAAGTAAACAGAGATCAAGATTTTTCATGATGTTCATTAGTAATTTCCCATGGGTATTTGTCATTCTATCTTTAGTTATGAATCAAATGTATTTTGGGGTTTATTACATCAATTCCCTTAATTAGGTTATTTTGCAGGGAAAATACAATTTTTTTCACCATGAACTGTTGTATTAAAGTCACCATGACAAGTAGTGGTACACAATTATATTTATTAATTAAGTTCTCTAAATATTGTCCAAAATTATCCCAATTATAAATTGGAGTTAGAGCTGTATTCCTTGGAGATGTATATGTGTATATATATATATATATATATATATATATATATATATATATATATACACACACACACACACACACACACACACATATTTATCATAATAATGTTGTATTTCTCCTTTTTTAAATTAAGAGGAAGGATAAAGGTTTGTGGACATTCTAATTGTATAATTTGTAAGTCTGCTGAAGTTCTAATTTATGTGGACAAGCCACCTTTTGCTCTACCATTCTTTGTATCTTTCACCACAGAGTTTGCAAAGCCTACATACCCAGGAATCATAGGAAGGTTTTCATCTACCCATCATGTTTCTTGTAAATCTACAATGTGAGCGGTGTCCAAGAATTTCTTTACCTCATTGTCTGCTAACTTATTCCTTAAACCTTCAATATTCAAAGATATTATTCTTAATAAATTCTGCTCCTCATTGACTTCCCCTGATTTGATGCTTATTTGTCAGTCTGTTCGTATTGACAACAAAGGTGTAAATGTATTTTCCTTATAATGGCTCAAAAGGTTTTGATCGCTAATCTCCCTCCTACTGGTATCATGTCATATTTTTATGTCTGTGAGATGAATCCCTATTGTATCTCAAACCAGTCACACTTCCAATATTAGTGCCGATAATTTCGTAGATTTAATTGTTAAGCCTATTTGTGAATAACTTGATATCCCTCGATGTACTTTTATTTGCTCAATCATCGTGTAACTAATGTTCATTTTGAGAGCACATGACAGAAAACTAGCAATTTCCCTCCTAGTTTGTCCCAGGGATTGTCCTCTAGGCATTTCCCATCCAAACAGGGAGAGCATTTTGTTTACCCAGATAGTTTTTTGATTATTATACTCAGCAATTACTTCAGTTATTCTAGTGATCCACATCTATCTGTTTATTCTTTCCTGAATTAATGTTTCCCTCAGCACTTGGAGCCGGAACCTTCTGAGGAGGCAGAATGTTTATCTCCTTACATTTCAATTCCACCTCTCGGTCCCATATTCTCATAGCCATATGTTCCGTTTTTGAATATACCAACACACAGTCAGAGTATATTATATTATATTCGGTGGTCTGGTTACATATATGTTTTCTATCTCATCCTTTATATGCAAAAGTTGTAACACCCATTCTGACAAGGCTTTTGATGTCTCTTTATATAATTTTTTGACACTGTATACTTCTATTAAATATTCAGTTGAATCTGTTTGATTCAGTAAAGTTTGTTTGACTGAACCAAAATCCTTGTTTCTAGTCCCTTCATTTCCTACAAGTGCATCAATGCAGGACTTTCCATTTTTAGTTTTGGGCTTCCCTTGTTTCACTATGGATGCCCATGTTACATGGTAGTTAAGAGAAGTTGGAGGAGATGTTATCTTTTTCTCTGCTTCTGCTCTTCCAGTTTGTAACTCCACAGCTACCTCTTGCAAACCTTTATATGTCCTTGTTCCATAATTTCTCCTATATTTCCATTTCTCTTATTTAACATGGATATTTTTGAATTTGTACATGTTGTAATTCCATCTTTTAATACATTAGCAGTGTCAGTGGCTCAGTAGGTAGCACACTCGCCTCTGAGGCCGGGAGATCAGAGGGCTGTGGGTTCAGTTCCCACATCTGGCACTTGCGTTAATATCCCAGTACTGACACTGTAATGCAGCATGAGAGGGGTGCTGCATTTCTGAGGTGCCGTCTTTCGGATGAGACGTTAAACCGAGGTCCCATCTGCCTGGATTGGTGGTAGTTCAGGTGGATGTTAAAGATCCCATGGCACTTATCAAAAAGAGTAGGGGAATTTCCCCGGTGCCCTGGCCAAATTTCCCTCATTCACTAAAAATACCACCAACAGCTTAATCTGGTTCAAGGTCAGTTGGCATTCATCTGTATCCCCCTCCCCCGGGTCGTGCCTGAAAATAGGCAGGATTTGTCTAGTGCACTTACCCGGTCAACAAAAAAAGCTAAATTATCTGGTACAGAAGCCTTGATTATTGGGGGAGGGGCTATTTTTCATATTTTTCCCCTTTTCTTCTGTGGCTGGATAGTTTTCTGACATTTTTCCCCTTGTATTTTCTATCATTAAATCAATTAATTCAACTAGCTCTTCTTGTCCTTTCTGAAAAGTGGGGGAAGCTGAACCTGTATTGTTTTGCTTTGTGGTGTCCTCTTCTTTATACTTTCCTCATTACCCTCTTGTGAGTCTACTTCCTGTTTCCTCATCTGTTCTAAAAGTACTTTGTTATAAAATACATCCGTTCTCAGATTTAACTCTTCCTTAATATCTCATAAATTTTCCAAGATAATAATGTTATCGTAATATGGGTTTTTAATTATTTCTAATATTTGTTTAGATAGTGATGTTGATGAAGTAAAGTCTTTCTCATTTGTAAAATATTCTTTATTATAAATAGTTTTGCCTTTCTGCTGTTCATTCTTTTTCTGTCCTGAAGGTGTTGTAGATGGAGAAAATCTGGGGGAATACCCATCAAAGGGTCTTTGATGCTCTTGAGATTGTATTATTTCTCCTTTCCCTGTGCTCATATAGCTGGAGGCTAATTGTTTGAGCCCTTCAGTAATACGACTCAGGTCTTGTATAACGGAAGGCAAGTTATCTTTCTGTCTTCCTATTTCTGGGGAGTAGATATATAGTGTATGGTGGAATGCTGTTCCGCATTGAAATCCATGCCTGAAACAGCGTTGTTGTGCTGCACTCAGTGCATCATGATCTTGTTGTGCTGCACCAAGTACATCACTGGTGCAGCACAGCAAGATCGAATACATTCTCGCATGCGCAATTGAGCAGCCCACAGTGAACCGGAAGTAAGCATGCAGCTACAGATTCCAATGTAAGCCTTATTTTTTCTGATAGACTTGTTTGGGGGATCACGGAGTGCTGCTTATGGTTGCCCATACACTATAAAAGACTGTGTATGAGCAACCATACACAAACAAGGCAGTTGTTAGATCTCAAGGTTTCCATGGTAATGGACCTCTCAAGCTGAGCTCTCAAGGTCTCTGGTAACCATGGAAATCTCTCGATCACAATTGCCTTGTTGTGTATGCTTGCTCATACACAATCCTCTATGTTGTGCCCTTTGTTCAGTATGAGGTGTAATGAATGTTAAGGGCATCACTGGGGTTGATTCAAGGGATGCCTCTGAATCCCCTATTCCTTCCATGTCCTGTGTTTTTTCTAAATTAGAATTAACAATAAGGTTCTTTGATTTCACAACAACACTAGGGGAGTTCATGGGTACTAGTTCTTGAGTCTTTGTTTCTAATTGTATATCAGTTACCCATTCTGAACCCCAGCACCTTCAGGTGTATCCAAAAATACACTGGTGCCCATAGTATTATATGTGTTATATGAAGCAATAGATATGACTTCCATATATGAATCTGTTAGTCTTGCTGATTGTGACTTTTTAGATTTTTTAATTGCTGATGGGGGTAGTGAGAATTCATCTTTTGTTCCATATGTCAATGGATCGATTGGACGCTATCTAAATCATTTTTACCCGATTAAAAAATCTGTTATTTTACCTTGGTTTTTCTCCATTTCACCTGGAGTTTGGTATTCTTTTAGTTAATTTTTTTGTCTTTTGCCCTTCCTTTTTACTACCAATTGATTATTTTGATTGCCTCAAAGGTGAACACGAGACCCCTCCTAGTGCTATCCATAATACACTAGAACATGTTAAATTTGCCAGCTGATCCTTCCTCTATTATGAGTTAAATCGCAATGGTGTAACAAAAATGTTGTAATGTATTTGTCCTCTTTGTGACAAGGTACCTTTGAAAATGAGCCTCTGGCTCAAAGGTTGTAAACTGATGTACAAATAAATAAATAAAATAAAATAAATAAATAAATAGTTACAAGAATGGTTGTATCTTATTATTTTTATTTATTTATTTAGTTTTTGTTGACCGGGTAAATGCACTAGATAAATCTTGCCTATTTTCAGGCACGACCCGGGGAAGGGGGATACAGATGAATGCCAAATTATCTTGAACCAGATTAAGCTGTTGGTGGTATTTTTTTAGTGAATGAGGGAAATTTAGCCAGGACACCAGGGAATTCCCCTACTCTTTTTCAATAAGTGCCATGGGATCTTTAACATCCACCTGAACTACCACCAATCCAGGCAGATGGGACTTCGGTTTAACATCTCATCCAAAAAGTATAAAAATACAATGATATACAGTAACAATCTGCAATATACAGTAATCAAACTTTATAAACAATTGTATATTGATAGTCTTGAAAGTCCTTCAGTAGATATCAAATGTAAAAATAATCTTAAAAAAAAAAATCAGGTATCACCCTTGAAATCAGACTGATGTCCTCTTATTTCGAATGCTGTAATCTACTAAAGCCAGTGCAGTATGCAACTACTACAGCCTTTGTAATCCCCCAAAAGCTGTGAAATGTCCACTATTATCCAAGCTCTCCAAATTCTTGATGAACCAAATTTATATTTATGCATGCCAGTAGTACTGCAGATTCAGCAAATGAATAAATTCATCAGAGATTATCTGGCCTCCATTGTTATATGAAAATACGGGGCTTTCCTGTAGGAACAGAAATGTAAATGGTGGAAGTCTAGTGTATTCAATCAATTTAGGTATATTGAGCAATCAAGGGTCAACAGTCAATGAACTCTAATCTACTTAAATATTTGTATTTATTAATCAATTTATAATCAGCTTGACAGATTATTTAATATGAAATTCCTTCTCCAAAAGCAATGAGTTCTCTAACAAATAATATCAACTTCTGAGTTATTTGTTATGTATTGCAAAGTTTTTTTAACTGGTTTTAATAGTCAAATCAATAAACCTGCTAGTAATTAAATATAAATTAACATCAATTTAATGAGCTTCAGTTTGATCTATTTTATAGCAGAAAATATTTTAACCACTTTAATAACTTCAAACACAACCAAGTGAATTTTAGCAGTTGATATTTGTCTAGCAGGTTTCTATTGTTTATACGTTTAGGCAAGGAAATACCACTCATACATATTCTGCTCTTTGTTTAACATAAATGCCAGTGGTAGATTTTTATAACAGTTATGCTGTAATAATTTTTCAAGCTCTCCTAACTTGTCCAAACTTATCCCTGAGCGAGATGTAAAAGGTGTTAACTTTATAAATAAATTAAATGAATAATGAATGAATACCGTTTGCAATACCTTGTAGATAGAGTAACAACAGGAGTCGAGATTTAAAAACCTTGTAATCATCAGAGAGAGTTTTAAAATACTTAATAACAGTGCCAATATAACCAATGTGCTCACACCAAACTTAACATGTAGTTGCTTGGGTGGCTACAATAAACACTTAAGCAAAATTAAATTAGTCAGAACCATGTTGTCTGATCCCATCCCAAACACAGATCTTAGTCACACTTAAACATCAAGACTGAGTAAAGTTACATACCATATTGTCCGCCTAGTGTTCTATTTTCTGTAAGCTAGCCTAGAAGCCGAATCAGATTTTCCAAAATATGGGGTTTGCAGTATGCCTAGGCTAGCAATCCTGTGTAGCATCTCTCTGACTGCTTATTTTCAGTTAGATTCTGTGTAGTATCCAAGATGGCTATCAAACTGGCTCATGCACTTTATAGCACTCACTATTACATGAATCACATGAGCATTTCGTCTGATAATTTGGCATTCTAATTTGTTCCATCCGATCGTCTTATAGTTTAGTTTAACAAGTAATGTGATGTTTTGAATTATTTAATTGGATTATTTAATTGTAATCATAGTTTAGATGAAAGTATTATATAATCAAGGACCAGTGCTAACACAGCCCATCTCAATTAAATCATTCCTCCTGTTGCCACTCAGAAATAGTTTGGCTACAAATACCTACAATTATTCCAATATCTCAAATAACACCAGGTAGCTGAGTGAAAATCCTTTGTCTCTTGCAAGTTCAGTGAACTGAATACAACAGTTCAATACAATACCAAGTTAGCATCAATTAACCCAGCTACAGATTAATGAGGTATACGTTACAAAAAATATGAATATCAGTGTGGCTATAAACTGTCTGTTGCTACCTATATTCTGTTAACTATGTCTAGCGTTAGTAAGAATTTTTAAGGAGCAGATAAATAGATTGCTACAACAAGAGAAATCACTGCTCAGAGGGTTCTTGGTAATTAAAACTCCCAGTGCAATTCTCTGGTGAGAAGTCACTATGTGCCAAACACAGCAGATATGTCAGAATCTGGGAAAACTATCTCCAAATGTTTCAGGTGAGGAATTGTCCTCTCATCCATCTTTTGGGGACCCCACCACCATTCTTTATTTCCTCTCAAGACCGAAGTCACCACTGCCTTTACCCTCCGCAGGGTTTACCACACCTGGCTTTTTCCTGGTGGCTCCTGCCACCATGGACTCCAGACGGGAGAATTCTGGTGAAGAGCAAGCGGTAAATAAATCAAGTGATACAAGTTTGCCCAGTAAAGGCTAAGCAGAAATTATAGCCTTGGGTGAGAAAACCAAAAGTTTACTTCTTTAACCCAAAAGCTAAGGCAATGGTGGCATATCTTTTATAATTCAAAAAAGCGCCTTGCTCAGCCCTGCTCCCGCTGCTCCTCCACAACAATGTAGCTTGCAGTAACTCCCTGAATCCTCTCTCCACTCCCTCAAGGACCTTGGACTCCACACTGTCAACTCTCCACCAAAGGTAACTGCTTCTATGTTTGTTTTGCCTATTATACTGCTCTTCCAGCCTAACCCAATCTGGGGATATCCTCCTTATATGTTGTGTGCTTCCCAAATTGTGGCTGCTTAATTACCACAGCTTGCTTAATGTTTGCCTTATTGCAGTCTGTTTCATCATTGTCTAATTTTTGCACTATTTCTGCATTTCACCCCACTTCGGTACAGTACCTAATTAACTTTGCGCCCTATGCAGGACTGAAAATATTGCCTACGTGCTGTGTATCTGAGTTGCGTAGGCAACCTTAAGTATGATTGCCAAGCAGCAGGGGTCCCATGGACCCCCAACGGCATTCACCATGCGCGCACAAGGCACTTATGTGCCCACCTCCCTCACCCCATGGGCAACTCCATGCTGGGGGCATGTCGGGGGTCTGCCAGTACTTTGTAGCATTCACTAAGCCGCATAGTGCCAGGCACAGGGGGTTCTGGTTATGCCATCCAAGACCAAGCATAACCCGTTGCGCCCCTCATGTTCTTCATCTGCCAGGCACGGCAGTACTGGGCTGTCCTAGCCCACTAGACTGAAGATGAGGGCTGGGGCAGTGGCTTGGGTGAGTGCCCAGTAGGAATTCACATGTTGCAGCTTTCCACAGCTCAATCCTGCTCTGTGCATCCGCCACATGGGTGCAAGGGATCCACTGAGGGACCCCGTATGGGCATCCAATTGGATGCCCACCTGGGTCCACAGCTTCACACCTGCATGCCGATGGGGCATGGCCATGGACAGGCACCTCGCAAGTGCATGCAGACATGCATAATTTGCACCCTGCGCCGGTACGTTGCCGTGTAGTTATGCGGGTGGGGTACACGCCTCAGGTGCATATAACCTGCCCGTTAGTGCATAGGGCCTTTTGATATTAGCGGCATCTGCCTGCATTTTCACTTGTTTCCCAGTTTGGGTCAGCCATCACTAGCTTCATATTGCCTAATCCTGTGTTACTTTCATTCTTATTCCAGCTTGCTTGAACCACTGTTTATCTGTTTGATTTTGCCTAGCTTTTGCTCTCACATAAGGGTAGTTTAAATAACTGTTCACATGCCTTAGGCTTCCTGTTTATTTGCTAGTTGGCCAGGGTCTGATTTAACTGCTCATTTTTAGTTTCCCAGCCCACCTGCTAATCATGATCCATGCCCCAGCCTTCCTTCTCTGCGTTTTCCTGTTCCCCGTTCCCTCACCCTGTCCCCTCCCATTCCCTCTTCTCCCACTCCCACCTGTTTCCCTCCTCACTCCTTTCTTCCATAACCCTCTCTGACTCCTACCCTCTTTATCCTCATCTACCCTACTCTCCTGTCCTCCCCTTCCCTTAACCCAGAGTTCCTCCACCTCTCTCTCCTGTCCCTTCACTATCTGGCCCCCCTCCTTTCTCTTCCACTGCCTATGGCTCAAAAGTTCCACTCCATTCTTCTCCTCCTTACCCTGCTCCTCCTCCTTGCTGGCAATGTAGAACTCAGTCCTGTCCCCCTTCTCCCATAGAGGCCTTAGTATTCTCCACCTGAATGCTAGGAGCCTCTTCTCTTAATTTCGATGCTCTTATTGTATTGGTCTTTCAACACTCTACAGATCTTCTCTGAGTCACAGAATCTTGGCTCTCCTTCAGGATTCCTGATTCTGTCTTGACTATTCTGCATTATCACCTCTTCAGGCAAGACATGGGTAAATGTGGGAGTGGCACTGCTCTTTATGTCCACCAGAGTCTATCTTGCACCACCATCCTCAGGAAGGCTACACCCTCCCCCAAGAATTCCTGCTAGCTAAACTTTCCTTTCCCTCTTCATTATCCATTTTATTGATGTTTTCTATGCTTCACCGAGAATCTCCCCCTCTTCTTTGGTGGAGTCACTCTCAATTCTGTCCTCCCACTCCTCTGCTGCTAAGCTCATACTCATGGGTGACTTCAAAATTAATTGGCTTTCCTCAGCCTCCAGGTCAACTATGCATAGGACTGAGTCCTGTAACCTATAGCAACTCATCACTTAACCCACCTGACTAAATCCTCACTCATCTGACCATACCCTCTGGACTGGGTTCTATCCTTATACCCCCACTGCATAGTTGCAGCAGGTACACTACCAGATGCCTTTAGTGACCATTGTATGATAGTCTGTGTCAGAAACGTCTAGCTCCCACCATCCTCCCCAAAGTACAGCTGGTCATGGTCCCTCTGGTCACTGAACATAGAGGTCCTACTGAGTGACCTGGCTGCTATTGACCCATTCCCCTTGATCACTGACATTGATGTGGCATTACCCCTTCTTTATTCTTTATTTACTTCTGTCTGGGATAAGCTTGCTCCTATCAGGAAATCCAGGTTAAAATTATCTCACCACCCCTGGATCAGCTGTGATATCACTGACTTGTGCAAGACTCATGACCAAGCCTGGGTCAACTACAAATTATCTTACTCCCTGCAGGACCCCCTCTCCTACCAGGTGCTTAGGAAGTCTTGTACAAAGGCCATTTGTTCTGCCAAGTCCCTCTACTTTAATGTCAACTCAAGAACAACATTAACTTCATTACTAAATTCTGGAAAGTGATTTATTCCCTTTTTAACCGCCCCACCCCCGGCCCATTCCTCTCCCCAGGTTTTCTTGGTAAATGGCTCAACAGTATCTGACCCTCCCTCTGTTGCTGCTCACTACAATGAGTTTTTCACCTTTTGTGCTCTCTCCTTCCCCCCACCTCCCCACCTCCTGGCTTGTCTTTTCCCCTCCCCAGCTAGTCTGCCCTATTCCCTACCTATTGGATAAGCTGCAGATCCTACTTAACCAACAGCCTACTTCTTCCTACCCCCACCAGAATTGCCTGATATATATCCCATGCATTCTTGAATTTCCCCCACTGTTTTTGACCCCTCAACCTTCTCAGGAAGGCTGTTCCGTGCATCCATAACCCTCTCTGTGAAAAAATACTTCCTCACATTGCCCCGAGTCATCCCCCTCAATCTTCAAATTGTGTCTCCTTGTTCTTGCACATCTCTTTTTCCAAAAGATGCTACCCTCTTGTACTTTGTTGAGTCCCTTGAGATACTTGAAAGTTTCTATCATGTCCTCCCTCTCCCTCCTTTCCTCAAGGGTATACATATTAAACTTCTTTAGTTTCTCTTCATATGGCTTCTCTTGCAGACCCTGCACCATTTAAGTTGCCCTCCTCTGGACTGCCTCCATCCAGTCTATGTCCTTGCGGAGATGGGGTCTCCAGGACAGCACGCAGTACTCCAGATGGGGTCTCACCAACTGTCTGTACAGAGGGATAACAACTTCCTGTTTCTGCTGGTGATGCCTCTCCCTATACATCCCAGTATCCCCCCAGTCATCCTTACTGCATTCTTACATTGCTTGCTTACCTTTAGATCATCTGATATGACCACCCCCAGGTCCCTTTCCATTTTCATTGTAAGTAAGTAAGTAAGTAAGATTTTTTATTGTTCGGCTGAAAAGCCATTACAATATTCTAACAAATACAACAATTCCTACAAAATCACAACATGTAAATTCGGTCTCAGTTTTCATATTGTAAAATATACCAATATACATGTAGAGTCTTATAAATTGAATACCGAATTTATAACAAGAACAAATAAATAAATAAGTAGGTCCCTTCTATGATCAGAGTAATAAATGGCCAAACAAACATTACTAAAACTTAAAACTGGCCAAGGGATTACCTTTATGTTAAACGACACCATAGCGGACTGATCTATCCCAACAGAGTGTGCCTCCTCCACACACATCCTGTCCCATCAAAGCCAACCCAGTTGCCAAATGGGTAAACTGGGATAATAAAGCAACCATTAAAGGTATCATGCAGAAAACTGCCACATACCCTGCAGACCTCTTCCTATCCGACCACTCCCATTGGCCACACTTGAGGTGCCCAATGAGAACCGTGTTTTAAGGGGATCTCAACTAGTCACTTCAGATCCACAGTGATACTACCTAGATGCCAATTGGGTCTGCTGGAATTTAAGGGCTTGTCCATATAGACACCATGCAGTGCATACTGCTCCGTGTCCACGGTTAGCCCTTTAACCAGCTACACCTGTTAGCCTCTGTTGAGCATACAATCAGACTTTATGACATCGTCTGACCCATCCTTTCACACATTATCACATTAGCACCTACCTGGAAGCCAATTAGACATGTTGGCTTTGAAGCACATCCGCTGAGGCGCCATACGGCACACGTCATTCTGCACCCCACTGATTACCCCAATCCCAGTTACACCCATAGCCACTTCTGCGGCATACAATGGGGCTCCATGTCACTGGTGGGGCCACTCATAGTGGGAAATCTTGTCCCCCCCCGTACCAAATGACCATGGAAAATCCCAAAGCCTTAACAAAACTACCTGAATTTGTATTAGGATTACATATCATTAGCCAAGTCTATTAATTTCAATATAATAAGTTTCTTAACTATTTCATGACTATTGTCCAGTTTAAAATTTGTCAGTTACTTTAATAACAGACTCTTAATAAAACTCACTCCTTAGGCTCAGCCAATAATAATCGTTCTCACATTCGAACATAATTAAGGTTTATACAGAGAGACACTTCTTTTCTTGTTGATTTGACCATAAGTCCCAGGTCTGCTGTTGTTTCTTATGAGAGACAGCCCACCCAGATTCTCCATGAAAATTGCTTGGCTCTCATGGCTGTATCTTCCTTGTTCAAAGGTCCCTCATTGCATCAAGTTAGAGGCAAGTTTGTGTGAGTCACTCTGCCTTACTCCAAAACTATTATTGGCTCTTGAGGCTACTTTAACTCATAAAGAATCACAGGATCACTGTCACAAGGTCCTGACAAATGCCCACCTGTGCTTCCAGCTATGTGCCTGTCCTGGGTCCCAATGGGGATACCCCGCAGCGCATGCTGCACCATATCTCACTTATATGGAACTCAGACTGAACACTTAATGCCAGTTTGCACTGTATGCCATATGTCGGGTCAAGGATTTAGATCCAAATTACATATTGAGTAATTTCGTCACATATGCCAACACAGTATTCAGAAATAGGGCCAGGTTTCTTAACTTCATTATCACCTCTGTGCTATATTACAATGGCCACCTCTTACTATAGAAGTTAACGGCGTTTTTGTGCCCAGCCACCACAAGTATGTCAGGCTAGCTGACTCAGACTCGCCACAAAGCAACACCATCAGAGACTATATGGCTCACTCATTGCTTTTCATAGCAATTTTCAGCAACAATCTACTAATTAATACATTCTATATACTATTCTGTATTTTAAGAAATGCCTTTAACATCCTAAGTCCACATAACCTAAAATATAAATTTCTACTAAATAAAATTTATGGCTCCTTTAAATTTGGGGAGTCCGAGTATTTTTAAAACAGGCAATTCAGCGCTCCCTTAACTCGAGAGTCCATATTTTAAGAATATCCACAAACAAAATGGAAGCTTTGACCTCCAAAATATTATAGCATTCCTTTCTGAAATTTTAAATCATTATCTGCATTATCAATAAGCACATTTTGGCTCCCTTATAATTTGCTTTATATCGGTAAATAAATCTCCTAAATATAATCTAATTATTTCTGTATTTCCACACAAAAAAAAATCCACATTGTGTTTGTGATTTTCAATGACTCACATAAAGTTCAGTCACTGCTTCCTCTTTTCTTTTAACAGTTTAAAAACAGGTTAAAGGCAGTGCCATAGTAAGCATGTCACACTCAAGGTAGAATGCATGTCTGAGTCATTCGCTTCTCATAAATGGCATACTACAAATACAGAATGAGATGATACCTCTGCAAATGGCTAAGAAAGAAACAGCTTCCCTTTAAAAATCTGCACCGACCTCCGGGAGTTACAGTAGAGTAGAAAAAAAACTTCAGGATAAGCAGAAGCTTTCACTATAGGAATGTTTTCTGTTCAATAATTCTCACTCAGGTTCTCAAACCAGTTCTTTACCCTGAAAATGTCTGTCGGATGCATTCTTTCAACTTCTTATCCCAGGTTCCTTTAAAGACCTCCTTGAAACACACCTTTGGTGAAGAAAACACATGTCTGTAACTTTTATATTACGCTGCTGGCCTCCTCAGCTTGATTTCTATTCCACAACTGTTTAAATGCTGGTTACTGTTCTGTGGATGTCCGAATCATTGCAAACAAAGCAGAAGATGCCACCGCTGACACAGGATAAAAGAAACCTGCTCATCCACTTAGCAGCAAAAAAAAAACTTTCAAGAGAGACCCCGACATATGAGGTGAACAACTCAGACTCACAGTAGGTTCAGGCTAAAGTTTTCTCTCTTTTTTTTTTTTTAAAGAAGCAGAGGCACAAAACGCCAGCCGTCAAGATATCAAACAAAGCTCCCAGATCACGGACCCCAAGTGCTGGAAGTAGGAAATGGAGGCGTTACAACAGACTAAAACAAAATTATAACTGACGTTCATTCATCAGTTTACTACTGAGTAAAATATCAGCTTTTTAGGGAAAGAAAACTTTCAAGCGCCATAACAGACGGAGGTGCAGGGAGCGGAGCAGCGTTGTGGCCATCTTGCTGCCCCTCCCCAAACCTCAATTTTCATTGTTGTTACTACCCCCCCATTGTGAACTCTTCCCCTGGGTTTTTGTTTCCCAGTTGCATTACATTGCACTTCTTTGCACTGAATCTAAGCTGCCATACTTTTGACCATTCCTCCAACCTTGCCAAGTCCCTTCTCATCCTTTCCACCCCCTCTTGTGTATCAACCCTGTTGCAGATCTTTGTGTCATCTGCAAAGAGGCATACTTTTCCTTCCAGTCCAACCACAATGTCACTTATAAAGACATTAAAGAAGACTGGACCCAGTACTGAACCCTGAGGTACCCCGCTAGTAACCCCCCTTTCTTCAGAGTGGACTCCATTTACTATTAACCTCTGTGTCCTGTTGTCTAGCCAATTTTTTACCCAGGTTACCACTCTGGGATCCACTCTCAGGCTGACTAATTTGTTTATTAATCTTTTGTGTGGGACTATGTCAAATGTCTTGCTAAAGTCTAGGTATGCCATGCCAACAGTCCCTCCCTGTCTACTACTTTGGTCACCCAGTCAAAGAAATCTATTAGATTCATCTGACATAACCATCCTACTGTAAATCCATGATGTCTTGGGTCCTATGCCCTGCTGGCCTCTGGGTACTAAACAATTCTTTCTTTCAGAAGTGATTCCATCATTTTCCCTACCACTGAGGTCATGCTAACAGGTCTGTAGTTTCCTGCCTCTGCTTTCCTCCCGCTTTTGTGAAGGTGAATCACATTTGCCCTCCTCCAGTCCTTAGGTACCACACCATCCTCCCATGATTTGTCAAAAAGGGTAGTCAGCTGTGTCACTATTTCTCCCCCTCAGTTATTTTAGAATTCTGGGGTGAATCCTGTAAGGCCCCATTGCTTTGTCTACCTTCAGTTTAGGAGTTCTTCCAGAACCCTTTCTTCTCTGAAAGGACTGGTATCAACCCCGTATCCAGAGTGCTTCTGTTGATTGGATTAGGTACCTCCCACTCCTCTTCTTTTGTGAATACTGAGCAAAAGTATTCGTTCAGCATCCCTGCTTTTCACTGTCCCTCCCTTTATTAAGCCTCACTATCCCTACCTTGGTCTTTCTTCACTCCTTAATGTACCTATAAAAGGTTTTATCCTTGCTTCTAACCGAGTTGGCTATCTTTCCTCGGTATTGGCCTCTTTTGCTATTCTGATTGCCTTCCCTGTCCTTCTGCTTTAACTGGTACAGTTCTCTGTCCCGCCCCTTCTGTGTTTCCTTATACTTCCTGAATGCTATCTTTTCTCCCTAACCTTCTCCACCACCTCTTTTGAGAACCATAGTGTTTTTTTCTTTTGTTTTGATTTATTTGCTTCACACAAAGGCTTGTTGCCTCTGTGATGGCAGTTTTGATGTTTCCCCATTGTTCCTCCCCCCCTCCTTCTTGCCTGTGTGCTAGTGCTTTTCTGAGGCACTCTCCCATTTTGACAAAGTCAGCCCTCTTAAAGTCCAGTACCCTCACTTTTGTATGGCTTGACTCTGCAGCTGTGTTTATCGTGAACCACACTGTTTGGTGGTCACTTGCTCCCAGATGGCTACCCACTTCTAGATCTGCGATCCTCTCTCCATCCCCATTTGAGAGTACCAGGTCTAAGATTGCTCCCTCCCGAGTGGGTTTCAACACTAGCTGCCTGAGGCATGCCCCATGCTCTTAGATGTGGCTGCAGCAAAGGTGCTCCAGTTAACATCTGGCATATTCAGGTCCCCCATCAACAATATCTTCCCTTTTTCTGCCATCATAAGGATGCCTTCTATCATTTTCTTGTCCATTTCTTCCCCCTGAGACAATGGTCTGTATACAACCCTCGTGCAGATTGTGGTGCCATTTCCGGTCTCCAGGGTGACCCACAGTGCCTCCTCTCCTCCCTGTTTACCCTTTAGTTCCATTGCTTTGATCCCTTTCCTTATGTAGAGAGCTACTCCTCCTCCTCCTCTTCTACTCTCCCTGTCCCTCCTGTAGATTGTGTAACCTGGTATGTTGACATCCCAGTCATGGTTCTCTGTGTACCATGTTTCTGTGACTGCCATAATATCCAGGCATCCCTCTTCCATCAAGACCACCAGCTCAGAGAGCTTGTTACCTACACTACGGGCATTGGTGCTCATTGCCCTCCATTTTTTGATGTCCTTACCCCTTTTAGCCCCATCCCTGTTCTTACTGCCTTTGCCTTTTTCTCCAGTTACCCCTGCCCTTCTCCCTATCAACTTCTCTATCTTGGTGTTTACCTCACTAACTACCCTGATTTTTTTTGGGGGGGGCTCCTTTTCAATGCCTCTCCCCTTGGCTAGTTTAAATGCTTGCCAATGAAGCATTTAAACCTATCACCTAGGATCCTGGTTCCCCCCCTGGACAGATGCAGACCATCACTCCAGTATAGGCCTGTATCCCTTCAGGTGGATCCCTAGTCCCCAGTGAAGCCAAAACCCTGAGCTCTGCACCAGTTTTTCAACCATTGATTGAATCCCAAGGTGCAGAGTACCCTAGCCTCATCCATGCTATAGACAGGCAGCACCTCTGAGAAGGTTACCGTACGTGCTACTTTTCTAAGGCCCCTCCTCAACTACACAAACTGCTCCTACACTGCTCTGATCCCTTTCCCAGCAAGGTCATTTGTTCCTAGGTGGACAATGATGTTCATCTCCCTCCCACGTGCAGCTGCTCCTGCAGTCCTGAGGATTTACTCCCTGTCCCTCCAAACCATGGTGCCAGGCAGGCACATTACCTCCTCTCCCCTTCCCCCAGTTCGACCCACCTAACAATTGAGTACCCCACCAGGTGTTGTTTCTTTCCTCTGTGGGATCTTATGCCACCCTCCTGTGGGTCTCCTTTGTGGAGGTTCCCAGCATCCTCCTTGGTCTCCACCACAGGTGCCTCCATAGAGGAACCACACTCTGCCAGAATGGCGTACGAATTGTGGAGAGGTATAACTGGAGGGATGCGCCTCCATTCCACCACCCTCACCCTCCCTGAGTCCACTGTGGTCCAACTGCTCTTCTTCCTTGGCAACCGCTGAGGCAGCAATGGCAGCCCTGGTGGTCCCTGGGTGGGAAAGGAGTTCCCCCAAATCCTGGTCAACTCAGCCTGGAGACGAGCAACCTCCTCCCTCAGCCCAGAGAGGTGCCTGCAGATGGGACAACACTGCATCTTCCAGAATGTCTCCTGGAAGACTGCCGCACCACAGCCACTGCACTGCGCCACTCCCATCATGTCTTATTTGTGCCCCTCAACTGTTGCTTTGTATGCTTACTCTTTCCTCTCTCTGTTTTCTTTTTTTGTTTGTTTTTTCTCCCTACTTTCCTACTGCCTCTGTGCCCCTACAGCTCCTGTTCTTCCTGTTCTGGGACAGGAAGTTCCTGTGTTCCTCAGCAGTCTCCTTACTTGCTCAGAGTCAGACATCCAACAGCTGGGGGGGTGGATGGAGAGCTACTCTTTTCCTTCTATGATGGTGAGTATTTTGTGCCTCTGTGACCACTCTCTTCCTGTTCCCAAATGGGAAGTTCCTGTTGTCAGTCAAATCTTGTGCCTGTAAAAGTGGAACTAGCTAAGGGTGGTGGGAAGGGAGAGCAATATAGTCCCAGTAGAGTAGTAAAGTTATAACAGCACCTCCTTCCTCTTGCTGTTCTCTGCCAAAAGCTATCTAGGGCAGTTTTAAATCCAAACACCTGGCTTCTTGCTGCCTAAGCCACTCACTCTAATTCACAGCTCCCTTCTTCACCTAGATAACTGCACAGATAACAGTTCCCTTCACCCAACTCAAACACATTAACTCTTGTTTTTTTTTTTTATGTTTGTTTGTTTTTACCTTAAATTGAAGGTCCCAGTAGTAGAGTTCTAGTTCTTAAGTCCCAGTAGAGTAGTAAAGTTCTAACAGCACCTTCTTCCATTTGCTGTTCTCTCACTGATGCTTACGTGCAGTCTTCTGAAGCCGTCAAGTCACTCACTCTTGCACTTAACACTCGGCAGCTAATTTTTGAACAGAGAAGGAAAAGCAACACTGAGAAATTCTGCTAGCATATTTTCCAGGTACAGATTACTCTTTTTTCAGCAACTTTCAGGGCATTGTGTGTACGAGACCAAACACCACTCGGTCAAGCTACCTATTCAGGGAAAGTGAAAGTTGGTTGTAAAGCGCTGTAATAACCGGATTTCAGGTTATTACAGCATCAAACACCGTAACAACCAGATTTTGGGTTATTACGGCATTTGAGAGCAACCATAATCAGGTTGATAAGTGTGGTCACCAGTAATTATACCGTAATAAGGACTGTCTCTCTCCATTGATCTGCTACTAATTAGTTACTAAAATGGTTCTCCCTGTCTTTGACTATGTGGGTGTGGTCTATGGCACCTCCCCATCCACTTCCCTGGCCAGAATGGACACTCTCTGCAATTCCTTCTGACATTTTTCTTTTTTTTTATTTAGTATGCTTTATGAGGTCAGAGCCACCGAAGGCTCAGCCCCTGCCCTCTCCAGTTCCCCTCCTCATCCCTGGGACTTACCTCCATGTACAATCCCCTTGGCTTGCCCCACATGGCAGGGCCACTAAGTGGATGTGGACCCTTTTGATGCCAGTACAAGGATGCAGGCAGGGAGCGCCTACCAGCATTGCCTCCCTGGCTTACCCTCCAGGGCAGGGCGTGGACAAACTCATCCTCTTGTACCCACCACTGTTCCCTGTACTCTTACGGATTTATCCTCCCGCTCACCACACATCACCTGTTCCACTGTGCTTCCCTCATCTCAGAATACTGGTTTGGGTCCTTCCCTCCTACCTATTCCATTTTCTCTTCCCCATCCCCTCCTCCTCCTCCTCTTGCCCCTTGTGCTCCAGGGACCCTCGCACTTCTTCCTTACCCCACCCACACTCCTCAGCTGGAAAATCTGATTTTTCATACCATCTCCCTCCCCTGGAATCAGCTACCCTCCTTCATCCACCTCTCTCCCTCTTGTCACCCCCTCAGATGCCAACTAAAACTTCTCCCCTCGTTCATGCTAACCCTAATCCTGAGCCCTTTCTTACTCTCCCACCCTCTACTTTCGGCACTGATTCAGCATCCCATCATCCAAGCTCCCTGCCCTTTTGAACCTACCTCACTTTGCGCAAATGTTTTTGATCTTGTGCACTATTTATTTGGCAACCAACTGCAATGGTTGGTATTATGGTCTGTACTGCACTCAGAGTATGCACTTTATTTCATTGTTCTTGTCACTTCATTATCTGCCTGGTTGCATTTCTTTGTAACTGTTCTCCCATTCCCTTTCTCCTGGGTGGCACATACAGATGAGCCTTGGCTCAGTGTGCCTCTCTCAGTTATCAATTTTCTAATAAATAAATAAACTAGTCTTCTTCATTAGTTTACTTTGCTACTGAATGGAAACATTAATCCTGTTTGCATTTTTTAACTAAATTCTTAATTTGGACATGTGCAAAGTTTGCTTAATAACAGATGTATTGTTGCATGCATGTTTGTTCTGAAATAGTGCTATTTATCCATACTTGGGGTTCCTTGTTATTGCTGTCTTTTATCCCACCCAGTATTCAGTTTTGTAATTACATAAGTTATGAAACCAAATGACATTAGTTGAGCTGATGTCTACAGTGATACTTTCCATACAGAGATTCCGTTTACTAGATGTCACTGCATTCCCAAGCTGCCAATTCAAAACAGCAGCAGTAAAGCCTAGAGGTTAAAGTAATGTGCTGTGAATTAGCTTGGTACATCCAGCAGACCTGGGTTTGAGTCCCACGACCTCCACTTGCATACTGTGTGACTCTGAGTAAGTCAGTTAACCTCCACAGTGCTCCCGGCTCATCCCTGAAAACAGGCACTTGTGCTTAGTAGGTCTTACCTGGTTACCAAGCAATAATAAACAAAAAAAGAAAGAAAGTTTGGGTGTGAAGAAGGCTGCATAAACAAGGGACCCTCAATATAGGACTATTTCAAAACAGATACACAAAAAATACACAGCAGTTATAAGATTACTCATATGCCCCAATTTTCAATTATATTAAAAACTGTAAATAACAAGGTTTGTGTTCCCTTAACAAAGCATTGCTAAATCATGAGTGGAGTCAAACACATGGGGATTACAAACAAAAAATTAAAATAAACAGAATGTTGTATACACACTAAATACCAGTGTACAGTACAAATTTGAATGTCCAAGGAAGCCATTCAATTAGTATAGGCCATGGTGTTATGATGATCCTCAGCGTTATGCCAATTAGTAAAGTCCCAGCAGAGTTGTGCATTTGCATCACTATAATACGGTTTTGAAATATAAATCCTCTCTACCCTTCTCTACTGCCTCTCAGAGAGTTTCTAGTTCCACTTTACGTTTTGTTCTGCATTCACATGGTTGAAAGTGTTATTTCCTGTTTAGAGCAGTTCAGACTGGGTGAGAGATGGGCTCAGAGCAATAAACAACTCCTAAAATAAGCACGGTGTAGATAGGCCACTCAAGTAATACTACTATATTCCACGCCTGTCACACAAGAAAAAAAACACTTTTTTAAATACACTGCTTTGTAAAAAAAATAACAATGAACACCATGTTACATGGCATTTTGGGCAGAATGCAATGTTTTTATATAATTTAGAAGTAAGAAAGAAATAAGTGTCCCAGCCTGGGATAGTTAGTTAGTTAGTTAGTTAATTTTTGAAAAGTTTTACCAGGAAGTAAATACTGAGCTGAAAACAGCTGGTTTCCAGATGAGTCCTGGGGGAGAAGGGATAATGAGATTGCTAACAATAAAATAACAGGGTAAAATTCAATAATATAATAATTATGAGCAGAATCATAAATTTTAAAGGCAAAATAGTAAATGAAGGCAACTAGAAAACAAAACATACACAATGTACAGTATACAGAAGGAAAACAAAATACATACAATGTACAGTATACAGAAGGAAAACAAAACATACAATGTACAGTATACAGAAGGAAAACAAAACACACACAATGTACAGTATACAGAAGGAAAACAAAACATACAATGTACAGTATACAGAGGGAAACAAAATTTGAACAGCAAGCAGAGGGCAAGCCTAGAGAAAAGAGAAAAAGAGGGAGGGTCAAAGGCAGTTGCTGGTAGGACGACAAAAGTCAGAGAGAAGAGACTTAAGGGTGGGAGGAAAAGAGGCAGAACAAATAGAAAGGGGAAGAGAGGAGCAAAGTTTTGGAAAGCGGTAAGAAAAAGCAGACTGGCCAACAATAGATTTCCTAGAAGGGATACTGAGAGAATGGAAAGTAATGTTAAGAAGAGAGTAGGAAGAAAAGAGAGGAGGGAAAGAAGGGCTTTATGATAAGAGGGAAGGGAACCAGACCAGAATTTGGGCAAAAAAGAGACACAATGGGAAAGGCGCCTAGCATCAAGAGAGGGGAGGGAAAGAGCTGAGAAAAGAAAGCAGTGGTGAGTGTGAGAGGAGCAATCTAAGGCAAAGCGGCAGAAAGAATGAAAAAGGGTGTGTAGTCTGGCAAGGGAGGTTTTAGGGGCACTGCTGTAGGCTAAGTCAATGTAAGAAAGAAAGAAATTTATTATATTTTATTTTGTATATATGTTTTATGTTTTGTGTGCTGAAATGCTATTTGAAATTTTGTACGGCACCCAGAGCCTCCGGGATTGGGCATCTTTTAAATAAATTTTGCCTTGCCTTGCCTTGCCTAGTCAAAGGTTGGAAGGATCATTTTTAGTACAATTTTTCAGCAGACAGAAAGAGGTACACTCACTATATTCCTGTACCAAGCACCTAGCATAGGGTGCAGCTTATGACGAATTGCATCAATATGCACTGAGAAACCAAGATGCTGGTCGAAGCAGACCCCGAGGTACTTAAAGGAGGACACGTGTTCAATTATAGCACCATCAAGGGTATTAAATAGTGCAGGAGAAGAAAGTTTTGCAAGCCTCTGACGAATGCCAAAAGTAATTAAGACTGTTTTTTTGGCATTAAGAGACGGTGGGTTAACCTTGAACTAGTGCTGAATATTGTCAAAATCCAACTGTAGCCGGGAGGTAAGGTCACAGGGAGAGGAGCCAGTTGCAAAAAAGAACTGTATCATCAGCATACATATGAATGGACACAGAGGAACAGACAGAGGGCAGGTCATTTAGGAATATAGAAAAAAGAATAGGACCCAGGACAACACCTGAGCTAATGGGAAGTGAAGGTGAGATGGATTTTCCTATCCAGACAGCTTGAGACCTGCCTGTAAGGTACTGTAGGAACAAAATCAACTGACTGATGAGCCAAAAAGGCCTGCAGCTTTAAGTCTGTCTAGTAGAAGGGGATGCACCACAGTGTCGAAAACTTTAGTAAGATCAACAAAAACAGCAGAAGTCATCTGTCTTTTATCCGTACCTGTAAGTATGGAATCAGTAAGCCGAAGGAGGGAGGTAGAAGTGGAGTGGAGTGGGATTTCCTAAAACCAGACTGGAAGGCAATAAAAAAGGGGAAGTTGTCAAGAAATGAAGTAAGCTGGGATAGAACAATGAACCCAGGCCAGCTTGAAATACAGTTCAGCTGCACTACCAGCTGTGCTACCAGGACAGAAGCAAGAGTGGTGATCCCAAAGGCACTCATCATTTCTCAGTGTATGCCCTGGAGCCACATAAATAATAATTAATTATTTTTTTAATTTATTTTATTTATGTATAGTTTTTTTTATTGACAAGCATAGTATATACTGGAAATGTTTATGTACTTCATATATATACATAAGAAATCACAGCTTTATGTTTATACAAAAAAATCATATAACATTATAATTTCTTATTTTCTGATACAGATACATAACCCTAAGATGTTTCTCTCTTTTTTCCCCCCACCTTGTGTTTCTCACCTTGATCAGTCCGATCAGCCACTGTCTGGACTGGTACCTTCAGCTGCATCATTTAACATCACTAGGATTTACCTTCTTAATGGTTATCCTGCAACAGGACCTGTCTGAAGGTACCCAGTCATCAGTGTGGGGCCTGTAAGGGATCAGGCCATCACCGCACTGTGGACAGAGAGTTTTTCTCCATTTTCTCCTACTGGGGCTCACACAAATATAATGATGCCTATGTGCACTCTGTGTGCCTCCACAAAGACGCCCTCAGCTTCCAAGCATGTAGTCTCTCTGTTTTGTTGTCCCATGTCTCTGCCACCTAGATTCCTCTAGGTGGCAGACAAATCATGAGACAGGCATTCCCCCCTCCAGAGAGAGAGGGAGGAAAGCTGTCCTATGGATGCTCAGTCCTACTGCCCCTGGCCAGCCTGCGAGTGACCCTGGATCATTACTAAACACAGGTTGCTTCAGCAGCAGGAAGAGAGGCAGCAGTGCCCCAGCCTGCCACACCACTGGGCTGGCCAGTCCTGAGATACTGATGAAAAATAATGATGGGGGAGGATGATGTGACCTCCCTCTGGATGAGAATGTTAAGAGCCGCAGGTCAACCTAAGAAAGAGAGGTGGAAATACAATTTCATGTGATTTAAGAAATCAAACTTGTTACTTGCGAGGATAAGGGAACTTGCTGACCTGTATTCCCAACTGACACAGCCAGTTTGGACAAGGGATGAAAAGTCATCGAACTCTGTGTTGCGAGATCTACAGTTATTTCAGATGCACAAAAGTATTCTGACTTCCTAACAGAGAATGAGCAAACAATTCACATGAAATGAATATGTAAGTATAGGTTAATTGCTCAGTGTTATTAAAAGCTAAATGAACCTTCTTTGATGCAAAGGTTTATTGTCATTCAGAACATTTGTACTGGCCCAGTTCTGGGGAAGGTTGGATGTTTCCAAACCTGTTCTGCCATCCCTAGCAGAACCGTCAGAAAGTCTAGGAAACAGTCTAGCATTTCTGACAGATCTAATGGCTGCTGTCCCAGGTGTAGAAAAGGAGATACATTTTTACCACATGTTATTGCTATGCCTCAAAATTCAGCCTTACTGGAACAGTATAACAGCTATTCTTGGAGCAGTTTTACATAAAGCTCAGGCCCTGCCCCAAGGGCTTTCCTTTTGCTTTACATTGTAAATTTCTGTGCAAAATTAATTATCATGCACAGCTGGAAAAACCCAGCCACTGCTTCCCGCAACAAGTGCCTTAACTGTATGCTGGGAAATGTCACACTTGAAAAGATAATCTATAGAGCTTGAGGAAGAATTGGGGTAATCTGAAAAAGTTTGCTAAGATTTTGCTAACTTGGTCGATCAAAGGGCTGGGGAATCACTCCACCAGACGAGTAAAATTCCAGCAGTTGTGTGCACAGGTCTTGGATGAAGTGGTGTGGTTGGTATCACTATGAAAACCTGACATTCGAAATCCCAACACCAACCAGCCCGAGACCGACATCCCAAAATGGCACTAACCCAACAGATTGACATCCCAACCAAGGAAAGCCCAACAGTGGCGTTTGCCAGGACTCAGAGTTGGTTATAATAATTTCAGGGGTTGGGGGGGGTGAAGTCCCCAATGATGGAGGGTGCGGGGGCATAGCCCCCCCGACAGACCACAAACCCAGCATAAATCCAGTGTTGGGCTTTCCATGGTTGGGATGTTGATCTGTTGGGTTACTGCCATGTTGGGATGTCAATTTTGGGCTGGTGGGCGTTGGGATTTTGTATGTCAGTTTTTCATAGTACATCCATGTGGTTACACTCTGGCACGATGGTTTAAATAAAATGACCCATTTCATAGCCTAACATATGAGACTAGTTTGTAATTTCTGTAGTTATCTTTATTTTTTATGCAATAAGAATGCATCGTCTCCAATTCTATAAAAGTTTTGTGTTTCAAAACTTCAATAAAATATATCTGAAAAAAAGGAAAACCTAGCAGAGTTTTTTCAGTGGTTTTAGACGGTTACCATTAATGCACTGCACTAGTGAGCACAGGATTGATAAACTGTCAAGAAAACATATTTCTGAAAAATGCTGACCCCTAAATTAAATCTTTTTTATGTGGAAAATATTTGTATTATTAAAGCAGTAATTGTGAAGAAAACTTTTGGTTGCGATTTATTCATCCAGGATAGCCCTACTGAGATGTAACATCTTGATTCTACCTCGTCTTACAACTGGGAGTATATAATTTTTTTTTGTAGATTAGGAACATTGAATATGGCTCATTTGCAGTGGTGTCCTACATGCAAGGGGCCTTATTCTAGAAAGCATACACCAGAGTGTAAAGAACTTGCAACAATGGAAATGTCGCAACTCACAACTACACCATGCAGTTGCAACATGCGGGATTCTAGAACACGCACATAAGACATAGCAGAACCCCTTACACCAAAAGCACCCTACGGCACAGTTGCAACAAAACCCTAGATACGCATATGTGTAATTTGAGATGCGCCAAACAAAGCAGGTTATAGTGCCAGAATGTGATTCTAGAAGCCAGGGCAGAACAAGATAGCCCAATAGCAACTGGCGAAAGTTACACCAAGTATGAGCAGATGTAACTTAGCAGAGTATAAAAGGCACCCAAGGAGGCACACAGAGGAGAGGCACTGTTGAGCAAGCAGTGGACACAGAGTGAGATAGAGAGGGGAATGGCAGCTCCAATAGCCCTACTGGGCATTCTAATGGCAGCAGAGAGGTGGCGTGGGCAGCACAGGATGCGTGATGGTAGGAATCATGGGAATAGGAAGCCACAACAGTAGCCAGAAAGGGCCAGACACAATGCACCATGAGTCTACAGGCCCAGAATATCATATCTAGACCGCACAGAGGAGCAGTGTATTGCACACTACTGCCTGTCAAGTGCAATCACAGCAGAGCTGTGTGAAGACCTCAGGGAAGAACTCCAGAGCACCACCCATAGGGGGCACCCGATCCCTGTGGAGGTAAAGGTCTCTACAGCACTGTGCCGCCTAGCCACAGGGACCTTCCAAACCCCCACATGTGACACAGTGGGTATCTTGCAGCCTGCCATGTCACGATGCCTCAGGCAGTTTGTGGATGCGCTGCTGCAGCACATGGACGCGTACATCCAGTTCCCAAAGGACAAACAGCAGCAGCAGGTTGTCAAGCAGGCCTTCTATGATGTGGCAGTTCCCACAGGTGTTAGGTACAATTGACTGCACACATGTGCCCATCAGGGCACCACTAGATGAGCCAGAGGTCTACGTGAACAGAACGGGGTGCCACACAATGAACATGCAGGTCATGTGTGATGCCCAGTGCTAGATCCTGGATGTTGTGGCGCAGTACCCTGGTTCCTGCCATGACTTTGATATACTATGGAACTGTGGGCTGCATGAGGCATGGGAGTCTGGACACATCAGAGGCTGCTGGCTCATTGGTAGGTACAACCAACACACACACGACTGCCCAGGTGTGTCAGCACACCATGGCAGTGCAGTGACAATGTACCTTCATCCTCAACAGGAGACAGTGGATATCCACAGCTGCCATGGGTCATGACTCCACTCCACCACCCGCAGACAGCCACAGAGCACAAGTACAATGATGAACACAGCGACAAGGGCAGTGATAGAATGTGCCTTCAGTATCCTGAAGGCATGGTTCAGGTGCCTGGACCAGTCAGGGGGTGCTCTCCAATACAGCCCCGAGATGGCATGCAAGATGTTCCTCACGTGCTGCCTCCTGCACAACCTTGCACTGTGGAACAATGTACCACTGCCAGACATGGATGACATGGACCTTGAATAGGATGGACACCAGCAACACAGACCCACGAGACGGCCACATGCCCATGCTGCACTGTGCCATGTGGGACAACATGCAAGATGGGAGCTGATCAACCATCACTTTGCATGAGGACAGTAACAGTAGACAAAGTGCACCGGCAGCATTGAGGAGGCAGAAGAGTGACAGCAGAACATCAGTTGGATATGCTGCCCAGTGCTGGGAACATGTGAGGGTGACACTGTACATGCCTGCCAATGCCCCTACCCTGTGCCCAGCAGGTGGGCAGACTACCCATCCAGGACTGGTGGGCACTTCGGCATGGCTCATTCACTGCCAACATGGCAACCACCCTGTGAAACGGGTGGCCCACAACACAGCAGTGTAGAGCATATATGCTGCACACCCCCACACCATCATAAATCCTGCCACCAATGCATACATGACATGCACACCCCAATGAAGCCTAGACATGGGCACACAGGTCAGGACACTGCATTCCAGTGTGCTGCATAGTCATGGATGTAAGTACAACACACCTGCCTGTGGCTGTACACAGTGAGCAGTGCCGCTGCACTCTGCGGGTGGCAAAGGATACAGGTGCATGAGTGTCACACCCAGACACAGGACCAGTATAACACTGCACTGTTGCATAGAAAATGTACATGCAGTGACCTGTACAAATTACACACATTTGTGGCAAATGCAAACATATGCAGAACAATACTACACATATGCGGTATGTGTACAGTTCATACATGTCTGCGTCCTGCACATGTGGTGTGTGCAGCACATGCACCAGCCATGTGCAGTCGAATAGTGATGATGCCACAGCCTGAATAGGGACAGAGGAGCCTGCACACAGCAGACAGTGGCCACATACAGACTATATTGTGTGCACAGGAGTGACAGGGACAGCACAATGTCCGCATTGAGTGGAAGGGCACCTAACTACAGTGCAGCTGAAACTGCACAGCTACTCAACTTGGTGTAGTAGTGGCATACCACACTGCTACCACCAGGGTGCAGGGGACACCCACCCAGGGAGAGGGACAGGGTGTGGATGACCATCAGTGCCCACCTGCAGGAGGTATCAGGTGTGAGGAGGACCATGCGGCAATTAAAACACAAGTGGCAGGACCTCTACAGGAGGGACAGGCCAAAACTGGTGCACATGATGGACATGGCAGCCAGACGTGATGCGGAAATGAGAGGCAGAGGTAGATCCAGGGAAGGTGAGTATTGCACCCTGTCTATGCAATGACACTCAGCAAGACTACATGGCTGTGTGTGTGTGTGTGTGTGTGTGTGTGTGTGCAATGTACACTGACCTGTGTCATTTATTTTATGCTACAGGATGGAGCTTTACCAGATGTGGGGTGGCAAGGGGACAGTCAGACCATAGCCAGCCATGTGGGCACCTGCATGGACAGCACAGACACCACCACTGAGGTAAGTATTGGTCAGTTGCCCAAGTGCAGATGTGTGCAACATACTACATGAACACTCTGCCAGCAGATGCACCATCACAGAGTGACTACTGACAAGAGTGACTAACAAGTGACACAATCTCCTGACACAGGTAAGCACACAGAGGTACCCACCCGATACAGGGTCCTACTGAGAGCCATGGCAGAACAAAAGCATGAGGATGCCATGGCATAAGAGCAGAGAACAAGGCGTATGCAGAGGAGGGCCTGCCCACTGCCACCGGAAACTTGAGATGAAGACGAGGAAGATGGGCAGGTGGAGATGGATGACGGTGCACAGGCACAGCCCATGACATCACTGGCTGCGGTGGCAGAGGATGCCCCCAAGGTGAGACAGGATGTGATGGTGGACTTGGGTGGCCCAGATGATGGTGGGACATCCATGGAGGCAGGCGGCTGTGACAGTGATGGCCAGGATGGCAACCGGTCCGCAGGACGATGCTGTGAGGGAGGAACTGGACATGTCGATACACAGACAGGGGCAGGAGGAGGCCACAGAGGTATGCGATGCGCAACTGCATGTGGCAGGACTCTTTAATGCAGACAGGTTGCACAGCATTGCAGCTGTGGATGTGGCAGTGGATGCAGCAGTGGAGGATGTGGGGCAGCGTGCACAGGTACAACAGCCCACAAACTGGGAGAGACGAAGGCGGACCTTGTTGGGGCCATCATGGCTGATGTCTCCAGGCTGCATGGCACACTGAGTGCCATTCACACTGCACTCCAGGAACAGTAGTAGCCAGTGCAGTGTGATGAGCAACTACACACAGTGCAGGACAGTTGTCCATATGGGGTGCTGCATGTGGGGGACCTTGTATATGTCTCAATGTACGCCATACCCCTGGGTTGGGTGGTGGAGAATGTTGTTATTGCCACATACCATGTTGGTGTGGCTAGGCAGACTTGCATATGTTGACTGTTTGGTGTTTGGGAGGTTGTCTGCATGTTATTGGGACCTGGTTTGTTGCTGTACATTGTTGTTTGATAGGGGGTTGTTGGCGTTACATCTGTTAATATTGTTGCAGCTGTTTGTTATTAAACATTTCCACACTTCATGTATCCACTGTGTCCATGTGTTTTGTTTTATGGTCCCTACCATCTGCCATCCATGTGTGTCTTCCATTGTATGCATGTGGGCACAAGCATGCACCCTGCAGTGCTGTTGGATGTGTCACCACAACCCCTGTATGGCACCCGTGTGCCAGTTGTACACTACACAGCTGTAGGCATGTCACAGACATACACTGTAGCACTCCACAGTGCACTGCCAGTATCGCACTGTGGTGTACTATGTACCAATGCCCTGAGAACACATGAATGGTACACTGCTACCCATGGGCCTGCATGGTACCACAACACCTGCCTGTATTCATTGACCAGCAGGTGACACCACTGACACCATGTCGTGGGGTTGCACTCTACAGTCCATCCGCAGAGGTGTGCCTCCCAGTGCTGCCTACCTGTGGTGGTACAGCTGTGAACATAAACCAGTGGACATGGCCACTGTGGTGCCTAGTGGCTACAGCAGCAGGGTAGGGTGGTGGCACGGCATTCCTGTTATACAGAGGCACATGTGTTCCACCTGCTAGCCATCAACTATGGGCTGCACGCACAACAGTGTCTGAGCCCAGGCAGGTACTGACCCTGATTGCGGGTGTAGGTGGCTGCCAGCCTGGTGGTTGTGCACTGTGCAGCTACAGCATGACACAGTGCACCTGGGATGGGCATGCCAGTATGTACGGTGAACAACTGTGGCCATTCCATTGCTGTGGTCCAAGGCTGTTGCGCATCGTGTGGTGCATGTTCTGGTGTGTGTGTGTGTGTGTTGCACAGCTGGCAACATCTCTGATGTTGTGTGCGTAGGCAGGGCAGGACATGGTGTCTGACACTATGGTACCACCGACACATGGAGAAATGTGACCCCTGTAGTGGCCGTCATGATGGCAGTGCACATGGCCACCCACACAGCACAGCGCAGCTGTGCTCCATTGCCAACATCAATGTACAGTCCTACAACACGCAGTACATGGCATCCACATAACTGGTGATGGCATGTGTCATGGTGCTGCTTGTGTACACGGTCATGTCCACTGCACATTGCAGCATCCATGTGTGGCACACATTACCATGTTTCCATGCTGTAGCACACTCACAGATGCACCAGGGACCTGTGTTATGGTACTATGGTGCCATCCCCCAATGTACGGACACACACACATGTGTAGTACCATGACAGGCTAGAACAGTGACAAGCCTACCCAATGGCCACAATGTGTGGGCACGCCATGGTGCTGTGCTGCACACAGTCACCCACCCGTGCGACCATGGCACTGCGACTGGTGCTGCTCCACACTGCAATGTGGCTGTGGCTGGCACGTTGTCACTCTGCCATGCATGGCCCCAGTCACACATGTGCACATGGTGCCCACCATGCCATTGCTGCTCTGACTCTTGGAGGTTAACATCATGGTCTGTTGTGACATGCTGTGTGGCGGTTGTTGCACCACTGACTGTGGTGGGTGCACTGGTCTTCAGCTGCTGTTCCCCAGTGTGTTGCAGTGTACCTGCAATGTGTCCCACTTGGGCATCTGTGGGCTCTGGTTGCACATGGTGCCCTTGCTGGCTGCTGCCCTACTGTAGGTCCACGTTCATTGTCTGTGTTGCTTCTGCCACAGTACTGATGGATGAGCGATCTTGTGGCTGTGTTGGGTGATTCACACATGCCATGGGTGGTGGGGATGTTGCATCCTGTTGCTGTCTGGCTAGCAGTGCATTTGCTATGGTGAGCAGGGATGTAGTCATGGCCTCCATGTGCTGTTGTTGCTGCACCATGTACCGCTGTACCACAGTAGTGCATCCTTCTGCAGCTGTGCCTGGTGCATGAGACCATGCAGGGCCAATGCAATGTCTGCATGCCTGTGGTGCTGTCATGTGTCTCTGCCTGTATGATGCTGCGGATCTCGGACAAGTGCCCCTCTACTCGGTTGTGGTGTGCTTCCATGCTGTTCCACAGGTTGGCTAGTTTCCCTGTCAGCTCAACCCACTTCACTACTACAGTTTTGCAGTACTCTCCAAAATATTGTGGTGTGCTGCTGTCACAAGGTTGTGGCCTTCTGGCCTCATCAGGTTGGTTCTCTGGTTCATCCACTGGTCGGGGCTGTACTGGTTGGCATTGTGCTCATGGAGGCTTGGTGTGCACACCATGTTCCTGGTGCCATGCCTCCCTCATTCCCTGCCCACCATGGTGTACAGTGTGCTGCTGTCCCCTGTACTACCTTGGGTGGCCACCTGTGTGTTCACTTGCTCCTCCCTGGCCTCCACCACACCACTTGGCATGTCACTGTCCTATTCATCCACACCACCCACACTGGCATCTGTAACTGCAACTGCTTCCTCCTCAGTGGCATTGGATTTCTCCTGGGCAGCAGGGGTTTAGGAGCTGCTGGTGTCACTGCCTCTGTCCTCCAGATCTGTGTCCTCCTCCTCCTGGGGTCCCTGTTGTGAGCCTGTTGCTGCCTGACCTGTGGTACCTGTGGGGAGAATGCAGGCTGATCACTAGCTGTGTTGTGGGTGGCCATTGCATTGGTCACACACATACATGCATGTGTGTCCATGCACACAGATGTGTGGTGTTGCCCTCCTCCACTTACCTGTGGCATACTGCATCCTGTAGGTGTGCAGGTTGCTGTCCCCGCTGATGCTGTGGTCTTTCAGGAGTGTGGCCACCATCTGCTCCATGGCTGTCAGTGTCTGTATCTGTGTTGGTCTACCTCCAGTGCCCTGGGCACAGCGCCGATTGTGGATGAGCTTCTGCTTCACCACATGCTTCACATCACTGTATTTCTTTTGAAAGTCTCAGACTGTGCACCTCTGTGTGGCCACAGTGTTCACTTTTCTGACCAGCTTTTCCCTGGCATACTATCTCTTGTCCCTTGTTGTCTTTTCTCTGCCCCTGCTGAGCAGAAAGGATGCCTTGGTGTGCACCCATTCAATAAACATGTTGGATTACTCATGGGAAAATTTTTTTTTCCATTTCTGTGTCCTTGCAGCTGGTTGTGCCATTTCCTGCCTCCCTCTCCACAGTGTTTCTTCTGCCATGCTGTTTGCCTTGCTCCAGCTGTTGTTTCTGCAGCATACATGCCTTTTTATGATGCAAGTCGCAGGTACCGCCTTGCGACATGTGTCTTGTCTCAACTGGCGTGTTTTCTAGAATATGGTGCATCCGGTATGTCGCAACTGCATTGGCATATGTTGCACATCTGCATATGTTACGCATGTTACAACTTTGCTTTCTAGTATCAGACCCAAGGTGTTTAGCCCTGGTAACACTGGAGCACAAAGGACAAGTGGCCTGGTCAGGGCTGTAGTGGGATTTGATCCCATGATCCCCTGGTTTACAGGCTGGTGCTCTTACCTCTAGACCACACTTTCTTTCTCAATACAGTAGCAAATAAGATTGCTCACGCACAACATCAGCCCAGTGAATAGCCTCTGGTTTAAATCAGACACAATAATTTGGCAGAATAAGGTAACAAAACTTGACAAAAAGATAGTGCGCAGTTTTCAAAAATCTGTACTCGTTACCCTGTGCATGCATGTGTGTGCGTGTCTCAGTGAATCATTTCTGTGGTTAGGCCTCAGAGGCTGTCTGCTAACAGGTCTGCAGAGTGCGATATCTGGTCCTTGGCAAGGCAGTAAAACAGGGTGATGGGGAAGCACCCATGCAAGTTTAAAGAACTAAACAAGTGTTGATTTGAATCAGAGGAAGCACTTGGTTTTATCATGAAAGTGCAATCATTGGAAGAAGGAGTGGGAAGGTGAAAATTTTGTAAACAGTATAAACCTGCAATTTCATAGAAAATTAAACTGTTACATGGAGATGTAATTGGCTCTGGTGATGATTAGAGTCACTTGGATTGTACCGGCACAATTTTAGTTTTTGCCAGTTTCTATCACCTCATGTCTATTCAGTTTCAGACCAGCTCCGTATTTACTGTAACAGTAGTAGCAGTAGTTTTAATTTGCAGGTATTGGCACCCTTTCCTGGAAGGTCAGGGTTGGGCTGAAAATGTAGCCTAGAGGTTAGAGTAATGAGCTGTAAATGAGTTTGGTACATCCAGCAGACCTGGGTTTGATTCCCAAAATTTCCACTTGGATAGTGTGTGACCTGAGCAAGTCGCTTTACCCCCTAGTGCTCCCAGGTTGCCCCCAAAAACAGGCACTTGTGCCTAGTGGGCCTTACTGATCACCAATGTAATAAATAAACTACAATGAAAGTGATGAGGGCAGGAAATACAACATAGACAACACTTACAAAAATTAAATACTGTACATCTAACATCAGTAAATAACTAGATCACTTTACCTAGCTATATAATAAAAAAACAACTCTCCAGTAATTAATTAAACATGCTATAAGTATACAAATAACAAAGTCAGATATCAGAATGCTACAGGGGTGTTAACCCCCCCAAAGCTGCATGAACAAATATGTCTTCAGACCCATTTTAAAGGCCTTCACTGAGGGGGCATTACTCAGGGATCTTGGGAACAAATTCCACAAGACTGGGCCTGCATCTCAGAGTCCCGGTCACCTGAGGTTTTTAGCCTTGTCACGGGTATCACAAAGAGGCCCTCCGCAGTGGTGCAGAGAGGGTGCAAAGACAAAAAAGTATGTAGAAGATCTGCTAGACAGCCCAGGGCCTTGCAAATTAGAAAAGCCAACTTTAAAGGAGATACGGCACTTTACTGGCAGCCAATGTGGATCACATAGTGCCAGGGAGACATGACTTGACCTCGAAAGGCTAGTCAGCAACCTGTCAGCTGTGTTCTGCATCAGCAGCAGGCAATGCAGTGCACCTCCACTGACCCAGAGGCACAGTGTGTTGCAGTAGTCAAGCCTCAAAGTAATAAACTCATGTACCAGCATCACCAAGTCTCCAGGTAATAACTTGGTATTGTATACCAGAAACTCAGTGTCGGGGACCCGAAAACATGTTATCATTAGTAAACAAACAGCTTGGTGATGGGTTCTTTCACAAGGCAGTTGGATACTGATATTGAACCCAATTATGTAAGGAATATTATACAATGGTGTTCGCAAATCCTGTGCCCTGATTGGTCAGTAAGGCTCTTTACCTGTAAGTAAATGTCACACAACCCATGAGTACAGTTCCAGCTGACTGCTGCAAAAATCTACAAATCATAACTTTTTTTTCTTTTTGAAAGGTACATTTAGACACCATCATGAATCTGTTACACATACCTTAACAAAGTACACTAACTTCTCAAAACAAGACACTCTACTAAAACACTTCCATAGCACAGTTTCTGTTTTAAAGATAAAACTACTTATTCAAACAATTGTTTAATTTGCCATTTTTCCATGACCGCTCCCACCTACCTCATCTCTCGCTTCCTGCTCTCACTCTGCACGTGCTCTGTCTGCAACAGAGTACTTTGGAAAAACAGCCCCAAAATCCATTTCTTTATCCAAAATACAACTAGTAATTGTAAAAGTTTATCAATTTCCTCTTTTTCCGTGACCGCTAGCACCCACCTCACCTCTCACTCTCATATCCCTCCTCAACTCTTGCCCTGCACATGCCACCTGGACACACTGTCTTGATATCACCTCACTCCAGAAATACAACTGCAAAAACAGTTCTACCACATTTAAAAAAATAAATAAAAATCTACTAATATCAGTTCCCAGTCGAGCAGTCAAGAGAATGGCTGTCTCCACTTTCCAACATTTACAACAGAATCGCTCGCAGAATGCTCAACTGTAGCTTGCAGCAATCTCTCTGCTGTCCAATCATAGCACTTTCTCGCTCCAATTATTGTGAAAAGTAAAACAGTTTAAAAGGAAACATGAACAAGCATGGAAAAAGAAACACCCTACTATAAAACAGCAACGTTAAACAGCCCAGCATGTGTGCGGGTGGGAATGGAGGGGAGCAGCTTCTACAACCCTAGTCTAGCCAGCAACAGGGTACTGTTTAATTTATTTATTTATTTATTTACGAGATTTACCAGATAGGCATACAGAGCGGTAAACCGCTCGTTTCCAGATGCGACCTGGGATTACATACATAGGTACATAGATCACACATACAATGCAATATAACGGATGCTAATGATACATAAAGCATATAGACAACACATACAAACGAAGTATAACAGATGCAAAAGCAAAAGGGCAAGAGACAGGTAATACCCGAGTACGTAAGGAGAAGCGACAGTGATAAAACAGCTGAACCGGAGAGGAACAGTCTGGGCCAGGCTTTTTGTTAGGAAGTCCTAGTTGAATAGCAGTGCAGCATGGATTGGGTAGCTGGGCAGTAGGTGAAGGTTATGCCCCAGTACAATATCAGACGAAGACATTGGAGAAACAATGTTGCAGATAGCAGAAATTAAATTTAGAAAAGTGGACCTGTTTTAAGGTACATTACGGTGCCTTGTGATAACCGATCTGGGCTGCAGGTTGCAGTTATATGTGTCAGAGAAGTGATCCTGTAGGAGAGTTTTTTGGGACCTTTGGGAAGAAGACAGCCTAATTTCAGCTGGGAGGTCATTCCAGAGTTTGGGCAGTCTGTATTTGAAAGCAGATTGCCCCTTTGTGGTGCGCATAAAAGGGATTTGTAAGAGTTCGGAACTGGCACCGCACAGGGAGTAGGCCGGGGGGGATTGGGTTACCAGGGCAGAGCTGAGATAGGGAGGGAGAGAGTTAGACTAGTACTTTGCTATGAGATTGGCGCAGTGAAGCTGGCGCCTAGAGTGCAGTGAGGGGAGAGCAAGTGTGCTATACAGGTCGCAGTAGTGGGTGGAGGGTGGGCATTCCAGGATGAGCTGACAGAAGGAATAAAAAAGGGGGTCGAGGATTGCCAGGGTGGATGGAGGGGCTCCGCTGTAGACCACATCTCCGTAGTCGAAAATTGGGAGAATCGTTTTGTGCACTATATCCCGCCTGACTGAGGTGGATAGGCAGCCTTTGGATCGGTAGAGTGCGCCTAGCTTTGGGTGAAGTTTTTTCTGAAGGTGGTCGATTTGGACGGAGAAATCTAAGTGGCGGTCGAGCCATACTCCCAGGTAACGAAAGGAGTTGCAGGACTCCAGGGAGATGCCATCCAGTGTGTAGAAGGTGGGTGGGGCATCAAGACGGGAGAGTTTAGGCTGGGTACCGAAGGTTATGGATACAGTTTTTTTAGTATTTAGGACAAGTTGGTTTGAGTTTAACCAGGATTGAACGGCATGGAAATCCTGTTGTAGGGCAGAGTTTAGAGACTCACTTTCGGGGCCGGAGGCGTATAGAACGGTATCATCAGCATACATTTGTATGGCTGAGTTTTGGCAGGACAGTGGGAGGTCATTTAAAAATACAGAAAAGAAAAAGAGAAAAAAAAAGAAGAAGAAGGGGGCCAAGGACGGACCCCTGGGGGACCCCCATGGTGATCGGGAGCGCGGGGGATACGTATGAGCCAATCTTTACTGCTTGTTTTCCTGTCTGATAAGTAGGCCTGGAACCAGCTAATGGCTAAGTCAGATAGCCCAGCAGCATGCAGTTTAGCGATGAGTTTTTTTGGTGGGAGACAGTATCAAAAGCTTTGGCCAAGTCAATGAATATGTACGAGGTAAGGAAGCCTGTGTCCATGCCGACAGCAATATCGTTAGTGAGTCTTAGTAGCGCAGTGGTGGTGGAGTGTGATTTACGAAACCCAGACTGGACATGACCAAACTCAGAGCTGCAACTTTTTCATAATGATGTAAAGTACATTACACGGCTCTGTTTTCACTGGGAATTGGATGTAGAGGTGTAGTTATCATATCTCTACATGCCACAGTGTTTATTTTTCTCCCAGGAAGATGTGCCTCACTCGTCATTTTTACGAGCCTTCCGGCACAGGACAGAATGCCAGGGGCACACTCCATCTTCCGAGTGTGGTGGCACTTTTGATATGGTACCTCAAGGAGCATGATTAAAAAGCTACATAGCTGGAGAAAGGTTAGCTGAATTTAGTTTAAACCGTATATGTTGTTTTAAACGGACGTTTTTGCAGCCCTGGTGTTTGCCCTCACTGTTTTGTGCTGCTTTCCTTTAAATAGCAAGGAAATACAATGTACAGTCTGTTCAGCTAAGAACAGTTCGAACAGCACACTGAAAAGGAACGTAACACACTGGTACAAATTCACGGCAAAAGAAAATGCCACTTTACTAGTAGTTGAAGGAGCGGCACAAGACAGCCTGAGAGCTGCTGGCTATCCTTTCAGCAAACCTGTTGGGGTGGAGGAAAGAAAGATAAAAAAAATGGTGAGAAAGGAAGGCAAAGTCTAAGTGCTTTAAATATAGCTTATGTAGTTCTTTTTTTTTTTTTGACTTTCTTTATTACTCCCAGACCCCCGGGCATCCTTCAGGAGTGCCCACTTGGATACTACCCTACTCCCAGCCTGAACCCCCACATCTCCCAGGATCTCCCCAAAATGACCCCCAGGCAGGCCCGACCCCCAGTATCACCTCCGGGGCTGGTTCCGCCCTTCCCCCTGCTGGTGGTCAACTCCTAAGTGTGAGGTGTCTTACCTGGGGCTGAACGGTCTAGTGCTGGAGAGATCCGGGCACATCTGGGCCGACGATTGGGATGTGGGTGTTCCCCTGGGGCCACAGTCATCTCACCAGTGGTCTTAGGAGGCCTTTTCTTGTGCCTTGTGTTTCCCCCCAAGTGCAGTTGTGCAATGGCATCAGCACACAGGCGGAGCCCCATAGACGCCCGCTGCACTCATCTCCTGCTTGTTCCCACACAGATAGTACCCCCAGTCTCTGCTGGGGACCACTATTGCACTGGGAAGACCCCTGGATCCCCCCCAGGGAGAGGAGAGCTGTCCCACAGATGCTTGATCCATCTCCCTCCCCTGCCGACCCCCAGCACTTGGGCTCACTCTAGAACCCGGGTCGCCGGCATAGTGCAAGATGTGGCGACCAGTGCCTCAACCCTCAGTGCCACTGGGCCGGGCTTATGTAGTTCTTAAAAGCACATGTATTGGAATCAGGTAGACAAGGAGAAATGAACTTCTGTAACACAAACAATCTACTTTCAGCTGCGTAAAACAATTGAATTAAGGACTATTTTATTGACTGGTGGATGCATCACATTATTATGTGTTGATAAATTAATGTTGTGCTTTAGTGTTTTTCCACAGCTGGGTCCATTTTATTATCACAATAATGGACTCCATGACAAGGGTTATTGTGGGATTCATCCTTTTCCTATGTGTATTAAGGCACATGGCTGCACCTCAAGCCACACAACAACAGGAGGCACAGGTAACTTTCCAACTGACTAACACCCGGTGGTATCTTATTGCTTAAACACCTGCTATTTGTCCCACTCCTATATCTATTGGTGGCAAGTCTATCTGGACTTTTCCCCACTGGCACTGGCCCCATAGTCTGGCATACCACCTCAGCAGTAATGAGGCAACGCCTTTCTCTGATGACAATGCTAACAACTTTCACATTACCATCGCTAACAACCTCCACATGATCTGGTGTGCCACTGAGAACAGAGAGAACACAGAGTTGGTATCAGTTAATGAAGACCCCTGACATGCATTGTAATGCCGTACATTTAGTATCTTTAAATTTTTAGGATTTTTGATGTATAGCTTGTTTTTTTTGGGGGGGGTATGCTTCTGTAATTTGGAAATCAATGCAGCCAAACACAGTAAAAATGTAGAAAGTGGAATGCACTTAAAGCAAAGTCTACATGGGAGTATACAGTATGTCTTGAGGTCAGCAATGAATATTAACTATATGGTAGCTCACACTGGGCTGCGGCTGTCTTGGTGGGATTTGCAGGCTCTGTCACAATGGCACAAACAGCAATCCACAACAGATGCATGCCAACAGTACCTGCAACTAGTAAGCAATAATAATTCATATTTATTGCTGATCTTAAGACTTTCTTACCCCCATTTGTGGTCAGCTTGCACCAAGACAATTACTGTATTTGTAGAGGAAATAGTTTTGCTGAATTCTGGAAGCCAAACCAAATGTATGGGTTTAAAGCCAAACAGAGGTTGCCAATAGCCTATTTCTTTAACCCTTAGTGATAAGACTTTTTATAATACCATATGACCATATGTGTGTACCACCAGTTAAATGTGTTGACTGGCTGCAGCTTATTATTTGATTGACTAAATAATAATAAAATTATTTTTCTATCATGGCCTGTAGCTGATGATTCAGTCTTAAACTTTGTCCAGTGGCAGCAAGTAGAGTAGAAGACCATATTTCTCAATTACCTGGAGGAAGTGGGAATTTGGCAGAAAGGTCCTTGAATATGCAGCATCATATACAACATGTACTTTGCATACTTGCCTTTGCGGTGTGAAGTGCGTATGTCTGTTTGTGTGTGTCTCACAGAGCTCCCTCTGTGTCTATGTGGCCCACATACCTTAAGGTACATGACAGAGCCACAGCGACACAGACACCGCTCACTGCTATTGGAGAAAAGAGAGAGAAAGAGACACACACACACACACGTACACACGCACCCTATGATATTTCTTAAAAGCACGCAACAGCTGAGTCGCTGTCTCTATCTGTGTGTGTGTGTGCGTGTGTGTGTGCGTGTGTGTGTGTGTGTGTGTGTGTGTGTGTGTGTGTCTCTCTCTCTCTCTCTCACACTCGCTCGCTCCCTCAGCCAGTGGAAGCTTTTGTCCTGCTGGGGCTCTATGCAAAGCTCAATAGTGGGGCCCTCAACAGACAGTGTTGCCAGCAGGAGGGGGGGGAGGGGTTGCAGTGGGCCATTCCCTCCCAGTCGTAAGGGTAAATCACCACCATTATCCTTTTTTTTTTCCTCTTCTCCCTTGTCCCTAAGAGCTCCCCTAAATTCTGCTGGGTGTCACAGTTGTTGAATCATCACAGGCCTATAAGCCTCTCACGTGATTATGTCTGCTGTGATACAATAAAGAGCCACAATATGCAACCTGCAGCTACTGCACACCAGACAGTCCAGCATTATACATTGGAAACCTTTCAGGGTCTGATATGACCTGCATACCATGAATACTGAATCAGACCTTTGTCACAATCCTTTTAGTTAGATAAAGGCAGGACTGAACTGTCTCTTTTGGGAGTGCCCATGTAGAAGACCTGCATTTTGACCATTTGGCCTTGTTTTGGATTACAAATAGTGATCCCTTTAAATTTAAACTTAATAACTGTGCAGGTTAAATAGCTGCATCTACATCAAACATTGGGCCTATGATGATTCAACAGCTGTGTTACCCAATAGAATACAGGGGGCTCTTAGGGACTGTGAGGATAGTATAATTGCTATGCCTGTTAGCTGGGACTGACAGAGATAAGGGCTGAGGGAGGAGGTGGAGAGAGTATTGCAGGGATTGCCAATTATTTGTTTATTTTTTAACCCTTCCCTTTCCTTCCCCAGAGCCTTGTTCATGCCTTCCCTAAGAAACCTTATCCCATATGACACTTATGATGTAAGGAGAACAAAAGGCCAAAGTCCATGATCGTCTCCTGTTTAGGAAAGTTTGTAATATTATATATCTCTATTACATGCAATATAATTATCTAATCTTCTCTTGAATATATTTTTGTTTTCGCTGATAATAACATGCTCTTATAATATATCCCTTGTTTGTGTTTTACTCCTGTGTGCTGTTTTCTATTGCTTGGTCACTGTGTTATTGTATTGTGTAGTGGGACTGTGTGGGGCTGTTAAATCACAGCACAGGGCTGGCAGAACAGCTTAGACATTAGAATAATGAGCTGTGAATGAGCTTGATACATCTAGCAGAATAGGGTGTGATTCCCACAACCTCCTCGTGCATAGTGTGTGACCCTGAGTAGGTCACTTAACCTTGGTAGTGTCCTTGCGTTGCCCCTGAAAACAGGCCCTGGGTCTAGTGGGACTTACCTTGTTAACAAAATAACTAGTTACAGAAGAGACTGACTTGATAACATTGTTCTAGTGCTGACATTTGGAGCTGCATGACGTAGCAGAGCATTCATTTATTAAACAGGGCTCATACACTTATAATGGGATACTTATTTGGACTGATAATAGAAAACAAACAAAAAGAAACAAAAAAAAACAATTAAAGTCATTATACCCTCTGTATGACTGGTTTCATAGTTCTAATTTATTTTTGAACTACATAACTTAAACACGTGGGAGTGTTGACAGCAGTAAATAGTAGAAATTCCTACATAATGACTCCCAGCTTCAAGGCTGAAGAAATTAGCATATGTAAGTGTAACCCCTAGATGGCGCTATCCCAGGGGCTACTACCCCTGCCTGATTTGCCACTAACAGGTTGAGGGGCCTGGATCCAATGGCGGGTGCCTCCACCCAGAGGTCAGGGTTTGCAATAGTTAAACTAACTTGGTCACAGCCCTCTGGGACACTGCAACCCCCCCTTTCTTCCCACTAGTGGCCCACACAATATATCAGAATTACCTTCACAGTATACACTTACCCCCAGGTCTGGTTCCGGCACTGGGACCTCCTGTGAAATGAGATACAGTGCAACAATCACAGTACAGTACTTTAACATAGACAAATACCTCAGGCAGTATAACTTTGCTGAAACAAGCAGCTCTGATTTATTTAGGGGATATAACAAGGACAGGGAAATCAGGTTAATTAGCTTATCACTCTAATAATCTACCTATGGCTCTGTGCACAGGCCTATCCCTATCAGTTACTGTCCCTGGGTACCCAAGCCCTAGTGGCTAGTCAAACCGTGGCAGCTGGTAGGGCCCTTTCACACAGAGAAAAGGAGAATTAAACAGTCAACAGTACAGTAATTCCATTTGGATTTAATGTGGCAATTCAACAGGAGCGACCCTGAATTAGTACTCACGACCTCCAAATAAGATAGGGTCCTTCAATGTCAGCAGGGCTCACTTGAGGTACACAAACCTCTTCACACATCCATATAAAAAGCACTATACCAGGCAGGCTGCATCTGTATCCCGATCGCAATTACTGCACAATACCGGAGAACACACAGCAGATTCAGTTCCTGACAGACCGAGTGCAATTTTCAGCAATTCCTCCAGTCTTCTACAGGGTGAGCCTGGTTTTACTCTTCAGAGATCCTTTGATTCTTTTCACAGGACAGATTCAGTCCTAACAAGCTGTTACACAAGCTGCAGACCGAACTCTGGGCCTTACACACGTTTTTGACTAAAACTGCACACTGAAAAAGCACAGGGTTCCTTCCTTCTTCACTGCCAAAGCTCAACTAAAACTCCAACCGACAAAACGGCACTTCCTTTGAGTTCCTCCCAGTTCTTGACTGGATTGGCTGTCACTCACAATAGACTGCTGCTGTTGGTCCAAAAGGCACTGAAGTCTAAACTACATCTCCCAGAGTCACTGCCCATACAATCCTCTTGTGGCTGGCTCAGATTATGAGTCCAAGTTCTGATTCGTCCAAGGCACCATTTTAGAGCTAGCTTATCCCACACTGATTGGTCCAGTTCAGCAGTTCAAAACCAGAATGGGGAACTAGGCAGACACTGTTCTGACTGCAAAAGAAAGCAGGTTAGACAAACTGTAATTTCATTATCACTCTAGGTTTCTGGCAAACAGTTACATCTTTCAGATAGGTTCCCTTTGCACTCCTAGTGACTGCAAAAATGAAGTGAATTGGCAGCAGCTCGAGTGGTACTCAGAGAAGCACACAGTCCCCCATACAAACTAATTATGTCTGCAAGCAGACAGCTCTTAAAGAGACAGTACCAGAGGCTCTAAAAACACTCACTGATAAATGGCTTAAATGCCAAACACCATTCAGGCTTGGAGCATTCAAGCAAGCTCCTGGAAGTCTTTTGGGAACCCCCATTTGCAGAAGTTACACCCTTCCTGGCCTGGGAAAGCTTGGCGTCCGCGTCAAGCAAGTACCATAAGTTTCAACTGCAACCATATACATTTGCATTAGGCTCGCACATGTAATCATCAGTCAATATATCATTTTACCAAGAACACATTTCTGAAACATTGCAGTACGTCACTCTTTACACAGTATTACATACACATTGTACCATAACTCAAGTTATTACCTCTTGTACATGAAACCTGAAGAGAGGGCCTTCCTATCAGTTACATTGGGGCTGGATGGGGCAAGGGCACCATACTAAAGGACAACACAAGTAACTTGGAGTTAGCACTGATGCTCAGTTTGGGCAATGAGCTGGGGACACATACACTCCTTTATGGACAACATTGAGAGGCAAGTCCACAGGCCTCCCAAGTGAATCATAACTGAGGTGCACCACAGGCTTTACAGCTCGACCAGTCTTTCTAGGGGGAACTGTTATAGTCTCTGCAATCTGAGTCTCATTTTCAGCATTGTCGTCACTTGTCAGGGGAGTCTCCATGGGGGTAGAGAGGCTAGAACTTGGGGCACTTTCAGCTCCAGGAGTTACAGTTTCTGAGTCCACAACATTTGGCTCGCATGGAGAGCTTTCGGACACTGGCAGTGGACTGTCAGGGCACTCAAAATACTCTTCTTGTTGGTGTATCACCAGTCTGCCCCAATCTATCATTTCCTCCTGAAAGCTCAAACAGTTCAACCATGCACAATGATTCCATTTCATCTGATCTGATGCTTTGCACTTCACCTTCTGGGAGCATTGGCTCCAGGGATGAAGCTGGGGGCTTAGACAGTCAGAAGGCCCAGCTTTGTCTCCAGTATTGACTAGGGATTGCCCGAAACAATTGACTCAGTTAAGTAAGAAGGATAGTATTCAAAGTCACTCTCACTTTCTTCCGATATGGACTGACAGTCATGCTCAACTGGGAATTGTGGAGGAACACTTTAACTTTGCTTCTGTAGGTGCAGACTTTCTTGATCTTTTCTTAGCAGCAGCTCTAGTCACTGGTCCAGAGGGGCATCTTCTAGGGCTCAGACTCAATTAAGATTTGTCAATGGGCAGTAAATGATTTCTATGCATTGTTTTACATCTTTGAATTATTCTCAGGCCTTACTTTGTACACTGGCAGATCATCTAGTTTGCCCACTACAATGTGAGGAGATGGTGCCATCTGTCAGCAATCTTGTGCTTGCCATGCAGTCCCAGATTTCTTAGCAATACCGATCTCCCTCCTGGAGTTCCTGTGCTTTCATCTTTTATCATACCTTTCTTTGTTGGCCAGATTTCTTTTGGCAGCCATGGTTTGAGCCAGTTAGTACGCATGAGTTAGCTGGGCCTTTAACTTTTGCACATACTGTAAATAGTTGTCAGCTTGAACCCCATCAGGAGAGACCCCAAAACACACATCTACTGGTAGTCGAGCTTCTCTTCCAAACATCAGGCGGTAGGGGAGAATCCAGTGGCATCACTTTTGGTGCAGTTATAGTGTACCAGGGTGCTAATTTGTTGGCTCCATCTAGGCTTGTCCTTTGGGTGCAGGGTGCCTAGCATATCTAGCAAAGTGCGGTTGAAACGTTCAGGCTGTGGGTCCCCTGGGGTGGTAAGGAGTGGTTCTGGACTTCGCACTCCCACAGAAAGCATCTCTTTGATCAGAGCGACTCTCAAGTCTCTCCCTTGATCAGAATGGATTCTTTGTGAGCCCCATAGTGAACAAAAGTTTTCTACAAGTACTTTGGCCACAGTGGATGCTTTCTGGTCTTTGGTGGGAAAGCTTGGGCATATCTCGTGAAATGGTCAGTGACCACCAGCACATTACTGATATTTCTTTGATCTGACTCCAAACTCAGAAAATCAATACAGACCAGCTCCATGGGTGCACTGGTGGTGATGTTAACAAGGGGGGCAGCCCTCTGGGGCAAAGCTTTCCTCTGTAATCAGCGACTACAAGTTCGAATGTGTTGCTCCACATCAGCCCCCATCTTAGGCCAATAGAATCTGGATCTCACCAAGTCAAGTGTTCTGTCTATACCAAGGTGCCCCATGTGGTTGTGCAAGGACCTCAGTACTGAGTCTCGAAAGGCAGTGGGCAGCACTAGTTGTTGTTTGTCTACTTGTCCCCCTCTGTCTACTGTTTCTCTGTATAACAGTTTATTGATCAGTTTCAACTTAGGACCTTCTTTGTATAACAGTGCAGTTCTCAAATCAGTGGACGTGATTTGGACACATCTTTTCCTGCATAGAGGGCTTCTAAAGCTGCTTTGATCATGGGATCGCGGGATTGAGCCGCTGAATACTGTCATTGTCCAGCTGAGGCAGTGCACAATGTCTATTGCAGAAAAGTGGCAATAAGCAGCAGGTATGCAATTCTCAGAGGGTCCCAAGCAATCCACCATGCAGTCCACTGCGTCCGTGGACATTTGTTCCTCCCTGTCAAACTTCCGGCAGAGTGCCCGAATGTCAGGTTCTGCCAATCGGACCCAATCATTCTGGGGAACAGGCCTCCGGGAGAGAGCATCAGCATCTATGTGGTTCAGACCTGCTCGGTATTCGAGAGCATAGTCATATGTAGATAATGCAGAAAGCCACCTATGGCCAGTGGCATCCAACTTAGCTGAGGTCTGCACATAGGTCAAAGGATTATTGTCAGTTTTTACTAGCATTTTAGCCCCATACAAGTACTCATGGAATTGGTCAACAATAGCCCACTTCAAAGCTAGGAACTCTAACTTATGTACAGGATAGTTCTTTTGGATGGGGTCAGGCTTCTACTGGCAAAGGCCACTGGTCTCAGGCCATTCTCGTGCTCTTGGTACAACACAGCCCCAACCCTTGCAAGCTAGCATCAGTGTGCAGGACGTAAGGTTTTTGGATCGGCATAGGCCAGCACTGGAGCATGGGTAAGTTGATATATGATCTCATGAAAAGCAGTCTTACAATCAGGAGTCCAGCGGCCCCAAATACTTCCTCGGATGAAAATACACTCTTTCAGTCTTGAGGGCGCTTGACTTTTGGTATTTTTGTGGGTTGGGGATACCCTTGAGTAAGGTTAAGTAAAGGCGGATCACTCTTGAATAGTCCTTGATGAGCGCCGATAATAACCACAGAATCCCAGGAATCTTTGCAGTTCTTTTTAGATTTTGGGCTGTGGCCAGGTGGTCAAGGCCTCAACTTTACTTGGGTCAGTCTCTATTCCTCGGTGGATACTATGTGTCCCACATACTTTACTGATGTTTGAAGAATTGACACTTATCAATGGACACTTTAAGGCCAAAGTCCTCCAGTCGGTCCAATACCTTAAATAATCTGCTCTCATGTTCCTCCAGTGAGCTGCCAAACACAATAACATCATCTAGGTATACCAGGCACTCTAGTAAGTTCATGTCCCCACTGCACGCTCCATCAATCATTGAAAAGTGGCTGGGGCACCTGAAATCCTTGAGGCATCCTCATGAATTCATAGAAAAGCGGACAGATAAAGGCCGTCTTCTCACGGTCCTCTGGGGCCATCGGGATCTGGTAGTACCCACTGCGGAGATCCAGCACAGAGAACCACTTGCTCCCGTTTAGGCAGTCAAAGCATCCTGAATCGGGGCATTGTGTACTGATCAGGGATAGTCCGCTGGTTTAGGTGCGATAATCACACACATCCTTACTGTTCCATTCTTTTTCCTCACTACCACAATGGGGAAGCATAAGGGCTTCTGGATTCTTGTATTACACCAGCAGCTAACATCTCTTGCAGATGCCGTCTCACATCATCTATGTCAGCAGGTGCCAGGCCGAGACCTCTCACGAAATGGTCTTTCGTCATGCAGCGGATATTGTGCTCAGCTCCTTGCACGCATCCTACATCCCATTCCTTCAAAGAAACACCTGGTCTCTCTGGGCAAGCTTCTCACTGATCCTCACTTTCCATTCAGCTGGCAGCGGGAGTCGCCAAAATCAAACAAGTCAGGCGTTACTCTGTCATTCTTCCTTGAACTCTTGCTGCTGGGTAGCACTGCAGTATCTGCACAATGCACATTAGCCAGGATGCAACCTCTGTTTACTCGAATGTCTCTTTCAGACACATTTTGAACTTGGACCATTACCCTTCTGGCATAAGCATGGGCTCTAGCGGGCAAAATACTAGGCTTGACCAGCAGTCCCTCTGGCAATTTTCCATCGCCTGGTGCATCCAACATTAATATTTTATTCTTAACATCCTTTCTGATACGGACCTCTCCTGTAAGGTACACTGGGCATTTGGCGCCAGGATCAGAGACTCAGGATCCTTCTTCCATACAATTCGACCGGTTCCTCTGGTTCTGTTTTCAGCATCTCTCTGTGCCTCATAGGCCTTCTTAATTAAAGCGGAACTCTTAAAGCTCTACTAGTCTTTGACCCTGTTTTCATAACACAACTGTGCCAGCCTTCCGAACATATGAGCATTTGTTCCAATCAACAAAGGGACACCATCATACAGTCCAGTGGGGGACACACTAAGGCTAGGGTCTCTACTTGTTCGGCCACTCCAGCCACGGAGGTGGGGAAAGACAGCCAAATTCGGATATACCCGGAATAGGGGTAGGCCTTCTCCATAACCCCCATACATGCAGTCCTTCTAATGGTTGTAAGGTACATCTGACAAATGCTTCTGATACCAATCCTGGAACATAATTGTCACTTGGGAGCCACTGTCTAATACAGCTCTTGTAGACACTCCATTCACCTTACAGTGGTCTCCATGGAGGGACCCACTATTCTGGACCAGTCTGGAGGGGCGGTAGTGGGGGCCTGGGCAACTGACCTTGCCACAAAGGGCGTGAATTAGCATTTTGGTGCCTCACTGGGATCATGTCGTGCACCTCTTAACCACTGATTTCTTCTCGAAGCTCTCCTTGTAGCCTATATGCAACTTTGTCAGTGTCTTTTGGGGATGGCATTCCCTTTTCATGTGCCCATCTTCCACAATTATAGCAAAACATACTTTCTGGAGTTTGAGCTGGCGGGCGCCACACTGGGAGCCAGGGCAGGGGTATTACTAACTGGAAACCTGGGTGCCATCTCTGTCTGCGGCGTGATAAGCATTTGGAGACATCTCGTCAGTTTCTCCACTTCCATGGTCAAGGAATTGAGTTTGGAGCTGTTATCAGCAGGAGATACATGGGTGGGTACCCCCACCCCCATAGCAGATGCAGTCGGATATAGGTCAGGGCCCGTACTTGCAGGCGTGGCCTTCATAAAGGGACTGCTTTTGAATTCCCGGATCTCTCTCAACAGTTCGCCCCATTGTGGCATATCTTTTTCCTTGTCAGAGCACTCATTGACTGTCAACCTCTGCCCCTGAACTTGCTGATGGGTCACCCTCAGTCACTGGTCGTAGCCACAGCTGTTGGTGCAGGTACCTCCGAGGTCGCCTTTTCTCAACTCCTCGAATTCTCTCATTAACTCATCATAGGAGGGTGGGGATTCCAGTCGATTTGCCAGGCGTAACTGAAGCAACAGCAGTTCTGAGAAGGGGCAGACTTAAGGATTCTGTCCAGTCTGGTTCGTCCAGTTCAATCGCTGGCAAACTACCCTTTCTGAGGCATTCTTGCAACAATTTTTCCAGCCGAGAGACATACACAGACAACAACTCCCTTGGTACTGTTGTGCATTTCTTACTCTCCACCATAGGTCCTCATCAGAATCTGGGCTCCATACACATTCTCCAAGGCCTCAAGATAGGCCTGTGCAGTCGCTTCAGGGTTACTGGCCCGTTTAGCACGGATGGTAGCCAGGGCAGGACCTCAGAGGCCCTCACTAACCCTCTTCGCCGCCTTCGAGCATTGCCATTCTAGCACTTGTGGCAACATAGTTCATCTCAGGTCTCCCAGTCATCCTCCCCTGGGGGGTGGGGGTGCCAGAAGATCCTCAACCTCGGTAAGAGTCGTGACTAATGGCAGGTGCAGAAATAGAGTCTGCATTGGTTCAGCCACCATTACGGGCACTGGAGCAGGAAAGGGTGTTGGGGAGGAACACCCCCAGGTGGCAAGAATAGTTTCTTCAAGTCCTCCACAGTTTCCCTCTCCCAGCAACCATTCAGCAAATTTCTCCTCAAAAGTTTCAGATAGTGGTGGGGCTGATTCCCCAGGTCTTTACTGTCCTTAGTTATCACTCTCCAAGCAGTGAGGCTCCCTCTGGGGTAATGGTCTGTGGCACTTTGGAGCTATCCATGGGATCCTTAAACTCTACTAGGGCCAGGAAAGTGTGGGTGAGCAGATTAGCATGCCGACCCACCACCACAGGGTTTTGTAAACCTTCCACCTTGGAAAGTACTCCTGCACAGTGTCCGTATTGATACCCAGGGGATGTCCAGGATAAGCATAGCATTTTGGGGGTCGATCTCCTCCCAGTACACCCTCCACCAGCGGTGCACAGCCACTTCTGTCGGGTACCATTTTTCTTAACAGTGGTTCGTAAACATGGCCACTAGAGGACACACAATCCCAGCGGTGAGCCTCAAGATGTAACCCTAGATGGCGCTATCCAGGGCTACTACCCCTGCCTGATTTGCCACTAACAGGTTGAGGGCCTGGATCCAATGGCGGGTGCCTCCACCCAGAGGTCAGGGTTTGCAATAGTTAAACTAACTTGGTCACAGCCTCTGGGACACTGCAACCCCTTTCTTCCCTAGTGGCCCACACAATATATCAGAATTACCTTCACAGTATACACTTACCCCAGGTCTGGTTCCGGCACTGGGACCTCCTGTGAAATGAGATACAGTGCAACAATCACAGTACAGTACTTTAACATAGACAAATACACTCAGGCAGTATAACTTTGCTGAAACAAGCAGCTCTGATTTATTTAGGGGGATATAACAAGGACAGGGAAATCAGGTTAATTAGCTTATCACTCTAATAATCTACCTATGGCTCTGTGCACAGCCTATCCCTATCAGTTACTGTCCCTGGGTACCCAAGCCCTAGTGGCTAGTCCAAACCATGGCAGCTGGTAGGGGCCCTTTCACAGAGAAAAGGAGAATTAAACAGTCAGCAGTACAGTAATTCCATTTGGATTTAATGTGGCAATTCAACAGGGAGCGACCCTGAATTAGTACTCACGACCTCCAAATAAGATAGGGTCCTTCAATGTCAGCAGGGCTCACTTGAGGTACACAAACCTCTTCACATCCATATAAAAGAGCACTATACCAGGCAGGCTGCATCTGTATCCCGATCGATTACTGCACAATACCGGGAGAACACACAGCAGATTCAGTTCCTGACAGACCGAGTGCAATTTTCAGCAATTCCTCCAGTCTTCTACAGGGTGAGCCTGGTTTTACTCTTCAGAGATCCTTTGATTCTTTTCACAGGACAGATTCAGTCCTAACAAGCTGTTACACAAGCTGCAGACCGGAACTCTGGGCCTTACACACGTTTTTGACTAAAACTGCACACTGAAAAGCACAGGGCTCCTTCCTTCTTCACTGCCAAAGCTCAACTGAAACTCCAACCGACAAAACGGGCACTTCCTTTGAGTTCCTCCCAGTTCTTGACTGGATTGGCTGTCACTCACAATAGACTGCTGCTGTGGTCCAAAAGGCACTGAAGTCTAAACTACATCTCCCAGAGTCACTGCCCATACAATCCTCTTGTGGCTGGCTCAGATTATGAGTCCAAGTTCTGATTCGTCAAGGCACCATTTTAGAGCTAGCTTACCCCACACTGATTGGTCCAGTTCAGCAGTTCAAAACCAGAATGGGGAACTAGGCAGACACTGTTCTGACTGCAAAAGAAAGCAGGTTAGACAAACTGTAATTTCATTATCACTCTAGGTTTCTGGCAAACAGTTACATCTTTCAGATAGGTTCCTTTGCACTCCTAGTGACTGCAAAAATGAAGTGAATTGGCAGCAGCTCGAGTGGTACTCAGAGAAGCACACAGTCCCCCATACAAACTAATTATGTCTGCAAGCAGACAGCTCTTAAAGAGACAGTACCAGAGGCTCTAAAAACACTCACTGATAAATGGCTTAAATGCCAAACACCATTCAGGCTTGGAGCATTCAAGCAAGCTCCTGGAAGTCTTTTGGGAACCCCCATTTGCAGGGGGGTTACATAAGTATTCGGGGGGGGCTGGGTCTACTTCTTACATAGGCTATTTTCTTCTATATAAGGCATCCTGTGTCACAAAGGGTGGGCAGTTCACTCCCATATGACAGACAGTGTTTGAATTCTGCAGTCCCTCTCCCTTGTCTGCTAGCTGCAATATTGCTCTGTCTCCCACATAACACATGTGCCCAATTATCCATGTGCTACTGGGTCAGTATTCAGTCAAAGTAAGGAGATAATGAGTTAACCCCTAGGCTGCTGAAAGAACTAGAATGAATCTATTTGACTGAGCTGAACAGATGTTCATTCTGCAGCCCTACAAGGGTTAAATGACAGCAGCTTCAAACATTTTTTTTGTTTATATCCTGAGAAGTTGAGAGGCACAGTAGCATCTCCCTGCCTTTAAGACAGAGCAGCAAATAGCAAAAATCAGAAGGGGAGCGCACTATTTTGCAGTTGTGGATGGATACTTCCAAAATTCCAAAAATGAAGTTCCACGGTAAGCTTGTTTCCAGAGCTAATGCAAGAGGGCTGCAGGCTCCACCTACCTGTAGCCCTAAAAACCAAATGAAACAAACAAAATTTGATCTACCTTGTCAGTTTACTCTCTGCACTGAACTCAGATTTGGCCTTACCTCTCCCTCCAGCAATGGTTTCCAAATCATCTCTTCAGTGCCAAGTGGTACAAGTGCTCTTTTTCTCACTCTTTGGAAGTGGTGAAGGCTGCTGACACTGCTTGTTCAAGCCCCTGTGTGAGTATCCTCATGCAGAATGTAATCAGCTGATGTCCGAGGGTGCAATTGCAAGGAGCCCTAAAGTCCTCTCTAAATTTAGACTGAGGTAAAACCGGAAACAAATTCCTTCTCTGATTTTAAACAAATTTATACCACAGCAACACTTTCTTTCCTTAACTACACTATAGTTAGAGTGTAACTACATTGCAATTGCAATGTATTTACATGCAACAAACATGTAACTACAGTGCAATTACCCACAGCATGCAATGAATTATTACCTACTCCACAGTTGCACTGAAACTGACATGTATAAAAAGTGTGACTTATACCAAAATGGGATTTCCTAAACCGTGCGTTTTTTTTTATGCTATCATTGTAATTCATAAAGGTTTTTTGAACTTGAACTGATCCTGCAAGGCAAGGCAGTTTTATTTGTAATGGTGCACAATCCAAGGGGCTCTGGGCACCTCACAGAAATCAACACATTCATAAAAGATAATACAATTAAAACCAATAAATAATAATCAGGTAATAAATAAATACAGCAGACTATTAAATAGCATCATACCCCAAATCACTTAGTAAATGAAAGAGTTTTCAGATGGCTTAGAAAGAGCTTGATCCAGAGATGATAAAAGCCACTGGGTAGAACGGCTGACACCTTGTGTTCTAATGTCAGCTTTGAGTCCAAAGTGACCCCTGATTACTCACCCTATCTACTGCCTTGAGAACAACACTGTTCAAAAATGTTAAATGGTACCACAACTCAAAGCTGCTGAGTCAAGCTGACTGGGCTCCACCAGTAGCACCTCCATTTTCAAAGGGTTCAGTCTATGCCAGCTGGCCGCCATCCAGTCCTGAATTTCCCCAAGGCACTCGGTCAGTTCCAGTACAGGTGCCCTATCATCAGGAGCACAAGACACATACAGCTGGGTATCACTGACATAACAACGACAACCCGAGCCATAATGTCTCGTGCTCTCCCCTGACGGCAACATGTATACAACAAACAGAGTAGGACCCAAGATTGACCCCGAGGCACACCACAGCAGAGTGCAGCACTGCCCAAGATGAAAGAGCCAAGTGCCACCTGCTGCACCCTGCCAGACAAGTATAACTTTAACTCCTATGGCACTGTCCCTGTGAGCCCTACATAGTGTCCCAGATTGGCCAACAGCACTCCATGACCCACTTTGTCAAAGGCAGAAGAAAGATCCTGCAGATGCAGAAGAAGCCTTCATGTTGCATAGGCAGGGCATTTTCCTTTGGTTCATCCCACCACCTAAAGATGCTTCACATCAGGAAGTCATGCTGCAGGAACGTGTGTTGCTCACACATGTGGACATTGGAAGCATCCTTCCCTCTCTGTCTCTGCTGGGTCCCAGCTGCACCTCCCCTGTGGCCAACAAAGCACAATAAAGCAGCAAGGATCTATCACCCTCCTGGTGGAAGAGTGCATCTCTGGGATGTTCAGGCTTCCTCCCTTCCCCCCCAATTACAGTACCTTAAAGTAGTTTGGGACCATCTAAGTCCAGCTTCCCCTCTGTAACTACCTAACCTAACATGGGGGATCCATCCATTCCCTGCACCTGCTTACCCTAGCATGGATCCCCTTGCAAAGCTTGGGTTCAGGGTCTTCTGATGGCCCCCTAGTCTTATTCTGAGCTTGGCAGGGCGGATCCTGATACCACTGCTTACTTAGTACTGCTTCCATTGCCACTGCCTTCCATGGCAGGGGCTGTGAATGCCATTTGGGAGCCTTCTGATGGCATGTCAAGTTTGGTTTACCTGCCACTGCTGCCCTGACAGGTTAGGTTACAGTTCCACCTCTACAGTTGCCAGAACCAGGGAGAGTGCTCTTCTGTTTGTTTGGCACTATTCCAGCTTCCCTTCCAAATAGTGTTCCAAGCATATGGGTGACTGGCATTTGGCAGGGAAGCTATGACAGCAGAATGCAGATGGAAAGGTGGTCTTGCTAGTGGAGGCGATTGGGTTGCAGCGGTATCAGGTTCTGACCTGCCACAACAGCTAGTAGCAGATCAAGTTGACATGATGGGCCATTAGAAGTTACTGACTGATTGACTGATTTAGAATCCCAGGATAACCTCATTTAGATGCAGCAACTATTTTCCAAGAGGGTCCTGTGAGACAATAACTATAACAGGGTGGGTTATGATCATAAATAGTATTACAAAACAAGTTATAATAGTAAGAGTTTAGATTAAGGAAAACAAAATCACTTATCAATACTCTGTTTTTGTATGGGCAGAGTAGGAATATTAGGTAGCCCAGTTGGCAAACAAGGTCACGGGTTCCTCTGACTGGATAGAATAGGATGTGGTTGTGCAGGAAGACAGATGCACTGGTTGCGGAGAAAGTTGTAAAGCTTGAACTTGAAGGACTGCATACTAGTGCAGTCTTTGACACTGCTATGGAGTAGGTGCCATCTAATTGAGGCAACTGTCGCACAGGCCTTCTCTCTTGGCATTTTGCATGCTCTGGGTGCATGCAGCAGATTTGTTGGTCTCAAGCTTGAACTCAGTACTATCTACACCCTGCCAAAGCAGGGAAATGCAAGAGGAGAACAGTAGTGTGGCAGGCAGGCAATGGTGTGGGCAGTGAGAATGGTGTCAGCAGTATCAGAACTTGATCTGCTGGAGTGGGCAGTAGCACATTGGGCCAATAGTTGGAGAGGATTGGAAGCCTCCCCCCACTTGCAATATTGACAAGGATATCTCTTCTAGGATATGCAGTGGTTGAGCAGCAATCAGTTGTCTGGATCTCCCTGCCAGGCCTGGCAGTGAAAGGGGATACCATGATTCAGAGAGTCAGGAGGCACCCAACAATTTTTTTTCCATATAGCTTTTTACCCCACCAGCAACCCCACTCCTATGCCCACCTCCGGCAGTTGGCACACACACCTTCCCCCGGAACTAACTGCAGCCAGCCCCACAGATGTCCCCCCTGTGGTGGGGTTGTGGAGGGAGGGCCATCCCGCCCCCCATAGTCCACATCCAGAATCACTCCAGGCATCTGAGTGGTGGCACAGACCTAGGGAGATGCCAGAATGGCTTTCCACTGTTGGGTTCCTATTTCTGTTTTCTCCCTGGTTCTCCTGCCACAACAGCATGTCAGGATGTGCGTATGGAGGCATGCATGTTCTGCGGGATTGCGGCCCCTCCCATTGAGTTCTTGTGTCTGCACCCCCATTGGGTCTCCACCCACTGGCAGTCAAGGACCGAATCAGCTGGCCATCCCTCTCCAAAACAGGAGAGCAGTCCATGGGACATTAGATACTCTCCCACCCCTAGGACCCAAGACAACCCCTACTCATTCCTAAACATGTGTTGCAAGCGTGCAGAAGGTAAGGCAATCAATGTTGCAACCTTCATTGTCAGCAACCCCAACAATTTTTGAGGTACAGAAATTGGAGTAGGTGGGGAGTCACCAGACTTGGAGTAGCATCTCTTTTCCTTTTTTTAATTTTTTTTTGCTGTTTTGGGGCATGGTCAAGTCAGTAAAACATCTTGAAACAACTGCACCGAAACTAAAAACTTCAGTTTGAACTGTTTACCCAGCTCAAATCAGGTTGACCTCTTGTTGCACATCTTGTCCCAAAATTCTACTTTGCTTTAGTGAGGATGACAAACCCACTTTTTTCTTTTTTTTTTTTTATACATGTAACACAGTATAGTTTACAAACAGGCACTCGCAGTACTGCAGATAGAAAAGTTAGTTTTCAAAATAAACTTTATACAGACAGTACTAATGTCTCCCTGCATTTGACACAAATTTGGAGGTGAATAATATTACACATATAGCAAGGCACATGGCAAATTTCTAGGGTTTATAACAGTATATAGAGTAAATAATACTCCATCCTTCCCTAGCAACATAAATGTCACTACCACTACACAAGGGTTTTAGTAATCTGTGCACCCCTAGCTGTTTGATTCTTGCATCTGTCAGGAAATACATGCTCTAACAACACCAGTGGCTGACTTCTCTGTCTAGACCACTGCCATCATGTCTGTCTGTCTAGTTATTATCTACTTAATCTATAGACAGACTCTGCCTGTATCTATCTTTCTAGCTATCCATCCATATCTGTTTGTCACATACACAAAATTACACTGTTTCACTATAATATGTACACGCCTTGTTTATTTTAGTAGCTTGAATCTGTAGTTAACACAGCTGCTGTAACTGTTCCCCTGAGATTGACTTGAAAACTAGTTACCATACCTAAATGTGGATTTTTTTGTGTGTAAAAAATCTGAAAAAATAAATATAGTAAATGAAAGCCTGATAACATTAGTCACTATGTCATGACTGATGATTAATTGATTGAGTGCATGAAATGAATGTTTAGGGGCACATGCCCCAATCACACATTTATTCATTTATTTATTGCAAATTCAGATACAAAACCGTAAGCCTACACCACATGTTTGGGGGGGGGGTTGATGAGGTAGGGGCTGGTCGTAAGAAATCACTTTCCTCTTGTAGATCAAAGTTTGTTTTTTACTCGGGGAGTGGGGGTGGGGCAAGGTGAAGTAAGGGATAATTGTAATAAACAAATTGTCCCTTTAGCAACTCAGATGTTTGTCTTAAGCTATGCCTGTGTGTCTTTTTAGAACTGTAGAAACTCAGGCTTACCGTACATATATCAATGTTTATGTTTCAATTGTCTTTCTGCTAATCAAGAATATACAACAAATCTAAATCTGACACCTTCTTGATGTAACTGTAATGTTTTAATTGTTTTATTTGTTTTTGTGGAACCATGACAAACCTGTGTGTGAAATTGTCTTAATGCAACTGTAAAGGTTACCTCCTGTCAAAAAATAAAGGTTTATCTATCATCTATCTAACACCTTTGAGTCCAACATGGCTTGTTTACAAAGGTTCCATATCAAATATGAGTGCACAAACTTAAGTAACTACAAAGACAAGTAAATACAGTTGAATTGCAATTGTGTTAGCAGTTATCAATCCTGTCAGTACAACAAGCACCACTGAAGGAGAAAGAGTCGGGAGCACTGTCATAAGATGGGGCAGATCAGAGCAACAGGGTAGGGATCAGCAGCGGCACATGCAGGGGGCAAGGGGTGAGATAGTGTTCCTCTGACCAATCTTGAAATGACCTAGTTTAGTGAAGCTAGTAAGGGATTCAGTTTGCTCATTGTACCACCTTGGGGCCCAGACAGCAAAAGAATGCATGGCCAGGGAAGTTCTACGAAATGGTATTACAAAGAGATTCCTGGACAAGCTTCTGGTGGAATGTTGATTTATGGCAGGATGCAAAAGGTTACGTGTAACCCCCCTACAAATGGGGGTTCCCAAAAAGTCTTCCTTGAGCTTGCCTAAATGCTCACTGCCAGGCTGGTGTCCTGAGTTTTAGCAGTTTAAATGTGATTAACAGAGCTTGCATAGCCTCTGTCTACTGTCTTTTTAAGAGCTGCCTAATTGCAGTTTAAGTAATCTGAGAGGGAGCTCTGTTGAAAGATGTAGCTATTTACTGAAAATCATTTAGAGTGATAATGATAATGTAGTTTGTCTAACCTGCTTTCTTTGTAGCAAGGACAGTTTTGTTTGTCTCCACTATCTTGGTGCTGGACTGCAAATTGGACCAAACAGTACTGGTGGGACCTAAAATGTAGCCGGACTACAGGAGCTGTCTGAATCCAAAATCTGTAGGAACTTTAGTTTGGAGCTTTTTTTGCCTTTTTTGCAACTGAAGGGAGAGTTCTTGCTTTGACTGACAGCTAAATCAGCCAACCAAATCATTTGGATCTTGGGGAAGTCCCGGGCTGCTTGCAGTTTTCAGTTAGAACTAAGCTAGAAGCTGAGAAAGAAGGAGCTGAAGTGTTTCTGAGCAGCAATCCTGAGTGGATGCGCATGGGAGAACTTTGAAAAGGCTACGTTTTTGGCCTGCATGCCGGTGTGCTGCTCCTGAGAGGGAGAGAAGAGAATTATTTTGGACTAAATCCAAGTTTGTGTGACTAAAGTAAGCTATTGAAGTGGGCCAGGCTCAGCCTGAAGAGGACTGAATATTTTTGCTGAATTCCATCGGCCTGTCAGGCGTTCCAGCTACCCCTAAGCTCCCAGTGTGTGCAGAGACTTTGTGATTGTGCCCGGGGAGCGCTTTGCCTGGTACAGTAGAATTCCTGTACATGTAAATGTGCTATGAGCTGCTAGTGGGTTGTGAGTTAGTTCCCCACTCTGTGAACTGTGTTCTGCTTGCTGGAAGCTGTATCCAACCCAAAACGGACTGCTTCTGAACTTGTCTCCATGCGGTCTGGCCTTTGCCAGACTGGCCCAGCCAGACTACCGGCTGCACAGAGAAGCCATCGATGAGAGACCTGCCTGGGGATCAGCTCCTTGCTTCATGCTTGAACAGGAACGACGCCTCTGTGACTTGTATGGGCCCTGCTTCTCCTGGCATTCCAGATCAACCACCTGTAGTCTCGATTTTCGTCCAGCCTGTGTCCAGTCTTGGGTATTGTGAGTAAATACCAGGGTAGTTCCCTACAACAACAGCTTAATCTAAGTGTGTCATCTGATTGTCTTGTTGTTTCGTTTCCTTTACAAACTGAGCCCTCTGGCTCCGGATTACAAATATTGTGTACTGTACATGTTGTGTTTTCCATCACAGGGCCTCAACCAGCTGCAACCCCGAGCAACTGTCGTGACTAGCCCATCTCTTCTCTACCTGAGTACCCAGAGGTGGACTGTGAAGAGGGACTCAAAGCACATGCTTAACTGCTAGACTGATATAACCTTTAAGCTAATTAACCTGATTTTGCCCTTCCCCTGCTCAAGTCCTCTGAATAAATCAGATCTAACTTTTTCTGCATGTAATCTGTCTGTGGATCCAGTTTGTACTCAAAGTACTGTACTGTTGCTATTTGCTGTGCTTAACCTTATTTTACAGGAGGTCTCCAGGGTTGAGTCAGAGGAACCAGCCCTGGTGGTAAGTGCAAACAGTGTGGTTACTTGTGTGGTGTACAAGGGGTATTGTGAAAGTGATTATTGTACAGTGTTCAGACCACTAGAGGGGAAATAGGGGGGTTACAGTGTCCCGGAGGGCTGTGCCCAGGTTAGCTTGACCACTACCAACCCTGATCTCCGGGTGGAGACACCCCATTTCAGAACTCAGGCCCCTTAACCTGCTACTAGCCAAGCAGGTAGGGGTAGTAGACCTTGGGATAGCGCCACCTAGGGGTTACATATGTATTGTTGGGGATGCGAGGCCCAAAAAAGCTTTCTTACTGAGCGGGCATGTATGGAATTTTATCCTGTCTTACAGAGGGAGCCAACTGAATCTGGAGAAGAAGGTGCAAGTGTGGGTGTACCTGTCTGCACCTAGGCCAAAATGACAGGCCTTGTTCAGAACTAGTTTCACCCTGTTGAGAACGGAGTCTGAGGCAGAACCATATACTGTAATACCATAGTCAATTAAGGGTAGGACTGAACTGGTGACCGCTACACATTTAACCTCCTGGATCAGGGTATGCTTTTGCTTAAACAATGCATCCAGCTTTTTATTAACAGAGTTGACTAAATTATCCATGTAGGGCATGAAGGAGATTATTTCATCAAAGGTCATTCCTAAGTATTTAAAGCTGTTGACCTGTTCAAGACAAGCCCCCTCTGTAGTTATGATAGCTAGGGGGGCTGCCTTACTCCTATTTTGCAGTCCTGCGAATAACATTGACTTGGTCTCTTTGCAGTTGAAGACTAGTTTGTTACTTTCAGACCACGCCTCAAGAGACCAAAAGCTATGCTGCAGTTAATTCATGAGGGTTACACCTGACTGCATCTGCTTGAGAAAATAATGGCATAATCAGCGTGCAGTAGAACCCTGGACACAGTGCAAGCTTCTGGCAGGATGTTGATAAATAAACTGAAAAGTAGGGAGCATAGAATGGAACCCTGTTGTACTCAGATTTATATATTTTTGGAGTCAAACAGTACCCCATTAATTTTAAATTGTTGAGTCCTGCCATCTAGGTAGCTTGTGAACCAGGCCACTGTATCTGCAGAGAGGCCAAGTGAGTGGAGTTTCCACAGCAGTTGAGAATGGCTGACTAAGCCAAATGTCTTTGTGAGGTCAACATAGATGGCACCCACAAGTTGTCCATTATCAAGAGCTTCATGCTACAAGGTTGAGAACTCAAGTGAATGCAATGCTGGTACTGTGATCTTTTTCAGAAGCCATGTTGTCACAGCCCACTGTCATAAGATCTATTTTCCTTGATATTACCTAGATAAGATACTTACTGAGGTCACTCTAAATACATACTTATAAACATTTTGCTGTGCACCTGTCAGTACAGGCCAAAACCCTTAGAATGAACATTACCCTTCCCACAATGCTCATAATGGGAGGGAACCTTTGGATTCTCCTTGTACTCCTTCTGTATCTGGATCCCTGCGGACACTGCAACCAATCACAGGATGCCCCACAGGGGAACTGGAGGCTGACCTTGCTGTACCACAATACCTTAACAGCATTGAGAGATTGGGTATGTGTTTATAACTTCCCCCAACTACAACTTCGCCCATGGTTAACCTACTATGGAGGGAGACAGTCAGTTTTATTATTGTCAGACACATAGCTCCCCCTCCATACAGTAAAACCTTCACTGCTCCTTTCAGTCAGAGTTTTAGTCACCGCTCTCCTAGGAGGACAAAGCATCTCACCTGGGAATCACAGAACGCCGACTCAGAGCACAAAGAAGCGGGCAAAAGCAAGACTATACAAACTATCCCTTGCAGCAATCATGAAACTTCTGCTCGTACTACTACTACTATGCTCAGGAAATGTGGTACTTAATCCAGGGCCCCCAGAGGTTATTGCAGCAGCTTCCGACCTAGCCAAGCCTAAAGGATTAAGCTTCCTCTATGTTAATGTGTGCAGCCTACTAAAAAAGATCACTATGATCCAAGCATAGGTTAACCATACCGTACCAGATATACTGGTGGTCTCTGAGACATGGCTTAGGCCTACCACAAGTGACAAAGACATAAATTTACCCAAATACCTACTTTTCAGAGCTGACCAACAATCTAAGGGGGGGGGGGAGTAGCTATATATGTGAAGAACAACCTGACTGCAATCTGCCTCACCTCATCTTCCGTGGTGCAAGAATTTGAATTCCTATCCCTTAAAGTGGCAATTTCACATACCACATCCTTGCAGGTAATAGGCTGCTGTAGACCTCCTTCTGCTGGTCTCAAGCTATTATCACATCTAGGTGAGATAATCGAAAATGGGTCTCTAGAAACTATTATTATTGGGGACATAAATCTAAATTGGCTTTCCAAGGCAGCTACCCTCTTAATATCATTCTGTGACACATATGGTTTTACACAGCTCATCAATGAGCCTACCAGAATTAATAATAAGGCACCAAGTAATAGCACACTTCTAGATGTTATTCTGGTGGGCAAGCCTCATCTATTCTCCCACGTTGGATTCCTTTTCAGTGATATCAGCGACCACTGATTCATTGCTAGCATAAGAACAACCTATAAACCCACATCCCCCACAAAGTTCATAGCGAGGAGATCGAAGCAGAATTTTAAAATCCATGCATATCTGGAAGATATGAAGTACTCCACACGTTGGCAAGAATTTTACTTAGTAAATACGGTGGAGACAGCATATGATGTCCTTAATGACATTATCACAGGAGCTCTTAACAAATATGCACCAGTATCTAAAGTGCATATCAAACACAAAACGTGTCGTTGGTTCACACTAGACCTTAAATCCGCTCTCCTAGAGAAAGAAAATCTATGGAAAAAGGCAAGTAAAACAAAGACACCGTTAGACTGGGGGCAGTTCAAAAAGGTCAGGAACATATGTACCAGGAAGGTCAGAGATGCAAAGGTTGCTTACTATCGTGCTGAACTAGACTCCTCCTTCCATAACCCCGCTAAGTTCTGGAAAACTATAAATGACATAGCAGGATATGCCGCAAGTAATTCACTCCCAGCCAAGATAATCACCGGGACGACCATCATCAATGACAGGCTGGAAGTTCTAGAGTCCTTTAACAATCACTTGACCACAGGATTAGCATTTGACAACTCTCCTGCAAACCCAATGCGATCCTATTTAGGCATACGACTTACCGAAACTCAGGTAACCAACTCTACCTTCTCCTTCAGACCAGCCACTTTGAAGCAAGTGGAAGACTTAATATGCCAACTGGACATCAAGAAAAGTGCAGGTGCAGACTTCCTCGACCCCTACTTCTTAAAGATTGCTGTACAGGTACTAGCAGCACCGATAACATATTTATTTAACCTCTTGTTACTACTAGGAACTATCCCTTCGATTTGGAAAACTGCACAAGTCATTCCACTATTGAAATCAGGGGACCCTTCTGACCTCAACAACTACAGACCGATTTTCATCCTTCCTGTACTATCCAAACTGCTGGAAAAGATCATAAGCACACAATTGAGAGCCTACCTTGAATCAGTTAACCTCTTAAACCCAGCACAATCTGGATTTAGAGCCAAACACAGCACCATTACAGCCCTTGCAAAAGTAACCAACGACTGGCGACTAGAATTGGATTAAAAAAATTGTGTCTGTGCTGTGTTTTTAGACCTGAGTAAGGCATTCAACACAGTTGACCATGAACTGCTCCTTTCCTCCCTGAAATCCATAGGACTGGATTCAAATTCCTTACGATGGTTCAACAACTACCTTACTGGATGGACCCAGCAGGTGAAGGCTGAAGGGGAGCTGTCCCCACTTAAACTGTTGCAAAGAGGAGTACCCTAAGGATCTATCCTCCGTCCGATCCTCTTTGCCATATATATCAACAGTATTGATAATAACCTCACCAAGGCCACTGTACACCTATCTGCCGATGATATGGTGCTGTGTGTCAGCCACCCATCTCCAGAGACAGCCTGCAAAGAATTACAAGCAGAGTTCAATCTACTCTAACACCAACTCCTGAGCAAAAAACTTCTGCTCAATGCAAAGAAAACAAAGGCAATGTTTTTCTCTCCCCACACGCATGCAGGATATTCAGTCCCAAGCACGCTCCCACACATATCCACAGTCCTTGGTGAAAATCTTGAATTTGTCACAAAATTCAAATATCTGGGTGTCTGGCACGACAGTAGACTTTCCTTCACAGAACATGTGGAAGAACTACAAAAAAAACTTCACCAGAGATTTGTACTTTATTTTAGAGTAAAACATTTTCTTACAAGTGAGGCTAAGCAAAAGCTGGTCCAGGCCACATTTCTTTCTGTGATCGACTATGCTGATTTCTTATACAGTCGTTGCCCCCATCTCATACCTGGAAAAATTGGATACACTCTATCAAAAGGCCCTGAGGTATATCACAGAATTCCCATTCAACACCCACCATTGCTCCCTTTATACTGCAGTTGGATGGACCTCGCTTCAGTTCAGAAGGGACAGAAACGCTACACTATGGATCTTCAGAGCCATCTCCAAGAAGTTACCAAAATATGTCTCGGACTGCTTCACACAAGTAACCTTAAGTAAATATGCCCTAAGAAGCTACACTTTCATCATGCTCAAAGTGCCCAAAGTCAATTCTCGCTTTGGTAGGACTGCCATTAGTTTTGTGCGATCCTCCCTATGAAACAGTACGCAGAAAGTACTGAAACTGAGTATGCCTATATCCATGACATCCTTCAAATCCATTTACTCCGGGCTTATCAAGGAAAAATGCAACTGTTTTTGACAGTAGTAGACAATAATCCTCCTCCTGTCCTTCATCTCCTAGTCTGTCCCTTCCACTGATGCTCTCCGCTAATTTCCAGGTCCTGCATTCCTACCTTACTTCTCATTTTTATGTTGATTGCACACATGCACAAGAAACATATTGCATCAACTTTCTCCACAAGCAGGTTGTGGAGGTATGTCACGGTTGTGCCCAATGCCCCCACAACCTGCAAAGGCTTTTCCCCCGTCCCCCAATGCCATGGCACGCTGCTGCTGACACTAGTTCAGCCAGCATGACACAACTTTATAAAAAATCAGCCGCTGCAATCAGGGGCCGCTTCGTCATTGCAGCGCCAGCCATCCGCTGCAATGAGTCAGTGACCCGTCATTGCAGGGTGGGATGTGAAACCCTTGATATTGTTTGTGAACATGGCGGTGGCTTGCTGCGTGTTCACAAACAATATAATCCCAACATATTTGCCTTGGCAGGGCCCTAATCCGTTGGCTGTGGTCTATGTTTCTGCTGTTGCCGATGGGGAGCCACTGCGTCGGCATTCTGTAACCTGACCCTCATTTTGTTCCTGCTGATGGGGTGCACAATCCCCATCGGCATAATGAACCCCCGCTTTGTTCCTGTTGACGGGTGCCCAATCCCGTCGGCATAATGAACCCCCATTTTGTTCCTGCCGACAGGGTGCCCAATCCCCATCGGCATAAGCCACCTCCCCATTTTCTTCCTGCCGACAGGGTGCCCAATCCCCAGTGGCATAATAAACCCCACCCTTTTGTTCCTGCCGACGGGGTGCCCAATTCCTGTCGGCATAATGAGCCCCGCCCCCTGTTTTGTTCCTGCCGACGGGGATGCCCAATCCCCATTGGCTACTGCTGGCCCCCAAAGTAAATCCTCTGGTAGCATGCTGGGAGCTCACCCCAGCATGCCAGATACACCTGTGAAGGGGAAAATGGTCCCGTGACGTTGTTTTGTTTTTTTTTACCTGTAAAAAAGGAAACTGTCCCTTGGTGCTCGCCCGGCCCCCCACCTGCAACCCGCACCCACTCACTGCGCACCCTACCTTCCCACACCCCCCTCTCACCCCATACTTACCTCCGGAGCTCGGCGCGATGATTTTCGGTGGGCTGGGAACATGTCTGCACTCTTCAAAGCCAACCGTGAACTGAAGAAATGCCAGTAAGCTGTATAATGTAATAAATAGTTTTTTTTTCAACTTTAGTGCATATCTCAGACACTTTTGGGAATTTTTTCACCAAATTTTCAACATGGGGTTTTTGGGACCCCTCCTCATGAATTCTTGAACTGTCATGGCGTTAATTGGCTCCGAAAGGTGGTTGCGCGGTCACTGTGTGGAATCACCCTTCGGGGCCAATTAACGAAACAACAGTGCCAATGTTCATGAGGTGGGCTCTCAAAACCTATGTTACAAATTTGGTGGAAAAATCAAAAATGGCTGTTTTACAAGCGCAGGTTATGAAAAGTGGCTTCAGAGACGCCTGTGAATTTCAAGAATTTACAATTTTCCACACCAGATTTTCAACATTGACATTTTCTCACACCTCCTTGTGAGCAGTATAGCTGTCATTGTTCACATCCTGGCTGAAACGTGTTTTCACAGTTCTGGCACAGAATGGAGCGGTAGCTGTGGGAAATCAGTGCTCAGGACAGATTAAGAAACTGACAGTGACACTGTTCATGAGCAGAGGTCCTAAAATATCTATATTGAAAATTTGGTAATGATACTCCATAAAATGACTGTGTTACGAGCGTGCATTGCGCAGTTGGCATGCACGCTCGTAACTTCTAATTATAATATTTTCACTCCAGATTTTCAACATTGCCATTTTCCAAGACCTACTTATGAACAGTACAGCTTCCTTTCCCTTCCTGGCCGAAATGTGCTTTCGCACTTCTGGCACAGAATAGAGCGGTCGCTGTGGGAAATCACTGTTCGGGACAGATTAAGAAAATTACAATGATACTGTTCATGAGCAGAGGTCCTAAAATACCTATGTTGAAAATTTGGTGATGATAGCCCATCAATTGACTGTGTTACAAGTGTGCGTTGCGCACTTTCCACGCACCCTTGTAACTACGCAGATTTTCAGCAGTGCCATTTTTTCACACCTCCTTATAAGCAGTACAGCTGTCATTTTTCACATCCTGATCAAAATGTGTTTTCACAGTTCCGGTGCAGAATAACGTGGTTGCTGTGGGAAATCAGTGTTCTGGACAGATTAAGAAAATGACAGTGGCACTGTTCATGAGCAGAGGTCCTAAAATCCCTATGTTAAAAATTTGGTGATGAAACTCCATAACATGACTGTGTTACAAGCGTGCGTTGAACTGTTTCCACACACCCTTGTAACTTTGCAAATTTATAATACTGTCATGCCACATTTTCAACAGTGACAATTTTTCACAACTCCTTATGAACACTACAGCCGTCATTTTTCACATCCTGGCTAAAATATGTTTTTGCACTCCTGCCGGACAATATCACGGTCACTCTGGGAAATCAGTGTTTGGGACAGATTAAAATTGACCGAGTGAGAGGGGATGATCGAGCTCAACTGAGCTCTGTCAGGACTCTTGCAGATTTGTTTGTGTTGGACAAAGGCCCCAACACAGAGCCCAGTACAAAGGGCACTGCACACTGGGAGAAACAGAGCGAGGCGAGTGAGGGAGGGAAGTAGCAAACTCACGAGCGCTGTCAGGACTGCTGCAGATTTCTTTGTGGGCAGAAAAAGGCATCAATACAGGCAGGGTCCAGTACAAAGGCCAGCCTGCAGTAGTGGGAGAAACAGTACAAGCGAGGTGAAACAAGGGGACTTAGTGAGCTCAATGGAGCTCTATCAGGACTGCTGGGATTTCTCTGTGGGCAGAAAAAGGTGCCAATGCAGGCAGGAGCCCTGTACAAAAGGGCAGCTTGTAGCGCCAAGACAAACAGAATGAGCAATGGGAGAGGGAGACTGAGTGACCTCAATGGAGCTCTGTCGGGACAGCTGCGAATTTCTTTGTGGACAGACAAAGGTGCCAATGCAGCCAGGAGCCCCATACAAAAGCGCAGTCTGCGGCACCAAGAGAAACAGAATGAGTGAGTGACAGAGCGGTAGTGAGCGAGCTCAAAGGAGCTCTACTCTGACTGCTGCAGATTTCTCTGTGGGCAGAAAATGCGGCAATGCAGGCAGGAGCCCAGTACAAAAGGCCAGCTTGCAGCGCCAGCAGAAACGGAATGCGAGAGTGACAGAGGGGGAGTGAGCGAGCTCAGTGGAGCTTGTCGGGACTGCTTCAGGTTTCTTTCTGGCCAGAAAAAGCCACCAATGCAGGCAGAAACCCAGTACAAAAGGGCAGCCTGCAGCAGCAGGAGACACAGAATGAGCAAATCAGGGAGGGGAAGTTAGTGAGCTCAACGGGGCACTGTTGAGACTGCTGCAGATTTGTTTGTGGGCAGAAAAAGGCAGCAATGCATGCAGGGGCCCAGTACAAAAGGGCAGCCTGCAGTGGCAGGGAAACCAGAATGAGCGAGTAAGTGAGCTCAACGCAGCTGTATTGTAACTGCTGCAAATTTCTTTGTGGGCATAAGAAGGCAGCAATGCAGGCAGGAGCCCAGTAGAGAAGGGCAGCCTGCAGCGCCGGCAGAACAGAATGAGCGAGTGAGAGAAGGGAAGTGAGTGAGCTCAACGGAGCTTTGTCGGGACTCCTGCAGATTTTTTTGTGGGCAGAAAAAGGCGCCAACAGAGGCAGGAGCCCAGTACAAAAGGGCAGCCTGCAGCGCCAGGAGAGCCAGAATGAGTGAGTGAGACACAGGGAGTGAGCGACCTCAATGGAGCTCTGTTGGGACAGTTGTGGATTTCTTTGTGGGTAGAAAAAGCCACCAACACAGGCAGGAGCCTAGTACAAAAGGGCAGCCTGCAGCGACAGGAGAGCCAGAATGAGTGAGTGAGACATGGGGAGTGAGCGACCTCAACGGAGCTCTGTCAGGACAGCTGTGGATTTCTTTGTAGGTAGAAAAAGCCACCAACACAGGCAGGAGCCCAGTACAAAAAGACAGCCTGCAGCACCAGAAGAAACAGAATGAGCGAATGAGACAGGGGGAGTGAGCCACCTCAATGGAGCTCTGTTGGACAGCTGCGGATTTCTTCATCAGCAGAACAAGGTGCCAATGCAGGCAGTAGCCCAGTACAAACAGACTGAGCCACTGACACAGGGCCACTGAGCGAGCTCAACAGACCAATGCAATTAACATTTGGCATTGACAAATGCTTGTTTTATCATGTCATCATATAGCGCCTTACTGTATATTTCCTCCCTGTCACATTCCCTACTCCTTCATCGCCTATTTCCACCTTCCCTTTCTCTCTCTCTCTCAGCCCTGCCAACATTCACTGCTAAGACCAACACTGCCTTTTTCTTTTGTCACCCAGCCCTGATTGTAGTCTCCTTCCCCCTCATCTCTCCCCGTAGCAGCACCTCCTTCATCTGCCCAGACTGCTCGCTGCCCATTCCTCTACCTCTGACCAATTCCCTTATACTTTATACCTAAGTCACCACATATTCTCCCTCCACGCCCAAATTCATGTTCTCCCAATTTCCTTATTTTATGTAAATATGTGAATTTGTGTCAGTAGATCTTACATAATTGTATATATCCATGTGTTGGTATGCTTTATGCCATTATATCCTGTATACTCTGTTCCTTCATTGTGTTGTGTTCCTTGAATTGTACTATATTTTTATGTAACTGACCTTTGACCTAACTAGGTCCATCTTGCAAATGAGCTCTGCTCAACAATGTTCGCCTGGATAAATAAAGATTTGATTGATTGATTGATGTTGCTGTGGATATTGGATATTATGTTTTCCAAGACAGAACACTAATTGATCCAAGACTATCCTCTCCAGTGTCTTTGGTAGGGGGTGAAGAATAGAGGTGGGCTTGTACTTTGTGATGACAGAGTGGTCCCCACTTTTATGTATGGTTGTTACATGTGCTTTTTTCCAAATGCTTGGAAATTTGGAGTATTGCAGGGAATAGTTGAACAGCTTGGTCAGTGGAGAGGCAATCTCGTTCAAGGATAGAGCTATTAGCTTCATATCCAGGGTGTCACTGTCAACTCTTACGAACATACGAACATACGAAATTTGCCAGCAGATAAAGGCCTAGAGGTCTATCAAGTCTGCTCGAATGTGCAGCTAGCACCCCTTATTCTGCAGCTGCCCCTCCCTTCCACCCTTCCCCTTCATTAACCCTCCCCCTTGTCCTGTCCCATCCTCGTTTGAAGCAGTCCACTGTTCTACTGCATACCACTTCTGCAGGTAACGATTCCACCCAGCCACCACCCTCTGTAAAAAGTGTCTCCTCATCTCCTCCTGAACCTTCCTCGCTCCAGTCTCATATCATGGCCCTGGTGGCCTCCTCCTCTACTTTGAACAGCCCCTCTGTACCCGTCTTGTTTATTCCTTTCATGTATTTAAAGGTTTCAATCATGTCACCCCTGTCTTTCCTCTCCTCCAGTGAGTACATGTTCAACTCCTTCAACCTTCTCTCGTATGACAAGTCCCCCAGACCCTTGATCATCTTTGTCACCCTGCGCTGCACCCCCTCCAGTAACTTAATGTCCCTCTTCAGATACGGATGCCAGTACTGCACGCAGTACTCCAGGTGTGGTCTAACTAATGACCTATACAGTGGCAGAATCACCTCCTCCCTCCTCGAGGATATACCCCTTGCAATACAACTCTTGTTTTATTCAGTACCCGCTTGACGTACCTGATGGTGTCAGCAACCTTTATGGTATGAAAGTAAAAACTTGGGGTAGATAGGGTCACAGGAGTCTCCCAGCTTATATACCCTTTGCCATAACTTCTAAGTTTCTTAACGTTTTACTTTGATCCTGACACAGAGTTACCATCCAAAGATGTCACAAAGTTATCATCCAAAGGTGTATCTAGTTATAACAGAACATCTAAGTCTACAAGAAAAAAACATTACAGTAAACCAATACAGTACTGCATATATGAGTCAGACTCTACGGGTCCCTGTCATCATAACAGTTCACAGTTGCATGACTACTGCAATATAAATACCCAAGGACAGGATTTCGATACCACAGATGCTCATCTGCTCTCCTGCCAGAGGTTGAATTCAAGGAACTATATAAATATACAGCACAGCTATACATTATAATTAAAAAAAAAATGTTAAATGATATCCCCCAACAAGTCAATCATATCACTGCAATTATCAGGTTAACCAGGTAATCCAGCAAAGTTCCATAAATAGCAAAATGTAATATGCCACTGTCTTTATTCCTTATTTATTTATTGTAACAATTTTAACCATGAAAGACAAACTAACCTGGTAGCACCTCATTTCCAGATGGGTCCTGGGGGAAAGGGGAAGGGGAGAATGGTACAACTCTTCTAATATGATGCCATAAATAAATTATAAATAGCAAATGATGCAGATATAAATATTGAATAATCATACAACATAGTTCAGTTGTTTTTGTAACTGTCTGTATACACTAGATCTATCATAAGTTATGCAAACAATGGGAAACTGCTTATTTCTTACCCTGCTGTAATGCCCCCCCAGGCTCCTCTTGGAAATTAGGTGTTTTGACTAAATGAGGCTAGCCAGGGGTGTGTAATCCTAAATAAATAAATGAAGCGAGTCCTCACCTGTGCTGCAATACAGTTTGAATTAACGTAGTCAATTACAGACACATGCCCTTTAATTCAGAACTCATTCTCTTCATCTAACAAGTTACCTGTTGTTTGCTCTTTCTCTCATGCTCCAGCTTTTTAGTGAGTGCCCAGTATTCTGAGGGTTGAAAAATCATAAATCTTGCCCCCCACTTCTATTCAAAGGCAAGCTGGTAATAATGCAAAAGGGTGGGGGGCAAAGACTTTAAGGAACTGTTTCATCCCTTCATAAGATTTGCATCAGGCCCTTGCAGCACATGGCAAGTCCAAATACATCTGGATCAAGCATCATCTGCAAGTTGTTATAGCTTCGCTGGGAAGCTGAGTGTCAATCTCAGAGGGAAACTCATGTGAATTATATAAGCACTGTATGAGGATGGCTAGGGTCTGAACTATCCCTCTAGGTGTATGCGGATTGCAAAAGACTGTCAGTGAAGTCCACTGGGGGAGGTAGCTCCCATCTGAACAGTTGCAGAAGCCATAACTCATAAAATGAAACCAGATTGTTGGATTCAAAGCCCTCCAAAATATCTACAAGGCACTGGTTCCGTTCTCTGTCTGAGTTCTCTACCTGTTCCAGTCTTACTTATAAATGGTTGCTCAATGCTGGCTGTGTGCTACCAAGCGATAGGGGATCATTTGGCATGCTGGCAACCCAGGTTTTTGCCCACACCCAGGATGGCAGAAGTGGAGACCAGCGAGGAGGGTTAGGAGCATCCGCTGGAACACTTTCCTCCCTGGGAGGGAGGGCAAGAGCATGCCCACTTCCAGAGTGAATCCTGGCAGTCCCGAGTGGAGGCATACTTGGTGGCATGGTTAACCACGTGGTGCGGTGTGTCCTTCCCAGGATGACGTGTGTGAGGCTGCACTGTGGAATGGGGGTGGGGGCAGGGAGAAAATGGAAAATCTCCCAGTCGGCTGACAGTATGATGATCACCCAGGTCCCCTCATACCACGCAGCCCTGGCGAGCAGCCTATAGAGCCAATCCCACACCATGTGCTCCCCAGCGAAGGGACAGACTGGGAAAGCTGAAGCATGGAATAGTGGGGAAAGGCACGATGAAGCGAAGGGGATGACTTGACGGGTGGGAGAGTCCCTTGGCGGGCTGAAGGAGTGGCCGGTTGAGAGTGGGGAGCGCTGAGAGGAGCAAGAACAAACAAATAAATATATTTGTTTTTTTATTTTATTGAAATTTTTTTTTATTTTATTGAAATTTTGGAATTACAATCCTTTGAGTCAAAGACTCCTTTGCAAACGCTCCACGTCAATACAAAACAGAAACATTGCTTAAAGACAAATTGTACATTGTGTACTAGGCAAAACATTACATTAAGACAAATATTGCACAGTTACTCCGCACAGAATAATTTACTTTGCTTGGTTAGTTTCTTTAGGCTTCTCTAGGGTTGTTAAAGGACCCTGGGTCGTAGCAGTGAAGTGGAACTGGTTACAAATTCAGAGGCCAGCACCTAGCCAGGAGTTTGTGTTTTAGGTTCCATTAGCTACGTTGGCCTTGATTGGAATTAAGGAAAGTTCTGGTTTTCTATCACCTACCAAGTAAGGGAGGACTGGTTGTAACATCCACATGTCTCTGAGTCAAGGAGACATCTCTTGATGCCATTTTTAAATAGGCTAAGGCAGCATCGTCTGCATAGAGTAATAGTTTACCACTGCAGGCCAGGGGGAGGGAGTTTAGAAAGAGAGTGAATAGTAGAGGGCCTAAGATCAACACTTGGGGGCTGCCTGCAAAAACAGGTAGCTTAGCAGACAGGGTGGTGTTGATTTTGACTTGTTGAGTCCAATCAGTGAGATAGTTGTTGAACCAGAAGATTGCTTCAGGGGCGAGATAGAGGAAGGGGAAAGAGTGGATAAAGAGTGCATGACTGACAGTGTCAAATGCTTTGGTCAGATCAACAAAAATTGCTTCTGCTACTGACCCCTGTTCCAGCACTTCATGTTTGTAAGAGGTGAATTCAAGAAGGGCAGTGGAAGTGCTGTGTCCTGCTCTAAACCCATGCTGTTCATGACACAGCAGATTGTATTTGTTCAGGTATTCAGTGAGCTGGTCTGACACAATTCTTTTGAGTGCTTTAAAGAGGGGGGGAAGGATTGTGATGGGCCTATAGTTACCAGGGTCTGTTGGATCACCCTTTTTATGTTTGCTTGCACGATTGTGCAAGAAACATAGTGTCAATCATCAGAGATTTCGGAGGTGTGTCACCTCCTCTTCCAATTCAGTCAGTGTGCTGGCAGGCGCGGCCCCTGTAAGCCAATGCATTTTGGAGCTGTCTATAACATGCTCCAAAATGCAATGTACTCTGATTGAAAGAAGAGCTACGCTTCAGTGAAACAGCGATAGATATCGCCTCGCTCATGCGCAACCCCAAACACACCGCGAAGCCGTCGCTCCAGCGCGCACTGTTAGCCCACAGGTGCCCAATCCCCGTCGGTACTCATCCCCCCCTCAGTAGTAGGTGTCATGCTGGAGCCCACCTCAGCATGGCAATCAGTCTATGCCGATGAAATTGCCCAATCCCCGTCGGCTGAGCTCCCAGATCCCTTGTGCCACGCTGGGGCCCACCAGCGTGGCAATAATCTCAATGGCGATGGGGTGCCCAATCCCCGTCGGCTGAACGCCCCCCAATGTCCTTGTGCCCACGCTGGAAGCCCACTAGCGTGGCAAATAATCCCGATGTCTTTTTTTTTTTTTACCTGAAAGCGAAAATGGTCCCAGCGTGTCTCCAACCCCCTCCCAGCGCACCCACCCACTGTGCACCCAGCCTCCCACACCCTCACCCCATACTTACCTCTCCCGGACCTCGGCGCGATGATCTTGGTGGACGGGAACACGTCTGCACTCTTCAAAGCCGACCGCGAACTGAGAAATGCGGTAAGCTGTATAATGGGATAGATGGGGGATTCAACTTTGTTGCTTATCTCAGGCATTTTTGGAATTTTCTGCCAAATTTTCAACATGGTGTTTTGGGACCCCTTCTCATGAATGATGTCACTGTCATGGCGTTATTCGGGCCCAAAGGTGATTTCTGCTGATGACTGTGGAATCACCGCTGGACCAGGGCTAACCGCCATGACAATGACATATCATGAAGAATAAACCCCAGTTAATTGATATAAAATTCAATAAATGATTTCTTTCAGTAGTGTGTTGTGCAGTTCCTATGCAGGCTCGTAAGTTCATGAAATTTCAATATTTTCACTCCAGATTTTCAACATTGCCATTTTACCACACCTTCTTATGAGTAGCACAGCTGTCATTTTCACATCTCACCCAAAATGTGTTTCCTCCTTGTAGCGCAGAATGGCACAGTCGGTATATGAAATCAATGTGAGGACAGATTAAGAAAATCACAGTGACACTGTTCATGAGCAGAGGTCTTAAAATGGCTATGTTGAAAATTTGGTGAAAAAATTCTTAAAAATGACTGTTTTACGAGCGCGCGTTGCACAGTTCCTACGCAGGCTCGTAAGTTCGCAAATTTTCAATATTTTCACTCCAGATTTTCAACATTGCCATTTTACCACACCTCCTTATGAGCAGTACAGCTGTCATTTTTCACATCCTGCCCAAATGTGTTTCCGCCCATGTAGCACACAATGGCGCAGTCGGTGTGCGAAATCAATGTATGGGACACATTAAGAAAATCACCATGACACTGTTCATTAGCAGAGGTCTTAAAATGGCTATGTTGAAAATCTGGTGAAAAAATTCTTAAAAATGACTATTTTACGAGCGTGCGTTGCGCAGTTCCTACGCAGGCTCGTAGGTTTGTGAATTTTCAATATTTCCACTCCAGATTTTCAACATTGCCATTTTACCACACCTTCTTATGAGTATACAGCTGTCATTTTTCACATCTCACCCAAAACGTGTTTCCACCCATGTAGCGCACAATGGCGCAGTCGGTGTGTGAAATCAATGTATGGGACACATTAAGAAAATCACAGTGAAACTGATCATGAGCAGAGGTCTTAAAATGCCTGTGTTGAAAATTTGGTGAAAAAATTCCTAAAAATGACTGTTTTACGAGTGTGCGTTGCACAGTTCTCATGCGCTCATAAGTTTCTTGAATTTCAATATTTTCACTCAAATTTACAACATTGCCATTTACACACCTTCTCATGAGCAGAACAGCTGTAATTTTCCACATCCTGCCCAAAACATGTTTCCGCCCATGTAGCGCACAATGGCGCAGTCGGTGTGTGAACTTAGTGTATGGGACACATTTAGAAAATCACAGTGTCACTGTTCATGAGCAGAGATCTTAAAATAGCAATGTTGAAAATTTGGTGAAAGAATTCCTAAAAATGACTGCTTTACGAGTGTCGTTGCACAGTTCCAGAGGTGTAGGTTTGAATTTTCAATATTTCCACTCCAGATTTTCAACATTGCCATTTTACCACACCTCCTTATGAGCAGTACAGCTGTCATTTTCACATCCTGCCCAAAACATGTTTCCGCCCATGTAGCATACAATGGCGCGTCGGTGTCACAAACTCAATGTATGGACACATTATAAAATCACAGTGACTGTTCATGAGCAGAGGTCTTAAATGGCTATGTTGAAAATTTGCGAAACAATTCCTAAACTGACTGTTTTATTTAACGCATTGCGCAGTTCCTACGTTAGCTCGTAAGTTCGCAAATTTTCAATATTTGCACTCCAATGACTTCCAAATACCTAAACAGCACATAGAAGCAAGCAACATTCGGCATTGACAAATGCTTGTTATTGACTTCATTCAAAGGTACAGTCACAGCTGGTTGCCCTGATTCGGCGGTGCTGCTGATCTTGAAAGCCAATGGCAAGGTTTGAAGAAAGCGGTAGACTGTGTTTGGTTCATACCAGGTCTAATGCTCCAAGAGCATCAATAATACTAATAAACTGCCAGTGTTATATTAATAGGTTGTTACGTCTGCAGTCAGAGCTCTCATAACGTGTGTCCTCTTGCGCTGACAGTTATCTTTACCAATGTCCAAATCTCTTTTGAGAACTGAATTTGCAACTCTAATTACTACCTTAGCCATAGCACGCAGCAGACATCTGCACAATTTTCCAGTTCTGGTATAATTCAAAGCAGTTCTCTGGTTTTACAGCCAACTGTACCCACAGCAGACTGCTGCAAACTGGGCACCAAATGCTGTGGTGGCACCTCTTTGGTGGGAACTCTGCAAGTTCCTTAAGTCTAGGCAGCCATTTTTTATCAAAATTATGCAAAGGAAAACTTGGGACTCCGCTAGAGCCACTTTCAGGGGCCCCGTGCCTGGCATGTAAATGAAAAATTCGACTGACAGTATTGAATGTATTAACACTTTCAGAGGTGGCTTCCAGTACACACTACTTAGTCACACATCATAATTGAGGGAATATACTCTGCTCCTGCTGTGAATGGGTTTAAATGTGCTAATTGAGCTGATAGAAATGTCAAAGAGGTGCAGAAATCCTTCCTAAGCATGGTCAAATACAGTAACCATGACTTTTGGTTTGGCTACCAGGTATCAAGCAGAACTGTTTCATTTTGTTGCTGACTTTAAAGCAGGGCCCCCTAGAATTCTGTCATTCCATGAATGCTGAGTTGACAACATAACTTGTATCCTGATACAGAATTGATATAGTGCCACAGAATTTGATTTCTCTGGGGATTTGTCTTTCAAATGTGTGCCTAGCTCCTTTATGTTCTTTATTTTTCCTGAAGCGTCCCCTTCATGTTCAGCATTTTATATAATCAATGATATTAAGTCATATCTCAGCCAATAGCTGAACTACATTCTGCCACAGAAGTGAATAATTAATGCCACAGAAATGAGCAAACTCTGTCCCTGGGAACTTAAGAGCCATGCCACAGAAATAAGTATTGAAGAGCACTAGGGGTCCCATCCTTAGGGAGGAAACTCCAATATCTGGGACAAATCATTTAAAATGCATTCAGACCACTTTTCAAACCACAACCTCAGGCATGAGACCTATCATTAAAGTGGTTTATGTGTTAGTTCACTGTTTTTTGTTAGGACTATAGCCAAGGAATCAGTTAACTTAATTTTGGGAGGGTTCATAGATACATACATAGATACATAGACAGTGTCAGCAGATAAGGGCCTATGGCCCACCCAGTCTGCCCATTTGAGCTTGTACGTTCAGTTTATGTTTTCCTAGAAGTCTGTTGCCCCTTACCCCTGACCTCCAGAATTCCTTTATGTCTATCCCATGCATTCTTAAATCCCGTGATTGTTTCAGCCCCCACCACTTCCTCTGGCAGGGTGTTCCACTTGTCCACCATTCGTTCTGTGAAGAAATTCTTCCTCATGTTTCCTCTGAATCATCCTCCTTTCAACTTCATCCCATGCCCTCTAGTCCTGGAACATCTTTTTCGCTTAAAAATAGTGTATTCCTGCACCCTGTTCCTCCCTGTGAGATACTTGTTTGTCTCTATCATATCCCCTATCTCCCTCCTCTCCTCCAGGGAGTACATGTTCAGTTCCTTCAACCTGTCTTCATAGGACTTGTGATGCAATCCATGCACCATCTTTGTTGCCCTCCTCTGAACCTTCTCTAACCTGTCTATGTCCTTACGTAGATATGGTCTCCAGAAATGTACACTGTACTCCAGTTGGGGCATCACTAGGGTTCCATATTAAAATAACGAATCTAAAACAGCGATGACTGAAAACGGCACACGGAATACAGTGACTATGCATATGGCGATCTCATTAGCTCCTGGGGCTTCAACCCTCGCAACCCTCCCTTATTAAATATACCAACTCCAGGGGGGTGCAACTTGCGAAGGTGGGAAACCCCGAGTTGCCATACAGTATGTGTAGTCGCTGTATTTTGTCGCCATTTTGCCGTTTTGTACATCACTGTGTTCATAGGCTACCTTTTGGGAGTATTTAACTTCCAAAAATAAGGCAAATACTTCCCAAATAAAGGGGAAGGAAGTCAGTTACTTTCAAATTCAAAACAAAAAAAAGTTAGGTGACTTCCAAAATTCCAGTCATGGAAGTTAAGAAATTATGGATTTTTCTAAAAAAAATTGTATTTTATCTGGCCGACCCAGTGGCGTGGAGGGCTGAGACATCCGTGCTTTACCTCCTGCCATGCCGATGACCCATGTTTGTGGCGCAAGCAGGCCGCTGGGTGTCAGCCAGGAAGGAAGAGGATCCAGCGTCCATAGGATAGCTCTCCTCTCCCAGGGAGGGGGGGTACAGGGTTGGTGCTTCCCTGACACTTAGCAAAGGCTGGGTGCCAGAGTGCCATTCAGCCTGTTGCAAGCAAGGGTGGTGGAGCAGTCAGCTGGCATACTGCGGGTGGAAGCATGCACAGCTCAGCCATAGCTGACATTGCACGCTCCATCCAGGGGGAAAACAGAAAAAAACAGGAAAAAGAGGTCCCAGGTCAAGCAGAATGAAACAGTCACCCTCCACAGGTCCCAGTTCAGAATGGCACTTCCCCAGAGTCTGGATCTGATTCTAGGTGAGTCTAGTTGGGAGCTCCTCACCACCCCTGCCATAGAGGGGAAAACTGTGGGGGAAGATGGGCACAGCTGCCTGATGTCAAGTGCAGGGCTGGATGGGTGGCTGAGAGAAGATATGCCAACTGGTGGGGACCTGGAGAGAAACAGATAAAAGAAAAAAGAAATTGTATTTCACCGGTAATATTTATATTAACATCCGTTAACTGGTCCTTCATAGAATATTGACTTTCAAAATGTTAATTCCGTGAAGTAATGTGACTTCCAAAAAAACTGGGCTAACTTCTAGATTTTTAGCCATGGCAGTTTTAGACTTCCACTAAAAATAAACTGAACCCCTGACTATAGCTGTGGGTGACAGAGAGTATGATCTGTGTTCTCTACCTCCAGTACACACTCTCTTTTTCTTTCTCTCTCACATATTCTCTAGATGGCAGGGTTTTTCATCACTAGAACAGCACTGGTGGATAACTAAAATGAAAGAAGACAAACTGGTAGCCATCGTTCAATGTTGCAAAGTTCGCTACTAAAAGTAGCAACAGAAAAAAAGCTGAGATATAGACAGTTGCAGTCATGCTAGCAATTTGCGACTGGCGCAACCACAGACACAAGGCTAAGGACGTCCATATCAGTGATGAAGCAACCTTCTATGTACAGTGACAACAAAAACACATGCTAAGCAATTTGCATTTAGCTCTGTACCTCCCGGCATTCAAAGAGAGCAGATGGACATCTTGAGCTTCAAAGCGGTAGTTCATATTAAAAACGTTTTATTTTATTACGTATTTACGATTTGTGGTCAGGATGGCACTCCAGACTGGTATGAACTGATTTCCAGCTGTGTTCTGGGGATGGAGAGCAAGAGAAACATTACGAAAGACAGGGTTAATGAAAGAGTATGCAAGCATCTCATATAAATATGAAGTGTGAAATGCCAAACAAAGATTTTCAGGTACAGTTTGCAACCTGAATTTCCTTGAGCAGGCCTGAAAGTCAAACGTGTGTTTTTTTCCTGCCTGCCTTTTTATGTTGGCTTGCACATGTGCAAGCAACATCTTGCAGTAGCAGCACTTTCAGAGGTGTGTCAGTGTTGTGGCCAATGCAGGGGATGCTTTAGTGGGTGCGTTCCTCAGCCGCCAATCAGTGAGCATGCTGGCGATGACAGCAGTTTCAAAGAGAGCCATGGAGTTGAAATAAATCTGCCGCTCTAATGAAGTGCAGTTTCTTCACTGGAACATCAGATAACAAGGCTCCATTATGTGTCTTTCCTAGTGAAACATTCCAATAAACATGGTGACTCCTGCCACCCACCTCACAATCCCCACACAGCCGACATCAGGGATGTCCAATCCCTGTGTCGGCATACCCCCCCCCAGTTCAATTTGTTTGCTGACAGGGTGTCAAATCTCCATTGGCGTCATGGTCCCCCCTTACACACTTTCTTTGTGGATGGGGTGCCCAATCCCCATCAGCAACATGCCTCCCCCAAACTGTGGTACACTGGGAGCCCACCTCAGTGTGCCCCAAATCATATTTTTACCTGTAAATAAAGAAAACCTTCCTCAAAGTCTGTTTTTTTATATACTTATAAAAAAAAGGCCCCTCGTCATCCCACCACTCCCCCTCCCCCAACCTGCACCCACCCTCTGCACACTCCACCTCCACGCACCCCCTCCTCACCCCATACCTACCTCCAGAGGACTGGCGCTGCGATCTTCTGTGGAGTGAGAACACATCTGAACTCTTCAAAAGCCAACCGGGAACTGAACAAAATGCGATAAGCTTTATAATGGCAGGTAATTGGGGTTTCAACTTAGGTAGATATTTCATCATTTTTGGTAATTTTGGTACCAGATTTTCAACATGGTGTTCTTGGGACCCCACCTCATGAGCACTTGCACTGTCATCTTGTTACTCGGTCCCAAAAGGTGATTTCACGGTCAATGCACAGAATCACCTTTTGGGACCAGTTAATGAAATGACAGTGCCACTGTTCATGAGGTGGGGTCTCAAAAAACCCATGTTGCAAATTTGGTGAAATAATTCCAAAAAATGACTGCGTTACGAGCGTGCATTGCACAGTTTCCATGCTCACTTGGAACTTCAACAATTTTTTATATTTTTACTCCAGATTTTCAACATTGCCATTTTTTCATGCCTCCTAATGAACAGTACAGCTGTCATTTTTCACACCCTGCCTGAAATGTGTTTTTGCACATATGGCGCACAATGGCCTGATCATTGTGGGAAATCAACTTTTGGGACTGATTAACAAAATCACAGTGCCATTGTTCATGAGGGGAGGTCCCAAATTGGCTATGTTGAAAATGTGGTTAAAAAAATCCCAAAAGTAATTGTGTTATGGGCATGCATTGTGCAGTTTCTACACAAGCTCGTGACTTCACCAATTTTCACTCCAGATTTTCAACACTGCCATTTTTTACACCTCCTCATGAACAGTACAGTTGTAACTTTTCACATTCCGCCAGAAATGTGTTTTCACGCCTGTGACACCAAATGGCGCAGTCACTGTGCAAAATCACCTTTCAGCCAACGAAGTGATGGTTCCAATGTTCATGAGATGGAGTCACAAAAAGCCCATGCTGAAAATTTGGAGTGAAAATACCAACAAACACCTGGGGCATTGGGGTTTCCAACCATAATGCCCCACTCTGTGGAGACTGACAGGCGTCAGGGGTGTGACTTAGTCGGCTGTAATGCTCATGCCATTCCACCTCCACCTCCACCCCCACCCTGCAGCCAGTAACAGGCATTGAGATGTGCCTTGGTGTCTTTGACCCCAAAGTTCACCCCAGTCTCCTATACCGTACCCGTCTCATCATATTTCCTTATGGAATGGGGTGAGCTTAAGGCCCGAAGACCCCAAGGCACACTGTGACACTGGTCAGTATCTGTAGGGTAGGGTGAGGTGAAATGGCATGAGTGTTATGGCCGACGACCCAAAGGCACACCCCAATGCCTGTCAGTCTCCGCAGGGTGGGGTTGGTGTCACCTTAATACTTCACTGCCATTCCTATTATGCATCTCTCTGACTCCTGCACTACCAGTGCCAATGCCAGCAAGACAACATTCGGCATTGGCAAATGCTTGTTCATATTGTTCTTGCTATCCGAACTTATCATCTATGCAGAAATAATCTGTACATTTAGCTAAACTGCTTGTTTTTCTAAAGTCTGTGTTTTAGAAGTAATCTCATGTCACACTAGGTTTAAGAACACCAGATTGATAAGGGACACTGAGCAATGTGTAAACAGTATGCCCTTTATTTTATTGTTTCTGCATCTCATCTCCTCTGTCTAATGATGTGAGACAGAAAATGATTGCCCCGTAAAATGTACAGTAAAAAATACAATTACTTCTCAAGTGAGACATGGTATGATTGAATATCCAACAATGCCATCATCAAGGTGTGTGCAGGGTGGTATCTTCTGACATCTAGGTAGCGAACATCATCACCACCACGGTATCTTTCAGCATCTGAGGATGCCATCATGTCAGCAGCAAGCAATGAGTCTGTCTTCAATGACCTCAATGCCATGGGACTGCAGGACAGAAGTAACTAATATGTCATTGTGTCCTGTGTCTTCCACCATGCCAGAAGCCAGAAGCAACTCCCACCAGTTCTAAACATTTACCACTTGATTGGATCATCAAAAGAAAGAATGCCAGCTAGATTAGCCCCACCCCCCCCAACAAACCAAGTTAGAACAACTTTACAATGACTGAAAAGCCCTTGCAAAACAAAACTCTAATTAATGTGTCATCTTTGGCAAGTAAATCAAAGGACTGAGAGTGAATATTCATTGTCAAGGGGTATTGGTTTAAGTCTTCCTGAATCTCAGAAATCCTGTCAATTAGTTGCATAACCATTAGGTTCTGCAACTACTCATCAGTTTATTGAGAAATACATAAGTGTTGCATTTGACTAAATTCTAAAGAAAGGTCAGTCCTGGAACTAGGGTCCAGAGCTGTCATTGCATTGAAAAACTACAGTCAAGGTTTGGTCAGGTATCTTACCTATTTACCCTCAGATGGGAAATTAGTTATACTATGAGATAGGTCACACTAACTACCATGTTGGTGTAGTTCCCTGTCAGTGGTACAACCAAGATTAACAATTATCGTGTATGTAAGCAAAGCTCTGAGTGAGGTAGGAACAAGGACGTCACCACACTATGTTCGTGCTATGGAGGCAGTATGGTGCAGTGGGTTAGGGCTCTGAGCTGCAAATCTGGAGACCTGGGTTTGAATCCCACAGCCCCCTAGGTGCATACTGTGTGACCCTGAGCAAGTCACTTAACTTCCTTGTGCTCCCATGTTGCACCTGCAAACAAGCTTTCAGCTTAGTGTGTCTCACCTGGTAAAATAATTGATAAAAAAAAAATGCTATCAACTGGAAAGATTCTTCTGAGTTTTGTTATAGATGAAATTGCCAGCACTGTAGTAGGCCAAGTAAGGTATAATGTGAACTAACACAAACAGTCTGAAATACCTCACCTATCACCTGCCTATGAAAGGAACCTTGAGGTTATCACATCTGATGACCTCAAAAAGGCAGAGCACATGACATAGCAGAGGGTAGGGCCAGTGGGATGTTGGGATGCATAGGAAAAGGTATCTTCAGCAGGAGGAGGGAGGTAGTGTTGCCACCGTATCACTTGCTAGTGAAACCCCAGCTGAAGCACTGTGTCAAGTTCGGGAGGCCGCACCTCAGAAAGGCCATAGACAGTGTGGAGGCAATCCAGAAGAGGACAACTAAAATAGGACAGTGGCTGCATCAAAGAGAGACTACAGGATCTCAAAATGTACTGTGCACTCTAAAAGAGAGGACTGTGAAAAGGAACATGATAGAGAGCTACAAGTATCTCACAGGGGTGAACAGGGTGCAGGAGGGAGTCCCATTCAAGTGAGAAAGAGCATCAGGACCAAAAGGCATGAGATAGAGCTGGAGACAGTTTAAGATGGATATGAGGAATTACTACTTCACAGAAAAAATGGTGGATGCCTGGAACAGACTGCCAGCATAAGTGGTAGAGGCAGCAACAGTAGGGGGCTTCAAGCATGTATGGGATAGACATAAGGAAGATTAGTAAATAGGCAAGAATGAGGGAAGGTCGCCAGAGACCAGTTAGGGTCTACAGAGACAAACTAGGCAGAGACTACCTGGGCAGACTGGGTGGGCCATGCGGTCCTTTTCTGCTGACAAACTGTATGTTTCTATGTAAGTCCAGGGATGCTAGAGAAGAAAGTGCAGGATGGTTATCATGTCACTGACACTGCAGATTGCAATTTCAGTAGTATCATTACCACATCTAGTTAACAACAAGTTTGTATCCACTGTGGTTGGTTGTAAAATCCTAAAGACAATTGTAGCATCTTCACAACTATGGGAGAGACCCTGGGCTGATCTTTTGCTCCTCCCCACAGGTATCTTTGTTTCCACTCACACCCCTGACTAGGCCTTTTGGGCTGATTTCACTCTTCCCCTTGTCTTAGTCCTCCCTGTCTATATCCCACCCAATGTCTTGTGTTTTTTTGCAATGTGGCATACATTGTACAATGCCTCATATACTTTCCTTATCATTTATTACTTGATACCCTGTTGACTATGGGTTTAAGTGCTTGTTCTGTATGTCTGTATCATACAGTAAACTTTTTATTTGTTTGCGCTTGTTACCCTGTTGATGTGGAACCTATGTAAAGAGCTTTGGCTCACAGGTTAAAATCAGAGATATAAATAAATAAGTAAAGAGGCTGATGTGGGTTATGTAGGGTCACAATTTTCAGGTCAAGTTTGAAACCTGGACTTCTCACAATAGGCCTGAGAGTCAAAAGGCATTTGCTTTTTTTCTGCCTGCCCTTTTACATTGTTCTTGCCTTTTAGGTTTATTGTCCATGCAGGGACATGTATTTTGCTACAAACACCAAAAGGAATACATGCAAAATTATTGCTGCAGTCAAGTGGCAAATAATGTTTTTTCAGCAGTAAAAAAAACTCCAGTGTTTTGCAGTGCCCTGCCTCTTCTTTAGCGAAGTGTAAAAAGAGAGCTTACAGAATTCATTATATTATGAATTATTTCCCCTTTGTCCATTATCCTTACGGGTATGGACAAAGGGGAAATAACAGCAGCCATATTTATCGATCTGGCGAAAGCCTTCGACATGGTCTCTCATCCCCTGTTGCTGGCTAAACTCACTCAAGCTGGACTGTCTGTGAATGCAAATAACTGGTTCCACTCATACCTGACAGGTAGGTCCCAATCAGTCCGCATTGGCTTGGCTAGATCCACCTCACTCCCTGTCACTAGTGGAGTCCCCCAAGGGTCTGTACTCGGCTCACTGTTGTTCTCTATTTTGCTCAATGACCTGCCTGCTGCCTGCCCACAAACGGCTATCCATATGTACGCAGACGACACGATGCTGTTTGCCTCTGGCCCATCCACAAGTGCCGTGACAGCCTGCCTACAGAAGGATTTCGACTCCATCCAACATTGGTTCATCTCTAACCAGCTATTCCTAAACCCCAAAAAAACAGTCTCCCTCACCTTCGGCTCTCGAGCCAAACTAACCCACCTTACTGCACCACCTACGTTCTACACTCTGGATAGCTTCTCACTAGAGGACTGCACCTCATATCGTTATCTCGGTGTCTGGTTAGATCAGCACCTTGACTTTTCAACGCGTATAGATGCTCTACATAAAAAATTGCATCCCATGTTGGGAGCCCTCTACTGGAACAAAAATTGTATACCTCTACCAACCAGACAAGCAAAAGTCCAAAAAAATGATCCTCCCGATTATGGATTATGGTGATGTTGTCTACTGTGGTGCCCCCCCAAACTTCCTTAGCTAGGCTTGATCCCCTTTTCAACTCCTTCTGCCGGTTCTTGTTGGACCATCCTCCCAACTCTCATCACTGTGTCCTCTACGAATCCTTGGACCTCCCCTCTCTACACAACCGATGATTGCTTCACTGCACTAGAACCTCTGCTAAGTTCTGGTCGCAGATATTCCCTTCCTACCTGTCATCCTCCCTAACCGCCCTCTCCCCATCTGTCTACGCTCTCAGAAACATAGACACTAGGCTCCTGCACATTCCACACAGATCCACCTGGTCTGGCCAGGCTACTTTCAGCTTCAGGTTGCTCAAATTATGGAATTCCCTGGTAGCCGATATTAGACACTCCACAAGTACTCCACAAGGAAATGCCCTTCTTAAAATGCACTTCTCTACCAACTGCTCCTGTAACCCCCCCAGTACCCCCCTCACTTTCTAACTTCCAGCTGGTAGCACCAGTCTGGTTACTCCATTTTCGGTCTGCACCTAATGTATTGTAATGCAATAAAAAATTGTACCTATGCTACTGTATTATGACTGCTTCGTCCATTGCTTGTCCCAAACGCATTATGTATGTTTTTGTTTCTGCTGTATTACTGTACCATTGTAACTCCCTACCCCCCAGGGCTCATCTGGAATTGAGCGGTACTCTGCTCAGCATGCCTTACTGGTAAATCTCTTAAATAAATAAATACAATATATCTTAAACCAGCACATGATAGACAGGTGTACCCCAGAGGGCTCTGCGCTCCCACAGACAAATCAGGATATGATTATATTGTCTGAAAAACTAAGGAAATTCACTGTAAAAGAACTTCATTAATGTATCAGTTAGGGTTGTTACTAAAATAACAAAAGCAGGGATACGTGGTGTTAGGGTTTCCAACCCTAACACCACACTCCCACCTGCAGACACTCACAGGCATTGGGGGGGTTGCCTTGGGGTTTTCAGCCCTAATGCTCACCCTATACTGTGCCCATCTCAGCTTATTTACGTATGGAATGAGGTCAGCATTAGGGCCAATGACCCAAAGACACCCCCCAATGTCCTAACTGATGCATTAACAAAGTGTTTTGCAATGAATTCTAATCATATATGGACAACAGAAATACAGAGAGAACATAATCAGACTTCATATGTAGACTATATAAACAGAGTATGGCTATCAAAAGACTAAAAATAGTAGAGAAACATCAGGAGCTAGATTAACAAAAAGTTGCAAAGGTTTGCCTTGTACTTTTCATTTGCCCAGGTGTCCACAGGTGCTATTCACAGTTGGATAGTGCACCGCATTATCCAACTGAGAATAGGGCTAGGGCAAGTCACTGGTAACCCCTGAACCGCTAGTGCTACCCCACTAGTGCCACCCCAACATGCAGCCAGAAATATGTCCCCGCAATGAATAGCCTAGATGCACTATTCCCAATTCACAAAAGCAGGTATGTAAATGACCCCATTGGGCATGCAAGGCACTAAGTGGCCATTTGCATGCCCATCATGGTCCCATGTACATGTGCTGCACTGGAGTTTAGCTCATTTGTCAGTCAATGAGCATGTACAGTACGCACTCAATGACAGCTCGGTCAGTGACTAACCTAGGTGGAGAGTGGATGGCTGTATTGTCAACAACTCAAGATCGGGATGGGAAAGCAGGATGGGGGGGGTCCTTTAGACACCAGGGAATGGTATCTTGTTCTTGTACAGGGCATCAGGATGAGGGGGACACTGGACACTGGGAAATAGTGTTCTGCAAAATTATGGGGGATCAGGATGAGGGAACCACTGGACACCAGGGAATATTACCTAGAGAGCGGGAATAGATGCGGGTGATGGGAGGAACCGCTGGACACCAGGGAATATTACATTATACTCAGTCATGGGATTGGGTGGGAGGAGGAATCACTAGACACCAGGGTATAATACCTATATAATACCTATAGATCGAGCATGTATGAAGGAGGAACCACTGCCACCAGAATGAGATGTAGTTCCACATTGGTCAGGCAATTGGGGACCACTAGCACCAAGGAAGATGCCTATTTTGTGATCAGGCCAGTAATCAGCAATCACTAGCACCAGGGAAATTACTGTATTTACTCTCGGGCCGACGGTCATTGATCAAGGGAGGGCAACCACTGGCACCACAGAAGCTTCCTTTTCTGATTGGGCAGGCAATTGGTGGGGCACTGCAGTACCTCCACCAATCACTAGGGCTGTGTGGGATTAAGGCAAGTTCTCAGACAATGGTATTTTCTCCACCAAGGGGACCATGCAAAAGGCCTTTGCATGAAGCAAATGCTTTGAGAATCGGACTGCGCTGATATTCATGTCTCCTCCTCTTCATTTTTGCATTGCCACCCCTTCCACACTTTTCCCCAGTGCAAACCCAGTTTGAGCAGACAAACTGGGCTTTGTAAATACCAACTCACCATAAAACCCGGTTTGCTTGCACAAAACAGGGTTTGCACCAGAGCAAAGTTTTGGGACTCCTGGACCAGAACCCAAATCTACAAAGCAAAATAAAATGCAATGGGAAGCAAAGAGATGTTGAGGATGCCTTACTACTCTGATTTGTAAACACCAGGAGCAGGAGGCTATGATCAGTGGCCCTGAGCTTTTACAAAAAGCTTCCCAACATGCTGCTGCCACAGGGAAACCGGGCTTCTCACTGGTGCAGGGCTGGCTTCACCGATGGTAAAAGAAGGGCTTCCATTGCTGCTGGAGGGTTTTGAGGCACATAATGTTTTCAGTTGTGATGAAACTGATTTCTTTTACCACTGCATCAGCCAGGGCACCTTGACATTTAACACAAAAACCCGACAAGGACATAAAAAACCCAAAGAGCAGCTAAATGTCTGTGCTGCTGCAATATGTCTCTCCATGTAAGGGAAGGGATAAAAGCAACTGAACAAAAGAGTAAACAGGGAGGAGAGGAGGCACTGTGGGTCACTTTAGAGAATGGCAATGGCACCACAATCCGCACAGGGGTTGAATACAGACCCCCATGTCAGGGGAAGGGAATGGACAAGGATATGCTAGAAGGCATACTTAGGATGGCAGAGAAAGGGGAGATACTGTTGATGGGGGACCTTAATATGCCAGATGTTAACTGGGGCACCTTTGCTGCAGACACATCCAAAAGCAGGGCCATTCTCGATGCCCTTCAGGTGGCATGCCTCAAACAGTTAGTTTTGGAACCTACTCATGAGGGAGTAGTCTTAGATCTCATACTCTCAAATGGAGACAGTGAGAGGATCTCACATCTAGAAGTGGGTAGCCATTTGGGAGCAAATGACCACCAAACAGTGTGGTTCACGATAAACTCAGCTACAGAGTCAAGCCATACAAAAGTGAGGGTTCTGGACTTCAGGAAGGCTGACTTTGGCAAGATGGGAACGTGCCTTAGAAAAGAACTAGCAAACAGGCTAGAAGGAGGGGTGGAGCAACAATGGGGAAATATCAAAACTGCCATGACAGAGGCAACAAGACTTTGTGTGATGCAAATAAACAAATCAAAATGAAACAAAAGCCACTATGGTTCTCAAAAGAGGTGGCAGTGAAGGTTAGGGAGAAACAGATAGCATTTAGGAAGTATAAGGAAACACAGAAGGAGTAGGATAGAGAACTGTACCAGTTAAGGCAGAAGGAAGCAGGGAGGGTAGTCAGAATAGCAAAGGCCCAACTGAGGAAAAGATAGCCAACTCGGTTAAGAAGGGGGATAAAACCTTTTATAGGTATATCAGGGAGCGTAGAAAGACAAAGGGAGGGATAGTGAGGCTGAATAGAATGGACAGTGGGTGGGCAGAGAGGGACAGTGAAAAGCAGGATACTGAATGAATACTTCTGTTCAGTATTCACAAAGAGGAGGTGGGGAGGTGCCTAATCCAATTAACAGAAGCACTCTGGATGGGGGTTGATCCAGTCCAGGGGTCCGTACTCGCTCTTGCTTTTGAAATTCCATCACCCGCCCCTGAGTCAGTGGGATCTTAAATAGGCGATTTTGGCTGTAGCCCTGCCCATCTTACTATATCCTCCAATTATGGTCCCAAGGTTTACCATCCTAGAGGAAGCCCCTGGTGACGCCTGCAGTCCGAGCCAGCCCCTAAAGCCATGACCTGCAGAACTAAGAGTCCTGCTATAGGGTACCTGCCTCTCTTCATCTGCAGCTCCGGTCCCACCACAGGCGCCTCTCTTCCCAGGGGCCGATTCTTCAAACCTAACTGCTAGCCCGAATTTGAGGCAGCCTGCCACGCTGGGCAACTGCCTAAGACTCTGACACTTTTGACTCTTGCCTCTACCCAGCTAATCTCTGTCACTCCTGCAAACTACAGCCCCATAGCAACTGATTTTTAACACTGTTAGCCTACTGTAATGCTGTGAAAAAAAAAAATCTGCATTCATGAAGCTAATGCATATAGCCAACTGGTTGCTGCCTATTCTTAATTAATAATAGAAATGTGTTTTGCATAGTTTTAATCCCATCTACCTAGAGTCTGACAGGGATCCTTGGTACTAATATTTGTCCCACTGTGATACTCCAACTGCACCTCTGCTGTTGACCTGTCTTTGGTGTCTCCCCTCTAGAGTTAATTGTTCTAAATAACAGTAGGTTTGACAGGGAACCGTTATCCCTAAGGTTGCGTGCTGGGCTTGCCTAACACATCTAGATTGGAGGCTGAACCTGCTCTGGTATCCTCAGCTGACGTTGCCGCATGCACCTGCAACCACAGGGATTGATGCCAGTTCCTGGTTTCCTCAACCCACTAGGTCAGGGACCTGAGATTCATGCAGGTGGCCCTGGAAAGCTTCATAATGAACCCTGGGTACTGGAACAAGGGCATCCTCTTGGCTTTGATTTATATTCTGGCCCAACTATGGACGGATTGGCTCACTAGTAATGCCAACTGCCCCTTATGCCCGTGGGGGCGGAATGCATACGGCAAGTCACTACAGCTGCCCCTCCTCCAGGTGCAACATCCTCTCTTAGTGGCGATGAATTTCTAGGAAAGGGATCCCATCGATCCTTCTCCTCATTAGAGCCTAACCCCATGCCCATCCATACTGGTTTTATCACCCTCTGACCTCACTCTTCGGCACTTGCTAGCAGCGCTACTACTGCTGGAGACATCCAGCCTAACCCAGGCCCAGGGACACCAAACGATCTATTTCTTCCCATCAGATAAGGCCTGGGATGGAGCCAAGGGTCTGAGGTTGGTGCATATGAACATCCGCAGCCTGAGACCTAAGATTCAAAGTCCAAGCATGGCTAGCTGTCTACAAACCAGACATACTAGCAGTCTCGGAGACTTGGCTAAAGCCCCACATTCTGGCTCATGAGGTGGCGGCCTCTGGATCGCCTTCTACAGAAAGGACAGACCCTCGAGAAGGGGTGGGGTTCTGTATATGTAAGGGACACAATTACATCCTCCCTCATTAGCATGCCCCAAGGCATGACCCTGGACATAGAAGCAATCCTTATACAGCTCACTCTAGGTGGGGCTAAGCACCTCACAATAGGCTGCTGACAGCCCCCCACCAATGCTTGCTCGGTTCTCTAGGTGCGCTCCTGAAGAACCTAGCAGTAGTATCTGCTTCTGAGCTTATCCTACTGCGACTTCAACCTAAACTGGGCCCTTGAGGAGAAGTCTGCCATCAATGGTATATTAAATGACTCCCGCCTCACCCAAGTCATCTCCCTACCGACCAGAATGAACCACGCATCAGGAAAGCACACCATAATAGACTGGGTCCTGGCTTCTACCCCCAGCAATGTAAAAATGGCAGGGACCTTAGCTGATGCCTTGAGCGACCACTCGTCGGTATTTGCCATCTGGAAGAACTGTGTGAATAAAGTCCCGCCTAGGATTATTACCACTAGGGACTTCTCTAACTTCCTCCCTGACCAATTCATTGGGTACTTAAATGGGATCGACTGAGCAATATAAGACACCTTCCTAACCTGGAGGATGCCAAGTAATTTTTCCAGACATCCTCACTAGAATAATTGACCTCTTAGCTCCTATGAAAACCCACAGAGTAAAGGGAAGCTGCTATAAGTGGATCTTGCCTCCTCTAAAGCTCTGATGTCCACCGGGACAAGGCCTGGAAAAGTACAGGAAATCAATGCTACTGGGGGACTTAGCCAGTTACAGGGCTCACCAAAACCAATGAAAAAGGCCATAAAGTTAGCTAAAAAGACTATATCACCAACCTTCAAAAAACTAGCCTAGAGCAATCCCAGGCTCTTCTGGTCGACATTAATGAACCTCCTCAAGGGAGGAAAAACTACACCCAGCCCAACCCTGGCTAATGGGCAATTCATCGATGGGGATCTCTCATTGCTGAGTCCCTTAACAGTTACTTCACGAACCTGGATGCTTACAAGACGGGACCCCCTGACAGGAGGAGTGAGCCGAACGCTCAACAGCCCCCTGACCTTGACCGCCCTTTGTTTCACCTGAGGCTGGTCAGGGAAAAGGAGGTTTTGACCATCCTTAAATCCCTACACTCGAGAGGATCTGGGGGCCCCGATGGGATCCAAACCAGAATCCTCAAGGAGGGGGCCCCAGCTTTAGCTAAGCCCCTAACCTGGCTGATAAACCGGTCTATCATGGAGGGGTCTGTACCCAAGCTTTGGAAACAGGCCCTAGTAATTCCTATACACAAGGGAGGGCCAACTGAGCCCATTGAGAACTACAGGCCCATCTCTTTGCTGTGTGTCTTTGCAAAAGTACAGGAGAAGCTAGTCTACTCCCAATTCCGAGAATACCTAGAAATCTCACGGGTAATCTCACCATCACAGCATGGCTTCAGAGCCAAGCATGGGACTGATATACAGCTAAATCAAACTCTCAGCCGATGTCCTGAGCAATAATGACGCAGGGGTCAGCACAGGGGCGGTCTTTATTGACCTATCTAAGGCATTCGACTTGGTAAACCACAACCTCCTACTACAAAAAATGCGCTCACTTGGCCTTGACTCTCATTCACTGGGATGGTTCAAGAGTTATCTCTCTGGACGCACTCAGAGGGTCAAGTGGGAGGATAAAGTCTCCAAGCTAGCTCCACTCAAAGAAGGGGTACCTCAAGGGTCAATCCTCAGCCCCCTTCTCTTTACACTGTTCATAAATGATCTGCACACACACTGCGGGAGCAGTAGCATTATCCAGTACGCGGATGATGCGGTCATTTACAGACTTCCCTACTTTACCCGAGTTGGAGACAGCCTCCAAGAAGACATCCTTCAGCTGGAGGACTGGCTCACGCTGAACAAAATGGTTCTAAACACCAACAAAACAAAGGTAATGCTCTTTGGTCCTAGATCCCTGGGATCTGACAGGGCACATCTTCTACAACTCCAGTCCAGGGGGGGTACAAAACTTGAAGTGGTCTCCTCTACCAAATACCTTGGACTTACCCTGGATCAAGGCTTTTACACTAAAAAATCACGTAGACCAAATCACCAAAGCCATCCATGGGAAACTTGGAATCCTTTATAGACTGAAGGACCAGATTATCCCTGAAGCTAGGGTAGCCATTGCCATAGCGCCATCTCCCCCAAAGCTCACCCACGCCCCGATTCTCCAGGGCGTGGGCTGACGGAGTTAGGGAGGCTACAGACCTGTACAACAAAATAGTCCGCTTTGCCACTATGTCACACCTGAGGACTCACCACTGCGAGGCCCAATCTAGGGCTCAGGTGGCCGCCTCTGGAAGCCTCGCCTCCTACTCAACCCTCTGCCTTACATTCAAGCTACTGGGTCCCACACCTCCCCAGCCTGAATGGTCTCTGTCAGGTGAAACCCAACCCACAGTGCCTGCGCCATCAGGCCAAACTCTCCTCGTGGTTCCCAAGACCAGGACAAAAGCGAGGTCCAGGTCCTTTGCATACACCGCCTTCCACCTGGAACAACCTCCCTTGAGGTACAGGAGGCTGGGTCCGTCACCAGCTTCCGGACAAAGCTCAAGGATCACTTGCTCATCAGGAGCACATGTCTTGTTACAGGACTTGACCACGTACAGCCATCCGGGTAGCTCATCAGACCCGACCTTGCATAGCCTACTGGAAGCATAACGGACCTCCCCTAAGGTGGGTGCACTTTGTCCTCTCATCCCCTTCCAATATGCCCACAACGGTTAACCCTTGGTCTTTAGCTTCTGCTTGTCTACCAGAGCACTTCAACCTAATTCACTAACCTGGGATGAATAACGGTCTCATTATGTGTAACCTCTATGTCCGTACTGCCTGCATGTTGTACACTACCTGCCACCTGTATACCTATATATTTCTTACTGTTATACTTTACAATCACATGACTGTACTGATCCGTTACCTGTAATGTTGTTGATTCACCCGGGTCGCCCCTGAAAAAGGGACCTCCGGGGCCCAGTGGGCCTACCCGGTCATCAAAATTCAATAAATAAATAAATATTCTGAAAGAACTCCTAAAACTGAAGGTGGACAAAGCAATGGGGCCAGATGAAATTCACCCCAGAATTCTAAAAGAATTAAGCAGAGAACTAGTGACACCACTGACTACCCTTTTTAACAAATCATGGAAGGATGGTGTGGTACCTGAGGACTGGAGGTAGGCAGATAAGATTCCCCTTCACAAAAGTGGGACCAAGATAGAGACAGGAAACTACAGACCTGTTAGTTTGACCTCTGTGGCAGGGAAAGTGACGGAATCACTTCTGAAGGAAAGAAGTGTTGAGTACCTAGAGGCCAGTGGGGCACAGGACCCAAGGCAGCATGGGTTCACAGTGGGAAGGTCATGTCATGAATCTAATTGATTTCTTTGACTGGGTGACCAAAGTAGTAGACCAGGGAGGGGCTGTGGACATGGTCTATCTGGACTTTAGCAAGGCATTTGACACAGTCCCACACAAAATATTAATAGTCAAATTAACCAGCCTGGGAGTGGGTTCCAGGGTGGTAGCCTGGGTAAAACACTGGCTGGAAAACAGGACACAGAAGGTAATTGTAAATGGAGTCCATTCTGAAGAAAGAGGGGTTACTAGTGGGGTACCGCAGGGTTCAGTACTGGGTCCAGTCCTTTTTAATGTCTTTATAAGTGACATTACAGAGGGACTGGAAGGAAAAATATACCTCTTTGCAGATGACACAAAGATCTGCAACAGGGTTGATACACAAGGAGGCATGGAAAGTATGGGAAGAGACTTGGCAAGGTTGGAGAAATGTTCAGAAGTATGGCAGCTTGGATTCAATGCAAAGAAGTGCAAAATAATGCACCTGGGAAACAAAAACCCAGGGGAAGATTACACAATGAGGGGGAGGTAGTAACAGCAACAAACATGGAAAGGGACCTGGAGTTAATCATATCAGATGACCTTAAGGTTGGCAAGCAATGTGAGAAGGCACTATGAAGGGCTGGGAGGTTACTGAGATGTATGGGGACAGGCACCACCAGCAGAAAACAGGAAGTTTTTATCCCCCTGTACAGACAGTTGGTGAGACCCCATCTGGAGTACTGCGTCCAGTTCTGGAGACCCCATCTCTGCAAGGACATAGAGAGGATGGAGGCAGTTCAGAGGAGAGCAACTAAAATGGTGAAGGGTCTGCAAGAGAAGCCATACAAGGAGAGGCTAAAGGAGCTTAATATGTATATCCTTGAGGAAAGGAGGGAGAGGAGGACATGATAAAAATGTTTAAGTACCTCAGTGGAATCAACAAAGTCCAAAAGGGTAGCATCTTTCAGTAAAAGAGATGTGCAAGAACAGGGGGACACAGTTTGAAGATAGAGGGGGGATGGCTCAGGGGCAATGTGAATAAGTATTTTTTCACTGAGAGGGTGGTGGATGCATGGAACAGCCTTCCTGAGGAGGTTGTGGGGTCTAAAAGTGAGAGAGAATACAAGAATGCATGGGACAGACATAAGGCATTTTTTGTGGGGGGGTAGGAAGAAATAGGCTGGTGGTTAAATAGGATCTGCAGCTTATCCTCTAGGTAGGGAAATGGGCAGACTAGGTGGGCCAAGCGGTCCTTATCTGCTGTCAAAGTCTATGTTTCTATGTATAGCCTAGAGGTTAGAGTAACAAGCTGAGAATGAGCCTGGTACATCCAGAAGACCTGGGTTTGATTCCCACAACCTCTACTTGTATACTGTGTGACTCTGAGCAAGTCATTTAACCACTCCAGTGCTCCTGGGTCACCCTTGAAAAGAGGCATTTCTGCCTAGTGAGTCTTATCTGTTTATCAAAGGGAAAAAAATGGTAGATGCAGAGAAACTAGAGCTTGTTGTCACTAGCAAATCACAGAAACTCTGGCGTTTTAGGGGGTTCAGCATCTACCAGTCCAGTATAGATCTAATCGCACTGCCTGGATGATGGATGATCTGTTTACTGACTTGCTGAGGGGTTGGGATCACCAGTTGCATTGCCACAAGATTGCCCTCATCCTACACAATTTTACCAGCCACCCAAATTTTCCCGGGCTCAAGAACATAAAGCTGATGTCCCTCCCTCCGAACACAACCTGCTTGATACAGAACCTGGATCAAGGGATAATTTAATACTTCAAGAAGCACTACATCAGCTGGCCCATTTCATTTGTGACACTGATGAACCAGGACTGGGAACAAACCCAGAGCATCAGAGGAAAGGCTGGGGGAGGCTGGATGAACATGCCATGGACAGCATTCCACCTCCAGGGTGGAGAAAGATTCAGTTGTGTTTTGCATTTGAATGACACCCAGATATGGCTGGATGAACAAGCCAGGACCACACATTAGGCGTGAGGCAGCAGCAGACATATGTGGGGCATGCAACGGAGCACACACACACTCACCCATGCACTGAAATTTCTGCACATCCATGCTTCAGGGCACCATACCATTAAAAAAAAAAAAAACTTCTCAGCTGTGCAGTGTGACGCTGAGTGCAGGGTAGAGCCTTACCAGGCAAATGACACCTCACCACACTGGTCGGGGATTACAGGTTGATTTCCTAGGTTGCCCCACCATAAGAGGTAAGTCACAGGCGTCCCTGAGAGGGCAGGTAGGGAGGATGCCAGGTGGAGGGGATCTCTCAGGACTGGGTTGATTGTGGGATACATCATGAGAGTCAGACAGAAATACATAAATAGGACTGATAAAAAATAAAATAAAGCACTACATCTGTGCCATGCAAAGCAGGATTCTCAAGATGCTAGAATCCTCTACTGAACAGACAACTGCAATCTATGTTAGGAAGATTTCAGCCCTCAATGCCATCTGCTTTATGAAACAGCCAAGAAATAACATAACGCAAGACACAGTTGTCTACTGTATCACCAAGGCAGAGTTTATGGACAATGTACTTGCAGAGGAGGAACTAGCAATCACTGAAGAACTTATCATCCCAGCAGGGGTGACCAAGGATGAGTTCCTGGAGATCTGTCACCTTGGTGATGTCAGGCCAGGGTCAGGACTTATGGTAGTGGAGATACAGATCACAAGTTCAAGGAGGATGACAAAGAGGCAGAGAGACAGAACTGTAGTTGGTAACCACATATGACATCAAAAACTCTCTCCTTACTCTTGGGAGAGCTATGGTGCAAAGGCAGATATCAAGTCCAAATTGGAGAACTTGGCATTGGCAGAGCAATTGTGGGAACAGTATGCTACAAAAAGACCCACAAAACATCAATAACTGAATTACATGAAGAAAAGATAAAGCACGACTACAACTGGATAAAAATAAAGTTAAACACTCAAACCCCTCCCATTCCTTTCCCCCCTCAGCCCTCTCATCCCATAACACACTGATACAGTCACACAAGCACAGCAAGAAAAAAATAAAAAGAAAAAAGAAATGAAAGCAATAAACAGCAGCAGTATACTATACTGTGGAAGATTATACATATCTGGGATTGTCTTTACAAAGTGATGGGAAATGGACACGACATATAAAAAGGTTAAAAACCAAACTTAAACAAACAGTTGGAGCTTTATTGAGTTTCAGTCACAAATAAGGTGGTAATACATTTATGCCCATACTAACTGCGGTTAAAGCTAAATATTTTTCACAAGTATCATTCCAACGTGAGATTTGGGAAATACATAATTATCACTTGTTGGCAATTCCTCTAAATAAATTATATAGATCAGTTCTGGGACTTCCTTTATCTGCACCAAATGCACTGGTCAGAGCACAGCTGGATATTCATACTATAAAAGCTTTGCTTGATTTAAGGAAACTCACTTATTGGCTAAAAGTGTTAAGGATGAAGGAAGATAGACTGCCATTTTTGTGTCTCAAAGAGAAAAACAAATGGCAGTCTTTAGGCTACATCCAGTCCAATAGGCTAAAAAAATATTGAATTACTCATAGAGATAATTGGTCTAAATTTTTTAAAAAGTTATATAAATAAAGGGATTCAAATTAGTATAAAGTATAATAAATATATTACTAATAAAATTATTAATTTTCATAAAGAAAAATATCTAAATCAAGCGCTTGGATTGATAACTTCTGCATGGCTTGTATATCGCGATTTGAAACATGAGTTTAGATATTACTTAACTGTATTAATTGACTATAGTAAAAGAATGTTATATGCAAAATTTCGATTTGAACTCTTTCTTAGTAAAGTATTACAAGCTCGATATTCAAAATTGATTAATACATCGGAAAGGATGTGCCAATGTTCCCGATCGGGATTAGAGGACTTGGAACATGATGTTTTTGTGCTCATGGTATGATACACCCAGAAAATATTGGCTAAGACCAATCTGGGATTCTTTACAACCCATAGATACTACTGCACAGTTGGACATTATGTTCACAGTGAATGATGAATATATTAATAAAAATGTAGCATCTTATTTAACTATCATTACAAACATTTGTTTGAAATATTTATAATAGTGGTGAGATTTGTTTAGAGACCAATCAAATCTGTCCTACTATGATTGCTGCTACGACAGTCCTCTCATGTGAAACCTGTATTATATGTTTTTACTAAATGTATTTAAACCCATGCAATATGGAATTATTGTGTTTTTAGGGTATTTCTTATGCAAAGTTTTTTATTTAGGAGTTAGGATTGTTTTATGTAATGGTCTTTTGACCAAACAAAATAAATTAAACTTGAACTATACTGTGCATAAACTTTGCTTTAAAACATACTGCTGGTAACCGCTGGTGCTCGTGATCTGAGGTAGCGAACTAGCTCTATTTGTCATATCGATTGAACACTGAAATGCAGGCAACAGTTTTAATGGACACCCAATACATCAGACAAGATGTGGCAGCACCAATGTGTCCTGTATAAGCGGGTTGCACTGTCTATACAAACATTCCTAATGTAATATTCTAAGAATAAACTTAAATCCAATTAACAAGCCCTAATAGAATAAATATTTAATTAAATAACAGAATGCAAACAAAGGTTTAATCTTATAGAAAAGACAACTTATAAATGATTACAAAATTCCTTCAGTAGGATTACACATCCCAAAATGTATATAAACAACAAACTGCCCTTACCAAAATAAAGTTAGGTCCAAGAGCCAAAATCACAAAACTTTGCCCAGGTGCAAATCCAGTTTGCCCAGTGCAAACTGGGTTTTGCCTGGAGCTGATATTCACAAAGCCCAATTTGCCTCCAAAAACTGGGTTTGCACTTGGGCAAAGTAGTGAGGGGGGCCGCAATGCAAATGAGACAGAGGGGACCTGCATATCCCCACAATTCCATTCACTAAGGTTCTGCCCCATGCAAGGGTCCTTCCGAAGGCCCTTGCATGGAGAAAATTACCACCAACAAAACCTGGTAGTAATCCACGAACCCTAGTTGTTGGTGGAGGTACTGCACTCTACTCCCCGATCCCTACTCCGATATGTAGGTTCACACTCCACAATGTAGTGTCCTCCCTGGTCCCTAATCACCCACCGACTGTAAAATATCCCACTGCACTACACTACAGAATAGGGATATTTTATAGTCAGGTGGGAGATTGGGCACTGGGGAGGGACACTACATTATGGAAAAGTGATTGAGACATATAGGGTGGGAAATCAGGGACTGGGGAGAGACCCAGCACTACAGAAATGTTATTGGAACACTTCGGGTGGGTGATCGAGGAGTGGGAAGGGGCCCTGCACTATAGAATATTATTGGAACACTTCAGGTGGGTGATCGAGGACTGTGGAGGGACCTTGCACTATGGAAATATTATTGGAACCCTTTGGGTGGGTGATCAAGGACTGGGGAGGGACACTGCACTACGGAACCATTATTGGAACACTTCAGGTGGGTGATGTAGGACTGAGGAGGGACCCTGCACTATGGAAATATTATTGGAACACTTTAAGTGGGGGATCGAGGACTGAGGAAGGACCCTGCACTACCGAAATGTTACTGGAACACTTCGGGTGGGTGATCAAGGACTGGGGAGGGCCTTTACGGAAAAAGTTTTTTTATTACGGGTGGGGATAAAGCACTGGGAGGGACCCTACACTATGGAAATATATTTTTTTAGTAGGTAAGAGATCGGGGAGAGGGAAGGGACCACTACACCATGTAAAACGTTTTTTTCCTTTTGAGGTCGGCAATTGGAGGACAAGGGGCAGCACTACACTTCAGGACTGCAGGTGCATGAGGCACGGGCTGGTGGGAGGGCTGTGCAATGCTACACTAATGCCATGCAAATGTGCCCATAATAGGCATGCTAATGTAGTCGCCCCCTTCCTCCTCTGTCTAGGGGCCGATGTTCCTGAGGAAGGTGGCTACTCCAAAGAAACTCTCCAAAATTCACCCATGAACCATTTCATTGACATAAATAAATTCTATCTTACCAGGCAGTTGCAGGCCCTTCAGCCCCAACACTGTCCAGGAGGAGATTCCAAATTCATTTTGTAACTGTAATTCACTCTCTCCTCTGACACCGGCCCTTCCAGAAAGATCAGCGGGGAAAAATGCCTTAAGAAACTCTAAAAAGCTCCTGGATTCTACCTAGAACTAAGGATTACATTAATTAGACAGTGAAAACACTGAAACAAGAACAAACTGCTTTCTTAAAACAGACAAATTTATTCACCTGGATTCTCAATGACTGTAGGAGAGCCCGGGGTCCCGTTTGCTTAAAACTTCCTCAAAACTCAGCTCCATGGTGCTAACAATTTTGTCTATGTACAAAGCTGAGAAGGAGGCACCTTAAGGGTGAATTTTTAGACAAGCAGATGTACTACGAACTACAACAGGTAGCTACTGATATTTCTTCCAAAGACCAAAACACTTTTTCCAGAAGTGTGGAGCTCCTTAGATTACTATGGCATGGGTAAGTACCACTCAAGAACTTCACTCTATTTTCCAGGGCCCTACACCCACTTCTTAACTGGGGTGCTCACTTTCTCTTTTCTGAGCCACTCCCCTCACTGAGACGTGATCAGCCTTTCCCACCAACCATTCCCTGACTCTAACTGGCCCAAAGAACATGGAAAGTGCAACCTGCTAGGGCCTCGGCTGCCCCATTCCCTCTTGAATGCAAACTCTGCGGCCCTTTGTGTTCTGGCCCTTTACCTAGTCCAAACAGCCCTGCTATTACACAGCCTTTCTACTACCCACCTTGCTTCCTGTTTATTTAAGATCTTGCCCAGTTATGTGGTGTCCTAAACTGCTAGCCACCAGCAGCCTCCCTCACATTTGTCTTTCTGTGCCCGAGCTGAGCAAACCAGCACAAGGAAACCCAAAGGGCCTTTTATGACCCGCCCAGGCAAATTCATCTGGCTGCCAAGAGGCCTGTCCCTCCCAATAGACCACAATATGGGTAAGAAATTCCCCCAGCCCCGTAACTCAGCCCCCTGAGCTGCCCTGCCACCCAAGAATGAAAGCGGCCACTGCTACTGTCCGGACCCATTCCTGCAGGAACCCTGCCACAGCCCCTGCAGCCCTGACAACTTAGGCCTCTAACACCTCCCAGGAGCCCCCTCAACATCCCAAGAGCCTAACCTTCTTCTCTGCTCTCTGTCTCCCCCAGAGACCCAGAACCCTTCTCCAACCACATACTGTGGCTACCTTCAACCACCCATGGAAAACTCAGCCCAGGACCCAGTGCTTCGCAGCTGCTTAGCCGTCCCGCCTAAGGAAGGGGGGAATCCTCCCCTCGCACTGCCCTACCAGTGCCCACTGGCCTGCTCTCTCTCTCTCTCTCTCTCTCTGTCTCTCTTTCTCTCCCCCTACTATTCCCCTTCTCTTCAATCTCCCTCATATCCCCCCTCATATACCCTGCTCTCTGCTGCCCCCAAGTGGCGGCCCACAGAAATGACTCCTCTAGGACACTAAAATAACTATCTAAGCCTGGGAGAGCCCAGAGGAAAACCCGGGGGGAACCATGAGATTAAGGCCCTAAGGTAAGCACAAGCCCCCCTCAATTGGAAGGGGGCTTTCAATATTGGCCACTAGCACCTTGCATGCCCAATGGGCTCATTTGCATGGCTACATTTGTGAATAGCACATTAGTGCCTGAGTGCTATTGGCTGCAGGGCCATTGTCCTGGCTGGCTGTGGGGGGCAGTGCTACTGGGTACCACACTGCTTTTCCTGGGTTAGCGCTGCCCCTTAGGGCCCCTATTCAGAGTTGGATAGCGCACGGTGCTGTCTGGCTGTGAATAGCACGTTTGCCCTGCCACGTAAACATTTTCACACATTCTGTTTTTTTTTGTGAATCCTGGCCCAGATCTTCATTCAGTCCAAGAAGCTAAAAGTATTTTAAACAAAAAGCTAGTGTGACTCCATCCTGAGGAGTAACTTCTTCTGTCCCTCCTCTGGACGGAGTGAAAACCCATTCAAGCACACAAAATCTCCAGTCATGTGGGTCTATTCTGAAATTCCACAAAATGAGATCCAACTGAGAATTCCATTTCCCATCACTAATGTTCCTTTTTTGTTTCTCATAAAACTTTTTGCCTTGACGGTCGACACAGGTAGGGCTCTCAGCCCTGTCTCCACCTCCTCCGTCCAGCGCTCACCTCCCCTGGACCCACCGAGCCCAAAGTCCCCCAAGAGATTGCCCCTGTTGAAATGGGAGGTTCGTCCTCCCCTCACCTGGTGACTCACATCCAGAAATGGCCCGGTGGTCCAGGTGGCGGGGCGGAATGGAGGTAAGTGGGCAGGGCTTCATGAAGCTGCACTGATCATTCCCCATTTTCTCCCCTAGGATCCCCTGCTGCCACCGCACATAAGCACGTGCACATGGAGGTGCACACACACTATGGAACAGCAGCCCCTCCCTTCAGTGTCGCTCAAGCTTCTGGCACTACCTCTAGGTCTTCACCTGGGGCTACCAAGGGCCAAGTCTGCATGTCTTCCCACCCCGGCAGCAAAGAGCTGTCAGACAGATGCTCAGTCCTCTCCACCCCCAGCTGATCTCCGGCAACCCAAACTCATTCCAAAACTCAGGCCACCAGCATGGTGAGAGGTAAAGCGTGCAGTACCTCAGCCCACCATGCCACTGGGTCAGCTATTACTAATGTTCCTTAAATGATCTTAAACTCAAGTCTTCACTGGATGAGTAGCCCACCCTACATAAATATTTGGACATGAATAAGTCAAAACATACTGTAAATAACAAAGGAAGCAGCACACTGAATAAACTGTGTTGTTTTCACTTCAAAATTGAATGTTGGGTGTTCAAAAGTGTTCCCAGCTATGGCCAATTTACAAACAGAGCCATGCCCACAGGTAAAACAATCTCTTTGGTCTTGGTGGTGACCAAGCTTTGGAGAGTTACTTGGTCTGTAATGACTTTGTACTGCAAAATGTTTTTTTTTTGTGCTCTGCTATAAATAACCCTGGAACTTTTGGAACACACATATGACATTGTACAATGATTAAGAATGTCCCAGTGTTTCAAAATAATGTCATTGATGTTTGGTGCTGGTGTGGTATATTCCGAGACAGCAAAGTAAAGATTCTTTGCTTTGCTGCGAGGCCCTGTCAAAGGATTCACTCACTACAATGTTTCTACACCCTCTCTTTTATACACATGTAGTCAACTCCTCTGATTGATTAAGAAAATCAGTATTCATGAGAAAGTTCCTCCTTAAGCACAAATACTACCTATAAGGGATGCTATTTATCAGTGATGGAGCTTGAAGCGTATCAAGTGGTATTACCTGCCATCAGTTTCCTAAAATTTTGAGACATCAGCTTCAAATCATTCTCGATAAATAGATCAAAATCCATAAACTGAATGCCCGAATCTTATGGTAGCCCATGAGGAGGGCGCATGGGGAAGGGCACCGTTCGTAATGGCGACTCGTTCTCTGTTAAATCCCTCATGGTGATGGGAGGGTAGGGCAACCGGATGGCGGGGCAGGTGAAAATGGGTGACAGGATGTCGCTATATATGCGATGCATGGAGGGAGAGCAAGTACAGCAATGGAGCTGGGAGAAATTGGAGGAGCTGTGGGGCGCTGTGGTGGGTTGCCGAATGCGTCATGGCGTCGGGGTTGGCCTGTGGTTGGCGGGGGTGGGTGAGGTACAGGTTCAGGTCCGGGCGCTGGTGCAATTTTATTGTGCCTGGCCCGAACCTTTAATTTTACATGCTTTCACCCCTTTGACATGCACCCCCACGGATTTGAGAATCTTTAGTGTGTGTGGGCAAAGCCCCTTCGGGGAATGCGGGGGCACCCCCACAGAAAGTGATTGAAATTATGTCCCTAGCACCATTGTCCCAGGTACACGGTGTCAGAGTGCCGAAAATGTTTTCAGCACTCTGACTACGCGATAACGGCAATCGCCTTTAGGCTTTTGCCATTATCACATAGAACCAATCCTATGTGTGTATATGTAAAGGAGCAATTAAGGGAATTGATATTTATGTATTCCAAGAAGGGTTCAGCCTGTTCCCTAGTACCTTCCCACTCAATGAGTGTATCATTGATGAACCTGTACCAGGGCACGATGTTGTTCAAAAAATGTTATTAGAAAAAATAAACTGATGCTCTCAATAACCTAAAAAAATAAGTTACTCACCTGTAACCATAGTTCCAGGAGGAGTATATAATTCAGATCCACATGATGGTAGTACGTGCAGAAATGCTGATTCATTGGAACATCTTTAAGCTAAGTTACTTCCACTACCCAGGCAGTATATCCTGTGGCTCCGCCCCGTGATGTCAGATCTTGCACACTGGAAGCAGGGATCTGTATGCCACTTGCCATAGAAGGTTGAGTGGGTGGTTTGGATGTGAACTATATAGCACTCCTAGAACTACGGTTACAGGTGTGTAACCTATTTTTCTAGAGGAGTGGATATAGTTCATTTATTCACATGATGGCAGACTTCCAGCAGTTTGCCGGGAGGAGGGGGCATGGCAAGCACCGTTACTTAGCAAACAGATATTGGAGAACCAATGTCCAAAAGCAGCATCCTGATGAGACTCCAGGTTGGTGCTGTAAACGGAGATGAAGGTGTGTGCTGACTTCCAGATTGCAGCCCTGCAGATATCCTGGATAGTGATGTACCTGGAAGCAGCCACCGAGGAGGCAGTATGTCTGGTGGAATGAGCCCTAAGCCCTACGAAAGGCTGTCTACCAGCCAACCTATAGCACAGGTTGATGCTGGATGTATTACACCTGCTAATCATCCACTTAACTGCTGGTCTGCCAGGTGCAGTTTCAGCATATGTGACAAACAGCTGATGAGTCTCATTCTGAACTCCAGCCATGCACACTACATAATAGGAGAGCACCCACCCAGGCCCAGAGTATGGAGCCTACAGTTGGCCTACAAAAATGGTTTCATAAAATATACCACACATTTCATCACCTGGTTAAGGTGGAACTCTGATACAATTTTCTGGGGGAACTTCAGGTGGAGGTAATGGACACCTTGTTCCTGTGGAAGACCAGATTTGGAGACTCCACTGAGAGCACCTGAAACTCACTAATCCTTTACTGACATGATAGCCACCAGGAAGGCCATCTTCCACAACAGGTGTGACATCTCACACCTGTGCATAGGCTCTAAAGGCTTACCCATGAGCACAGCCAGTAGAAGAGATAGGTCCCAAGATGGTGGTGGTGGATCACACATCAAAGGGGACAGGTGGTTGAGGTCTTTAAAACAGCACTCAACCACCTTCTCCTGCGACACCGTCAACATACCAGCCCCTGCCCAGTATGTAGAGATGCTGCAAGGTGCACCTTAAGGGCCGTCGCTCACAACCCCAGCTGGGAAAGGGGCCAGAGGTATTCAGGGATACTAGCCACAAGGCAGGCAAGCTCCTTACCCTGACACCAAATGGAAAATCTTTGTTAGCAACTCAGGAACCAAGCCATGAGGTGCAGGGACTGAAGGTGCATGTGCAGGATCTCTCTCTGTTGTCTGGTCAACAGATCTAGGTGAGCAGGCAACTGCCATGGAGTCCTGCTGATAAGACTGAGGAGCTCCGGGTATCAGAACTGCCATGGCCAGTCTGGGGCTATCAGGATCATTGAGCCTTGTCCTTCTGGGCCTTGACCACCACCTTGTGGATCATGGAGAAAAGAGGACAGGTGTACACAAGGCCTAGTGTCCAGGGCCTCATGAAGGAATCCCCCAGCAGTGTTGAGCAGGCACAAAACAGCCTCAAGTTATGTTCTCCCAGGAGGCAAACAGATTCATCAGAGGTGTGCCCCACAGGGAGGTTCACCACCTCCTGGTGCAGGGACCACTCGTGCAACATCTCGCCCACCTGTCTGACAGCATCTGCCAGCTGACTGTCAGCTCCTGCAACATGGATCACCAGAAGCTCGGCACCCAGACTGTGCATGAGGGTCCATATGCAGAGGGCATCCTGACACAAGGGAAGGGAGTGTGTGCCACCCTGCCTTTTCAGGTAGAACATGGTTGTGTTGTCGTCCATCTGGACTTGCATGACCTGACCCCTGACTTGAGGAGCAAATTATATCAGATCTAGATGCACTGCATGGAGCTCCAGCAGGTTAATGTGGTAACAGGACTCCATGGGTGACCAGAACCCATACCTGTGGTCTCCCAAGCGTACTCCCCACTCCACCAGAAACATGCCCATCATGAAAGAGATAGTCAGATTTGGGCAGACAAATGGGGTTCCTTCCTCCAAGAGTTCTGGACTGACCACCACTGGATGGCATCCCATAACATCTGTGTCACTGTTACCAGCTGGTCCAAGTTTCTTAGGCCACTGACGGTCCAACTCCCACTGCAGATGCCACATCTGCCAGTGAGCCAATAGCACCACGCGGGTGCAGGGTGCCATGTGCCACAGGAAGTCTCAATCAGGGCAAGAGTGCCCAACCTGAAATGATCAGGCAAAGAAGATAAGTTCCACTGCCTGGCCTGCAGGGAGGTGGGCCTTAGCCCATAGGGAGACCACCTCTGTCCTGATTACGTGAGTCACCTGCAAGGGGATTAGTTCAGACTAGGCCAGGTTCACCAAGAGGCCCAAGTTGCTGCAGGTATGGAGGGCCAGATCCCTGGAATGCTCCATGGCCTAGTTGGATGGCCCAGCTATCAGCCAGTCATCCAGGTAAATGTAAACTGTGATGCTCTTGCACTGTAAGAAGGTTGATACTAATGACATGCACTTGGTGAATACCCTAGACACAGACAAGAAACCAAAAGGCATAATCTAGAATTGATAGAGAACCCCTTCTGCACAGAACTGGAGGTACCACTAGTGGGGCAGATGGACAGGGATGAGGAAAAATGCATCCTGGAGATCCAGGGAGTAGAACCACATGCCCGGCTCCAGGGATGGTATAATCTGGTTCAGAGTACCATCCAGGACTTGCGCATCCACATGAACTGGTTGAGATTGTGCAGATCCAGTATGGGGTGCCAGCCCCCCATCTGTTTCAGGACCAGGAAGTACCTTGACATGCACCCCTGAACTGCCAGGGCATCTGGGACAGGGGCTATAGTTCCTTTTTCAAGGAACTGAGTAACATACTCTCTGAGGAAGGAAAACATGTCCTACAACACCAAGGACTCCGCCTCGGAGTGTGGGATCGGTAAAGGGGGAGAACCTCAAAATTGCGAGACAGCATCTGCCTGCTACCTTGAGAACCCACTTATCCATGATAATGATGGACAAGTGTGGTCAAAAGTGGTAAAGCCAGCCCCTCCCCCACAGCAAGCTGGGTCAGGGACTGGACAGGTGGTAAGCAGACACCCCTGACCCATAACTGGGCAGCTTTGGAGGGGGCACAAGCCAGTGGGGCTGGAGTGGCACTACTTCCCTACCCCCACCTCTTTTTGGCCCCTGGCCAGAGAACCTGGTCTTGGGGCACCAGGCTTGGTATTGCCCCTGCTGGGGCTGCTGCTGCTGCCATGGCTGCTGTGGCTGAAAAGACTGAAACTAAGAGGCCTTCTTTTTTGGTTTTTGCCCCTTCAGATTCTTCTGGGATGAAGCCACAGAGCCTAGGGTGATGCTGGACTTTTCAGTCTGTGTGAGATGACCATCCACCTTGGGCCAAAGAGGTCAGAGCACAACAAAGGGACTTTGGCCTGCTTGTGTCAAGTGCCCTCAGTAAAGGTGGAGAGCCTCAGCCAGGCCTTGAAACACATTGCAATGGAAGCTGCCATGGCACATGCATAAGCCTGATTTGGGGGTTGAGAGGACTTTGTGTGAGAATCCAGCCCTCCTCCACAATGATTGCCACCACTAGGACCCCGAGCCCAGCACCAGGAGCCCAGGAACAGCCACACCTTCCCACAGCCCTTGCAACCAATCAGGGTTGAGAATCACAGCTGGAGGAGAAGAACTGTTTGAGTGCGAAAACCTGCACTAATTTCAGGGAAGTAACTGCTCATTGCTGATTTTATTGCTTTTTTTGCTGCTTATTGTTGATTTCACTTGGTAGCAGGTTGCTTTTTGGCTTCTTTGGAAGGGTACCTGCTTGGGTTTTTTTGCTGGTGCAGCTGATTGTTTCTGGGGGGGTTTGCTGGTGTAGCGGACTGTTTCTGGTGGTCTGAAGTTAGTAATCATATTCATTTCAGTGCAGCACCTGCTCATTGCTGATTTTATTTCTTCATTTACTGCTTATCACTGATTTCACTTGGGCTACTGTTCTGCTTATCTTCTTGCTGTTTTTTTACTCCTTTAACATTACAGTGCAGGAACTGTTTTTTGCCTAGCCCTGTAGCTTGGGGGAGGGGTGCTAATTGTCAGGCCTGGGGCTTTAGCTACTTGATAACTGGAGATGAGGCTGTCAGATTGGTGGTAGAAGAATGTTTTTTGGCTTCTCATAAAAGGCTAGAAAGGGAAGGAATAAGTTCCATTTCAGGGAAGAAACTGCTCATTGCTGATTTTATTGCTTATTTTGCTGCTTATTGTTGATTTCACTTGGTAGCAGGTTGCTTTTTGGCTTCTTTTGGAAAGGTACCTGCGTGGGGGTTTCTGCTGGTGCAGCTGATTGTTTCTGGGGTTTTTGCTGGTGTAGCTGATTGTTTCTGGTGGTCCAGAGGGTGATTTGCAGGCCTCCAGCACAGGAGGAGGAATCAGATGAAGCTCTTGTGTAAACCAACCACAAAATGGCAGCCAAAGGGGAACTGCTACTAAAGGGTGACGTCAACCTGTCTGAGGTAGACTGCAGAACTCAGACTGTGAGTACAGCGAGGGGCAGGGACTTCATGACTACACTGAATGGGGTAAACTTAAGACAGCTTGTAGCAGAACCAACTCACAAGGAGGCTATTCTGGATTTGGTCCTGACCAATAGGGACAGGATCACAGACGTGGAGGTGGGCAGTTCCCATAGTACCAGTGACCACAAAAAGTATGGTTTAAGGTAACCACAGTGGAGGAGGCAAGCCATATAAGGATAAAGGTTCTAAATTTCAGGAAGGCTAACTTTAAAGAGATGGGTAGAAATATCAAAAGGGCCCTAGCAGAGGAAGGTATAGTGGGAGTTGTGGAACAACAGTGGTCTAGACTCAAGACAGTCATAACGGAAGTAACAGGTCACTGTGTCAAAATGCATTATAGCAAGAGTAAAAGAAAGAAAAGTCCATTATGGTTCTTGATGGTAGTGGCTGAGAAAGTAAAAGAAAAGAAAAGAGCCTTGAGAAGATACAAGGAAACACAAAAGGATGAGGCAGAGAACAATATCTGGAGAATCAGAGGGAATCTGTGAAAATAATTAGAAGGGTTAAAGCACAGAAAGAGGAAGGTACAGCCCAGGCTATTAAGAAAGGTGACAAGACCTTCTTCAGAAACATTAGCAAGGGGAAAAAGACCAGAAACGGGATCATTAGGCTGAAGAAGGAAGGAGGAGAAAGAGTGGAGGATGACCTATAAAAGGCTGAGATACTGAACAAGTAACTTTTGCTCAGTATTCACCAGGGAAGGGGAGGGTGAGAGACCAAGACTCATTAAGAGGGGGTATTCAGGGGAGGGAGGTAGACACCAGCTCATTCACATAGGGGAAAGAAACCTAGAAGAACTCTGGAAAATAAAAGCAGATAAGGCAATGGGACCAGATGGCATCCCTCCCAGAGTTTGTTTGTTTGTTGAATTGTGTTGACCTGGTAAGCCCACTGGGCCTAGAAGTCCCTTTTTCAGGGGTGACCGGGGGGGGGGATACAGATGGTAAGTAACTGAAATGGAACCAGATTAAGCTGTTGGTGGTATTTTTAGTGAATGAGGGAAATTTGGCCAGGACACCAGGGAAATTCCCCTACTCTGTTGGAGGCAGAGGGCGCTGTGCTACTGTGAGATGAACTTGCTCAATAGTGTGTGGAGCGCTGAGCGTAGAGGTTGTGTAGGATGCTAAGGAGCGAGTCTCCTCCTTGGCTTCTTTTGTGTCATTTGGAATGGACGTTCAGATGGAAAAGGAGCTGCAATGGGAATCAGATATAGGAAATGTTTTACATACCACAGAAAATGTATTGCAACCTGCAATAAACCAGGAGCTGGCTGTGGGTCCACATAATGATGGAAACTGGAAAGATTTGGATTTTACTTCGACATCTTCTTTGCAGGAAGCAGAATGACAACAGTGGGAGGAGGAGGAATTTTCAGGACGGACAAGAGAGGAGGACCTTTCCTACGCAGGTACAGGAAGTGGAAGTGATTTTTCGTTTTGAGGGGAAAAAAATGGAGACAGAAGATGCCGAGAGAAATGAAGGAGAGTATCACGAAATTGTGGAGAGAGCAGAAGTTGCTGTGAATGCTGATGAGGTTTTTTTTCCAAGGAAAGAAGAGGAGGCTACAGATGTACAGAATGAGGTTACGGGAATTGGTGCTTTGCATCCCCAAGAAAATCAGAGTGACTTAACAAACTCAGGTACTGTTGCACTGCAAACTGTTGTGTTACATACAGACTCCATTTTGTTGCAATCTTCTGTAGAACAACTGTGTAGCCGAACCTTTTCTGAAGAGGTAACAAAGGACTTACAGGATAAGGTTATGGAGGGGCAAAAGCAGCAACAAACGCAGTTGCAAGTAGGAATGTCTGAAGGTAACTGGGTAGTTACAGCACTAACAGCTGCAGGATGGGTTAGAAATCCTAAGGGACATGGCTGGGATGCTAACGTTAGTAAAGATGAGTTTTTTTCATTATCAGGGAGTTCTATTTCGTTTCGGGGGGGCAACATGATCCCTCTTAACCCCCAGGACAAATTACTCCTGTGCTTGACACGGCCATTTTGCAACATGATGACTCTCATCCCCTATTGCAACATATAAGGGAACAGGAAGGTGATGTTTCCATGGATTTTGGAACCGGAGAGAAAAAGAGGGACAATATACATCAGGTTAATGTTTCCAACAACTAGCCACACAAGCCACATTTTTATTTGTCACACACATTACTTAAGTGACCCACATCTCCACATTTATAACATGCCCTAGGTCGGCCAGGATAGAATACTACCCCCCTATCCCCGCCTAAAAAATAACGGGTAGATGCTTTGTTTGGCCATTTACCAATTTCAAAACTATTTGATATTTCCATCCCCCTGTCCACAAATGTTCCTCATCTAGAATTGGTTCAGGAGGACAGTGCTGTCTTAGCCAATAGGTAATGTCAGGCACGTTAACCCCCTCATTCCTAAATAGCACTGTAATTTTCTTTGTTAGGGGCTTAGTGAGTGGAATGGCCAGAAAAGGTTTCCATAAAGGTGAAAGCTTCGTTAAAAGATATTGCTTCCAAAATTGTTCCAGACCAGCTGGAAGCTCAAAACTAATGTCAAAAATAACATTCCCCGGTACATGTATTAAAGCATAAATTTCATAAGCATAAAATTTCATGCTATCTTTCAACAGAACCCGCCCCACAAACTTTCTATCTGGAAGGTCCTCCATAGCACCCCTAAATTTTAAACAACTGCATTTCTTCTTTCTGCCGGTTCTAACAAACGGCTTTCCTCAGACGGAAATAAATGTTCAGTTACTTTCCCATGCCATGGTTTGTTTGTAGTTCCCTTCCCAGAAGAGTTCGCCGGATTTTGGTCACATAGGGGCTCATTGTAGGCAACCTTTAAGATGTAACTTGTGTGAGGAGAAAGGTCACTCTTTCCGCACTTGCTCTTGGGCCTCCCATAATAATGTAGACATTTCAGTAAGGCATGAACAGGATGTATATGTAGCTTTCGCACAAAGGGAGAAAATGAGAATGGTGTAACTACTTTCGAAAGGGCCCTTACCTGCTCCATTACCTCATGGGGACTCGAGGCAGTAGGGTAACTGTTGCTTTTGAGAATGTTGAAGGACATGAACAGGAGGGGGTAGTGCAGCATAGACAAAAAGCGGGAGTGGATGGTATGGAGAGAGAGGGAGTACTGGGAAGGGAAAAATCTCAAGAGGCAGGTCAGGTAGGGACAGAAGGGAATGCAGGAGTTTCAATGCCCCCACCCCGGGTTACTAGGTCCAAGGCTGGAAAACTGACTGATTCTACAGCAAAACAAGTAAAACCTGCAGAAGAAGTGGTGGTGCACAATTCTTATGCACTATTATTTGAAGAAGGCCAGGAAGTGGAGGGTGGTGATTCTGATATGTCCTCTGTAACTTCCTCTCAGGCTGATGGTACCTCTGAAACTATTTTCCCAAAGAAACAAAAAACTAGGAAAAGGAAAAAAAAAAGATGATAGGGTTTTTGGTAGTTTTTCTTTCTTCATGCTCTGTACAATACTCCTTGTGGTAATGGCTATCTCTATTTGCACTATTAATGTAAATAGTATAAAGGTGCATGGAAAAAGGCAAAGTACTGTTTTAAGCCTTAGTCTAGGTAGTGAAACAATCTTCTTATTGCAAGACACTAGGCTTCACTCACTATATGAAATCCAAATAGCACAACAAGATTGGAGATGAGGGGTCTGTTTTTGGTCAATAGGAGAAGAGCGGTGTTCAGGAGTTGGGATACTTTTTAAAGACACAGTCCAAGTATTACATGACTATGATTTGGTGCCAGGACGAGTATTGATTATGGATGAAGTCTTAAAATACAAAGTTTTCCAGCTTATTAACATTTATTCACCACAAACTAAGGCAGAACGATCAGAGATGTTTAGATGTATTGACCCTTATCTACACACATCAAAGTTGGTTTTGTGGGGAGGGGATTTTAACTGTGGGCTGTCACACAGAGATTGGTGGAGACATACAAAAAATTTTTTAGTGACACTAATGCACTAAAATTAATAATGCAAAGGAATGATATAAAAGACATATATGACATCTTACAAAAAGAGCCTAGTCATACTTTCTTTAAAGGGACCTTATCTACACGGATTGACTTGTGGTTAGTATCTGCCAGACTCACCTGTTGGGCAGTGGGTGTTAGGCCTCTAGAAACTTCTGACCACCTTATGGTGATTTTAACATTAGGTGAAAGGCACCATCACTTATAGGAGAGGATACCGAAAATTAACATTTCTTTTGCAGGATGCTATTATAGAAAAGGAGGTTAAATGAGTTATTCAAGCTGAAAGATTTATGTTTTCTGTATCCTAGTCCAATAGAATGGTGGGAAGATCTGAAAAGAGATTTGCAGGATTGGTATGGGATGTTTACTAAAACAAAAGCAAGGAATGAATATATTCAATATCTTGGCCTACAGGCACAATACTTACGTTCCCTAGCTAAAGGAGGCCTAAAGGAAGATGACAGGAAAAGGATGTTATACTTAAAGAATCAAATGAAACAATACTTAGAAAACTCAGTTAAGAAAATGGCATTTAATCAGAACTATAACACTAAAGGTACTAGAGCAGATGTAAATCCCTATGAGGAGGACTTACAGGGGGTGGGAAGGAGAATTTCTGTTAGTCTTCGTGATAAACGAGGATGCATAAAAACCCAGAACCAAGACATTCTGCTTATAGTACAACAACACATGGTAGAGATTTTTCAGAAAACTAGAGTTGGTGCATTAAACTGGAAAATGGATTTTGAGATACCAGCTTTAAATACACAGGATCAGGAAAGTTTAGTTCCCCATTTCAGAGTTAGATATTTTGGAAGCCATTTAGATTATCTAAACAAACAACACCAGGACAAGACGGGATACTGAATGATTTTTACAAACAGTATAATGAAGTTTTGGTTCTGTGCCTAGAAGTTCTTTTTAATGCTATTTGGGAAGAAGAAAGATTTGGCCCCCTCAATGCAGAAAGGAATACTGTTTTTTCTCTTCAAAAAGGGGGATCCCCTTGAGATTAAGAATTGGAGACCATTAATACTATTAAACTCTGATTATAAAATATTAGCAAAAATCCTCACAAAATGACTAGCAAAAGTATCGCAAACAGTGATCGTACAGGAACAGACCTGTGCGATACCGGGACAAAATATAATACAGAACTTAGTATTGGTCAGAGAGATTGTGGAGCAAAGTTTAGGGAAGCAATTAGGAGGATACTTAATGACTATGGATCAGGAAACTGCTTTTGATTCAGTATACCAAGAATATCTTTGGGAAGTTCTAGGTTACTATGGGGTTCCTTCGAAGTTCATAGAAATAGTGAAAGTTCTATATAAGGAAGCCCAAGCCATACCTTTGGTAAATGTTTTTAGGAATTCCAATTTTTTAAAGAATGGTGTCAAACAAGGTTGTCCAATGAGCCCTTTATTGTATGTCTTTGGTCTGGATCCTATATTGTGGAACATAGGTCAATGTTCTGAAATTGAGGCAATAAGCAACAAAGATGGGCATGTTTTTTCTAAATTCACAGCTTATGCAGACGATTGTGTTTTCGCAGTAGCAGATGGAGCTTCAGGTCACAAGGTCTTAAGTATAATACAAAATATGTATCAGGCCACAGGCATTAAGATTAATAAGAACAAAAGTAAAGTCCTAATTAGGGGATAGTGAGAACATAAAAAAACTTTCCAATCCTGATGACAAAAGATCAAGTTAAAATTCTAGGTGTGTATTTTGGTACAAAAGACTCAGAGATTCAAAATTGGGATGAAGTTTATGATAAAGCCCATAGCAAAGTTCAAACTTGGTTGTCTTGGAAAATGTCTAAAAGGAAGAAAGTTTATCTTCTTAGAGCCTATATAGCGCCTATCTTTTTGTATATCTCACATATATTTCCTTTGCCATATTGTATGCACACTAAAATTCTGGGCTTATTTTTTTTGGTTCTTATGGGGAAGCAGGCTAAACCCTGTCAAAAGGAATCATACGTACAGACCAAGAAAGGAAGGAAGGAGGTTTAAATATGTTACAACCCACGGTATACTTGTTCAGTAATTTTTTCTTTAGCTCTGTACTTCCTTTAATAAAGCTGACACCAGGGAACGGGCAGACCTGTATGCAGTTATGGGGCAAGTCTTTTTTTACGGCATGGGGTAAAGGGAAGTGGACTCCAGCGGAGCATAAATTACCTGGATAAGTTCAAAGTACACTTAAATATATTAGGACTTGGAAATTAGACTTAGCATGGTGTGTGGGGAACGGGAGGAAAGTTTTTTATAAAACAATTTTGGATACATGGTATCATGAAAATCCTGTCTTTCAGGTGCCTAATAGCATTAATGTTAGTTTATTATTGGATAACATGTTAGAGGCCAGGATACCTTGGAAAATGCAAGATTTTGCATGGCTTTGTGGTCACCAGAAACTGCAAGTGAAACATAATCAGAAGCATAAGCAATTACAGGATAGGGAATGTGGGGGAAAATCATGTGCTGGGGTTGTGGAGACAATGCAGCACCTTTTTTTTTGAATGTGTTCATATGCAGGGATTTTAGAAATTATTATCAGATATGTGGGGTGAAAAACTAATTTTATTAATAAATTACGATGCCTTGGTTTTAGGGCAAATTCCGGCCACCTGGGCAAAATGGGCACACAGTACAATTCATGTTATGCTGGTATGTATTAAATGGTCCATATGGCAGGCGAGATGCCAAAGATCTTTGCAAGGTAAGGTAATTTTGCAACAAGATGTTTTGTTTAATATTCAGAGGGAACTGGATAGCATATATACATACGAAATGCACACGCTTGAAACAGATGTGGCTGTAAAATTATGGAAAAATTTTGATTGGGTGGGATAAACTTTCTAAGCAGGGAATAGAATTCTATTTTCAGTTTTTATGTGGTTACCTTTGTTTATTATTTCTTTTTGTTTAGATTTATTTTTTGATCTGTGGATAGGTTTCCTGTGATGAGATTTCATTATACGTAATTTTGTTTGACTGTTTTTGAATATGAATAAAAATTTCCCCTACTCTTTTCGAGAAGTGCCATGTAATCTTTAACATCCACCTGAACTACCACCAATCCAGGCAGATGGGACCTCAGTTTAATGTCTCATCCGAAAGACGGCACCTCACAAGTGAAGCACCCCTCTCATGCTGCACTACAGTGTCAGTACTGGGATATTAACCCAAGTGCCAGATGTGGGAACTGAACCAACAGCCCTCTGATCTCCCAGCCTCAGAGGCAAGTGTGCTACCTACTGAGCCACTGACAGAGTACTAAAGAAACTTAGGGAAATGCTGGAGAAACCAGTGGCTGCCCTTTTCAATGCATCACTAGAGATGGGGAGGTACCTGAGGACTGGAGAAGGGCAGATGTGGTTCCTCTCCACAAGAGTGGAAGAAGAGAAGAGGCAGGCAATTACAGGCCTGTAAGCCTGCCCTGACCTCAGTAGTGGGGAAACTAATGGAGTCCTTGCTTAAAGAGAGGATTGTTTTGGTTTTTTTTTCTTTTGTTAGTCTCTTTCTCTCTCCATCCCAACCGTCACTCTTCCACCGGCCCCCCAAACCCGTCACCCTGGAGACCACCGGACTCACCTCTTCGTTCACAAGATGCCAGCTGGCTGGGTGCAGTGCCTGCTGGGGGTAAGCATCATCCTGTCGGTAGGGATATTTTTCTTGTATTTTTCTTCCCGACACCAAGCACGGAGAGAAAGCGTGCAATGACACCAATGGCCGAGCTGCATACGCTTCTATGTGTGGCACACCGGGCATCTGTCCTGCAGCCACCCCCTACATTATGGGTCCATTTCACCAGCCCCCAGCCACAGCCAGGGGCCAGTCAAGCAGCGGACTCCATCCCACCCCTCCCTGGGAGAGGAGAGCAGTCCTCTGGACACGCCATCCTCTCCCTCCCCGGCAGCCTGCGTTGCCGGCATGGCAGGAGGCAAGGCATGGATGCCTCAGCCCACCATGCCACTGGACTGGCTGCTTAAGGAGAGGACTGTGAAGTTTCTGGAGGACAGTGGGGCACAAGATCCAAGGCAGCATGGATTCTCAGTGGGAAGGTCCTGTCAGATGAGTCTTATAGATTTCTTTGACTGGGTAACCAGGGTGGTAAGATCAGGGAGGGGCAGTGGATGTGGCCTACCTGGATTTCAGCAAGACCTTTGACACCATCCCGCACAGGAGATTGCAAAATAAATTGGGGAGCCTGGGAGTGGATCCTATGGCGGTAAAGTGGGTTGGCAACTGGCTAAGGAACAGAACTCAGAGGGTGGTGGTAAATGGCATGAAATCTGAGGAGAAGAAGGTGACCAGTGGGGTGCCACAGAAGTCGGTGCTGGGACCAGTCCTATTCAATGTCTTCACTGGTGACATTGTAGTGTCTGGAGGGAAAGGTGTGCCTCTTTGCAGATGACACCAAGATCTGCAACAGAATGGATACACCAGAGGGAATGGAAAAAATGAGAAAGGACCTAAGCCTATTAGAGAAGTGGTCAGGTGTCTGGCAGTTGAGTTTCAATGCTAAAAAGTGCAAGATCATGCACCTGGGTCACAGGAATCCATGGGAGGAGTACAGGATGGGTGGGGAAATTCTAGCCTCCACAAGTCAGGAGAGAGACCTGGGGGTTATCATATCTGACGACCTGAAGGTGACCAAACAGTATGAAAAAGTGGTGGGGAGAGCAAACAGAATGTTGGGGCGCATAGGGAGGGGCATAACAAGCAGGAGGAAAGAGGTGGTGATGCCACTGTACAGATCACTGGTGAGGCCTCTGCTGGAGTACTGTGTCTAGTTCTGGAGAATACATCTCCAGAAGGACACTGACAAAATAGAGGCAGTCCAGAGAAGGGCAATGAAGATGGCACATGGATTGCACCAGAAGCCCTACGAGGAAAGACTTAAGGACCTTAATATCTATTCACTGGAGGAAAGAAGGGAGAGGCGAGATATGATGGAGACTTTCAACTACTTTGGGGGAATAAACAGGGTATAGGTAGAAAGCATATTTCAGAGAAAACTTTGCACAAGAACAAAGGGCATGATATGAGGCTGAAGGGTGAAAGGCTCAGGGATAATGTCAGGAAGTACTTTTTCATTGAAAGGGTGGTGGAGCCATGGAACAGCCTTCCGGCAGAAGTGGTGGTGGCAAAAACAATACAGAGGTTCAAGAGTGCATGGAATAGACATAAGGGTACCCTGGAGATGTGCAGAGCAGGAGAGCCACATATCAAACAGGATCTGGGGCTGCAGCATTGAGTAGGGAAATGGGCAGACTAGATGGGCCATATGATCCTTATCTGCCAACAGGTTCTACGTTTCTATGTTTCTATGTAAAAACCTCAGCAGGCAGCTTTGTTTCTGGATACGCCACAGACTTTCCACATCTGATTCAGGGATTGAGAGGGCTTTGTGTGAGAATACATCCCTCCCCCACACTGACTGCCGCTACCAGGACACCAAGCCCAGCACAGGAGCCAAGGGACAGCCACACCTCCCCTCAGCCCTTGCAACCAATCACGGCTGAGAATTATGGCTGGAGGAGATATGTTTAAGCACCAAAACCTGCGCTCTTTAAAAATCTCAGCAAGTGGTTTTGTTTCTGGACAAACCGCAGACTTTGCAAGCCTGATTCAGGGATTGAGAGGGCTTTGTGTGACAATTCAGCCCTCCCTACACTGATCGCCACCAACAGGACACTGAGTCCAGCAGCAGGAGCCCAGGGATAGCCACAACTCTGCACAGCCCTTCTAACCAGTCAGGTCTCAGAGACCCTTTTTTTATAGTAGCTGCCCACAGGCGGCCCATCTGCGCAGTGACCCATTTGCACAAAGAATCTAAGCACTAAGGACAGGCTAGTTGTCTGCCTTGAGTCTGCCGGAGTCAACCTGTCCACCAGCCACTCTGCACAAGATACAATCCACTCTCTCCATCAACTACTGTTCATTGCATGGACACTACTGGTGTTTATGGTAATGCTACTGTTTTAGGTTGTTTCTGCCCCAAATCCCTGTGCCAGAAATGTGACTTTAACTGCCATTATTATTTGCTTAGCTGCTCCTTTGTACTGATAATTGTTCTTGCCTTATTACTCTATACTAATGCTTTTTCTTGCCTTTAACTGCAGTGCTCATGGTATGATATATATGCTCACTATTTCCCTTCAGATGCAAGCCTTCTCCTGGTAATTACTGTCACCTTGCAAACATTTAGTGACTCATATCTTCCCTACATTCTGGGCCGTTCCTCTAGACTATATTCTTCTCTGGGTTTTTTTTCCTGTTTTTGTCAATCTTGGTCACTGGCCATTGCAACTCCCTCAGTACCGCCAGCTATTCCTGCCCCGTCTGAAATCCACCCTAACTGGGAACCCACTCCCCCAGACCTCAAACCCACCCATGACACACCCTCAGGCAACACCCCCCCCCACTTGCACCCCCCGAGGCGGGGCCAACTTCTGCTCCTTGGTGCTTCCTTACAAATATCTAATTACCCAAGGGTGGAGGTGAAGATCAGAGGCATCTGATACCAGGACAGTAGGAGTCGATGTTGGGCATACGGCTGGAGTACATCATCCATCCAGTGGTCAGGGTGTTTCCATGTTCTATGAGGCTACTTCCGAGATATGCATGCTCCTGTGTGTGCTATTCTGACATCCGCCATGTTCCACCTCCCTCATATGTAAAGGGTGGGTGGCTCAATATCTCCCAGCTGCCACTGGGAGGAATACTGTTGCTGGAGCCCTCAACCTTCCCCTCCCCAGAGAATGTGAGCTGTCATTGAACGCTCAAACCTTCTCCTCCCTGGCAGACCCCCAGTGCCTCTGGCTCACTTCCAAGCCTGGTCACCAGTGTGATGTGAGGTGTGGCATCCAGCGCCTCAACCCTCAGCACCACTGGGCCAGCCTTATATTCTCCTCTTTTACTACCACCTCCCTATCCTCTGTATTGCTCCACTCTTCCTCCTCCCCAAATTTCTTGTCAGCTGTAGTATCTCCCTACTGTATATAGGGTCCTCCTATCTTTCCACTCACAGAGCTGCTCTTACTCAGCCCTTAAACCACCTAACTCTACCCCTACTACTCTCCTCACCTCTCTGCACTCAGTGACTTCCCTCACTGCCTTTCCATCCCACTCCCTTCTCACCTGCCTTATCTTGTGCTCTTCATACTGCTTCACTAGCAACATACAGTATGCTCCGGTAAGAAACTTCTGAAGATATACCAGCTACATTACTGAATTCTGAAACCTGGATTAGCACTCCCGTAAATCAGATACTCTAAAAAATCTCTGTGATGATCTAGGGCTGACACAACTAAAGAACCCACTAGGCCAAACCCAAAAAAATCCCACTAAGAATTACATACTAAACCTTATCTTAATCAATAGGACACACAAAATTTCTTACTCAACAATTTCTTAATGATATCAGTGACCACAATATATTAGCATGTATTAGAGGAATCAAACTACAAGTGCCCCACCCAAAATTAATCACTAAAAGAAGGTTAACAAAATTCAAGGCCCTTGAATTCCTAGCAGATTTGGGCAACATAAACTGACAACAACCAACTTTATCTCGCCCATGCAATACATGAAGCGATTGCTCACTTCAATCAAGAGCTCCTGGGGGTAGTAAATAAACATGCACCCATGATAAAGCATAGGGTTAAAGAATCATCATGTCCTTGATTTAGCAGTGATCTGAAAAAGGCCTTAAGAGAAAGGGACAGACACTGGTCCGTTATCCTGTGAACACAGCAACCGCAACTGAGAGCGAGTGCAAAAGGGACGACTCAATCACGGTGCCTGTGTTCTGGGCAACCTGGCAGGGTAGCAACAGGATGTGCACACGGTGGGGGGAACCACACCACACAAGGGGAAGGAGGGTATGTGGGGGAGGTAGTGTGGCAGTCAGCTGCCGAGCTGGCCATGTGGTGTGGGGGGTAGGGTGGCAGGCTGGAGTTGGGAGGGTGCTGGGTTCGGTTCTGGGGTGGGCATTGCTTTTTGCATCAGGCCAGTTTTTTTATTTTTTAGGTTTTACACACACACACACATATACCCCAGACATGTCCCAGTTAAGAATCTTTAGTTGGGGGGGTGCAGCCCCCCACATATCTTGCAGTCCCGTCGTCGGATTTGTAGTCACCACAAGTGTACATCGCCGTTATTTATTTTCTGTGATGTACAGTACTCTCACCTAAATGGCGATCACTCTTATGAGATGGAACCCTCTGGTCCACAGCTAGGCACACAAAATCTAAGACTGATTGAACCACCTTTAAAATAATGAGAAATGTGTATACCAAACTTATAAGAGACACCAAAGTGAAAATCTGTCTCAATATTATTGAAAATGCTGGCCTACCAGCACAGCAGTACAGCTACTGCTTGCAATGCCGATGACCTGGGCTTGGGAACTAGACTGGATCGCTGGAGGACCAGCCAGGGAAAGGAGGATTGAGCAATCTAAGGGATGCTCTCTTTCCGGGGAGGGAGGATTACTGCAGCACTCGCTGTATTACTGCTACCTGGTGACCACAGGCGCCGTACAGTGAGGGTCACCATGGCGAGGGAAGGGCAGTGACTGTAGTCCAGAGCCGTGGCATGTCTTTGCATGCACATGCCTCGTTGGGCTCCCTTGCTTGCCACCACCTCAGGGAGTAGGATTGCAACAGAGAAAGTTGTAACCCCCAACCTATGTGTTAGGACCTCCTGGCTTGGTAGTCACCCCGACTCGTGGCATGGCCACCACAAGCATGCCATGGTGGACAGAACCATCCCTCAGGACAGTCCCACTGTGAGGGGGGTGCTGTCATGGGTTTGATGTCCCACAGTTGCAGCATGCCCAGGCATCAGGGCACTCTGTGGCCATGGCCTGGGAGATATCAACAGAAAATAAAAAAATATATATTATTGAAAATTCCAAAAATAATGCAGCCAAATTTTGGAATGCAGTAAAAAACATTGAAAGCCAAAAGACAGCCCCCTCACTGCCACATAAAATTGAGTATCAAGGCAAGCTCACAACTGATAAGCAAATTATATTGAAAGAACTAAATAATTACTTTGCCAAGGTTAGACTGGCAATTGATAACTCATTAGCCCTGTCTTACCCTACTACTCCTCCTCCTGAAGGTACTTAATATGAATAACTAATAGACCAACCAGTTCTCTTTCCAGCCCATCACCTAAAAGCAGGTGGAAGATCATTCAGCAGGCATCAACTCAAAAAAAAAGTGCATGCACAGACTGCCTAGACTCCTCTTTCTGAAAAATTGGCTTCAAATAACTTGCAGCACCTATAGTCCATCTCTTTAATCTAATGCTCCCCACCAGTGACCTCCCCTTAATCTGGAAAATGGCATACATTATTCCACTATTATACAATGGCAATTAAAAATCCTGTAATCTGATTGACTATCTACATTTGGCAACATTGAAGTTATCTGAGCACAACCTCACTGTATTGATGCATGGTTAGCATTTGCATTGTCTGCATTATCATTGTATGCATCTTCTCTTAAGAAACAAAGATATATTTCCACACTAAAAATATACTGAAACATTTTTTTAATTTTTTTTTTTTTATTTTGTATAACAACAAGCCATTGTATAATAGCAATAATGCGCTCCAGGGTGTGGGTCGTACTGGTATAACCTCACTTCTGGGACATTGGACACACTTGGCCTGTGGCTTCATACCCAACCACCCAGGCATGAGGTTATCCCAGCATAACCCACACCCTGTCATGCATTATTGCTTAATTCAAATCTGGAGAGGTGTATAAACTACACAACTACAGACCCACATCTATCCTACCTATCCTGGTCAAACGCCTCAAAAAACTTATTAATGTTCAGTTAAGGGGATGTTTAGAACAATCAATGTTCAGTTAAGGGGATATTTAGAACAATCAAACTTAATTATGCCCATGCAATCTGGGTTCAGACCCAAACACAGCATAACTACAACACTTGAGAAAGTCACCAATGATTGTTACCAGCCCTTGACCACAGACATACCTGTATCACGGGAGCTATATTTCTCAACCTCAGTGAAGCCTTTGACACAGTTGTCCATAGCATACCTTAACACAAGTTACAAGATTTAGAAATGAGGCCACTGCACGGTTATGGTTCTCAAATTACCCTAATTGGTAGACAGCAACAAACTAAAGCAGAAGGCTCCCTCTCTTCCTGCACAGCCTTAATCAAGGGAGTAGCAAAAGGATGAGTTCAGGGGCCCCTGCTATTCATGATCTATACCACTGATCTAAACAGAAATATCAGTACAGCTACCATACACCTCTGTGCTGACAACACTGTCCTATACATCTCAAGGCCCACCCTACTTGAGGTGTACACTAACCTCCCAATTGGAATTTTATAACTAAACTTTATCCATGACAAACTACTGCTAAATACAGAAAATAATATGGTAATATGTTTCTCATCTACTAATTCTGCCCTGCCCAATACATCTACCCCAATATAGTAACCTTCTTGGGTGACATACTCAGAAAGGTAGATAGCTTAAAATACATTGGACTATGGCCTGACAGTAGATTGTCCTTCTCTACACATATAGAGGAATTGTGTAAAAAAAAAACTAAGAATTAGGTTAGGCCTCCTTTACATAAATAAGAGCTGTTTCCCACTGACCCCCCGGATGAGACTAGTGCAAGTTACATTTTTCCTGTTATTGGATTTTGCTGATTCAATTTATAGTTGATGCTTTTCTTCCTGTTTGCATAAACTGGCCGCACTTTACCATAGGGCATTACAAGACATCTCCAATCTGGCACCAAGAACACATCATTGTGTTCTATACGAGACTGTGGGATGGACATCACTAGCTACAAGGAGGCTAAAAACCTGTATATGTGGGCCCACAAAGTAGCTACAAAAGATGTACCACATTATATCACAGACCTTTTTATTAGGGCCCAGAGCAGTTACTCACTAAGGAAAAACAATGATAAAATGGCAAATCTCTGATATAAAAAGTATGTAACAAATCTTGTATGTGTAATGGCACAATTAAATGCCTGTTCATTGCCTTCTGTATTTAAGGATATCATGAGTTTTACATTACATGTATTCTCCAAACCTTTCTTACATTTCTTCCCATTGTATCTTACTATTCTGTTTTCATGGTACAGTGCTATAATCTATCTGCAGATCTGTAACATTGTATAATGCTATACCTGACTCTCTCCCTTTACTTAGATATATACACTGCTGTGAATTTCTGTCTCTTGATTTATATTTTATGTTGTCCTACCCAGGACCTCTTGTAAATAAGCATACTCAACGAAGCTTTATCTTAGTGAAGCAAAGAAACTAAACTAAACTGAACTATGTGCAAGGCCATCTGGAGCTGGTGTTTGGCCAACGCTTGACCCTGCTCCCTGTCCACTTTCATTGACAATTGCTTGTCTGCAGGGAGATGAGGAAGGGATTTATCCAGCACTCTGAGCAGGAAGTGACCAAAATGGGCCATCATCAAGGTGTCCCCACATGACAGAGACCAAGTAAGGAAGCAGCATAGATCCTTCTTGGCTGCATGGTCAAGCTTCTTTGACTCCTTGTTAGGAGGCTTGTCCACAACCCAGTGATTCCAGTTTTCTGGAATATTGAGTCTGAGACCAGCCCCTTGGCCGAGGGGTGGTCCAAACACCCAAGCAGAGATCCAGTAGAGAGCACATACTTGCAAACCATAAGGGTTAAGGGTGCCACACAGGATGCTAGATGCTGCCAGAGCTGCACGGCTAATCCCAAACTGGCATCAGACATGGGAAAGGAAACCCCAGGGGAGTCGTCCCTATCCAAGTTATCTGCCAAAGGGCACTTGGCCCTTTTCTGAACAGTTTCCAGAGGGATGTTCATTAACGCTGACATGAGTCAGAGTAGAGCCCCAAATGAGACTGGCCTATGGTCAGTGATCAGTTCCTTTACCAATTAATGGTTGAAGGTATGCATCCTTGATGACTGCAAAGAGGAACCATCTGAGTCATCCAAAGGCTCATCAAAAATGACCCTCAACCATTTGCTGCCATGAACCACTTTAGGGCCATCTGACTGTATGGTTTCAACCAGGAGCTGGACTGGCAAGCCAGTTGCAGCATGGGAGTCTTTGGTCAGAGCTTCCCACAAAGGCTGCAGTGGAGGTGGTTCCACTAGGAAGGGTGGAGAGAAAGAGAGTGAGAGAGAGGTGTCCAAGACAAATGCTTCAGGAGGACTGACATGAGGTTGACTAGCACCAGTCAGTCAAACACAGGGGTTTGAGTAGAACCCTACCCTGCTCCACCAAGGCCCACTGCTACCAGAGGAGTTCCTCATAGTGCTGCCGCATATAGTGGTAGAGCCTCTCCTCACTGAAGGATGAGGAGGATGAGGAAGGGATTTATCCAGCACTCTAATACAATTGATTTTATTAACAAAGTTCTAATCACTGTTGCTGGCCCTCCTAATGATACCAGAAAATATGTTCTAGAAAGGGCATATAGATCTCTACGATGTCCATCTCCGCAAGAAAAACCCAGATCAGTTACTGTATAGTCAGATTTCTAAATTTTCAACAAAAATTGTATGTGCAACATATGCTTCGAGATAAACCAGGAATTTTCTATGAGGGACATAAGCTAATATTTTTCAATGATCTGACCCAGGAATTAATCCAAAAGAGAAATGCTTTTAAACCCATCAAAAGGGTTCTGAGAGATGCTCACATTAAATATGATTTGCTGCACCCTAAAGTTTTTAAAATCTGGCTTTCTGAGGGGAAACTTCTCACCTATCCCAGCTACGAGGCGACAAAACAGGGGCTGAAAAAAGACCTATCAAAGTTGTTCATAATTTTGACTTGTCACGCTGAACTGACTATGCTGAGATATTTATACTGAATGTCTTTTAAAAGCTGCATGTTGAAAATAAGTAGTTACACTCTGTCTTGTATAAAACACTATTCTTTTCCTTTGCAGGAACCAGAAATAATTGCAGTTGCCTTCCCCCGCCCCCAGTTCTTCTCTTTTTTTTTGTTTGTTTTGTTTGCTGAGCTGGGAGTGGATGAATTTGGTCTGCCTGGGTGGGACTCGAAGCGTTAAGACTGCTCCTAGGATTGCCCCCAGGAAGTGAACTCCCGAATATTCTTTATAGCCTGTGGCCTTGTGGGACCGCTCTTTATGGAAGGATGGAGATTATTTGTCAGGTAAGGTTCCTATGAGATGGGATCTTATTTCCAGTTTATATATCCCCCAGATTGATAGAGGGAAGTGTTATAAGCGATGAGTACAGCTATGATTTTTGCAGTGTTGCACTACAAATTTGGAAGCTGGTGTTTCTTTCATCGGCTCTACTGCTTTAGCCATTTTTTTGTGTGTTTTGTTTTAACTTTAATATATTTGTTTATCAAGACAGTTTGAGTGCTCATTTGAAGCTGTAAAATTGCGATTTAAACCAAGAAAATACAGGACGAGCACTCGCAATATTTTTGCTTAATTAGAACTGCCCAGCAGAACTGGTGCAGTTAGTCTGATGTACACTGTATTTTTCAATTAATGCCATCTAAGTTTTCACCAGTCATGCTACTGTGTTTTGGCTTTAAAATGGCTGGAGGAGAGTTTTCTTCTAGAGGGTGAAACTGAGAACTACCTTTTTAAGGGAACTATTGATATGTACTTACATTATCTTCTAGATAACTTCAGGGACTGGACGTAATTTAAATATACTTGGAAGGCTCTAACCACCTCAATATAAGAATTTACCAGTTGTCCTTTGTTGTGATCACTGGCTAATATTATCCTAAATAAGTACACAGGAATATCCACGCTAGCAATGAGTGGGAGGGGAAGAATGGGGGGCCTGCTGTGTTTCACATGAGATCTCCTCAGAGTAAAGAGCAAGTGGTTCTTTTACTTGTTTTAAATTGATACTGTTATTAACAGTAGTTTTTTTAAGGGCTTACTGTTCTAAATGTATATGAAAGAAAATAGAAATGTTATACCTCATCTTCCTTATCATTTTATTTTTTTTTTACCTCTGACCTTTTACTAATCTTGACTTATGCTGACACAGTACTCGTCGGTTAGGCTCACCGGGTGCATCTGAATGTTCAGTCACTTTATTTCGACTGACTAATGTCAAAAGCATATATAAATAGTGAAGGGACTACAGACCCACTGGCTAGGCCTCTTCCAGGGTGTTCAGCAGGTTTTAATCAATTATTAGTATGATAGGCTTGAGTCCCTTTTACCATATTGCAACACCTGAATCTTGAGTGGAACACTATAGATATATAAAATGTTCAATATCGCACATCATGACTCAGAGCAGTTGTCATAATTATTGAGCATGAGAACTACATGTATATAGGTATGATATAAGTTTATGACCTTATTTTTGAGAGATACAATGTGGTTTTCATAAGGTAGTAAATACATAGACTCAGAGTTGGATTCCTCTGATAGAGGTACACAGGTAGGTCATTAATTCACCCCAGGGGATCCTAGGATATTATTATATTTTTTTTTTTTTACACAAATTAAACCTTATTCAATTTGATTCCTTATCTCCAAACTGTTGATCCCTTCTTTTCTTTTAATTATTAGAAAATACGTTTTTGCAAGCTTAGCATTCCTCTCACATATAGATTTAAAATTATAAGAAAGTTAAATTGTTATCCTTTAAAAAGAGTTGCAATTAACAAGACTGTATGGCAATCTTGTTAGTTAAATTTTTAATAGTTAGAGTCATTGTAATCTTAGTAAATGATTTCACAGTTATTTTATAAGTGTGTCACCAGAGACCAACCTCTTCAATCATTGAGGCAATAGATAGATGGGTGGGCTTTACAATTGTGGGTTGGGAATCTAAAGTATATGGTCTTTACTACTTTACTCACACTATCTCGGTTACTTCTTTACTTTTTACTATCTCTTTCTTACTAACTCTTTTTCTTCTTGGAGTGTGGAGAGAAAAATTGTCCTTAAAAATGAAGATGGAGGATCCAGATTATGAGCGAGCAGAGATATGTTCCATTGCTGTTTCTAAGGTATCCCTCGTTATAATAGCCAGTGACTCACAGAATGGTATGTATTATTTTTTAAGGATAAACATACTTATCATTATGAATGGCTAGGAAAATCTCATTTATTACTTGGAATGTACCTGGGTTAAACAAAAAATGTAAAAGACACCAAGTTCTTAGGCAGTTACGAGAATTAAAAGGGGATATTGCATTTTTGCAAGAAACATATATTAAATGTACAGATAAAGATCTCATGGGGAGAGAATGGGTGGTATGGTTTTCAGTGCAGGCAACAGTAACAAGAAAGCAGAAGTGATGATATTAATTTCCAAAAAGCTCACATTCACACTATTAGATGAAATTCAAGACCCCAATGGTTATTTTATTATAGTACATGGAATATTAAGTGGTATTGAGGTTACACTAATTAATATTTAAGGACCATCAAGCACTTCACATGAACTTTTCTCCGAATGTAGAGATAAAATCTTTTCTTTCTCAAAAAGTGATATTTTCTTAGGAGGAGATTTAAACTGTATTATTAATCCACTATTGGATATAACCAATACAAAGTATAAATTAACAAAGTCAGATAAGGATTTGGCAGAAACTATAGATATCTTAGGTTTGGTGGACTCCTGGAGGATGTTTAATCCTACACTGAAAGAATATACTTTCTTATCTCCAGTGTATAAAACAGGTTTCAGAATTGATTATATTTGTATCCCTAGAAATTATGTACATGATATAATACAAACTCAAATACATCCAATAGTGATTTCAGATCACTCGCCAGTTGCTACCATCCTTAAATGTGGTACGGTATGGAATAAACAAGGAAGGTGGATGTTGAACAATTTTCTTCTCCAAAATGAGCAATATGTAGATACTCTTAAAAAAGAATTCATAGAATTGATACAATTCAATAACCTGAAGGACACCTCATGGGCTACAATGTGGGAAGCATTTAAATGTTTTGCAAGAGGACGACTTATTAACCTAGCATCAAGAGTTAAAAAGCAGAACAAAATAAAAATTTTAGAACAATTAAACACTCTCAAGAGCTCACAAAATATGTTAGATACCTCTTATTCTGAAAAACTAAGGCAAAAATGGGCTCAACATAAACTAGAGTATGAAGAGCTTTTACGAAGGGAAGCAGATTTTCACATAAGAAAAAATTAAAATTAACTACGTTGCTTCTGGCCACAAGGCTCAAAAATTATTAGCCATGCATCTCAAGCAGAATAGCAACAAGAAACTTATTCTAACCCTTAAAAATGAACAAACAAATGAAATTACGACAGACCTTTCAGAAATTAATAATCAGTTTTGTGAATATTATACTAATATATACAAGAATAATGTAACCAGTAATACAGATCAAAATATTGATAACTTTTTAAGAAAATTAATATTCCACAACTATCTAAAGAATCTACAGATATACTTAACCAAAAAATAAAGATTGAGGACATTAAACAGGCTATTAAAGAGCTAAAACCTAACAAAGCTCCTGGTAACGATGGTTTTCCCTCACATTTTTATACATTTTTTCTGACATTATCTCACCCATATTACTTAATGTGTATCAAGAAGCAAAAGAAATAGGATCTTTACCTGCTTTCATGCAACAAAGCATTATCACTTTGATCCCCAAACCAGGTAAAAATGAAACAGATCAAAAAAATTATAGACCCATCAGTCTTATAAATACCGATAATAAAATGTTAGCAAAAATTCTAGCCTCCAGACTAATGTTAGTAACAGGCAAAATTATAGGTCCAGAACAAACTGGCTTTATTAAAAGAAGACTTACCACTGACCACTCTAGAAAGATCTTTCATATATTTCAATTTTCATCCTTTGGATGAGACGTTAAACTAAGGTCTCTTTTGGCCATCCTGGTGTTGACCTGGTGGGTGTCCAGGTGGAAGTAAAATAACCCAGGGTACTCTTTGTAAAGAACAGGGAACATTCCTGGTGTCCTGGCCAACATTCCCCTTCCCATAAACCAGTTCATGCAATTATCCAGGCTGTGTGTGGGTGATGATGTGCGATATGGCCACCACCACACATTCCGTCACTTCACTACCAGTCTAGCATTGCTTGTAAAGCGCTTTGGGATACTGTGTATGAAAAGCGCTATATAAATGCTGATTCTTCTTCTTCATAATGTCATGCTAATGGCCCCAGTTGCGCCTTTCATGCATTAGGGCTCCATTTGCATATCCACCGCTGAATATCGTAGTTCCTGCACCTAGTGCAACCACACTTGCGCTGGTGCATCCCCATGCTCCTCCCTTGCCACTTGCACTGTGCACCACTCGTAATGCAGGAGGCCACATTGCCTGGGGGTAGTCCTATCAGATGACCTAAAGGTGGGCAAGCAATGTGAGAGGGCAGCAAGGAGGGCAAGGGGGATACTGAGATGCATAGGGAGAGGCATCACTAGTAGAAAACAGGAAGTTATTATCCCTCTGTACAGACAGCTGGTGAGACCCCATCTGGAGTACTGCGTGCAGTTCTGGAGACCCAATCTCCGCAAAGACATAGACAGAATGGAAGCTGTCCAGAGGAGGGCAACTAAAATGGTGCAGGGTCTGCACCGGAAGTCATATGAAGAGAGACTTAAGGAGCTTAATATGTATAGCCTCGAGGAAAGGAGGGAGGGAGGGGACATGATAGAAACTTTCAAGTACCTCAAGGGAATCAACAAAGTCCAAGAGGGTAGCATCTTTCAAAAAAAGAGGTGTACAAGAACAAGGGGGCACAATTTGAAGATAGGAGGGTGGCTCAGAGGTAATTTAAGGAAGTATTTTTTCACAGAGAGGGTTGTGGATGTGGAGTCAAAAACAGTGGTGGAATTCAAGCATGCATGGGACAGTCATAAGGCAATTCTAGGGGGTGGGGGTAGGAAGAAGTAGGCTGCTGGTTAACTAGGATCTGCAGCTTATCCATTAGATAGGGAAATGGGCAGACTGGGTGGGCCAAGCGGTCCTCATCTGCCGTCAAATTCTATGTTTCTATGTTTATATAATATCTTTCACCAATAAGAACAAGAACCCCTCTGCTTTATTGGCACTAGATGCAGAGAAGGCTTTCAATTACGTAGACTGGAAATTTCTATTTAAAACTGTGGCAGTGCATAACTTAACTACTGAATTCATAACATCTTCTCTATGACAAACCTTCAGCAGCTTTGATGATTAATGGAAGAATATTTAATTTTTTTTAAATAGAGAGAGGTACTAAGCAGGGCTGTCCTCTCTCTCTCTCCCCACTCCTATTCAATATTGCACTTAATCCCTTGGTCCTTCAGATCAATGCCTCTCATCAAATAAAAGGAATTAAAATTGGTAACTCTTCAATAAAATGTTCCCTCTATGTGGATGACATTCTTTTGACTCTCTCAGACCCCGCTGAATCTACAAAAGCACTACTGGAACTATTTGATCATTATGGTTTAATATCAGGCTACAAACTAAACAAATGAAAAACTCAATTTCTCTCCATAAACAGTGGAATCCCAACCAATGAAATTAAAGAATTAGGCATCTCATGGACATCAGAGTTTATAGAGTATTTAGGGGGATCAAAATATATAAAATCATTAAAAACAAGGGCCTGGATATTCAAAAGGGTTGCGCCATGCGCAACAGGGTTCTTGGCGTCTTGCAACTCAAAAACATCGCCATTCTGCGATATTGAGAAGGGCCAGTTAGCCACCAAAAACATGCTGAACAACAAGCGCCAATGGAAATGAAGGCATCGCCAACCGGAAGAAGTGGTCCATGCCCAAAGTCATAATCGCGATATCTGAACACTCGCGCAATGCGCAAGAGTGGTTCAGCCGATGCGCAGTACCGGATGTGAGCCAAAATAAAAGGCTCAAGGAGGGCGCAGAACCCCAGCAGGCCGCAAACTGGGGAGAGAGACAGAGAGACAGAAGAGAGAGAGAGACAGGAGCAGGAAGGGCAGAGAGGGACAGTGGGTCCTGGAGGACAGAGAGCAGTGGGGGGTGCCGGTGCAGTGGAAGAGCAGTGGGGGCAGTGGGGTAACACAGGAACAGCAGCTGGGGGGCAGAAGCCAGGAGATGGACAGTGTCAGCTTCCACATGGAAGCTGTAATGAGGGGGTGAGACAGCATGCTGCAGGGGGACGTGGCCGCGGAGGGGCCTGGCGTGCGTATGCCCCGACAGGCGGTATCGCGTCTGCATCAGCTATGAGCGTACACAGATGTCGAGATTGTTGCCCGCACCACCTGAACAGGGCAATACTGAGACGGCTCAGCGAGCTGTGCAGTGATGTGATGCAGGCACCCTCACGGCGGAGTCATGCTCTGTCCGTGGAGACCAAGGTGACAGCCTGCATGTGCCTGCTCGCCACGGGCACCTTCCAGAGGCCGACAGGGGACACCACAGGCATTACACAGTCGGCCACGTCACGCATCCTCACCTAATTCCTCACGCACTGCTGCCTCATGCTGCGGAGTACATCCATTTCCCCAGCACTGCAGCAGAGCGTACAGCAAACATGCAGGAGTTCCACAGGGTAGCACATATGCCTGGCATGCTAGGGGCCATAGACTGCACCCATGTGGCCATTTGCACGCCACCTGGCCCCAACGGCCATGCATATCAGAACCAAAAGGGCTTTTCCAGTGTCAACTGCCAGGTGGTGTGTGATGCCACTGGGCGCATCATCAATGTCTGTGCCACACACCCTGGCGGAGCACATGATGCCTTCATATGGCACCAATCTGCACTGTGCCATCGATTCGAGAGTGGGAACATCCCCACGGGTCATCTAGTGGGTGAGTACACATGTATGGAATGCAAACTCTGTGCAAGGGTGGGAATGACACAGGTGCCATGGTAGTGGCACACAAGGATATGGGCAATATGGACCTGACATGACACTGATCTCCACTATCTCCACACAGGTGACTGTGGATACCCACTCCGTCCCTGGCTGCTCACACCATACCGGTGCCCCACGACCCCAGCGCAGCACGGTTTCAATGAGGCACATGCCGCAACACGGAACATCATAGAGCGGGTGTTTGGGATACTCAAGGCACGCTTCCGATGCCTGGACACCTCTGGCGGAGCCCTACAGTACAGCCCCCAAAAGGCCTGTGGGATATTCCTGGCCTGTTGCATCCTGCACAACATGGCCAAAGACCATGGGATAGCCGTACAGGTCCAAGAGGGGGACAGCGATGGGGACGCCAGTGGCGCCGGTGATGTGGGTGATGAGCAGCCCCCCCTAGGACGGAGGGACCCCCGACTGACACGGCAGGCCCAGCTGCACTGGGACACCATTGCAGAAGAGCACTACGCACAACACAGGTAAGTCAAGGGGACGTGTGCAGGCAACACTGTCCATGCGCAAACCACAGGCACACAGGGAAACACACCTGCATGAAGGTCAGGGAGTTGAAGGGTCCAGGCATACCAACACACCATCAGAGAGGGGTGAGCACTCATATGGACACACACACACACCAGGCAGCATACAGGGCAGCAGCACAGCACTCGGAAATGACATCGCCAACACACAGCACCACCAACCACCCCACCACCTGGACTGTCCCGCGTCGTGTGTCAGGACCTGGGCAACCTGCACCTTGGTGTACAGTGCAATGCAGGCATCATCATCCACACGCACCTGTGGACAGCAGTTGGGAGAGTGTGCAGGTGGTCCGTGTGTCAGCTTGGTGAGCGGAGCACCCAGCAGTGCACTGCCCACCATGACACACATTGCACACAGGACAGCACCAGACAGGGCCTGCATTGGGAGACAGCTCAGTCAGGAGCACTGTCCCACGGGCCACCACGGATGCGTGGGTGGCCCCCCCGCGGCTCAGCAGCACTGGCAGGCTGAGCAGGGCTACATCGGGTGGCGCTAGTGCACCACCACGGGTCCCAGTGGCGCGATCATGACCTTGCCCAAGACAGGGTTCTGCATCCGCACAACAAACTTGCACCAGGGGTGCTCGGGATGCCCATAGCAGAACCCGCATCGACAGGCCTGGTGTCGCACGATGCCGGGAACAGGGAGTGGAGTGCGCACTGTGTGGGGTGCATGGTACAGGGGCACCAGACAGTGTGGTCAATGCAGTCGCCACAGAGACCACTGCCTGGGTCAGCCTGTCAATGGCAGCGGTCACATCCGTCCGCATAAGGACCATCTCGGCTCGGTCACGAGCACACTCCCTGCTATGCCGCTCCACGGACACAGACAGTGCCTCCACGGACCTTGCAACCCGCCCCTGCAGCTGTACCGACTCCTGCAGCAGGCGGGTGTGCGCGTCCAATGGGTACTGTGCCCCAATGGCATCGTGACCCCCAGGGTGTGGATGGTCCTGGTGCACAGCACCCCTTGAGGGTGGCCGCCCGCCAGGACCAGGTATGGGCGGATCTAAGGGCGGTGGACAAGTGCCACTGCTTGACGCTGTCCCCCAGGCCTGGTGTGCAACCTGCTGCCGCCGCCTCCAACTGCTGAGCCCCCAGGTCCACCTGTTCCACCCCTGTGCTGTCAATAGTGCCAGACACCTGCTCAGCCACCGATGCTGCCCAACCGGTGCTGACAGGCACAGCCTGTGACTGTGCCAGCATGCTGGTACACAGGTGTGGAGCAGGATGGCCCAGGGGCATGTGCTGGCCTGCCATGTGTCCGTCATGGGACACACACCTATCACTGGCCATTGCAGGCCTGCTATCATCAATAGTGCCACTGCCATAGGCACAGCATGCTGGCATACCTACATGCCAGACTGCTGTGACACAGGCTGTGCACCCCCTGCACCCATATCACTGCCGCCGGAGTTGTTGGGCCAGCCTGCATGCTGCTGCAGTGCCTGCAGGCTGCTGGCGGAAGTGGATGGTCCCTCCTCCAGGTCCAGCAGGTCTGCCTCACTGTCAGCACCCACCACCACCACCGCCTCCTGCAGACGAACAGGATCTGTAACAGAAAGAGAGTACATGTGAGTGCATGTGAACAACAGCCCCCACAACATCACCATGTCATACCGCAGTGATGGGCTTCCACCTGTCTGGAATCCTCCGCCTGAACACCCACAATGGCACTCGGCTGCATGGCCGTGACCAGTGTCTCCTCAGTCGGGTCAGTTGCAACACCACTGGTGGTCCCCACCAGTGGCAGCATCGCATCACCCTGAAGGCTGCCACCTTCTCCTTCAGCCTCCCGCGGTCAGTCCCCATCTTTTTCCGGCATTCCTGCATGGAGCGCTGGTGGCTTCCGTGCAGGTTGATGGCCAGAGCTACCCCCTCCCATGCAGCTGCATGCTGCTGAGGGGTGCCCCTCCGCCCACTCAAAAGTGGCTCATCCACCAGGTAGGCTTGGAAGAGGGCCTCAGTCTCTGCCGTGGTGAAGTTCGGCCTCCTCCTATGCCCGCCGTCCACAGCCTCAGCCTGGTTCTCACCAGTCATGGTGATCTGTATGGGTGGAAGTGGACACCAGTCACTGTGCAGTCCACAGCATTTCCCCATGAGCATAGCTGCCAGCCGGGGGGGGCAGAAGCCCCCCCCCTTTCCTCTCCGCATGGCAGATACTGATGGAAGGGTGCCTCTGCCCTTTCTAAGTGCCCTCATCATGCCTCAGCCCCCAACCTATATCATCCTCCAGCACCCTGCCCATGAGCATTGTCCTGAGCATCACACAGCATGTAACTCACCTCTCACCTGCAACAACCAAATCTGGCCACCACAACCCAGTGTCGCAGTTTTATAGTGCAACACATGCAAATGAGGTGTGGCGCAACTTTAATGACATGCTAATCGCGCCACTGCGCCTTTGAATGGCTGATCGACTGATTTGCATATGTCGGCTGAATATCGCGTATTTGCGCTTAGCGCAATACGGAAGGTCCGGCTGAGCCGATGGCGCATGTTTGTGGCTGTGTGCTGCACTGCATTGCGCATGCCCAGACAGGTTACGCATGCGTCGATCGCGCTGCAGACCTGCTGAGCGCGATAGGCGATTCAGGCCATGGCCACCATTGTGCCAGTGGCGCTACAGCACTGGGCACTATATGGCGCTGTGGCACTTCTGCCGATAGTCCACTGTGGCACTGGTGCTCTGCTTGCAGTCGCCAGAGGATGCCTATACATCCTATGGCGCCAGCGTAGCCTTGCATCATTGCCGTGACCTTGTGTATGCCCTCTGACCCCTGGCGCTGTTGGCATGCCATGTGTACGTCCCTATTGCGCTGTCTGGTGACAGCGCTATGCAAAGTGACGGCGCTGTTCGAACAGCGCAATTGGAGCCTGTGCTGGTCTATTGCGCAACAACTCCACGTGGGGTTACAGCGCAGCGGGGCGCCATATTGCCTGCTGTAAAGTTGGTGCCATGGCTAGGAGGAGGGCGGTGTCCTGGAGCCCGCTTGAAGTGGCCAACCTGGTGGCCCTAGTGGAGCCCCACTGTGAGGCACTGTATGGTGAGGCCCCCCTCACCATGCCTAGGACCCATGTGTGGCAGCAAGTGGCCACTGACCTGGTGGGAGTCACTGGCCGGGCCGGTCTGCTGAGCAGTGCCGCACTGGTACAGTGACCTCCGCTGGAGGAGCCGACCTGTTGACGTGGCTGCGTTCACGCACAGGCGGGCCTGGTGCCTAGGCCACGTGAGTGTACCATCTATGCACCTATATTCTCTGTAGGGGTGTGTGTGCTTGGGTGGCTGTGCATGGGTGTGTCAGTGTGTGCAGCTGTGCGATGGATGGTTATGGCTGTGTGGGCAGGCACTCTCACTGGGGCAGGGGACACTCTGCTTTTGAGTCACACTGATGTTTTTCTCACCTTATGTCTCCCACAGGCGGATTGTGAGGACACGGACCACGAGGATGTGGGCCATGCCAGGGCCCCGTGCCACGGGATGTCGTGCCACAGCAGCAGCAGCAGCAGCAGCAGCATCAGCAGCGTCGGACCGAGCTGCTGGAGGGTGTGAGTATCATTACGTCATGGGTGCTATTGCATGCTGGGGGCAAGACCACCAACCATGCTGGACACAACCAAAGGGAGGTCATAGTTCCACTTCACGAACACTAGTGAGTCCCACACTGGAGTACAGTGTGCGAGTTCGAGACCATACCCGCGTATGGACATGGACTGGGTGGAGAGGGTTCACAGGAGGGCGACATGGATGGTGCCTGGATTGCATCACAAGTCCTATGCAGACAGGTTGACGGAACTGAACATGTACTCCCGGGAGGGGAGGAGGGTGTGGGGATATGATGGGGACATACAAGTATTGTACAGGGGGGAACAGAGTGCAGGAAAACAATATCTGTAAGCGTAAAGGATGTTCCAGGACTAGAGGGCATGGGATGCAGTTGGAGGGGGCTCGTTTAAGAGGAAACATGAGAAAGTATTTCTTCACAGAATGGGTGGTGGACAAGTGGAACACCCTGCCAGAGGATGTGGTGGGAGCTGACTTGGTTACGGGATTTATGTATGCGTGGGTTAGCCATGAAGGAATTCTGGAGGTCAGGGGTGAGGGGGAACAGACTTATAGGACAACAGAGTGAACGTACAAGGCCAAATGGCCAGACTGGGTGTCCCATAGGCCCTTATCTGCCGACACTGTCTATGTATCCATGTATGTAGGCATGACACAGGTGACCTGCATCACAGTGCAGCATCACGACACGTCTGTGTATGCATCACAGGTGGTCCAGGCATGCACTGGGCACATAGCTGTGTAACTGGCATCGCACCACGTTGCCACATCCCTTGACAGCCTAGTTTGTACTGTGATTGACGTGGGCAGTGTGGGTGGGTGGTGGTGCGCATAGCTGGTGCCGCCTGTTTGTGATGGCCATGTGCATGTTCACTGTGGGTGGGTGCATGCCATCACAGGTGCAGTACATTGGGTTATATGGGTTGCAGGTTGGGTGGTGTTCAGGGTTGTGGTCAGTCTCAGCCATTGACTGTGTTCCCATTTTCCTAGGCCTCGGGGTGCTGAGACGCATGTCGCAGGATCTGCGGCGCCTGACCCAGGTCGGACTTGAAAACCGGGAGCTCCTGCAGGCCATACAGTGCCAGGGTGAACGGCGGCGGCAGCACAGGAGGGGACGCCAGCAGGGGGAGGACCAGGAGCCAGCTGGGCCGTAGCCCACATTCCGTTCCCACTTCTCCCATCCCTTTCACCCTGCCTTCCCTCTCCAAGTTTTTATTCCCTCCCCCTTGAACACCCCTGCCTTTTACCCGTCCCCCCCCAACTTGTACATAGTTTCACCTGTTATTGTTTATCTGTTGTTTTGGAAATATACATTTCTATTTTGATACAACTGCTGTGTTGGTGTCTGCTTTGCAACTGGCTATGGGTGCTCCGTTGCAGAATTGTACATGCCATCTGGGCTGCTATGGTCCTGGGTATATATGTGTGTGTGTGTGTGTGTGTGTGTGTCCATGGGGAGGTATCACCAGCATAGCATTGCCTTTCTGTTGCTCTTGCCATCTGCTGCCACCCACTGCTGGGTGCACAGGGTGGGTCTGGCTGGTATGCTTCTCTGCAGCATGGGGTTGACGTGTGGCACGGGGGGTGCATGGTGTTTTCTGCAGTGCCTGTCACTGCACATGAGCGGTGTCTTGGGGGCATGGTGCACGCTGTGCTGTGCGTCCGGGGGACTGATGTGCACTGTGGTTGTCAACCCCCTGTGTGTGGCACTCTCTGCCTGCCAGTGGTTGTGCTGGGGTGTCATGGCTCTGCTATGCTTTAGTTGGCTTGTCCCCATGGGCATCGTGATCATCCGTCCCACCCCCAGTGATGCTGTTCTTGGGGTGTGCCGGTGTGGTGTGGGTTCTGCAGTGAGTTCCTGTGCCCATGTGTGGCATGGCTGGCAGTGGGCCCCAGCCTGCCTCCCTGGATGTGCAGTTCCATTGCTCTGAGGGGGCTGTGCTTGCGCTATGGCAGCTCTGCAATGCTCAGCTGAGCTTCCATGGTTGCGCCATAGCGCAGCATTTTGGCTCAGCTTTTCCTTCCTGGTTGCGTGATGGCGCAGTATGTGCGATATTGAGACGTTGGTTGCTTGCGCAATTTGCTCTGCTCCATGTTTGAATATCGCACCTGTTGCGCATATGCGCAATTGATTGTGCTTGCTCCTGCTGTTGCGCACATTTTGGGAGCAGTTTGAATATCTGGGCCCAGGTCTCTAATAATTTATCTGATTTTAGATTGAAAACCAAAAAAGATTTGGAGAAATGGAATAAACTTCCATGAGGATTATGGGGAAGGCTAGATTCAGTTAAGATGTTCCTACTGCCCAGAACGATACATCTGTTTTCCATGTTGCCCTGGACTATCCCCAACACATGGTTCAATATAATTCACACAAAAGTTAATAAATTTCTATGGGCTAATAAAAAACCCAGACAAACATATGATAAACTAACCAGATTAATAGAACAAGGAGGCTTGAGAGCACCAGATCTCAAATTATATTATATAGCCACCAGAATACTACAACTAGCTCATTGGCTCAAAACTAGGAATAATAGCACATACTCACCGGAGTGGCTACGAATAGAAGATATTCTTAAAAACAAAAACATCAATATACACTCAATGTTTTTTTCATATAAAACTACAACAATAAATAACACCATACTTATGGATTCTGTCAGACTAATCTCTCAAGTGTCTCAATTACTTAAACTGGAACTCTCATTTTCTTTCCAACAGCCGCTCTAGAGAAATCCTAACTTAAAATTAGAAACATTTGTTACACAAGGGGACAACTTGAGAGAGGCAGGCATATGGAAAATCAAAGATATACCAGAAAACACTAGTTTTTAAAGATATAGATAAAGTTGTTTATGATTTTGGTTTGCCAGAGAACTTAATTAAAAGTTTGCAGTTAATGTTAGATATTATTGAATATCACATGCTTAAAGGGGTCATAAAACCTCTTACGAACAAAAATACCTGAGAGTTTCTGACTATTATGAGTCTAAAACCCACAATTTCATCAATTTATAGTTATTTGAGCTCTGTAGTTTATTTTATTTATTTATTTGGTTTTTGTTGACCGGGTAAGTGCACTAGACAAATCCTGCCTATTTTCAGGCACGACCCGGGGGAGGGTGATACAGATGAATGCCAACTGACCTTGAACCAGATTAAGCTGTTGGTGGTATTTTTTAGTGAATGAGGGAAATTTGGCCAGGACACCAGGGGAAATTCCCTTACTCTTTTCTATACGTGCATATGGATCTTTAACATCCACCTGAACTACTACCAATCCAGGCAGATGGGACCTCGGTTTAACATCTCATCCAAAAGACGGCACCTCAGAAGTGCAGCACCCCTCTCGTGCTGCACTATAGTGTCAGTACTGGGATATTAACCCAAGTGCCAGATGTGGAAACTGAACCCATAGCCCTCTGATCTCCTGGCCTCCGAGGCAAGTGTGTTATCTACTGAGCCACTGACACTGGTAGTTATAGGCTATGCAGCAGAATCAGTCTCCAAATGGACTAAATTGATAGGAGAAGACGTATGTCAATGGGATTGGGAATTAATCTGGGCTTTCCCTTTTAAAGCCTTTTCAATTGTTAATAATAGGATAACACAATATAAATGTTTACATAATTTATTTTACTTGCCTAAAAAAAAATTTCAAACGAATCTTAAGGATAATGATAATTGCTCAAAATGCAATAGTCCAAATACAAATAGTTTACACATGTTTTGGAAATGTCCTCATATAGCACACCTGTGGTCTCAAGTAAAACAATGTCTACACAAAAACCCAAAACTAATTCAAAATATGAATGTCAGGACGTGTATAATTAGCCAGTTTGGGGACAGTTCATCAATAAATACAGATCTCAAATATATGATTGCTATGATCCCCATAGTTACTAAAAACTGTATTCTAAAATATTGGATCAAGCAAGAAACCCCATCTATCATAGAATGGAAAAACATGAATATGAATATAACATGTGAAAAACTTGCCAGCGGCATGAAAAATGGGAAAAAGCATACTTGGAAATATTGGGATGCTCTAATTACACTCATTACTATTTAAAATAAATAATAAGGGACACATTTTCATCTCATCTGCACTCTGTTCTTTTTCTTTGGTTTCTATCTCTGTCTAAACAAAACCTTGTACTACTGTCTTCTCTTCCATGTGCTCTTATAGAAATTAACCTCCTAAATAACTTTATTTTTTTAGGGGAATCATTGTTATTTGGAAATAAGGTAAGGAGTATATTTATGAATGTATTTTATGCATGATTTTTGTTGAAGTCTTAATATATATAGTAAGTACAATATAAAGTTTATTCTTTCTATTCAAAAAACAGAAAATATTATAAAGTTTTTGTTTTGTTTGATTGTAACACTATTCTTATGTTAACTAGTCAGAACTTTAGGTGATGCTGTTTACTTATATTGTTTACTCAGCAATTGTTCTGTCATTTCCTTCTGTTGTAATCTAATTTTGAAAATAGAAATATTATTAAAAAAAAAAAAGGTTTTGCTTCAAATTCTGACTTGATCCATTCAAGGCAACAGCCAGCATACTTAGGGTCAGAAAATTGCCATGACTTTTCCCCCGTAGGTAATTTGATATCTCGCAGGCAGCAGAAAACAATGCATAACTCCCAAAGTGCAAAGTTACTGGTACACTGCATCAAACTGTTTCCCTCTGGCTCGAGTTTGAAAGGAGAGGTCCTGAAAAAATGTGACATTATGAGTGTTAATAAGCAGCAGATGTGCTACCCGGGCAGCAGACAGGAGAACATCTCAGACTTCAGCCCCCATTATCCACAGCAGGACAGAGCATAGCTGAGTTGGAGAGTCAAGGGTTAACCCAGTAAGCTCACCACAGATGGCACCAGTCAAAATCTTCTGGAACAGAAATCATGTCTGCCAGCCAGTTTTTCAGGAAACCCACTTCTCCAGTCACCAGTGCACATCTCACAGGTAGAAAAGCACTGTCTAAACTTTGATTTTTACCGCTTCATAGTTTCTATTTAGGTATCATGACAAGTGCTACCACACACACAAGGCAGGACTGTTTACCCCAGCACTTCATCGTAAATGCTTCATCAGGAGCCTGACAAAGCCTTTACAGTGAAGCACTGGGGTAAGCGGTCCTGCCTTGTATGTGTGGTAGCACTTGTCCTGATACTTGAATAAAAGCTATGAAGCAGTAAAAATCAAAGATTGGACAATGCTTTTCCACCTGTAAGGCGTGTATTGGTGACTGGAGAAGTATGTGTGACTGGGGTAGCCAACCCTGGTCTGTATGCACTCCAGACTACTATTGAAGACTACCCTGCCGTACCTGAGTGGGACACTTTTCAGGCAAACCAGCAGGTTAGTGCCCCTCCACTCCCTCTGGGACCCCAATCAAGCATAGGTTACCAGCCCAAATTTCATTCTCTAGGGCTTCCAGGCACCCCTGGAGTTGCATATTTTCTTTTGCCAATGTGGCAACCATCACTTGCATTGCAATAGATCTTTTTTTTTCCACCTCAGCTACAGAAGTAACAAGTTGCTTGATAGTGGCATCATGTGACTCCAATTTCATTAAAGTATTTTCTATTTTGGCGTCCATAGCTTTCATGGATCCAGCATGACTTGCCACGGGGTTCGGTCATCATTCCCATTAAGCTGATTCCTGCCTGACCTGTAAGCTCTCCAGCCTTGTTGATTTGCTGCGCAGTCGGTTCTGAGGCTCCCGACCGTTGATTCTTTGGGCACCCCATAAGAGTCTGTGGGTTTATTTGATAGCTGAGATGGTCAGGAGTCTAATGGGGATAAATAAAAAGAGCTGCTCATAGTTTTGAACACTTTAATATTTAATTTTATTTTGCTGTGATATGGAGCTCCTAGAAGAAGCATCCTATCCCGATCACCCAGTAATCGAAGGGCTTCCTGAACACAATTATTTACATATAACAATGATTCCATCTTTATCAGATTTCTGAAAATCACCTACTTCATCTCCTTCAATTCATTTAGTGCCTCTCTTTCATCTTCTGAAAAGCTGTGGAGTCCAAAGGGCCATTTGCCTTCTAACAGGGCTCTTGCTTCATTTCAAACCGCATATTGGTAAATAAGAAATACAGAATCATGAGTCCCTGGACAAAATGTAGACGGTGGTCTAAATCATCTTTTTTGATGCTAAAATCTATAATTGGGTGGTTAGTATTTTGCTAAACTGCATGTTTTTCTAAAGTCTGTGTTCAAATGTAATCTCATTTCAAGCTTGGTTTAAGAACACCAGACTGATAAGTGCCACTGAACAGTGTGTAAAGAGTGTATTACTTATTAAATTGACTCACACATGCGTGCCAGTCAACATACTGCATTAGTAGCAGATTTGGAGGTGCTGTCACTGTGGGCGAATGCAGGGCACGCATCAGAAGGTGCGTCCCTCATTCCCCAATAAGACAGCATGCAGGCACCACACCAGCAATACTTAATGAGGTGAGCACATCTAATAAAAGGTCTGCTGCAACGAGAGCCAAGCTTGTCATGCAGCGGCACCAGAACATGCCTCCAGACGTGCCCTTCCTGGTGAAAGCAGTCCAATAAACATGGCAGCAGTGACTGCCACCGCCTGCCACAATGCCGACTTCAGGGGTGCCCAATCCCCCTGTTGGCATGCCCCAACCTAGTTCATGTGCCAATGGGGGAGCCCACTCCCCGTCAACATAACGGCCCCCTCCCATTTCAATTCTGTGCCGCTGGGGTGTCCAATCCCCCTCGGCATCATGCGCCCCCCCAACAGTCTTTCTTTGCTGACGGGGGGCCCAATCTCTGTCGGCTTCAGTCCCCAGTTTAATTTGCTGATGAGGGAGTCCACTCCACGTTGGCATAATGCCCCCTCGTTGTGTGCCGAGGGGGGTGCCCAATCCCCCTTGGCTCTTGTCCCCCCTTCAGTATGTGCTGACGGGTGCCTAATCCCCCGTCGGCTACAGCACCACACCCAAAAACACTCAGGTGGCACAATGGAGCCTATCCCAGCATGCCAAATGCCCCTAAAAAAAAAAAGTACAGCGATGTTTTTTTTTATTTATTTAAACCTGTAAAACAGAAAACGGTTCCTCAGGGCCTGTCCTGCTCCCTCCCCAACCCACACCACCTCTGCGTACTCCTGCCTCCCCACACCCCTCACCTCATACTTACCTCCAGAGCATGGTGCGATGATCTTTGGTGGACCAGGAACACATCTGCATCTTCAAAGGTGACCGCAACTGAAGAAATGCCGTAAGCTGTACAATGGCATAAATAGGGTTTTTTCAACTGGTATATCTCACCCATTTTGGGAATTCTGTCACCAAATTTTCAACATGGGATCATTGGGACCCCTCCTCATGAATTCAGTCACTGTCATGGCATTATTCGGTCCTGAAAGGTGATTTCACGGTCACTGCGCAGAATCATCTTTCGGGACCGATTAACGAAACAACAGTGCCACTGTTCATGAGGGGGGCTCTCAAAAAGCCTATCTTGTAAATTTTGTGAAAAAAATCCAAAAAATGGCTGCTTTATGATCGTGTGTTATGCAGTTTCCATGCACGCATGTAACTTCGTGAATTTGTAATATTTTCACTCCAGATTTTCAAAATTGGCATTTTACCACACCTCCTTATGAACAGTACAGCTGTCATTTTACATATCCTGGCTGAAATGTGTTTTCACACGTCCGGTGCAGAATAGCACGGTCGCTGAGCGTAATCAGTTTTTGGGACAGTTTGAGAAAATGACGGGGACGCTGTTCATGAGCAGAGGTCCTAAAAAGCCTATGTTGAAAATTTGATGATGAAAGTCCATAAAATGACTGTGTTACAAGCGTGCGCTGCACAATTTCCATGCACCCTTGTAACTTCACAAATTTGCAATATTTTCTTGCCACATTTTCAACACTGGCATTTTTTCACACCTCCTTATGAACAGTATAGCTGTCATTTTTCACATCCTGCCCAAAATGTGTTTTTGCACCTGTGGCACACAATGGCATGGTCACTGTGGGAAATCAACTTTTGGGACAGATTAACAAAATCACAGTGCCACTGTTCATGAGGGGAGGTCCCAAAATGCCTATGTTGAAAATGTAGTTAAAAAAATCCCAAAAATAATTGGGTCACAGACATGTGTGGCGCAGTTTCTATGCATGCTCATGACTTCACCAATTTTTCATATTTTCACTCCAGATTTTCAAGGTTGCCATTTTTTTACACCTCCTCATGAACAATATAGTTGTCATTTTTCACATCTTGACCAAAATGTGTTTTCATACCTGTGGCACCAAATGGCGCAGTCGCTGTGCAAAATCACCTTTCGGCTAACAAACTGATAGTGCCGCTCTTCATGAGGTGGGGTCACAAAAAGCCCATGTTGAAAATTTGGAGTGAAAATACCAACAAACGCCTACGGCGTTATTGCTTCCAACTGTAACACTCCACCATGTACAGACTGACAGGCATCAGGGGTGTGACTTGGGAACATCGGCTGTAATGCTCACGCCATTCCACCCCAACCCCCCAACCTGCAGCCAGTGACAGGCATCGAGGTGTTCCTTGCAGTTTTCAGCCCCAAAGTTCACCCCATTCTCCTATACTGCACCCATCTCAGTGTATTCCCTTATGGAATGGGGTAAGTATAAGGCCCAAAGACCCCAAAGCACACCACAACACTTGTCAGTGTCTACAGGGTAGAGTGAGGTGAAATAGCATGAGCGTTACAGCTGATGACCCAAAGGCACACCCCAATGCCTGTCACTCTCTGAAGGGGGGGTGAGGCTGGCATCAGTGCAATACTTCACTGCTATTCCTATCATGCATCTCTCACTGCTGCACTACCAGTACCAATGCCAGCGAGACAACATTCGGCATTGGCAAATGCCTTTTTTTTTTAGTCTTCGGTAGCTGGGTAAGGCCCACTAGGCACAAGTGCCTGTTTTCAGGGGTGACCTGGGAGCACTGGGCAGTTAAGTGACTTGCTCAGAGTTACACAATATGCAAGTGGAGGTTCTGAGAATCAAACCAAGGTCTGGTCTGCTGGATGTAACATGCTCGTTCACCAGGACTGATCCCTGAGGTATCCCACTTGTGATTTGCATCTCTTCTGACTGTATACCATTTACCACCACTCTATGTTTTCTGCCTGTCAACCAGTTTGCCACCCAGTTGACCAACTTCTGACCCACCCGAGCCTACCCAGTTTATCAATCAATCTTCTATGTGGAACAGTATTGAAAGCTTTGCTGAAGTCAAGGTAGGCAACATCAACTGCTCCCCCTTGGTCCACCACTCTGGTTACCCAGTCAGAGAAATCTATGAGATTAGTTTGACAGGACCTTCCTTTTGTAAACTCATGCTGTCTTGGATCCTATGGATTCCAGATGTTGCACTATCCTTTCCTTAAGGAATGCCTCCATAATCTTGCCCACTACTGAGGTAAGACTGACTGGTCTGTAGTTCCCTGCCTCCTCCCCACTACCGCTCTTCTGAAGCGGGATCACATGAGCCCTTCTCCAGTCTTCTGGGACCTCTCCTGTGCTCAGAGACTCACTAAACAGTTCTGATAATGGCTCTGCTAGTTCCACCCTTAGCTCCTTTAGTATCCTGGAATGTATGCCATCAGGTCCCATTGCCTTGTCCACCCTGAGCTTATCGAGCTCTTGCAAGACCCTTTCTTTTGTGAAGGGACTAGTGCACACCTCCTCCCCGTGTCCATGGTGCTGAGCTGTGGGCCCTGCCCTACCTTCTCTTCAGTAAATACTGAGCAGAAGTATCTATTTTGGACAGATGCTTTTACATGGTCCTCCTCCTCCTCACATGCCCCCTTATCCTCTTTGGTCTTAGCAATACCCTCTCTGGACTTTCTCCTTTCACTAATGTATCTATAGAAAGTCTTGTCACCTTCTTTTACTGTTTGTGCTAGTGTTTCCTCGGTTTTGGCCTTTGCCTGCCTTACTGCCTTCCCTGGTTCTCTTAGGGAAGTTTGGTATGCATCTCTATCTTCATCCTGCTGCATTCCCTTATATTTCCTGAAGGCCAGCCTTTTGGCTCTGACCTTTTCTGCTACTGTTTTTGAGAACCAAGGTGGTTTCCTTCCTCTTTTGCACTTCCCTTTCTCTCTAACAGAATGGGATGTTGCTTCAAGTATTCCATCCTTAATGCTTGCCCACTTTGCCTCTACCCCCTCACCTGTATTTCTTTTTGCCAGGGCTAGCTTAACTCTGTTGACCATCTTATCCAAGTCAGCTCCTCTGAAGTCCCATATTTTTGCCTTGGAATGGGATGATTTAGTTTGGCTACTATGGGAGGATAGGGAATGACAGAATAGCAAGGGAGGACTGGAAAAAATGGTGAGGAAAGGGAATAGCAGTGGGACGGAAGGGGGAGAAGAGGGATGAGCTAACTAGGGATGTGGAGCATGACGCCACCGAGCTACTTGTATAGCATAGCGGGTAGGGATACTGGCTGCAGTGGTGGTGGCCCCAGGATCAGGACTTCAGACAGGTATGTCATTTTATTTTTGGCAAGTTATTGCTGTCCTCGGTCCCTCATTTTTCCTCCGGTGTTCACCCCCCAGACATGGTTATTAAAGTTTGAGGGGCTGGGGGCTTGAACCCCACAAAGGGAGATGTGGGGGCCACAACACCCCTGCATTAAACATGTAATCAGATATGCGCCAATTTAGTATTCGATGTACATAGCTGTGTGCTGTATTTGTGTTCACCACGATGTACTCCCTCTTGCGTGAGTCGCTGAAAAAGATTCAATCTTGTGACATGGAACTGGAGGGTGGGGATAACAACACTAACCACATACTGCTCTGTATATTGCATAGGACATATGCAGCTTGAACAGCAGTATAAAACACAGAGTTACAATACTAATGTGAAACTCCTAATCATTTACACTGTCTGTAAATAGCTGCAGTTCAAGAACGTGAACTACTGACAGTCCAAAATATAATCTCTCCGACCCTCAAGCAACTTGGAATGCTAATGGGGAAGGGAGGTTGTCTCCTTCAGCCCATCAGCTGCCAAAGTCCAGATTTCAGAAATAAAGCACATCATGGTAGTACAGGTTAAGCCACTTTTTTCAAACACTTTACTGAAAAGATTTAATTCACAAACTATTATGAGCACCACAAATGAGTGGGGATGCCATGGAGTTGTTCCATATAGTACCCACATACAACTGGGAATGCTGTTGGAGTGGGGAGGGTTTCTTCAGCCCATCTGCTGGAAAAATTTAAACTTTTCCAACTAAAAACACAACACGGTCACTATGGGGTAAGATACTATTTTCACAAGGCACAATAAAAATTCTTTAAATAAAAAATGACAGAGTGCAATACTAAGAAAAACACCACTCTTCAGTGAAACAAGTAAGGAAGTCATGGAGCTGCTCCATTTGTATGGGCATCAGCCCAGCACCCGCAGCATGTAAACATTAGGAAACTATGCAGCCCCTGAAGCGCACCATAAAATGTGTAAAAAGCTCAAAAATGGGACACAATTCTCGATCAGGAAGGCATACAAATGAAGAACAAAATCAGAGCAGATAGCAAGTTATTTTTTTTAACAGACTACAGAGGATTCAGTGGCCAAACACCCAAGAACAGGCATAAATTGAACATAAAAACTCATGATATATTTTGACACCTGCAGAGTATAGAGTATAGGGTAAAGAGTACCCCATAGGCACCCCTCCATATACCACAACTGTAGCACAATACCTCAATAGGCTTCACAACAGAGATTGTAATAGTCACCAAACAAGGCACGCAGCTTCTTAAATAACCACTTGCATCCACTGTATACAGTTTATATCAGAGGCAGTATAGCGCAGTGGGTTAAGGCTCTGAGCTACAAATCTGGAGACCTGAGTTTGACTCCCACAGCCACATAGATGCATATTGTGTGATCCTGAGCAAGTCATTTAACTTCCTTGTGCTCCCAGGTTGCAACTGGAAACAAGCTACAGCTTAGTGTGCTGCTCCTGGTTAAACAATGTTCCCCCTATACTGCTTAACAGAATAATATGTAGTAGTTCTGACATTTGACAGGAGCTACTTACAGTAGCTAGTATGACTACCTATAAGACATAAAGTGCATACCACACAAGTTCACTCAAATATAGGGTGCAATGATATAAAGTACATGATAGGTACAGTACAGTATATAGACAGTATCCTTATTCCTTACCCTACTCACATATGGATAAAAGAACACTTAATACCGTGATCTTTTAATGAAACATTTTATGCATTAATTGAGACAGAGGGTGAGGTGTCAGGATTTCCTTTATTGTTTTAACGAGTAACACTGCAACAAGACTAGCACACACACACACACACACACCCCTTGGGGTTTTACCAGTGAACTCAGATTACGGAGAAAGGTGATACTCAAAACATAAAAATAGTAATCTTAAGTACCCAGATTAATAAATTTAGTAAACCAAAATGAGCCTGCATTGAAAAATCAGATCACTATTACAATATATTGCGTGCTTTAAGGACTAAATTAGCATTTGAGTACAGGATACTGTACAATTTCCTTTGATTGTCATCGAACATAAGCAGACCAAAAGTGAGCTTATCCATCATGCCCAATGATCATTCAAGAGATAAAGGGGACAATATACAGGTTTTGTTTAAAAACTTATGCCTCACTTGCAGGGTTTCACCTTTTGCACAAATTTTTAATGCCCACCTGCCAGAGTTTTTCCCCTGGACTTCGCTGTCAGAATTTGCTACCATCTGACTGTTGCAATGTGAATTCGTGACGCTAATACACATGTGCAGTTGATGAGGGTAGCAAATTCTGATGGATAGCATGATTTGATACTACACTGGGAACACGTCTGCACTCTTCGATGCTGACCACGAACTGAGGAAATGCTGGTAAGCTGTGTAATGGCATAAATAGGGATTTTTCAACTTTGGTGCATGTCTCAGCCATTTTGGGGAATTTTGGCACCACATCTTCAACATGGGGTTCCTGGGACCCCTCCTCAAGAAGTCAGTCACTGTCATGTCGTTATTCAGTTCCAAAAGGTGTTTTTGCGGTTACTGTGCGGAATCACCTTTCGGGACCGATTAACGAAACGACAGTGCCACTGTTCATGAGGGGGGCTCTCAAAAAGCCTATGTTGCAAATTTGGTGAACAAAATCCAAAAAGTGGCTCTTTTATGAGCGTGCATTGTGCAGTTTCCACGCACGCTCATAACTTCATGAATTTGTAATATTTTCACTCCACATTTTCCAAATTGACATTTTCCCACACCTTCTTATGAACAGTACAGCTGTCATTTTACATATCCTGGCTGAAATGTGTTTTTCGCACTTCCATCACACAATAGCACAGTCGCTGTGGGAAATCCATTATAGGGACAGAGTAACAAAATGACAGTGACACTGTTCATGAGCAGAGGTCCTAAAATGCCTATGTTGAAAATTTGGTGATGAACGTCCATAATGACTGTGTTACAAGCATGCATTGCGCAGTTTCCATGCGCACTTGTAACTTCACAAATCTGCAATATTTTCCTGCCACATTTTCAACACTGGCATTTTTTCACACCTCTTTATGAACAGTATAGCTGCCATTTTTCACATCCTGCCCGAAATGTGTTTTTGCACCTGTGGCATACAATAGCGTGGTCATTGTGGGAAATCAACTTTTTTGGAACAGATAAACAAACTCACAGTGCCACTGTTCATAAGGAGAGGTCCCAAAATGCCTATGTTGAAAATGTGGTTAAAAAATCCCAAAAAGAATTGGGTTATGGACATGCGTTGCGCAGTTTCTATGCATGCTCATGACTTCACCAATTTTTCATATTTTCACTCCAGATTTTCAACGTCGCCATTTTTTTACACCTCCTCATGAACAATATAGTTGTCTTTTTCCACATCCTGCCCAAAATGTGTTTCTGTACCTGTGGTGCCAAATGGTACAGTTGCTGTGCAAAATCACCTTTTGGCTAACAAACTGATAGTGCCGCTCTTCATGAGGCGGGGTCACAAAAAGCCCATGTTTATAATTTGGAGTGAAAACACCAACACACACCTACAGCATTAGGGTTTCCAACTGTAATACCCCTCCCTGCAGAGACTGACAGGCATCAGGGGTGTGACTTGGGATCAGCAGCTGTAATACTCCCACCATTCCACCCCCACCCTGCAGCCAGTGACAGGCATTGAGGTGTGCCTTGGAGTGTTCGGCCCCAAAGTTCACCCCATTCTCCTATACTGCACCCACCTCAGCATATTTCCTTATGGAATGGGGTAAGTATATGGCCCAAAGACACCAAAGCACACCACAACACTTGTCAGTGTCTACAGGGTAGGGTGAGGTACAGTGGCATGAGCGTTATAGCTGACGACCCAAAGGCACACCCCAATGCTTGTCAATCTCTGCAAGGTGGGGTTGGGGTTGGCATCAGTTCAATACTTCACTGCCATTCCTATTATGCATCTCTGACTCATGCACTACCAATGCCAATGCCAGTGAGACAACATTCGGCATTGACAAATGCTTGTTTCATACATGCTGCATAGCCATTCTTCTGTTCAGTGATGTGGAACAGAAAATTATTGCTCTGTAAAATGCAATGTATAAAAATACAACCTGTTCTTGAGAGAGACAGTGTTCCTTTCAACATTCAACAATACCACCATCAAGGCGTATGCATGTGTAGTCTCTTCACATCTCGGCACTGAGAATTATCATCATGGTACTTTTAAACATCTAAGGGTGTCATTATGTTGGTATCAAGCATCAAGTCTGTGGGCAACAACCTCAAAGCAACAAGACTACAGAAAAAAAACAACTGCCATGCAATATCCTGTGTCATTTACCATGCCTCTAAATCATTAGGTGAGAAGCCAGGAGTGACTGCTACCAGCTCAGATCATCATAAGAGAAAATGGCAACTATCAATTCCCCCAAAGAACCAGGCAGAAACAACTGTTGAGGAATTACTGCAAGTCCTTCCAAAACAAAACTCTCTAACATCACATCCTTGACAAGTGCATGCAAGTACGGGGAGTGAACTTGTACTGTGGAGGAGCTGAGAGTTCATCAAGAGGCTGTTGTGTGTACCTAACTGAGCTAAAAACTGACAAGCCACCTTCAGCCCCTCCTTACCTATTTTCTTAACACTGCACCTCAGGGGGTGGGTCATAGCCCAACACCCACTCTGGTGTCTAGGGATATAGGGCTGGTAACATCTCACCAGGTGCACACTTGCAAACATCGTGGTTCTGGCTGCCTCCTTCTCCAGTCATGTGACCTCCGGGGCAGCCCCTATATAGGTCCCTGCAGAGCAGCTCTCCATTTTTTTCTTTGCTGATAACATCATGGGGAATTTCACCAGTTCCCCCTCTTGTCCTTTTGTCACCAGTTTCCATCTTCCCGAGCACCAGTCACCAATGTCCAATTCATTTAGATTTTTTTTTTTTTTGCCAGCGCCCAATGGTGACTGTGACTCCACAGAGTCACACTAATGCTGTTCCAAAAAAAGAGATCTATTCATGTAACACTGCTCACAGGTCCCCATAGGGAAAAGCAGAGTACCAGCAGTATGACTGAAATTAGCGACAGATGATTCAGGCACACCTCAGTTGGTCACTCTTTGGTCCCTGTGCACAGTATATTTACAGTAATGACATGGAGATGCAGAGCTCTATGTGTGAGGCAGAAGAATTGCCTAACCACCAACAATTTAGTCACATTTGTGGAGGGGTTGTGGGATAACAGTTGGACCAGACACCAAACTTCAGATTTACATATTTCCTCAACATTCTCTTTAATGTCTGATTAAACCATCTCTATGAGGCCATCAATCTGTGGGTAGTATGGGGATGTACACACTGCTACCACGCCCAGCAGACGGTACAATTCTTTTAGCAGGTATGCATTAAAATTACTCCCCTGATTAGTATTTCTTGGGGGATTCCCATGTGGCTAAATACCTTTGCTAGCTCCTCGGCTATCCTTGGGGCTGTGATAGTTCTCATGGGGATAGCTTCTGGGTAGTGGGTAGCGTGATCACATATGACCAGTACAAATCTGTTACCCTTGGAGCTCTTTGCCAAGGGGCCCACTATATCCATGGCTCTCCTGTCAAAGGGGTTAGTCACAAAGGGGATGGGTTGTAGCAGTACTCTATCCCTTTTTCCTGCCTGAGGTACCTTCTGACACTCGGCACATGCTTCACAATACTCAGTTATGTTCTCATAGATAGAGGGCCAATAAAACCTGGGCAATATCCTATTCAGGATGCTGTCTCTGCTGCATGGCCTGGTAAAGGGATTTCATGTGCTAAGTACATGATTTGGCAGTGGACTTTTCTTGGAACCATTAGTTGGTCTATTACCTCTCCAGTTCTGGGGTTAGTGTATTCTCAATACAGTGTTCCCTGTTTTACAACAAACTGAGGGGCACCTTTTTCGACTCCCTTCCCCACCTGTGAAAAAAAAGGGTTAAGTGAAGGGTCTGCTTTTTGCTCATGCTGCATATCACATTTAAAAGTGTGTCCCAAATCTGGCTGTACACCAGCATGAGTATCAAGCCAGGCCTTCTTTAGCTTCATCTTCTCAGCCTTAGTTTTACAGTCCTTGCCAGGATCTTAAAAAACATCATTATCAAATGGGAACACAGGTGGTAAATGTTCCTTCTTCACTTGAGCTCTGGTGGTTACAGCAACTACAGCAGAGTCATGGGTGGAATGACAATATATAAATGAAGCAAAGTCTGGGTGGTCATGCCCGATAATAACTGGCACAGGTGGGCAAGGTACCAACCCTACTTCTACCTCATGTGTCTTTTTTTGAACAGTCATTTGTATGGTGGCTGTAGGGTAGTGATGGGTATCACCGTGCACACAGATGACTGCTGTATTCAGTCCTTTATTATTCCCAGTCACCAGATCTGCTTGCACAAGAGTCTGGCGGCTCCCTGAATCAATCAGTCCCATCATCTGCTGTGATCCAGTCTGCATAGTAACCATAAAGTGACCCAAGTTCGCAAAGGCTATGTGAACTGTCTCTGTCTCTCTCTATTTATACTAGGACAGTTTGTTACATAATGGCTCTTCTTTTGGCACCCTTGACATACAATCTCAGCTACTGGAATGTGCCCCCTCCCTCTGCTCTCCAGTCTTTTTTCTCTGGGGCTGAATTAGACAGTTTAGAAGTAAAAGGGTTCCTTACCGGATTGCTAGTGGTCACAGCTGCTGATGTCTCTTGGAACCCTCTGAATCTGGATGGTCGGGCTGCCAGGAAGTCTTCTACCAATGTGATGGTTTTATCAGCGTAGTCCAGCTTATGCTCCTGAACCCAAAGTTGTGCATCCTGGAGTAAAACTTTAATAAACTGTTCAAAAATCACCACCACCAGAGGTTGGTCCTTGCTCTTGTTCTCCGGTTGTAACTATTTGTAGCAGAGCTCCTTGAGACGGGCATAAGTCTCTTGGGGGGTATCCAGTGACTGCATTTTAAGAAATCTAAACCTCTGGTGATAGGTTTCAGTGTTTATGTCATAGCACCTGAGGATCTTCTGCTTCACACGGTCATAGTCCTCTGCCTCTCGGGAGTCCATGTGGCCATAAACTAACTGAGCACTGCCTGTCAGGTGTGGTGCCAGTCAAACAACCCAGTGTTCCCTTGGCCTTGCGCATGTTCGAGCAATCCTCTCCAACATTGTGAAGTAGGCCTCAATGTCATCACTGTCCAAAAGGTTAGACAGTTTAATGTCCTTTGGGCTACTGGCTCTTTCTGTTTGCCATGCATTGATGGCATGCAAAACTATCATGGTATCCACCAATCTGGCATCTTGACTTCTCCACTCAATGTCTCTTTCTCTTTCCATCTGCACCTGTTTTATGCAGAGCCATTTCAACAATTCCCCTACGTCCTCAGGTGGAGCATCTTCAAGAGGAGGCAGTTCCCTCAATTATTCCATGTCCTCTTGCATCTTTTTGTCATCTTCAGGCTTGGCCTTCCTCCAAGCTCCCAGGTCCAGTCCAGGCAGCAGCTTCTCTCTGTCTGTCAGCCATGGTTCTGGGCAGAGCTCCACTGACTTTCTTCTCCGGGTTCTCCTCTGGCAACTCCTGGTGCATCAATCTACCTGGGATATCTCGGCGATATCCACCAGAAAACGTCCCTCTTTGGCAAGTCCAGGTGCTTCCAGCAAGTTATCTCATTTCTGACACCAAGTCTGTGGAGAGGCTGTAGGATAACAGATGGACCAGACAGCAAACTTCAGGTTCAACACACAATCTCTGTGTGATGTTTATTCAGAATACAGGAAATAAGCTTCAGCAACAGCATATTCCTTCTTCAGTACATCAGTTTGTAGCAACAGACTATGAATGTTCTTTGTCTGCACTTAACCAGCACCTACTGACACTGATTTCTGATCTAACCACTTTTCAGTGGAAACCCTTCATCCTTATGTGGACCCCATTTGCTTGGATAGTGGGGGCTCAAAAGGAAAAAAAAAACAATACAAGCTAAAAACAAAGAACCTCAGTGCAGAAACACTGAAATAAGGGTTACCCAAAGGGCATTGGCAGCAAATCAAGTTTCAAAGAAATACAACATCATATATACTTCCATAAATGCAAAGCATCATGGAGTATATGCAAATCAATATGAAATTTCTGTCTTGTTCAGTTTACAGCAATTTACATGCATTTTAGATAGCACAACTAACTTAATTTCTATAATAGTCACCTAGTACTTTTTACCATTATCAAAAACACCTAGTGCCATGGTATTTCAACATTTACAGGTTTCATAAACATAAGGTATATTATGACATAGTGCTATTACATATTAAATCCAACAACGATAAACACAACCTGTTTTACATACGCTTGGAGGTCACAACAATAACCTCACTGTACAAGGACCTGAGAGAGAAAAGGAAAATTAAAGAGGACATTATAGCACAGTCAAGAAAGGAGGGGGGAGTATCCATAGGTGGCCAACCTTATGGACTAGAAATTGTAAAGGACAGAACAGACTAAGAAACAGAAGAACTTTTGCAACAGATTTAAGAAAAGGTCGGTCCTCAAGAGTGGCAGGAGCTCCCTGTCACAACACTGACTATGTAGCACAGTTCAGAATAAGGGGGAATTACACAGCCAGAACCCCAACAGACAATCTCATCGGGGCAAAATAAATCAGTATTTACAATGCATGCACCCATATAAAGTAAGAACAACATGCAGCAGTAGAATAATGCACTGTATTTACAATTCATGCTGTCCCCATCTCAGCAGTGAGGGAACAGGGCAGAGAGGTCAAGAGGGCAAGCTGGTTCAGCCCTCCCCACAGCCTCAGAGCCCCATGGAGCATCGCACTGAAAATCTGCCCAACAGAGAGGTTGAGAGGGCAAGCTGGTTCAGCCCTCCTCACAGCCCCAGAGCCCCGTGGAGCATCGCGCCGAAAATCTGCCCAACAGAGAGGTCGAGATGGCAAGCTGGTTCAGCCCTCCCCACAGCCCCAGTGCCCCGTGGAGCATCGCGCCAAAAATCTGCCCAACAGAGAGGTCGAGAGGGCAAGCTGGTTCAGCCCTCCCTACAGCCCCAGAGCCCCACGGAGCATCATGCCGAAAATCTGCCCAACAGAGAGGTCGAGAGGGCAAGCTGGTTCAGCCCTCCCCACAGCCCCAGAGCCCCATGGAACATCGCACCGAAAATCTGCCCAACAAGTAGAGACCCCGCGCTTAGGAGCAGCTGCAGCTGACTGCGCTAGAGGGATTCGAATTTGGCATCACTTTTAAACAAAGGCGGTTGCCTTTTCAGTCAGCTGAGCACTATAGATTGTTTTTTTTCTGCCTACTCACAAGCTCCACCGATGTATAATTTGGCTGCAGGGGAAGTGTACCTTAAGGGAAAGTAAAATTTAACATTGCCTTAAGGGGATGTGAATTATTGTACCGGAGCCATAATTTGGGGTATTAAGACTGCAGGCAACGCTGTCTTTAATTCGGAAGCTAACGCACATTTCTCTAACACTGTAGCAAGCAACCTGTACTAAATTAATGTGCTGAACTAACGATCCACTGTACCTGCATGCATGTATTAGCAAACACCTGTTAAACTGAACCTCCATTCAGCGTAAAGCAAATACCGTGTACCTGTTTTTGTTAGCTCCTCCTTCTCCCCTACATGTACTTAAAAGCTGTTTCTCTTGTCCCTTACCTGCAGAGAGGTCGAGAGGGCAAGCTGGTTCAGCCCTCCCCACAGCCCCAGAGCCCCACGGAGCATCATGCCGAAAATCTGCCGAACAGAGAGGTCGAGAGGGCAAGCTGGTTCAGCCCTCACCACAGCCCCAGAGCCCCGTAGAGCATCATGCCGAAAATCTGCCCAACAGAGAGCTCGAGAGGGCAAGCTGGTTCAGCCCTCCCCACAGCCCCAGAGCCCCATGGAGCATCGCACCGAAAATCTGCCCAACAGGTAGAGACCCCACGCTTAGGAGCAGCTCCAGCTGACTGCGCTAGAGGGATTTGAATTTGGCGCCACTTTTAAACAAAGGCGGTTGACTCTTCAGTCAGCTGAGCACTATAGATTGTTTTTTTTCTGCCTACTCACAAGCTCCACTGATGTATAATTTGGCTACAGGGGAAGTGTACCTTAAGGGAAAGTAAAATTTAACATTGCCTTAAGGGGATGTGAATTATTGTACCGGAGCCATAATTTGGGGTATTTAGACTGCAGGCAGCGCTGTCTTTAATTCAGAAGCTAACGCACATTTCTCTAACACTGTAGCAAGCAACCTGTACTAAATTAATGTGCTGAACTAACGATCCACTGTACCTGCATGCATGTATTAGCAAAAACCTGTTAAACTGAACCTCCATTCAGCGTAAAGCAAATACAGTGTACCTGTTTTTGTTAGCTCCTCCTTCTCCCCTACATGTACTTAAAAGCTGTTTCTCTTGTCCCTTATCTGCAGAGAGGTCGAGAGGGCAAGCTGGTTCAGCCCTCCCCACAGCCCCAGAGCCCCGCGGAGCATTGGGCCGAAAATCTGCCCAACAGGTAGAGACCCCACATTTAGGAGCAGCTCCAGCTGACTGCGCAAGAGGGAGTCCCCGCCAGCACTGAGCGCCGGCTCCCCACCACCCCCACCACCACCCTTGGTGACCTCCTTGTTTTATAGGCTGCACCGCGTGACTGCGTGAACCAATCAGCCCACTTTTCCATTAGTTCCTTATACTTCTCTGACACTAGTGGCCACCCCTGAGCAGTTTACTAACTTCTATCAAAACGCTCCATCTCTTTCTAATAATGGTCATTCTTTGTTCCACCATATCGTCCCTTCCACCCTCGTCCTACCCAAATCAACTAAGCTCTTTGCTCCTCATCTCTGAGACTGTAAAGCTACCCCCCCACTCTTCTTCTGCCCTAGTGCACCACACTCTGCACGGCTGGCATAACTGGTTACTGGGGGCCTCTATGCCTCCTCCCTCTCTTCATGCAGGGTTGCCTGCTTTATATGTCTCCTACTCCTTACTCTACTAGATTGGGCCCTTACCATCCACCCACATTGTATAATTAACGCTGGCCTACTACCGGACTCCCTCAGCGATCACCATATGATTTATATGGTGCGGAAAATCTTCAGACCCAAGGCCCCTCCCCCCGCACTCCATACAACAAAGCTTACAAATCCCTTGACCTGACCACACTCCTAAATGACCTCACCAACATCGACTGGTCCTACATCCCTAGGGCTACCTCCATGGATAAGGCCTTCAAATTTTTCACGTCCAACCTCCTGGCTATCTGGGACTTCCATGTGCCTCTCAGAAGATCTAGAGTAAGAGGATCCCACCTACCTTGGGTAACAGCAAACCTCTTGGAACAACTACGAGCCAGGGACCGAGCCTGGAATACCTTCAAAGCTACAGATGCTCAAACAGTTCTGCAACACTACCGCTCGCTAAGAAATGCCTGCACCAGACTCATACATCAGGCCAAATCTAATTATTTTAAGTCTGCTTTCAACAATAACTTCGCTCACCCAACACAATTCTGGAAATCGATAAAATCTCTTCTCACCCCTCTGGCCCAACCCCCTACTCCCACTCTCAACATAGGTGGAAGCATCATCACTGATCCATGCATTATTGCCACTGAGTTTAACTCATATTTCACCAACACTACATCCTCTTTAGTCTCCTCTCACCCCTCACTCACTTCCATTGATCCCCCTGCTGTCTCCTCACCAGCCTATTTCTCGCTCCGCCTGGTTACACCTGCTGAGGTACTGAAAATACTTCAGTCACTCAATCCATCCAAAGGTAAATGCCCCTCGGGCCTTGACTCCAAAACGCTCCTTCTTTCTGCCCCAGCCATAGCCTACCCTCTAGCCACTCTCTATAACCTGTCTTTCAGACTCAGATCCATCCCTACAATACGGAAATAAGCCACAGTCATTCCCCTAGCCAAAGGAGGTGACCCTTCCTCCCCATGCAACTACCGTACCATATCGCTGCTCCCCACCCTAGCCAAAATACAGGAGTGCCTTGTACTAGCCCAGCTCTCCAACTACCTCGACTCCATTTCATTCTTCACGCCCTACTAGGCTGGGTTTAGAAAAAAATCACTCCACCACCACCTCTCTCCTTCATCTTACCAACACCATCCTTACGGGTATGGATAAAGGGGAGATAACTGTGGCTATCTTTATCGACCTGGCTAAGGCTTTCAATACGGTCTCTCATGCCCTGTTACTGTCTAACTCACTCAAGCTGGACTGGCTGTGCCTGCCACCAACTGGTTCCAGTCGTACCTGGCAGATAGGTCCCAGTCTGTCAGTATTGGCTCAGCTAGTTCCACCTCACTCCCAGTTACCAATGGGGTCCCCCAAGAATCTGTCCTAGGCCCTCTGTTGTTCTCTGTTTTTCTCAACGATCTGCCTGCTGCCTGCCCTCATGCAGCCATCCACATGTATGCAGATGATACGGTGCTGTTTGCCTCTGGTTCATCCCCCACTGCTGTGGCAGCCTGTCTGCAGGAGGATTTTGACTCCATCCAATGTTGGTTCCACTCAAATCAACTATTTTTAAACCTAAAAAAAACTGTTTCCCTCATTTTCGGCACTCGGGCCAAACTGTCCCACCTTCCTGCCCCTTCCCACGTTCCACACACTAGAAGGCTCCCCACTGGAGGTCTGCACTTCCTACAGATACCTCAGGGTCTGGCTAGACCAGCACCTTGACTTCTCAGCGCATATTGATGCTATGTATAAGAAGCTGCACCCCATGTTGGGCACATTATACTGCAACAAATGTTGCATCCCCTACCAACATGACTAGCTATCGTTCAAAAGATGATTCTCCCAAAAATGGACTACGGCGATGTAGTCTACTGTGCAGCCCCTCAAACCTCCCTGTCCAGACTAGACCCCCTCTTCAACTCCTTCTGCCGGTTCTCCCCGGTTCTCCCTGGACTGCCCTCCTAGTACACATCACTGTGACCTCTACCAGTCCTTGAACCTCCCCTCTCGCCACAATCGGAGATTGCAACACTGTGCTAGAACTGCTGCAAAATTCTGGTGGCACCCACTCCCCTCCTACCTGGCGTCCTCCCTGAATGTTCTTCCCCCTCCAGCCTACTCACTCAGGAACATTGATTCTCGGCTTCTTCACATCCCACACAGATCCACCAGGTCTGGACAGGCTGCCATCAGCTTCAGGGTGCCCAAATTATGGAACTCCCTGTCTGCTGATATTAGACATGCCACAGGCACTCCACACTGGAATGCCTTTCTTAAGACTCATTTCACTACCACTTGCTCTTGCATCCTGCCCCGTTGAATCCCTCACAACCTTGTTGTCAGCTGTTTACTGCCTCCACTGTTTTCTTCCCATTGTTGTCAAACCCTGTTTACTGTGTACTGTGGGGTATATACGTAAATCAGTGCATGCCGCTCCCTTACGTTACCACCTGTCTGTATACTTGCTATTTGTATATAAGATTTTGTCTGCTCTAAATTGAACTGTACTGAACATGTATATGTATGTAAATTCTGTTATTACTGTATCCTGCCTATCCCTATTCCCCAAGGGAGCATCTGGAATCAAGTGGTACACTGCTCAGTATGCCTTCCTGGTAAAACGCTTAAATAAATAAATAAACTTGGAATTTACTGTTGTCCCTGACAGCATGGCTTACACAACAGATCAGCCTAACAACAGGGTGAGAAATATACCCTCCTAGCTAGTACAGTAAAGAACCTGTGCATGGGCATCAACAAATATGAGGTAGAATGAGCTCACTGTATCTTACCCTACCGAAGGGCTGTCTCAGCAGCACTCCTCTTGTCCTCAGAATTCAGGTCTAGTAAACACTCCCTGCTTGTGAGCCAGGTTGAACAACAGGGAAATTGTAGGTTACATTTCTGGACCCTAGAATATTCATTTGTTGCAATCAACATCAGGCAGCCCTTCTTGGGGGAGGGGGAACGACACATCCAACAGGCCCTGGCTATCCCATAATAATGTAGTACAGTATATGTAGCCTCGATGGACCATCGGTTTCCATTTGCCATCAGAGCCTATATTTCTGTTTACCAGTATCCAAGTCTCTGGAGAACCACCCAGAAGAAGTCTGTGTCACACCAGACCTGGGAACCTGCCACCATCCCACCCTGCTGTCTCCCTTCAGTCAGTAACCACCACAGCCAGATTCGCACCTCACAGGTATCTGAGCTCCCCGAGCTCCTCACACACTGAGCTGGTGACACAAGTCACTTGAACTTTTCTCTGGCAGGACCAAGAACCATATTTATCCCCTGGGGCAGCCTGAATGGCTGGGTACCAACAGAAGCCAGTGGGTACAGGATACCCTCAGCAGCTGACAGCTTCCTGTTGCTGGGATTGAAGTACATTAGGAAAGAAATATATAATGAAATTTTTGAACGGGGCCTAGAACATTAACCATTTGTTCAAGTATAATATGTATACAACTCCCCCTTTTGGTCTACATGCCAAGTGCTACTGCTGCCCTGGGGGGGGTGGCATAGCCCAGGCGACTCCCGTGTTTAGGGGTATAAGATGGCAAAGCTCACTGGGAGTACCCTTCCAGACACTTGGCATAACATAGCCCTATCTTCCTTTAACTTCACTTATTTGAAATGGATGCCACCACATAATCACACCACACACCAGAATGACAGTTCATATGTAATATCTTAGAGAGCAGGTTCCAAATGGTAGTTCATCTTGATGCTCACAGTTAATTTCATTTATTTAAGAGCAAGTGCCGCAAATACAGTTCATTATTCTCAATACTCCCAAACTCAAGTAGGCTTGCAAGTTTCCTCATATATTATAAGAGTCTGATTCTAATTTGGAGTCTCAGCGTGGACTCTCACATCGCTTAGTAATTGTGTTATGCAGCTAATGTCCACCTGCTGTATATGGGAACTAATGTTATCCCATCATCATCTGCTCAATTGGATACTAGGCTCAGTGCCTACAGTACATAGTAGTAGCTTCGCTGTAAGGCCCTATACCTCAAATTGTGCTCATTTCATTCCTAAACAAGACACATGCTTATTACCTTAATGCTGCAGGACGCTCAAGTAGTTATCAGTTCGGGATCCCCACATCTCTTCCTGGCTCAACATCTTCAGGGAATCTCTCCAGGCCCGTAATGCACATCACTTGAGGGAATGCCTACCCAGGTAACCCACTTTTGCTTCTGAACTGTCTCTCTGATATCCATCTCTCTAGTAGCCTGTGCCTTCTGCTCAGGTGTCCAAAGTCACGCATGACTGCCCAAGGGGCAAACCTATCTGACCTAAAAGGATGACCCTGACATTGTCTAGTGCACTTACCCGGTCAACAAAAACTAAATAAATAAAATAATTTGTCTCCTGATGCCCAGCAAAGGCCTATCTGTGTCAAGTAACTACTGCTCATCACCCCTCCTCCTGGAGGTTCTAAACCAATCTAGTCCATTGTCATGTATGGCCACCAAATCCCTCTCAGACTAACCAGTAAGGCCCCCAGTCCACCAATTCTTAAACTGTTCCACTCCTTGATGTTGAGGGCAGAAAAGGCCCACCAAGGGGCTCCATGCCACTCTAGATCTGATGTTCTGCGACTGAGTCATGTTCAGACAGATTCCCTTTGACCTTCAATGGTGCCCCAGTGTACTGCAGATTGTCTCTGCCCCCCCCAAGCCCAGAGGCTTGCCACTGAGCCAGGTCCAGTAGGTCCCCTCCTGCCACCCTGGCTCATGAACCTAACATGTTGAAACTGGTTACAGATGCTACCTTCCCTGAATTCTTCCTACCACCATTCTCTTCCCGCCAAAGCCTCCTCTTATATCTCCCTGTCCCTAACTACCCCCTGCCCACTATGGGACAAAGTGATTGGCACACTGTCACCCAGTGTCCTGATGGGCACTCTAGTAATAAACTAGCCCTTTTCCTGGGTAAGAGGTTGTTAACATGTATATAGACTGCATAGTAATCTCCACTCTTCATTATAAATTCAAAGAATACCCCCCCCCCGCTCTCCTACAATTCCAGTAAGAGTTTTACTCTGGTATCTGAGCTGACAACACTGAATTTGCTTAACATTGGAAATTGTATAAATTGAACAGTTAAGGCCCATCATATCTTCTCAAAAACCTACTTGTCAGTGGTGCTTATTTCCCATTCTTCAAGGTAATAAGACAGGTGCCTTCCTACTGGCAACTGGATCTATGGCGACATGAACAAAATTGTCAGGGGTAGGGCTTTGCCGGTGCCTGAGGGCCTGAGACAGATTTGTGCCTGGCTCCCCTTCTGCCTTTGCCTCTACCAGTACCCCTCTGAGCTGTGTACTCATGTTGCATATAGGTTTTGCTTTAATAAGCCCTTACCATACCTCTGTAAAAACAGACATTCTGCACACACCACACTGTTCCAAAAATACAAGCATGAGCCCAGAAATAAAAGTAAAAATACGTTTGATTACTCACATCCTGTTATTCAGTAAAAGCTGCAGTAGTCAAAACAGCATAAGCCCCCTGCAGATGTATCAGATGCCGTTTCACCCACTTTAATTATGTATTTAAAAGTTTCACCAGGAAAGGCATACTGAGCAGAGATGCTTGTTTCCAGATGCATCCTAGGGGAAAGATGAAGGGGGCAAGCAAAAAGTACATAAAACCAATTGTAACAATACAAAATTCCGCAGTGCATGAAACACCGGGGTACAAGTGCTAAGCAGGTAGCAGGGTTGCAAGGGTCGAGTGGCATGATCAGGTTTACAGTACATGATACAGTGTGGCAAAACTGATGAAAATACAGTTCACCTAGGATATACATTTGGCAAGCAAGTCTATATAATCAAGCTCTACAGTAAGAATAGAGTTGAGTGCCATGATTAGGTACAGACTTGGGTCATATGGTATGAAAAGTAAGTACAGTATGAGTGATAAATTCAGGAAGCAATCAAAGGGTGGTAGGAAGCATGTGGAATGAGGGGTGTCAGAAAGCAGAGAGAATTAGTGCAACAACAGGAGGGGTGTGAGTGGTTAATGGAGAAATTGGGAGGAGAAGGCTAAGGGAGAGGGCAGAGGGGTTAGAAGCATCTGCAGGAGGGGGAGATGAAGTTATGAAGAAGGGAGGACAGGGCACTGGCGGAGGTGCTTTACCAAGAGTAACCACAGGAGAACTATCATCACCTTGTAAAGTGGTTTTACATGATGTAACAAAAGTACATCAGAGACATTAGACAATATTACATGACTCTAAGCAAAATGTTAAAAAATATATAACATGAATCCATATAATAACCAATTATTCTCCAATTAACCATTTGAAATGTATGATAGTAAATTTTGTTTTTCGGATAAAATGTTTGGGAGATCCTGTATCTTTATCTAAATTAATTGTAGTAAAAGTTCATGGTAGGGGTACAAGACAAAATTGTTTAAATCAATATGTTATTCCTGTTTACAGGTTACAAATGAGTAGGAAAGCATTTTCCTGGTATACACCTTCATTCTTAAATGAATTTGGAGAATTGATTCAAAAATCCCATTCAGAATCTCATTTTAAACATTTCTTATTAAAGAAATTATTTTGTGATACTGTTTGCAATTGTGATTAATTTTTGTATTCTGTGTAAAAGTAATTTTGTATTTTAATGTTGTGTGTCATAGGGTTGTCAGAACCCTCCGAAGTTCTAGGTTCTAGTTCTAGTCTAGAACTTTTGAAAAAGTTCTACGGTTCTAATCTTTTTTAGAACTTTTTAGAACTCGAAATCTATTTTTTTAATTGTGCTGCCAATAATTAAGCAATAAGGCATGACCAAGTGTTATGTCAATGGTCTGTTAATCATCTTCCAGGGGTGTACTGTGGCACGAGATGTAGCCGAGTGCCACATGTCCCTAGAGGGTGATTAACTGACCATTAACATAATCCCTGGGAGTGCCTTATTGCTAATATAATAAAAAATGTTTTTAAAGAATGTTAAACCTTGTTCAGCATATGGCTACCCTCTACATGTATGTTAATAAGAGATTAACATAAGGCTGCTAGAATGGTTGAAGCCGGTCAGAAAGCTCCATTTCTCAGACCCTTTTAATAATGAAGATAATAGTGAAATACATGTGAAAAAAGAAATAAAATCTGTTTAGTATAACAGGAGAGAGAAAGGATCATGTGTGACTTTGATGTATTGGGTAGGGTGCATCAGTCAAAGGGCACACAGCAGGATAAGCTGGCCAGTACACAACATAGGAGATGGAGTCACTCAACACAGTGAAAGGGATTTTTCTGCCTGTCCTCCCAACAGGGAAATATATTACTGGCATGTATTTAAGAATTAAAGAAAGCAAAAGGCCAAAATTGCCCAAACAAAACTGCAGCACTTGACTCAACCTAAAGCTTAAATGAGTTTCAAACATATAAAAACAAGAGGCAACTTTACCAGTTCATTGTCCTTTATTAAAGTGCTCCGAAAGCTAATCCCACACGTACCATTTAAGCTTTAGGTTGAGTGCTTCAGTTTTGTTTGGGCAATTTTACTCTTATGCTTTCTTGCTTCAGGCTCTTTATCTGCATGCACTGGATTGTAGTTTTTACCAGGAGTGAATTGGGCACCTCACTTGCTTTTGCTTGCTTTGAATGTATTTAAGGATACCACCACACAATTGGCTGCTGAGCTGCACACAGACACACACACTGGGTACAGTGCAGTGCAGTCAAAGGGCACACAGCAGGGCTGTAAAGGAGGCAGTATAGCACAGTGGTTAAGGGCACTGAACTGCAAACTTGGACACCTGGGTTTGAATCCCACAGCACCCACTTGCATACTGTGTGACCCTGAGCAAGTCATTTAACTTCCTTGTGCTTCCCAGGTCAAACCTGGAAACAAGCTTCAGCTTAGTGTGCCTTTCCTGGTTAAACAATTTCGCCTTTCCCTTTCCCAATGTGCTGGCCACAGTACACTACAGGAGACAGTCACACAACACATTGAAGGGAATTTTTCTATCTCTCCACCCAACAGGTGAAATATATTTCTGGCATGTATTTGAGGATACCTCCACACAACTGGCTGCTGGGTTGCACACAGATTAGACAATGTATGCACAAGTGCAATCAGTCACATGGCCCAATACTATCTGAATTGAAAACCACCAATCACCATAGAGAGAAGACAGTAAAGGAAACAAAATTGCAATCAAATACATCATCACTCAGTAGAAAATTTGTTTTGCAAAACACACATTGTTTTTGTGTTTTAACTTCACCTCCAGAATATACCCACACACCTTAGGTTCACTTTAATCTTTTGTACTCTGTATTGTATTAAAACACAGCTATCTGAGAAATGTGATGGACCTCATAGGCAAAATGGAAGGGTCTGAGTGGTCTGAGAACTACTGCTGGTTATCTAGTCTGTAACCCCTCCTTTTAATGTTCTTCTTCCTTTTTGCCCCAGGACTGGGTGTCTATTGAATAAGGAGCCCCCCGGAGACTGTATTAGGAAGATGGATAGGGAGGGTAGGATACATTTGCTTTAAATTAACATAGCTTCAATAACGCCTTCGCAATCACTTTGCCCTGTAATACAATCCATTTAGAGCAAAGACGTCTCTCACTCTCAGTATAACTCCCACTGTGATATTTTCCAGTTAAAGACTGTTTTATTTTCATGATCAGGTGGCGTGCCCCTTTGATACTGTTTAGTACACTCATTTTCTATCGACTTTGATTTAAATCTCTTTCAGCTGTTTGTCCACAATGTCACCTTTTGAGAAAGGGATCATTTATCTGTTTGATTAAAAAATGCTATCTACTGACTACTCTGAGAGAAACAGCTACAGTACAGGCTTTACCTGAGTTGTGACGACGCACTGTCTTGCTCTCCCATGCTCTACTTCCAACAGAAGTGCAGTCCTCCTCAGTCCAGACTAGTACTTCCATTGTGGTGACCGGACTGACCGGGTGATGCTACTGCTGTGCCAGACTCCGACCGCACTGACCGTTCATCTCCTGGCTCTCTTTCTCGCTGTTTTGTTCCTGCCCCCCAATTCGCATGCAGTGGCTGGCCTGCTGAGTCCCGATCCAGGTCTCTGTCTCCTGATCTTCAAAGTGACTAACTCACAACCAGGCTGATACTAACAGGACCAACGATACTTCGCACTAAAAACTTTGGATACAAGGGTGACACTCGTGAAGTATTGTATTTAGCGCCTAGGCGGCAACATCGTGAACCGATGACATGACTGCAAATGAAGTAATGCGATTGGTTGAGACTGGGAGGAGGACTGGATGCCGGGGGGAGTTGTGGAAGGAATAGCAACAGACCCCCAAAAACGATGCCCTCATTCCCAGTCCTTCTGCAGTAAAATGTAAGAAAACAGCAAAAAAAAAAAAGTCGAACCCTTTTGCGAATCCTCTAGTGTTCGAGTTCTAATTTAGAACTGGAACACCAGAGTTCGAGCAGGGTTCGAGTCTTCTTAGAACTAGTTCTGACAACCCTAGTGTGTCAGGCGTGGCTGAAAAAGGGCTGTGCCCAGTCCACCACCTGGTTAAAAATAAAACAAGGAAACAAATAAATATATCCATTGATAGTAATTAAGATACTTTAAACTGCATACAACAAAGTTCAACTGATACTAAATAGATGTCTGTGCAAACTAATGCATTTTTTAGGGCTGCAGGTAGACGGACCATGCAGCCCTCTTGCATCAGCTCTAAAAATGAGCTATCGGATTCAAACCATGGAGCACTTTCTTTGGAGTTTTTGAATGATACTTCCACATCTTTCGTCTTTGCAGCCCTTCAGTTTAACTCTTGCAGTGCTGCAGACTGAACATCTGTCCAGAACTCAATCAAATAGATTCAGTCTAGTTCTTTTGGCAGCCTAGAGATTAAGAAACAAATGCTCTGGACAATCTCCTCTCCTCCACAACCTTGTAGTGCTTCAGTGAGTACAAGAAACACATTTCCTTTTTTTTTGAAATTTCTTTTTTATACCTTCCCCCTGTGTACAGTCTCCACCCCTTCGGGAGACACAATGTGGTATCCCCACACACATGGCCTACCTGATCTCCCGATCGGTCCCCATGGAGCCTTGGCTGTACCCCCCAGGCGGGTACGGGGTAGGTCATCCTGAATATATCTCAGTTTCGTCGGATCCCCAGGCAGTCAAGCAGGCTCATGGGCAATCAGGGTCTCTACTGTGGTGCTCCATCATCTAGGAGACCATACATAGTTTTCCCTGTTCTGTGGAGGAGTGGCTCGCACCCAACATCATGGCATCACTGCCAACGTCACAACTCTCCACCCTTGAAACTAGCTCTATGCTTGCAGAGCGCCAGGCCTCCACCAGGAGCTAGTCAAGTGTCGAGTGCAGATCCCCTACCCTCCCAGGAGAGGAGAGCTGTCTATTGAATGCTCGATCCTCTCCTTCCCCTGCCGACATCCGGTGGCCCGGGCTCATACCCGAACCTGGGTTGCCGGCATTGCACAAGGTGTGGCATCCAGCACCTCAACCTTCAGTGCCCTGGACTGGTCTCACATGTTTTCTTTTGAGTCCAATTTGGTAAACAGCATTTTTAGAACTAATGCAAGAGGGCTGCATACAGCCATCTTGCTGTCTGTAGCTGGAAAAATGGAGTACCATGGCACACATTTTTGGAGTTTTCCGTGTATCCTTCTCCAACTTGCCAGTTAAATAAAGTACTCTCTTGTCTCTGTTGAGTAGACCAATTCCAACACTATTTTCTCACCTTTTTTCTTTTTTTTTTTTTTGCAATGTGACTTGCTATCTTTGGAGACTAATAATTTACTGAAATAACTTTCAACAGATAGCATCTAACTGCAGAGTAGTTTCAAATTACATTTGTGGTCATCTCTCCCAGTGTGTGTGTGTGTGTGTGTGTGTGTGTGTGTGTGTGTGTATGTATATGTGTGTGTGTGTGTGTAGCAATGATTTACAGTATTTTCTCTGAAGAGCTGATGTATGTTAACCCTTTCTGGACCTAATTAGTAGCATTGGAACTCTTATGGTTTTATACTTGTAGGAAGGGTAAATAAATGCTAGGCAGCTAATGATTTAGGGGTTTTCAGAGGCTGCAAGGGGCATCCTAGGTAATTACAAAGAATGATAGTGGTGTCAACTGCAGTGTTCCCACATTGAACAAAGCATTTCCCTGTAGGGCGCCCTCCTTTTCCCTGTATTTTCCATGTAAAACTGGGACAAAACTCCTGTACATTTTCCTGTATGCTCAGATCAATACATGTGTGCAACTGATTTCATTATGCCTGTCAGTAAAATCACTATAACAAATGTTAAGGCAGTTTTTATTTATTTTAAATGGTAAAACTCATCTGCAACATATCACAGAGGCTCTGGAAATATGTTGGAATCTCTCAAGCTTTGCTCTCAATGTTCACATGTCTCCAGAACTTCTTAATGGTATTATAGAATTGTTGCAATGTACTGACACAGCCTGATAGCCTGGCTGAGATGCAGTATATTTAGTCATATTTAGTGGGGTCATACTTTTATCCATTTTGGCAATATACTGACACAGGATAGCTTTCATGAGATGCAGGATCTCATTTTCAGAGGGGTCCTAATTTTACCCACTTGTACAATGTATTGATATGGGTTAGCCTGGCTGAGATGCAGCATTTCATTTTCAGTGGAGTCTTACTTTTAGTGGTGTTGACTTAAACTATGCATGTGTGAGTATGGCACATATGTAGTCATGTCAGTGCTTTCATGTTACGGCTGACTACGGGGCAAACTGCGCATGTGCAAGTATCACACATGCACAATTCTGTAATCGCAGCAGTATCAGTTACATCTGACTCTGGTGTGGCGAGAGCACCACATATTCTTTTCAACACTCTTGCCACTCCTAAAAGCTGTCCACAGCCGTAACACCTCAGTGCTGGCAAAAGCTAAGGGATGGGCAACACTGGGGACCGCTCGACTGTCTTCATTTTCACAGTCTCTATTAGCAGGTCATTTTAGAAGGCCATCACCTTCTGGGACAAAATATGCTTCCTAATGTTACCCCTAAGCTTGCCATCTGTGACCTTCGGAGCATGTCCCTGTGTCCTGCTGGAGAACATATCCATATGTTCAGTCCTGTCAATACCCCCGAGAATGGGAGGACTGAGCTCATGTCCCATCTCAGCCTGCTGTTCCACAGGGACAAGCAAAAGAATGAGGAACACCCACATATGCAGAAAGCACCAGGACCACAAAAAAAGTATTCAAAGTCCTTTATTTAACTAAAGTGCATAGTGTACCCACACACAGTGAGCATAAAAAATTGGCAGCTGAGCCTTTCTGCAACTAACATTTCTCCTGACCCCTGCCAGGCATCATCAGAGTGATTCACTCTGATGATACCTGGCAGGGGCCAGGACAAGAGTTACTTTCAGAGCGGCTCAACCAGCACTTTTGTATGCTCACTATGTGTGGGTGTACTATGCACTTTAGTTAAATAAAGAACTCTGAATAATATTTTTGCAGTCCTGGTGCTTTCTGCATATGTGGATACTCCTCATCCTTTTGCTTGTTTCAGTTTTTTCATTGCTGAGCACCATGTTACTTGTCCAGCTGCTCCAAATCCATTTTGCTTTGTTCCACAGGGAGAAGACAGTAACAACTACTAGTAAACATAAATGTGAATATTATCTGTTCGATCCTTCCAGGTATTCCTGTTTTGAAAATGCGGCTTCCCCTTAACAGCGGTATCAAAACAGAAAGCCCACCAGCAACTTTTTTTTTATTTGTAGTACTAAACACATTTTCTTTACTGCTACAGTAAATGTAAACACTGGAAGAAATATGAAGAAACTGATAAAGTGAACCTTACAAAGGGTGTCAATTGGCATTTTATGTGACTGTATAAATACGTAGAACTGAAAAATGCTACATAAATTCACTGCTACTAAGCAAGTGGCAGACGGGGGGGGGATTTGTCAATTCATAAAGGGGCTGGTGTGCACTCAGAGAGGAGTGAGAAGGTTAGTGTTACTGTGTGGGACAGTGACCCACAGGGTGTAAAAAGTTGGGGTTATTGAAAATGTGATGGATCATAATGGTCTACAGAGCCCATTTTCTAAAAGCAGCAGTTTTTGTTATCAAAAAGGAAAAAAGGTGGGTCGGAATTGACAACCATCTGACATTTTTCACAATCCCTCACTCAAAAAATGAATACGGACACAATTTAACTTGCTGCACTGTAAGACCGCACCAAAGAATTCTGCATCTATGCCAAGTTGGTGTTTCTCTGCTTGACATATGTGTTGCATTCTTTCAGCAGGGTCTTTATAGAGTACAGTACCACAATAAATGTTCTTTACCGTATCCTCACTTCCATCTGAGTGCACCCTAGCCGCCTTTCTGCCCAATATCATGATATTTAGGGCCTGATTAAGTAAATCTGTATCTTAATTTCCTCCCTGTGGAGCAAGTTAAACTTTTGCAATGCATTCCATGGCTCTGAATAAATTTAATATGGGGTGGTATTATACCATGCATGCTCTTGTGTTCTATTATTCTAGTATGTTCATCTATTAAAACAGCAGTGCAACAATCTGGTGAACATTTTGACCTATGCTTTTCATGCTATTTTAGATTGCCACTTACCTTTTGACTTATATGATACCCTTCTTTCCACGGTTTTGATCTGCTTTAGTACTTTTTTTCATATCTGAAATAATAAAAGGAACACTCCTTTTAATCCTTGCTGTGCCATGGACTGATATATCAGTCCAAAATTCCTATACATTCTAATTGTTTCGGCAGCCTAAGGGTCAATACGATGAGGACCAGGTCTTCATCAGTATTTTCAGCTGTTTTTGTCCATCTGTTGTTTATATGTCACTTCTGTTGTGACTAAAATTAACTATTATGCAGCAGGCAGTGCTCTCTGACCTTACAGAACAATAGTTGTTCAAAAACAGCTGCAAATACTGATGAAAACCTGGTCCCAGCTATATTAAAAGGAGTGCTCCTTTTATTATTTCAGACATGAGAAAAAGTACTCAAGGAGACTCAAACTGTGGATAAAAGGGTATCATACAAGTCAGGAGGTAACTGGCAATGTAAAATAGCATAAAATGTATAGGTCAAAACGTTCACCAGATTGTTGCACTGCTGCTTTATACTATGAGGCTATGTTGAATTTTGCAAATGCAGGCTCACAACTTTGGTGATATTCAGTAGTTTTACCACAACATTTCATCAAAGCCATTTTGGTACAGCAACTCATTAATGTGATAGCTGTCATTTTTCAACTCCTGCCCAAAATGTGTGATTGCAGCCCAGAAGTTGATTTTGCAGTCCCTGCACGACATCACCTTTAGGCCAGGAGTTGAACATTTTCTCTGCCCTTCAGTTATTAGGCAGGTTCATCACAAGGCTGTGTGGAAAATTAGGTGTAAAAATATTAAAAAAAAAAAATAATTTTAAATATTTTTAACCCAGATTCCTCTCCTGCAGCCTTAATTATTGGCTCTGGCCAGACTTTGTTTTCTTCAGGGTTGGATGTTTTCTTCTAAGATAGACATGTTTATTCAGTTTTTGTAAACCACTATATCAGATGTGATAGATCTCTGACCTCTGATTCAGGTATCAAGCTATATCACTATAAAAAATATATAAACAAAAGGCACAGATTAATAAAAATATATACTTACTAAACACAGGCAATAATACATTTCAAATATACACTATATTCAGAACAGGCTCAAAGCTTAATGGAAGAGCATCTTTATAAAAAAAAAGGGGCTAACTCAAATAGAAACATAGAAACATAGACTTTGACGGCAGATAAGGACCGCTAGGCCCATCTAGTCTGCCCATTTCCCTACCTACAGGATAGGCCGCAGATCCTAGTTAACCAACAGCCTATTCTTCCTACCCCCCACAAGAATTGCCTTATGTCTGTCCCATGCAGTCTTGAATTCTCCCACAGTTTTAGACCCCACAACCTCCTCAGGAAGGCTGTTCCATGCATCCACTACCCTCTCTGTGAAATAATACTTCTCACATTGCCCCTGAACCGCCTCTTTCTATCTTTAAAATTGTGTCTCCGTGTTCTTGCAAGTCTCTTTTTCTGAAAGATGCTACCCTCTTGGACTTTGTTGATTCCACTGAGGTACTTAAAAGTTTCTATCATGTCCCCCCTCTCCTTCTTTCCTCAAGGGTATACATATTAAGCTCCTTTAGTCTCTCCTCATACGGCTTCTCTTGCAGATCCTGCACCATTTTAGTTGCCCTCCTCTGGACTGCCTCTATCCTGCCTATGTCCTTGCAGAGATGGGGTCTCCAGAACTGGACACAGTACTCCAGATGGGGTCTCACCAACTGTCTGTACAGAGGGATAACAACTTCCTGTTTTCTGCTGATGATGCCTCTCCCTATACATCCCAGTATACCCCCAGCCCTCCCTACTGCCTTCTCACATTGCTTGCTAACCTTAAGGTCATCTGATATGATTACCCCCAGGTCCCTTTCCTTTTTGTTGTTGTTACTACCTCCCACCCATTGTGTATTCTTCCCTGGGTTCTTGTTTCCCAGGTGCATTATTTTGCTTCTTTGCATTGAATCCTAGCTGCCATACTTCTGACCATTCCTCCAACCTTGCCAAGTCCCTTTTCATCCTTTCCATGCCTCCTTGTGTATCAACTCTGTTGCAGATCTTTGTGTCATCTGCAAAAAGGCATACTTTTCCTTCCAGTCCCTCTGCAATGTCACTGATGAAGACATTAAAAAGGACTGGACCCAATACTGAACCCTGCGGTACCCCACTAGTAACCCCTTTCTTCAGAGTGGACTCCATTTACAATTACCTTCTGTGTCCTGTTGTCCAGCCAATGTTTTACCCAGGCTATCACCCTGGGTCCCACTCCCAGGCTGGTTAATTTGACTATTAATCTTTTACGTGGGACTGTGTCAAATGCCTTGCTAAAGTCTAGGTAGGCCATGTCCACAGCCCCTCCCTGGTCTACTACTTTGGTCACCCAGTCAAATATTTCATTTAATCCTGGTCGACTAATGCCCCCTATCGTGAAAATCCAGAATGCTTTACTGCACACTAGCAGTGAGTCCAGATCACCCTCTCTGATGCTTAAATTGACTTTCTCTATACCCAGATAACTCCACCCATGCCCATCACTATAACCAGCCCAGAGCTAGATGTCTAGACAACATCTTTATTTGTAATCATGCTCGGATTTCTCCATCTCCTCTATTTCCTGAGTGTTGTTCCCAATGCAGAAGGCCTCACAGATGCACAAAGCCATGTTAAAATGGCAGTTGTAGTACAATTAATTAATTAATTGATCAGCATACATTTCTGATTATTGGCTGTGAAAAAAGTATTTATAATTTTAATAAATATATCAAATTGCCAATGTAGAAGGCCTCACAGATGCACAAAGCCATGTTAAAATGGCAGTTGTAGTACAATTAATTAATAAATTGATCAGCACACATTTCTGATTATTGGCTGTGAAAAAAGTATTTATCATTTTAATAAATATATCAAACTTTTGGGCCGGCCCGGTGGCGCTGAGGGTTGAGGTGCTGGATACCACACCTCGCGCTATGCCGGCAACCTGGGTTCAGAATGGACTAGGCTTATCGGGGGTTGGCAGAGGAGGGACAGGATGGAACATCCCACAACAGCTCTCTTCTCTCTGGGGCAGATAAAGGGGTTCTTGTAGCTCTGCAGTGGCACCTGACGGAAGTCAGGGGCACTACAAGAGCAGTGCACAGAAGAGGGTTGGAGCATGGCAGACATCAGCATGTAAGTGCATTGACATCATTGTACGTCTGGCTCCAGGGGTGAAAAAACAGGTGGAAAATCGCAGGGTGGTCGTGGCGGCTGATGGCCATGCACCGCACCCCCAGGACCTAGAAAGGTGTGCCCCACTCAGGTGTTGGCTAGACTGTGTGGAGGAGAGCCAGTCATAGACCAGACACTGGTCTAGGGATGCTTCTGGCAGTGGCCGAACGACCTGCCTGCCTGCTCCACAGAGGAGGAGATAAACATAAATAATAAAAATATAAATAAATAAAACTTACAACCCCCACAACTGTGGCTACCACATGGAAGAGGTGGCAACCAAGTATTTGTATAGGTTGTTTCTGCAAAGAGTTGACTAACATACCTCTGGTTCAGTCCACTACTGTAAATTATTTTCAATGGTCTAGGCAACAATTCGGACAAGACAGGGTCAGTCAGGATGACATTCAATTGTTTATAATGATTCTATGACTGCTGTTAGACTGAGAAGAAAAATTAGTAACAAAACAGAGATGTTATGATTATTATAAGCATTTCATTTATTGTAGCTTTTACCAGTTTCATTGATAACGGTCACTATGTCTTTCTAAGCTCACTCTCTAGATTCCTCTATTACTGCTGTAGCATAACCTCATTCCTTAAATCTAACAGGTAACACATTTGCTCTTTTATTAAAATGTTCTTTGTGCTACAATTTTGTTTCAAGTGAAGAACTGTCCTCATAGTATATTGTTAATGGTGTGTTCAGCATGGATAATAGACAAATTAAAAGTAATGAATTGGTATCTGTGGACTTTCTGAAAAGATCTGTCTCAGTTCATCAGCTGTACTTTTTAGTAATGGTAAAATGTAAGAAATCTATACTTTATTCAAGGCAAAGTACAGATCTGTGTTAGTTTTTTCTAAGAAATCTACAAACTCACTCAAACCTTATGGAACGCCTCACCACACTAAACAAATGTCATCTATATAGCAACCTTAAAGCTATATATGGCATATTGAATAGATTCTTATCTACTGTACATAACATATGATTTCCTCCTCCCATAGACCGAGGTACAAATTAATATAACTGGGGGCTAATGTGGCCCCCCCATCTGTCCTTAGGTCTGTACGTAGTGTTGTCCAAAATACACAAATTGAATGCATGTAAATACATACTGTAGAACAGATTAAGTTTGCGTCCGAAAATGTTAGTGATTCCAGCCCTGTGCATTATATCGCATACGGTAATGTTCACGATTGTTAATCGCACACCTATGACCTATGCGATAACTTGGTGATAACAGCAGCCATGCAGGATGCTCTTCATTTTACTTTCTTCATTTTCATTTCACATCACATGATCAATTACAGTCAGTACCCTCCCTGCAATAGTTTGGGGGAAGCACACAGCACAGTAAACTGTGGAGGCTTCACTCTAGCTCCAAGCCGCTTTGTAGCAAAATCCAGTCTGATCTTCTGGTGTTACGTGAACATGATACAATGCCAATTCCTGTAGCATGCTTCACCTTCTTCTGCCGGCAATCCATAGAAGACCGCAAACAAGCCACACACACAGCTCTGCTGCTGCTAGCTTCTTAGGTACGTTCCACACTGCAACTCCCAGATTACTGTTTCCTAATAAGCATCAGTGCTTGACAACAAGCCATGTTTTGGCCATGGAGAAAGCACAGTACCTGGATCCAGTGAACCAGTACACAGGATCTTATCATGCAGTATTGTTGCTGACTGCAGCTCAAAGTGGGGATGAGGGAACATTTCAATGGACATGTCTTTCTGTTGATCTGTGATGGGGTCCTTTAGCCACCGTTGAGGTGCTGAGTTCTGGCAATACTTCTTGGAGTTCCTGAATGGTTGACATACTCTGCACCCAGAGAGAGAGACCCCCCCCCCTGGCAAGGTAGGGGGTGCTGAGGAGCGTGTCGATGAACTCTTGAACATCTGTGAATGTGTTAATTTTTGCGACCCAGCATTGTTCGCGCTTTTTTTATTACTGTGATGAATACGATAAAAGAGAGTGAACAATACTGAGAGTACAGTATTCCAGCAACATTAAAACAAACTTTAACATGCCTGGAGACGGAGGTGCTCCCAACTTAAATGATATCAGGAAATCTGGCTTTACCTATTACGGATTTGTTTGGCAGGAGATGTTGAAACAAACCAAGGTCCTCCATTTGTAGCTTCACCTCAAAACATCCCCACATTGTTTTCTTCAAAGGGTTTCAAAACCGTGCATATTAATATTCGCAGCCTCACTGCTAACTTTGCCGAATTGGAAGCCTGGGTTGCCCACTACTTCCCAGACATATTTGGCCTCACGGAGACCTGGTGCAGACCTACAATACCAGATTTCCTGTGTGCACTAAAAGGTTACAAGTTCTTGAGAGCTGATCGCTCCACGTCTAAATGTGGGAGTGGTGTTGTGCTCTACTTTAAAGAGCACCCTCAATCAACCTCTCTGCAGACCATCTTCCAAACAGCTGTGAGTTACAGTTACCAGGCTCCTTCTGGGAAACACCAAAAAACTGAGCATCGTCTGTGGCTACAACCCTCCAAAGAATGGATTGAAAGGATTAACCGAGGTCATTAATATTTTACATTGCTGAAGGGCAAGTCAGAATTACTCCTAATCATGGATTTTAACCTTAATTGGCTTGGACGTAAACTGGTTCACTGGAGGAAGTCCTAGGCAAGCTCCATCTCTCTCAAATGACAAGTCCAACCAGAACTGCACCCAATAATAGCCATCAATCCCTTATAGACTGGATCCTCACAAACAGGAAGGATAGGATAACAAATGCCGAATGCTGCCGGTGCTATCAGTGACCACACGCCTGTCTTTTGTATATGAAGTTCTCATCTCATAAACCTCCTCCCAAAGAAATCCAGTTATGATGCTTCTTTAGCCTAGATTATGGATCTCTGGCTTGGGCTGCCCAACTCATTGACTGGTCCCTACTCTGTCATACCACTGATGCAGATGAAGCATTCAACTTCCTACATACCACCCTTCTTACCTCCAAGATGTGTTTGTTCCCCTCAAGAAACAGCATATAACAGGCTCCCTGACCAGATGAATAAACAGTCAACTATGTACACTAATGAAAAGGAGGGATAAAGCATGGTCCAATGCTAAACGCACCCAGGGTCACTCGGACTGGATCACATACAGACAGCTCAGGAAGGAATGCAAGAAAGATATCCACAATGCTGAAAGTGCCTATTACCAATAGCTCCTTCGTACATCTACTCGTGACCCCCAAAGTTGTTGGAACCATGTGAGATCCTGCATGGGACAAGGTACTAATTCATCTATAACTGACATGACAATGGATGGCATGACCTGCAATAACTTAGTTACCATTGATAATGCCCTGAATGCTCACTTCTTGGACCTATCCCATTTCTCCTGCCAGTTTGATCACGATTCAATCTCTCCCATGGACCCCCTGTCCCCTAGCTCCCCACAACTTGACCTCAAGCCAGTCACTAAGAAGGATGTTTTTTGACTTCTCAGATCCATCCCCAACTGTGGCTGTGCTGGCTTGGATGGACTCCTACTGAAGTTTCTTAAGTTGGCCTCCCCTCTTATAGTGGCCACCATCACAAGACTGTTCAATCTATCCCTTGCCTCAGGGTCCCTGCCTGCACTCTGGAAGACAGCTCAGGTCATTCCCGTGCACAAAAAAGGTGACACCAGATGTATGGATAATTATCAGCCCATCACAGTTCTCTCCACCCTCAACAAACTTCTTGAGAAAATTGTCACCTCTCAGGTTACAGGTTTCCTGCAACAAACCCAAAAGATTATTCCATGCCAACATGGTTTCAGGAGTGGCTGCAGTACCACTACAGCTCTCTTAAAACTGACTAATGACATCAGAACAGCTATGGACAAGGGGATGCTCACAGGAGAGATATTCATAGACTTAACCAAGGCATTTGACCTGGTAGATCACACCCTGCTGCAAGAGAAACTGCTTGCTTTGGGCTTCTTGTCTCCTGCATTGTCTTGGTTCAAAAGCTACCTGTCTTGTTTATGGCAATCGGTCAAAATGAGTGGTGCCAAATCAGGTCTAGCCTTCATCGAGGTCAGAGTTTTCAGGGTCCATTCTTGGACTGTTATCTTCTGTTTGTCAACAACCTGCCCAAATGTCTTAGCTCCTGCAAAGCCATTCTGTATGTGGATGACATGGTCCTCTACACCAGTGCTGCTGACATCAATGACATCAACGACAAACTCAGCCTGGATTTTGCCACCATCCAGTCACGGATATTGTGCAACAAGCTCTTTCTCAACGTGAAAAAACAGTCAGCATGCTCTTTGGCCCAGCGCCCAGACTCAGAGCCTGCCATTCTACATTTACTATAAGGGGGCCTGGAGGCTCCTCTCTTGACATGGTGGACTCTTTCAAGTATCTGGGCATCACTCTCGATCCATCTGTTAACGTCAGTCTTCATATTTCAACTGTATGTAAATCTATTCACATTAAGCTTGGCATCACATATAAGACTCACCATAACCTTACTTCGGCTGTGAGACTCGCCATCACTCAGGGTGTACTAAGGCCTGGCTTCACATACAGCCTCTTATTGCATATGGATGCAAATGAATCTTTCTAAGCAAATGCGAAACCTGTTAGAACAGCATCTGTTGTTTTGCTCTATCTATGCCAAGGAGCACCCATGGCTGTGTGCTCTATGCTGACCTTGGCTGGCTCTCCCCTCCCATATACCGGACATATTGCTACTGGTTGCTCCATAGACAAAATAATCACAGAAGGCCTTCCGGAGTCTATCTCTTGCTGGTTCAAACCTTCCTTACCAACCTACTCCCTGTGCTCGATGGACAACTCTCTACTGGATATCCCAAGGATGGACGAGTATGCCTTTGCAGTGTCTAGACCAAAACTCTGGAACTCTCTCCCTAAAGAACTGAAACATGCGCAATCCCACCATATCTTTAAAAATGGCCTCAAAAGCCACCTACAAATCAAGGACAAATGCTCTTGCCCCTAAACTATATGGAGTACTGACCTGGTTGTTGTCCCTCACCAAGGCCCCATTAGGACTTCTGGGACTCCCCTATCCCAGCTTACTGCTTTTAGAATCAATCTGCTGGCCACTTACCCTTGTCTCACCTATTAGTCTTCTGGGTAATTCTTCCCACCCTCTGTTTCATGGTGCCCTCTGTACTTACATGTGTTTTTTTTTCCTTACAGTGATGATTGTCTGTTGCATTCCTTGTACTCTCTGGGCCCGATATTCAGAATTGCACCAGGCAATGGCACAAGTGGGTGCTCAGCACAACTGAGTTGGACAGGAGCAACAAAGGGATATATTCAGAAGAGATATGCAATGGCATATCTCTTCAGAATATATCAAATAATGTGGGCGGCACAAATACAATGCACCAGTGCATCCCTCTGACAGGCCTGAATACCTGGAATGGGAATGCGCCAGCCCATCTGGTGATGCACCAGGTGAAAATTCCAGATATTCAGATCTGAATATGCAAATGAGGCCATTATGCATGAAAGGCACAATGGGGCTATTGGCATGTCATTATGGCTCCATTTCCATAAATTGTGTAGGGCCAGCCAGTGAACTGTGCCTGGCGCTCTGCACAGCATGCGGTGCTGTCAGTGGCAGTCCGGTAGGAACCCATCCCAGCTTGGTATGCCAATCCCCATAAAATCAGACAATAAAGTATCCCTGGCAGGCTAGTGTCCCCCCTTCCACCCCCATGTCTGATCCCCACAGTATGCAATAAATAAAATCCCTGATGGGCTAGGGTTCCCCCTCCCCACTTTGTACCTGATCCCCATCCATAATAATGATGACACAGTATCCCTGGTAGTCTAGTGGCTCCCCCCTCCCCATCCCATACCCCGATCACCAGAATATTGCAAGATAAATATCCCTAGTAGTCTAGTGGTTCCCACCTCCCCATCCCATACCCCAATTGCCAGAATATATTGCAAGATAAATATCCCTGGTAGTCTAGTGGTTCCCACCTCCCCGTCCCATACCCCAATCACCAGAATATTGCAAGATAAATATCCCTGGTAGTCCAGTGGTTACTCCCACCTCCCACCCACTCAGGACCCCATCCCACCCCTCACCCCACCGGTCATAGGCGGGCAGCACAACCTGCCTGCACACCTCCACGGCTGCCCACCGAATGACACGTACAGTAGCACTAGCAACCCCATTCAGTAACATCACTGTGAATGAATGCGTTTATTCACAAAGTTGTGACTGAATGGGACAGTACGCACTGTAAGCCCATTGGTCGATACACTTGACCAATGGGGTTGCTAGTGTTACTGTACCTGTCATTCAGCAGGCAGCTGTGGAGGTGTGTGTGGGCAGGTTGTGCTGCCCGCCAATGACCACAGGGGGTGCAGGGTAGGATGGGGTCCTGAGTGGGGGTGGGGGAAACACTGGACCACCAGGGATATTTATCTTGCAATATTCTGTTGATTGGGGTATCAGACGGAGAGGGGGGAAACCACTGGACTACCGGGGATACTGTATCATCATTATTATGGGGATCAGGTACAAAGAGGGGAGGTGAACCCCAGCCCATCAGGGAATTTATTTATTGCAGACTACAGGGATCGGACATGGGGTTGGCAGGGGGTGATACAAGACTAACAAGGAATGGGGTGCCAGGCGCAAGCCCTTTGAATATATAGGCCTCTGTATATATTCATTGTATACCATGTGTTTATCATGTACCCCACTGTTTTCTGTGCTGTATGCTGTCTGGAACTCCCCTGTTAATATGCTGGTTTTGTCTGTAGCTGTCCCGGGTTGTACCTGAAAATAGACAATGTTGTTGTTTAGTGCACTTACCCAGTCAACAACAACTAAATAAATAAACAAATATTTTGTTTTTCTGTATATTATCTGACTGCTCCCTGGCTACCCTCATGTGGAATATTTAAGCAATAAGCCATTAGGGGGTGTGGTTTATCAGGGGATTGACCACGGTTGGAGTGGTTTGCCCATGAGGTGCAAACAATAGAAACACTCTGGATACAGAGGTTGATACCAGCCCATTTACAGAAGAAAGGGTTCTGATATAACTCTTAAAACTGAAGGTGGACAAAGCAATGGGGCCTGATAGGATTCATCCCAGAATTCTAAAAGAACTAAGGGTAGAACTAGTGACACCATGACTACCCTGTTTAACAAATCATGGGAGGATTGGGTGGTACCTGAGGACTGGAGAAGGGCAGATGTGATTCCCCTTCACAAAAGTGGGAGCAGGGCAGAAGCAGGAAACTACAGAACTGTTAGTTTAACCTCAGTGATAGGGAAAATGATGGAATCACTTCTAAAGGAAAGAATTGTCAAGTACCAAGAGGCCAGAGGGGCACAGGACCCAAGGCAGCATGGATTCACAGCAGGAAGGTCATGCCAGATGAATCTAATAGATTTCTTTGACTGGGTGACCAAAGTAGTAGATCAGGGAGGGGCTGTGGACATGGCCTACCTAGACTTTAGCAAGGCATTTGACTCAGTCCCACACAAAAGATTAATATACAAGTTAGCCAGCCTGGGAGTGGGTCCCAAGATGAAAGCCTGAGTAAAGATTTGGCTGGAGAACAGGATACAGAGGGTAATAGTAAATGGAGTCCACTCTGAAGAAAGGGGGGTTACTAGTGGGGTACCGCAGGGTTCGGTATTAGGACCGGTCCTCTTCAATGTCTTTATAAGTGACATTGCAGAGGGACTGGAAGGAAAAGTATGACTCTTTGCAGATGACACAAAGATCTGCAACAGAGTTGATGCACAAGGTGGGGTGAAAAAGATGAGAAGGGACTTGGCAAGGTTAGAGAAATGGTCAAAGGTATGGCAGCTTAGATTCAATGCTAAGAACTGCAAGGTAATGCACCTGGGAAACAAAAACCCATGGGGAATAGTACACAATGAGGGGTGAGACACTAACAACAACAAAAATGGAAAGGGACCTGGGGGTAGTCATATCAGATGACTTAAAGGTGGGCAAGCAATGTGAGAGGGCAGTAAGGAGCGCTGGGGGGATACTGGGATGCATAGGGAGAGGCATCACCAGTAGAAAACAGGAAGTTGTTATCCCTCTGTACTGACAGCTGGTGAGACCCCATCTGGAGTACTGTGTGCAGTTCTGGAGATCCAATCTCCTCAAGGACATAGACAAGGACGGAAGCTGTCAGAGGAGGAGCAACTAAAATGGTGCAGGGTCTGCACCAGAAGACATATGGAGAGACTAAAGGAGCTTAATATGTATAGCCTCAAGGAAAAGAGGAGAGGGGGACATGATAGAAACTTTCAAGTACCTCAAGGGATTCAACAAAGTCCAAGAGGGTAGCATCTTTCAAAAAGAGGGTGCAAGAACAAGGGGCACAATTTGAAGATAGAGGGGCGGCTCAGAGGTAATGTAAGGAAGTATTTTTCAAGAGGGTTGTGGATGCATGGAGCGGCCTTCTGAGGAGGTTGTGAGTCAAAAAAGTGGTTGAATTCAAGCATGCATGGGACAGTCATAAGGCAATTCTAGGGGGTGGGTGTAGAAAGAAGTAGGCTGCTGGTTAACTAGGATCTGCAGCTTATCCATTAGGTAGGGAAATGGGCAGACTGGGTGGGCCAAGCGGTCCTTATCTGCCGTCAAATTCTACGTTTCTATGTTTCTATGTTAAATCTCCTGATAACCCACATCCTCTGAGTGGCTTATTGCGATTATACCAAGGTTAATTTTTTTTACTATGATAAAATGCAACTTTTAAAGAGGTGGCTTTGTTTTTTCATTTTTATTGTACTTATTCCTGCGCTGCAGATGATTAGGATTAGATACTCATCAACAGCCATTGATTATCAGAGGATTTACACCAGTGGTAAACTGCCAGTCTGACGATTTCACTGGCTGTTCACTTATGTCCATGGTATAATCATGTATAATCCATCCACACTGAGGGTGGCCTGCAGCCAGCCAGATTCCACTTCAAGTTCTCCTAGTATTTGTAAAACATCAGCTGAATCTCTAATATAAGAGGGCGGCTCTGGCTCCCGTTCTCTCTGAAAGCTATCAACAAACACAGATAAAGATTCAGACAGTGACTCTATGCTGGCCATGATAGGTCTTCCTAAAAGGTTAATTAAACTTCTCTGGATCTGGGGTAAAAAATAAATTGTGCCCAACAGAGGGTTATTATTATTCAGAAAATGTCTTGTGCCCCTTGAGATGAAATTATCTGTATGCGCTGTTTCAATGCAGGCATCTGTTTCTTATATCCCTGTGTTGTGACTGAGAACAACGTTTTGTAAGTGTGATCATTAAATAGTTATCTTAAAACTTCAGATGAGTATACCAATGTCTCCATTATCACTATATGTATTTCATAGTGATCAGTGGATTGTTCCATAAACCTCTAATGGCATTCCTTTATTCAGCATTACTCGTATTCGTGAAGCTGCAATGTGACACCAGAGTTAAACAGTTTCTTTAGTTCTTCTTCATAAATGATTTCAAAAGTCAAAACTGTAAGATTAGGTTGGGGCAGAATGAAGAGGTGGTGTTTTTTTTTTTAATTAAGAAACATCTTAGAGAATGTATATTCTGAGTCCCCTGATTCATTAAGTACATTACATTCAGATAGTTGATCATTATATGATCTCTTTGCCAAATGTAACTTCACTCTGAGATTTCAGGTAAGTTTGTACGAGTCTATGATTATATTAAAGAGGTCTGCCCACTATGTGGGTACCAAAGTAGGGCCCTTCTGTAGTACCTGCTCTTCTCTTCTCTTTCTGTAGGGGTTGCTGAAGATAAATTAAAGGGGAAGAGGCACCACTGAGAGCCCCTCACTCAAGTGTGGGGCTGGTCACAATGTGCACTTTGGTGCAAAAACATTGTGGTTTACTTGCTGTTTATGGGCCTTATGCACTATTGGGGCAGAGTGGATATGCGCACATATCTGGGTCACATAGCCATCTGCACTCCACTGCATCCCCCCATGCGGCATGCCTGAAGGGGGAGCACGCAGACTCACCACACCCAATCCCCCACATCTGCAGACAACTTTGCACTGGAGGCGTTCTGGGGGGCATGCAGCACTATGTGGTATTCACTAATCCACGTAGTGCTGGCCTCATGGGTGTGGACAGTACACCAGGGTAGATCCTGCCATAACCCACTGTGTGCTTCCACTGACAAAGGCCATCGGTCACCAGGGAACCAGGACAGGGCACACCATGCTGCCCCTGAACACTGGGCAGCGGGAGGTGGCATGGGCAGCTGGATGGGTAAGCACCCAGAAATTACAGGAGCAGTGGCACTGGGACTGGATGGTGCCACGTGGGTCTGGGTGCTGTACCTGTTTACCACACTCTGCTTTACATTGCCATCTCTTTCAGCTACCACTTGCACAGGAGGATAAATGTGGACTGGCAATTCACCTTCCGACAGCCAGCAAAACAACAACTGTATTTGAAACATGCATCATTTGGTTAAAAAGTCAGCAGGAGTGTGATTATTTATAAACTCCTGCAGAGAACCCCAAATGATGCATGTTTCAAATATATCTGCTGATTTGCAGCCATCGGACGGTGACTTGCTAGTCCACATTCTTCCTCCTCCTCATCATCATCCCAGGGCATGTCTTTAGTCCTGACCTGTGTGGTCTCTACAATGTCCTGGTCTATACTGGGATGGGATGGTGCCACGCATGTTCAGGTGCCTGCAATTGGCATGCACAGCCCTGGACCCATGCACCCCTATGTGTGAGATCCACTCAGGGTCCATGGGGGGCATCCCACCAGATGCCTGCATGGGAAAAAGACTCTTGCCCTGCCCACCCTGCAGAGTCCTGTGTCCCGGGGGAGGAGCCACAGACAGGTGGCTGGCATTGGCGAATGCCAATATGGGCACTCCTGTCCACAGGGCACAGGGTCACGGGCAGGGTATGCGACTTTTCCTTGTACCCCCGCCCACTTAGTGCATAGCGCCCTACTGTAGTACAGCAGATTATATCAGACGAATTTTGCTTAGGTTTCAGACTTAGTTTAGACATCTTCTTTTACTGCAGATCCCATAATCCCTTGCAGCTGACATCAGAGCAGTAGGCAGTAGAAAGAAAATTCACTAGCTTGCAATGCATGTTAGGCCCTGTCCACACTGCACTGAAAATCTGTAATGTTTTGAAAGCATTACAGACTGAAAACGTTATGGGGTGTCCACACTACCACTGAAAACGTTTTGAAAACGTTATAGGATTTTATTAATGTAGTGTGGACAGGGCCAAACAGAGTTTTGAAACCATTACAAAAACCGTTGTTGAAACCACCTCACAACAGGTTTCTGTAATGGTTACGAAAACGCCTGCTGTAACGTTACCAGTGCAAACGCAAACCGTTCCAGTAACGGTTTGGACCCTCTGTAACGTTACAGAGGAATTTTTCTGGTGTAGTGTGGACAGGGCCCTTGAGTACACGTAAGCTCTGATCGTTTGTTTGCTAGTCCTACTGTCCTCCCTGGGCTATGTACACCCACAGAGGACTGTACTTAGCCCCTGGAGAAAAGCAGACCTGAAAAACATCCAATCATAGATTATAAAAGCTGCAACAAAACCCCTTATCACTCATTCAGTGATTGTTGTTGCTGTTGTTGTCTTCCCCACTGCTGCGACCCCTCCCTCTGTAACTGCTGTTGTTTTCTCTCTTTCCTCCTTCTTCCCCCCAGTCCATGTATGTCTCTTTGCCCCTGCTGCCTGAACTCAGTCCTGCTGCTTCTGCAAGGGTTCCTGTATCTCAGGGTTGTTTTGTGGAGGAGTACTGTCTGAAAAAGCTATGGCTACCTTGATCGAGGAGCATTGTCTAAAAATGTCAAGGATACTCTTTTGACCAGCTTGCTTGCTGATAAACAAATTTAGTTAATAACTACAGACCAGTATTACTGCTGTCTGTAGTCAACAAAATACAGCAACACTTGCTGCATTCCCAAATAACAGAATATCTGAAGAAACATATTGAGTGCAGAACAGCATGGCGTCAGAAGGGACCGTAGCATGGTGACTGCCTTGGTTAGGTTCACAAACAACCTACAAGACAACATGGCAAGGGGCATGTGTATGGGGATGGTGTTCATGGGCCTGACCAAGGCAGTCGATCTAGTGAATCGCTCCCTCTTGAGGTCACAGCTTTGTAAAGTAAGTGTTGGTATATTGGCTGTTAACTGGGTTTCAGATTACCTAAATAACAGCTTTCGGCATGTCAGGGTCAATGGAGCACTGTCACACCCCCTGCCAAGTGGAGTATAAGGTCTCACAGGGAGGCATATTGGGACCATTATTATTTTCTTTATTCATAACTGATTTGCCAAATGTGTGTTATACAGCTAAAATTATGTTATGTGTTGTCGCCACACATTATGCAACAAATAGACATAGCTTTTCTCAATAAAATCTTGGAAAATGAATACAGCAAGTCAGACACCGTGTCTGCAAAAACAATCTCATCATAAATATGAAAAAAAAGTGATTGTTTTGCATGGCTCAAAAAAGAGATCTTTCTACAGATGCATTATAAGTTTCAAATGGGGAAGGAGACATTTGGAAGTTGTAGAAGAGTTCCAATATTTGGGTACATTACTGGACTACCATTTAAATTAAAATGTGTCAGCACAATTAAATCAGACATGAGGGGCCTTATACTCACGTAAGGATTTTCTGACTGATGATACCAGAAGATTTGCTGACTTAGAGTTTTTCATTGCCAGTGATGGATCATCTCATCTGGGGAGATGTAGCCGAAAACATTTTACACAAACGCATTTGTATGTAAAATGCGATCTTTAGATTTGTGCTCAGAGCAAAACACTGAGAACTCCATTGTACCCTTTATGAAAAACTAATATGGTTGCCTATTGAGTAAAAAGACATTTAGTACAAACATTGCTATTAAATTAGGAGGAGGACCTTTAGGAGGCATGTTTGTCCCCAAAGATAGCACCAAATCATTAAGATCAGGTAATTCCCTGACCTTACCAGTGCCTTTCAGTAGAACTAACAAAACCAAAAAATCTTTTAGATACTCGGCTGCAGAACTCAGGAACAACATTGACTTGGAAATAAGAAAAGCTCCAAACGTACAGCAGTTTAAAACTCCATTACAAAAGGAACTCCAAGCTCAGGGGCTCTGTTTACTTGTTTTTAGCTCAATAAGCAGGTACACTTGTACAGGAGAGACTTTATACTGTGCAGATATGTATAGTTATATGCATAGTCTGATTGTAATTATTCATGCCGTCATCTGTCGCTCTAGAGCCCAAAACAGAGCTGATCAGAAGCATGATCAGTCACCAGCGTGACTCTCTAGTGCCCTGGTTGACAGAATCTAAAAAAAATAAAAAAAACTCAAGTTGTTAGTAGATAATGGAAATTCTTATAATGGGTCTAAGATTACTTTTCTGTTTACTCCAGTGAAATAGTTGATAATTAACAAAGGCATAGGCCACACAGGGCAAGTTTAGATTCTCGGCAGACTTCATCTCTCTCCTCCAGAGGCTCTCTGGCTCTCTGCAGGCCTTTATTAAACTTAATGGGCATATCTCTCTTTCCTTTCACCTTGGGAGCGGTACACAGCAGTGCTGCCCCTTATCCCTCCTTCTTTTTGCCCCATACATTGAGTCTCTGGTGCAGACCCTGAGAGAGAAAGTACTGACTTTTCTAGCATACATATGGTGGGATTGGAACATCAGCTGGCTCTGTGAATGGATGATGTCTTGCTATACCTACAGAACCTGACAGTCTCTCTAGAAGCCATCTTCTCCATCCTTAAGTTGAACACCTCCAAAAAGGAGGTCCTACCCCTGTACCGGACTCCCTCACATTCATGATGACAGCAGTTTCCCTTTTGTTGGGATCTCACAGAGCTTAAGTATCTGGGGCTCAAACTGACCCTGTCTTTGGACAGTCTCTATCAGGCTAACTACAGCTCTTTATCTGCCTAAATGGTTGCAGTTTTGCAGCAATGGCAAAATTTGCCTTGAAGTTTGATTTGGAGACTGGACACAGTTCGAATGATAACATTGCCATGTTTCTTATATTACTTTTTAGAATGTTCCTCTCCCTATCGAGACTGGGAATGGAGAAAATGTCAAACATCCATCTCTCAGTTTATATGGAATGGGCAGAGACCGAGAATCAGAGAATGTATGTTGGTGGCGCCAAAGGCTTGGAGGGGGGAGCGGTACTGGCTTTAGCTGATCTTCACACTTATTATATCACCTCACAATTCTGGATTTTTGTTCTGCTGGCATCAGACTTGTATCGGGATCCAGTGGCTGTATATGAAGCAAGGTGTTCTCCCATCTTGTAAAATGACCAGTTAAAATTGTGGCCCAATGACTCCTGTTGAGGTTGAGGCACACTGTAACCCTTGAATTGCCTGGGTCCACCAGGTATGGTGGGAAACGGTAGCTTCCTTGAACCTAGCTGCAGCTGAAAAATGGGTATGCCCATTGGCACAACTGAGTGATTTTCCACCTGCAGATTTAGACCATGCATTCCGGGAGTGAGGTAGGTATAACATCATATATTTGTTACAGTTCTACTTGGGAGGGGCAGTGCAGTCCTTTCAGGGAATGCAGGACCAATCCGACTTGGAGCAGTATGATTTCTTCAGATATTTCAAGGTCTGACACTACACTGAGTCTCAGCCAGAAAATGAAAGTGGCCCTACCAAGGCACCCCCACTAATAATGACTTTCATGATGCATATCAGAACTCAAACTTCCTCGCACCTAATTTCCACAGATATACAAAGCAAACCTCAATACAGAGACCTATGCAGCTCTATAGCTAAGCAGAGAAGTGGGGGAGGTATTTGGGCAGGCCGTAGACCACACACAGTGGGAGAAGGGCTACCGTGAAGTGGGCAGAGTCAACTCCTCTCATATCTGGTGGTAATACGCCTGGAAGCATTTGGCCCAGTTCTTTCAGATCCCGGCTATCACTGCTAAGTTTGAAGGCCAGGCTAGTGCTGCCTGCTAGAGACAGTGTGGGGAGCAGCAGGCAATCAACATGCATGTTATGTGGGCATGCCCAAAGGTGAAATCCTTTCTGGGGGAACTGGACTCTGCAGTGGCAGGTATATTGTACATCAGAATCACTCTCTCTCCCAAGCTATACCTCTTGCATCAGCACCCCAGAGCTCTTAAGGATAGGCAGGAGAAAACAGTATGCACATTGATGCAAAAAAAATGTATCACGTGGAAATGGCTCTATGACCAGGGTACAGGATGAGTCAAGGGAAGGATACAGTGCACATCATATATTAGATGGAAAGAATCACATACAGTTTGAATGAGAAGACAGAGGTCTTCACATCCAGATAGAGCACTTGAGTACTATATGTCAAGCAGCACGACCCAAACTTTGTCACATAGCTGGCTGGCCACCGAGTGGAGTGAAGGACCAGTTGAAGGGGCATAGTGGGGAGCATGTGAGATCTCGGGAAGGTGGGTGGTGAGTGGGAAAACAGTTGACCCTCCTCACCTCTCTCTCTCCTCTGCCTTATTTCTGTTATTGGCAGTGCTTGGTTAACACTATAGCAATATTCTGAGTGCCCCAGCCCCCAAAAGCTGTGTCAGGGGAGGGAGGAGTGCTAGCCAGGGGTACTGGTCAGATGTCTCCCCGGTACATCAGCATGGAGAGACACTGACTGCATTGCTAAAACTGTTCAGGAAGCATGGGAAAACATTGACGTCCTGGTACACATAGGGACAAACGACCTCGCCAGCCGGTCACTTGTAGAGACCAAGGAACACCTGCGCACTAGCACAAACAGTAAAAGAAGGTGACAAGACTTTCTATAGATACATTAGTGAAAGTAGAAAGTCCAGAGGAGGTATTGCTAGGATCAAAGGAGATAAGGGTGTGTGTGTGTGAGGAGGAGGACCATGTAAAAGCAAGAAGGTAGGGCAGGACCCACAGCTCAGCACCATGGACACAGTGGGGAGGGAGGTAAGCACTAGTCCCTTCACAAAAGAAAGGGTCCTACAAGAGCTCAATAAGCTCAGGGTGGACAAGGCAATGGGACCTGATGGCATACATCCAAGGGTACTAAAGGAGCTAAGTGTGGAACTAGCAGAGCCATTATCAGAACTGTTTAATGAGTCTCTGAGCACAGGAGAGGTCCCAGAAGACTGGAGAAGGACTCATGTGATCCTGCTCCACAAAAGTGGTAGCAGGGAGGAGGCAGTGAACTACAGACCAGTCAGTCTTACCTTAGTAGTGGGCAAGATTATGGAGGCACTCCTTAAGGAAAGGATAGTGCAACACCTGGAATCCATAGGAGCATGGGATCCAAGACAGCATGGGTTTACAAAAAGGAAGGTCCTGTCAAACTAATCTCATAGATTCCTTTGACTGGGTAACCAGAGTGGTGGACCAAGGGGGAGCAGTTGATGTCGCCTACCTTGACTTCAGCAATGCTTTTGATACTGTTCCACATAGAAGACTGATTAATAAGCTTAGTAGGCTCGGGGTGGGTCAGAAGTTGGTCAACTGGGTGGCAAACTGGTTGACGGGCAGAACACAGAGAGTGGTGGTAAATGGTATAGTCAGAAGAGATGCAAGTCACAAGTGGGGGTACCTCAGGGATCAGTCCTGGGGCCAGTCCTCTTCAATATCTTCATCAGTGACATAGCAGATGGACTGGAGGGTAAGGTTTGTCTGTTTGCAGATGACACCAATATCTGTAACAGAGTAGATGATCCAGATGGGGTGGGCAGAATGAGAAGAGATCTGGATAAACTAGCAAAATGGTCGGAAGAGTGGCATGTTTCAGATTATGTCCTTTATCAAAGGCCGATAAACATTTGAAGCCCAGCAGTTATATACCATTTTCAGAAAGTGTCATCATCACATCACTAATACTATACTCTGATTGGTCAATCATTAAATACCATAAAAATCATTGAAAACTCCTTTATAAAGTGCTCACATACCCACACAAACCAAATTAGTCAATATACACCGGGTGGGATATTCAGAAGGGTTGTGCATGGCGCAACATAGTTGCGCCATGCGCAACCCACTGATGTGTGCTGGCGCGATATTCAAAGGGGGATGGAGCCTGGCACAAATCCCGATGCGCCTGGAGCGCATCAGTAATGTATGCGGCGCAGGTAGGGTGGGCGTGCCCATGCATACTCCGCACATCCCGATATTCAGCCCAGGATGTGCTGAGCCCATGCATGTGCAACCCCTACCTGCACTGCACACAGGTGAGCCAAAAAAAAAGGAGCAACAGCTGGCCACCCACAGGTGAGCTGCACGTGTGCAGGGCGCACACGGCAGCTGCCACCTGTGGGTGGCCACCAAGCTCCGCGGCACCTCTGTGAGCGCCCCCATGCCCGATCAGGACATATGTAGACAATAATCGTCCTATATCAGCATAAGGGGGCATAAAAGCTAAAAATAGCTACAATAGCCATAGTGGAAACAATTAGTAAAATGGGAAGGAAAGGAAGGGGGGGGTTGATTACATAACAGCTTTCACTCATTACAGGACTGCAACAAATGGCACAACAAATTCTTTTCAGTACATTGTATGACCTGATTATCTAATCTCTGCATCCATACTTAGGGGGACCGAGCTAAAGTGCTAGATATGAACATTTTCTATAACTCACTTATTTTTTATTTCTTTGCTTAAGAAATGGCTTCAATTTGAACCCACAGTTGAGGCCAAAATCTTTAGATGCATTCAGGTTAATTATCCAAAATGATTCTCTTATTAGGAGAAGATCATTAAAATCCCCCCCCTCCCGGTCTGACATTAACTTTGTCAATCCCTTGAAAAGTAAAAACATGGGCTTTTTTATCCTAAAACCTTTCTATGTGTGCAGCAGTTGCATAGGTTGCATCTTTTTTGGTTATTGCCCTCACATATTCATTCACCCTTGTTTTTAAACTTCTTTTCGTCTTACCAATATAAAACGAGCCACATGTACATATTGCTTTTTAAAGTACCCCTCAGAATCATAGGTTATTAATTGCCTTATTTCAAAAGTCCGATCACTATAAGGACAGTTAAATTGTTTTCCTTCCCTGATGTGGCTACAAGCGCCACATCTTTTACACTGATGGCAATCTACCACTGTTCTCTGTAGCCAGGTATTCACTGAGCCTGTCTCATTAATGAAATGGCTGTGTACAGTTCTGTCCCCTATGGCTGGTACTCTCCTAAATGCCATCCTTGGGGGGAATTGTGATATTTCTTTTAGGGCTGGGTCACTGCTCAAGACACCCCAGTCCTTCTTAATGATCTATTCTACTTCATTAGCACGCACTGAATAGGTTGTTACAAAGTTAAAACATGTATCTTTAGTCTTTCTATGTCTGTCATTCTCTTGCAGTAATAACGAATTTCTCCCTTGAGTGGCAGCATGGTCCCAGCCCATTCTTATATCCTCCGACACATAGCTGCTGCCACTTGGGCGTTTACTTAGCTCCAAGGCCCCTTTCTCAAATTTTAACTCATGCCCACAGTTCCTCCTATTTCTTAGGAATAGTCCCTTCGGTATGTTCCTAATTGTATGCCCCCTCTTTCCTTCCCCCCTCCTTTCCCTATTCCGCTTCCCTTCCCTTCTTTCCCCTGCTTTATACCTTTCATATTTAGATACATATTTATATGACTTTATTGAAGACTGATTTATAATAAAAGTATGTAGTGTAAAATTTTATATATTTTTATATGGGGCTGAATATTCAGAGCAGTTGTGCATGGCGCAACCACGTAGATGCGCCACCGAACAATATTCAAAGACCACGGCCGCGCAGTGCAAGTTCCATTGCACCATGGCACAAACATAATGTAGGCAGTGCAAGTGCAGGTGGTGTTCTCATGAACACGCGGTGCAACGGTATATTCATCCACAAACCATGGTGCAAGTGTGGAGCAAACCCCCAGATGCGCCACCCGGACTTGAGCCTATAAAACCCTGGCTCAAACACACGGACAGAGATGCGTAACACTGTGCACTGATAGAGTGAGAGAGAGAGAGACAGAGAGAGAGAGACAGACAAAGACAGAGAGACACAGACACATAGTCAGCCAGTCAGGGAGCTTGTGGAGAGCCAGGGAGGGATGGATGGTGCCCCGTTTCACATGGAGGTGGTAATTAGATACATAGATACATAGATACATAGATACATAGACAGTGTCAGCAGATAAGGGTCTATGGTCGACCCAGTCTGCCCATTTGAGCTTGTAAGTTCAGTTTGTTTTCCTAGAAGTCTATTTCCCCTTACCCCTGACCTCTAGAATTCCTTTATGTCTATCCCATGCATTCTTAAATCCCGTGATTGTTTCAGCCCCACCACTTCCTCTGGCAGGGTGTTCCACTTGTCCACCACCCGTTCTGTGAAGAAATTCTTTCTCATGTTTCCTCTGAATCGTCCTCCCTCCAACTTCATCCCATGCCCTCTAGTCCTGGAACATCTTTTCGCTTAAAAAGGTGTTTTCCTGCACCTGTTCCTCCCTGTAAGATACTTGTATGTCTCTATCATATCCCTCTCCCTCCTCTCCTCCAGGGAGTACATGTTCAGTTCCTTCAACCTGTCTTCATAGGACTTGTGATGCAATCCATGCACCATCTTTGTTGCCTCCTCTGAACCTTCTCTACCCTGTCTATGTCCTTACGTAGGTATGGTCTCCAGAACTGTACACTGTACTCCAGGTGGGACCTCACTAGTGTCTTGTATAGCGGAATTATGACCTCCTTTTCCTGCTGGTGATGCCCCTGCCTATACATCCCAGCATCCTATTTGCTTTACCTGATGCCTTGTCACACTGTTTCCCTACCTTGAGGTCATCAGAGATGACAACCCAAGATCCCTTTCCTGCTTGGTGCATGCTATATTCTCACCCCCAACTGATATATTGTGCCAGGGTTTTTGTGCCCATATGCATTATCTTGCACTTCTTTGCATTGAATTTCAACTGCCAAACCCTTGACCATTCTTCAAGTTTCTGCAGGTCCTTCTCATTCTGTCTACACCCTCTGGTGTGTCTACTCTGTTACAGAGCTTTGTGTCATCAGTGAACAGTGAAATTCTGCTCTAGATCCTGCGCAATGTCACTGATGAAGATGTTGAATAGGACCGGTCCCAGCACTGATCCCTGTGGTACCCCACTGGTCACTCTTCCCTCTGTGGAGTGACAGCCATTTACCACCACCCTCTGTGTCCTGCCACCCAGCCAGTTACCTACCACCACACTACTGTCCTGCCCACACCCATATTCCCCAGTTTGTGTAATAGTCTTATGTGGCACAGTGTCAAGGCCTTGCTGAAGTCCAGATAGGCCATGTCCACTGCCCTCCCCTGATCCACCTCCCTAGTCACCCAGTCAAAAAATTCAATGAGGTTGGTCTGACATGACCTCCCCCTGGTGAAACCATGCTGCCTTGGGTCCTGTAGTCCATTGACAACCAGATGTTCCACCAATCTCTCCTTCAGTAGTGCTTCCATGGTCTTTCCCACTACCAAGGTGAGGCTGACTAGTCTGTAGTTCCCTGCTTCCTCTTTGTTCCCACTTTTGTATAAGGGGACTTCATCTGCTGTCCTCCAGTCTTTGGGTACCTCCCCTGTTTCCAGTGATTGTCTAAACAGGATAGCCAGAGGTTCAGCCACCACCTCTCTTAGTTCTTTAAGGACCCTGGGGTGCACCCCATCTGGCCCATTGCTTAATCAACTCTTATTACTTCCAGTTCCTTCAGGACCCTTTCTCGTAAAGGGACTTGTGTCCATTTCTGCACCATTCTCACCCCTTGTACTCCCTTCAGACCCATTACCCCCCTCTTCCTCAGTAAAGACTGAGCAGAAATACCTGTTCAATATGTCAGCTTTACTGTTGTCATCCTCCACGCGGCTCCCATCCTCCCCCTTCAGTCTCACTATCCCTCCCTTTGTCTTTCTTTTTTCACTTATGTACCTGTAAAAGGTTAGGGGTGTGAGGAGGCAGGAGGAACACCAATGTGGCCGACGAAGGGCCCGGCAGTGGTATGCCCGACACAGGTGGTATCATGCCCGCATCACAATCGAGAACTACAGTGATACGGAGACAATGGGCCAGTACCTCCTGACTAGAGCAATTCTGAGGCAGCTCTGTGAGCTGTGCAGTGAGGAGATGCAGGCACCCACCAGAAGGAGTCATGTCATGTCAGTGGAGACCAAGGTGACCACAGTGATGTGCTTGCTTGTCACGGGCACCTTCCAAAGATCAACCAGGGATACCATTGGATCACCCAGTTGGCCATGTCCCACCTCCTCACACAGTTCCTCAATGCTCTGCTGCCACATGCATCGGAGTTCATACATTTCCACAGCGCACAGGCCGAGCATACAGAAAACAAGCAGGCCTTTCACAGGGTGGCACGCATGCCAGGCGTGACTGGGGCCACTGACTGCATGAGACCAGTCTACATCAACTGCAAGGGATACCCATCAGTCAACTGCCAGGTGGCATGCGATGCTACGGGGTGCATCATCAATTTCTGTGCCACAAACCCCGGGAGTGCACATGACACATTCATCTGGCACAGCTCTGTGCCAGAGGTTTGAATGTGGGGACATCCCCACAGGCCACCTAGTGAGTGAGTATGGCATGGGCTGGGGTTGGCACAGCTGAGGGAGGGAGGGCAGGCAGGGTGGGCGTGGTGGAGTAAGCAGTGGGTGACAGGGACAGTGGTGTTTCACAGCACAGTGAAAGGCTAACCATGTCCATTCCCACACAGGTGATGGCACATACCCACTGAGGCCCTGGCTGCTCGCCCCCTACCAGCAACTGTCATCCCCTGCAGAGGAGCAATACAATGAGGTACACGCCAGCATGTACAGTATCATTGAACGTGACTTTGGCATGCTGAAAATGTGCTTCTGATGCCTAGACAGGTCAGGCAGTGCCCTACAATAAAGCCCATTGAAAGCCTGTGGCCTATTCCTGGCCTGCTGCATTCTTCACAACATGGCCATTGACCATGGGATAGCTGTCGAGGCAGATGATGGTGACAGTAGCGGGGATGACAGGGGTGATGTGTCGGAGGATGGTGGTCAGCCACCCCACAGAAGATGAGACCCAAGACTGGCTGTGCAGGCAAGGCACCACAGAGACACCACCACACATGAGCACTATGGCGAATGCAGGTGGGTGCACAGACACACATACATGCACAGGCCACACAGAGCAATACACCACACACAGCCATGGATGGGCAAGGTGGGAGGCATGCAGGGAATGTGGTACACAGCAGGCAAAGGGAGGCACTGGTGCACAGACACACACACACACAAGCACAGGCATGTGCACACACATGGACATACTGCGGACCATGGCATGGATCAGAGGCATGACACTGGTGCACAGGCACAGCCAGCATTGAGTGTATCAGCCAGCATGACATCCATGCCACGTGTCCCAGCAGCACGGTCAGCATACATAGGGGCATGCAGCACAACATGCCAGCACAAGAACACAGGCATGCCACACCAACAACACCCACGCATACACGGGGCAATAGCAGTGGACGGGGAGTGCAGGGCAATGGACACATCAGGCCAATCGCATGGTCCCTCAGCTGCCATGGCCTTGAGGGCAGCTGCGCCTCAGATGATCAGCAGCCTCAAGCTGCTCATCGGCCATGTGGGGTGTCCAACACCCCCCCCCAGGGATTGATGTCCGGGACCGTGACTGTGTCCACACAGTGTGTACTGGCAGCCCAGCAGTCCAGCCCCTGGTGTGCCTGGGATGCCTACATCTGATCCCAGCATCTGCAGTGATGAGGTCACCAGATGCCATGACTGTGGGGTGGATAGTGCACTGCAGGGGGTCCTCTGTGCATGGTCGAGCCCAGTGGCTGCCAACACCACCAGCCCCGCTGCAATGGTACCGCTAATGCAGTCCATTGCCACCACAATGGCACTAGACATGCAGTCCATCGACGCGGTCATGGCCTCCTGCGACTGACGGAGCCCATCCATGATCTGCGCAATGCTCCTGTCCTGCTGCTCTGCCAGCTGGCACACCTCTGCATGCAGTGCACACATCTCCATGGATAGCAGCACCTGATTCTCCACAGATGCATGCAGCAACCATGTGTGTTCAGCCAGGCGCTCAGCATCCTGCGCGCCCTGTTAAGGGCACTGGGCCACAGGGGGTGACATGGCGTGCTGCCCAGCCTCCCGCTCAGGTGGACTCTGTACAGGGTGTCATACCATGGGTCCATTGTTGTCAGGCGCACCAGCGGCGGACCCTGTGCCATGCTGCCTTGTGGAACCTGCATCCCGCTGCTGTTGATTGACTGGCTGCTGGCCAGTGCCATGCCCTGCCACCATACCAGCACCACCACCCCCATCATGCACAGTGGTGGCGCCACACACAGCCACACAGATGGGAATGGGTGGCAGCTGTGCAGCCCCAGGCACGGTGCCATGCCCTGATGCCACCTGTGCTGCGTCCAGGGTTGTGTTGGGCACCATGTCCCCAATGCTTTCCAGGATCAGCGTTAAATCACCATCAGAGCCAGATACATCCCCTGACTGGGTCTCTGCACACAGCACACTCAGGCTGTCATCATGCATGAACCCAGCCAGGGCGACATCCAGCATCAGGTCAAGGACATTCACCATCTCTGCCGCACTCACCCTCAGCCTGTCAAGACCACGCAAGCCGGACGAGGTGGATGGTCTGTCCTCTGCGGCCGTGACTGAGGCTGACACTGCTTCTTCTTCTTCCCCATGGAGGAGTGTTGGTGCTGCAAGGGAGAAACAGTGCATCAGTGTTGCAGTAACAGACTCACAGTGCCCTCCCAGGTGTGCACAAGGCTGATGCCACATGCTGCCCTGTGGCCATGCACGCCAGCGGCGATGCACGCAGGTGGCATGCTACATGGCGGCAGGCACACTCGCATGGCCATATCCACCCCTGCTGGATATGTCAGTGGGGTGTGTCTCACCGGGCAGGGATGGGCTGCCACCGGTCTGGAATCCGCTACTAGGGATTCCCTCCACCACCATGTGTCTGATGGTGGCCACCACCAGTTCTTCCATGGACGCGGTGGACAGCACATCGCTGGTCGCACTGCAGGATGCCCATATAGCTGCCACCTTTTCCTTGATCCTTCTCCTGTCAGTTCTGACCTTCTTCCTACACTCCTGTGCACTGCGCTGGTGCCATCCATGCTGATTCACGTAGCCTGCCACTGCATCCCACACTGCCGACCTCTACTTGGATGTGCCAGTGGCACCGCTAAGAAGTCCCTCCCTGTCGAGGTATGCCTCATACAGGGCATTCGACTCAGCCTTGGTGAAATTAGGCCTTCTCTTCTGGGCAGGCCCACACCCCTCCTCATCTTCCTGTCCCGACATGTAGCTATTTGTGGACAGTGACAGCAAGATGGTCCATTGTCAGTATGGACTGTGTCAGTCCCTCACTGCATTGTTGTTGCATGCCTCTGTTGCCCTGCAGCAGCATTCACTTACCTATTGAGGTTGCAATTCCAGTCCATAGCCTGTGCTGTCCGCTGGTGCTTATCAGGCACACTGCATGCAAATTAGCTGTTTCGCAATGGTAATGATATGCTAATGCACCCCACTGCGCTACGCATTGGCTGATGAGGTGATCTGCATACAGTGACTGACTATCGCGATATTGCTCCCTGTGCAGTAGGATTGCACCGGAGCAACCCTATGGCACATGTACGGCGCATGCACATTGCGCGGTCTCGCAGTGCACAGGTCTATCGCACATCTGGCATCACATGCGCGTGGCTGTGCAATTGCCCATGCAGCAATGGTGTGTCATTGCGCATGCTTGGACATCCCAGGACACGCCCGTACTGCACACATGTGCAATTGGAGTGATGCAGCATGCAGCACATGTCATGCACATGCATGTTTGTGCGCAGGGTCATGACCCTTGACCCCACGCACCCACCAGGTACCATGTGCAATTGCATCATTCCACTCATGATCACGCATCCTACACGTGCTGCACCCACATGTGTGATCTCACCGCCATTCATGCCGCCATTGCAACTAGTTGGCAGCCATGGTGCAGGAGCGATCACGGAGGGCCCTCAACTGGTCTGAGGTGGAAATTGTTAACCTTGTGGCTGTGGTGCAGCCTTTTGAGGCCCAGCTATATGGCACCATGCCACTGCAGCAGGCCAGGGGTGACGCCTGGGTGCAGGTGGCTACGGACATGGAGCTACGTACAGGGGTGCCATGGAGTGCCAAGCAATGCCACCACAGGTAGAGGGACCTGAGGTGTAGGGATCCAGAGTGGGTGCACCGGATGCAGGTGTGCATCCAGTGTGGGGTGGTGCCCCAGCCAGGTAGGCGTGCACAATGGGCTTGCATGCTCCAGTGCTCATCAGTGGTGGGTGTAGGGTTGCGAGACATGGTCCGCAGATGGGGTTCATCATGGTCCTGTCAGCTGCTGCATGTCATGCATGGCTGCTGCCTGTGTTGCGGTCATGCAGGTATGGGGTGCCACAGAACATTCAGGGACACGAAATGCACCATGCGGTCTGTTCGGGGGGGGGCTCTCCATACGTGCCTGTGTACTCTTGTCCCCTTCTCTACATGTTTTCCACAGGGCCAGAGGACCACAGGTGGGCCAGGGAGGCCGCGGCAGGGGAGAGGGGCCATGGTAGGCCACAGAAGGCAGCACCGGGTGGGCACTGCATGGCAGGTAGGTGTGTCTACATTGCTATTCTTTGTCCCAGTGGTATTGCTGTGGGTACTGGGTCAGGCCATGGTGTCCATGGACCTGTGTCTGCAGGGCCTTGGTGTCACACCAACCACTGTCCATGCCACTGTTGCACATACTCTGGTGGCATTGCACCGGCCAGTGGGGGGGGACATGCATACAGCCTCCACAATGTGTGATACGATGATGCTGGTGCTCTATGCCATGTGCCCATGCCCGTGCACACATCGGCGCACTGCACTACACCGCCTGCCTGGCTGTGCCATTGTGATGTGCTGTTTGGATGGCTGGTGTGGCCCGCCAGTGCGGGCCATATACGGTCCCCCAGTGGTGCATGCCCCCGTAGTCCAATGCACACTGTGAGTGGGCTGGGATTTGTGGGGCATTGCACTGATTGGTTGTCCTGTCCCTTCCCCTAGGTGGTCGCAGGATGGGTGCCAGGAAGGATGCACGCCTACGGGTCTAGGATGGTGGAAGGATCTTGGTGCTCCAGAGAAGGCTCCTTGAGCTGCAGAGGAGGCACATGCTGGAGACAGCAGCCTTGAGGCAGGCCATTCAGTGGCTGCAGCGGTCCATCAGGGGACGAAGATAGAGGACTATTGTTCCCCTTGTTGTATATAGCCCCCATTCCTTCCCCACATCTGTTTCCCTGCTGTCCCGTATCCAGCTGTATAGCCCCTGCACCCTGTCCCCTTTCTCCTCTCCCCTCCCCCATCCCTGCACCTTGTTATCTTCCTGTTTGTACCTCTCTGTTTTATAAAGCTTTATGTTTGCTACAGGCCTGTGTCTGTATCTGCTTTGCAGGTGGCATGAGGAGCCATGCTGTAGATGTGTGGCTGTGGTGCATGGTGCCCACTCAGGGGCGAGTCTGTTCACGGTCTGTGTTCACATGGGGTCCGTACTGTGTCCAGCATTGTTTCACATGGCATGGCGTGTTTCCCTGTGGGTCAGCCGTGTTTTGGTGTGTCACTGTGTAGTCAGTGAGGTGCTCTGTACTGGGGTGGATGTCCAGCAGGGTGTGGTCATCTCTGCATGGGGTCCTTGCATTCCCAGGGACTCTTCCACCTGGTGCCACATAGACCTCATTGTGCACTGGTGTGCTCACATGCCCATGGTGGTGGCGCCTGTATATGCCTTGCACCTGGGGTGTCTTGCACTGGTGGTGACAGTGGCACGGGACCATGTGTGGTATTGCTTCCAGGGTCTGGTGGGTTGCTGAACAGTGTGGGCAGGTGGTGGCCGTGGCAGGCATGCTGTTGAGCTGCCTCAGGTGGGTGCTCAAGTGCAGTTTGGAGGGTTCAGTCTCCCCATGTCCCCATGGCTGGACAGACCATCACTGGTCTGTGGGCTGCAGCTCTGGTGTGTTTTCCTGGTGACACGCCATGTTGCAGCTGATGGCGTGCTGACCGGCAGGCCTGTGCTGCTAGCTAGGGTCCCTTCCCTGCAGTGCGGGGCTAGCTTGTCCAGACTGTGTTTGTACTCAGTGGACCACTGATGAGGTAGGGGGTCTGTACCCGGGACTCTTCATTGTTCAGTGTGGTTTGACAGGGGCATGGGGATGGCTCCTCCTGTGCCGCAGTTGCACTGTTGGCCCGGGGGGGTGCCACCGGTGGTGGCTGGCTGGTGTCAGGGACACATCGGGTGGCACCTGTCACTGTCAGGGCATTGGACAGCTGATATTTGCTCCTGTCAGTGGTGTAGGCGTCAGCCACTATACAGGCCTTTGTGTGGACATGGGCTGGACATGTGGGACTGGTATCAGAAGGGGTGCAGGAAGCAGGCTGCCAGTGTGTTGTGTGGGTTGCTACAGCTATCCTGCCCATCCACTGGGCACCTTGGATGGTCCTGCTGTGCCGGGCGGTCATTCGGTGCCATCCGGTTTCTGTGGTTCTGTATGTCTGTGTTCCTACCCCTGTTCCGCTGTGCGGTGCCGTGTCTCTAGTCGTCCAACACCATCCCCCTGTGCCCTTGCCCCAGGGGTCACCGGGTGCATGTGCCTTTTCCCTGTCCTGCACATGGCCCTGTGTGCCATTGTGGCCGGTGTCTGCACATGCGACCTGTGCACCTGTCCGCCTAGACTGACGTTTGCTTGTGGGGTTGTCCATGTCCACTGTGGGTGGCTCCATGGTGCTCCTCCCCACTTTGCTGTGTTACCTGTGCCTCACCCAACCCTAGTCACCTGCTCTTTGTGTCTGCCTCATCCCTAGTACCATGCATTAGGTGCACTGTGAGCCTGCCTGGTGGGTGTCTGTTGCATGTCTCTGCCATTGACATGGCTGGGGTGGTGGACTTTAGATGGGGGCGTGTTCCAGGGTGAGTGGCTTTGGGTTGCCTGTGCACCTTCCCCTGGTGCCCTGTGTGCCCTCCAGATCCGTGCATCTGTGTTCATGGGTGTGCCCCGCTGGGGGGTGTCCTGTGTCCATAACCCTCTTTTTCCTTGCCTCTGTGTCCCTGCTGCCTGTGGCTCTTGCCCTGCTCAATGGGGTTGTGCTCAGGTTTGCTCTGTGCATCCATGGTTACGCCAGAGCATCTCTGGTTGTGCCGTTGCACAACTTTGCCATATTCAGCTGACTTGTGCAGGTGCCTTTCGGGCGGCACATCCTCTGAATATGGCTCCTGGCTTGCCATGGCGCATCTCACTTGCACTGCGCCAGACTTGCAGCGGCCTTTGGTGCATTTCTGGATACCCAGCCCATGGTGTATATTGACTAATATGGTTTGTGTGGGTATGTGTGCACTTTATAAAGGAGTTTTCAATAATTGTTATGGTATTTAAGGATCGACCAATCAGAGTAAAGTATTAGAGTGACGTAATGATGACACTTTTTGAAAATGGTATATAACTGCTGGGCTTCAAATGTTTATCAGCCATTGATAAAGGATGTAATCTGAAATGCGTCAGGATGTGGCGTTTTTATAATTATAAAAGGCCCTGTGCCCTTGTTGTGCTTTGAGGTTGGTGAGTGCTTTACATTTAGATGGTAATTTGTATGCTTTAGTAAATAGTACCTCCATCCTAGTGCTAACTCTTTTGTGTTTATATTTTTAATTTATAACAGTGAACTTTCTAAATCCTCCATATGTTAACCACCCCCAGGAGAAAAGTACGTTCTAATTTTACCCCTAAATTTAACCCCCATGATTACCAGATTAAACATCTCCCGCTGTTCAGTCTTTTCAATACCCTTAATTATGCAGAATTCTTCCTCTATCAGCTACCTTTTTTTCCATAGGTGCCATCTTATATGCCTCCAGCCTTTTCTCATATCTTTTGTCCCCTACACCACTGATCATTCTGGCAGCCCAGTGTTGTACCCACTCAACTGTCTCAATTTCCTTTTAGTACTGAGGAGACCAAGACTGCAATGAAGTACTCCAGTGGGGCATGACCCAGGCCTTATAAAGTGGTAGGATTAATTCCCATGACCTGTTTTTTCACCCCCCATGCACCCTAGCATTCTTCTGGCCCTCTTGACATTGACTGCATAATGCTTGCAATGCTTCAGTCCTTCTTCTCCTCCACTGCAACAGGAGGGGCCCCACACAGTGTGTAGGTTCTACCTCTGATTTACCTCTCCAGGCATAGCACACTGCATTTGATTACATGGAATTTGAGGCTCCAGGAGTCAGACCAATTGCCTAGCTTGATCAAGTCCTCTTTATAGTTGTCCTTCTACTCAAGGTTTTCCACCATCCTGGCTAGCTTAGCGTCAGTCATAAACTTATGCAGCCTGCTGGAGCCCCAAGCATCCAGATCACTGATGAAGATATTGAGGAGCAGTGGCCCCAGCACCAGTATGTGGGGATGCCACTGAGTGCTCTTCTCCACTGGGAGTAGTGCCCATCCACCACCAGTCAGTTAGAATCTGCCTTGTGTACAGTACATCTTATGTAAATCACATCGGTTTACTTTGCCCAGAAGCTTGTCATGATCTTCAGCATCAAACTTCAGATAGACGATATTCAAAGCCCTGCCCAGTCCACCTCCGTGATCATCCCCTCAGACATGGTGATGACTTGTTTTGCATGCATGACCTGCCCCTCATAAAGCCATGTTCAGATGAGGCAAAAACCTTGTCCTTAACCAAGTGCTCTATTATTCTGTCATAGATAAAGGCCTCCAGGACCTTGCCAAGCACTTCTGCCAGGCTGAGCAGCCTGTAGTTATCCTGGTCTGACCTTGCCCCCTTCTTAAAGATGGGGATCACACTGGCTGTTCTTCTGTCCTCTGGCACCACACCCATCTGTACAGGCTCATGAAAAAATGATTATTGCAGATGGCACTGCAGACTGCTCCTTTAGCTCCACTATGATCCTGGGATGTATCTCATCTGCCCCTTTGGACTTCTCTGGCCTGATTGGTGCCAGATAGACTACTGCTGCTACTAGGGCAGGTATGATGTCCAATGGCAGCATCATGGCTACCTTGAATATTATGGGCTCTCCCAGTGAGCCTCCTTCTCCCAAAAAGGGCCCTCTGGCAAGCACTGAAGCAAAGTATTCAGGAAGCATCTCAGCCAGCACCTCTGGTTTTCACACAGGTTCCTCACCCCTACCCGTTTTTATGAGCCTAATTCCACCTTCACCTTCTCCTTCTCCTCCTTCCATTCCTGTATCGGAACAAGGTTTTGGTGTTGTCTGCAGCTCCTGCTGCTATCCTGGCATCCAGATCTCTTGGCTGTCATAATTCTAGTTGTGCAGTCCCTCAGTGCTGCTACTCTGTACTCCTCTTTGGCCTGGAATCAACCTGCCTGTTTCCAGCAGTCACACATGTTTTTTTGTTCTGAATCGGTTGCTTTGGTCCCTCATTAGCGGGGGGGGTGCATTTTTGCTCTTTTTACTTTCTACTTACCAGAATGCAGACCTCTGCAGTTGCGTTGAGCATCTTTTTCAATGAACACCACATAAGCGCTACATTACCAGCCTCATGTGGCTGCTCCCGACCCTTGGACACCAGCTCTTCATCATGGCACAATCTGCCTTTCTAAAGTTTCTGATCCTGGTGGCTGAGGTCCAGCTAGGCTTTTGTATACCCAAGAAACTGACATTTCTCAGGATCACCACTGCACTGGATTTGTATATTCCTATAATTTTTCTGACCAGTCAGGCATCATGCTCCACGGAGACATTTGGGGACCTGTGGCACACCCCCAGAATGAATTTTTTGCCCCCATTCCCCTAGCTTCACCCAAATAGATTCTGTAACTGTTTGCCCTCTGATGTCCTCTTCTTGTTCTCCACAGTGACTCCTTCCATATACAACAGAGCCACCCCATCCTCTTCCCATCGGGCCTATCCTTCTGAAATGGTCTGTATCCTGCTAACCTGGTCTCCCAGCCATTTTCTTCCCCTAGCCAAATCTTTGTGAGGCCACTAAGTCCTGGCCTTCAAAATGTATTAGGCCCTTGAGCAATGCACCCATTTTGATGAGTGTGCACCTCATGTTGCATGGGAGGATAGTTGTCCCTCCATGCATCATTACCCCCCCCCCAGGGATCATGCTTCATTGTGTTCAACTCTTCTGTTGCTCTTCCCTTTTCTGTCCCTGTATCTCCCTTCTGTCTCCCACCATCCTCTAGTTGCAATCTCTCTAACATTGTGCCCCCTTTTAGCAGAAGTGCAGCCCATCCTGGTCGGAAAGGTGTTCCTTACCACAGAAGGCCCTCTAGTTGGCCTGAAAAACAAAATCTTTCCTTCTGCACCAGACTCTTAGCCGAACATTAGCCTGCCTAGTGGTCCACAGCCACTCCTCACTAGCTGCAAAAACAGGTAGAATCTCAGAAAAGATCACCCTAGTCACCTTTCCTGTCAGGAGCATCTGTAGTTCCATAGATGACCTTCTTACATGCTCAAAATGTGTGCTTCCTGTGTTGTGTATACCAACATGGACATTGGCAGTCAGCTCCTCCACCACTTGTCTTGTTTGGCCATAGATAGCATTTGCTCATCCTGTGCTCAAGGCAAGCAAACCCCCTCAGTCAAGTTATCATCTTGGTTTAGCAGTGCTCCTTACTCCTCACCCACTGCCCTAATATTTGACTCCCCAATGACTACTACCTTCCTCACCCTCTTCCCAGCCTTGTCCTTCCTCCTTGGCAAGTTAGGTTTCCTTGCACCAGGTCTGCTCCCACCAGCCCAAGTCACATGTTGGCCCCCTTCAACATGCCACTCAGATGGCCTGTTGCTAATGTCCACTGGCAATGGTGCTCCCATATGACCATGCTAGGTACTACCATCTCTACGAAGATCCATCCCCATCCCTACCACTAGCGATCCAAGTCCATGCCATTCTCCTCCCTATCCTATCTCTCCCTGCCAGCTGCTCACCATGAGACCTAGTGCCTATATCTGTAGCCTCCCATTTCCCATTCTCCCCAGATGCTTGCTCACTTCCCTGCATCCCCATGGTGCCTGCACATGCCACTCCAGCCTGGCAGTGCACCTCTTCAGAATATCAGTCACTCTGCAGTGGTTGTAGATGCATCCCCCTGCTCTCCATAGGCTGGACTGTGAACACTGCACAGCCCTGGCAGTGCACCAGATGTGCTTCCTCCTTAGTATCCTAAATGCTGGCCTTTATGCCCCCAAAGCTGCCAACCCTCCTCCTCCTCCTCCTCATGCATTGACTGAATGGCCAGTTGCCATTCTAAACTGGCAGTATGCCTCTCCAAAGTAGTGACTAGGCTGCAGTGGCAACAGACATATCCCCCACAACCCCTCCAGCCAGAATGTATATATCTTGCAGATCTGTCAGCACTCCAGCTGCTCTTTCATCCTCCTGCTAACCTACACTATAGTTGGTAGTTCCCTGGCCCACTCCCCATCAGCCTGACTTCCACTTTAGCCTCCTTTTTTTTTTTTTTTTTTTATTTATTGGAGATTCGGAAGTACCTTTGAGTCAAGAACTCCTTTACAAAGGTTCCACGTCACAAGTATTACATACGAGAAGAGAGGTTACATAGCAGTACAGCAGTACATAGTCAGGTATTTACATTAACAGTAGTTACAGAGGCATTTGTGGGTCTCACAGAGGAGACCTAGGTCAAGTTAGGGCAGACAGGCAACACAACATGGCATAACAGTGTAGGGCAAACAAGCAACACAATATGGTATAATAGAGCTGAGCTATACAAGAGGGATGCTGTAAGTGGCAGGGTTATGAGGAGGGATGAGCTGGCCGTAGCCTGGGCCAGTCGTTAGATGAAGTATTAGTCAAGGACAGGCACAAAGGTTTGAGGCCTGTAGGTGGGATCTAAGGGTGGTTTTGAAGGATTCTAATCTGTTCTCATTTGCAGTCGTGGGGGCAGACTATTTATCCAGGATGGCGCTCTGCAGCTGAAGGACCTCTGGTATAGGGAGGTATGGCAATGGGGGACAGACAGTAGGTGTTTACCATAACTCCGAGTGTGCTTAGGCAATTGGGCCGGTCTTATTAGTGGGGCGAGACCTGATGGGCAGGGACCAAGGGCAATTTTTTTTGTCAAGAAGCATGTGTGGAACTTGAGCTTATTGTCAAGGCTAAGCCAGTTGGTTGCATTGTACAGTGTGCATGTATGAGTTAGCCGGTCACAGCCTAAAGTGAGGAGGCAAGCTTTTTTTAGGGAGACATGTAGTCTGTTGAGTGCCGAGGAGTTAGCTGCCCTACAGATGACTAGACCATAATCTAGTAGGGAGAGGACTGAGGAGGAGACAGCTAGCCTTAAGGCATTAGGAGTAAAGCAGTGTTTGAGGAGATACAGAAGCCCGAGCCGCACGTTGAGGGTAGTAGAAAGGAGGTGGATATGCTGGTGGAAAGTGAGTGCAGGGTCAAGTGTTAGGCCTAGATATCTGAAGGAGTCCACCTGGTCAAGGGCGGTGTGGTTGGCAGTCCTAAGTTGTGGGCAAAGTGCCTTTTTTGAATTGGATGGGAGAAGTACATAACCTTAGTCTTGGAATAGTTCAGAACAAGGCGATGGGCCGCTAGCCATAATTCTGTGGAGCTGAAGGAGGACTGGAGGGATAGATGGAGCTGTAGAGAGTCAGTGTTGGACGTATAGAGGACGGCATTATCTGCATAGAGGAGAAGGTTCCCGGGGCAGGTCTTAGGAAGGGAATTTAGAAAGAGGCTGAAAAGTAATTGCCCCAGGACAGACCCTTGCGGGACACCCGAGAGGACAGGTAGTCTACTGGAGACAGTGTCTCCTATCCTAACCTGCTGGGAGTGGTTTGACAGGTAGTCAGAGAACCAACCCAGGGCATCCGGGGAGAAACCCGTACTAGTCAGAGTGGACAGTAGGAGCGGATGATTGACAGTGTCGAACGCCTTACTAAGATCTATGAAGACAGCTCCTGCGATTTGTCCTCTATCTAGGGCCGAGTGGATGTGCAAGGTGAGTTCCAGAAGGGCAGTGGTGGTGCTATGGCCCTTCCGGAAGCCATGTTGTTGCGGGCTAAGCAGGTTGTATTTGTCTAGGTGGACCGTTAGTTGGTCAGAGACTATCCTCTCAAGGGCCTTGGATAGGGGAGGGAGAATGGAAATGGGTCGGTAGTTGTTAGTAAGGGTATGGTCCCCACTTTTGAAGATGGGTGTGATGTGGGCAGATTTCCAGCGGAAGGGGAATTTCCCTTGGCATAAGAAGCGATTTAGAATATGGGTGAGGGGCTCAAGCACCTCGGTGAGTGAGAGTCGAAGTAATTTCAGGTCTAGGAAGTCACTGCTATATCGGGAGTGACTTAGAGCCCTCCTGAGGTAAGGCTCAGCATCCTTGGGAGAGACAACACGCAGGCGAAAGGGTGGGGCAGATGGGTGGGTGGAGGGGGGTGTCTGGGTTGGGGTCAAAGAAGTTAGGAGGGAGAACCCGACTAAGATTGGAGAAGGCGTCGTTAAAGGCATCGGCCATTCAGGCTGGATCAGAGGTAAGGCACCCATCAACCCTGAGCTGGCTGGGGGTGGAGTTGGTAGCTTTACCATGCAGGTCTTTGATGCTGTTCCAGAACTTTCGTCCTGAGCCCCAGGAGTTGGTGAGTGAGGTCTGGTAGTGCTCCGCTTTTGCTTTGCGCAAGGACCATGTACATTTGTTCCTAGCTTCTCTATAGTTTTGCCTGTCAGCTGGCAGGCCAGTCTCATTGGAGAGGTGCCATAGGGAGTCTCTGTACGCATGAGATCCAGGAGGTGGTCACTGACCAATGGCACTGGGTTTCCTTGGCCCTCTTTTTGGTGATCGGGCGACTTTGTCACAGATGTTGTTAAAGGCAAGGATGAAGTGGTTTAGGGCTAGGTCAGTGTCAAAGGTATTCATGACAATGGACCAGTCCATCGACCTGAGATAGATTTTAGTTGTGCAAGTTTCCTGGGCCAAGTTTGCACTGGTAGATTAGTCTGGGGGGGGGGGTTGGGGGTTTTGCCCATCCAACGGCAGAGTACCGGGGAGTGGTCACTATTGGCATTTGGGAGTACAGATGTACTGATGATTTTTTGGGGGCAGTTAGTGAACACTAAGTCCAGTAGTGAGGAGGACCCGGTGCACTGGTTTAGTCTGGTGGGGGATGTGACGAGCTGCGTAAGGTCCTGGGCAGTAGCGGCATCTATGAAAGGTGCGGCAGCTTTGTCTAGCCAGTTGATATTAAAGTCCCCTAGTATGATTTTCTCAGCTAGAGGCAGAAGTGTAGCCAGGTAGGACAGGATGGAGTGGAAGGCCAGTGTCTGCTCCCTGGGAGGTGTGTAGACTGTGGTGATGAGGAGTGGGGGGGGATTTTGTTGTGCCTAGTGTGACTTTTAAAGTGATGGCCTGTGGGCCAGGATGCAGTTGGGGGGGTGGGGAGTAGTTGTCCACGAAGGACCTCTTTAGTATATACAGTGCAGCCCCCATCCCCCGCGTTTACCTTGTCGATCCATCCGGTAAAGGTTGTACCCTGTGAGGTTTATAGACAAGTCAGGGGTCAATGGGGAGAGCCAAGTTTCAGTGAGCGCAATAATATCCGGTTGGTGTTGGTAGACCCAGCCCTGGAAGGCGTCCCATTTTTTTAGGACGCTGCAGATGTTAAGGGTGGCAATACATAGTCCGGTGGTTGGGGAGAGGGTAGGTGTGTTCGCTGTGGCAGGGCCAGGGTTTGGGTGAACATTACCTGATGTGAGCAGGAGGAGGAAGAGGAAGATCCTGTGAATGGGGTTCCATTTAGATGTCATGCGGGGGCGCAAGCTGCCACCCGAGGGCCCTTTAAGAGTGGGGAGTGAGGGGATAGGGAGGCTGGAAAGGAAGGGCGAGGCCAGTAATAGTGGACAAGGCAAGAGGACAGAAGATAGAGGCTGGGGACATGTGGAGGGTTCAAGTGTTGATTTGGGAGGTGACTGCCAGCCAGGCTGCCATAGAGGGGGTAAAAGAGGTATACGGCCTTATAGAGTGGTAGGTGCAGATGCCTGGCGAGGTATCTGGATGTTGATCAGGAGTAGGGTTAACAAGGTATGCATAGCTAGAATCATTGTCATTTGAAACCTGCTGATGTAGTGGTGAGAGCAGCTTATGTCCCTAGTGGTGGAACAATATAAGCTGCAGATGAAGAAATGGACTGATTGGTTACTGAGACCCTATAAAAGGGAGTGCTCACCAAGGGTGGTGGCGGGGGCGGTGGGGAGCCGACGCTTGCATCGGCGGGGCCTCACAAGCTCTCCTGAGTCCTGAGTGTATGGAGTTGTGTCGGTGTACCTGCAGTCAGCAATGGGGGTTGGGGGAGGGCTATCCAGGGACCCTCATGACCTCCAGCGTACCTTGTCAAAGCAGAATCTGAGGAGAGAGGAGAAAGGTACAGGATTTAAACACTTTGTGGGTATTTGGGGGGCGGGGGTACTGAAAGCGAGTGGCGTGGCTCTACAGTAAATTAATTACAGGATCCCAAGCAAATCTCAAGCCCTTCGCTATACTGAGTCAGTCCAACCAAGAAGTACTACTCTGAGAGATGTGCAGCGAGGCTTTGTAGCACGAGCTTTAGCTCAGAACCAAGATAAAATACAGCACTGTTCCGAACTATAAGCTGCAAGGGGAGAGGTACCAAATTAAAGTCGCTTTGAGGGTTTTGGGGGCGGGGGTACAGAGAGCGAGTGGCATGGCTCTCCGGTAAGTAATGGAACTGATTTTAGCTCAGAAATAAAATACAGCACTGATTCTTACTTAAGCTGCGATTTGTAGCAGGGGAGATAATTAATCACAGTAATAATTAACATTAAGGTGCAGCGTGGTTTGGTTACAAGAGCAGATTACAGCACCAAAGTAAAATAAAGCAGGGATCCCTAGTGAAAGCTGCGATTTGTAGCAGGGACTATAAACATTACAGACAAAATTTGCATAAAGGTGCAGCGAGGCTTTACTACCAGGAGCTGATTTTTGAACATAAATAAAGCAAAAGACAAAAACAGAAAGCCAAAAAACAGTCTTCACGTCTGCCTGACAGGTAATATATTTAAAAAATGGCGCCAAGCTCTCCTGAGCCCCGAGTGTATGGAGTTGTGTCAGCGTACGTGCAGTCAGCAATGGGGAGTGGAGGAGGGCTATTCAGGGACCCTCGCAACCTCCAGCACGCCTCGTCGAAGCAGAATCTGCAGTCAGCGATGGGGGGGTGGGGGAGGGCTATCCAGGGACCCTCGGGATCTCCAGCGCACCTCGTCGAAGCAGAATCTGTAGTCATTTGCCTTGTGACCTTTCGGACTGCTCATCAATGGCTCACACAGTGCCTAGTTTATATGGCAGTAAGACAAACACCCCACTTAACACCTGGAAACTGGTTTCCTCACCAAGACAGTCCTGGCTTTATGCAACTGGTTTCTACTGGAACTTAATCCCTGGCTAGTTTGCGCACATGCAACCTGATTTCCTAAAAAGTTCTTGAGCCCTTATATTTATAATCTGGCTCCTTACATAAAATTAGACCCCTTTGCACCCCTTAAATGATTCTACTTTATCTTAGCCCCTAAGGTCTACTATCCCTCGCACCCCCCTGCCCAATTTAAACTGCCCCCTACAAATTACAAATCTGTCCTTCCACAAATAATGCACCACTCATTTTTCTTGCAGCAGAGTGAGCTAAAAACGCTTCTTTCCAGAAATCTTACTGCATATGTACTGGCAGCAATCAAGGTCCTCCTATGTTGTTCATTAGTAATTGTGTCCAGTAATTTCAGAAACATTTTTATTCACAAGAGTGTGTGTAAATACATGTATGGAACATAGAAGAGAAAAAAAGAAAAAAAGGTGTCTTAGCTGGGACCCAGCTAAAACATATATTTATTTATCGACTTTGTCTGATTATTGTTCCGTTTAACATTTTGAATAATACTTCATGTTTGTAATTTTTTTTTCAAGATTTTACCCAGATCTGTTGACTACAACATTTAAAACAAGCATTTGTCAATGCCGAATGTTGATTGCGTTGGTGTGTTGAGCTCGCTCACTGCCCCTCTGTCACTCGCTCAGTCTGTGTCTCCCCATGCTGCAGGCTGCTGTTTTGTACTGGGCTCCTGCTGCGTTGGCACCTTGTTCTGCCCACTAAGAAATCCGCAGCTGTCCTGACAGAGCTCCGTTGAGGTGGCTCACTCCCCCCCCCTCTCACTCGCTCATTCTGGTTCTCCTAGCACTGCAGGCTGCCCTTTTGTACTGGGCTCCTGCCTCTGTTGGTGGCTTTTTCTGCCCATAAAGAAATCTGCAGCAGTCCCGACACAGGTCTGTTGAGCCTGCTGACTCCCCCTCTCTCACTCGCTCATTCCGTTTCTGCCGACGCTGCAGGCTGCCCTTTTCTATTGGACTCCTGCCTGCATTGCCGCCTTCGTCTGCCCACAAAGAAATTTGCAGCAGTTACAATAGAGCTCCATTGAGCTCGCTCACTCCCCCTCTCTCACTCACTCATTCCGTTTCTGCCGGCGCTGCAAGCTGGCCTGTTGTACTGGGCTCCTGCCTGTGTTGCCATATTTTCTGCCCACAAAGAAATCTGCAGCAGGCACAATACCGCTCCACTGAGCTCGCTCACTACCATGCTGTCACTCACTCATTCTGTTTCTCTCAGTGCTGCAGGCTGCGCTTGTGTACGTGGCTCCTGGCTGCATTGGCACCTTTGTCTGTCCACAAAGAAATCCACAGCTGTCCTGACAGAGCTCCATTGAGGTCGCTCAGTCTCCCTCTGTCACGCGCTCATTCTGTTTGTCCTGGCACTGCAAGCGGCCCTTTTGTATGGGGCTCCTGCCTGCATTGGCGCCTTTTTCTGCCCACAAAGGAATCCGCAGCAGTCCTGATAGAGCTCCGTTGAGCTCACTCAGTCCCCCTGTCTCACTTACTCGTACTGTTTCTCCCACCGCTGCAGGCTGGTCTTTTCTACTGGGCCCCTGCCTGCTTTGATGCCTTTCTGCCCATAAAGAAATCTGCAGCAGTCCTGACAGCACTTCGGTGAGTTAGCTCACTCTCTCTCCCTCACTCGCTCTCTCGTTCTGTTTCTCCCAGTGCTGCAGGCTGTTCTTTTCTACTGGGCTCTTGCGTTGGGGCCTTTTTCTGCCCACAAACAAATCTGCAGCAGTCCCGAAAGAGCTCAGTTGAGCTTGGCACTCCCCCCTCTCACTCGTTCGATCTTAATCTGTCCCAAACACTGATTTCCCACAGCGACCGTGCTATTCTCCGGCAGGAATGCAAAAGCATATTTTAGCCAGGATGTGAAAAATGACAGCTGTACTGTTCATAAGGAGGTGTGAAAAAGTGCCACTGTTGAAAATGTGGTGTGAAAATATTACAGATTTGCGAAGTTACAAGGGTGCGTGGAAACAGTTCAATGCATGCTTGTAACGCAGTCATTTTATGGAGTTTCGTCACCAAATTTTCAACACAGGGCTTTTAGGACCTCTGCTCATGAACACTGCCACTGTCATTTTCTTAATCTGTCCCGATCACTGATTTCCCACAGTGACCGCGTTATTCTGTGCTGCAACTGTGAAACCACATTTCAGTCAGGATGTGAAAAATGACAGCTGTACTGCTCACAAGGAGGTGTGAAAAAATGCCTCTGTTGAAAATATGGCATGACAATATTACAAATCTGCAAAGTTACAAGGGTGTGTAGAAAGTGTGCAACGCACACTTGTAACACAGTCATTTGATGGGGTATCATCACCAAATTTTCAACAAAGGCATTTTAGGACCTCATGAACAGTATCACTGTCATTTTCTTAATCTGTCCCGGACAGCGATTTCCCACAGCGACCGCTCTATTCTGCGCCGGAAGTGCAAAAACACATTTTGGCAGGATGAGAAAAATGACAGCTGCACTGTTCATAAGTAGGTGTGGGAAAATGGCAATGCTGAAAATCTGGAGTGAAAATATTATAAATTTGCAAAGTTACAAGCATGCGTGCAAACTGCGCAACGCTCGCTCGTAACACAGTCATTTTATGGAGCATCATTACCAAATTTTCAACACAGCCATTCCAGGACCTCTGCTCAAGAACAGTGTCACTGTCATTTTCTTAATCTGTCCCGAACACTGATTTCCAACAGCGACCGCGCTATTCTGTGCTGGAAGTGTAAAAACACATTTCTGCCAGGATGTGAACAATGACAGCTGTACTGTTCACAAGGAGGTGTGAAAAAATGGCAATGTTGAAAATCTGGCATGAAAATATTGCAAATTCACGAAGTTACGAGCGTACGTAGCAATTTCACAGCGCATGCTCGTAAAACAGTCATTTTTTTGATTTTTTCCACCAAATTTGCAAAATAAGCTTTTTGAGAGCCCACCTCATGAACACTGGCACTGTCGTTTCCTTCATTGGCCTGAAAGGTGATTCCACGCAGAGACTGCGAAATCACCTTCCGGGGCTGATTAACGCCATGACAGTTCAAGAATTCATGAGGAGGGGTCCCAAACAACCCATGTTGAAAATTTGGTGAAAAAATTCCCAAAAATGCCCGAGATATGCACTAAAGTAAAAAAAAAACTATTTATTATGTTATACAGCTTACCGGCATTTGCTCAATTCGCGGCCGGCTTTGAAGAATGCAGATGTGTTCCCAGTCCACCGAAAATCATCGCGCTGAGCTCTGGAGGTAAGTATGGGGTGAGGGGGTGTGGGGAGGCACGGTGCACAGTGGGTGGGTGCGGATTGCGGGTGGGAGCCAGGAGAGTCTGGGGACCATTACCTTTTCTGCAGATTAAAAAGAAAGAAAAGACTTTCGGGACCGTGTTTCCCTTTACAGGGGCATGTATGGTGGGGTGGGCTCCTGCATGTGCCTGTAGCTTCTCTTTGGGGGGCCAGCAATAGCTGACAGGGGTTGGCACCCCCCATTGCTACTCGGGGTGGATTCATTATGCCGACGGAATGGGGGGGCGGTTTTACAGAATGCCGACGGGGAGTGGGCTCCCTCGTCGGCACCAGAAACACGGGGCACCAAGGCAGACAGGGATTGGGGGCCCCATCAGCAAATAAACATGGTGGGGGGTATATTGCTTGTGAACACGACGGCAAGCCCGCCACCGTGTTCACAAACAGTATCGGCCTTTTTATATCCCGCCCTGCAATGACGGGTCTCTCCCTCATTGCAGCGGATGGCTGATGCTGCAATGACGAGGCGGCCCCTGATTGCAGCGGCTGATTTGTCTGAAGTTGGTGCAAACGTTCCAAACTACTGTCACCAGCAGTCTGCAATGGCATTGGGGGAAGCGGGACATGCCTTTGCAGGCTGTGGGGGCATTGGCCACAACAGTGCCGCATCTCTACAGCCTGCTATTGAGAAAGCTGGTGCAATATGCTTCTTGCACTGCGCGCAATCAACATAAAAAAACAAGGTACAGGATGACAGTAAACAGCATTATTAAACTGTGTTTACATTGTCTCCTTTCTGTTAATGGCAAGTGATTATGCAGGAGCAATGTCAAACACTTGGAATAATTCTGAACTGAGGATGGCATAGAAAATGTCCAACTTACGATGTAAATCAAGGATTCTACTTCTTGTCTCCCTTTGCACATCTAGGATTTTACCCACAGTACCAACTAAAATGTATAGAGATCATCAGAGCTCAAAGAAAGAAAAATACTAGTGAACAGTAAGAGATTTCTTTTTTTCAGAATTGTTTCTGAGGCCAAAGAATATTACATTTGATTTATGGAGAATAATGTATGGTCTTTGGTTAATAACCACACTGTAAACACTGTGAGAGGTTGCCATGATATTATTGTAAGCCTCAAAAGTGCAGCTCGAGAGGTTTTCAGATGTCATGGCAACCTCAAGAAGTGTTTTCAGTGCGGTTGTTAACCAAAGACCATACATTATATTTTACAGTGTATGGGCTACCAAGACTGTGTAATCATGGATTGAATTACTTTACAGAACACTGATTCTTGTGAGAATTCCGTGTTGTTAGAACATTGATTGTTGTGAGCATTCCATTTTGTCATACCATTCATATGACATACTCAAGAAAGCAATAAGACATGACAGGGTGTGCATTATGGTGAAATAATTGCATGCCTCAGGTGCATTGTTAGGTACGAGGCACAGCCGAGTACTGTTAAATGCACATGAGAAGTGTAATTATTTCACTATAATGGCACACACCCTGGAGTGTCTTATTGCTCATAAAATTGCAATTACATATATGGCTTAAAAGGAATGAAAATAAGAATAAAGTGTTTTAAAAGGAAAAAACATGGACCTTACATTGAAATATGCTTCCATTTTAACTCTGAATACAAAAAATAGTCCCTATTCTGGTAACTGTGGGGTTAGCTAAAAACATAAAACATAATGAAAACTGTGTGTGTCACACATTTTTCTAAGAACAAAAATGTTACCTTGCATTTTAAGTCAGTTCAAGTACTGTTTCTTGATGGAAATGTGCTCAAAACTTTAAACCTGCCAGGTTGCTTTTTTTGGTGTGTGTGGGGTGGGGGGAGGGGGGTGATAGATTTTACCTGAAATACCCATGTATAATTCAAATGTATATGCTTTTATAAACTTTAGTAATGTATGTTAGCAGTTTGGATCTGCCTCTGTAATGGTGGTTTCCCACCTTTTCTCTTTGTTCATGAAGTATTCTTGCCTACTTTAACATACTAACATACTAAAATGCCAGCAGAGTAGGCCCCATGGTCTATTGAGTCTGCTCGAGAGTCAGTACCCTGAATGGGCAATGTAGCCTTCCTCCTGACTCCTCCCCCGATCCCCCTTTCCCCTGCCAGCGTTCTCCCCCCCCCCCAGGACAAGCAGTCCTCCTCTTCATCCCCTCCTGTACCTGTCCCAGCCTCTCTTGAACCCTTCCACTGTAGACACCTCCACCAGTTCCTCAGGCAGTGCATTCCATTGTTACACCACCCTCTCAGTGAAGTATTCCCTTCCCCCCCGAGTCTTCTGCCCTCCAGCCTCCAACAATGCCCCTGGTGGCCCTCCGCCTTCCTCTGAAAGACCCTATGTAGGCATACTTTATTTACCCTTTTAGATACTTGAAGACCTCAATCATATCCCCCGTCTCTCCTCTCCTCTGGTGAGAACAGGTTGAGCTCCTCAAGTCTTGCCTCATATGTCCTATTCCCCCAGACCCCGGATCATCCTGGTTGCCCTCCTCTGAACCCTCTCCAGGAGTTGAATATCCTTCCTGAGGTGCCGGCGCCACAACTGCATGCAGTACTCGAGGTGCAGTCTGACAAGGCGATTGTACAGTGCCATAATCATCTCCCTGCTTCTTGAGGTAATCCCTCTGGTGATGCAGCCCAGCATTCTATTAGCCCTGGCTGCAGCTCTCCTATATTGTTCTGAGTTATTCATTCTGGCATCCACCAGCACCCCCAAGTCCCTCTCCCCACTCGAAATCTGCAATATGTCCCCTCCTAGGGTGTACACCTGACCCGGGTTTCTTTGCCCCAGGTGAAGCACCTTGAATCTTCTGGTGTTGAACCTCAGCCTCCAGGTGCATGGTCATCTCCTCAGATCTCCAAGCAGGGCAACCCTACCCTCTTCCCCATCCACCATCGCCCCCAGCTTAGAGTTGTCTGCAAAGAGACTCATTTCACTCATGATGCCCTCCCTGACATCAGAGATGTAGTCGTTAAACGGGAGTGGTCCCAAAACTGCTCCCTGTGAGATCCCGCTAATGTCACCCCCAGAAGACGAGACTACCCCCCCCACCACCACCCGCTGGGTATGACCAGAAAGCCAGCTTCCAATCCACCTGACCATCTCTGCCCCCACCACCATCTTTCCCAACTTATCCAGCAGACCAGTGTGGGGGACTGAATCAAACAACTTGCTGAAGTCTAGAAAGAGGACATTGACCGCCCTACCCTGGACGAGCACTGTCGTCACCCATTCGTAGAACTCCACAAGGTTAGTTTGACATGATCTGCCCAAGACAAAGCCATTGTGGAGATCATCCAGGAAACCCTGTTCTGCCAAGAACACCCCCAGCCTCTCTTTTAATATGGCCTGTATCAATCTGCCCACCACTGACGTCAGGCTGACTGGCCTGTAGTTCCCCAGCTCTTTCCTAAATCCTTCTTTATGGATGGGAACAATATGTGCCTCCTTCCAATCCTTCAGGCACTCTCCCTGTCTGTAGAGATGCATTAAAAACGGCTGCCAGGGGTGCAACCAGGACATCAGCCAATTCCCACAGCACCCTTGGATGGATTCCATCAGGGCCCGGAGCTTTATCCTTTTTCAGGGACTGGAGGGCTTCCCACACCCTGTCGACAGGAATTTCCACATCTGTGCTTCCAACCCCCTAAGCTGGTCCAGCATTTCCCCTCCTGCATGGATCAGCTCCCTCAGCCCCCCCCTGTAACAAGTACTTTCTTCATTCTATTTTTTCTGTGTTTCCCCATATTCAAGATATGGAATGTTTACCATGGAATACAGGGATTCAAAATTCTGCTCAGTTCCACTGGCAGAATGTTTCTTTCATAACATACTGTACACTCACACAACAAATGCCTCTTGTAGAGCCACAGACTGAATTACCTCACTGTCAGGGAAAGCAGAAGAGATTTCCCTGATGAGCAGTTAAAGACAGAAGGAGGATTTTTCATTGGCAGCAAAGAAACAGTTGTAATGAAACTATGAACAATACTTAATGTTTCTAATTTGTCTGTGTGCAAGTAGTGTGTGGTGATCAGGGAAACAGCATTTAATTTGTTTTATTGTTAATTTAAGATAACTTTATTTTTAGGTCCAAGTTGAAGTTTTTTTACAGTGTAAAGGTAGCAGCCATGTTTGTGATGGAAGATCAATTATGGTTGAAGGATGACTGATGGAAGATAGTTCTGGTTGTAGGAGGACTGATTTGCTCATTGTGTGATGTGGTTTAGGACCAGGATTACTATGCAATGTGCTCTAATGTTTAATGGTCACCTGAGTGTTTTTAACCAATTAAAGTTCTTTGATTTTTAGACCCATTTTATAAGAAGGGTTAACAACAGAGTGATGTCATAATGATGGCATAACAAGGTTGTAATCTTCTTGATTTCAGTTAATAATAAGGGCTCTCCATACATTATAATTCTTTAGCTCTATACATCGATGTGAACGTATCTGTAAAACCACAGGAATGTTTGTTGAGAGGAGAACTGTACCAGTTATAAACAAACTGAGCTGAAAGTGATAAGGGTGCAAACTAGAACAGTTATATACTTACTGTAATGGTAGATCTTTAAGAGACTCTCCTTCATTACGTCACAGCAGCTATGGAACTATAGCCGCTAGGCATTAGGACCACATGGAAACTTCTGCTAGCCATGGGCCGCCCATGACGAAGTAATGCATCAGTATCTACTAACTGTGGGCAGCTTCATCACTCCTCAGTTCCCTACTAGAGATTAGACTCAGAGGACCTCCAACCATAGAGAAGCGGGACATCAGAGCAGCACTAAGCATACAAGGTGAGATACAGTATGGTGCCTGATATGAGAGCCATGGAGCAGGATTAGGCACAGTACGTGATGTTATCCTCACTGAAGCAGGAGGAGAATGGAGGAAGGGACGGCATGGCCTAAAGGAGGATTTTCCCTTGAAGATCTACTGTTATGATAAGTACATAACTGTTATATCTCCTCCCTTAGGCCACACCTTTGGAACGAGTCCAGAGCAGTCCCAAAAGGCAGTGGGGTGCTGGATTGTCTGATATGTACATTCAAGACAGCAGGCCTTGTAGTACAGAAAGCCCAAATCCAGCACATCGCATAGAGGCTTTGTCCAGAGTGTAATAGTTAGTGAAGGTGTGGACAGTGCTCCATGTAACTGCAGTACAAATGTTACCAGTAGAAACATTTCTGAAACAAGCAACACAAGTGGCCATTCCTCTGGCTAAGTGATCAAGAACTGGATCAGAAAGTTCCTTACCATACTTTTTATAACAGAATGTAATACAATGTACCAGCCATTTGGACAGGCATTGTTTAGTCACAGGTGTACCCTCTTTCCTAGGGGCAAACTAAACAAAAAACTGAGAGGACTTTCTGTAGTCCTTGGTGCGATTTACATAGCATCTCAGTATTCTCTGAGTATCCAAAGTATGGAGTAACGCCTCACCCTGATTAGCATGCTCAGGGTAGTAAACAGGAAGGTAGATAGTTTGATTCAGTGTAAATTTGGATACCACCTTTGGTAAAAACTTAAGATTTGTACGCAAAGAAGCCCTGTCTTTGTAGAAAATCAAATAAGGAGGCTCACACATGAGAGCCTGCAGCTCTAAAATCCTTTGAGCAGAAGTTATTGCAACCAAAAATAGTTTTCCATGATAGAAAACATAAGCTACAATTCATGGCTGGCTCAAAAGGAGCCAATGTCAGTTTCTCAAGACATAAGTCAAGTCCCAAGGTGGGACTGGATTGAGAATAAGAGGTTTCATATGTGGAATACCTCTCAGGAAAGTATGGGACACTTCTAATTGTGCGACCACATAACCACCAATAGTGGCATGGAAAGCTGATATAGCAGCCAAAAGCTCTTTAAGTGAGGAATACTGTAGACCGGAGTCAGACAGTGACAGCAAGTATTTCAGCATCTCATTTACCAGACATGTAAATGAGTCCAAATTCCTGGAAACAACCCACAAAGTGAACTGCTACCATTTCAAGGAATAACCATGGCTGATAGAAGGCTTTCTAGCCACAGTCAGTACATCAGCAACCTTAGGAGACAATTAAGCAATATACCATGACAGGGTGTGGATATGGTGGGATATACCACACCTGGTGTGGTTCAGTCACGAAGCTGCAGGCCAAGTGAGTAAACCATACCAGGCATGGGTAAATCCCACCATATACCCACACCCTGGTGAGGTGTATTGCGATTATACAATGCCCCCCATGGGCTGTTTTTTTCTGTTTTTTACAATGGTACAAAAAGTTGTTTTTTTATGTTTAAAGTTTTTTTTCTTGAATTTGTTCCTCCACAAGAAGAAATAGTCCAGTGTTGCTAGGGCTCTTGTGTACTGAGCATGCACAGGAGTGTTTTGCTGTAAGACGAGTGCTTTTTGCAAGTTAAAAGGTAAAGAAAGCTGCAGTACAAGAAGTTTCAGCAGCTCAGTTGCAACTGTTGTGTCCTTCCCACTGTTTGACAGACCCCAACTTGAGCTGCCAACAGCATGCACCACAGCGCTTCCGATATGGTCGCACCTGTCAAATACTGTGACATCATCCTGCCTGCTGGTGCCACACACCAGTCCCACCACCTGAGTCAAGTCAACAGCAACAGAAAAAATGCCTACCACAGTTGAAACATTCCCAACCCCAATGGCCACGAACTGCCTCATGATTCGCATACTGCTGTACCTTTGTACCTGCATTGTCCTAGTGGTGTAGAGAACTGAGCCGCTCACTCGCAGCATTCCACAGGGTGTGACTTTTTTGTAAAAAAAAAAACCAGAAAGAAAACCAGTCATGGAGCCGAAAAGCTCCAACCCGCCAATTACCAAAAATGAACAGGACGTCTTCACCCCATCCCAGAGCAGGCATCGGAACTAGATCAAATGCAGTGGTGCTGGCAGAGTATGAAAGATTACCCAGATCACTTATAACAGTGCCACCTGCTGCCCAGAGCCCTCCAGAAACTATTTTGTTAAAAGATCCCATCCCATCCTGCAACATCCCAAAAGACACATTTCTAAAAGGCTTTAATATGTTTGTTTTTTTTACTGAAAAAAACTTTCAAGCCAGTTCATAATAGCAATAATGCACTCCAGGGTGTGGTATATCATGGGATAGCATCACTTCTCGGGTGCATGAGGCTGCCGCACCCGAGGCGTGATGATATCCCCTGATATACCACACCCTGTCATGTATTATTGCTTAATTATGAACTGGTTGCCAAAAATGTAGGAAGCTGATTGGCTGAGAGCTCTTTGAAGCTGTGATGATGTCTGACTACATCCTCACAGCTTCAAAAAGCCTCCAGCCACCAGCCTCCTCACAGACCAGAAATTCCTCCAACAGCGGCATTTCCCCTCATCCCTCACAACACTTTCCCTCCATGTGTTGTATGAGGGTTGTTTTAAACTTGTTTTAGAGGGCTTACCGCAGCTATTTAGTGGTGAGTGAATATGGAGGTTTTTCCGGCGTCGGGTCTCTTTGATGTTTGGAATCTGGCAGAGCAAGAAGTAGCAGTTGTGCCAGTCAGGGGTTTGTCATGCTCAGAGTGATTTAAGGGATAGTTGCTGATGCACACACAGATCACATGTGAATCCTCCTTGTAAATTTTACCTCTGCACCTGCATTACCAAAACAACGGTTCTGTCAGGGTTGGCAACATGCAGATATGACAATATAAACTTTTTAATAAGTGAAAATAAGAAACAGCAATAATTAGTTGACAATGTTTTTTAGAGCAGGTCCAACGAGGATGATCGACAGCAGGAAAATAACAGGCCTGATGGGGCCACCCACATTTATTTAGACGCTGATGCATGATATCATTGTGGGTGTTCCCCCTGCTAGCATGAGTTTCCATGTGATCCTAGTGCCTGGCAGCTATAGTTTAAAAGATGTGGCCTAATTGAAAGATATCCTCAAAAAGAAGTTCTGGAGATTTCTATCCCAGATGATGAGAAAGCCCAAGTTAAAGGGAGAAATCACAAATCTCATGATTACCTGCTGGGAGTCTAGTGTTTAGGATTCCTGTTTGTCAGCAGTTAGGATTCCTGGTTTTCACCCAGGTGGCCTGGGTTCAACTCCCAATATTGCAAAGCATGTACTTTTTGGGAGAAAGGATAGTGCTGTGGTTTAGGGCACTGAGCTGCAAACCTGGAGATCTGGGTTTGAATCCTACAGCCCCCACGTGTATACTGTGTGACCCAGAGTAAGTCATGTAACTTCCTTGTGCTCCCAGGTTGAACCTAGAAACAAGCTTTGACTTCATGTGCCTTTCCAGGTTAAACAATTTCTACTTCTCTTTCCCTGAGAGTTCCTTTTATTTTGCCAGCCCTGGCTGCTAAATCTGGAATCCTGGTGTGATCTATACAACAGCCCACCATAGATTTAGAGACAAAAGGTGGCTGCACTGAGGTTTGTTCAACTGTAGAAAATGATATGCACCTTAGTTTCAGATTCTAGAATGAGGGGGCACTCTCGATCAATTGAAGCACTTCCTGCCCCTGCTGTTGAGACACCCTTATACTGTACAGAGTGTCCTGGTGATCACCTTCGATCAATTAAGCAATACAGTATGTACAGGGGTTAGATTAACAGTGTGTTGGCCGGCCCGCCAGCATAGCAGCAAGGCGGCCGCTTGTGATGCCAACATCCCAGGTTCAGGAACAGACCTGGGAATTGAAGGGCCATCCAGGCAGAGAAGAAGGATAGAACACCCGAGGGGTGGCTCTCCTTCTCGGGGAAGGGGGGGATGTCCAGCTTGGTGGCGTCCTCTGGTGAAGGCCGGGGAAATTGCTGGAAAAAATAGTGCCTGCTTGCATGGGAGGCTGGACAGACACTGGCATCATTGCATGCCCTGCCTCCCAGGGGAATACAATCACAAAATCTTGGGTCCCCCAGCCCTGATGCCCCACTCTGCCACTGCTCCCACTGCCAGTAGTGCCCATCAGGGGATCCCACTCCCATGGCCCCACCCAAGGGGGGGTAAGCCAAGGCTCGCCTACATTGACCATTGGAAGGGGATGCCCACCCAGCAGCCCCACCCAGTGGGGTAAGCCTGGGCATGGTGGGTCAGCATGTGGGACAGGGACTGAACCCCATAAGGGCCAATGGGGGGACTGGAAGCAAAAAATGAAAAAAAAAAAAAGATTAACAGTCTGTTAATCACCCCCTTGGGGTGTAATGTGGCACAAGGCACATCTGAGTGCCATATTGCCCCAATGGGGTGATTGACAGTTAATCTAACTCCTGTACATACCTTATTGCTATTATTATAATTTTGAAGCACAAAACTCACATTTCTTTTCATTTGTGGGGCATATTTTATTCAAAAAATGCTCACTTTGATGTAAAATAGTCCATCTGCCTTTTGTTGTGCTGTAGATGTGGAGCTGAGTATGTGTAAAAGCAGGACAACAAACACATTCACTGTCAGTTATGAATTTCACAAGCAGGAAGCATAACAGCTGCTACCAGGAAGTGAAAGTTTTAATGTACAGAAAGAAAGTATTTAAGATCAGAAATGAGTGGCTTAAGTGCTATTTTTCAATGTTTCTAGATGGGCGCTGCAGTTCAGTTGTTAAGTTAACCTGCATTTTGGTGAGACCTGAGTTTTCTTCTGTGTTATGTTCTGAGCATAAACAGGATGTTGTCAGCATGCATGCTATACTTTCAACAAAACAAGCAGTGCAAGTGATATTTTAAGACACTGAGCGTGGTACAGTAGTTTGGGAAAGAGCACACACATTATAGTCGGTTAAGCAGCTGAATCGGTACAGTAGTTTGGGGATGAGTACGCATGTTACAGTCGGTTAAGCAGCTGAATCAGTACAGTAGTTTGGGGATGAGCACACACAGGACAGTCGGTTAAGCAGCTGAATCGGTACAGTAGTTTGGGGATGAGTACGCGTTACAGTCGGTTAAGCTGCTGAATCAGTACAGTAGTTTGGGGATGGGCACGCACATTACAGTCAGTTAAGCAGCTGAATCGGTACAGCAGTTTGGGGATAAGCATGCACATGACAGTCGGTTAAGCAGCTGAATCGGTACAGTAGTTTGGGGATGAGTACGCACGTTACAGTCAGTTAAGCAGCTGAATCAGTACAGTAGTTTGGGGATGAGCATGCACATTACAGTTGGTTAAGCAGCTGAATCGGTACAGCAGTTTCGGGATGAGCACGCACATGACAGTCGGTTAAGCAGCTGAATCGGTACAGTAGTTTGGGGATGAGCACGCACATGACAGTTAAGCAGCTGAATCGGTACAGTACTTTGGGGATGAGTACGCACGTTACAGTCGGTTAAGCAGCTGAATCAGTACAGTAGTTTGGGGATGAGCACGCACATTACAGTCGGTTAAGCAGCTGAATCGGTACAGCAGTTTGGGGATGAGCATGCACATGACAGTCGGTTAAGCAGCTGAATCGGTACAGCAGTTTGGGGATGATCACGCACATGACAGTCAGTTAAGCAGCTAAGTCGGTACAGTAGTTTGGGGATGAGCACGCACATTACAGTCAGTTAAGCAGCTGAATCGGTACAGTAGTTTGGGGATGAGCATGCACATGACAGTCAGTTAAGCAGCTAAATCGGTACAGTAGTTTGGGGATGAGCATGCACATTACAGTCAGTTAAGCAGCTGAATGGACAGTAATGCACATGCTCATTGGCAGAATACTGAATTTAAAACTGTGGAAAATAACATTTGCAATGCCTGCGTTTTTTTAAAAATAATTGCATACTCTGGGGCAGAATTGCCTGGTCTTTTACATCTGATACCAAATGCAAACCACCTAAATAAACTGGATCTTGCATAAGTGTAACCCCCAGGTGGCGCTATCCCTAGGGCTACTACCCCTGCCTGTTTGACTACGGACAGGTTGAGGGGCCTAGGTCCTATGGCAGGTACCTCCACCCAGAGGCCAGGGTTTGCAGTGGTTAGACTAGCTTGGTCACAGCCCTCTGGGACACTGAGACCCCCTTTTATTCCCTCTAGTGGCTCACACAGTACCCCGGAGTTACAGCCCCAATACCCCATGTATACACACTGTTCACTCATATAGATACCACTTACCCTCGACACTAATTCTGCAGCACGTCTCTGAGGACTCCCTGTAAAATAAGGTTAAACAACATACACAGCAAAACACAATACTGTTTCCATAAGTACCAACACCACAGACAGTATATAGTATAACAACAACAAATCTGATTTATTTAGGGGGCAGTAACACTGGAGGGGGAAATCAGGTTAATTGGTGGCATTAAATCACAGTACTGTGCACACATACAGGGTCTGAAAAGTCACACTCTGGGTACCCAGGTTGAGGGGGCTAGCCAGGTCCATTGCCCAGGTCACGCGGCAGGTGCAGATGGATGGGGCCCTGTACAAGAAAATATATGCACAACACCCAATTGTAATCCGGAACCGGATGGCTCAGTCCATGAAGCAGGGAAACAACAAGAATTAGATGACACACTTGTGATTGAAAACAGACTGCAGGGGAATACCCTGATTTGTACTCACAATACCCAAGCTGAGGGCCGGATGGTAGATGTTCTTCTGGATTGCCAGAACAACAGGGCATGGAGACAAGGTCCTTGTGACTGGACCCCACTGCAATTGATAGCAAACATATTTAGTCCAAGCTAAGCTGGGGTTTGCTTCCAGCTTCAGCACACAGCATGGGGGATTGGAAATGGCGATTCCCCACAAGCACTACGCACATTCATATGTAAAAGGAAAGTCCTATACCAGGCAGGCTGCTCCTCGATCCCGATCACAATTACTGCAAAATACCCGGGAGCACACACAGCAGCTTCAGTTCCTGACAGACCGAGCATGATTCAGCAATTTCTCTAGTCTTCTACAGGGTGAGCCTGGTTTCCACTCTTCAGACTTCCTTCTTTCTCCTCACAATCGGATTCAGTCCAAACTGGCACTTGCAACGGCTGCAGGCCGAACCTCAGGGCCTCACACACACTTCCAGCACGAAACTATACACCTCAGAAGCACAGAGCTCCTTCTCTCGTCACTGTCACAAATGATCTCAGCTTTCCAGTCACAGAGCAGGGCATTTCCTTTAGCTCCACACCATTCTGTTGGTTGGTTCGGCTGCCACTCACAATAAGACTCCCTCTGTTGGTGGAAAAAGGCGCCAAGGTCAAAACTACATTTCCCAGAGTCACTGCACATACAATCCCCTTGTGGCTGGCTCAAAATTAAGAGTCCAAGTTCTGATTCGTCCACAGGCTCCATTTTAGGGCTCCCTTAACCCAATTGGCCCAGCACAGCAGTTCAGGACAAAATGAAAGAGCTACACTGAAACAGTTCATGCTAAAATAAAGACAGGTTAGACAAACTACATTTTCTCAGTCACTCTAAATGATTTCTGGCAAACAGTTACATCTTTCAATAAGGCTCCCTCTGCATGTAGCGACTGCAAGCGAGGAGGCGAATTGGCAGCAAGCGGAGTCGAGCATTAAATACACAGTCCCCCCCATACAAACTAATTAAGTCTGCAAGCAGACAGCTCTTAAAGAGACAGTACATGGAGGCTCAAATAGCACTCACTTGGAACTACATTTAAACAGCTCAGGCACCGAACACCGCCCAGACTTGGAGCATTCAGGCAAGCTCCTGGAAGACTTTTGGGAACTTCCATTTGCAGGGGGGGTTACATAAGCATGAGGTAAATAACCATCAGCTGATACACGTTTACTTTGTTAGTCATCCACACTACTGAAAATGTATTGAAGCAGTATGTAGAACAGTTTTTGTATTATACAGTTAATGTGAAACTTTGAACTGTAGAAAACAAACTGTGGTTCTTTGGGTTACAGTGGTTGGGGTTGGGGGTAGGGCACATCATAAACTAAATACTGTAGAAATGAATATCATTGCACAACCCATGTCAGCAAGTCTGGTGGTATACGGATTTTCAGATGTAACAGACAGTTGCTGGTTGCTGGTTGCACGTTTCTGTCACTGAATTGTATAGCAGTTAGTTACCGTTTGGCTGTATAACAGCCAAATGAATAAATGAACACAGAAAACAATTGTTTTTTTAATTCTTTAAGCAATTTAAACTGTGATAATGTGCTGCAGCTTGGTTTCTTTTGTTTTTTCGATGGGAACTGAGTGATGGAGCGGTGGGTGTGGGGAGCAGGGAATGCACAAAATATACTACACAGTGGATTTAAGTATTTCTTTTCTGTGGAATGAACATATTATTCACAGTGATGGAAGTTCCAATCGGGTTTCTATTAAAAGTTGGGAAAGGGATAATGGGTCACTGATTATAGGACAGCCATTTTCTTTTTCATTTGAAAGTGAAAGCTGCACTAAAAAATAGCTGGAACTTCATTCATTACTTATGACAAAAAAACTACACTGTAAAGAGGCTCTGCAGTGGCAGTAGACACAGGAGATAGGATGCACTTGAGCGGGAAGGGGATTATTAAAACAGGGGATAGAGGGGTGCATAGCAGCAAAGGTGAGTTTAAACTAGGTGGGGGAGGTGACGAGTAGACTGCTGGTAGACAGGGTACCCAGAGAGGTGAGCCCGATGAGCTTACCCCCCCAAGACAGCAGGAGATGTGTCAGGGTACAGGCACAGAGGGAGTGGGAGGGGGGAACCCAGGGTAAGGCAAGGAAGGATACAGGCTGGAGGGTGGTCACTTTGAACACTAGGAGCCTAGGTAATAAGTAAGCTGAGTTGCAGGCTCTCTTGGCAGTGGGGAAGGGGGACATTGTGGCCATCACAGAAACGTGGGCTACCCAGTACCAGGACTGGGACATGATGATCCCAGGGTACAAAATATTCAGGAAGGATAGGGCTAAAGGGAAAGTGGGGGCTTGGCGATCTATGTACGAGAAGGGATAAGGTGTACAAGGGAGGAGGGGGAGGAAGGTAGAACAGAGGACCTATGGATGCAGCTTCAGGACTTGAGAGGTAGGACACTGAGGATGGGGATAGTATACAGACCTCCAGAGCAAGGGGAGGACCTGAACAGAGAGTTAGCTGAGCAAATCAGAAAGGTCTGTAGGAAGGGGGAGCACTGTGGTGGTGGTGGGGGACTTCAACCTACCTGGGGTGGAGTGAAGCACTCCTGCCACCACGAATGCAAGGAAGCAGGTCATACTGGAGGCATATCAGGACAGCTTCCTGGAGCAGCTGGTACATGAGCCTATTAGACTGGATAGGACTCTGGACCTGGTACTTTCAAATGGGGAGGCTGTAAGGGATCTGGGGTTGGAGGACCCTCTGGCTGGGAGTGACCACCACTCAGTGTGGTTTGCACTTAAAACAAGTAGGGAAACAGAGGCTACGGAAACCAGGGTGATTGATTTTAAGGGTGCAGATTTTTGTAGGATGGGGAGATTTGGGGCAAGTATCTGGCAAGCATTCATTAGAACATGGAAGTTAGTCAAAAGTGGGAGGTTATTGAAAGAAGCCTGACAGAGGCCACTGGAGCATGTACAAAGGCGTGGAGTAAGAAGGGAAGGGCAAAGAAGCCCAGTTAGTTGACTCGGGAGGGAATGGAGGGGGTAAGGGACAAGAGAAAGGTATTTCAGAAACTCAAGAAATCGGAGGGGGGGGTGTGTGTGAAGGAAGAGTATACGAAGAAGTCCACAGAAGTTACCAGGCTCTTCACAGTGGCCAAGGCCTCAAGATAACTGTGACTGGCACAGGGTATTAGGGAAGGAGAAAAGGACTTCTTCAGCTACCTTAGAGCAAGAAGGAAGAACAAAGACCAGATTGTGAGGATTAGGAAGGACGGAGAGTGGGTGGAGAAGTGGGGGAACAGGTAGCAGCATTAAATGAATACTTCTGTTCTGTGTTCACGAAGGAGAAAAGGGGGCAGATACGCCAAGGGGGGTAGTGGAAGAGAGGGGGTGATTGATGTAGGGATTATGGAGGACAGGGTTCTGGAGGGATTGAGGGCATTAAGGGTGGACAAGGCACAGGACCAGATGGCATCCACGCTAAGGTATTCAGGGAGCTGGCGGAGATCCTGGCTGGGCTGCTGACTGACCTGTTCAATACCTTCCTGGACACAGGATGCATGCCACAGGACTGGAGGATTGCCCATGTGGTGTCCATTCACAAAAGTGGCCCCAGGGATGAGCTGGGCAACTACAGGCTAGTAAGCCTCATATCAATTGTGGAGAAGCCCATGGAGACAATCATAAAGGAGCGGCTGGTGACCTTCTTGGAGAACAATGATCTCCAGGACAGTCATCAACATAGGTTTGTCTCCGGCACATCCTGCCAGACAAATCTAACTGAGTATTATGACTGAGTGACTAGGGAAATGGACTGGGGCCATGCTGTGGATGTCCTGTATTTGGACTTCAGCAAGGCCTTTCATTCTGTGCCACGTGGGAGGCTGGGGGGGGAGCCAGAATGCATAGGGGTGGGAACAAAGATGGTCAACTGCATCATCAATTGGCTGAAAGGAAGGCGGCAGAGGATGGTGAGGGGAGCTCGCATCACCAATGGAAGTGACGAGCGGGGTGCTACAGGGATCAGTGCTGGGACCAGTGTTGTTTGGGATATTAATAACTGATATCTCACACAGGGTCTGAAGTAGGATCAGTCTGTTTGTGGACGACACAAAGATAGGAACTGTGGTAGGTGACATTGAAGGCTGGAAGGGGCTGCAGGAGGACCTGAGCAAACTACAGAAGTGGTCGGTAACATGGCAGCTGGGGTTCAACACCAAGAAGTGCAAGGTACTGCACTTCGGAGCTAGGAACCAGGAGAGGAGCTATCAGCTGGGAGGGGTACAGTTGGAAAGTAATGAGGAAGAAAAAGACCTGGGGTGATTATAACGGGCAGCATGAACAACTCGGCTCAGTGCAGGAAGGCGGCAGCAAAGGCCAATAGGGTGTTAGAGTGTATAGCGAGAGGAATCTCCTCCAGGAGTAGGGAGGTGATCCTCCCCCTGTACAGGACTCTGGTCAGGCCTCACTTGGAGTACTGCGTGCAGTACTGGCGCCCGTTCCTGAAGAAGGACATCAGGTTACTGGAGGGGTTGCAGTGTAGCGTGACAGAGATGATCCAGGGTTTTGAGGGGAGGTTCTATGAGGAGAAATTGGCAGAGCTGAACATGTATTCCCTGGAGGACAGGAGAGGAGGGATGGGGGAGATATGATTGAGACATTTAAATACCTCAAGGGGATAAATACGATTAATATGGAAGGGATTTTCCAGCTTAGAAGAGGGAGGAAGACGAGAGGGCACTAGTTAGGGTTGGGGGAGGGAAGATTCAGGAGGGAAATCAGGAGGCATTTTTTCACAGAAAGGGTGGTGGACAGGTGAAATGCTCTGCCCGAGAAGGCGGTGTCCTGTAGAATGGTGGGTGGCTTTAAAAGGGGTTGGGATAGGGTGGAGTGGGTATGATGAAGAGGGGTGGGGAGTGAAGGGCAGCTGTAAGTTGAGGGACTAGCTGCACAATCGAGCGTGCTTCTGCTGGCGTTTTCATATATTCATGTTCGGATGCGGTGTACGGTAACCTAGGTTAATATAACCCTACTAGAATCCTGGCAACCAATTATATTGCTGCAAATATTGTTGCATTATAATAATAATATATTAATACAGCCTCCAAGACCATGCTTATGGTTGCAAGAGTAGTCTGACGGACTTTCCTATGATATCAGAACCTCTCACCTTGAGTTTGTGATCCTCATACCCTACAAATGAGTGAGATCACTCGTGCAACTGTAGGAATTGTCTTAGAGGATGTACAGTAAAGACAGTTGGGATGGAAAAGGAAAATATGAACTTGCTCTTACAGTTTGCTGTTCACTGAATATACTGTAAATGAGGAAGACACATACCCTTTGGCATCCACCCCCTGCCAACAGTCTGCCTTTGGTCAGCCAGATACAGTAAGCACTAGGGATTCTCAAGTTGGGTACTATAGCCACACATTTATTAATTTAGTAACTGGATAGGCCCAGCCAGAGGGACAATTGCCATTTTCAACGATGACCTGGCTTTATGTGTTCATTTAACAGAACAATATACAAAGCCTAGGATAAAATAAGACTTGGCCACTACAAACTACAGAGGCAGAGAGACTGACTCAAGACTAGCTCTGATTCTTTTCATTCTTTTTGATAACTGGGTAAGGCCAACTAGACATAAGTGCCTGCTTTCAGGGAAGATCCAGGAGAACCGCGGAGGTTTAGTGACTTGCTCACATTCATAAAGTACTGTATGCAAGTGGAGGTTGTGGGAATTAAACCCAGGTCTGTTGGATATAACAGGCTCATTCACAGCTCATTACTCAAACCTCTAGGCTATAATGCCAGCCCTGTTTGCCCAGTTTATTTTCAAACAGTGCTGATGTGAATTAAAAATAAACAGCAAAATATAGCAGTGCAGCGGATGAAAGCAAGACAGTTCCTCTTCAGTGGATTCAGAGATGAAAATAAATGAACTATTGTACCATTCAAATGTGCTTCTCACCAGACATCACTATTTTAATGTCGTGTGTCGGTGTGTTTGTCTTCTAAGAAAAATTAGAAAGAGCAAACCAACATCCTCTCACCTTTCCGGAAATGTAAGGTTTAAAATAGTTTGAAAATCATTCTTTTTTTTCTGTATTTTATTACAGAAAAAACATACAGCTGCCAACATACAGTACGTGAGCTACAAATACAGGAGTCTTCATGCATTCTTACATGGCATGAAAATGGTGTCAGAGCATCCGCTCCTGCATACTGAGGGGACTGTGGCTTTTGTAATGCAAAACTAATGAAACGTGTAAATGGGAACTTGCATGAATCTGAGAGGATCAACAACGATCTTACCAACAGATGAGAAAATAACATTTAAAAATGGAAAGGAAACCCATGGAGTGGTTTGATTTCTTGCATAGTGTTCATTTTGGTGTCTCTACCTGCAGTACATTCTGTACATGTACAGTAAGTACTAACTAAAATGTTCCATATCAGAATTAGATTCAAAATAAAATAGTGGCCAACATTGGCCTAAAACAAGTCTAGGGACAGATACAGAGTGTTGTAATATGCTCTGTTAAGCTAATTTGTAACAGGTGATGGATGGGTCCATACCACCTGTGCAGGGCAAAGAACATTTGGTAAGTTTATCGGGCTTTATGTGATAAAGGCAAGTCTGAAAGACTGCCTAACACACAGAGTGAGCAAACCTGAGGCCATAGTCAAAAGGGCGACAGATATTCTACCGACCGTTGCAAATAGTGACGGTCGCTACAATACTTAATTAAATCACACAGGAATCTTTTTTTTATGTGGGGGGCTGCACCCCCCACAACCCCCCAAACTTAAATAACCAACTCTGAGAGGCGTGCGGACCATGGGGCAAGTTAACAGATTGTGGAAAAAAAAATGTTTCTGTCTGTAGCCGAATCCGGGTCTGCTTGCATCACAAACGGTGCTGTATACCACTACACTATGCAAGCAGCTCAGTGGGAATCAGCCACAAAGGATGCTATATCCTGCAGTAGTGAGTACAGCTCCTTGCTGTACTAGCTATACAGGATATGGTGAGTTATTGCACCACTCGCTCTCTTGTAGAGCGCTATTATTGAGTCATTCAAATGTGCAGTGCTCAATAACAAGTGCTCTACGTGGGTACTACCATTTATCGTGAGGATTTCAAAAGGCACCATCCTTGTAACTAAAAGCAGTGTGCTCTTTGTGATGTGTGCCAATGTTTGTTGAGGACAACCCCTAGGAGTAATGCTTTGTTATGAATTCTGCACTACAGGATAGGATGTTCAGATGTCACTTCCATTTTGCACGTGTGTCCTTGGGGCATGAAGTTTTGGAAACAGCAGCAGACTATGGGCCCAATAATCAAAACTTTGCCCCAGGTCAAATTTAGCTCTGCCCGCGAGCAAACCTAGCCCAGACCTAATAGTTTGCTATATTCAAAAGGAATAGCCTGGGGCTAACCCTGCTGAATATAGCATGCAAAGGACACTGGGCAAACTGGGCTAGGAGTACAGGGCAAACATAGCCCAGGACAGCCCTTAACATACCAACCAGGAAGTGTAAACCACAACAGCAACCCAGTGCACAGCGACCAGCAGGACTGCAGAGGTGAAATATGCGGCCAATGTGTGTGCCAGCAAAGGAGTGGAGTCAGAAGAGCTGCATGTATCAGCGCATATGAATGTACAGTGTGCAGAAATGAAAAATGATTCCGTGACGTTTACGTAGAGCAAAGATGTTTGCGCAGGTCTTGCATGGTGCTAAGCCATTTGCCCGGCGCTATCACATTAGCCTGGGGCAAAAATCTGCTATATTCAAAAGTGATATGCAAATGAGCCTACTTAGGTAGGCAGTGGGCAAACATCCAGATTAGCATGTCATTATGCCCTGATTTGCATGCAGTTTGCCAGGCGCTACTGCAGGGTCCCACAGCTCCACCTGTAGGTCAGTCTGGAAGTACAGGTGCCAGCTGGGTCTGCCCACAGCTCCACCTGTAGGTCAGTCGGGAGGAGCATGGTGGTAGCTGCAGGCTACATACGTACAGACCTGCATAGAATAATGTGCTCCAGGGGACTGCACGGCACAGGCACTGGTGGTGGTGTGGGAAGCAATAGTCCAACTGTAGGTCCTGCTATACAGTGCACAGCAGACAGTACAGTGACATGGGGGCCAGTGGGGTGTGGGACACAGCACTGCCTATGGTGTGGTGGGCAGCATTGCCTGCAGCACTGTACACAGTGACACCCCATCTTGCAGGTGTGTACCCACAGTGGACAGTACTGTACTATACTGCTGTTGTGCGACCCACAGATGCTGCACTACTGGCAAGGGATGCCCACAGTGACATATACATTGCTGGGCGGAGTGTCAGCAGGCATATGCACCGTACTCAGCTGAGTGCAGTACAAACATTAGGCAGGGGCACCAAACAGAGGGAAGCAGGGACATTGTGAGTCACACCGTGTCCGTGTTGCGCTGAGCCCTTTCGCATTTGTCGTTCGCTATGGGGCACTGATGCCACCAGCCACATATACAAACATGAACAATGTACCAGGCAGGTGGAATCACAAAGGAGGGAGGATTAGAGGAAGAAGCCATGTGCTGGACCTCAGACATGGTGGGGTGGGGGGCTAGTGTTGGTGTGGCATGGCAGCACATACTCTGCATATGTGTACATACCGGGGGGGGGGCAACAATACAGCTGTTTTAAGTACATGTCTAATATTCCTCTCTACACCCTGTTGCTGGGTGTGGGTGCTGCTGTGTCTGTACAGCTGTGCGGTATGTGGCTGGGGGGGCTCTTACCATCAGACAGGCAAACAGGTGTTGGGGTATTCCCTACACTGGACTACGTGTCCCAGTCATGTGGTGGCACCCAGTATGTGGTGCAGACAGGTCACCTGTACACCCCCACGCCCCCAGTGCAGCATGTGTGTGCTCCCATCTGTTGGTATCCACTGCAGGGTGATCTGCAGGTGTGTGTTGTATGGCCGCACTGCTATGGTGTCTACTGAGGGCCAGGTCACCACTTACTGCCTGGCATGGCTGGGACAGGTGGAAGATGATGGCATCATAGTGATGCCATCTGTGGGCAGCATGTTTCCTCTACATCTGGCCTATTGCTATGTGTCATACATATTGGTTAGGGTCACACAAAGCCACACAAACATAGCGCAAAGCCACAAAGTCGCACAAAGCTGGTTTGCCCAGAGTTAAGACCACCTTTTCCTGGGCGGTAATTCAGCCCATGCAATGTGTTGCGCTAAGTCGCACAAAAGCACTTAGCACGGCGCTATTTGCTGAATACAGCATTGTGCTGTCCTGCCCCCTCAGTTTGCCCCGTGCATACATTATAATTTTGTCCGGCGCTACTGCAGTTTGCATGTGCTATTGGCCCTTTTGAATATTGCAGACTCACACTAACCCGGAGCTAAACCAGCACAAACGGTTTGTGTCCAGCGCAATATTTTGAGCATCGGGCCCTATAAGCTTAAAGTTGCTAAATATAGCTTCACTAACATGAAGCAGAAATCATAGTCTTATATATGGCAAAGTATAAATACAATACAAAGTAATACAAAATGAGTCAAAAGCACATGATACATTGCATGTGCCCAAAACAGAGGAGACATGCAGGCTTAGGCACATGATACACTGCACATGCCCACAACAGAGGAGACGTGCAGGCTTAAGCACATGATACACTGCATGTGCCCACAACAGAGGAGATGTGCAGGCTTAAGCACATGATACACTGCATGTGCCCACAACAGAGGAGACGTGCAGGCTTAAGCACATGATACACTGCACGTGCCCACAACAAAGGGGACGTGCAGGCTTAAGCACATGATACACTGTACATGCCCATAACAGAGGAGACGTGCAGGCTTAAGCACATGATACACTGCACCTGCCCACAACAGAGGAGATGTGCAGGCTTAAACACATGATACACCGCACATGCCCACAACTGAGGAGACGTGCAGGCTTAAGCCCATGATACACTGCACGTGCCCACAACAGAGGAGAAGTGCAGGCTTAAGCACATGATACACTGCACGTGCCCACAACAGAGTAGACGTGCAAGCTTAAACACATGATACACTGCACATGCCCACAACAGAGGAGACGTGCAGGCTTAAGCACATGATACACTGCACCTGCCCACAACAGAGGAGACGTGCAGGCTTAAACACATGATACACTACACGTGCCCACAACAGAGGAGATGTGCAGGCTTAAGCACATGATACACTGCACGTGCCCACAACAGAGAAGACATGCAGGCTTAGTTGGGTAAGAAAGAGGTCCAGATAAGAAAGGGGAGAAAATAAGGCTGACTTAAGAAAGTGTAATATGCGTACGTTAGTATGTGCAAAGGTTGTTGTACATGGATCCCTTGAAGGAAATAATACTTCTGGTACTCCTGATGGAATCAGAGGTGTGTTCTGTCTGACTTGGGCAGATCTGTGGAAGGCCTTCTCTCCAGCTGATATATGGACACTGTCCTCACGGAGCAGTTTGCTTGAGTCTGATTGTAGTTGGCACAGGGAGTTTGTGGAGGCCTGATAAGTAGTGCTTTGGGGTATTCTGGGTAAGATTATTCTTTTATTTATAGATTAATGTCCATTTGCATTCTCCTCTTTTTGCTCAACAGAGGAGGCTCAGCTTGTTGTACAATAGACAGGGATGTGTCTGTCAATCACAGCCAAGGGCAAACCTGCACAGACTGTTAGACACAGTGTTACTGTTTTGTAGTTGTCTTGCTAACTGACATGTAGCTCTTGCTCCTGTGTTCCAATGCTTGCAATAGAGACTGATACAGTACCAGTCTGCAAGTGCTGAGGTCTAGGCAACTGCAGTTTCTGTATAGTAGTCCAAGTATATCAGCAGCAAGAGACTCACTCCGGGAACTCCTCCCCAACACTTTAAGGGGGCTGGCTTGGGTTCTTGAGGTGGTAACACTCTGGGTGCTTAATACTTTTAACAATGCAGTGCCTCCACCAGGGGTAGCAACAGGGGATACCTGCTGGCTAACACTCAGGGCTATTACCCCTCACAAAATACTCTTGGAGTTACACCACATGGCAGGAAGTACCCATGAAACCCCACAGCTAAGAGTTTCCTCATCTATATTCAGCAGTTTAGGGTGCAGAAAGTGAATCCAGGCACCGGGAATTCAATGCCCTAGGAACCAAACAGTGTCCAAGTTGATGCACTGCATGGCTGGAGTCAAAGGACTCATGAAAGCCCCTGTATTGTGCTTTCATCTGGACACAGTAGCAAGGATGTATTACACATCTGTGGCCCGATTCCCAAGAAACATGGTGCAACTTGTGGGCATATGCGAGTTGCACCATGCGGTGCGACGTCGGGGACCCTGCACCATATTCCAAGACAAGTAGGGTCCCCAGCACCTACGTCCTGTGACTTGCAGCAGATGCAGGCTAGCGCCACAGGCATGGCACAATGGACCTGGATGCCGCAAGTCACAGCCAGCTGAGAACATCCATCTGAGCCCCCACGCCCTGGAACACCACCACATGCACCGGGGGGCATGGGGGGGCTAGACATGTGGCACTGGCGTTCGGAGGGGCACTTTGGGAAATGGACTCCGGGATCCCTGACATTTGGGGTGGGGGGGCATGGACAGCACTGTTGTGTACTTTCTACGGCACTGCGGAGTGGGCATCCATTGATTGGCATGGACGGATGCGCCTTAGACCATATCCCTGATGGTCTAACTCTGCTGTACCATTGAAGCTTCTGGAATAATGTATGTGGGTTATAGCAGCCGCCCTTTTGTAATAGGGCATAGTTGCAGCCGTAACCCACCCTTGTGCCATGCCACTGCGGGTTGTGGGCGTAGTGGGTGGTGTAACCCACCTTTGGCACAACCTGCATATGATATAGTGCAGGTCTCGACTTGGAATCATGACCTGCGTATCTCATGGTGCAAGTTGCGATTTACATCATGGGGTTCAGTGTAAATTGCCTTGCGCCATGTGTAAGTCATCTTGGAATCTGGCCCCTGGTGTGCAGTGAGGCTGCTGACTCACATTTCAGCTGCCATCTGATGGATCCATTAGAGCTAAAGGTTAGCTTCTCTAGTCTTCAATCAAGTGTGTCGAGGGGGCCACCAAATTATAAACTGAGACTTTGCTAGATACTGTGATAGAGTGGCATCAATTGTACAGTCTGCTTGACATCTGTGGATTGTGATGTAGCAGTACTGCTGTAAATCCAACTTTCATCACCAGTGGTTGTGTCCTGTGTCATCCCTGGGGTATGCAAGGGAAGAAAAAAAGCGGGGGTGTGTGCTGGTACATACTTGGTTCATCCCAGATCTGGTTAAATATACAGTACATTTTCATGCAGACCCCTCCTCAGGTGCCAGACTATCAGCAACTTCTAGCTAGGAATTTACTGGGCAAGGGTACCCATGGGCAGGGGTGTAGTCAGGGATTTCAGATCTGCACACCTAGTGGACTCACTGCTACCCCCAGGGTGTAGCCAGACAATATACAAATGTACACCAGGACCATGTTTGTTGCCTCATTTGGCACAATGAATACAACTTTTGTATCTCATGACAGTGGTTGATGCCATGCATTGTTCCCTAAGACACCCACATACCAGCCCAGAGCCTGTCAAGTTGTATTGTCCTTGGGATGCAAAGAGAGTATTAGTGACCAGTCCTAGTTTCGACTCCTATGAATAAAATTACAGAAAGGTTCAGTATTTTCTTTGTTAGTTTTCATGGGAAAAGGAAGCAGTTCAGAGCCTATTTGCTACCCCCTTAAATAAAATTGCACACCATGGAGTGCTTGGAGTATGCCTGCCTACACCCTTGCCCATGGGAACTCAATGAGATTTGGAAGGATCGCTGCTCCTGTGGTACATGTCCATTTTCAGCCTCAAAGTCTGATATTTTGTCTCCAACAAAATGTTTACTTGTACTTGAACTGTGTTTGTTGATTGTAGCTGTGTTTGTGCATTTATACTCAGCTGAAGGGTAAGAGGAAAACAGTTTAAGTACTGCTCAACATAGCACAGGTCATGCATGGAACAACATGAGCAAACAGCCATCCAGGCCAAGAAAAATGCAAAAAAAGAGGGTCCTTCACATGCATCGGAGGAGCCAGCATTTCCCTGCTGCCCATACCATTTGCCAGTCTCACAGGCAAGTCAGTGACTGTGTGCTGCAAGCTCTGCCCATCATATGGAGAGTAGGCAGGCTTCACTGTGAGCCTTATGGGTCCATCTAAAACAGTAGCCTGCACATGAGTAAGACAGCAGAGAGAGATACCACTAGTTTGTAGCAGCAGTTCAATCAAAAAATAAACTGTTAAAAGTGAAGTGAAAAAGAAAGAAGAGACAAAGAACCTCTGTGCGTAAACACTGAGGCAAGGGTTACCCCAAAGGGCATTTGGTTGGGAAGCCAAGTTTCAAGAAAATACAAAATCACACATGCCCCAACAATGCAAAGCATCATGGGCTACATATGCAAATCACCACAGAATGTTATGCTGTTCCAACTTTAAGCAGAATTGCATGGTGCCGAAAGGCCTCTCACACAGTTTGCAAAGGGTGCTAACAGAAGACAAAGAAGAGACTGAGTTTTGCAGATTTCCCCATTTTAGCTGCAGAGGGTAGAGTCAAACTGAACAGGTGCAAGGTGGAAAAAGGATAGTCCCCAGGAATGTCATTGCCTGGGGAGAGCACTGGTGATACAATAAATTACAAGTACTTTGTGTACACCAAACACAGCCGGCACATCAAATAGCCAGGCTCCCAGAGAGTCCTTGAAAAATTTGGTATCAGCAGGCAAGGACCCAATTCAGAGACTAAGTTTAAAGCTACCAACTGTCCCTATTTTCCCAGGACAGTCCCTATTTTAGGCAGCATGACCCATTGTCCCCACAAGTTTTGAAAAATGTCACTTTTGTCCCAGTTTTTGTTTACTTGCCCCAGTTTTGGCCCCCTTTTTTTTGCTGACTGCTAATCCGTGAGTGACAGTTATTTCGGCACTACTGTGGCACTGCTCGGGCTGGACAGCAGTTTGCAACTTCAATCCTTGCGCCTGTGTTGCACCGCAATCATGTCAGTGGGAGCACAGTAAAGCATGTTTCTTCCTGTTAGATTAGACTGCGTAGTAGTGCTAACAAACCCATGTGGACGTCTGCCTGCCAGCAGCTTAGAGGGACTCCAGACAGAGAAGAGACCGGCAGCAGGGAACTAAAGGTACCTTAACCTGATCAGCCGTAGAGAAGTGTGTGAAAACAATCTGGTGTGGTGGTGAGAGTCACTGAAGTGAAGTTTGCTCAGCAAATGAGGTGAGTGTAAGTGGGTTGGATGGGACTGTCAGGAGAAGCAATACATGGAGCTCGAATGTCTGATCACAATTTAATGCAGGATTGCTTCTAATGAACTTTCTGTACATCATTGTTTGTAACTTGCTGCAGCAGAATGATGTATTGTTTTGATGTGAATGTTTGCTACTGGTGTTACTGAGGGGTGGCATGGCCAGAGCAAGCAGCAACATTTAACTAATTGTGCGCAGTGTCCCTGGGAGTGACACGGTGGGGGGTCATGATCAGGATGAACTGTCCCAGTTTTAGACCTCAGAAAGTTAGTAGCTTTAACTAAGTTTGAAAAAAAATCGTTTAAACCAGCAGCCAGTTATGTGACTGTTTCTGCCATGCCCAGCAAAGTGTGTGGGGGGGGGGCTTTGCCTCACAGGGCCAGTGAGGCAAAGGACAGAGTACCTGGCTTCCAGCCTAGCTGCATCCAAAAGCAGGATTGCAGAAGCCATAGGAATGTACGTCTTGCTAGACAGAATCCATTTAGACTTTTCAGAGTCCCCCACTCTGTGGGAGCTGAGGAGGTGAGCTGCAGAGTGCCCAGTCCTGGTGCAACCACAGTCCCTTGGTGATTAGTGCAAACAGCAACAGACTAGGCCAGAGAGGGTCTTTGAAAGGTGCTGGTGGATTATGGGTTCCAGAACCCACATTTGGACCGTTATGCAGGCAGTGCAAAAACTGGATAAAAAAGTGGAGGCCCTTTAATTCACAAGTGACCACTGTGGTGACAATAGTGGACACAATGGTCTCTAAGATGAAAAAGAGGTCTACAATTACCTAAAAAGCCCTAACTACAACCACAGGCATAATTAAAAAGAATAAACTCATTCCACCTGCACACTGAGCAAGTGAAGAGCACCGCTGTTTCCAAGAATTTAAGGCTGATGTGACTCCCAGTGGGACAGTATGGTTCCCAGTGAGGCTACATACTGTATATTTGTGATTTGCTGCAAGTATTACACTTTGATAACCCAGTTTCTCTCCTGCAGATATACATGAAATCCACCTTCCCCCAGAGAAAGCCAAATAATTCGACTTACTATGTCCAGTGCTTTTGGTTACTAGAAGGGTGCAAGAACAAAACCAGACTCCACAGGCTGCAAAAGACTTGGGAGAATTGTCTCTGACCGCAGCAGAGACTGTGTGTCTATTCTCAGATTTAGGCTATGCTAAGAGGGAGCACAGAAAGGGTTCTGATTCTGTGCAGGCTGCCTCCCATGAAGTTGGTATTTTGCACTCGTTGCAGCTGTGCTAAACTGAAGTTGTGATAAGCTGCTAAGTTGATTCACAAGTGACCACTGTGGTGACAATAGTGGACACAATGGTCTCTAAGATGAAAAAGAGGTCTAAGTCAAAGTCAAAGTCAAAGTCAACTTTATTTAAAAAGACGCCCAATCCCGAAGGCTCTGGGCGCCGCACAAAACCTATACAGTATGTCATACCGTGTACAAAAGGTTAAAATATCATACACATAACTTAAACCCCAAAAGCCTGCACAAATAAAAAGGTCTTAAGACGACTCTTAAAGGCCTCTATAGTGGGGGCCTCTCTCACTTCAAACGACAACGAGTTCCAGAGAGCTGGAGCAGCAACTCCAAAGGATCGATCCCTGCTGATTTCAACCTAGCTCTCGGAACTGTGAGGAAACCACCACCAGAAGAGAGATCCCGGACAGAGGTGGGCGGTACCAGGAGATCAGAAAGGTAACCAGGGCCCTGTCCATGTAGGGTCTTATGGGTGAAAGCCCACTGAACAAAACTCTCCACCTGACAGGCAGCCAGTGCAATTCGCGCAACACCGGAGTTATATGACAGAACTTACTTTGTCCAGTCAAAGCCGGGCAGCAGCATTTTGCACTAGCTGCAGTCTGAAGAAGTTCCAGAGACCCGAGATAAGCGCATTACAGTAGTCAAGTCTCAAGTGACCAAGGCATGTACCAAAGTAGGGAGGTCAGAGCGGAACAAGGGGCTTAATCCTGGCGATATTTCTAAGATGAAAGAAACAGGAAGCACCACGGAGGATATTTGAGCCTCCATGGATAAGTTCCTGTCAAAGATCACACCAAGATTACGCACCGTTGGGGAGGCCATCAATGACACAGCTCTAGCACAATGCCAGTTGCAGAATCAGAGGCCATCCCATCACGAGCTCTGTTCGACTCACTACCAGTACCTCAGTCTTATTAGGGTTAAGTCGCAGCCAGCTGGAAGACATCCAGTCATTTATCTCAGCCAGACAGATATTCATCACATCCACTGCATTTGATGTTCCTGGGGCAAAGGATAGGTATAGCTGAGTATCATCAGCATAGCAATGAAAATTCAGACCATACCTCCTAATGATCTCCCCAAGGGGCAGCATGTACACTGCGAACAACATTGGGGCCAATACCGAACCCTGAGGGACTCCACACGAAAGGAGGCAGGGCATGTCTACAGTTACCTAACCTGCTGGTTAACTAGGATCTGCTGCTTATCCAGTAGGTAGGGAAATGGGCAGACTGGGTGGGCCAAGCGGTCCTTATCTGCCATCAAATTTTATGTTTCTATGTTTCTAAGAAATATGTTTTCAGCAACCCTGTTGGAAATGAGCCTCAGGTCAGTGTGCCTGTCACGGTAAACAATGTTTAAATAAATAAATAAATACATGAAGGGACACTGGAAGAAAATCTATTAGCTGGCTTGGTTTCTAGAGATAGAGGCTGAATCAAATACGGACTGCCAAAAACAGGGACTTTAGCAGTACTGGTTCCTCATTTTTGTCTCTGCAGTTATTCAGGGATTGGGAACAGGACATTAGTAGATTCAAATAATTTGTTCTTAAAGGAGAGCTGAACCTGTAAATCCTTTTTTCCCCACTGATGATGATTTTTAGGTGCCAACAAGCACATCTTGGAGTTGTAGCGCCTCTTGTGGTCATACATACTCTTTTCTGCATTTAGTAAAGATTTGGGTTACATCACGGAGTTCTATGAAAGAATTACAGTGCTAACATTCTGACTGTTAGTGGACTATACTTTAATTCACCTACAGGGTGCCATGCTGCTGGTCTTTTAAAATGAAAAACAAAATGTTTTCTTATTGCTATTTCCCTCTTGCCCTGCACCATCTGTCACCAATAGGGTGATTACATAAATTGCCTTTGTTTAAACCTGTCTAAAAATGAAAAGAAAAATCAAATGATCACCAATCAAGCAGCATTGCTTCCGCTGGGTGTCTTCACTTTTTATGGCTGCAGGACAAAGCTCTACAGATGTCTTGCTATCACAGAAAAGCAGCTCTCCACACTGGATCCGAATGAGCACAAAATGTTGGAGTTGAAGCACAATCACTCCTCGGCCTCCATTCAGAAGTTTTCTTCTTCTCCCCTTCCCCCTCCTCCCACCATACTATTTTTTTTCTTTCTCGTTTCTGTCTTGGCGAATGCCCATCACTTCCGCAACAAACCGCCATACATAAAATGGCCACCATGAGCTCAGTGCGCATGCGCAAGTATCATGGCCATGATCTGCATGTGTGCAAGGGTCCATCGTTCCTAAGATGGCTGCCGTGATTTCAGTACGTATGTGCAAGTACTGTATCATAGCCGTGATGCTCATGTGTGACTATCACATGTTCACTCTGACCAGAACTTGTTTCCATAGCTTTGTCTTCTGTATAAGTAGGGAGCTCCATAGCCACATTCTGCATTCTAGCTCCACTTAAAACACAGTCCTTCTTCACCTCCAACATTAGAGCTCTGGCTAAAGCTGCTAGGTCCATCACTTTTACAGCTCTTATCAAGACAGTGCAAGCTTGCTCATTCGAGACATGGGGTCTCTCCATCTAATGATCATACACCACTACCACAATAGTTCCTGCTGTGCAGGTAATGTTACTAATAGTAGGTTTCAAGTTCAGAGCATTTTCAGCAAATAATGCCATTTTTACCTGAAAAGCCACCGCACTCTGTTCAGAAACAGTCGCCCCCCTCCACTTGTGATGCTAATAATCAAGAAAAGTTCATTTCAGTTTGGATAGTGCTCTTACAAGTGTAGGCTGAACCACTGCCTATCAAGTTCTAGTGAGGTAGCATTGCTTTTAAATTCAGGAACACAGGAGCCACGTGCTTGTAAACTTTTTTTTTTTTGTTAATAAAGGTTACCTTTCCATTCATGAAGTTGTGCAGAGTGAGAGTTAATTATACTTCAGCCAACACTAGCCAGAGAGAAGGCCAACACTGTGCTGGGGGGTAGTGGGGACAGTAACACACAGTGGATAAAAAGCACAACCACATATAACTATCTGACTAAGCCCCCCACCCCCAACAACAACAAAAAAAATCAGGCATATTAATACTTACCAGAAGTACCAGGCTGGAAACTCTCAGTACTGTAGATCTATAACAAAAACACCCTAAAATGGCAGTGGTCCACATTCAGGCACTGTGGGTACTAGAATGGAAGTCAGCTAGCAGGTTAGTCAGCTTGAAAGCCGTAGCTTAATGGGACAAATTTGTAATTTTAAGGGGCTCCCTGTCATCAGTGAGCCCTAACCTGCTTAGTAGTTGCCCAACCCACATGAGAAAAGCAAATATTTTGTAGAAAAGGCTGATCTTCCAGAGAGCCCCACTCTATGCATGCTACTTCAGTGGTACAGCTGAAAGTGGGTAATTCTTTATCTGGAATGATCATGTTCCCAGGATTCTTTGCTATGGTTACAACCGTTTGACTTGTCCCACTACTCCAGTGGGGGAGCACATTACCCATGTGTAATTACTCCCCATTGACAACATGGAGTGATACAGAGCAGGCAACCTTTTGAAAATTGAGTGCATGGGGAAAAAATTGCATTTGCGCAAGGGAAACCCTCCTGTGAGCAACTTTTTTACGCACATGCATAATTGTTTTTTAAATCTGGCCCTTGGAGTCCGCCCAATCCCCCAGTTTGTTCAGTTCCTCCTGAAGTCTGTCCCCATCCTCAAGGGAGTCCACCACCACTGCCCTGGCCAGCTTAGTACTATAAGCAAACTTAAGCAACCTGCTGGAAACCCCAGCTCTCAGACTGCAGATGAAAATGTTACACAAAAAATTTTGCTTTAATTGAGGTGAAGTAATATGCAGCTCTAGAAATTACTCATCTTGAGACTCAACATTAAAAGACATTTTTGGGAACATGTAGATATTATCTAACTATTTATAATCACTGTGAAATAGAATACTAAATGATCTTTCTAGAGGGAACAGCTTCAGCAGCAAGCTCAGCCCCCTCTTCCTGCCTCACACCTTATAATTCTCTTTGTTTTGCTTCTATAATGAAATGGCACCCTTCACACATATTCACACATCATCATAACACTGTGGGCAGAGGGAAGAGATAACAAAAGGTATTAGTTTCACTTGCATCACTTATGCTCACAGGACCCATTCCTTCAGAGTATCTAAGAAATGTATTACTATGCATGCGTGTGACTTGTCTCCTGCAACCATTACTTCTACTATACATTCATCTACTGAAGGAATGACAAGGGTAAAGCAGATTGTATTAATGTATACTTGTGTTAATCATGTTGTGTGTTAATCACTTCTGTAAACTCATTCAAGGTTAATATCAGCATTCAGGGTTTCCACTTGTCCGGTATTGGACAGGATTATCAAGTTCTTAGTGTCATTAGCCAGTCCTGTTTTTCTCTGTTGTGCTCCAGTGTTTTAGCCATGTTGAGTGCTCCCATACTCTCAAAGCAGACTCCATCAACCTTTAGTCTTAGAAATCAACTGTCTTTGTTTAGAAACAGATGGACTGTTTGCCTGTTGCATGTAATTAGTATCAGTCGGAAATCTCTCTTAAGAAGGCAAAATTCCTGTTCAGAGAGATTTCTGTAGCAAGGAATCGACCATCTCAGCTCTTTTGTACGTTGGACAGGCTGTGCAATCCAGCCTGCCTGCAGAATCAGACAGCTTTTTCACAGTTGAAGTGTGAGGAGTTCGCTCTGTTCTTTGATGATAAGATTGCCACCATCAGGTCCGAGATCTGACCAGCGCCTTCTATTGAGTGTTGTGACTGTCAGCAGGAGAGCTCAAGCATCCAGTCTGCCTGGGCTGATTTTGACCGGCTGGTGATCATTGTTATCATGAAGATTGTCTGGGGCCTGCAGCTGACTTGCTGCAGTTTGGATCCGGGCCCTACTCGTCTCCTTGTGGAGTACATGGACGTCATCAGCCCAGTCCTTGCTGAAATTGTCTGGTGTTCGTTGGAGAAGGATGTGTTCCCTGACTCCTTGAAGGAGGCAGTAGTGACACCCGTTTTAAAGAAATCTTCCTACGACCAGGACTGTCTCGCTTACTACAGATCTGTCTCTAACCTGCCTTTTGTAGGCAAGGTTATTGAGAAGGTAGTCACGCTGCAGCTTGAAGACCGTTTTACCACCCACATATCTATGATCCTCTCCAGTCCAGATTCCAGAAGAAGCATAGTACTGAGATGGCCCTTGTCCAGGTGTTAAATGACCTCCTGATGGTGTGAGATCAGAAGAGCCATTTGATATTGGTTCTCCTAGATCTCTCAGCGGCATTTGACACCGTGGACCATGGGGTACTACTGGAGTGCCTGTGGTTGATCTGTGGAGTGTCGGGTACAGTCCTCTCATGTTTCCACTCTTTCTTCACAGGCAGGTCCCAAAGAGTGGTGTCAGGAATTTTTTCCTCACCCCCTGCCTTTTAGGGTACCATAGGGCTCCGTCTTGTCCCCTATGTTGTTCGCGGTCTACATACTGCCATTGGGAGGCATTATAAGGAAGTATGGGCTGAGTTTTCACTGCTATGCAGATGACACTCAGCTCTACATGTCCTTTGTACCTGAGCAAAGTGATGCCATCTCGGTCTTTAAGAACTGCCTTTCTGAGATCCAGGACTGGATGAGTGTCAGCTGGCTGAGATTGAACCCAGAGAAGACTGAGGTGTTGGCTGTAGACCTAGGTCATCAGGTAGAGGGGCTTCCTCCTGGCTGTCCCTCCGGTATTATACCCAGTGGTAGCCAGTTGATGGCCTCTGAACAGGTACGTAACCTGGGCATTGTTCTTGACTCAGGTCTGACACTTAAAGCTCAGGTGTCAACTGTTGTCAAGACCTAGTTTTATCATCTGAGGAACCTCACCCGGGTGAAACACCTTGTTCTGCCTGAAGACCTTCTTATACTTGTCCATGCCTTTGTGTCCTCCCGCCTTGACTGCTGCAATGCTCTCTACCTAGGGCTTTTGGGAGTGAAGATCCGCTGCCTGCAGCTGGTGCAGAACATGGCAGCCAGGCTTTTGACTGGCTCATCTAGAGTCATTCACATTATGCCTGTGTTCTGTGAGCTGCACTGACTGCCAGTGCAGTGGAGAATCACCTTCAAGGTCGCACTGCTGACCTATAAGACCCTACACAAACAGGGACCACACTATCCGTAAGACCTCCCGTGCCCCTATCACCCACTCTGACTGCTCCGTTCCACTGACAAGGGATTGCTAGAGGTTCCCAGGGTGCGTTTAAAGACATCTGGTGCCAGAGCCTCTGAGTTTGAAGTCCCGACCCTGTGGAACTCTCTACCTCATCAGGTGAGAGAGTGTCTGTCCACCAAGTCTTTTAAAGCTTTACTGAAAACCTACTTATTTGATTTAACCTATCCTGACCTATTCTGAGTTTTATTATAGTTTTATGGAATAGCTGTTTTAGAATTTTAATCATGTACAGGCGCTTTGGTTTTGAAAAGTGCCTTATATAAATAAAGTTTGAATTGACTTGACTAGTAAGAAAGTGGATTTTGTTCTTTAATCCTGCTGTTCCTAGAAATTAAACTTTTGTGGGAGTGACACCTGTAATAACAAGATGGCTGCAGGCTCTGCCCACTGCAGGTGTAAAGAGGGAAATGTTATTCTGAGGTCTCAGAATATACCATACTATAAGAAATCCCACCTTTTGTAATGAACAGTTGATAGGGGACCAATAAAGGAATAGTACTGTAATTTACCACCTACTACATACACTACCTCAATATCTAACACTCTGTTAAATATCTTCTGACACAAAATGCTGTAATTCCAAACTTGTGCTGCAACATCTGGCATGCCGTGGACATCTGCTCTTGCACCTGTTGACATAAAATCTAATAATCTGCTACCTTAAAAACAAGCATTTGTCAATGCCGAATGTTGTCTCACTGGCATTGGTAGTGCAGGAGTTAGAGATACATAATAGGAATGGCAGTGAAGTATTGAACTGACACCAACTTCACCCCACCTTGCAGAGACTGACAGGTGTTGGGGTGTGCATTTGGGTCTTCAGCTATAACGCTCATGCCATTTTACCTCACCCTACCCTGTAGACACTAACAAGTGTTGTGGTGTGCTTTGGGGTCTTTGGGCCTTATACTTACCCCATTCCATAAGGAAGTACGCTGGGATGGGTGCAGTATAGGAGAATGGGGTGAACTTTAAGGCCGGACACTCCAAGACACACCTCGATGCCTGTCACTGGCTGCAGGGTGGGGGTGGAATAGCATGCGCATTATAGCCAATGATCCCAAATCACACCCCCTGATGCCTGGCAATCTCTACAGGGTGGGGTGTTACAGCTGGAAACCCTAACACCGTAGGCGTGTGTTGGTATTTTCACTCCAAATTTTCAACATAGGCTTTTTGTGACCCCACCTCATGAAGAGCGGCACAATCAGTTTGTTAGCTGAAAGGTGGTTCTTCACAGCAGCTATGTCATTTGGCCGCACAGGGACAAAAACACATTTTGGGCAGGATGTGAAAAATGACAACTGTATTGTTCATGAGGAGGTGTAAAAAAATGGCAACGTTGAAAATCTGGAGTGAAAATATAAAAAATTGGTGATGTCATGAGCGTGCATAGAACCTGCACAACACACATCTGTAACCCAATTATTTGTGGGTTTTTTTTAGTCAAATTTTCAACATAGGCATTTTGGGACCTCCCCTCATGATAAGCGGTGCTGTGATTTTGTTAATCTGTCCCAAAAGTTGATTTCCCACAGTGACCATGCCATTGTGCACCACAGGTGCGGAAAGACATTTTGGGCAGGCTGTGAAAAATGACAGCAGTACTGTTCATAAGGAGGTGTGAAAAAATGCCAGTGTTGAAAATCTGGCATGCAAATATTGCAAATTTGCGAAGTTACAAGGGTGCGTGGAAACTGCGCAATGCACGCTTGTAACACAGTCATTTTATGGACTTTCATCATCAAATTTTCAACATAGGCATTTTAGGACCTCTGTTCAGGATCAATGTCACTGTCATTTTCTCAAACTGTCCGGAAAACTGATTTCGCACAGCGACCACGCTATTCTGTGCCAGACATGCAAAAACACATTTTGGCCAGGATATGTAAAATGACAGCTGCATTGTTCATAAGGAGGTGTGGGAAAATGCCAATTTTGAAAATCTGAAGAGAAAATATTACAAATTCACGAAGTTGCAAGCGTGCATGGAAACTGCGCAATGCACGTTCGTAAAACAGCCATTTTTTTATTGTTTTCACCAAATTTGCAACACAGGCTTTTTGGGAGCCCCCCTCATGAACCGTGGCACTGTTGTTTTGTTAATCAGTCCCAAAAGGTGATTCCGCACAGTGACCGCGAAATCACCATTTCGGGACCGAATAACGCCATGACAGTGACTGGATTCATGAGGAGGGGTCCCAATAACCATATGTTGAAAATGTGGTGCAAAAATTCCCAAACATGCCTGAGATATGCACCAAAGTTGAAAAAAACCCTGTTTATGCCATTATACAGCTTACCGGCATTTCTTCAGTTCGTGGTCGGCTGCCTGCCTCACACTTTACTGTGCCTAGCTGAAACCAGATACCTGCATGAGAGCTCACTTGTACCTGTATTCAGCATGGCTTCCAAGAGGTCTGCTTTCACTCTGGCCAGGAAGGTCGAAATTCTGTCCAAAATGGAGAAGCTCCCTCGGACCAGCATTCATGATCCTATTCTGCATTTTAGGATCTGAGGATGTTAGAAATGTTGGATTGGGATGGCAAACTATCCTTTGCAGTCTGTATGAAACAAATCTCCCTTCTGGATGTGGTGCAGCTCATGAAGAAAACATGGGATAGCATATCCCAAGAAATGATTGTACGTTGCTTCATGAAGACAGATTTCTCGAAAGATCAGCCTGCAGCACAGGTAAGTATGGAGCAAGCTAATGAGTTAGCCTCCTTGCCAGGACACACCAAGTATGAATTCCTCAAGCTTTGCCATCTTGGTGACAGCATGTGTAACAAAACTGATGCAAAGTCAACGATGCCAGTGAGGTCCTTACCCAGATGTCCCAGAAGTCAGCAGCTGATAAAGCTTCTAATCAGAATGAAGCAGAGAGTGATGAAATGAACAAACCAGCTGTTACTACCAAAGATGTCCACAACATGCTCCTAAACCTACATAAGGAAATGGAGCAGTGTGAGGATATTCAAACACAGTGGGAGAACATAGCCAGTATAAGAAAGATGTGGGCTGAATATGCTCAAACTAAGACTCACCAAAGATCAGTCATTGAGTTCTGAAAAAGTAACACGTTTGCTTAAACACATGCAGTTCACACAAGCAGCACTAAAGCCCAGCACAATAACCCACATCGTAAACCCCCACCATCACTACAGCAACTCCCCCCCAAAAAACACAGCACTGTTTTTAAATAAAACTTTCATATATTTTATGGTTTAATGGCACATCAACACTGAAATCAACTCTAAAGCCCTGCAATGAAAATAGAAAGCATCTGTTAGCAATCAGCACGCATAGCCACAATACGGAGACTTGAAAACTGTTGCTCTCATAACATATATAAACGGGACACACAGATGTGTCTGTTATATGCAGGTTCCACTGTAGTAAAAGAGGTGATTCTTTTAATATGGCTCAAACTATGTTTTCATCAGTATTCTCTTAGGGGTGGGCAAGCCACAGAATTAGTCTGCTAGAGCTGAGCCAGGGATCTGGCTTGACTCTTTGAGCCAAAACATGAGCCAAGCCCTGGCTGCTGTATTTAATGTAGTGGACAGCCTGCAGTCCTGCTGCAGGCTGTCTACTGACATTTGACAGTGTCACTCACGAACTGCATGAGAGGATTTGAAGGTTTCAGACACTACACTACCTGCTCAGGCTGACAAAAATGCTTACTTTGACCATAACTGGCTTGGCTTGACTGTGGCTCTCAATTTTTATGTTTGCTTGCACGCATGTACACTAGTGAGGCCCCACCTGGAGTACAGTGTACAGTTCTGGAGACCATACCTACGTAAGGACATAGACAGGGTAGAGAAGGTTCAGAGGAGGGCAACAAAGATGGTGCATGGATTGCATCACAAGTCCTATGAAGACAGGTTGAAGGAACTGAACATGTACTCCCTGGAGGAGAGGAGGGAGAGGGATATGATAGAGACATACAAGTATCTTAAGGGAGGAACAGGGTGCAGGAAAACACTATTTTAAGCGAAAAAGATGTTCCAGGACTAGAGGGCATGGGATGAAGTTGGAGGGGGGCGATTCAGAGAAACATGAGAAAGAATTTCTTCACAGAGCAGGTGGTGGACAAGTGGAACACCCTGCCAGAGGAAGTGGTGGGGGCTGAAACAATCACGGGATTTAAGAATGCATGGGATAGACATAAAGGAATTCTAGAGGTCAGGGTAAGGAAATAGACTTCTAGGAAAACAAACTGAACTTACAAGCTCAAATGGGCAGACTGGGTGGGCCATAGGCCCTTATCTGCCGACACTGTCTATGCATCTATGTATCTATGTGCAAGAAACGTAGAGCCATCATCCGAGTTTTCGGAGGTGTGTCACCCCCTCTTCCAATTCAGTCAGTGTGTTGGCAGGAGCGGCCCCAGTCCGCCAATGCATGCTGGACCTGTCTATGACAGCTCCAAAATGCAGTGGCATACAGTTGAAAGTGGGAGCTACGCTTCAGTGAGCAGCGATAAGATATCGCCTGCTCATGTGCAGCTCCCCCTACGCACACACACACACAAACACACATGCGCATACTCGTGCTGCCCCCCACACACACTGCTATAGCCGACAGGTGCCCAATCCCCGTCAGCTGTGCTGCATCCCCCCAAAGCCTTCCACATGCCACTGGGTGCCCACCCCAGTGTGGCAAATCATATTATAGCAGGCAGGGTGCCCAATCCCCGTCGGCACCACTGTCCCCCAGTACTGGGTGCCATGCTGGAGCCCACCCCACCCGTGGCAACTGATGCTATGGCGGCCAGGGGTGCCCAATCCCCGTCGGCTCCATGCCCCCAACCAGCCATCCTTGTGCCATGCTGGGAGCCCACCCCAGAGTGGCAACGTCCCAGCGTCATCAATTTAAAAAAAAACAACCTGTAAATTAAAAACAGTCCACGCAGTCTCCTGCCCCCTCCCACAACCCGCACCCACCACTGCACACCCTGCCTCCCCACACATACCCCTGCCCACCCCTCGGGCACAGTAGCGATGATCATCGGTGGACCGGGAACACGTCTGCACTCTTAAATCCGACCGCGAACTGAGGAAATGCCGGTAAGCTGTATAATGGGCTAGATAGGGTTTTTCAACTTTTTTGCATATCTCAGGCATTTTTGGAATTTTTGCACAAATTTTCAACATGGGGTTTTGGGACCCCTTCTCATGAATGATGTCACTGTCATGGCGTTATTTCGTTGAAGGGTGATTTCACAATTTTCTGTTGAAATCCTTTTCAGGCCCGATTAGTAAAACAACACTGCCAGCGTTAATAAGGTGGGCTCTCAAGAAGCCTATTTTGAAAATTTGGTGGAAAAATTCCAAAATGACTGTTTCTGGCGTCGTTAAACGCAGCTCCCTCATGAGCTCATAAGTTCGTGAATTTTCAATATTTTCACTGCAGATTTTCAACATTGCCATTTTACCACACCTTCTTATGAGTAGTACAGCTGTCATTTTTCACATCTCACCCAAAACGTGTTTCCGCCTATGTAGTGCACAATGACGCAGTCAGTGTGCGAAATCAATGTACGGAACAAACTGAGAAAATCACAGTGACACTGTTCATGAGCAGAGGTCTTAAAATGGCTACATTGAAAATTTGGTGAAAAAATTCCTGAGCAGTACAGCTGTCATTTTTCACATCTTGCCCAAAATGTGTTTCCGCCCATGTAACAGTCATATTTAGGGACTTTTTCACCAAATTTCTAACACAGCCATTTTAAGATGTCTGCTCATGAACAGTGTCACTGTGATTTTCTTAATGTGTCCCATACATTGATTTCGCACACCGACTGCGCCATTGTGCACTACATGGGCGGAAACACATTTTGGGCAAGATGTGAAAAATGACAGCTGTACTGCTCATAAGGAAGTGGGGTAAAATGGCAAAGCTGAAAATCTGGAGTGAAAATATTGAAAATTCGTGAACTTACAAGCGTGCGTAGGAACTGCGCAACACACGCTCGTAAAACAGTTATTTTTAGGGATTTTTTTCACCAAATTTTCAACATAGCCATTTTAAGACCTCTACTCATGAACAGTGTCACTGTGACTTTCTTAATGTGTCCCATACATTGATTTCGCACACCGACTGCACCATTGTGCGCTACATGGGCGGAAACACATTTTGGGCAAGATGTGAAAAATGACAGCTGTACTGCTCATAAGGAGGTGGGGTAAAATGGCAAAGCTGAAAATCTGGAGTGAAAATATTGAAAATTCGTGAACTTCCGAGCGTGCGTAGGAACTGTGCAATGCATGCTCGTAAAACAGTCATTTTAAGGGAGTTTTTCACCAAATTTTCAACATAGCCATTTTAAGACCTATGCTCATGAACAGTGTCACTGTGATTTTCTTAATGCGTCCCGTACATTGATTTCACCCACTGATTGCGCCATTGTGCGCTACATGGGCGGAAACACGTTTTGGGTGAGATGTGATAAATGACAGCTGTACTGCTCATAAGAAGGTGTGGTAAAATGGCAAAGCTGAAAATCTGGAGTGAAAATATTGAAATTTCGCAAACTTACGAGCGTGCATAAGAACTGCGCAACGCATGCTCGTAAAACAGTCATTTTTAGGATTTTTTTCACCAAATTTTCAACGTAGCCATTTTAAGACCTCTGCTCATGAACAGTGTCACTGTGATTTTCTTAATGTGTCCCGTACATTGATTTCGCACAATGACTGCGCCATTGTGCGCTACATGGGTGGAAACATGTTTTGGGTGAGATGTGAAAAATGACAGCTGTACTGCTCATAAGAAGGTGTGGTAAAATGGCAATGCTGAAAATCTGGAGTGAAAATATTGAAATTTCGCAAACTTAGGAACTGCGCAACGCACGCTCGTAAAACAGTAATTTTTTAGGAATTTTTTCACCAAATTTTCAACATAGCCATTTTAAGACCTCTGCTCATGAACAGTGTCACTGTGATTTTCTTAATGTGTCCCATACATTGATTTCACACACCGACTGCGCCATTGTGCGCTACATGGGTGGAAACACATTTTGGGTGAGATGTGAAAAATGACAGCTGTACTGCTCATAAGAAGGTGTGGTAAAATGGCAATGTTGAAAATCTGGAGTGAAAATATTGAAAATTCGCGAACTTATGAGTGTGCGTAGGAACTGCAAAAGCACGCTCATAAAACAGTCATTTTAGGAATTTTTCCACCAATTTTCAAACTAGTCTTTTGAGAGCCCACCTTATGAACACTGGCAGTGTCGTTTGATTAATCGTTCGGAAAGGTGATTTGGGCCCAAGTAATGCCATGACAGTGCAAGAATTCATGAGGAGGGTCCCAAAAACTCCATGTTGAAAATTTGGTGCAAAATCCAAAAATACCTGAGATATGCAATAAAGTTGAAAAACCCTATCTGCCATTATACAGCTTACCAGCATTTCCTCAGTTTGCAGTCGGCTTTGAAGAGTGCAGATGCGTTCCAGTCCACCAGATGGTCGCCGTGCTCTGGAGAATACGTATGGGGTGAGGGGTTGTGTGGGGAGGCAGGGTGCACAGTGGGTGGGTCGCAGGTTGTGTGAGGGGATGGGAGACTGCGTGGGACCGTTTTGCTTTTCAGGGGTTTTTAAAAAGATAACTTCGGGACATTTGCCCACGCTGAGGTGGGCTCCCCAGCATGGCACAAGGACAACTGGGGGCGTGAAGCCGGCGGGGATTGGGCACCCTGCGCATAGCATCAGATTGCGGCGCTGGGGTGGGCTCCCAGCATGGTGCCCGACACTTCGGGAGGGGGACAGTGGAACCGACGAGTTGGGCACCCCGTCGGCTTATGATAACTTGCCACACTGGGGTGGGCACCCAGCATGGCATTTGGAAGGCTTTGGGGGGGAGCACAGCACAGCCGACGGGGGATTGGGCACACCCGTCGGCTATAGAGTGTGTGCGTGCATGTGTGTGTGTGTGTGTGTGTGTGTGTGTGTGTGTGTGTGGGGAGCTGCGCATGAGCAGGCGATATCTTATCGCTGCTCACTGAAGCGTAGCTCCCCCTTTCAACTGTGTGCTACTGCATTTTGGAGCTTGTCATAGACCGCTCCAGCATGCATTGGCAGACATGGGCCACGCCCTGGCAACACACTGACTGAATTGGAAGAGGGTGACACACCTCTGAGAAAACTTGGATGATGGCACTATGTTTCTTGCACATGCGTGCAAGCAAACATAAAATCACAGTTACACCGTTCATGAGCAGAGGTCTTAAAAAGGCTATGTTGAAAATTTGGTGACAAAAGTCCATAAAATGACTGTTACGAGTGAGCATTGCGAAGTTTCCACGCACCCTCATAAGTTCATGACTTTGTAATATTTTCAGTCCAGATTTTCACCAGTGGCATTTTTCCACACTTCCTTATGAACAGTACAGCTGTCATTTTTTACAACATGGCCAAAATGTGTTTTCACACTTTCAGCGCAGAGATGCATGGTCACTGTGGGAAATCATTGTTCAGGACAGATAAAGAAAATCACAGTGACACTGTTCATGATCACAGGTCCCAAAATGCCTCTGTTGACAATCTGCTGTAAAAAATCCCCAAACTAATTACATTACAGGTGTGCGTTGCACAGTTTCTATGCACGCTTGTGACTTCACCAGTTTTTTTAATATTTTTACTACAGATTTGCAACATTGCCATTTTACACCTCCCCATGAACAGTACAGCTGTCATTTTTTACATCCTGTTCAGAATGTGTTTGCACCTGTGATGCTAAATGCCGTAGTCGCTGTGCATAAGCAGCTTTCAGCTAACAAACTGATATTGCCACTGTTCATGAGGTAGGGTCACAAAAAAAACATGTTGAAAATTTGGAGTGAAAATACCAACGAATGCCTGAGGTATTAGGGTTTCCAACCATAACGCCCAACCCTGTAGAGAATGACAGGTATCAGGGATGTGACTTGGGATTCTTTCCTGTAATGCTCATACCATTCCACACCCTGCAGCCAGTGAGAGGCATCGAGGTATGCCTTGGACTCTTTGGCCCCAAAGTTCACCCCATTCTCCTATACTGCACCCGTCTCACCGTATTTCCTGATGGAATGGGGTGCGCATAAGAGCCAAAGACCCCAAGGCACACCATGACATTTGTCAGTGTCTGCAGGGTGGGGTGTGGTGAAATGGCGTGGCCGTTATGCCTGACGACCCAAAGCCACACCCCAATGCCTGTCACTCTCTGTAGGGTGGTGGTGGGATTGGCTTCAGTTCAATACTTCACTGCCATTCCTATTATGCAGCTCTGTAACTTCTACACTACCACTGCCAATGTCAGCAAACATTCAGCATTGACAAATGCTTGTTTATAGAGGTGGAGCCAAGCTAAGCATGGCTCGAGCCAGCTCTAGCTTGTCCGCCTCTGTATTCTCAGTGGTTTTTGTATACCTGTTGTCCTTTAAGGTCAGGGAGCAATTTATAAACTGGAATCCCAGCCACTGGATCACTACATAACCTTTATTTATTTTGCTTGCAGTTCATTAACTGGGATCCAGGAGAGCCACTCATTCACTGCATAACCTTTTTATGTTGCTTGCACGCATGTGCAAGAAACATAGTGCCATGAACGGAGATTTCGGAGGTGTGTCACCTCCTCCTCCAATTCAGGCACTGGGCTGGCAGGCGCGGCCCCTGTAAGCCAATGCATTTTGGAGCTGTCTATGACACGCTCCAAAATGCAGTGGCATACAGTTGAAAGGGGGAGCTACGCTTGAGTGAGCAGCGATAAGACGACGCTCACGCGCAGCTCCCCAGGCCTGCGCGCTCCCACAGGCACTGTAGCTGCTGTCGTCCCCCAGCTGGTGCCACGCTGGGAGCCCCCAGCGTGACAATCCTTATGTAGCCGACAGGGTGTCCAATCCCCGTCGGCTAAACCCCCCGCCCCAAAGTGCTTGTGCCACGCTGGGAGCCCACCCAGCGTGGCAAACGGCCCACGAGTTTTTTTTTGGCCGACGGGGTGCCCAATCCCCATCGGCTGAACGCCCCAAAGTGCTTGTGCCACGCTGGGCAAACGGTCCCACGTTGTCTTTTTTTTTTTTCACCTGAAAACCAAAACTGTCCGCGAGCTTCCCGACCCCTCCTCCCACAACCCGCACCCACCCACTGTGCACCCAGCCTCCCCACCCCCCCCCTCACCCCATACTTACCTCCGGACTCCGTCGCGACGATCTTCGGTGGACCGGGAACACGTCTGCACTCTTCAAAGCCGACCGCGAACTGAGGAAATGCCGGTAAGCTGTATAATGGGCTAGATAGGGGGGGGTTTCAACTTTATTGCATATCTCAGGCATTTTTGGGAATTTTTGCACCAAATTTTCAACATGGGGTTTTTGGGACCCCTTCTCATGAATGATGTCACTGTCATGGCGTTATTCGGCCTCGAAGGGTGATTTCGCGCAGTGACTGCGCAGTCACTGTGAAATCACCCTTCCGGCCTGAATACCGCCATGACAGTGACATCATTCAAGAGAAGGGGTCCCAAAAACCCCATGTTGAAAATTTGGTGCAAGAATTCCAAAAAATGACTGTTTTACGAGTGTGTGTTGCGCAGTTCCTACGCAGGCTCCTAAGTTCGCGAAATTTCAATTTTTTCACTCCAGATTTTCAACATTGCCATTTTACCACACCTGCTTATGAGTAGTACAGCTGTCATTTTTCACATCTCACCCAAAATGTGTTTCCGCCCCTGGAGCGCAGAATGGCGCAGTCGATGTGCGAAATCAATGTACGGGATAAATTAAGAAAACCACAGTGACACTGTTCATGAACAGAGGTCTTAAAATGGCTATGTTGAAAATTTGGTGAAAAAATTCCTAAAAATTACTGTTGTACGAGGGTGCGTTGCGCAGTTCCTACGCAGGCTCGTAAGTTCGCAAATTTTCAATATTTGCACTCCAATGACTTCCAAATACCTAAACAGCACATAGAAGCAAGCAACATTCGGCATTGACAAATGCTTGTTTATTTTGCTTTCCGTTTATATGCTGGGACTCTCAAGGCCACTGGCTTGTTGCATAAGCTGTTTCTATTTTGCTTGCATTTTATAAACCAAGATCCCAGAGAGCCACTGGCTTACTGCATAAACCTTTTTATTTTTGTAACCCTGACACCGGGTATCTGAAGGGTTGCACTCCCCCTGCCTTGTAGGCTTTACCAAGATTGAGAGACTTAGGTCTGTACTCTAACTTTAAACTGATTATTTCCCAACATATAACATTAAATGTGAAGTGCCTCCACCCAGAGTATACTTTTATGTGGACTAGCCTAATACCTGGTACAACTCTCTGGGATGCTGTACCCACCCACAATACCAATGTAATGCCAACCCAAGCATGACCCAATATTCAAAACCCCACATTTCACACATTTCTGAATTAACTCTCTTTAATAATATGCTCATGGCACAGGATTATGCAAAGAAAATCAAACAACAATTCATTTATATGGCGAGGGGTTAGAAAGGGTGAATTGGAGCAGAAGTTATGCTATTTACAATATTCACATTCGGTTTGATTGGTGTAGATTGATATTAAATCACAAGAAGCATTTGACGTTTTTCTTTTAGGCATCAATCACAGTGCCACCCACAAACCTCTAAAGTAGTCAGATCCCTGGCTATCTATCTGCAGTTTGAAAGTCGACACAATTAACAGGAAAACAGTGACAAACCCCCACACTGGGACCAGTCCCCAAACAGACATGAGAAACATGACCAATATGTACAGTTTTAAGTCTGCTTTAAACAAGCTCCATGTAGAACAGTGTAACTGTATGTAGTTTTTAGTTTATTTTGTTTGTCCTTGGATCTAAGTTGTGATTACTGTTTTCATTGTTCACTATTGTTCTGTCAAATGATTTGTTGAAACTTTGTATTGTATACAAGACAACTTTGTTAAACAGGCCTTCGACCTAAAGTCTTATCCTGTCAAAAAAATTTTTTTAACTAACTAAACATATGCAACACACTTGTAAAACTCAAAAGCAACTGTATGTGTGGCTGGATGGCTCAGTCTATTTAAACACTTTAACTATGTACATGTCCCCTCCAGATAACAGGGCATGGATCCTGTATACTCACAAATCAGAAGTCATCATCGTTTAGTCACAGTCAGGTTGTAGAAAAAGGATTAAGGTGATAACTGCAGGCGGACTCTGACTCCAGAGGCAATGAGGCTGGCAAAGGCTTACAGCCAGGTACCACATTTCTGAATGCAGGATGTTGTAGCTTTTACAGGTGGGAACACAACACTTCTTGCTTCTTTTTCCCCCACTCTCTGGGCTGGATTCACTCACTGGACAGACCAGACTGGTACCAGGGCCAGTACATTTTAACCCAATGTCTGGGCTATGCTCCCAAGGGGAAATGCATATGGCAGCACCCTAGGTAGCACACTACCAGACTGTGTCCCAAACCTAATCTAAGCTAGATACGTTGCATTCACCATACTTATTAATCAGCACATTTATCTCAGTTACTTTAATCATGGGCCAGCGTGGCCGACATGGTCCTTTTAGCTTTCAGATGCTTGGATGGGTGCTTGCTCCCTAAGATTAGGGTGACCCGACTACTCACAGTCCATATCAGACTAAATTTCTGTCACAACCCTGTACTTTGATTTGGCATTTCAAAACATTTACTGCAACTTCTCTCAAGCATGTTTCACAAAGTCCCAGTCCCTTGTGGCTTGACTGTAGTTCACAGCTCCCACTGGATGTCACAACTATTAAACAAAGCCCCTCTGAACAGTGCTGGCTTTAGTAGCTCCAACGGACAAATACTGGACCTCCCAGGCAATGTCAGGAAGAGCCCCATCTCTGAGTACTCCCCTTTCAGCCCTATAGGCACTTATCAAATCAGACACATTTATATGGTAGCCTGTGATGATGGCAACCACGACTGAGCACTTTCAAAAAGGGTGACTCAATCATGGTGCCTGTGCATAGGGCTACCTGGCAGGGGGAGGCTAATATAGTAACAGAATATCGCTTTGTATACATGCACTGGGGGGGGGGACCATGCCATGCAATGGGCAGAAGGGAAGGGAGGGTTTGTGGGATGTAGTGCAGCACTGGGCTGCTGAGCTTGCCATGTGGCATGGTGGGTTGGTGGCAGGCTGGGATTAGGAGGGTGCCGGGTTCGGTTCTGGGTCTGCTTGTTTTTGTGCCGGGTGTGGGATTTTCTTTGTTTTCTTCTTTTGCACCCCCCCCGACATGCACCCCCCCCAGAGTTGAGAATCCTTCAGTAGGGAGTGCGGGGGGTGAAGTATAAAAGTAAAAAACCTAACTGTCATGCGCCCTTTTGCTGTTTGCTGCGAGTGAATTTCGGCGATGTACATTCACCCAAATCTTGATCGCTATTTCGCGATCGCCATTATGACATGGAACCATTTATATACTTAAGCTGGACCCTTCTCTGGTCACTTAGCAAATGTCCACCCTTCCTGTACTTTGGGTTAAATGCAGGGTGCAGACAAAACAGTCACAGTTAATACACTCTGGGCTTCACTGCCCCTCAAACGTTCTCACACTTGCACTTGTCAGAAGCAGTTTACTCAGATCACTTGCAGAAATGGCTTTCTTTTATCTGAGGTTTCAGGCTTTCTTCAGCTCTCGCACTGCTGAGGTAAGACATGCATGCAGCTCTCTCACAGCTTAAGCTTCAGGTTCACCCATGTTTTCCCTAAAACATGGAAAGGTACTATACTTGCCAGCCCTGGAGGACACCGTCCAGCAGCCTCCAGAATAGTGACTTCTGTTTCCTACAGTTACTTTGTCTCTCTGGCAGAAAAAGGCCCCCTCCCCTGTGGAGGTGTTTGTACTGGATCGCTAGGCCCATTCTGGAGAAAAGGGCCTGAGCCCCTAACCCTGTCGGGGGCTCCCCCTCAAACACACACTGAGCTCAGCCTGGAAAACACAGGGTTTTATTGAGTCCTTCTGGGTCTCCTGATTGGCTGAGACTACTGGTTGCTCCCATAGCAACTGGCTGAAGTACTTGTCAGTACAGAAAAATGAATATTCATTAGCCTCACTCGATGCACAATAGACTCCCTGGTTTGGCGCCTGAATTAGGTCCCTGCAATTTCCCCATAAGCATTAAGTAAAGTCACACAAGTCTCTGGCATTATCCCAACAGTCCCTGCTTTGTAATCCTGGCTTTCCGATTGGCTGTTGCTGCAATATCATGGCTGCTAAACTCACAGTCCCCTTGCAGCTTTAACACAGTCCCAACTCCAGAACTCTGGTGCAGCTAGGATATTTAATTTATTTGGCTGCTTCACCCATTGTTCAATAGTCCCTTGTGTACCCTTTTGATCACTGCTCATATTAAACATTGTTGCTCAGTCCTGAGCCTGTTGCTGCTGCCAAAATCAAATGCCCCCAGGCAGCAGACAGGCTGTTTCCTTGAGTCCCAACATTTAAAAACTGTGGCAGCCAGGAGAATCATTTTATTTAAATAATTTCCTTTTTTGACAACAGCCACTCTAGTGTCCATTTTAGTACTGACTTTGTTTATATTTCCTTACAATCTTTGCCCATCTTAGCAACCATATTTAAATTGTCATTGTGCTAGGGTGGGCAGTTTACTAACATTCAAGGGGCTCCCAGGGCTCTCATTAATATTCATGAACCCTGTTCTGGAGTGCTTCATGGCGCTCTTTATATACAAAGGAAAGAGGGCTCTCCTGGCCCTTGCCAACGCCACCAGTCCCCTATTAGGTGAAGAGGGGCACTGGGACTACTGAACCATCTCCCCATTGACCACAAAGTCGGTGGTTGGGAGATCAAAGGTGCGGTTCACACAAACGCAATCCCCGCTAGCACTGGAGTGCTAACGCAACCATCGGGGATCACATCACAGCTTCTGAGCAAGAAAAGGGCTAAACTGGAACACTGGGACACACTTCTTGGACCTGGGCTGTGACGGTGATGCGGGGACAAGACTGGAGATACAGACATCAGGAGGCAGATGGGAGCAAATGGACTGTAAAGTAAGCCCCCATTTGGAGGGTTACACTCTCCTCTGCCTGCGAAGCTTGGCATCTGCATCAAGCATGTGCCATGTCTGGCACCCATTAAGTAGCCTTTAATTATTTTAAACATGTAACTAAATATTTAACAAGTCTAACTAGACATATGGCTTCATATCTAAAATTGGTCACCACACATACTATCTAAACAAATACAATCTAGCTAAACAGCAATAACATTTGCAAAACAATCGTGAGCATTGGCAGATGTTACTGTTTCCCTGGGGGCCCTTACAGTAACAAATTTTAGAATGGAATAAACACATGGTGCAATTCCACATTTGACCACTGGGGGCATGCTTTTCCCATTAGCATTCACTGAGCAGTAGTCAGCCTAGAGCAGTTTTGGCGCCAAAACACTTTTCCAATGACTTACATACAGTAGGTGGCAGCCATTTTAAGGGTCCTAATAATTAGGAGCTCGGGGGGGGGTTCTATGCTGGGTGCGACATGGCATACAGGGATACACAAGATGGAGGCACCATCGGGATCTCCTGTATCATACAGGAGATCCCAGTGGTGCCTCCATCTTGTGTACCCCTGATGTTGGATCTCTGAAGGGCTACACTACCCCTGCCTTGTAGGCCTAACCAAGGTTGAGGGGCCTGGGTCTGTACTGTAACTTTAAACTGGTTCTTTTCCAAGATATAAATATTAAATGTGAAGTGTCTCCATCCAGAGTATACTTTTACATGGACTAGCCTAATACCTGGTACATCTCTCTGGGATGCTGTACCCACCCACAATACCAATGTAATGCCAACCCAAGCATGACCCAATATTCAAACCCCCACATTTCACACATTTCTGAATTATTAACTCTCTATAATAATATACTCATGACACATGATTATGCAAAGAACATCAAACAAATCAAATCACGCTTTATTTCCAGCGCACTTTTCTTAAATCAAAGCGTGTTACAATTTAAACTAAACCAACAGACAGTTAAAGCACAGAAAATTAAAAGGCAGCATACATATGATACTTTAAATATCCTCCCCAAATGCTAGGCCAAATAAATAAGTTTTCAGGGAGGATTTAAACGTCTCGGTGGACAGGCATTCTCTAATCCGACGAGGTAGAGAGTTCCATAGGGTTTGGGTCACAAAAGCAAAAGCCCTCGCACCTGATATCTGTAGACGGACCCTGGGAACCTCTAGCAATCCCTCGTCTGCTAAGCAAAGAGGGCGGGAGGGGCAGTAAGGTCGCAGGAGGTCTTGCAAGTAACCCAATCCCCGTCCATGTAGGGTCTTATAGGCCAGTAATGCAACCTTGAAGATGATCCTCTATCACACCAGTGGCCAGTGCAGTTCGTGTAGCACAGGTGTGACATGGCAAGATCTTGACTGCCCTGTCAACAACCTGGCCACTGCATTCTGCACCAACTGCAGCCGACGGAGATCTACCCCCGGAAACCCTAGGTATAGAGCATTGCAGTAGTCAAGACAAGAGGACACAAAGGCGTGAATCAACACAGGAAGGTCATTGGGTGGGACAAGGTGCTTTATCTGGGCAATATTCCTCAGATGGAAAAATGAGGACTTGACAACAGCTGACACCTGTGCTTTAAGTATCAGTTCATTGTCAAGCATAACCTCCAGATTCCGCACCTTCCCAAAAGGTCTCAACTGGTCACCTCCCAGAACCAGGCCAGAAGGTTGCCCAGGAGTCAACTTCTCTACCCAATGACCAGGGTCCACCACCAACACCTCAGTCTTATTCGGATTTAGCTTCAACCAGTTAGCACTCATCTAGTCCAGAATCTCAGTGAGGCATTTGTTAAATACCAAGACAGCACTACTCTGTTCAGGTTCAAAGGACAGGTAGAGCTGAGTGTCATCTGCATAGCAGTGAAAACTCAGCCCATACCGCCTTATGATGTCTCCCAATGGCAGCACATACACTGTGAACAACATGGGGGACAGTACGGAACCCTGCGGGACCCAATAAGGCAGGGCAAAGGAGGCCGAGGAGAAAATTCCAGACACCACCATCTGAGACTTGCCTGTCAGAAAAGAATGGAACCATCTGAGGACCGTCCCTGACAGTCCACAGATTAACCGCAGGCATTCCAACAACACCCCATGGTCAATTTATTTATATGACAACGGGTTACAAAAGGTGAATTGGAGCAGAGATTAAGCTATTTACAATATTCACATTTGGCTTGATTGGTGTAGATTGATATTAAAATCACAAGAAGCATCTGGTGTTTTTCCTTTAGGCATCAATCACAGTGGCACCCACCAACCACTGATGTAGTTAGATCCCTGGTGTAGATTGATATTAAATCACAAGAAGCATTTGGTGTTTTTCCTTTAGGCATTAATCACAGTGGCATCCACCAACCTCAATTCTTGGCCCCCTCTTGTTCTCTCTCTTCACAAACAACCTCAGTCGTCACTGTGGGAAAAGTTCAGTGGTTCAATATGCTAATGATACCATCATCTACCAGTTCATGGACACCTTATCTGATCTAGGTCCTCTCCTTCAAGGTGACCTAAATACACTTGAGGCCTGGCCTACATCAAATAGAATGGTCTTCAATGCAGGAAAAACAAAAACCTTGCTGTTTGGTCCTAGATCCCTCGGCCAGGAGAGGACCAAATCATTACAGCTAAATTCCCATGCTGGAAAAAGAATAGACGTGGTGGACACCATAAAATACCTTGGGCTAAATATTGACCAAGGTCTCACCTTTAAGTCCCACGTAGACCAAGTAACCAGGACCATCCACGGTAAACTTGGCACCCTGTACCGTCTAAAAGACTAGCTTATCCCGGAGGCTAGGCAGGCAATTGCCTCCAGTGTCCTTCTCCCTACATTAACTTATGCTGCCCCTGTAATTCACGGAATGTCTAAGCAAGAGGGCAACCGGCTACAGGTCCTGTATAACAAGGTTGCGCGGTTTGTGACCCTGAGTCACCCAAGAAGCCATCCCTGCTATTCGCTCACCCAGCTGCAGTGGCCTTCTTTTGAGGCTCATCTTCAGTACCCCCTGCTCCGCCTTGCATACAAATTGCAGTGCCCGTCTGCCCCACCTAGCCTAAAAGGAACTATCACTCCTAAGTCCAACCCTCGAATGCTCAGGACCTCAGGTTGGACCCTACTAGCAATCCCCAGAGTCAAGACAAACATGGGAGGTAAATCCTTCGCTTATACTGCCCCTAATTTGTGAAATACTCTCCCACCTTCAGTACAGGAAGCCTCATCACTGCTAAATTTTTTGTCCAAGGCTCAAGTCCCACATGCTAGAGGCTTGTACTACCTGACATCTTGTACTGTACTGTATCCCAGGTCACCCCTGAAATAGGGACCTTTGGGGTGCAGTGGGCCTACCAGGTCATCAAAATTCAATAAATAAACCTCTGAAGTAGTCAGATCCCTGGCTATCTATCTGGCTAGCTGCAATTAGAAAGTTAACACAATTAAAAGGAAAACAGTAGCAATCCACCACACTGGTATCAGTCCCCAAACTGTATGAGACCCTGCAATCTCAACATTAACCTGGGTACTCAGTAACTAAAGTTCTTAAGGTGCAGGCCTGTTACTCAGTGCACCTGCTGTTGGCCAGCTGTTGGGGTCCTTGAGGAAAGAAGGATGATTAAACTTATGCAACACACTTGTAAAACTCAAAAGCAATTGTATCCGTGGCCAGATGGCCCAGTCTATTTAAATACTTTAACTATGTACATGTCCCCTCTAGTTAACAGGGCATGGACCCTGCATACTCACAAATCAGAAGTCATCATCGTTTAGTTTAGATTAAAGTGATAACTGCAGGCGGACTCTGACTCCAGAGGCAATGAGGCTGGCAAAGGCTTACAGCCAGGTACCACATTTCTGACTGCAGGATGTTGTAGCTTTTACAGGTGGAAACACAACATTCCTTGCTTTTTGTGCCCCCCCCCCGGGCTGGAATCACTGGACAGACCAGACTGGTACCAGGGCTGGTACATTTTAACCCCACGTCTGGGCTATACTCCTAAGGGGAAATGCATATGGCAGCGCCATAGGTAGCACACTACCAGGCTGTGTCCCAAACCTAATGTAAGCTAGATATGTTACATTCAGCACACTGAGTAATCAACATGCTTATCTCATTTACTTTAACCACAGGCCAGTGAGGTCATCATAGTTCTCTTAGCTTTCAGATACTTGGATGGGTGCTTGCTACTTAAGACTAGGGTGACCCGATTACTCACAGTCCATATCAGACTAAATTTCTGTCACAACCCTGTACTTTGACTTGGCAATTCAAAACAGTTACTGCACACCAGCCTGCCGGTGCAGCAGTAGTGCTAATGCTAGCGACACCAGCGACCCAGGTTTGGAAACAAGCCTGGGAGCTAGAGGGCCAGCCGGGGAATGGAAGCTTGAATGTCTGATGGACAGCTCACTTTCCCTGGGAGGGGGTGCAGGCTGATGCTGGTCTGACCTCTGGGGGAGGCCAGAGGAACAGCAGCATATTGCCGCACATGGGGGGGGGCGTGGTAGGACATCGGCGTAGGTGCCTTGATGTCACCGCGCAACCACGACTCCAGAAAGAAAACGAGGAAAATGGAGCCGATTGAAGCTCCTCTGGCAGAGGGGGCACCCTTCACCACTCAACTTGCGAGGTCTCAACGGGGGACTCGGTGAGAACAAGAAGGATTTGGGGGTCCCACCACCCCAACCCCACCTAGGGGGGTATGACCAAAGCTACATGGGAGTGCCTGACCGGCAGATCGCAGCTGAAATGGGTCGGGGAAAGCCAGTCGGATTCATGGGGTAAAAATGCAAGTTAAAGGAAAAAAAAAACAGTTACTGCAGCTTCTCTCAAGCATGTCTCACAAAGTCTCAGTCCCTTGTGGCTTGGCAGGAGTTCAGAGCTCCCACTGGATGTCACAACCATTAAACAAAGTCCCTCCGAGCAGTGCTTGCTTTAGCAGTTCCAACGGACAAATACTGGACCTCCCAGGCAATGTTAGAAGAGCCCCATCACTGACTACTCCCCTTTCAGTCCTGTAAGCACTTATCAAATCAGACACACTTACATACTTAAGCTGGACCCTTCTCTGTTTACTTTGCAAATGTCCACCCTTCCTGTGCTTTGGGTTACATTTTATTTGCAGTTTATACAGCACATTGGAAACTAGAGAGCTACTGGCTCACTGCATAACTGCACAAGGCACTCAGTAACCAACAGCCCTTTTCCTGTGCTGCTTTAGTCGGGAGAGGGAGCCCTTACTACAGGTCAGGAGGTGGTACCTAGACCACCAGACAGACAGTCACTAGCACTGGGAATGGCCACCACAGCTCCACCGCACAGTAAGTGACAGAGACGTAGGACCCAGCTCAGGGGCCTAAGGATCCCAGAGCCTAATGACTCCCGACTCCCCTTATGCAACAGGACAGTCATCAGAAGCACATCCCTACAGGTACTGTTGGATTTTTATTTACAACTTAGCAGAGGGGGGCAGAACACCTTGATACTGCTAAGTGCAAGGGCCTCTTTCTTTAACATTCCCCTCCCATCAGCAAATTCCATCATGTCTGGTCCCCCATTTGCAAGGGCTAATGGCCTAAGGAGAACATCTCTCTAATTTTCCACACCTCCTGTCTGCAAAAGCCTGTGGCCCAAAGATCATTCTTCCCCCAGACACAAGGGTCTGTGGCCCAAAGATCACTTCCCCTCACCAGCAACGTTCACATAATTTTCAATTTTGGAGCTGGGTGTATTTTTCTTTTAGGGGCTGAGGAAACATAGAAGTTGTTAGCAGATGGGGACCTTATGATCCATCAAGTCTGCCCTTGTTTTCCTACCCCCCTTCACCATTTAGCTGCCTGCTTGAGTATCCCACAATGCCTGTCCCGCTTGAATTTCCCCACCGTCTTCGCCCCCACCATCCCCACCAGCAGGCTATTCCATGGTTCAAAAACATGCTCTGTGAAGAATTTCCTCATATTGCTCCTGAACCTTCCTCCCTTAAGGCAAAGATCATGCCCTCTTGTCCTACTATAGTCTTTTACCTGAAAGAAGTTCTGCACCTATACCTTGTTGTTGCCTTTAAGGTGTTTAAATGTCTCTATCATGTCTCCCCCTCCTCGATTCTTGCACTGCTCTAGGGAGTACAGATTGAGTTCACTGAGTCTGGCTTCATATGTGTAACCCCCCTGCAAATGGGGGTTCATAAAAGACTTCCAGGAGCTTGCTTGAATGCTCCAAGCCTGAATGGTGTTTGGCGTTTAAGCCATTTATCAGTGAGTGTTTTTAGAGCCTCTGGTACTGTCTCTTTAAGAGCTGTCTGCTTGCAGACATAATTAGTTTGTATGGGGGGACTGTGTGCTTCTCTGTTTGAGTACCACTCGAGCTGCTGCCAATTCACTCCATTTTGCAGTCACTAGGAGTGCAAAGGAACCTATCTGAAAGATGTAACTGTTTGCCAGAAATCATTTAGAGTAATAATGAAATGACAGTTTGTCTAACCTGCTTTCTTTGCAGTCAGAACTGTGTCTGCCTAGTTCCCCATTCTGGTTTTGAACTGCTGAACTGGACCAATCAGTGTGGGTAAGCTAGCTCTAAAATGGTGCCTTGGACGAATCAGAACTTGGACTCATAATCTGAGCCAGCCACAAGAGGATTGTATGGGCAGTGACTCTGGGAGATGTAGTTTAGACTTAGTGCCTTTTGGACCAACAGCAGCAGTCTATTGTGAGTGACAGCCAATCCAGTCAAGAACTGGGAGGAACTCAAAGGAAGTGCCCGGTTTTGTCTGTTGGAGTTTCAGTTGAGCTCTGGCAGTGAAGAGGGAAGGAGCCTTGTGCTTTTTCGTTGTGCAGTTTTAGTCGGGAAACGTGTGTAAGGCCCTGAGTTCCGGTCTGCAGCTTGTGTAACTGCTTGTTAGGACTGAATCCGTCCTGTGAAGAGAATCAAAGGATATCTGAAGAGTGGAAACCAGGCTCACCCTGTAGAAGACTGGAGGAATTGCTGAATTGCACTCGGTCTGTCAGGAACTGAGTCTGCTGTGTGTTCTCCCGGGTATTGTGCAGTAATTGCGATTGGGATACAGATGCAGCCTGCCTGGTATAGTGCTTTCTTTTTACCATATAAATGTGTGAAGAGGTTTGTGTACCTCAAGTGAATCCTGCTGCCATTAAGTGACTTTTGCCTGTGACTGTTTACCATATAAATGTGTGAGGAGTCTCTTGGAGCTCAAGAGTAGCCCTGCTGGACGTTGAAGGACCCTATCTTGTTTGGAGGTCGTGAGTACTAATTCAGGGTCGCTCCTGTTGAATTGCCACATTAAATCCAAATGGAATCACTGTACTGCTGACAGTTTAAACTAATTTTCTTTTCTGTGTGAAAGGGCCCTACCAGCTGCCATGGTTTGGACTAGCCACTAGGGCTTGGGTACCCAGGGACAGTAACTGATAGGGATAGGCCTGTGCACAGAGCCATAAAGTAGATGAGTAGAGTGATAAGCTAATTAACCTGATTTCCCCTGTCCTTGTTATATCCCCTAAATAAATCAGAGCTGCTTATTTCAGCAAAGTTATACTGTCTGAGGTATTTGTCTATGTTAAAGTACTGTACTGTGATTGTTGCACTGTATCTTATTTCACAGGAGGTCCCAGTGCGGAACCAGTCCTGGGGTAAGTGTATACTGTGGAGGTAATTCTGATATATTCTGTGGGCCACTAGTGGGAAGAAAGGGGGGTTGCAGTGTCCCAGAGGGCTGTGACCAAGTTAGTTTAACTATTGCAAACCCTGACCTCTGGGTGGAGGCACCCGCCATTGTATCCAGGCCCCTCAACCTGTTAGTGGCAAATCAGGCAGGGGTAGTAGCCCCTGGGATAGCGCCATCTAGGGGTTACATATGGTTTCTGGTACAAGCCCTTCATCATCTATGTTGCTCTTCTCTGCACTGTCTCCAACCTGTCTATGTCCCTCTTGAGGTGTGGCCTCCAGAACTGGAAGCAGTATTCCAGGTGGAGTCTTACCAGAAATCGATAGAGAGGCATGATCACTTCATGCCTCCTGCTTTTGATGCCTCTTCCTATGCATCCAAGGATGCCACTAGCTTTTAGTGCTGCCTTCTTGCATTGTTTGCTGACCTTGAGGTCATCTGATATGATCACCCCCAGGTCTCGCTCTAGCCTTGTATCCACCAGCTGCTCCCCTCCCACTGGAGGAGATGAACCACTGGAATAGGCAGGAAAACTCCAGTGCATGCTTGTCAGGAAACATTCTGCACTGCACAGTGGTCCCTACAGGCGCTTCACTTGGTCAGCTTAGCGTGAAACTGCCAACCTGAGCAAGGAGTTGAGTGAATACTGAATCCCAACTCTCTCCTTACTATCCCACCAAGGATCCAGACAGCCGGCAGCATAGAGACAGCTTCCCCCTCCACAGTGAGCAACAAAGTTGGGACCCAACACAGGGGCCTAAGGAACCCAGAGCCTAATGACCCCAGACTCAACAGGGCAATCAATCATCAGTAAGGCTGTACTTTTGTCATGGAAAATCATGGAGAAATTAATGATAGTTTCATGGTCAAAATAAGGAAAGTCATAAAAATCAAGTCATTAATAATCACAGATCCATTGTGTGTTAAACAAATAGCCTCTGTTTTGACATATTTCTATGAAAGCACAACAGGAAATATTTACATTTTTTTTTACATCATCATTATGCTGGCCCAGTAGCAGAAGACATATCATTGTGCTGCCATCTCCAAGACTGGGGATCCCAAGTAAGCTCCAGAATTTAAACTAGACCTGACAGGGGAGGGACAAAGCACACTGTGGTGGTTAGGCTCAACGTTAGTGTCATTTGCAAACACCAAAAAGTATGGTATTTTCATGGAAAATGCTAAAAATCATGGGGTTATCATGGGAAGCACAGCTGAATGCAGCATGGGAAAAAATATCGCAGCTGCAGTACCTGATGGACAGGAACAGGACATTGCACCCCCAAAATCCCCACCCTCAGATTCCCCCTAGAAATCTACTCCCACAGAGACAAACCAGTTCAGAAAAATGGAAGGTGGTACAGAGGAGAGGAAATAAAATAATCAGAAGGGACCAGATACAGTTGGTCCATGCAAAACCTATCCCAACTACAAACCGTTTTGCACCTCTCACTAAGTAAAAGGAGCGCAGCAACGAGAGAAAAGACAACAAGCCAGTTGAGGAGACAGGACAGGTCCCAGTGAGGGTAAACAGTGACAGAAGAGCAAAAGGTAAAAGAGCACTCATAGTGGGAGACTCCATGGTACGAGGAGTGGAGACCCACCTAAATGACTGTGCACAAACAAAGGTGCTGCTTAGATACCTCCTGGGTGCCTCAGTGAAAAGTGAGACCGATCACATTGAAAGGATAGCAAAGAAGGGGATGGCCTGAATATCTTGATATGCCTGGGGACAAATGACCTGACAGGGCAGTTGGCACAGGAAGCCAAATGAAACCCAGTTAAACTACGAAACCGAATGACCACTCAAATGACCTTCCTGGCCTTCTCAAAGGTCCTTCCTGTGTGAGGCACAGGAAGTAGCACGGGGAGGATGTGAAGCAAGGAAATCGAAAAGTTCAATGAGTGGTTTTATTTATTTAAAAGTGTCACCAGGAAAGGCACACTGAGCAGCATTCCTCATTTCCAGATACGCCCTGGTGGAGAAGAAACATAGAAACATAGACTTTGACGGCAGATAAGGACCGCTAGGCCTATCTAGTCTGCCCATTTCCCTACCTACAGGATAGGTCGCAGATCCTAGTTAACCAACAGCCTATTTCTTCCTACCCCCCACAAGAATTGCCTTATGTCTGTCCCATTCATTCTTGAATTCTCCCACAGTTTTAGACCCCACAACCTCCTCAGGAAGGCTGTTCCATGCATCCACTACCCTCTCTGTGAAATAATACTTCCTCACATTGCCCCTGAACGCCCTCCTTCTATCTTTAAATTGTGTCCCTTGTTCTTGCAAGTCTCTTTTCTGAAAATGCTACCCTCTTGGACTTTGTTGATTCCACTGAGGTACTTAAAGTTTCTATCATGTCCCCTCTCCCTTCTTTCCTCAAGGGTATACATATTAAGCTACTTTAATCTCTCCTCATACGGCTTCTCTTGCAGACCCTGCACCATTTTAGTTGCCCTCCTCTGGACTGCCTCTATCCTGTCTATGTCCTTGTGGAGATGGGGTCTCCAGAACTGAACACAGTACTCCAGATGGGGTCTCACCAACTGTCTGTACAGAGGGATAACAACTTCTTGTTTTCTGCTGCTGATGCCTCTCCCTATACATCCCAGTATACTCCCAGCCGTCCCTACTGCCTTCTCACATTGCTTGCTAACCTTAAGGTCATCTGATATGATTACCTCCAGGTCCCTTTCCTTTTTTGTTGTTGTTACTACCTCCCCACCTATTGTGTATTCTTCCCTTGGGTTCTTATTTCCCAGGTGCATTATTTTGCACTTCTTTGCATTGAATCCTAGCTGCCATACTTCTGACCATTCCTCCAACTGTGCCAAGTCCCTTTTCATCCTTTCCACGCCTCCTTGTGTATCAACCCTGTTGCAGATTTTTGTGTCATCTGCAAAAAGGCATACTTTTCCTTCCAATCCCTCTGCAATGTCACTGATGAAGACTTTAAAAAGGACTGGACCCAAAACTGAACCCTGCGGTACCCCACTAGTAACTGCCCTTTCTTCAGAATGGACTCCATTTACAATTACCTTCTGTGTCCTGTTGTCCAGCCAATGTTTTACCCAGGCTACCACCCTGGGTCCCACTCCCAGGCTGGTTAATTTGACTATTAATCTTTTGTGTGGGACTTACATAGAAACATAGAAGCTGACGGCAGATAAGGACCTCAAGGCCCATCCAGTCTGCCCATTTCTTTTTCTACCTTATAAATGTGCCATCAGCCTTTGCTCTGTCAGTGACCTATCTATTCATAGTCATTTGTATTGCTCCCTTATGCCTATCCCATGCCTGTTTGAAGCCCTGCACTGTATTCATAGCCACCACTTCTTGTGGTAAGCCATTCCATCCATCCACCACCCTTTCTGTGAAAAGAATTTCCTCACATTCCCCTTAATCGTAGCCCTCTAATCTCATGCTGTGTCCTCTTGTCCTGCTATTTTCTTATATTTAAACATGTTAGAACTCTTTCACCTTGTTTATGCCCTTAAGGTGTTTGAATGCCTCGATCATATCGCTCTCTCCCTCCTTTGCTCAAGGGTATCATATTGAGCTCCATTAATCTGTCCTCATATGTCTTCTGATGCAGTCCCTGCACCATTTGGCTGCCCTTCTCTGGACTGCCTCAATTTGGTTAATGTCCTTGAAGGTGTGGCCTCCAATACTGCATGCAGTACTCCAGATGGGGCCTAACCAGTGTCTTGTACAGAGGGTTTATTACCTCCCTCTTACGACTTGTGATACCCTACTAATACACCTAACACCCTAGCCTTACCTACTGCTTTAGAGGTCTGCTTGGATGATTTTAGGTCATCAGTGATGATGATGCCCAAGTCTCTTTCTTCCTTTGTGACTGCTAGCAACTCCTCCCAGCCTATAGGTGGCTTTGGGGTTTCTCTTCCCTATGTGCATGATTTTGCACTTCTTTGCATTAAATCCCAGTTGCCACTCTTCTGACCATTCTGCTAGTTATCCAGATCTCTTCTCATTCTGCCCACCCCATCTGGATCATCTACTCTGTTGCAGATCTTGGTGTCATCTGCAAACAGACAAGCCTTACCCTCTAGTCCATCTGCAAGGTCACTAATGAAGATGTTGAAGGGACTGGCCCGGACTGATCCTGAGGTACCCCACTTGTGACTTGCATCTCTTCTGACTGTATACCATTTACCACCACTCTCTGTTTTCTGCCCGTCAACCAGTTTGCCACCAGTTGACCAACTTCTGACCACCGAGCCTACCCAGCTTATTTATCAATCTTCTATGTGGAACAGTGTCAAAAGCTTTGCTGAAGTCAAGGTAGGCGACATCAACTGCTCCCCTTGGTCCACCACTCTGGTTACCCAGTTAAAGAAATCTATGAGATTAGTTTGACAGGACCTTCCTTTGTAAACCCATGCTGTCTTGGATCCTGTGCCCTATGGATTCCAGGTGTTGCACTATCCTTTCCTTAAGGAGTGCCTCCATAATCTTGCCCACTACTGAGGTAAGACTGACCGGTCTGTAGTTCCCCGCCTCCTCCCTGCTACCACTCTTGTGGAGCGGGATCACATGAGCCCTTCTCCAGTCTTCTGGGACCTCTCCTGTGCTCAGAGACTCACTAAACAATTCTGCTAATGGCTCTGCTAGTTCCTCCTTTAGCTCCTTATGTACCCTGGGATGTATGCCATCAGGTCCCATTGCCTTATCCACCCTGAGTTTAGCAAGCTCTTTAGGACCCTTTCTTTTGTGAAGGGAGTAGTGCTTACCTCCCTCCCTCCTGTGTCCATGATGCTGAGCTGTGGGCCCTGCCCTACCTTCTCTTCAGTAAATACTGAGCAAAAGTATCTATTTAGGATAGATGCCTTTACAGGGTCCTCCTCCTCACATGCTCCCTTTTCTCCATTAAGCTTAGCAATACCCCCTCTGGACTTTCTCCTTTCACTAATGTATCTATAGAAAGTCTTGTCACCTTCTTTTACTGTTCGTGCTAGTGTTTCCTCAGTTTGGGACTTTGCCTGCCTTACTGCCTTACCTGCTTCCCTTAGGGCAGTTTGGTATGCCTCTATCTTCATCCCGCTGTGTTCCCTTATATTTCCTGAAGGCCAGCCTTTTGGCTCTGACCTTTTCTGCTACTGTATTTGAGAACCAAAGTGGTTTCCTTCTTCTTTTGCACTTCCTTTTCTGTCTAACACAATGGGATGTTGCTTCAAGTATTGCATCCCTAATGCTTGCCCACTTTGCCTGTACCCCTCACCTGTGTTTCTTTTTGCCAGGCTAGCTTAACTCTGTTGGCCATCTTATCAAAGTCAGCTCCTCTGAAGTCCCATATTTTTGCCTTGGAATGGGATGATTTAGATGTAGTAGCAAAATTGAACCATACCATGTGATGGTCACTGGCCCCAGGTGACCTTCTACCTGAGATCTGTGATCCTTCTTTGTTAGTCAGTACTAGATCTAGGATAGCCCTGTCTCTTGTGGGTTGCTGTACCAGTTGTTTGAGGCCCTCCCTGCAGGAATCCACTATGAGTCTAGTTCTGGCAGATGTTCTGCTGGTATTGACCAATCTGTATCTGGCATTTTGAAGTCTCCCATTATCAGAACCTCCCTTTAGCTGTCATGTTTTGTATATCTTCTAACAGTAATGTGTCTATGTTCTCCTCTGGTCTGGGGCCTGTAGACAACCCCAGTTCTTATGGCTGTCCCATTTCCTGTTTCCAGGGTGACCCACAGTTCTTCTGGCTCCTTATGTGTATTCTGAATTTCTGTAGCTTTGATATTTTCATTACATACAGGCCCTCCTCCCCCTTTTGCACCTCGGTCTCTTCTGAACAATACATAGCCAGGTACTGAAGTCTCCCAAGTGTGGTTACTGATAAACCACGTCTCACTAATTGCTACTATGTCCAGTTTAGCCTCTGACATTATTGCCTGCAGGTCTGGGATCTTATTTCCCAGGCTGTGAGCATTTGTGTACATGATTTTCCATTGGCCAGATTTTGGTGTGTTAGTTGTTGGGTGAAGTTTGGCATACCCCTGTGCATCGTATGGGGAGACAAACCTTTTTCTTACCTGGTGATGCAAATGAGCAGCAAACACGCTGAATTCCTGTTTGACCACTAGCTGAGGGGAGGTGTTCTTCCCATTCGGCGTATGAGTTGCTGCACCCCTCTCCCATTTGCTAGTTAAATATTCTGCAAAGGCGTCAAACTTCTGCCCCAATGCACTGACTCCCTCTTTAGTCAGATGCAGTCCATCAAATTTAAAGAACTTTCACTCCCAGAACTGTTGCCAGTTCCTACAAATCTGTGTCCTTTTTCCTGGCACCAGCCCTTGAGCCACGTGTTTAGCTCCCCTATCTCCCCTTCTCTGACCTTCCGTCCATCTGCTCCCCTCTCCCAGACTGGCAGGATCTCAGAGAAGGAGATGCATGACGAAATAGATGATAGTTTGTCACCCAGCCTGGTCAGGTGTTCCTTGGTCTCCACAACTGACCGGCTGGCGAGATCATTAGTCCCTATGTGTACTAGGACATCAATGTTTTCTCCTGCTTTGTGAACAATTTTAGCAATGCGGTCAGTGTCTCTCCATGCTGATGTACCTGGGAGACATCTGACCATCACCCCTGGCTGGAGATGGGTATCAACTCCCCGAATCATGGAGTCTCCTATGATCAGAAGTTTTTTGGATTTCCTTTGTGCTTGTTTAGTTTGGGTTCCTGATTTGGGTGAGTTTTGTTGTGCTAGCTCCTGTGCCGCAGTGTCCTGCTCTGCAGTGTCTTCTGCCTCTTTATTTGATTTCAGAGATAGAGGCAGATACCTGTTTGTAGTGTTTATATGGTTTTGGAGGTAATGTGTTGGAGCAGAGAGTGATGGGCACCTGATTTGCTCCTCCTAACCACCTGCCAACCTCCTGGACCAACTACCTCTGCGGTCGAGGTTTTCTGTTGGATGCTGGGGAAATGGCGGGTGGTTCTTATAATGTATTTCCTCTTCAATATGAAATTTGAGGCGTGCAATCTCTGCCCATGCTGCCCGGAGCTGAGCCCTAAGATCTCCAAAGGCCCAGCATGTAGGACAGTGTCCTAAATCCTGTAAGACTGTCCTTCTGAAAATTGTTCCACAGTACCTGCAGTTAATGAAATGCCTTGCTAAAGTCTAGGTAGGCCATGTCCACAGCCCCTCCCTGGTCTACTACTTTGGTCACCCAGTCAAAGAAATCTATTAGATTTGTCTGACATGACCTTCCCGCTGTGAACCCATGCTGCCTTGGGTCCCGTGCTCCACTGGCCTCTAGGTACTCGACTATTCTTTCCTTCAGAAGTGACTCCATCACTTTCCCTACCACCGAGGTCAGACTGACAGGTCTGTAGTTTCCTGCCTCTGTCTTGGACCCACTTTTGTGAAGGGGAATCACATCCGCCTTCCTCCAGTCCTCGGGTACCACACCATCCTCCCATGATTTATTAAAAAGAGTAGCCAGTGGTTTCACTAGTTCCTCCCTTAATTCTTTTAGAATTCTGGGGTGAATTCCATCAGGACCCATTGCTTTGTCCACCTTCAGTTTTAGGAGTTCTTGCAGAACCCTATCTTCTGTGAAAGGACTGGGATCGACCCCCCTATCAAGAGTGCTTCTGTTAATTGGATTAGGCACTTTCCCCTCCTCTTTTGTGAATACTGAGCAGAAATATTCGTTCAGTATTCCTGCTTTTTCACTGTCCCCCTCTGCCCACCCACTGTTCATACTATTCAGCCTCACTATCCCTCCCTTTGTCTTTCTACGCTCGCTGATGTACCTATAAAAGGTTTTATCCCCCTTCTTAACTGAGTTGGCTGTCTTTTCCTCAGTTTGGCCTTTGCTATTCTGACTTCCTTCCCTGCTTCCTTCTGCCTTAACTGGTACAGCTCTCTGTCCTGCTCCTTCTGTGTTTCCTTATACTTCTGGAATGCTATCTTTTTCTTCCTGACTTTCACAACCACCTCTTTTGAGAACCATAGTGGCTTTTTCTTTTGTTTTGATTTGTTCATTTGCTTCACACAAAGGCTTGTTGCCTCTGTGATGGCAGTTTTGATAATTCCCCATTGTTGCTGCACACCTCCTTCTAGCCTGTTTGCTAGTGCTTTTCTGAGGCACTCTCCCATCTTGCCAAAGTCAGCCCTCCTAAAGTCCAGTACTACTTTTGTATGGCTTGACTCTGTAGCTGAGTTTAACGTGAACCACACTGTTTGATGGTCACTTGTCCCCAGATGGCAACCCACTTCTAGATCTGAGATCCTCTCACTGCCCCTGTTTGAGAGTACAAGGTCTAAGATTGCTCCCTCAAGAGTGGGTTCTGAAACTAGCTGTCTAATGCCTGCCACCTGTAGGGCATCAAGAATGGCCCTGCTCTTGGATGTGGCTGCAGCAAATGTGCTCCAGTTAACATCTGGCATATTCAGGTCTCCCATCAACAGTATCTCCCCTTTCTCTGCCATTCTAAGAATGCCTTCTATCATATCCTTGTCCATTCCTTCCACTGACATGGGGGTCTGTACACAACCCCTGTGCGGATTATGTCCCTTTCCAGTCTCCAAGGTGACCCACAGTGCCTCCTCTCCTCCCTGTTTACTCTTTTGTTCAGTTGCTTTTATCCTTTCCTTTACATAAAAAGCTTCTCCTCCTCCTCTTCTCCCCTGCCTGTCTCTCCTGTAGGTTATGTACCCTGGTATGTTAACATCCCAGTCATGGTTCTCTGTGTACCATGTTTCTGTGACGGCTACGATATCCAGGCATCTCTCTTCCATTAAGGCCATCAGCTCAGGGAGCTTGTTGCCCAGACTATGGGCATCGGTACTCATTACCCTCCATTTCCTGATGGCCTTACTCCCTTTTGCCCCATCCCTGTCCTTCTTGCCTTTGTCACTTTCTCCATTTACCCCTGCCCTTCTCCCTATCGACACCTCTATGTTGGTGTTTGCCGCACTTACTACCGTGATTATTTGGGGCTAGGATTTTCCTGCTCCTTTCCAGTGCCTCCTCCCTTGGCTAGTTTAAAAGCTTGCTAATGAAGCATTTAAACCTATCACCTAGGATCCTGGTTCCCCTCCTGGACAGATGCAGCCCATCATGCCAGTATAGGCTTGCATCACTCCAGGTGGACCCCCAGTCCCCAATGAAGCCAAATCCTGAGCTCCACACCAGTTTTTCAACCACTGATTGAATCCCATGATGCGGAACACCCTAGCCTCTCCTATGCCATAGATGGGTAGCACCTCCGAGAAGGTTACCGTGCGTGCTACTTGACTAAGGCCCCTCTCCAATTCCACAAACTCTTCCTGCACTTCTCTAATCCCTTTCTTAGCCAGGTCATTTGTCCCTAGGTGGACAATGACATCCAGCTCCCTCCCCTGTGCAGCTGCTCCGGCAATCCTGAGGATTCGCTTCCTGTCCCTGCAAGCCATGGCGCCAGGCAGGCACCTTACCTCCCTCTCCCCTTCCTCCCCCAGTTCTACCTTCCTAACAATGGAGTCCCCCACCAGGAGTTGTTTCCTTCCCCTGCAGGGTCCCCTGCCACCCTCCTGTGGGTCTCCTTTGTTGAGGTTCCCAACATCCTCCTTGGTCTCCACTGTGGGTGCCTCCATAGAGGAACCACACTTTGCCAGAATGGCATAGGGTGTGGAGAGTACAATGGGAGGATGTGCCTCTGTTCCACCACCCTCACCCTCCCTGAGCCCACTGTGGTCCAACCGCTCCTCATTCTTGGCAACCTCTGAGGCAACGGCAGTGGCACTGGTGGTCCCTGGATGGAACAGGAGGTCCCACAAATCCAGGCCAACTCAGCCTGGAGATGAGCAACCTCCTCCCTCAGCCCAGAGAGGTGCCTGCAGATGGGAAAACACCGCATCCTCCAGAACATCTCCCGGAAGACTGCTTCTCCACAGCCACTGCACTGCACCACTCCAATCATGTCTTATTTCTGACCCCTTAACTGTTTGCAATCCTTACTCTTTCCTCTGTTTTTTTTCTCTCTCTCCTTACTTTCTGCCTGTGTGCCCTTTAAGCTCCTGATTGTCCTGTTCTGAGACAAGAATATCCTATATTTCGCAGTTGATCACTTACTTGCTCAGAGGCAGACCTCCGGCAGCTAGAGGGGGCTGGAGAGCTACTCTTGCCCTTCTAGGATGGTGGGTCCTTGGTGGTTCTGTGATCACTCACTTCCTGTTTAGGGGCAGGAAGTTCCTGTTGTCAGTCAAATTCTGTGCCTATAAAAACAGAACTAGCTTTGGGTGGAGGGAAGGGAAGGAGGCAATATAGTCCCAGCAGAGAAGTTCAGTCACACAGCAGTCCTTTCTCCTGGTGTCTTCTGCCAAGCTATTACAAGAGAAGGGGGGGGGCAGCAAAAATACAATCAGCAAGAAATTACAGTAACAACAATTAAATAGCAATTATAAACAGGCATGAAAAATACCAGGAATATTACAACTGACAAACAATTACAAATGTGGTTAGAGTGCAGGAGTATACATACATCAGTGCCACATATGTGTAAGAATAGGGTACAAAAAATACTACTGGAGCAGTCATATGCAAGTCGAGGATTGAGATAAGCGTCCTAGACAGAACTGAGTAGTTTGCAGCAAGGGAAGCCAGAGGACCAGACCCGGTGAGGACCATTGGTAAAGGGATGAGAACAGGGTAATAACTACATTAGTAGAGGAGTTGGGGCAAAGAGGGGGGAGGGGCAGGTAGGAGGAAAGGAGTGGCAATGAGGAGGGGGGAAGGAAATTAAGCACAATTGCAGGAAGAGGAGAAAAGGTCCTTGAGTAGGGAGGAGAGGACATGGGGACAGGAGGCGTGGCAGATGGGAGGGGGAAGGGAGTTCCATAATTTGGGGATGGGTGAGAAAAAGCTGCCTGACCTGCAGTGGTGGACCTGGGAGGAATCGTCAGGGTACGAGAGTTGAGGTTTCTAAGGGAGTAGGAGGAAGGAGGCTAGAGGGAGAGAGAAGAAGACAGGTAAGGGGGGACAGAGAGGGGAACCAGAATTTAGCTATTAAATTGGTTCAGTGGGTGTGACAACACTCCTCTAGGGAGGGAAAGGAAAGAGACTGGTAGAGGTCACAGTGGGTGGTGGGTGCGTGGAGGGCAGTCGAGACTAAAGCGGCAGAAAGAATGGATGAGAGTGTCCAATCCAATCAGTATTGACATAATTTTTATGTTGTTTTTTTGGGGGGACTGTACTGTATTGTATTCATGTTATATGGCTTTTTTTTTAAACTTGTCGCTTGTGAAAACAGGCAAAATTGCTCATCAGTTAACAAGTATAAGAAATTACAAGCATTTGCCAGTGCCGAATGTTTGCTTGCTGGCATTGGCATTGATAGTGTAGGAGTTATAGAGCTGCATATTAGGAATGGCAGTGAAGTATTGAATTGAAGCCAACCCCACCACTACCCTGCAGAGACTGACAGGCATTGGGGTGTGCCTTTGGGTCATCAGGCATAATGGCCACACCATTTCACCACACCCTACCCTGCAGATGCCAACAAGTGTCACGGTGTGCCTTGGGGTCTTTGACCCTTATGCGCACCCCATTCCATCAGGAAATACGGTGAGATGGGTGCGGTATAGGAGAATGGGATGAACTTTGGGGCCGAAGAGTCCAAGGCACACCTCGATGCCTCTCGCTGGCTGCAGGGTGTGGAATGGTATGAGCATTACAGGTGAGAATTCCAAATCACACCCCTGATGACTGTCATTCTCTACAGGGTGGGGCGTTATGGTCGGAAATCCTAATGCCTCAGGCATTCATTGCTATTTTCACTCCAAATTTTCAACAAGTTTTTTTTTTTGTGACCCCCACCTCATGAACAGTGGCAATATCAGTTTGTTAGCCGAAAGCTGCTTTTGCACAGCGACTACGGCATTTAGCACCACAGGTGCAAAAACACATTCCGAACAGGATGTGAAAAATGACAGCTGTACTGTTCATGGGGAGGTGTAAAAAATTGCAATGTTGAAAATCTGCAGTAAAATATTAAAAAAACTGGTGAAGTCACAAGTGTGCGTAGAAACTGTGCAATGCACACCCGTAATGTAATTAGTTTGGGGATTTTTTACAGCAAATTGTCAACACAGGCATTTTGGGACCTCCGATCATGAACAGTGTCACTGTGATTTTCTTTATCTATCGCAAGCAATGATTTCCCACAGTGACCATGCATTTCTGCACTGAAAGTGTGAAAACACATTTCGGCCATGTTGTGAAACATGACAGCTGTACTGTTCATAAGGAAGTGCGGAAAAATGCCACTGGAGAAAATCTGGACTGAAACTAATACAAATTCATGAACTTACGAGGGTGCGTGGAAACTGCGCAATGCTCGCTCATAACATAGTCATTTTATAGACTTTTGTCACCAAATTTTCAACATAGCAATTTTAGGACCTCTGTTCATGAACAGTGTTCACTGTGATTTTCTTACTCTGTCCCAAACATTGCTTTCGGACACTGACTGCACCATTCTGCACTACATGTACGGAAACACATTTTGGGCGAGATGTGAAAAATGGCAGCTGTACTGCTCACAAGGAAGTGCAATAAAATAGCAATGTTGACAATCTGGTGTGCAAATATTAAAAATTCACAAACTTGCAAGCATGCGTAGGAACTGCGCGATGTGTGCTCCTAAAACAGTAATTTTGGGGAATTTTTTCACCAAATTTTCAACACAGCCATTTTAAGATCTCTGCTCATGAACAGTGCCACTGTGATTTTCTTAATCTGTCCCAAACATTGATTGCACTCACTGACTGCGCCATTGTGCGCTACATGCAAGGAAACACATTTTGGGCGACATGTGAAAAATGACAGCTGTACTGCTCATAAGGAGGTGTGGTAAAATGGCAATGTTGAAAATTTGGAGTGCAAATATTAAAAATTTGTAAACTTACGAGCGTGTGTAGGAACTGCTCAACGCACGCTCGTAAAACAGTCATTTTAAGGAATTTTTTCACCAAATTTTCAACATAGCCATTTTAAGACCTCTGCTCATGAACAGTATCAGTGTGATTTTCTTGATGTGTCCCATACATTGATTTCGCACACCGACTGCACCATTGTGCGCTACATGCGTGGAGACACATTTTGGTGAGGTGAAAAATGACAGCGGTACTGCTCATAAGGAGGTATGGTAAAATAGCAATGTTGAAAATCCAGAGTGTGAATATTAAAAATCCATGAACTTCTGAGCGTGCGTAGGAATTGCGCAACGTACGCTCTTAAAACAGTAATTTTTAGGAATTTTTTCACCAAATTTGCAACATAGGCTTTTGAGAGCCCACCTTATGAACACTGGCACTGTTGTTTACGTTAATCAGTCTCGAAGGTGATTTTGTGTGTGACTGTAAAATCACCCTTTGGGCCCGATTAACATCATGACTTCCAGAATTCATGGAGGGGTCCAAAAAACCCATGTTGAAAATTTGGGGCCAAAATTCAAAAAAATGCCTGAGATATGCATTAAAGTTGAAAAAACCCTATTTATTGCATTATACAGCTTACCCGCATTTCCTCAGTTCGCAGTCGGCTTTGAGAAAAGCAGACGTGTTCCCAGTCCACCGAAGATCATCTTGCCAGCCTCCGGAGGTAAGTATGGGGTGAGAGGGGGTGTGGGGAGGTAGGATGTGCAGAGGGTGGGCGAGGATGGGAATGGAGACCGCCGAGGGAACTTTTTTTGTTTACAGGTTTTTTTTTTTAGGAAGGCGACGGGACGTTTGCCACGCTGGGGAGGGCTCCCAGCGTGGCAGCTGGGGCTGTTTGGGGAGGGCCTGGAGCCGACGAGGATTGGGCACCTGTCGGCCATAACAATTTTTGCTGCGCTGGGTGAGCTTCCAGCGTGGCACCTGAAACTTTTTTGAGGGGGTGTGGAGCCGATGGGGACTGGGCACCCCCGTTGGGCATACAGTGTGTGCGTGGGGGGGTGCATGAGCATGCAATATGCATGTGTCAGTGCGGGCGGGGGGGAGTGCTGCTCACTGAAGCGGAGCTCTCCCTTTTAACTGTAAGGCACTGCATTTTCAACTGCTGTTATAGACAGCTGCAGCATTCACTGGAGAACTGCAGCCACGCCTGCAAACACACTGACTGAATTGGAAGATGAGTGCCACACCTCCGAAAACTCAGATGATGGCACTATGTTTCTTGCACATGTGCAAGCAAACATAAAAATGAAATGTAAAATGAAATCTGGTTATGGAAGTTTTGGGAGTGGCACTGCGGAGTACATCCTCATAGTCAAAAACAGGGAGGATCATTTTCTGGACAAGCACACAGCGGGCTGGCAATGTGTTTCACCCATGGTTCCTGCATAGGGCACCCAGTTTGGGGTGCAGCTTCTTGTGGATTGCATCTACATGTCATCCGCATGCATATGGATGGAGGTGTGGGGGCAGTGGGAAGGTCATTAAGGAAGACTGAGAAGAGCAGCAGTTCAAGAACAAAACCCTGTGGGACTCCAGTGTTGATGTGTGTGTGTGGGGGGGAGGGGGTTAGTGAATCAGTAATCCAAGTGGAGTGTGTCCCTTCCACAATGTAGGAATGAAACCAGTTGGTGGCTGCAGCTGTGAGCCTTGCAGCAGAAAGTCTGGCAAGAAGAAGAGGGTGGGAGACAGTGTTAAAAGCCTTGGCAAGGTCAACAAAGATAACAGAGGTGATGAGGCCCTGGTCCATGCCTGTAAGTATGGAGTCAGTGAGCCTACTGAGGTGGTTGAGTGGAGTTTTTTGAAACCAGACTGGTAAGGGTTGAAAAAGGAGGAGGAGTCAAGGAAGGAGGAGAGTTGGGATAACACCATATGTTCCTGAAGCTTGGCAAGGATGGGGAGAAGAGAGATAGGTCAGTAGTTTCTAGGAGAAGAGGAATCACCTCCTTTTATGAGGGGATAACAGTGGTGTGTTTCCATTCAGCTGGGACAGTTGGGAGAGAAGGAAAGTTTTAGTAGAGAAGCAAGGGAGGAGGAGATAGCAGGGGCAGACAGGTAGAGGATTTTAGAGTCAAGTCCAACGGGAGACTTACCCTTAAAAAGGTTAAGGGCAAGGAGGCTTCTGGGGTTGTCTGCAGAGGATATAGGGCAGAAGAAGAAAGAGCGGGGTGAAGGGCAGACAGATTGAGAGGACTTGAGGGGACAGGAGAGAAGGAGAGTAGAGAGAAGGGAGGAGGCACAGAAGGTGAAGAATGAATTAAACTCTGTGGCCACAGATAGGGATTCAGACATAGAGACATCACCCTTTTTGAGGATTGGAACAGGGGGCTGGGATGATGGGGAGAATAGGGCATGAACTACTTTCCAGAATTTGGATGGGTGGTTTATATTTGTTTGAAAAGTGGTTGTGAAGTATTCAGCCTTGCCTAGTTCAGGCATTACAGAGTGTCCCGTACTTTTGGAGGTCAGTAGGGGAGCCCGAGGCTTTGTGCACCTTCGAAGCCTGACCCTTGGCACATAGGCATGACAGTAGTTCGGTTGTGACCCAGGGGAGGTGTGAGCCATGCATCCGAGTGCATCTAAGTGAGGTACATTGGTCCCAGATAGCAAGAAGTTTGGATTTTAATTATTCCAAAGCCTGGTCAATAGAGGCGGCAAGGGAGATGGGAGACCAATCAGTGTTTTTTTTTTTTTAATAGCAAACATTTTTATTAGAATTTTAAGTCAAATACAGAGTGTGTACATTCAAGATACAATACCACATCATCAAGTAAACATGCTATGACAAAGCAAAGGAGTCCTGAGTCATTGGGAGCATCATGGCGGCCAAATTGTGGCCTGTTTTCCAGATGAAATCCTGATGTAAATCTGGTTACGCTGAGGGCAATGCAATGGTACCCCTATCTGTCCTGTTGATGCACTTCTAAGTATTGATAGTTCTCCTGAAGCTGGATCTTTACCAGGTGGGATCAAATTTTATAGCTTCAAAGGGTGGCTAGTCTTGGCTGACCTTGCATTATACAATAGTACAGTACAGGAAGGTTTGACCTCCTGATATTATAAGCATGTCTAGCCTATGTCTTTGACTGGGACAGGCGCTTGGGGTGCACTCATTTGAAATAATTTGTGGATAGGAAAGGGAACGAGGAGAGTTGGGAGTGGGGAAGGGAATAAGGATGAAAAGGAGTAGGACAGAGAGAAGAGCAAGATTCCCACAGGGAATTTTCAAGTTCTTAGAATGGATGGGTTTATATCTAAGTATAACTGGGGATCTTAGGGGGAGGTTCTTTCTAGGCTTCACTGTTTGATAAACAAAAGGGGGGAGAGATTTAGAAAGTAGGGAGAGGGGAAAGTAAGATGGGAGGAGGGATATCGACCTACCCTATGGCACAAAATCTGAGTAATTGTCCAGTTAGTATTAGACCCACCTTCTCCATTTATTGTCAAAGGAGGTGACTCGGTTACCAGCTTGCGCCAATATTCTCTCAAGGGTGTAGATCTCATGGATACAGACTCTCCACATGTCAGGTGCTAGGACCTTTTCCATCCACCACAGGTGAGTTATGGCCTTTTTGGCTGCAAGCAGCAAGAGATTTATTAATTTTATGGTGGGAAGAGAGGTAGTCGGATGGGGTGGTGGGACAGCCGTTAGAATAAATGAGGTGATTAGCAAGCCTTCACAGTCAAAAATAGCTTCAAGTTCATGGTGACTCCCTGCCAAAATGTTTTAAAAAGAGGACATGTCACCTTATATGAGTATGGTCTGCCTGGGTGGCTCCACAGAGCTGCCAACAGCTGGCTGTGTGGAACCCCACAAACTTTGCTATAACTGCAGGAGTATGGAAATACTTCAAATGATATTTCCAGGCATATTCTCTCCAGTATAAAGCCGCTGTTACTGTGAATGCTGGTAGACTGAATTTATGCTATAGTTCAAGGCTAAGTGTAGCGTTCAGCTCCGAGTTCCATCTGGAGAGGTTAGAGTGCATGGAGTTTGTCGTGGTGGCTTGAAGGGCTTTATATAAGTTGCTAATTAAGTGCAGGGTGGTATCTCCCACTGAATGGGATTTAAGAACTTGGACCAGTAGCGGGTTTTTTTTTTCAGTTATATGGGTTAGTGTCTCTTCCTAGAATAGAGATAGGAACAAAGTTGACAAATTGGTGTTTGACAGGTCATCGAGTAAGGGTACCAGATCCAAGGATTTACAGGAGTAAAATTGTAGGTGGGGCTTTAGGATTGTGAATTTTGTGAACACAGTAAATCAAGTGATGGTCGCTTAGGGTGTCTGGAAGGATTACATCTGTGACTATGGGAGGTGAGAACCCGGTCTATTAGGGTGTGGTTTTGAGGTTTAGCTGGGTGGGCTCTCTTATTAACTGGGTCAGATTGAGTGAAGCTATTTCATTCCGTGTTTTTGTGTGGGAGGGGGAGATCCAATTCATGTCAAAATCACCCAGGATATGGAGTTCACCTGTGGAGGCATGTGACTGTAGGGTAGATAGGAGGTCCATGATAGTCAGGGGGCAGAGATTAGGGTAGCAATAGGTGCTGGCAACAAAGATGGGCAGGGAGAAGGGAAGGGAAAGCTTTAGCAGAAGTAGCTGGTAGGCCAGATTATGGTGGATGAGGGAGTAGCCAGGAAAGGAAACGCTCATGTCAGGGACATTAGGATTTGGCCACAATTCAGTTATAATTAATGTCAGGGCTGAGGGATAAGGTGAGGGGTTGGAGTAGAGTAATTTTGGGAAGGAGGCTCCTGATGTTTAAATGGGTCATCTTTAACCCATGTGGATGTTGGGGGGTGAGAGGGGACAGGTCCAGGGTTGAGTTCTATGTCACCTGCCACCAGCAGCATCAGAATAATGAGTAGCTTGGAGGGGAATGAAATAAGTTTCTGAGGTAAGGAAGTGTGGGGGTGGTGGAAGATAGAATGGGGAGGGGGGAGGAAAGCTTGAATGTGAGCAGACTGGCATGGAGGCAGGGATGAAGTGCAGGAAGAAGCAAGAGGTGGCATGAGAGTTGGTAGGGGTAAGGGTTGAGAGGGCAGAGATGTGGGGAGGGGTGTAGCGGGAGAGATGTTACATTGAAGAGAATGGGGAGTAGACAGAGTGTACCCTGAAACATGAATACGGGAGGGCAGGCAAACTGGGGTGGAATATATGTTGAGAGGAGCAGAGTGAAATTGGGGGTGTGGGCAGGAAAAACTCACTGGCCTTGAGGGAACGTCATGTAAAAGTACAAATGTATTTATATGTACAGTAGGGACTATGTTCCCATGCTGGTTAGCTGGGCAGTAGAAAGCCAGAATGAACCAAATTAGACTGTTCTGTGGGGGACATGAGCCAGTCCAACTATCAGAGGGGCAGAGGGGTATGAAAGTAAGCTGACTGGTTCAGCAACAGCATAAACAGCAGCCTCCCTTTGGGTGGTTGGCTGGAGGGTGGGGAGGTGGGAAGCTCAATGCGGTGCTGTTCTGTGGCGCCGCACACCAGAGGGATCTGGTGTGACCTCCGGATTGTGGACAGGGCTTCTGTTGCTTTGGCCCTCACAACCCCTGTGATTGGTCATCTTCTGGGGGAGTCCATTGGTGAAGTCCGAAAGCTGGAAGAAATAGGGAAGAGAAGCAGTGGGCAGGTAAGTAATCTGATCCCAATAGGCAGGAGAGTTAACAGTAGGAATGGCTACGAGCAGCCAGAAAGGCTGCTGGTTACAGAGTTGGCATCAGGCAAGAGGCTACCACTTCGCTGGTGCATGGGGAGACTTCTGGGAGAGGAAGTTCTTTAAATACAATGGACTGCACCTAACGAAGGAAGGAGTACGAGCACTGGGCCAAACATTTGCTTTGAGCATCAGACATTTGAACTAGGGAAGGGGCAGCTAGAGGCAAAGGACACTATCAAAGACACCTTAGAAGATAAGAACTTAGCCATAACTCCCCCCAAAAAGAAATGAATTGCAGAATAAAAAGAAGGACTAGCCGGAACACAAAGGGAGGTCAACAATCCCAAACGGGAGCAGAATACAGTAATATGCCGACTGTGAAGGAACTAGAGGAAAAGCACGGAGTCAAGGGAGGAAAAGTTAAAAAGAAGGGTGACAGAACGTGGAAAACCATGTACCTGAACGCTCGCAGCGTAGCAAATAAAATCTCAGACCTAATGACCTTGATGTCAGAGGCAGACTTGGACATTGTCAGTTACCGTAGCATGGTACACAGGGAACAATGACTGGGACATAGCCATGCCAGGGTATGTTCTATTCTGAAAATATACATTAGGAAAAAAGGGAGGAGCGGCTCTCTACGTTAGGGAGGAAATGAAAGTTAGAGATGTACAGGGCATAAGGGGGGGAAGTGAAGGCACTGTGGGTCACGGTAGAAACTGACAACGGTACTGCCATTCGGGAAGGCATGATCTACTGACCTACAGCACAGGTGGAGGATTTGGACAATGCGCTAGTGGAAATCATCCACAAAATGGCTGCAAAAGGGGAAATACTGCTGCTGGGTGACTTCAGTTTGCCAGATGTCAATTGAAGCACCTGTACTGCAGCCACAGCAAGGAGCAAAGACATCCTGGAAGCTCTTCAAGGGCGGGACTCAACAGCTAGTGGAAGAACACACCCATGAGGGGGCAGTATTGGATCTGGTGCTCACCAATGGGACAGAGTGATGGATATTGAAGTGGGTAGTCATTTGGGTCCAGCAATTACCATATGATGTGGTTTAATGTGAGGACATCAGAGGAATCCAGCCACACAAAGACAAGGGTCCTGGATTTCAGAAGGGTTAATTTTGCAAAACTAGAGGTATGTCTGAAGAAAGCCCTATGAGATAGAGTGGGAAAGGGGGATGTAGAGGAGCAATGGGCACATATTAAGGGAGCCATAACGGAAGCCACAAGCCTTTGCTTTAGGCAAATAAGTAAAATAATGAGGAAGAAAAAATAATTCTGGTTCTCAAAGGAGGTGGCAGGGAGATCAGGGAAAATGGGTTAGCATTCAGAAAATACAAAGAAACACGGAGGGAGAAAGACAGAAGAATGTATCTGGAAAAGCTAAAGGAGTCGGGGAAAGCAGTCAGAAAGCCAAAGCACAGACAGAGAAAAGAATAGCTAAAGTAATTAAGAAAGGAGAAGAGACCTTTTTTAGAGACATTAGAGAAAAGAGAAAAAACGGGTGGGATTGTGAGACTAAAAAGGGAAATGGTGGGGAGGGTCAGTGGAGGGGCACCAGGAAAAAGAAGAAATCCTGAACAAATATTTTTGTCCTTTGTTTATGGTAGAATGGACCACAGCTAGGTGATAAGAAGTACCAATAGGGTGAGGTGTAGATACCAGTCCATTTACAGTAGAGGAACTCCTAAAGGAACTAGAAAAACTGAAAGTAGATTAGACAGTGGGGCTGGACGGAATACATCCCAGAATTCTAAATGAACTTAGAAAGGAGCTAGCAGCACTACTGACAGCTTTGTTCAACAAATAGAAACAGGAGTGGTTCCAGCAGACTGGAAGAGGGAGAATGTTGGCCCTCTACATAAGAGTGGGAGCAGGAAGGAGACTGGTAACTACAGACCAGTCAGCCTAACCTCACTGGTAGGGGAAACTGAGGGAATTACTCAAGGAAAAGACTGTGACATAACCTGAATCCAGCGGACAGCAGGATACGAGACAGCATGGTTTCACGCAGGCAGATCTTACTAAACACACCTGATAGAGTTCTTTGACTGGGTGACAAGGGAGATAGAAGAGGGAGGGGCAGTAGATGTAGCCTACCTGGATTTTATCAAGGCCTTTGATACTGTTCCACATAAAGGGCTAATAAACAAGTTGAGCGGCCTAGGAGTTGGATACAGGGTGGTAAACTAGGTTAGAAATTGGTTGAAGGGTAGGGCACAAAGGATGGTGGTGAAAAGAGTTCAGTCCGTGGAGAGGGAGGTGACCAGCAGGGTGCCTCAGGGATTGGTGCTAGGTTAGTTGTCTTTAATGTCTTCATAAGTGACTATGGAGGGGAAGGCATGCTCTTTGCAGATGACACAAAGAATTGCAATAGGGTTGGCACAACAGGGAGGGGGAGGATGAGAAGAGACCTGGTAAGCAGGAGGAATGGTCAAATGTATGGCAGCTGACATTCAATGCAAAAAACTGCAGAATTATGCACTTAGGACACGGGAACCCAAGGGAGTAGTACTCGGGGGGGAGGGGGAGGTACTGTTGGCCACCAAACAGGAGAGGGATCTAGGTGTAAGGGACTCTTGCCGCAGCTCTGTACCCTAATCTACCTTGCTCTCCCTTAATGCTACAGCTACTTTTGTGGTGAACTAGTCTATTACTCGTCACAATAACACTTACTGTAAAATGGAATGTGCTGCTGATTTGCTGTATCTCTTGTATCTATTCTGTAATTTCCCACACTTTGGTGTATAAACTGTTCTTGATGGTTCATTTGTAAAGTGATGTGCTATAATGTTCATGTTTGCTGAATTTCTGATGGGCTTGGTGATCTTCACTATTCAATTTTTCTTTATTGTATGTATGCCTGATTAATTGTTGTAACCTCCCAGGTCATGCCTGAAAATAGTCACTTCTGTGTCTAGAGTGCCTACCTGGTAAAAAACATAAATAAAATAAAATAAAATCCCCCTCCCCATCAGCAAAGGCCTTCACATCAATGGTCGCCTCCCATCTGCAAGGGTTTATGCGTAACCCAAAAATCACTCCCCTCTCTGATTTCCCACACACAGTCTATTAGAGTGTGAAGAGTTATTACCCAGCTCAACTTGTATGAGAGTAAGGAAACACTTTTAAAACTGACCTGGAGCAAAGATACAATAAAATGCGCAGTATACAGAATTACACTTGATCGTGAGTAGACTGCCTCAGTTCAGACCGCGGAAGAGACTCGAGCTACTCTTAGGCTGCTAAAGGACAAGAGCATAAAAACTCGGATGACCTTCCCAGTCTGGGTGGTCCTGCAAATGGAGAAGGTACTGACGGAGTATCCAGACCTTCATGAGACAAAGCTGGTGATTCAGAAGTATGGAGGGAAGGTACAACAGAATTAGCCACAATGCAACTCAGTAACTTGCAGTAAATGATGTCACAAAATCATGCATGAAAAAAGGGCTTAATTGCTATTGAACTGTACTGTTCCCTGCAGCACACACTGCAAGGTGTTGTGTTGCATCCTGGCAGACTACATTGTACCAGATATGGTAGTAGAACTGGGTCTGACAGCAGCAGCACCTCGCCTCTCTAGGAAGCGTTGGAAAAAGTAAGGCTTTACAATACTACAGCATCTGACTTGAAGATGCCAAGCAGTTGTTCCCCTCCCAGACCAGTGAAAAACCAAACCTCAAGCACCCAGCGACTGTCTGTCTGAGAAGCAGAGGCAACCAAGGAGACAAGATACGACCGCTGCGACCTTTTGAAGGACTGGTAGACTATAAATCTCAGACTTCCTACTGAAGAGCTGTGCTCAGGTCAGAATGGCCATTGGACATGTTTTAGTTTACCCCTGATGATGTTTTAGGGCTAAGCTCTGGACATACAGCATGCTGCACGTTAAGACTCACAGTATGAACTGCTACCGAGATGCCCAGTCTCAATAAAGGAACAGCCAGCTGGGCTGCTGTGCAAGTGTCCCTTCCCAACCCTCCTGTTCTAATGCAAGTAACAGCAGCTGTTAATCTAAGAAACATTTTATTACTATCACGGGGCCAGGACATTGTGGTGCTTTCACAAAATATGCTTTGGCATTTCAGCTTACTGTGCACTAATCATTGGTGCCATATGTGAGAGGTGGAGTGGGGGGAGTATGTCAGGTTATAGCTCTCACCCTGCTGAAGTTTGTATGTGGGCTAGTGATAATTAATGGTTCTGTCCAGGGTATAGCCCAGCTCCTGAATCTGGGGGGCCTTCTGTCTGGTGATAAGAGGGACAGTGTGGTTGATGCAAGAGGTAGGGTGGAGGTGAACGGAAACACAGAGGGGGCCTGCACCTGAATTGTGGCTCTAGCATGTAGGATATGAATGACAGTGTACTCAGGGCCTGTATTTACCCAGCAGCACCTGCTCTGTGATTGCACTTGCACCAGTACACTGCCACCAAGATATTCAATAATTGCACCAACACTAACACCTTTGAATATTGGAGCTCAGCCCAGTGTACATATGCAGTGCAAAAGCATAGCACTGGCACAGTGCAACAACATAGCTCGGACACAGTAGAAGGCATATACACAGCACTTAATATAACACTGGCGCAGCACTGGGGATGTGTGTAGCTGTAGGCATCGGAAGAGGGCATCAATGAAAGACCCACAACACAGCAGAAAAGATATGAAAAAGGCTGTATTACACAAAAATGGGCAACAGCTCATAGAAAAACAATAATAATACTAAAAGGTGCAAAAAACAAAATCTCCTGCCCACGAAAAGGAATAACAAAAAAAGAGCACCCACCCTTTAAAACAGAAAAAGGGCACCCACCCCTTGAAACAAACAAAAACAAGCATTTGTCAATGTCAAAAGTTGGTTGCTTGTTAAACAAGTTGATGTTTTTCTAGAGAGAGAAGCCAAGAATCAAGTCTCATTTTTAGGACTGTAGAGTAGAGACTGATGGTAGAGTGGCTGGATTAAAGACACTGCTACAGTCAGTGAGAGGGTGCAGGGTGGACAGCACTTAGAGGGAGGCTGTAATTGGATGCTGAGACAGGGAATGGTGCGGGGTGGACACCATGCAGAGGGAGGGAGTAGGAGGGTTTAACTAGATGCCAAGATGGGGGACAGAGCATGCAGGGCAGGGAGCGCGCAAAGGGAGGAAATGGGAGGATTTAATTGGATGCAGGGACAAGGAACGGAGGGTGTGGGGAAGGACAGCACAAAGTTATGCCTGTGTGTAGGAAAATGTCAATGAACTTTCATAACATGGCCACTCCGAGGAATTTTCCAGCACATTTTCAACATGGGCTTCTCGGTACCCCACTCATGAACACTGGCACTGTTCTTTTCTTAATCAGTACTGAAAGGTGATTTTATACAGTGGCTGCCCAATTCTGCGCCAAAGGTGTGAAAACATGTTTCAGGCAGGATGTGAGAAATGACAGCATTACTCATTCATGAGGTGACATGATAAAATGTGTATTTTGAAAATTCAGGGTAAAAATTGGCAAAGTTATGCGCCTGCATAGAAACTGCACAAGGCACGCTCATACCACGGCCATTTTTAGATATTTTTGCACCAGTTTCAACATGCCCTTTTTTGGGACCCCACCTCATGAACACTTGCACTGTCATTTCGTTACTGGGCCCCAAAAGGTGATTTCATGCAGCAACTGTGCCATTCCCTACCAAATCTCCTGCCCTCCATCTTACTGTGCACCTTCTTGCCCCCGTCTTCCTCCACCTCCTTCCCCTCTTTTCTCTCTGACTGTGCTCCTGAGCTGCCCTATCCCCCATCTTCTCCTCTTTCCCACAAAACCAACTCCTGGCCTACTCACTTGGTACTGACTCTGCCTGTCTGGCCACTCTCTCTTTGCAAAAAAAATGGTCCTTATGTTCTGGTTTGTTTATACATATGTTTTTTTTGTAAAAGTCTCTGGATGTCCTGCATAACCCTTACTTGTTTTGTAACTTGTCCAAGCCTTGACTCACTATAATAATAGTGTTTTCTAAGTTCCAGTATCACATGCTTATGATTGTGTCTGACAAAGCCTCTGGCTGCCCTGTATTGCATTTCCTAATGTGTCTTGTAACTTATCTTGCTTGAAACACACAACTGTTTTTCTTCGACGTGGAACCGTTGTAAATGAGCCTTGGCTCAAAGGTGCTTTCCAAAATATTAATAAAAAAATAAATAAATTCTGCACCACTGCATGTAAACAAGTTTCAGGCAGGATGTGAGAAATGACAGCTGTACTGTTCATGAGGTGGTGTGAAAAAAATGGCTATATTGAACATTTGGAGTGAAAATATTAACACTTGCTAAAGTTACACGAGTGCTTAGCAAAATTTCAACAGGTGGGCATAACGTAGACGTTTTTTGGTATTTTTGCACCAACTTTTCAATACGGGCTTTTAGATTATTCTCACAAACACTGACACTGTCTTTGTTAACCAGTCCTGAAAGGCGATTCCTCGCAGTGACCACAAAATCACCTTTCGGGACTGATTAATGAGATGACAGTAACAGTGTTCATGAGGTGGGGTTCCAAAAAGGCTATATTGAAAATCTGGTGTAAAAATTTGAAAAAAAGCAGAGATATCAACGTAAGTTCAAAATGCCATTGACTGCCATTATATGGCACTTACCTTGATTCTTCAGTTCGCCATTCAGCTTTGAAGACTGCACCGGAAGACATATGAAGAGAGACTTAAGGAGCTGAATATGTATAGCCTCGAGGAAAGGAGGAAGAGGGGGGGACATGATAGAAACTTTCAAGTATCTCAAGGGAATCAACAAAGTCCAAGAGGGTAGCATCTTTCAAAAAAAGAGGTGTGCAAGAACAAGGGGGCACAATTTGAAGATAGAAGGGGGGCGGCTCAGAGGTAATTTAAGGAAGTATTTTTTCACAGAGAGGATTGTGGATGCATGGAACGGCCTTCCGGAGGAGGTTGTGGAGTCAAAAACAGTGGTGGAATTCAAGCATGCATGGGACAGTCATAAGGCAATTCTAGGGGATGGGGGTAGGAAGAAGTAGGCTGCTGGTTAACTAGGATCTGCAGCTTATCCAATAGGTAGGGAAATGGGCAGACAGCGTGGGCCAAGCGGTCCTTATCTGCCGTCAAAATCTATGTTTCTATCTTTCTATGAAGAGTGCAGATGTGCCCTGCTCCACAGAAGATGACATCCGCCAACCTCCGGAGGTAAGTATGGGGTAAGGAGGGGTGCGGGAGGTGGGTGCACAAAAGGAGGGTCGGGATGGGGAGGGGACTGGGGCGGACGACAAGGTACTGTTTCTTTTTTTTTCTCCAAGTAAAAAAAAAAAAAAAAACTTGTTGGGGCATTTTCTCTTTTATTACAGGTAATAGATATAGGGACACTGGGAGTGGGCTCCCCAGTGTCCGGAACTATTGGGGGTACAGATTTGAGGAAAATGGGAGTAGGCTCCCCACTGTCCCTTAGTCGCGTGGGGGGGGGTTGTATTGCCGACACAGAGATTGGGCACCCTGATTTCGGCTTTAAGAGAAATGTTGAAGGTGGGGCACAGGAGTGAGTACCAGGAGACAAAGCCACACCACGGCTACTGCTGAAGCCTTTTGGCGGGGCAAGAAGTGAGGATCTCATTATGGTGACATGCTCCCATCACCACCACCACCTCTGGCTCACTCCTAACTGCCATGCATGCATCGCAGCCATCCAGCTCATCCTCTGCAATCAAGGTTGAGTACGAGTAGTATGGCAGCTGAGCGTGAGAGCGGTCACCTGTCTCTTAGGGCCTCCCAGCTGCTGCAGTTGTCATCTTCCCAGATTGCTTGGCTCTGCTGACGTGGGCTTCATGCAAGTCAAAGGACCAAAGCCCTCTCTGATTGCAGCGGCTTCAGTCCTTTGAAGTACATGACCATTCAGCCCACCTAGCAGAGGACTGTGTCAGGACCACACCGAATGGTCATTGGTGCTGACTGCTGAACCCACTGCAAGCCCCATGTTTTGTGTACTGTAATGGGCTCAGCAGAGACCCCCCCAAAATCCCATACTGCAACTGACCCGGTGGCGCTGAGGGTTAAGGCGCTGTGTGCCTAACCTCATGCCATGCTGGCAACCCGGGTTCGAGAATGACCTCAGGTTGCTGGGGAGCCAACTTGGGGGGTAGGGTCAAAGCAGGATTGAGCTGCTATGCAGCTTTCCCCTCCCAGGGTGGCTGCCTGCCCTCTGTAGTTCCACTCCCACCGGGTGGAGGTCCGGTGGGAGCACAGGTGAGAAGGAGCGGTGATGCAAGTCTGGGGTGGGGCAGAAGGGGCCGCCGGATCCTGGAGTGCATGCGTGCTTCCACATGCATGCACACATGTGTATGCCGCAGTCCTGGGGGTGTGAAAAATACAAAATAAAGTATGGAAAAAAATCCCATATTGCAACATTATGTTGGTTAGCGCATGCGTGCAGCCAATGTAAAAAGGGCACCACTCATTAAAATAAAAACAAAAAAAAGGTATCTACCCAGAAAATGACACCCACTTGTTAATAATAAATAAAACAAAAGGGCTCTTGTCCATCATATCAAAGTCCTTGCCCTCAAGAGGCTGTAGCAAGTGGTGGTGGTAGCTGCTGCTGCTGTAGAGGGAGAGGGAGAGGGTGATGGACGACTAGAATGCCCTGCCGAAGGAGGAGGAGGTAGGGGCTGCAATGATTACAGGATTTAAGAGTCCATGGGATAGGCATTAGGGGATCCTGGTAGTGAGGGAAGGGAACAACCTAGTCCTAGAGAAGCTTGAAGAAGCAAAGTTACGTGCGCAAATGGGCAGACTGGATAGACCGTGGGCCCTAATCTGCCATCAACAGGTATGTATCTATGTATTGCTGTGGTCAGGTCCCAGACAGCCTGGGTGTTGTCTTCCACCCGCTTTATTAAAATGCTCTGCAAGCAGATCTGCCTGCACAGAAGGTTATCCCATCCCTCCCATAACATTGCATCCCTCCTGCTGCCGGCATCCTGTCAGGCACCTATGGAAAGAAATACATGGAACTCATCCAGCCATGCACACAGAACAAGGGACACTGGAGTACCACCAGCTGACACAAGAGTCACTATGCCACACATAAGTGGAGGGAGTCAAACAGTTGCAGTGAAATGTGTGTGTGGCACACCAAAGACTGCATTGTGGGCCTAGTAGAGGGCTGCACATACAGTGAGTGTGCCATGCTGCAACAAAGCATGACCGAGCCATGAGAGGTACAAACAACATCAACAGGTATGCCAGATGTGGAAATGCAGCACATGCAACAACAGCACCAAGCCAGAAGGCAATAGGAAATGTAATGGCCTAAGTGGCTATGTGTAACACCCACACGCCCTGCAGACCACATATTCAACATGCAGGCTAACACTGGCTTGGAGGACAACAGGCACAAAAAGCCACTCTGGATGGCAGTGGAGGCAGGGTTCAGGCACACATAGCTCAGCTGTTTAGGGATGGCCCCATCATGCAATACTGTGTGCAGCAAGCAGGGAAACAAGGGAGTGCAACAGTATTGTACAAGGGTGGGTGCCAGACACATCATACCCAGTACTGGAGCCAGGTTTGGGAGCCAGGGGGAGGCAATTCTGTCAACCATGGGCTCTGCAGTGCAGACCCAACAGTGAACAAAGATGGTAGAGGGGCACCAATACTAAAGCTGGCATAGCCAGGAGGGGTGACTATCCCCCCAGCCACTGACTGCACTGCAATCACCACAACACTGATGAGAGATGCAGAGTCACCTGGGCACCCTTCCCACAGAGGGCTTCTCCTCATATAAAGCCTGTGCAGGTAGCTGGCTCTGCAAAGACCCAGCTGTATTGTAATGTATGCATGGCACCGCCAGTGTACTGTGGAATGATCACACTCTGTACATCACTGTGTTGATTATACACTACCAACTATGTATCACAATGTCAAACAAATATGGTGAGGTACATTCAGGGCCCAATAATGACTACCCTGCCATTGATCCCATGCCTCGTAAGGCCAGCTCTGGTGGGATGCAAATGTGTGACACTTAGTGCCTATGACATTGGAGATGGCACCAATACAGGCAGACAGCCACAGGTGCTGTGTGCCACACATGGCATGACACAGGGGTGTATTGGTACAACAGTGGCCCATGCCTACCTCCACCAGACAGATACATATGCCTGAGCCCAACCATATGGCACAACAGACCTGATTAACAGTGGCAAGTACACCACCCTACCTATGGTTAAAAGTGAGGCCCTATTAGCCATTCACTCCTTTCCCCTTCCCCTTTTCCTGATGTCCTTACCAGTCCATGTGTGCCACCCATGTTTGAATTCCACCATTGACATTGTACAGACATCTTCCCCAGGCAATTTGTTCCAACATCTTTCCTAAATAACCCCCCCCCCCCACAACTAGCTTCACTCAGTTCCTCCTGGTACCTGTGGGTCATCTCTGTGTGAATAGCTACCTGCTCTCTACCTTGTTCATACAATGAAGGCATGAGTATGTCTCCATCACACGCCTCCCCTTCTTGCCTCCAGTGTACCGCCTATGTTGTGGTCCTCTGACCTCTCCATGCAGGACTTCTCTTGCTGTCCCCAAATCATTTTAGTCAGCCTCCTCTACATTGCCATCACCCTGTCCTTTCTCAAGTGTGGGTTCCAGAACTGCACACAGTACTCCAGAAGGTGAGGCTGAACCTACGATCTGCATAGGGTAGGATCACCTTTCTCCTCCTGCTGGTAATCCTTCTTCCTGTGTAACCTAGTATTCCATTTGCCATCCCCAGTGCCCTATTGCACTGCACTGGTGTTTTCAGATTTTCTGTAATTATCACACCAAGTTCTTCTCCTCAGATGTTCCATTCTTTACCACTACCCTCCCCCCACCCCACCCACCCCACCCCTTTTCTGGATTCTGTTTTTGACTTCCTGTTCCTCATATACATCTTCTTTCTGTTAAAGTTCAGCTGCCATACCCTTGACCATTTCTCTAGCCTTTCCAGATCTTCATTCATGGTTCCTACACCCTGTCCACTGTTCCACAGTTCTTTGTGTCATCTGCAAAGAGGCAGAACTTCCAATGGATCTATTCCCCATTGTCACAAATAGATATTAAGTAAGACTGGTATTAGGCCTGATATCTGTGGTACCTCACTGGTGATCTCCCTGACCCCTGAGTGTTCTACATTAAGGAAAAACACCTGGGTTCCCTCCACTTAGCCAATTACCCATCCTGTAATCCTATCCCTTCCCCAAGGTCACGCAGCTCCTTGGCCAACCATTCACATAGAACAAAGTTAAAGGCTCTGCTAAAGTCTACTGTAGGTATAGTACATCTACTTCCAGACACTTAAGGCTCTGCTAAGGTCTGCTGTAGGTACAGTACATCTACTGCCAGACCCTCAAGGCTCTAAGGTCTACTGTAGGTACAGTATGTCCACTGCCTGACCCTTAAGGCTCTGCTAAAGTCTACTGTAGATATAGTATGTCCGTTGCCAGATCCTTAAAGAGCCACTGACGCCTCAAGAACAATTTTGAAGAACGTAATATTTGAACACCAAGCAGCTTATATTTTTCATTAGATCTGTATTTCTTACTTCAATTATTTATTACTGAGGTCAGATGCATGAAAACAGAAGAGTTGTTCCCTGAGGGTTCATCAGCTCCTATTGCTTCATCCCAACCTAATGTCATCATACTGTGCTTGTGACATCTCAGTTATTCCTATAGCAACAGACTGTGATGTCACAAAAGAGCTTTATGTCATCAAGTAGATAGTTATAGAGGTGGATGAGCTCTAAGGGATGAAGAGCCTCTGTTTGTGGGAATTTCTTCAGTAACAAATAATAAAGAGGAGAAATCTATTGAAGATATGTGAAATGCAAGCCACACTGTGTCCAACTATTATGTTTTCCAAAGTTTTTTCAAAGGTGTCAGCTGCTCTTTAAGGCTCTGCTGAAGTATACTGTAGGTACAGTACATCTACTGAATGACCCTTAAGTCTCTGCTAAGGTCTGCTGTAGGTACAGTACATCTAGTGCATGACCCTTAATGCTTAGCTAAGGTCTACTGCAGGTATAGTATGTCTACTGCCTGACCCTTAAAGCTCTGCTAAGGTCTACTGCAGATATAGTACATATACTGCCTGACCCTTAAAGCTCTGCTAAGGTCTGCTGTAGGTACAGTACATATACTGCCTGACCCCCTAAGGCTCTGCTAAGGTCTGCTGTAGGTACAGTACATCTACTGCCAGACCCTGAAGGCTCTGCTAAGGTCGACTGTAGGTACAGCAGTACCTCTACGGCCTGATACTTAGGTCTCTAAGATCCTCTGTAGGTACAGTGCATCTACTGCCTGACCCTTAAGGCTCTACTAAGGTCTGCTATAGATATGGTATACCAATTGCCTTACCCTTAAGGCTCTGCTAAAGTCTACTGTAGGTACAGTACGTCTACTGCTGGACACTTAAGGCTCTAAGGTCTACTGTAGGTACAGTATGTCTACTGCCGGACACTTAAGGCTCTGCTAAGGTCTGCTACAGATATAGTACCTTTATTGCCTTACCCTTAAGGCTCTGCTAAAGTCTACTGTAGGTACAGTACATCTACTGCCAGACACTTAAGGCTCTAGGGTCTACTGTAGGTACAGTATGTCTACTGCCGGACACTTTAGGCTCTAAGGTCTACTGTAGGTACAGTATGTCTACTGCCTGACCCTTAAGGCTCTGCTAAGGTCTGCTATAGATACAGTACATCAATTGCCTTATCCTTAAGGCTCTGCTAAAGTCTACTGTAGGTAAAGTACGTCTACTGCCGGACACTTAAGGCTCTAAGGTCTACTGTAGGTACAGTATGTCTACTGACGGAGCCTTAAGGCTCTGCTAAGGTCTGCTGTAGATACAGTATATTTATTGCTTTACCCTTAAGGCTCTGCCACAATCTACTGTAGGTACAGTGCACCTACTGCCGGACACTTAAGGCTCTACTAAGGTCTACTGTAGGTACAGTAACATAGAAACATCGAAACATAGAATTTGACGGCAGATAAGGACCGCTTGGCCCACCCAGTCTGCCCATTTCCCTACCTACTGGATAAGCTGCAGATCCTCGTTAACCAGCAGCCTACTTCTTCTACGCCCACACCTAGAATTGCCTTATGACTGTCCCATGCATGCTTGAATTCCACCACTGATTTTGACTCCACAACCTCCTCCGGAAGGCCGTTCCATGCATCCACAACCCTCTCTGTGAAAAAATACTTCCCTTAATTACCTCTGAGCTGACCCCCATCTTCAAATTGTGCCCTCTTGTTCTTGCACACCTCTTTTTTTGAAAGATGCTACCCTCTTGGACTTTGTTGATTCCCTTGAGGTACTTGAAAGTTTCTATCATGTCCCCCCTCTCCCTCCTTTCCTCGAGGCTATACATATTAAGCTCCTTAAGTCTCTCTTCATATGTCTTCCGGTGCAGACCCTGCACCATTTTAGTTGCCCTCCTCTGGACAGCTTCCATCCTGTCTATGTCTTTTGGAGATTGGGTCTCCAGAACTGCACACAGTACTCCAGATGGGGTCTCACCAGCTGTCTGTACAGAGGGATAATAACTTCCTGTTTTCTACTGGTGATGCCTCTCCTGTGCATCCCAGTAACCCCAACCCTCACTGCTGCCCTCTCACATTGCTTGCCCACCTTTAGGTCATCTGATATGACTACCCCAGGTCCCTTTCCATTTTGTTGTTGTTAGTATCTCAACCCCCATTGTGTACTCTTCCCTGAGTTTTTGTTTCCCAGGTGCATTACCTTGCACTTCTTAGCATTGAATCTAAGCTGCCATACATTTGACCATTCCTCTAACCTTGCCAAGTCCTTCTCATCCTTTCCACCCACCCTGTGCATCAACTCTGTTGCAGATCTTAGTGTCATCTGCAAAGAGACATACTTTTCCTTCCAGTCCTTCCGCAATGAGCTTATAAAGACATTGAAGAGAACCGGTCCTAATACTGAACCCTGACGGTACCCCACTAGTAACCCTCCTTTCTTCTGAGTGGACTCCATTTACTATTACTCTCTGTGTCCTATTCTCCAGCCAATTCTTTACCCAGGCTGTCATCTTGGGACCCACTCCCAGGCTGGCTAACTTTATATTAATCTTTGTGTGGGACTGTGTCAAATGCCTTGCTAAAGTCTAGGTAGGCCATGTCCACAGCTCCTCCCTGATCTACTACTTTGGTCACCCAGTCAAAGAAATCTATCAGATTTGTCTGGCATGACCTTCCGCTGTGAATCCATGCTGCCTAGGGTCCTGTGCCCTCTGGCCTCTAGATACTGACAATTCTTTCCTTCAGAGGATTCCATCATTTCCTATCACTGAGGTTAAACTAACAGGTCTGTAGTTTCCTGCTTCTGCCTTGCTCCCACTTTTGTGAAGGGGAATCACATCTGCCCTCCTCCAGTCCACGGATACCACACCATCCTCCCATGATTTGTTAAAAAGGGTAGTCAGTGGTGTCACTAGTTCTACCCTTAGCTCTTTTAGAATTCTGGGATGAATCCCATCAGGCCCCATTGCTTTGTCCACCTTCAGTTTTAAGAGTTCTTTCAGAACCCTTTCTTCTGCAAATGGGCTGGTATCAACTTCTGTATCCAGAGTGTTACTACTGTTTGTTTTATGTACCTCCCCTCTTCATTATTTGTTTAGTATCTCTGCCTTTTCACAGCCTCCTCTGCCCACCCTCCCTCCCTTTATTAAGCCTCACTATCCCTCCCTTGGTCTTCCTTTGCTCCTGATGTACCTATAAAGGTTTTATCCCCTTCTTAACTGAGTTGGCTATCTTTTCCTCGGTTTGGGCCTTTGCTGTTCTGACTGCCTTCCCAGCCTCCTTTTGCTTTAACTGATACAGTTCTCTGTCCTGCTCCTTCTGCGATTCCTTGTACTCCCTGAATGCTTTCTTTTTCTCTTGAACCTTCACTGCCAATTCCTTTGAGAACCATAGTGGTTTCTTACATCGTCTTGTTTTGTTTATTTGCTTCACACAAAGGCCCGTTACCTCTGTGATGGCAGTTTTTATTATTCCCCATTGTTCTTCCACCCCTCCTTCCTGCCCATTTGCTAGTGCATTCCTTAGGCACTCACCCATTTTGGCAAAGTCAGCCCTCCTAAAGTCCAGTACTTTTGTCTTTGTATGGCTTGACTCTATTGCTGTGTTTATTGTGAACCATACTGTTCGATGGGCTAGTTCCCAGATGGCTACCCACTTCTACATCTGTGATCCTCTCCATCTCCATTTGAGAGAATCAAGTCTAATATTGCTCCATCTCGAGTGGGCTCCAGTACTAGTTGTCTAAGGCATGCCCCTGTTGGGCATCTAGAATAACTGCACTCTTGAGTGGCAGCTGCAACTGCACTCAGTTAACATCTGCATATTCAGATCACCCATCAGCAATATCTCCCTTTTCTGCCATTCTAAGTATACTTTCTATCATTTCCCTGTCCATTTCCTCCCCTGAGAAGAGTCTGTATCTAACCCTGTGCATATTGTGGTGCCATTGCCTGTCTCCAAATTTACCCACAGTGCTTCTTCTCCTCCTCCCTGTTTACCCTTTTGTTCTGTTGCTTTTATTCCTTCCCTTATGTAAAGAACTCCTCCTCCTCCTCTTTTACCCTCCCTGTCCCTCCTGTAGACAGTGTATCCTGGTATGTTTATGTCCCAGTCATGGTTTTGTGTGTACCTTGTTTCTGTGACTGCCACGATATCCAGATGGTCCTCCTCCATCAAGGCCACTAATTCAGGAAGCTTGTTACCCAGACTACGGGCATTAGTACTCATTGCTCTCCATTTTTGATGGCTTTACCTTCTGTTGCAGCATCCCCACTGACCGTTCTACCTCAGTCTTTTCTCATTTAGTACCCTGTTTTGTAGGGAGAGGCTGGGATTTTCCTGCTTGTCAGTGCCTCCCCTTTGACTAGTTTAAAAGCTTGCCAATGAAGCATTTAAACCAATTGCTCAAAAGATTTGTTCCTTCCTGGAGAGATGCAGACCATCCTGCCAGTATAGGCTGGTGTCCTCCAGGTGGAACCCCAGTCCCCAATGAAGCCAAACCCCTGTGCTCTGCACCATTTTTTCAACCATTCATTAAACTGCATGGTGCCAATTACCTTGCCTCCCTCATGCTTTTGACAGGCAGCACCTCTGAGAAGGATACTGTGTGTGCTACTTGTCTTAGGTCCCTCCCCAACTCTGCAATGTCCTCCTGCACTGCTCTAATCTCATGATGAGCCAAGTCATTTGTCCCTAGGTGGACAATTACGTCCAGCTCGGAATCCCTTGCAGCTGTTCTCGTGATCCTGAGGATGCGCTTCCTGTCCTTCCAAGCCATGGCACCAGGCAAGCATCTTACTTCATTTTTCCCAGCTCCCCCCAGTTCTATACCCCTAATAATTGAGTCCCCCACCAGGAGCTGCTTCCTTTCCCTGTGGTGTCCTCTGCCTCCTTCCTGTGGGCCTCCCTTGTGACAGTTATTATCAGTCTTCTCTGCGGGTGCATCCATAGGGGAGCTATGCTCCCCCAGAATGGTGTATGGATTGTGGAGTGGAACAATTGACTGGGTGTGCCTCTGTTCCACCCTCCTCACCCTCCCTGAGCCCACTGTGGTCCAACTGCTGTGCTTTCTTCGCAACCTCTGAGGTAGTGGTGGTGGTGCTAGTGCTGCCTGGATGGGGGAGGTTCCCTTCCTACTGTCCAGTGTGGCCTGGGGGAAGGTTTCCTTACTACTGTCCAGTGCGGCCTGAAGACGGGAAACTTCCTCCCTCAGGGCAGATAGTTGTCTGCAAATAGGGCAGCATCTCAGCCTCCAGAAAGACTCCCGGAAGACTGCTGCCCCACAGCCATTTACTGCATCTACTGCTGGACCCTTAAGGCTCTAAGGCTCTACTAAGGTCTGCTGTAGATACAGTACATCTATTGCCTTACCCTAAAGGCTCTGCTAAAGTCTGCTGTAGGTACAGTACATATACTGCAGGACCCTTAAGGCTCTGTTAAGGTCTGCTATAGATACAGTACATCTACTGCCTGGCCCTTAAGACTCTGCTAAAGTCTACTGTAGGTACAGTATGTCTACTGCCTGAATCTCTTCCATCACCTTTGTCACACAATCCAAGGAACTGATGAGGTTCATCAGAAACAACCTCCCTCTGGTGAACCCGTGCTAATGTTCTGATGTCCATTTGCTTCCAGGAACCTCACAAGCCTCTTGTTTATCATGGTCTCCATTAACGTCCCCACTATAGACAACAGGTGGAGTAGTCTATAGTTTTGTGGTACATCCGTACTTCTGTTCTTGTGCAAGGGCACAAGAGTAGAAGTAGAGATGTACACTCTTATGCAGGGGCACCAATTCTGCTGTCCTTCTATCCCTTGCACCTCTGCCGTTTCCAATGAGATATTAAAAATATCTGCCAGTAGTTTGGCCAGGACATGTCCCCTCTCTTTCAGCGCATGTGGCTGTAGCCTGTCTTGGAACATTAATCTATCCACCTTTAGTGCATTTACCCCTTTCAATACCTGTCCTGCTTCTCCTTCAGCAGCTCTCTCATCCTACTAAAAACCACCCATCTGAAGTTTAGAATCTTTGCCTAGTGCTGCTTTCTATTGGCCTCCAATCTGATATCAAGCCACACAGACTGAAGATCATTGGTTCCCCCAGCATGTCCTGAACTGTGACCTCCCCTGTATTGTCCATTTGCAGGGACCAAAGTGAGCATGGCTCCTTCCCATGTAGGTTCTGCTACTCCCTGTATCAGAAATGCCTTCTGAAATGCTTCTACTAGCAACTGGTTCCTTGCACTTGCTTCCACTGGGATGCTCCAGTCCACATGTGGCATGTTAAAGTCTCTCATTATCAGCATCTCCCCTACACTACTGCCCTTTTAATCTCATCCCTCAGTTCCTTATGTCTTTTTTTTCTGAAGTGGTGGTCTAATATCACTCCTATCCTCATGTTTATCCCCTCACCCATGGCTAACTGCATCCACAATGTTTCTGTACCTTTCCCTTCTCCTATTTCCTTGATCACCCTGGCTTTGATGCCCTCTCTTATCACCACCCTCTCCCTTCTTATGTTTCTTATTTCTCTTGAAATTTGTATAACCTGAGCTGGCCAAGTGCCAGTCATTATGCTGTGTTGCTGACCTCTCTGTGACCATCATAAAGTCCAACTGGGCTTCTGACATCATTGCCTGCAAGTCCTAGGTTTTATTTCCTGGGCTTCTGGCATTTGAGAACACAGCCCTTAAGGCCCCTCTGCTTCTACCTTCACACAATTTTTCATAACCCCCTTCCCCCGCCCTTCTTGTACCAGATCCATCCCTCCCCTTCAGTACTCCTATTCCCATCTTCCCACTTTTTTTTTTTTTTGTCCCTTTTGTGTGTGGTAGTGCTCAGGGGAGGTCTGCTTGGCCTCCCTCAGCTGTGTAGGCATACTGCTCTCCAAACTGTAGAACTGCATCCCCCCTCCTAGTTTAAATGTGCCTTAGTGTGCTCTGCAAATGGTCCCCACAACACTCTAGTGTTCTTCTTGATGAAGTGTAGACCACTCTATTTGATAGCCTCCTGCCCCTCCAGATGAGGCTACTTGCCTAGGAACTGAAAACTCTCTCTCTGTCTCTCTCTGTCTCTCTCTCTGTCGCTCTGTCTCTCTGTCTGTCTCTCTCTCTCTTTCTCTCTCACACACAGACACACACACACCAGTCCTTCAGCCGTGCATTGAAGTGGTAAATCCTAAACTGCTCTCTTCCATTATAGTGTGGCCTCAGAGAAGGTTACCTCCCCTGCTCTCATATCTAGGGCACATAAGCTCTCCTTTATTTCTTCCACACTTCTGTCCAGATTTTCCATTCTTACAGTACGTGCAACACCACATTTGGCTTTGCCCCCTCCTTCCCTGTGAATTCCATTATCCTGTTCCAGAGTCTATTCAATGTGGCCCCAGGGCAACAGAGAACCGATTCCTGGCTGTGCAAAGTGGGACCCACCATTCCCGTTCACCTGATTATGAAATCCCCAATAACTAGTGTCTTCCTTTGCACCCCCCCCTTTTGGCTCCGTCCCTTCTTTGGTCCATCAGTACTGGACTGGGTCTCATTTTCTGGCATGCCAGTCCCCTCCAATTCTGTGTGGAACTCCTGAGGATTTTCTTCTAACAGAGGTAGATACTTGTTTGAGGTGTACACATGGGCTTTCAAGTTGTGCATCTCAGCACTCACAGACTCAAGCTCAGTCTTCAGGGCATGGAAACTCTTACAGCTGAGACAGTAGCCATATTCCCAAAGCACCCTCCAATTGACCACTCTCCCCAACCCCTGTACTCCATAGAAACATAGAAGATGAAGGCAGATAAGGACCTCTTGGCCCACCCAGCCTGCCCGGTATTCCATTCCTACAGTGCCACACCACGCCTTCCTCAGTCCTCGCATTAACCCACCTTTGCCTAGCTTCTAAGATCCCCTTATGTCTATCCCATGCATTCTTGAATCCCGTTACTGTCTGTACCCCCACCACTTCTGCTGGGAGGCTGTTCCAAGCATCCGCCACCCTTTCAGTGAAGAAGACTGCCTTACATTTTCCTTAAGCCTCTCCCTTCCAGCTTCATAGTTTGACCACTTGTCCTCAAGCATCTTTTTTGATGGAAAATGCTCCCATCTTGTACCTTGTTTATAATCTGTGAGATATTTGAATGTTTCTACCATGTCTTCCCTCTACCTTCGAGTGAATACATGTTTAATTCCTTGACCCTTTCCTTGTAGGGTTTCTGATGCAGGCTCTAAACCATTCTGGTTGCCCTCCTTTGAACCATCTCTACCCTGCCAATGTCCTTTTGGAGGTGGGGCCTCCAAAATTCTATACAAGGGTATCATTATCTTCCTCTTCCTGCTGGTGATGCCCCTGCCTATGCAACCAAGCATCATGTTAGCTTTTCCACCACCTTGTCACACTGCCAAGCCACCTTCAGGTCATCAGATATGACTACCCCCAGGTCCCTTTCTTGTTTTGGTACTACCAACTTTTCTCCTCCCAGATGATACTTAGCCACAGGGTCCTGTACCCCAGGTGCAGTATTTTACACTTTTTGTACTGAAGCTCAGCTGCCAGATTCGTGACCATTCCTTCAGCTTTTTTAGATCTCCCCTTATACTTTCCACCCAACCCAGAGTGTCTACTCCGTTGCAGATGTTTGTATCATCCACAAACTGGCATACTTTCCCTTCCAGTCCCTCTGCGATGCCACTGATAAAGATATTGAAGAAGACTGGGCCTAGTACTGACCCCTGCGGTACCCCACTGGTCACTTTGCCTTCCTTGAGTGAATGCCATTTACCACCACCCTCTGACACCTGTTATTAGCCAGTTCTTTACCCACCTAACTACTCTGAGACCCACCCCAAGGCTACTCAGCTTGTTCATCAACCTTCTATTGGAAATGGTGTTGAAGGCCTTGCAGAAATCCATGTAGGCCATGTCAAGTGCTCCTCCCTGATCCACCACCCTAGTAACCCAATCAGGTTTGTCTGGCAAGACCTTTCAGTCCTGTAGTCCATTGGCCACAAGGTATTCCACCAACCCTTCCTTCAGTAGTGATTCCATAACTTTACCCACGACAGAAGTCAGGCTGATGGGCCTGTAATTTCCTGCCTCTTCCTTGCTTCCGTGTTTATGGAGTGGGGCTACATCAGCCCTACTCCAGTCTCCCAGAACCACCCCTGTTTCCAGTAATAGGTTAAACAGAGCTGTCAGAGGTGCAGCCAACTCCTCTCTGAGTTCCCTCAGTACTCTGGGGTGCACCCAATCAGGTCCCATTGCTTTATCCACTCTTAACTGTGATAGTTTCCTTAATACCCTCTCCACTGTAAAAGGGTTCATGTCCATCCCAGTTTCCTTAGTGCCTTTGTCTTTGATTACTGGCCCATGACCTGGACCTTCTACCATGAATACCAAACAGAAATATTTGTTTAGTATGTCTGCTTTTTGGTGACCCTCTTGCATGAAAATCCCTCCCTCCCTTGGTCTTTCTCCTGGTGCTTATGTATCTAAAAAATGTTTTGTCCCCATTCTTCAATGATTTAGCAATATTTTCCTCTGCATGTGTTTTAGTTCTTCTAACTGCCCTTCCCCTGCCACTTTTTATTTTTCCTGGTAGCTTTCTTTGTCCTCCTCCTTCTGTGTCTTTTTGTATCTACTAAAGGCCTATCTTTCTTCCCTTACTCTCATCCCTGCCTCTCTAGAGAACCATATTGGCTACTTTTTTTCTTTTGCCCTTGCTAACCTGCTTGACATAGAAATTTGTAACCTTTCTGATACTCCTTAATTTTTGCCCACTGTTCCTCTACTCCCTCAAGTTCCCTGACCCCAGCCAGGGCATTCCTGAGGCATTCTCCCAACACTTTAAAATTGGTCTTCCTGAAGTCCTGGACTCTAGTTCTAGTATGGTTCAGTTCTAACCCTGTCTTAATATTAAACCATACTGTACAGTGAACGTTTCCCCCCTGGTGGTCCCCCACTGTGATGTCTGCAATACTGTCCCTGTTTGTCAATACCAGGTCTAGTATTGCCCCCTCACGGGTGGGCTCCATTACTAGCTGCCTGAGGGACAATCCCTGCAGTGCATTTAGAATGTCCCTTCTCCTGGTAGTTGCTGCGTCAGGGAGGCTCCACTCCATGTCCGGTAGATTGAAGTCACCCAGCACTATCACCTCCCCTTTTTGAGCCATTCTATGCATTTTTTCCTCAGTTCCCCAACCACTTTATTCCCCTGTGTTGGAGGCCTGTAGATCTAGATCACTCCTGTGCAAATAATGACCCATTTACATTTCTCCAGGATAACCCACAGTACCTCTGCCCCATCCCCACCTTCTGTGTACTTCTGTAGCCTTTATGTTGTCTCTTAAATGAAGAGCCACTCCTCATCCCTTCCTACGCACCCTGTCCTTTCTATACAGAGTATATCCTGGTATAGCCAAATCCCAGTCCTGGATTTCATTGCACCATGTCTCTGTAATGGCTACCAGGTCCAGGTCTGGCTTCTACCACGGTGGCATCTAGGTCTGAAATTTTGTTTCTTAGACATCTGGCATTAGCAAACATGGCTTTTCAGAATGTATTCCTGTTCCCTCCTCCTTTCTATCATTTGCCTTTGTCTGTTTGACCTCCTCCTAAACTTAATTCCATTCATACCTCCTACCTCCTGGTCATCATTAGTCTTTAATTCTCTTTGTGTTTTTCCCCGAGTTCAAGTAGTTGCCCTCCTGAGCCTGCGGGGTGGGGGTGGGGGGACAGCTTATGTCACACTGCGTTATGCTGCCTCCCTCCTCGGCTGGTTCAAATGCTTGCTTGCTAATGTAGCATTTAAACCTCTCATCGAGGGCATGCATCTCCATCCTCCACCCATAACTCTGAGCGGTGTCACCCCTGCATGTCTGTGTGCAGTGGGAATTGTACAGTATATGAATACCTTTGTGGTCTTACCCTAGAATGGGTTTTGGCTGTTTCCCTAACAATCACCATGCTACTAGATAGCCTTTTGTGAATTACTGTGTGATAGATATTTTATTATTAGGCATCACCCAAAGGTGTTATGCCAAGCACTTGGCAATTACTGTGTGGTCTTACCCCCAGAGTGATTTCAAGCTGGACAGCACACAATTACTGTACCTCTCGATGGTACAGGTCTGTTTGTTCTTACTTTTGCCTTGAAGTACCATGTTGATAATTAGTAAGAGTACTCTGTAGAACTGCAGGCTACCTGCAGACGCTGTCCTCCTCCATCTTAGAAACATAGAGAGTGATGGCAGAAAGGGACTGCATAGTCCATCTAGTCTGCCAATAACCCTAGCTCCCTCCCTTAACTATTATTCAGTGTTATAATACCTTTGTGCCTATCCCATGACTTTTTAAATGATCCAACTGATCTGGCCTCAACAACCTCTGGTGGAAGGCCATTCCAAGCGTCCACCACCCTCTCGGTAAAGGCCATTCTTGTGCTGCTCTTGAGCTTGCCTCCTTCCAGCTTCATGCCATGTCCTCTCGTTCTTGTGTGATTCTTGACCTGAAACAGGTCCTGAACCTGGATCTTGCTTATTCTCATCAGGTACTTGAAGGTTTCGAACATGCTCCCCCTTGCTCTACGCGGTTCCAGGGAGTACATGTTATGGTCATGCATTCATTCTTCGTATATCGTGTTGTGGAGTCCTAGTATCATTTCTGTAGCTTTCCTTTGTACTGTCTCCAGTCTGTCTATGTCCTTTTTAAGGTGTGGTCTCCAGAACTGTACACTGTATTCCAGGTGAGGCCTTACCAGTGATTTGTACAGTGGCACAATTACCCCACTCTTTCTACTTGTAATTCCTTTTCCTATGCAGCCCAACATACTGTTTGCATTTATTGCTGCTTTTTCACACTGCTTGGACATTTTCAGGTCCGTCTGTTATAAATGCACCCAGATCCCTTTCCTGCCTTGTGACTTCCAGTTTTACTCCACACACAAAGGTATTCCTCACAAGGATTTTTCCTCCCTAGGTGCATGACTTTGCACTTTTTAGCAAAGAAATTTAGTTGCCAAGTTTTGACCACCTTTCTAGTCCTTGTAGGTCAGCCTTCATCCTTTCCACTCCACTAGGAGCGTCGACCCTATTACATATCTTTGTGTCATCTGCGAACAGACTCACCTTGCATTCAAGGCCCTCAGATATGTCACTGATGAAAATGTTAAAGAGGATAGGCCCTAGTACCGATCCCTGAGGCACACCACTAGTTACCACCCTCTCCTCTGATAGTGAGCCATTAACCAGTACCCTCTGAGTCATTCCAATAAGTCAGCTCTGTACTCGGTTTACCACTTTTTGCCCTACTCCTATGCTGCCGAGTTTGTTCAATAGTCTTCTATGTGGAACAGAGTCAAACACTTTGCTGAAATCCAGGTACAGTACATCCGCAGCGCCACCGTTATCTACTGTCTTGGTTACCTAATTGAAGAAATCTATTAGGTTTGTCTGGCATGATCTTCCTGTGGTGAAAACCATGCTGTCTTGGGTCCATTCTATCATTTTCTTTGAGAAAGGATATAATCCTTTCCTTAAGTAGGGTTTCCATTGTTTTGCTCACAGTTGAGGTCAGGCTTACTGGGCAGTAATTGCCAGCACTTTCCCTACTGCCATTTTTATGAAGTGGAACAACTGTGGCCTTTCTCCAGTCTACAAGAACTTCCCCGACCTCTAGCAAGAGGTTGAACAGTTCAGCCAGTAGTGCCGTCAGGTTGTCCCTTAGCTCCTTCAGTATCCTGGGGTGAATTTTGTCAGGTCCCATGGCCTTGTAAACTCTAAGTCTTTCTAGTTCCTTCAGGACACTATCCCTCGTGAAAGCTGCCAAATCCATATTGCTGTTGTCTTGGTCCTCATTCTCTGCTGCTCCTTATGCAAGTGGCCACTTAGGCATGTGGAAGTTAAGTAGTGGACTACTAGAAATCTGATCGTACCTCTAGCACAAACTCCTCCCCCCTCACTGTCTACATTTCCCTTTTTTCTCTTGATCTCACTTAACCCCCAGTCCCCCATAAAGAAGACTATCCCTGTAGCAAAAGTAAAAGCAATTAATTGCCCTGCATTACTCCTTACTGAATGCATCACCTGTCCCCTAAACCCTGGTGTTATGATGTGTGTACAAATGCTTTGTGTAAGCTGCTGACCTATCAGAACAGTACTCGAGTTCTGTACAAATCCCATGGCATAGTCTAAACATCAAATACTGGTTCCATGAAGAAGCCCGTACAGAAAGTTACCAATAAAAATTAATTGTCAAATGGGTTTAAAAAAATTATGCAGTTTCATTGGCCGAGGGTCTTGACCTGTTCTGTTCTCTTAGCACAACAGCACCGAATAAGTATACAGCAATAAAACAATTAAAAACCACATTTCTCAAAAAAAAAACAAAATGAAAGGAAAGCAAAAAAACCTCTCCGAAGTCCCAATCTCCAGTGCACCATCTCTGTAATCGCAGGCACAGCATGGACCATGAGGCCTAATCAGAGAGCTCCGATGCTGAATCCACAGAAAGCTGCTTTGTCCCCTATGTCAGCAGGCCTCCACCTCTAGGCCAGAGCCCAAACTGCAAAGGAAAAAGCTGGTACAGTGAAAGATAAACTGGTTCCAAAGACAGCTCTGATTCAACTACTGGTACCATGTCCAGAACTTACCCACCTTTCATTAAGTACCACACCAAGCTCATAAAAATAGTGACACCAAACTTATGCCACTGCAGCTGCAGCTTCTTCTGCTCCAAGGAAGACCAACACAGCCAGTCCAGGGAATGGCTGAACTGAACAAAGTACAATATGTCCAGTTTTGTACTGGATTCCTTTGTAGGCACAGCCTCACCACTCTTTCCTGTGCTTCTCAAGCAATCCCTACAACCCTCCAATCATCACTAGTCCCACCCTGGACTCTGTTAATAGAGGCAGGTACTGTGCTGGTTGCACACTATGTCCTTTACTACAACTTTACAAGGCAGCAACAATGCCCCCTTTAAGACTCCAACCCTCACACAGCTGTATGCTCTAGTCTTAAGATTTCCAAAGCTGTATGCGCTCATAAAGGAGGAACTAGAACAATGTTCAATTCAACCAGTTAGTTGATTAATTAACACCACTGTGAGGCTTCCACAGTGGTGTTAATAAATCAACTAACTGGTTGAATTGAACAGTGTTCTAGTTCCTCCTTTATGAGCGTTTACAGCTTTGGAAATCTTGTATGTTTGAATTGAGGGTTTGTCACCCTGTGTATGCGACCACTTCCTGGTTTTGAGCGCAGCAATTTCTTTTTTGGTGCTCATGTCTTAACCCTGCTTTCTCTCTCATGTGTTGTCAACTACAGGTGCTATGTTTTATACTGCAGCTTTTTGACTTGTCTCTTCACAAACACTATCCAGCTCTGACAGGGTAGGTCTCTCTTGGGAAATGAAAGAGGGGTACAGTTTTCTTTATGCATCTTGTAATATGATAAAACAATTTTTCTGTGGAAATGTGCAGATTGTGTTAATATGAAGGCCTGTGTTAAACAAAACTGCCTGTTATTCTTCAAGGCATAATGTGATTCTTATGGCTGTTATGTTCTGTTTACTGACTCAATTCCCACTTCAAAGGCTTTCTCCTAAGGGTCGCCAACCCAAAAGGGTATGTACACAATTAAATGTATGCAAGCCTTCATGCTGACACACAGCACTCACTCTCAGTCTTCCCATACAGTGCCTGTAGTACAATGGAACCCCCTGTGAGACCCACACAAAAGGCAAAAATGAAAATTATGTACCTACCATCATTCTTGATCTTCTCTTGTATCATCACCATTCATTACTGATGGGTTAAGCCAGAGGCGCGCACCCGCCACGGGAGATTTTTTCTTTTTTTTCAGAGGAGTCGGTACTGACAGCACCGCCCCTGAGAATGATGCATCGCGTAATGTGCGAGGGGCGGCCGTTAGGCACCACAGACTCCTCCTCTATTCCAGTTCTGTTAGTCAGAGAGGCGAAATAAGCATAAGAAAAAGAACAGCGAGGCAAGACAGCCGAGGGATAGAAAAAGGAAAGGATATAAACTAAAAAAGGCATAAGCCGGAAGAGGATAGAAAAGAAGAAAATGCCTACCCTAAGGGACCTCAGGGCCTCACTTCTGAGGCGGCTCCAGGGGAGGAACAGATAAAGAAAAGGAGAAAAAGGAAAGAAGAGAGGAAAGAGAACAAGGGATGTTGGGAGGGGAGATCACTGCCCACTGACATATTGGTTTAAGGCTGGCAAGCTCGGAACCAAAACAAGAGAGCAAGGATCCCGCTTGCTAGGACTGAAAGAAGGTGCCACCGAACTGTTTTCACAGAGTGGACACAAAGGGCAGATTCTCTAGCCTCCCGACATCCCAACCCCTTAAACTCTAGCTGAGAGCTCACAGACTGCCAAGGCAGAAATTCTGTTCCGGAAAAAGAGCGCCCAGCTAGGAAAAGGTCCTTTAGCACCTTGTTACTACTAATACAGATGCATGTGTGGAGGAGATGAGCTCCACAGAGGGCACCCCTTTACGAAAGGATAGAGTGGGAACTCAATCGGATTCCCTGAAGGCCAGGCAATAGTATCAGCTCAAGGTAATTGAAGTGCCAGGAGGCACCAACCAGAAGAAACTGATACAAGAAGATTAATACCTGCCAGAGGGACCAGGGCAAAAAGGAACCAGGCTATAGGAGGACATTCCTTAAACTGTGAATTGAACAATATGGTTAAGAAAACCAAGAGATACCCCTTAAGGGCAATCAGAAAGAGTTCCCTCAGGATAGAATAAATTGCACCCGTTCCCCCTTTATCTTGAGGAAAGTGGATCCATTCAGAAAGAACAAGAAAAATCAAGATAAGTTTTTTTTTTTTTGGCTTAAAGGCCAACGAAGAAGGAGGAGGAATGAGCAGGGAGGGGGAGATGCCGAAGAAGGAGGCCCATGAGGGGAAGGTGGGCGGAATCAGTAATGAATGGTGAAGATGCAAAGATTATGGTAGGTACGTAATTTTCATATCTTCCCTTGTCAATCTTCACCATTCATTACTGCTGGGTGAGTACCAAGCACCCCCGAAGGGGGTCTGAATTGACCCTGAGGGAACAGATCCCACAGCCTCCTACTGGTGGAAAGCAGAAGGAGGAGACCCTAACCAGCAGACTGGGTCAGTCTAAGGTTGGTGAGGATGAGGAGGTGTCCTCCGTGGGTGGGGGGAGGGAGGGCACCCCTGAAGGAGCCTCCTCGCCCTGCGGGAGAACAAACGGGTCCCCCAGAAGACAGAGGCAGTCACCCTATGCCAGGCAATGGGTGACAGTCTGGAGAGACGAAGCCATGCCATCTGCCTAATGCAGATCGCTGTCCCTGCAAGTCTGGACGCCACCTCATTGGCGTCGTATGATGCCCTCACTTGGTGCCTTGCAAGCTCCAGACCTTGAGCAGAGAGGGAAATGGCTTGCTAGATTGCTCTGTGTCAGGTAAAGTTGTTAAGACCTGAGACAGCATTGACTACAGATGCCTGTTGTAGGCAGCGTGGTTTGCCTGATGTGAAGCTATGCACATCAATGCACGACCTGAAGAGAAAACCCTTCGTCTGCACCGGTCGAATTCAGCAGGATCCGGATCCGGGAGTCTGTCATGCGCCAGACTACAAGACTCGGAAAGAGTGTCTAGGGATGTCAGGCCCGAAAGTGGGTGAGGTAGAGAACCTAGAGATTCATGGGGGGCACAATACCATCTCCTGCAGTCTGCCAGGGCTGGAGAAGGAGTGGCTGGAGACTGCAAGGTGTGGATAGAAGTTTCCTGAAAAGGGATTGGCCAGGAAGGCACCACCAGGTGGCGAGCACTGAATTCGCTAAGGAATGCACGCGTCTGCCGCTCAGTATTGTCCCTATGGATGTAGGAGATACGAAGATCAGAAACCAGCCTTGAAAGGAACCGCTGATAGTCGGTGAAATCAGTGTCAGAGGAAAGGTGGACAGAACGTTCCTCTTCCTCCGAAGAGGAAATCGAGCTCAAATGTTCCGAGGACTCCTGTGCCGGGGGGGACAGGCGGAAAACCTGCTCGTCCATGGCCCTGACATAAGATGGGAAGGCCGCCGCAGTAGCTCTGAACGTCTCCCAAGTTAACGGTCCCGTAGGACCCACATGGCCTGGGAGAGAGGGAGGTGGCTGCAGATGGATGGGCGAAGGGCACCTAAGAGCACATGCCTGGCCTCTGCTAGGGCTCTGAGATCCAGGGAGTGATGCTGCCAAAATTGGGGACCCTGAGATCATGCCAGGTTGCGAAGAAGAAAGAGAGGGGGGCAAACCCGGGAAGAGCCCAGAAGGGGATTCTCCCCTGTGACGTGTCTGGGATTGCATGAGCCCAGAAGGGCAACCCTCAGAACTGCCACCAGAAGGAGCTTCAGAGACCCGAAGAGAAAGGTGGCGATCAGCGCTGCGACTCCTTCCCACACCCCACAGGGCAGTGGGGATACGATGCTGCTCCTCACCCCGACCTCTCAATCCCTCGGACTCCGAAGCAGCCCTCTTCCTCAATGTCAGTGGGGGAGGTCCCTGCTGAGTGAGACCCTGGAGGGAACCCACTGAGGCAGAGTCCTCCACCCACTTCCAAGGGACCCCAGCAGCACCAGAGATGGCAGCTGCCTGGAACCTCCGAGAAAAGGGCATCCTCTCCCGAACTCCTGAAGGGTCCACCGCAGAAGACTCCAGGCCACCCCTAGCTGTGGAATCCTCTGGACTAACCAGCTCTGGGGACGCGGGAAGAGGAACACTGCATCACCTGGTGCTACAGCCTACAGGAGGTTCCAAGTCTGAAGACTCAGGTTGCCAGGTCAGGTTTTCCTCTCAGTCATCCACCTCCGAAGAGGTGTCGAGCAGAGAAAACTCCAACGAGGCAACTGCAGGAACCTCACACACGACGTAGCCGGGCTCGGCACCACCAAAGGCCACAATGCCAATGACGCCACTGGAGTCCACCACACCGTCATCAGCCTCAGGAACCCTGGCGGCACCATGAATGGTGCTGCCTGAATCCCCAGCACCATAAATGGTGCCAGAACCCAAAACAGCACCGCCAATGGCACCGCCCGAGTCCCCGGTGCCACGGATGCGCCAGGACCCAAAGTGACACCACAAATGGCGCCGGACTGCACAGTGGCATCGCAATGCAAAATCAAGGGTCCACCAGAGCCAGGCTCCACAACCGGAGGCCGCGACACTGGGGAAGCCTGCACCTCAGAGGAGGTGACTGCCAGAACGGTGCCAACAGTGCGACCCCAGATGGGATCACACTGTTCCTCCAGCGCTGAAGAAGAAACCTCCTCCTCGGCAAGGCTAGAAGTGGAGGAGGTTCCCTCCTCACTGGCCGTATAGACCCGGGAGGGGACTCAGAGGAAGGGTCGAGATGTCTGGGCTAGGAAGTCCGCGGGCGACGTCGTCTTCCGAAAGTCGGCGGAACTCTTCCGACTTTGATTGCCTGCATCTCTAATACACGGTGATCCATGGAGAAACAGGCATCGCAGTGGTCCATATCATGGTAGGGTCTCAGGCACTGAAGACAAACATCATGCCAGTCCGTGACGGAAAACTGTCGGCCGCAGGGGGCACCAGCGCATGGGGCGACCGTGTAGATTTACTTTTCGCCCCGAGCCTGACGCGATCTGAAAAAACAGTATAAAAGCAAAGCTCACAGCGCCATCAAAGTATTAAGAAAAAGAACGGTCGTACCAGTCGATGATGTCGGGGAAAGAACCCGGATGAAGGCGTCGAAAAATGACACACGGCCTATGGCGCACCAACTTTCTATAAACTCCGCGAAACAGGTGTAGCCTCAACGACGGGAGAAACAGAACTGGGATGGAGGAGGAGTCTGTGGCGCCTAACGGCAGGTCCTCATGCATCACGCGATGCGTCACTCTCAGGGGCGCTGGCTCCTCTGGAAAAAAAAAAAAACTCCCGTGGTGGGTGCGCGCCTCTGGCTTAACCCATCAGTAACGAATGGTGAAGACTGACAAGGGAAGATCAGCAATTATCTGAAACAATACATATCTGGCCTGAATGGGAAGCAAACTAATCACCATTGCTCAGTATCTGGTTGCCTATCTCTTACCCTGCCTTGAGGTTACTACCCACACTAGCAATGAATGCTGTCACATGTTACCCTAGCAGAATATTTAAAGTGATTTTGTTAGGTTTTGCAGACGCCTTTTTCACACAGCGTGCCACTGCCACCGGTGCTTTGGACGATGAAGCTGCAATTTTATGGTTTATTAGCACTCTGTCCTCTAGTTTTCTGTGTGCAGCCACACCCCCAAAATGATGTCATACAAGGAAACTGTCAATGTTTTACATTCAGCACCAAGGTATTCTGGGTAAATTATAAAGTTGATTTAAACATTAGTTACTCAGAGGTGCAGTCCCTTATTTTGGTGGTGGCGACTGCAAGAGGTATTATGCTGATACACTCTCATCTGAGTAGACTTGTGTCTTGAACAATTGTGATCTGCTGATGTTTTAAAATAAAAGTTTACAAAAAAAAAATACATAGACATATGAAGCAAGGCATTGTGAGTACAATAAGAAGTTTTTTGATTTAGTTGTTTAACCAGGTATAGCACACTAAGCTGAATGCTTTTTTACAGGAGCGACCTGGGAGCACAGGGAGGTTAAGTGACTTGCTTAGGACCACACAGTATGCAAGTGGAAGCTGTGGGATTCAAACACAGGTCTGGTTTGCTGGATGTCACCAGATTTGCAGCTCAGAGCCTTAGACCACTGTGCTATACTGCCTCTGATGAAAGTTAATTTCCTTACTGTGAGGTGCAGTTTCATATTTCTGTAGTGGATTCAACAATAAAAGCTTGCATATATTTATTTTCAAGACAAGGCATTGTGCATACAGTATCCAGCTGACAAGATTTCTTTACTGAGAGATGTATTCCCCTATTTTGGTAGTGTAGATGTCTGCAATTACAAGACTGACCAACAGAGGTCTCTGTTTCTCCATCCAAAGAACTCCCTATTGTATTTGTGTTCTATTCCCATGTGTAATACTATTCCGATTGTGGTATATACCCGCTATATTGTTCCTACTGTCTCTGCTTACTGCCATCTACCTACTATGTAAATTGCCCTTGTATTCTAACTGCTGTATTACTGTCTCCTCAATTGTACCCACGTACTATATACTTATGTAACTCCACTTCCCTGTCCCCATGACAAATCTGGAAATGAGCAGTTATTGCTCAGAATGCCTTCATGGTGAAACACTTGAATAAATAAATACAATAATAAAATACATATGATGTGTAGTAAAGCATTGTGGGTACAATAAGACATTGTTTTCCAATTTCCTTACTGTGAGGTGCAGTCTCATATTTCTGTAGTGGCTTTAACAATAAAAGCTCTCATATGTTTATTTTCAAAACAAGGCATTGTGCATATAGGCCCGGATATTCAAAAGGGTTGTGCATGCGCAAGTCCAAAATTGCACCATTTTGCGATATTCAGAAGGAGGCAGATGCGCCACTGAAAACATGCTGAGCAACAGCGCAATGAAAATGAAGGCATGCGCAACCGAAGGGGTGGATCCATGCATAAAGAGCGCATCGCTATATTCAAAGATTTCATGCTGATGCGCAATAGCGCACAGCCAGAAATTGCAAGACTAGCAGAAATGAGCCAAAATAAAAAGGCTCAAGGAAGCGGCACAAGAACGCTACAAGGCTGCCAAGTGGGGGAGAGAGAGAGACAGACAGACAGACAGACAACAGACAGGCTAGGGCAGGCAAGGAAAGTGTGGGCCATAGGCAGTAGAGGCCAGCGGGGGGTGCCCGGTGCAGTGGAAGTAGCAGTGAGGACAGCGGGGGTAACACAGCAACACCAGCCGGGGTGGGGTCAAGCCAGGGAGATGGACAGTGCCAGCTCTACATGGAAGCTGTAATGAGGGGTGAGAATGCATGCTGCAGGGGACGCTACGGAAGGCCTGGCCGGGCGGTATGCCCCCAACAGGCAGTACCGTGCCCGCATCAGCTTTGAGCTGTACACAGATGTAGAGATCATGGGCCGGTACCGCCTGAACAGGGCAATACTGAGACGGCTCTGTGAGCTGTGCAGTGATGTGATGCAGGCACCCTCATGACGGAGTCACGCTCTGTCAGTGGAGACCAAGGTGACAGCCTGCTTCCAGAGGCCGACAGGGGACACCACAGGCATCACACAGTCGGCCACATCACGCATCCTCACCCAATTCCTCAGCGCACTGCTGCCACATGCTGCGGAGTACATCCATTTCCCCAGCACCGCGGCAGAGCATGCAGCAAACATGCAGGAGTTCCACAGGGTAGCACGTATGCCTGGCGTGCTAGGGGCCATAGACTGCACCCATGTGGCCATTCGCACGCCACCTGGCCCCGATGGGCTCGCATATAGGAACAGAAAGGGATTCTCCAGTGTCAACTGCCAGGTGGTGTGTGATGCCACTGGGCACATAATGTCTGTGCCACACACCCTGGCGGAGCACATGATGCCTTCATATGGTATCAGTCCACACTGTGCCATCGATTCAAGAGTGGGGACATCCCCACAGGACATCTTGTGGGTGAGTACACCTGTATGGAATGCAAACTCGGGGCAAGGGTAGGAATGCCACAGGTGCCATGGTAGTGGCACACAGGGATATGGGCAATATGGACCTGAACATGAGACTGATCTCCACTATCTCCACACAGGTGACAGCGGATACCCACTCTGTCCCTGGCTGCTCACACCGTACCGGCGCCCCATGACCCCATCGCAGCAAAGCTATAATGAGGCACATGTTTTCACACGCAACATCATAGAGCGGGTGTTTGGGATGCTCAAGGCACGCTTCCAATGCCTAGACACCTCCGGCAGTGCCCTACAGTACAGCCCCCAAAAGGCCTGTGGGATATTCCTGGCCTGTTGCATCCTGCACAACATGGCCAAAGACTATGGGATAGCCGTACAGGTTGAAGAGGGGGACAGTGATGGGGACGCCAGTGGCGCCGGTGTTGATGGTGATGAGCAGCCCCCGACTGATCCGGCAGGCCGAGCTGCACCGGGACACCATCACAGAGGAGCACTATGCAGAACACAGGTAAGTCAAGGGGACATGTGCAACCAACACTGTCCATGCGCAAACCACAGGCACACAGGGTAACACACCAGGGGTGCATGACGGCCAGGGGAGTGGAACGGTCCAGGCATACAAACACACCATCAGGGAGGGGTGAGCACTCATATGGACACACACACACCAGGCACAGAGCGTACATGGGCACATGCACAGCACAGCAGAACCGACATTGCTAACACACAGCACCACCGACCACCCCCACCACCTGTACTGTCCAAGTACGTGTGTCAGATGCTGGGCACCCTTGCACCTTGGTGTACAGTACAATGCAGGCATCATCATGCACACTCACCTGTGGATAGAAGTTGGGAGGGTGTGCAGGTGGTCCGTGTGTCGGTGTGGTGAGCAGAGCACCCAGCAGTGCACTGCCCACCATGACACACATTGCACACATGGCAGCACCAGACAGGGCCCGCACTGGGAGACAGCTCAGTCATGTAGCACTGTCCCGTGGCCACCACGGATGCGTGGGTGGCCCCGCCATGACCCAACAGCACTGGCAGGCTGAGCAGGGGCCACATGGGGTGGCACTGTTGCACCACCAGGGGTCCCACTGCGCGAATGCGACCTTGCCCGCACAGGGGTCTGCAGCATGCTGAACAAACCTGCACCAGGGGTGCTCAGGATGGCCACAGCAGAACCCGGCATCGACAGGCCTGGTGTGCGGCGCCGGGAACGGAGTGGAGTGAACTGTGTGGGTGTGCGGCACAGGGGCACCTGACTGTGTGCCCAATGCGTCCACGACAGAGACCACTGCCTGGGTCAGCCTGTCAATGGCGGCGGTCACATCCGTCCACATACGCACCAGCTCTGCACGGTCCAGAGCACACTCCCTGCTGTGCCGCTCCACAGCCACAGACAGTGCCTCCATGGACATTGCAACCCGCCTCTGCAGCTGTACTGATTCCCACAGCAGGCGTGTGTGCTCATCCAATGGGTACTGTGCCCCAACGGCATCCTATCCCCCAGGGTGTGGAAGGTCCTGATGCACAACACCCCTTGAGGGTGGGCGCTGCTCGCCAGGACCAGGAATGGGCGGATCAAAGGGCGGCAGACATGTGTCACCGCTTGACACTGTACCCCCAGACCTGGTGGGTGACTGCTGCTGCTGCCCCACCAACTGCTGTGCCCCAGGGTCCACTCGTTCCACCGCTGTGCTAGCAACAGTGCCAGACACCTGCACAGCCACCGGTGCTGCCCCACCAGTGCTGACAGGCACAGCCTGGGACTGTGCCAGCATGCTGGTACACAAGTTGGAACCAGAAGGCCCAGGGGCACGTGCTGGCCTGCTGTGTGTCCATCATGGGACACACACCTATCACTGCCCATTGCAGTCCTTGCATCATCAATGGTGCAGGTACGTGCTACAGCCATAGTCACAGCGTGCTAGCATGCTTGCATGCCAGACTGCTGAGACACAGGCTGTGCACCCCCCGCACCCGGATCACTGACACCAGAGTTGGCGGCCCAGCGTGCATGCTGCTGCAGTGCCTGCTGGCTGGTGATAGAGGTGGATGGACCCTCCTCCATGTCCAGCAGGTCATCATCACTGCCTGGACCCACCACCCGCCTCCTGAAGACGAACAGGATCTGTAACAGAAAGTACATGTGAGTGCATGTGAACAACCTTCCCCCCAACCCCCCCACCATGTCATACCGTGCAGTGATGGGCTTCCACCTGTCTGGAATCCACCTCCTGGTACGCCCTCAATAGCGCTCTGCTGCATTGATGCAACCAGTGTCTCCTCAGCCAGGGTCAGCTCCAACACCACTGGCGGGCCCCCGCCAGTGCCAGCACGTGCCGCCCTGAAGGCTGCCACCTTCTCCTTCAACCTCCTATGGTCTGTCCCCATCTTCTTCTTGCATTCCTGCACGGAGCACTGGTGGCTTCCATGCAGGTTCACGGCCCAAGCTACCCCCTCCCATGCAGCCGCACGGGACTGAGGGGTGCCCCTCCGTCCACTCAGTACTGGCTCCTCGTCCAGGTAGACCTGGAAGAGAGCCTCTGTCTCTGCTGCTGTAAAGTTGGGCCTCCTCCTACGCCCACCGTCCTCACCCTCACCTTGTCTCTGCTCGGTCATGACGATCTGTATGGGGGCAAGTGGACACCTGTCACTGTGCAGTCTATAGCATTTTCCCATGACCATTGTCCAGAACATCACACAGCATGCAACTCACCTGCAGTAACCGAATCTGGCCAGCACAGCCCAATGTCGCACATTCATAGCGCAATGCATGCAAATTAGGAGTGGAGCAACTATAATGACATGCAAATCACGCCACTGGCCTTTGAATGGCTGATCAGATGATTTGCATGTGTCGGCTGAATATCGCGAATCTGCGCTTTGCGCAATACGATTGAGTCGGCTGAGCCAATGGCACAGATCTGTGCCTGTGTGGTACACTGCATTGCGCATGCCCAGATAGCTTACGCAGGCATCTGCCGCGCTGCTGACATGCTGTGCGCGATCGGCAATTCAGGCCATGGCCACCATTGTGCCAGTGGCACTACAGCACTGGGCACTATATGGTGCTGTGGCACTACTGCGCAATAGTCCACTGTGGCACTGGTATGCAGCTGGTCGGTCGCGCAGGATGCCTATACGTCAGATGGCGCTGTGCGTGGCCTTGCGTCATGGCCCATGACCTTGTGTCCGACCTTTGCCCCCTGGCTGTTCGCCTGCCATGTATGCGGCCTATTGCGCTGTCTGGTGACAGCGCTATGTGAAGCGGACGGGCACTGTTCGAACAGCGCATTGGAGCGTGTGGTGGTCTATTGCGCAACATTTCCATCGCAATACGCGCCAGCGGGCGCCATATTGCCTGCTGTAAAGTTGGTACCATGGCTGGGAGAAGAGCTGTTCCTGGAGCCAATTGGAACTGGCCAACTTGGTGCCCTAGAGAAACCCACTATGGGGCACTTTATGGTGAGTGCCTCTCACCACTGCCCGCACACAGGTGTGGCATCAAGTGGCAACTGACCTGGTGGGGTCACTGGACGGTGCCGGTCTGATGAGCAGTGCCGGCACCTGTACAGTGACCTCCGGAGGGATCCGGACCTTCTGGATAGGCTGCGGTCACGTGCCAGGCGGGGTGTGGTGCCTAGGCCAGGTGGGTGTACCATCTATGCACCTGTATTCTCGGTAGGGGTGTGAGTGTGTTTTGGTGGCTGTGCATAGGTGATGGCTCTGCCATGGTTGGCTGTGTCAGTGTGTGCAGCTGTGAGATGAATGGGTCTGGCTTTGTGGGCAGGCACTCTCACTGGGGCAGGGGGCAGTCTGCTTTGGAGTCACACTGATGTTTGTCTCAACATATGTCTCCCACAGGCCGGGATGTGAGGATGCAGGCCCGGGTTGAGGAGGGCCGTGCCAGGGCCCCGGTGCCAGCGGGAGTTGCACCCCAGCAGCAGCAGCATCAGCAGCAGCGGCAGACACAGCTGCTTGAGCAGTGTGAGTATCATTACTTCATGGATGCTATTGCATGCTGGGGAGACCACTAGCCCTGCACAACACAACCATGCAGAAAAGGGGAGGTCATAATTCCACTATACAAGACACTAGTGAGGCCCCACCTGGAGTACAGTGTACAGTTCTGGAGACCATACCTACGTAAGGACATAGACTGGGCAGAGAAGGTTCAGAGGAGGGCAACAAAGATGGTGCATGGCTTGCATCACAAGTCCGATGAAGACAGGTTGAAGGAACTGAACATGTACTCCTGGAGGAGAGGAGGAGAGAGGGATATGATTGAGACATACAAGTATCTTACAGGGAGGAACAGGGTGCAGGAAAACACTATTTTAAGCAAAAAGATGTTCCAGGACTAGAGGGCATGGGATGAAGTTGGAGGGAGGACGATTCAGAGGAAACATGAGAAAGAATTTCTTCACAGAACGGGTGGTGGACAAGTGGAACACCCTGCCAGAGGAAGTGGTGGGGGCTGAAACAATCACGGGATTTCAGAATGCACGGGATAGACATAAAGGAATTCTGGAGGTCAGGGGTAAGGGGCAACAGACTTATAGGAAAACAAAGTGAACTTACAAGCTCAAATGGACAGACTGGGTGGGCCATAGGCCCTTATCTGCCGACACTGTCTATGTATCTATGTATGTATGCACGACACAGGTGACATGCATCACTGTCCAGTATCACAGCACATCTGTGTATGCGTCACTGGTGGTCCATGCATGCACTGGGCACATAGCTGTGTAACTGGCATTGCACCACATTGCCACGTCACTTGACAGCCTTGTTTGTGCTGTGATGGACATGGGCAGTGTGTGTGTGCAGTGGTGCGCATAGCTGGTGCCGCCTGTTTGTGATGGCCATGTGCATGTTCACTGTGGGTGGGTGCATGCCATCACAGGTGTGGGACATTGGGCTATATGGCTTGCAGGTTGGGTGGTGTTCAGGGTTGTGGTCAGTCACAGCCATTGACTGTGTTCCCATTTTCCTAGGCCTCGAGGTTCTCCGGAGGATTCGGCAGGATATTCGGGGCCTCACACAAGTGTCCATAGAGAACCAGGCCATCCTCCAGTCCATCAGGCGCCATGGCCTTCAGAGGAGGCAGCACAGGACGGTGCAGAACCAGGCAGAGGATGAGCAGCCGGCTGGGCCATAGCAGATGATACCCTTCCCACTTCTCCCATCCCTATCACCCTGCCTTCCCTCTCCAAGTTGTTCATCCCTACCCCTTGAACACCCCTACCTTGTACCCTTCCCCCCCTTGTAAATAGTTGTCATTGTTTTGGTTATTTAGTATTTGGATATTTAAATATACATTTATATTTTGATATGAATACTGTGTTGGTCTCTGATTTGCAGCTGGCTATGGGTGCTCAGTTGCAGGGGTGTACATGCCATCTGGGGTGGTATGGTCCTGGGTATGTGTGTGTGTGTGTGTGTGTGTGTGTGTGTGTGTGTGTGTGTGTGTGTGTGTGTGTGTGTGTGCATGTGTGTGCATGGGGAGGTATCTCCAGCATGGCAGTGACTTTCTGTTGGTCTTGCGTCTGCTGCCACCCACTGCTGGGTGCACAGGGTGTGTCTGGCTTGTATGCTTCTGTGCTGCAGGGGTTGGCGTGTGCTGGGGGGATGCATGGTTTCCTGCAGTGCCAGTCACTGCACATGGGTGGTGTCTTGGGGTCACAGTGCAGGGTGTGCTGTGCATACGGGAGGCTGATGTGCACTGTGGTTGTCAACCTCCTGTGTGTGGCACTCTCAGCCTGCCAGTGGTTGTGCTGGGGTGTCATGGCTCTGCTGTGCTTTGTTGGCTTGTCCCCATGGGCCAGTAGATCATCCATCACACCCCCAGTGATGCTGTGCTTGGGGTGTGCAGGTGTGGTGTTGGTTCTGCAGTGTGTTCCTGTGCCTCAGTGTGGCATGGCTGGCGGTGGGCCCCAGCCTGCCTCCTGGATGTGCAGTTCCATTGCTCTGGGGGGGGAGCGCTGCTTGCGCTATGGCACCTCTGGACTGCTCAGCTGGGCTGCCCTGGTTGCGCTATAGCGCAACATTTCTGCTCAGCTTCTCCTTCCTGATTGCGCTATGGCGCAGTTAGTGCGATATTCAGACATTGGCTGCTTGCTCAATTTGTTCTGCTCCATATTTGAATATTGCACCTGTTGCGCATATGCGCAATTGGTTTGTGCTTGCTCCTGCTGTTGCGCACATTTTGGGAGCAGTTTGAATATCCGGGCCATAGTATCTAGCTGACAAGATTTCTTTACTGGGAGATGTCGTCACCTATTTTGGTAGTGCAGATGCCTGCAACTACAAGACCGACCAACAGAGGTCTCTGTTTCAAACCAGCTTTGTTTCCCTTGCATGATGTCATGGTTGGGGGTTGTAGCACTAAGAAAAAGAAGGGGTGGGTTATGCAAATGAAGTAGAGCACATAAAAGCATTTTTTCTCGGGGAAAACAGCACTTTTAGGCAGTTTGAATGGCAGGAGATTGAATCACAGATCCCACTGGTTACTACTTCCATTTGCTATGGCAGACCTCACAAAATCACTTTAAGGACCTAAAGCTACAAACTGCACCACCTACAGTGCTGCTTTTTGTTCTCTGCACAAGCACCTTCTTCGCGTGCTGCCTGTATTCGCATTGTAAAGACCACCTCATTAGCAGAAATGTGTAACTGTATTTGCCGCAGAATCGAGGGTGGATGTTAGTATTCTGAAGCTGTGCGCCTGACATCACATTTAGAGTGCTGCCGATTGCTTTGCCTGCTTTGCAAGTAAACCGTTACATTTGCTTCAGGACACCAATTTAAAAGAACTTTTTCGTCAGTTTTTGGTTTACTGAGTAAAATGCCGTCCCCTGTGCCCGTAACAGCTGCTGATGTAACAGCTGGTGAGGGAGCTCGGCGGCAAGCTGATTGGTTTCTGGGGCAAGAAGGGGAGGAGCCGGGCACCATAAAAGACTCCTGCCTGAGTAGGGCGCGAGTGCCACTCAGTCCTGAAATTGACTTAGTAGTTTTAGTATTTTTAGAGTTTTATAACTAGGGTAAGATTCCCCTTTTTATATTTAGTTTAGAGTTTTATTTTTAAACCTATGGTTGTATAGCCAGCAAGTCTGAACCTCAGTGATATTTTATTTGCATTGTTGAGCTGCTTAATTTACAACTGTTCAGGGCCACCTGACAAGGAATACAGGTAAGAGCCTGTACAAGGGGTTAAAACTGGCCCTGAACCTTACGGCCCCTACATGGTGTCAACAAGTGAATGGAGCAAGTTTTGTTATCCACAGTTAATGTACAATTCAAAGTTACCTGCATTTCCTCTTTATATTTCTATAGCAACCATTTATTTGGGAAAGTTAGTTTCTCTAAAACTGTTGTTAAGGGAAAAGATAGAATGATGTCATTATAAATTCTCTACTAGAAGATTGATAATATTGTGGTGGTTGTTTTCAGGCTCAGTTCATCCCCACCCAGGCCCTGCGACATCCACTAACTTTACTTCCAAGGCTACTACTCAACTTAATGGGAATGTCAATCAAGTCAATTCCAGCCATAACATAGTACACTTGAACATCCAATGTCTCCAGGCCAAATGGTCTCTATTTGAGGCCTGGGTTTTCCAACATGACTTCAATATGATCACTCTTTCTGAAACCAGCAAGACTGATAATGCAAAAGTACAGTTACCTGGATACAATGTTTTTAGAAAAGATAGAAAGGGGAAGAGGTACAACAATTCATAAAAAAATCTAAATTCAATTGTCTAATATTAGATCAACTACCAGATAATACTAAGTGTGATTTGGATTCACTTGATTAGATATTTGGTCAGAACAAACATCTTCTTGTTATTTCAGTCTATATTCCCCCAGGATACATACTAAGTTGCCAGCAGAGTAGGTTCAATGGTCTATCGAGTGTGCTCGAAAATCAGCACCCGGTCAGGACACCATAGCTGCTCTCCCCTCGAAATCCCTACAACCACCATTGAGTTACACCTCAGACTCAGCATTAATCAGTTTAACCCTCCCTTTATACCTGTTCCAACCACTCTTGAAATCCTCCACTGTATTAATAGCCACCAGTTCCACAGGCAATGCATTCCAGGTGGTCCATCACCCTCTCAGTGAAGTAGTGCCTCCTAGTCTCCCCTCGAGCCTCCCACCAACCAGTCTTATGGAATGCCCCCCGGATGCCTCCTTCCCCCTCTACTGGAAGACCCTACTTAGGCTGACCCTGTTTACTCCCTTCAGATACTTAAAGACCTCAATCATATCTCCCTCCCCCCATCCCTCCTCTCCTCCAGGGAGTACAAGTTGAGCTCCTCAAGTCTCTCCTTATAGGATATTTCCCCCCAGACCCTGCATCATCCTGGTTGCCCTCCTCTGGACCATCTCCAGAACTGCAATGTCCTTTTTCAGGAACAGACGCCAAAACTGCATGCAATACTCTACGTGCAGTCTAACCATGTAATTATACAGAGGGAGAAGCACCTCCCATCTCCTTGAGGTTATTCCCCTGGCGATGCATTTTATTTGCTTCCACCGCAGTCCTCCTACACTTCTCCAAATTATTCATTTTGGCATACACAAACACCCCAAGATCCTTTTCCACTTCCGAGACCTGCAGCTTCTCCCCACCCAAAAAGTACTCATGAGCTGGGTTCCTAAGCCCCAAGTGGAGAACACTACATTTCTTGGGGCTGAACCTCGTTTCCAGGTGGATGACCACCTCTCCAGAGTCTCCAGGTCCCGCTGTAGGGCTCGTCTACCCTCCTCCCCATCCACCACTGCCCCCAGTTTTGAGTCATCGGCAAAGAGGGTTATCTCACTCCTGATGCCGTCACTGTTGTCCAAGATGTAGGCAATAAATGTAGTAAATAAATGGGAGTGCACCCAGCACCTTTGTGGGACCCCACTAATAACCCTCCTAGGTGATGATACCTCCCCCTTACCACTACCTTCTGAAACCACCCAATCAGCCAGTTTTGTATCCACTCAACCATCTTATCCCCAGCCTCTTTCCCCCCCTAGCTTGTCCAGCAACCCAGGGTGTGGCACCAAATCAAACGTCTTGCTGAAATCTAGAAAGACGACATCCACTGGCCTGCCCTGGTCCAGCTCTCTTGTCACCCAATTGTAGAACTCCATAAGGTTTGTCTGACACGATCTGCCCTGAATGAAGCCATGTTGGTGCTCATCCAGTTGGCCCCTTGTTTCCACAACACCTCCAGCCTTTCTTTCAATATGGCCTCCATCATTTTGCCTACCAGGCTGACAGGCCTGTAGTTACCCGGTTCATTCTGTGAGCCACCTTTGTGTATAGGTACAACATGAGCCATCCTACACTTCTGAGGCACCCACCCTGTCTGTAGGGAGGAGTTAAAAAGATCCGTAAGAGGTGCAGCAAGGACATCTGCCATCTCCTTTAGCACCTGGGGTGAAGGGCATCTGGACCCGGTGTCCTAACCATTTTGAGGGCCCTAAGGGCTTCCCTCACCCTACCAACTGGAATCTCAACATCCATGACTTCCCTCCCATCTCATTTCCAGCCCACTTCCCCCTGTAAGTTGTTGACCCTCCCTCCTCTCTAGTGAAGACTGAGGCACAATAGTCATTAAGTACCTCCGTCTGCTCCCCGGCCCCCTCTCGCCCTGACCTCAGTCTGCTAATCTGCTCCTTCACTTTCCTTCTCTCCCTAATATACTGTACCTAAAGAACCCTTTTCTCTGTACCTGATCCCTTGTGCCAACCTCTGCTCCATCCTCGCCTTGGCTGATCTCACCACCGTGGTTACCTTTTTGGATATCATGCTCTTCCCTGTCCATAACCCCACACGAATGCTTGCGTCTTCTATAAGCAGCTTTCTTCTCCCTCACTACCTCCTGGACCTCTCTGGTCCACCAACTTGCCAAACTTGTGCCAGGCCTTGGTGGCTTTCAGGCATCCCCTTTTGATAATTTCCCACCTGCTTTCTGTGTCCATGCCTGGTCTGATCCCCTCCAAATGCCCCTTGAGGATCCTCTCCATACTCTTAAAGTCTGCACCCCTAAAGTCAACCACAACCATTTTAGTGAAATGTTCCCTTCCTCCAAGGTCAAACAAGACCGTGTCATGAACACTTCATGCCAGTGGTTCCCCTATCACCAGGCTCCTAACCAGATTGCAATCAGACAGGACCACATCCAGGATTCAACCGTCCCTCATTGGGTCAGCTGGCAGTTGGGAAAGGAATGTGTCCTGAAGACGTCCAGCAGTCACTGCTCACTAGTCTATGAGGATGTCATAGTTTCCCAATCGACCCCTGGCATATTAAGGTCACCCAGCACCAAGATTCTACCCTCCCCACTGCCCACAGTGGTCCTGGAGATTCGCCACCAGGCCCTCCTGAAGTTCTTATGCCTGCATGGGCAGCCTATAAACCACCCCCAAGTTTACCCTCTTACCCCCAGTCACCTGCAGGGTAAACCAGAATGCCTCTATGTTGCCCTCTTCCACCTCTACCCTGCCTATGTCGATTCTGTTTCTAATGATGAGTGCTACCCCACCTCCCCTGCCCACAGCCCTGTTCTTCCTGAACACAGTGTATCCCATCAGGTTTAGGTCCCAGTCATGCCAAAGAGTGGCCTAAGTTTCAGTGACTGCCGCCACATCCACCTCCCATTCAGTTAGCATTGCTTGAAATTCAGGCATCTTGTTACCCATACTCCTGGTGTTTGTTAGGACCACCCTCTATCCGTGCCCCTTGCCCATCACCCCCAACCTGAGATCCCCCAGTTAACTGCATGGTCCTGCTCCCTTGTTCACAGTCTGATGCCTGGCTTGGCACGCCCTCCCCTCCCTTGGGGGGAAAAGGCTAAGTCTTCCCTCAATGTGCCTGCTAGCAGCAGCCTCAAGCCTCTGCCCCCTTCACAAATTTAAACCCCACCTAGTTTTAATGAACTCGGTCTGTTTTAGTTTCAATACCTCCTTTCCCCCCAGATTTAGGTGAGCCTATACATAGCATACAGCCCCTTGTCCTCCCAAGTTTCACCCCAACCCCCCACCAACCCATACTTCCTAGCCACATACTATACTTTGAACCAATCATTCATTTACCTTTCCGGTTTTAAGTTTGTTTCCCATGCTAGCTCTAGGCACTGGAAGGATCTCCAAAAGATACCGTGCACTCTCACAACATGGCACACCTTGGCTAGCTCCCGAAACCTTCCCTGTATCTCCTCAACACTATTTCCCCTCTATGTCATTATTGCCCAGGTGCACTAATATGTCAGGGGATCCACCACAATCCTTCACCAAGGCATAGAACAAGTGCTTGGCCTTGTGCACAGTCAAGTCAGATATACTCTTGACCCTGATATCACAGCCTTGCCTCCCACTCCTCTCTTTCCACTTAATATCCATGATCAAGGAGTCACCCTCAGAAGCACTTTATCCTCCTCCTTCCCCTTGAACCTAACTCCTACCTCCACAACACCCTACCTCACCTCCACTCTATTTCCATTTTCTCTGTTCACACCAACATTCTGATTGCCATCAGCTGCCTTTACCCTTCCCCCATTCCAGCTATTTTTCCTGTCCGACCATTCTTCTGCCATCTCCTCCCACCCTGCCACACCCCTCTGGCCAGCAGCACTCCCTTTAACTTGTGGCCCCTCCTAACCTTCAGGGACTTTTGCATCTACCCACTGATTACCCTTAATTCCGTCCTCCCCACACATAATTTCCACTGATCCCTTTCCCCCTGGGATCTGTGCTCTCTCCATACTGTCCCCTCATCCTCCCTTCCCTGGCCCTTCATACTCCCAGCTCCCCTTCCTGTGCTATCCCTGGCACCTCTATTAGTCCTGGTACCTCTGCCACCAACCTCCCCCTCATTTTCTTCCTCCATTCGCACATTGCCGACTGTGTCCCCCCCAACTAATGATGCTCCCCCTCCAAGGTGCCCACCAATGGCAAGTACCTATTTCAGAGTGGGATCCCCCAGCCGGTTGCTTACCAGTGATCCCTACCTGGGAGGTGATCCCCCTTACTGAGGTCCTTGGATACGTTTGCCCATCTGCCAATAGCCCTCACTCCCTGCCATCCTTTGCTCTCCTTCCTGTACAGTCTCCATGGTCCCCCTACCCGTTTTTGCCCCAAGGGCCAGTCAGACCTAGCATGAGTTCTGTTGGCCCCACAACCCCTCTCACCCACACTTGCAGGCACCCTCTCCTCTTGACTGCCTGTAGGTATGTGCCTCCCATCCCCTGCACCCTTGTTCTTCACCCATCAATCAGTTCATGCCTGAGGCTGCACAACTCAGCCTCTAAACCCATTAACCTGCCACATATAGGACAGTGCCCAAGTCTCCACAGTGTACTCCTGGGCATTGCAGCTCTGCATCCACTGCAACCCACCAGCCTGCTGCCCCTCTAACCTGCAGCCAAGGTCCCCCCCACCCATTAATGACCCCGCCCCAACCAGCTCCTCCTGTCAGTCACCCCATGATGCGCATCCCACCCCTTATACCAATTTCCCCTAGCATGCCCTCAACTAGGTGCAGCCATGTTGCCCTGGTCTCCCACAAGTATACCACCTATTACCCAATGGCTCCATTGCTGCCGTTAGCAGGTCGGGCCAAGGCAGACCAAAACAGCCCAAAGCAATTTATATCAAGCTAGCTCTAAAAGCATAATACAATTTTACAGTTTTTGCAAATTTAGCCCAGAAGATCACTAAAATAGAAATAAAAAACAGGACAGTCCAAGACCTTCCAATTATGCATGCAACTGAGCTCAAGTCCTCTCTAAGGAGAGCAGTATGATTTCAGCCTAGCCAATACAGTTGACCCTTTATTAGCCCACAGTGTTCCCCTAGCCCAGAGCTCATTCCTTAATCAATCCAAAATGACCCCTCCCCAGTGTGGTGCAAATCACGTCCCAGCAAAATAAAGTAGCAACAAATTTGACATCAAGCCTGATCAGGATAAAATAGCCTTAAAGTAGACAAACAGCCTGATCAGGGCAGCATGCAGTAGGTAGGTTCAAATTTAAATCAAGTCATAAAAGTACAAGGTCACCTGACCAGAGTGCTTTGTCCAGTTTTAAGTCTTAAGTGATTTGCCCTTTTGTGGAGAGAGTGCAGTACTGTCCTCCCGAGCCTCAAGTGATTTGCACTTTTGTGGAAAGGGCAGTACAGACCTCTGGAGCCAATCCACCAGTCTTCCTTGCTGCAGGCTCCTCCCCAAACCTGTATTTAACTGAAGTCAGGATCATGGAGGGTGGGTGGGACAAAAATCCTCTCCTCATTGAGCTGCGTCTGGCTTGATCAGCTTTCAAAGCCAGATGCAAATTCAAATCCAGCACGTTGGACCCTGATTGGTCAGGGCTGTTTCCCCAGTCCATTGTCGATGTGGCCAAGCAAGTTCCATTTTGGCCGCTGAAGCGGCCCTCCAATGGTGATCATTAGCACCTCCACCCCATCCTGTAACTCTCCCCAGGTTTCCTCTTCTCAGGTGCATTATCTAGGCTTCTTTACATTGAACCTCAGTTGCCACTCCTCAGGCCATTTTTTAAGCCTCTCCATGTCCCTGCTCATTTTCTCCACCCCTTCTGGAGTACTCACTCTGTTACAGACATTGGTGTTATCTGCAAACAGGTACACATACATGTGCTTCTAGCCCTCCCGCAATGTCTGTAATGAAGACATTGAACAGGACTGGTCCCAGGATTTATCCCTAAAGGTACCCCACTGGCCACCCCTCTCCCCAGATTGGATCCCACTACCACCACCCTCTGCCTGCTGTCGATCAGTCAGTTCCTAACCCAGTTTATCAGCATGTGCACCATTGCCAGACTACTTACTCATTTTGTTAATCAGCTTTCTATGTTGGACATTGTTGAAGGCTTTGCTGAAATCAAGGTAGTGTATGTGGCATCAAACATCCTTCCCTGATTTACTTTCTTAATAAGGTATTAAGATTTCCAACCCTAATGCCCCTCCCCCACCCTGCAGAGACTGCTAGGCATTGCAGGTGTCCCTTTGGGTCATTGGCCGTAATGCTCATGCCATTCCACCCCCACCCTGCAGACACCAACAGGTGTTGTGGTGTGCCTCGAGGTCTTCGGGCCTCACACTCACCCCATTCCATAATGAAATAAGCTGACATGGGTGCAGTATAAGAGAATGGGATGAATGTTTGAGCCAAAAACTCCAAGGCACACCCTGATACCTGTCACTGGCTGCAGGGTGGGCATGGAATGGTGTGACATTATGGCCGACAACCTCAAGGCACACACCCAAAGCCTGTCAGACTCTCCGGGGGGGGGTGCATTACAGTTGGAAACCATAATAGCTCAGATGTTTGTTGGTATTTTCACTCCAAATTTCCAACATCACCGTTTTGGAACACCACCTCAGGAACAGTGGCACTATCATTTCATTACTCAATCCCAAAAGGTGATTTTGCACAGTGACTGCAATATTCAGCACCACAGGTACTAAAACACATTCTGGATAGGATTTGAAAAATGACAGTTGTACTGTTCATGAGGAGGTGTGAAAAAATGGCAATTTTGAAAATCTCGAGTGAAAATATGAGAAATTGGCAAAGTTATGAGCGTGCATAGAAACTGTGCAACACACGCCTGTAACACGGTCATTTTTTGTAATTTTTTCACCAAATTTTCCATATGGTCTTTCTGGGACCTACCCCCATGAATAGTGGCCCTGTGATTTTGTTACTCCATCCTGAAAGTAGATTTCGCACAATGACCGTGCCATTCTGCACAACTGGTACGAAAACAAATTTCAGCCAGGATGTGAAAAATGACAGCTGTACTGTTCATAAGGAGGTGTGAAAAAATGGCAACGTTGAAAATCTGGAGTGAAAATATTTAAAATTGGCTAAGTTACAACCGTGCATAGACATTGAGCAACGCACGCTTATAACGCAGTCATTTTGGGGAATTTTTTCACCAAATTTGCAGCATGGGCTTTCTGGGACCCCACCGTATGAACAGTGGCACTGTCATTTAATTACTCGGTCCCAAAAGGTGATTCCGCACAGCGACCATAAAATCACCTTTTGGAACTGAGGAACAAAATGACACTAACATGTTCAGGCGGTGTGGCACTAAGAACCCCATGTTGCAAATTTGGACCCAAAATTCCTAAAAATGGGCAAGATATCAAGCTAAATTGAAACCCCAATTGATTCCCATTATACGGCGTACCTTGAATTCTTTTGGTTTCCTGGTTGGCTTTGAAGAGTGCAAACATGTCTCACTCTGCAGAAGATCACGTCCGCTGACCTCAGAGGGTAAGTATGCGGTAAGGGGAGTTGGGTGTGCAGAGGGAGGGTCAGAATGGGGAAGGGGCAGGGGAGACAACGAGGGACCGTTTTCGTTTTTAAAGGTCAAATTAAAAAAAAAAAACATGAGGGAAGGTTTTCTTCATTTAGAGGTAAAACGAACAAAAACTATTTATAAATTTAGGCACACTGGGGTGGGCTCTCAGTGTGCCACATATCACATTAGAGTGTGTGTGAAGGGGGGGATGTCGATAAGGGGATTGGGCACCCTAATGTCGGCTACAGATATAGATAGGGGGGAGGGCAATCAGACATTGGGAGTGGGTATCCCAGTGCAGGTAAGTGAAAAGGGAAATTGTTTAACCAGGCAAAAACACACTATGGGGCTGCAGGGACTGGGGGATTGTTTAGCCAGGAGAGAAATGCTGAGCTGCAGGGACCAGAGGACTGTTTATCCAGGAGAGACACGATGGGCTGCAGGGACAGGGAACCTGATTAAACAGGAGAGACATACTGAGCTGCAGGGATGGGAAACTTGTTTAAACAGGAGACACCCCTCTGAGTTGCAGGGATGGGGAACTTGTTTAAACAGGAGAGACATACTGAGCTGCAGGGGCGGAAAACTTGTTTAAACAGGAGAGACCTGCTGAGCTGCAGGGACGGGGAACTTGTTTAAACAGGAGAGACCCGCTGAGCTGCAGTGATAGGGAAATTGTTTAAATAGGACAGACCCGCTGAGCTGCTGGGGTGGGGAAATTGTTTCACCAGGAGAGACCCACTGAGCTGCAGGGACAGGGAAATTGTTTAAACGGGAGAGACATGCTGAGCTACAGCTAAATGTCTCACATTTCAAAGGACAGAGTGGCACGCAGCGTTTGCTCTGTCCTTTGAACTGTTTGCCTAGACCAGCCCCTTCAGCAAAACAGTGTCATCAGAACACTGCCTGCTGATTTGCCAGCCACAGACCAGACCCTGCAGTACCACTGATCATTGGGATAGCACCCTTCACACGTCTGTTTAGCAACTCTCATATCAACAAGTTCATTTGTGCTTGCACGCACGACGAACTTGAAAATTACTCTCACTGAATTTTCGTGAATGGAATGCTGGATTATTTTACAGTATGGTAATTTTATATATTTTTCCAGCACCCATTGAATCCGAGGAGCACAGCCTAATTCTACACATTGGTATCATTAACAAAGAAACACAGGTTACTCACCCGTAACAGTAGCTCTAGGAGTGGTATATGTTGTTCATCCTCTCGTTAGCAGATCGCCTTTCCCTTTAACTGGTGCTGGAACATCTTCAAGCTGGCTCCTCCCTCCCACCCACCAGGGTGGTGTAACCCTTGTCTCCACCCCATGACACCAGATCTTTTCCGCTAGAAGTTCAGATTGTGCATCAAAGCTGGGGAGGTTGGGTGGGTCAGTATGGATGAACAACATATACCACTCCTAGAAAGTGCGGTTACGTAAGAACTCACCATAACAGTAGATCTTTGAGGAACGTCTCCTGCAGTAGGTCATTACTTCTGGGAGGTTCCAGCAGAGGGCGCTGTCACACAGCAGCTTCTTCTAGCAGTCTTCACCAGGGGCCGCCTACCAATGACATCACCTTCCTGCTTCCTATATTAGAGTGGGTGGCCCCTGGATCCTCTGTTCCCAGCCAGATTCATCTCACAAAGGCAATGACCGAGGGGAACAGAGGTACCAGTGAGTCCCAGACCTAAGCCCTTTTATCAGACTTTGCTCTGTTAGAGAAGGAGTGGGATGGAGGGTGGGATTGTACATACTGCAAGACACATTCCTTGAAGATCTACTGTTACGGTAAGTTCTTACATAACCGCACTATCTTCTACGGAATGGTCTCTTGCAGTAGGTTATTACTTCTGGGAGAATTCCCAGCAGTTACGTCCAAATGGGAAGACACATATGATAAGAGACCTTGTAGGGCTGCACGGCCAAAGGCCCTTCTACGGCATGAGGCAAGGCCCAAATTGCAGTGCCTTGTAAAGTGTGGATCGTGGATCTGATAGTGGCATTGCAGATATCTGAAATGAAGGGTCCTGTAAAGCATGCTTCATTAGTGGCCATGGCTGTAGTTAGAGTGATCCTGGACAGGCCAGATACAGTCCTGTTGTCCTTGTCATATCAAGAGGTAATACAATTCACCAACCATGGCAGAAGGGGTTTGTGTAGCAACAGGAAGCCCTGCTGTGTCAGAGGCAAAGGTAACGAATAATGGAGACATCGTCCTAATCTACTGAGTACGATTAGTGTAATATCATAGTATATGATGGACATCTAGAATATTTAATAGATGTGCACCCCAAGTGGAGTAGGCAGGCTGGTAGACCAGAAAACTCCATGGAGTGATGTAAAGTATGTTTGGAGGGCCCCATCAGGAAGGAGGGTAGGTAGGGCATACGAGGGACCACTCGGGCCTCAAGTAAAATCATATAAGGTTTCCCACATGAGGGTCAGAAGTGCTGAACTACCTCATGCTGAAGAGATAGTTATAAGGAATAGCATGTTCCAGAAACAAAATTGGTGGTCACAAGTGGCAGCTGGCTTGAGGGGCTTGAGAGCCGAAATGGAGCTCATGGTTTAGGAGTGGGCTGGTTAATAGGAAGTTTGATATGTAACAGACTTGTCAAAATATTGTAGCCAGATGATGTTGGTATAGTAATATGTCATGCAGGTTGGGCCACTGAAGGCCGAGATGGCGGTCGAGTGGTGTTACTGTTAGGAATAATAACATAAACCAGACTTGGACAGTGAGGCCAGGTAGGCCAGAACCTTTGGCAGTGGACAAGAGTAGTGGGCCAAAGATCAAAAAGCAGACCATGGGAAAAGTGTTTCCATTTGGAAGGGTATGTTGCACAGGACGCTGGCTTACAGGAGGCTAGTACAGATAGGCAACAGGTGAGGACGCTGGTAGACTTTTTAGGAAAGTGTCCAGCAGGGGTCCAGCGTGAAGTCATAGAACCATCAGGTTGGGATGTAATAGGGTTCTTTAATGCACTGTCAAGAGGTTGAAGATTGTAGCACCTCCTTGCTTGTTGAGGCAGAACACCACTGCAGTGTTGTCTGATTGGACCAGCAATGGTCCAGTGCCATAAGAGGCTAAAATGCAGAATGGCTAAATGGAATGGCCTCAGATCTAGGAGATTGGGGACAGGCCAAGGGAGAGACGTGGTCCATGCTCCCTGCGGCTATCAAGGACTTAGGTATGCGTTCCATTCCGTCAGAGGACTGCATGGTCAGGAGGGACGGAACAGGCATTCCTGTCATCAATTGGGTTTGATTGACCTTTCCATTAGGATGAGCCCCTTGTAGTGGTAGAAACTTCGATGTTTGTTACTCATCGATGAGTGCTGCTTTCAGAAATTGTTCTAGCTGCTGTACGAGCTGAAGACAGCTGGAAAATTAACAGAGGATCCAGGGGCCGCCCACTCATACAGGAAGCAGGAAGGTCATCGGTGTGCGGCCCCTGGTGAAGACTGCTAGAAGAAGCTGTCATGTGACAGCGCCCTCTGCTGGAACCTCCCAGAAATAATAACCTACTGCAAGAGACCATTCCGTAGAAGATCTACTGTTACAGGTGAGTAACCTGTGTTTCTAGGGACATGGATATGTTGTTCTATCCATACTTGTTGGCAGACTCCTAGCAGTTCTCTGGGTGGAGGGAGGCAAGGTGCACACCCCCTACTTAGGGAACAGAGATTGGAGAACTGAGTATCCTGGCATGACTCTATGTCTATGTGGCATTGGGCAATGAAGGTGCTTGCTGACTTCCAGGTAGCAGCCCTGCAGATGTCCTGGACAGGGACGTCCCTAGAAGCAGCCACCAACACAGTGGTATGGTGGGTGGGTGGAAACAGCACTGAGCCCCACAGGAGGCTTCCTACCCACCGACCTATAGCACAGATCAATGCAGGAAGTGATCCACCTGCCAATCATCAGCTTGGCTGCAGGTCTGCCAGGCGCAGATGACAAACAGCTGGTGAACCTCTCCCCAAACTTCCACTGTACGTTCTTTGTAGTAGATGAGTGCTCATCTCAGGTCTAAAGTATGGAGCCTGTACTTGGTCTCCAAGGTGTAACGGGTAGTACACCGGCAGAGTCAACACCTGATTAAGGTGAAACTTTGACACCACCTTTGGAAGGAATTTCAGTTGGGGGTGCAGGACAACGTTGTCCCTGTTAAAGCCCAGATAAGAAGATTCCACTAAGAGTGCCTGGAGCTCCCCCAATCCTTCTGGTTGACATGATGGCCACCAAGAAGGCGGTCTTCCATGACAGGTGGGAGATCTGGCACCTGTGCATCAGTTTGAATTGCTTGCCCATGAGCTTTGTCAAAACTAGCAGTAAATCCCATGGAGGTGGTGGTTCACACACTGGAGGGGTTATGTGATCTAGGCCCTTGGAAAAGCACCAGACCACATTCTCCTGTGCCAACGACTGCTGACCAGTCCACACCCGGTGAGCAGAGATGGCTGCTAGGTGCACCTTGAGGGTCATCAACTGAAGTCCCTGCTGGGAGAGGGACCACAGGTAATTCAAAATGCTAGCCACTGGACAAGACAAGGGGTCCAACCCCTTGCCTTGACACCAAATGGAAAATCTTTTCCATTTAAAGGCATAGCATTTTCTGGTTGACTCCTTACAGGATGCCTCAACTACCTTGAGGACCTAATCGGAGAGACCCAAAGCCTGGAACTCTAGCCACTCAGAAATCAGGCTGTCAGGTGCAGGGATTGAAGGTCCAGATGGAGTACCTTTCCCTGATTCATGGAGAGCAGGTCTGGGCATGCTGGAAGATGCCTCGGGAGCCTGTCGCTGAGGCTGAGGAGATCTGGATACCAGAAATGGCGTGGCCAGTCTGGCTCTACCAGGATCATCTGTGCCTTGTCCCTCCTGACCTTGAGTAGCACCTTGTGGATCAAGGGAAATGGAGGGAAGGCATAGAAGAGGCCTGGGGTCCATGACCTAGAGAAGGCATCCCCCTGCAGCGAACCCTGCTGAGGGGAGTGGGTATGGAACAGTCTCTGCTTTACGTTCTCACTGGAGGTGAACAGGTCCACCTGAGGGTGCCCTACTGGGAAAACAGATCGTGTACTACCTCCGGATGGAGGGACCATTCATGAGATGCCTCGCCTAATCGGCTGAGGGCATTGGCCAGCTAATTCAAGGCTCCTGTCACATGGATGGCTAGGAGATCTGCCTCCAAACGCAGAGAGCTTCCTTGCACAGGGGCAAGGAGTACATCCTGCCTTTCTTGTTGAGACAGTACATAGTTGTGGTGTTATCCGTCTGGACCTGGACCACTTGACCCTGAATGAATGGAGAGAATGCGGTCAGAGCTAGTCAAACTGCTTGGAGCTCCAGCAGGTAGATGTGACAGTGGGATTCCTGAGGGGACCAGAGCCCATGGGCTCTGTGCTTCCCCAGGTGGGCACCCCAGCCCATCAGAGAGGTGTTGGTCATCAGGATGACCATCAGCTTAGGGCAAACAAGCGGGATCCCTTCCTGCAGATGTGCTGGGACAAGCCACCACTGGAGGGCATCTCACATCTTCTGGGTCACAGTGACCAGCTGATTGAGGTAACCTAGGAAAAAATTACTCACCTTAGTAACTGTGTTTCTTCTAATGGAGTCTTGCTGTATTCTGACAATATGCATTTAACCCAGCACTTGAACTGCTCCAGAGAGGAAAGAGTTAACTCTATGCCAGAGCATAGAACATTGAGCTCGAGCTCGGTTCAAACCTCTGTCTGCTGCACTTTCAAGTGTAACCATCAGATTCTTATGAGCTAATACTAACTACACCTGCTAGGTGGAAATTGTAAATCTACTAGCCAAAAGGCAACCAAATGTTTTGGGTCCCAAAAGACTCAAGTCGAGAACTCCAAAACAAAAACTAAGTAGTGAACAACATAGCTATAAAAACAACATAAACACAACCCACTCCCCCTCTCTATACAGGGGGAGCGCTAGATGCACCCCTGAGGTGTAACACTGTACCTGACAGCCCACTTCCCAAAAAACAGGTTCTGAGAAGGGAGGCAGGGAGGGAGGTCAGAATACAGCAAGACTCTATTAGAAGAAACACAATTACTAAGGTGACTAATTTTTTCTTCAAACAACATGAAGTCTTGCTATATTCTGACAATATGCAGACTACCAAGCAGCACCTCCATGGAGGAGGGACTAAACCTATTTTGGGAATAGGCTCTGTAGTACTGCCATACCAAACCTAGCATCACTCCTAGCCTGAATATCCAGGGCGTAATGCTTGGTAAATGTATGGACTGTTTTCCAGGTGGCTGCTTTGCATATTTCTAATAATGGTATATCTCTAGCAGCAGCCAGAGAAGCAGTTGTACCGCTACTTGAATGAGCCCTCAGGCCTGAAGGGGGTATTTTGCCTAGCTTCTCAAAGCAGAATTGTGTACAAGAGACAATCCACCTAGCAATAGTCCTCTTAGTAGCAGATTTGCCCTTTCCCACTTCACCATAAGCAAGAAACAACTGAGGACAGCCAAACGTAAGTGCCTTAGTGCTCTCAATGTAGTAGCTAAGTGCTCTCTTAACAGCCAAGCTGTGTAACCTTCTCTTCCCTGAAGAAGAATGATCAGTGAAGAAGACAGGAAGAGACATGGACTGGTTCAGATGAAAATCTGAAACCATTTTGGGTAAGAACCTCCTGTTAGTTCTAAGGGCCACCTTATCTCTATGGAATGAGATAAAATCATGCTCCACTGACAGAGCTTGTAATTCACTGATATGCCTGGCAGAGGTAATAGCTACCAGGAACACAGCTTTCCAAGTCAAGTACTTAAGTTCTGCTGAGGACAAAGGCTCAAAAGGTGGTTGCATAAGCTGAGCAATGCAAATATTAAGGTCCCAAGCAGGAATAGGATCCTTAAAAGGAGGATTCGTAGGAGCAGCCCTTGAAAGAATTTACAGAAAACAGGATGAGATGGCAGTGAGGAAGCCTTCCACACTGACAGAAATGCAGAAACAGCTGACAATTGTACTTTCAGAGTAGCTGGTCTGAGGCCTAAGCCATTAAGATGAACCATATAATCCAGAATTGTAGCCAAATCAGCAGTATCTGTAGATATCTGCTTATTGGAACACCAAATGCTGAATCTTATCCATTTGGAATTATAAGTTTTTCTAGTGGCAGGTTTTTGAGAGGCTTTGAGAATATTCAGAACCCCCTGAGACAGATGCAGGCTTGCATATTCTAATTCTTCAAGAGCCATACCCTGAGGTTGAGAGATCGAAGGTTGGGGTACCAAATCCTCCCCTGAGAGGAGGTTAGCAGATTGTGATTCTTGGGAAGAGATGGGGGAAGATGGACTGTTAGGGATAGCAATAGAGGATACCAAGGCTGCCTGGCCCAGTCTTGAGCAATCAGGATCACTTTGCAAGATTGTGACCTTATCTTGACCAGAACCTTGAACAACAGAGGAAAGGGGGGAAAGTCATACAGAAATTTCCCATCCCAATCCAAAAGTAGAGCATCCAGGGGGACTGAGCCCAAGACTGGTGGTCTGCAACAGAAGAAAGGAAGTTGGTGATTGTCTGGGGCTGCAAAGAGATCTATCTCTGGAGTACCCCACCTTGAAAAAAATCACTTTTGACACTAGGGGATCCAGGGACCATTCGTGATGGCCCTGAGAAATCCTGCTCAGGGCATCTGCTAGTACATTGTCCTTCCCTGAAAGGTGGACTGCTACCAGAGGTGTCTGTAGGGAATAAGCCAGGGACCATAGTTTCATGGCTTCCATGCACAAGGCCATATATCGAGTGCCTCCCTGCTTGTTGATGTACCACATGGTGGTGGTGTTGCCTGTCCTGACCTGAACCACCTTGTTCTGTACCGAGTCTGAGAAAGCTTGTAGAGCCAGGTACACTGCCCTGAGCTCTAGAAGACTGATATGAAGTACAGACTCCTGAGGGAACCACACTCCCCGTGCTGTGAGGACTCCCAAGTGAGCTCCCCACAACAGGAGAGAAGCATCTGTAGTTAGTACCACAGAGTGAGAATGGGTGATGAATGGGACTCCTTGTCTGAGGTTGTCCTGATCCAACCACCATTGGAGAGCCTGGATCAGAGCCTGAGTCACTGGAATTAGTTTGGTTAGGTGATCTTTTTTCTGAGACCAAAAAGCCCTCAAGTGGAACTGGATGTCCTGCATCTGAAATCTGGCCCCTTGTACCAGGAGTTGAAGAAAATGCCTTGCTGGTCGAGACACCAGAATCCGAAAGGAAGAAACCAGGTCTGTAAGGACCTTTACCCTTGCCAGAGAAAGTAAGACTCTTGCTTGGACAGTGTCCAACTCTACCCCTATGAAGGTCAGGAGTTGCACTGTTCTAGAACTGACTTTGGAAGATTGAGGAGGAATCCTACAGAAGTGAGCAATTGCTGGGTCACTTGCAGATTTGACTTGACTTGGTCTGGGACTGCCCCACAATGAGCCATTCATCCAGGTGTGGAAATATGGAAATATTTTGTCTCCTCAGAGAAGCCCACTACTGCTAGGCATTTTGTGAACACCATTGGTGCTGATGCTAGTCCGAAGGGCATTGCTCTGAACTGATAATGGCCTGAAGGCAGTTTGAACCTGAGGTACTTTCTGTGGGAGCACCTGATGGGAACGTAAAAATAGGCATCCCTGAGGTCCAGGAAAGCTAACCAATCCCCTGGCCTTATAGAGGGAAGAATTATTTCCAGAGTCACCATCTTGAATTTTGACTTGACTAGGTGCTTGTTTAAGTATTTTAGATCTAGGATGGGCTGCCACTCCCTTGTCTTTTATGGGATAAGGAAGTATCTGGAATACAGACCTTTGCCCCTGTGTGTAGCAGGAACTCTCTCTATAGCTTTGAGAGCTAGTAGACAGGAAACCTCTGCCTCTTGGGCAATGGTTTCGGAGGTGTTTGCAGGTGGAAAAGACCCGACCCTCAGCTTTGGAAATTTTTTGAAGCTGAGAGCCAGTCCCTGGCTTACTACTTCCAGGACCCACTTGTCTGAGGTAAGAGACTTCCAGGCCAGGAAGTAGTAAGCCAGTCTGCCTCCTACTGGAAAGGGGGGTCAACCCGGGCTGACACATCAGGGTGTCTGCTTGGCAGGAGCCTTGGACTGAGAAGAGGATGCAGCCTGCTCATCCCCCTTCTGCCTCTCCCTCTGAAGAACCCCCTCTAAGGAAAAGGAGAGGAGGCCTGTGCCTGGTAGAAAGGCCTGTGAAAAGGCCTGCCCCGCCCCTAGATTACTGCTTTTGATGAGTTGTCTGTCTTTCCTTGGCCTGTGCACTCCTGTAGGTGGTGCTATACTCGTCCATCTTTTTCATGTAATTCTTTGTCTGCTCTGCCTACCACAGGGAAATCCATGGCCTTAGCCTGGGTGTCCTGCGAGAGGCTAGTACATCTGAGCCAAGCAAATTTCCTAAGAGACACAGATGTAGCTATGACTTGTGATGAAACATCATTAGAGTCCACAGCAGCATGAAATTGGACTTTGGATGCCTCAATACCATCAGCAGCCACCTCCTCCAACTCTTTGGCTAGCTGGGGGAAGCTTGTTTAGCCAGCTCCAGAACAGTATCCCACCTGGACTTCTGGTATCTGGCTGTGTAGGCCATGTAGTTTGCCTGCCTGAGTCCCAAGGAGGATGCCAAGTACTGTTTCTTGGCCATAGCATCCACCTTCCTAGAGTCTTTATCTGGGGGGGGGTGTGAAGCCAAAGGTATATTAGCCTTGTCACAGGCTGCAGCCTGCACGACCCTAATGTGGCTGCGTTGTTGGAACAAGTACCCTGTACCTGAGCCTGACAGCATATACCTCCTGTCCATTCTCTTGTCCACAGGAGGTAATGAATTTGGTGTCTGAAGTATTTTTTGTGTCTGTTTCCCAAAAGATTTATGGAGGGGAACAGATAGCCTTTTGGACTCTGGGATATCCATCATCTCTGCATAGTCAGGCTCTTCTTGTTCCTCAACAGCTTTAACCAGAGGGAGCTGGAGGGCCTCTGCCACTTTTTTGTAAAACAAATAGTGGGAAGGGGACTCAGAAAGCCTAGGAGGGGAAACATTGGAAGGCCTGTTTGGGGAGATGTCCGGTTCAATGGGCTCATCCAGGCCTTCCACACCACCATCATCATCAAACCCTTCTTCCCCTCCAAATCCAGTTAATAGTAATCATCTGGACAATATTCTGGAACCGGAGGAACAGACGGACTACTTGGCGGCGCCGGATGGGCGGGAACCGAACTGAGCGATCCCACTATACAAATCACCTTGGCAATTTCTTCAGCGGTTGGTCTTGACGGTTCTGGATCCGAACCAGCAGATTTATTTTTCCTTTTTGATGGAACCGACCCCATGGGATCAGCTCTCTTTTTGCTCGAGGATGTATCGCCCAGGTCAGTAGGCACTGCCTCAGGTTCGGACGGAACCGAACCGGGCTGGCCATCCAGATCAATGGACTTCGTGGCCTCCTTTTCCCTAAGCCTACCCAGTCTCTTGTCCAGGGTGGCCTTTGGGAAATTCTTACAAATTTGGCAGTCTGAATCAAGGTGGTCAAACGCCAGACAATACACACAGGTGATGTGAGGGTCTGTCTTGGCAAAGGCATCCCCATACTCACTACAGTGCTGAAACCCAGTGGGCCTGGTTTTTCTTTTGGGTTTCTCAGACGTTGCCATCCTAGCCACTTACCCTTTAGCAGCTTTAAGGCAGGCAAGACCCCCTTATCGGTTACCAACCATGTTACGGGCTGTGGAAAAAAACATTTAAAATCACGTTTTTTTGAAACTGATAAGGACCGGTACCTCACACTAATGCAAATGAACCAAAGATTTTACCAATAAGAAAGAAAAAAGTCAATTGGTTCCAGCCGGACCGATTGAAAGTTTTACAATTTCCACACACAGCAAAATAAACTATTGTCCACTACCTACAACACTTACTGTACCGCAGACAGGGATCAGAACCAAAAAATAATAACATTTACATTTTAAAACCGACATTTTACTGAGACCAAACTGACAAACGAAGGAGATTTCTCTGGAGCGACTGTTCAGTTAGGCGAAGTAAAGAATCTGACGGTTACACTTGAAAGTACAGCAGACAGAGGTTTGAACCGAGCTCAAGCTCAATGTTCCATGCATTGGCACAGAGTTAACTCTTTCCTCTCCGAAGCAGTTCAAGTGCTGGGGCTAACTGTATATGGTCAGAGTACAGCAAGACTTTATGTTGTTTGATGCAGTGAGACCACTGGCTGGCTAGTTCCCATTGGAGGGAACACATATTTTATTTTATTTTATTTTATTTAAACAGCAGTTTGGAAAACCTTTGAGCCATAGGCTCATTTACAAAGGTACCTTGTCACAGTAAGACAAACCAAAATACACAGTATAGCAGTACAACACATAAGTATAACAGTAAAATTAAGACATAGATACAAACAAGCTGGTACAGGTAGGATGGATGCAAACAATACTAGAGTTATGTACGTCCTTAGAAGCTTAGTAATAAGCTTTGTCATAAGTAGTCTGGCTTTGACTAGTGGCAGTTACAGCATCGGTGTTAATAAGGTGGTTACGTAAGGAAGTTTTGAAGCACGATATAGTTGGAGCTTCGGAGATGGAGGGGGGCAGTGTGTTGAACCAGGAGGGGGCCCTAAAGCTGAAGACTCTTTGGCCGTGAGAGGTCCTAGCTCTAGGGATAACAAGAGAGGTTTTCCCAGAGGTCCAAGTATGAACTAGTGGGACAGAGCGGCGTATGGTGGTGGTCAATCCTGGTGGGGAAAGCCCAAGTAGGGTCTTTTTGTAAGGGTACAGGTAAGATATTTGAGGCTAGTCGAGATCAAGTACCAGCTTTAGCATACAGTAGACAGGTGTGTGTCACCCTAGGTGCTCCAGTAATTAACCTGCAGGCCTTATTCAGAGTAGTGCGAATTTTATGGAGTGCGGTCTGATCCAGCAGCACCATACACCGGCAGTCCATAGTCCACTAGGGACAGGATAGAGGAGAAGATCATGAAGTCTAAGAGCCTCCAAGGGGAGGCAGTGTTTATACCACGCAAGATGCCCAATCGGATATTAGTGGCAGTGGCTAGGCAGCGATGTGTCCATGGAAGGAGAGGGAGGGTCAAAATGGATCCCTAGGTATTTATAGGAGCAAACTTGTTCGAGTGGGAATGAGGACCCAGAGTGAATGAGGAGTTTGAAGTTGCAGGACTTGTTTTGGGGATGAGTGAAGAACATGTTTTTGTTTTTTAAGATTTATCACCAATCTATGTTCCTTGAACCAGCCCTCGGCTTCAGTGAAGGACTTCTGCAGCGAGTCCTGGAGGGCAGTAGGGTTACAACTTGAGGCAAAGATGACTGCATCATCAGCGTGACAATAGAATGTTCCCGAGCAAGAGCGTGGAAGGGTGTTAAGGTAAAGGGAGAATAGTAAGGGGCCCAGAATGGAGCCCTGGGAACCAGAAAAGATGGGACAGATGTCTGAGTAGGTCCCATTAATTTTTACAGCTGTGAGAGGTCAGACAGATAACTGGTGCACCAGGAGATAGGCCCAGCAGCAAAACCAGAGACTAAGGGCATCAAGAAGGAGGGTGGGAGACAGTGTCGAAAGCTTTCGAGAGGTCAATGAAGACAGCACCAGCCAGAGAACCAGTGTCTAAGGAGGAGGGAGAAAGTTGGAGAACTCTAGGAGGGCTGTGTTGGTACCACGTGCCCGCCGGAAGCCATGCTGCTCAGGACAAAGGACATCGTGGGTGGAGAGGTAGTCAGAGATTTGAGAGGCCACCACTTTTCCAAGGCCTTGGAGAGAGAGAGAGAATGGAGATCGGTCGATAGTTTCCAGCCACAGTCCTATCACCACCTTTAAAGATAGGGTAACAGTGGTGACTTTCCAGGCAGTTGGAACCTTCCCCAGGCAAAGAGAGTGGTTGATGAGGCATGTGATCGGGGTAAGGACTGTGTCTAAGACCAGCCGTAGGATACACGGATCCAGGGTGTCACTGCCTGTACTATAACTCTTGAGGGCAGTGACAAGGTGCGGCCTAAGTTCTTGGGCAGAAACACGGCTGAGGAGAAAATAAGGGCGAGAAAGATTTACGGCAGGTGCTGGGAGGAGGGTCAAAAAAATTTGTAGGGAGGATAGGGCTAAGGTCAGTGAATGAGGTGTTGAGGTGGCTGGCTGAGGGCTGGGTCTGAGGAGATCACACCATTAATGTTGATCTGGGTGGGTGGGGGAGTGTGCACTCCCATTTAACTGTTTAATGTTATTCCAGAAGGTTCTGGGATTCCCCCATGAGGCAGTGAGTGAGGACCGATAGTGCTCAGACTTGGCCTTTCTGATGGCCCGAGTGCACTTGTTTCGGGTGGCAGCATATAACCGCCTGTCATTGGGCCGGCCAGTCTCAATGGCACGGTGCCATAGGTTGTCCCTATGTTTGAGCTGGTGGATCAAAGCTGGGGTAACCCAGGGAGCATTCTTCCTTTTAGAACGGCGGGTCAACACTGGGGCAAAGATATCACAGGCATTATTAAAAGTTTGGGTAAAGAAGGAGAGAGCTGTGTCGATGTCAGGAGTTGCCTGTATAGGAGACCAGTCAATTTGGGACAGAAGTTCCTTAAGTTTTATCAGTCCACCAGGTATTAGACGCCACCGGCATGTGGACTGTGCTACGGGTTTGGGGACTGAGGTTGACCAGTGGAATAGAATGGGGGAGTGATCGCTGAGAGAGTCTGGGAGGACTTGTACATTGGGGATCCGATTAGGGCGGTTGGTGAGTACCACATCAAGCAGGGTACTGGAGCCTCTCTTGGGGTTAGTCCTGGTAGGGTGGGTAACTAGTTGCGTTAGGTCTATTGCAGAAAAGGAGTCTCGGGTAGAGGAGGAGGAGGGCTGAGCCAGTTGACATTTAAGTCACCCACCAGAATTTGATCAGCGGAAGGAGGTAGAGAGGTAAGGTATTCTGTAAGAGAGGCAATGGCCTGCGTTTGGTCCCTGGGGGGCACGTATGCAGTAGTCAGATAAAGGGGTCCCTTTAAAGGGTCAGGGGTTAGTTTCAGCGTAAGCGCCTGGGCCCTGAGTCAAGGATGGAGTGGCAGGCTGGGCACGGGGAGAGATTCCTTGACATAATAGCGAGTCACGCTCACTCCCAACATGGTCGGACCGAAAGGGTGAAACCAGGAAGGGAGACTAGGAGTCAGGGAGGATTTTGACAGCCAAGTCTCAACCAGGGTGATGACATCAGGGTTAATTGATGTGACCAGGCATTGTAGTGAGTCAAACTTTTTTAGGAGGCTACAGATATTCATGGAGACCATGCATAGGCCTGTGGTGCGAGTTGGGGAGCTCCTGGGAACCGGGCCAGGGTTTGGATGAATGTTCCCTGACAGGAGTAGTAGCATGACTAACACCCTGGCTGGGAGATGGTGAGAGGTTTTCCTATGATTGACATGAGAGGGAGGAGGGGAGGCTAAGGGAGCAGGGGTGGGCAGGAGGTACAGGAGGGAAAGCAAGAATAAGAAACACCCAGATGTGCCTGAGGTGAAGAGAAAGCTAGGGGGAGGGCAGGGGGGACGGGGACACACAGAGGTCCCAAGGAGCAGGAGAGGAGGTTCAGAAGCAAGGAAGGGAGGGGTGCCAGGGCACAGTGTGGACTAGCAGATGGGTAAGTGGGTAAGTGCACTGCTAGTAGGGATAGGCACAGGCAGAGCGTGAGGCAGGGCCAATACATTGTGGTGAGCAAGATCCCAGGGAAGTAGTGCTGTACAGGTAGGAGTAGGAAGTAGTGAGGGAGCATAGGTCCCTCTAGTGGCCAGCAGGTATAACCTGCAAATGGGAAAGTGGGGAGATAGGTTCTGGGCAACAGGACGTGATATCACCGGATGTGATGTCACGGGGTGGATCCTTAAATTGACAGCCGTCGGGCTAGCACCCCTCTGCAGGCGTCCAGACGAAGAGAAGAGGCTCTCTTTACCTCGAAAGTTATCAGGCTGGAGATTTGGCTTCCTCAGCTACTCAGGTGAGCTGCTTGTGCTTCAGTTGCTTGATTGTCCCGAGTGCCTAGCTTGGGGGGGGGGAGCTGCCTATGTTGTGGAGAAAACAAGGCCTCTCATTACTATGCAGCAGGAGAATATGTTGCGGGCCCATCAGACCACGTTGTACAGGCCACCATGTAACCCAGAAAGGCACAGGAAGTTCCAGGCAGGGTGCCATTGCCCAACCAGAAATGACTGGGCCAAGAAGGAGAGAACCTCTGCCTTGTCCGCCAGGAACCAGGCTCTGGCTCAGCAAGAATCAAGCTCTGCCCTGATGAATCGAATCACCTGAGAGGGCATGAGTTCCGACTTGGCCTCGCTGATCAGGAGGCCAAGCTCGAAGCAAGTCCGGAGGGTCAGATCCCTGGACTTTTCCACCTCCTGCCAGGAGGAACCTGCTATGAGCCAGCCATTCAGGTAAGGGTAAACCCGGACCCCTCGGCGCCTCAAGAAAGCTGCCACCACTGCAACACATTTGGTGAAGACCTTGGGGGCCAACGAGAGGCCAAAGGGCATGGTATGGAACTCATAGAGGATTCCTTCAGTTCAAAAGTGGAAGAACCTTTGATGGGATGGACAGATTGGGATGTGAAAGAATGTGTCCTGAAGATCCAGAAAGCAAAACCACATGCTTTGCTCCAGGGATGGTAAAATCTGAGCCAGAGTTGCCATCCTGATGGTGCAAAATCTGTTCAGGTCATGCAGATCTAGAATGGGGCACCAGCCCCCCATCCGTTTTGGCACCAGAATGTACCTGGAAATGAACCTTGGGTGTTCCAGAGGTTCTGCAACCCTTGGCATGACCTCCTTGCAGAGTACCACTCTCATCGGTCAGTCAGGCTTTACCCATCATTTCCTGCAAATCTGGAACTCCCCCCAAATACGGCACTCCTTCTCCTCCCACTCCCTTGCCTCACATAACTTTCTCTCATCTAACTGCTCCTGCTTTAACCTTCCTTAACTGTCCTCCTATCCCTCTGCTATTCTTCATGTTACAAATGTAATTGAATGTTTAATTTCTTGTATGTTTTAAATGTTAAACTGTATGTCTAATTCTTCATCCAACAGTACACCCACCTCCCAGGTCACACTGGGAGACGAACAACTTGTTGTTCAGTGTGCCTTCCTGGTGAAATATTTCAATAAAAAATAAATGTCGTCTCAGAGAGCTGAATGAGTGACAGCAGACACCAAATCCTCCTGTGGGGCATGGGCTTGGCTTGGGGGCTACTGCTTGAATTCCAGAGGCAGACCCTGGCTGATCACTTCCAGCACCCAGTGTCTGTGGTGATAATGGACCAGGCGGAAAGGAAGTGATGGACCCAGCCCCCCACAGGAAATGTGATGGGACTGAGGGTGGCAGCCCCCAAACCATCACTGAGCAGGCTTGGAAGAGGAGGAGCTGGCCGAGGGGCCACTGGGTCCCTTCTCTCCAGGCTTTCTGACTGATGAGGCCACCGACTTGGCCCGAGGTCGCCAGGATTGAGCCTGCTGTTGTTGGGCTGGTTTTGCTGCAGGGGTAGAGGACTGAAAGGGCTTGCACTTTTGGTGCTTAGGGCCCTTTCCCTTCTGAGCGGATGTCACAGAGTCCAGGGTGGCATTGGACTTTTCATTGTGCTGGAGGTGACCCTCCACACCGGGACTGAACAAGTCATTGCCCAAAAAGGGGACATTCACCAGCTTGTGTTGGGTATCTGCCATAAAAGTCAAGTCCTCAACTAAGCCCTACAGTGCATAGCTACTGTAGCCATCACTGAGCGAGCACAAGAGTCGCCAATATCCAGAGCCATCTGGAGTTGCTGTTTCGCCACTGCCCTCCCCTGATCTCGGACCTGCTTGACTGTGGTCTGGAGATCAGCGGGGAGGTGAGGAATCACCTCATCCAGGGAGCCCAACAGGGCATGGGAGAAGTATGCCATCAGTACGGCCAAGCTAGCCTGATGAAGGTCAAGTGAAGAAGCTGCATAGACCTTTTCAGCCGAATGGTCCAGTTTCTTGGACTCTTTGTCCGGCGGTCTATCGATATCCCCCGTATCGCCTGAGCACCAAAAAATGTAGTCAGTCATCAAACCCTCAGCCATGGGATGCTCCTAGAACCCTGAAAGGAAGCCAATTGGTACCATGTACTTGAGGGCCATCCAGGCCGAGGGCACAGGGCAAAAGGTGGGATGTTGCCAAAGGTCCAGAGCTGGACTGACAATGGCCTCAGCCACAGGGAAGGCCTCTGTTGGAGAATCCAGTTTGTCCAGAATCACTGTGAGGGGATACTGAGCCCATTTCTGAACAGGCTCGAGCTCCATCCCCATGGAGATAAGCTGAAGAATGCCCATGAACGAGGTGGAACCCTTGTACATGGAGATATCCCCTTGAACACTCAACGTCGATTGGATGCAAGTGCAGAGAGGAGTTTTCAGACTCCAAAGAGTCCATATAAAATGGGCGTCCACCTGAGTCACCCTTGACCCGCCTGAGATGGTCGGGAGTGAGGGTGACTGACAGCCGAGGGGGAAGCCCCTTGGCGGGCCAAGACTCCTTGTTTGGAGCCCTGGACTTTGGCTGTTCAGGTGGCGGTTCCACTGGGATTGGTAGAGAAGCCTGCTTTGGCCATGCCGACATGGGCTGCGCTTGCACCTCCAAGGGGGTGATGGTGGCAGGGGCCAACCTCGGGTGACAACCACTTGATAGCCGGGGTAGAGACAGCGTGTGTCAGCCTCGGACCAGACAAGACTAGATGTTGCCACATTAGATCGTTGTAGCACCGATGCTACTTTTGCCGGAGCCTCTCCTCGGCCGAGGAGGACGAAGAGGAAGAGCGGCAGTGCCACTTTCCATGGTGTCGGGAATGAGATCACCAGTAATGTTGAGACCTGTCTGACTCCAATGAGGAAGACTGAGACCTTGATCTCGACTGCCAGCGAGGCCAATGGGGACCTACAAAGGGAACTGGGGAACCCCATGGCTCCTTCTGGCCAAGGTCTTGGACCGGCGAGTTCGACTCAGCAACCTGAGCTGACCCGTCGGAGGACACCAGGAGAGCAGGGGTCTGAGAGTTATCAGCCTCTTCAGATGACAACCTGTTGATCAGATCGAGAAAAATCTCATCCGCAACGACCGGCGACTCAGCCAACTGGTCTGACAGGGGCTCTGTGAAACCAGCGGCCTCAGCTGCAGTTTAGACCGAAGTCGAAACTGGAGACTCCAGAGAATGGGACTGCTCCCAATCCCAAGAGTGATGAAATTGAGTCTTCTCTTTCTTCGGCTCCTTGCGAGAGCGTGAAATGTGCGAACCCGAAGGGCCCTCTCCCTTAATGGAGAGGGATTGGCACAGCTCTTTGAAGGAAGCCAAGCACGTAGAGACCAACTGGAGCAGAACAAAGGCTGAAGCCAAAGAGGAACAAGTCATGGCCTGGGTTGCCTCCTCTTCCTCGAAGGCCTTAAGCGGTTCAAGTTGCTTGGTGGACCCTGCAGCTATGGAGACCACCCAACGGGCATCTTTGGATTTGACCGGCAGGTAACGCTTCTCTGGTCGCCCCAGTTGAAGTTGGGCAGTGAGTCGTCAATAACTAAAGGGTGAAAGGACCAACAGATATCGCAGGCCTGTGGATCATGATCATGGCCTAGGCAATACATGCACTTGGTGTGAGGGTCGGTGTGCAACAATTTCTACCTGCCAAGGGTGCCGGAAGATGGTAAAAGCTGAGGGGACTGAGAATCAAAAGAGCACTTATGAGAGTGCAAAGGGCACTTTCTCTATACCAGGTTTTGCCATACAGAAAAAAACAAGCATTTGTCAATGCCGAATGTTTGCTTGCTGGCATTGGCAGTGGTAGTGTAGAAGTTACAGAGCTGCGTAATAGGAATGGCAGTGAAGTATTGAACTGAAGCCAACCCCACCACCACCCTGCAGAGAGTGACAAGCATTAGGGTGTGCATTTGGGTCGTCAGGCATAACGGCCACGCCATTTCACCACACCCCACTCTGCAGAGACTGACAAGTGTCACGTGTTCCTTGGGGTCTTTGGCCCTTATGCGCACCCCATTTCATTAGGAAATACAGTGAGATGGGTGCGATATAGGAGAATGGGGTGAAGTTTGGGGCCGAAGAGTCCAAGGCATACCTCGATGCCTCTCAGTGACTGCAGGGTGTGGAATGGTATGAGCATCACAGGCAAGAATCCCAAGTCACACCCCTGATTCCTGTCATTCTCTAGAGGGTTGGCCGATTTAGTTGAAAAGCCTAATACCTCAGGCATTCGTTGGTATTTTCACTCCAAATTTTCAACATGTTTGTTTTGTGACCCCATCTCATGAACAGGGGGAATATCAGTTTGGTAGCCGAAAGCTGCTTATGCACAGATTATGGCATTTAGCACCACAGGTGCAAAAATATTCGAACAGGATGTAAAAATGACAGCTGTACTCTTTCGGGGGAGGTGTAAAAATGGCTATGTTGCAAATGTGTAGTAAAATATTTAAAAAATGGTGAAGTTTGGCGTGCGTAGAAACTGTGCAACGCAACACCCGTAATATAATTAGGTTGGGGATTTTTTATAGCAGATTGTCAACTCAGGCATTCTGGTGCCTCCGATCATGAACAGTGTCACTGTGATTTTCTTTATCTGTGCCGAACAATGATTTCCCACAGCGACCACACATCTCTGCACTGAAAGTGTGAAAACACACTCCGGCCATGTTGTGAAAAATGGCAGCTGTACTGTTCATAAGGAAGTGTGGAAAAATGCCACTAGTGAAAATCTGGACTGTAAATATTACAAAGTCATGAACTAACGAGGATGCATGGAAACTGCACAATGCTCACTCGTAACACAGTCATTTATGGACTTTCGTCGCAAATTTTCAACATAGCCATTTTAAGACCTCTGCTCATGAACAGTGTAACTGTGATTTTCTTAATCTGTCCTAAACATTGCTTTCGCAAGACACCAACAGCACCATTGTGCGCTACATGTGCGATAACACATTTTGGGTGGACATATGAAAATTGCAGCTGTACTGTTCATTAGAAGTTTAATAAAATGGACATGTTGAAAATGTAAAGTGAAAATATTAATTTGCAAACTTACGAGCATGCATAGGAACTGTGCAACGACGCCGTAAAAGTCATTTTAGGAATTTTTCACCAAATTTTCAACATAGCCATTTTAAGACCTCTGCTCATGAACAGTGTCACTGTGGTTTTGTTAATGTGTCCCATACATTGAGTTTGCACACCAACTGCGCCATTGTGCTACATGGGCGGAAACACGTTTTGGGCAGGATGTGAAAAATGACAGCTGTACTGCTCATAAGGAGGTGTGGAAAATGGCAATGTTGAAAATCTGGAGTGGAAATATTGAAAATTCGCAAACCTATGAGCGTGCATAGGAACTGCGCAACGCACGCTCGTAAAACAGTCATTTTTAGGAATTTTTTCACCAAATTTTCAACATAGCCATTTCAAGACCTCTGCTCATGAACAGTGTCACTGTGACTTTCTTAATTTGTCCCGTATATTGATTTTGCACACTGACTGCGCCATTCTGTGCTACATGAGTGGAAACACATTTTGGGTGACGTGAAAAATGACAGCTGTACTACTCATAAGAAGGTGTTGTGAAATGGCAATATTGAAAATCTGGAGTGAAAATATTGAAATTTGGTGAACTTACGAGCCTGCGTAGGAACTGATCAACGCACGCTCGTTAAACAGTCATTTTTTTGAATTTTGGCACCAAATTTTCAACATGGGGGTTTTGGGCCCCCTTCTCATGAATGATGTCACTGTCATGGCAGTATTCGGGCCCGAAGGGTGATTTCGCAGTCACTGCGCGAAATCACCTTCGGCCCAGTACCTCATGACAGTGACGTCGATCATGAGAAGGGTCCCAAACCCCATGTTAAATTGGTGCCAAATCAAAAATGGCTGAGATATGCAATAAAGTTGAAACCCCTATCTAGCCCATTATACAGCTTACGGCATTTCCTCAGTTCGCGGTCGGCTTTGAAGAGTGCAGAGCGTGTTCCCGGTCCACGAAGATCGTCGCGCCAGAGTAGGAGGTAGTATGGGGTGGAGGTGTGGGAGGCTGGGTGCGCAGTGGGTGGAGTGCGGTTGTGGGGGTCAGGAGGCGCACCGCTGGACCGTTTTGTCTTACAGGTAAAATAAAAAAGACATTGTGGGACCGTTTGCCCACGCTGGGGTGGGCTCCCAGCGTGGCACAAGGACTGTGAGGCGTTCAGCCGGCGGGGATTAGGCACCCTGTCGGCAAAGGAGGAAAAAACAAAAACCTCGTGGGACGTTTGCCCACGCTGGGGTGGACTCCAGCGTGGCACAAGAGGCTGGGGCGTTCGGCCGGCGGGGACTGGGCACCCTGTTGGCAATGACTGATTGCCACGCTGGGAGTGGCTCCAGCGTGGCACCAACTACTGGGGGGCGATGCAGCTCAGCCCAGCGAGTTGGGCACCCGTCGGCTATACACTGCGTGCGGGGGGCTGCGCGTGAGCAGCTTCTTATCGCTGCTCACTCAAGCGTAGCTCCCTCAATCAGTATACCACTGCATTTGGAGCGTGTCATAGACAGCTCCAAAATGCAGTGGCTTACAGGGGCCACGCCTGCCAGCACACTGCCTGAATTGGAGGAGGAGGTGACACACCTGTGAAATCTCCGATGATGGCACTATGTTTCTTGCACATGCGTGCAAGCAAACATAAAAATGGAGTGGCTACCGCCCCTTTTGCCCCCTCGGTTCCGGCACCTATGCTACCAGCAGAGGCACTGGCGAAACCCAGGAAAGGTCTTTTCTTCCATTACGGTAGCGAGAGAAGAGGGCGAAGATGGTACTCTGATGAGTTTTAGAGTAAGTTTAGGAAGCAAATCCAAAGATTCGAGAGCCAGGGCCTACTATACGTGGGAGTGCTAAGGAGGGAACCTGAACCTTCCAGCAGAAAGGAAGATCTAGCATCACGGGATGGAGCAGAGGGTTATACCACCCGGATGAGTGGGAGGAGCCTGGTTGAAAATGTTCCAGCACCACTTAAAGGGAAAGGCAATCTGCCAACAAGTGTGGATAGAACAACATATCCATGTCCCTAGAATGGATGTTACTGGGTGATTTTAATTGCAATTGGGAATCAGAAACTAACCTTGCAATTACGGAGACACTGTTAGAAATGGTCCACCAGATTATAAATACAAACCTATGAATTTTCCAGCGGAAATAGACCATTTAGTCTATCAAGTCTGCTCAACTGTGTAGCTAGCACCCTCGCCTTGCAGCTACTCAACCCCCCTCCCCTTCACAATTACCTCCCCCCTCTCACATTGTCCCATCCCCTTTTGAAACTACCCAGTCTTACAGACTACTACCTCCACTGGTAGACCATTCCATTCTGCCGTGACCCTCTCCATGAAAATGTGTCTCATTTCCACCCTAAATCCCCCCTCAATCTAAGGCCATGCCCTCTGGTGTCCCTCCCCCTCTCCTCAGCCTTTTTATCCCTTCAGTGCCTGCCTTGTTTGTTCCCTTTACATACATACAGTAAAGGTCTCAATCATACCAACCCCCTATCCATCCCTCCTCTCCTCCAAAGAGTACATGTTCAGCTCTCTCCGCCTCTCCTTGTATGGTTTGTCCTCTAGTCCCTGGACTATCGTTGTTGCCCTGTGTTATAATTTCACATCCTTCATCAGATATGACCACCAGAATTGTAAACAGTACTCTGGGTGCGGCCAGACCAGTGCCCTGGGCAGGATCACCTCCCTGCTCCGGGAGGGCCCACTCGTGATACAACCCAACAACCTGTTGGCTTTTGATGCCGTCCTCCTACACTGCTTTGTATGGTTCATCTTCCCTGTTACAACCACCCCATGATCCTTCTCCTCCTCGGAGAAACTCAGCTGCACCCCTCCCAGCTGGTAACCCCTCCTTGGGTTCTTTGCTCCAAAGTGCAGGACTTAGCACTTTTTCGCATTGAACCCCAACTGTCATGCTTCTGACCACTCCACCAGTTTGGTCAGGTTTTCCTGCAGCCCCTGCCAACCTGCTATGTCATCCATCACTGCCCCTAATTAGGTGTCATCAGCAAATAGGCTGATCTTATTCCTGACGTCATATGAAATGTCCGCTATGAATATTCCAAACAGCACTAGCCCCAGTACCGATCCCAGTGGCACCCCACTCATCACAGCCCTTGGAGATGAGAGTTCTCCCCCACCACTACCATCTGCTGTCTCCCTGCAGCCAATTCTCAGTCCATTTAACCATCTTAGTCCCCACCCCCACGTATCTCAACTTCCCTCCCAACCTCCCACGCGGCACCAAATCAAAGGTCTGACTAAAGTCCAAGTATATGACATCCACCGCATGACCCTTGTCCCATTCCCTCATGACCCAGTCATAATTCTTAACTAGGTTCATTTGGCAAGATTTTCCAGAGACAAACACATGCTGGTTACTGTCCTGGAGCCCACTGTCTTCCATAAAGGTCACCAGCCTTTCCTTAAGTATTGTCTCCATCACCTTCCCCACGATGGAAGTGAAGCTTATTAGCCTGTAATTACATGGCTCATCCTTTGGTCCACTTTTATGTACGGGTATCACGTGGGCCATCTTCCAGTCATGTGATATGCACCCTGTGTCCAGGGAGATATTGAACAGTTCCATCAGTGGTCCAGCCAGGATCTCAGTCATTTCTCTCAACACTCTGTGGTGTATGCTGTCCTGTCCTGGTACCTTATCCCCGCTCAGAGACCTTTTTTTTTTTTTTACGTCCATTTTTCTAGCCCTCTCTCTCGGAACTCTCTTGGGCCACTGCACTCGCCGACTTGCTCTACCACACGCTGTGTTCCCCTACATCTTTTATTTCATCATGGTTCCCCAGGTCCAGGGGCAACAACCTGGGGAAACCGCAGGGCAGTGATGGGGAACCAGCGTTGGGCGTGTGGCATTGGCACTGACAGGGCAGTTGCCTATCCGAGGCACAGGGGTATTTCTGGATGTTTTTACTCAAACATTGGACATGCAATGCCGCCCAGCCCATGACACGAGTGCTCCCACCCATATTCTTAAGGCAGCTGCCAATGTCTTCCCCGTGCTTATGAGCCCTTAAGCGTCGCAGCGCCACCGGTCTCCATCGGGGGGCCGCTGCAGTGCCAGGCTTCCCCTGGATCCCTCCCCGAAAGAGGAGAGCAGTCCTATGGACGCTCAATTCTCTCTCTCCCCTGCTGACCCACGGCGGCCTGGACTCGCTCCCTAACCTGGGTCGCCGGCACGGTGCGAGGGGTGGCGTCCAATGCCTCAACCCTCAATGCCACCAGGCCGGCTCACTCAGAGACCTTAACCCTTCCAATACCCTACCCTCAGTGATCACTCTGTCCGTTAACCCCCTCTCCCCCACTGCCCACCCTTGCAGTAGCTGCCCTTTCTCCCTTGTGACTACAGAACAGAAGTACTCATTCAGTGCTTCTGCCTGATCCACCCCTTTCTTTGCCCACCCCCATCCTTCCCGATCCTCACTATCTGGTCCTTGCAACTCCTTCTCTCCCCTTATGTATCTGAAGAAGTTCTTTTCCCCATCCCTGATGCCCTGCACCAGCCTCAATTCCCTGGAGGCTTTAGCTGCTCCGACTCCCCTGGTAACTTCCTTGGACCTCTTCATATACTCCTCCCTATCCTCCCCTTCCCTGATTTCTTGAATGCTGCTTTTTTAGCCCTCATCATATTTAAGACCCCTCTACTTAACCAGCTCAATTTTTTTAGCCATTTCCTTTTTGCTCTGAAATCTGGTACATCTCAGTAGCCTCCAATATCCCCAATTTGTTTTTTTCCCCCATTTCTGATTCACATCCCAGTGTGGCTGTATTCCTTCCAGATACTCCACTTAAGATCTCACTCATTCTACCAAAGTCAGACTGTCTGAAGTGTCCACCCTGGTCCCTGTACCTGCTGCTTTTCTGCTCATATTAAGTGTGAACCACACTGAGTGGTGGTCACTCCCAGCCAGCGGGTCCTCCACCCTCACCTCCCTTACAGCCTCCTAGTTGGCCAGAACTAGATCCAGTGTATTGCCCAACCTAGTCAGCTCAGTGACCATCTGTGCCAGGAACAGTCCTGGAAGGCATCCAGGAGTATTTGCATCCTAGCACTCGAGGTGGCTAGGGTATCCCAATTCACTCCTGGTAGACTGAAGATCCCACGATCACTGTGTTACCTTTCCCACACACCTTCCTAATTTGCTCTACCAGCTCCCTGTCCAGGTCTTCCCCCTGAGTTGGTGACCACCCCCATCCTGGGAGTCCTATTCCCTGTGTCCTGGAATTGCATCCACAAGGTCTCTGTCCTACTCTGCTGCCCTTCTTCCCTTGCACACTTTATCCCTTCCCTTACATACATCGCTACTCATCCCACTTTCCCTTTGCCCTTATCCTTCCTGTAAATCCTATACCCTGGGATCATCAGGTCCCAGTCCTGGTATTCATTGGCTCATGTTTCTGTGTTGGCAGCTATGTCCATCCCTTCTGCCAACAAAGCCTGTAGTTCTGTGGTTCTGTTCCCCAGACTCCTTACATTTAAGGAGACAACCCTCCAAGATGTTCCCTTACACGCCTTACCCAATTCCCCACTCTTCTCAACATAGAACATAGAAATATAGACTTTGACAGCAGATAAGGACCACTTGACCCACCTAGTCTGCCCATTTCCCTACCTATTGGATAAGCTGCAAATTCTAGTTTACCAACAGCCTACTTCCTGCAACCCCCCACTATAATTGCCTTATGTCTGTCCCATGCACGTTTGAATTCCCCCACTGTTTTAGACCCCACAACCTCTCCAGGAAGGCGGTTCCATGCGTCCACCACTCCCTTTGCGAAAAATAATTTCCTAACATTACCTTTGAGTGGTCCCCCCGCTAACTTTAAATTGTGCCCCTTGTTCTTACACATCTCTTTTTCTGAAAGATGCTACCCTCCTGGACTTTGTTGATTCCCTTGAGGTACTTAAAAGTTTCTATCATGTCCCCCTGCACCTCCTTTCATCAAGGGTATACATATTAAGCTCTCTCAGTCTCTCTTCATATGGTTTGTGACGTAGACCCTGCACCATTTTAGTTGCCCTCCTCTGGACTGCTTCCATCCTGTCTATGTCCTTGCATAGATGAGGTCTCCAAAGCTGCACGTAGTACTCCAGATGGGGTCTCACCAGCTGTCTGTACAGAGGGATAACCACTTCCCTTTTTCTATTTGTGATGCCCCTCCCTATGCATCCCAGTATCCCCCTGGCTCTCCTTACTGACTTTTCACATTGCTTACCCACCTTTAGGTCATCTGATATGACTACACCCAGATCCCTTTCCATTATTGTTGTCGTTAGTACCTCCCCTGCTATTGTGTACTCTTCTCCTGGATTTTTATTTCCCAGGTGCATTACTCTGCACTTCTTTGCATTGACTCTAAGTTGCCATATGTCTGACCATTCCTCCAACCTTGCCAAGTCCCTTCTCATCCTTTCTATTCCCCCTTGTGTATCAATTCTGTTACAGATCTTTGTGTCATCTGCAAAGAGGCATACCTTTCCTTCCAGTCCCTCTGCAATGTCACCTATAAAGATGTTAAAGAGGGCTGGACCTAGTACTGAGCCCTGAGGTACTCGACTAGTAACCCCCATTTCTTCAGAATGTGTTCCATTTACTGTTACCTTCTGTGTCATGTTGTGCAGCCAGTTTTTTACCCAGGCTGCCACCCTGGGACCCACTCACAGGCTGGCTAACTTGATTATTAATCTTTTGTGTGGGACTGTGTCAAATGCCTAGCTAAAGTCTAGGCAGGCCATATCCACAGCCCCTCCCAGGTCTATTACTTTGGTCACCCAGTTAAAGAAATTTATTAGATTCGTCTGACATCACCTTCCTGCTGTGAATCCATGCTGCTTTGGGTCCCGTGCCCCGCTGGACTCTAGGTACTGAACAATTCTTTCTTTCAGAAGTGATTCCATCATTTTCCCCACCACTGAGGTCAAATTAACAGGTCAGTAGTTTCCTGCTTCTGCCTTGCTCCCACTTTTGTGAAGGGGAATCACATCTGACCTCCTCCAGTCCTCAGGTACCACCCCATCTTCCCATGATTTGTTAAACAGTGTGGTTAGTAGTGTCACTAGGTCCTCCCTTAGCTCTTCAAGGATTCTAGAGTGAATCCTGTCAGGCCCCATTGCATTGTCCACCTTGATTTTTAGGTGTTCTTTCAGGACTCTTTCTTCTGTAAATGGACTGGCGTCAAACCCACAATCCAGAGTGCTTCTACTATTTGGTTTAGGTAACTCCTCCTCTTCTTCTTTTGTGAATACTGAGCAAAAGTATTCATTCAGTATCTCTGCCTTTTCACTGTCTCCCTCTGCCCACCTCCCCTCTCCTTTATTAATCTTCACTATCCCTCCCTTAACCTTTCTATGCTCCCTAATGTACCTATAAAAGGTTTTATCCCCCTTCTTAACTGAGTTGGCTATCTTTTCCTCGGTTTGGGCCTTTGCTTTTCTGACTGCCTTCCCCACTTCTTTCTGCTTTAATTGATTCAGTTCCCTGCTGTGCTCCTTCTGTGATTCCTTATACTTTTTGAATGCAGCCTTTTTCTCCTTAACCTTCCCTGACACCTCTTTTGAGAACCATAGTGTTTTTTTTATTCCACTTTGTTTTCTTTGTTTCACACAAAGGCTTGTTGCCTCCATGATGGCAGTTTTGATTTTTCTCCATTGCTCTTCCACCCCTCCTTTCTGACCATTTGCTAATGCATTCCTCAGGTATTCACCCATTATGCCAAAGTCAGCCCCTCTAAAGTACAGTGTCCTTGTCTTTGTATGGCTTGTCTCCATGGTTGTGTTTATTGTGAAGCACACTGTGCAGTGATTGCTTGTTCCCAGATGTCTACTGACTTCTAAATTTGTGATCCTCTCTTCATTTGAGAGTACCAGGTCTAATATTGCTCCCTCCTGAGTGGGTTCCACCACTAGCTGTCTAAGGCATGCCCCCTGTAGGGCATCGAGAATGACCCTGCTCTTGGATGTGGCTGCAGTCCATGTCGTCCAGTTAACATCTGGCATATTCAGGTCCCCCATCAACAGTATCTCCCCTTTTTCAGCCATTTTGAGAATGCCTTCTATCATTTTCTTGTCCATTTCTTCCCCTTGAGACAGGGGTCTGTATACAACCCCTGTGCGAGTTGTGATGCCATTCCCTGTCTCCAAGGTGACCCAGAGTGCCTCTTGTCCTCCCCCTTTACTTTTCAGTTCTGTAGCTTTGATCCCTTCCCTTATGTAGAGAGCTACTCCACCTCCTCTTTTACCCTCCCTATCCCTTCTGTAGATTGTGTACCCTGGTATATTGACATTCCAGTCATGGTTCTCCATGTACCATGTTTCTGTGACTGCCACAATATCCAAGTGTTTCTCTTCCATCAGGGCTACTAGCTCTGGAAGCTTGTTTCCACGACTACGGGTATTGGTACTCATTGCCCTCCATTTAATGTTGGCTTTATACTTTTTACCCCATCCCTGCTCTTATTGCCCTTGTTCATTTTTCCATTTACCCCTGTCCTGCCCTCTGTTAAGCTCTGTACCTCAGTGTTTACCCTACTACCTGCCATGTTGTGTGGGGGGAGGCTTGAACTTTCCTGTTTCCTATCAGCACCTCCCCCTTGGCTAGTTTAAAAGCTTGCCAAGGAAGCCTTTAAACCTGTCACCTAGGAGCATGTTTCCCTTGATCAATTGGAATGAGTGCCAAGTGGTGAAATTATTTCAGTAATGTGGCAGGAGCAGTGTGCCAGGCCAATGAGATGTTTGTGATAAATAAGATGGAAAGAGTGCACAGAGGGGCAGTGATGGATGTTTGGTGGAATGGAGTTCCATAACTTTGGTGCTGGATAAGCAAAGGACACTTTTTCAGCAAAGGTTCTGACCGTAGGGACAACCGGCAGGGTACTTTCACTTGACCTCAATGGGCAGCCATTTCTCACCGGCTGGAGAGAGGCAGCAAGAGGTAGAGGCTGACCATTTAGCATTATGCAATAGATCACACCTTGCTAATATTATGCCATAGATCACTCTTCCAAAACTATGATCATGTAAGAAAGACGGGGAAGCCAACCCAACTTATCATAAAGGGAGCAGTGGTGAGTGAGCCTGGGAAATACTGATGCAAAATGGCAAATACCATTGTAGGTGACATGCTATTTGAGGGCAAGTACACCGGGGTACCATAGAGAAGCTTGTGGAGGAGCATTCTCTGGGCGATGGCAAGGCGCACCTGTGGTGACAGGTCTTGTGCCACTTTATATGAGACACCCAGCATGGAGTTCAGACTTGCAGCCACTAGTGACATAGGATGAGTAATCAAGCGTGGGGTCCAGTGTGACTCAGAGGTATTTGAAGGTGAAAATAGTGGGGACTAAGGTACCATCTTGGTATGCTATGGACAGGTGACAAGGATGTGCCAAATCACATGGATTGTGTTTTAGTTATGTTAAGGATTAGTTTGTTTTCAAATAACCAGGTTTACACTGACTGTAGGTCAGCTGTTAGGTACTGGTTGATTTGGTCACTATTTCTAGAGCTGCTATACAGAATCAAATTGTCAGGACAGAGAATAGCAGAGCAATGTTGTCAGGCTTTGAGTTAAGGAGTTGATGTATAAGGCAAACAACCTAAAATGGAGCCTTGGGGAACACCTACCAGAGTTGGAGCAGGGTCTGGGAGGACTCATACATGACCCTCTGGGTTCTGTTTACCAAGTAACTGCAAAACCAGGGGAGAGCAGTTTGAGAGATATCCAGATTGGCAAGCTTGTTTGTGAGCAGGGAGTGATCACCAGATCCAATGCTTTTGTCAGATCAATAAAGAATTTGCACCCATCAAATAATGTTCCAATATGGACTGGAGATGACAGGTATTGATTTGTTTGGCTATATGAACTCCAAAACTAATCCATTTTTATGTTTGCTTGCACGCATGTGCAAGAAACATAGTGCCTTGATCGGAGATTTCGGAGGTGTGTCACCTCCTCCTCCAATTCAGGCAGCGAGCTGGCAGGCGCAGCCCCTGTAAGCCAATGCATTTTGGAGCTGTCTATGACACGCTCCAAAATGCAGTGGCATACAGTTGAAAGGGGGAGCTACGCTTGAGTGAGCACCGATAAGATATCGCTGCTCACGCGCAGCTCCCCCACGCATGAACAGACGCGGCGCCACTAGAAGTGAATAGCCGACGGGTGCCCAATCCCCATCGGCTGAACGCTCCCCAGTCCTTGTGCCACGCTGGGAGCCCACCCCAGCGTGGCAAACCGCTGCGATTTTTTATTTTGCCGACGGGGTGCCTAATCCCCTGTTGGCTGAACGCCTCCACCCTCAAGTCTTTGTGGGCTACGCTGGGAGCCTACCCTAGCGTGGCAAATGTCCCACGACATCTTTTTTATTTTAAAACCTGTAAAATAAAAACGGTCCCCGCTGGCGTGTCTCCAAGCCCCCTCCCACAACCCGCACCCACCCACTGCGCACCAGCCTCCCCACACTCCCCTCTCCTCATGCCACTTCCGGACTCCGGCGCGACGATCTTCGGTGGACCGGGAACACGTCTGCACTCTTCAAAGCCGACCGCGAACTGAGGAAATGCCGGTAAGCTGTATAATGGGTTACATAGGGGGGTTTCAACTTTATTGCATATCTCAGGCATTTTTGGGAATTTTTGCACCAAATTTTCAACATGGGGTTTTGGGACCCCTTCTCATGAATGATGTCACTGTCATGCGGTATTCGTGCCCGAAGGGTGATTTCGCGCAGTGACTGTGAAATCACCCTAAGGCCCGAATACCACCATGACAGTGACATCATTCATGAGAAGGGGTCCCAAAAACACCATGTTGAAAATTTGGTGCCAAAATTCCAAAAAATGACTGTTTTACCGAGGGTGCTATACAGTTCCACGCAGGCTCGTAGTTCATGAAATTTCAATATTTTCACTCCAGATTTTCAACATTGCCATTTTACCACACCTTCTTATAAGTAGTACAGCTGTCATTTTCATATCTCACCCAAAATGTGTTTCACCATGTAGCGCAGAATGGCTACAGTCGGTGTGCGAAATCAATGTACGGGACAAATTAAGAAAATCACATTGACACTGTTCATGAGCAGAGGTCTTAAAATGGCTATGTTGAAATTTGGTGAAAAATTCCTAAAATGACTGTTTTTACAAGCGCGTGCTGCACAGCTCCTATGCACGCTAATAGTTCACAAATTTTCAATATTTTCATCCAGATTTCCAACATTGCCATTTTACCACACCTTCTTATGAGTAGTATAGCTGTCATTTTCACATCTCACCAAAGCGTGTTTCGCCCATGCAGCACACAATGGCACAGTCGGTGTGCAAAAATCAATGTCTGGGACAAATTAAGAAAGTCACAGTGACACTGTTCATGAGCAAAGGTCTTAAATGGCTATGTTGAAAATTTGGTGAAAAATTCCTAAAATGACTGTTTTACGAGGGTGCATTATGCAGTTCCTACGCACGTATCAGAAGTTCGCGAAAATATTCAATATTTTCACTCCAGATTTTCAACATTGCCATTTTACCACACCTCCTTATGAGCAGTACAGCTGTCATTTTTCACATCTGCCCAAAATGTGTTCCCACCCATGTAGTGCACAATGGCGCAGTATGTGCAAAATCAATGTATGGGACACATTAAGAAAATCACAGTGACACTGTTCATGAGCAGAGGTCTTAAAATGGCTATGTTGAAAATTTGGTGAAAACAATCCTAAAAATGACTGTTTTTCGAGCGTGCGTTGCGCAGTTCCTATGCATGCTCGTAAGTTTGCAAATTTAATATTTTGACTCCAGATTTTCAACATTGCCATTTTATTACACTTCCTTATGAACAGTACAGCTGCCATTTTTCATATGTCGCCTAAATGTGTTAAGACATGTAGCGCACTAATGGTGCTGTTGGTGTCGAGAGCAATGTTTAGGACAGATTAAGAAAATCAGTTACACTGTTCATGAGCAGAGGTCTTAAAATGGCTATGTTGAAAATTTTGTGACAAAAGTCCATAAAATGACTGTGTTATGAGTGAGCAATGCGCAGTTTCCACGCACCCTCGTAAGTTCATGACTTTGTAATATTTTCAGTCCAGATTTTCACCAGTGGCATTTTTTCACACTTCCTTATGAACAGTACAGCTGTCATTTTTCTAACATGGCTGAAGTGTGTTTTCACACTTTCAGCTGAGATGCATGGTCGCTGTGGGGAATCATTGTTGGCACAGATAAAGAAAATCACAGTGACACTGTTCATGATCGGAGGCACCAAAATGCCTGAGTTGACAATCTGCTGTAAAATATCCAACCTAATTATATTATGGGTGTCGTTGCACCGTTTCTATGTCGCTCATGACTTCACCATTTTTAAATATTTGTACTGCAGATTTGCAACATTGCCATTTTTTACATCTCCCCATGAACAGTACAGCTGTCATTTTTTACATCCTGTTCGGAATGTTTTTCCACCTGTGGTGCCAAATGCCGTACTGGCTGTGCATAAGCAGCTTTTGGCTAACAAACTCATATTCCCTCTTTTCATGAGGTGGGGTCACAAATAAAAACATGTTGAAAATTTGGAGTGAAAATACCAACGAATGCCTGAGGTATTAGGGTTTCCAACCATAACGCCCAACCCTGTAGAGAATGACAGGCATCAGGGGTGTGACTTGGGATTCTTGCCTGTAATGCTCATACCATTCCACACCCTGCAGCCAGTGAGAGGTATCGAGGTATGCCTTGGACTCTTCAGCCCCAAAGTTCACCCATTCTCCTATATCAGCACCATCTCACCGTATTACCTAACGGAATGGGGTGCATAAGGCCAAAGACCCCAGGAACACCGTGACACTTGTCAGTGTCTGCAGGGTGGGGTGTGGTGAAATGTCAAGGCCGTTATGCCTGATGACCCAAATGCACACCCCAATGCCTGTCACTCTCTGCAGGGTGGTGGTGGGGTTGGCTTCAGTTCAGTACTTCACTGCCATTCCTATTACGCAGCTCTGTAACTTCTTCATTACCACTGCCAATGCCAGCAAGCAAACATTCGGCATTGACAAATGCTTGTTCTTTCTGGATTAAAGAAATACTAGTCCAGCTACAGTTCTGCCGATAGTACTAAAATGTCTGGTCCTGACATCATGTCCCAGTAGGTTCTCTTGAAATGCAGCCTGTTGTATTAACCTGCAGCTCCAGGCAAGATTCTGTTAACAAAAAAAAAACAACACAATGCAGTACTAGCTTGATCGTGTTTATGAAATCTAATTAGAGTCTTAATTGCAGCTCTTAATCTAATATTCCAAATCTACTCTTCTAAATTCTACTACTTCCTGGCACTCAGCACATAGAGAATAATGGATGGGTGACCATCCGTAACGAGGCTGTGTTTCATCAAGAGAATTAAAACCATCACGACCTCCAGAGTGAAGCTCGAGAGGTCCAACGCCGCAGCTTGATGTACCTTCAAGGGGCAACGATAAACTTTTACTTCGCATTTTAAAAAAAACAGAGCTAGAGAAGAGCACTCACTGAAGTGACCTGATACTACCATCAACCCACAGACACTGGGGACTGCTTCCACAGCAGGGACCTGCTGACTGGGGGGCAGTTTATGTTTAGAAGTTTTTCAGCTGCTGTCCAGCCACACTCCTCAGCAGCTGAAAACGCCTCACTTCAGGAGAGATTTTCTTTCTGTTTGAAATGGTAATGCACGAGGGGGAACGCGTTTAATGTTGTTATGCTGCAGTAGCTATGTAGCTAGTACAACTAACAGCTACAATGATGTAGCTACTGTAGCTAAACAATCCTAATCTAGGGATGGATTTCCATCCCTAACAACATTCCACCATACACTATAAGACAGTTATCACTGCACTTGGCTCTCCAGAGCCCATTCTGCAGATGAATTCTAGAATATCCGAAGACTGTTTACTACACCAAGTTCCAAATCCTATTCCCCGAATGAGAATGCATTTTCTAAAAATTCCACTGTGTGCCAAAGAAATACAAACTCTTGAGAACGGAGGGTCATGTTTAATTCATATCCTGGGTACTTGCCATCAGAAAACTATACATTATAAATAGGGATGTCCAGTTCAAAACACAGATCTTACCAGAAAGCATGGGAGCTTGAGTGCGTTTTATTTTCTATGTCTTTTAAACTGTACAAATTGTAGACCTTGGTGGGGTTGGGGGGACAGGGAGATAGAAATCCAGTCAGAGAGATGGAAATCCAGTCAGAGAGACAGGCTCAAAATTAGAAAAAGTTATAAGAGATTGTTGTTTTTTTGACACGCCATGAAAGGTCAATAACAACAAAAAATCAATTAACTGAATGACATTCAGGAAATGCTAGAAACTGGATATAAGAAACCCTGCATCCTGATACTAGTATTTCAGCTCACACTCCCCTTCCCCACCATCACGTGACTGTTTAAAATATAAAGTGCAGCATATTACAGTCAGAAGTACAACTGATACAGTGCACTACTTACTGTCTGACAGCAGTGAATGTAATGTGCAATGGTTTACAGAGTCGGCAAAATGGACTTATCCTAACAAAACCAGAGTTTAAGTTCATTTGTCACTGGTGCTTACACTGCACAAGATGCCTTATTTTAAATGTTAAGTACAGCATGTTACATTCAAGTACAGTTGGTAAAGTGGATCACTTATAACAGCAATAACTGTAAACTGCATTCTCTCAACGGTGTGGGAACAAACAGGGGAGAAGCAATCTTAGATCTCAAAGTATGCAGCTGGGACATTAGGGATATCGGATAGGGGGATAGGTTGTTCCCCCCCAGTGGTATTCCTTAACTGGGACTTTTATTCAGGTCTGCCTGCTAGAATACTGTACTCTTTTTTTTAAACTGTACTGGCAAGGCCAGACAGGACAGGTTGGGGGTAAAGATCAGTATTTGGGTTCAGGCCAGCTGCCCAAGCCTGTACCTGCCAACCAATCAACCACTCCCATCCAGCAGTAGGCAGCAGCGTCACAGGGTACAGGATGGGTTAGTGAATCAGTCTGCAATTCACGTTGTTGGTCTTGGTCCTCTTCAACCATCCCCCAATGATCCCCGCAATGTTATGACAGAGAAGGAATGCATTAGCAGGTGGGGAAGTAGTATGAACTAGTCAGCGCACACAGATGCTTGCCATTTTGTGCTCCCATCAAGTTAAGATGAGTTTGTTTGGTGACACCATATGGGACTCCACTCAAACTACTGTAATCCTATTGCTGTATGCACAGTGGTGCAGAAACAGGCAAGCAAGGTGAGGGGCTCATCACTTCAATAGCGCACATCCTATCTGGTGCACAAAAGGAATGGAGTACACATTGCAAAGCCAGGAAACTAAAAATGTTTCCAACCCAAGTGGCACTCACTGACCACAAACAGTCAGAAGCATGAACCTCGCCCTTCTATCCCTCCCTGCTTCCAACTCAGTTTGTTCGGGGGTAGGCTTGTTTGTCTCCCCTGTCCAGAGAGCCTTCCCTTCAGCAACCCATTTGCCACCCCCTTGCCTAGTTTAAATTAACCTTTGTTTCTATGTATTCTTCTAACCTCTTTTTTAGCACCCCCTTTCACTCCCTGCTCAAATGTAATCTGTCTCCTACGTACAGATCCCTATTGTCCCATACTCTGCCCCAGCCTACCACTAACCCATACCCCTTGGATCAACACCAATTTCCCAGCCAACTGCTGAATTAATCGATCCTACCTTTCTTTGCTGTACTTGCCCAGGGCACTGGGAGTACTTCAGAGAAGACCACTGAGCTCCCTACTGCCTCACTCAACTTACCCAGTTCCATGAACCTCTCCCTAACCACCTCTACCATTTCCCCTGCCAAGTCATGTGTACCCATGTGCACCGCCACATGTGGTTTATGCCTTCCCCTCTTTGCACACTTCAGAACAGCCTGTCTTGCTTTATCTGCTGTAAGCCCAGGTACAGACTCTACCCATATGCAACTGTGTCTTTTCCCTTTACTCCCCATCTGACCCCTTTAGTATGGGATCACCGAGTACTAGCACATTCCCCCCCCACTTTGTTTCTCATCCCTCCCCCAAACTCTCTTTCCTTGTGCCTGACCTGAGAGTCCACCCTGCCTTGCATATTTACATCCCTATCAGTACCCTCAACTCCACACCCAGCCACCTCCCCAGTCCTGCTCCTTCCCTTAACACTGTACCTGGCTTGTCCCCCTTCCCACCTGGAGCTCCCTGATCCTCAATGCCGTCACTACCCTTCACCCTAAACCTCCCTCTTTCATCCCCCCCAATACTGTAACTTCCATGTCCACCCCCACAGCCAGACCATTTTTTTTTCTTAACTGGCATCCGCTCCCCCTCCCTTAGAGCTGTGCCTCCTGGGATACACAACCTCCCTCTACCTCTCCCTCCTGATGCCTGATCCTATCTCCATACCCCAAACTGTTAAGTCCCCCACTAGAATAAGCTTCCTTCTCCACTGGGATTCTCTGGCCCTGTCCCATGTGTCCCCATCCTGGTAGGTCTGCTCTTCACCCCTAGTCACAATCATGGGTTCCCTTTCAGGGCTTTCCCTCTACTTGAGAACACCATATTTGTTCTTTAGTTGTACTGGGTTGGGGGGTGCTTGAACTCCACCTTTCTCAACCTCCCAGAGCCTGCCATTGTCCATCCAGGCCTCTGAGTACCCTCTGTGGCAGTAGCAGGTGACACGGTGGTCCCTGGGTGGGGACAAAGGTCCCCCAGTACATCTGCCAACTGTGCTCCAAGCCTGGCAACCTCCTCTCTCAGCCCAGAGAGATGCCTACAAATGGGACAGCACTGCAGTTCCCAGAAAGTTCTTCTGGACACTACTGCTCTGCACACACCACACTACTCCTTGTGCCATCCTATGTACTCCTTAAGTATGCTTCTACCCTCTTTTAGTGTTTATATTTTAAGTCTCTCTCCCTTATACAGCATTTCAAGGCCCTATGTTTCCACAGCCCTTGACCCTTTCTGCTCTGTACCCCCTGTCAAACTTATTCTATTCCTAACAGAGTGCAACTGACAAGATCATGTAATTTAAATGTACAAATGTCCACTTTTATGATATAATCAGCAGCTCCTCCTCCTCCTTTTGTTTTTAATTGCTCTTTAGCTATCAGCCTGCCCCTGGGCAGAGCCTAAATGCTCCTCCCAACTAAGCATTTAATAGTGTGTAGAGGTGGGGGTGGATGGGTGCGAGGGCAAAAAACAAATTTCAGAGACAAAATGCCTCCCAGACAGATTCAAACTTATACTCCTACCTCTCTCAGCAGCAAACAGTTACAGGGATTCAAACTAGCAACTCCTACTTTTTTAGCTCCTCTGTTTCTGGGCAAAGAATCCTCTCTCCCAGCAGCCAGCTACAGTTAAAGAAAGATTCAAGCTAATCCTGCTCTGGGCAAAGAATCCCTTCCCACAGCACCAGTTAAACAGTTAAAGAAAGATTCAAGCTAATTCTCCACCAAACAACATATCAGAGTCAAAATGCCTGCTGGTCAAATTCAAACTCACACTCCTACCTCTTCAGCAGCAGGCAGAATGAACAGTTAATGAAGGATTCAAACTAGCAACTCCTACTTGATTAGCTCCTCTGTTTCTGGGCAAAGATTCTCCTCTCTCAGCAGCCAGCAACAGTTAAATAAAGATTCAAGCTAATCCTGCTGTGGGCAAAGAATCCCCTCCCGCAGCACCAGTTAAACAGTTACAGAAAGATTCAAGATAATCCTCCACCAGACAACATCTGAAAGTCAAAATGCTTGCTGGTCAGATTCAAACTCACGCTCCTACCTCTCCAGCAGCAAGCAGAATGAACAGTTAATGAGGGATTCAAACTAGCAACTCCTGCTTGATTAGCTCCTCTGTTTCTGGGCAAAGAATCCCCTCCCCAGCAACTGTTAAACAGTTAAAGAAAGATTCAAGCCAATCCTCCTCCAGACAAGCCAGCAACAGTTAAAGAGTCAAGCTAATCCTCCACCAGACAAACTCTCAGACAAAATGCCTCATGGACAGATTCAAACTCACACTCCTACCTTTCCCAGGAGCAAGCAGAATGAAACAAGAAGGTTCAATTATAAAACAGGGTTAGGGTCAGTTTTAGACAGGATTGTTGTTTCACACTCTGACAATATTACTTCAACACATGTACTACATGATGCAATAAGTGATCATTGCCATGTGCAATGTAATTGGTCAACCAAGGTACAAAAAAATTCCCCATTTTTTATTGAGACGAGAAACGTTAAAAAAAATTCCTTCTGTCCTAGTTAATGCTGAATGCAGTAAAATCAACTGGACAGTTTTCAAAACTGTTAAAAATCTAGATGATTATATTCATTTTCCAAATTGGTTAATTTGATACTGGACAGAATTGCGCAAAAAAAGTATGCGTGTCAGGGCTAACAAGAAGAAGTGGGTTAATCAGGAGTTCTTAAAATTGATGAGGCTTAGAGATAGAGCCTGGAAAGTATATAAAAAAGTACTGGGACCCCCTTAGTCTAATAAACTACAAACAACTGAGGAATCAATGTAAAACAGAGGTTTGTAGATCTGAAAGACAATATTTCCTCTTAGAACAAGTAAGAAATTTTAATAACCTCAAAAAGATATGGCAATTATTAAATGATTTAATGGGAAAGGGACATAAACTGAACTTGTTATTAGGGATGGTGATAACTTAATAAAGGAACCCCTTTTACTGGCTGAAATATTTAACAGCCTTTTGGTGATCTTGAAAAATATCAGGGCAATAGCAGTCTAGCTACATCTTATAGCGACATTGGTTCTTACAGCTGTGACCCTAAATTTTACTTTAAAGCAGTAACTCTTGCCACTGTTAGGGACTATTATCAAAAATGATCCTTAGCCCAAACTTGGCTACGATAAATACAGGTTACTCACCTGTAACAGGAGTTCTAGGAATGGTATATGTTGTTCATCCACACTGTCTGGCAGGTTCCTTGCCGCTTTAAATCTTGCCGGAAGGTCTTCAAGCTGGCTCCTCCCACCCACCCGGGTGGTAAAACTCTCAGCTCCGCCCCATGACGCCAGATCTGGCCCGCTGGAAGCTCAGGTTGTGCGTCCTGAGCCGGGAGGTCAGGTGGAACATGGGGATGAACAACATATACCATTCCTAGAACTCCTGTTACAGGTGAGTAACCTGTATTTCTAGGGACATGGATATGTTGTTCATCCACACTGTCTGGCAGACTCCTAGCAGTTCTCCCGGAGGAGGGAGGCAAGGCGCACCCCTTAATACTTACTTGGGAAATAAGGACTGGAGAAACCAAGGCCCCAAAACCAGCATCCCGGCATGACTCAAGGTCGATGTGGTAGTGGGTAATGAAGGTGTTTTCTGACTTCAGGTAGCAGCCCTGCAGATTTCCTGGATAGGGACGCCCTGAAGCAGCCATCGATGAGCAGTATGGGGGGTAGAATGAGCTCTTATCCCTCGGAGGCTCCATGCCCGCCAACTTATAGCAGAGATCTATGCAGGAGGTGACCCATCTGCTTATCGTCCACTTGGCTGCAGGTCTGACAGGTGCTGCCTCAGCGAGGGTGACAAACACAGCTGGTGAACCTCTCCTGAATCCCAGCCGTGCGCCTTTTGTAATAGGTGAGCTCTAGGTCCAAAGTATGGAGCCTATATTCGGCCTCCGAGGTGTGATTGGGGTAGAACACCGGCAGAATCAACACCTGATTAAGGTGAAACTCCGACACCACCTTCGGAAGGAATTCCGGGTGGGGGCGTAGGACAACCTTGTCCCTGTGGAAGACCAGGTAAGGAGACTCGATGCTAAGTGCCTGGAGTTCTCCCATCCTTCTGGCTGATGTGATAGCCACCAAGAAGGCGGTCTTCCACGACAGATGGGGGAGACCACACCTGTGCATTGGTTCGAATGGCTTGCCCATGAGCTTTGCCAATACCAGCAGTAAATCCCACGGAGGTGGGGGTTCCCGCACTGGAGGGGAAATGTGATCAAGGCCTTTGAAGAAGCGCCCGACCACCTTCTCCTGCGCCACTGACTGCTGACCGGCCCACGCCCGGTAAGCAGAGATGGCTGCCAGGTGCACGTTTAGGGTCATCGACCTAAGCCCTTGACTAGATAGGGACTACAGATAGTCCAAAATGCTGGCCACAGAACACAAGGAAGGGTCCAAGCCCTTACCCTGACACCAAATGGAAAATCTCTTCCATTTGAAGGCGTATCACTTTCTGGTCGACTCCTTACAGGACGCCTCAACGACGTTGAGGACCTCGTCGGAAAGACCCAAGGCCTGGAACTCTAGCCGCTCAGAAACCAGGCCGTCAGGTGCAGGGATTGAAGGTCCGGATGGAACACCTTCCCTGACTGACTGAGAGCAGGTCCGGTGAGCTGGAAGCTGCCTCGGGAGCCTGGAGCTGAGGCTGAGGAGATCTGGTACCAGAATTGGCAGGGCCAGTCTGGGGCTATCAGAATCACCTGTGCCTTGTCCCTCCTGCTTTGAGCAGGACCCTGTGAATCAGGGAAAGGGGAAGGCGGCAAAGAGGCCGGGATCCACGGCCTCGAGAAGGCATCCCCTGCAGCCGAGCCCCTGCTGAGGGGGCGGGCATGAAACAGCCTCAGCCGCGCTTCTCCTGGAGGCAAACAGATCCACCAGAGGTGTGCCCCAGAGGGAGAACAGATCTTGTACTACCTCCGGCAGGAGAGACCACTCGTGCGATGCAGCCCCTATCTGGCTCAGGGCATCGGCCAGGGTGTTGGAGGCTCCTGCCACATGAATGGCTAGGAGATCCGCCTCCAGACTGTGCACAAGTGACCAGATGCGGAGAGCTTCCTTGCATAGAAGCATGGAGCGCGTCCCGCCCTGGCAGTTTGGGTAGTACATGGTCGTGGTATTGTCCGTCTGGACTCGGACCACTTGACCCCGGAGAAACAGAGCAAAGGTGGTGAGAGCTAGGCGGACCGCCCGGAGCTCCAGCAGGTTGATGTGGCATCGGGACTCCCTCGGGTACCAGAGGCTGTGCAATCGGTGTTCTCCCAGATTGGCACCCCAACCCATCAAAGAGGCGTCAGTCGATAGAGAGACCGTCGGCTCGGGGCGGACAAACGGGATACCCTCCTGCAGATGAGATGGAACGGTCCACCACTGGAGAGCGTTCCACATCTCCTGGGTCGTCATCACGAGCTGGTCCAAGAGATCACAGCGTTGTGACCATTGGCTGGCCAGTCCCCACTGAAGGGGGCGCATGTGCCAACGTGCCCAACGGACTACGCTGGTACAGGCCGCCATGAGACCCAGGAGGCGCAGGAAGTCCTGGGCAGGGCGCGATTGCCCAACCAGAAATGATTGGGCAAAGGAGGTAGAACCTCGGCCCTAGTCCGCGGGAGCCGTGCTCTGGCTCATAAAAGTCGAAGCTCTGCCCGATGAACAGTATCACCTGCTTCGCCTCAAGTTCGATTGGCCTCGTTGATAAGGAGGCCGACCTGAGCAAACCGAGGCCAGATCTCTGGACCGCTCCACCTCCTGTCTGGAGGGGGCTGCTATCAGCCAATCGTCCAGGTAAGGGTACACCCGGACCCCTCGGCGCCGCAGGAATGCTGTCACCACTGCCATGCATTTGGTGAAGACCCTGGGAGCTAGAGAAAGGCCGAAGGGCATGGCCTGGAACTCGAAAAGGGATCCCTCCGCCCTGAAGAGGAGGAATCTCCGGTGAGACGGACGGATAGCGACGTGAAAGAACGCGTCCTGAAAGTCCACAGAGCAGAACCACATGCCGTTTTCCAGAGATGGTATTATCTGAGCCACAGTGACCATTCTGAAGGTTCGAGACCTTAGGAACTTGTTTAGGTCGTGTAGGTCGAGAATGGGGTGCCAGCCCCCTGTCCGTTTCGGGACCAGGAAATACCTGGACACAAATCCCGGGTCTGAAGGAGGGTCCTCCACCTCTCTTATCACCTCCTTCTGGAGGAGGAGAGCGATGTCGGCCGACGAGCCGCCAGTGAGGCTGGGGACCCCGAAGCCCCCCGAGGGGACGGCTTTGCAGGGCGGTGCCTGCTCGAATTCTAGAGGCAGGCCTCTTCCCACCGCCTCCAAGACCCACCTGTCCATGGTAACAGCGGACCAGGCGGAAAGGAAGTGCCGGAGCCGTCCCCCCACGGGGGGAACCAGGGGTGAGGCGACGGGGATGGGAGCGACACCCCTCAGCCCGTCACTGAGCAGGCTTGGAGGAGGGACCAGCCGAGGGACCTCCTGGGCCTTTTCCTCCTTGCTTCCTATTGGAGGAAGATGATGGCTTGGGTTTGGGATACCAAGGTCGAGCCTGCTGGCCCTGACGTTGCTGGGCCGGGTGCGCCGCGGGCACAGAAGGACGAAAGGGCTTAGGCTGAGGCTTACGGCCTTTGTCCTTCTGCACGGAAGACACCGAGTCCAAGGTGGCATTGGACTTTTCGATCCTCTGGAGGTGACCTTCCACTCCAGGGCCGAAGAGGTCAGTTCCCAGAAAGGGAACATCCGCCAATTTGTGCTGGGTATCCGAGGTGAAGGTGGATATCCTCAGCCACGCCCGCTGATGCATGGCCACTGCGGTTGCCACTGATCTAGCACAAGAGTCTCCGATGTTGAGCAGTCTGGGCTGCTGCTTGAGCCACTGCCCTGCTGCTGATCCCGCACCTGCTTGACTGTGGTCTGCAGGTCCGGGAAGATGGGGAACGACATGGGAGCCCAACAGGGCATGGGAGAAGTGTGCCATCAGATGGCGAACTGGCCTGGACGAAGCCGAAGATGATGCAGCATAGACTTTCCATCAGCGTAATCCAAAATTTCTTGGATTCTTTGTCGGGTGGTTTGTCCGCGTCCCTGGTGTTCCCGGTGGCGAGGCATTATGTTAACCAGCCCACTGCAGCTGACGAGTGTTCGAAACGGACAGGGAACGGTAGGGAACAATGCATTTCTAGCCATCCTGGCCAAGGCACAGGGCAGGAAGCAGGACGCTGCCATAGCCCAAGGCCGGATCAACGATGGCTTCGCCACCGGAAAGGCCTCCGTCCGGAGAATCCTCGTCCAGAATCTCCGTGAGGATATCATGGCCCATTTGGCACAGTTCGACCCCATCCCGTGGACTCCGAGATGAGCCGAAGTAGGCCAAGGAAGGGACGGGGCTATCGGCCCACTGACTGCCCCTGAGGACTCCAAGTCCATCCACCTGGAGAACAGGGAGGAGGCATCTTCAGACTCGATGAGTCTTCGAAGAGCTGCCTCGAGCCTGAGACACCCTCCACCTGCCGAGGTTTATCGGGAGTGAGAGTGACCGACAGCCTATGGGGCAGCCCCTGAGCCGACCGAGAACTCTTGGTCGGAGCCCCAACTAACGGCTGAGGCGGCGGTGGTTCCACCAAAATCGGTGGGGCAGCAGTAATAGGCCGAACAACCAGTCTGGGAACAGGCTCCTCGACCACCGCGAGGGGTTGTTTCGGCCGCTCCGGTGACAGCCACTTAATGGCCGGGAAGACGACTGGGTCGGCTTATTCCCAGCCAACAGAAGCTGTTGCCACATAAGCTCTTCATATTTCCGACGCAACTTGCATTGAAGCCTCCCCTCGTCCGAGGAGGAGGAAGAAGAGGAAGAGCCGGTGGCGCCCTTCACAGGTGCCGAGGCCGCTTAAGGACGGCGGGAATGGCTGACATGAGGAGTCCGAGACCAAGACCGAGAATCTCGGCTAGGCCGAGGTCGGCGCGGGGGTACCGAGGATCGTACTCCTTGCTCGGAAGATTGCACCGACGGCTCCGGAACCGGAGGCACAGTCGAGCCGACGGGATCCTCAACTCTCACCGGGGGAACCGGGAAGAGGGGAATTTCAGCTTCACCAGCCGACAACCCGTCTAACGGGTCGAGAAAAATCTCGACCGCGTCGTCGGGTGTCTCGGTCAACTGGCCTGACGGGGACACCGTGAAGCCAGTGGCGGAAGCTGAAGGGTCGACCGAAGTCGACTGTCGACTAGGGGAGGGAGATCTTTCCGTCCCAAGAGCATCGACGATGGGACTTACCCTTACCTTTTGACCGAGAAAACGGTCCAGAAGAGTTGGACCTCACCCTTAGTCGAGAGGGTCAGGAAAGCTCTTAAAGAAGCCGAATATGAGGCGCCGAGGAGGCGGGGCGAATGCCACGGCCGAAGATGGAGTGGCCTCGCGCCTCCTCCGAGGCGATCATCTGCTCGAGCTGTTCCATGAAACCCGCAGCCATGACACCAATTGGGCCTCCTCGATTTAACCAGAGAAATCATCTTCGGGATGCCCCAACTGCAGACGGGCAGCACGATCTTCGAGGACATAGACGAAAAAGAAGGCACAGGTCGCAAGCCTGCGGTTCGATAACAAAGTCTAAGCAGTAGGATTTATCGGACTGCGGGTCTGTCCGAGACATTTTGATTCGCAGGGCATCTCCAAACTGGAGTCGATTTATCCATCGCAGTCATGAGGAGAAGAAGACCAAAGTAAGTTGGTAAATTTGAAACGAAGTTTCAAAGTTTGAAGAGTTAGGCACTAAATCTTAATCGCAGAGCGTTAAGGAGGGAACCTGAGCTTCCAAGCGGTAAGGAAGAGCTGGAGTCATGGGGCAGAGCCGAGAGTTTTACCACCCGGGTGGGTGGGAGGAGCCAGCTTGAAGACCTTCCGGCAAGATTTAAAGCAGCAAGGAACCTGCCAGACAGTGTGGATGAACAACATATCCATGTCCCTAGAACCTAGATTTTAGGTTTCTTAAATTGGGTATAGATGTTCTAGTTCAACCAATATCAGATTTGTTTAATCTTTCACTTTGTTCAGGGGAATTTACCAAATTGTGGAAAATGGCCATTATAAAATCAATCTTTAAAAATGGTGGGAGGGATAGTCTAATTACAGATCGATTTCCCTTCTCCCACCATTATCTAAAATATTGAAGAGAATAGTTGTTGACCAATCTATGGAATTTCTGGATAAATATGGCTTACTTTCCAAATTTCAACATATGTTTAAGCCCAATCACAGTACTGAGACAGCCTTGGTGGGGTTCACTGGCTGCAGACAGGGTTCCTGAGATAAAGGTGACTCTGTTGCATCTGTTTTTGTGGCCCTCATCAATGCCTTCAATTTAGTCAGCTATGATTTGATATGTTCTACACTTTCCGAGGTCAATTTTTCAACCAAGGTTTCAGATTGGTTCATTAACTATCTCTCTAATAGGGCCCATAAAACTATCATTCATGTGGCATTATCTCAGTCCAAAGAAACCAGGTGTGGAGTCCCCCAGGGCTCCATCCTTGGTCTGCTAATTTTTTCACTTTATATGAATGCTGCCCCTCAAATCTGTTGTAAATCCCATATGATTTTATTTGCTGACAATGCCATAATCTATCATCCAAGCAGTGACCCAGCTGTTGCAGTTGATGTTGTTCAAAATGACTTTTTGTCATTTCACCACTGGCTGATTTCTAAACAGAGGATACTTAATGTAAAGCAAACTAAATATAATGGTCTTTTCATGCCCTAAGAAACAGAACAGGCTCATACCTGTGATGGTAGATTTGTATGGGGACACAGAAGAGAAAGTGAATCACTTTAAATATCTCGGGATTATTTTAGATTCTAGATTAACATTTGAAACACATACTCTAACAACAATAAAAATTATTTGCCAGAGATTGGGGGTATATATAGCGTCAGTTTTTGACTCCATTATCAAGGGCACAACTTACCCATGGCTTTCTTTTAGGGGTGTTGTATTATGGTATTCTTATATACTCCTCCACTAGTGAAAAACTCCTGACAAAACGTAAAGTCACATATAACAACATGTTAAGATTTGTCACCGGTCTTCCCCCGCATGACCCAGAGATGTGATCTATTAAGCATGGCCAACTTTCCTTCTCTAGAAAATAGAATAAAGTTAAATTTGGGTATTTTGCTCTTTAAGGCTTCCAGGGACCTTCCTCCCACTACTCTACTTTCTCTATTCCCTAGAACCTCCAACTCCTTTGTGACTAGGTCAAAGGGTAAACCCATTTTAAAATTCCCCAAGTCAAAAAAAAACTTTGGTTAGCAATCATTTTCATTTAGAGCAATGGTATTCTTCAATTCTATCCCCTCAACCATTGGTAACTGTCTCTCTTATCACCTTCAAAACAAGACTAAAAGTGTGATTAGGCAGTTCTACCTCTTGTTCATGTTTTAGCAGTAATTTCAGGAATTAACAGTATCGCTTGTCACTGTTTTCATATTGTATGTACTCTATGTGTTGTACTTAAGTGTTTTTGTATTGTATGACTACATTTGTTTGGACTTGCCACTTGTGAAAACAGGCAGTAATGCTCATCAAGTTATCAAGTATAAAAAGTAAAAATGAAATGAAAATTACCTTAATATCTATTCACTGGAGGAGAGAAGGGAGATATGATAAGAGACTTTCAAGTACTTTAGGGAAAAAACAGGGTATAGGTGGAAAGCATATTTCAGAGAAGACTGCACAAGAACAAGAGGGTATGATATACGGCTGAAGGGTAATGTTAGGAAGTATTTTTTCACTGAGAGGGTGGTGGAGCCATGGAACAACCTTCCAGTAGAAGTACAGTAGTGGGTGCAAAAAACAATATGGTTGATGTGCAGAGCAGGAGAGACGCAGATCAAATAGGATCTGGGGATGCAGCAGTGTGTAGGGAAATGGGCAGACTAGGTGGGCTGTATTGTCCTCATCAGCCAATAGATACTAGGTTTCTAAAGATCCATCAACTCATGAGTTGCACTACCTAAGGTGAAGTATTGTGCTACTTACAAATGTTTGTGAAACAGTGGATCCTCTGCCACTAGCTAATCCAAATAGGAAAATGAGTTAAATATCACATTCTCAGACCAGGGCTTGAAGAAAAACAGGCCACTCACCTATAACCATAGTTCTAAGAGTGGTATATGGTTCATGTTTACACTCTGGCAGCCCCACTGGAGCAGTCTGATTTGCCAGACATCTTTAAGTTAAACTCCTCCCACCACACCTGGGTGGCATATCCTCCCAGCTTTGTCCCATGATGTCATATCTTGCATGCTGGAAGCAGGAATCTGTATGCCACTTGCCAGGGGAGGGTGGATGGGTTGTGTGAATGTGGGCCATATACCAGTCCTAGAAAATACAATTACATAAGACCTTACCATAACAGCAGATCTTTGAGGAGTGTCTCTTGCAGCAGATAATACACTTAGGTCACTGCCAGAGGTCGCTGTGGTGCAAGGCAGCTCTTCTAGCAGTCTTTTTCCAGGGGCCACCCACACATAACATCATCTTCCTGCTTCCTATATAAGTGTGAGCAGTCCCTGATATCTTCAGATTCCCCCACCAGATTCAGCTCGCTAAGCGAGGACTGAGGGGAAGCTGAGGTACCATGGGTATCCCAACCCATAATTCATTGGACCAGAATTTATTCTCCTAGAGAAGGAGGGGGATGGAAGGCGGGAATGTACCTGCTGCAAGAGACACTCCTCAAAGATCTACTGTTACAGTAAGGTCTTATACAACTGTACTACTTTCCACAGAGTGGTCTCTTGCAGCAGGTAATGCACTTAGGAAGAATTCCAAGCAATAAACCCAAGAAAGGAGGACATTATGACAGAAGGCCATGTAGGACAGCTCGGCCAAAAGTCATCCAATGTCTAAGTTGTAATGCTTCGTGAAAGCATGAATTGAGGACCAGGTAGCTGCACTGCAGATATCTGTGATAGAGACCCCTTTAAAGCAGGCCACTGTAGTGTCCATAGCTCTAGTAGAATTGGCTTGGACAGGCCCTGGTAATGACTTGTTATATTTTGCGTAACAGAATGTGATGCAGTGTGCCAGCTAATTGGAAAAAGTCCATTTAGTGACTGGGAGACCTTCCCTCTTTAAGGCGAAGGTGACAAAAAGTTGAGATATCTTCCTCATCGATTTAGCTTGACTAGTATAGTATAATATACGATGGACATCTAGGGTATGTAGGAGGTATTCTCCTCGACTGGAGCGTGCAGGGTAATATACTGGTAACTCCAAGGATTGAGTTAAGGTGTGTTCAGACACTGCCTTAGGTAGGAAGGAAGGGTTGGTATGGAATGCCACTCCATCTTTGTGAAAAATTAAGTAATGTTCTTTACACAGGAGGGCATGAAGCTCAGAAATACAGTACGTTGAGCCAAAGTGATAACCATTAAGAACAGTGTTCTCCAGGAAAGAAAATGGAGGTCACAAGTGGCCACTGGTTCAAAGGGTTCGAAAGTTAATTTCCCTATCAGAAAACTGAGATCCCACAGAGGAGTGGGTCACCTGATGGGAGGCTTAATATGTAATATTCCTCTTAAAACATTTTGGCTAGATGATGCTGATACAGTAATCTGCCATCAAGAGGTTCATGGAAGGCTGAAATGGCAGTCAAATGGACTTTAATAGAGGAATAGCTCAATCTGGCCCCAGCAACTGAGGCTAGGTAATCCAATACTTTAATCAGTGGACAGGAGTAACGATCCAATGATCGATAGGCCGCCCAAATGGAAAAGCGTTTTCTTTGGCATTATAAGTTTCCCTGGTCACTGGTTTACATGAAGCCAATAGAATATTAGCCACAGGGGATGACACTTGAAGGTACGTTATGAAAACATCCTCGAGAGCCAGGTGTGAAGGTGTAGCAAGTTCGGGTTGGGATGTAGGAGGGTCCCTTGATTCTGAGTCGAAAGATCTGGTCCGAGTGGTAATGGAATGGGTTCCGCCACTGAGAGTTGTTGGAGCAGGGGGAACCAAAACCTTCCGAGGCTACAGAGGGGTTATAAGAATCATGATGGCACGTTCAAGTTGTAATTTCAGTAGAGTCCTTTGCAGGAGGGGGACGAGGGGGGAGCATATAAGAAGAGTCCTTTCCATGATCAGGACAGGGTATCTATAAACAGTTCCTTTTTGCTTGGGATAATAGAATAGTATCTGGGGAGATGGTGATTGCCTGGGGAGGCAAAGAGATCTAATTGCAGGGTCCCCCATAAATGGAAGATTGTCTGGAGCACTTCATGATGAAGTGTCCATTTTCGTGTTGATGACTGGCGACTGAGAAGGCCGGCCAGGAGACTGTGCAGTCTTGGTAGATAGACGACTGTTAGTATAAGATGTTGCCATATAGCCTCCTGTCAAACCAGAATTGTCTCTCTGCACAGAGAACAGGACTTTGTTTCTCCTTGTTTGTTGAGGTAGAACACTACTGAGGTGTTGTCTGATTGAATCAGCAATGGTCCCGGGGATAACTGAGGTTGAAATGCTTAGAGGGTTAGATGGACCACCCTCATCTCCAGGAGATTGATGTGGAGAGGATGGGCGGAACAGGTCCAGCTGCCTTGTGTACTATAAGGACCTAGGTGCAAACCCCACACTTCTAAGGATGCATTCGTGGTCAACATCTGCTGAGATGGGGGGGGGACTGGAAGAGCATACCTTGACAGAGATTGGTTCTAAGGGTCCACCATACTAGGACGGACTGCAAACTAGGAGTTGCTCTGATTTTGTCTTCAAAATTTCCTGTTCTTTGTGACCACTGATTTTGGAGAAGCCATTGGACAGGTCTCATGTGAAGATGGGCAAATGCTACCATAGGGATGGTAGCGGCCATGTGTCCTAGGAGACATAACATATGTCTGGCTGTGACTACTTTCTAGGTTTGCATCTGAGAAGCCAGAGATAGAAGCTTATCTTGTCTGTTGTCTGGGAGGTAAGCCCCGGCAGAGACAGTGTCTAGGACTGTTCCTATATATTGGAGCGACTGTGTAGGGGTCGGACTGGACTTTGGCCAATTGACTGTAATCCTTAGGGAGTGGAATAGGGTCAGGGTCACTTGAAGGGAGGACAGTAAGGAGGTTTAGGACCCTGCCTTGATGAGCCAGCCGTATACAAAGTGCCCATCCTGTCGTAGAGCTGCTGCCACTACCACTAGTCACTTGATAAACACTTGAGGTGGAGAAGAGGCAGAACGAGAGTGCTCGGAATTTGTAGTGTTTTCCCAACAGGTGAAAATGAAGAAACCTGTGATGGGCTGGATGGATAGGGATATGTAGGTAAGCATCCTTCATAGCCAATCCCCTTGTTTCAACATTGGCATGATGGAGTTTAGGGTGACCATGTGGAACCTTTTGTACTGTATGTGTAGCTTCAATTGTCTCAAGTCTAATATCAGTTTGAGATCCCCAGTTCGTTTAGGTACCAGGAAGAAAAGGTAATAAAACCCCTTTTGGTGCTCTGTCAGGGGTACTGGACAAATGGCTTAATTGGTGAGAAGAGCCTGGAGTTCCTCCTGGAGAATGGAGAAATGGAGATGTGGTCGGGTGGGTAGTGGACAGAGTGAGGGGGAGGAATGGAAATGAGTTCCAGAGTGTGACCCCTCTGAATGATCTGAAATACCTACTCGTCCAAAGTGATCATTTGCCAGGCCTCTAAATGGAGAGTGAAATGACCGCCCATAGCTTCTGAGGCCTGGTCGAGGAAGCATGGGCAAAGCCCCCAGTTGGTCACTGGGAGGGGGGCTGATCAGCCCCACCAGAAGGACGGGAGCAGGAGTCCTTGGCAGCCGAGGTGCAGGTTCTGGAAGGTTGGGAACAACCTCAGGATCCGCCTCTATGTGAGCCTCTGTATTTTCCCCCTCTTTTAGAATGAAAGAAGGAGGAGGAGTAAGGGTATTATGCTGGCTGGGAAGTATGGTACATGCCCTGTACTGTACGTAGTGTCCGGCCTGAAGCCTGGAGATCATCTATCCATGTTTGGGTACCTGGGTTGAAAATGTTCAACCTATTAAAAGGGGCATTGACCACTATATGCTGTACATCTGGTGTAAAGCCAGAGATGTAAAGCCAAGCATGGCGATGCAAGGTAATGACGGTTGCTGACATGCGGGCTGAAATATCAACCGCATCATATCCCGAATGAAGTAGATGGAATTGCCAGTAGATATTGTAGCCAATAATTGATCCCTTTCTTGCGAAGGAGGGAGTTTATTGACTAAGTCCATGGCCGAGTACCAGGGTATGCGGATATTTGACCATGTGCCCATATAGTTTAAGATTCTGAGGTTCACGGTACTTGCTTGGAATACCTTTTTCCCCCAGATATTCTATCCTATGGGACTCTTTGTCAGGAGGTAGGAAGCTTGTGTTTTGGCCATTTAGTACGATCATGAGCAACTGTAATCACTACTGAATCCACTTCAGGAGTAGTGGATAGGAAAGGGTGATCCAGAGGAACCTGGTAGATGTGATCTGCCTTTTTGGGGAATAGCCAAAACAGTGGAAGGCTGGTTCCAGGTGGCAAGCATTGCAGTTTGGTAAGTTTGTATAAGTGGGGGCACCACTAGTACTGGCACCTCTGGTAATTCTAGATAAGTCTGCCATATCTTTTCATTGTTTGTCATGTTCAGTAGTGGAGAAACCCATGACTTTCTGAATTTGGACCATCATCTCATGAAAGGATGGGTCAACAGGAGGAGAGGCAGCCACTTGGCGGGATAAGTTCTCATTTAGAGAAGAAATATCCAAAAGAGGGGACTGGGGTTGGAAATCCAGGTCCTGAAAATCCTCATCCTCAAGATCTCTGGAAAAATCTACCGGAAAGTCAGCCTTGTCTGAGAGGTAGTCATCTACCTACGAAGGAGGTGACCAGGGTTGGGAAGGATCTCTGTCCCCCTGGAAACATTTTGGCAGAGGAGTAGGGGAATGGGATGGATGACTTGGCTCCCCTGTATCAGAGGGATGAGTGTGTAGAATAGCTTGAAAAACCTGCTGGTCCACGGAAGAAGGGTTATGTTGTGGGGTTGGGGGGGTTCTGAGAAACCAAGGGGATAGTGAGGGGATTAGACGTGTGGTATGAGCAGGTTTTGCACCTGGGTGGTAAAGCCCTGGGTCTTGGTCCCTGTCTGCCTGGCCCCTATGAGAATAACCCTGTGAGAGGGCTGGGGTAGAATGCATTGCAAATGCCATAGGTTTCCCCATTGGATCATGACCCGTCATTGACGGGGCCACTGTAGAAGTAGTAGTAGTATGTTGAAATGTTACTGTCGATGGGAGAGAAGCCCCCATCGACAGGATGTCGATGGATCCCATAAAGGGATCCTCACAGACTGCTGTAATGGTTCCAGAAACCGCCGTCGACGAGAGGTTGAAAACTCACGTTGACGAGGTGGCAGTGTGTGATCGCATTGTCAACGATGGGGCACCTGTGATGGTAGCCGTCGACAAGCATTGGGGCACAGAGGTTGAGGAGGGCTTCTCCTCTTTTTTGTGCCGTTTGTGAGAATCAGTGGATGAGCAGATCCTGAGAAGAGACCCCCGATTCTCCAGTAGAGACAATTTCTGTTCCGTTAAATAAGATTAAATTTCCTGCAACCGTCGACGATGGGTTGCCTGGTTAACTTCTTGGCAATGTGTGCAGGAGGTGGTGTCATGTGTGAGTCCCAGACACCTTACACAAGTAGTATGGTTGTCGAAATCACAATGACAGGAATGAAATAACGCTGTTTTGCTTGTGGAATCTTTGGACATTCATTGATGAAGTGACGCTGAAAACTATTCCGCATCTAAGCTCAAATTCTCATGGATGACTGCTACTGAGTTGTTCTAGCTGCTATGTGTGAGCTGAAGATGGCGTGACAACAAACTGAAGATACCAGGGATGGCCCACACTTATATAGGAAACAGGAAGGTGATGTCATGTGTGGGCGACCCATGGAAAAAGACTGCTAGAAGAGCTACCATGTGTCACAGTAACCTCTGGTGATGACCCAAGTGTATTACCTGATGCTAGAGACCACTCCATGGAAGATCTACAGTTACAGGTGAGTAACCCATTTTTCTACAGGTGTCAATATGGTTCATTTATTCACATTCTGGCAGACTCCTAGAAGTTGTCCCGGAGGAAGGGGCAAAGCACGCACCCCTACTTGGTGAATAGAGACTGAAGAACTAAGATCCTAAAACTAGCAGCCTGACATGACTTGCTGGCCCAGTGGCACTGAGGTTAGATGCGCTGGACGCCACACCAGTGACCTGGGTTCGGGAACAGACTCAAGTCATCAGGGGGTTGGCAGAGAAGGGACTGAGCATCCAGAGGACTGCTCTCCTTGCCCAGGGAGGGTTCTGGGTAAGCCTCGCTCCAGAGCATCCCCTAGTGGAGACTAGGGACCCCACAGGCAGTGCAGCTTGATGTCATCTCAGGGGTGAAGCAGCGGCGGATGGCTGCACGTTAGGTGTGCTGCCGTCATTGCACAGCCATGCTCTGGGGAGCAACTTACAGAAAATACCCTGGTGGCTTCGGGGAGGTGAAGGGGGCTCCAGTAACCTGCCAACATCCCGAAGTAAGACATACCTCCTTGGATCTCCTGTCCCCTACTGGACTCTATGGCTGTCTCCCTAATTGCAGAAAGGCCAGCAAGGGTGAGAGGGCCCTCCTCTGGGGGGGGTGATCGGCGGGGGGGCTTGACAAAGTACAGTTACGTAAGAACTTACCGTAACAGTAGATCTTCGAGAGGAGCTCTTGCAGCAGGCTATTACAATTAGGACTATGCCGCAGGCACTAGGACCCTCCAGAAAACTTCTCAGCCAGCAATGCCCAGCAGGGACCACCCCCCGACGTCTGCTCCACCCTGACGTCAGCTCTGGTACAAAAGGGGGCGGCCCAGCTCCACCCCAGTTCCCCCGCTGAGACCCGCGAATGAGCCCTGACAGGAGAATGGAGCGAAGCACGAAGATGGAACTCTGTACACCTCAAAGGGGGAAGGAGGGGGGGAAGTAACACCAGCTGCAAGAGCTCCTCTCAAAGATCTACTGTTACAATAAGTTCTTACGTAACTGTACTATCTTACTTCGAATGGGAGCTCTTGCAGCAGGCTATTACAATTAGGACTGAATCCAAAGCAGTCCCTCACCAAGGAGGTAATTGACCCCAGGAGGTGGAGATGAAGTTGAACATAGAACTCAAGACAGTAGTCCCTGAAAGACTGCTAGGCTGAAGCCTGCACGGCATCTGGAGGCAATGTCCAACCTGTAGTGCTTTACGAAAGTATGCACTGAATTCCAGGTAGTGGCCACACAAATATCCTTAAAGGATACGATCTGCAGTGCAGTAAAGGAAGCAGACACTCCCCTGGTGGAGTGACTCCTAACCAGGCCCGGAAGGAGCTTGTTGCGCTTTTCATAGCAGAAAAAGACACCGTGGACAATCCATTTAGAAATGGTCTGCTGGGACACCGGTCTACCCAAGTGTTGTGGTGCAAAGGCCACAAACAGTTGCTCCAATTTAGGGTGATTAGCCGTTCACTTAAGGTAATACCTACAGTAAGTGTTCTGTGAACGTCCAAAGTGTGAAGGAGAGCTTCCCCTCTGTTAGAAGGTGAAGGAATATAAAGTGGAAGGTCAACCGACTGGTTGAGGGTCAGCTCCGAGACCACTTTCGGAAGAAACTTAGGGTTTGTTCTCAGGGAAACCCTTTTCCTGTGGAAAATTAAAAGTATGGCTCTTTACACATCAGAGCCTGAAGCTCGGAAGCCCTTTGAGCTGAAGTAATGGCAACCAAAAAACAAACCTTCCAAGAAAGATATCGCAGCTCACAATCTGCTGCAGGTTAAAACGGTTGTACAGTAAGCTTCTCCAACACAAAAAGGAGGTTCCAGGGTGGGATAGGATCCTGAATGGGTGGTCTCATGTGAAGAATCCCCCTGTAAAAAGGTGCGGGCCACATCCAACTGGGCTAAGGTTCTGTCACCTGAAAAGGTGTGATAAGCCAACATGGCCCACATGTGCACCTTTATGGAGGAGTAGTTCAAGCCTTGCTGATATAAGGACAGGAGATACTGAAGAGATGAGTTCACTGGACAGGTAATGGGATCCAGATGGTGAGACGAGGCCCACAAACAAAACCGCTTCCATTTCATAGCATAAGTGGAGTGTGTGAAGGGCTTCCTCGCTGACAAAAGAACATTTGCCACCTCTGGCGATACCCCATACCAGTATTTTGCTACGTCTGAAGGAGCCAAGCATGAAGGTGCAATGATCGGAGATCGGGATGAACCAGCGAGCCCTCATCCTGGGACAGGGACTGCGAGCATATTGACAGCGGAATTAACGGTTTCATGGAAAGCCGCTGAAGTAGTGGGAACCAAATGTGCTGAGGCCACAGTGGGGCGATCACAATCATTTGTGCCCCTTCGGCCTGTAACTTCAACAGAACACTCTGGATGAGAGGAAATGTGTAAAGAAACCTCCCTGCCCAACATAGGGACAACGCGTCTGGCCAGAAAACATCAGGCACAGGCTCTCTCGAGCAGAAAAGTGGCAGTTTGGCGTTGCGTGGTGACGCAAACAGGTCCAGATCTGAACGACCAAATCTGTCAAACAGCTGGTCCGCTACTGACTGTAGTAGCTCCCACTTGTGTGCCCTGAACTGAGATCTGCTGATACTGTCAGCCAAGTCGTTAAGGACACCTGGGATGTGCACCACGGCCGCGGAGAGAGTGATGTGCTGTTCCAATGCCCAATACTGGACTCATCACCTCCCGACAGAGGGGGTAAGAATGAGCTCCCCCTTGCTTGTTGATATAGAAGATGACCACCATATTGTCTGTCTGAACCAGAAGAGAGCCTGGCATGAGGTCCTCCTGAAAAGCATGTAGCACATTGAGGACCGCATGCATCTCCAAGACATTGATGTGGAGTTCGCGCTCCTCGGGGGTCCTTGTGTTTGGTGAGCCCCTAGGTGTGCCCCCCACCCCAAATCCGAGGTATCCATCGTAAGGGTCTGATTTGGGGGCTCTGGATGGAAGGGGACCCCCTCTTTCCAAATTAAGTGGATCCATCCATCAAAGAAGTGGTCTCTTTACTGGCTCTGTGACTCTGACCATGTGGTCGAAGTCGTCTGAGCACTGATCCCACTGCACCCTGAGCATCCACTGTGGGATTCTCATGTGGAGGCGGGCCAGAGGAGTAACTGGAATGGCCGCTGCCATATGCCCCAGAAGTCCGAGGAAGGTCCTTGCTGAGACCTGAGGAGTTACTAGAACCGATCCGGCTATTTCCTGCAGGCGATCGCCCCTCTCTGGGGTAGAAAAGCTATGCCCTGGACCGAATCCAGGACCACTCCAATAAAGATGAGTCTTTGGCTGGGTTCTGGGTAAGACTTTGGAAGGTTCAGGGTGATCCCCAAGTCTCAGAAGAGAGTATAGGCATCTCCGAGAGCATGAAGCAGGCGTGACTTTGACGGGGTTGCTAGCAGTCAATTGTCCAGGTAAGGGAAGACGTAATGCCCCTGACGCCTTAGAGTTGCAGCCACTATTGCCAAACACTTCGTGAAGACTTGGGGAGTGGAAGAGAGGCTGAACAGAAGAACTTGAAACTGATAATGCTCCCCGTGGAAGTGGAACCTCAGGAACTTCCTGTGAGGGGGGAAAGACCCCGATATGCATATATGCATCTTGCGTGTCTTGCATGTCCAGGGAGCAGAGCCAGTCCACTTGGTGCAGCAGAGGAAGAAGACCTGGTAGGGTCACCATCCAGAACCTTTTGTACTCTATATAAAGATTTAGCGAGCTTAAGTCCAGAATGGGACGAAGGTCCAGAGTCTTGTTTGGGACCAGGAAGAAGTGGGAGTAAAACCCTGTCTCAGAGGGACTGGTTCTATTGCCCTTTTTTGCAAGAGGGCCTGTATCTCTCCTTCTATGAGAGGAATATGAGAAGGAGGACATCTGGAGAACCTTGGTGGAGTGTCTAGAGGAATCTCCGTGCACTCTAAAGTATGTCCTCTCCTTATGATGTCTAGGACCCATTTGTCTGCAGTTATTGAGCTCCATCCTTGAAAGTACAAGGAGAAGCAAGCCCTTACCACCTCCCCTGGTACCTCCGCCGGAGGAGGGGGGCTCGGAAGGGAGTCATTGGGTGGAGCCAGGGGTGGGCATAGAGGCCTGGGAGAACTTGGGCCCACGGGGAGAAGCACCTCCAGGCTGCTGGTTGCTGGCTCTCCTCAGAAAGCCTCCTCTCTGGCCCTATTGATTGCCACGGGCTTGACCACCTGAGGGCTTCCGAAATGGTCACTTTTGCTGTCTCTGCTGGTCTCCACGGCACATTTGGTGGACAGACTAGATGGATTTGCCTGACTCTTGGAGGTGAGAGATCAAAGACTCCGTCTCCTGCTCAAACAAAATGGTACCCTGGAACAGTAAGTCCCAGATGCAGGACTGCAGATCCTGATGAAAGCCTGAGACCCTCAACCAGGAATGGCGCCTGAGGCAGGTACCTGCCGCTGCAGCTCTGGCTGCTGTATTCGCAGTGTCGTACGAGGCATGCAAAACGTGTGTCTACGTCCAAGCCCGATTTGAGAACGTCCAGAATCTCTGTTTTCTTCTCGGAGTCTGGCAAGGCATTAACCAGCTCTTGTCCTCGCTCCCATAACGCATTCTGGTACTCGACCATATGCGTAAGGAAATTCAGGGACCTAACTGAACAGGTGGAGGCAGAATACACTTTCTTGTCCACCTGGTCCAAGTAGTGGGACTCCGGGTTGGGAGGCTGTGCGCTGAGGTGTTTAGGCTGCTTAGATTTGTCATGAGCAGCCGTAATAATTGAAGAGTCCATCTGAGGGTGCTCGGCCAGGAATGGTTCATCCCTCGGGGCTCTACACAGCCTGTCCGATTTCTTTGGAACTGCCAGGACTGAAGTCGGACGCTTCCAGGTCACTCTGGTGAGGTCTTGGAATGTGTCCACCAAAGGAGGCACTACCGAGGGTTTAGGCTCCTTTTGCCTCAGGTACTTAGCCAAACATCGGTGTTCCAGATCCAGGTCCTCCGTGTCCCGCTCACTGGAGGCCTGGATGTGTCTCATGATGTCCATGAAAGTGGGATCATCAGGAGGCGAGCGGGGCAGGTCCTTCTCTTCCAGAGAACCCTCAATTCCCAAAAAGGAAGAAGTAGAAGACGAAGAAGAGGAGGAATGGCTACTGGGTGACAAGTAGCCAGACCTATCCTTATGGCTAGCCCCACTCAATCGTCGGTGGCTCACCGACCGACGTCGGTCTGAAGACCGATGGCAGAGCGGAGACTGACGTCGGGAGCAGTCCCATCTAGCAGAACAGGAATGGTTCCTGGTGTAAGAGCTGACCCAGCGTCGGCTACCCGATCTGGTAGAGCACCGGTGTCGCTCTACGGACCATGATCGGGAATGAGCCTTGGGAGGAGGAGGTGTAGGCGGCGGCCTCTCGGGAGTCTTCCTTGGGGAAGAAGCACCTCCTGGCTGTGGTTCACCCGAAGGGTCCGGGACTGGTGACGGGGCAGTTTTTCAAAAAAAAAAACAAAGGCTGCCTTCCCTGGAAATGGAATACCCGGAACATCAACCTTAGAAGGAAAGCCTCCTTCTGAGCCCCGGGGGAGGAGGAGGACTTAGGAGATGGTGATGCAGCCCCTTCGCCGGCTGCGTCCATATCCATCACCCCATCACCTGGCGTCAGTAAGGGGACTAACGACAGGATCTCGACCGGGGGCGCGGGAGTGTCCTTGGACTCGGAGGGTGCGCTCTTGACTGGCGACGCTGGGGCCTTGGAAGGCAGGGCCGAAGCTTGCACCTCCGAGGACTTCATGGTGACCCTTAGTGGAGTCACCTTAGACTTTGCTGGCCTCTCCCCTGAAGGTCCAGCCTTAGCCTGGTCTTTAGTCTTTGGATGCTCACCTGAGCCCGTCGACCCACAGGCTGTCTTGGAAGAAGGCTGCGAATGGAAGCGGGACCGGTGCTGGGACCGACTACAGTCCTTTTCGCGGGACCGCTTGGATTTATCCTTTTTCTTCTGCTTCTCCTCTGAGGTGTGCAGATCCATTTTCCATTCCTGCAGGTACGCTTTTAGGACCTTCAAACAGCGGATTTGAGTTTGGCTGATGAACTTCTTATAGGCCGAACAGGCTGCGGTGTTGTGCTCAGGCCCCAAACAAAAAATGCACTGCCTATGGCCGTCTTTAGATGGACTTTGGCGGCTGCAACTGCACTTATTGACGTGAGGTCCCGATGAGGAGACCTATGACGGCAAAGACATACGTCGGTACGATGAAAACCGTCGAAACTGTGGAGAAAACAATTAAGTGAAAAAAATTAGGTTCTTTAGCTGGGCTGGCAAGCCAAGATGAGCAGGAACTCTCCACGTGCATGGGACGTGGCGGGAAAAGAACTGGGGTGGAGCTGGGTCCGCCCCCTTTTGTACCAGAGCTGACATCGGGGTGGAGCCAATGTCAGGGGTGGTCCCTGCTGGGTATTGTTGGCTGAGAAGTTTTCCGGAGGGTCCTAGTGCCTGTGGCATAGTCCTAAGTGTAACAGCCTGCTGCAAGAGCTCCTACTCAAAGATGCCATGATGCCAGTGGAAACCAAGGCTGTAGGTTTCAGGCAGGGAGTACAGGCAGTAGTCGAGCAGGTACCCTGGAGAAAAACCCTGGACCTCAAGCAAATAAAAAGAATTCACAAAAAAAAAAAGAGCCTGACATGACCTGGGAGTTAATGCAGTACTGGGAAATGTAGTTGTATGCTGATTTCTAAGTAGCTGTCCTGCAGATTTCCTTGACAGAGTCATCTCTGGAAGCAGCCACCAAGACAGCAGTATGTTTGGTGAAATGAGCCCTAAGCCCTATGGAAGGCTTACTACCAGCCAACCAATAGTAGAGATCAATGCAAGATGGGGTCCACCTGGCAATCGTTCACTTTGCTGCCGGTCTGCCAGGCGTGGCTTCTTAAGTGACCAAACAGCTGGTAAGCCTATCTCCGCACTCCAGCTGTGTGTTCCACATAATTAGAGAGTGTTTGCAGATCCAGGGTATGGAGCCTGCAGTCAGCCTCCGAAGACAGGCTGGTGAAACACAGTGGCAACTTAATCACTTGGTTAAGATGAAACTCTTGATACCATCTTTGGCAGGAACATCAGGGTAGGGGCTAAGAACCACTTTGTCCATGTGGAAGATCAGGTAAGGAGAATCCATCGAGAGCACCTGGAGTTCCACTATCCTTCTGGCTGATGTAACAGCTTCTATGACTGGTGCAACATAGCACACCTATGAACTAGCTCAAAAGGCTTGGCCGATGAACATCGCCAATACCAGCAGGAAGTCCCACGGTGGAGGTGGTTTGACACCAGAGGGGACAGATGATCAAGGCCTTTGAACTTGAAAGTGGGAAAACAATGCGAGAGAGTGGCACTCAAGGCCAGTGGAATGACGGTTGGTTCTGGGTGGACAAATGGGATTGCTTCCTCCAGGTATTCTTGGATCATCCACCACTGGATGGCATCCCACATCAGCTGGGTCACTGTGACCAGCTGGTCCAGGTGGCCTAGGCACTAGCACCACTTATGGTCCAACGCCCACTGGAGGTGATGCATCCATTAGCATGCCCAAAGGACCATGCTGGTCCGGGACACCATGTACCTCAGTAGCCTCAGGAAAGCCCAGGCAGGGTATGAGAGCACGACCAGAAATGATTGGGCAAAGGAAGTAAGATCCAGTGCCTGGTGCACAGAGAGGCAGGCCTCGGCCTGCAGGGAGTCTAGTTCTGCCCTGATGAACTTTATCATCTGCTTCGGTACCAGTTCAAATTTGCCCGGGTTGATCAACAGGCCCAAGCCTCGACAAGTCTGGACAGCCAAATCTCTGGAGCTTTCCAAGGACTCTGGATGGACTGAATAACAGCCAGTTGTCCAGGTAGGGGTAACACTCTGACATCTAGGCAGCACAGGTGGGCTGCTACCACTTCCTTGCATTTGGTGAAGACCCTGAGCACTGAGGAGAGGCCAAAGTACTTGACCTGGAAATGGTACAGGACCCCTTCCACTCAAAACCCAAGGTAACGGTGGTGGAATGGACGAATGGAAATGTGGAAAAACACATCCTGGAGGTCTAGGGAGCAGAAGAACAGGGTACTCGCCTGGGACAGTAGTTCTAGGAGTGGTATATGTTGTTAATCCACACTTCTTGGTAGGTACCTTGCCACTTGAGCCGGAAAGTCTTCAAGCTGGCTCCTCCTACCCACCCGGGTGGTATAACCCTCGACTCTGCCCCATGATGTCGGAGCCGGGAAAGTCAGTGTGTCTGTGTGGATGAACAACATATGCCACTCCTAGAGCTATTGTTACAGGCAAGTAACCTGTTCTTCTAGGATCATGGATATGTTGTTCATCCACACTTCTTGGCAGACTCCTAGCAGTTTTCTGGGAGGAGGGAGGCAAGGCGCACAGCCCCTACTCGGAAAACAGAGATTAATGAACTGAGGCCCCAAAATCAGCATCCCGGCATGACTCAAGGTCGATGTGGTAATGGGTAATGAAGGTGCTTGCGGTCTTCCAAGTAGCAGCCTGACAGATTTCCTGTATGGGGATGTCCCTGGAAGCAGCCACCGATGCAGCAGTATGGTGGGTAGAATGAGCTCTTATCCCTTTGGGAGGCTCCTTGCCCGCCAACTCATAATACAGATTTATGCAAGATGTGATCCACCTTACAATTGTCCACTTTGCTGCAGGTCTGCCAGAAGCAGCTTCAGTGTAGGTGACAAACAGCTGGCGAACCTCTCCCTGAGTTTCCGTCATCCTCTCCTTATAATAGGAGAGGGCCCATCTCAGGGCCAAAGTATAGAGCCTGCATTCGGCCTCTGAGGTGTAATTAGGGTAAGTACATCGGCAGAGTTAACACCTGGTTAAGGTGAAACTCTGACACCACCTTTGGAAGGAATTTTGGGTGAGGATGCAGGACAATCTTGTCCCTGTGGAAGACCACATAAGGGGAGACCACTGAGAGTGCCTGGAGCTCCCCTGTCCTTCTGGCAGATGTGAAAGCCACCAGGAAGGCCATCTTCCACAACAAGTGGGACAGCTCACACTTGTGCACTGGTTCAAATGGCTTGCCCATGAGTTTTGCCAGTACCAGCAGTAGATGCCACAGAGGTGGACGTTCACGCACAGGAGGGGACATGTGATCCAGGCCTTTGAAAACAAGCCCGATCACTGTCTCCTGCACCGTTGGCTGACCGGCCTGTGCCCAGTATGCAGAGATGGCTGCCAGGTGCATCCTAAGGGTCGATGACCGAAGACCCCCTTTGAAGAGAGACTAAAGGTAGTCCAGAATGTTAGCAACTGGACAAGACAGAGGGTCCAGGCCCTTGCCCTGACACAAAATGCAAAACCTTTTCCATTTGAAGGTGTAACATTTCATGGTTGATTCCTTTCTGGATGCCTCCACCACTGTAAGGACATCCTTGGAAAGACCCAAAGCCTGAAACTCTAGCCGCTCAGGTACCAGGCAGTGAGGTGCAGGAATTGAAGGTCCAGATAGAATATCTTCCCCTGGTTGATTGAGATCAGGTCCGGGAGTGCTGAAAGCTGCTCTGGTGGCCTGTTTCTGAGGCTGAGATCTGGGTACCAGAACTGGCGTGGCCAGTCTGGGGCTACAAGAATCACCTGTGCCTTGTCCCTCCTCACCTTGGGGAGCACCCTGTGAATCAAGGGAAATGGAAGGAAGGTGTAGAAGAGGCCTCGGGTCCATGGCCTTGAGAAGGCATCCACCTGCAGTGAGCCCTGCGGAGGGGGGGCGGGCATGAAACAGCCTCAGCTTGGTGTTTTTCCGGAAGGCAAACAGGTCCACCAATAGTTTGCCCCAGCAGGAGAACAGGCTGTAAGCTACCTCTGGATAAAGAGACCACTCGTGGGATGTCTCGCCTATGCAGCCGAGTGCAACCGCCAGTTGATTCAAGGCTCCTGCCACGTGGGTGGCTAGGATATCCGCCTCCAGTCAGCTCACGAGGGTCCAGATGTGGAGTGCTTCTTTGCAAAGCAGATGCGAATGCATGCTGCCCTGCTTGTTGCAGCAGTACATGGTCGTGGTATTGTCTGTCTCGGACTTGAACCACTTGACCCCAAAGCTGAGGAGCGAAAGCTGACAGTGCCAGTCTGACTGCTCTGAGCTCCAACAGATTGATGTGATAACGGGACTCCTCAGGGCTCCAGAAGCCATGGGCCCTGTTCTCCCCAGTGTGGGCTCCCCAGCCCATGAGAGAGGCACTGGTTGCGAGGATGACTGTCGGCTCGGGGCAGACAAACAGGATCACTTCCTGCAACCAGTTAGGAACAGTCCACCATTGGAGAGCATCCCACATCTTCTGGGTCAGAGTGATCAGCTGGTCAAAATGACCATGATGCTGAGTCCACTGGGTGGCCAGCTCCCACTGGAGGGGGCGCATGCGCCACCGGACCACGGACATGCATGCCGCCATGTAACCCAGAAGGCACAGAAAGTCCTGGGCAGGGTGCAATTGCTCAACCAGGAATGATAGGGCAAAGGAGAAAAGAACCTCTGCCCTGTCCTGCGGGAGCTGAGCTCTGTTTTGACGACAGTCAAACTCTGCCCCGATGAAACACATCACCTGAGACGGCACGAGCCCCGACTTGGCCTCGTTGATCAGGAAGCCAAGTTGGAAGCAGGTCTGGAGGGCCAGATCCTTGGACCTCTCCACCTCTTTTTGGGTGGAACCTGCCAAGAGCCAATTGTCGAGGTAGGGGTAAATCCTTACCCCGCTGACGCCTGAGATGGGCTGCCACCACTGACATTTGGTGAAGACCCGAAGGGCAGATGACAGGCCGAATGGCATGGCTCGGAACTCATAAAGGATTCGCTCTGCTCGGAAGTGGAGGAACCACTGGTGGGACGGACAGATTGGGACGTAAAAGAACGTGTCCTGGAGATGCAATCAGCAGAACCACATGTTTTGTGCCAGGGATGGTATGATCTGGGACAGAGTTACCATCCTGAAGGTGCGAGGCCTGAGATATTGATTCAGATAGTGCAGATCTAGAATGGGGCACCAGCCCCTCATCTGCTTTGGGACCCGGAAGTACCTGGAGATGAACCCTGGGTCTGGCAGAAGATCCGGCACTTGGGCAACTGCCTCGAGGAGGAGAAGCTGAGCGATGCTGTCGCAGAGAGCCAACTGAGTGTGGCTGGATACCCTTTCCTCCTGTGGAGCGTGGACTCGGCTTGGAGGGTACTGCTTGAATTCCAGAGGCAGCCCCTGACTGACCACTTCTAGAACCCACCTGTCCTGGTAACAGCGGACCAGGCAGAAAGGAAGTGGTGGAACTGGCTCCCCATGGGAGGACCGAGCTGGCGTGATGGGAGTAGGGGTGGGAGCCCCTACCCCATCATTGGTCAGGCTTGGAGGGTCCAGGGCCTGAACCCCGGCCTCCTTTACAGGCCCAGGTGGGCCTGGGCTTGGGGCACCAAGCGTGAGTCTGCTGCTGTTGCTGCTGACCTCTATGAAAGGAAGGCTGCTGAGCCTCGAGCGAAGAGTTACAAAAAGGCTTCTTCTTCTGCTGCTTTTTGGAACTAGAAGAACCTTTAGCAGAAGTGGCATCCAAGGTGTCATTGGACTGCTCGATGCGCTGAAGATGACAAACCACACCTTGGCCGAAGAGATCGGTGCCCAGGAAAGGCACATCAGCTAGTTTGTGCAGAGCATCCACCGGAAAGGAAGAGAGCCTCAGCCAAGTCCTACCGCAGGAGACAACTGTGGCTGCCAACGAATGGGCACAAGAATCCCCAATTTCCAGGGCCATCTGGAGCTGTAGCTTAGCAAAAGCATGACTCTGGTCCCGAACCTGCTTGACCGTGGTCTGCAAGTCCGCAGGGAGGTGGGGGGAGGACTTCATCCAAAGAACCCAGAAGGGCATGGGAGAAGTATGCCATGACGACGGCTGAGCTTGCCTAATGGAAGCCCAAGGACAAGTCCGCATAGACCTTATGAGTACAGTGGTCCAAATATTGGATTCCTTCTCAGAAGGTCTGATGGTATCGGTAGAACTACCAGTATGCCTCAACATAGGCGGTCACAAGGCTCTCAGCCGAAGGGTGCTCTGTGAACCCCCACAAGGGACCCCATGGGCACCGCATATTTGTGGGCCATACGGGCAGATGGAGCTGGACAGGAGGCAGGATGCTGCCAAAGTTCTAAGGCCAGGCCCACAATGGCCTCAGCCATGGGAAAGGCTTCAGTCGGTGTATCCCCTCGCTTGAGGATGTCAGTGAGAGGGTACTCCACCTTTTTTTTGGATGGGTTCAAGGGGCATCTTTGTGAATTCAGAGATGAAGCAAAGAATGCCCTGAAAGGTCGAAGGACCTTCGTCCGTCTCAAGCCCACCAGATGATTCACCATGCCCTGGATGATAATGGAGACCAGTTTCATCCAAACTGAGCATCCGGATACAACAGTTCTCCGCCTCAGGTCCTCTGGCTCACTGGGGCGCCCGGGTTAACAGTGACAGAGATGCCGGGAAGCCCAGTGTCTGGCCTAGCTTCCTTAGAAGGAACCCCTCCCACAGGCTGCTTGGGCGGAAGTTCCACCAAAATAGGTGGAGAGACTGGCTTATGCCGGCTCTGCGGGCAGAGGAACCAATATGATAGGCTCCAGAGGAGTAGGCTTCGGCCTGGGAGGCGAGAGCCAAGTAATGGCTGGGGTAGGAGCCGGAGAAGGCTTATGCCTGGCAAGAATGAGCTGTTGCCACATGAGATCCTCGTAGTGCCGACGTAGTTTCCGCTGGAGCCTCTCCTCATCCGAGGACGACGCACCGATGGCTGCCTTCTTTAGCGTGCTTATGACCCTTCTTCGGCCTTTCAGACGAGGGGGTCCAAGACCTTGATCGAGATTGGGCAGGCTGACTAGGTCACTTGGGAGACACCGGCGGGACCTGTGACTTCCCGGGGTCAGGGACCACTTGCTCAACAGGGTTCCCAGCAGGCTGGGACTCCTCGTCAGGGAAAACAAGGACTGGAGTCCAAGCGAGGGAGTCATCAGCCGGAGTCGGCGACAAGGGGTCGACCGGGTTGAGAATAATCTCGACATCTTTGACCGACTCTTCGGTTGACTGGCCAGTCGGCAGAGCCAAGAGGTCGTTGTCTGAAGAGGCAATTTTGACTGAGGCCGAAACAGCCGGTTCCTGGGATCGAGATCTCTCCTGATCCCAAGAACATCTGTTGAGCCGAAGATGATCCTTTTTATGGGAGCGAGAGGACTGCCTGCCCGCCGGGCCCTCATCTTTAGTAGGGAGAGACTGGTACAACTCTCAGGAGGAACCCAAGAAGGTGGAACCCAGATTCAGCAGAACAAAGAAACTCCAGGAGGAAGATATAGCGGCATGAGCTGCATCCTCCCGAAGACCTGCATGCTTTCCAATTGCTCGGCGGATCCCATGGCCGTGGAAACCGCCCACTGGGCCTCCTTGGATTTCACCAGTGGATTCCATTTTTCGGGTCTCCGCAGCTTAAGGCATGCAAGACGGACTTCGAGGATGTTAGGCTGGAACGCAAGGCAAAACTCGCAAGTCGTGGTGTCATGGCCGACACCTAGGCAGCAAACACATGCGGATCAGTGCGGTACATCATCTGGCTGTACGGATACCAGTGAAATCCAGGGGAAGACTTATCTTCCAAGATCGTGAAAGAATTGAGATCGCCAACGAGTTGAATTTTTTGAATAACTGAAGGTTTTGAAGCCAGGGCCTACAAAATGCGAGAGCACGAAGGAGGCAACCTGCATCTTCCAGCGGAAAGGAAGATCTGGCCTCATGGGGCAAAGCCGAGGGTTATACCACTAGAGTCGGTGGGAAGGACCAGCCTGAAGACTTTCCGGCTCATCTTAAAGTGGCAAGGTACCTGCCAAGAAGTGTGGATGAACAACATATCCACGATCCTAAAACCACATGTTCTGCTCCAGTGATGGAATAAACTAATTCAGAGTGACCATCTAAAACTTGTGTTTCTATATAAACTGGTTCAGATCATGCAGATCCCATATGGGGCACCAGCCCCAAATCCGTTTCAGAACCAGAAAGCACCTGGACATATAACCCTGACTGACCAAGGCATTTGGGCATGGGTTACGGCTCCTTTTGCAATGAGTTGAGCAATGTCCTCCTGAAGGGTGGACGAAGGGTCCAGTGACACTCTAGACTCTTGAGACACATGGAAGTGGCAAGGTAGGAGAGCCTCAAAGTCCAGGGGCAATCCCCTGCCCACTATGTTCAAACACCCACTTGTCGCTGGCCCAGTGGCATGGAGGGTTGAGGCGCTGGACGCTATACCTTGTGCCACACAGGCGACCCGGGTTCAAGAACGAGCCTGGCTCGCCGGGGGTCGGCAGGAGAGAGAGAGAGAGAGGATCGAGTGTCTGGAGGACTACTCTCTCTCGGGGAGGGATCCAGGGTCAGCCTGGCATTGCAGCGACCCCCGATGGAGACCGGTGGCACTGCGACACACAAGGGCTTGCACGCAGGGGGAAGATGTTGGGCAGCTGCCCTCCAGATGTGGGTGGGAGCATCCACGTCACGAGCTGGGTGGCACTGCATGTCCCACGCCTGGGGCGTAACACAAGATAACCCCTCCAGCCCCGATAGGCGACAGCTCTCGGTACTCGTAGCCACATGTCAAATACTGGATCTCCACCTCTGCCCCTTCAATCTCCTTGCAGACCCTGGGGCCAGGGGTGCACAGTGAGGAGAAAGTAATGCCCTTGAGGAGGTGGGATCACAGTGAGTGATAGAAGTGGCACGTCATCAGAGTAGCCAGAGAGAGAGTTCTAGCGTCTGGAGGCGATAAAAAGAATCACAAACCCCCCCCACAAAAAAACACTTGTCCACTGTAATAGTGCACCAACGTGACAAGAAGTGTCGAAGCCAGCCTCCGACCAGGAGAGCAGGCATAGACAGGACGATGCCCCCCCCAAACTGGTCACTGGGCAGGTTTTGCAGGGGCGCAGGTGACTGCTTCCAGATGAGCATCACTACCTCAGACCCCCTCCCTTTTCTTGGCCCCTGGTCCCACAACTTGGGTTTAGGGTGCCAGCTGGAAGGCCTGCTTCTTGAGCCTCTTTTTTCTGGTCCTTCTGGGATAATGTCCCAGAATCTAGGGTGGTTTTGGACTTCTCAATGTGGGTGAGATGTCCTTCCACCCCAAGGCCAAAGGGGCCAGTGCCAAAAAAGGGACATCAGCTAGATTGTGTTGGATGTCAGCTGTGAAGCTGGACAAACGCAACAAGTCCCTGCAACGCATGGGGTCAGTAACTGTCACAACATGGGCTCAAGACTCACCCATGTCCAAGGCTATCTGGAGCTGGTATTTAGCCAGCGATTGACCCTGGTCCCTGACGAAGTTCATCACTAACTGTTGTTGAACAGGGAGGTGAGGGAGGACTACATCAAACACTCCCATCAGGAAGTGACTGAAGTTGGCCAACATCATAGCATGGTAGCCTGATGGAGACCCAGAGATGCCACAGCATACACCATTTTACTGGCATGGTCAGTTTTGCAGGACTTCTTGTCCGGAGGTTTGTCCACATCCCCCTGGTGTCTGGATTTATGGAACACTGAATCCGTGACCAACACCTCTTTGGAGGAGCAGGCCAAGAACCCTGAGAGGGAACCCATGGGGACTGCATACTTGCAGATCATGTAGGCAGACAGTGTGGGGCTGGATGCTCCAAAAGCTCCAAGGCCAGACCCAAAATGGCCTCAGCCATAGGGAAGACAACCTTGGGGGATTCATCAAGCTCCAAAATGTCTATGAAGGGGTCCGTAGACTTCTTTTGGACTGGCTCAAGTGGAAACGAGATGAGTCAAAGAAATACCCTGAAGGACACCGGGTCATGTTCAGTGGAAAGTTCCCTGACTGAGCAGCATTCAACGAGGGAGTCCCACAGGAGGCTATGGACTCCAGATCAGAATCGTCCAAGGACTCCTCAAAGATGGCTCTTGGCTGTTTCTTGCCACGGACCTCCTGATATCCTCTTCTGGGGTGATCCTCATTGACAACTGGCCTGGCAAGTCAGCGGCTAAGCAGCTGGCCTCCATAGTTAGAGCACTCATGTCTGGCTGCGGTGGTGGTGGCTCCACCCAAAGAGGTAGAGAAGTAGCTGCAGGTTGCACCTGCATAGTGTTGGCCAGTGGGGTAACACTGGCAAAAGCCAGGAGACCGATGACTCAGGGGGGTTGAGCCCTACCCTGTTTAGCAATGATCAGCTATTGCCAGAGGAGCTCCTTCTAGCACTGGCACATTATGTGGTGGTGCCTCTTCTCACCCAAGGATGAGGAGGAAGAGAAACTTCAATGGTGATGCCTCCTGGTTGAGTGGGATTGAGAGAGGAAATACCCTGATCACGATCTTGACTCTGACCGGCCTGTCGAAAGCAAGAAGGGCCTTTCATCAGGTTGCTTTAAACCACATGTCTGCCCCCATTCAGCAACATAGACACAGAAGAACTGACATCTGGTAGAGGCTGCTCCCAGAGGGCTGGACTGGACCACATCCCGAGGACTGGGAGCACTGGGGTAAGGGAGACAAAATTACTGACCTTGTCTGACAACTGGTCGACAGGCTTGAGAAAGATCTCAGTGGCCTGCTGGACCAGAGTTGGAGTTGATTGGCTTGATGGGGGAACCAAACAGCCCTCGATCTGCCCGACCTGCCCCCAAGCCGAGAAGCACTTAGCTGTCGAGTGGTCGGCGAGTTGAGGAACTGAGAGGACTGTGATCGCTCTCAGTCCCAAGACCAGCACTGGTGGCACTTACTCTTTGTATCATGGTGGGGGGGCAGGGCTCTCCCACAAGATCTGAATGGCCAGACATATCTCCCAGAACTCACCAGTGAATGACCCTCCAACACTGGCCCCAGGGAACAGCACTGAGACCGAGGGGATTCCTGCAGTGGCTGCAACTGCTTTCTCCTCAAGGGCCGCAAATTAATCATCCAAACTGTCTGCACCAGATGCCTTCTTGCAGCCCTAAGGGTGGTCCTTTGGATCCCGTTCTGAAGGTCAACACAGTGAGAGTTGGAGCTTCCTGTCCTCCAGGGACCCAGAAAGCATACTTAAGCAGAGCTCACACATGGTCACATCATGTTGCTGGCCCAGGCAGTACAGGGCACATGTCGTGTGGGTTAGAGATGGACATCTTCTGCCAGCAATGGACACAAAATCTGAACCCTAGCTTCCATTTGTTCCATCATCATCAATCGTCAGAGGGAGCTGAATAAAACTCTTAAGAAACTTTGCCAATGGTGCACTTGAAAACCTAAGTGGAAGCTGCAAAGAAGGGGGCCTGTTCTTCCAGTGGAAAGAAAGATCTGAAGCCATGGGGCAGAGTTGGGAGACTATACCGCCTGGGTGGTGGGAGGAGCTTAGCTTAAAGATATCTGGCCAATCAGACCATTTCAGGGAACTTTTTCAGTTCTTTTCAAATAAAAAAAAAAAAGTTTTTCTAGCGACAGTTCTACAAAGTGTGATATTTACAGAGGTTTGAAAGTGGTGATTTTTAATTTTTGAGAGGTTTAGGGATGCCAAAGGGAATTTGTTTTTAAGTTAATGGCTGTAATGACATGACAGAAAATATTTCTGTCTAGAGGTCCAGATGACCCACGGATGGAGAACAATTGTTTGAAGAAGGTACAACATATATAAACCTGACTAAGGAAAGAACTAATTTGTTTGTAACACGATAGAATATCAGCAGGCACTAAAGTCTTTGGGCACACAGTCCACTAGATGGTATAAAATTGATTGATAAATATGTATATGTAACCCCCCTGCAAATGGGGGTTCCCAAAAGACTTCCAGGAGCTTGCTTGAATGCTCCAAGCCTGAATGGTGTTTGGCGTTTAAGCCATTTATCAGTGAGTGTTTTTAGAGCCTCTGGTACTGTCTCTTTAAGAGCTGTCTGCTTGCAGACATAATTAGTTTGTATGGGGGGACTGTGTGCTTCTTTGATTGAGTACCACTCAAGCTGCTGTCAATTCACTCCATTTTTGCAGTCACTAGGAGTGCAAAGGGAACCTATCTGAAAGATGTAACTGTTTGCCAGAAATCATTTACAGTAATAATGAAATTACAGTTTGTCTAACCTGCTTTCTTTTGCAGTCAGAACAGTGTCTGCCTAGTTCCCCATTCTGGTTGAACTGCTGAACTGGACCAATCAATGTGGGGTAAGCTAGCTCTAAAATGGTGCCTTGGACGAATCAGAACTTGGACTCATAATCTGAGCCAGCCACAAGAGGATTGTATGGGCAGTGACTCTGGGAGATGTAGTTTAGACTTCAGTGCCTTTTGGACCAACAGCAGCAGTCTATTGAGTGACAGCCAATCCAGTCAAGAACTGGGAGGAACTCAAAGGAAGTGCCCGATTTTGTCGGTTGGAGTTTCAGTTGAGCTTTGGCAGTGAAGAAGGAAGGAGCCCTGTGCTTTTCAGTGTGCAGTTTTAGTCAAAAACGCGGTGCAAGGCCCAGAGTTCCGTCTGCAGCTTATGTAACTGCTTGTTAGGACTGAACTGGCCCTGTGAAAAGAATCAAAGGATCTCTGAAGAGTAGAAACCAGGCTCACCCCTGTAGAAGACTGGAGGAATTGCTGAAAATTGCACTCGGTCTGTCAGGAACTGAATCTGCTGTGTGTTCTCCGGTATTGTGCAGTAATTGCGATCGGATACAGATGCAGCCTGCCTGGTATAGTGCTTTCTTTTATATAAATGTGTAAAGAGGTTTGTGTACCTCAAGTGAGCCCTGCTGACATTGAAGGACCCTATCTTATTTGGAGGTCGTGAGTACTAATTCAGGGTCGCTCCTGTTGAATTGCCACATTAAATCCAAATGGAATTACTGTACTGCTGACTGTTTAATTCTCCTTTTCTCTGTGTGAAAGGGCCCTACCAGCTGCCACGGTTTGGACTAGCCACTAGGCTTGGGTACCCAGGGACAGTAACTGATAGGGATAGGCCTGTGCACACAGCCATAGGTAGATTATTAGAGTGATAAGCTAATTAACCTGATTTCCCCTGTCCTTGTTATATCCCCTAAATAAATCAGAGCTGCTTGTTTCAGCAAAGTTATACTGCCTGAGGTATTTGTCTATGTTAAAGTACTGTTACTGTGATTGTTGCACTGTATCTCATTTCACAGGAGGTCCCAGTGCCGGAACCAATCCTGGGGCTAAGTGTATACTGTGAAGGTAATTCTGATATATTGTGTGGGCCACTAGTGGGAAGAAAGGGGGGTTGCAGTGTCCCAGAGGGCTGTGACCAAGTTAGTTTAACTATTGTAAACCCTGACCTCTGGGTGGAGGCACCTGCCATTGGATCCAGGCCCCTCAACCTGTTAGTGGCAAATCAGGCAGGGGTAGTAGCCCCTGGGATAGCGCCATCTAGGGGTTACATATATAATATAATATAACTAGTAATATTTCTGTTTATTAACTGCAGAGTTTAGAACAATTTGAGAAAAAAAGGTTTTTGGGACATATGCTAACATATGGGGCATATTAACAAGAACCCTTATGTGCAATCAGGACACATGGACTGGTGGGGGGTCATTTGTGATTAACAGAAAGAAGCATTTGTTGTACACACGAATAGGACATTAATACAAGTGACTGTGTATGAGCGCATAGTGTTGGTGAAGAGGAACACGGTGGTGCCAATGAAAAACACTATGAATGTAAGATATGCAGACAAATTTGTTTTAATATTTTAACAGAAAATAAACAGTGGGCTTGAGGAAGATGCAACAATAGCCATGAAACATCCTGGTCATGTTATGCTACTGCAGATCTGTTATGGATTAATGATATTAGTCTCAGTGATGATCATGCAATTCTTCTTATTATCGTCTCTCTCTTACACATCCTCTGCTCGTGTCCCTTGATCTGCCCCTTTTGGGACCATGTCCTTGAATACTGTAGGAGGGTACTTCCTGGATCCTTACCATTGGATGAGCAATTTGTACTCCTGGGAATCACCCTCCCTTTCCGCCCCCACCCCCAATTCCCAGATTATACCCAGCAGTTCACCAGGGTATAGCAGCTACCACAGCTGCCAAAAGACTCCTGTTGCATTGTTGGAGGACAACAGAAATTCCATCTTTTAATGAAAGGCTTCACTACAGAAGCCAGTTGGCCTCCCTAGAACACTTTTCCTATCAAGTGCTCAGTAAGCATATGATAACATTTTAGGGCCATTTTTTGCCCAGTGGGCAACAGCCTCTCTAATAGTGTAATACTTCCATAAGTAAAGTCAGAAACCAGCATTTGTATCTTGGATATGTATGAATGCCCCCTGCCCATGTAGAACACCAGCCATACTGTGTGATACAGGTTGTTTGGGCAGCTAAACATTTTTTAATAAAGATTTTAATGTTAAAAAAAATATTTATTTGATTGCTATCACAAACACAGCCACCAATTTACTCACCAGAAACCTTCAACTAGGACCATGGAAAAAATATAAATGTTATTTCCCCTCATGGTCCTCTTCATTGTGCACATTAGACAAATAGACAAAGTACTTCAGTACACACAGTTAGAATTTCTGTCGTTTCTTTGCTGACCATGGAAAAAAAAACAAAAAAAAAAACCTATCCTTATTTGCTTACCAGGGAAACCTCTGCTATGTAGTCTGCCAGCAGGGAATTCAATGAATCAAAGAACCTGGTGGATGGGAGATTCAGGAGAGCTTCAGAAACTATCTCTTTACTGAGAGGGTGCAAGATAAATGGAACAGGCTGTTGGAGGGGTTGGATGGGACAGACATATAGGGTTGGTGAGGATAACGGAAGGATGACACTAGGGTGTGGGAGTGACTACAACACCATTTGCAGCATACTATAGGGTAGAGATGGACAGAGGAGACGGGCCAGTGGGTAATTTTCTGCTGTCAATGTCTATGTTTTTATATTTCAGGTAAAATAAAAGTTCTGACCCCATGAAGCCTGCTGTTGTGCAAGTGTAGGGGTGTGAACATTCTGCCAGCAGAATGGCGAAGAGATTCACATTTTTGTCTACTATAGAGAACATTCCATCTACTGAATGTAGGAAAGTAAAAAAAAAAAAAGAGCAGGGAAAAGGAGGCAATAATATAAAGTTGTAAACATGAGGAAACAGGTAAATGGAGGAGGGTTAAAGAAAATGGAGAGTTTAAGGCCCAATTTAAAACAAATATATGTATTTTGCTAAAATGCTAACCATAATATTTGAAATCTAGATGACATGCTAATGTTGGGATGTGCTATCTTTGTGCAGTTTTTTTCACCCCATAAAATTTTGGATCAGTTTTCTAATTGCAGTAAGATACTCCAAGGTGTACATTATAGTGGGATAATGGCACTTCTCATGTGGTTAAAGGCACTTTATTTAATTTATTTATTTCGTTTTTGTTGACTGGGTAAGTGCACTAGACAAATCCTGCCTATTTTCAGGCACGACCCGGGGGAGGGGGATACAGATGAATGCCAACTGACCTTGAACCAGATTAAGCTGTTGGTGGTATTTTTAGTGAATGAGGGAAATTTGGCCAGGACACCGGGGAAATTCCCCTACTCTTTTCGATAAGTGCCATGGGATCTTTAACATCCACCTGAACTACCACCCATCCAGGCAGATGGGACCTCGGTTTAACGTCTCATCTGAAAGACGGCACCTCAGAAGTGCAGCGCCCCTCTCATGCTACACTACAGTGTCAGTATTGGGATATTAACCCAAGTGCCAGATGTGGGAACTGAACCCACAGCCCTCTGATCTCTCGGCCTCAGAGGTGATTGTGCTACCTACTGAGCCACTGACAGTTGGCAGTACCTGTCTCACAACCAGAACACAGCCTCATGCTATGGCTTAATGCTTAAATAACATGCAACTGTATGCAAAAGCTGTTATTTAGGTATTGCTAATTAAGGACTATTAGGGGCATTAACATATATTCAGAAAACAGAAACATTACAAACAGCTGCCAGTTAGAAATCATTTACTTTCATCTGGAAGTTCAGTTTTATTTTCTGTGGTACGAGAACAAAGAAAACATTTCTGCACTCCTAACCTACAGGTTTGTTTTCTTACACTTTGACAAATCCTTTTTTTCAGCCCTCTTTCCTTTAAACCCTTTTTAATTTAACTGTATTCTTGCCAGGCTGACCTGGCCATGTATCAGACAGAACACAAATGTGCGCTTATCTTTTTGTACTTCAAACAGAAGAGCAATTCGACAGCAAAAAAAACTTAGGGCAATGAGGTCTACTTACTTCATTTTACTGGCAACAGTATGACCCCATCACAATCTGGAAATATGTCATATGTCAGTACAGTCTCTAACTACACAGCGGATCTCCTCTTTATATCTCAAGTCCTTGTAATCTGTTGGACAGCGCTGGCCACTCTGCCATTTCTCCCCAGCATCAACAAGGAGACAACATGAAGCAGAGCGTGCCCAAAAAAACTGTGGACGGAGATGTCCCATGCCACCATCCTGTGTGCGTACACATGGTGACCCTAGGAGACCCCATCCCGGGGTGAGGCAAATGGAAAAAAGGCAGCCATCTGAATTACAGCTACCAGTATGCTTGAGCCCTGCACTCACTGCTCCATCCTGCTGCCCGACTATACTCTAGCAGGAAAGGGGGGGATGCCCACCTCTCCACCAGCCCTGCCACATTGGGGAGGGGGCACTGGAGGGCCACAGGGTACTGTGGTGTCTGCTGAACAAATGCAAGAACAATGACAAATTCCTGGTGGTGGGTTGCTGTAAGATTTACCAAAATCATGTGAGCAGCCAATCACAGTACAGGATCTTCCCAACACATTTTACCATATATCGTGATCAGGCATGGCAATACAAAACTTAGCTGATAAATCACCTCATCCACAAGGTGCCTCTGCAGGTAAGAGCCATAGTTTCAGATCAGACATTGCACAACCATTATATGCTGCTCCCGGCACGTTAAGCAAGACTCAAACTGGGCCAGAACTGTCCCATTCAGGGCAGCCCAGGAGCATAGCAGCAGTACTTCCGTTTGCTATGTAACAACTCAGATTCAGCAGTCAACTTGAGTCACTGGGAGTTGGCCTGGGCATGGCAGGATCTAATGTCTCACAGTACCCCTGATACCAGGCAATGGCAGGCCCTTCAAGGTATGGGCGCTAATGGATGTACTCTGTGTCTTTGCATGTCAGACATCCAAGAGGAAGAAAACCAATTTCTCTCTGGGCCTGGCTCTACCAATTGGGCATCCCCAAATTTAGATCCTGCTTGGGGGGTTGGCGGCCTCTCTGACCATGCCATAAGGGGGTTAGTTGTGGGTGTTTCTGGGTTTTCATCTCAGGGTTGGTGGGCAACTGAACAATGTGGGGTTGTTTAGAAGGGGCCGGCAAGAGAGCAAGCAGCATAAATAAAATAAAAAAACGTAGCATTCAGTACTCCAAACTGCTATCCAACAGCACCCAACAGTCCATCATCCACCACGTTACATGGTGAGGATAGATCACCGAGAACTCTAGCACTCTTTCATTTACCAGGAATAAATAATTCAGTGGACTGACAAGTGTGTCTTGATGTTGTGCCAGGGCCTGAAGACCAGCTAAAATGGCTCAATTGTCATTTAGTTCAAGGTATGCATTTGCTGAGTCCAGAAGTGGTTTTCTGAGGAAGGACTTCTCCACAGCTCTCTTCAGTCGATCCAACCACAAGGGACCAGCATATGAACATGCCCAGAATAACACTCAAGCCAAGTTTCTGCTGTAGGAGTAAAACCGTTAATCTGCAAACTCAATGCAAAAAACAGTGCCACACAAGCAAGCGCAGTGTTTACACCTCACACAGCTGTACGATACCTCTGCTTGAATATTGTTCTGGGTCAGCCCATGCGCTGAGCCCTTGTGTTTGTAACTATTATAATACACACTGCTAGGTGCCCAAGTACAGGTATTTAATTAACTAATAAAGAGGAGACTGAGCTAATGTTTAATTGTGGCAGTGTGATATTAAATCATGGAAAGCACTTTGGAAAGAATTTTTGCCAAATGTCTTTCATTCTGTTTCTGTTTTTATAACAAAAATGCTATGAACTTCCCAGGTACTGTAGTTTAACCTCCGAATACAGTACAACCTTGATTATCCGAACTCACTGGAGGACATAAGATTAGTTTGGATAATCGAGGGATTCATAAAATCGATGGTCCCTCACACCATGTTCCTATTAACTCAGGGGACATGGTACGAGTTCAGATAATCCAGAGGTTCGTATAATGGGAGGTCGGATAACTGAGGTTATACTGTACAACAGCATTAGGGAGGGCCCAGTTAAAAACTGTAGTTACTGTGCTATGATAACCCACTACTTTAATGAACCCAGTTTCTGCTTAACTTTATTGGCAGGCTTACAGGCAACATGAAAATTACCTGAATTCCAGGACTACAGCACTCTTTATTTAAAAAAAGGAAAAAAAGTTTCCAACCAGCAATTAATCACTGTACATTGGTCCCAAATGAATCATATGAAAAATGAAAAAGCAAAATGTCACATGCATGGTATTTTTAATAGTTTAGACAAAGTTCACATAGTGCAATTCACAATGTAAGGCATACATCAACAGCATTTTAAAAATACATTCCAAAATCCCTTTATGATACATAAAGTACCTTCTCTATTAACAAGCAGAAACATAATCATAAAGTAGAAAACTTTTATAAAAATCAGGATACAGAGTAAAACAGTTTGATAGTCACATAAAATTAAACCAACAGGTGATGACAACCTTGTGACAGTAACTCCCCCTCCCCAAAACTAAATTATAAAAAGCAGTAGAAAAAACGTGTTCCCCAAAATGATACAGGGTCTAAGATTCTAAAAGGAACCAGACAATTAAGAGTCTGCAGAACAGTCATTCTGTGAACACAAATGGGGTGCAAGTTCATTTCTATATCAAAATGAGCCTGCACGTAACCCCTGAGCACAGGCAATATGGGTTGCTCACGGAAGTCCCACAGTGATGTAAAAGATGCCTGGACCTGATTAACATGTGGATGCAGGTCAGATTTCAAGTAGTGATGCTCAGACAGTATCCACTGAAGTCATACACCACTGAGCACCAATCCCGTTTTCAAATTTCGAATGCCAATGAATATTGATGAAATCCGACCACGGATTCTATCACCTCCAGTCCCATGTAGGAATCTGATTGGAACCATAGGAAGAATCCAATCAGATCTGATGGTTGGATCCAATCAGATCCCAATTATCAAACCCTCTGATCCAAAAATCTGACCTCAGATCTCAGCATCTGACCTTGGATCCCCAAACTCCAACTGGGTATCTGAAGTGCAAATCTGGCTGGATATAGCTCAGATTAGGAGATGGATAGTGGAACTATACTGTACATCACAGGACGCTCGGATACCAAAATTCCCTATTCAAGTATCGCTAATCTGAAGTGGTACTGCATTCACACTGGGGCAGTAACAGAGGTGCAAAGGACAAGTCAGCACCCTGTGTACCAATTAGGACTACCAGGATCAGAAGAAAATTTTGCAAGGTGATACAAAATGTTATAACCCAGACAGAAACGGGGGTTACTTGTGCACTTGGGACTCAGGTGGCACCTGGAATCAAGCTTCGGCTTAGTGTGCCTCTCTTGGTTAAACAATTTCCCTTTTCCCTTTAATGGGGGTGCAGTCACAATCCGGATGTCAGCAAACACAAAAGTAAAGCTTTCTAGAAGCTGTTGGATGTCCAAATTTTAATGCCACAAGTAAAAACAGGAGAGTTGCACAAGGTTCACACCCCAGGGCTTTGTGCCTCCTACAATGATGTTTCATCAGGGGTGGCTTACTTTTACAACCCACCTTTCTAGAAACATGACATTACAGGGAAAGATTTGTATGGTGAAAAATCCTGGGCCTGGCTTAATGATGGCCTGCTTAAAAGAAACAATGCTGCTGGATTCTGACTACTGGTAACAGCATTCTAGCCTCAGTTCTGCTCTTTGAGATACAGATCTGGGCAACTCCTCCGCGCCACATGTGAAGCAAGCTGATTTATATTAAAACTTTTGCCCACTACACATCAAATTTGCTGAAGCAGTGTGTGTGAGTGTGCAGCACTAGGCTGTTTGAGTACTGGGCCTCTGTTACTTAAAGTGGAACATTTATTTAGATTGTCATGTAGATTAAAAGTTCCTGAAAAGTTCTTTTAAATGAGGTACTGGGCTTACCAGTAGCTGCTAGCAATCCAGAGATATACAGTGCATGACAAAGTCAGTTCAAATATTAGTGCTACATGCCACCATTTTATAGAACCGTATGATAGTTCCTCCATGACATCACCATGTTCCATAAACTGGTGGCAATGAGGCATCAATATGGAACAGACTTAGCAATAAAGCTCTCTGAACTGCTTCCAACTATAGACGAGCTTAATACCTCGCTTAAAGGAGCTTTTCAGACTATGAAGTAATATAAATTTCTGCATTTTGAAAGAAACTCATTATGACAAAAAAAAAATCTCTGAATCAAATTCAAAGTGTGGATATGGACATCAGAAAAGCTGGCATATTTTACTGCCAGGCAAGTCCTAAGGGCTCCACAGGAGAAACTGTTGGACACCTCAGTTAGCATTTTCACTGCGCTAGTTCACCCCAACCATGTAAATGTTTCAAAGCCTAAAACAGTACTGTCAGCATAGAGCTGCTAGATTTGTAGGTTTAGTGGCCACCACCTCGTGTGCAATGGCATCATACGCCCCAGAAAGCTAGCCGACTTACTAAATAAGGAAATATGGAAATGATTTGTAACTTTCCCCTCAAACACCAACCTGAAGAGCTACACATTACCCACAAACATCTACTGTATCACCCCACCCTACCCCCATTAAAAGTAGCAAACCATCGTGTACTTGCAAAGACTGCATTTCAAGCTGAGATACTATCAAGTGTGAATGTACTGGCTCATTTCAAAAAGAAGATGCAGTGCTCACCTCTGACTGGGTGTTCATTTAACAGAAAGTGCAAAAAAATGATTTAACAATAAATCTTTGACTTGTGCATGTAGTTCTGCACTGCTAAAATGAGTGCAGTAGAAACAAGTGATTCATCTCGTATTATTTGCTTTTTTTAGCAATCACCATGAACTGAATACCCGAAGACAACCTTAAGACCTGAAAAAGCATACTGTGCAAATGTTACATTACAGTATCACAAATGGCATTGTTCAGGGTTATAGAGAAATAGATTTTGACAGCAGATAAGGACCGCTTGGCCCACCTAGTCTGCCCATTTCCCTACCTACCCCTACAAGAATTGTGTTATGTCTGTCCCCTGCTCTCTTACAAAGAGCTTTTTACTGTAAGCCATATTAGCAACTGTAGCATTCAGGACAGGTTTATCTACAAACTCCACAACACAAGGTTTGACATCGCAGGGTGACTTCTCTAGTTCCAGGACTGTAATGTTGTTTGGTGCAGACGTAGACAGGATATGCTTAGGCACGTACAAGGTTATCTGAGGACCTCTGGCAGGCCAATAGCGACCCAGGTTAAATCCATTGATCCATACTTGCCCCTGAAAAATGAAAGATGGAATTATTGGTACAAAATGGGAATTCCTTTTTCTTCTAGTACTCTAGTGTCTATTTAGTAACAGTTTCTACTGTAAAAGTCCAGTGGCAGTGCTAGTGCCAGCGGATCCAGGAAGCTGGGGACTGGGAGACAGATCTGCAGTAGCATAACATGACCAGGATGTTTCATGGCTAATGTTGCAACTTCCTCAAGCCCACTGTTTATTTTCTGTTAAAATATTAAAACAAATTTGTCTGCATATCTTACATTCATAGTGTTTTTCATTGGCACCACCGTGTTCCTCTTCACCAACACTATGCGCTCATACACAGTCACTTGTATTAATGTCCTATTCGTGTGTACAACAAATGCTTCTTTCTGTTAATCACAAATGACCCCCCCCTCACCAGTCCATGTGTCCTGATTGCACATAAGGGTTCTTAATATGCCCCATATATTAGCATATGTCCCATGGGGAAGTGGAGCTACTGAGGGTGCATTACACACATTTGCATCCACTAGTGTGGATAAACACGGTGGTTGGAAGGAACATGGGTCAAGGGTTAAACTTGGATGAATAATGGTTGCCCTGTGTATACTCTGGTTCCACACCACCTACCACTCTCACCAAATTGTGTTTCTAGGAGGGGAGGACAAGCACCACTATAAGGGCCACAACACAGGGGGCTAGCTGAGGCAGGTATGGGAGTGTCAGGGCTTGGTAGTCACTGGTAGCAGCAAGGTAGGACGTCTAATGGGGATGATAAAATGGAACTGTAGTTCTAGGAGTGGTATTTGATTCACTATCCACACTCTGGCAGTTCCACTGAAAAACTCTGATTTGCTGGGTGTCTTTTAGAAGAAGAAGAAGAATCAGCATTTATATAGCACTTTTCATACATTCAAAGCGCTTTACAAGCAATGCTAGACTGGTAGTGAAGTGACTGAATGTGTGGTGGCAGCCATATCGCACATCATCACCCACACACAGCCTGGATAATTGCATGAACCAGTTTATGGAAAGGGGAATGTTGGCCAGGACACCGGGAATGTTCCCTACTCCTTTGCGAAGAGTGTCCTGGGTTCTTTTACTTCCACCTAGACACCCAACAGGACAACACCAGGATGGGCAGAAAGGACCTCGGTTTAACGTCTCATCTGAAGGCCGGCACACCCCAGCAGTACAGCACCCCCCAATACTGCACTCGGATGCCAGCGATTTTTAGGTGCAAGTCCAATGCTGGTGTGGGACGAGAACCCATGACCTTCTGGTCCACAGGCGGATGTGCTACCAACTGAGCCACGCTTTTAGCCAAGCTTCTCCTACCACCTGGGTGGGGTATCTCGATTCCACCTTATGACGTCCAATCCTGCACAATGGAAGCAGGGATCCATGTGCCACTTCCCAGGAGAGGCCGGGGGGAGGAGTTGTGTGGCTGTGAAATACAGGTTACTCACCTGTAACAGGAGTTCTAGGAATGGTATATGTTGTTCATCCACACTGTCTGGCAGGTTCCTTGCAGCTTTAAATCTTGCGGAAGGTCTTCAAGCTGGCTCCTCCACCCACCCACCCAGGTGGTAAAACTCTCGGCTCCGCCCCATGGCGTAGATCTGGCCGCTGGAGAAAGCTCAGGTTGTGCGTCGAGCGGGAGGTCGAATTGGGTCGTCGTGTGGATGAACAACATATACCATTCCTAGAACTCCTGTTACAGGTGAGTAACCTGTATTTCTAGGGACATGGATATGTTGTTCATCCACACTGTCTGGCAGACTCCTAGCAGTTCTTCGGGAGGAGGGAGGCAAGGCGCACACCCCCTACTTAGGGAATAAAGACTGGAGAACCGAGGCCCCAAAACCAGCATCCCGGCGTGACTCAAGGTCGATGTGGTAATGGGTAATGAAGGTGTGTGCTGACTTCCAGGTAGCAGCCTTGCAGATTTCCTGGATAGGGACGTCCCTGGAAGCAGCCACCGATGCAGCAGTATGACGGGTAGAATGAGCTCTTATCCCTCTGGGAGGCTCCATGCCCAACTTGTAGCAGAGATCTATGCAGGAGGTGACCCACCTGCTTATCGTCTGCTTGGCTGCAGGTCTGCCAGGTGTGGCTTCAGCATAAGTGACAAACAGCTGGCGAACCTCTCCCCGAATTTCAGCCGTGCGCTCCTTATAATAAGCGAGCGCCCTTCTAGAGTCCAAAGTATGGAGTCTGTATTCGGCCTCCGAGGTGTGATTGGGGTAGAACACCGGCAGAGTCAACACCTGGTTAAGGTGAAACTCCGACACCACCTTCGGAAGGAATTTCGGGTGGGGGCGCAGGACAACCTTGTCCCTGTGGAAGACCAGGTAAGAAGACTCGATGCAGAGCGCCTGGAGTTCTCCCATCCTTCTGGCTGACGTGATAGCCACCAAGAAGGCGGTCTTCCACGACAGGTGAGAGAGTTCACACCTGTGCACTGGTTCGAATGGCTTGCCCATGAGCTTTGCCAGTACCAGCAGTAAATCCCATGGAGGTGGAGGTTCTGGCACCGGAGGGGAAATGTGATCAAGGCCTTTGAAAAAGCGCCCGACCACCTTCTCCTGCGCCACCGACTGCTCCCCGGCCCACGCCCGGTAAGCAGAGATGGCTGCCAGGTGCACCCTTAGGGTCGTCGACCTAAGCCCTTGACTAGAAAGGGACCATAAATAGTCCAAGATGCTTGGCAAAGGACAGAAAGAAGGGTCCAAGCCCTTGCCCTGACACCAAATGGAAAATCTCTTCCATTTGAAGGCATAGCATTTTCTGGTCGACTCCTTACGGGACACCTCAACAACATTGAGGACCTCGTCGGAAAGACCCAAGGCCTGGAACTCTAGCCACTCAGGAACCAGGCCGTCAGGTGCAGGGATTGAAGGTCCAGATGGAACATCTTCCCCTGATTGACTGAGAGCAGGTCCGGGCGAGCTGGAAGCTGCCTCGGGAGCCTGGAGCTGAGGCTGAGGAGATCTGGGTACCAGAACTGGCGGGGCCAGTCTGGGGCTATCAGAATCACCTGCACCTTGTCCCTCCTTGCTTTGAGAAGCACCTTGTGAATCAAGGGAAATGGGGGAAAGGCGTAGAAGAGGCCAGGGGTCCACAGCCTCGAGAAGGCATCCCCCTGCAGCGAGCCCTGCTGAGGCGGGCATGAAACAGCCTCAGCTAGCGTTCTCCTGAGGCAAACAGGTCCACCTGAGGTGTGCCCCAATGGGAGAACAGATCTTGTACTACCTCCGGCAGGAAGACCACTCGTGAGATGCAGCCCCATCCGGCTCAGGGCATCGGCCAGGGTGTTGGAAGCTCCTGCCACATGAATGGCTAGGAGATCCGCCTCCAGGCTGCGCCACAGTGACCAAATCTTGGAGCTTCCTTGCATAGAAGCATGGAGCGTGTCCCGCCCTGGCGGTTTAGGTAGTACATGGTCGTGGTATTGTCCGTCTGGACTTGGACCACTTGACCCCGGAGAAACGCAGCAAAGGCGGTGAGAGCTAGGTGGACCGCTCGGAGCTCCAGCAGGTTGATGTGGCATCGGGACTCCCGCGGGGACCAGAGGCCGTGCGCCCGGTGTTCCCCCAGATGGGCACCCCAACCCATCAGAAAGGCATCAGTCGATAGAGAGACCGTCAGCTCGGGGCGGACAAACGGGATGCCCTTCTACAGATGAGATGGAACGGTCCACCACCGGAGAGCGTTCCACATCTCCTGGGTCACCATCACTAGCTGGTCCAATGGATCGCAGCGTTGTGATCACTGGCTGGCCAGTCCCCACTGAAGGGGGCGCATGTGCCAGCGCGCCCAGCGGACCACGCTGGTACAGGCCACCATGAGACCCAGGAGGCGCAGGAAGTCCTGGGCAGGGCGCGATTGCCCAACCAGAAATTATTGGGCAAAGGAGGTAAGAACCTCGGCCCTGTCCGCCGGGAGCCATGCTCTGGCTCGAAGAGAGTCAAGCTCTGCCCCGATAAACAGAATCACCTGCTTCGGCTCGAGTTCTGACTTGGCCTCGTTGATGAGAAGGCCGACTTGAGAGCAAACCTGGAGATCCAGATCTCTGGACCGCTCCACCTCCTGTCTGGAGGGGGCTGCTATCAGCCAGTCGTTCAGGTAAGGGTACACCTGGACCCCTCGGCGCCACAGGAAAGCTGTCACCACTGCAATGCATTTGGTGAAGACCCTGGGAGCTGGAGACAGGCCGAAGGGCATGGCTCGGAACTCAAAGAGGGATCCCTCCGCTCGAAAGTGAAGGAATCTCCAATGTGACGGACGGATAGGGACGTGAAAGAATGCGTCCTGCAAGTCCAGAGAGCAGAACCACACGCCGTGTTCCAGGGATGGTATTATCTGAGCCTGAGTGACCATCCTGAAGGTTTGAGACCTTAGGAACTTGTTCAGGTCGTGTAGGTCGAGAATGGGGCGCCAGCCCCCTGTCCGTTTCGGAACCAGGAAGTACCTGGACACAAACCCTGGGTCTGAGGAAGGGTCCGCCACCTCCCTGATCACCTCCTTTTGGAGGAGGAGAGCGATGTCGGCCCGACGAGCCGACAGTGAGGCTGCGGACCCCAAGGCCCCTTGAGATGCGACGGCTCTGAAGGGCGGGGCCTGCTTGAATTCTAGAGGCAGGCCTTTTCCCACCACCTCCAGAACCCACCTGTCCGTGGTAATAACGGACCAGGCGGAAAGGAAGTGCCGGAGCCGTCCCCCAACGGGGGGAACCTGGGGTGAGGTGACGGGGTTGGGGGCGACACCCCTCAGCCCATCACTGGGCAGGCTTGGAGGAGGGGCCGGCCGAGGGACCTCCTGGGCCTTTACCTCCCTGCTTCCTGTTGGAGGAAGCCCCGGGCTTGGGTTTGGGATGCCAAGCCTACTGGCCCTGACGTTGCTGGGCCGGATGCGCCGCAGGTGCAGAAGGAAGAAAGGGCTTAGGCTGTGGTTTGCGGCCTTTGTCCTTCTGAGTGGAAGAGACCGAGTCCAAGGTAGCATTGGACTTCTCGATCCTCTGCAGGTGACCTTCCACCCCAGGGCCGAAGAGGTCAGTCCCCAAAAAGGGAACATCCACCAACTTGTGCTGGGTATCCGAAGTAAAGGTGGATATCCTCAGCCAAGCCCGACGACGCATAGCCACTGCGGCCGCCACAGACCTGGCACATGAGTTCCCAATGTCTAAAGCAGTCTGGTGCTGCTGTTTGGCCACTGCCCTGCCCTGGTCCCGCACCTGCCTGACCGTGGTCTGCAGATCCGTGGGAAGATGAGGGACGACCTCATCCAGGGAGCCCAACAGGGCATGAGAAAAATGTGCCATGAGGACTGCCGAACTGGCCTGGTGAAGGCCAAGGGAGGACACAGCATAGACTTTTCGCCTGGCATAGTCCAATTTCTTGGACTCCTTGGGAGGTTTGTCCACATCCCTAGCATACCTGGCATGCCGGAAAACACTGTCGGTAACCAACCCCTCACCCAAGGGGTGTTCCGAAAAACCGGACAGGGAACCGGTAGGGACCGCATACTTCCTGGCCATCCTGGCCGAAGGCGCAGGACAGGAAGCAGGGCGCTGCCAGAGCTCCAAGGCCGGACCCACTATGGCCTCGGCCACCGGAAAAGCCTCCGTAGGGGAATCCCCTCGGTCCAGAATCTTTGTGAGGGGATACCTGGCCCGTTTAGAAACAGGTTCGAGCTTCATCCCGATGGACTCTGAGATGAGCCGAAGCAATCCTAGGAAGGACGAAGGGCTATCATCCACCGACTGTCCTCCTGAGGACTCCAAGTCCATTCGCTTGGAGAAAAGGGAGGAATCGTCCTTGGACTTGGAAGAGTCCTCAAAGAGCTGCCTCGGGCCTGAGCCACCCTCCACCTGCCGAGGCCGATCGGGAGTGAGGGTGACAGACAGCCTATGGGGCAGTCCTTGAGCCGACCGAGAATTTTTGGTCGGAGCCCCAACTAACAGCTGTGGAGGTGGAGGTTCCACCGGAATCGGTGGGGCAGCTGGATTTGGCCGAACAACCGGCCTGGGAACAGGTTCCTCGGCTAAAACGAGTGGTTGTTTCGGCCGCTCAAGTGCCAGCCACTTAATGGCCGGGGAAGACGACGGCGTCAGCTTATTCCCGGTCAGAAGGAGCTGTTGCCACGTGAGTTCCTCATACCTCCGACGCAACTTGGGCCGAAGCCTCCCCTCGTCTGAGGAGGAGGAGAGAGGACGGCGGCGCCGCTTGCCACGGTGCCGAGACTGAGACCGCCTATGACGGCGGGATGGGCTGGACCGCGAAGACGTCCGAGACCGAGAACCTCTGCTAGGCCAAGGACGGTGCGGGGAGGTGTTGAGGGGAATCGGCACTCCCCTCGGTTCGGACGATTCAACTGAAGGCTCCGGAACCGGAGGCACAGACGAGCCGACGGGATCCTCAACTCCCACCGGGGGAACCGGGGAGAGGGGATTCTCAGCTTCTCCAGCCGACAACCCATCTAACGGGTCAAGAAAAATCTTGACCGCGTCGACAGGAGTCTCGGTCAACTGGCCTGACGGGGACACCGAGAGACCAGTGGCCGAAGCCGAGAGACCAGTGGCCGAAGCCGAGAGGTCGACCGAAGTCGACGGCCGACAACTAGGGGAGAGGGATCTTTCCCGCTCCCAAGAGCGTCGACAGTGAGACTTACCCCTGTCTCTCTTTTTGTGCCGAGAAAACGGTCCAGAAGAAGTTGGACCCTCACCTTTTGTCGAGAGGGTCAGACAAAGCTCCTTAAAAGAAGCCGAATAAGAGGCACCGAGAGAGAGCGGGACAAATGCAGCAGCCGAAGTAGAAGCAGCCCGCGCCGCCTCCTCTTCGAGGGCGATCATCTGCTCGAGCTGATCCGCCGAGCCTGCCGCCCACCGGACACCGCCTGACCAGGCCTCTTTGACTTTACGGAGGAAATCTCTTCTCGGGATGCCCCAGTTGTAAACGGGCAGCACGGTCTTCGAGGACGTAGGCCGAAAAGGAAGAGCACAGGTCGCAGGCCTGCGGGTCGTGCTCAAGGCCCAAGCAGTAGACTCACGTGGAGTGCGGATCCGTCCGAGACATCTTCTGCCCACAAGGGCATCTCCGAAACTGGAGTCGATTGTCCATCGCAGTCAGCGAGGGAGAGAAGACCAAGTCTTTTTTAGTAAAAACGCTTTTAATTTCGAAAATTCAAGAATTAGGAACCAGTCTTATATGCAGAGCATTAAGGAGGGAACCTGAGCTTCCAAGTGGTAAGGAAGATCTGGCGTCATGGGGCGGAGCCGAGAGTTTTACCACCCGGGTGGGTGGGAGGAGTCAGCTTGAAGACCTTCCGTCAAGATTTAAAGTGGCAAGGAACCTGCCAGACAGTGTGGATGAACAACATATTTATGTCCCTAGAACCATGTAATACTTCTAAAACTAGTTACAGATAAGTAATTATTTTTCTATGAGTGTGGATATGGTTCACTATCCACACTCTGGCAGATTCCTAGCAGTTCTCCCGGAGGAGGGGGAAGGCACTCCCCCATCTGGTGAACAGAGACTGGAGAACTAAGGCCCCCAAACCAGCATCCCAGTAAGACTCATGTTCGATGCGGCAGTGGGTAAGGAAGGTGTGTGCTGACTTCCAGGTAGCAGCCCTGCAGATTTCCTGGATACAGATATCCTTGAAAGCAGCCACCGAGGCAGCAGTATGTTTGGCGAAATGAGCGCTAAGCCCTATAGGAGGCTCCCAACCAGCCAACCTATAGCACAGGTTGATGCAGGATGAGATCCACCTGCCAATCATTCAATTTCCTCTTGATCTGCCTGGTGCAGCTTCAGTGTACAGGACAAATAGCCAGCAAACTTCTCCCCAAACTACAGCTTTGCACTCCACATAATAAGAGAGTGCCCTCTACATGTTGAGAGCATGAGCCTGCAATCTGCCTCCGAAAATGGACTGGTAAAGTATACCCATAAGTTAATCATCTGGGTAAGGTGAAACTCCAACACAACCTTTGGGAGGAACTTTGGGTTGGGGTGAAGGACAACTTTGTCCCTGTTGAAGACCAGAGAGGGAGATTCTACCAAGAACACCTGGAGTTCCCCAGTCCTTCTAGCTGATATGATGGTCACCAGGAAAGCCATCTTCCATGACAGGTATGACATCTCACACCTGAGCATTGCCTTGAACTTCTGCCCATGAGCACAGCCAGCACCAGCAGTAGGTCTCATGGTGGAGGTGATACACACACACACACACACACACACACACACACACACACACACACACACACACACACACACACAGGGGACAGCTGATCCAGGTCCCTGCTCAATCACCTTCTCCTGGCCACCGGCTTACTAGGTCATGCCTGGTAAACAGAGATGGCTGCCAGTTGCAGCTTACAAAAATCATTCACTCCCATAGCGTATACGAGATGAAACTCTATGTTTAACTTTATTCAAAATGACCACCTCGAGCTGGACTGAGTTAAGGGTTGTTGCTCACAGTCCCAACTGAGAGAGGGACCAGACGTGGTCCAGAATGCTAACCACAAGGCAGTCAAAGGGATCAAGCTCCCTGTTCTGACACCCAATGGCAAATCTTCTGCACTTAAAGGCACAGCATCAGGTGAGTAGACTCTTTTAAGGAGACCACCACAATGTGAAGCACATCATCCAAGAGACTCAAAGCCTGGAACACTAGCTGCTCCGGAACCAGGCCAGAGGTCTGCTGCTGAGGTGGTCTGGGTACCAGAACTGCCTTGGCCAGTCTGGAGTTATAAGGATCATCCACACCTTGTCCCTCCAGACCTTAACCACTACTTTGTGGATCAAGGGGAAGGCGTACGTGAGGCCCGGGATGTAAGGCCTTGCAAACGCATCCCTCAACAGTGTCCTGGACTGTGGAGGGGTTTGCACAAAACAGGCTAAGCTTGCCATTCTCTCAGGAGGCAAACAGGTCCACCAGAGGAGTGCACCACTTGAAGAACAGGTAGTTCACCACCTCCTGATTCAAGGATCACTCATGTGACACCTCTCCTACTCAGCTGAATGCATCCACCAGCTGACTGTTTTCAGTTGGTGGATGCACCCAAGCTGCGCATGAGGGTCCAGGTGTGGTGGTCCTCCCGATACAAGGGAAAGGAGTGACTTCCACCCTGCTTCTTCAGGTAGAACATGGATGTGGTGTTGTCTGTCTGGACCTGCATGACCTGACTCCTGACTAGAGAAGGGAATTTCATCAGTGCAAGCAGCACTGCATGACGTTGTAGAAGGTATACCTGGTTACAGGACTCACGGGGTGACCATGACCTGTGGAGACTGTGGTCTCCCAGATGCACTCCCCACCCCACCAAAGATGCATCCATCATGAGCATGATTGTCAGTTCTGGACGGACAAAAGAGATTCCTTCCTCCAGGTGTTCTGGGTTCAGCCACCACTGGATGGCATCTCACATTGACGGGGTCACTGTGACCAGCTGGTACAAGTAGCCAAAGCACTGGGACCACTGACGATCAAATTCTCACTGAAGGTGGCGCATCTGCCAGTGTGTCCAACGGCCCATGCTGGTGCAGGATGCCATGTACCCCAGCAGCCTCAGAAAATACTGGTCAGGGCATGAGAGTCCAACCTAAAAAAAAAAAAAAAATCAGGTGAAGGTTGTAAGATCCAGTGCCCGGTCTGCAGGGAGAATATGGAATCCCCACCTGAAATGATCAGCCAAAGAGGTAAGACCCAGTGTCCAGTCTGTATGGAGGCAGGCCTCGTCTCACAGGGAGTCTAGTCCTGCCCCAATGAACCTGATCACCTGTGTGAGTACCAGTTTGGACTTGTCCAGGTTGATCATCAGGCCGAAGTCTTAACATGCCTAAAGAGCCAAATCTTTGGACCTCTCCATGGACTCTCATGACGAACCAGCTAGCAGCCATTTGTCCAGGTATACCCTGACACCTAGGTGCTGCAGGTGTGCTGCCACCACTGCCATGCACTTGGTGAAGATCCTGGGTGTCTAGGAAAGGCTGAAAGGCATGATCTGGAATTGGTACAGGACCTCTTCTGCTCAGAACTGAAGTTACCAGTGATAGGATGGTTGGACTGGGATGTGGAAGAACACATCCTGGAGGCCAGAAGTCAGTCGTTCAGGTAGGGAAAAACCTGAACTCCAAAAGTATGTAGGAGGGCTGCTACCACCACCAGGCATTTGGTAAAGACTCGGGGAGCCAAGGAAAGACCAAAAGGGAGTGCCCGGAATTGGTAGTGGTCCCCCTGGAATGCAAACCTGAGGTACTTTCGGTGCGAAGGGCAAATGGGGATGTGCAGGTACGCATCCTGCATATTGAATGCACAAAGCCATTGGCCTGGCTGAAGCAGGGGTAAGAGGGTTTGAAAGGAGAGCATCCTGAACTTCTTGTATTCCACATATAGGTTCAGGGAGCTGAGATCGAGAATCCCTTGAGTAGGGGGGAGTTCAGAGGGAAGTGACGTGGAGGTTTCTGCAGAAACTCTATGGAGTGCCCCTCTGCTATGATCTGAAGCACCCATGAATCCGATGTTATCCTCTCCCAACCTGGAAGGTGGAGGGAGAATCTCCCTCCTACCGGTTCCTCCGGGGCGTCTGGAGGCGGTGGGAGAGGGAAGGAGTCAGGTGGTGTGAGGCAGCGCCGCAGCTGGGGTACCTGCTGCTTTTTTGGGTGGCGGGGGCCTGGCAGATGTAGGGGCCTGACATTTTGTGGCCCGCCTTCCCTGAGGTTTCGCTTGAGGCCGGCTGCGTCTGCGAAAGGGACGGCACTGCGGTGGATGGGGATGGTACACTGAATCAATAGATTTAAGGGCTGTCCCCTTCTCCTGCAAGTCAGTGATGATGTCCTGGACATCACCACCGAAAAGCACAGAACCCCTGAAAGGTGCTTCTTGGATTGCTGACTGTACCTCCGGGACCAGACCTGACACACAGAGCCATGCGTGACGCCAAAGACTTACGGCGAACGCAAAGCTCCGTCCTGCGGTGTCCACTGCATCGTAGGTCATCCTCAGAATGTGACGACTGGCCGAACGAGCAGAACAGACCAGATCGGCTAACTCCTGCTTGACTTGGGAGTCAGGCAAGGAGTCAATCTTGGATTCCACCTGGGTAAGGACAGCCTTCTGGTAATCCCCCATATGTGCTACATAATTTAGGGCCCTGATCCCCAGTGTGGAAGAAGCATAGATCTGCCTTCCACACTGATCCAGAAGGCGAGATTCCTTATCCGGGGGAGACAAGCTCAAATGTTTCGGGTGTGCTGATCGGCCGTGAGCGGCGCTAATCACAACCGAGTCTGCATGGGGGTGAGAGTCTAAAAAGTCTACACCCTCCAGAGCCTGGTATAGCCTGTTGGACTTCCGAGGAAGTGGGGCTAAAGCCGACAGTTGTTTACAAATAGTGGAAACAAGGCGGGCATGAGGCTTGATCCAGGGTGGCACTAGAGTAGGGGCCGTAGGGGGCAAGTCCAGATGTTCGGCGAGTTTAACCCGCTGAGGATCTGGTTCTAAGGAATGCCACTGCTGGACTTCCTGGATCTTCCTGAGTAACTCTATGAAGGAAGAATCCAGCGGAGGAGACTTCAGAGGAGTCCTTGGCCAGGACTTGGATGGAGAGCGAGGCTCGTCGTCTTTCTTGGAGTAACCATCGGAGGAATCCGAGGAGTCCGAGAGAGAGAGAAGAAGAAGAGGAATTTGAAGCAGAGTAAGACTCCCTAGCTTTTCTAGGGGGAGGAACGGGTTCCTTAGGGGGGGATCCCTGGACGCATGCCCTGCCACTCTCTGGATCCTGAGGGCAGAGCCCAGGAATCTGGAGGCGGAGAGGGAGTGTGCCGACTGGGGCGTACGGGAGCCGGGGGGTGGCACTGTTGCCGTAAGATGGCTCTCGAGTTCCTTGGTGAGCTGAGCCTTGGCCTCAGCCCACCAGGAGGCCAGAGTCTCCTGGAGATCCACCGGCGGCCTAGGGGGCGGTGGAGGAGGAGGAGGGGGATAGTTGGACGGATGAAATCCATAAGGAGGGTATCCGTAACCCGGCTGTGGGAATACTGGAGCTGGGTATTGCGGCATCGGGTACTGTGGCGTCGGTGGAGTCAGCGCTGGGTACTGCGGCGCAGGATACTGTGGACCTGGGTGAACCGGCATCAGATAAGACGGCAGATACCCAGGTACCGGAGGAGCTGCTGGAGCAGATGGCCCAGTAGGGAACTCCATGGGCGGATCGACCGTGATAGGCCCGTGGGGTGGAGGACCCGATGGTCGAGGAATATCCCCCGCCGGTGTCGGAACTGGCGTCGGCAGGGCCGGCGTCCGGGGAGCCGGCATCAGATCTGGCTCTGTAGGAGGGGGACCGGACACTGGAAAAGCATCCCAAGCCTCGCTCGAGGACGGAGGGGAAAAGTCCCTGGGGTCAGGCAGGGGGGACTCTGGCTCCCAGGACAGCAGAGAAGGCTGCAGGGAACCTGGGACGACAGACGGGGCAGGGTCTGCTGCAGGCTCCGAGGCCCGGCGCACGTCGGAGGAGCCGACGTGCGACTTAGGGGTCGAATCCAGGTGGACGCCAGAGGAGCCAGTATCAGACTTCGGGGGTCCCTCATCGGAGGTGGGCGTCTTAGCAGCCTTCTCCCAGCGGACGTCGGAGGAGCCGATGTCCAGCTTATGGGAGGCGCCTGCACCAATAGGCCGCAAAGCCCGCGCGTATCAGTGTGAAGCCTCCTTTGCCCGGAGGCACCCAGCGGGCTTGAACGCGAACCCGACGGGCAGGCCACTGCCTCCTCCAAAGCCTTGGAGGCTGCCATCGGCGATCCCCCGGAGGGGACGTTACCTTGGACGCGGCTCCAGCTGGAGTCATGGAGGAGGAGGCCTTCTCCCGGTGCCTTTCTTTGTCCTACTTCTTGTGTCCTTCAGGGGAGGTCGACGCCTGTCAAAGCTTCTTCAACTCCTTCTCCATTGTGGACATCTTCTTTTTGAGGAGATGGGCTTCTAGAGACTGCTGGTGTCGTCTGCGGGTGGCCGCGTTGAAATGTAGGCAGTGTGGACACTTGTCGACTGCATGGTCGGGGCCTAAATAAAAAAGGCAAAAGGAGTGTCCGTCTTTGTGAGGCAGTTGGGCGCCGTACGAGTCGCACTTATTTTTTGAAGGGGAAGACATATACAGACATTCACCTGACGAAGAAAATACAAAATACTGATACTTTCGGAAAAAACCGACTAAGCAACAGGACTGAGCTTTATGAATTTCACCGCAAGGCGCTGCACGAGCTGACGGCAGGAAAGAACTGGAAGGCGGGCATCTGGGACCGCCCCTTTATACCGACGTCATCCGACGCTGGTCACCTGGCGTAGGGGCGGTCCTTCGCCAGGGACTGCTAGCTAGAACTTTTTCTGTGGGGTCCTGCAGTCTGCCGACGTCAGTCCTATATGTAATTACCTACTGCAGAAGCCCTCTCGAAGTAAGATCTTGCGTTTCTGCATGAATTAGTTCAGGTCATGCAGATCCAGTATGAGGCACCAGCTCCTCCATCCGTTTCGGAACCAGGAAGTAACTGAACACGTAACTCTGACTGGTTAGGGTGTCTGGGACATGGTTATTGGCTTTTCTGCAAGAAGCTGAGCAGTGACCTCTCAGAGGGTGGACAGTGTGTCCTGCAACACCCTGAACTCAAGAGGCATGTGGATGGGGTACGGCAGGGCAGTCTCGAAGTCCAGAGGCAAACAACTGCCCACTACATTCAACATCCACTTGTACATTGTGATAGTGGAACAATGTGGAAAGAAGTGACTAGCCAGCCTCCTATAGGAAGTGCAGACAGGGACAGGATGGGTGGAGGAAGCTGTAACTGAGCAGTTTTTGTTGATGTACTGTCAACTGCGGCCAGAGGACACTACCAACCTGCCTCCCCCACTTCAGGCCCGGACCCCAAAATTGGGTGGTGGTGGGGTGCCAGGTCTGGTACTGCCCCTGCTGGGCTGCTGCTGAGGAGGCCGTGGCTGAAAGGACAGATAGTGGAAAGCCTGCTTCTTAGGCTTCTTTTTTGTGTCCTTCTGGGACAATGTCACAAACGCTAGGGTGGCACTGGAATTATCAATATAGGTGAGATGACCTTCCACCCCAAAGCCAAACAGGTTGGTGCCCAAGAAAGGAACATGAGCCAACTTGTGCTGGGTGTCTGCTGTGAAGCTCAACAGATGCAGCCAGGAACTGTGATGCATAAAGATGGCCACTACCATTGCACAGGCACATGAAATGCCCACGTCCACGGCTGTCTGGAGCTGGTGTTTAGCTAGTGATTGACCTTGGTCTCTGATGATTGTCACTGTCGACTGCTGGACAACTGGGAGGTGAGAAAGGATGGAATCAAAAACTACTATCAACATTCATAGCTAGCCTGATGGAGCCCAAGGACGCTGCAGCCTACACCTTTCAGCGGTATGGTCAGTCTTATAGAACTCCTTTACTGAAGGTTCGCACATGTACCCCTGGTGTCTAGGCTTGCAGAACACCAAATCAGTGACCAATCCCTTTGTAGAGGGGTAGTCCAAAAACCCAAAATGAGATCCAGAAGGAACTGCATACTTGCAGACCATACAGGTAGAGGGTGCCAGGCAGGATGCTGTCAAAGCTCCAGGGCCAGTCCCAAAATGGCTTCAGCCATGGGAAAGGCAACCCACGGGGACCTGTCCCAGTCCAAAATGTCCATAAAAGGGTACTTAGTTATTTTTTGAACTGACTCTAGCAGGACTGACATGGTCTTCAACATTAAGCAGAGATGTGCACTGAAAGACACAGTGCTATGCTCACTGGGCCGCCATGCTTGGTGGACATCTCCTCGACTGATCCCTGGCCGAGGAAGACAGTCATACAGGAGGCCACAGACTCATGATCAGAGTCACCCGAGGACTCCTTAAGAATGACCCTGAACCACAGTATCCTCCCCTGGGATCAATGATCAGAGTCATCAGAGAACTCCTGAAGAATGGCCCTAAATTGTTTCTCACCATGGACCACCTGAATATCCCTTCCTGGGGTGATCTGCACAGACATCTGACCTGGCAAGCTACTGGTCGGAGCACCCACCTTCGGCTGCAGTGGTTGTGACTCCACCTGAAGAAATGGAGAAGCAGATGTCGGGAACGCCTATGAAGCATGGACCAGTGGGGACATGCTGCCATGTGACCAAAGTGCAGGGGGTAGAGACCTACCCTGCCCTGCAGTGACCCATTGATGCCAGAGGAGCTCCTCATAGCACTGGCACAGCTTGCAACAGTGCCTCTCCTCACCTGAGGATGAAGAGGTCAGTGAGCACTGACAGTGATGCCTCCTGGTCAGCAGGAACACTTCAACCTAGAACTTGACCATTGACTGGAGGATCAACAGTGAAAGGAATGTTCTGGCTGGTTGTAGTATACCTGGTATACCACTTGTCGGACTGTATTAAGCAGCATGCACATGGAAGGCTCGACTGCCTGTGGAGGCTGCTCCATCTGAGGACCAGAAGGGGACACCGAATGCACCACATCCTCTTGAGTGAGGGCCAGGAGCACCAGGGTGTGCAAGATCAATTTCTCAGCCTTGTCTGACAACTGATTGACAGGCTCAAGGCACATTTCTGTGGCCTGTTCAATTGCAGTCAAAGCTGACTGGCTTGACAGGGATGCTGAAGAGCCCTCGACCTGCCCCTCAACTGAAGGGTGCTCAATCACCATCGATCACTTGGGTGAGTCAAAGGACTATGAGGACCTTGATCTCTCCTGGTCCCATGACTGGTGCCAATGGTGTATTTGCTTGGAACCATGGTGGGCAGGGCTCTCCCCAGGGTCTGGAAGGCCAGACACATGTCCTGGAAGCCTATGGTAAATGACTCTCTGATGTTGGCCCCAACCAGGCACAGCACCAACACAAAGGAAGTGCCCACCACAGCAGCCATTGCTTTGGCCCCAAGAGCCACAAGCTGCTGAGCAGACCTGGCTGCAGCCAAGACCTTCTTGTCACCCTCAGGGTGTTCCTTCTGATCTTGTACTGAAGGCCAACCCTGCAAAAGACAGAGTTTCCTGTCTTCGAGGGATGCAGAAAGCATGCTAAGACAAAGGCCACACTCTGCCACGTCATGCTATCCACCCAGGCAATACATGCTATGTGTCATATGGGTCAATGGCCAACATCTTCTACTGCATAAAACACAGAACCTGAACCCTGGCTTCTGTTGCTCCATCAAACATCCAAGAAGGGAGTCAAAGGAACAGAGGAAAGAATTTAACTCAAAAACATTTTGAAAAACAAAGTTTGCCTATTACACACTAAAATCTAAGCAAGAGTCGTGAAGGAGGCGACCTGTTCTTCCAACAGGAAAAAAAAATCTCTGGCGTCATGGGACAGAGTAAGGGGATATACCACCAGGGTGGTGGGCAGGAGCTTAGCTTAAGGTGTCTGGCAAATCAGGGTGTTCCACTGGAACTACTGGAGTGTGGACAGTGAACCATATCCACGCTCTAGAAATATCTACATGGAAAGCATTTCTCGTGTCTCCCCAAATGACAGGAGCTTTTCAACAATTTATTTGAAGGTAAAGTTAGTACATTGCACATTACTTATTTAGTTTTTGTTAAACGGGTAGGTACACTAGACAGCATAGCTGCCTATTTTCAGGTATGATCCGGGAAATTACAACAAAGGGTATGTAGACAATAGTAGATACAAGAAAACATCATGGGACCAAGTAGAAGTCAGACATAGTACACTTGTCAGCAATGAGAGTACATTTGCAGGAATCTATATGTACAGTAGTAACAAAACAGAAATATAAGTGCAAATAACTAACAGTCATAAGTCATACAACTAGTGAGTAAGTGCTAGAAGAGAGGAAATAGCAAGATTTCCAGGCAGGTTTGAGAGTAGTAGAGGTTGGAGCTGGTAGGCAACTAGGAGGAACCAGTACAGGAGTGGGTGGATAGAGAACAGGAGCAGGGTTCAGAGCTTAGAAGAGCCTGACAAAGTTCCTGTTTGAAGCTGTGTGGAGAAGGGGAGATTCTTAGACCCGGTGGAAGGGAGTTTTATAGTTTAGGGGGCACAGCTAGAGAAAGCACTCTCCCCCATTTTGGTTTTACAATATAACATAAATAAAACAATGCTATAATATAAATAAAACAATGCTATAATATCATAAAACAATTATAATATAATAAAACAATGCTATAATATAAATAAAACAATGCTGCTATGAAAATTTTTACCAACAATCTTTTATAGTGATACAGCACCTTTTCTTTTCATACTTTATATATTCTCCCTCATTCTCTTTCTACAGTATTTCTCCCTCTTTGGCTTCCTTCAACTGTGCCCCCAGAGAACCAGTGCTGGGGATAAGTCTGCCTTTGCCCATCAGTCTCTACAGTAGCTTCTTTAGTTTGGGTTACATGGGCCGATGTCTGAACTCCTCTGTCTTGCCCTGCTGTTTGTATGTGGCTTGGGTCACCACCTCAGTGACCTCCTGCAGATCACACTGTACATTAGACTTGGAGACAGGCAACAGGGTAAGTTACGGTTATGGTACCTGCCCTCTGGGCTCCCGGGAGTAACTGGGCAGCCACTGGTGCTAATCTGCCCCACTGGAGTCACTGAATGTCCCCCTGGGACTGCACTGTGACTTCTTACCAGCGAGACTAGAGCCCCAGGACTGTGAACAGAAGAACACAAGTCTTCCACAGAGCAGGAAAAGACTCAATAGTTCACTTGCCTGTAAGGGGGCCTCTAGCCCCCTTTTTTTTTTAACAATCACAATTAATTTATAAGTTGCATGTCTGTCATAGGAAAGACACACCCAATGCCTTTAGAATCATTTACATGACAACACCAGGCTTATTTCCATTATTTAAGAATTGTGGAAAAAAATGTCTCATTCTTCTGGCTCTGGTCCTGACACAGTTCTAATGACAGGCTTGCCTTTCAGAATGAGCTGTATTAGCTTCAGAGATATACATAATTGAGGCACAGGCAATTTGAAGCCGTGCACAGTGGGATGCCCTTATCAAGATACAAGTCAAGCCATAGGCAAGCAAGGCTTCTGGACTTCAGGAGGGCAGACTTTGCAAAGTTGGGGGTGTTTCAGGAAAGCCCTTGCCGGAAAGGAGGATCGGGAGTAGGGGAGGTGGAACAGTAGACCCATCTAAAAGAAGCCATAGAGGAGGCAACAAACCTTTGCGTTAAGCAAACAAAGGCAAGAGAAAAGGAAAACCACTATGGTTCTGAAAGGAAGTGACCAGAAAGGTAAGAGTGAAAAAACTGGTTTTCAGGAAATACAAGGAAACACAGAAGGAGGGGGAAGATGGGGTAGTGTATTGGGATAAGCAGAGGTAGGGTAGTAGGGAAGGCAGTCAGGAGTGTAAAGGTGCAAACAGAGGAAAAAATAGCCCTGGCAGTAAAGAAAGGGGATAAGACGTTTTATAGGTATGTAAGTGAAAGGAGGAAGACAAGGGGTGGGGTTATAAGGCTTAAGGGAGAAGAAGGGAAGTGTGTGGAGGGGGACTTGGAAAAAGCAATAATCCTAAACATATATTTTTGTTTAGTATTCACATTAGAGGGGGAAGGTGAGGGACCACAATTAAGTGGCAGGAACAATAAGGGAAGGGAGGTGGACACCAGTCAATTTACGGAGGAGGGAGTTTTATAGGCATTTGCAAAGCTAAAAGTAGAGAAGGCAACAGGACCAGATGGGTTACATCCTAGAATATTAAAGGAGCTTAGGGAGGTGCTGGCAGCACCACTGGCAGCCCTCTTCAGTGAATCACTGGAAACGGGAGTGGTTCCTGAGGACTAGAGGAGAGAAGATGTAGTCCCCCTACACAAATGTGGGAGCAGGGAGGAGGCCGGAAATGATAGACCAGTCAGCCTGACCTCGGTGGTGGGAAAAATAATGGATTCATTGCTAAAAGAAAGCATTGTGGAGCATCTTGATCCAGTGGAGTGCAGGATACGAGGCAGCCTGGATTCACAGTAGGAAGGTCATATCAAACAAATCTGACAGACTTCTTTGACTGGGTGAGCAGGGAAATGGATTAGGGGGCCGGTGGATATGATCTACCTGGATTCCAGCAAGGCCTTCGACACCGTTCCACGTAAGAGGCTTGTAAACAAGCAAGGCAGCCTTGGAATGGGTCCCATGGTGGTAAACTGGGTTAGGAACTGGTTGAGGAATAGAGTATGGAGGGTGGTGGTAAATGAAGCTCAATCCGTGGAATGGAGGGTGACCAGCAGGGTGCCACAGGGATCAGTTCTGGGGCCAGTCCTATTCAAAGTCTTTTAAGTGACACTGCAGAGGAGCTGGAAGGGAAGCTATGCCTCTTTGCAGATGACACTAAGATCTGCAACAGAGTAGACATTCTGGGAGGGGTGGAAAAAATGAGGAGGGACCTAGGTAAACTAGAGGAATGTTCAAGAGTGTGGCAGCTAAACTTCAATGCAAAAAAGTACAAAATCATGCATTTGGGGAACAGGAACCCAGGGGAGGCTTACATGATTTGGGGGGGGGGGGGAGAGAGAATGATGGCCACCAAACAGGAAAGGGATCTGGGGGTAATCATACTGGATGACCAAACAATGTGCCAAGGCTGTGGGGAGAGCCAGTGGGGTACTGGGGTCGGGGTGCACTGAGAAAGCTATCAGCAGAAGGAAGGAGGTGGCTATACCTCTGTACAAATCGTGAGACCTCATCTGGAGTACTTTGTCCAGTTCTGGAGGCTGCATCTCCATAAGGACATAAGACAGGGTAGAGGCAGCTTACAGAAGGGCAACAAAAATGGTGCAGCGACTGCCCCGAAAGTCATATGAGGAGAGACTCAATATGTATACCCTGGAGGAGGGGAAACGGGTTGGGGATATGATAGAGACCCTCAAATATCTCAAGGGCATAAATAAGGTACAGGAGGGTAGCATCTTTTAGAAAAGATATGTTCTAGAACAAGGAGTCATGACATGAGGCTGGAAGGAGGTAGAATAAGGGGTAATGTGAGAAACCATTTCTTCACAGAAAGGGTGGTGGATGCACTGAACAGCCTTCTAGCGGAGATGGTTAAGGAATTAAGAAATGCATGGGATAGACATAGGGGAACCCTACTGATAGGAAAGAGATCAAAGCTGGAGATCAAGTAGGGTCTGTGGTTTCTGCATCAGGTAGAAAAAAATGGGCAGTCTGGGTGGGCCTAGTGGTCCTTACATCATTTCAATTTCTATGGGTCAAAGGCCTCTAGTCCATTGCAATGTGTTTCTTGAACAAGCAGCTAAGAGTCACAAGTGGGTAACTATCAATTTCAACATATTTTAACAACAGGTATATAGCAAAAATAAGCATTTTACTGTTCACACTCACAGAAAAACTGCTAATTATTTTTTAAAAATACAACACAAATATAAACAATCTTTTCATGTTAGTTGTCCTTTTTGACATGCTGCATGTGTTTCTCACTTATGAGGCCCTAGACATATCTCTGTTCTCTAACAGCATACACCTACAACCACAGCTGAGAACAGTCCAGTAACATTGCTGCCAGCTTCCTCAAAGCAGTGTTCTGCACCTGATAAGGTCTGCGACTTGGCTGCATGACAAAACTCTGGTGCATTAAGATTTTCCATTGAGCCTTCCTTCTCTACCCTCATCTGACATTTTGTTGCGATCCTGGCACGGCTTGCTAAGTAAGAATTACACAACGCCTTGGTAAACACAGTATGATAATACCATACAGTACAATAATAACGTACACCCAAGATAGCACTACTGTATCATTCTGTCTGTTCCTGTAGGGCTGGGCACCCCTGTTGGGCCTTTCTCCCAGAACTAACATCGTATAAAGTGACTACCTAAACAGCCCAGAAGCACAGGACCTGAGAATATGGGTGGCTAATATCGTAGGGCCACCCCTTTACATTTTCTTTCTTCCACGTCCCGCAGTACTGCCTGCCCAAGTCAAATTGTCCTCATAAAGGGAGGGGGAATCTGACATCACAGGAGAACCAGTAACATCGGACTACTACTACTACGGCACCACTGTCTGACCAATTTGGTACTGTTGTAGGGACAGGGGTAGGTGGTACACCACCATTCTCTGGAGTCTGAGAGCACTCTCTATGCAGTGCTACCTAGACTGCTCAGTTCCAGGGCAGTGAGTGGGGTCTGCACCTCTCCCACATGGTAGCTCAACAAGTGAGATCCAAGTGACACCTGACCTAACTTCGTTCTACAATTCTAATGGAAAAAGGCATATTAAGAAAAGTAAATGAAGATCTTCCTGAATATCTTCTCCACAGAGTACCACTCCTCACCTGCCTACCATCCAGTAACTCATCCAACAAGAGGGTATTCAGTCATGCTGGCAGTCACTCTCTCCCATGTTACTTTTTTTTTTTGGGAGAGGGCATCCCTTTTTTTTTATTTTACCTCTCTCATCCCTTCTATTGGTCACCCCAGCCCCATCACCCAAGTGTCCTCCAGAGCTTACCTGTCTAAGTATGCGCCCAAAGGCTGCCCCTGGGGAGTTGATGGGTTTCTCCAACCCCCAAACAGGATCTGGTTTTGCTGGACAGCGCCTGGATAGCTGAGTGCAGGGCTCACGGGTGACTGGTGTCATCCTACCAGTCAGTTTTCCTCTGTACTCCCAGGCGGTACGGACATGCAATGCCACCCATGCCGCATAATGTGTGTCAACAGCTGTCGTACCTCCATACACAGCTTTTAGCCTCAGGCTGCCTGCCCCATAGCCTCTGCAGAAAGCAGGCATATGCCAGTTCAGGGTCTCCCCACTACCAGAGGAGGAAAGCAGTCCCTGGTATATTCTATTCTCCCTCCAGCAACACCACGAGCTCGGTCATCGGCTCAGAAGTGGCAGCATTACTGCTGCATCGGTGGGCCGATCCTGAAAAAATACAACCACAAAAACATTTCCAATAATTTCTTTTTTCATCAGTTACTCTTCTTATCCCTTGTATTTCTGGTGTATCTCTGTTAGTTTCTGTATGCAACACCGCCCTAGTGGTGTCCAGGCTATTTCACTTTACCTGACTAGAACTATCATTGTAGGCAAATTAAGAGTTTGCTGTTTCTGCCCCCCAAATCTGGTTCTGTGAGGATACCTACGTGCCCAAATGTCTCTGGTGGGATGAATTCCCCCCATTCTTATCTGATTCATGTTAAAGTTTATCTGACACGCACTGTACAGCAACAACTCAACTTGTAGTTAAACATATAAATCAAATATATAAGAAACAGAAAACGGAAAGAAGAAAATCTGGTTAAAACTGACTAATTTTACTAGGTTTCCTTACACATCATTTAAATAAATAAATGACTTTACAACTCAAATGTTAATAGCTATCCCTAACTGTGCATGTTTGGGTTTACAGTTCAGTAAAAACCGGGTCTTTTCAGTGTTCAGCAGAGTCCGTTTTACTTAAATGGAGGATCAACCATTTCTGTTAAACAGGGTCTACAGCTGGACATTCACAAAGTAGAGGTAATATAGATATTTTCAAATGGCATCCTTTGTTGCACATCCTTTTATCTTAACGCACTGCAGAGTGGATAAGTTGGGCCAGGCCCAAGGTCTAGCACCAAAAATGCGACTGGTAACAGGTTATTCAGCTTTCTGTTATCAATTTGTCAGACTGCATTTTGAAGGGTTTCCTCTACCTCTGTGGATTCTTCCATCAGGAAGTGAGGGAGAATGGCGACTTTTTGTTTACTTGTCTCAGTCACCCTCGTGTGTTCAGGGGATGCCCTAGAGGTGGTAATTTATCTTCTTAGGCAATGTCTTCTCTCTTTTTTTTCCTGGTTAGGGGAAAAATGTTAATGGATGCATCCCTCACTACATTATACATCAAGTTCTGTTAGGCTATCACTTGAGAGGATTCTTGTGAGACAAGACAGTTTTAGGACAGCTACAAAATTCTAGCCAAATCTGTTTGGACCAGGCTTATAACTTAGGCGGCATCACTCTTGAGCCTACAGCCCATCTCGCCCATGTCATTTTTCCTTGGTGGTTAGCAAGGCTGCCCTTGTTGTGAGGGTAACTGCTTGTAATAGTAGCACTGGCTCTCTGTTTGTCCTGTCCCTAACACCATCTCTCTCTCTCTCTCTCTCTCTGTTAGTAGTCAGATTACAGTCAATTGTTTCTTTTCTCTTCATATATTCCCCCACTCTTCCTTCTGAACCATCTGTCCTATAAGCACAGCTCGTAGCCACGTTTCTCACTCTCTTGACTAACAGAACTGAGGTAATCATGGAAGCCAGCAACAGTTAGTGGCAGATATGTGGCACTATGTAGTGAAACACAGGTGCCCTTGCACTAGATTGTAGCTGTTGCTGGCCTCCAGGCTAAAAGATTTGCTCCAGCAGGTTCCTAGTGCCTCCATGCAGACTCAAGAGTGGTACTCTAGGAAGAACATATTCAAGAACCTCTTCAGTTAGGGTAAGTACTGGAACTTTTCTATCTTTCTGGAGTCGGTCTTCTCTACAGCTGCTCACCCCTGAAGCTAACTAAAGCCTAACTCCTATGAGTGGGGGAGAACACCTGAGGGAGGGGAGCTCCCAACAGCAGCAGAAGAGAAGAAGAACCTGAAGCCCCAGCACATCCCAAAGCGGGGAAAATAATTTACAGGCACCAGAAAACAGCATCAAAGTGAAACGCTGAACAAACAGAAATAAAATAATAAAGCAGCACTCAGAGTGCAGGCATCCAGGATCCAAGAAGGTTCATACGAAGGTAACATGGTGCAAAGGAGGCTGTGAGGCCCATAACTGCACCTGATCAATTATAATACCCCAAATTTGTTTTATTAAGGAAAAATGTGTCAAGGCGATTTTTAAAGGTATTTTTGTTATTAATAGTAACAATATCAGATGGTAGGTTATTCTAAGGATTAATAATTATTTGTGTATAATAATATTTCCTTGAAACATGAAAACATTTAGCCCTGTTAATCTGTAGTGGGTGACCTCTAGTATTATGTATATTGTTTTTAAACTCAAAACCCATTTACGTAAACAGATATGGGTCATTTACTATATCGAACATATAAATTAAATCTCCTCAAAGGTATCTAAATGATAAGGGCATCAGATTTAGCTTTTCTAAATGTAGTTCATGTGGAACATTAGAGAATCCTTTTATATTTTTTGTAAATCTTATGAATGTATGTAATACTATACTTCTGTATGGAACAAAATAAAAATCATTCTATGATTAAATAAAAAAGATATTTTGTAAATCTCCTCAATTTTTTCAAGGGATGCAATCTCACTCTTTTTATAAGGATTCCATAGTTGTGGTAAGTATTCTAAGTGGGGTCTAGCGTATGCTCTATATAGAGGCAGCATAATCCCAGAGTCCCGTGATTTAATGTTTCTCTTAATAGACCATATTATCCAATTTGTTTTGTTAATTGTCTCAGTTTGTTTGTTATGCCCAAGATCATTCGATATGTAAATGCCCAAGTCTTTTTCATCAGTAGTAGTTTCCAGTGGAAACCCATTTAGCATATATGTGGCCAAAGGGTTATTTGGACCAACATGCATCACCTTACATTTTGATGGGTTTAAACGCATACCCCAAGTATTAACCCAATCAGATATGCTATTGAGATCCTTTTGGATTATGGATATCATATCACTGCCACAAGCCCACCAAGTTTAACATCATCTGCATATTTAACGGAAGTGGACATACATTTTTTTGTTAAATCAGCAATGAATATTAAAAATAAGCAAGAGCCCAAGACAGACCCCTGGGGAACTCCACTACTAACAAATTGGTAATCACACAAGAAGGGTGCACCTTTGATACAACGCAGAGTCAACAGCGGAAGAGAAAGAAATAAGGAGCCCACACACACTCACACACACTACATAGGTGCTGGTGGTGCATGCCACTGTGGGTGGCCTCAGCAAGGCAAAAGTTTCTTAACAGTCCTGACGCCAGCAGCATCTAAGTTATACATCCCAGGCAGGACAGGACGGGTGGGAGAACAACACCCCTCGACCCATCACTGGGCAGGCTTGGAGGTGGCTCCAGAGCCGTCTGCCAAGGAAGCCCTGGCCTCCGGATTTCTTAGTGCCAGAGGAGGCTTGCTTAGGTTTTGGCTGCCAGGCCTGATGTTGCTCCACTTGGGGTTGTAGCCATCTGGATGGAGGTGCCGAGTAGGGCCAAAACTGAAAGGGCTTCTTCCATTGTTTCTGGCCCTTAGCATCTTTCTGGGAGGATGTGATGAAGTGTAGGGTGGCGCTGGACTTCCCAGTGTGGGTGAGATGACCATCAACACCAGGTCTGAACAGGTCAATGCCCAAAAAGGGGACATCTGCCAGCTTGTACTGGGTATCAGCTGTAAAGGTCGAGATCCTCAGCCACGCCTGGTGCCGTATGGCCACTGATGCGGCCATGGACCTGGTACAGGAGTCACCAATGTCCACGGCCATTTGAAGCTGTTGCTTGGCCAAACCATGGCCCTGGTTCTAGACCAGCTTAACCGCGAGCTACAAATCTGCAGATAGGTGGGGAATAACCTGGTCCAGCATTCTAAGAGAGCGTGGGAAAAGTCGACCATCATGACAGCAGAACTGGCCCACCGAAGGCCCAGGGATGAAGTGGCATAGACCTTTTTCACTGCACCATCTAACTTTTTTGACTCCTTGTCCAGGGGCTTGTCAACATCTCCAATGTTGCCTGTGCATCGGAACAATGTGTCAGCAACCAAACCTTCAGCTGATGGATGGTCTGTGAACCCAGACAAAGACCTGGTGGGACCACATACTTGCAGACCATACGGGTTGACAGTGCCAGACAGGAAGCAGGTTGCTGTCACAACTCCAGAGCGGGACTAAGAATGGCCTTGGCTACTGTGAAGGCAACTCTAGGGGCGTCATCCCTGTCCAAAATCTTGGTCAAAGGGTAATTAGCCCGCTTCTGTACCAGTTCCAGCGGGATCCCCACAGTGTCAGACTAATTGGAGCAGGGCCCCAAAGGAAACTGGGCTTTGCTCCGAAGAGAGCTCCCTGAAGGACTCCCACTCAAAAGCCGGGGTCTGAAGGGAGTGCATGGAGGAATCTTCAGAGTCCAAGGACTCCTCAAACACTGCCCGCGACCCTGGCACCCCGCTGACAATCTGCACCAAGAGAATACTGGGAAGCACAGAAGTAGGGCACGCAGCCTTGGACAGGGCCCCATGCTAGGGCTGCAGTGGGTGGGGAAGCAGGCACAGGGGAGTGCTGGGTCGTGCTGTGGAGCACACTCGTGGCTAAGAAATCACTGCTTTCAGACAAGTTCCTCATATCGGTGCTGCAATTTACGTGGAGCCGTTCCTTGCTGGAAGATGAGGAAGAGATGGTCGAGGAGCATCGACAGTGCCACTAGGCTTGGTCGAGAGCGAGAATGCCAGAAGTCTTGAGACCTCAACTGACAGCCCAATCAGGACCTTGACAGACAATGGACCAGTTGTCAGGGAAGAGATACAGAGGACGGTGTAGCATACTGAGGAACCCCTGAAGGGTCGATCTCCCGAGGGGAGACAGATGGATTGGCCAGCTTAACCAGCCCCTCCTGCGAGAGGACCATATGAACCAGAGTCCTTGAAAGGGAATCATCCCCACCATTCTCCGACAGGTCAACTGGGTCTAGAAAAACCTCAGCCTATTGGTCAACCCAACTCTCGGCCGGCAAGGCCAAAAGGGACACTGTGGGGCCAGCAACCTGAACCTGATTAGCAGAAGTAACAAGCAAAGTCAATGGCTTGACAGCCATTGAACCAGAAGCAGAAGTGGGGGAACGGGAAGAGTAAGCCAACTCCTGATCCCATGACCTGTGATGGGACTTTTTGGATTTGGAGTCCCGCAAAGCTTTGGACCCTCTGGAAGGACCCTCTTGAGAGCAGGGAAAGACTGGCATAAGTCCCTGCATGCCTGGTAAACAGGGTGCCCAAACCTGCCAGAACCAAGGCAGACAAAGCAGAGCCCAAAGCTGCCTGGGCTGTGGCCTCCTTGAAGGCGGAAAACTGTTCAGCTGAACTGACCACCACAGAAATCGCCTTGCAGGCATCACTGGACCCAACGGGTGGATCCCGTTGGTCCGGGCCACCCAAGAGGAGTCGGACATAATGGTCCTCCAACGTGAAGGGCTGAAGGGTACGTCACAGGCTGCAAGCCTGCGGATCATGCTAGGCCCCCAAGCAGTAAATGCATGCCGAGTGCAGATCAGTGCAGAATATCTTTTGGGAGCACACCGTGCACTCCTTAAAGCCAGGACATGATTTGAGTTCTTCATGATCCATATTAGAGAGGAAACAAAGGTAAAAAACCCAAAGAAGAGAGTTTAAACAGCTCTAAGACTGATTTTTTTAGGTCTACACCTGGCGCAGAGCTGCAAAGGAGGGAACTTGATGTTTCCAGCAGAAAGGAAGATCCGACATCATGGGGCGGTGCAGAGGGGGATACCACCCAAGTGGGTGAGAGGAGCTAGCCTGAAGACCTTCTGACAAGTCTTAAAGGGAAAGGAAGTACTGCCAGAAATGTGGATAGCGCACCATATCCACATCCCCAGAATCATATAATACTTGGAGCCTTGTACACTAGAAAGAACGTGAAATGACACTGAGTAAATGACAGAGTTTAAGCACCTGGGAGTACTTACAGTCAGTTTCCCAGTCTCTTCATACCAAACATCAACTACTCAAAATGTAAAGCAGTAGTGCATGTTACTGTAAAAATATTAAACCTAGTCCTTTTCATACCACTTTATATCACCCTTTTCTCTACTCTTGTAACAGCCACTCATCTCTTAGCTTCAGAATTTTTGAGATTAGAAATGATAAAATAAGAACTCCAGTTAAAATGTCTATCCCATGTTTTCAGCACTGTTCTCAGCTTTAAAAAAAAAAAAAACACTTAACATTTAACATCACTTTCCTTGTGACTGTGGTAAACTAGCATGCAACAGACTCTGCTCCCTGAACTTAAGGGACAGTGAGTGTTCAAAGACAGCTGTGAATACTGATAAAAACTTGGGGCTAGTCATATTAAAAGAACACTCCTTTTAATTATGCTGAATCTGATCACAAAACAGATTCAACCAATGGAACAAAGAGCATTTTATATCAGAATAAAAACTGATAGAATCAAATACTCATTGTAACTTGCATTAATACTCTTGACGCAGAACACTGTCAGACTTGACTACGCCTCACTGTTTGAGAAACCCTGCCACATCATAAGCTTCCACTGCATACTCGACCCCATCATTACATACCTGCAGCAGGCTTAGACAGCTCAGTACTGACAGGTACTGCAACAGGCTCAGGGAGCTCAGTACTGACAGGCTCAGGCAGCTCAGTACTGACAGGTACTGCAACAGACTAAGGCAGTGCAGTAGTGGCAGGAACTGCAACAGGCTCAGGCAGTTCAGTACTGACAGGTACTGCGACAGGCTCAGGCGGCTCAGTATTGACAGGCACTGCAACAGCCTCAGGCAGCTCAGTACTGACAGGTACTGCAACAGGCTCATGTGGCTCAGTACTGACAGGAACTGCAGCAGACTAAGGCAGCGCAGTAGTGGCAGGAACTGCAACAGGCTCAGGCAGTTCAGTACTGACAGGCACTGTGACAGGTTCAGGCGGCTCAGTACTGACAGGTACTACAACAGGCTCAGGTGGCTCAGTAGTGACAGGAATTGCAGCAGACTCAGGCAGTGCAGTAGTGACAGGAACTGCAACAGGCTCAGGCAGTGCAGTAGTGACAGAAACTACAACAGGCTCAGGCAGTGCAGTAGTGGCAGGAACTGCAATGGGCTCAGGCAGTTCAGTACTGACAAGAACTGCAACAGGCTCAGGCAGTTCAGTACTGACAAGAACTGCAACAGGCTCAGGCGGTACAGTAGTGACAGGAACAGCAAAAGGTTCAGGCAGCTCAGTAGTGACAGGAACTGCAACAGGTTTGGGCACTGCAGTAGTGACAGGAACTACAACATGCTCAGGCAGCTCAGTAGTGACAGGAACTACAACCGGCACAGGCAGCGGAGTACTGACAGGAACTGCAACAGGCTCAGGTTGCTGAGTACTGAAAGGAACTGTAACAGGCTCAGGCAGCTTAGTAGCGACAGAAGTGCAACAGGCTCAAGCAGCTCAGAAGTGACAGGAACGGCAACACAGCAGTGAAAGGAACTGCAACAGGCTTAGGCAGCTCAGTAGTGACAGGAACTGCAACAGGCTCAGGCAGCTCAATAGTGACAAACTGCAACAGGCTCAAGCAGTGTAGTAGTGACAAGAATTGCAATAGGAAGTGCAGTACTGACAGGAACTGCAACAGGTTCAAGCAACTCAGTACTGACAGGAACTGCAACAGACTCAAGCAACTCAGTACTGACAAAAATGCAACAGGTTCAAACAGCGCAGTAGTGAAAGGAACTGCAACAGGCTCAGGCAGCGCAGTAGTGACAGGAACTGCAACAGGCTCAGGCAGCGCAGTAGTGACAGGAACTGCAACAGGCTCAGGCAGCGCAGTAGTGACAGGAACTGCAACAGGCTCAGGCAGCGCAGTCATGGCAGGAAGTACAACAGGCTTAGGCAGTTCAGTACTGACAAGAACTGCAACAGACTCAGGCAAGTGCAGTAGTGACAGGAACTGCAACAGGCTCAGTCATCTCAGTAGTGACAGGAACTTCAACAGGCTCAGGCAGCACAGTAGTGACAGGAACTGCAATAGGCTCAGGCGGCGCAGTAGTGACAGGAACTGCAATAGGCTCAGGCAGCTCAGTAATGACAGGACCTACAACAGACTCAGGCAGCACAATACTGACAGGAACTGCTACATGCTCAGGCAGTTCAGTAGTGACAGGAACTGCAACAGGCACAGACAGCAGAATATTGAAAGGAACTGCAATAGGCTCAGGCAGCTCAGTAGTGACAGGAACTGCAACAGGCACAGGCAGCAGAATATTGAAAGGAACTGCAACAGGCTCAGACAGCGCAGTCATGGCAGGAAGTACAACAGGCTCAGGCAGTTCAGTACTGACAAGAACTGCAACAGACTCAGGCAAGTGCAGTAGTGACAGGAACTGCAACAGGCTCAGTCATCTCAGTAGTGACAGGAACTGCAATAGGCTCAGGCAGCGCAGTAGTGACAGGAACTGCAATAGGCTCAGGCAGCTCAGTAATGACAGGACCTACAACAGACTCAGGCAGCACAATACTGACAGGAACTGCTACATGCTCAGGCAGTTCAGTAGTGACAGGAACTGCAACAGGCACAGACAGCAGAATATTGAAAGGAACTGCAACAGGCTCAGGCAGCTCAGTAGTGATAGGAACTGCAACAGGCACAGGCAGCAGAATATTGAAAGGAACTGCAATAGGCTCAGGCAGCACAGTACTGACAGGAACTGAAACAGGCTCAGGCAGCTCAGTAGTGACAGGAACTGCAACCAGCTCAAGCAGCTCAGTAGCGACATGAACTGCAACATGCTCAGGCAGCGCAGTAGTGACATGTACTGCAATATGCTCAGGCAGTGCTGTACTAACAGGAACTGCAACAGGCTCAGGCAGATCAGTAGTGACAGGAACTGCAACAGGTGCAGGCAGCTGAGTACTGAAAAGAACTGCAACAGGCTCAGACAACATAGTACTGACAGGAACTGCAACTAGCTCAGACAGCTGAGTATTGACAGGAACTGCAACAGGCTCAAGCAGCTGAGTACTGACAGGAACTGCAACAGGCTCAGGCAGCAGAGCAGCAAAAGGAACTGCAACAGGCTCAGGCAGCGCAGTAGTGACAAGAACTACAACAGGCTCAGGCAGCGCAGTAGTGACTGGTACTGCAATATGCTCAGGCAGTGCAGTAGTGACAGGAACTGCAACAGGCTCAGGCTGAGCAATACTGACAGGAACTACAACAGTCTCAGGCAGCTGAGTACTGACAGGAACTGCAACAGACTCAGGCAGCTCAGTAGTGACAGAAACTGCAACAGGTGCAGGCAGCTGAGTACTAATAGGAACTGCAACAGACTCAGACAGCGCAGTACTGACAGGAACTGCAACAGGCTCAGGCAGCTCAGTAGTGACAGGAACTGCAACTGGCACAGGCCACTGAGTACAGAAGGGAACTGCAACAGGCTCAGGCAGCTCAGTAGTGACAGAAGTGCAATAGGCCCAGGCAGCTCAGTAGTGACAGGAACAGCAACAGGCTCAGGCAGCATAGCAGCAAAAGGAACTGCAACAGGTTCAGGCAGTGCAATAGTGACAGGAACTGCAACAGGCTCAGGCAGCTCAGTAGTGACAGGAACTGCAACAGGTGCAGGCAGCTGTGTACTAAAAGGAACTGCAACAGACTCAGACAGTGCAGTACTGACAGGAACTGCAACAGGTTCAGGCAGCTCAGTAGTGACAGGAACTGCAACTGGCACAGGCAGCTGAGTACTGACAGGAACTGCAACAGGCTCAGGCCACTGAGTACAGAAGGGAACTGCAACAGGCTTAGGCAGCTCAGTAGTGACAGAAGTGCAATAGGCCCAGGCAGCTCAGTAGTGACATGAACTGCAACAGGCTCAGGCAGCGTTGTAGTGACAGGAACTGCAATAGAAAGCACAGTACTGACAGGAACTGCAAGAGGCTCAAGCAGATCAGTATTTTTTATTTATTTATCAAGTCTAGGATTACAATTACCTTTGAGCCAAGGCTCTTTTACAAAGGTTCCATGTCAGAGAAACACAAATTATTGGGAACATCAAGACAGAACTAACAACAACGAGGCCATTGCATACAATTTGCAGATTAATACAATTCAAGGGCAACAAAGTCAACAACACAGCCAGAGGCATACTGTCAGAGGAAACAGACAAGAGCTGAAAAGTGCCAGAGTCACAGGGAGAGGGAAGAGGAGGCTACGGGATGGGGCAGGAAGGGGGGGGGGAGGTAGGAAGGTAGGGTGGGGAATAGATGGAAAAGTGCAGCATGGGGTATACCAAGGTGTGATGGGTGTGTCAGGTTGGGGGGCACCACAGCAGGCAGGAAAATAGACAAACTGGGTTAAGTGGTGCAATCGCAAGAGCTGTTGGTAGTGAGATAGTACTGGAGCCTAGTTTTAAACATACCAAGTGTCGGGGCAGAGGAGATGGTGGGGCTAAGGCCACTGAACCAGAGTGGCGCTCTATAAGCAAAGGAATGTTGACCATGGGAAGTGCGACAGTGGGGGACTTTCAGTAGCTGCAGATTGGATCTCCGTAAGCAATGTTTGTTGGTTCGGTGTTGTAACAGAGCTGAGACCCCAGGAGGTGCAAGGCCAAGGTAGATTTTTTTCACCATGGAGCAGGTGAGATACTTGATGTGGTTGGATAGCTGAAGCCAGCCAGCCTGGGTGTACAGGTCACATGTGTGGGTGAGATGGTGGGCACCAGTGATCAGCCGACGTACCTTATTTAAGGCAGTTGATATGCGTCTAAGGGTTGTGGTTGTGGCAGAGCCATAAATGATGAGACCATAGTCTATTACAGAGATCACAGAGCTCTGAACAACAATCTTCAGTGCTTCCAGAGTAAGATGTTGTCTGTCTTTCTAGAGAAGACCAAGATGTGTATTTGCATCTCCAGCAACAGAGTCACCATGAGTTCCGAGTTCAGTACTGACAGAAATGCAACCGGTTCAAACAGCGCAGTAGTGTCAGGAACTGCAACAAGCTCAGGCAGCGCAGTAGTGACAAGAACTGCAACAGAAACAGGCAGTTCAGTACTGACAGGTACTGCAACAGGCTCAAGCAGCTCAGTAGCGACAGGAACTGCAACTGGCTCAGGCAGCTCAGTAGCGACAGGAACTGCAACAGGCTCAGGCAGTTCAGTACTGACAGATACTGCAACAGGCTCAAGCAGCTCAGTACTGGCAGGAACCTACAGGACTCAACATTTCTTCAAGATCAGTACCAAACTCCACTCAGGGTTAACACGCCTTAGGGGATCCCTGATCTGAAACTCATAGCATTATGGTCCAAATAACTAAGATCAACCCTGACCTTAAAAAGGTAGAGCCCCAGTACGGACCCAGGTCCAAGGTATGAGCAGATTGGCGAGTGGCAGAGGTAACAACCTGGGTGAAGTCCAACAGTTCCATCTATTCGAGGTACTGCTGACCATGCAAAAGGGATCTGTTGTCAGCCCAACAACTGAAGTAACCACCCAGTACTAACCACTTAGGATACTCCAACACCAGGCCAGTGATGAACTCCCCAAATTCCTGCAGGAATCCACTCTCACAACCAGGAAGATGATAAGCAATAAGTATCCTGCCTCCACATCTACATCATCCTTAACAGCCACACATTCAAATGACCTGGTTGTTTGACCCACTGGATAGGCTGCAAGTCTCTGTTCACATCTAAAACAGATAGGCTGCCCCACTCCTTGCATTCCCACCTAGGGCACTGTACTACTGCACAGTCCTGCAGAACAGTTATCTCCAGCACCGTGCCAGTGTAGTTTCCAAGTAAGGCCTTGGTGATGCACACCATCCCTACTGAGGAATCTGCGACAAAGTCTGCTAATATTGCGGTCTTATTCCTGTTGGACCTGGCATTACAAAGAATTGCCCTCGGGGAGGAGCCATGCCAGTTGGGTCAGCTACCATATCCTGTGATGTTTCAGGAGTCCTCCATATAGGAACCAGGCAGGGAACACCGCTGTCCTGATTTCATTTAGTTTTGTTTAATTTTTGTTACACATAAAACCCATTGGCCAGAGCCTATTTTCAAAGGATTTAGAGTCGGGTACAACAAAAGACTACCATTTCAAAACCAGTTACAGGTGTACAATACAATACAGTAAGACTACAATTATAACCCACTGGATACAGCTAAGACAATAACTTAGCAGTGGATGAGGTACAGTGAAAACAGTACGTGGGTTACGAGTTGGCACTGCAGTCAAAGTATTACTGGGTCCCTCAAAACATATCCCATCACCTAAAATAAACTGATGATTTCGAGTTTAAAACAGAGTGGGAAACAGCTGCATCAGAATGCTCACAAAAATTAATTCAACTTTTAATTAAAAATGACACAGTAAAACATCAAAGACTGATTAAGGAGATCACAGAAAGTAATGTAGCCCTAAAGAAATTTATAAATCATCCTGACTTCACAAGTTTGAAAAAGAATTACAACTTAAGCCTAAGAAGCATGAAATAAAATTAAATTGCAAACAAAAAATGTTTGAATGTGGTACTGTGGACTATCAAGAAGGCAGAATCTTTAGCTGGTTCAGATTTAGAAGGGGCAGATCTCTGCCTCTGGGGAGATCAAAGTCACACTCCAGAAGACAACAAAAAGGCAATGGGAGAAAGTTAATAAGAGTCAAAAGGCAAGGATTCTAATAATCTTGTTAGCACTGCAGGGCCCCCTGAAACAACAAACAGTGTTTCATTTTATGAAAAACCCTCAACCAGTAAAGCAACCCTAAGTAATAATACTGTACATCAGTTTAAAACAAGCATTTGTCAATGCCGAATGTTGCTTGCTTGTATGTGCTGTTTAGGTATTTGGAAGTGACAGTTTCATGCCTTCCTCCCGAGACATCCACTGTCTTTTTCCGTTCAGTATTCACAGAAGAGTGGGAGGGGCAAGGGCCACAGCAGTACAGCAGTTGCCAAGGGGGTGAAGAGGTGGACAATAGTCCATTCAAAGGCAAAAGAGTCCTGCAGGAGCTCACTAAATTGAAGGTAGACAAAGCGATGGAACCAGATGGCATACGCCCAAGGATATTAACAGAACTGCTAAGGGAGATAGCAGTACCTCTGGCAGCCATGTTCACCGAGTCATTCAACATGAGTGAATTGGAGGAGGGCACATGTGGTCCCTCTACACAAGTCCAGCAGCAGGGAGGAGGCAGGAAACAATAGGCCATTCAGCCTCACCTCAGTAGTGGGGAAGATCATGGAGACATTGCATAAAGAAAGGATAGTGGGCATCTAGATGCCATTGGAACCCAGGACCATAGACAAGATGGATTCACAGTGGGGACATCATGTCAGATAAATCTGGTTGATTTATTTGACTGGGTGACAAAGGAAGTGAATCAGGGTGGGGCAGTGGACAACGCTACCTTGATTTCAGCAAAGCCTTTGACACCATCCCATATAGGAGGCTGATAAACTAGCTGGGTAGGCTGGACATGGGGAAAGGGTGGTAAACTGGGTTAGAAACTGGCTGACAGACAGGAGGCAGAGAGTGGTGGTAAATGGTATGCAGTCTAGGGAGAGGGGCGACCAGTGGGTGCTGCAGGGATCGGTCCTGGGGCCAGTTCTGTTCAATGTCTTCATTAGTAATATTGCAGAACATCTGAAGGGAATTTTTTCACCAAATTTTCAACATAGTCATTTAAGACCTTTGCTCATGAACAGTCTCACTGTGATTTTCTTAATTTATCCTGTACATTGATTTCGCACACCGACTGCGCCATTGTGCGCTACATGGGCGGAAACACGCTTTGGGTGAGATGTGAAAATGACAGCTGTACTATTTATAAGAAGGTGTGGCAAAATGGCAATGTTAGAAATCTGTAGTGAAAATATTGAAAATCTGAACCACGAGCGCATGTGAGAACTGAACAACGACACTGGTAAACAGTTTTTTTGGATTTTTCATCACTAAATGTTAGTGACTCTTCTCATGATATCGCTACATGAGCAGCATTCAGCCGCCAAGGGTGACGGCGAGTGACTGCACAGTGACTACGAAATCACCTTTCGGGCCCGAATAACGCCATGACAGTGACATCATTCATGAGAAGGGGTCCCAAAAACCCCATGTTGAAAATCTGGTGCAAAAATTCACAAAAATGCCGGAGATATGCAACAAAGTTGAAACCCCCCTATCTAGCCCATTATACAGCTTACCGGCATTTCCTCAGTTCGCGGTCGGCTTTGAAGAGTGCAGACGTGTTCCTGGGCCACTGAAGATCGTCGCACCGAGCTCGGAGCTAAGTATGGGGTGGAGGGGTGTGGGAGGCTTGCGCAGTGGGTGGGTGCGGGTTGGGGAGGGGGCCAGGAGACTGGTGGGACCTTTTTGCAGAAAAAAAAAATGGCGGGATGTTTTGCCAGCTGGGTGGGCTCCCAGCATGGCAAAAGGACGTTGGAGGGGCGTTCAGCCGACGGGGTATTGGGCACCCTGTCGGCTATAGGATCGCTTTGCCACGCTTGGGGTGGCCCCACCATGGCACTTACTACTGGGGGATGCAGCTCAGCTGATGGGGACTGGGCACCCGTTGGCTATACAGTGCATGTGGGGAGCAGGGCGTGCACGCCTGCGTGGTGTGTCTGTGGGGGGGGAGCTGCACGTGAGCAGCCGATATCTTATCGGTGCTCACTGAAGCGTAGCTCCCCCTTTCAACTGTATGCCACTGCATTTTGGAGCTTGTCATAGACAGCTCCAGAATGCATTGGCTTACAGGGGCCGGACCAGCCAACACACTGACTGAACTGGAGGAGGAGGTGACACCTCTGAAATCTCCGATGATGGCACTATGTTTCTTGCACATGCGTGCAAGCAACATAAAACTGGAAAAAGAAAACCAGGACGGGCAAAAGGGGGCAGAAAATCCCACAAATTCAATAAAACCCAGAACTAGGAGTGATAAGTGCTAAACTGGACACATTTTGAAGGAATCACAGCAGGTGGCCTTGGCTAAGGGCCTTTCTTTTGTATCCCACACTATACCTGACAAGTTTAAAATTCACATAGACTTTGAGAAACTATTTAGAAGGCTACAACTCGAGGACTTTTTGTGAAGAATCCTACTTTGGCAGACGCAATGGGTTACACACTTACTAACGTGGAGGATTTAGTAAGCCCTATGTGGGATGGGGACCTTACATTACAGGATTTTTACACCGAGACACTGTAGTACCACACATTGTGTGGGACAGTTGGGGTTCGACTGACTGGCAAAATATTTCTCTACTTGAAGCCCTATATTATGAAGGGGAATTCTCCCCATCAGGTAATTTAAATGTCAATTTGTATGACTTGAACAGAGCAGATTTTGATAAAATGAGAAAACTGCTATTTACCCCTAAGTTTAGCATTTGTCCTGCCCCCACTAATTCAATGATCAACATATATAAGAAAACAGTTTATTCAGAGGTCAGAAAACTTTTAGCTGAAGAAAGTAGAATACCACATTACAATACGACCACTGACGAACTTCAAGCACTCAGAGAACTACAGGATTTGGAAGATGTTATTTTTAAACCTGCTAAGGGTGGCAACATTGTAATGATGAAGAGGGATTTTACAGAAGAAAGTATTGGAACTATTAGTGAATACTGACAAATATCTGAAATTGAGAGGCAATCTGCTGCCTCGTTTTAAGCTAGATTTGCATCGATTTGGAAAGAGCCAAAGCAATAGTGGAAATTACTAATAAATAATTCAAATTTTATTACCCCTGCTTTCCTGTTACCCTACAATGTATATCTTTAACAAAATACGTCAGGACTTGCGTAGCATATCCCCCCAGGCAGACTCACTGTTTCAGGGCTGGATCACTAACAACTTCTGTGAGGTTTTTTTTTTGTAAAAGAAGTGTTTCCCGTGTAAAGTCATACATGAGGGGCACAATACATGTGTTCAAGAAATTTCAGAATTTCAAATGATGCACTGAGTGTAAATGGCTTACGACTGATGTAGCCACTCTACATTTCTAGTTGGCAGGGTAACGGTCTTACAGCTTGTAAACATTTTTTATTTAAGGATCCGCTAAGGGATTGTACGCCCGGCCAGGCGCCACTCTTCCTCCAAGCTCCAGAGCCTCCAGCCCTTTAATTGCTCTTCACTCCCGACTGTTGTTTATGGGCAGTGCAGGGCTTTTGGGACAGTGATAAAAAGGAGAAGGAGGGCTGGGGGCTCTGAACCTTTGGGGAAGAGTCAGCGGGGGAGGGGGGGCGAATTGGGCTAGTTAAGCTTCCAGGAGATGCCCTGGGGCGAAAAGGGTTCCAGATCTTGGACTGTCCTATCTGGTCCCCGTACCCAAGGGCTCCTGTAAGTCAGGACCGGTAGCCCGGACAGCTCAGGAACCTCGTCCATCTAGAACAGTGTTGTGCAATGCCAGGTCTATAAAGAACAAGACAGCTATTATAGCTGATCGTGTTGGAACAGCAGACCTGGCATGCATCACCGAGACCTGGCTGGATGGAAATGCCGGTCCAATTCTGAAGGCGGCTATTCCAGCCGGTTTCTCGGTGATACACCACTCGAGACTGGACCACAGGGGTGGAGGTGTAGCTATCTGTTTTATAACAGAATTGGGCCTTATAGAGGTTCCAGTTGAGGGTTACAGATCGTTTGAGTGTACTGTGGCTGCAGGTGCGGGGTGCAGGTTCATTCTCATTTACCGTCCACCAGGGGGTGACAGTGTGTTCCTGCAGGAAGTCGCAGACTTCATTACCGACATGGTGTTGGAATTCGCCCAGGTTGATGATGCTGGGTGACTTCAACATATGGGTCAATGATGAACTCTCACAATTTGGTCAGGATTTCCTCCAACTTATTAATATGCTGGACCTCACACAGGTTGTTGCCTCTGCAACCCATGTTCATGGTCACTCACTTGATCTGGTTTTATTCCTGGGAGCGTTAGACACCGACTTGGTGGCGGAACCAGTTAGTTGGTCGACCACTGCACTGTAAGATTCAATTTCGAGCAACCCCCATAGGCCAGCCCGTGGAGATAGTCAGATACCACCCTTTGAGGGATGTTACTCCCATTGGTCTCTCGGCAGTTCTCGACCTATCGGGATGTATGCATGCCGGTGAGGGTCTGGAGCACCTAGTCCAGGCCCATAATAAGGCTGTGGGGATGCCCTGGATTCCATCGCTCCCGACCGTGTTTGTCCCTCATTCTCCGCCTCTGTCTCCTTGGTTTAACAGGGCTTGGGGGCTGGGCGTGTGGGGCAAAGGTAGAGCACTGCTGGTGTTGAGCTGCTCTGGATGCCGACGCCTAGATTGATGGAACATTATCGAGTCTATCAATCAATCAATTAGCCAACCAATCTCCTATAACTAGGCAGAGTTCCTGTCCAGGGAGATTGCTGTGATTCAGAATCAACCGGCTCACCTCTTCTGAACCGTGGAGAGACTGTGCAGTCCAGCCTGTCTTCAGGTCCGGAGAGCACTGTCACAAGATAAATGACACAAGTTCACTCAATTCTTCGACATCAGGGTTGAGAACCATTCAGCATGCTCTATGGGGTGTTACGGTGGTCTGTGTAGGGTTACTATTCCCCGGTCTTCCTGGGATCACTTTGACAGACGGGCAAACTATGATGTTGTGAGGATTGTCCAAAGTATGCAGCCTACTTGCTGTAGTCTTGACCCGGGCCCTACACGCCTCATTTTGGGGTGTGTAGATGTCATCAGCCCTGTCCTGGCAGAGACAGTTTGGTGCTCTTTAGAGTTGGATGAGTTCTGAACTCCCTAAAGGAGGCAGAAGTTACACCGCTCATAAAAAGTCTTCTCTTGACCCAAACTGCCCTGCCAACTACAGGCCAATCTCTAACCTTCCCTTTATTGGGAAGTTTATAGAGAAAGTAGTTGCTCTTAAGTTGGATAACCATCTGACAATCCAGGACATCTATGATTCCTCCAGTCTGGTTTTCAGAAAAGGCACAGTACAGAGACCGCTCCAGTTAGGTGCTCAATGATCTCCTGATTGCTAGAGATCAGAAATGTTGTTCAATCTTGTTCCTTCTCGATCTCTCTCTTCAGCCTTTGACACTATGGACCATGGGGGCTGCTTGAGTGCCTGAGAGGCATCTGTGGCCTGTCAGGTACTGTCCTCAGTTGGTTTAGATCTTTCCTCACTGGCAGAACTCAGAGTGTGGTGTCGGGGATTTATTCCTCAGCTTCATTCTCAACGCCATGTGGGGTTCCTCAGGGCTTGTGCTGTCCCCTATGTTGTTCGGTGTATTTGCTGCTGTTGGGAGACATTGTAAGATGGTATGGGCTGTGGTTTCACTGTTATACAGATGATACCCAGCTGTATCTGTCTTTGTCCCAACAAGGATAGTGCAATCTCTGTCTTTAATAGCTGCCTTGCAGAGCTCCAGGACTGGATGTGGGCCAGTCTGGCTAAGGCTGAACCCTGATAAGACTGATGAGTTGGTTGTGGATCCAGGTCGCGGATACAGAGGACTGCAGCACGTCTTGACTCTGGCCTTTGGCTTGGGGTAGCCCGCTCATGTCCTCTGTTCAGGTGGAATAGTACAGTTACGTAAGAACTTACCTAACAGTAGATCTTCGAGAGAGGCTCTTGCAGTAGGTAATTACATATAGGACTGACGCCAGCCGGCAGCAGGACCCCACAGAAAAATCTCTAGCTAGCAGTCCCTGGCGAGGGACCGCCCCCACGTCAGGTGACCGGCGTGATGACGATATCGGTATAAAGGGGCGGTCCCAGATGCCTGCCTTCCAGTTCTTTCCGCCACAGGCCCGGACGGCCTGGACGAGTGAAGCAGATGTTTCCATTCCTGGAAAAAGATCTGAAAAAGCCTAGGGGATGGAGGGCGGAAGAAGAGTTTACTTGAAGAGCCTCTCTCGAAGATCTACTGTTACGGTAAGTTCTTACGTAACTGTACTATCTTACTTCGAGAGGGCTCTTGCAGTAGGTAATTACATATAGGACTGAATCCCAAGCAGTCTGGAACAAATAAAAGGCACCGGGAGGAGGAAACTACTCTTGAAAGTAGCAGTAGCCTTGCAGGCCTCAAGACAGGAGGCCTTGCAAAACAGCTAGCCCGAAGCCTGCTCTGCGGTGAGAGGCAATGTCCAAACTGTAATGTTTCGTAAAGGTATGGATGGAAGTCCAGGTGGCGGCAGCGCATATGTCTGCTGCAGAGGCCGCTACTCCTCGTGTGGAGTGACACCTGACCTAACCCGGGAGGGTCTTGTTGTACTTGTCATAACAGAAAGTGATGCAATGAGCTAACCACTTTGACAGGCATTGCTTGGAAACAGCATCGCCTTCCCTTTTGTGAGCAAAAGAGATGAACAACTGATCAGTCTTTCTGAGATCCTTCGTCCTGTCAGTGTAGTATCTCAGAATCTGGTGAACATCCATGGTATGGAGTAAATATTCTCCTTGGCTGGAGTACTGCATGAAAAAGGCAGGTAACTCTATAGACTGATTTAAGGTAGAAACTTAGGGTTCGTGCAAAGAGCCACTCGTTCTTTGTGAAAAATCAGGTATGGGATTTTACACATAAGGGCCTGGAGCTCGGAAATTCTTCGAGCGGAAGTAATGGCCACCAAGAAGAGCGTCTTCCACAAAAGAAACTTCAGATCTGCGGAGGCCGCAGGTTCAAAGGGAGGAGGGTAAGTTTCTCTACAACAAAGTTCAAGTCCCAAGGGGGAGCAGGAGTTCTGATAGGGGGCCTCAGATGAAGGACCCCTCTAAGAAAGGTCTTAGAGACCTCTAATTGGGCAAATGCTTTATGCGAAAGGAACACGTGCACGCCGAGATAGCGGCCATGTGTACTTTCAAGGAGGAATGACTGAGACCCACGTCGAAAAGGTGACAAATATTCCAGTAAACGGCCACTGAACAGGAGAAAGGCTCCACGTTCCTAGAGGTGGCCCAAATAGAAAATCTCATCCATTTCATGGCGTAAGTGGACCTAGTGGAGGGTTTCCTAGCCTCCACCAAAATCTCCACCACCTTTGGAGAAACACCAAAGCGGGATTGAGCTAGGTCTGCAGGAGCCATGCATTGAGTTGCAGGGACTTGAGTCCCGGATGGACCAGGGTCCCCTGATCCTGGGTCAGCAAACCTCGAAGAGGAAGAGGAGGAGGAACCTCTGAGTATTGTTGTAGAAGAGAGAACCAGATTTGCCTGGGCCAGAAAGGAGCAATCAGAATCATTCTCACTCCTTCTGTTGATAGTTTCTGCAACACACGAGGGACCAGTGGAACTGGGGGAAAAGCATAGACGAATCTGCCCTTCCAGCTTAGAGACAGAGTGTCGTTCCAGAAAGCACCTCACTCTGGAACGAGCGAGCAAAAGTTAGGAAGTTTTGCGTTTTGGGAAGAGGCGAACAGGTCTACCTGTGGAGTCCCCCAAATGTGGACGATGTGATTTAGCACCTTTTGGTCTAACTCCCACTCCTGTGGCAGGGCAGAGGAGCGACTTAGCTTGTCTGCCAGGGTATTGTCGACTCCTGGAACATGAATCGCTGTGAGGTGAAGGTTGTGATGAGATGCCCAGTCCCAAACCCTCATTGCTTCCCTGCATAGCTGGTAGGATAGAGTCCCTACCTGCTTGTTGATGTACCACACCACGCACATGTTGTCCGTCTGGACGGCTAGGCGACCGGGAAGAATATATTGGTGAAGGGCTTGGAGAGCATAAAGTACTGCTCGAAGCTCGAGCACAATGATGTGGAGAGCTAGCTCCAATCTGGACCATAATCCCTGGGTTCAGTGAGGACCCAGATGGGCTCCCCAACCTTCGCCTGATGCGTCTGTAGTCAGAGTCTGGGAGGGGGGAAGATGAAAGAAGGGGAAACCCTGAAACAGGTTCTCTCAAACCATCCACCATTGCAAGTCTCGAGCCATCAGCGAGGAGATCAGAACTAGATGATCTAGGTCGTCTACCAGTTGATCCCATTGGGAGCAAAGAGTCCACTGAGAAATCCTCATGTGAAGCCGAGCGTGGGGAACTGTCGGGATGGTGGCCGCCATGAGCCCCAGGAGACGGAGAACCGACCTCGCCGGAACATTCCTGCGTTCTAATAGCAGGGAAATCTGTGACTGAAGAGAGGCCACCCTGTCTGGAGGCAGGAAGGCCTTGCTTACCGTCGTATCGAGGATAGCCCCGATAAACTGTAGTCTCTGGGAGGGATCCAGGTGAGACTTGGAATGGTTGATGGTAATCCCCAGGCAAGTGAAAACCTGCTGGGTGAGGGAGAGAGAATGCAGGAGCTCCTCCCTGGACGAGGCCACCAGGAGCCAATCGTCCAGGTAAGGGAACACCTGAACTCCCATCGTATGCAGGTGGGCCACTACCACAGCCAGGCATTTGGTAAAACTCAGGAGCCGAGGAAAGACCAAACGGGAGTGCCCGGAACTGGTAATGGCCCCCCTGGAAAGCAAAGTGAAGGTACTTGCAGTGAGAAGGGCGAATGGGGATGTGCAGATATGCATCCTGCATATCCAGCGCACAAAGCCATTGACCCAGCCAAAGGAGGGGCAAGAGAGTCTGTAGGGAGAGCATCTTGAACATTTTGTATTCCACGTAAAGGTTCAAAGAGCTGAGATAGAGAATGGGTCTGAGATCTCCCATCTTCTTTGGGACCAGGAAGAAATGGGAGTAGTAACCCGTCCCTTGAAGGTGAGGGGAGACGGGCTCTATAGCCTGCTCGTGAGGGAGGGAGATTTCTTCCGGACCAAAGGAAGATGGTCCCTTGGGTGGGACGATTTCAGAGGGAGGTGGCGGGGTGGTTTCTGCAGAAACTCTGTAGAGTGCCCTCCGCGATAATCTGGAGCCCATGAATCAATGTTATCCTCTCCCAACCCAGAAGGTGGAGGAGAACCTCCCTCCTACCCGTTCCTCCGTGTGTCCGGAGGTGGTGGGAGAGGAAGGAGTCAGGTGGTGGGGCAGCGCCACAGCTGGGGCACCCGCTGCTTTTTGGCGGAGGGGCCTGGCAGCTGCGAGGGCCCGGCGTTTAGTGGTCCGCCTTCCTTGGGGGTTCGCTGTGGCCGATCTGCTCATGGAAAGGACGGTGCTGGCGGTGATGGGGACGGTACATGGAATCCACAGATTTCAGAGCCGCCCCTTCCCTGCAAGTCAGTGATGATGTCATGACCCCTGAAAGGTGCTTCCTGGATCGCAGATTGCACCTCTGGGACCAAACCTGACACGCGGAGCCAGGCAGTGTCCACTGCATCATATGTCATCCGCAGAATGTGACGACTGGCCGAACAAGCAGAACGGACTAAATCAGCTAACTCCTGCTTGACTTGAGAGTCAGATAAGGAGTCAATCTTAGATTCCACCTGGGTAAGGATGGCCTTCTGGTAATCCCCATATGAGCAACACAATTCAGGGCTCGAATTCCCAGTGTGGAAGAGGCATAGATTTTCCTTCCATACTGGTCACAAAGGCAGATTCCTTATCCGGAGGAGACGAGCTTAGATGTTTTGGGTGCGCTGATCGGCCGTGAGCGGCGCTAATCATGACCAAATCTGCGCGGGGGTGAGAGTCCAAAAAATCTACTCCCTCAGGAGCCTGGATTAGCCTGTTAGACTTCCTAGGAAGCGCGGCTAAAGCCAACGGTTGTTTCCAAATAGTGGAAACAAGGTGGGCGTGAGGCTCGATCCAGGGTGGCACTAAAGTAGGAGCTGTCAAGGGCAGGTCCAGATGTTCGGAGAGTTTGACCCTCTGAGGATCGGGCTCCAAGGAGCGCCACTGATGTACTTCCTGGATTTTTCTGAGCAATTCCGTGAAGAAAACTTCCTCCGGAGGAGACTTCGGAGGGGTCCTCGGCCTGGGCTTGGATGGAGGCGAGGCTTGTCATCTCTCTCAGAGCATCCATCGGAGGAATCCAGAGGAGAAGAAGAAGAATCAGAAGCAGAATAAGACTCCCTAACACAGCTAGGGAAGGACGGGTTCCTTGGGGGGATCCCTGGATGCATGTCCTGCCTCTCAGGATCCAGAGGGAAGGGCTCTGGAGTCCGGAGGTGGTGAGGGAGTATGCCGTCTGAGGCGTATGGGGGCCAGGAGCGGTGCCATCACTGTAAGGCAGCTCTCTACTTCCTTGGTGAGCTAAGCCTTGGCCTCAGCCCACCAGGAAGCCAGAGTCTCCTGCAGATCCACCGGCGGCCGGGGGGCCAGTGGAGGAGGAGGGGGAAAAGAATACGGGTTGTATTCGTAAGGTGAGTATCCGAAACCCGGCTGCGGGAAAACCGGTGCCCGGTATTGAGGGGTCGGGTGCTGCAGTATCGGAGGAACCGGCATCGGGTACTGCGGTGCTGGATACTGCGGTCCCGGTACGACGGGCTGGATAAGACGGGCGGGTACTGGCGCGGAGGAGTTGCTGAGCAGGCTGCCCGGAAGGTGGCCCCACAGAGCGGTCAACAGTGAGTGGCCCGGTGGGAGCAGGGCCTGATGGTGGGGCCGGCGTCAGGGCCGGCATCCGGCAGGGCGGCGTCAGATCCAGTTCCCTAGGAGGAGGGTCTGACGGAGGTGGTGCCACCCCCGCATCGCCTGGGGGGGGGGAGAGTCCCCAAGGTCAGGCTGGGGGGACTCAGGCTCCCCGGATGGCAGCGAAGGCTGCGTGGAACCGGGTATGATGGGGGTTGGAGAGTCTGTCATAGGTTCCGTCACCCAACGCACGTCAGGGGAGCCGACGTGTGGCTTAGGGCTAAGTCCTGGCGGGCACCGGAGGAGCCGGCGTCCATCTTACGGGGTCTCTCATCAGAGGTGGGCTGAGGAGAAGGAGCGGCCTGGTCCAAAGGGGACGAGGTCATGCGCCGCCCCGAAGGGTCGGGCGTCTTATCTACCTTCTCTCTGCGTACATCGGAGGAGCCGACATCCGACTTATGGGAGTCGCCCGCTCCAGTAGGCCGCAAGTCTGCAGCAGAACTGGGGGCGGAGGCCTCCTTTTGCCCGGAGGCGCCTGCAAGGTCCGAGCATGAGCCAGATGGGCGGGCTGACGCCTCCTCCAAAACCTTGGAGGCTGCCGTCGGGCGGTCCCCCAGAGGGGATGTTACCTGAGCCGTGACTCCGTCCGGAGTCGCAGGGGAGGAGGCCTTCTCCCAATGCCGCTCCTTGTGCCGTTTTTTACGATGCCCTTCTGGTGAAGTCGACGCCTGCCTGAGCTTCTTCAATTCTTTTTCCATTGAAGACATCTTTTTCTTTAGAAGATAGGTTTCCAGGGACTGTTGGCATCATCTGCAGGTCATCGCGTTGAAGTGAAGGCAATGTGGGCACTTGTCGACCAGGTGGTCGGGGCCTAGGCAGAAGAGGCAGAGGGAATGGCCGTTCTTGTGTGGCAGTTGGGCGCCGCACGAATCGCACTTGTTTTTGTGCTCGGAGGGGTAGGGATGACATCGCCGTCGATGACCTGACGATAGGAAGAAAACTATGAATAAATCTCAGTAAAACTGGCGAAAAGAGCAGGGCTGACCAAGCATGAACTTTACACGGCGCCGCGCGAAGCTAACGGGAAAAGAACTGGAAGGCGGGCGTCTAGGACTGCCCCTTTATACCGACGTCGCATGACGCCGGTCACCTGACGTTGGGGCGGTGCTAGCTAGAGATTTTTCTGTGGGGTCCTGCCGCCGGCCGCCGTCAGTCCTATATGTAATTACCTACTGCAAGAGCCCTCTCGAAGTAAGATCTGGGCGTTATATTTGACAAAGGGTTGACACTTCATTTGCAGGTGTTGGCTGTAGTCAAATCCTCTTTCTTCCATCTGAGGAATATCACCCGGATTAAGCACCTTGTTCCGTCTCACAACCTTCCAATGCTGTTCCATGCCTTTGTGACCTCCCGCCTCAACTATTGCAACTCCCTATACCTAGGGCTTCCGGGGGATGATATCTGCCACTTGCAGCTGGTGTAGAACGCTGCGGCCAGGTTACTAGCTGGGGTTTCCTGCACTAGTCACATCACCCCTGTGCTGCGCAAACTGCACTGGCTACCTGTTCAGTGGCGAATCACTTTCAAGGTCGGTTTACTGACTTACAAGGCCCTGCACGGACTGGGTCCTGGCTACCTGCAAGAGCTCCTGGTTCCTTACTGCCCACTTCGACCCCTCAGTTCAGCAGACGAGGAATTGCTAGAGGTTCCCAGGGTTTGACTGAAAACTTCTGGTGCGAGAACATTTATGTATGCAGCCCCGACCCTGTGAAATTCTCTACCTCGCTGGATTAGAGAGTGCCTGACCATGGAGAGCTTTAAGACGGCTTTAAAAACACTTACTTAGCCGCGTCTTTGGGGATTACTGAAGTTGCAATATTGTATTTTATTGATCTTTTTAGCTATTGTAATGTTTATTTGTGTTTTAAGTACTGTACAGTGCTTTGATACTTGTTGAACTGCGCTATATAAATAAATATTATTAAACTTGATCATGGAGGGTCTACAATTTATGTTTCACCCACAGTTACTTTGAATTTGACCGATTATCATTTACAGAAATGTGGTACACCTATGGCAGCTGCTATGACTCCCTCTTATGCTAATTTGTTCCTGGGCTTTGGGATGAAACTTTCATCTTTAACAAGACCTCCAATCCTTTTCACAAACATAGTTCAATGGTACAGTTATATTTTTATTTAACATTTTGGTAACCGGGAAAGGCACACTGAGCTGAAGCTCATTTCCAGGTGCGACCCGATGAAAAGGGAGAAAACAATATGTACACAAGGAGAAACAAAATCTTAATGTAGTGATAAGGACCAGTTCATAAGTGACAATGGAAAAAGCAGGATTACAATGAAGAGTAAGGCATTACAAATTTAATTATGACAAAAGAATAAGTGCCAAATTACAGATAATGAATAGATCACACACATATTTATAAGTTGAGAGGATTGCTTGGAGGACCACTAGAGGATCATGTAGGGGGCTAAGGGGGATGAAGCATGGGAGTGGGGGAGGAAGAGGGGCAGGAGCAGGGGGCAGTGGGAGTGAACTGAAGCAGGTGTTTGAGGATAGGAAGTGAGGAGGACTGGCAAGTAGCAGAGGCGAGGGAACCGACAGGAGAAAGCAGCCTGTCCAGAGGTTGAGTAAGGTTTTCTTTTATTTCGTTTTTGATAACCAGGTAAGTGCACTAGACACAGAAGTGACTATTTTCACTCACAACCCGGGAGGTTACAATATCAACAGGAAAAACAGTGATGACACAGTACAATATAGGAGTACAATGTATTAGGGATATAATTAAAATGGATAACAATTTGAGCAATATGAGTTGTCGGAAGAAACATTCCAATGTACTTCATATCAGAAGTGAAAGCAAGTGCATATTATACTATAGCATTTAAGGATATAGTAAAAATGGAGAATGGTTTGGGCAATTGGTGTAACCAGGAAACAATACAGACATTTCACATATCAAAGCACAACAAAGGTAAGTGTATATATAACAGCTGATTATCAATCTAGGCAACTCTATTCTACAAGACTGGCTATAACACAAAGAATATGACACCCAAGAGGGAGCAAGTAGGTAGGAAGGATTGTGGTAGTAAGATCTCTCGGGGATAAAGTGTGTGGGGGGATGTGTAAGAGGTGGGGTAGGAAATGGGTGATAAGACAAGCAGAAACTATAAGGTATAAGTACCGGAGAAGGACATTGAGACTGTAATAGTGAAGGGAGTCAGGAATCTAGGGTGGTTTAAAACAATTGCACTGTGTGTGTACTCTCAATAAGCAGAAAGCGAGGCCTCTTTTTAAACAAGGCACAGCTAGGTGACTGGCGTATTTCAAGGGGCAGCAAGTTCCAGGGGGGATGAGGAAAGGAGAAGGAGCAGGAGTCCCTGGAGTGTAGAGGGTAAGAGAAGGGATTGGAGAGGGATAGGAGGGAAGGGTTCCAAACCAGTAATTGGTGATGAAAGACAAACAATGGGCCAGTCTCCAATGGGGTAGGGTGTGACAGGAGAGGAGAGAGAGAGAAAGCAAATGTATGCGAAGGGAATTAGTAGCAGCGACAGAAGTATTTTAGGAGGGTGTCGAGCCTGGCAAGTGATGCTGTGGGGCAGTGCAATAGACTGTGTCAGCATAGTTGAATGCGGGAGTTCTTATTTTCTGTACTAACTCATGATGGATAGGGAGGAAAGGCTGTCTGCATTGTGATATAAATTGCCTAATCTATGGCACAGCTTAGAGTAGATTGCATCAATGTGGGTTGAGAAATTGAGATTAGAATCCAACCAGATACCTAGGTATTTAAAGCAGGACCACCTCGGGGGTGGAGGAGGGACATCGAGGAGGAGAGCGCTGGGAGAGACTGAAGCCTTGCTAGTTTTGCCTGGTCCAGAAAGTCACTGAGACACTTTTTTTTTTGTTTACTCTGAGTTGATTGGCATGGAACCAGCTTAGAACTTTGTTAAAGTTGTGCTGGAGAGGGTCTTGGATGTCTGTGGTAGATGGTCCCAATGTGTAGATAATCATATGATCTGCATTCATGTGGATGTGAAAGATAGAGCAGAAAGAGGGGAGGTCGTTGATGAAGAGGGAGAAGAGGCTGGGGCCAAGCATGGGAACCCCAGCAAGGACAGGGAGTGGAGATGGCACGGTATTACCCACCTAGACTGACTGCTGCCTGCCTTTGAGGTAGGAGCTGAACCAGTTAACAGTAGGTGCCCTTAGGCCAACAGAGTGTAGCTTGTTCAGGAGAGGGTGGGATATGGAATCTGAAGCCTTAGCTAAATCAATAAAGATAGTGGTGATGTCACCCTTGCCCATCCCCGTGAGGATGGAATCTATGTGGGTTATTGATGTCATACTCTCTCTATGGGCAGGAACGGAGCAAGAAATCACTAGTTTCACGATTTGGCTAAATTGCAATGATCTGAAGCTTTAATTTACCCACAAGTCAGATTTTAGGCAGCTAGGATATCACCTTTATGAGCAATGCAGATAACAGGGTATCAAAGGCTATACAAAACTACTGACAACCAACAGCTTTTACTTGGAAACAGGACGATTCAGAGGAAACGTGAGGAAGAATTTCTTCACAGAACGGGTGGTGGACAAGTGGAACACCCTGCCAGAGGAAGTGGTGGGGGCTGAAACAATCACGGATTTAAGAATGCATGGGATAGACATAAAGGAATTCTGGAGGTCAGGGTAAGGGCAACAGACTACTGGACATAAACTGAACTTACAAACTAAATGGCAGACTGGGTGGGCCATAGGCTCTTATCTGCCGCACACTGTCTATGTATGTATCTATGTAACTCCATCCCATATAGTCAGTTTTTAAGACAAAGGCAGAATCACTCTGAGGATTAAACACTTAGGGAGCTCAGAGACAGATTTTTAGAAAGGGGGCACAGCCCCAAAGTTTTGGATATGGCCTTTGAGAGAGCTGCAGATAAAGATTGTCTAGGGCTACGAGTCTGTACACAGTCAATTGTCTGTACTCTGCACTTACGTACTAATTGACTCTGCTACGATTATATTGTATACTCATATCAACCCTACTGTTTGTTCACCTATGTTGCAATTAACATCTGTAATTTGTACCGTCTCCCAATGATTGGGATGGCTAGTTTAGTCCATGAATGTATGTAACTGTCCAATGATATTTGTACATAATTATCTGTATCTGTACTGTTTTCTTATGCTTGGAACATTTGGTTACCTGGGTCGCACCTGAAAAAGGGACTTCACTGTCTCAGAGGGGCTACCCGGTCATCAAAATTTAAATAAATAAATAAGATTGGAGAGAGTTACTTAAACCAAAGCCTAAATGTGATATTGGGCAGAATGCCATTAACTTGATCACAAACTACAACCACTTAGCAGGAAAAATAGGGAAAACAGTGACTGAATACTGGCCGATCCTATTGAGTGATCCAACCCTTGTACCACACATTGGAAGTAAACAGAGGATTTACTTTAGCAGGAGTCTGAATCTAAAAGACAAATTAGTATTTAGTCAGTTTTCCTGAACTGCTTGAGACCCAACAAATGGCTTCCAGTGAAACCCACACATGGCTTCTAGTTTCATAGTCTTGTACAGGTTCTTAAGGCTGAGGCCCATAACGAACCCGCCACCACAGTTTAGTGATGGTAGTGAAATTTAGTAGAACCCCTGGCATGTACAGGTGTGGAACTGCCATGTTTGTATTTAATGCCAAACAAGGAGTAATTTTTGAAATCCCAACTTGTAAAAGAAAGGTTCACATTCACCAGTTCATCTCCTGTACCAAAACCTTTACATTATATGCCCTATGGTGTGGTTGTGGCAAACTTTATGTTGGTAGGACAGTTATACAGTTGAAACAGCACATTCAAGAACACATAAGGGATAGTAAGAATGTAAATTCTGACAGTCTGGTAGCAGAACACTTTTTATGTTTGCTTGCACGCATGTGCAAGAAACATAGTGCCATCATCCGAGTTTTCCAGAGGTGTGTCAGCCTCTTCCAATTTGGTCAGTGTGTTTGCAGGCACGTCGCAGTTCACCAATCACTGCTCCAGCTGTCTATGACAGCTGAAAATGCAGTGGCATACAGCTGAAGGAGAGCTCCCCTTCAGTGGTAGAACTCCCTCCCTCAACACGCCACGCATATTGCGTGCTGGCGCATCCCACCCGCGCACACAATATAGCCGACGGGCGCCCAACCCCCTGTCGGCCCAACCCCCCAAAACAGTGTTACGGCTGCCATGCTGGGAGCCCACCCAGCGTGGAACACGCCAGCATGGGTCATGAGGGTGCCCAATCCCACCGGCTCCAGCTCCCCAAACAGTTATACAGCTGCCATGCTGGGAGCTCACCCCAGCGTGGCAAACGCCCCGCGTAGTCTTAATCATTAAAAAACCTGTAAATAAAAACGGGTCTCCTCGTAGTCTCCTGCCCCCACCATTCCACCCACCGCGTAACCTACTTCCCACACACACCCCTTCACCCCATACTTACCTCTGGAGACGCTCTTCGGTGGACCGGGAACACGTCTACACTCTTCAAAGCCGACCGCAAACGGAGGAAATGCCAGTAAGCTGTATAATGTAATAGATAGGTTTTTTTCAACTTTGCTGCATATCTTGGGCATTTTTTGGAATTTTTGCACCAAATTTTCAACATGGGGTTTTTGGGACCCCTTCTCATGAATGCTGTCATGGCCATGGCGTTATTCAGGCCCGAAGGGTGATTTCGCAGTCACTGCGTAAAATCACCTTTCGGGACCGACTAATGAAACGACACTGCCAGTGTTCATAAAGTGGGCTCTCAAGAAGCCTGTTTTGAAAATTTGGTGGAAAAATTCCAAAAAATGACTTTTACGAGCGTGCTTTGCGCAGTTCCTACGCACGCTCATAAGTTCGCAAATTTTCAATATTTTCACTCCAGATTTTCAACATTGCCATTTTACCACATCTTCTTATGAGCAGTACAGCTGTCATTTTTCACATCTCACCCAAAATGTGTTTCCGCAGATGTAGCGCACAATGGTGCAGTCGGTGTGCGAAATCAATTTACGGGACAAATTAAGAAAATCACAGTGACACTGTTCATGACCAGAGGTCTTAAAATGGCTATGTTGAAAATTTGGTGAAAAAATTCCTAAAAATGACTGCTTTACGAGCGTGCATTGCGAATTTCGTATGCACGCTCATAAGTTCGCGAATTTTCAATATTTTCACTCCAGATTTTCAACATTGCCATTTTACCACACCACTTTATGAGCAGTATAGCTGTCATTTTTCACATCATGCCCAAAATGTGTTTCCGCCCATGTAGCGCACAATGGCGCAGTCGGTGTGTGAAATCAATGTATGGGACACATTAAGAAAATCACAGTGACACTGGTCATGAGCAGATGTGTTAAAATGACTATGTTGAAAATTTGTTGAAAAAATTCCCAAATATGACTGTTTAAGGAGCGCATGTTGCGCAGTTCCTACGCACGCTGGCAAGTTTGCGAATTTGTAATATTTGCACACCAGATTTTCAACAGTGCCATTTTACCGCACTTCCTTATGAGCAGTACAGCTACCATTTTTCACATCTTGCCCAAAATTTGTTTCGCACATGTAGCGCACAATGGTACAGTCGGTGTACGAAAACAATGTTTGGGACAGATTAAGAAAATCACAGTGACACTGGTCATGAGCAGAGGTCTTAAAATGGCTATGTTGAAAATTTGGTGACAAAACTCCATAAAATGACTGTGTTTACAGTGAGTATTACGCAGTTTCCATGCACCCTCGTCAGTTCATGAATTTGTAATATTTTCAGTCCAGATTTTCACCAGTGGCATTTTCCCACCTCCATATGAACAGTACGGCTGTCATTTTCCACAACATGGCGAAATGTGTTTTCACACTTTCAGCGCAGAAATGCGTGGTCGCTTTGGGAAATCATTGTTCGGGACAGATAAAGAAAATCACACTGACACTGTTCATGATCGGAGGTCCCAAAATGCCTGTGTTAATCTGCTGTAAAAAATCCCAAACTAGTTACATTATGGGTGTCGTTGCACAGTTTCTATACTGCCTTCAAGTGACTTCGCCAGTTTTTTTTAAGATTTTCACACCAGATTCTTCAATATTGCCATTTTCACCTCCCCATGAACAGTACCGCTGTCATTTTCACATCCTGTTCGAATGTGTTTTGCACCTGTGGTGCCAAATGCCGTAGTCACTGTGCAAAAGCAGTTCTCGGCTAACAAACTGATACTGCCACTGTTCATTACGTGGGGTCACAAAAAACATGTTGAAAATTCGGAGTGAAAATACCAACGAATGCCTAAGGCGTTAGGGTTTACGACCATAACGCCCAACCCTGTAGAGAATGACAGGCATCAGAGGTGTGACTTGGGATTCTTGCCTGTAATGCTCATACCATTCCACCCCCACCCACACCCTGCAGCCAGTGAGAGGCATCAAGGTGTGCCTCGGACTCTTTGGGCCCAAACGTTACCCCATTCTCCTATACCGCACCCATCGCACCGTATTTCCTGATGGAATGGGGTGCGCATAAGGGCCAAAGACCCCAAGGCACACTGTGACACTTGTCAGTGTCTGCAGGGTAGGGTGTGGTGAAATGGCCTGGTCGTTATGCCTGACGACCCAAAGGCACACCCCAATGCCTGTCACTCTCTGCAGGGTGGTGGTGGGGTTGGCTTCAGTTCAATACTTCGCTGCCATTCCTATTATGCAGCTCTGTAACTTCTACACTACCAATGCCAATGCCAGCAAGCAAACATTCGGCATTGACAAATGCTTGTTATTGAATCACAACAGTGCCTCAAGTGAGCTCAAATTTATGGGCATAGAATAGGTTAGGGAAGGTAGAAGGGGTGGGGACTGTTTGAATAGGCTTTTGTAGTGGGAACGCTATGGATCATTTCCTTACAATCAGATATGACGAACTCTAGTTGGGATTTGAAACCTTATTTGTAATAAAATGAACAGTAGTTCCCATTTTAAATCCTATGATGGATTTTTAATACAAGCTGAACATGCTTTAAATTACTGGTTCTACCATTTCTGTATCAACATTACACACACACACACACACACACCGTGCAAGTACCACTGCCTTCCTTAGAATAGACTGCCATTTCTTGTGAATCTTGGTCTTAAACATTATGTTTATCTCTCTACTTGGATTCTGTCTCTTTTTTTACAGCTGTCCCATATGCTTTGTGAGTCGATACATATGTCACACTGTTCAAAGTGTAATGGAAAATGCATAAAGTTACACTCCTTGGTGCAAACTGAGTTACAAAATGCGACAGATGTCGATGTATGTCCTTTTTTGTATTTAATGCTTCATGATATTCTTTTGTTGGTGTAACTTGAATGATGGCGTCATATTACAGTATTTAAGGACGTCATCTTTTCCAGGTTGCCGCTCCCTGAGGAAGCTCAAAGGAGCAAAGTGCCAGGGCACCTGGGTAATGGTCGGTGGCAGGCTTGTTAGTATGTTGTGTGTGTCTCTTTGCAACTATGCCATTTGGTCTGCACAATAAAATAATTATTGTATTCATCAGCCGGAGTGTGTCTCCACTTACTTGCTAGCTACACACACTCAACAATCTGTGTCCTGGAGTGAGGTTCATTGAAAGTTGTGGAATAAGCATTCCCATGATAGCTCACTTCCCTTGGGGAGGGGGTGAGTGTACTCTGCTGTTGGTCTGCCACCTGGAGGTGTCTGGGTGGCACTGCAGCAAGACCACACAGGGGGAAGGACCCCACATGTAAGCTGCCGGGGGGTGTCCTGACAGAGGCAGACCTTGCACACTGCACCCATTGCGTGCCAGGTGGGCCCAGGGTGAAAATAATCTCCAACTGCAGGATGAAGGCCCAGTCCATCACAGGCCGTCACACTGGTGACTGGGCAACCTCTCCAGTTTGGTGGCAGTGGACGATGAAGGGAAGGTGAGCTCCGGAGAAGCCATGTGACAGGGCCTGAAGGTCCAGTTGAAAGGGGGTGCTCCAGGCAGATAAGGAAACAAAAACTGTACACAAAGAAGAAAAAAAGACCTCCCCCATCATGGAATTGTCAAGCTGACTGGTGAACTGAGTGAAGGGGGGATTGCAAAGAAAATATATAAAATAAGGCTCAACGACAACCATCCTCTTCCCACGATCCTCTTTTTTTTTTGCTGAGGACACAACACATGGAACTGTGGCTTTGACCCCTTTTTTGTTTTAAAATCTTAAATAAGAAGGGTAAAAAAGCAATCTTTTTCCTATGTTGTTTTCTCGTAAAGGTGTTTATCTGTAGAAGCAAAACAAAAAAAAAACATGATATCCTTCACTTGCAGTAAAGCTACGAAGAAGCTGTTTAAAAACCCCCAAAAACAGACATCTTGAAAAGCATTTTTGTATTTTATTTTAGGCCTAGTTATTCTCTGGGACAGCTGCTGTACACCATGTGCCTTTTGAACAGACTCATTCTGTAGATTAAGAGCTCAGGACTCCAACAACAGAACTGTGTAGGTGCTACATTGATTTAATATCCGTACATGTCACTGAAGGTGCAAAACTCAATTCTGGTAATCCATTCCTGTAAAAAGAACCGCAGAGCAGGATACTCTATCAGCACAGTCTGCACCATCTTTTGCCAAACACAGCAACGAGCCACAGTTTTAGATACTTCTTGTGATAAAACTTCAACGCTGAAATTTTTATAACACCTAGGTGTTAAAAAAACAGATATTATCTAGTGCTTTCAGTTACTTTATAAAACAAACTTTTGCTGAAGTTCATTTCTTTTTCAGTTCACCATGTGGTTTTAGTATTTTTGAAACTCCCTGGAAAGATTTGAACTTTATTTCAAATAAAAAAATATATTTCACTGTATACAGAACTGGCTTTGTTATGAAATATTCTAAGACAGTACAGCATTGTTATGGGGAACAAACTTCTGGCAACAAACAGCACGTTTACATGGATGTTCCAATCCAAGCTGCAGTCCCACTCCAGTGCTGCCCCAAGTTCCTTGGCTGATCAGGTGATGCGTTTACATGACCGCTACTGGCATCAATGCAAGCTGTGCGGGAGAGGGGCTGTGAGTCCTGGGGATGGCAGGCTGCTTGACGACATGAGCAGTGACAAGCCATAGACTGGGGAGCCCAGCACAGGCTACCCTTCCCAGTATGCCACAGTACACAGTACCCCCTGCTCTCCCAAGCTACTCGGTTTCTCCCCTGCTTCCCCAGTCCATTACCATACCCAGTACAGCTGAAGTGGCTTCAACTGTACTAATGAGCTTGGAAACTAGTTTCAAATGTAGCACTTTGGAATTGATCTATGATATGTGGAGTTAAGAGCAGCAGGAAAGTTCAAAAACGCTCAGGCCTCTAGCACCTGCTCCTCCTGGATCTGCTTTGGGATTACTGGCTTTTATGGGTGTGCTCCCCAAATGCTTCCTGAGATTAACAAATTTGGCAAAAAAAAGGATATTAGGGCAGAGACAAGGATATCATGGTCGATTTTTATTGGAGGTGCAGGATATCATGGTCGATTTTTATTGGAGGAGCAGGGTATCATGGTTGATTTTTATTGGAGGCGCAGGGTATCATGGTTGATTTTTATTGGAGGCGCACGGTATCATGGTTGATTTTTGGAGGCACAGGGTATCATGGTTGATTTTTATCGAAGGAGCAGGATATCATGGTTGATTTTTATTGGAGTAGTAGTCTAGGCTTCTGTGTGTATGTGGTAACTGCTTAAGTGTGGATTCTATTGGTGAATCTATGTAATGGGAAAGAAATACAGGTTACTCACCTGTAACAGGAGTTCTAGGAATGGTATATGTTGTTCATCCACACTTATTGGCAGGTATCCTTGCCGCTTTAAATCTTGCTGGAAGGTCTTCAAGCTGGCTCCTCCCACCCACCCGGGTGGTATAACTCTCGGCTCCGCCCCATGACGCCAGATCTGTCCCGCTGGAAGCTCAGGTTGTGCGTCGAAGCCGGGAAGGTCGGGTGGGTCGTGTGGATGAACAACATATACCATTCCTAGAACTCCTGTTACAGGTGAGTAACCTGTATTTCTAGGGACATGGATATGTTGTTCATCCACACTTATTGGCAGACTCCTAGCAGTTCTCCGGGAGGAGGGAGGCAAGACGCACACCCCCAATACTTACTTGGGAAAGAGAGACTGGAGAACCGAGGCCCCAAAACCAGCATCCCGGCGTGACTCAAGGTCGATGTGGTAATGGGTAATGAAGGTGTTTGCTGACTTCCAGGTAGCAGCCCTGCAGATTTCCTGGATAGGGACGTCCCTGGAAGTAGCCACCGATGCAGCAGTATGGCGGGTAGAATGAGCTCTTATCCCTCTGGGAGGCTCCATGCCCGTCAACTTATAACAGAGATCTATGCAGGAGGTGACCCACCTGCTTATCGTCCGCTTGGCTGCAGGTCTGCCAGATGCGGCTTCAGCGTAGGTGACAAACAGCTGGCGAACCTCTCCCCGAATTTCAGCCGTGCGCTCTTTGTAATAGGCGAGCGCCCTTCTAGGGTCCAAAGTATGGAGCCTATATTCGGCTTCCGAGGTGTGATTGGGGTAGAACACCGGCAGAGTCAACACCTGGTTAAGGTGAAACTCCGACACCACCTTCGGAAGGAATTTCGGGTGGGGGCGCAGGACAACCTTGTCCCTGTGGAAGACCAGGTAAGGAGACTCGATGGAAAGCGCCTGGAGCTCTCCTATCCTTCTGGCTGACGTGATAGCCACCAAGAAGGCGGTCTTCCACGACAGGTGAGAGAGAGCACACCTGTGCATAGGTTCGAATGGCTTGCCCATGAGCTTTGCCAGTACCAGCAGTAGATCCCACGGAGGTGGAGGTTCTCACGACCGGAGAGGAATGATCAAGGCCTTTGAAAAGCATCGACCACCTTCTCCTCGCCTAACGACTGCCTCCCGGCCCGCGCCCGTAAGCAGAGATGGCTGCCAGGTGCACCCTTAGGGTCGTCGACCTAAGCCCCTTGATTAGAAAGGACCATAAATAGTCCAAGATGCTTGCCAAGGAACAGGAGGAAGGGTCCAAGCCCTGCCTGACACCAAATGGAAAACCTTTTCCATTTCAGGCATAACATTTTCTGAGTCGACTCATCGGACGCCTCAACTACATTGAGGACCTCGTCGGAAAGACCCAAGGCCTGGAACTCTAGCCGCTCAGGAACCAGGCCGTCAGGTGCAGGGATTGAAGGTCCGGATGGAACACCTCCCTGATTGACTGAGAGCAGGTCCGGGCGAGCTGGAAGCTGCCGCGAGTCCTGGAGCTGAGACTGAGGAGATCTGGGTACCAGAACTGGCGAGGCCAGTCTGGGGCTATCAGAATCACCTCGCCTTGTCCCTCCTCGCCTTGAGAAGCACCTTGTGGATCAAGGAAATGGGGAAAGGCGTGAGAAGAGGCCCGGGGTCCACAGCCTCGAGAAGGCATCCCCTGCTGCGAGCCCTGCTGAGGGGGGCGGGCATGGAACAGTCTCAGCTTCGCGTTCTCCCTGGAGGCAAACAGGTCCACCTGAGGTGTGCCCCAAAGGGAGAATAGATGCTGTACTACCTCGCAGGAGAGACCACTCGTGGGATGCAGCCCCTATCCGGCTCAGGGCATCGGCCAGGGTGTTGGAGGCTCCTGCCACATGAATGGCTAGGAGATCCGCCTCCAGGCTGCGCACCAGTGACCAAATGCGGAGAGCTTCCTTGCATAGAAGCATGGAGCGCGTCCCGCCCTGGCGGTTTAGATAATACATGGTCGTGGTGTTGTCCGTCTGGACTGGACCACTTGACCCCGGAGAAACGGAGCAAAGGCGGTGAGAGCTAGGCGGACCGCTCGGAGCTCCAGCAGGTTGATGTGGCATCGGGACTCCTGTGGGGACCAGAGGCCGTGGGCCCGGTGTTCCCCCAGATGGGCACCCCAACCCATCAGAGAGGCATCGGTCGATAGAGAGACCGTCGGCTCGGGGCGGACGAACGGGATGCCCTCCTGCAAAATGACCTGGAACGATCCACCACTGGAGAGCGTTCCACATCCCCTGTGTCACCGACACAAGCTGGTCCAAAGGATCGCAGCGTTGTGACCACTGGCTGGCCAGTCCCCATTGAAGGGGACGCATGTTCCAGCGGGCCCAACGGACCACGCTGGTGCAGGCCGCCATGAGACCCAGGAGGCGCAGGAAGTCCCGGGCAGGGCGCAATTGCCCAACCAGAAATGATTGGGCAAAGGAGGAAAGAACCTCGGCCCTGTCCGCTGGGAGCCGCGCTCTGGCTCGAAGAGAGTCAAGCTGCGCCCCGATGAACAAAATCACCTGCTTCGGCTCGAGTTCCGACTTGGCCTCGTTGATAAGGAGGGCTAGTTGAGAGCAGACCTGGAGGGCCAGATCTCTGGACCACTCCACCTCCTGCCTGGAGGAGCTGCTATCAGCCAGTCGCCCAGGTAAGGGTACACCGGACCCTCGGCGCCAGGAATGCTGTCACCACTGCCATGCATTTGGTGAAGACCCTGGGAGCTGGAGACAAGCCGAAGGGCATGGCTTGGAACTCAAAGGGATCCCTCGCTCGGGCGAAGGAATCTCTGGTGGAGAGACGGATAGGGACGTGAAAAAGCGCGTCCTCGCAAATCAGAGAGCAGAACCACACGCCGCGCTCAAGGATGGTATTATCCAGAGCCAGAGTGACCATCCTGAAGGTTGAGACCTTAGGAACTTGTTTAGGTGTGTGGAGTCGAGAATGGTATAGCCCCGTCGTTTGAACCAGGAAGTACCTGGACACAAACCCTGGGTCTGAAGGGGTCCTCCACCTCTTATCACCTCCTTCTGGAGGAGGAGAGCGATGTCGGCTCGATGAGCCGCCAGCGAGGCTGGGATCAAGGCCCCGAGGCGACAGCTCTGAAGGCGGTGCCTGCTCGAATTCTAGAGGCAGGCCTCTTCCCATCACCTCAAAACCCACCTGTCCGTGGGTAACAGCGACCAGGTGGAACAGAATGCGGGCCGTCCCCGGGGGACCCAGGGGAGGTGGCAGGGGATGGGGCGACACCCCTCAGCCCGTCACTGGGCAGGCTTGGAGGATGGACCGGCCGAGGGACCTCCTGGGCCTTTTCCTCCCTGCCTCCTGTTAGAGGAAGCCGGCGGCTTGGGTTTGGGATGCCAAGGCCGAGCCTGCTGGCCCTGACGTTGCTGGGCCGGGCGCGCCGGGGGTGCAGAAGGACGAAAGGGCTTAGGCTGTGGTTTGCGGCCTTTGTCCTTCTGAGCGGAAGAGACCGAGTCCAAGGTAGCATTGGACTTCTCGATCCTCTGCAGGTGACCTTCCACCCCAGGGCCGAAGAGGTCAGTCCCCAAAAAGGGAACATCCGCCAACTTGTGCTGGGTATCCGAAGTAAAGGTGGATATCCTCAGCCAAGCCCGCCGACGCATAGCCACTGCGGCCGCCACCGACCTGGCACATGAGTCCCCAATATCCAAAGCAGTCTGGAGCTGCTGTTTGGCCACTGCCCTGCCCTGGTCCCGCACCTGCTTGACCGTAGTCTGCTGATCCGCGGGGAGATGAGGAATGACCTCATCCAGGGAGCCCAACAGGGCATGAGAAAAATGTGCCATGAGACGGCCGAACCGGCCTGGACGAAAGGCGAGAGAGGGCCAGCATAGACTTTTTGCCCGACATAATCCAATTTCTTGGATTCCTTGTCGGGAGGTTTATCCACATCCTGGCGTTGCCGTGGCGCGAGAAAATCGCTGTCGGTAACCAACCCTCAGCAGAGAGGTGCTCAAAACCGGACAGGGAACCGGTAGGGACCGCATACTTCCTGGCCATCCTGGCCGAAGGCGCAGGACAGGAAGCAGGGCGCTGCCAAAGCTCCAGGGCCGGACCCACTATGGCCTCGGCCACCGGAAAGGCCTCCGTCGGAGAATCCCCTCGGTCCAGAATCTCCGTGAGGGGATACCTGGCCCGTTTGGAAACGGGTTCGAGCTTCATCCCGGTGGATTCCGAGATGAGCCGAAGCAGTCCTAGGAAGGACGACGGGCTATCGTCCATAGACTGTCCTCCTGAGGACTCCAAGTCCAATCGCTTGGAGAAAAAGGAGGAATTATCCTCGGACTCGGAGGAGTCCTCGAAGAGCTGCCTCTGGCCTGAGCCACCCTCAACCTGCCGAGGTCGGTCGGGAGTGAGGGTAACCAACAGCCGATGGGGTAGACCTAGACACAAGAATCCTGGTCGGAGCCCCAAACAGTGGCTGTGGGCGCGAGGTTCCACCGAATCGGTGGAGCAGCTGGTTTTGGCCAACAACCGCCTGGGTACAGGCTCCTCGGTAGAGTCGAGGTTGTGTCGGCCGCTCGGTGACAACCACTTAATGGCCGGGAGGCGACTAGTGGCTTACTCGGTCAAGCTGTTGCCACATGAGGTCTCGATACCGTCAGCGTAACTTCGCGAAGCCTCCCTCGTCCGAGGAGGAGGAGGCGAGGATGAGCGGCGACGCCGCTTACCGCGGTGCCGAGATCGAGACCGCCTATGACGGCAGGATCGTCTGGACCGCGAAGAGGTCCGAGACCGAGACCGAACCTCGGCTCTTCCGAGGTCGGTCCGGGGAAGTGTCGGCAGGAACCGGCACTCCCTTCGGCTCGGAGGGTTCATCCGAGGGCTCCGGAACCGGAGGCACAGGCAAGCCCACGGGATCCTCAACTCCCTCCGGGGGAACCGGAGGGAATCTGAGCTACTGTGGGCGACAGCCGTCCTGAGTCGAAAAAATCTCGACTTCGTCGACAGGAGTCTCAGTCAACTGACCTGATGGGGGCACCGTGAGACCAGTGGCCGAAGCCGAGCGGTCGACCGAAGTCGACGGTCGACGACTCGGGGAGAGGGACCTTTCCCGCTCCCAAGAGCGTCGACGGAGGGATTTACCCTTGTCCCTCTTTTTGGACCGAGAAAAAGGTCCAGCAGACGTTGGCCCTTCTCCCCTAGTGGAGAGGGACAGACAAAGCTCCTTAAATGAAGCTGTGTAGGAAGAACCCAGAGAGAGCGGGATAAATGCCGCGGCCGAGGAAGATATGACCCGCGCCGCCTCCTCTTCGGGGTGATCATCTGCTCGGAGCTGATCCGGCCGAGCGCCCCGCGGACACACACCGACCGGGCCTCTTAGACTTCACGGAGAAGCGCTTCTCGGGACGGCCCAGTTGCAATCAGGCAGCCACGGTCTTGAGGGCGTAGGCTGAGAAGGAAGAGCACAGGTCGCAGTCCTGCGGTCGTGCTCAAGGCCTAAACAGTAGACACACGTGGAGTGTGGATCCGTCCGAGACATCTTCTGCCGCAGGGGCATCTCCCAAAAGGGTCGATTTGTCCATCGCAGCCGAGGGATCGAAGAACCCAAGTCTTTAGCAAAAACTTTCAAATCGCAAAGCGGAAGAAATAGGAACTAGTCATAAGCGCGGGCGTTAAGGGAGGGAACCTGAGCTTCAAGCGGTGGAAGATCTGGGCGTCATGGGGCAGAGCCGAGGAGTTATACCACCGATTGGGTGGGAGGAGCCAGCTGAAGACCTTCCGGCAAGATTAAAGCGGCAAGGATACCTGCCAATAAGTGTGGATGAACAACATATCCATGTCCTAGAAATATAGATTACTCACCTGTAACGGGAGTTCTAGGAGTGGTATGTTGTTCATCCCGATATCTAACAGGTACCTTGCGCTTAAACAGGGGCCAGAAGGCCTTCAGGTTGGCTCCTCCCACCCAGATGGTGGAAACCGGCCCGCCCCCTATGACGCCAGATCTAGCCCGCTGAAAGCCAGGTTGTGCACAAGCTGGGAAGGTCGGGTGGGTCTGTGTGGATGAACAACATATACCACTCCTAGAACTCCTGTTACACGTGAGCAACCTGTATTTCTATGGATGTGGATATGTTGTTCAATCCACACTGTCTGGCGAGACTCTAGTAGTTCTCCGGGAGGAGGGAGGCAAGGCGCACCCTACTTAAGGACAGGGGACTGGAGAACTGAGGTCCCAAAATCAGCATCTTGGCGTGACTCGAGGTCGATGTGGCAATGTGAAATGAAGGTGTGTGCTGACTTCCAGGTAGCAGTCCTGCAGATTTCCTGGACAGGGACATCCTAGAAGCAGACACCGATGCAGCAGTATGGCGGGTAGAATAAGCTCTTATCCCTTTGGGAGGCTCCTTGCCCGCCAGCATGTAGCGAGAGATCAATGCAGGAAGTGATCCACCTGCCAATCATCCACTTGGCTGCAGGTCTGACAGGTGCGACTTCAGTGTGGGTGACTAACAGCTGGTGAACCTCTCCCCAAACTTCCGCCATCTGCTCTTTATATTAAGAGGCGCTCTTCTCAGGTCCAAAGTATGGAGCCTGTACTCTGCCTCCGGTGAAAGTGGGGTAGTCAACACCTGGTTCAGGCGAAACTCCAACATCATCTTTGGAAGAAATTTCATGTGGGAGGCAGGACAACCTTGTCCCTGTGGAAGACCAGGTAGGGAGATTCAATGGAAAGCACCTGGAGCTCCCCAATCATTCTGGCTGACGTGACAGCCACCAAGAAGGCAGTCTTCCATGACAGGTGAGAGATGTCACACCTGTGCATTGGTTCGAATGGCTTGCTCGTGTTGAGAAAGCACCAGACCACCTTCTCTTGTGCCACCAACTGCTTGCCGGCTTGCACCCGGTAAGCAGAGATGGCTGCCAGGTGCACCTTAAGGGTTGTTGACCAAGCCTTTGCTGACAAAGGACCACAGATAATCCAGAATGCTAGCCAATGGGCAGGATGAGGTCCAACCATTGCCCTGACATCAAATGGAGAAGTCTTCCATTTAAAAGGCATAACATTTTCTGGTTGACTCCTTATGGGACGCCTCAACGACATTGAGAACCTCGTCGGAAAGACTCAAGGCCTGGAACTCTAGCCGCTCAGGAACCAGGCCGTCAGGTGCAGGGATTGAAGGTCAAAATGGAGTACCTTCCACTTGTTGATGGAAGGCAGGTCCTGGTGGGCTGGCAGCTGCCTTGGGAGCCTGGAGCTGAGGCGGAGGAGATCTGGATACCAGAACTGGCGGGACCAGTCTGGGGCTACCAAGATCACTAGCGCCTTGTCCCTCCTCGCTTTGAGAAGCACCTTGTGGATCAAGGGAAATGGAAGGTAGGCATAAAAGAGGCCTGGGGTCCAAGGCCTCAGGAAGGCATCCCCCCTGCAGCGAGCCCCGCTGAGGGAGGCGGGCATGAAACAACCTCAGCTTGGCATTCTCCCAAGAGGCGAACAGATCCACCTGAGGTGTGCCCCAATGGGAGAACAGATCTTGTACTACCTCCAGCAGGAGAGACCACTCATGAGATGCACTGCCTAGCCGGCTGAGGGCATTGGCCAGACTGTTCGAGGCTCCTGCCACATGAATGGATAGGAGATCTGCCTCCAGGCTGAGCATGAGAGACCAAATGTGGAGATCCTCCTTGAACAGAGGCAAGGAGCGCATCCCGCCCTGATGGTTGAGGCAGTACATGGTCGTGGTATTGTCCATCTGGACCAGGACCACTTGACCCCAAAGGAACAGAGCGAAGGCGGCAGGGCTAGCCGGACTGCTCGGAGCTCCAACAGGTTGATGTGGCATCGGGACTCCTGAGGGGACCAGAGTCCATGGGCTCTGTGCTCCCCCAGATGGGCACCCCAACCCATCAGAGAGGTGTCGGTCATCGAGCTGACCATCAGCTCAGGAGGACAAACGGGATTCCCCCTTGCAGATGACCTAGGATGATCCACCACTGCAGGCTGTCCGACATCTCCTGGGACCACTGGCAGGCCAGACCCCAATGTAGGGGTACATGTGCCAGCAGGCCCAATGGACCATGCTGGTGCTGGCCGCCATGAGACCCAGAAGGCGCAGACAGTCCTGGGCAGGGCACAACTGCCCAACCCGAAATGAATAGGAAAGGAGGAAAGGACCTCGGCCCTGTCTGCTGGGAGCTGGGCTCTTGCTTGGAGAGGGTTGAGCTCCGCCCTGATGAACTGGATCACCTGTGAAGGCACGCATTCTGACTTGGCCTTGTTGCTAAGGAGGCCCACTAGAGAGCAAACCCGAGGGCCAGCTCTGGACCGCTCCACCTCCAACCTGGAAGGGCTGCTATCAGTCAATCATCCAGGTAAGGGTAGACCCGGACCACTCGGTGCACGGGAATGCTGCCACCACTGCCATGCATTTGGTGAAGACCCTGGGAGCTGAAGAAAGGCTGAAGGGTATGACCTGGAACTCGTAGAGGGTTCCCTCCACTCGAAAGTGGAGAAATCGCGGATGATACAGATGTATTGGGACGTGAAAGAATGTATCCTGGAGATCCAGGGAGAAAAACCACACGCCTTGTTCCAGAGATGGTATGATCTGAGTCAGAGTCACCATCCGGAAGGTGCGTAGCCTTAGGAACTTATTCAGGTCATGCAGGTCAAGAATGGGGCACCAGCCCCCCCGTCTGTTTTGGAACCAGGAAGTACCTGGACACAAACCCTGGGCAAGGAGGAGGATCCGTCACCTTGCTGACTACCCCCTGTGGAGGAGCAGAACTATGTAGTCTTAAAGAGCTGACAGGAGGCTGCAGATCCGGGTGACGCCTGTAGAACTGGAAGCTTGAAAGGGAGGGACCTGCTCAATTCCAGAGGCAGGACCCTGCCAATCACCTCTAGCACCCAGCGGTCCATGGTGATAGTGAACCAGGCGGAAAGAAAGTGGCTGAGCCAGCCCCCCTCAGGGGACCCAGGGGTGGCGAGATGGGGATGGGGCAGCATCCGACAACCCGTCACTGGGCAGGCTTTGAGGAGAAGGAACCGGCCGAGGGGCCGCCTGGGGCCTTCCCTCCAGGCTTCCTGACTAAGTGATGGACTTGGCTTTAGGGTGCCAAGCATGAGCCTGCTGGCCCTGCTGCTGGAGCTGCTGGGCAGATCTTGCTGCAGAAGCAGCGGGACGAAAGGGCTTACGCTGCTGTTGGTGACCTTTGTCCCTCTGAGCAGATGCAACCAAGTCTAAGGTGGCATTAGACTTCTCGAAGCGCTGGAGGTAACCCTCCACCCCCAGGCAGAAAAGGTCAGTCCCTAGAAAGGGGACATCTGCTAGCTTGTGTTGGGTATCTGCCATAAAGGTAGAGATTCGCAACCAAGCCCTGCGATGCATGGCCACTGCGGCTGCAACTGACGGGGTACAGGAGTCTCCAGTATCCAGAGCCATCTGGAGCTGCTGTTTAGCCACTGCCCTTCCCTGATCGTAAACCTACTCGATCGTGGTCTGAAGGCTGGCCAGGAGATGAGGAGCACCTCATCCAGGGAGCCCAACAGGGTATGAGAAAAGTGTGCCATCAGGACAGCCGAGCTAACCTGGACGAAGGCCTAAGGAGGTGGCAGCATACACTTTCCTCCCAGAGTAGTCCAGCTTTTGGAATCCTTATCTGGGGGCTTGTCCATGCCCCTAGTGTTGCTGGAACATCAGAAGACTATCGCCACCAATCCCTCGGTCGAAGGGTGCTCTGAGAAAATGGAGAGGGGAGCCAGTAGGGACTGCATACTTGCTGGGCCATCCTGGCTGAAGGTGCACGACAAGAGGCCAGGCGCTGCCAGAGCCAGGGCCACAATGGCCTTGGCCACAAGGAAGGCCTCTGATGGGGAGTCCTCTTTTTCCAGAATCTCCATGAGGGGATATCTGGCCCGCATTTGCATGGGTTCGAGCGGCATCCCAGTGGATTCTGAGATGAGTTGAAGAATACTCAAAAACGAGGTGGGGCTCTTGTCCATGGACAGACCCCACCCCAAGGATTCCAAGTTGACTAGACAGGAATGCAACAAGGAGTCCTTGGACTCTGAAGAGTCCACATAGAGCTGCTGACCGCCTAAGCCACTCTCCACTTGCCGAGGATGATTGGGGGTGAGAGTGACTGACAACCGATGGGGCAGCCCTTGAGCTGACTGAGAATCCTTGGTCAGAGCCCTAAAATTTGGCTGTGGAGGTGGTGGTTCCACTACAATGGGCGACAGCGGTTTTGGCTGAGCGGTCGGTGCCGAAACCGGGTCCTTGGCAATACAGGCGACAGCCACTTAACTGTCGGTGTAGAAGCCGGCGCCAGCTTACTGCCAGCCAAAAAGAAATTGCTGCCACATGAGGTCCTCACAGCACTGACGCAACTTGCACCAGAGCATCTCCTTGGCCGAGGAGGATGAGGGCGGCGCTGCTTTCTGCAGTGTCGGGACCAGGATTGCTGACTTCGGCATAACTTGCCTGAAGCAGAAAAGGACCAAGACCTCGACTGTCGGCGGGCCGAAGGAGCGGGGGAACCCGCTGCTCCTCCAGTTCAGGGTCCTTGACCGGGGATGTCGGCTCAGGAAGCTGAGACAAGTCCTCAGAGGGGGAAATGGTGTCAGAGATTTCGGCCTCCTCGGTCAATAACCTGTCGGTGGGCTCGAGAAAAATCTCGGCCTCATGACAGGAGTCTCAGCCAGCTGGTCTGATGGTGACTCCGTGAAACCAGCGGCCCAGGCCGCAACCTCGACCCAAAGCCAAGAGACGACGATCCAGGTAGCGAGATCTCTCCTGCTCCCACGAATGTCGATGCTGGGACTTTCTTTTGTGATCCTTCTTCTTGGACTGAGAGGTATGAGACCCAGAAGGACCCTCTTCCTTAGTCGAGAGGGATTGGCAAAGCTCCCAAGAGGAAGCCGTGTAGGAGGAGCCCAGATGGAGCGGGACGAAGGCCGAAGCTGAAAAGGAACTTGCTGCAGCCTGGGCTGCCTCCTCCTCCTCCTCGAGGCCCTAAGCTGTTCAAGTTGCTCCGCAGAGCCCGCCACTGCAGACACCACCCAACAGGCCTCATTTGACTTTACCGGCAGGTACCATTTCTCCGGTCATCCTAGCTGGAGTCGGGCAGCGTGGTCCTCGAGCACCGAAGGTGAGAAGGACAAACAGAGGTCACAAGCCTGTGTTCATCGTGGTCGTGTCCAAGGCAGTAAACGCACATGGCATGAGGATTGGTGTGAGACATCTTCTGCCCGCAAGGGCACCAACAGAACTCCAGAATGGATTTGACTTCCATCGCAGCCACGAGGGAATTGAGTGAAGACCAAACTCGAGTGAATTTAAGTACAGGTTTTGGGAAAAAATCTGAAGATTTAAGATCCAGGCCTACAAAACGCAGAAGCGCTAAGGAGGGAACCTGAGCTTCCAAGCTATAAAGAAGATCTGGCATCATGGGTTGGAGCTGAGGTTTTACCACCCGGTGGGTGGGAGGAGCCACCTTGAAGAACTTCTGGCTCATCTTAAAGCGGCATGGTACCTGGCAGACAATGTGGATTGAACAACATATCACGTCCCCAGAATAGTACAGTCACGTAAGAACTTACCAGTAACAGTAGATCTTGAGAACAGCTCATGCAGCAGGTTACACCATTAGGACTGAAGCCGGCAGGCGCAAGGACCCCACGGAAATGTTCTAGCTAGCTGTATTCAGCAGGGGCCGCCCCCGACGTCGGACGTAGTACATAAGGAGGCGGTCCCTCCATAATCCTCAGTTATCCCGCCGGAGACTCCCGGCCGCTGGATGACATCAGAAGGGGAGACCGATGATCCGCCATCAGATGGCATAACAAGGCAACAATAAATGTCCCATCCTAGGAGATGAATGCTTGACTACGACCTACCTCCAGTGGGGATGGTGGGAGGGAAAGTACCTGCTGCAAGAGCTGTTTTCGAAGATCTACTGTTACGGTAAGTTCTTACGCAACTGTACTATCTTACTTTGAGAAACAGCTCTTGCAGCAGGTTACACCATTAGGACTGATTTCCAAGTAGTAATGGCAATCATGCACCATTGGGAGGAGGAACAGTAGAAACCTCGAGATACCTCGAGCCTAGGACATAAGTCCTTGAAGGACTGCTAGACCGAAACCTGCTCTTCGCCTCGATGCAATGTCCAGGCTGTAATGCCTGATAAAGGTATGCACGGAGCTCCAAGTAGCTGCAGCGCAAATAGCTGAGGTGGAAACGTTCTTTAAAGCCGCAGAGGAGGTAGCCACCCCTCTGGTGGAATGACCTTAACCGTGCCGGCAGACTTATTGTGCTTCTGGTAACAGAATGTAATGCACTGGATAAGCCACCTAAACAGCGACTGCTTCGAGACAGGAGCTCCCTTCATCCTATGGGCAAAGGAGACGAAAAGTTGGTCCAACTTTTGGTGGTGTTTGGTTCTGGTCAGTTAGTACCTGAGGCACCTATGCACATCAAGGGTGTGCAAAAGGGCTTCTCCTCAATTAGAGTATTTTGGAAAATACATTGGTAGATCGATGTCCTGATTAAGGGTGAGAGCTGAGACTACCTTAGGCAGAAATTTAGGATTAGTCCTTAGGGATACCCTGTCCTGATGGAAAACCAAATAAGGCTCTTTGCACATAAGTGCGTGCATTTCAGAAATCCTTCTAGCAGAAGTAACTGCAACTAAAAACAATGTTTTCCAAGAGAGTAAATGTAGCTTGCAATCTGTGGCTGGTTCAAAAGGTGGCAGCGTGAGCTGCTCCAGGACGAAGGGTAAATCCCATGGAGAGATTGGATCCTTAATCAGGGGCCTAAGGTGGAGGACGCCCCTCAAAAAGGCACGTGTCGTGTCCAGCTGGGCTACAGTGCGTTGGCCCATGGGGGGCATGGTAGGCTGAAATGGCACAAAGGTGCACTTTAATCGAGGAGTAAGCCAGACTGGAGTGGAAAAGGGATAGCAGGTAGTCCAGTACCAGCTTCTCTGGACAGTCCAAGGGTGAAAACCCACGCGCTTGAACCCATAAGCAGAATCTGCTTCGCTTCATGGCATAGGTCGCGTGGGTAGCCGGTTTTCTAGCGGCAGTAAGCACATCTGCCACTTCTTGTGAGACCCGTATCGCATCATGGCTATGTCTCTAGGAGCCAAGCATGCAGGTTCAGGAACATAGATCCAGATGGACTAAGAACCCGCCTCCTGAGACAGTAAATGGGAGATGATTGGCAAGCACTGGAGGTTCCTGGGATAGCTAATGCAAGAGAGGGAACCATATCTGTCTGGGCCAGAAGGGTGCGATCAGAATGAGCGTCGCTTGCTCCCTGAGGAGTTTTAGAAGAACTCTCTGGATCAACGGGAAAGGAGGAAAGGCATAGAAGAATCTGCCCGCCCAGGAGAGGAACAACACGTCTCACCAGAAAACACCAGGCCGTGGATCTAGCGAGCAAAAATCGGGCAGTTCTGCGTTGTATGGGGACACGAAGAGGTCTATCTCTGGAGTATCCCATCTGCGAAACAGATCTTCTGCCACCACCTGGAGTAGTTCTCATTCATGGACTCTGGCCTGAGTGCGGCTCAGGCTGTCTGTGATGTTGTCCACTCCCGGAACATGAACTGCAATAAGATTTGCGCTGTGTTGCGAGACCCAATCCCACACTCTCATGGCCTCCCTGCAAAGTGGGTAGGAGTGGGTGCCTCCTTGTTTGTTGAGGTAATACATCACCGCGGAATTGTCTGTAACAGAAGTGTACCCGGTGGAATCTCCGACCGGAAGGCCTGCAGGGTGTAAAGAATTGCCCTCATTTCTAGTATCTTTATGTGGAGATGAGACTCCTTGGCTGTCCACAGGCCCCGAGACCGAACACCATCGAGGTGTGCTCCCCACCTGAGCCCTGAGGCGTCTGTGGAGAGTGTCAAAGTCGGGGACGGCGCTGTGAAGGGGACTCCCGCCAAGAGGTTCCCTGAATGTAGCCACCATTGCCAATCTCGAATTACGGTCTTCATGATTTGGATTGGATGCTTCAAATGGTCTTGCCTTTGGTCCCACTGTACCCGTAACATCCACTGGGTTACCTGCATGTGGAGATGGGCTAGCGGGACTGTTGAATGGCCGCAGCCATGTGTCTGAGCAAGCAAAGGACCAGTCTGGCTGGGACTGTCTTCTTCGCCGACAACTCCCTGATGAGGGATCTGATGTGTTCCGCTCTGTCCGTGGGAAGGAAAGCTTTTCCTCAGACGGTGTCCAGAGCTGCTCTGATGAATTGCAGCGTCTGGGATGGAACCAGGTGTGACTTCCCGTAATTGATGAGAATGCCCAAAGTCTCGAACAGAGACTGAGCGCAGTGAATGGCAGATGTAAAGGCCTCCCGTGAGGGCACCATGAGAAGCCAGTCGTCCAGGTAGGGGAACACGTAGTGGCCCTGTCTCCTCAGAGATGCGGCTATGACTGCCATGCACTTTGTGAATACCCGAGGTGCCGATGGCAGCCCGAAGGGAAGAGCTCGGAACTGATAATGGCAGCCCTGAAACTCTAAGCGCAGGAACCTCCTGTGCGCCTGGCGATAGAATATGCAGATAGGCGTCCTGCATGTCCAGGGATGCAAATCGCCCTGCTTCAGCATGGGAATCAGGCCGGGAGGGTCACCATGCGAAGCGCTATGTGATCGAAGATTAAGATCGCTGAGGTCAGTATTGGATGGAGTTTCCCTGTTTTCTTTGGAACCAGGAAGAAGTGAGAATAGTACCCTAGTCCTCCCTGGTTCCTTAGTACGTGCTTTAAGGCTTCTTTTTCCAGAAGTGCGAGCACTTCCTGCTGTATAAGAAGGGCATGCTGACCCGAATAACAGGAAAGCAGGGAAGGTCTTGTAGGTGGGTTGTCTATGAACTCTATGTAATGGCCGTTTTTGACCAACTGTAGAACCCACCTGACTGAGGTGATCGATTGCCACTCTGGAAGGTGGCGTGCGATGCGACCCCCGACTTTCTTTGGCTGTTGAGCCTGAGGAGGGGCGGGGGCCGGGAAGGAGTCATGCTGTGGCAGCGTTTGTCCCTGCGGGTTGGGCCGACTTTGAGTGAGCGTTGGCCTCTGCCTGGGGACGACTTGGCCTGGGTCTTGCGTGAGAAAGTGCCCCTCTGCTGCTGGCCGGAATGTTGCTGCTGCCTTTGTAGCTGGCCACAAAAACGGCTCTGGTTCCTGCAAAAGGAACTAGGCCTAGATCTGTACATGGTTTGTACAGATCGAACTGCCTTCCCTGCATCTTGGAGTTTGGTGATAACCTTCTCAAAGGCTTCACCAAACAGCACCTCGCCATTATATGGGACATCTAGAATGTTTTTCTGTACGTCGGGGGTAAATCCGGTGACATGGAGCCAAGAGTGTCTCCGGAGAGAAATGCCTGAGGCTGCAGCTCTGGTCGAAGAGTCCGCAGAATCATATGTGGCTCTGAGCACTTGGGTCCCCACATCTGACCTGGTGCAGAGGAGGTTTAGGAGCTCCGCTTTCTGATCGCCATCAGGAAGCTTTTCAACCAGGTCCTGGCCCTGTTCCCAGAGAGCGTTCTGGAACTAAACCATACGGGTAAGATAGTTCAGTGACTTGATGGCACAAGTAGCAGCTGTGTATGTACGCCTCCCCAGGGCATCCAATTGCTTGGATTCCTGGTCCGGTGGCTGAGTGCTCATATGCTGTGGTCTCTGAGACCGGTCATGTGAAGCAGTGATGACCAGGGAATCTGCCAGAGGATGGTTCACCAAATACTGGTCCTCCCAGGGACCTTGTACAGGTGGTCAGCCTTCTTGCACCGCAGAGTGGAATCGCACATTTCCATGCGCTTGCTGGCGTCCATGAAGGTGTCCACCAAGGGCGGCACTACCACAGGCTTGGTCTTTTGCGAAGGTAGTGGGCAAGGCGTTGTCACTCGGGATCAAGCTCCTCAGCATCCCACCCCATGTTATCCTCGATGTGCCTCATGATCTCGGCGAAAGAGGGATCATCCAGCGGAGACCTGGGGAGGTCGTGTGGATCAGGAGAGGGGATGCTGAGTGGAGAAGGTGATCTGGAGTACTCTGAAGTATCCGACCTTAAATCCTCCCCTGACGGAGTGTTCCGGTGTCGTCTGGGTCGTTTGGGGCTGGGTGACCCTGAGGGGGATCAGGAGGGAGGCCTTCTCCTGTCGGTAGATCTACCCCTAGGAGGTGGAGTCTGCTCCTTGGGGGATGGAGGTTGTCCTACTGGCCCCTTAGGTGAAGGAGGGGGCGTAGGCAGTGAAGGTGTAGGAGGAAGAGTAGTAGTAGGAGGAGGACGTGCAGGGACCACATCTTTCTTGATGGTGTCTCACCAAAAGGTAAAGAGCTCCTTTACCTCCGCAAGGTTCATACCCAATGACAGACCTGGCACCGGTGGCCTGTCGCTGGGGTCGGGCGTCAGGGCTCCAGGGAGGGTTCCCGTGGAAGCCCTGTGTCCTCAGTGTTGCCCACCTGGTCTTCGAGCTGTGTGGCGTCCTCCTCTGTAGAATCCCTATGAGCCGATCCGCCCGTGTGAAATGCGGTCTTCTGCTCCGGGGTAGCAGATGTCAGTCCCCTGGCCGACATCTTAGGACTACTGACGACGCCTGGCGGCGGGGTGTCTAGGCAGTGTCGTCGGGCTCCTGTGAGCGCCGAGCCGATTTAGAGTGCTTAGCTGATGTCGGGTGGTGAGCCAACGTCAGGTCCGACGTCCGTTTGAGGGACGTCAGGTCCTTAGTTTTCCTGGGCGCCGGATCAGGACCTTGGGGTGGTTGGGAGACTGACCTGCAGTCGGTGTCCCGGCGAGTGGAGGATGAAGATTTGTGGCGCTCACCCGACTCTGAAGAGGCCTTGGAGGATGCTGAAGAAGCACAGGGCTTCAAAGTCTTCAGAGGCTGGAGCAATGAAGAACCGCTGGAAGACCTGACCTGGACCGGGGGAGGTTGTGACCGAGCCCTGAAGGGAGAGCGGTCCGATCTAGAGCCGGAGCTTCGGGAGTCAGAGGCCCGTGTAGGAGACCTAGACCTCGCCTTCTCCCAGTGCTTGTCCCGGTGTTTGTGGGATTTAGTTGAAGATTCTCCCCGGGAGGAAGGTTCCTGGTCCATACCTTTCAGCTTTTCTTCCAAAAGAAATGCTTGAAGTGCCTTCTGACGGTGGATCCTGGTGTGGCTGTTAAAACCCTGGCAAAAGGAGCAGGCCTTGGTGTCGTGGTCCGGGCCTAGGCAATGCACGCAGGATGAATGGGGATCCTTGAAGGGGATCTATTTGCCACAGGCACACTTTGAAAGGTGACCCTCCAGAGATGGAGTTGGAGAGCACATCAGTTGAGCAGAGCCAAAAAAGGTTGAAATTATTCGTAGTTCAGTAGTCGTCGTACGCTAGAAAGGAGACCAAGAGGCCGATGCTGGCGAGTCGACAGCGGGAAAAGAACTGAGGATTATTGGGGGACCACCTCCTTATGTACTACGCCTGACGTCGGAGGCGGTCCCCGCTGAATACTGCTAGCTAGAAAATTTCTGTGGGGTCCTTGCGCCTGCCGGCTTCAGTCCTAATGGTTTAACCTGCTGCAAGAGCTGCTTCTCGAAGTAAGATTGTAAATTATGTACCCACCATAATTCTTGATCTTCTTGGATGAAGTCATCACTCATTCACAATAATGGGGCTATGCAGGAGGAGCTAGGACTGAGTGTGAGACAAAAATCTTAGAGAGGGCTGGCGCGAGGTAGGACCCGGCGCATGAGTGGCGCCATGAAGACTGGCTCACGCTGTATAGGCTACCTTGACGTCGACCCTCGAACCACCTCAGTCCCTTTTTACAGAGGAGGCACAGCCCTTTTGTACGCTTCACAAAGGTGTGCACAGAACTCAAAGCAGCTGCACTGCAGATGTCTGCAATGGGTCTGTTCCATATTTCTGCCAGAGATGGCGAGACTGCCTTCTAGCTCGACCTGTGCCATTGTGTAGCAATGGTGGAGACATGCTACCAGCCACACCGAAATACACCTAATGGTAACAGGCTGACCCAGCTGGGCCATGCTGAAAGAGACAAACAGTTGCTTGGATTTGCAGATCTATTTCGTTCTATTGATGCAGAACAGCAAAACTGTTAACATCCAGAGAATGTAGGGTATGTTCCCCTTCATTCTGGAAGTTCTCAAAGTAGGTCGGAAGTACCAAGGGCTGGTTCAGGTGGAATTCCGAGACTACTTTTGGAAAAAATTTAAGGAAAGTTCTGAGAACTACCTTGTGAAATACTGTATACAGAAGATCTGTGACCAGGACATGTATTTGGACCTACGGCCAGGATGTAATGGCAATGAGGAAGGCAGCCTTCCAGGCCAGGGACTTCAACTCACAGGTTGCTAGAGGCTCGAAAGGTTTATGAGTGAGTAAGTCTAGTATCAGTGGCTCAGCAGTAGCACTCACCTCTGAGGCTGGGAGATCAGAAGGCTGTGGGTTCTATCCCCATACCAGGCACTTGGGTTAATATCCCAATACTGACACTGCAGTGCAGCATGAGGCGGTGGCTGCACTCCTGATGTGCCGTCTTTTGGATGAGATGTTAAACTGAGGTCCCGTCTGCCTGTTCTGGTGGTTGTTCAGGCGTCGTTAAAGATCCCAAGCACGTCTCGAAAAGAGTAAGGAATTTTCATTATAGCTGGACTTCATTACACAAAAGAAATTACAATACACACATTGTTCTTACAATAAATTCAAATATCCATCTCATATAATTATTAGTATTACTACTGTACTTTGTTTTTAATTCAACCAAACTGAACAATTCAACCATAAATGCTGTGCTTTTCTACGAAACTCTATTTACATCAGCTTTCTGCACACTTTGTAATGACAATGTTATATTATTCAGGAGCTTCTGGTAGGTAACCAGTCTTTGTTGCATTACTAACATGCATCTTGACGGCCAGAGATAATGTTTAACTAGTGCAAAAGTTATATATACTGTATCACCATACTAACATACTATTTGCCAGCAGATTAGGCCTTACGGTCTATCGAGTCTGCTTGAACCTGAGATCCTTAGTTGGGTGCTGAGGCCCTCCCATCCCTTGTGCTCCAGAAACCCCTATCCATCCCTACCCCCCTGGGACAGGCCATCATCTGATACATCCTCTTTCTGTGTCTGTCCCACCCTCTCTTGAAGCCCTCCACTGTGGATCTCTGAACCAGCTCGTCAGGCAGTGCATTCCAAGGGTCCACCACCCTCTCAGTGAAAAACCTCCTCCTCTTTCCCCTCACCCTTCCACCTTCCAACTTCAAACCATGCCCTCTGGTGATACCTCCCTGCTTTAGTCTAAAGATCCCCTCCGTGTTTACCCTATTTATTCCCTTGAGGTACTTGAATACCTCAATCATGTCCCCACTGTCTCTCCTCTCCTCCAATGAAAACAGGCAGAGCTCCTCAAGTCTGTCCTCATACGTCAAATCCCCTAGCCCTCGTATCATCTTAGTTGCCCTCCTCTGTACCCTCTCCAGGAGCTGTATGTCCCTCTTCAAGTGTGGTCTCCAGTACTGTACACAGTACTCAGGGTGTGGTCTAACCAGTCCATTGTACAGTGGCAGAATCACTTCCTTGCTCCTAGAGGTGATTCCCTTACGATGCATCCCAACATCCTGTTTGCCTTGATAGCGCTCTCCTGCACTGCTCAAAGTTATTCATACATGCATCCACCATGACCCATAGGTCTTTTCCCTATATGAGGCCTCCAGCGCCTCCTCCCAGGGTGTACCTGTGTTTGGGTTTCCCGACCAGATGCAACACCTTGCACTTGGTGATATTGAAATTTAATTTCCATGTGTGAGCCCAGCTTTCCAGGGTGTCCAGGTCCCTTGCAGGGCCAACCTCCCCTCTTCTCCCTCAACTACTGCTCCCATCTTGGAGTCATCCACGAAGAGACTCATTTCACACTCTATACCCTCCCTGATGTCCGATATGTATGCAGTAAACAGGATCCAGACCCAGGACCCGGCCCTGCGGTGCCCCTACCAACCTCTCTGGGGTTAGGGAGCTCCCCACAGACCACTACTCTCTGGGTGCGTCCAGCTAGCCAGTTTTCAATCCATCTGACCATCAAAGGGCCTACTCCTAACCCCATCAGTTTCTCCACCAGACCATTGTGGGGGACAGAGCCAAACGCCTTGCTGAAGTCCAGGAATAATACATCCACAGGCTTTCCCCTGTCCAGTTCTGATGTTACCCATTCGTAGAACTCCACAAGATTGGTTTGACATGACCTACCTGGCACAAACCCATGTTGCCAACTATCCAGACCTCCCACCTCCTCCAAGTACACCCCCAATCGTTCCTTTAGTATACTCTCCATTAATTTTCCCATCACCGAGGTCAAACTGATGGGTCTATAGTTACCTGGTACTTCCCTCAACCCCCCTTTATGGACTGGCACCACATGTGCCTCTCGCCAATCCCTAGGTACCCTCCCTGTCTCAAGTGACCTGTTGAAGAGCCCCATGATACTTATTAAACCTATTTTTGTCTGGTCCATACATAATTTCTAGGTATGAAGGGGTTCCAATTGATTTTCAGATCAGGCTTGCGCCAGGTAAGTCCAAAAGGAGTTGGCGTAGGGGCACCTTAAAAATAGGTGTTCCTGTGTTTCCAATACTAATAGACAGGTCAGTCTGGGGCAATACCTTTCTGCCAGCTGCTTATGTCTATTATTCTCCTTCACTCCTAGTCTGCCATAAATGCTGAGCCAGACACAATCCCAGACATAGGATGGAAGTCTAGGATTAGACAATTGTTTTAACACTCAGATTTGCTTGGTACTTGTACAACCTGGGAATTCTACAACTGATGTCTTCTCACTCGTTAATATTGCTCTATATAGATGCCCTTTCTGTCCATGGTTAATAACTGTACTGGAGTAATCTGCCACCTCACCATCTGCTTAATGCAGTCTTTCCCGTACCCCGGCGTTCTTGTGGGAATAGACCTTATCTTCCTACTTCCCATGTGGGCCTACAAGGGTCCAACCATTTCAAAATCAGGGGTGCCCACACCTTCATGTTAGGGCATAGTGCTGGGCGTATAAGTCACAGACTGTAGAAGGCGGCGATGGGGTGCATCATTCCTACACCGCCCCCCTGCACTGGTAAGTATGTAAATTCCCCCTTAATGGGATTTAGACGGGAACTCCAAAAGGCTTGAAAGAACACCCCATATAAGCTAGTGAAAATGGACTGGGGGGGGGGAGAGAATATATAACTAATGTACGGAAACTGAGGGACCAATAATGTTTTATTAAGAGGACTCAACTTTCCTAGATAATCGTTGCCCTTTCCAACTGTTCACAAGCCTATTAAACGCTCCAGTTTTAACCGACCAATTCAATAAAGCCATACTCCTTGGACCAACCTGAACCCTAGTATAGAAATGGGTCCAAAGTTATATTAATCCCAGTCCACCTACCTGTCAGTGGTAGGGATATTACCTTAAGTTACTCCCTTGCTTTTCCCAAAATTGATTTTAGATCCAGACAGACAAGAGAACTGTAATAGCACAACTATTAATGCCATCGCTAAAGAAATACCAGAGAACCACAGCCAAATCATCAGCATAGGTCAATATTTTGACTTGAAGAGAGTCAACAAAAATATGCACCAGATTAGTATCTGTCCATATTAATCTAATTAAAACATCTATTCAAAAGCGTATAGAAGAGGCTCCAGGGGATACACTTGCTTGACACCCCTGCAAAATGTCACCTTCCTCCCAAACCAGCCATTTACATTAGGCCAGAGAAAGGAGGCAGCATACATCCTTCTAACCAGTTAACAAAGGTACCTGGAATTCCAACCCTAGTAGTGTTGAGAATAAAAGTGATGGGACAGCCTGTCAAAGGCTTTTCCTGATCAAAACTTAACACATAACCTACATCTCCTTCCAAATTCCTGTATAGAAAGTTTCTCGTAGTATAGCCAAGTTGTCCTGTTGCTTCCTATTCTGAATAGCACATGTTTGGAAAGGGCTATTCAGAAGGTGGGGTACTTTATTCAATCGTGCCAATAGTATTTTACTTAAGATTTTTAAGTCAGAATTTAATAGGCTTAAAGGTCTCCAATTCCCAATGTCTTTCCTTGCACCTTTCTTGTGAATGAGCACTAATATAGTATCCATCACGGAGGATGAATATGTAGAAGTCTGCAACGTATGATTATATAGAATCACTAATGCAGGTGCAAGACTATCCATGAATTCTATAAAACCCTGTTCCCAAGCCATCAAATCCTGGAGCTGTATTTGTTGACAAGTGTGACATGGCATCCTTAAAGTACAGTTACTTAAGAACTTACCGTAACAGTAGATCTTCAAGAGAGGCTCTTGCAGTAGGTAATTACAATATAGGACTGATGCCGGCAGGTGGCAGGACCCCACGGAATAATTTCTAGCTAGCAGTCCCTGGCAAGGACCGCCACGACCTCATGGTGATTGGCATCAGGAGGCGATCGGTATAAAGGCGGGTCCCGGACGCCCTTCAGTTCTTTCCGCGCAGGCCAAAGAGGCCGGACGAGAGAAGCAGATACTTCCATAAATGGAAAAGCAGCTGAAAAAGCCTAGGGGGATGGAGGGCGGGAAGGTATTACCTACTGCAAGAGCCTCTCTCGAAGATCTACTGTTACGGTAAGTTCTTACATAACTGTGCTATCTTACTTCGAGAGGGCTCTTGCAGTAGGTAATTACATATAGTACTGAATCCCAAGCAGTCTGGAACAAAGAAAAGGCACGGGAGGAGAAAACTACTCCAAGAAGTAATTCTAGCCATGCAAGCCTCAAGATAGGAGGCCTTGCAAAACAGCTAGCCCGAAGCCTGCTCTACGGCCAGAGGCAATATCCAAACTGTAGTGTTTTGTAAAGGTATGGACGGAAGTCCAGGTGGTGGCAGTACATATGTCTGCCGCAGACACATTCTTGAAACAAGCATCAGAGGCAGCTACTCCTCTTGTGGAGTGGCCTCTTACTTGACACAGGAGGGTCTTGTGATATTTGTCATAACAGAAAGTGGTGCAATGTGCCAACCACTTAAGACAGGCATTGCTTGGAAACAGCATTGCCTTCCCTTTTTCGAGCAAAAGAGACGAACAACTGATCAGTCTTTTTGAGATCCTTCGTCCTGTTGGCGTAGTATCTCAGAATCCGGTGAACATCCATAGTATGGCGTAAATATTCCCCTTGATTAGAGTACTGCGTGAAAAAGGCAGGTAGCTCTATGGACTGATTTAAGGTAGACTCTGCTACTAGTTTAGGTAGAAACCTGGGATTCGTGCAAAGAGCAACTCATTCCTTGTGAAAAATCAAGTAGGGGAGTTTACACATCAGGGCCTGGAGCTCGGAGATTCTTCGAGCGGAAGTAATGGCCACCAAGAGGAGCATCTTCCACAAAAGAAATTTCAAATCTACAGAAGCTGCAGGTTCGAAGGGAGGAAGGGTAAGTTTCTCGAGAACAAAATTCAAGTCCCAAGGGGGGCAGGAGTACGGATGGGGGGCCTCAGATGGAGAACCCCTCTGAGAAAAGTCTTGGAGACCTCTAGTTGAGCAAAAGCCTTGTTTGCGAAGGGAACATGATAGGCCGAAATGGCCGCCATGTGTACCTTCAAAGAGGAATGGCTGAGACCCAGGTCGAACAGATGGTGTAGATACTCCAGCAGAAGCCCCGCTGAATAGGAGAAAGGTTCCGCGTTCTTGGAAGCGGCCCAGATAGTGAAATCTTTTCCACTTCATGGAATAAGTGGATCTGGTGGAGGGTTTTTTGGCCTCCACTAAAATCTCACCACTTGGGAGACACTCCAAAACAGGATTGGGCTAGGTCTGCAGGAGCCATGCATGCAGTTGAAGGGATTTGAGGCCTGGATGGACCAGGGTCCCCTGATCCTGGGTCAACAAACCTCGAGACAGAGGAAGAGGAAGAGGAGGATCCTCTGAATATTGTTGTAGAACAGAGAACCAGATTTGCCTGAGCCAGAAAGGAGCGATCAGAATCATTCTCGCTCCTTCAGAAGCTAGTTTCTGCAAGACTCGTGGGATAAGAGGAATTGGGGGAAAGGCACAGACGAATCTGTCCTTCCAGTCTAGAGAGAAAGCATCGCTCCAGAAAGTGCCTCGCTCTGGAACAAGCAAGCAGAAGGTGGGAAGTTTTGCGTTTAGGGGGGATGCGAACAGGTCGACCTGTGGTGTTCCCCAGAGATTGAAGATATTATCTAGGACCCCTTGGTCCAGTTCCCACTCATGAGTCATAGCAGAAGAGAGACTTGGCTTGTCTGCCAGGGTGTTGTCAACTCCTGGAACGTGAATCACCGTGAGGTGAAGGTTGTGTTGTGTTGCCCAATCCCAAACCCTCATTGCCTCCCTGCATAGAGGGTAGGACTGAGTCCCTACCTGCTTGTTGATGTACCACACCACGCACATGCTGTCCATCTGGACGGCCAGGTGGCTGGGAAGGATGTACTGATGAAAGGCTTGGAGAGCGTACAGCACTGTCCGAAGCTTGAGCACACTGATGTGGAGAGCTTGTTCTAGCCTGGACCAAGAGCCCTGGGTCCAATGAGGGCCTAGATGGGCTCCCCAACCTTTGCCTGAGGTGTCTGTGGTTAGAGTCTGGGAGAGGGAAGGATGAAAGAAAGGAACCCCCTGAAACTGGTCTTCTCGAACCTTCCACCATTGTAAGTCTCGCATCATCGGCGAGGAGATCAGAACTGAGTGATCTAGGTTGTCCACTAGCTGATCCCACTGAGAGCGTAGAGTCTACTGAGAGATCCTCATGTGGAGTCGAGCACAAGGGACCGTCAGGATAGCAGCCACCATGAGTCGGAGAAGGCGAAGGATCGACCTCGCCGAGACCATCCTGCAGTTGGACAACAGACTTATCTGGGTCTGAAGGGAGGTCACCCTGTCTGGAGGCAGGAAGGCCTTGCCCAGGTCGTATCGAGGATCGCCCCAATAAACTGTAGCCTCTGGGATGGGTCCAGATGAGACTTGGAATGGTTGATGGTAATTCCCAGGCAGGCAAAACCTGCTGGGTAAGGAAGAGGTGCAGGAGTTTCTCCTGGGCCGAGGCCACCAGGGCCAGGCGTCCAGGTGAGGAAACCTGTACTCCTTGATGCGCGGGTGGGCTGCCCACTGCCAGGCATTTGGTAAATACTCGGGGGCACAGAGGATAGACCAAGCGGGAGTGCCTTGAACTGGTAGTGTTCCCCCGGAACGCAAAACGAAGGTATTTGCGATGAGATGGGCAAATGGGAATGTGCAGATAAGCATCCTGCATATCCAGAGCACAAAGCCATTGACCCGGCTGGAGAGGGGCAGAAGGCTCTGCAAAGAGAGCATCCTGAACCTTTTGTACTCTACATAAAGATTCAGGGAACTGAGATCTAAAAATCTGTCTGAGATCTCCTGTCTTCTTTGGGACCAGGAAGAAATGGGAATAGTAACCCGTGCCCTGAAGATGAAGGGGGACAGGCTCTATCCCTTGCTTCAGCAGAAGAGCTAAGATTTCCTCCTGGACCAAAGGAAGACGTTCCCGTGAATATGACGACTTCAGAGGGGGGGTGGCAGGGTGGTTTCTGAAGAAACTCTATGGAGTGTCCTGCTATGAGCTGGAGCACCCAAGAATCCGTGGTTATCCTTTCCCATCCCGGAAGGTGGAGGGAAAACCTCACTCCAACCGGTTCCTATGGGGAGTCCGGAGGCAGTGGGAGAGGAAAGGAGTCAGGTGGTGTGGGGCAGCGCCACAGCTGAAGCTTGCCCGCTGTTTTTAGGCGGGGGTGGCTTAGCAGCGAGGCCCAACGTTTTAGCCCGCCTTCCTGGAGGTTTAGCCTTTGGCGATTCCGCACTGTGAAAGGACAGCGCTGCTGCTCATGGGGACAGTACATGGAATCAACTGACTTCAAGCCGTCCTCTTTCTCTTGCAAATCGGTAATGATGTCCATGACATCAGCCCAAGCACCGACCCGGAAAGGTGCTTCCTGGATAACAGGTGCACCTCCGGGACCAGACCTGACACACGGAGCCAAGAGCATGGCGCTGTAGGCCCTACGGCGGCTGAGCTCCGCCCAGCAGTGTCCATTGCGTTGTATGTCTCACGTAGCATGTCGACTGGCCGAATGAGCAGAGAAGACGAGATCAGCCAACTCCTGTTTGACTTGGGAATTAGGCAAGGAGTCTAGCTTGGCTTCTGCTTGAGTAAGAATGGTCTTCCGGTAGTCCCACGTGTGGCCGACATAGTTCAGGGCCCTAATCTCCAGTGTGGAGGAAGCATAAATCTTTCTCCCATACTGGTCCAAGGCGAGATTCCTTATCAGGAGGTGTCGAGCTAAGATGTTTTAGAGTTCGCCGACCGGCCATGGTGGCGCTAATCACGACCAAGTCGGCACGAGGGTGAGAATTCAGAAATCAACACCCTCTGGAGCCTGATATAACCTGTTCGACTTCCTAGTAAGTGGAGCTAAGGCCGACGGTTGTTTCCATATCATGGTAACAAGGTCGGCATGAGACTCTATCCAGGGTGGCACTAATGTAGGAGCTGTCACGGGCAGATCCAGATGTTCAGCAAGCTTCAGACACTGAAGATCTGGTTCCAACGAGCACCACTGATGAACCTCTCGGATTTTTCTAAGCAACTCGGTAAAAGAAGGATCCTACGGAGGAGACTTTGGAAGAGTCCTTGGCCGGGGCTTCGATGGAGGCCGAGCTTGCCGTCTCTCTTGGAGAAGCTGTCAGAAGAAGTCTGAGGTCCGAGAGAAGGAGGATGAAGAAGAGTGAGACTCCTTTCCCGACCCGGGGGAGGAACGGGCCCCTTGGGGAGTCCCCAGGGACAGATGTCCTGCCCCCCTCTCTGGATCCAGACAGAAGAACCCTGGAGTCCGGAGGTGGTGAGGGAGTGTGCTGCCTCGGGCGTACGGGAACCTGGGATGGCACCGTCGCCGAAAGGCGGCTCTCGATCTCTTTGGTGAGCTGAGCCTTGGCCTCAGCCACCAGAGGCCAGAGTCTCCTGCAGGTCCACGGTGGCACGAGGTGGTGGAGGAGGAGAAGGGAGGCGGGATAAAAATCAAGTTATACCCATGTGGGCGTATCCAAAACCCAGCTGCGGGAAACCCGGCGTCGGGTAGTGAGCATCGAGTACTGCTGCATCAGGAAGCCCGTGTCAGGTACTGTGGCGCGGATGCAAGTTCCTATAGTACACTTGGGTGGGTAAGGCGGAGGACCACCCAGAAGCTGGTGGGGCTGCCTGAGCAGACAGCTCGGCCAGGAACCTCACTGGTGGGTCCGCGGTGGAAGCCGGAGGCCTGATGGGGCAGAAGATCTCCTTGAGTCGGTAAGACTGGCGTTTGGGCACGGGCGGGGCCCTGGCAGCTGGAGGTACCCGATGTTGGAGGGGCAGGTGTCGGAGCTGGCGTCTGGGGAGCTGACGTCACGTCCGGTGCTCCAGATGGAGAAAGGACGGACGGAGGCAAAAGATCCCCAGCTTCACCTGGGGACGGAGGGGAAAAGTCCCTGGGTTCAGGTTGGGAGGACTCTGGTTCCCCAGATGGCAGCGAAGGCTGCGGTGAACCGGGAACAATGGACGTTGGGGGGGGTCCATCGCTGGTTCTTTCGCCAGCCGGATGTTGGATGAGCCGACTTGAGGCATAGAGGCGAGCTCTCGGCGGGCGCCGGAGGTGTAGATGTCTGACTTACGAGAGCCATCATCGGAGACAGATCAAGAGGAGTGGTCGGCCTGGTCCAGTGGGGAAGAAGCTGTGCGTTGCCCCAGAGGCGGGACGTCTTAACAGCCCTCTCCGGGTGAGCGTCAGAGAGCGGCAGCCCAGCTTGCCGGAATCACCACGATGGTGAGCCGCAGCCCTGCAGCCAAACCGAGGGCGGCGGCTCCAACTGCCGGGAGGTGCCTGCAGGCCACTACAAGGCGAAAGCCAGACAGGCAGGCCGACGTTGTCTCTGTGAAACCTCCGAGGCGGCTGTCAAGGAGCGATCCCTGAGGGATGTTACCTGCATCCCAGCAGCTCCCAAGGAGACGGTGGAGGAGCCTTTGTCCCAGTGCCTCTCCTTGTCCTCCTTCTTTCGATGGCCTTGAGAAGTGGATGCCTGCCTCAGTTTTTAAGCTCCTTCTCCATAGAGCTCATTTTCTTCTTTAGAATATATGGGCTTCGGGGATTGCTGCCACCTTTTTCGGTTGGTAGCGGCGTTAAAGCTGAGGCAATGATGACGCTTCTCGACTGGATGATCGGGGCCTAGGCAGAACAGGCACAGGGTGGGCGTCCTTTGTGTGGTAGTTGGCGCCCTTGCAGGAATCGCACTTATTCTTGTGCTCAGAGGGTGTAGGGGACAACATACACGGCGTTAGTACTGACGATAGTCAAAAAATAAAGTTTATTCAGTAAAAAAACAATGAAGGAAGGGCTGACGAAGCACAAACTTTTCTGCGAGGCGCTGCATGAGCTAACGGCAGGAAAGAACTGGAAGGCGGGCATCCGGGACCGCTCCTTTATACCGTAGTCTCCTGACACGGTCACCTGACATGGGGCGGTCCCTCGCCAGGGACCGCTAGCTAGAAATTTTTCCGTGGCCCTGCCGCCCGCTGCGGCATCAGTCCTATATGTAATTACCTACTGCAAGAGCCCTCTCGAAGTAAGATCTTCCTCTACTGTAATATCTACAATCAACTCCTGAGCATCCTTAACTTGAACTTTAGGCAACCCAAGAGATTCCAAGATTTCTTTAACCTCTGGTTCGTGGGGTGGGGTAGGGGGTTACCAAGGTTTGGTGACCTGTTCCTCCACTACTCCTAGCAAGTCCAAAGGAGAAGTGACCAGTTCTCCTGAGGAGGAGAGTAGATCAATTATCACCCTGCCCTCAGTTCTCTTTTTGTTCTCTTTATACAGCTCAAGACCACTTTTTGTCACCTGTGTCCCAAATCTTAGTTCTTGCTGTAAGGTCTTCGCCCTATCATACTGCAGATTTTTCATTTGGCTTTCCAGATTACTAACCTGCTAGCTTAAATCCTGCCCTGTTGAATCCATCCAAATAATCCTTTGCAACTGTTGCCTAAACTGTAGTTACATTAGGTAATCAGATGTAGATCTAACCCTTGCCCTTTGCTGGAAAAAAGAACCCCATGTCTTCTTTGAGTCCTCCCACCGGTCTATGTGTTCAAAGCAGCACTCAACCACTGACAGCCTTGCCGCGCATTCCCTTTCCCATGCTTTCTTTACCCGTGGATCAGTTAGCACTGATTCATTCAACTTCAATATTGTTTTGCACTGTGAGAAGTCCTGCTTGTATACTTATTTTCACAATCATGCAGTCAGAGAACTTACATGCTATGATCTGTGCCTCTTGTACCTTTGTCTTGATGAAAGAAATATAAAATCGATCCTTGTTTTTAACATTCCCTTGTGAAGGTGAAGTCTCCTTTGGGGTATATCTTCATGTAGTATCAATGACTCCTGCATGATTCAGGATGGCATTCAAGGCATTAGAGTCAGAAAAACTTTCTCTGTTTGCATACCTCTGTCTGCCCTGGAGAGCCACAATTAAAGTCCCTAGCCAATACACAAATTTGGAATTATGTAAAAAGGCTGAACCTCTCTGAATAAGGCTACCCTTTGAGTTTTGGTCTGTGGGGCATAAATGGCTATAATCCTTCCCCTACAAGAGTCAAAGGAAAAATCCAACATCAAGGCCCTCCCAGGGTGAATGTCCACTAGCCAGGACACCTTGAAACGATAGTTTGTAAATAAAATACCCACCCCACCACATGCTCTGTCCTCGATGACCAGAAGGAGGGACTTAGTGGCCATGGCTTAGAGGCCTGCTGTAATTCGTGATTAATCTTCAGCCGGGTATCTAGTACATAAATAATGTCACACTGTACTCTCTTTAAATGTAAAATGGCTCCTAAATGCTTTCTCTCATTTTTTTTATGCTGTTAATGTAATAGTGCAGATGGAAAGTCTCTCCATCAGGAAATTTATTTAAGCCTTGAGTGAATTCTATGGGGTCTTAGAGGCCCTCGCTGCCTGGTCCATTTAGCAATGGACCCTCCCCTCCCTCCTGTGTCTATACTGGATGCAATAGAGGAGGAATCTGATTCCTCTCCATCTGAATCTCTGTCAGTACCCTCTTTAGATAGTGTGGCATATTTGTTTCTTGCTTTCCAAGACCCTGTTCCTTGTCCCACCTTGGGTATATTTTGTCTGGCTTTCAAGGTTCCTAACCGACCTGCTCTTGGTCTCTTCTTGAGGGAGACTGTTTGGAATGCCCCTTCCTTGTCCACGGGGGGGGGGGCATTGCCTTTTCTACATCCACACTTTCTTGAGGCCTTTCTACAAGGGGCCTAGGGTTCCCCTGTTACCTGAAATGTCTCTAGGCCTTGTCCCTCTATTTCCACCTCCATTCATTCCGTCTGGATTGTGCCTTCCTGGGTCTGGTCTGTGAATGTTGTATTCTTTTGTAAGGCTGTGCAGCTACCCTTTTGGCTTGCTGATGTTGGTCCCCATTTATTATCCCTTCCTGTGATGGACTATCTTCTCTGTTGTGAGACGCCCATGGGCATCGCCCATAGGTGTGCCCTGTCTGTTCACACAGGTTGCATTTAAACAGGTTCAAACATGTGGAGCAGGTATGCCCAAACCCTAAGCAGTGGCTACAACAAGGGGAGTCGCAGGCTGACCTAAGATGGGCCCTCGAGCCACACTTGAATTATGACCTAGGCTGACCATTATAAAAAACTGACCCCAGGTCTTTACCCCAAAAAAGAACTGGGCAAATGCATGGGGCCTGTGTCTGATGAATGCAGTTTAATCTTTATACACCATCCCCCATCCATATTTGCTCGAGTCTAGTGTGGATTTCCCATAATGTCTGCGTTGCCGCAACCAAAACAAAATGTACTCTATGTGGACACCTTCATTTTAAACACCACATTAATTGTTTATATTTGTGGTTTCGTTAACACTATGGTGTGGAAGGAATCAAGCAGGGTATTTCTAAGTGCCTGGTATTGGGCCCAAAACCGTTCTAAATTTGCCACACTCTTAAAACTGATGTGGTACTTCTCACTCCCTATACTTATCAGAGCAAAATTTCACATGAAAAATATCTCATGGATGTTTTCAGTAGGTTTCTAGCTATATATACACTAAGTTTTTCCACCAGTCCTCCCTTGTATAGAAAGCCATGACCGCATTGCGCCGTGGGGCCATCTCTCTCCTGGTAGCAAACAGGTCAGATATCTTGAGGACTGTTTGTAGGTACACAGATACAGAGACAGTGTCGGCAGATAAGGGCCTATGGCCCATCCAGTCTGCCATTTCAGCTTGTAAGTTCAGTCTGTTTTCCTAGAAGTCTGTTGCCCCATACCCCTGACCTCCAGAATTCCTTTATGTCTATCCATGCATTCTTAAATCCTGTGATTGTTTCAGCCCCACCACTTCCTCTGGCAGAGTGTTCCACTTGTCCACCACCCGTTCTGTGAAGAAATTCTTTCTCATGTTTCCTCTGAATCATCCTCCCTCCAACTTCATCCCGCCCTCTAGTCCTGGAACATCTTTTTCGCTTAAAATAGTATTTTCCTGCACCCTGTTCCTCCTGTAAGATACTTGTATGTCTCTATCATATCCCTCTCTCCTCCTCTCCTCCAGGAGTACATGTTCAGTTCCTTCAACCTGTCTTCATAGGACTTGTGATGCAATCCATGCACCATCTTTGTTGCCCTCCTCTGAACCTTCTCTACCCTGTCTATCTACTAAGTAGGTATGGTCTCCAGAACTGTACACTGTACTCCAGGTGAGGCCTCACTAGTGTCTTGTATAGTGGAATTATGACCTCCCGTTTCCTGCTGGTGATGCCCCTGCCTATACATCCTGGCATCCTACTTGCTTTACCTGCTGTCTTGTCACACTGTTTCCCTACTATGAGGTAATCAGAGATGATAACCCCAAGATCCCTTTCCTGCTTGGTGCATGCTATATCCTCACCCCCCAACTGATATATTGTGCCAGGGTTTTTGTGCCTCATATGCATTATCTTGCACTTCTTTGCATTGAAGTTCAACTGCAAACCCTGACCATTCTTCAAGTTTCTGCAGGTCGCTTCTCATTCTGTCTACACCCTCTGGTGTGTCTACTCTGTTACAGAGCTTTGTGTCATCAGAACAGTGAAATTCTGCCTTCTAGGTCCTGCACAATGTCACTGATGAAGATGTTGAATAGGACCGGACCCAGCACTGATCCCTGTGGTACCCCATTGGTCACTCTTCCCTCTGTGGAGTGACAGCCATTTACTACCACCCTCTGTGTCCTGCCACCCAGCCAGTTACCTACCCACCACACTACTGTCCTGTCACACCCATATTCCCCAGTTTGTGTAATAGTCTTCTATGTGGCACAGTGTCAAAGGCCTTGCTGAAGTCCAGATAGGCCATGTCCACTGCCCCCCTGATCCACCTCCTAGTCACCCAGTCAAAAATTCAACAAGGTTGGTCTGACATGACCTCCCCTGGTGAAACCATGCTGCCTTGGGTCCTGTAGTTCATTGACAACCAGATGTTCCACCAATCTCTTCTTCAGTAGTGCTTCCATGATCTTCCTCACTACCGAGGTGAGGCTGACTGGTCTGTAGTACCCTGCTTCCTCTTTGTTCCCACTTTTGTATAAGGGACTACTCCTGCTGTCCTCCAGTCTTTGGGTACCTCCCTGTTTCCAGTGATCGGCTAAACAGGATAGCCAGAGGTTCAGACCACCTCTCTTAGTTCTTTAGGACCTGGGGTGCACCCATCTGGCCCCATTGCTTTATCAACTCTTATTACTTCCAGTTCCTTCAGGACCCTTTCTCGTATAAAGGGACTTGTGTCCATTTCCACCATTCTCACCTCCTTCAGACCCATTACCCTCCTCTTCCTCAGTAAAGACTGAGCAGAAATACCTGTTCAATATGTCAGCTTTACTGTTGTCATCCTCCATGTGGCCCCATCCTCCCCTTCAGTCTCACTATCCCTCCCTTTGTCTTCCTTATGTACCTGTAAAAGGTTTTGTCCCTCTACCCACTGATTTTGCAATGTGTTCTTCTGTCTGAGTTTTGGCTTCCCTTACTGACCTCCCTGCCTCCTCTTGCTTCTCCTGGTACTTCTCCCTATCCCCTTCTGCCTGTGTCTTTTGTATTGCCTGAATGCAATCTTTTTGGCTTTCACTTTCTTTGCTACCTCTTTGGAAAACCATAATGGTCTCCTCTTCCTTTTCCTCTTGCTAACCTGCTTAATGCATAATTCTGTTGTTCTTGTAATCCCCATTTTAAATACTGCCCACTGTTCCTCAACCCATGATTCCTGTCCCATTCCCCTTCATGCCGCTTTCAAGTATCTCCCCATTTTCCCCAAAGTCTGCCTCCCTAAAATCTAGGATACGTGTTTTTGTGTGGTTTGGTTCTGCTCTTTCTGTGATTTCAAACCACAATGACTGGTGGTCACTGTTTCCCAGGTGCCCCCCCACTGTTACCCCCATCACACTGTCCCTGTTTGTGAGCACAAGGTCCAGTATTGCCTTCTGCTGAGTTGGTTCCATGACCAGTTGCTTGAGGAAGGCACCCTGAAGGGAGTCCAGGATAAATCTGCTCCTAGTTGATGCTGCTGCTGGGATGCTCCAGTCCACGTCCAAGTAGTTCATTCTCTACCTGTCTCTCACCGTCTGTCTGTTTTGCAGTATCAATTCCCCCATTACAGTTTCCTCTACATCAGTTCTCATATCAACAGTGTCATTTATTGCTTTATCAATACCCTGTATGGGTGTATTAACATTGTCAACATGCCCCCCAACAAGTAGTGTATTTTGATACTTTACCGCGGGGTATGGTAGAGCTCCCACATTGCCCTTCGTTGGTGGCTACAGAATTTAATAATAGCTCCTGGTGGGAAGAGTCATTGGGGTTGGGAGACCATTTTCCTGCAGAGTCCTGTTCCCAGCCTGCACGCTCCAAAGCAACTGTGGGAGACCAACTTATTGCCTCCAATTCTGTTTCCATAATGTCCTCCCCAGTCTTTCTGACAGGGCCTGTCCTTAAAAGAAAAGGTTTGTTCTTCTGTACCTTGCTCTGTCGCACTTTTGGGCAGATGCTGCCTAGCCCTGGCATGTGTGTGAACAGCTGATCCGTGCCCTAAGTGTTGTTGTAGGGGCTTCTGCAGTTTCCCTTGCTCCTCAGGACCGAGAGGTTGTTGGCAAACAGAAGGCTCTCTGTTCAAACTGCCAGGCTTTGCCCGTCCTGCTTTCTTCGTTTCTGTTACAGATGTCGATTCCTCAGGCTTCCCTTGCGAGCCTGAGGAGTAAGTCATGCCATTAGACGCCATCTCCGTTTCACTGATACCCTCAGTCAGAGTGTCAGTAGCTGTCTGGGAGTGCTGCAGGGAGGAGAGCGTGTCCTCAAGCTCTCGCAGCCTCAATTGTTTTTCTCTTTCTTTGCTTAAAAATTCCATTTTTGTTTGGTTCAACATCATTAGCTCGTTACCACTGATGCAAAAATACATTTCCAGCTTTGCGCTCTATATTCGTTTCTGTGCTTAAACCAGATGTTACCTCTAGCCCATCAGTAAATACAGTCTCTAAAGCATTTAAGCCATTCTGTGTTCCAGAGGAAGATTCAAAAGTCATGCTGTGAGAGGAAGCTTGTATAGAGTCCTCCTCAACTTCCTTCTCTGTCGGCAGCTCAGCACTTCCTCCTCCTCTGTCCAGCTCCCAACTGGGAAGAAGGGCCCCCTGGTGCAAGAGTAGGGGAAATTTCCCCAGTGTCCTGGCCAAATTTCCTCCATTCACCAGAAACACCACAACAGCTTAATCTGGTTCAGTTTCAGTTGGTTACCATCTGTATCCCCACCCCTGGGTCACCCCGCAAAAAGGGACTTCTAGTCTCAGTGGGCTTACCCGGTCAACAAAATTCAATAATAATAAAGTTGATATCCGAAGCGGCTACCAGTCTCCTGAATGGTGGACCAGTGTGGAGGATACCTTTAAGAAAGCTCTTAACCAAGGGCAGCTGAGCCACTGACATATTGTGGACAGGCTCACGGTAAGCCAAAATTGCACAGAGATGGACCTTCACCGTCAAGTACTGTAGCCCTATATTTGACAGGTCTAGCAGATACTCTAAGACTTTGTTTTTTGGACAAGAAAAGTGGTCCAGGAAGGACTTTGCACACCAGATGGAAATAGTTTCCACTTTACCGTGCAAGTCTTCCTAATGGATGGCTTGCATACTGCTAGTAGAATGTCTGAGACTCTAGGGAGATGTCAAACCTACCCACTTCTATCTCCTCAGAAGGCAGGTGTGGAGATGAAGGGACCTCAGGCTGGGATGGATCACTGGGCCTGGGTCAGAAGATTCATTTGAAGTGGCAGCTGTCTCAGTGGAGCTTCTGACAATCTGTTGATCAACAGGAACCAAATCTGATGAGGCCAGTACAGGCGATGAGAATCACTGCCCCACAATGCATCCAGCAAGCAGCACCCTCTGAATTAAGGGAAGAGGAGAATGTGTACAGAAAATATTTTGTCCACTGCAGTCTGAATGCATCCTGACAGAAAGCACCAGGTTCTGGATTTTTGGAGCAGAAGAGAGACAGTTTTGCATCGGTGGGAATGCAAAAGGTCCATGTCCAGTGTACCCTACCCTTCAAGGCGATTACACAACATTTTATGAAGACCACTCATGTGGCTCCACCTCTGTTCTGCTTAGGTGATCCACCAGATCGTTCTGGACTCCGGGTAGGTAGACTGCCTGGATCAGGCTTCATGCTCTAGGCACCATTCCCACACTCCCATCACTTCCCTGCACAGCGGGTAAGAGTGTGCTCCACCCTGCTTGTTGATGTAATACATCACTGCCTTGTTGTCTGGTTTGAAGGAAGATTACTTTGTGACAGAGGATATCCTTCAGGGCTCCAGATAGCGTACAGGACAGCTCACATTTCAAAGACATTTGTGTGTAGTTGAGACTCGTACTGACTCCAGAGACCCCAGTGTGGAGATCCTGACAGTGAGTTCGAACCAATTAGAGATGCCACTGTGGTGATGGTGGTCTGTATCTCCAGTGGGGCAAGGGAAAGCCTTGAGGAAGGTTGTCTTCCTGAGTCCACCAGGTAAGTGACCTCCTGGGGTTGTCATCTTGATGTGGAAGGACTGTGAATGTGTGGTCGGGGACTACTGAGTAATGAGCATCCACAGTGGTTCTTATGTGACTGCGAGCCAGAGGCACAGTGAACACCAATGATGCCATGAGACCCAGCTCTCGCTACATCGAGAGAGCTTGAACTAAGTCGTTCTCCTTGATGAAGCAAGCCATCTGGAGGATATCACTTCTCCTGTCATCTGGAAGGAAGGCCCTTGCCCTGGAGGTTTCCAGGAGAGCTCCTATGAAGATGAGTTGTTGGGAGGGCTGTAGTTGCAGTTTCTGCAGATTCAACAGAACTCCCATGGATGTGAGGAACTAGGAAGCCGTGGCCACAACTTCCTACGTCCCTTGCTAGGAGTCAGTTATCCAGATACAGAAATACTTGAATTAAGAGTTTCCTGAGATGTGCTGGGAGTACTGCATAGCACTTTGTAAAGACTCGAAGCTCCGAGGACAGCCCAAAGGGCAGGACTCTGAATTGGTAGTGCTGGCCCAGAGCCACAAACTAAAGATACGTGCAGTGGCTTGGGTACATGGAGACATGTTGGTAGGTGTCCTGCATGTCCAGGGAGGCCAGTCAATCATTACTGATGAATCAGAGCCAGAAGCGTACTGAGCGATATCATCTTGAATTTCTCTGAAGAGAATTTGTTTAACTTCCTTAGGTCTAGAATAGGCGCATACCGCCTGTTTTCTTTGGAGCTGCTTGGTCATGACACTTGGAGACACCAGCCCTCCCCAGGAGGACTGGGAGTGTCGCGAGGGCCTTACTGTTGCCTGCCCTCCCACGGAGCACTAGACATGATCCACCCCACCCTCCAGACACACAAGCTGCTAGGGTGGCGAACCTCTTGTTGCCTGCCCTCCCACCGGAGCACTAGCCATGATCCACCCACCCCTCCCCGGAGCACACAAGGTCAGGACACGCAGTGCCAACTTGCAGGAGCCAGAGTGTGGTTTGACCCCGCTGGCACTGTGCGCTGGCTCCCCACCACCCCCCTTGATCGGCTGTCAGCTTTATACGTGCTGTCACATGGCTCACAGAACCAATCAGCCCATTCTCCCATTAGCAGCTTATATGCTGTCACCACTAGCGGCCGGTACACCCAGCCCCTGCTTGCTGCTACAATCAATAGGCAAAATTATTCTGTTTTTCCTCCCGCTTTTCTCCCTGGTGTTTCCCCTAGTTTCTCTCCCACCAGCAACCCATCCACTGCAGCACCGGTCCACCACCACTATTACGCCCTCCCCTCCCCCCAACCACCTTACTACATCAACAGTCACGTATACCCACCCATAACTGGACGCCTGTGCTATCATCCTCCCTGCCTCCCTCTTTCTCCACAGGGCTATCTGTCCTATGTAACTGGCAACTGCTGCCACTTTGCCTACCCATCAAGAGCACCTCTCCTGTCAAATGACCAGACCCGCATGGTACAAAACCATACACTATCTTACACTGCTTCTCTTCTTAGCAGGGATGTTGAAACCAACCGGGTCCTACCCTTCCCAATCCCTCACCCCACTGACTCTCCCCAAGGGTCTCCGTTTACACACCTCAACATCTCGGCATCCTGAACAAATTACCCGAGTTACAACCACTGCCCTATCTCACACCCAGACATCTTCATTATATCCGAGACATGGCTAAAGCCACACCATGCAGTTCTGCTGTATCCATTCCTGGCTACTTGCTGATCAGACAGGACCGCATGGGCAAGAAAAAAGGTGTTGGTATTGTCATGTTTATCTCCACCAGGCTTCAGTTCACCCCAATCCAAATCCCTGCACCCACATCACAAATAGAATCCTTATTGGTCAAACTTGCACCCACTTACTCCTCCACTGTGTACGTTGTGGGGTCTTACTGTGCCCCTACTACCCCCTTGCCCGGCGTCCTAGACCATCTGGCCACTTTAAAGTCTGCTGCCACAGCTGGAGAGCTCCATATCCTTGGTGACTTCAATTTCAATTGGCTAGCAAATGACTGCTCTAGGCTACTGACCAAAATAAACACTCTAAACTCTCTCCCAACTAATCGTAAACCCACCAGCTGAACCCCAAACACTTAACCACTCCCTCCTGGACTGGGCCTCACATCCCACCCACACAGGATAATTAAAGCCAGACTTCTCCCCAACTCCTAAACTTGATCACCACCCGACATACATGGTCAGAAAAGTGCACAGAACCGCTGCCCCAGGGACGCTCCTCACGAGACCGTACAGATTCTTATGTCTACCTTCCCTCCTAATCGACCTGGCCCAAGTAGACTGGTCCTTCATACAGAAGGCACCCTCCATTGACTACGCCTTCAACATGTTCAAGAACAGGTTTCTTGCTGTATGGGACTACCATGGCCCTCTAAGAAGGACAAGAGTAAAGGGCTCTGACCTTCCCTGGGTATCCGCCGATATCATTAGCAAATGCCGTTCTAGGGACCTAGCCTGGAAAAAACACAAGCTAACTAGCTCCAAAGAATCACTAAAAAGATACAGTACCCTTCACAATTCCTGTACCAAATCTACATGACAGGCCAAAAAGAACTACTTCACGTCTGCTCTGTACTGTAACCTTAACCACCCTACAAACTTCTGGAAAACTATCAAATCCCTCCTCTCTCCATCAGTCCAACCACCAACCCCCACCCTATCCATCCAAGGCAAGACCGTCTCAGACCCTGGTGAAGCTGCCTCTGCCTTCAATACCTTCATCACCAGTAGTGCAACATCTCTCCTACCCAGTCTCCGGCACACCCTTCCCACACCAAGCTCCACACCAAAATCTCAGAACTCCCTCCCGCCACCACTTTCTCCTTCCAACCACTAACCCCGGCCGAAGTCCTATAAGCTCTGAACACTCTAGACCCCAACAAAGGTAAATGTCCCTCTGGCCTGGACGCAAAATTACTCCACTTATCTGCCCCAGCCATAGCCGCCCCATTAGCCGGCCTCCTCAACCTCTCTTTCTCCCTAGCCAAAATCCCAGCCGAATGGAAGCAGGTGGTTGTCATCCCCCTCTCAAAGGGTGGTGACCCTTCAACGCCAGGTAATTAATGCCCCATCTCCTTACTCCCAATACTGGCCAAACTTCAGGAACACCTTGCCCTTGCCCAGCTCTCCCAATTTAAAGTGTCAGTGGCTCAGTAGGTAGCACACTCGCCTCTGAGGCTGGGAGATCAGAGGAATGTGGGTTCAGTTCCCACATCTGGCACTTGGGTTAATATCCCAGTACTGACACTGTAGTGCAGCATGAGAGGGGTACCGCACTTCTGAGGTGCCATCTTTCAGATGAGACATTAAACCGAGGTCCCATCTGCCTGGATTGGTGGTAGTTCAGGCAGATGTTAAAGATCCCATAGCACTTATTGAAAGAGTGGGAATTTCCCGGTGTCCGCCAAATCTCCCTCATTCACTAAAAATACCACCAACAGCTTAATCTGGTTCAAGGTCAGTTGGCATTCATCTGTATCCCCTCCCCAGGTGCGTGCCTGAAAATAGGCAGGATTTGTCTAGTGCACTTACCGGTCAACAAAAATAAAAAATTCCTTGACTCAACCTCCTTCTTCATCCCTTATCAGTCGGGTCTCCACAAATCTCACTCCACCATCACCGCCCTCTTAAGACTGACTGATGACATCATCACAGGCATGGACAAGGGGCATATCTCCTCAGCGATTTTCATAGACCTGGCCAAGGCCTTCGATACCATCTCTCACCCCATGCTACTAGCCAAACTTAATGGTGCAGGCCTCTCCAGCCTTGCCACCAACTGGTTTCAGGCCTACCTCATAGGCAGACGCCAGTCGGTGAAAATTGGCTCCTAAATTTCTCCCCCCCCCCCCCAGTCACCACGGGGGTCCCCAAGGCTCAATCCTGGGCCCGTTACTACTTTCAATATTTCTAAATGATCTCCCGTTGGTCTGTACACACTCAACCATACAAATGTATGTGGATGACACCGTGCTATACGCCTCTGAAGCCTCCACTGGAGTCACGACAAATGCTCTAAAGCAGGACTGCAATGCTGTACAGCAATGGTTCAGGTCCAACCAACTATTCCTAAATGTAAAAAAAAAGTCTCCCTAACCTTCGGTATGCAGCCTCGTCTTTCCCACCTAGCTGCTTGCCCCACCTTCCTTACCCTGGATGGTTCCCCCCTGGAGACTTGCACCTCAATCAGATACCTAGGTGTCTGGCTTGACCAACACCTAGATTTCTCCACATACATTGAATCATTACACAAAAAGCTACACCCTAAACTGGGTGCTCTATATCCCAACAAAGGGTGAATGCCCACTCCGGTCCGGAGGGAAATTGTTAAAAAAATTATTCTCCCAATACTTGACTATGGCGCCACTCCCTCATCCAACCTGACCAGCCTAGATACACTCTTTCACTCCTTCTGTCACTTCATCCTGGACAGCCCGCCACTGTGACCTATACAGCTCCCTACTCTTACATTCACTCACGTCCCACAGACTGATCCACTGCTCCAGAATCTTAGCTAAATTCTGGTCAAGTCCCTCCCCATCTCAGTTCCGCCTATTGGCTCAGAATTCCCCAGCCTACTCACTCAGAAGCAATGCCTCCAGGCTTCTCCAAGTCCCATTCATGCATACCTCCAAGGCCCAAACAGCTTTCAAATATCGCTTGCCCAAACTATGGAATGACCCAACTGCAGACATCAGGCTTTCCATAAACACTAGACACCTAAACCCACTCCTCCAAGCACACCTCACCGACACATGCACCTGCTACCAGCAGCTATGAGTTCTAAGCCCCATGCTTCCTCTGTTTGCATCATCTGTCAGCCCCAATATTGTCATCTGCTGTGCCATAGGGCCAAAATGGCCACCCAAAATTGTAGTTTTACTTCTCTGTATTCTAACTTCGTGCTATCTTACATGCTTAGTGTATTTCAAGATCTTACTTGAGACACAGCTCTTGCAGCAGGTTACACCATTAGGACTGAAGCCAGAGCGTCAGGACCCCACAGAAAAATTCTAGCTAGCCATCTTCAGCGGGGACTGCCCCCGACATCGGTCCCGCCCCTGTCAGGCATGGTACAAAAGGGGGGCGGTCCCGCCAGAATCCCCAGTTCTTTCCCGCCGTCGACTTGCATGTCTCGACCCTTCAGTTCGTTTTCTACGCGCGATGCGTGGTTAAGTGTTTTCCTATGGGAAATTCGTTCTCGGTTTTCAGCCTTCTCTGATGTCCTCCCTGACCTCCAGTCACTCCTCGAAGTGCGCCTGTGGGAAGCAGTCCATTCAAAGATCCTTTTCGGCCTGTGTCCTGCACCTAGGCCGGACCACGACACCTGTCCTGCTCCTTTTGCCAGGGCTTCAACAGCAGAACCGGATCCGTCGTCAGAAGGTCCTCCAGGCCTTTCTCTTAGAAGAACAACTCAAGACCATGGCTTCCAAGGGGGATTCTTCACAGAAGGCCCGTAAGCATGCTGAGAGGCATAAGAAGAAAGCTCCTTCCAGATCCCCATCTAAGGCCTCCAATTCGCACAGCTCCGGCTCCAGGTCCGACCGCTCTCCTTCCCAGGCCAGCTCTCAGCCTCCCCCCCGCTGCGGTGAGCAAATCTTCCTCTTCTCAGGCTAAGACTCCCAGGCCTTCCTCGTCCTCCAAGGCCCTGGCTAAGTCGGAGGGACGCCGCCATCACCACAAGTCGGGTTCCGCCATTCGAACCCAAGTCAGGTCTGCCTCCCTGCCTCCTCCTCCTCTTCACAGGAAGACCAAGAGCTCACCTCGCTTAAGAGGCCTCTGGACCCGGCGCCAGCTCGTCCGATGTCGGCCTCTCGCCACAGGTCCCCAGAGCAGGCGACCGTCAGGAGGCCGTCGCCCGTAGGCCTACTCATCACCCGGACGCTGGTAGGGGACCGGTATCCCGCTCCATTGAAGAGGACCCGGCGCCTCAGACCGGCGTCAGTCAGAGGGACCATCAGCGAGGAGGAGTTAATTCAGCCTGAAGACCAGACAGGCGACCCGGTCTATTGAGACTCCCAGAGCACCATCGCCTCAACCCAAGCCCCTGTGCAGCCGATGCCGGACCCGGCGACCGTCCTCCGGCGCCGGGCCATCGTCGGGCCTTTCTTTTTCAGAGGTGAAGGAGCTTTTCTCTTATTGGTGGGAGACCGTCAAAAAGGACATGGTCCCCACTCCATCTCCGCTTCCTCCTCCTCCTCCTCCTACACCGGTTGCTCCTCCGGTTCCTGCGCACCCTTCTCCATCTGGGTCTACAGGCCGGTTACCTCCTCCCCGGGTGTCCAGGACCCCTCAAGGAGAGACTAGACAAGAGGAGACCTCCGTCCAGATCCTCTTCTAGTTCACCAAGTCCCAAGTGATCCAGAGAGCGCTGGTGGCCTTCGACGGAGAGGACACAGGATGGAATTTTCATCATCCAGATCTCCATCTCCACTCTCCATCCCTTCTCCAGACCCGTGAGCTGCGAAGTCTCCTCGGATGACTCTTCGTTCTTGGATATTATGAGACACAGCCAAGAGAACATGGGATGGGGCCGTAGGAAAAGTTAGACCCGAAAGGCTTCATCTTGCAAGTATCTTGACAGAAGTACCCCAAGCCTGTGGTGGTACCACCCTTGGAGACACTGTTGAATCACCAAGGCAAGCGTGAAAGCGTCCACATTCGCCTGGTGATGCCAAAAACCGACTGTACCAGGGCTCAGAGATGACCAGTACTTATCTCAGCATCCTCAGGCCAATTCTCTGGTCATCACAGCCTCTCATGACCGGTCCCAGAGACCGCAACATCAGAGCACCCTGCCAATGGACCCAGAGTCCAAGCAGTTGGATTCCATGGGTAGGCGCATGTATGCTTCCGCTACTTACGCCATCAGATCCCTGAATTATTTGACCCACATGGTGCAGTTCCAAAATGCCCTGTGGGAACAGGGTCTGGATGTGGCTGAGAAATTGCCGGAAGGTAAGCAGAAGAAGGAGATGTTGCAGCTCCTCCGTACGGGTTCGGACGTGGGAACTCAAATGCTACGAGCTGCGTACGACTCTGCGGACTCCTCGGCCCAAGCAGCAGCTTCAGATGTATGCCTCTGGAGACACTCTTGCCTCCGTGTCTCCGGTTTACCCAGGCGTCCAGAAAAACATCATGGATGCCCCATTCGGGGAGAGTTTTGTTTACGTAAACCCTCTGAGAAGATAATTACCAAACTCAAGAGCACGGGAAGGTAGTGCAGTCGGTTCAGGCCATGTACCTACCCAAGCTTGGATTCCTTCGTAGGAACCAAAGCCGATTTACGTGGGCAGACATAGAGACAACAGTCCTGCCCATTCCACAACAGAGGGCTCGGGTTTACATAGAGCCAGGGAAACAACTCACGGTGGCAGCCAGCATGCTTCAGCGGACCAGCCAGCGGGACCCTCAGCCGCCACAGCCAGCTCCTTCCTGGCCCCGCCCCTCAGGATCAGCGGGGCGTCATGGTTGGGGAGTCGCATTGCAATTTCCTGCCAGGATGGCAGACTATAACCACAGACAGGTGGGTTCTACAGTTGGTTGCAGAGGCCACTTTACAGAATTAGCGGAAAAGCCACCCTCGAGGCCTCCGCTGCTCTCCGGTACCGGGTCAGCACAAGTCATTGATCAAGACAAAGTGCTGGCGCTCTGCAAAGGGAAGCGATAGAGTCGATCCCAGAGAACCAGAGGATACGAATACTATTCCCACTTCTTCCTGGTTCCAAAAAACAGGGACCTCCGTTTGATTCTGGACCTCAGTGACCTCAATTGGTTGATGCGCCTACAAAAGATTCTGCATAGTAACCCTCCGGGCCTTATTCCCATGCTGAAGCAGGGGCCTTTAGCGTCTCTAGATATACAGGATGCATACCTGCACATCCCCATAACTCCGGCAGCACAGAGGTTCCTGCGCTTCAAGTTTCTGAGCCATCACTTTCAGTTCCAAGCTCTTCCGTTAAGACTGTCATCATTTAGGGTCTTTACAAATGCATGGCAGTCGTGGCAGCGTCTCTGAGGAGACAGGGCCATTATGTGTTCCCGTACCTGGATGATTGGCTTCTTATAGCCACCTCAGAGAGCGTGGTTATGGGCAATTCAGACCCAGGACCTTTTCGTTCTCTGGGGATCCTAATCAACCACGAAGTCCCTCCTGGTACCGTCATGAAACTGCAGTTCATTGGCGCAGTACTGGACACCATTCAGGGAAGAGACATTTCTTCCAGGCGATCAAGCGGAGCATCAGATCCCTCATCAGGGGAGCTTTCGTGAACAAGACCGCCCCAGCCAGGTCGGTCCTCCAGCTTGCTCGGACACATGGCTGCGGCCATTCCTACATCCTTCGCAGAGGCTCCACATGCAGGTAACTCAGTGGATGCTCAAGATGCAATGGGATCAAAGGCAAGACCACATGCAGCATCCGGTCAGAATCCACGAGCACGCGATTCGAGACTGGCAGTGGTGGCTGGACCCAGGGCGTTCTCTGTAGGCGTTCAGTTTATAGCACCATCCCGGAGGTAATCCTCACCACAGGCGCCTCAGGTCTAGGGTGGGGAGCACACCTGGACCGGGGTGAAGTCCCAGAGCACGTGGACCCCTTGGAGGCCCACCTCCATATCAATGTCTTAGAGATGAGGCGGTCCTTTATGCCTGCAGGCATTTCAGTCAGAGATCCTTGAGCACTCTCCTGCTTCAGACAGACAACAGCGGTGATGTATTACCTCAACAAACAAGGAGGCACACTCTTCACCCCTTTGCAGGGAGGCCATGAGGTGTGGGATTGAGTAATCTGACCGCCGCGAACCTGATCACAGTACATGTTCGGGGTGGACAACACTAATTGCAGATGGCCTCAGTGGCTCCCAGGCCAGAGTCCACAGTGGGAACTTCTTCAAGAGAGAGTAGCAGAGGATCGGTTTCTTGATGGGGAACTCCAGAATTGGACTTATTACTTCCCCATCCAAACCCAAAACTGCCCAATTTTTGCTCGCTAGATCCAGGGCCTGGTGTTTTCTGGCGAGACACGTCGTCCCTCTCCTGGGTGGGCAGATTCCTCTACGCTTTCCCTCCCTTCCCGTTGATCCAGAGAGTTCTTCTCAAACTGCGCAGGGAGCATGCATCAATGATCCTGGTGGCCCCTTTTTGGCCCAGGCAGATCTGGTTCCCTTTGCTAATTCAGCTATCTCGGGATCCTCCGCTCCTGTTGCCATTCAGCTCCCACCTCTTGTCTCAGGAGAAGGGTTCACTGGTCCACCCGGACTTACGCTCACTGAACCTGCATGCATGGCTCCTAGAGACATAGCCATCCTGTGTCACGGGGTCTAGCAGGAGGTGCGAGGATATTCTCCGCAGCCAAGCCCGGCAACACATCTGACGTCGCCATGAAATGGTGCCGTTTTATTTATGATGCATAGTAGCGGCCTATCCCCTTTAGGTTGTCCGGTGAAAGCGGTGTTAGAGTACCAACTTTCCCTTTTTAGTTAGGGACTACGCCTACTCCTCTATTAAGGTACACCTCTGTGCCATTTCAGCCTTTCACCTCCCGGTAGGACAGGCGCACAGTGTACGCAATTAGATGCCTGTCGAGGAATTTTTGAGAGGGGTGTTACTGTAGACCGCCAGTAAGGCCTGGTGCCTCCATGGGACTTCCTCTTTGTCCTAGAACAACTAACGCTTCCCCCTTTGAACCTGCCATGGATTGCGAGCTCGTTGTCTCTGTGGAAAGCAGTTGTTTTAGTTGCTGATTACGTTAGCTAGAAGGTTTCTGAACTTCAGGCTCTCATGTGCAAGCCTTATTTAATTTTCCACCAGGACAGAGTTTCCCTGAGGAATGAATCCAAAATTCTTGCCTAAGGTGGTTTCCTCACTCACTCTCAATCAGAATATTGACCTACGGTCTACTTCCCTAATTACTCTAACAGAGGAGAGGCATTGCTTCACACCCTGGATGTTCACGCAGCTTAAGGTACTACCTGAGCAGAACTAAGCAGCTTTGCACTTTGGAGACAGCTTTTCGGTCTCCTTTACTTGAAAGGATGAAGGGCCAACCAGTGTCAAACAGTCCCTGTCTGCGCTGGCTTGTCCAGTGCATCTCATACTGTTATGATATCAAGCGAAAGCCCCTCCTGGAGCAGTTCAGGATCATTCCACTTGAGGTGTGGCCACCTCCTTTGCAGCTCTTTGAAGCGTCTCCACCTCTGCCATTTATGCGGCTGCCATGGGGTTCTGTTCACACTTTATCAGGCATTATAGCCTGGTTATCACTTCCTGAGTAAAGCAGGCTTGACCTGGTGGTGCTGCAGGTCTCCTCAGATCTTCGAGAACAGCTCTTGCAGCAGGTACCCTTCCCGCCCACCTTCCCCTTGGAGGAGGTATGGCTTGCCTTTTCATGTTGGGATTTTCTCCCTATTATCTTCTGATGGTGGATCCTCTGTCTCCCACTCTGATGTCATCCTCGGCCGGAGTCTCCGGCGGGAGAACTGGGGAATCTGGCGGGACCGCCCTCTTATGTACCACGCCTAACGTCGGAGGCGGGACCGACGTCGGGGGCAGTCCCCGCTGAAAAAAGCTAGCTAGAATTTTTCTGTGGGGTCCTGACGCCTGCGGGCTTTAGTTCTATTGGACTTCGTTGCAAGAGCTGTTCTTGAAGATCTACTGTTACGGTAAGTTCTTACGTAACTGTACTATCTTACTCGGTGACACAGCTCTTGCAGCAGGTTACACCATTAGGACTGATTCTCTGGCACAGCTTGTAGACACGCTTGGAGGAGGAAATTAGAAAGAGGACAGGAGACTTGCAGCACCACCAGGTCAAGCCTGCTTTACTGCGAAGTGATAACCAGGCTATAATGCCTGATAAAGGTGTGAACAGAACTCCTGTGGCAGCCGACAAATGGCAGAGGTGGAGACGCTTCAAAGAGCTGCAAAGGAGGTGGCCACACCTCAAGTGGAATGACCCGAACTGCTCCAGGAGGGGCTTCGCTTGATATCATAACAGTATGAGATGCACTGGACAAGCCAGCGAGACAGGGACTGTTTGACACTGGTTGGCCTTTCATCCTTTCATGTAAAGGAGACCGAAAAGCTGCCCAAAGTGCAAAGCTGCTTAGTTCTGCTCAGGTAGTACCTTAGTTAGTGTGAACATCCAGGTGTGAAGCAATGCCTCTCTGTTAGAGTAATTAGGAAGTAGACCGGTAGGTCAATACCCTGATTGAGAGTGAGTGAGGAAACCACCTTAGGCAAGAATTTTGGATTCGTCCTCAGGGAAACTCTGTCCTGGTGGAAAATTAAATAAGGCTTCTTGCACATGAGAGCCTGAAGCTCAGAAACTCTTCTAGCTAACGTAACAGCAACCAAAAACAACGTTTTCCACGAGAGAAAACGCAGCTCGCAATCCGTGGCAGGTTCAAAGGGGGGAAGCGTTAGTTGTTCTAGGACAAAGAGCAAGTCCCATGGAGGCACCAGGTCCTTAATGGGCGGTCTAAGGTGTAACACCCCTCTCAAAAATTCCCGACAGGCATCTAATTGCGCCACTGTGCGCTGTCCTACCGGGAGGTGAAAGGCTGAAATGGCACAGAGGTGTACCTTAATAGAGGAGTAGGCTGGTCCCGAACGGAAAAGGAAAGTTGGTACTCTAACACCGCTTTTCACCGGACAACCTAAAGGGGTAGGCTGCTGGCCATGCATTATAACTAAAACGGCACCATTTCATGGCGACGTCGATGTGTTGCCGGGCTTGGCTGCGTGAGAATATCCTCGCACCTCCTGCAGACCCTTCGTGACACAGGATGGCTATGGTTCTAGGAGCCATGCATGCAGGTTCAGTGAGCGTAAGTCCGGTGGACCAGTGAACCCTTCTCCTGAGACAAGAGGGGAGCTGAATGGCAACAGGAGCGGAGGATCCCTAGATAGCTGAATTAGCAAAGGAACCAGATCTGCCTGGGCCAAAAGGCCACCAGGATCATTGATGCATGCTCCCCGCAGTTTGAGAAGAACTCTGATCAACGGGAAGGAGGGAAAGCAGAGAGGAATCTGCCCACCCAGGAGAGGGATATCGGTCTCAGCCAGAAAACACCAGGCCCTGATCTAGCGAGCAAAAATTGGGCAGTTTTGGGTTTGGATGGGGAAGTAATAAGTCCAATTCTGGAGTTCCCCATCAAGAAACCGATCCTCTGCTACTCTCCTGAAGAAGTTCCCACTGTGGACTCTGGCCTGGGAGCCACTGAGGCCATCTGCAATTAGTTGTCCACCCCGAACATGTACTGTGATCAGGTTCGGCCACGGTCAGATTACTCAATCCCACACCTCATGGCCTCCTGCAAAGGGGGTAAGAGTGTGCCTCCTTGTTTGTTGAGGTAATACATCACCGTGTTGTCTGTCTGAAGCAGGAGAGTGCTCAACAGGATCTCTGACTGAAATGCCTGCAGGGCATAAAGGACCGCCCTCATCTCTAAGACATTGATATGGAGGTGGGCCTCCAAAGGGGTCCACGTGCCCTGGGACTTCACCCCGTCCAGGTGTGCTCCCCACCCTAGACCTGAGGCGTCTGTGGTGAGGATTACCTCCGGGGATGGTGCTATAAACGGAACGCCCACAGAGAACGTCCCTGGGTCTAGCCACCACTGCCAGTCTCGAATCGCGGTGCTCGTGATTCTGACCGGATGCTGCATGTGGTCTTGCCTTTGATCCCATTGCATCTTGAGCATCCACTGAGTTACCTGCATGTGGAGCCTTGCGAAAGGGACAGTAGGAATGGCCGCAGCCATGTGTCCGAGCAAGCGAAGGACCGACCTGGCTGGGGCGGTCTTGTTCATCGAAAGTCCCTTGATGAGGGATCTGATGCTCCGCTTCATCGCCTGGAAGAAATGCTCTTCCCTGAATGGTGTCCAGTACTGCGCCAATGAACTGCAGTTTCTACGACGGTACCAGGAGGGACTTCTCGTGGTTGATTAGGATCCCCAGAGAACGAAAAAGGTCCTGGGTGCTCTGAATTGCCCATAACCACGCCTCTCTGGAGGTGGCCATAAGAAGCCAATCATCCAGGTACGGGAACACATAATGGCCCTGTCTCCTCAGAGACGCTGCCACGACTGCCATGCATTTGGTAAAGACCCTGGGGGTGACAGCCCGAACGGAAGAGCTTGGAACTGAAAGTGATGGCTCAGAAACTTGAAGCGCAGGAACCTCTTGTGCTCCGGAGTTATGGGGATGTGCAGGTATGCATCCTGCATATCTAGAGACGCTATAAAGGCGTCCTGCTTCAGCATGGGAATAAGGCCCGGGAGGGTTACCATGCAGAATCTTTTGTAGGCGACCAACCAATTGAGGTCACTGAGGTCCAGAATCAAACGGAGGTCCCCTGTTTTCTTTGGAACCAGGAAGAAGTGGGAATAGTATTCGTATCCTCTCTGGTTCTCTGGGACGTACTCTATCGCTCCCTTTTGCAGGAGCGCTCGCACTTCTTGTCTGATCAATGACTTGTGCTGACCCGGGTACCGGGAGAGCAGCGGAGGCCTCGAGGGTGGCTTTTCCGCGAATTCTGTAAAGTGGCCTCTTGCAACCAACTGTAGAACCCACCTGTCTGTGGTTATAGTCTGCCATCCTGGCAGGAAATTCGCAATGCGACCCCCCAACCATGACGTCCCGTTGATCCTGAGGGGCGGGGGCCAGGAAGGAGTCAGGCTGTGGCGGCTGAGGGTCCCGCTGGCTGGTCCGCTGAAGCATGCTGGCTGCACCGTGAGTTGTTTTCCTGGGCTCTGCATGAACCCGAGCCCTCTGCTGTGGAATGGGCAGGACTGTTGTCTCAAGGTCTGCCCACTAAATCGGCTTTGGTTCCTACGAAGGAATCTAAGCTTGGGTAGGTACATGGCCTGAACCGACCGTACCACCTTCCCGGTCTCTTGGAGTTTGGTAATTATCTTCTCAGAGGGTTTACGAAACAAAACTTCTCCCTCGAATGGGGCATCCATGATGTTTTTCTGGACGTCCGGGGTAAAACCGGAGACACGGAGGCAAGAGTGTCTCCAGAGGCATACATCTGAAGCTGCTGCTTGGGCCGAGGAGTCCGCAGAGTCGTACGCAGCTCGTAGCATTTGAGTTCCCACGTCCGAACCCGTACGGAGGAGCTGCAACATCTCCTTCTTCTGCTTACCTTCCGGCAATTTCTCAGCCACATCCAGACCCTGTTCCCACAGGGCATTTTGGAACTGCACCATGTGGGTCAAATAATTCAGGGATCTGATGGCTAATAGCGAAGAATTACATGCGCCACCCATGGAATCCAACTGCTTGGACTCTGGGTCCATTGGCAGGGTGCTCTGATGTTTGGCGTCTCTGGGACCGGTCATGAGAGGCTGTGATGACCAGAGAATTGGCCTGAGGATGCTGAGATAAGTACTGGTCATCTCTTGGAGCCCTGTACAAGCAGTCGGCTTTCTTTGGCATCACCAGGCGCGAATGTGGACGCTTTCACGCTGCCTTGGTGATGTCCACGAAAGTGTCTTCCAAGGGTGGTACCACCACAGGCTTGGGGTACTTCTGCCGAAGATACTTCGCAAGATGAAGCCTTTCGGGGTCTAACTCTTCCGCATCCCATCCCATGTTCTCTTGGCTGTGTCTCATAATATCCAAGAACGAAGAGTCATCCGGAGGAGACTTCGGCAGCTCACGTGGGTCTGGAGAAGGGATGGAGAGTGGAGATGGAGATCTGGATGATGAAAATTCCGATCCCGTGTCCTCCGTCGAAGGCGACCAGCGGCGTCTTCTGGATCACTTGGGACTTGGTGAACTAGAAGAGGATCTGGACGGAGGTCTCCTCTTGTCTAGTCTCTCCCTTGGAGGGGTCCTGGACACCCGGGGAGGAGGTAACCGGCCTGTAGACCCAGATGGAGAAGGGTGCGCAGGAACCGGAGGAGCAACCGGTGTAGGAGGAGGAGGAGGAGGAAGCGGAGCTGGAGTGGGGACCATGTCCTTTTTGACGGTCTCCCACCAATAAGAGAAAAGCTCCTTCACCTCTGAAAAAGAAAGGCCCGACGATGGCCCGGGCGTCGGAGGACGGTCGTCGGGTCCTGGCATCGGCTGCACAGGGGGCTTGGGTTGAGGCGATGGTGCTCTGGGAGTCTCAACAGGACCGGGGTCGCCTGTCTGGTCTTCAGGCTGAATTAACTCCTCCTCGCTGATGGTCTCCTGACTGACGTCGGTCTGAGGCGTCGGGGTCCTCTTTTCAATGGGAGCGGACACTGGTCCCCCTACCAGCGTCCGGTGATGAGTAGGCCTGACCGGCGACGGTCTCCTGACGGTCGTCTGCTCTGGGGACCTGTGGCGAGAGGCCGACATCGGACGAGCTGGCGTCGGGTCCAGAGGCCTCTTAAGCGAGGTGAGCTCCTTGGTCTTCCTGTGAAGAGGAGGAGGAGGCAGGGAGGCAGACCTGACTTTGGGTTCGGAATGGCGGGAACCCGACTTGTGGTGATGGCGGCGGTCCCCCGACTTAGCCAGGGCCTTGGAGGACGAGGAAGGCCTGGGAGTCTTAGCCTGAGAAGAGGAAGATTTGCTCACCGCAGCGGGGGGAGGCTGAGAGCTGGCCTGGGAAGGAGAGCGGTCGGACCTGGAGCCGGAGCTGTGCGAATTGGAGGCCCTAGATGGGGATCTGGAAGGAGCTTTCTTATGCCTCTCAGCATGCTTACGGGCCTTCTGTGAAGAATCCCCCTTGGAAGCCATGGTCTTGAGTTGTTCTTCTAAGAGAAAGGCCTGGAGGACCTTCTGACGACGGATCCGGGTTCTGCTGTTGAAGCCCTGGCAAAAGGAGCAGGACAGGGTGTCGTGGTCCGGGCCTAGGTGCAGGACACAGGCCGAGTGCGGATCTTTGAATGGATCTGCTTCCCACAGGCGCACTTCGAGGAGTGACTGGAGGTCAGGAGGACATCAGAGAAGGCTGAAAACCGAGAACGACTTCCCATAGGAAAATACTCTAACCACGCATCATGAGAAAACGAACTGAAGGGTCGAGACATGCAAGTCGACGGCGGGAAAGAACTGGGGATTCTGGCGGGACCGCCCCCCTTTTGTACCATGCCTGACAGGGGCGGGACCGATGTCGGGGGCAGTCCCCGCTGAAGATGGCTAGCTAGAATTTTTCTGTGGGGTCCTGACGCCTGCCGGCTTCAGTCCTAATGGTGTAACCTGCTGCAAGAGCTGTGTCTCGAAGTAAGATCTTGAAATACACTAAGCATGTAAGATAGCACGAGTTAGGAATACAGAGAAGTAAAACTACAATTCTTGGGTGGCCATTTTGGCCCTATGGCACAGCAGATGACAATATTGGGGCTGACAGATGATGCAAACAGAGGAAGCATGGGGCTTAGAACTCATAGCTGCTGGTAGCAGGTGCATGTGTCGGTGAGGTGTGCTTGGAGGAGTGGGTTTAGGTGTCTAGTGTTTATGGAAAGCCTGATGTCTGCAGTTGGGTCATTCCATAGTTTGGGCAAGCGATATTTGAAAGCTGTTTGGGCCTTGGAGGTATGCATGAATGGGACTTGGAGAAGCCTGGAGGCATTGCTTCTGAGTGAGTAGGCTGGGGAATTCTGAGCCAATAAGGCGGAACTGAGATGGGGGAGGGACTTTGACCAGAATTTAGCTAAGATTCTGGAGCAGTGGATCAGTCTGTGGGACGTGAGTGAATGTAAGAGTAGGGAGCTGTATAGGTCACAGTGGCGGGCTGTCCAGGATGAAGTGACAGAAGGAGTGAAAGAGTGTATCTAGGCTGGTCAGGTTGGATGAGGGAGTGGCGCCATAGTCAAGTATTGGGAGAATAATTTTTTTAACAATTTCCCTCCGGACCGGAGTGGGCATTCACCCTTTGTTGGGATATAGAGCACCCAGTTTAGGTAGCTTTTTGTGTAATGATTCAATGTATGTGGAGAAATCTAGGTGTTGGTCAAGCCAGACACCTAGGTATCTGATTGAGGTGCAAGTCTCCAGGGGGGAACCATCCAGGGTAAGGAAGGTGGGGCAAGCAGCTAGGTGGGAAAGACGAGGCTGCATACCGAAGGTTAGGGAGACTTTTTTTTTACATTTAGGAATAGTTGGTTGGACCTGAACCATTGCTGTACAGCATTGCAGTCCTGCTTTAGAGCATTTGTCGTGACTCCAGTGGAGGCTTCAGAGGCGATAGCACGGTGTCATCCACATACATTTGTATGGTTGAGTGTGTACAGACCAACGGGAGATCATTTAGAAATATTGAAAGTAGTAACGGGCCCAGGATTGAGTTCTTGGGACCCCTGGTGACTGGGGAGAAATTTAGGAGCCAATTTCACCGACTGGCGCCTGCCTATGAGGTAGGCCTGAAACCAGTTGGTGGCAAGGCTGGAGAGGCCTGCACCATTAAGTTTGGCTAGTAGCATGGGGTGAGAGATGGTATCGAAGGCCTTGGCCAGGTCTATGAAAATCGCTGAGGAGATATGCCCCTTGTCCATGCCTGTGATGATGTCATCAGTCAGTCTTAAGAGGGCGGTGATGGTGGAGTGAGATTTGTGGAGACCCGACTGATAAGGGATGAAGAAGGAGGTTGAGTCAAGGAATTTTTTTAATTTTTGTTGACCGGGTAAGTGCACTAGACAAATCCTGCCTATTTTCAGGCACGACCTGGGGGAGGGGGATACAGATGAATGCCAACTGACCTTGAACCAGATTAAGCTGTTGGTGGTATTTTTAGTGAATGAGGGAGATTTGGCCGGGACACCGGGGAAATTCCCCTACTCTTTTCAATAAGTGCCATGGGATCTTTAACATCTGCCTGAACTACCACCAATCCAGGCAGATGGGACCTCGGTTTAATGTCTCATCTGAAAGATGGCACCTCAGAAGTGCGGTACCCCTCTCATGCTGCACTACAGTGTCAGTACTGGGATATTAACCCAAGTGCCAGATGTGGGAACTGAACCCACATTCCTCTGATCTCCCAGCCTCAGAGGCGAGAGTGCTACCTACTGAGCCACTGACACTTTAAATTGGGAGAGCTGGGCAAGGGCAAGGTGTTCCTGAAGTTTGGCCAGTATTGGGAGTAAGGAGATGGGCATTAATTACCTGGCGTTGAAGGTCACCACCCTTTGAGAGGATGACAACCACCTGCTTCCATTCGCTGGATTTTGGCTAGGGAGAAAGAGAGGTTGAGGAGGCCGGCTAATGGGGCGGCTATGGCTGGGGCAGATAAGTGGAGTAATTTTGCGTCCAGGCCAGAGGGACATTTACCTTTGTTGGGGTCTAGAGTGTTCAGAGCTTATAGGACTTCGGCCAAGTTGTGGTTGGAAGGAGAAAGTGGTGGCGGGAGGGAGTTCTGAGATTTTGGTGTGGAGCTTGGTGTGGGAAGGTGTGCGGAGACTGGGTAGGAGAGATGTTGCACTACTGGTGATGAAGGTATTGAAGGCAGAGGCAGCTTCACCAGGGTCTGAGACGGTCTTGCCTTGATGGATAGGGTGGGGTTGGTGGTTGGACTGATGGAGAGAGGAGGGATTTGATAGTTTTCAGAAGTTTGTAGGGTGGTTAAGGTTACAGTACAGAGCAGACGTGAAGTAGTTCTTTTGGCCTGTCATGTAGATTTGGTACAGGAATTGTGAAGGTACTGTATCTTTTAGTGATTCTTGGAGCTAGTTAGCTTGTGTTTTTCCAGGCTAGGTCCCTAGAATGCATTTGCTAATGATATCGGCGGATACCCAGGGAAGGTCAGAGCCCTTTACTCTTGTCCTCTTAGAGGGCCATGGTAGTCCCATACAGCAAGAAACCTGTTCTTGAACATGTTGGAAGGCGTAGTCAATGGAGGGTGCCTTTTCTGTATGAAGGACCAGTCTACTTGGGCCAGGTCGATTAGGAGGGAAGGTAGACATAAGAATCTGTACGGTCTCGTGAGGAGCGTCCTGGGGGGGGGGGGCAGCGGTTCTGTGCACTTTTCTGACCATGTATGTCGTGTGGTGATCGTTTAGGGAGTTGGGGAGAAGTCTGGCTTTAATTATCCTGTGTGGGTGGGATGTGAGGGCCCAGTCCAGGAGGGAGTGGTTAAGTGTTTTGGGGTTCAGCCGGGTGGGTTGGACGATTAGTTGGGAGAGGTTTAGAGTGTTTATTTTGGTCAGTAGCTTAGAGCAGTCATTTGCTAGCCAATTGAAATTGAAGTCACCAAGGATATGGAGCTCTCCAGCTGTGGCAGCAGACTTTAAAGTGGCCAGATGGTCTAGGACGCCGGGCAAGGGGTAGTAGGGGCACAGTAAGACCCTAGCATACGCATAGGGAGGAGTAAGTGGGTGCAAGTTTGACCAATAAGGATTCTATTTGTGATGTGGTGCAGGGATTGGATTGGGGTGAACTGAAGCCTGGTGGAGATAAACATGACAATACCAACACCTTTTTTCTTGCCCATGCGGTCCTGTCTGATCAGCAAGTAGCCAGGAATGGATACAGCAGAATCCGCATGGTGTGGCTTTAGCCATGTCTCGGATATAATGAAGATGTCTGGGTGTAGAGATAGGGCAGTAAGTTGTAACTCGGGTAATTTGTTCAGGATGCCGCAGATGTTGAGGTGTGGTAAACGGAGACCCTTGGGGAGAGTCAGTGGGGGTGAGGGATTGGGAAGGGTAGGACCCGGGTTGGTTTCAACATCCCCTGCTAAGAAGAGAAGCAGTGTAAGATAGTGTATGGTTTTGTACCATGCGGGTCTGGTCATTTGACAGGAGAGGTGCTCTTGATGGGTAGGCAAAGTGGCAGCAGTTGCCAAGTTACATAGGACAGATAGCCCTGTGGAGAAAGAGGGAGGCAGGGAGGATGATAGCACAGAGCGTCCAGTTATGGGTGGGTATACGTGACTGTTGATGTAGTAAAGGTGGTTGGGGGGTAGGGAGAGGGCGTAATAGTGGTGGTGGACCGGGTGCTGCAGTGGATGGGTTGCTCGTGGGAGAGAAACTAGGAAACACCAGGAGAAAAGCGGAGGAAAACAGAATAATTTTGCCTATTGATTGTAGCAGCAAGCAGGGGCTGGGTACCGCCGCTAGTGGTGACAGCATATAAGCTGCTAATGGGAGAATGGGCTGATTGGTTCTGTGAGCCATGTGACAGCACGTATAAAGCTGACAGCGATCAAGGGGTGGTGGGGAGCCAGCGCACAGTGCCAGCCGAGGTCAAACCACCTCTCTGGCTCCTGCAAGTTGGCTCGTGTCCCACCTTGTGTGCTCGGGGAGGGGGTGGGTGGATCATGGCTAGTGCTCCGGTGGGAGGGCAGGCAACAAGAAGGCCTTCGCCACCCTAGCAGCTTGTGTGCTCCGAGGGTGGGGGTGGATCATGTCTAGTGCTCCGGTGGGGAGGGCAGGCAACAGTAAGGCCCTCGCGACACTCCCAGTCCTCCTGGGGAGGGCTGGTGTCTCCAAGTGCTCGCGACCCAAGCAGCTCCAAAGAAAACAGGCGGTATGCGCCCTATTCTAGACCTAAGGAAGTTAAACAAATTCCTCTTCAGAGAGAAATTCAAGATGATATCGCTCAGTACGCTTCTGCCTCTGATTCATCAGTAATGATTGACTGGCCTCCCTGGACATGCAGGACACCTACCAACATGTTTCCATGTACCCAAGCCACTGCACGTATCTTTAGTTTGTGGCTCTGGGCCAGCACTACCAATTCAGAGTCCTGCCCTTTGGGCTGTCCTCGGAGCTTCGAGTCTTTACAAAGTGCTATGCAGTACTCCCAGCACATCTCAGGAAACTCTTAATTCAAGTATTTCTGTATCTGGATAACTGACTCCTAGCAAGGGACGAGGGAAGTTGTGGCCACGGCTTCCTAGTTCCTCACATCCATGGAGTTCTGTTGAATCTGCAGAACTGCAACCAGCCCTCCCAACAACTCATCTTCATAGGAGCTCTCCTGGAAACCTCCAGGGCAAGGGCCTTCCTTCCAGATGACAGGAGAAGTGATATCCTCCAGATGGCTTGCTTCATCAAGGAGAACGACTTAGTTCAAGCTCTCTCGATGTAGCGAGAGCTGGGTCTCATGGCATCATTGGTGTTCACTGTGCCTCTGGCTCGCAGTCACATAAGAACCACTCGGTGGATGCTCATTACTCAGTAGTCCCCGACCACACATTCACAGTCCTTCCACATCAAGATGACAACCCCTAAGGAGGTCACTTACCTGGTGGACTCAGGAAGACAACCTTCCTCAAGGCTTTCCCTTTGCCCCACTGGAGATACAGACCACCATCACCACAGTGGCATCTCTAATTGGTTCGGAACTCACTGTCAGGATCTCCACACTGGGGTCTCTGGAGTCAGTACGAGTCTCAACTACACACAAATGTCTTGGAAATGTGAGCTGTCCTGTACGCTATCTGAGCCCTGAAGGATATCCTCTGTCACAAAGTAATCTTCCTTCAAACCAGACAACAAGGCAGTGATGTATTACATCAACAAGCAGGGTGGAGCACACTCTTACCCGCTGTGCAGGGAAGTGATGGGAGTGTGGGAATGGTGCCTAGAGCATGAAGCCCTGATCCAGGCAGTCTACCTACCCGGAGTCCAGAACGATCTGGTGGATCACCTAAGCAGAACAGAGGTGGAGCCACATGAGTGGTCTTTCGACTAAAATGTTGTGTAATCGCTCTTTGAAGGGTAGGGTACACTGGACATGGACCTTTTTGCATTCCCACTCGATGCAAAACTGTCTCTCTTCTGCTCCAAAAATCCAGAACCTGGTGCTTTCTGTCAGGATGCATTCAGACTGCAGTGGACAAAATATTTTCTGTACACATTTCCTCCTCTTCCCTTAATTCAGAGGGTGCTGCTTGCTGGATGCATTTGGGGCAGTGATTCTCATCGCCTGTACTGGCCTCATCAGATTTGGTTCCTGTTGATCAACAGATTGTCAGAAGCTCCACTGAGACAGCTGCCACTTCAAATGAATCTTCTGACCCAGGGCCCAGTGATCCATCCCAGCCTGAGGTCCCTTCATCTCCACACCTGCCTTCTGAGGAGATAGAAGTGGGTAGGTTTGACATCTCCCTTAGAGTCTCAGACATTCTACTAGCAGTATGCAAGCCATCCATTAGGAAGACTTGCACGGTAAAGTGGAAACTATTTCCATCTGGTGTGCAAAGTCCTTCCTGGACCACTTTTCTTGTCCAAAAAACAAAGTCTTAGAGTATCTGCTAGACCTGTCAAATATAGGGCTACAGTACTGACGGTGAAGGTCCATCTCTGTGCAATTTGGCTTACCGTGAGCCTGTCCACAATATGTCAGTGGCTCAGCTGCCCTTGGTTAAGAGCTTTTAAAGGTATCCTCCACACTGGTCCACCATTCAGAGACTGGTAGCCGCCTCGGATATCAACTTTATTATTATTGAATTTTGTTGACCGGTAAGCCCACTGAGACTAGAAGTCCCTTTGCGGGTGACCAGGGTGGGGATACAGATGGTAACCAACTGAAACTGAACCAGATTAAGCTGTTGTGGTGTTTCTGGTGAATGGAGGAAATTTGGCCAGGACACTGGGGAAATTTCCCTACTCTGCACCAGGGGGCCTCTTCTTCCCAGTTGGGAGCTGGACAGAGGAGGAGGAAGTGCTGAGCTGCCGACAGAGAAGGAAGTTGAGGAGGACTCTATACAAGCTTCCTCTCACAGCATGACTTTTGAATCTTCCTCTGGAACACAGAATGGCTTAAATGCTTTAGAGACTGTATTTACTGATGGGCTAGAAGGTAACATCTGGTTTAAGCACAGAAACGAATATAGAGCGCAAAGCTGGAAATGTATTTTTGCATCAGTGGTAACGAGCTAATGATGTTGAACCAAACAAAATGGAATTTTTAAGCAAAGAAAGAGAAAACAATTGAGGCTGCGTAGAGCTTGAGGACACGCCTCCCCCTGCAGCACTCCCAGACAGCTACTGACACTCTGACTGAGGGTATCAGTGAAACGGAGATGGCGTCTAATGGCATGACTTACCCTCAGGCTCCAAGGGAAGCCTGAGGAATCGACATCTGTAACAGAAACGAAGAAAGCAGGACGGGCAAAGCCTGGCAGTTTGAACAGAGAGCCTTCTGTTTGCCAACAACCTCTCGGTCCTGAGGAGCAAGGGAAACTGCAGAAGCCCCTACAACAACACTTAGGGCACGGATCAGCTGTTCACACACATGCCAGGGCTAGGCAGCATCTGCCCAAAAGTGCGACAGAGCAAGGTACAGAAGAACAAACCTTTTCTTTTAAGGACAGGCCCTGTCAGAAAGACTGGGGAGGACATTATGGAAACAGAATTGGAGGCAATAAGTTGGTCTCCCACAGTTGCTTTGGAGCGTGCAGGCTGGGAACAGGACTCTGCAGGAAAATGGTCTCCCAACCCCAATGACTCTTCCCACCAGGAGCTATTATTAAATTCTGTAGCCACCAAGAAGGGCAATGTGGGGAGCTCTACCATACCCGTCGTAAAGTATCAAAATACACTACTTGTTGGGGGCATGTTGACAATGTTAATACACCCATACAGGGTATTGATAAAGCAATAAATGACACTGTTGATATGAGAACTGATGTAGAGGAAACTGTAATGGGGAATTGATACTGCAAAACAGACAGACGGTGAGAGACAGGTAGAGAATGAACTACTTGGACGTGGACTGGAGCATCCCAGCAGCAGCATCAACTAGGAGCAGATTTATCCTGACTCCTTCAGGGTGCCTTCCTCAAGCAACTGGTCATGGAACCAACTCAGCAGAAGGCAATACTGGACCTTGTGCTCACAAACAGGGACAGTGTGATGGGGGGTAACAGTGGGGGCACCTGGGAAACAGTGACCACCAGTCATTGTGGTTTGAAATCACAGAAAGAGCAGAACCAAACCACACAAAACACGATCCTAGATTTTAGGGAGGCAGACTTTGGGGAAAATGGGGAGATACTTGAAAGCGCATGAAGGGAATGGGACAGGAATCATGGGTTGAGGAACAGTGGGCAGTATTTAAAATGGGATTACAAGAACAACAGAATTATGCATTAAGCAGGTTAGCAAGAGGAAAAGGAAGAGGAGACCATTATGGTTTTCCAAAGAGGTAGCAAAGAAAGTGAAAGCCAAAAGATTGCATTCAGGCAATACAAAAGACACAGGCAGAAGGGGATAGGGAGAAGTACCAGGAGAAGCAGAGGGAGGCAGGGAGGTCAGTAAGGGAAGCCAAAACTCAGACAGAAGAACACATTGCAAAATCAGTGGGTAGAGGGGACAAAACCTTTTACAGGTACATAAGTGAAGACAAAGGGAGGGATAGTGAGACTGAAGGGGGAGGATGGGGGCCACATGGAGGATGACAACAGTAAAGCTGACATATTGAACAGGTATTTCTGCTCAGTCTTTACTGAGGAAGAGGAGGGTAATGGGTCTGAAGGGAGTGCAAGGGTGAGAATGGTCAGAAATGGACACAAGTCCCTTTATACGAGAAAGGGTCCTGAAGGAACTGGAAGTAATAAGAGTTGATAAAGCAATGGGGCCAGATGGGTGCACCCCAGGTCCTTAAAGAACTAAGAGAGGTGGTGGCTGAACCTCTGGCTATCCTGTTTAGCCGATCACTGGAAACAGGGAGGTACCCAAAGACTGGAGGACAGCAGGAGTAGTCCCCTTATACAAAAGTGGGAACAAAGAGGAAGCAGGGTACTACAGACCAGTCAGCCTCACCTCGGTAGTGAGGAAGATCATGGAAGCACTACTGAAGAAGAGATTGGTGGAACATCTGGTTGTCAATGAACCACAGGACCCAAGGCAGCATGGTTTCACCAGGGGAGGTCATGTCAGGACCAACCTTGTTGAATTTTTGACTGGGTGACTAGGAGGTGGATCAGGAGGGCAGTGGACATGGCCTATCTGGACTTCAGCAAGGCCTTTGACACTGTGCCACATAGAAGACTATTACACAAACTGGGGAATATGGGTGTGGGCAGGACAGTAGTGTGGTGGGTAGGTAACTGGCTGGGTGGCAGGACACAGAGGGTGGTAGTAAATGGCTGTCACTCCACAGAGGGAAGAGTGACCAGTGGGGTACCACAGGGATCAATGCTGGGACCGGTCCTATTCAACATCTTCATCAGTGACATTGCGCAGGACCTAGAAGGCAGAATTTCACTGTTCTGATGACACAAAGCTCTGTAATAGAGTAGACACACCAGAGGGTGTAGACAGAATGAGAAGCGACCGCAGAAACTTGAAGAATGGTCAGGGTTTGGCAGTTGAACTTCAATGCAAAGAAGTGCAAGATAATGCATAAGGCACAAAACCCTGGCACAATATATCAGTTGGGGGTGAGGATATAGCATGCACCAAGCAGGAAAGGGATCTTGGGGTTATCATCTCTGATTACCTCATAGTAGGGAAACAGTGTGACAAGACAGCAGGTAAAGCAAGTAGGATGCCAGGATGTATAGGCAGGGGCATCACCAGCAGGAAACGGGAGGTCATAATTCCACTATACAAGACACTAGTGAGGCCTCACCTGGAGTACAGTGTACAGTTCTGGAGACCATACCTACTTAGTAGATAGACAGGGTAGAGAAGGTTCAGAGGAGGGCAACAAAGATGGTGCATGGATTGCATCACAAGTCCTATGAAGACAGGTTGAAGGAACTGAACATGTACTCCCTGGAGGAGAGGAGGGAGAGAGGGGATATGATAGAGACATACAAGTATCTTACAGGGAGGAACAGGGTGCAGGAAAATACTATTTTTAAGCGAAAAAGATGTTCCAGGACTAGAGGGCGTGGGATGAAGTTGGAGGGAGGATGATTCAGAGGAAACATGAGAAAGAATTTCTTCACAGAACGGGTGGTGGACAAGTGGAACACTCTGCCAGAGGAAGTGGTGGGGGCTGAAACAATCACAGGATTTAAGAATGCATGGGATAGACATAAAGGAATTCTGGAGGTCAGGGGTATGGGGCAACAGACTTCTAGGAAAACAGACTGAACTTACAAGCTGAAATGGGCAGACTGGATGGGCCATAGGCCCTTATCTGCCGACACTGTCTCTGTATCTGTGTACCTACAACAGTCCTCAAGATATCTGACCTGTTTGCTACCAGGAGAGAGATGGCCCCACGGCGCAATGCGGTCATGGCTTTCTATACAAGGGAGGACTGGTGGAAAAACTTAGTGTATATATAGCTAGAAACCTACTGAAAACATCCATGAGATATTTTTCATGTGAAATTTTTGCCCTGATAAGTATAGGGAGTGAGAAGTACCACATCAGTTTTAAGAGTGTGGCAAATTTAGAACGGTTTTGGGCCCAATACCAGGCACTTAGAAATACCCCTGCTTGGATTCCCTTCCACACCATAGTGTTAACGAAACCACAAATATAAACAATTAATGTGGTGTTTAAAAATGAAGGTGTCCACATAGAGTACATTTTGTTTTGGTTGCGGCAACGCTGTGACATTATGGGGAAATCCACACTAGACTCGGAGCAAATATGGGATGGGGGATGGTGTATAAAGATTAAACTGCATTCATCAGACACAGGCCCCATGCATTTGCCCAGTTCTTTTTTGGGGTAAAGACCTGGGGTCAGTTTTTTATAATGGTCAGCCTAGGTCATAATTCAAGTGTGGCTCGAGGGCCCATCTTAGGTCAGCCTGCGACTCCCCTTGTTGTAGCCACTGCTTAGGGTTTGGGGCATACCTGCTCCACATGTTTGAACCTGTTTAAATGCAACCTGTGTGAACAGACAGGGCACACCTATGGGCGATGCCCATGGGCGTCTCACAACAGAGAAGATAGTCCATCACAGGAAGGGATAATAAATGGGGACCAACATCAGCAAGCCAAAAGGGTAGCTGCACAGCCTTACAAAAGAATACAACATTCACAGACCAGACCCAGGAAGGCACAATCCAGACGGAATGAATGGAGGTGGAAATAGAGGGACAAGGCCTAGAGACATTTCAGGTAACAGGGGAACCCCCAGGGCCCCTTGTAGAAAGGCCTCAAGAAAGTGTGGATGTAGAAAGGCAATGCCCCCGGTGGACAAGGAAGGGGCATTCCAAACAGTCTCCCTCAAGAAGAGACCAAGAGCAGGTCGGTTAGGAACCTTGAAAGCCAGACAAAATATACCCAAGGTGGGACAAGGAACAGGGTCTTGGAAAGCAAGAAACAAATATGCCACACTATCTAAAGAGGGTACTGACAGAGATTCAGATGGAGAGGAATCAGATTCCTCCTCTATTGCATCCAGTATAGACACAGGAGGGAGTGGGGAGGGGTCCATTGCTAAATGGACCAGGCAGCGTAGGGCCTCTAAGACCCCATAGAATTCACTCAGGGCTTAAATAAATTTCCTGATGGAGAGACTTTCCATCTGCACTATTACATTAACAGCATAAAAAAAATGAGAGAAAGCATTTAGGAGCCATTTTACATTTAAAGAGAGTACAGTGTGACATTATTTATGTACTAGATACCCGGCTGAAGATTAATCACGAATTACAGCAGGCCTCTAAGCCATGGCCACTAAGTCCCTCCTTCTGGTCATCGAGGACAGAGCATGTGGTGGGGTGGGTATTTTATTTACAAACTATCGTTTCAAGGTGTCCTGGCTAGTGGACATTCACCCTGGGAGGGCCTTGATGTTGGATTTTTCCTTTGACTCTTGTAGGGGAAGGATTATAGCCATTTATGCCCCACAGACCAAAACTCAAAGGGTAGCCTTATTCAGAGAGGTTCAGCCTTTTTTACATAATTCCAAATTTGTGTATTGGCTAGGGGACTTTAATTGTGGCCTCTCCAGGGCAGACAGAGGTATGCAAACAGAGAAAGTTTTTCTGACTCTAATGCCTTGAATGCCATCCTGAATCATGCAGGAGTCATTGATACCTACATGAAGATATACCCCAAAGGAGACTTCACCTTTCACAAGGGAATGTTAAAAACAAGGATCGATTTTATATTTCTTTCATCAAGACAAAAGGTACAAGAGGCACAGATCATAGCATGTAAGTTCTCTGACTGCATGATTGTGAAAATAAGTATACAAGCAGGGACTTCTCCACAGTGCAAAAAACAATATTGGAAGTTGAATGAATCAGTGCTAACTGATCCACGGGTAAAGAAAGCATGGGAAAGGGAATGCGCGGCAAGGCTGTCAGTGGTTGAGTGCTGCTTTGAACACATAGACCGGTGGGAGGACTCAAAGAAGACATGGGGTTCTTTTTTCCAGCAAAGGGCAAGGGTTAGATCTACATCTGATTACCTAATGTAACTACAGTTTAGGCAACAGTTGCAAAGGATTATTTCTTTGATGGATTCAACAGGGCAGGATTTAAGCGAGCAGGTTAGTAATCTGGAAAGCCAAATGAAAAATCTGCAGTATGATAGGGCGAAGACCTTACAGCAAGAACTAAGATTTGGGACACAGGTGACAAAAAGTGGTCTTGAGCTGTATAAAGAGAACAAAAAGAGAACTGAGGGCAGGGTGATAATTGATCTACTCTCCTCCTCAGGAGAACTGGTCACTTCTCCTTTGGACTTGCTAGGAGTAGTGGAGGAACAGGTCACCAAAACCTTCGGTAACCCCCTACCCCACCCCACGAACCAGAGGTTAAAGAAATCTTGGAATCTCTTGGGTTGCCTAAAGTTCAAGTTAAGGATGCTCAGGAGTTGATTGTAGATATTACAGTAGAGGAAGATCTTACTTCGAGAGGGCTCTTGCAGTAGGTAATTACATATAGGACTGATGCCGGCAGGCGGCAGGGCCCCACGGAAAAATTTCTAGCTAGCGGTCCCTGGCGAGGGACCGCCCCCATGTCAGGTGACCGGTGTCAGGAGACTACGGTATAAAGGAGCGGTCCCGGATGCCCGCCTTCCAGTTCTTTCCTGCCGTTAGCTCATGCAGTGCCTCGCAGAAAAGTTTGTGCTTCGTCAGCCCTTCCTTCATTGTTTTTTTACTGAATAAACTTTATTTTTTTGACTATCGTCAGTACTAACGTCGGTGTATGTTGTCCCCTACACCCTCTGAGCACAAGAATAAGTGCGATTCCTGCGGCGCTCAACTACCACACAAGGACGTCCACTCCCTGTGCCTGTTCTGCCTAGGCCCCGATCATCCAGTCGAGAAGCGCCATCATTGCCTCAGCTTTAACGCGGCTACCAACCGAAAAAGGTGGCAGCAATCCCTCGAAGCCCATATTCTAAAGAAGAAAATGAGCTCTATGGAGAAGGAGCTTAAAAAACTGAGGCAGGCATCCACTTCCCCCGAAGGCCATCGAAAGAAGGAGGACAAGGAGAGGCACTGGGACAAAGGCTCCTCCACCGCGTCTCCCTTGGGAGCTGCTGGGATGCAGGTAACATCCCCTCCAAGGGATCGCTCCTTGACAGCCGCCTCGGAGGTTTCTGAGGCAACGTCGGCCTGCCTGTCTGGCTTTCGCCTTGTAGTGGCCTTGCAGGCACCTCCCGGCAGTTGGAGGCCGCCGCCCCTGGTTTGGCTGCAGGGTCATGGCCTACCATCGTGGGTGATTCCGGTAAGCTGGGCGTCGGCTCCTCTGACGTTCACCCGGAGAGGGCTGTTAAGACGTCCGCCCCTCTGGGGCAACGCACAGCTTCTTCCCCACTGGACCAGGCCGACCACTCCTCTTGATCTGTCTCCGATGATGGCTCTCGTAAGTCAGACATCTACACCTCCGGCGCCCGCCGAGAGCTCGCCTCTATGCCTCAAGTCGGCTCATCCAACATCCGCTGGCGAAAGAACCAGCCGGGGACCCCCCAACGCCCATTGTTCCGGTTCACCGCAGCCTTCGCTGCCATCTGGGGAACCAGAGTCCTCCCAACCTGAACCCAGGACTTTTCCTCCGCCCCAGGTGAAGCTGGGGATCTTTTGCCTCCGTCCGTCCTTTCTCCATCTGGAGCACCGGACGTGACGTCAGCTCCCCAGACGCCAGCTCCGACACCTGCCCCTCCAACATCGGTACCTCCAGCGTCAGGGCCTCCGCCGTCGCCCAAACGTCAGTCTTACCGACTCAAGGAGATCTTCTGCTCCCATCAGGCCCTCCGGGCTCTCCACTGCGGACCCACCAGTGAGGTTCCTGGCCGAGCTGTCTGCTCAGGCAGCCCCACCAGCTTCTGGGTATCCTCCGCCTTACCCACCCAAGTGTACTATAGGAACTTGCATCCGCGCCACAGTACCTGACACGGGCTTCCTGATGCAGCAGTACTCGATGCTCACTACCCGACGCCGGGTTTCCGCAGCTGGGTTTTGGATACGCCCACATGGGTATAACTCGTGATTTTTATCCCGCCTCCCTTCTCCTCCTCCACCACCTCGTGCCACCGTGGACCTGCAGGAGACTCTGGCCTCTGGTGGCTGAGGCCAAGGCTCAGCTCACCAAAGAGATCGAGCGCTCTGCGACGGTGCCATCCCAGGTTCCCCGTACGCCGGGCAGCACACTCCTCACCACCTCCGGACTCCAGGGTTCTTCTGTCTGGATCCAGAGGGGGCAGGACATCTGTCCCTGGGGACTCCCCAGGCCCCTCCTCCGGTCGGGAAAGGAGTCTCACTCTTCTTCATCCTCCTCTCTCGGACCTCAGACTCTTCTGACAGCTTCTCCAAGAGAGACGGCATGCTCGGCCTCCATCGAAGCTCGCCAGGACTCTTCCAAAGTCTCTCCGAGGATCCTTCTTTTACGGAGTTGCTAGAAAAATCCGAGAGGTTCATCAGTGGTGCTCGTTGGAACCAGATCTTCAGTGTCTGAAGCTTGCTGAACATCTGGATCTGCCCGTGACAGCTCCTACATTAGTGCCACCCTGGATAGAGTCTCATGCCGACCTTGTTACCATGATATGGAAACAACCGTCGGCCTTAGCTCCACTTACTAGGAAGTCGAACAGGTTATATCAGGCTCCAGAGGGTGTTGATTTCCTGAATTCTCACCCTCGTGCCGACTTGGTCGTGATTAGCGCCACTCATGGCCGGTCGGCGAACCCTAAACATCTTAGCTCGTCACCTCCTGATAAGGAATCTCGCCTTCTGGACCAGTATGGGAGAAAGATTTATGCTTCCTCCACACTGGAGATTAGGGCCCTGAACTATGTCGGCCACACGTGGGACTACCGGAAGACCATTCTTACTCAAGCAGAAGGCAAGCTAGACTCCTTGCCTAATTCCCAAGTCAAACAGGAGTTGGCTGATCTCGTCTTCTCTGCTCATTCGGCCAGTCGACATGCTACGTGAGACATACAACGCAATGGACACTGCTGGGCGGAGCTCAGCTTTCGCCGTAGGCCTACAGCGTCATGCTTGGCTCCGTGTGTCAGGTCTGGTCCCGGAGGTGCAATCTGCTATCCAGGAAGCACCTTTCCGGGGGTCGGTGCTTTTCGGGGCTGATGTCATGGACATCATTACCGATTTGCAAGAGAAAGAGGACGGCTCTGAAGTCAGTTGATTCCATGTACTGTCCCCATGAGCAGCAGCGCTGTCCCTTTCACAGGCGGAATCGGCCAAAGGCGAAACCCCAGGGAAGGCGGGCCACAAAACGTTGGGCCTCGCTGCTAAGCCACCCCCGCCTAAAAACAGCGGGCAAGCTTCAGCTGTGGCGCTGCCCCACACCACCTGACTCCTTTCCTCTCCCACTGCCTCCGGACTCCCATAGGAACCGGTTGGAGTGAGGTTTTCCTCCACCTTCCGGATGGGAAAGGATAACCACGGATTCTTGGGTGCTCCAGCTCATAGCAGGACACTCCATAGAGTTTCTTCAGAAACCACCCTGCCACCCCCCCTCTGAAGTCGTCATATTCACGGGAACGTCTTCCTTTGGTCCAGGAGGAAATCTTAGCTCTTCTGCTGAAGCAAGGGATAGAGCCTGTCCCCCTTCATCTTCAGGGCACGGGTTACTATTCCCATTTCTTCCTGGTCCCAAAGAAGACAGGAGATCTCAGACAGATTTTTAGATCTCAGTTCCCTGAATCTTTATGTAGAGTACAAAAGGTTCAGGATGCTCTCTTTGCAGAGCCTTCTGCCCCTCTCCAGCCGGGTCAATGGCTTTGTGCTCTGGATATGCAGGATGCTTATCTGCACATTCCCATTTGCCCATCTCATCGCAAATACTTTCTTGTGCTCCGGGGGAACACTACCAGTTCAAGGCACTCCCGTTTGGTCTATCCTTGGCCCCCCGAGTATTTACCAAATGCCTGGCAGTGGCAGCCCACCCGCGCATCAAGGGAGTACAGGTTTTCCTCACCTGGACGCACTGGCTCCTGGTGGCCTCGGCCCAGGAGAACTCCTGCATCCTCTCCTTACCCAGCAGGTTTTGCCTGCCTGGGGAATTACCATCAACCATTCCAAGTCTCATCTGGACCCATCCCAGAGGCTACAGTTTATTGGGGCGATCCTCGATACGACCTGGGCAAGGCCTTCCTGCCTCCAGACAGGGTGACCTCCCTTCAGACCCAGATAAGTCTGTTGTCCAACTGCAGGATGGTCTCGGCGAGGTCGCATCCTTCGCCTCGACTCATGGTGGCTGCTATCCTGACGGTCCCTGTGCTCGACTCCACATGAGGATCTCTCAGTAGACTGCTACGCCTCAGTGGATCAGCTAGTGGACAACCCAGATCACTCAGTTCTGATCTCCTCGCCGATGATGCGAGACTTCACAATGGTGGAAGGTCTCGAGAAGATCAGTTTCAGGGGTTCTTCTTTCATCCTCTCCCTCCCAGACTCCAACCACAGACACCTCAGGCAAAGGTTGGGGAGCCCATCTAGGCCCCTCATTGGACCCAGGGCTCTTGGTCCAGGCTAGAACAAGCTCTCCACATCAGTGTGCTCAAGCTTCGACAGTGCTGTACGCCTCCAAGCCTTTCATCAGTACATCCTTCCCAGCCACCTGGCTCAGTCCAGATGGACAGCATGTGCGTGGTGGTACATCAACAAGCAGGTAGGATTCAGTCCTACCTCTATGCAGGAGGCAATGAGGGTTTGGGATTGGGCAACACACAACCTTCACCTCACGGTGATTCACGTTCCAGGAGTTGACAACACCCTGGCAGACAAGCCAAGTCTCTCTTCTGCTATGACTCATGAGTGGGAACTGGACCAAGGGGTCCTAGATAATATCTTCAATCTCTGGGGAACACCACAGGTCGACCTGTTCGCATCCCCCCTAAACGCAAAACTTCCCACCTTCTGCTTGCTTGTTCCAGAGCGAGGCACTTTCTGGAGCGATGCTTTCTCTCTAGACTGGAAGGACAGATTCGTCTGTGCCTTTCCCCCAATTCCTCTTATCCCACGAGTCTTGCAGAAACTAGCTTTGAAGGAGCGAGAATGATTCTGATCGCTCCTTCTGGCTCAGGCAAATCTGGTTCTCTGTTCTACAACAATATTCAGAGGATCCTCCTCTTCTCTTCTCTGTCTCGAGGTTTGTTGACCCAGGATCAGGGGACCCTGGTCCATCCAGGCCTCAAATCCCTTCAACTGCATGCATGGCTCCTGCAGACCTAGCCCAATCCCGTTTTGGAGTGTCTCCCAAAGTGGTGGAGATTTTAGTGGAGGCCAAAAAACCCTCCACCAGATCCACTTATTCCATGAAGTGGAAAAGATTTCACTATCTGGGCCGCTTCCAAGAACGCGGAACCTTTCTCCTATTCAGCGGGGCTTCTGCTGGAGTATCTACACCATCTGTTCGACCTGGGTCTCAGCCATTCCTCTTTGAAGGTACACATGGCGCCTTTCGCCTATCATGTTCCCTTCAAACAAGGCTTTGCTCAACTAGAGGTCTCCAAGACTTTTCTCAGAGGGGTTCTCCATCTGAGGCCCCCATCCGTACTCCTGCCCCCCTGGGACTTGAATTTTGTTCCGAGAAACTTACCCTTCCTCTCAACCTGCAGCTTCAGATTTGAAATTTCTTTGTGGAAGATGCTCTCTTGGTGGCTATTACTCGCTCAAGAATCTCCGAGCTCCAGGCCCTGATGTTAAACTCCCCTACTTGATTTTTCACAAGGAATGAGTTGCTCTTGCACGAATCCCAGGTTTCACCTAAACTAGTAGCAGAGTCTACCTTAAATCAGTCCATAGAGCTACCTGCCTTTTTCACGCAGTACTCTAATCAAGGGGAATATTTACGCCATACTATGGATGTTCACCAGATTCTGAGATACTACGCCAACAGGACGAAGGATCTCAAAAAGACTGATCAGTTGTTCGTCTCTTTTGCTCGAAAAAGGGAAGGCAATGCTGTTTCCAAGCAATGCCTGTCTTAAGTGGTTGGCACATTGCACCACTTTCTGTTATGACAAATATCACAAGACCTCCTGTGTCAAGTAAGAGGCCACTCCACAAGAGGAGTAGCTGCCTCCCATGCTTGCTTTCAAGAATGTGTCTGCGGCAGACATATGTACTGCCACCACTCGACTTCCGTCCATACCTTACAAACACTACAGTTTGGATATTGCCTCGCCGTGAGAGCAGGCTTCGGTTAGTTGTTTGCAAGGCCTCCTATCTTGAGGCTTGCATGGCTAGAATTACTTTTGGAGTAGTTTTCCTCCTCCCGTGCCTTTCTTTGTTCCAGACTGCTTGGGATTCAGTACTATATGTAATTACCTACTGCAAGAGCCCTCTCGAAGTAAGATAGCACAGTTATGTAAGAACTTACCGTAACAGTAGATCTTCGAGAGAGGCTCTTGCAGTAGGTAATACCTTCCCGCCCTCCATCCCCCTAGGCTTTTTCAGCTGCTTTTCCATTTATGGAAGTATCTGCTTCTCTCTCGTCCGGCCTCTTTTGGCCTGCGGCGGGAAAGAACTGGAAGGCGGGCGTCCGGGACCGCCCCTTTATACCGGATCGCCTCCTGATGCCAATCACCTGACGTGGGGGCGGTGTCCTCTGCCAGGGACTGCTAGCTAGAAATTATTCTGTGGGGTCCTGCCACCTGCGGCATCAGTCCTATATTGTAATTACCTACTGCAAGAGCCTCTTGAAGATCTACTGTTCTGTAAGTTCTTAGTAACTGTACTTTTAAGGATGCTATGTCACACTTGTCAACAAATACAGCTCCAGGATTTGATGGCTTGGGAACAGGGTTTTATAGAACATTCATGGATAGTCTTGCACCTGCATTAGTGATTCTATATAATCATACGCTGTAGACTTCTACATATTCATCCTCCGTGATGGACTATATTAGTGCTCATTCACAAGAAAGGTGCAAGGAAAGACATTGGGAATTGGAGACCTTTAAGCCTATTAAATTCTGACTTAAAAATCTTAAGTAAAATACTATTGGCACGATTGAATAAAGTACCCCACCTTCTGAATAGCCCTTTCCAAACATGTGCTATTCAGAATAGGAAGCAACAGGACAACTTGGCTATACTACGAGAAACTTTCTATACAGGGAATTTGGAAGGAGATGTAGGTTATGTGTTAAGTTTGGATCAGGAAAAAGCCTTTGACAGGCTGTCCCATCACTTTTTATTCTCAACACTACTAGGGTTGGAATTCCAGGTACCTTTGTTAACTGGGTTAGAAGGATGTATGCTGCCTCCTTTCTCTGGCCTAATGTAAATGGCTGGTTTGGGAGGAAGGTGACATTTTGCAGGGGTGTCAAGCAAGTGTATCCCCTGAGCCCCCTTCTATACGCTTTTGGAATAGATGTTTTAATTAGATTAATATGGACAGATACTAATCTGGTGGGCATATTTCTTGTTGACTCTCTTCAAGTCAAAATATTGACCTATGCTGATGATTTGGCGGTGGTTCTCTCTGGTATTTCTTTAGCGATGGCATTAATAGTTGTGCTATTACAGTTCTCTTGTCTGTCTGGATCTAAAATCAATTTTGGGAAAAGCAAGGGAGTAACTTAAGGTAATATCCCATTACCACTGACAGGTAGGTGGACTGGGATTAATATAACTTTGGACCCCATTTCTATACTAGGGGTTCAGGTTGGTCCAAGGAGTATGGCTTTATTGAATTGGTCGGTTAAAACTGAGCAGGCGAATAGGCTTGTGAACAGTTGGAAAGGGCAACGATTATCTAGGAAAAGTTGAGTCCTCTTAATAAAACATTATTGGTCCCTCAGTTTCCGTGACATTAGTTATATATTTCTCTCCCCCAGTCCATTTTCACTAGCTTATATGGGGTGTTCTTTCAAGCCTTTTGAGTTCCCGCTAAATCCCATTAAGGGGAATTTATATACTTACCAGTGCAGGGGGCGGTAGGAATGATGCACCCCATCGCCGCTTTCTACAGTCTGTGACTTATACGCCCAGCACTATGCCCTAACATGAAGGTGTGGGCACCCTGATTTTGAAATGGTTGGACCCTTGTAGGCCACATGGGAAGTAGGAAGATAAGGTCTATTCCCACAAGAACGCCGGGGTACGGGAAAGACTGCATTAAGCAGATGGTGAGGTGGCAGATTACTCCAGTACAGTTATTAACCATGGACAGAAAGGGCATCTATATAGAGCAATATTAACGAGTGAGAAGACATCAGTTGTAGAATTCCCAGGTTGTACAAGTACCAAGCAAATCTGAGTGTTAAAACAATTGTCTAATCCTAGACTTCCATCCTATGTCTGGGATTGTGTCTGGCTCAGCATTTATGGCAGACTAGGAGTAAAGGAGAATAATAGACATAAGCAGCTGGCAGAAAGGTATTGCCCCAGACTGACCTGTCTATTAGTATTGGAAACAGGAACACCCATTTTAGGTGCCCCCACGCAACTCCTTTTGGACTTACTCATGCAAGCCTGATCTGAAAATCAATTGGAACCCTTCATACCTAGAAATTATGTATGGACCAGACAAAAATAGGTTTAATAAGTATCATGGGGCTCTTCAACAGGTCACTTGAGACAGGGAGGGACCTTTAGGATTGGCGAGAGGCACATGGTGCCAGTCCATAAGGGGGGTTGAGGAAGTACCAGGTAACTATAGACCCATCAGTTTGACCTCGTGATGGGAAAATTAATGGAGAGTATACTAAAGGAAGATTGGGGGTGTACTTGGAGGAGGTGGGAGGTCTGGATAGTTGGCAACATGGGTTTGTGCCAGGTAGGTCATGTCAAACCAATCTTGTGGAGTTCTACGAATGGGTAACATCAGAACTGGACAGGGAAAGCCTGTGGATGTATTATTCCTGGACTTCAGCAAGGGTTGGCTCTGTCCCCACAATGGTCTGGTGGAGAAACTGATGGGGTTAGGAGTAGGCCCTTTGATGGTCAGATGGATTGAAAACTGGCTAGCTGGACGCACCCAGAGAGTAGTGGTCTGTGGGGAGCTCCCTAACCCAGAGAGGTTGGTAGTGGGCACCGCAGGGCCGGGTCCTGGGTCTGATCCTGTTTACTGCATACATATCGGACATCAGGGAGGGTATAGAGTGTGAAATGAGTCTCTTCGTGGATGACTCAAGATGGAGCAGTAGTTGAGGGAGAAGAGGGAGGTTGGCCCTGCAAGGGACCTGGACACCCTGGAAAGCTGGGCTCACACATGGAAATTAAATTTCAATATCACCAAGTGCAAGGTGTTGCATCTGGGTCGGGGAAACCCAAACACAGGTACACCCTGGGAGGGGAGGCGCTGGAGGCCTCAATAGGGGAAAAAGACCTATGGGTCATGGTGGATGCATGTATGAATAACTTTGAGCAGTGCAGGAGAGCGGCTATCAAGGCAAACAGGATGTTGGGATGCATCGTAAGGGGAATCACCTCTAGGAGCAAGGAAGTGATTCTGCCACTGTACAATGGACTGGTTAGACCACACCTTGAGTACTGTGTACAGTACTGGAGACCACACTTGAAGAGGGACATACAGCTCCTGGAGAGGGTACAGAGGAGGGCAACTAAGATGATACGAGGGCTAGGGGATTTGACATATGAGGACAGACTTGAGGAGCTCTGCCTGTTTTCATTGGAGGAGAGGAGAGACAGGGGGACATGATTGAGGTATTCAAGTACCTCAAGGGAATAAATAGGGTAAACACGGAGGGGATCTTTAGACTAAAGCAGGGAGGTATCACCAGAGGGCATGGTTTGAAGTTGGAAGGTGGAAGGGTGAGGGGAAAGAGGAGGAGGTTTTTCACTGAGAGGGTGGTGGACCCTTGGAATGCACTGCCTGACGAGCTGGTTCAGAGATCCACAGTGGAGGGCTTCAAGAGAGGGTGGGACAGACACAGAAAGAGGATGTATCAGATGATGGCCTGTCCCAGGGGGGTAGGGATGGATAGGGGTTTCTGGAGCACAAGGGATGGGAGGGCCTCAGCACCCAACTAAGGATCTCAGGTTCAAGCAGACTCGATAGACCGTAAGGCCTAATCTGCTGGCAAATAGTATGTTAGTATGGTGATACAGTATATATAACTTTTGCACTAGTTAAACATTATCTCTGGCCGTCAAGATGCATGTTAGTAATGCAACAAAGACTGGTTACCTACCAGAAGCTCCTGAATAATATAACATTGTCATTACAAAGTGTGCAGAAAGCTGATGTAAATAGAGTTTCGGTAGAAAAAGCACAGCATTTATGGTTGAATTGTTCAGTTTGGTTGAATTAAAAAACAAAGTACAGTAGTAATACTAATAATTATATGAGATGGATATTTGAATTTATTGTAAGAACAATGTGTGTATTGTAATTTCTTTTGTGTAATGAAGTCCAGCTATAATGAAAATTCCCTTACTCTTTTCGAGACGTGCCTTGGGATCTTTAACGTACGCCTGAACAACCACCAGAACAGGCAGACGGGACCTCAGTTTAACATCTCATCCAAAAGACGGCACATCAGGAGTGCAGCCACCGCCCTCATGCTGCACTGCAGTGTCAGTATTGGGATATTAACCCAAGTGCCTGGTATGGGGATAGAACCCACAGCCTTCTGATCTCCCAGCCTCAGAGGTGAGTGTGCTACTGCTGAGCCACTGATACTAGACTTACTCACTCATAAACCTTTCGAGCCTCTAGCAACCTGTGAGTTGAAGTCCCTGGCCTGGAAGGCTGCCTTCCTCATTGCCATTACATCCGCTCGGAGTGTCCGAAATACATGTCCTGGTCACAGATCTTCTGTATACAGTATTTCACAAGGTAGTTCTCAGAACTTTCCTTAAATTTTTTCCAAAAGTAGTCTCGGAATTCCACCTGAACCAGCCCTTGGTACTTCCGACCTACTTTGAGAACTTCCAGAATGAAGGGGAACATACCCTACATTCTCTGGATGTTAACAGTTTTGCTGTTCTGCATCAATAGAACGAAATAGATCTGCAAATCCAAGCAACTGTTTGTCTCTTTCAGCATGGCCCAGCTGGGTCAGCCTGTTACCATTAGGTGTATTTCGGTGTGGCTGGTAGCATGTCTCCACCATTGCTACACAATGGCACAGGTCGAGCTAGAAGGCAGTCTCGCCATCTCTGGCAGAAATATGGAACAGACCCATTGCAGACATCTGCAGTGCAGCTGCTTTGAGTTCTGTGCACACCTTTGTGAAGCGTACAAAAGGGCTGTGCCTCCTCTGTAAAAAGGGACTGAGGTGGTTCGAGGGTCGACGTCAAGGTAGCCTATACAGCGTGAGCCAGTCTTGCGGCGCCACTCATGCGCGGTCCTACCTCGGCGCCAGCCCTCTCTAAGATTTTTGTCTCACACTCAGTCCTAGCTCCTCCTGCATAGCCCCATTATTGTGAATGAGTGATGACTTCATCCAAGAAGATCAAGAATTATGGTGGGTACATAATTTACAATCTTACTTCGAGAAGCAGCTCTTGCAGCAGGTTAAACCATTAGGACTGAAGCCGGCAGGCGCAAGGACCCCACAGAAATTTTCTAGCTAGCAGTATTCAGCGGGGACCGCCTCCGACGTCAGGCGTAGTACATAAGGAGGTGGTCCCCCAATAATCCTCAGTTCTTTTCCCGCTGTCGACTCGCCAGCATCGGCCTCTGGTCTCCTTTCTAGCGCATTTACCCACTACTGAACTATGAATAATTTCAACCTTTTTGGCTCTGCTCAACTGATGTGCTCTCCAACTCCATCTCTGGAGGGTCACCTTTCAAAGTGTGCCTGTGGCAAATAGATCCCTTCAAGGATCCCCATTCATCCCTGCGGCATTGCCTAGGCCCGACCACGACACCAAGGCCTGCTCCTTTGCCAGGGTTTTAATAGCCACACCAGGATCCACCGTCAGAAGGCACTTCAAGCATTTCTTTTGGAAGAAAAGCTGAAAGGTATGGACCAGGAACCTTCCTCCCGGGAGAATCTTCAACTAAATCCCACAAACACCGGGACAAGCACTGGGAGAAGGCGAGGTCTAGGTCTCCTACACGGGCCTCTGACTCCCGAAGCTCCGGCTCTAGATCGGACCGCTCTCCCTTCAGGGCTCGGTCACAACCTCCCCCGGTCCAGGTCAGGTCTTCCAGCGGTTCTTCATTGCTCCAGCCTCTGAAGACTTTGAAGCCCTGTGCTTCTTCAGCATCCTCCAAGGCCTCTTCAGAGTCGGGTGAGCGCCACAAATCTTCATCCTCCACTCGCGGACACCGACTGCAGGTCAGTCTCCAACCACCCCAAGGTCCTGATCCGCGCCCAGGAAAACTAAGGACCTGACGTCCCTCAAGCGGACGTCGGACCTGGCGTTAGCTCACCACCGACATCAGCTAAGCACTCTAAATCTTCGCTCACAGGAGCCCGACGACACCGGCTAGACACCCACGCCGCCAGGCGTCGTCATTAGTCCTAAGATGTCGGCCAGGGGACTGACACTGCTACCCCGGAGCAGAAGACCGCATTTCACACGGGCGGATCGGCTCATAGGGATTCTACAGAGGAGGACGCTCACACACCAAGACCAGGTGGGCAACACTGAGGACACAGGGCTTCCACGGAACCCTCCCTGGAGCCCTGACGCCCGACCCCAGCGACAGGCCACCGGTGCCAGGTCTGTCATTGGGTATGAACCTTGCGGAGGTAAAGGAGCTCTTTACCTTTTGGTGAGACACCATCAAGAAAGATGTGGTCCCTGCACGTCCTCCTCCTACTACTACTCTTCCTCCTACACCTTCACTGCCTACGCCCCCTCCTTCACCTAAGGGGCCAGTAGGACAACCTCCATCCCCCAAGGAGCAGACTCCACCTCCTAGGGGTAGATCTACCGACAGGAGAAGGCCTCCCTCCTGATCCCCCTCAGGGTCACCCAGCCCCAAACGACCCAGACGACACCGGAACACTCCGGGGAGGATTTAAGGTCGGATACTTCAGAGTACTCCAGATCACCTTCTCCACTCAGCATCCCCTCTCCTGATCCACACGACCTCCCCAGGTCTCCGCTGGATGATCCCTCTTTCGCCGAGATCATGAGGCACATCGAGGATAACATGGGGTGGGATGCTGAGGAGCTTGATCCCGAGTGACAACGCCTTGCCCACTACCTTCGGCCAAAAGACCCGAAGCCTGTGGTAGTGCCGCCCTTGGTGGACACCTTCATGGACGTCAGCAAGGCTGCATGGAAATGTGCGCATTCCACTCTGCGGTGCCGAAGAAGGCTGACCACCTGTACAAGGCCCCTGGGAGGACCAGTATTTGGTGAACCATCCTCTGGCAGATTCCCTGGTCATCACTGCTTCACATGACCGGTCTCAGAGACCACAGCATATGAGCACTCAGCCACCGGACCAGGAATCCAAGCAATTGGATGCCCTGGGAGGCTTACATACAGCTGCTACTTGTGCCATCAAGTCACTGAACTATCTTACCCGTATGTTTAGTTCCAGAACGCCTCTGGGAACAGGGCTAGACCTGGTTGAAAAGCTTCCTGATGGCGATCAGAAAGCGAGCTCCTAAACCTCCTCTGCACCAGGTCAGATGTGGGGACCCAAGTGCTCAGAGCCACATATGATTCTCTGACTCTTCACCAGAGCTGCAGCCTCAGGCATTTCTCTCCGAGACACTCTTGGCCCATGTCACCGGATTTACCCCGACGTACAGAAAACATTCTAGATGTCCCATATAATGCGAGGTGCTGTTTGGTGAAGCCTTTATAAGGTTATCACCAAACTCCAAGATGCAGGGAGGCAGTTCGATCTGTACAAACCATGTACAGATCTAGGCCTAGTTCCTTTGCAGGAACCAGAGCCGTTTTTGTGGCCAGCTACAAAGGCAGCAGCAACATTCCGGCCAGCAGCAGAGGGGCACTTTCTCACGCAAGACCCAGGCCAAGTCGTCCCCAGGCAGAGGCCAACGCTACTCAAAGTCGGCCCAACCCGCAGGGACAAACGCTGCCACAGCATGACTCCTTCCCGGCCCCCGCCCCTCCTCAGGCTCAACAGCCAAAGAAAGTCGGGGGTCGCATCGCACGCCACCTTCCAGAGTGGCAATCGATCACCTCAGTCAGGTGGGTTCTACAGTTGGTCAAAAACCGCCATTACATAGAGTTCATAGACAACCCACCTACAAGACCTTCCCTGCTTTCCTGTTATTCGGGTCAGCATGCCCTTCTTATACAGCAGGAAGTGCTCGCACTTCTGGAAAAAGAAGCCTTAAAGCACGTACTAAGGAACCAGGGAGGACTAGGGTACTATTCTCACTTCTTCCTGGTTCCAAAGAAAACAGGGAAACTCCATCCAATACTGGACCTCAGCGATCTTAATCTTTCGATCGCTTACAAGCGCTTCCGCATGGTGACCCTCCCGGGCCTGATTCCCATGCTGAAGCAGGGCGCATTTCTTGCATCCCTGGACATGCAGGACGCCTATCTGCATATTCCTATCGCTCAGGCGCACAGGAGGTTCCTGCGCTTAGAGTTTCAGGGCTGCCATTATCAGTTCCGAGCTCTTCCCTTCGGGCTGCCATCGGCACCTCGGGTATTCACAAAGTGCATGGCAGTCATAGTCATATCTCTGAGAGACAGGGCCACCACGTGTTCCCCTACCTGGACGACTGGCTCTCATGGTGCCCTCACGGGAGGCCTTACATCTGCCATTCACTGCGCTCAGTCTCTGTTCGAGACTTTGGGCATTCTCATCAATTACGGAAGTCACACCTGGTTCCATCCCAGACGCTGCAATTCATCAGAGCAGCTCTGGACACCGTCTGAGGAAAAGCTTTCCTTCCCACGGACAGAGCGGAACACATCAGATTCCTCATCAGGGAGTTGTCGGCGAAGAAGACAGTCCCAGCCAGACTGGTCCTTTGCTTGCTCAGACACATGGCTGCGGCCATTCAACAGTCCCGCTAGCCCATCTCCACATGCAGGTAACCCAGTGGATGTTACGGGTACAGTGGGACCAAAGGCAAGACCATTTGAAGCATCCAATCCAAACTCATGAAGACCGAATTCGAGATTGGCAATGGTGGCTACATTCAGGGAACCTCTTGGCGGAGTCCTCTCACAGCTGCCCCTACTTTGACACTTCTCCACAGACGCTCAGGGCTCAGGTGGGAGCACACCTCGATGGTGTTCGGTCTCGGGGCCTGTGGACAGCCAAGGAGTCTCATCTCCACATAAAGATACTAGAAATGAGGGCAATTCTTTACACCCTGCAGGCCTTCCGGGTCGGAGATTCCACCGGTACACTGTTACAGACACCCGGGTGATGTATTACCTCAACAAACAGTGAGGCACCCACTCACCCACTTTGCAGGGAGGCCATGAGAGTGTGGGATTGGGTCTCGCAACACAAGCAAATCTTATTGCAGTTCATGTTCCGGGAGTGGACAACATCACAGACAGCCTGAGCTGCACTCAGGCCAGAGTCCATGAATGAGAACTACTCCAGGTGGTGGCAGAAGATCTGTTTCAGATGGGATACTCCAGAGATAGACCTCTTCGTGTCCCCCATAACGCAGAACTGCCCGATTTTGCTCGCTAGATCCACGGCCTGGTGTTTTCTGGTGAGACGTGTTGTTCCTCTCCTGGGCGGGCAGATTCTTCTATGCCTTTCCTCCTTTCCCTGCTGATCCAGAGTTCTTTAAACTCCTCAGGGAGCAAGCGACGCCATTCTGATCGCACCCTTCTGGCCCAGACAGATATGGTTCCCTCTCTTGCATTAGCTATCCCAGGAACCTCCAGTGCCTTTGCCAATCATCTCCCATTTACTGTCTCAGGAGGCGGGTTCCTTAGTCCATCTGGATCTATGTTCCCTGAACCTGCATGCTTGGCTCCTAGAGACATAGCCATGATGCGATACGGGGTCTCACAAGAAGTGGCAGATGTGCTTACTGCCGCTAGAAAACCGGCTACCCACGCGACCTATGCCATGAAGCGAAGCAGATTCTGCTTATGGGTTCAAGCGCGCGGGTTTTCACCCTTGGACTGTCCAGAGAAGCTGGTACTGACTACCTGCTATCCCTTTTCCACTCCAGTCTGGCTTACTCTCGATTAAAGTGCACCTTTGTGCCATTTCAGCTTTACTTATGCCTCTATGGGCCAACGCACTGTAGCCCAGCTGGACACGACACGTGCCTTTTGAGGGGCGCCTCCACCTTAGGCCCCTGATTAAGGATCCAATCTCCATGGGATTTACCTTCGGTCCTGAGCAGCTCACGCTGCCACCTTGAACCAGCCACAGATTGGAGCTACGTTTACCTCTTGGAAAACATTGTTTTAGTTGCAGTTACTTCTGCAGGATTTCTGAAATGCACGACTTATGTGCAAAGAGCCTTATTTGGTTTTCCATCAGGACAGGGTATCCCTAAGGACTAATCCCAAATTTCTGCCTAAGGTAGTCTCAGCTCTCACCCTTAATCAGACATCGATTCACCAATGTATTTTCCAAAATACTCTAATTGAGGAGAAGCCCTTTTGCACACCCTTGATGTGCATAGGTGCCTCAGGTACTAACTGACCAGAACAACACACCAAAAGTTGGACCAACTTTTCGTCTCCTTTGCCCATAGGATGAAGGAGCTCCTGTCTCAAGCAGTCGCTGTTTGGGTGGCTTATCCAGTGCATTACATTCTGTTACCAGAAGCACAATGACCTGCCGGCACGGTTAAGGTCATTCCACCAGAAGGGTGGCTACCTCCCTATGGCTTTAAAGAACGTTTCCACCTCAGCTATTTGCGCTGCAGCTACTTGAGTCTGCAGCATACCTTTATCAGGCATTACAGCCTGGACATTGCATCGAGGCGTAAGAGCAGGTTTCGGGTCTAGCAGTCCTTCAAGGACTTATGTCCCAGGCTCGAGGTATCTCGAGGTTTCTACTGTTCCTCCTCCCAATGGCATGATTGCCATTACTACTTGGAAATCAGTCCTATGGGTAATCTGCTGCAAGAGCTGTTTCTCAAAGTAAGATAGTACAGTTGCGTAAGAACTTACCGTAACAGTAGATCTTCGAAAACAGCTCTTGCAGCAGGTACTTTCCCTCCCACCATCCCCACTGGAGGTAGGTCGTAGTCAAGCATTCATCTCCTAGGATGGGACATTTATTGTTGCCTTGTTATGCCATCTGATGGCGGATCATCGGTCTCCCCTTCTGATGTCATCCAGCGGCCGGGAGTCTCCGGCGGGATAACTGAGGATTATGGAGGGACCGCCGCCTTATGTACTACGTCCGACGTCGGGGGCGGCCCCTGCTGAATACAGCTAGCTAGAACATTTCCGTGGGGTCCTTGCGCCTGCCGGCTTCAGTCCTAATGGTGTAACCTGCTGCATGAGCTGTTCTCGAAGATCTACTGTTACGGTAAGTTCTTACGTGACTGTACTATTCTGGGGACGTGGATATGTTGTTCAATCCACATTGTCTGCCAGGTACCATGCCGCTTTAAGATGAGCCAGAAGTTCTTCAAGGTGGCTCCTCCCACCCACCCGGGTGGTAAAACCCTCAGCTCCAACCCATGATGCCAGATCTTCTTTATAGCTTGGAAGCTCAGGTTCCCTCCTTAGCGCTTCTGCGTTTTGTAGGCCTGGATCTTAAATCTTCAGATTTTTTCCCAAAACCTGTACTTAAATTCACTCGAGTTTGGTCTTCACTCAATTCCCTCGTGGCTGCGATGGAAGTCAAATCCATTCTGGAGTTCTGTTGGTGCCCTTGCGGGCAGAAGATGTCTCACACCAATCCTCATGCCATGTGCGTTTACTGCCTTGGACACGACCACGATGAACACAGGCTTGTGACCTCTGTTTGTCCTTCTCACCTTCGGTGCTCGAGGACCACGCTGCCCGACTCCAGCTAGGATGACCGGAGAAATGGTACCTGCCGTGATGAAGTCAAATGAGGCCTGTTGGGTGGTGTCTGCAGTGGCGGGCTCATGAGCAACTTGAACAGCTTAGGGCCTCGAGGAGGAGGAGGAGGCAGCCCAGGTGGCTGCAAGTTTCTTTTCAGCTTCGGCCTTCGGCCCCGCCTCCATCTGGGCTCCTCCTACACGGCTTCCTCTTGGGAGCTTTGCCAATCCCTCTCGACTAAGGAAGAGGGTCCTTCTGGGTCTCATACCTCTCAGTCCAAGAAGAAGGATCACAAAAGAAAGTCCCAGCATCGGATATCTGTGGGAGCAGGAGAGATCTCGCCACCTGGACCGGCCGCCTCTGGCTTTGTCGAGGTTGCGGCCTGGGCCGCTGGTTTCACTGGAGTCACCATCAGACCAGCTGGCTGAGACTCCTGTCATGAGGCCGAGATTTTCTCGAGCCCACCGACAGGTTATTGACCGAGGAGGCCGAAATCTCTGACACCATTTCCCTCTGAGGACTTGTCTCAGCTTCCTGAGCCGACATCCCGGTCAAGGACCCTGAACTGGAGGAGCAGCGGTTCCCCGCTCCTTGACCCGCCGACAGTCGAGGTCTTGGTCCTTTCTGCTTCAGGCAAGTTATGCGAAGTCAGCAATCCTGGTCCCACTGCAGAAAGCGGCGCCGCCCTCATCCTCCTCGGCCAAGGAGATGCTCTGGTGCAAGTTCGCGTCAGTGCTGTGAGGACCTCATGTGGCAGCAATTTCTTTTGGCTGGCAGTAAGCGTACGAGCCTTCACCGACAGTTAAGTGGCTGTCGCCTGACTGCAAGGACCCGTTTCGCACCGACCGCTTCAGCTAAAACCGCTGTTCTACCATTGTGGTAGTGAAACCACCACCCCACAGCCAAATTCTTTAGGGCTCTGACCAAGGATTCTCAGTCAGCTCAAGGGCTGCCCCATCGGTTGTCAGTCACTCCACCCCCAATCATCCTCGGCAAGTGGAGAGTGGCTTAGGCGGTCAGCAGCTCTATGTGGACTTCTTCAGAGTCCAAGGACTCTTGTTGCATTCCTGTCTAGTCAACTTGAATCCTTGGGTGGGGTCTGTCCATGGACAAGAGCCCCACCTCGTTTTTGAGTATTCTTCAACTCATCTCAGAATCCACTGGGATGCCGCTCGAACCCATGCAAATGCGGGCCAGATATCCCCTCATGGAGATTCTGGAAAAAGAGGACTCCCCATCAGAGGCCTTCCTTGTGGCCAAGGCCATTGTGGCCCTGGCTCTGGCAGCGCCTGGCCTCTTGTCGTGCACCTTCAGCCAGGATGGCCCAGCAAGTATGCAGTCCCTACTGGCTCCCCTCTCCATTTTCTCAGAGCACCCTTCGACCGAGGGATTGGTGGCCGATAGCGTCTTCTGATGTTCCAGCAACACTAGGGGCATGGACAAGCCCCCAGATAAGGATTCCAAAAAGCTGGACTACTCTGGGAGGAAAGTGTATGCTGCCACCTCCTTAGGCCTTCGTCAGGTTAGCTCGGCTGTCCTGATGGCACACTTTTCTCATACCCTGTTGGGCTCCCTGGATGAGGTGCTCCCTCATCTCCTGGCCAGCCTTCAGACCACGATCGAGTAGGTTTACGATCAGGGAAGGGCAGTGGCTAAACAGCAGCTCCAGATGGCTCTGGATACTGGAGACTCCTGTACCCCGTCAGTTGCAGCCGCAGTGGCCATGCATCGCAGGGCTTGGTTGCGAATCTCTACCTTTATGGCAGATACCCAACACAAGCTAGCAGATGTCCCCTTTCTAGGGACTGACCTTTTCTGCCTGGGGTGGAGGGTTACCTCCAGCGCTTCGAGAAGTCTAATGCCACCTTAGACTTGGTTGCATCTGCTCAGAGGGACAAAGGTCACCAACAGCAGCGTAAGCCCTTTCGTCCCGCTGCTTCTGCAGCAAGATCTGCCCAGCAGCTCCAGCAGCAGGGCCAGCAGGCTCATGCTTGGCACCCTAAAGCCAAGTCCATCACTTAGTCAGGAAGCCTGGAGGGAAGGCCCCAGGCGGCCCCTCGGCCGGTTCCTTCTCCTCAAAGCCTGCCCAGTGACGGGTTGCGGGATGCTGCCCCATCCCCATCTCGCCACCCCTGGGTCCCCTGAGGGGGGCTGGCTCAGCCACTTTCTTTCCGCCTGGTTCACTATCACCATGGACCGCTGGGTGCTAGAGGTGATTGGCAGGGTCCTGCCTCTGGAATTCGAGCAGGTCCCTCCCTTTCAAGCCCGTGCCCTGCGGGGGTCACCGGATCTGCAGCCTCCCTGTCAGCTCTTTAAGACTACATAGTTCTGCTCCTCCACAAGGGGGTAGTCAGCAAGGTGACGGATCCTCCTCCTTGCCCAGGGTTTGTGTCCAGGTACTTCCTGGTTCCAAAACAGACGGGGGGGCTGGTGCCCCATTCTTGACCTGCATGACCTGAATAAGTTCCTAAGGCTACGCACCTTCCGGATGGTGACTCTGACTCAGATCATACCATCTCTGGAACAAGGCGTGTGGTTTTCTCCCTGGATCTCCAGGATACATTCTTTCACGTCCCAATACATCTGTATCATCCGCGATTTCTCCACTTTCGAGTGGAGGGAACCCTCTACGAGTTCCAGGTCATACCCTTCAGCCTTTCTTCAGCTCCCAGGGTCTTCACCAAATGCATGGCAGTGGTGGCAGCATTCCTGCGGCACCGAGTGGTCCGGGTCTACCCTTACCTGGATGATTGACTGATAGCAGCCCCTTCCAGGTTGGAGGTGGAGCGGTCCAGAGAGCTGGCCCTCCGGGTTTGCTCTCTAGTGGGCCTCCTTAGCAACAAGGCCAAGTCAGAATGCGTGCCTTCACAGGTGATCCAGTTCATCAGGGCGGAGCTCAACCCTCTCCAAGCAAGAGCCCAGCTCCCAGCAGACAGGGCCGAGGTCCTTTCCTCCTTTCCTATTCATTTCGGGTTGGGCAGTTGTGCCCTGCCCAGGACTGTCTGCGCCTTCTGGGTCTCATGGCGGCCAGCACCAGCATGGTCCATTGGGCCTGCTGGCACATGTACCCCCTACATTGGGGTCTGGCCTGCCAGTGGTCTCAGGAGATGTCGGACAGCCTGCAGTGGTGGATCATCCTAGGTCATCTGCAAGGGGGAATCCCGTTTGTCCTCCTGAGCTGATGGTCAGCTCGATGACCGACACCTCTCTGATGGGTTGGGGTGCCCATCTGGGGGAGCACAGAGCCCATGGACTCTGGTCCCCTCAGGAGTCCCGATGCCACATCAACCTGTTGGAGCTCCGAGCAGTCCGGCTAGCCTGCCGCCTCGCTCTGTTCCTTTGGGGTCAAGTGGTCCTGGTCCAGATGGACAATACCACGACCATGTACTGCCTCAACCATCAGGGCGGGATGCGCCCTTGCCTCTGTTCAAGGAGGATCCAACATTTGGTCTCTCATGCTCAGCCTGGAGGCAGATCTCCTATCCATTCATGTGGCAGGAGCCTCGAACAGTCTGGCCAATGCCCTCAGCCGGCTAGGCAGTGCATCTCATGAGTGGTCTCTCCTGCTGGAGGTAGTACAAGATCTGTTCTCCCATTGGGGCACACCTCAGGTGGATCTGTTCGCCTCTTGGGAGAATGCCAAGCTGAGGTTGTTTCATGCCCGCCTCCCTCAGCGGGGCTCGCTGCAGGGGGGATGCCTTCCTGAGGCCTTGGACCCCAGGCCTCTTTTATGCCTACCTTCCATTTCCCTTGATCCACAAGGTGCTTCTCAAAGCGAGGAGGGACAAGGCGCTAGTGATCTTGGTAGCCCCAGACTGGTCCGCCAGTTCTGGTATCCAGATCTCCTCCGCCTCAGCTCCAGGCTCCCAAGGCAGCTGCCAGCCCACCAGGACCTGCCTTCCATCAACAAGTGGAAGGTACTCCATTTTGACCTTCAATCCCTGCACCTGACGGCCTGGTTCCTGAGCGGCTAGAGTTCCAGGCCTTGAGTCTTTCCGACGAGGTTCTCAATGTCGTTGAGGCGTCCCATAAGGAGTCAACCAGAAAATGTTATGCCTTTAAATGGAAGACTTCTCCATTTGATGTCAGGGCAAATGGTTGGACCCCTCATCCTGCCCATTGGCTAGCATTCTGGATTATCTGTGGTCCCTTTGTCAGCAAAGGCTTCGGTCAACAACCCTTAAGGTGCACCTGGCAGCCATCTCTGCTTACCGGGTGCAAGCCGGCAAGCAGTTGGTGGCACAAGAGAAGGTGGTCTGGTGCTTTCTCAACACGAGCAAGCCATTCGAACCAATGCACAGGTGTGACATCTCTCACCTGTCATGGAAGACTGCCTTCTTGGTGGCTGTCACGTCAGCCAGAATGATTGGGGAGCTCCCAGGTGCTTTCCATTGAATCTCCCTACCTGGTCTTCCACAGGGACAAGGTTGTCCTGCCCTCCCACATGAAATTTCTTCCAAAGATGATGTTGGAGTTTCGCCTGAACCAGGTGTTGACTACCCCACTTTCACCTCGGAGGCAGAGTACAGGCTCCATACTTTGGACCTGAGAAGAGCGCTCTCTTAATATAAAGAGCAGATGGCGGAAGTTTGGGGAGAGGTTCACCAGCTGTTAGTCACCTACACTGAAGCCGCACCTGTCAGACCTGCAGCCAAGTGGATGATTGGCAGGTGGATCACTTCCTGCATTGATCTCTGCTACATGCTGGCGGGCAAGGAGCCTCCCAAAGGGATAAGAGCTTATTCTACCCGCCATACTGCTGCATCGGTGTCTGCTTCTAGGGATGTCCCTGTCCAGGAAATCTGCAGGACTGCTACCTGGAAGTCAGCACACACCTTCATTTCACATTGCCACATCGACCTCGAGTCACGCCAAGATGCTGATTTTGGGACCTCAGTTCTCCAGTCCCCGTTCCTTAAGTAGGGGGTGCGCTCCTTGCCTCCCTCCTCCCGGAGAACTACTAGGAGTCTGCCAGACAGTGTGGATTGAACAACATATCCACATCCATAGAAATACAGGTTGCTCACGTGTAACAGGAGTTCTAGGAGTGGTATATGTTGTTCATCCACACAGACCCACCCGACCTTCCCAGCTTCGGCGCACAACCTGGCTTTCAGCGGGCTAGATCTGGCGTCATAGGGCGGAGCCGAGGGTTTTACCACCCGGGTGGGTGGGAGGAGCCAACTTGAAGGCCTTCTGGCCCATCTTAAAGCGGCAAGGTACCTGCCAGACAATGTGGATGAACAACATATACCACTCCTAGAACTCCTGTTACAGGTGAGTAATCTATATTTCTAGGGACATGGATATGTTGTTCATCCACACTTAGTGGCAGGTATCCTTGCCGCTTTAATCTGCGGAAGGTCTTCGTTGGCTCCTCCCACCCACCCGGGTGAGTATAACTCCGCTCACTCATGACGCCAGATCTTCCTTACCGCTTGAAGCTCAGGTTCCCTCCTTAACGCTCTGCGTTATGACTGGTTCCTATTTCTTCCGCTTTTGCGAATTTGAAAGTTTTGCTAAAGACTTGGTCTTGATCCCTCGCGGCTGCGATGGACAAATCGACTCGGTTTTCGGAGATGCCCTGCGAGATCAGAAGATGTCTCGGACGGATCCACACTCCACGTAGTTCACTGTTTAGGCCTTGAGCACGACCCGCAGGACTGCACCTGTGCTCTTCCTTCTCAGCCTACGCCCTCGAAGACCGTGCTGCCTGATTGCAACTGGGCCGTCCCGAAGCGCTTCTCGGTGAAGTCTAAGGAGGCCCGGTCGGCGGTGTGTCCGCGGGCGCGGCTCGGGCGGATCAGCCGAGCAGATGATCACCGAAGAGGAGGCGGCGCGGGCCGTATCTTCCTCGGCCGCGGCATTTATCCCGCTCTCTCTGGGTTCTTCCTACACAGCTTCATTTAAGGAGCTTTGTCTGTCCCTCTCCACTAGGGAGAAGGGCCAACGTCTGCTGGACCTTTTTCTCGGTCCAAAAAGAGGGACAAGGGTAAATCCCTCCGTCGACGCTCTTGGGAGCGGGAAAGGTCCCTCTCTCCGAGTCGTCGACCGTCGACTTCGGTCGACCGCTCGGCTTCGGCCACTGGTCTCACGGTGCCCCCGTCAGGTCAGTTGACTGAGACTCCTGTCGACGAAGTCGAGATTTTTCTCGACCCGTTAGGCGGACTGTCGCCCATAAACGAGATTCCTCTCTCCGGTTCCCCGGGGAGTTGAGGATCCCGTGGGCTTGCCTGTGCCTCCGGTTCCGAGCCCTCGGATGAACCCTCCGAGCCAAGGAGTGCGGTTCCTGCCGACACTTCCCGCACCGACCTCGGAAGAGCCGAGGCTCGTCTCGGTCTCGGACCTCTTCGGCGGTCCAGCCGATCCTGCCGTCATAGGCGGTCTCGATCTCGGCACGCGGTAAGCGGCGTCGCGCTCATCCGTCCTCCTCCTCGGACGAGGGAGGCTTCGCGAAGTTACGCTGACGGTATCGAGGACTCATGTGGCAACAGCTTGACGGGAGTAAGCCACGCAGTCGCCTCCCGGCCATTAAGTGGTTGTCACCGAGCGGCCGACACACCCTCGACTTACCGAGGGCCTGTACCAGGCCGGTTGTTCGCCAAAACCAGCTGCTCCACCGATTCGGTGGAACCTCCGCCTCCACAGCCACTGTTTGGGGCTCCGACCAGGATTCTTGGTCGGCTAAGGGTCTACCCCATCGGCTGTTGGTTACCCTCACTCCCGACCGACCTCGGCAGGTTGAGGGTGGCTCAGGCCAGAGGCAGCTCTTCGAGGACTCCTCCGAGTCCGAGGATAATTCCTCCTTTTTCTCCAAGCGACTGGACTTGGAGTCCTCAGGAGGACAGTCTATGGACGACAGCCCGTCGTCCTTCCTAGGACTCGTTTCGCTCATCTCGGAATCCACCGGGATGAAGCTCGAACCCGCTCCAACGGGCCAGGTATCCCCTCACGGAGATTCTGGACCGAGGATTCTACGACGGAGGCCTTTCCGTGGCGAGGCCATAGTGGGTCCGCCCTGAGCTTTGGCAGCGCCTCCTGCTTCCTGTCCTGCGCCCGGCCAGGATGGCCAGGAAGTATGCGGTCCCTACCGGTTCCCCTGTCCGGTTTTGGAGCACCTCTCTGCTGAGGGGTTGGTTACCGACAGCATTTTCTCGCGCCACGGCAACGCCAGGATGTGGATAAACCCTCCGACAAGGAATCCAAGAAATTGGATTATGTCGGGCAAAAAGTCTATGCTCGTGCCCTCTCTCGGCTCTCTCCAGGCCAGTTCGGCCGTCCTCATGGCACATTTTTCTCATGCCCTGTTGGGCTCCCTGGATGAGGTCATTCCTCATCTCCCCGCGGATCAGCAGACTACGGTCAAGCAGGTGCGGGACCAGGGCAGGGCAGTGGCCAAACAGCAGCTCCAGACTGCTTTGGATATTGGGGACTCATGTGCCAGGTCGGTGGCGGCCGCAGTGGCTATGCGTCGGCGGGCTTGGCTGAGGATATCCACCTTTACTTCGGATACCCAGCACAAGTTGGCGGATGTTCCCTTTTTGGGGACTGACCTCTTCGGCCCTGGGGTGGAAGGTCACCTGCAGAGGATCGAGAAGTCCAATGCTACCTTGGACTCGGTCTCTTCCGCTCAGAAGGACAAAGGCCGCAAACCACAGCCTAAGCCCTTTCGTCCTTCTGCACCCGCGGCGCGCCCGGCCCAGCAACGTCAGGGCCAGCAGGCTCGGCCTTGGCATCCCAAACCCAAGCCGTCGGCTTCCTCTAACAGGAGGCAGGGAGGAAAAGGCCCAGGAGGTCCCTCGGCCGGTCCCTCCTCCAAGCCTGCCCAGTGACGGGCTGAGGGGTGTCGCCCCAACCCCCGCCACCTCACCCCTGGGTCCCCCTGGGGACGGTCGCACTTCTGTTCCACCTGGTCCGCTGTTACCACGGACAGGTGGGTTTTGGAGGTGATGGGAAGAGGCCTGCCTCTAGAATTGAGCAGGCACCGCCTTCAGAGCTGTCGCCCTCGGGGGCTCGGATCCCAGCCTCGCTGGCGGCTCATCGAGCCGACATCGCTCTCCTCCTCCAGAAGGAGGTGATAAGAGGTGGAGGACCCCTTCAGACCCAGGGTTTGTGTCCAGGTACTTCCTGGTTCAAACGACGGGGCTATACCATTCTCGACTCCACACTACCTAAACAAGTTCCTAAGGTCTCAACCTTCAGGATGGTCACTCTGGCTCAGATAATACCATCCTTGAGCGCCGCGTGTGGTTCTGCTCTCTGATTTGCAGGACGCGTTTTTCACGTCCCTATCCGTCTGCTCCACCAGAGATTCCTTCGCTCCGAGCGAGGGATCCCTTTGAAGTTCCAAGCCATGCCCTTCGGCTTGTCTCCAGCTCCCAGGGTCTTCACCAAATGCATGGCAGTGGTGACAGCATTCCTGCGGCGCCGAGGGGTCCGGGTGTACCCTTACCTGGACGACTGGCTGATAGCAGCTCCCTCCAGGCAGGAGGTGGAGTGGTCCAGAGATCTGGCCCTCCAGGTCTGCTCTCAACTAGCCCTCCTTATCAACGAGGCCAAGTCGGAACTCGAGCCGAAGCAGGTGATTTTGTTCATCGGGGCGCAGCTTGACTCTCTTCGAGCCAGAGCGCGGCTCCCAGCGGACAGGGCCGAGGTTCTTTCCTCCTTTGCCCAATCATTTCTGGTTGGGCAATTGCGCCCTGCCCGGGACTTCCTGCGCCTCCTGGGTCTCATGGCGGCCTGCACCAGCGTGGTCCGTTGGGCCCGCTGGAACATGCGTCCCCTTCAATGGGGACTGGCCAGCCAGTGGTCACAACGCTGCGATCCTTTGGACCAGCTTGTGTCGGTGACACAGGGGATGTGGAACGCTCTCCAGTGGTGGATCGTTCCAGGTCATTTGCAGGAGGGCATCCCGTTCGTCCGCCCCGAGCCGACGGTCTCTCTATCGACCGATGCCTCTCTGATGGGTTGGGGTGCCCATCTGGGGGAACACCGGGCCCACGGCCTCTGGTCCCCGAGGGAGTCCCGATGCCACATCAACCTGCTGGAGCTCCGAGCGGTCCGCCTAGCTCTCACCGCCTTTGCTCCGTTCCTCCGGGGTCAAGTGGTCCAGTCCAGACGGACAACACCACGACCATGTACTATCTAAACCGCCAGGGGAGCGACGCTCCATGCTTCTATGCAAGGAAGCTCTCCGCATTTGGTCACTGGTGGCGCAGCCTGGAGGCGGATCTCCTAGCCATTCATGTGGCAGGAGCCTCCAACACCCTGGCCGATGCCCTGGGCGGATAGGGCTGCATCCCACGAGTGGTCTCTCCTGCCGGAGGTAGTACAGCATCTATTCTCCCTTTGGGGCACACCTCAGGTGGACCTGTTTGCCTCCAGGAGAACGCGGCTGAGACTGTTCCATGCCCGCCCCTCAGCAGGGCTCGCAGCAGGGGATGCCTTCTCGAGGCTGTGGACCCCGGGCCTCTTCTCACGCCTTTCCCCATTTCCTTGATCCACAAGGTGCTTCTCAAGGCGGAGGAGGACAAGGCGCAGGTGATTCTGATAGCCCCAGACTGGCCTCGCCAGTTCTGGTACCAGATCTCCTCAGTCTCAGCTCCAGGACTCCGGCAGCTTCCAGCTCGCCCGGACCTGCTCTCAGTCAATCAGGGGGGTGTTCCATCCGGACCTTCAATCCCTGCACCTGACGGCCTGGTTCCTGGCGGCTAGAGTTCCAGGCCTTGGGTCTTTCCGACGAGGTCCTCAATGTAGTTGAGGCGTCCGTATGAGTCGACTCAGAAAATGTTATGCCTTGAAATGGAAAAGGTTTTCCATTTGGTGTCAGGCGCGGCTTGGACCCTTCCTCCTGTTCCTTGGCAAGCATCTTGGACTATTTATGGTCCTTTCTAATCAAGGGCTTAGGGTCGAGTGACCCTAAGGGTGCACCTGGCAGCCATCTCTGCTTACGGGCGCGGGCGGGAGGCAGTCGTTAGCGCAGGAGAAGGTGGTCGGCGCTTTTCAAAGGCCTTGATCACATTTCCCCTCCGGTTCGAGAACCTCCACCTCCGTGGGATCTACTGCTGGTACTGGCAAAGCTCATGGGCAAGCCATTCGAACCTATGCACAGGTGTGCTCTCTCTCACCTGTCGTGGAAGACCGCCTTCTTGGTGGCTATCACGTCAGCCAGAAGGATAGGAGAGCTCCAGGCGCTTTCCATCGAGTCTCCTTACCTGGTCTTCCACAGGGACAAGGTTGTCCTGCGCCCCCAACCGAAATTCCTTCCGAAGGTGGTGTCGGGAGTTTCACCTTAACCAGGTGTTGACTCTGCGGTGTTCTACCCCAATCACACCTCGGAAGCGAATATAGGCTCCATACTTTGGACCCTAGAAGGGCGCTCGCCTATTACAAAGAGCGCACGGCTGAAATTGGGAGAGGTCGCCAGCTGTTTGTCACCTACGCTGAAGCCGCATCTGGCAGACCTGCAGCCAAGCGGACGATAAGCAGGTGGGTCACCTCCTGCATAGATCTCTGCTATAAGTTGACGGGCATGGAGCCTCCCAGAGGGATAAGAGCTCATTCTACCCGCCATACTGCTGCATCGGTGGCTACTTCCAGGGACGTCCCTATCCAGGAAATCTGCAGGGCTGCTACCTGGAAGTCAGCAAACACCTTCATTACCCATTACCACATCGACCTTGAGTCACGCCGGGATGCTGGTTTTGGGGCCTCGGTTCTCCAGTCTCTCTTTCCCAAGTAAGTATTGGGGGTGTGCGTCTTGCCTCCCTCCTCCCGGAGAACTGCTAGGAGTCTGCCAATAAGTGTGGATGAACAACATATCCATGTCCCTAGAAATACAGGTTACTCACCTGTAACAGGAGTTCTAGGAATGGTATATGTTGTTCATCCACACGACTCCACCCGACCTTCCGGCTCGACAAGACAACCTGAGCTTCCAGCGGACAGATCTGGCGTCATGGGCGGAGCCGAGTTATACCACCGGGTGGGTGGGAGGAGCCAGCTTGAAGACCTTCCAGCAAGATTTAAAGCGGCAAGGATACCTGCCAATAAGTGTGGATGAACAACATATACCATTCCTAGAACTCCTGTTACAGGTGAGTAACCTGTATTTCTTTCCCATTACATAGATTCACCAATAGAATCCACACTTAAGCAGTTACCACATACACACAGAAGCCTAGACTACTACTCCAATAAAATCAACCATGATATCCTGCTCCTTCGATAAAATCAACCATGATACCCTGTGCCTCCAAAAATCAACCATGATACCGTGCGCCTCCAATAAAAATCAACCATGATACCCTGCGCCTCCAATAAAAATCAACCATGATACCCTGCTCCTCCAATAAAAATCGACCATGATATCCTGCACCTCCAATAAAAATCAACTATGATATCCTTGTCTCTGCCCTAATATCCTTTTTTTTGCCAAATTTGTTAATCTCAGGAAGCATTTGGGGAGCACACCCATAAAAGCCAGTAATCCCAAAGCAGATCCAGGAGGAGCAGGTGCTAGAGGCCTGAGCGTTTTTGAACTTTCCTGCTGCTCTTAACTCCACATATCATAGATCAATTCCAAGTGCTACATTTGAAACTAGTTTCCAAGCTCATTAGTACAGTTGAAGCCACTTCAGCTGTACTGGATATGGTAATGGACTGGGGAAGCAGGGGAGAAACCGAGTAGCTTGGGAGAGCAGGGGGTACTGTGTACTGTGGCATACTGGGAAGGGTAGCCTGTGCTGGGCTCCCCAGTCTATGGCTTGTCACTGCTCATGTCGTCAAGCAGCCTGCCATCCCCAGGACTCACAGCCCCTCTCCCGCACAGCTTGCATTGATGCCAGTAGCGGTCATGTAAACGCATCACCTGATCAGCCAAGGAACTTGGGGCAGCACTGGAGTGGGACTGCAGCTTGGATTGGAACATCCATGTAAACGTGCCGTTTGTTGCCAGAAGTTTGTTCCCCATAACAATGCTGTACTGTCTTAGAATATTTCATAACAAAGCCAGTTCTGTATACAGTGAAATATATTTTTTTATTTGAAATAAAGTTCAAATCTTTCCAGGGAGTTTCAAAAATACTAAAACCACATGGTGAACTGAAAAAGAAATGAACTTCAGCAAAAGTTTGTTTTATAAAGTAACTGAAAGCACTAGATAATATCTGTTTTTTTAACACCTAGGTGTTATAAAAATTTCAGCGTTGAAGTTTTATCACAAGAAGTATCTAAAACTGTGGCTCGTTGCTGTGTTTGGCAAAAGATGGTGCAGACTGTGCTGATAGAGTATCCTGCTCTGGTTCTTTTACAGGAATGGATTACCAGAATTGAGTTTTGCACCTTCAGTGACATGTACGGATATTAAATCAATGTAGCACCTACACAGTTCTGTTGTTGGAGTCCTGAGCTCTTAATCTACAGAATGAGTCTGTTCAAAAGGCACATGGTGTACAGCATGTCCCAGAGAATAACTAGGCCTAAAATAAAATACAAAAATGCTTTTCAAGATGTCTGTTTTTGGGGGTTTTTAAACAGCTTCTTCAGAGCTTTACTGCAAGTGAAGGATATCATGTTTTTTGTTTTGCTTCTACAGATAAACACCTTTACGAGAAAACAACATAGGAAAAGATTGCTTTTTTACCCTTCTTATTTAAGATTTTAAAACAAAAAGGGGTCAAAGCCACAGTTCCATGTGTTGTGTCCTCAGACAAAAAAAAAGAGGATCGTGGGAAGAGGATGGTTGTCGTTGAGCCTTATTTATATATTTTCTTTGCAATCCCCCTTCACTCAGTTCACCAGTCAGCTTGACAATTCCATGATGGGGGAGGTCTTTTTCTTCTTTGTGTACAGTTTTGTTTCCTTATCTGCCTGAGCACCCTTTCAACTGGACCTTCAGGCCCTGTCACATGGCTTCTCCGGAGCTCACCTTCCCTTCATCGCCCACTGCCACCAAACTGGAGAGGTTGCCCAGTCACCAGTGTGACGGCCTGTGATGGACTGGGCCTTCATCCTGCAGTTGGAGATTATTTTCACCCTGGGCCCACCTGGCACGCAATGGTTGTGCAAGGTCTGCTCTGTCAGGACACCCCCGCAGCTTACATGTGGGGTCCTTCCCCTGTGTGGTCTTGCTGCAGTGCCACCCAGACACCTCCAGGTGGCAGACCAACAGCAGAGTACACTCACCCCTCCCCAAGGGAAGTGAGCTATCATGGGAATGCTTATTCCACAACTTTCAATGAACTCACTCCAGGACACAGATTGTTGAGTGTGTAGCTAGCAAGTAAGTGGAGACACACTCCGCTGATGAATACAATAATTATTTTATTGTGCAGACCAAATGGCATAGTTGCAAAGAGACACACACAACATACTAACAAGCCTGCCACCGACATTACCCAGGTGCTCTGGCACTTTGCTCCTTTGAGCTTCCTCAGGAGCTGCAACCTGGAAAAGATGACGCCCTTAAATACTGTAATATGACGCCATCATTCAAGTTACACCAACAAAAGAATATCATGAAGCATTAAATACAAAAAAGGACATACATCGACATCTGTCGCATTTTGTAACTCAGTTTGCACCAAGGAGTGTAACTTTATGCATTTTCCATTACACTTTGAACAGTGTGACATATGTATCGACTCACAAAGCATATGGGACAGCTGTAAAAAAAGAGACAGAATCCAAGTAGAGAGATAAACATAATGTTTAAGACCAAGATTCACAAGAAATGGCAGTCTATTCTAAGGAAGGCAGTGGTACTTGCGTGTGTGTGTGTGTGTGTGTGTGTGTAATGTTGATACAGAAATGGTAGAACCAGTAATTTAAAGCATGTTCAGCTTGTATTAAAAATCCATCATAGGATTTAAAATGGGAAACTACTGTTCATTTTATTACAAATAAGGTTTCAAATCCCAACTAGAGTTCGTCATATCTGATTGTAAGGAAATGATCCATAGCGTTCCCACTACAAAAGCCTATTCAAACAGTCCCCACCCCTTCTACCTTCCCTAACCTATTCTATGCCCATAAATTTGAGCTCACTTGAGGCACTGTTGTGATTCAATAACAAGCATTTGTCAATGCCAAATGTTTGCTTGCTGGCATTGGCATTGGTAGTGTAGAAGTTACAGAGCTGCATAATAGGAATGGCAGCGAAGTATTGAACTGAAGCCAACCCCACCACCACCCTGCAGAGAGTGACAGGCATTGGGGTGTGCCTTTGGGTCGTCAGGCATAACGACCAGGCCATTTCACCACACCCTACCCTGCAGACACTGACAAGTGTCACAGTGTGCCTTGGGGTCTTTGGCCCTTATGCGCACCCCATTCCATCAGGAAATACGGTGCGATGGGTGCGGTATAGGAGAATGGGGTAACGTTTGGGCCCAAAGAGTCCGAGGCACACCTTGATGCCTCTCACTGGCTGCAGGGTGTGGGTGGGGGTGGAATGGTATGAGCATTACAGGCAAGAATCCCAAGTCACACCTCTGATGCCTGTCATTCTCTACAGGGTAGGGCGTTATGGTCGTAAACCCTAACGCCTTAGGCATTCGTTGGTATTTTCACTCCGAATTTTCAACATGTTTTTTTTGTGACCCCCACGTAATGAACAGTGGCAGTATCAGTTTGTTAGCCGAGAACTGCTTTTGCACAGTGACTACGGCATTTGGCACCACAGGTGCAAAAACACATTCCGAACAGGATGTGAAAAATGACAGCGGTACTGTTCATGGGGAGGTGTAAAAAATGGCAATATTGAGAATCTGGTGTGAAAATCTTAAAAAAAAAAAAACTGGCGAAGTCACGAGCGTGCATAGAAACTGTGCAACGCACACCCATAATGTAACTAGTTTGGGGAATTTTTTACAGCAGATTAACACAGGCATTTTGGGACCTCCGATCATGAACAGTGTCAGTGTGATTTTCTTTATCTGTCCCGAACAATGATTTCCCACAGCGACCACGCATTTCTGCGCTGAAAGTGTGAAAACACATTTCGGCCATGTTGTGGAAAATGACAGCCGTACTGTTCATATGGAGGTGTGGAAAAATGCCACTGGTGAAAATCTGGACTGAAAATATTACAAATTCATGAACTGACGAGGGTGCATGGAAACTGCGTAATACTCACTCGTAACACAGTCATTTTATGGAGTTTTGTCACCAAATTTTCAACATAGCCATTTTAAGACCTCTGCTCATGACCAGTGTCACTGTGATTTTCTTAATCTGTCCCAAACATTGTTTTCGCACACCGACTGTACCATTGTGCGCTACATGTGCAGAAACACATTTTGGGCGAGATGTGAAAAATGGTAGCTGTACTGCTCATAAGGAAGTGCGGTAAAATGGCACTGTTGAAAATCTGGTGTGCAAATATTACAAATTCGCAAACTTGCCAGCGTGCGTAGGAACTGCGCAACATGCGCTCCTTAAACAGTCATATTTGGGAATTTTTTCAACAAATTTTCAACATAGTCATTTTAACACATCTGCTCATGACCAGTGTCACTGTGATTTTCTTAATGTGTCCCATACATTGATTTCTCACACCGACTGCGCCATTGTGCGCTACATGGGCGGAAACACATTTTGGGCATGATGTGAAAAATGACAGCTATACTGCTCATAAAGTGGTGTGGTAAAATGGCAATGTTGAAAATCTGGAGTGAAAATATTGAAAATTCGCGAACTTATGAGGCGTGCATACGAAATGCGCAATGCACGCTCGTAAAGCAGTCATTTTTAGGAATTTTTTCACCAAATTTTCAACATAGCCATTTTAAGACCTCTGGTCATGAACAGTGTCACTGTGATTTTCTTAATTTGTCCCGTAAATTGATTTCGCACACCGACTGCACCATTGTGCGCTACATCTGCGGAAACACATTTTGGGTGAGATGTGAAAAATGACAGCTGTACTGCTCATAAGAAGATGTGGTAAAATGGCAATGTTGAAAATCTGGAGTGAAAATATTGAAAATTTGCGAACTTATGAGCGTGCGTAGGAACTGCGCAAAGCACGCTCGTAAAAGTCATTTTTTGGAATTTTTCCACCAAATTTTCAAAACAGGCTTCTTGAGAGCCCACTTTATGAACACTGGCAGTGTCGTTTCATTAGTCGGTCCCGAAAGGTGATTTTACGCAGTGACTGCGAAATCACCCTTCCGGCCTGAATAACGCCATGGCCATGACAGCATTCATGAGAAGGGGTCCCAAAAACCCCATGTTGAAAATTTGGTGCAAAAATTCCAAAAAATGCCCAAGATATGCAGCAAAGTTGAAAAAACCTATCTATTACATTATACAGCTTACTGGCATTTCCTCCGTTTGCGGTCGGCTTTGAAGAGTGTAGGCGTGTTCCCGGTCCACGAAGGCGTCTCAGAGGTAAGTATGGGGTGAAGGGGTGTGTGTGGGATAGGTTACGCGGTGGGTGGAGTGGTGGGGGCAGGAGACTACGAGGAGACCCGTTTTTATTTACAGGTTTTTTAATGATTAAGACTACGCGGGGCGTTTGCCGCTGGGGTGGGCTCCCAGCATGGCAGCTGTATGGCTGTTTGGGGGGAGCTGGAGCCGATGGGGGATTGGGCACCCTCATCGGCCATACTGACGTGTGCCACGCTGGGTGGGCTCCCCAGCATGGCAGCCGTAACACTGTTTTGGGGGGTTGGGCCGACAGGGGATTGGGCACCCCTGCCGCTATATTGTGGGCGCGTGGGATGCGCCAGCACGCAATATGCGTGGCGTGTTGAGGAGGGGAGTTCTGCTCACTGAAGGGGAGCTCTCCCTTTCAGCTGTATGCCACTGCATTTTCAGCTGTCATAGACAGCTGGAGCAGTGATTGGTGAACTGCGACCGTGCCTGCAAACACACTGACCAAATTGGAAGAGGCTGACACACCTCTGGAAAACTCGGATGATGGCACTATGTTTCTTGCACATGCGTGCAAGCAAACATAAAAAGTGTTCTGCTACCAGACTGTCAGAATTTACATTCTTACTATCCCTTATGTGTTCTTGAATGTGCTGTTTCAACTGTATAACTGTCCTACCAACATAAAGTTTGCCACAACCACACCATGGGCATATAATGTAAAGGTTTTGGTACAGGAGATGAACTGGTGAATGTGAACCTTTCTTTTACAAGTTGGGATTTCAAAAATTACTCCTTGTTTGGCATTAAATACAAACATGGCAGTTCCCACACCTGTACATGCCAGGGGGTTCTACTAAATTTCACTACCATCACTAAACTGTGGTGGCGGGTTCGTTATGGGCCTCAGCCTTAAGAACCTGTACAAGACTATGAAACTAGAAGCCATGTGTGGGGTTTCACTGGAAGCCATTTGTTGGGTCTCGAAGCAGTTCAGGAAAACTGACTAAATACTAATTTGTCTTTTAGATTCAGACTCCTGCTAAAGTAAATCCTCTGTTTACTTCCAATGTGTGGTACAAGGGTTGGATCACTCAATAGGATCGGCCAGTATTCAGTCACTGTTTTCCCTATTTTTCCTGCTAAGTGGTTGTAGTTTGTGATCAAGTTAATGGCATTCTGCCCAATATCACATTTAGGCTTTGGTTTAAGTAACTCTCTCCAATCTTATTTATTTATTTAAATTTTGATGACCGGGTAGCCCCTCTGAGACAGTGAAGTCCCTTTTTCAGGTGCAGGTAACCAAATGTTCCAAGCATAAGAAAACAGTACAGATACAGATAATTATGTACAAATATCATTGGACAGTTACATACATTCATGGACTAAACTAGCCATCCCAATCATTGGGAGGCGGTACAAATTACAGATGTTAATTGCAACATAGGTGAACAAACAGTAGGGTTGATATGGTATACAATATAATGTAGCAGAGTCAATTAGTACGTAAGTGCAGAGTACAGACAATTGACTGTGTACAGACTCGTAGCCCTAGACAATCTTTATCTGCAGCTCTCTCAAAGGCCATATCCAAAACTTTGGGGCTGTGCCCCCTTTCTAAAAATCTGTCTCTGAGCTCCCTAAGTGTTTAATCCTCAGAGTGATTCTGCCTTTGTCTTAAAAACTGACTATATGGGATGGAGTTACATAGATACATACATAGACAGTGTCGGCAGATAAGGGCCTATGGCCCACCCAGTCTGCCCATTTAAGTTTGTAAGTTCAGTTTGTTTTCCAGGAAGTCTGTTGCCCCTTACCCCTGACCTCCAGAATTCCTTTATGTCTATCCCATGCATTCTTAAATCCCGTGATTGTTTCAGCCCCCACCACTTCCTCTGGCAGGGTGTTCCACTTGTCCACCACCCGTTCTGTGAAGAAATTCTTCCTCACGTTTCCTCTGAATCGTCCTGTTTCCAAGTAAAAAGCTGTTGGTTGCCGTTAGTTTTGTATAGCCTTTTGATACCCTGTTATCTGCATTGCTCATAAAGGTGATATCCTAGCTGCCTAAAATCTGACTTGTGGGTAAATTAAAGCTTCAGATCATTGCAATTTAGCCAAATCGTGAAACTAGTGATTTCTTGCTCCGTTCCTGCCCATAGAGAGAGTATGACATCAATAACCCACATAGATTCCATCCTCACGGGGATGGGCAAGGGTGACATCACCACTATCTTTATTGATTTAGCTAAGGCTTTAGATTCCATATCCCACCCTCTCCTGAACAAGCTACACTCTGTTGGCCTAAGGGCACCTACTGTTAACTGGTTCAGCTCCTACCTCAAAGGCAGGCAGCAGTCAGTCTAGGTGGGTAATACCGTGCCATCTCCACTCCCTGTCCTTGCTGGGGTTCCCATGCTTGGCCCCAGCCTCTTCTCCCTCTTCATCAACGACCTCCCCTCTTTCTGCTCTATCTTTCACATCCACATGAATGCAGATCATATGATTATCTACACATTGGGACCATCTACCACAGACATCCAAGACCCTCTCCAGCACAACTTTAACAAAGTTCTAAGCTGGTTCCATGCCAATCAACTCAGAGTAAACAAAAAAAAAAAGTGTCTCAGTGACTTTCTGGACCAGGCAAAAACTAGCAAGGCTTCAGTCTCTCCCAGCGTTCTCCTCCCCCGATGCTCCCCCCTCCTCCACCCCCGAGGTGGTCCCTGCTTTTAAATACCTAGGTATCTGGTTGGATTCTAATCTCAATTTCTCAACCCACATTGATGCAATCTACTCTAAGCTGTGCCATAGATTAGGCAATTTATATCACAATGCAGACAGCCTTTCCCTCCCTATCCATCATGAGTTAGTACAGAAAATAAGAACTCCCGGCATTCAACTATGCTGACACAGTCTATTGCACTGCCCCACAGCATCACTTGCCAGGCTCGACACCCTCCTAAAATACTTCTGTCGCTTTGCTACCAATTCCCCTTTTCGCATACATTGTTGCTTTCTCTCTCTACTCCTCTCCTGTCACACCCCTACCCCATTGGAGACTGGCCCATTGTTTGTCTTTCATCACCAATTACTGGTTTGGAACCCTTCCCTCCTATCCCTCTCCAATCCCTTCTCTTACCCTCTACACTCCAGGGACTCCTGCTCCTTCTCCTTTCCTCATCCCCCTGGAACTTGCTGCCCCTTGAAATCGCCAGTCACCTAGCTGTGCCTTGTTTAAAAGAGGCCTCGCTTTCTGCTTATTGAGTACACACACAGTGCAATTGTTTTAAACCACCCTAGATTCCTGACTCCTTCACTATTACAGTCTCAATGTCCTTCTCCGGTACTTATACCTTATAGTTTCTGCTTGTCTTATCACCCATTTCCTACCCCACCTCTTACACATCCCCCACACTCTGTCATGAGATCTTACTACCACAATCCTTCCTACCTACTTGCTCCCTCTTGGGTGTCATATTCTTTGTGTTATAGCCAGTCTTGTAGAATAGAGTTGCCTAGATTGATAATCAGCTGTTATATATACACTTACCTTTGTTGTGCTTTGATATGTGAAATGTCTGTATTGTTTCCTGGTTACACCAATTGCCCAAACCATTCTCCATTTTTACTATATCCTTAAATGCTATAGTATAATATGCACTTGCTTTCACTTCTGATATGAAGTACATTGGAATGTTTCTTCCGTCAACTCATATTGCTCAAATTGTTATCCATTTTAATTATATCCCTAATACATTGTACTCCTATATTGTACTGTGTCATCACTGTTTTTCCTGTTGATATTGTAACCTCCCGGGTTGTGAGTGAAAATAGTCACTTCTGTGTCTAGTGCACTTACCTGGTTATCAAAAACGAAATAAAAGAAAACCTTACTCAACCTCTGGACAGGCTGCTTTCTCCTGTCGGTTCCCTCGCCTCTGCTACTTGCCAGTCCTCCTCACTTCCTATCCTCAAACACCTGCTTCAGTTCACTCCCTGCCCCTGCTCCTGCCCTCTTCCTCCCCACTCCCATGCTTCATCCCCTTAGCCCCCTACATGATCCTCTAGTGGTCCTCCAAGCAATCCTCTCAACTTATAAATATGTGTGTGATCTATTCATTATCTGTAATTTGGCACTTATTCTTTTGTCATAATTAAATTTGTAATGCCTTACTCTTCATTGTAATCCTGCTTTTTCCATTGTCACTTATGAACTGGTCCTTATCACTACATTAAGATTTTGTTTCTCCTTGTGTACATATTGTTTTCTCCCTTTTCATCGGGTCGCACCTGGAAATGAGCTTCAGCTCAGTGTGCCTTCCAGTTACCAAAATGTTAAATAAAAAATATAACTGTACCATTGAACTATGTTTGTGAAAAGGATTGGAGGTCTTGTTAAAGATGAAAGTTTCATCCCAAAGCCCAGGAACAAATTAGCATAAGAGGGAGTCATAGCAGCTGCCATAGGTGTACCACATTTCTGTAAATGATAATCGGTCAAATTCAAAGTAACTGTGGGTGAAACATAAATTGTAGACCCTCCATGATCAAGTTTAATAATATTTATTTATATAGCGCAGTTCAACAAGTATCAAAGCACTGTACAGTACTTAAAACACAAATAAACATTACAATAGCTAAAAGATCAATAAAATACAATATTGCAACTTCAGTAATCCCCAAAGCACGGCTAAGTAAGTTTTTTAAAGCCGTCTTAAAGCTCTCCATGGTCAGGCACTCTCTAATCCAGCGAGGTGAGAATTTCACAGGGGTCGGGGCTGCATACATAAATGTTCTCGCACCAGAAGTTTCAGTCAAACCCTGGGAACCTCTAGCAATTCCTCGTCTGCTGAACTGAGGGGTGAAGTGGGCAGTAAGGAACCAGGAGCTCTTGCAGGTAGCCAGGACCCAGTCCGTGCAGGGCCTTGTAAGTCAGTAAACCGACCTTGAAAGTGATTAGCCACTGAACAGGTAGCCAGTGCAGTTCGCCGCTGGGGGGTGATGTGACTAGTGCAGGAAACCCCAGCTAGTAACCTGGCACGCAGCGTTCTACACCAGCTGCAAGTGGCAGATATCATCCCCCGGAAGCCCTAGGTATAGGGAGTTGCAATAGTTGAGGCGGGAGGTCACAAAGGCATGGAACAGCATTGGAAGGTTGTGAGACGGAACAAGGTGCTTAATCCGGGTGATATTCCTCAGATGGAAGAAAGAGGATTTGACTACAGCCAACACCTGCGAATGAAGTGTCAACCCTTTGTCAAATATAACGCCCAGATCTTACTTGAGAGGGCTCTTGCAGTAGGTAATTACATATAGGACGGCGGTGACGTGGCAGGACCCCAGAAAAATCTCTAGCTAGCACCGCCTAGACGTCAGGTGACCGCGCTATGCGACGCCGGTATAAAGGGGCAGTCCTAGACGCCCGCCTTCCAGTTCTTTTCCCGTTAGCTTCCGCGCGGCGCCGTGTAAAGTTCATGCTTGGTCAGCCCTGCTCTTTCGTCAGTTTTACTGAGATTTATTCATAGTTTTCTTCCTATCGTCAGGTCATCGACGGCGTATGTCATCCCCTACCCCCTCCGAGCACAAAAACAAGTGCGATTCGTGCGGCGCCCAACTGCCACACAAGAACGGCCATTCCCTCTGCCTCTTCTGCCTAGGCCCCGACCACCTGGTCGACAAGTGCCCACATTGCCTTCACTTCAACGCGATGACCTGCAGATGATGCCAACAGTCCCTGGAAACCTATCTTCTAAAGAAAAAGATGTCTTCAATGGAAAAAAATTGAAGAAGCTCAGGCAGGCGTCGACTTCACCAGAAGGGCATCGTAAAACGGCACAAGGAGCGGCATTGGGAGAAGGCCTCCTCCCTGCGACTCCGGACGAGTCACGGCTCAGGTAACATCCCTCTGGGGACCGCCCCGACGGCAGCCTCCAAGGTTTTGGAGGAGGCGCCAGCCCGCCCATCTGGCTCATGCTCGACCTTGCAGGCGCCCGGGCAAAGGAGGCCTCCGCCCCAGTTCTGCTGCAGACTTGCGGCCTACTGGGCGGGCGGCTCCCATAAATCGGATGTCGGCTCCTCCGATGTCGCCGAGAGAAGGTAGATAAGGCCGCCCGACCCTTGAGCGGCGCATGACCTCGTCCTTTGGACCAGGCCCTCCTTCTCCTCAGCCCACCTCTGATGAGAGACCCGTAGATGGACCCGGCTCCTCGGTGCCCGCCAGGACTTAGCTCCTAAGCCACACGTCGGCCCCTGACGTGCATGCTGGGTGACGGAACCTATGACAGACTCTCCAACCCCCATCATACCCGGGTTCCACGCAGCCTTCGCTGCCATCCGAGAGCCTGAGTCCCCAGCCTGACCTTGAGGGACTCCCCCCGTCCCAGGCGTGCGGGGTGGCACCACCTCCGTCAGACCCTCCCCCTAGGAACTGGATCTGACGCCGCCCTGCCGGATGCCGGCCCTGACGCCGGCCCCACCATCAGGCCCTGCTCCCACCGGGCCACTCACTGTTGACCCGCCTGTGGGGCCACCTTCCGGGCCGCCTGCTCCAGCAGCTCCTCCGGCGCCCGGGTACCCGCCGTCTTATCCAACGCCGTCGTACCCGGGACCGCAGTATCCAGCACCGCAGTACCCGATGCCGGTTCCTCCGATACTGCAGCACCCGACCCCTCAACCGGGCACCGGTTTTCCCGCAGCCGGGTTTCGGATACTCACCTTACGAATACAACCCGTATTCTTTTCCCCCTCCTCCTCCACTGGCCCCCCGGCCGCCGGTGGATCTGCAGGAGACTCTGGCTTCCTGGTGGGCTGAGGCCAAGGCTTAGCTCACCAAGGAAGTAGAGAGCTGCCTTACAGTGATGGCACCGCTCCTGGCCCCCATACGCCTCAGACGGCATACTCCCTCACCACCTCCGGACTCCAGAGCCCTTCCCTCTGGATCCTGAGAGGGGCAGGACATGCATCCAGGGATCCCCCCCAAGGAACCCGTTCCTTCCCCTAGCTGTGTTAGGGAGTCTTATTCTGCTTCTGATTCTTCTTCTTCTTCCCTCTCGGATTCCTCCGATGGATGCTCTGAGAGAGATGACAAGCCTCGCTCTCCATCCAAGCCCAGGCCGAGGACCCCTCCGAAGTCTCCTCCGGAGGAAGTTTTCTTCACGGAATTGCTCAGAAAAATCCAGGAAGTACATCAGTGGCGCTCCTTGGAGCCCGATCCTCAGAGGGTCAAACTCTCCGAACATCTGGACCTGCCCTTGACAGCTCCTACTTTAGTGCCACCCTGGATCGAGCCTCACGCCCACCTTGTTTCCACTATTTGGAAACAACCGTTGGCTTTAACCGCGCTTCCTAGGAAGTCTAACAGGCTAATCCAGGCTCCTGAGGGAGTAGATTTTTTGGACTCTCACCCCCGCGCAGATTTGGTCATGATTAGCGCCGCTCACGGCCGATCAGCGCACCCAAAACATCTAAGCTCGTCTCCTCCGGATAAGGAATCTCGCCTCTTGGACCAGTATGGAAGGAAAATCTATGCCTCTTCCACACTGGGAATTCGGGCCCTGAATTGTGTTGCTCATATGGGGGATTACCAGAAGGCCATCCTTACCCAGGTGGAATCTAAGATTGACTCCTTATCTGACTCTCAAGTCAAGCAGGAGTTAGCTGATTTAGTCCGTTCTGCTTGTTCGGCCAGTCGTCACATTCTGCGGATGACATATGATGCAGTGGACACTGCCTGGCTCCGCGTGTCAGGTTTGGTCCCAGAGGTGCAATCTGCGATCCAGGAAGCACCTTTCAGGGGGTCATGACATCATCACTGACTTGCAGGAGAAGGGGACGGCTCTGAAATCTGTGGATTCCATGTACCGTCCCCATCACCCGCAGCACCGTCCTTTTCGCAGACGCAGTCGGCCACAAGCGAACCCCCAAGGAAGGCGGACCACTAAACGTCGGGCCCCCGCAGCTGCCAGGCCCCCTCCGCCCAAAAAAGCAGCGGGTGCCCCAGCTGTGGCGCTGCCCCACACCACCTGACTCCTTCCCTCTCCCACCACCTCCGGACACACCGGAGGAACCGGTAGGAGGGAGGTTCTCCCTCCACCTTCTGGGTTGGGAGAGGATAACATTGATTCATGGGTGCTCCAGATTATCGCGGAGGGCACTCTACAGAGTTTCTACAGAAACCACCCCGCCACCTCCCTCTGAAATCGTCCTACCCAAGGGACCATCTTCCTTTGGTCCGGGAAGAAATCTCTGCCCTCCTTGAAGCAGGCTATAGAGCCCGTTCCCCCTCACCTTCAAGGGACGGGTTACTACTCCCATTTCTTCCTGGTCCCAAAGAAGATGGGAGATCTCAGACCCATTCTCTATCTCAGCTCTTTGAACCTTTACGTGGAATACAAAAGGTTCAGGATGCTCTCCCTACAGACCCTTTTGCCCCTCCTTTGGCTGGGTCAATGGCTTTGTGCGCTGGATATGCAGGATGCATATCTGCACATCCCCATTCGCCCTTCTCACTGCAAGTACCTTCACTTTGCTTTCCAGGGGGGCCATTACCAGTTCCGGGCACTCCCGTTTGGTCTTTCCTCGGCTCCCTGAGTTTTTACCAAATGCCTGGCTGTGGTAGTGGCCCACCTGCATACGATGGGAGTTCAGGTGTTCCCTTACCTGGACGATTGGCTCCTGGTGGCCTCGTCCAGGGAGGAGCTCCTGCATTCTCTCTCCCTCACCCAGCAGGTTTTCACTTGCCTGGGGATTACCATCAACCATTCCAAGTCTCATCTGGATCCCTCCCAGAGACTACAGTTTATCGGGGCTATCCTTGATACGACGGTAAGCAAGGCCTTCCTGCCTCCAGACAGGGTGGCCTCTCTTCAGTCCTGAGATTTCCTGCTATTAGAGCACGCAGGAATGTTCGGCGAGTCGGTTCTCCGTCTCCTGGGGCTCATGGCGGCCACCATCCCGACAGTTCCCCACGCTCGGCTTCACATGAGGATTTCTCAGTGGACTCTTTGCTCCCAATGGGATCAACTGGTAGACGACCTAGATCATCTAGTTCTGATCTCCTCGCTGATGGCTCGAGACTTGCAATGGTGGATGGTTTGAGAGAACCTGTTTCAGGGTTTCCCCTTCTTTCATCTTCCCCCCTCCCAGACTCTGACTACAGACGCATCAGGCGAAGGTTGGGGAGCCCATCTGGGTCCTCACTGAACCCAGGGATTATGGTCCAGATTGGAGCTAGCTCTCCACATCATTGTGCTCGAGCTTCGAGCAGTACTTGCTCTCCAAGCCCTTCACCAATATATTCTTCCCGGTCGCCTAGCCGTCCAGACGGACAACATGTGCGTGGTGTGGTACATCAACAAGCAGGTAGGGACTCTATCCTACCAGCTATGCAGGGAAGCAATGAGGGTTTGGGACTGGGCATCTCATCACAACCTTCACCTCACAGCGATTCATGTTCCAGGAGTCGACAATACCCCGCAGACAAGCTAAGTCGCTCCTCTGCCCTGCCACAGGAGTGGGAGTTAGACCAAAAGGTGCTAAATCACATCGTCCACATTTGGGGACTCCACAGGTAGACCTGTTCGCCTCTTCCCAAAGCATAAAACTTCCTAACTTTTGCCGCTCGTTCCAGAGTGAGGTGCTTTCTGGAACGACACTCTGTCTCTAAGCTGGAAGGGCAGATTCGTCTATGCTTTTCCCCCAGTTCCACTGGTCCCTCGTGTGTTGCAGAAACTATCAACAGAAGGAGTGAGAATGATTCTGATTGCTCCTTTCTGGCCCAGGCAAATCTGGTTCTCTCTTCTACAACAATACTCAGAGGTTCCTCCTCCTCTTCCTCTTCGAGGTTTGCTGACCCAGGATCAGGGGACCCTGGTCCATCCGGGACTCAAGTCCCTGCAACTCAATGCATGGCTCCTGCAGACCTAGCTCAATCCCGCTTTGGTGTTTCTCCAAAGGTGGTGGAGATTTTGGTGGAGGCTAGGAAACCCTCCACTAGGTCCACTTACGCCATGAAATGGATGAGATTTTCTATTTGGGCCACCTCTAGGAACGTGGAGCCTTTCTCCTGTTCAGTGGCCGTTTTACTGGAATATTTGTCACCTTTTCGACGTGGGTCTCAGTCATTCCTCCTTGAAAGTACACATGGCCGCTATCTCGGCGTACCGTGTTCCTTTCGCAGATAAAGCATTTGCCCAATTAGAGGTCTCTAAGACCTTTCTTAGAGGGGTCCTTCATCTGAGGCCCCCTATCAGAACTCCTGCTCCCCCTTGGGACTTGAACTTTGTTGTAGAGAAACTTACCCCTCCTCCCTTTGAACCTGCGGCCTCCGCAGATCTGAAGTTTCTTTTGTGGAAGACGCTCTTCTTGGTGGCCATTACTTCCGCTCGAAGAATTTCCGAGCTCCAGGCCCTTATGTGTAAAATCCCATACCTGATTTTTCACAAAGAGCGAGTGGCTCTTTGCACGAACCCTAAGTTTCTACCTTAAATCAGTCTATAGAGTTACCTGCCTTTTCATGCAGTACTCCAGCCAAGGAGAATATTTACTCCATACCATGGATGTTCACCAGATTCTGAGATACTACACTGACAGGACGAAGGATCTCAGAAAGACTGATCAGTTGTTCATCTCTTTTGCTCACAAAGGGAAGGCGATCTGTTTCAAGCAATGCCTGTCAAAGTGGTTAGCTCATTGCATCACTTTCTGTTATGACAAATACAACAAGACCCTCCGGGTTAGGTCAGGTGTCCTCCACAGGAGTAGCGGCCTCTGCAGCAGACATATGCGCTGCCGCCACCTGGACTTCCATCCATACCTTACGAAACATTACAGTTTGGACATTGCCTCTCACCAGAGCAGGCTTCGGGCTAGCTGTTTTGCAAGGCCTCCTGTCTTGAGGCCTGCAAGGCTACTGCTACTTTCAAGAGTAGTTTCCTCCTCCCGGTGCCTTTTATTTGTTCCAGACTGCTTGGGATTCAGTCCTATATGTAATTACCTACTGCAAGAGCCCTCTCGAAGTAAGATAGTACAGTTACGTAAGAACTTACCGTAACAGTAGATCTTCGAGAGAGGCTCTTGCAGTAGGTAATACCTTCCCGCCCTCCATCCCCCTAGGCTTTTTCAGATCTTTTTCCAGGAATGGAAACATCTGCTTCACTCTCGTCCAGGCCGTCCGGGCCTGTGGCGGGAAAGAACTGGAAGGCAGGCATCTGGGACCGCCCCTTTATACCGATGTCGCATTACGCCGGTCACCTGACATGGGGGCGGTCCCTCGCCAGGGAATGCTAGCTAGAGATTTTTCTGTGGGGTCCTGCTGCCGGCTGGCGTCAGTCCTATATGTAATTACCTACTGCAAGAGCCTCTCTCGAAGATCTACTGTTAGGTAAGTTCTTACGTAACTGTACTATTCCGCACCTGAACAGAGGACATGAGCGGGCTACCCCCAAGCCAAAGGCCAGAGTCAAGACGTGCTGCAGTCCTCTGTATCCCGCGACCTGGATCCACAACCAACTCATCAGTCTTATCAGGGTTCAGCCTTAGCCAGACTGGCCCACATCCAGTCCTGGAGCTCTGCAAGGCAGCTATTAAAGACAGAGATTGCACTATCCTTGTTGGGACAAAAGACAGATACAGCTGGGTATCATCTGTATAACAGTGAAACCACAGCCCATACCATCTTACAATGTCTCCCAACAGCAGCAAATACACCGCGAACAACATAGGGGACAGCACAAAGCCCTGAGGAACCCCACATGGCGTTGAGAATGAAGCTGAGGAATAAATCCCCGACACCACACTCTGAGTTCTGCCAGTGAGGAAAGATCTAAACCAACTGAGGACAGTACCTGACAGGCCACAGATGCCTCTCAGGCACTCAAGCAGCCCCCATGGTCCATAGTGTCAAAGGCTGAAGAGAGAGATCGAGAAGGAACAAGATTGAACAACATTTCTGATCTCTAGCAATCAGGAGATCATTGAGCACCCGAACTGGAGCGGTCTCTGTACTGTGCCTTTTCTGAAAACCAGACTGGAGGGAATCATAGATGTCCTGGATTGTCAGATGGTTATCCAACTTAAGAGCAACTACTTTCTCTATAAACTTCCCAATAAAGGGAAGGTTAGAGATTGGCCTGTAGTTGGCAGGGCAGTTTGGGTCAAGAGAAGACTTTTTAAGGAGCGGTGTAACTTCTGCCTCCTTTAGGGAGTTCAGAAACTCATCCAACTCTAAAGAGCACCAAACTGTCTCTGCCAGGACAGGGCTGATGACATCTACACACCCCAAAATGAGGCGTGTAGGGCCCGGGTCAAGACTACAGCAAGTAGGCTGCATACTTTGGACAATCCTCACAACATCATAGTTTGCCCGTCTGTCAAAGTGATCCCAGGAAGACCGGGGAATAGTAACCCTACACAGACCACCGTAACACCCCATAGAGCATGCTGAATGGTTCTCAACCCTGATGTCGAAGAATTGAGTGAACTTGTGTCATTTATCTTGTGACAGTGCTCTCCGGACCTGAAGACAGGCTGGACTGCACAGTCTCTCCACGGTTCAGAAGAGGTGAGCCGGTTGATTCTGAATCACAGCAATCTCCCTGGACAGGAACTCTGCCTAGTTATAGGAGATTGGTTGGCTAATTGATTGATTGATAGACTCGATAATGTTCCATCAATCTAAGGCGGTCGGCATCCAGAGCAGCTCAACACCAGCAGTGCTCTACCCTTTGCCCCACACGCCTCAGCTCCCTCAAGCCCTGTTAAACCAAGGAGACAGAGGGCGGAGAATGAGGGGACAAACACGGTCGGGAGCGATGGAATCCAGGGCATCCCCCACAGCCTTATTATGGGCCTGGACTAGGTGCTCCAGACCCTCACCGGCATGCATACATCCCGATAGGTCGAGAACTGCCGAGAGACCAATGGGAGTAACATCCCTCAAAGGGTGGTATCTGACTATCTCCACGGGGCTGGCCTATGGGGGGTTGCTCGGAAATTGAATCTTACAGTGCAGTGGTCAGACCAACTAACTGGTTCCGCCACCAAGTCGGTGTCTAACGTTCCCAGGAATAAAACCAGATCAAGTGAGTGACCATGAACATGGGTTGCAGAGGCAACAACCTGTGTGAGGTCCAGCATATTAATAAGTTGGAGGAAATCCTGACCAAATTGTGAGAGTTCATCATTGACCCATATGTTGAAGTCACCCAGCATCATCAACCTGGGCGAATTCCAACACCATGTCGGTAATGAAGTCTGCGACTTCCTGCAGGAACACACTGTCACCCCCTGGTGGACGGTAAATGAGAATGAACCTGCACCCCGCACCTGCAGCCACAGTACACTCAAACGATCTGTAACCCTCAACTGGAACCTCTATAAGGCCCAATTCTGTTATAAAACAGATAGCTACACCTCCACCCCTGTGGTCCAGTCTCGAGTGGTGTATCACCGAGAAACCGGCTGGAATAGCCGCCTTCAGAATTGGACCGGCATTTCCATCCAGCCAGGTCTCGGTGATGCATGCCAGGTCTGCTGTTCCAACACGATCAGCTATAATAGCTGTCTTGTTCTTTATAGACCTGGCATTGCACAACACTGTTCTAGATGGACGAGGTTCCTGAGCTGTCCGGGCTACCGGTCCTGACTTACAGGAGCCCTTGGGTGAGGGACCAGATAGGACAGTCCAAGATCTGGAACCCTTTTTAAGCTGAGGGCATCTCCTGGAAGCTTAACTAACTTAATTCGCCCCACTCCCGCTGACTCTTCCCCAAGGTTCAGAGCCCCAGCCCTCCTTCTCCTTTATCACTGTCCAAAAGCCCTGCACTGCCCATAAACAACAGTCGGGAGTGAGAGCAATTAAAGGGCTGGAGGCTCTGGAGCTTGAGGGAAGAGTGGCGCCTGGCCGGGCGCACAATCCCTTTAGCGGATCCTAAAAAAAAATGTTTACAAGCTGTAAGACCGCTTACCCTGCCAACTAGAAATGTAGAGTGGCTACATCAGTCGTAAGCCATTTACACTCAGTGCATCATTTGAAATTCTGAAATTTCTTGAACACATGTATTGTGCCCTCATGTATGACTTTACGGGAAACACTTCTTTACAAAAAAAAAACCTCACAGAAGTTGTTAGTGATCCAGCCCTGAAACAGTGAGTCTGCCTGGGGGGGTACGTCACAAGTCCTGGCGTATTTTGTTAAAGATATACATTGTAGGGGTAACAGGAAACGGGGGTAATAAAAATTTGAATTATTTATTAGTAATTTCCACTATTGCTTTGGCTCTTTCCAAAATCGATAGCAAATCTAGCTTAAAACGAGGCAGCAGATTGCCTCTCAATTTCAGATATTTGTCAGTATTCACTAATAGTTCCAATACTTTCTTCTGTAAAATCCCCTCTTCATCATTACAATGTTGCCACCCTTAGCAGGTTTAAAAATAACATCTTCCAAATCCTGTAGTTCTCTGAGTGCTTGAAGTTCGTCAGTGGTCGTATTGTAATGTGGTATTCTACTTTCTTCAGCTAAAAGTTTTCTGACCTCTGAATAAACTGTTTTCTTATATATGTTGATCATTGAATTAGTGGGGCAGGACAAATGCTAAACTTAGGGTAAATAGCAGTTTTCTCATTTTATCCAAAATCTGCTCTGTTCAAGTCATACAAATTGACATTTAAATTACCTGATGGGGAGAATTCCCCTTCATAATATAGACTTCAAGTAGAGAAATATTTTGCCAGTCAGTGAATCCTAACTGTCCCACACAATGTGTGGTACTACAGTGTCTCGGTGTAAAAATCCTGTAATGTAAGGTCCCCATCCCACATAGGGCTTACTAAATCCTCCACGTTAGTAAGTGTGTAACCCATTCGTCTGCCAAAGTAGGATTCTTCACAAAAGTCCTCGAGTTGTAGCCTTCTAAATAGTTTCTCAAAGTCTATGTGAATTTTAAACTTGTCAGGTATAGTGTGGGATACAAAAGAAAGGCCCTTAGCCAAGGCCACCTGCCTGATTCCTTCAAAATGTGTCCAGTTTAGCACTTATCACTCCTAGTTCTGGTTTTATTGAATTTGTGGGATTTTCTGCCCCCTTTTGCCCGTCCTGGTTTTCTTTTTCCAGTTTTATGTTGCTTGCACGCATGTGCAAGAAACATAGTGCCATCATCGGAGATTTCAGAGGTGTCACCTCCTCCTCCAGTTCAGTCAGTGTGTTGGCAGGTGCGGCCCCTGTAAGCCAATGCATTCTGGAGCTGTCTATGACAAGCTCCAAAATGCAGTGGCATACAGTTGAAAGGGGGAGCTACGCTTCAGTGAGCACCGATAAGATATCGGCTGCTCACGCGCAGCTCCCTCCCAACAGACACCCACGCAGGCGTGCACGCCCCTGCTCCCCACATGCACTGTATAGCCAACGGGGTGCCCAGTCCCCATCAGCTGAGCTGCATCCCCCCCCAGTAGTAAGTGCCATGGTGGGAGCCCACCCCAGCGTGGCAAGCGATCCTATGGCCGACGGGGGTGCCCAATACCCCGTCGGCTGAACGCCCCTCCCAACGTCCTTTTGCCATGCTGGGAGCCCACCCCAGCGTGGCAAACATCCCGCGTCATTTTTTTTTTTTTCTGCAAAAAAAAGGTCCCACGCAGTCTCCCTGGCCCCCTCCCCAACCCGCACCCACCACTGCGCACCCAGCCTCCCACCCCCCTCACCCCATACTTAGCTCGGAGCTCGGTGCGCGATCTTCAGTGGCCCAGGAACACGTCTGCACTCTTCAAAGCCGACCGCGAACTGAGGAAATGCCGGTAAGCTGTATAATGGGCTAGATGGGGGTTTCAACTTTGTTTGCATATCTCCGGCATTTTGTGAATTTTGCACCAGATTTTCAACATGGGGTTTTGGGACCCCTTCTCATGAATGATGTCACTGTCATGGCGTTATTCGGGCCGAAAGGTGATTTCGTAGTCACTGTGCAGTCACTCGCCGTCACCCTTGGCGGCTGAATGCTGCTCATGTAGCGATATCATGAGAAGAGTCACTAACATTTAGTGATGAAAAATCCAAAAAAACTGTTTACCAGTGTCGTTGTTCAGTTCTCACATGCGCTCGTGGTTCAGATTTTCAATATTTTCACTACAGATTTCTAACATTGCCATTTTGCCACACCTTCTTATAAATAGTACAGCTGTCATTTTTCACATCTCACCCAAAACGTGTTTCCGCCCATGTAGCGCACAATGGCGCAGTCGGTGTGCGAAATCAATGTACAGGATAAATTAAGAAAATCACAGTGAGACTGTTCATGAGCAAAGGTCTTAAAATGACTATGTTGAAAATTTGGTGAAAAAATTCCCTTCAGATGTTCTGCAATATTACTAATGAAGACATTGAACAGAACTGGCCCCAGGACCGATCCCTGCAGCACCCACTGGTCGCCCCTCTCCCTAGACTGCATACCATTTACCACCACTCTCTGCCTCCTGTCTGTCAGCCAGTTTCTAACCCAGTTTACCACCCTTTCCCCATGTCCAGCCTACCCAGCTAGTTTATCAGCCTCCTATATGGGATGGTGTCAAAGGCTTTGCTGAAATCAAGGTAGCGTTGTCCACTGCCCCACCCTGATTCACTTCCTTTGTCACCCAGTCAAATAAATCAACCAGATTTATCTGACATGATGTCCCCACTGTGAATCCATCTTGTCTATGGTCCTGGGTTCCAATGGCATCTAGATGCCCACTATCCTTTCTTTATGCAATGTCTCCATGATCTTCCCCACTACTGAGGTGAGGCTGAATGGCCTATTGTTTCCTGCCTCCTCCCTGCTGCTGGACTTGTGTAGAGGGACCACATGTGCCCTCCTCCAATTCACTCATGTTGAATGACTCGGTGAACATGGCTGCCAGAGGTACTGCTATCTCCCTTCGCAGTTCTGTTAATATCCTTGGGCGTATGCCATCTGGTTCCATCGCTTTGTCTACCTTCAATTTAGTGAGCTCCTGCAGGACTCTTTTGCCTTTGAATGGACTATTGTCCACCTCTTCACCCCCTTGGCAACTGCTGTACTGCTGTGGCCCTTGCCCCTCCCACTCTTCTGTGAATACTGAGCGGAAAAAGACAGTGGATGTCTCGGGAGGAAGGCATGAAACTGTCACTTCCAAATACCTAAACAGCACATACAAGCAAGCAACATTCGGCATTGACAAATGCTTGTTTTAAACTGATGTACAGTATTATTACTTAGGGTTGCTTTACTGGTTGAGGGTTTTTCATAAAATGAAACACTGTTTGTTGTTTCAGGGGGCCCTGCAGTGCTAACAAGATTATTAGAATCCTTGCCTTTTGACTCTTATTAACTTTCTCCCATTGCCTTTTTGTTGTCTTCTGGAGTGTGACTTTGATCTCCCCAGAGGCAGAGATCTGCCCCTTCTAAATCTGAACCAGCTAAAGATTCTGCCTTCTTGATAGTCCACAGTACCACATTCAAACATTTTTTGTTTGCAATTTAATTTTATTTCATGCTTCTTAGGCTTAAGTTGTAATTCTTTTTCAAACTTGTGAAGTCAGGATGATTTATAAATTTCTTTAGGGCTACATTACTTTCTGTGATCTCCTTAATCAGTCTTTGATGTTTTACTGTGTCATTTTTAATTAAAAGTTGAATTAATTTTTGTGAGCATTCTGATGCAGCTGTTTCCCACTCTGTTTTAAACTCGAAATCATCAGTTTATTTTAGGTGATGGGATATGTTTTGAGGGACCCAGTAATACTTTGACTGCAGTGCCAACTCGTAACCCACGTACTGTTTTCACTGTACCTCATCCACTGCTAAGTTATTGTCTTAGCTGTATCCAGTGGGTTATAATTGTAGTCTTACTGTATTGTATTGTACACCTGTAACTGGTTTTGAAATGGTAGTCTTTTGTTGTACCCGACTCTAAATCCTTTGAAAATAGGCTCTGGCCAATGGGTTTTATGTGTAACAAAAATTAAACAAAACTAAATGAAATCAGGACAGCGGTGTTCCCTGCCTGGTTCCTATATGGAGGACTCCTGAAACATCACAGGATATGGTAGCTGACCCAACTGGCATGGCTCCTCCCCGAGGGCAATTCTTTGTAATGCCAGGTCCAACAGGAATAAGACCGCAATATTAGCAGACTTTGTCGCAGATTCCTCAGTAGGGATGGTGTGCATCACCAAGGCCTTACTTGGAAACTACACTGGCACGGTGCTGGAGATAACTGTTCTGCAGGACTGTGCAGTAGTACAGTGCCCTAGGTGGGAATGCAAGGAGTGGGGCAGCCTATCTGTTTTAGATGTGAACAGAGACTTGCAGCCTATCCAGTGGGTCAAACAACCAGGTCATTTGAATGTGTGGCTGTTAAGGATGATGTAGATGTGGAGGCAGGATACTTATTGCTTATCATCTTCCTGGTTGTGAGAGTGGATTCCTGCAGGAATTTGGGGAGTTCATCACTGGCCTGGTGTTGGAGTATCCTAAGTGGTTAGTACTGGGTGGTTACTTCAGTTGTTGGGCTGACAACAGATCCCTTTTGCATGGTCAGCAGTACCTCGAATAGATGGAACTGTTGGACTTCACCCAGGTTGTTACCTCTGCCACTCGCCAATCTGCTCATACCTTGGACCTGGGTCCGTACTGGGGCTCTACCTTTTTAAGGTCAGGGTTGATCTTAGTTATTTGGACCATAATGCTATGAGTTTCAGATCAGGGATCCCCTAAGGCGTGTTAACCCTGAGTGGAGTTTGGTACTGATCTTGAAGAAATGTTGAGTCCTGTAGGTTCCTGCCAGTACTGAGCTGCTTGAGCCTGTTGCAGTATCTGTCAGTACTGAACTGCCTGAGCCTGTTGCAGTTCCTGTCGCTACTGAGCTGCCTGAGCCAGTTGCAGTTCCTGTCGCTACTGAGCTGCTTGAGCCTGTTGCAGTACCTGTCAGTACTGAACTGCCTGTTTCTGTTGCAGTTCTTGTCACTACTGCGCTGCCTGAGCTTGTTGCAGTTCCTGACACTACTGCGCTGTTTGAACCGGTTGCATTTCTGTCAGTACTGAACTCGGAACTCATGGTGACTCTGTTGCTGGAGATGCAAATACACATCTTGGTCTTCTCTAGAAAGACAGACAACATCTTACTCTGGAAGCACTGAAGATTGTTGTTCAGAGCTCTGTGATCTCTGTAATAGACTATGGTCTCATCATTTATGGCTCTGCCACAACCACAACCCTTAGACGCATATCAACTGCCTTAAATAAGGTACGTCGGCTGATCACTGGTGCCCACCATCTCACCCACACATGTGACCTGTACACCCAGGCTGGCTGGCTTCAGCTATCCAACCACATCAAGTATCTCACCTGCTCCATGGTGAAAAAAATCTACCTTGGCCTTGCACCTCCTGGGGTCTCAGCTCTGTTACAACACCGAACCAACAAACATTGCTTACGGAGATCCAATCTGCAGCTACTGAAAGTCCCCCACTGTCGCACTTCCCATGGTCAACATTCCTTTGCTTATAGAGCGCCACTCTGGTTCAGTGGCCTTAGCCCCACCATCTCCTCTGCCCCGACACTTGGTATGTTTAAAACTAGGCTCCAGTACTATCTCACTACCAACAGCTCTTGCGATTGCACCACTTAACCCAGTTTGTCTATTTTCCTGCCTGCTGTGGTGCCCCCCAACCTGACACACCCATCACACCTTGGTATACCCCATGCTGCACTTTTCCATCTATTCCCCACCCTACCTTCCTACCTCCCCCTTCCTGCCCCATCCCGTAGCCTCCTCTTCCCTCTCCCTGTGACTCTGGCACTTTTCAGCTCTTGTCTGTTTCCTCTGACAGTATGCCTCTGGCTGTGTTGTTGACTTTGTTGCCCTTGAATTGTATTAATCTGCAAATTGTATGCAATGGCCTCGTTGTTGTTAGTTCTGTCTTGATGTTCCCAATAATTTGTGTTTCTCTGACATGGAACCTTTGTAAAAGAGCCTTGGCTCAAAGGTAATTGTAATCCTAGACTTGATAAATAAATAAAAATACTGATCTGCTTGAGCCTCTTGCAGTTCCTGTCAGTACTGTGCTTTCTATTGCAGTTCCTGTCACTACAACGCTGCCTGAGCCTGTTGCAGTTCATGTCACTACTGAGCTGCCTGGGCCTATTGCACTTCTGTCACTACTGAGCTGCCTAAGCCTGTTGCAGTTCCCTTCTGTACTCAGTGGCCTGAGCCTGTTGCAGTTCCTGTCAGTACTCAGCTGCCTGTGCCAGTTGCAGTTCCTGTCACTACTGAGCTGCCTGAACCTGTTGCAGTTCCTGTCAGTACTGCACTGTCTGAGTCTGTTGCAGTTCCTTTTAGTACACAGCTGCCTGCACCTGTTGCAGTTCCTGTCACTACTGAGCTGCCTGAGCCTGTTGCAGTTCCTGTCACTATTGCACTGCCTGAACCTGTTGCAGTTCCTTTTGCTGCTATGCTGCCTGAGCCTGTTGCTGTTCCTGTCACTACTGAGCTGCCTGGGCCTATTGCACTTCTGTCACTACTGAGCTGCCTGAGCCTGTTGCAGTTCCCTTCTGTACTCAGTGGCCTGTGCCAGTTGCAGTTCCTGTCACTACTGAGCTGCCTGAGCCTGTTGCAGTTCCTGTCAGTACTGCGCTGTCTGAGTCTGTTGCAGTTCCTATTAGTACTCAGCTGCCTGCACCTGTTGCAGTTTCTGTCACTACTGAGCTGCCTGAGTCTGTTGCAGTTCCTGTCAGTACTCAGCTGCCTGAGACTGTTGTAGTTCCTGTCAGTATTGCTCAGCCTGAGCCTGTTGCAGTTCCTGTCACTACTGCACTGCCTGAGCATATTGCAGTACCAGTCACTACTGCGCTGCCTGAGCCTGTTGTAGTTCTTGTCACTACTGCGCTGCCTGAGCCTGTTGCAGTTCCTTTTGCTGCTCTGCTGCCTGAGCCTGTTGCAGTTCCTGTCAGTACTCAGCTGCTTGAGCCTGTTGCAGTTCCTGTCAATACTCAGCTGTCTGAGCTAGTTGCAGTTCCTGTCAGTACTATGTTGTCTGAGCCTGTTGCAGTTCTTTTCAGTACTCAGCTGCCTGCACCTGTTGCAGTTCCTGTCACTACTGATCTGCCTGAGCCTGTTGCAGTTCCTGTTAGTACAGCACTGCCTGAGCATATTGCAGTACATGTCACTACTGCGCTGCCTGAGCATGTTGCAGTTCATGTCGCTACTGAGCTGCTTGAGCTGGTTGCAGTTCCTGTCACTACTGAGCTGCCTGAGCCTGTTTCAGTTCCTGTCAGTACTGTGCTGCCTGAGCCTATTGCAGTTCCTTTCAATATTCTGCTGCCTGTGCCTGTTGCAGTTCCTATCACTACTGAGCTGCCTGAGCCTGTTGCAGTTCCTTTCAATATTCTGCTGTCTGTGCCTGTTGCAGTTCCTGTCACTACTGAACTGCCTGAGCATGTAGCAGTTCCTGTCAGTATTGTGCTGCCTGAGTCTGTTGTAGGTCCTGTCATTACTGAGCTGCCTGAGCCTATTGCAGTTCCTGTCACTACTGCGCTGCCTGAGCCTATTGCAGTTCCTGTCACTACTGAGATGACTGAGCCTGTTGCAGTTCCTGTCACTACTGCACTTGCCTGAGTCTGTTGCAGTTCTTGTCAGTACTGAACTGCCTGAGCCTGTTGTACTTCCTGCCATGACTGCGCTGTCTGAGCCTGTTGCAGTTCCTTTCAATATTCTGCTGCCTGTGCCTGTTGCAGTTCCTGTCACTACTGAGCTGCCTGAGCCTATTGCAGTTCCTTTCAATATTCTGCTGTCTGTGCCTGTTGCAGTTCCTGTCACTACTGAACTGCCTGAGCATGTAGCAGTTCCTGTCAGTATTGTGCTGCCTGAGTCTGTTGTAGGTCCTGTCATTACTGAGCTGCCTGAGCCTATTGCAGTTCCTGTCACTACTGCGCCGCCTGAGCCTATTGCAGTTCCTGTCACTACTGTGCTGCCTGAGCCTGTTGAAGTTCCTGTCACTACTGAGATGACTGAGCCTGTTGCAGTTCCTGTCACTACTGCACTTGCCTGAGTCTGTTGCAGTTCTTGTCAGTACTGAACTGCCTAAGCCTGTTGTACTTCCTGCCATGACTGCGCTGCCTGAGCCTGTTGCAGTTCCTGTCACTACTGCGCTGCCTGAGCCTGTTGCAGTTCCTGTCACTACTGCGCTGCCTGAGCCTGTTGCAGTTCCTGTCACTACTGCGCTGCCTGAGCCTGTTGCAGTTCCTTTCACTACTGCGCTGTTTGAACCTGTTGCATTTTTGTCAGTACTGAGTTGCTTGAGTCTGTTGCAGTTCCTGTCAGTACTGAGTTGCTTGAACCTGTTGCAGTTCCTGTCAGTACTGCACTTCCTATTGCAATTCTTGTCACTACTACACTGCTTGAGCCTGTTGCAGTTTGTCACTATTGAGCTGCCTGAGCCTGTTGCAGTTCCTGTCACTACTGAGCTGCCTAAGCCTGTTGCAGTTCCTTTCACTGCTGTGTTGCCGTTCCTGTCACTTCTGAGCTGCTTGAGCCTGTTGCACTTCTGTCGCTACTAAGCTGCCTGAGCCTGTTACAGTTCCTTTCAGTACTCAGCAACCTGAGCCTGTTGCAGTTCCTGTCAGTACTCCGCTGCCTGTGCCGGTTGTAGTTCCTGTCACTACTGAGCTGCCTGAGCATGTTGTAGTTCCTGTCACTACTGCAGTGCCCAAACCTGTTGCAGTTCCTGTCACTACTGAGCTGCCTGAACCTTTTGCTGTTCCTGTCACTACTGTACCGCCTGAGCCTGTTGCAGTTCTTGTCAGTACTGAACTGCCTGAGCCTGTTGCAGTTCTTGTCAGTACTGAACTGCCTGAGCCCATTGCAGTTCCTGCCACTACTGCACTGCCTGAGCCTGTTGTAGTTTCTGTCACTACTGCACTGCCTGAGCCTGTTGCAGTTCCTGTCACTACTGCACTGCCTGAGTCTGCTGCAATTCCTGTCACTACTGAGCCACCTGAGCCTGTTGTAGTACCTGTCAGTACTGAGCCGCCTGAACCTGTCACAGTGCCTGTCAGTACTGAACTGCCTGAGCCTGTTGCAGTTCCTGCCACTACTGCGCTGCCTTAGTCTGCTGCAGTTCCTGTCAGTACTGAGCCACATGAGCCTGTTGCAGTACCTGTCAGTACTGAGCTGCCTGAGGCTGTTGCAGTGCCTGTCAATACTGAGCCGCCTGAGCCTGTCGCAGTACCTGTCAGTACTGAACTGCCTGAGCCTGTTGCAGTTCCTGCCACTACTGCACTGCCTTAGTCTGTTGCAGTACCTGTCAGTACTGAGCTGCCTGAGCCTGTCAGTACTGAGCTCCCTGAGCCTGTTGCAGTACCTGTCAGTACTGAGCTGTCTAAGCCTGCTGCAGGTATGTAATGATGGGGTCGAGTATGCAGTGGAAGCTTATGATGTGGCAGAGTTTCTCAAACAGTGAGGCGTAGTCAAGTCTGACAGTGTTCTGCGTCAAGAGTATTAATGCAAGTTACAATGAGTATTTGATTCTATCAGTTTTTATTCTGATATAAAATGCTCTTTGTTCCATTGGTTGAATCTGTTTTGTGATCAGATTCAGCATAATTAAAAGGAGTGTTCTTTTAATATGACTAGCCCCAAGTTTTTATCAGTATTCACAGCTGTCTTTGAACACTCACTGTCCCTTAAGTTCAGGGAGCAGAGTCTGTTGCATGCTAGTTTACCACAGTCACAAGGAAAGTGATGTTAAATGTTAAGTGTTTTTTTTTTTTTTAAAGCTGAGAACAGTGCTGAAAACATGGGATAGACATTTTAACTGGAGTTCTTATTTTATCATTTCTAATCTCAAAAATTCTGAAGCTAAGAGATGAGTGGCTGTTACAAGAGTAGAGAAAAGGGTGATATAAAGTGGTATGAAAAGGACTAGGTTTAATATTTTTACAGTAACATGCACTACTGCTTTACATTTTGAGTAGTTGATGTTTGGTATGAAGAGACTGGGAAACTGACTGTAAGTACTCCCAGGTGCTTAAACTCTGTCATTTACTCAGTGTCATTTCACGTTCTTTCTAGTGTACAAGGCTCCAAGTATTATATGATTCTGGGGATGTGGATATGGTGCGCTATCCACATTTCTGGCAGTACTTCCTTTCCCTTTAAGACTTGTCAGAAGGTCTTCAGGCTAGCTCCTCTCACCCACTTGGGTGGTATCCCCCTCTGCACCGCCCCATGATGTCGGATCTTCCTTTCTGCTGGAAACATCAAGTTCCCTCCTTTGCAGCTCTGCGCCAGGTGTAGACCTAAAAAAATCAGTCTTAGAGCTGTTTAAACTCTCTTCTTTGGGTTTTTTACCTTTGTTTCCTCTCTAATATGGATCATGAAGAACTCAAATCATGTCCTGGCTTTAAGGAGTGCACGGTGTGCTCCCAAAAGATATTCTGCACTGATCTGCACTCGGCATGCATTTACTGCTTGGGGGCCTAGCATGATCCGCAGGCTTGCAGCCTGTGACGTACCCTTCAGCCCTTCACGTTGGAGGACCATTATGTCCGACTCCTCTTGGGTGGCCCGGACCAACGGGATCCACCCGTTGGGTCCAGTGATGCCTGCAAGGCGATTTCTGTGGTGGTCAGTTCAGCTGAACAGTTTTCCGCCTTCAAGGAGGCCACAGCCCAGGCAGCTTTGGGCTCTGCTTTGTCTGCCTTGGTTCTGGCAGGTTTGGGCACCCTGTTTACCAGGCATGCAGGGACTTATGCCAGTCTTTCCCTGCTCTCAAGAGGGTCCTTCCAGAGGGTCCAAAGCTTTGCGGGACTCCAAATCCAAAAAGTCCCATCACAGGTCATGGGATCAGGAGTTGGCTTACTCTTCCCGTTCCCCCACTTCTGCTTCTGGTTCAATGGCTGTCAAGCCATTGACTTTGCTTGTTACTTCTGCTAATCAGGTTCAGGTTGCTGGCCCCACAGTGTCCCTTTTGGCCTTGCCGGCCGAGAGTTGGGTTGACCAATAGGCTGAGGTTTTTCTAGACCCAGTTGACCTGTCGGAGAATGGTGGGGATGATTCCCTTTCAAGGACTCTGGTTCATATGGTCCTCTCGCAGGAGGGGCTGGTTAAGCTGGCCAATCCATCTGTCTCCCCTCGGGAGATCGACCCTTCAGGGGTTCCTCAGTATGCTACACCGTCCTCTGTATCTCTTCCCTGACAACTGGTCCATTGTCTGTCAAGGTCCTGATTGGGCTGTCAGTTGAGGTCTCAAGACTTCTGGCATTCTCGCTCTCGACCAAGCCTAGTGGCACTGTCGATGCTCCTCGACCATCTCTTCCTCATCTTCCAGCAAGGAACGGCTCCACGTAAATTGCAGCACCGATATGAGGAACTTGTCTGAAAGCAGTGATTTCTTAGCCACGAGTGTGCTCCACAGCACGACCCAGCACTCCCCTGTGCCTGCTTCCCCACCCACTGCAGCCCTAGCATGGGGCCCTGTCCAAGGCTGGTGCCCTATACTGTGTGCTTCCCAGTATTCTCTTGGTGCAGATTGTCAGCGGGGTGCCAGGGTCGCGGGCAGTGTTTGAGGAGTCCTTGGACTCTGAAGATTCCTCCATGCACTCCCTTCAGACCCCGGCTTTTGAGTGGGAGTCCTTCAGGGAGCTCTCTTCGGAGCAAAGCCCAGTTTCCTTTGGGGCCCTGCTCCAATTAGTCTGACACTGTGGGGATCCCGCTGGAACTGGTACAGAAGCGGGCTAATTACCCTTTGACCAAGATTTTGGACAGGGATGACGCCCCTAGAGTTGCCTTCACAGTAGCCAAGGCCATTCTTAGTCCCGCTCTGGAGTTGTGACAGCAACCTGCTTCCTGTCTGGCACTGTCAACCCGTATGGTCTGCAAGTATGTGGTCCCACCAGGTCTTTGTCTGGGTTCACAGACCATCCATCAGCTGAAGGTTTGGTTGCTGACACATTGTTCCGATGCACAGGCAACATTGGAGATGTTGACAAGCCCCTGGACAAGGAGTCAAAAAAGTTAGATGGTGCAGTGAAAAAGGTCTATGCCACTTCATCCCTGGGCCTTCGGTGGGCCAGTTCTGCTGTCATGATGGTCGACTTTTCCCACGCTCTCTTAGAATGCTGGACCAGGTTATTCCCCACCTATCTGCAGATTTGTAGCTCGCGGTTAAGCTGGTCTAGAACCAGGGCCATGGTTTGGCCAAGCAACAGCTTCAAATGGCCGTGGACATTGGTGACTCCTGTACCAGGTCCATGGCCGCATCAGTGGCCATACGGCACCAGGCGTGGCTGAGGATCTCGACCTTTACAGCTGATACCCAGTACAAGCTGGCAGATGTCCCCTTTTTGGGCATTGACCTGTTCAGACCTGGTGTTGATGGTCATCTCACCCACACTGGGAAGTCCAGCGCCACCCTACACTTCATCACATCCTCCCAGAAAGATGCTAAGGGCCAGAAACAATGGAAGAAGCCCTTTCAGTTTTGGCCCTACTCGGCACCTCCATCCAGATGGCTACAACCCCAAGTGGAGCAACATCAGGCCTGGCAGCCAAAACCTAAGCAAGCCTCCTCTGGCACTAAGAAATCCGGAGGCCAGGGCTTCCTTGGCAGACGGCTCTGGAGCCACCTCCAAGCCTGCCCAGTGATGGGTCGAGGGGTGTTGTTCTCCCACCCGTCCTGTCCTGCCTGGGATGTATAACTTAGATGCTGCTGGCGTCAGGACTGTTAAGAAACTTTTGCCTTGCTGAGGCCACCCACAGTGGCATGCACCACCAGCACCTATGTAGTGTGTGTGAGTGTGTGTGGGCTCCTTATTTCTTTCTCTTCCGCTGTTGACTCTGCGTTGTATCAAAGGTGCACCCTTCTTGTGTGATTACCAATTTGTTAGTAGTGGAGTTCCCCAGGGGTCTGTCTTGGGCTCTTGCTTATTTTTAATATTCATTGCTGATTTAACAAAAAAATGTATGTCCACTTCCGTTAAATATGCAGATGATGTTAAACTTGGTGGGCTTGTGGCAGTGATATGATATCCATAATCCAAAAGGATCTCAATAGCATATCTGATTGGGTTAATACTTGGGGTATGCGTTTAAACCCATCAAAATGTAAGGTGATGCATGTTGGTCCAAATAACCCTTTGGCCACATATATGCTAAATGGGTTTCCACTGGAAACTACTACTGATGAAAAAGACTTGGGCATTTACATATCGAATGATCTTGGGCATAACAAACAAACTGAGACAATTAACAAAACAAATTGGATAATATGGTCTATTAAGAGAAACATTAAATCACGGGACTCTGGGATTATGCTGCCTCTATATAGAGCATACGCTAGACCCCACTTAGAATACTTACCACAACTATGGAATCCTTATAAAAAGAGTGAGATTGCATCCCTTGAAAAAATTGAGGAGATTTACAAAATATCTTTTTTATTTAATCATAGAATGATTTTTATTTTGTTCCATACAGAAGTATAGTATTACATACATTCATAAGATTTACAAAAAATATAAAAGGATTCTCTAATGTTCCACATGAACTACATTTAGAAAAGCTAAATCTGATGCCCTTATCATTTAGATACCTTTGAGGAGATTTAATTTATATGTTCGATATAGTAAATGACCCATATCTGTTTACGTAAATGGGTTTTGAGTTTAAAAACAATATACATAATACTAGAGGTCACCCACTACAGATTAACAGGGCTAAATGTTTTCATGTTTCAAGGAAATATTATTATACACAAATAATTATTAATCCTTAGAATAACCTACCATCTGATATTGTTACTATTAATAACAAAAATACCTTTAAAAATCGCCTTGACACATTTTTCCTTAATAAAACAAATTTGGGGTATTATAATTGATCAGGTGCAGTTATGGGCCTCACAGCCTCCTTTGCACCATGTTACCTTCGTATGAACCTTCTTGGATCCTGGATGCCTGCACTCTGAGTGCTGCTTTATTATTTTATTTCTGTTTGTTCAGCGTTTCACTTTGATGCTGTTTTCTGGTGCCTGTAAATTATTTTCCCCGCTTTGGGATGTGCTGGGGCTTCAGGTTCTTCTTCTCTTCTGCTGCTGTTGGGAGCTCCCCTCCCTCAGGTGTTCTCCCCCACTCATAGGAGTTAGGCTTTAGTTAGCTTCAGGGGTGAGCAGCTGTAGAGAAGACCGACTCCAGAAAGATAGAAAAGTTCCAGTACTTACCCTAACTGAAGAGGTTCTTGAATATGTTCTTCCTAGAGTACCACTCTTGAGTCTGCATGGAGGCACTAGGAACCTGCTGGAGCAAATCTTTTAGCCTGGAGGCCAGCAACAGCTACAATCTAGTGCAAGGGCACCTGTGTTTCACTACATAGTGCCACATATCTGCCACTAACTGTTGCTGGCTTCCATGATTACCTCAGTTCTGTTAGTCAAGAGAGTGAGAAACGTGGCTACGAGCTGTGCTTATAGGACAGATGGTTCAGAAGGAAGAGTGGGGGAATATATGAAGAGAAAAGAAACAATTGACTGTAATCTGACTACTAACAGAGAGAGAGAGAGAGAGAGAGAGATGGTGTTAGGGACAGGACAAACAGAGAGCCAGTGCTACTATTACAAGCAGTTACCCTCACAACAAGGGCAGCCTTGCTAACCACCAAGGAAAAATGACATGGGCGAGATGGGCTGTAGGCTCAAGAGTGATGCCGCCTAAGTTATAAGCCTGGTCCAAACAGATTTGGCTAGAATTTTGTAGCTGTCCTAAAACTGTCTTGTCTCACAAGAATCCTCTCAAGTGATAGCCTAACAGAACTTGATGTATAATGTAGTGAGGGATGCATCCATTAACATTTTTCCCCTAACCAGGAAAAAAAAGAGAGAAGACATTGCCTAAGAAGATAAATTACCACCTCTAGGGCATCCCCTGAACACACGAGGGTGACTGAGACAAGTAAACAAAAAGTCGCCATTCTCCCTCACTTCCTGATGGAAGAATCCACAGAGGTAGAGGAAACCCTTCAAAATGCAGTCTGACAAATTGATAACAGAAAGCTGAATAACCTGTTACCAGTCGCATTTTTGGTGCTAGACCTTGGGCCTGGCCCAACTTATCCACTCTGCAGTGCGTTAAGATAAAAGGATGTGCAACAAAGGATGCCATTTGAAAATATCTATATTACCTCTACTTTGTGAATGTCCAGCTGTAGACCCTGTTTAACAGAAATGGTTGATCCTCCATTTAAGTAAAACGGACTCTGCTGAACACTGAAAAGACCCGGTTTTTACTGAACTGTAAACCCAAACATGCACAGTTAGGGATAGCTATTAACATTTGAGTTGTAAAGTCATTTATTTATTTAAATGATGTGTAAGGAAACCTAGTAAAATTAGTCAGTTTTAACCAGATTTTCTTCTTTCCGTTTTCTGTTTCTTATATATTTGATTTATATGTTTAACTACAAGTTGAGTTGTTGCTGTACAGTGCGTGTCAGATAAACTTTAACATGAATCAGATAAGAATGGGGGGAATTCATCCCACCAGAGACATTTGGGCACGTAGGTATCCTCACAGAACCAGATTTGGGGGGCAGAAACAGCAAACTCTTAATTTGCCTACAATGATAGTTCTAGTCAGGTAAAGTGAAATAGCCTGGACACCACTAGGGGGCGGTGTTGCATACAGAAACTAACAGAGATACACCAGAAATACAAGGGATAAGAAGAGTAACTGATGAAAAAAAGAAATTATTGGAAATGTTTTTGTGGTTGTATTTTTTTCAGGATCGGCCCACCGATGCAGCAGTAATGCTGCCACTTCTGAGCCGATGACCGAGCTCGTGGTGTTGCTGGAGGGAGAATAGAATATACCAGGGACTGCTTTCCTCCTCTGGTAGTGGGGAGACCCTGAACTGGCATATGCCTGCCCTCTTGCAGAGGCTATGGGGCAGGCAGCCTGAGGCTAAAAGCTGTGTATGGAGGTACGACAGCTGTTGACACACATTGTACGGCATGGTGGCATTGCATGTCCGCACCGCCTGGGGAGTACAGAGGAAAAACTGACTGGTAGGATGACACCAGTCACCCGTGAGCCCTGCACTCAGCTATCCAGGCGCTGTCCAGCAAAACCAGATCCTGTTTGGGGGTTGGAGAAACCCATCAACTCCCCCAGAGGGGCAGCCTTTGGGCGCATACTTAGACAGGTAAGCTCTGGAGGACACTTGGGTGATGGGGCTGGGGTGACCAATAGAAGGGATGAGAGAGAAAAAAAAAAGGGATGCCCTCTCCCAAAAAAAAAAAGTAACATGGGAGAGAGTGACTGCCAGCATGACTGAATACCCTCTTGTTGGATGAGTTACTGGATGGTAGGCAGGTGAGGAGTGGTACTCTGTGGAGAAGATATTCAGGAAGATCTTCATTTACTTTTCTTAATATGCCTTTTTCCATTAGAATTGTAGAACGAAGTTAGGTCAGGTGTCACTTGGATCTCACTTGTTGAGCTACCATGTGGGAGAGGTGCAGACCCCACTCACTGCCCTGGAACTGAGCAGTCTAGGTAGCACTGCATAGAGAGTGCTCTCAGACTCCAGAGAATGGTGGTGTACCACCTACCCCTGTCCCTACAACAGTACCAAATTGGTCAGACAGTGGTGCCGTAGTAGTAGTAGTCCGATGTTACTGGTTCTCCTGTGATGTCAGATTCCCCCTCCCTTTATGAGGACAATTTGACTTGGGCAGGCAGTACTGCGGGACGTGGAAGAAAGAAAATGTAAAGGGGTGGCCCTACGATATTAGCCACCCATATTCTCAGGTCCTGTGCTTCTGGGCTGTTTAGGTAGTCACTTTATACGATGTTAGTTCTGGGAGAAAGGCCCAACAGGGGTGCCCAGCCCTACAGGAACAGACAGAATGATACAGTAGTGCTATCTTGGGTGTACGTTATTATTGTACTGTATGGTATTATCATACTGTGTTTACCAAGGCGTTGTGTAATTCTTACTTAGCAAGCCGTGCCAGGATCGCAACAAAATGTCAGATGAGGGTAGAGAAGGAAGGCTCAATGGAAAATCTTAATGCACCAGAGTTTTGTCATGCAGCCAAGTCGCAGACCTTATCAGGTGCAGAACACTGCTTTGAGGAAGCTGGCAGCAATGTTACTGGACTGTTCTCAGCTGTGGTTGTAGGTGTATGCTGTTAGAGAACAGAGATATGTCTAGGGCCTCATAAGTGAGAAACACATGCAGCATGTCAAAAAGGACAACTAACATGAAAAGATTGTTTATATTTGTGTTGTATTTTTAAAAAATAATTAGCAGTTTTTCTGTGAGTGTGAACAGTAAAATGCTTATTTTTGCTATATACCTGTTGTTAAAATATGTTGAAATTGATAGTTACCCACTTGTGACTCTTAGCTGCTTGTTCAAGAAACACATTGCAATGGACTAGAGGCCTTTGACCCATAGAAATTGAAATGATGTAAGGACCACTAGGCCCACCCAGACTGCCCATTTTTTTCTACCTGATGCAGAAACCACAGACCCTACTTGATCTCCAGCTTTGATCTCTTTCCTATCAGTAGGGTTCCCCTATGTCTATCCCATGCATTTCTTAATTCCTTAACCATCTCCGCTAGAAGGCTGTTCAGTGCATCCACCACCCTTTCTGTGAAGAAATGGTTTCTCACATTACCCCTTATTCTACCTCCTTCCAGCCTCATGTCATGACTCCTTGTTCTAGAACATATCTTTTCTAAAAGATGCTACCCTCCTGTACCTTATTTATGCCCTTGAGATATTTGAGGGTCTCTATCATATCCCCAACCCGTTTCCCCTCCTCCAGGGTATACATATTGAGTCTCTCCTCATATGACTTTCGGGGCAGTCGCTGCACCATTTTTGTTGCCCTTCTGTAAGCTGCCTCTACCCTGTCTTATGTCCTTATGGAGATGCAGCCTCCAGAACTGGACAAAGTACTCCAGATGAGGTCTCAACTAACGATTTGTACAGAGGTATAGCCACCTCCTTCCTTCTGCTGATAGCTTTCTCAGTGCACCCCGACCCCAGTACCCCACTGGCTCTCCCCACAGCCTTGGCACATTGTTTGGTCATCCAGTATGATTACCCCCAGATCCCTTTCCTGTTTGGTGGCCATCATTCTCTCTCCCCCCCCCCCCAAAATCATGTAAGCCTCCCCTGGGTTCCTGTTCCCCAAATGCATGATTTTGTACTTTTTTGCATTGAAGTTTAGCTGCCACACTCTTGAACATTCCTCTAGTTTACCTAGGTCCCTCCTCATTTTTTCCACCCCTCCCAGAATGTCTACTCTGTTGCAGATCTTAGTGTCATCTGCAAAGAGGCATAGCTTCCCTTCCAGCTCCTCTGCAGTGTCACTTAAAAGACTTTGAATAGGACTGGCCCCAGAACTGATCCCTGTGGCACCCTGCTGGTCACCCTCCATTCCACGGATTGAGCTTCATTTACCACCACCCTCCATACTCTATTCCTCAACCAGTTCCTAACCCAGTTTACCACCATGGGACCCATTCCAAGGCTGCCTTGCTTGTTTACAAGCCTCTTACGTGGAACGGTGTCGAAGGCCTTGCTGGAATCCAGGTAGATCATATCCACCGGCCCCCTAATCCATTTCCCTGCTCACCCAGTCAAAGAAGTCTGTCAGATTTGTTTGATATGACCTTCCTACTGTGAATCCAGGCTGCCTCGTATCCTGCACTCCACTGGATCAAGATGCTCCACAATGCTTTCTTTTAGCAATGAATCCATTATTTTTCCCACCACCGAGGTCAGGCTGACTGGTCTATCATTTCCGGCCTCCTCCCTGCTCCCACATTTGTGTAGGGGGACTACATCTTCTCTCCTCTAGTCCTCAGGAACCACTCCCGTTTCCAGTGATTCACTGAAGAGGGCTGCCAGTGGTGCTGCCAGCACCTCCCTAAGCTCCTTTAATATTCTAGGATGTAACCCATCTGGTCCTGTTGCCTTCTCTACTTTTAGCTTTGCAAATGCCTATAAAACTCCCTCCTCCGTAAATTGACTGGTGTCCACCTCCCTTCCCTTATTGTTCCTGCCACTTAATTGTGGTCCCTCACCTTCCCCCTCTAATGTGAATACTAAACAAAAATATATGTTTAGGATTATTGCTTTTTCCAAGTCCCCCTCCACACACTTCCCTTCTTCTCCCTTAAGCCTTATAACCCCACCCCTTGTCTTCCTCCTTTCACTTACATACCTATAAAACGTCTTATCCCCTTTCTTTACTGCCAGGGCTATTTTTTCCTCTGTTTGCACCTTTACACTCCTGACTGCCTTCCCTACTACCCTACCTCTGCTTATCCCAATACACTACCCCATCTTCCCCCTCCTTCTGTGTTTCCTTGTATTTCCTGAAAACCAGTTTTTTCACTCTTACCTTTCTGGTCACTTCCTTTCAGAACCATAGTGGTTTTCCTTTTCTCTTGCCTTTGTTTGCTTAACGCAAAGGTTTGTTGCCTCCTCTATGGCTTCTTTTAGATGGGTCTACTGTTCCACCTCCCCTACTCCCGATCCTCCTTTCCGGCAAGGGCTTTCCTGAAACACCCCCAACTTTGCAAAGTCTGCCCTCCTGAAGTCCAGAAGCCTTGCTTGCCTATGGCTTGACTTGTATCTTGATAAGGGCATCCCACTGTGCACGGCTTCAAATTGCCTGTGCCTCAATTATGTATATCTCTGAAGCTAATACAGCTCATTCTGAAAGGCAAGCCTGTCATTAGAACTGTGTCAGGACCAGAGCCAGAAGAATGAGACATTTTTTTCCACAATTCTTAAATAATGGAAATAAGCCTGGTGTTGTCATGTAAATGATTCTAAAGGCATTGGGTGTGTCTTTCCTATGACAGACATGCAACTTATAAATTAATTGTGATTGTTAAAAAAAAAAGGGGGCTAGAGGCCCCCTTACAGGCAAGTGAACTATTGAGTCTTTTCCTGCTCTGTGGAAGACTTGTGTTCTTCTGTTCACAGTCCTGGGGCTCTAGTCTCGCTGGTAAGAAGTCACAGTGCAGTCCCAGGGGGACATTCAGTGACTCCAGTGGGGCAGATTAGCACCAGTGGCTGCCCAGTTACTCCCGGGAGCCCAGAGGGCAGGTACCATAACCGTAACTTACCCTGTTGCCTGTCTCCAAGTCTAATGTACAGTGTGATCTGCAGGAGGTCACTGAGGTGGTGACCCAAGCCACATACAAACAGCAGGGCAAGACAGAGGAGTTCAGACATCGGCCCATGTAACCCAAACTAAAGAAGCTACTGTAGAGACTGATGGGCAAAGGCAGACTTATCCCCAGCACTGGTTCTCTGGGGGCACAGTTGAAGGAAGCCAAAGAGGGAGAAATACTGTAGAAAGAGAATGAGGGAGAATATATAAAGTATGAAAAGAAAAGGTGCTGTATCACTATAAAAGATTGTTGGTAAAAATTTTCATAGCAGCATTGTTTTATTTATATTATAGCATTGTTTTATTATATTATAATTGTTTTATGATATTATAGCATTGTTTTATTTATATTATAGCATTGTTTTATTTATGTTATATTGTAAAACCAAAATGGGGGAGAGTGCTTTCTCTAGCTGTGCCCCCTAAACTATAAAACTCCCTTCCACCGGGTCTAAGAATCTCCCCTTCTCCACACAGCTTCAAACAGGAACTTTGTCAGGCTCTTCTAAGCTCTGAACCCTGCTCCTGTTCTCTATCCACCCACTCCTGTACTGGTTCCTCCTAGTTGCCTACCAGCTCCAACCTCTACTACTCTCAAACCTGCCTGGAAATCTTGCTATTTCCTCTCTTCTAGCACTTACTCACTAGTTGTATGACTTATGACTGTTAGTTATTTGCACTTATATTTCTGTTTTGTTACTACTGTACATATAGATTCCTGCAAATGTACTCTCATTGCTGACAAGTGTACTATGTCTGACTTCTACTTGGTCCCATGATGTTTTCTTGTATCTACTATTGTCTACATACCCTTTGTTGTAATTTCCCGGATCATACCTGAAAATAGGCAGCTATGCTGTCTAGTGTACCTACCCGTTTAACAAAAACTAAATAAGTAATGTGCAATGTACTAACTTTACCTTCAAATAAATTGTTGAAAAGCTCCTGTCATTTGGGGAGACACGAGAAATGCTTTCCATGTAGATATTTCTAGAGCGTGGATATGGTTCACTGTCCACACTCCAGTAGTTCCAGTGGAACACCCTGATTTGCCAGACACCTTAAGCTAAGCTCCTGCCCACCACCCTGGTGGTATATCCCCTTACTCTGTCCCATGACGCCAGAGATTTTTTTTTCCTGTTGGAAGAACAGGTCGCCTCCTTCACGACTCTTGCTTAGATTTTAGTGTGTAATAGGCAAACTTTGTTTTTCAAAATGTTTTTGAGTTAAATTCTTTCCTCTGTTCCTTTGACTCCCTTCTTGGATGTTTGATGGAGCAACAGAAGCCAGGGTTCAGGTTCTGTGTTTTATGCAGTAGAAGATGTTGGCCATTGACCCATATGACACATAGCATGTATTGCCTGGGTGGATAGCATGACGTGGCAGAGTGTGGCCTTTGTCTTAGCATGCTTTCTGCATCCCTCGAAGACAGGAAACTCTGTCTTTTGCAGGGTTGGCCTTCAGTACAAGATCAGAAGGAACACCCTGAGGGTGACAAGAAGGTCTTGGCTGCAGCCAGGTCTGCTCAGCAGCTTGTGGCTCTTGGGGCCAAAGCAATGGCTGCTGTGGTGGGCACTTCCTTTGTGTTGGTGCTGTGCCTGGTTGGGGCCAACATCAGAGAGTCATTTACCATAGGCTTCCAGGACATGTGTCTGGCCTTCCAGACCCTGGGGAGAGCCCTGCCCACCATGGTTCCAAGCAAATACACCATTGGCACCAGTCATGGGACCAGGAGAGATCAAGGTCCTCATAGTCCTTTGACTCACCCAAGTGATCGATGGTGATTGAGCACCCTTCAGTTGAGGGGCAGGTCGAGGGCTCTTCAGCATCCCTGTCAAGCCAGTCAGCTTTGACTGCAATTGAACAGGCCACAGAAATGTGCCTTGAGCCTGTCAATCAGTTGTCAGACAAGGCTGAGAAATTGATCTTGCACACCCTGGTGCTCCTGGCCCTCACTCAAGAGGATGTGGTGCATTCGGTGTCCCCTTCTGGTCCTCAGATGGAGCAGCCTCCACAGGCAGTCGAGCCTTCCATGTGCATGCTGCTTAATACAGTCCGACAAGTGGTATACCAGGTATACTACAACCAGCCAGAACATTCCTTTCACTGTTGATCCTCCAGTCAATGGTCAAGTTCTAGGTTGAAGTGTTCCTGCTGACCAGGAGGCATCACTGTCAGTGCTCACTGACCTCTTCATCCTCAGGTGAGGAGAGGGCACTGTTGCAAGCTGTGCCAGTGCTATGAGGAGCTCCTCTGGCATCAATGGGTCACTGCAGGGCAGGGTAGGTCTCTACCCCCTGCACTTTGGTCACATGGCAGCATGTCCCCACTGGTCCATGCTTCATAGGCGTTCCCCGACATCTGCTTCTCCATTTCTTCAGGTGGAGTCACAACCACTGCAGCCGAAGGTGGGTGCTCCGACCAGTAGCTTGCCAGGTCAGATGTCTGTGCAGATCACCCCAGGAAGGGATATTCAGGTGGTCCATGGTGAGAAACAATTTAGGGCCATTCTTCAGGAGTTCTCTGATGACTCTGATCATTGATCCCAGGGGAGGATACTGTGGTTCAGGGTCATTCTTAAGGAGTCCTCGGGTGACTCTGATCATGAGTCTGTGGCCTCCTGTATGACTGTCTTCCTCGGCCAGGGATCAGTCGAGGAGATGTCCACCAAGCATGGCGGCCCAGTGAGCATAGCACTGTGTCTTTCAGTGCACATCTCTGCTTAATGTTGAAGACCATGTCAGTCCTGCTAGAGTCAGTTCAAAAAATAACTAAGTACCCTTTTATGGACATTTTGGACTGGGACAGGTCCCCGTGGGTTGCCTTTCCCATGGCTGAAGCCATTTTGGGACTGGCCCTGGAGCTTTGACAGCATCCTGCCTGGCACCCTCTACCTGTATGGTCTGCAAGTATGCAGTTCCTTCTGGATCTCATTTTGGGTTTTTGGACTACCCCTCTACAAAGGGATTGGTCACTGATTTGGTGTTCTGCAAGCCTAGACACCAGGGGTACATGTGCGAACCTTCAGTAAAGGAGTTCTATAACCTCCCGGTGGGACAGCCACAGTGGCGCAATTAGATGCCTGTCGGGAATTTTTGAGAGGGTGTTACACCTTAGACCGCCCATTAAGGACCTGGTGCTCCATGGGACTTGCTCTTTGTCCTAGAACAACTAACGCTTCCCTTGAACCCAGCCATGTGATGAAGCCGCGTTGTCTCTCGTGGAAAACGCTGTTTTTGGTTGCTGTTACGCTAGCTAGAAGAGTTTCTTGAGCTTCAGGCCTCATGTGCAAGAAGCCTTATTTAATTTTCCACCAGGACAGAGTTTCCCTGAGGACGAATCCAAAATTCTTGCCTAAGGTGGTTTCCTCACTCACTCTCAATCAGGGTATTGACCTACCGGTCTACTTCCCTAATTACTCTAACAGAGGAGAGGCATTGCTTCACACCCTGGATGTTCACCGCAGCTTAAGGTACTACCTGAGCAGAACTAAGCAGCTTTGCACTTTGGAGCAGCTTTTCGTCTCCTTTAACGAAAGGATGAAGGGCCAACCAGTGTCCAAACAGTCCCTGTCTCGCTGGCTTGTCCAGTGCATCTCATACTGTTATGATATCAAACGAAAGCCCCTCCCTGGAGCAGTTCGGGGTCATTCCACTTGAGGTGTGGCCACCTCCTTTGCAGCTCTTTGAAACGTCTCCACCTCTGCCATTTGTGCGGCTGCCACTTGGGGTTCTGTTCACACCTTTATCAGGCATTATAGCCTGGTTATCACTTCACGGCGTAAAGCAGGCTTCGGCCTGGTGGTGCTGCAAGGTCTCCTGTCCTCTCTTTCTAATTTCCTCCTCCCAGCGTGTCTACAAGCGCTATTGCTTGGGAATCAGTCCTAATTGTGTAACCTGCTGCAAGAGCTGTGTCTCGAAGTAAGATAGTACAGTTACGTAAGAACTTACCGTAACAGTAGATCTTCAAGAACAGCTCTTGCAGCAGGTTACACCATTAGGACTGAAGCCGGCAGGCGTCAGGACCCCACAGAAAAATTCTAGCTAGCTTTTTTCAGCGTGGACTGCCCCCGACGTCGGTCCCGCCGCCGACGTTAGGCGTGGTACATAAGAGGGCGGTCCCGCCAGATTCCCCAGTTCTCCCGCCGGAGACTCCCGGCCGCAGGATGACATCAGAGTGGGAGACAGAGGATCCACCATCAGAAGATAATAAGGGAGGAAAATCCCAACATGAAAAGGCAAAGCCATGCCTCCTCCAAGGGGGAAGGTACCTGCTGCAAGAGCTGTTCTCGAAGATCTACTGTTACGGTAAGTTCTTACGTAACTGTACTATCTTACTTCGAGACACAGCTCTTGCAGCAGGTTACACCATTAGGACTGATTCCCAAGCAGTAACGCTGCCAGAAATTCGGGAGGAAAATAGGAAGTACATTCCAGGTCCTGAACCTAGGACAGGAGACCCTGTAGCACCGCAAGGTCAAACCAGCCCCTTCGCCGAGAGGCTATGTCCAGGCTATAATGCCTGATAAAGGTATGCACAGAGCCCAAGTGGCTGCAGCACAAATAGCAGAGGTGGAGACGCTTTGAGTGCTGCAAAGGATGTGGCCACACCCCTAGTAGAATGACCCCGGACTGAGCCCGGGAGGGGCTTTTGTTTTATATCATAACAGTAGGAAATACACTGGACAAGCCAGCGAGACAGAGACTGTTTGGATACTGATTGGCCCATCATTCTCTCAGAGAAGGAAACGAAAAGCTGTTCAGAACTACGAGAGGGTTTAGTTCTGTTGAGGTAATACCTCAGGCTGCGGTGAACATCCAGGGTGTGGAGTAAAGCCTCTCCTCTATTTGAATAACTCGGGAAGTAGACCGAAGGTCAATATCCTGGTTTAGAGAGAGTGAAGAGACCACCTTAGGTAAAAACTTAGGATTCGTCCTCAGGGATACTCTGTCCCGGTGGAAAACTAAATAAGGCTCCTTGCACATGAGAGCGTGAAGCTCAGAAATTCTTCTCGCTGAAGTAACAGCAACTAAAAATAACGTTTTCCACGACAGAAAACATAGCTCGCAATCCGCGGCAGGTTCAAAGGGAGGGAGTGTGAGCTGTTCCAGGACAAAGAGCAGATTCCATGGAGGCACTGGGTCCCTAATGGGAGGCCTAAGGTGTAACACTCCCCTAAGAAATTCCCGAGAGGCGTCCAATTGAGCTACTGTACGATGTCCCATCGGGAGGTGATAGGCAGAAATGGCACAGAGGTGCACCTTAATAGAGGAGTAGGCTAGGCCTGAATGAAAAAGGGAGAGGAGGTAATCCAACACTACTCCCACAGGACAACCTAAAGGGGAAAAATCACGAGCTCGTGACCATAAACAAAAACGGCACCATTTCATGGCGTACGTCGCATGCGTTGCCGGCTTTCTGGCTGCAGAAAGAACCTCTGCAACCTCCTGCAAGACCCCATGACACAAGAAGGCTATGTCTCTAGGAGCCAAGCATGCAAGTTCAGAGAACGTAGGTCCGGATGGACTAATGAACCTTTCTCGTGAGACAGGAGGTGGGAGCTGAGCGGCAACGGGAGCGGGGGTTCCCGAGATAGTTGCACCAACAAAGGGAACCAGATCTGTCTGGGCCAGAACGGGGCCACCAGGATCATGAGTGCTTGCTCCCTGCGCAGTTTGAGAAGAACTCTCTGGATCAACGGGAATGGAGGGAAAGCGTAGAGGAATCTGTTCACCCAGGAGAGGGATAACGCGTCTCGCCAGAAAACACCAGGCCCTGGATCTAGCGAGCAAAAATTGGGCAGTTTTATGCTGGATGGGATGCTAACAAGTCTAGTTCTGGAATTCCCCAACAAAGAAACAGATCCTCTGCTACCTCTTGAAGACATTCCCACTCGTGGACTCTGGCCTGGGATCGACTCAGGCCGTCTGCAATTGTGTTGTCCACCCTGGGAACATGCACAGTGATCAGATTTGCGCCATGTCGGATTACCCAATCCCACACCCTCATGGCCTCCCTGCAAAGGGGGTAAGAGTGTGCGCCTCCTTGTTTGTTGAGGTAATACATCACCGCCATGTTGTCTGTCTGAAGCAGGAGAGTACACGGTGGGATTACTGACTGAAAGGCCTGGAGGGCGTAGAGAACCGCCCTCATCTCTAGGACATTGATATGGAGATGAGCTTCCATTGGGGTCCACATACCCTGGGACTTTACCCCGTCCAGGTGTGCCCCCCACCCAAGACTTGAGGCGTCCGTGGTGAGGGTTACCTCCGGGGACTGGCGGTACAAACGGGGCGCCCGTGGAGAGCGACCCTGGGACTAGCCACCACTGCCAGTCTCGGATCACTGAGTTCGTGATCCTGACTGAATGCTGCAAGTGGTTCTTGCCTTGGTCCCATTGCACTTTGAGCATCCACTGGGACCCGCATGTGGAGCTTTTGCGAAGGGACAATAGGAATGGCCGCAGCCATGTGTCCGAAAGCAAGCTAAGGATCCGACCTGGCAGGTACGATCTTGTTCGACAACAAACCTTTATGAGAGATCTGATGCGCCCGCTTGTCGTCCGGAAGAAAAGCTCTTCCCTGAACAGTGTCCAGTACTGCGCCTATAAACTGCAGTTTCTGCGACGGTACCAGGAGAGACTTCTCGTAATTTATGAGAATGCCCAGGGATTGGAACAGGTCCTGGGTGCTCTGGACTGCGAGTGACAACGCCTCTCTGGAGGCGGCCATGAGAAGCCAGTCGTCCAGGTACGGAAACACATAGTGGCCCTGTCTCCTCAGAGATGCTGCCACAACTGCCATGCACTTGGTAAAGACCCTTGGTGCGGATGACAGTCTGAACGGAAGAGCTCGGAACTGAAAGTGGTGGTCGAGAAACTCTAAGCGCAGGAACCTCTGGTGCGCCTCAGCTATAGGGATATGCAAGTATGCGTCCTGCATGTCTAGAGACGCTAAAAAGGCATCCTGTTTCAGCATGGGAATAAGGCCCGGAAGAGTCACCATGTGGAATCTCTTGTAGGCGACCGACACGTTGAGGTCACTGAGGTCCAGAATCGGACGGAGGTCCCTTTGTTTTCTTGGGAACCAGGAAGAAGTGGGAATAATATCCTTGTCCCTCTGGTTCTCCGGACGACTCTATCGCCCTTTCGCAGGAGCACACGAAACCTCTTGCCAGATCAAATTTTGTGCTGACCCGGATACCGAGAGCAAAGGAGGCCTCGAGGTGGCTTCATGCAATTCTATAAAGTGGCCTAGACTGACCAATCTGAAGAATCCACCTGTCGGTGGTTATAGCCGCCATCCCGCAGGAAGCTCCGCGAATGCACCCCACCATGATTTCGCTGATCCTGAGGGGCGTGCCGGAAAGGAGTCAGGCTGTGGCGGAAGATGGGCCCGCTGGCTGGGCCGGCCTAGGAGAACGCTGACCTCGGCTGGTGGGCTGTTTTCCCTGGCTTCTACGGAAGCCGGAGCTCCTCTGATGTGTAGCGGAGTGGGGCTGCTGCCTCTGTGTCCGCCCACAAAAATGGCTTTGGTTCCTACGAAAGGAACCAAGCTTGGGTCGGTACATGGCCTGAACTGACCTTACCGCTTTCCCCGCCTCTTGAAGTTTGGTAATGATCTTCGAGGAAGGATTACCAAACAAGACTTCTCCCTCGAATGGAGCATCCATAATGTTCTTCTGGACGTCTGGGGTAAAACCAGAGACGCCAGAACCAGGAGTGTCTCCGGAGGCATACGCCAGAAGCTGCTGCTCGGCCGATGGAGTCCGCTGAGTCTTGACGCTGCTCGAAGCACTTGGGTCCCCACGTCTGAACCCGTACGGAGGAGCTGAAGCATCTCCTCCTTCTACTCACCTTCCGGCAGTTTTTCAGTCGTCTCCAGACCCTGTTCCCACAAAGCGTTCTGGAATTGAACCATGTAGGTCAGATAATTCAAGGATCTGATGGCGCAGGTGGCGGAAGCATACGTGTGCCTGCCCAGCACGTCCAGCTGCTTGGACTCTGGGTCCGGTGGCAGGGTGCTCAAATGTTGCAGCCTCTGGGACCTGTCATGTGAGGCTGTGATGACCAGAGAATCGGCCTGAGGCTGCTGCGTCAAGTACCGGTCATCCTTAGGAGCCTTGTACAAGCGATCAGCTTTTTTCGGCATCGCCGGGAGCGAATGTGGACGCTTCCACGCTGCCTTGGAGACGTCCACGAAAGTGTCCACCAAGGATGGTACCACCACAGGCTTGGGGTCCTTCTGCCGAAAATATCTGGAGAGGCGTAACCTTTCCGGGTCTAGCTCTTCTGCATCCCATCCCATGTTCTCTTGGATATGTCTCATAATATCCATGAACGAAGGGTCATCCGGAGGAGATCTCGGTGTCTCACGTGGGTCCAGAGAAGGAATGGAGAGAGGAGATGGGGATCTAGAGGAAGAGTAGACTGATCCCATGTCCTCCGTCGACGGCGAACGTCGGTGTCTCCTGGATCTCTTGGGGCTGGGTGACCCAGAAGAGGATTTCGACGGAGGTCTCCGTTTTTCTGATCTTCCCCTGGGAGAGGATCTAGGCTCCCAAGGGGGAGGTAAACAGCCTGCCGACCCCGATGGTGAAGGGGGTGCAGGAACCGGAGGAGGAGGAGAGGTGGGGACCATGTCCCTCTTAATGGTGTCCCACCAGTAAGTGAAGAGATCCTTCACTTCCGCTAAAGAAAGGCCAGACGACGGCCCGGGCACCGGCGGGCGGTCGTCGGGTCCCGGCGTCAGCTCCACAGGGGCCTCGGGTAAGGGTGAGGGTGCCCTGGGATTTTCGGCGAAGCTGGGGTCGCCCGTCTGGTACTCGGGCTGCGTTAAGTCCTCCTCAGTTAAAGTCTCCTGACCGACGTCGGTCGGAGGCGCCAGGGCCTCTCTTCAGGAGGAGCGGACGCCGGTCCTCCTACCGCGTCCGCTGGGATGGTTTGGCCGGCGACGGCCGTCCGGCCGACGGCGGCTCCAGGGAGAATGACGCACGGCCGACGGTCATGCCGGCATCTGGTCTACAGGTCTCTTCAAGGGTGTGAGCTCCAAGGTTTTCCGAGGAGGCACAGATGAAGACCGGACATCGGGAACTAAAGGGCGGGAACCCAACTGTTGATGATTGTGGCGGCGCTCCCCGGACTTCGCCAAGGCCTTGGATGAAGAAGACGACGACGGCCTGGCGGACTTGGCCTGAGAAGAAGGCTTCCTTACTGCAGCCGGGGGAGGCTGAGAGCTGGCCCTGGAAGGAGAGCGGTCGGACCGAGAACCGGAGCTGCCGGGCTCCGAAGCCCTGGAAGGGGACATGGAAGGGGCCTTTCTCCCTTCTTTTCTCCACGTGCTTGTGGGATTTGAAAGAAGATTCCCCCTTGGAGGACATGGTCTTCAGCTTTCCCTCCAACAGAAAAGCCTGAAGGGCCTTCTGACGTCGGATCCTAGTTCGACTGTTGAACCCTTGACAGAACGAACAGGCCCGGGTATCGTGGTCTGGATCCAGGCACCTAACGCAGGCTGTGTGGGGGTCCTTGAAGGGGATCTGTTTCCCGGAAGCACACTTGGAGGAGTGACCGGAGGTCGGAGAGGACATCGGCAACAATCTTGCTTGAAGAAAATTGAATTTCCCGAAGGAAAGCTCTGAACCACGCGTCGCGCGCTAGACTGTAACCGAAGGGTCGAGACATGCAAGTCGATGGCGGGAAAGAACTGGGGAATCTGGCGGACCACCCCTTATGTACCATGCCTGGACGTCCGGGCGCGGACCGGCGCTGGGCGGGTCCCCGCTGAAGATAACTAGCTGAATTTTCCTGGGTCCTGACGCCTGCCGCTTCAGTCCTAATGGTGTAACCTGCTGCAAGAGCTGTGTCTCGAAGCAAGATCAGTAGATCTTAGAGAACAGCTCTTGCAGCAGGTACCTTCCCGCCCACCTTCCCCCTTGGAGGAGGTATGGCTTAAGCCCTTTCTAACAGGGATTATTCCCTTTTGTCTTCTGACGGTGGATCCTCGGTCTCCCATTTCTTTTTCAGCCTGCGGCCGGAAGTCTCTGGCGGGAGAACTGGGGATTCTGGCGGGACTGCCCCCTTTTGTACCATGCCTGGCGTAGAGGCGGACCGACATCAGGGTGTCTCATGGAAGATAGCCAAGCTAGAATTTTTCCGTGGAGTCCTGATGCCTGCCGGCTTCAGTCCTAATGGTGCAACCTGCTGCAAGAGCTGTTCTCGAAGATCTACTGTTACGGTAAGTTCTTACGTAACTGTACTTTATCAATGTCTTGTATATATCTCTGTATCTTATGTTAAATTTATGTAAAACCTGTACTGTAATGTCCCCAGGTTGCATCTGGAAACGAGTGGTTACCCGCTCAGCATGCCTGCCTGGCTAATCTCTTAAATAAATAAATCAACTAGGAAGTAACGGGAGTAGATCCTGTGTCCTGTTCCTCCTGTGGAACTATTTCTACTGCCCTGATGTTCAGAAGCAAGGAGGTTTGACTGAGTGATGGACTGTCTCGGCTGTCATTTGGGTGGATGGTCTGGAGGGGTATCCAAAAAATTCAGAGAGTACAGCTCACAAATTATCCTGAGGACCCATTTGTCGATAGTGACGGATTTCCAGTGGTTGTAAAATTGAGTCAGATGCCCCCTACTGCCAAAGAAGAATCCCCCTCGGACAGTTGACGTGAGACCTTGGTCAGATTTTCAGAGGGTGGCACTAGGTGCTTTTGGGCCCTGTGCCTTCTGCTGAGTTTTCTTTTGTGGCTGGGGGGCTTGGTTCTTGTTGAAAACCCCTCTGCCTTTACCATGAAAGGACTGCCAGTTATGAAACTGCCGGCAATTTCTGCAACACTGGAGGAAGTACTGCTCCCCCTAACAAAAATTTTCAATCTCTCCCTCTGCTACAGCCAATTCCCTAGGAAATGGAAGGCTGCAGTTGTCACTCCGGTGCACAAAAGTGATGATAAGTCACTGCCTGGTAACTATTGCCTGATATCAATACTACCACCTCTCTCTAAGGCCCTTGAATGCTTGGTGGCGGACCAACTTTCAGACTACCTGGAAAAGCACAACATCCTATGCACCCAGCAGCATGGATTTAGGAAAGGCACAGCACATCGACTGCCCTACTTAAATTCTCAGGAGCAATCCACAATGTCATGGACAAAGGAAACCTAACTGGAGCCGTCTACATTGACTTAACCAAGGCATTTGATACAGTACACCATGGCCTACTTATCAAACAACTACTATACTTAGGGCTCTCGAAGGGTCCTGGTGACTGGGTAAAAAATTACCTTGCTCAGCGCTCTCAATCTGTAAAAGTAGCTGGAGTTCTCTCAGACTCAAAACCGGTTCGCTCAAGAGTTCCCCAGGGATCCATCCTGGGCCCCCTCCTTTTCAGCCTTTTCCTAAACTTCTTCCCCAAATCCTGCCCTGAACAAATAATCCTCTATGCCGACGATGCCGTGATTCTTGCCACTCAAAGATCCGAACCTCTTACGCCTCAACCTTCAGCATGCTTTTTCCAAAGTTGAGATGTGGTTCCTTGAACATAAGCTGGTTCTAAACCACAAAAAAACTAAATCCATGCTCTTCTCTAACCCGCAAAACAAGAAACGGCAAGTCCCACTCACCATTAATACATACCTGGGAAATACCCTTGAACAAGTGCCAATTTTCAAATATCTTGGAATCAACTTTGATCAAGGCCTAACCTTTGCAACTCACATTGATAGTACAGCAAAAACTATTAATCAGCAAATTGGGATTCTGTATCGGAACCGACAGCTCCTTACCCATTCTGCACTGAGGATTGCCATCCAATCTCTATCATCTCAGTCGTTGACTATGGCTTAGTTATATACGGATCTGCCACTACTACAGCACTTAGTCGCATTACAACATCCCTTAATAAGGCCTGTCGGCTGCTCACTGGTGCACATCGACGTACTCACACATGTGAACTCTATGCTGACTCAGGTTGGTTGCAACTCTCAAACCGGATAAAGTAACTTACCTGCCTGATGGTGAAAAAACCCACTCTGGACCTCACTCCACCTTGTGTCCAAGACCTGTTATGCCCGAGCGCTAGCACACGTTTTACCAGAAGATCAGAACACCAGCCTCTCCAAGTCCCCAGATGCCGGACTTCTCAGGGACAAAGATCATTTGCCTATCGTGCCCCCAGCTGGCTAAATGCCCTCAGCACTCATATTACTGCCTCCACCTCTCTAGGTATTTTCAAATCAAGGCTGTTCTCTCACCTTGCCACCTCCAGCTCCTGTGACTGCCCTGATTAAATCTCCTATTTTCTCACTACCGACCCTGTTCAGTTATTTGACAAAGACATGTTTGGGAAACCTTTTCTCCTACTATTGTCTGCTCCCCACACCTTTCACTTACCCTCTCTGTTCTGGACTTTTTCCCCATTTGTTTCTCCTAATCTGGCATGACCTCTTTCTTGTAATAATAATGTGATTGTTGATATCTCATGTCGTTTTGCACAAATGATTTGATATGTATTTGTATATGTTTTCTCGCTCTTGACACAGCACAAATTGTTGTGTTATCTATATAACCTTTTTGTACTGTACCTAATTGACATGGAACCTTTGTAAAAGAGCCTCTGGCTCAAAGGTAGTAAGTAATTCCTAGAACAATAAACTAAACACTGAGGAGCTGCAGGGGCCAGTCTGGCCATCTTAATAGCAGTCCTAGTTTTCTGAGTGACCTCCAGTGCCTGCTCCACTTGCGGACCAAGCAGATAAACTCTATCAAATGGAAAATTCATGACTCTCTGTTGAGCATCATTTGTGAACCCCAAAGTTCGTAACCATGAGTGATGCCGGGTGCTTATCCCAGCTGCGGCTGCCCTCGAGGCAGTGTCAAAGGCATCCATAGCAACCTAAAGTTGCTGATTACTGGACTCAATGTCTCTAGTAATAGTCTGGAGAAGCTCTGAACTAACGTCAGACTCTGGAAGAGCCTCCACAGTGGCTTTCAGTGAGTGCCAGAGGGTATACTCATATTGCAAGAAATAGCCCTGGTAGCTAGCAATACACATTCCTAGAGTAGCAGCAGCACTCTTTTCCCTAAGGTGTTAATTTTATGGGATTCTTTGTCTACTGGACGAGCCATAGACTCCTGAGGGAGAATGGCTTTGTCATTTTCTGCCAAGACCACTATGGAGTTTGCAAAGACTTGAGAAGCCAGGATTGGTCTCTCCTTAGGGGGAGCGTATTTCCTGTTTATGGACTTATCCACAGAAGGAATGAGCACTGGGCTGTCCCACACCATCTGCAAAAGAGTCTCAAAAGAGGGCTGTACTTGAGGTGTCAATTCCACAGGGATTTCTGAGACATACAGATACTGGAGGCACAAAAGCGTCCCAGGATCAACCTCAGAAGTCTGGAGAGAGAGACAGAGACAGCAAGAGAGAGAGAGACGGTGGAATTAATATTCTTCAGGAGAGATTTAAAGGAGAGGTCCTTGACCAAAGGGCTCTGCTGAAGTAGGAGGTTTACTTTCCACTCCAAAGGAAGAATCTCCATCAAAGTCATGAATGACTGGAGACCCCAACTCAACCCTGGGGCACTCAAGACTGATGTTCTGAAAAACTGAGTAGGAGAAGGTAGTATCTGTGCTGGCCCCTGCGCCGCAGCCATGTGAGGGGGGAAGCACAAGAGCACGGCGTCGATGGCACCAAAGAAGGTGCCGCATGACTAGACTGACCCAACCGTCCTGCCCACAAGTCCAAAGCCCCCAGGGACAGCTCCGCATGTCCGGGAAGCCGGGACAACCACCGAACCCACTGCTTCATAAGAGTGGCCCAATGATGAAACTGCTCACTGGAAGACCCCCCCCCCCGGGGGCGGGAAGGACTCCCGAGTTGAGGATGCTGGTCAGTGGAATCAGAGGCCACAGGTGATCCTGATGGAGCTGGGGTTGGCCTACAGTTCCCTGCTAATGACGATCATTGTGCAGACGTACCAGAGGGCGACCCCGAGCGGTACTGCTTCTTCTTCGACCAGTGGGATGAAGAACTCGAGGCCAAGTGGTGCTGGGTCCACAACGAAGAGCGTGAATGGGCCCGTCTAATTTTTGTGCTTTCGAGAGGAATGCCCTTATTCCTGAGCACCGGATTGCCTGCAGTCAGACACCCCGTAGAGGGCAGCTGACCAGACCCAGCCCTACTGCTGAAACAGCTTTCATGCGAAGTCTCCCTACTGTCAATGGCCCCTGCTCATGGTCGACTCCATCGAAGGCGGGCTGAAGACTTCTCTGTTCTATACGGACAAAAACTTTTTTTTAAATAAATAAACAAATAAAGAATATACCAGAACTAATCAAATACTAAATGACTATGTTGTACAGACGTGAAGATTTGATTCCTGGTAGGTGAGTGACGTCATCAATGAAGCACACTTGACGGCGGGAAAATAGGAACTGAGGCGGTTGGAGGGTCGACACCGAGGTAGCCTATATGGTGCGAGCCAGTCTTGTGGTGCTGCACATGTGCGGTCCTATCTGGGCACAGGCCCTCTCTAAGATTTTTGCCTCCCGCTTGGTCCTAGCACCTCCGGTGTAGTCCCACTAGTGTGAATGAATGGTGGAGACTTTATGTCCAGGAAGATCAACATAATTGCCAGTAATGGGTACCTTTTTTGGATGTTTCAAATGGGAGGACAATCCTGAATGGTCACGGAGTCAGAGCTGTCCTCTTGTCCACCACAGGTCATCCACTCTTACAGAATTGAGACATGACAGGGCAGTGCCTAAAAGTGTGTACAGTGGCTACCTACACTGTATCTGTTATGTGATGACTACAGGACTTCATTCTTAAGTGTTGGCAACTTTCATAAAGCAGAATACATGATGCAACGTTTAAGCAGGATCTTAAGTGGAGATGTGACACCTCATTTCAGCTGAGTCCCTACTTCTAATCCTATTAAGAAATGGGACCTGGAAGAATGAGAAATTCGGAACCTTCCTTACATTACACAGTATGCCAACAATAAAGTAATTTGTTCTGCAGGTCATGCAGTAGCTATAATCTGCAACAGAGCTGTTGGCACTGCAGTGCGTATTTTACTAGTACCTACTTAGAATAAGTAACTCTCCATTCTATGACATTTTTAGTTTAACTGTAGTAGAGGTTGGATGTGCATCAGTTGGTAACACGGTCTCCTCTCAGGTGGATTTTAAACTCCCATGCCAGTGACTTGTAGTCATAACCAGTGCTGGCACTGGAGATGAACGTGGTGAAAAGGTGTGCGTGTGTGTATCTGTGTGTGTGTACGTGTTGGGGGGGTGCATAGTGCTGCACTGTCAGTGGTGCTGTACTTCCAGGACTGTACTTGGGATGCTGGCGAGCAACTAATGACTGTTGTAATCACTGCATTACCCACATCCAAGTCACTGCTTTGTAGTATGCTTTAAATATGTTTAGCTTAAGTTTTTTGCAGAGGATTTTAATACTTAACAGGACAGCCCTCCCGTTATGTTCCCCAGCTGGTTGGATATGCCAGCCACATGGATGGACAGGAGATCAGCATTCAGGCTGAGTAAGAGGGTCCAGATGCAGAGAGCTTCCCTGCACAGAGAAAGGGAGTGTGTCCTGCCCAGTCTGCTGAGGTAGTACACGGGCGTGGTGTTGTCCATCTGGACCTGAATGACCTGACCATGAATGTGTGGAACAAGGGCTGGGCATTAGGAAGGCATCGGTTGTAATGATGACTGTTGGCTCCGGGTGAACAAATGGGATTCCTTCATGCAGATGTTCCAAGACTAACCACCACTGGAGGGCATTCCACATCAGCTGTGTCACAGTGACTGGCTGATCAATGTGACCCTAGTGCTAAGAATATTGATGGGCGAGATCCCACTACAAAGAGTGCATTCTCCACTGGGTCCAAAAGACCACACTGGTGCATGTCGCCATGTATCCCAGGAGGTGCAGAAAATCCCGAGTAGGGCACAGCTGCCCAATTTGTAATTATCAGGCAAAGGAAGAGAGAACCTCAACCCGGTCAGCCAAGAGGCAAGCTCTGGCTCTGCAGGAGTCAAGCTCTGCCCCAATGCGAAATATCACCTGCGAAGGTACAAGCTACAACTTGGCCTCATTCACTAGGAGGCCAAGGGATGAGCAGGTCTGTAGGACCAGATCCCTGGAGGGACCCACTATCAGCCAATCCTCCAGGTAGGGGTACACCCGAACCCCTCTACTCATCAGGTAGGCTGCCACCACTGCAATGCACTTGATGAAGACTCTGGGAGCGGAGGAGAGGTCGAAGGGCATAACCTAAAACCTGTAGAGTTGCCCCTCCACACAGAGCTGAAGGAACCGGTGGTGGAACGGACGGATGGATCGTGGATAAACGTGTCCCGAAGATCCAGAGAGCAGAAGCACATGTTCTGTTCGAGGGATGAAATAATTTGAGACACAGTTTTTTTTTAATTTTATTTTTTATTAGAACTGTTTCTCCACCTCTGCTGACCAGACAGGTGCTAGGACCCCTCCTTCAGAGAGGTACGTCATCTGGCTCCTCTGACTGCTCCTGCTTGGCTGCCCCCCCCGAAATTCCACTGCAGCTCACCCCCACGGTGGGGCCAGGTCAAGGAGTGCCAGTTTGCTCCCCACCAGAAAGGGGCAATCCAGAATTGGAGGCCACTGCACAGGAGCGATCAGGGCCATCATGGGTCTGCCAGGTCCCAGTTTTTCATCCACCTTTCCTCTCACACTCTACATCTGTGCAATAGGCAGAGCAGCTGTCTCCACCTCTGTGGAGGCAGCCAATCACGCTGGACATGGGCAGACTCCTTGTGCATGCATCTGTGCCTGCACCTAGCTGCTGCGAGGTGTCAGTCGACAGCACACAGCGCTATCCCCCCTTCCCAAGGAAAGACAGCAGTATTCTGGATGCTTAAACCTTACCTCCCGCGGCCGATCCCCGAAGACCAATCTGAGACAGAGTGACGATCCTGAAGATGCGCAACTGAAGGAATTTGTTCAAGTCATGCAGACCTAAGATTGGGCACCAGCTCCCCCGGCCGCTTTGGGACCAGAAAGTGCCTGGAGACAAACCCTGGGTTTACTGGACGGTCCAGGACTTGAGTCACCACCTCCTTCTGGAGGAACTGGGCAGTGTCTTCCTAAATGGCTGACAGCATGTCTGTGGATACCATGTCCCCCTGTGGGGCTGGGGCTTGGGCTTGGCAAGGTGGGCAAGCCTCGAATTTTCGAGGCAGACCCTGGCCAAGCACTTTAAGGACACACTTGTCCGTGGTGACAGCACAGCAGGAGGAAAGGAAGTGGCAGAGCTGGCCCCCTAAGGAAGGACCCAGGGGAGATAGGATAGGTATGGGGGAAGACACCCCCCCCATCCTGTCACTGGACAGGCTTGGAGGAGGGGGGGACTGGTAGAGGAAGCAGTGGGACCTTGACTACCTGGTTTGCAAATGATCAAAGCAACTGACTTCAGGCGAGAATGCCAAGCCTGTGCTTGCTGCCCAGCTGGGGACTGGGGTGGCTTGGCTGCAAGGACAGAATGGACTAAAGGGCTTCTTCCTCTGAAGCTTGGAGCCCTTGGTATCCCTCTGGGTGGAGGTGACAGAGTCCAGGGTGGCACTGGACTTCTCAGGTCCAGTGAGGTATCCTTCCACCCCCAGTCCGAACAGGTTGGTGCCCAAGAAGCGGACATCTGCTCACTCACTTACTGTATGCGGGATATCTGCTGTAAAGGTAGAAATCCACAGCCAAGCACTGCAATGCATGACCACAGCAGCAGCCACAGATTAGGCGCAGGAATCGTCGATGTCCATGGACATCTGAAGCCGCTGTTTTGTCACTGCTCATCTCTGGACTTGCTTAACCATGGTAAGTCAACCGGGAGCTAAGGAAGCACCTCATCAAGAGTGCTAAGAAGGGCATGAGTGAAATGGGCCATCAAAAGGGCTGAACTCAGCTGCTGAAGGCAGAGAGAAGAGGCTACACAGACCTTTTTGGCTATGTGATCCAATTTCTTGGATTCTTTGTTGGGAGGTTTTTCCATGTCCCCGACATTGCCAGTACTCTGAAAGACTGAGTCAACCACCAGACCCTCGGCCAAGGGGTGCTTGGTGAAACCCGACAGGAAACTCATAGGAACCGCAAACTTTTGGGCCATATGGGCCAACTGCACATGGCTGGATGCAGGGTTCTGCCAAAGCTCCACAGCGGGGCCAAGAGTGGCCTTGGCGACCAGGAAGACAACCCCAGAGGAGTCCACTCAGTCAAGAATTTAGGTCAAGGGATACCTGGCCCATTTTTGAACAGGTTCCATTTGGATCCTGTTAGATTCTGAAATCAAATGGAGCAAAGCACCGAAAGAAGTAGGGCTGCACTCCACAGACAAATCTTCCCCCAATTCAGCATCCAATGGATGGAAATGTAGGGAGGAGCCCTCAGACTCAGAGGACTCACCAAAAAGTGGTCGACCGCTGATCCTGTGGGGTCTATTGGGAGTAACAGTGACCAACAGCCAACGAGGAAGCCCAGGAGGGGTTGGAGCATCCTTAGGAGGGGGATCATCCTTCAGCTGCTTGGGAGGTGGCTCCACCTGAATGGGCAGAGAGGCTGGAATAGGCAAAGCTGTAGCAGACTTGGGCGTCTCTGGCAGGAGCCACGAACAAGCTGGGATGGGGGCCGGAACTGGCTTAATCCCAGAAAGCATGAGCTGCTGCCACATTAGCTCTTCAAAGCACTGGCACATTTTATGTTGGAGCCTCTCCTCATCTGAGGAGGAAGCATAGCGGCAATGCCACTTGCCTGAGTGCCGAGAGCAGGAACACCAAGATCGATGAGGGCTGCTTGACTCCAGACCACGGGATCTCAACCTTAACCACTGGGAAACTCTATGGAGAGAAAGTAAGGCAACTGGCGAAAGCCAAGGATCCTCCAAGGTAATGGGATCCCGAGGGTTAGGAGCCAGATCAGGGTGCAGGTCGGACCCTCTATGAGGGGGGTAATGAGTAGGACCAGAGTCCTAGATAAGGAGGTATCCATGTCATCCTGCGATAATGCCTCAACTGGCTTGAGAGAAATCTTGACAGGTTGGTAGATGGGTATCTCCATCAACTGGCTCGATGGGGAGACCATGGAGCCAGCAGTCTGGACTGAAGGATCGACAGAGTTGAAAATCTCCAGGAAAGTGCACGAGTCCGAGGCCTGAGAGCATTCGAGATCCCAAGATCATCCACAAGACTTTTTCTTAATCTTCTTTTTAGATGATTTTGTGCCCTTAGAGGGATACTGCCCAAGGATGAGAAGGGACTGGCACAAATCCCTAAATGCCCCAGTAAAGTGGTGCCAAGAGAAAGCAGCACAAAATCAGAAGCCAAAGAAACATGCTCCGTGGCCTGAGCCACCACCTCTTCAAAAGCTGTGAGTTGTTCTACACACCCCGCAGCTGCAGAGGCTACCCTGATGGGTCTTTCAATCGAACAGTAGGGTCCCATTCATCTGGTCACCCTAGAAGGAGTAGAGCATGTCAGTAGTCCAGAGTACTGGGATGCAAGATGTGACATAGGCCACAAGGCTGGGGATTGTGTTCATGGCCTAGGCAGTAGATGCACGAGGTGTTCGGGTCAATCCAGGACACCTTCTGCCTGCAGTTGTAGCACACTTAAAACTGGGTGCGGACTTTGAGGCATCCATTACGAAAGATTCAAACTTAATTTGAAAATCACTTGAAGGCAGTCGAATTTGGAAGTTTGCAAAAACAAAGGGCCTACTCAGTGCAGAGTGATAATAATCTATTTATTTTGTGCCTTTCAAATGTCAAGGCGCATTACAAAATATAAAACCTCATAAAACAGCAATAATACATAAAACCATAAAATTACACAGTTAATCACAGTAAGCCTTACTCTATCAATACGTTTTCAATGCCTGCATAAACTCCCCAAGTGCTTACACTCCCAAATCAGATGGGGGTAGAGAATTCCAAAGGGTAGGGGCCATGTGCGCAAATGCATAGGCCCCTGAAGATTTCAAAACTACCCTTGGAATCTCTGGCAACCCCTTGTCCGTTGAGCGGAGCAATAAGGAAGCAGTAGCTCTTTCAGGTAGTCAGGGCACAGTCTACGTAGGGCTTTATAAATCAGTAATCCGAATTTGAAGGTGATCCGCCACCGAACTGGCAGCCAGTGCAGTTCACACAGCAATGGTGTGATATGGGAAGTCCAAGGAGTCCCTGTCAACAGCCGGGCCGCAGAATTCTGCACCAGCTGCAGGTGGTGGATATCAACCCCCGGAAGCCCAAAGTAAAGGGAGTTGCAATAATCAAGGTGCGAGGTCACAAAGGCATGGATTAATGTAGGTAGATCATCAGATGGAACAAGGTGCTTGATCCTAGCAATGTTCCGCAGATGGTAAAAGGATGACTTAATGACAGCCGACACCTGAGATCGTAATGTCAGCCCATTGTCAAGTATCACTCCTAGGTCCTGCACCTGTTCAGAGGTCAGGAGCTGGGAATTCCCCAGGAAAAGCCCTGAGGGATGACCCGCCCCTAACCCCCCTATCCGGCATCCAGGATCCACAACCATCACCTCAGTCTTCCCTGGGTTCAACCTCAACCAGCTGGAATTCATCCAGTCCAGGATTTCAGCGAGGCAGTTATTACAAACCGAGAGAGCTCCATCCTGGTTAGGTGCAAAAGACATGTACAGCTGGGTATCATCTGCATAGCAATGAAACCTCAGCCCATACTGCCTTACAATGTCTCCGAGGGGCAGCATATACACTGCGAATAACATGGGGGACAGCACAGAGCCATGAGGAACCCCACATGACAGAGAGAGGGGGTCAGAGGAATATATCCCCGACACGACCCTCTGAGTTCTGCCAGTGAGGAAGGACTTAAAACCATCTGAGAACTGAACCTGTCAGTCCACAGATGAACCTCAGGCGCTCGAGCAGTAGCCCATGATCCAAGGTGTCAAAAGCTGAAGAAAGATCCAGAAGCACCAAGATGAACCGGTTCCTTCAATCTCTTGCCATCAGGATATCACTGAGCACCCAAACCAGTGCAGTCTCGGTACTATGCCTCTTTCGAAAACTGGACTGGAAGGGTTCATAGATGCTATGGATGGTCAAATGGTTTTCCAGTTGTACAGCCACTACTTTCTCAATTACCTTCCCCACAAAAGAGAGGTTAGAGATGGGTCTGTAGTTTGCCAGACAGTCTGGGTCCAAAGAAGCTTTCTTCAAAAGGGGAGTCACCACAGCCTCCTTCAGGGAGCTAGGAAACTCACTGGACTCAAGGGAGCACCAGACTATCTGTGCTAAGACCGGGCCGATAACATCACAACAACCCATAATCAGGGAAGTTGGGCCTGGGTCTAAACTATAGCATGTAGGGTGCATACCCTAGGCAATCCACATAACATCCATGATCTCCAGCCGGTCGAAGCTACTCCAAGAGAAGTGAGGGACAGTGACCAAGTGGCGATCATCAGCAACTCCCATAGAGTGGGTCGGTTGGATCTCCGCCCTAATGTCGGCCACCTTATCAGCAAAGAACCAAGCAAGCTCCTCACACTCTTAATTGTGAAAAAGCTCTCTGAACCTGCAGACAGGCTGGGCTGCACAGCCTATATACAGTTCGGAAGAGCAGTGCTGGTTGGTTCTGAGCGGCAGCAATCTCCACGGACAGGAACTCTGTCTTCTTACGGGAGATTTCTGACTGGTAGAATTGATAATATTCCAACAGTCTAAGATGGTCAACATCTAGTGCGGACTTCTGCCAACGATGCCTCAACCTTCAACCCAGTCACCGCAATTCCCTCAAAATCCCATCAAACCATAGGGACCGAGGGCGAAGGGAGAGAGGATGAACGCAGATGGGAGCAACAGAATCCACAGCTGCAGTAATAGCCTTACCATAGGCTAAAACCAAAACCTCTTGATCCCTGCTTGCCATAGGTAATTCCAATAGATCAAGTGCCGCCGCTAGGCCATCAGGGCATGCATCTCGAAAAGGGCGGTACCTGACCATCTCCACAGGGGTAGGCCTACGAGGTGGGGTGAAACAATTGAATCTCACAGTGTAGTGGTCGGACTATCTGACAGGTTCCACACCCACATCAGAAGCCTCGATCCCCAAGAGGAAAACCAGGTTGAGAGAGTGGCCGTGTTTATGAGTAGCAGAGGTAACAATCTGTGTAAGGCCCAGTGATGTCATCAACTGGAGGAAGCATTGACCAAAAGGCGAGAATCTGTCGTCGATCCAGGCACTGAAGTCACCCAGGACCATCAGCCTAGGTGACTCAAATGCCAGCTCGACCACAAAGTCCGCTACTTCCTACAGGAGTAGATTCTCCTTCCCTGGTGGATGGTAGATGAGAGCCATCCTGTAACCTCCACCTGCTACTATGGCACACTCAAAAGACCTGGCATCCTCAATTAAGATAAGGAAGGAACCTTTTTCTTCTAGCGGAAAGGAAGATCTGACATCACAAGGTGTTGCCGAGGGAGTTACCACCTGGGTGGCTGGAAGGAGCCAGCTTGAAGACCTTCTGGCAAGACTTAATAGGAAAGGAATACTGCCAGAAATGTGGATCTGTACACCATATCCACGTCCACAGAAGTATTAATTTAATACTTCTGCTTTGTTCACATCTTCAGCTATCCCCAATTCCACTTCCTTAGCTTAATTATACCATCTTTTTTGTCCCTCTTTACGCTCACGTAGTGAAAGAAGGTCATTTCCTACTACTTTATCCCTTCATCTATCTGTAGCCCTTTCTGACCCTTAGCATGCTGCATCTCCCTTCTTCCTACCCTAGTCAGCCTTATGCAGTCTTCCTCATCTTCTTCCCTTGCTGTTCTCCTGAACTTTTGTAGGCCACCTTTATATATATATATATATATATATATATATATATATATAGTATATGGTAAAAACTTTTATTGTAAACTCAAAAAACTGACATCATGGGAGGACTGACTGTCAAAGGAGTTGAGGCGGATCAGATGAGTTCTGATCGAGGCTATGGAGGACTTCTTCCAAGTTCAACGAATACTCAAATACTGCCCTGGTCCATTTCTTGGGGGTGTGGAAAACCATAGTGTCCAAGGTTATTTTTATTTATTTATTTACTGAAATATTTCACCAGGAGGGCACACTGACCAACAAGTTGCTCATCTCACGGTGTGACCTGGGGTGGGGAGGGGTTACACAGGGTTGTGAAGGATGCTCAGTTACAACAGTATGTGGGTAGTACAAACAATACAACACTGTAAGATTGTGCAACAGTTGGAACACAAGGTATTGTACTATAAACAGTAGTGGAACACTGGGTAAATTACAATTCATGTCTAAAATGCTGTTAATATGGCGTCAATATTACCCTCTGATAACAGATTTTTTAATTTTGGATGCTGAGGGTGCTAAGGATCGTTTCCTTGAGGATCCCTGGCTAGGCTGCATTTGAGGCTCTGGGTCGTCTGAGCATGGGTCCTCCATACAGACGGCATCTGCTATAGCCTGGAAGTGATTTTTATGAAGGACTGACATCTAGTGCTGTGAGACACCAGGTTAGTCCAATTCTTTATAAATTTGGTTGTTTTTGTTGATTTTGGTGTCCATGTTGTCTAGTTGATCATGCCGGAACTGTAAGTCACCTGTAACAATATTCCTGTAACCAAAATTAGTTATGACAAAGGGTCCTTTCTGTGACACCACTGAATCCTGAGGTGAAACTGAATAGTAATTTGTAACCTGGATTCCAAGACTGCGCCAGTGTCAGGTGAAATGTGCAGTAGCTGAAGAAACTGTTATGCAGTTTTTTTTTTGTTTTGTTTTTTTTTATTTATTCATGTCATCCAGGATGAATGAAACCATTATCAGTGGAATACTTCTTGCTCTGCTTGTAGGCAAGTAAGCCCCGTCTCACAGGGTATTAAGCTCTGCTCCTATGAACTGTAGTGCTCGAGCAGGCTGAGAGACAAACTGCCTCTAGATTTATCAGAAAAAACCTAGAGACTCCATGAGCCCCTAGGTGAGTTGCAGATCCACTTGCTAGAGTAACTTTGCAACTCTGCCAATCCTCTAGATACATACATAGACGGTGTCGGCAGATAAGGGCCTATGGCCCACCTAGTCTGCCCATTTGAGCTTGTAAGTTCAGTTTGTTTTCCTAGAAGTCTGTTGCACCTTACCCCTGACCTCCAGAATTCCTTTATATCTATCCCATGCATTCTTAAATCCCGTGATTGTTTCAGCCCCCACCACTTCCTCTGGCAGGGTGTTCCACTTGTCCACCACCCGTTCTGTGAAGAATTCTTTCTCATGTTTCCTCTGAATCGTCCTCCCTCCAACTTCATCGCATGCCCTCTAGTCCTGGAACATCTTTTTCGCTTAAAAATAGTGTTTTCCTGCACCCTGTTCCTCCCTGTAAGATACTTGTATGTCTCTATCATATCCCCTCTCTCCCTCCTCTCCTCCAGGGAGTACATGTTCAGTTCCTTCATCCTGTCTTCATAGGACTTGTGATGCAATCCATGCGCCATCTTTGTTGCCCTCCTCTGAACCTTCTCTACACTGTCTATGTCCTTACGTGAGTATGGTCTCCAGAGCGGTACACTGTACTCCAGGTGGGGCCTCACTAGTGTCTTGTATAGCGGAATTATGACCCTCCCTTTTCCTGCTGGTAATGCTCCTGCCTACATCCCAGCATCCTATTTACTTTACCTGCTGCCTTGTCACACTGTTTCCTACCTTGAGGTCATCAGAGATGATAACCCCAAGATCCCTTTCCTGCTTGGTGCATGCTATATCCTCACCCCCAACTGATATATTGTGCCAGGTTTTTGTGCCTATATGCATTATCTTGCCGTCTTTGCACTGAATTTCAACTGCAAACCCCTGACCATTCTTCAAGTTTTTGCAGGTCACTTCTCATTCTGTCTACACCCTCTGGTGTGTCTACTCTGTTACAGAGCTTTGTGTCATCAGCAGCAGTGAAATTCTGCCTTCTAGGTCCCATGCCATGTCACTGATGAAGATGTTGAATAGGACCGGTCCCAGCACTGATCCCTGTGGTACCCCACTGGTCACTCTTCCCTCTGTGGAGTGACAGCCATTTACCACCACCCTCTGTGTCCTGCCACCCAGCCAGTTACCTACCCACCACACTACTGTTCTGCCCACACCCATACTCCCCAGTTTGTGTAATAGTCTTCTATGTGGCACAGTGTCAAAGGCCTTATATAGGAAGAACTTGTGACACTTTGTCTTTGAAGGTGCTACAAACACTGTGCACATTGTTACAGAATGACCTAATGGGGGTCTGAATCTGAGGTACTTTCTGTGCTTATGGGAATGTGGAAATACTTCAAGTCCAGTGATGCCAAACCTTACCCTTTCTTTGGAGTGTTGGCAGAATCAGTGCCAAATGAACCATTTTGAATTTTGGCTTTGTCAGATGCCTGCTTAGTACCCTCTAAGACAGGTTACCACTCCCCATCCTTTTTGTAGTATTTTTTGCTATACCAAGACAGACTCCTCTGCCTTTGACAGTAACAGGTTTTGAACCTCTTTTTCTCGAAATTTTCTTTCTCTACATCTGTAGAAGGGTTTAAAACTTTTTTTTTTGGGGGTTGGGGGGTTGACCAGAGACAATCCCTGATTACTACATCCATGACCACTTGTCTGTGGTGTCTGAAATATTTATTTATTGAAATGTTTCACCAGAAGGGCACCCTGAACAACAAGTTGCCTGTCTCACAGTGCGACCTGGGGGAAGGGGTTATATAGGGTTGTGAAGGATGTTAAGTTACAATAGTATGTGGGTAGTACAAACAATGCAACATTGTAAGATTGTGCAACAGTTGGAACACAAGGTATTGTACTATAAACAGTAGTGGAACACTGGGTAAATTACAATACATGTCCAAAATCATACAAAAAGAACATATAAACGTACAAAACAGTAATAATGTGATATAACCATTTATAGTGCATGAGTGTACCAGCAGGAGGCTCAAGGTAATAAGCAAGTGCTGTTGGAGTAAAAAGGATGGGGTTAGGTTGTGCACATTGGTGACCCAGAAGGGCAGGTGGAGAAGAGAGGGGGAGAGGCAAGAACTGAACATGAGGAGAAGGAGTAGCCATTTCCTGATTCCCCCTTCGGGATGTTGAGAACCCTGCCGGAGACGTCACGATAGGAAGGTAGAAACTGGGGTAGGTATTAGGGTGGGTTAAAGCAGGAACAGCTGAGGGAAATGTAATTGTGTAGGGCAGAGGTAAGGGAGTAGTTGGGAGGAGTGTCGTATTTCAGGGGGGGATTGAATTCAAGATATTAGGGAAACGATGGGCGAAACCAGTCTGACCGATGAGGGTGGAGTAGCGAGGGACCGTCAAGGTGCGAGGGTCATTTGGTCAGAGAGAGTGGGTGGGGGAAGGAGGAGTGGAGAGAGAGGATGAGAGATAGGAAGGGAGCCCCCTGAACCAGAAGAAAAAATTACTTACCATACTAATGTTGTTTCTTCTAATGGAGTCTTGCTGTATTCTTACAATATGCAGTTAGCCCCAGCACTTGAACTGCCCCGGAGAGGAAAGAGTTAACTCCATGCAGGAGCATAGAACGTTGAGCTCGAGGTCAGTTTTCAAATCTCTGTCTCTGGTACTTACCAATGTAACTGTCAGATTTTTACGAGCAAACTAAGTACTAAAAATGGAAACTGCTTAACTGTATAGCCAAAAAGGCAACAATCTGGGTCCAAAAGACAAGTCGAGAACCCAAGGGAAAAAAGGTAGTGACTATATATATATATATATATATATATATATATATATACACACACACACACACACACACACACACACACACACACACAACATAAAAACAATAAAACTACCCAACCCTTAAGAAGAGAGAGGGTACAAGGTACACCCCTGAAGTGCTACACTGTACCTACCAGCCCACTTCCCAAAAAACTAGGTTCTGAGAGGGGAGGCAGGGAGGGAGGTCAGAGTACAGCAAGACTCCATTAGAAGAAACATTACTATGGTGAGTAAATTTTTCTTCAAACAACATGAAGTCTTGCTGTATTCTGACAATATGCAGACTACCAAGCAGCTCCCCCAAGAGGAGGGAATGCCGAACCTACTTTGGGAACAGGATGTGCAGTACTGCTGTACCAAACCTAGCATCACTCCTAGCCTGGATGTCCAGAGAGTAATGCTTGGTGAAAGTATGTACCGTTTTCCAGGTGGCTGCTTTACAGATCTCTAACAAAGGTATATCTCTGGCCGCAGCTAGAGAAGCAGCTGTACCCCTAGTCGACTGAGCCCTCAGGCCTGAAGGGGGAGTCCTACCCAACTTGTCATAACAAAACTGTATACAAGAAACAATCCACCTGGCAATAGTTCTTTTAGTAGCAGACTTACCTTTCCCCACTTCACCATAAGTGAGAAATAATTGAAGACAGTCATTTCTGGGTACCTTAGTATGATCTATGTAGTAGCTAAGTGCCCTTTTAGCATCCAAACTGTGTAACCTTCTTTTCCCGTGAAGAAGAATGGTCAGTGAAAAACACAGGCAGAGACAGACTGGTTCAGATGAAAATCTGACACCACATTGGGTAAGAAGCTCCTATTGGTTCTCAAGACCACCTTATACCTTTGGAAGGAGATGAAGTCAGGTTCAACTGGCAGGGCCTGTAATTCACTAATCTGCCTGGCAGAAGGAATAGCTACCAGGAACAGAGTTTTCCAGGTCAAGTACTTAAGATCGGCCGAAACCAGAGGTTGGCTGCATAAGCTGAGCAATGCAAACATTCAAATCCCAAGCTGGAGTAAGCTCTCTAAAGGGAGGATTGATATGAACCAGACCTTTGAAGAACTTACTGAAAACAGGATGAGATGCCAGGGAAGAGCCCTTCCCTGCTGAAAGGAACGCAGACACAGCTGCTAGGTGACCCTTCAGAGTTGCAGACCTAAGGCCTAGACCATTAAGGTGAACTAGATAATCTAAGGTTGCAGCAATGTCTGCAGTACCAGGCAAAATGCCCTTCTGAGAACACCAAATGCTGAATCTTTTCCACTTGGAATTATAAGTTTTTCTAGTGGAAGGTTTCTTGGAGACCTTCATAATATCTAGCACTCCCTGAGAAAGATGCAGGCCTGCATATTCTAACTCTTCAAGAGCCAGGCCTTGAGGTTGAGAGATTAGGGTACCAAATTCTCCAGAGAGGAGGTTAGGAGATTGTGTCTCTTGGGAAGAGACAGGGGAAGTGATACTGCCAGAGAAAACAGCAGAGGATACCATGGCTGTCTGGCCCAATCTGGAGCCACCAGTATCATTATACAGAGTTGAGATCTGATTTTGATTCGAACTCTGAACAACAGGAGGAAGGGAGGGAAGGCATAGGGGAACCTGCCCTTCCAATCCAATATGACAGCATCCAGAGGAACAGTCCCTAGGACTGGAGGTCTGCAGCAGAACAGAGGAAGTTAGTGATTGTCCAGGGCTGCAAAGAGATCTATCTTTGGAGTGATCCATCTGTTGAAGATTACAATCAGGATGGGAGGATCCAGGGACCATTCGTGATGTCCCTGGGAGAGTCTGGCCAGAGCATCTCCCAGCACATTGTCCTTCACTGGGAGATGAACTGCTGTTAGAGAAGCCTGAAGGGGATAGGCTCAAGACCACAGTTTCATGGCCTCTATGCACAAGGCCGTGGACTGACCGCCTCCCTGCTTGCTGATGTACCACACTGTAGTGGTGTTGTCTGTTCTGACCTGCATCACCTTGCCTCTGACTGAGTCTGAGAAGGCCTGATGGGCCAAGAAGACTGCCCTGAGTTCCAGCAAATTGATATGAAGGACAGATTCTTGTGGAAACCAAATCCCCTGAGCCGTGAGGGCTCCCAAATGAGCTCCCCAGCCTAGGAGAGAAGCATCTGTGGTTAGGACTATGGAGGGGACCTGAGAAAGGAATGTGACACCTTGTCTGAGATTGTCCTGATATAGCCACCACTGGAGAGCTTGGACCAGAGCCTGAGTCACTGGAACCAATTTGGTGAGAGTCTTTTTTCTGAGACCAAAAGGACCTTAGGTGGAACTGAATGTCGCTCATCTGAAACCTGGTTCCTTGTACCACTGCAGTGGAAGCTGCCATGTGGCCTAGGAGTTGAAGAACCTGCCTTGCTGGGCGACAGACCAGAGGTCAAAAAAGAGGAAGCGAGATCTGTAAGGGACTTTACCCTTGCTAATGGGAGGAAGGCCTTTGCGTGGACAGTATCCAACTCTATTCCTATGAAAGTAAGACGACGTACTGGTTTGGGAACTGACTTTGGAAGACTGAGGAGAAACCCCAGAGAACTGAGCAAGTTTTGAGTGATTTGTAGAGCTGACTTGACCTGGTTGGAGGACTGACCTACAATGAGCCTGTCATCCAGGTAGGGGAAGGATGGATATACCCTCCCTTCTGAGAAAGGCAACTACTACTGCAAGGCACTTTGTAAACACCCTTGGAGCTGATGTTTGGCTGAAGGGCATGGCCCTGAACTGATAATAGCCTGAAGACAACTCAAACCTGAGGTACTTTCTGTGGGAGCACCTGATAGGAATATGGAAATAGGCATCCTTGAGGTCTAGGGATGCTAGCCAATCCCCTGGCCTTAGACAGGGAAGAATTATTCCCAGAGTCACCATTCTGAATTTTGGTTTTGTGATGTGTTTGTTCAAATACCTCAAGTCTAGGATGGGTCACCACTCCCCTGTCTTTTTTGGGGTAAGGAAGTATCTGGAGTACAGACCTTTGCCCCTGTGCTGAGTAGGAACCCTCTCTCTCTACAGCTCTGAGAGACAGTAGGGAAGAAACTTCTGCCTTTAAAGCAATGGTTTCTGAGATGGTTGCAGGTAGAAAGGACCTGACCCTCAGTTTTGGAACCTTCTGAAACTGAGGGCCAGTCCCAGGCTTACTACCTCCAGCACCCACCTGTCTGAGGTAACAGACTAAGACTTCCAGGCCTGAAAGTAGTAAGCCAGCCTGTCTCCTACTGGAATGGGGGAGTCGACCCGGGCTGACACATCAGGGTGTCTGTCTGGCATCAGCCTTGGACTGAGAAGAGGATGCAGCCCTGCTCATCTCCCTCCTGCCACTCCCTCAAAAGAACCCCCTCTGTGGGAAGGAAGAGGAAGCCTGATCTTGGTAAAAAGGCCTGCCCCTGCCCCAAGATTGCGCCTCTGAGGAGTGGCTTGCCTCGCTTCGGCCTGTGCACTCCTGTAGGTGGTCCTGTACTCATCCATTTTCTTCATGTAAGCCTCTGTCTGCTCCCCAAACAAGAGTGTTAACCACTACACGGAAATCCATGGCCTTAGCCTGGGTATCCTGAGAAAGGCTAGTACACCTCATCCAAAAGCATGTCGCCTGAGAAGCAAAGATGTAGCCATGACTCTTGATGCTACATTACTGGAATCTACAGCAGCATGGAATTGTACTTTGGATGCCTCAGTTTCATCAGCAGCCACCTCCTCCAGCTCTTTGGCTAGCAGGGGGAAGGCCCGTTTAGCCAGCTCCAGAACAGTATCCCACCTGGACTGCTGGTACCTGGCTGTGTAGGCCATATAGTTAGCCTGTCTGAGTCCCAAAGAGAATGCCAAATACTTTCTTTTGGCCATGGCTTCCACTTTCCTGGAGTCTTTGTCTGGGTGGTGTGAAGCCAAAGGAATATTAGCCCTGTCACAGGCTGTAGCCTGCACTACCCCAACACAGCTGCAACGACTATATAAAAACTCTGTAGCCAGGCCTGATAACATGTACCTCCTGTCCATTCTTTTATCTACAGGCGGTAAAGAGTTAGGAGTTTGCAGAATTTTTTTTGTCTGTTTCCCCCAAATATTTGTGAAAAAGGATAGACAATCTTTTGGACTCTGGGATGTCCATCATCTTAACAAAATCAGGCTCCTCCTCACCAGCATCCACCATTGGGAGCTGAGGTTTCAGCCACCTTCTTGTAGAACAAGAAGTGGAAGGGACTCAGAAAGCCTGGGGGCGAGACATTAGAGGGTCTGTCTGGGGAGATGTTCGGTTCAAAGGGCACATCCAGACCTTCAAAATCATTATCTTCATCTTCATCCTCGGGATGCTCTTTGTCTCCCTCCCACTCCACATCATAGTAAGCATCTGGATCATAATCTGATGGAATCAGATCTGACCGAACCAACCGCCTAACCGGTGGTACCAGTTTGGATGGAAAACGGCATGTAAGCGATGAACTATACTTATCAGCCTACTTAATTCACATCGGTTAGAGTATGTGCTGGATCCAAAACAGCTGACTTTCTTTTCCTTTTCGCCAGAACTGACCCCTCAGAGTCGGACCTCCTTTTGCCTGAGGAGGTATCGCCTAGGTCATTGTACACCTCCTCAGGTTCAGCCACAACTGAACCAAGCTGGCCATCCAGATCTACAGACTTCTTGGCCTCCCTTTCCTTTAGCCTACTCAACCTTTTTTCCAGAGTGGCTTTAGGAAAATTCTTGTAAATTTGGCAGTCTGTTTTGAGGTGGTCAAACCCCAGACAAACACAGATGAGATGGGGGTCAGCCTTGGCAAAGGCCTCCGCACACTCAGTACAGTGTTGAAACCCAGTGGGACCGTTTTTTTTCCTGGGTTTCTCAGACATGGCCACTCCAACAAATTACCCTTAATAGCTTTTAAGCCAGGTAATAAATCCCCTATCGGTTACCGTGTTATGGGCCGTGGAAAAGAAACCCCAGAAAAAGTAAGTTTTTTTTTTTTTTTTAAACTGATAGGAACCGGAACACCACACTAAATCCCTGAAAAACACAAATATGAACAAAGTGTCAGTTTCCAACTGGACTGACCGATGAAAAACAGATGAAAATCAATTTCCACAGAAAATTAGTCAAATTAAGTCACCACCTATCTACCACACTATGTGTACTGTAGACAGAGGCTGGAAATTCGAAAAATAATAAATTGGTTTAAAAAAAAAATTTTTTTTAAACTTTACTGAATTGGCCAGACAAGAAATCTGCGGAGCAACTTCACTGTTAAGTAGAGTCAAGAATCTGACGGTTACACTGGTAAGTACCAGAGACAGAGGTTTGAAAACCAAGCTCGAGCTCAACGTTCTATGCTCCTGCACAGCGTTAACTCTTTCCTCTCCAGGGCAGTTCAAGTGCTGGGGCTAAATGCATATTGTCAGAATACAGCAAGACTTCATGTTTGAATTTGGTGGTTAGTTTGGCACAGTGAGAGATGAGTCTGTGAGACAGTGGAAGGAAGGTTAGAGAACAACAGAGTTCACAGTGCTGGGAACGGGAAGGGGAGTTGATAGCAAAGCGGCAGAAGGAGTTAAAGAGAGTGTCCAACTTGGTCAGGGAAGATTTGGGAGCAGCACCACAGACTATGTCACGGTAGTCAAAGGTGGGGAGTACAGTATCATCTTCTGGACAATTCTGCGCCTCGCAGTCAGCGGGATGCAACTATGATTCCTGTACAGAGCACCAAGCTCAGGGCGCAGTTTCTTCAGGATTGCATCGATATTCACAGAGAAGTTGAGGTGCTGGTCTAGCCAAACCCCCAGATATCTAAATGAGGAGGTGTTCTGCAAGATGGTCCCATCAAGGGTGTGGAAGGTGGGTAGGGCTGGGAACCAAGAGAGTCTCTGCCTGGTGCCAAAGGGCATTTAGACCGTCTTCTTGGTATTTAGAAAAATCTGGTGAGAAGCAAACCAGAACTGAACTTGGTTGAAGTCATGCTGTAAGTTGGTTTGCACAGCAGCAGAGTTTTTGTCGGAACTGTACAAAACAGTATTGTCAGTGTACATGTGGATAGAAGTGGATGAGCAGGCTGTGGAAAGATCAGTAAGGAAAATGGAGAAGAGTAGGGGACCAAGCACTGAGCCCTGAGGGACATCAGTGTAGATGGGGAGTGGAAGGGAGATGAAATCAAGGATTCTCACTGATTGGGTCCTGCCAATGAGGTAGGATTTAAACCAGTTGGTGGCTGATGGAGCAAGGCCAGCTGAAGAGAATGAATCAAGAAACAGGGGATGGGAAACAGTGTCAAAAGCTTTGGCTAGGTTGACAAAGATGGCTGAGGTGATCAGGCCATCGTCCATCCCTGAAAGGATGGAGTCAGCTAGCCTGAGGAGGGAGGTGGTTGAGTGGTTCTTCTGAAAACCAGACTGGAAGGGGGTGAAGGAGGAGGAATCAGAGAGGAAGGGTGAAACTTGAGAGAGAACTAAATGTTCTTGAAGTTTGGCAAGGGTAGGAAGGAGGGAAATGGGGCGATCAGCTGACTAGTTAGACCAATGGTTGTGCAGGTCTTCTACATGCTGGACACACTCTGGCTGTGGGAAAGGTGACTCCCCACCAGTGGGGGCTGACTGATGCCACAGTCTGCAGAGCCACCAGCTGGGAGCAGCCACCAAGGTGACCTATGACATCAAGGATGCTAGAAACAGAGTTTGGCCATGCCCAGCAATAGTCCACTGTTGCCAGAGCAGGTTTTCATACCTGCGTTGAAGACAGCATTGATGTCGATCCTCATCTGAGGATGTTGTGTTTGACTGGTGACAGTATCAACGCCGATCAGTCAAGTGGAATCAGGACCTCGAATAGTGCCTTGACCTTGCAGCCGACATCCACATGCAGAGCTGAATGGACCACCCACTTCAGTAGGGAGACCGCAACAGGCCTCTGAGTGAGGACCAGAGGGGGGTGAACACTGGGGAAGGCAGAAACTGGGCTGATTCAGTCAGGGCTACCGACTGGACCATGAGAACCAGGGTCTGAAAGATTGAAGAAGTCTTGTAAACCGCCAACCCCTGACAACTGGTTGACTGGCTCAAGAAAAAGATTGACCGGTTGACTGATGCCAGTCAAGATTGTCGACTCAATGGGACTACTGTAGAAGCAGCAACCTGCAACTTAACCAGTCGAAGTTTGACCAAGGCTGACTGGTCGAAGAATCAAGAGCGGAAGTGCATGATCATTCCCAGTCCCAACACAACAGCATTTCTTGTGCTTGCGCTTGTAGGGCGTGCTCTTACCACAGGTCTAAAGGGCCAGATACATTTCATGTATTTCGTCTGTGAAATGCCCTCTGATGGTGGGCCCAGTAGGGACCACAGCAGAGACTGGGGAAGAGCCCACTCTGGACGCTGCTTCCTTTTTCTCCAAGGCCCCTAGCTAAGCCCCGTACCCAGCAGCTGCCAAAGGCGGTTTGCAGTCCTAAGGCCTACTGATATAGAAATGAGCCTTTCATTCCACCAACATTAAATGTGTGGCCTTGCATGAAGTACACTGATTCGCATTCTGATATTCTCCCAGGGAATACAGGCATGTGTCATGCAGGTCCATTGCTGACACCTTTTGGCCACAAAGCACACAGCATTTAAAATGGTTCAGACTTTCTATACAGCAAGTCACTGACAGACCATGAACTGGAAGACTATATGTATATATCTATACTGTAGTAAGTTGAAAGAATCTGAAAAAGTCGAAGTTCACCAGGAATAAAGTGTCTGAGTTTTAGAATCCTCTAACAGCTGCAAATCAGGAGACCTGTCCCTTCCAGTGGAAAAGAAGAGCTAACATTGAGGTTGCACAGCCTGAGAATACACAACACAGGTAGTAGGAGGAGCTTAGGTTAAAGACGTTCGGTGACTCAGTTGTATCTAGTAGACTGCCAGAGTGTGAACAGTGAACTGAAAAGTAAGCTTTTCCAACAAAAAATTCAAGTCCCAAGCTGGGACTGAATTATGGATAGGAGGTTTCAAGTGCAGACTGCCTATCAAAAACGTATGGGCCACCTCCACCTGGGCAATCTTATGACCATCAACAGGCACATGGAAGGCTGAGACAGCAGCCAAGTGCACTTCAAAAGAGTACAGGCCTACATCTGCCAAGGAGAACAGATACTCTAGAATCTGTTTTCTTAGAAAGGTAAAAGGATCTAAGTGACGAGAAGAGGCTCTGGTAGAAGGCTTTCTAGCAGTCTCCAAGACATCAGTCACTTTTACGACAACCCAAATCTAGCAATGGCTAGGTTTTCAGCAGCCATGCATGGAGGAAAAGCAACCTGAGGTCCGGATGGGCCTGCTCCTGTGACAGAAATCCCTGGCATAAGGGCAGAAGTACTGATGGTTCCACTGCCAGATGCTGCAGTAAGGGGAACCAGATCTGTCCAGGCCATAGGGGAGCAATGAGGATTATAGTTGCCCTCCATTTGAAGTTTTAAGTAAGACCCCCTGAATTAGACAGAAGGGAGGGAAACAGTAGAGGAACCGACCCTTCCAAGAAATGGACAATGTATCTCTACAAAAAACTCAAGGCCCTGAAACAAGCGAGCAGAAAAGTGTCAGTTTTGTGTTGTGTGTGGACGCAAAAAGGTCCAACTTGGAACGATCCTCATCTGTCGAACATGTCTTCCACCACTGAGGTCAGTACTTCCCATATGTGTGTTCTGGGCTGTGACCGGCTTAGTCTGTCTCTCAAGACATTTTGGGTGCCTGGAACATGTACTTGCTGACAGTTCTAGACCATGCTCTAGAGCCCAGTACTACACACTCCCTGCACAGGTGGTAGGAATAAGTTCCCTCTTGTTTGTTCATGTACTGCATCACACTGACATTGTCCATTTGCAATAACAGAGGACCCACAGATAGGTGAGCCTGGAAGGCCTGCAGGCCATACAGAACAGCTCTCATTTCTAGAATGTTTATATGCAGAGTGCTCTCCACTTTGGTCCATACACCCTGTGTCTCACTGGGCCCTAAATGTGCCATCCAGCTCATCCCGCTGAACTCTCAAGGTCCACTGAGAGGTCCTCATGTGTAGTCCGGCCAGAGGTACTGTGACAATGGCCACTGCCATTAGGCCCAGGACCCAAAGGAATGTTCTGGCTGTAACATATCGGCTGTCGTGAACTACCTGGCCTGTGCAATCAGACGTTTGGCTCTGTCCAAGGCAGGAAGGCTGAGGCTAGGGCTGTATCCAAAACTGCCCCTATGTACTATAAATGCTAGCAAGGGATAAACACAGACTGATACACTGACAGTGACCCCTTGGGCACTGAACAGTTGTCTTGTTCGGGCTAGAGTGTGCAGGAGTTGTTCTCTGGAGTGAGCTTTCAGTAGCCATACATCTAGGTAAGGAAATACATAAAGGTCTTCCCTGCTATGGGCTGCTACTACTACTGCCAAGCATTTGGTAAAGATCTGTGGTGCAGATGACAAGCCAAAGGGCAATACTCTGAACTGGTAGTTTTTCTCTTGAAACAGGAACCTTAGATATTTCCTGTGAGGTTTTCAAAATTTTGATATGAAGATAGGCATCCTTCACATCTAGGGAACAGATCCAATCCCCTACCTGCAGTAGTGAGAATAGGCCCTGTAGGGTGACCATTCTGAACTTTTTTTGCTCTATTAAAAAAAAAAAAAGTTCAGACCCCTGATATCCAGAATAGGCCTCAGATCTCCTGTCCGTTTGGGAACTCAGAAATACTAGTAACAGAACCCTGTGCTTCCCAACACAGTACAGGTTCTACTGCTCTTTTCCAAAGCAAGGTGTGGACTTGCTCCAGAAGCAACGGGACGTGATCTGCAGGATAATGTATAGGCACTGGTGGATGATGTGGAGGTAGTTCTAAAAAGTTCCACAGCATGACCTTGTGCTACAATTTCCGGGACCAGGCATCCGAGATCACCTCCTTCCACAGGTCCAGATAGAGGGAGACACGACTCCCAACTACCACCTCCTGAGGTCATGGTGACTGGGGAGGGGGGATGTAAAAGGAGTCAGGCGGAGCCAGCTGCGGTTCCTGCCACACCACCACCTCTAGGGGCTTTTGCGTGGGCACCTGGAGTGGCTGCTGGAGTAGGCATGGCTCCCGTTCCTTTACTCTTACCAGGTTGTCTGGCAGTGGTATGGTGTCTAGTACCAGCTTGATGAAAAGACATCCTCTGTCTACTCCTTGGCTGGGTATGATAGAGGGAGAAAGTACAGTTATGTAAGAACTTACTATAACAGATCTTCGAGAGGAGCTTTTGCAGCAGATAACACAAGTAGGACTGAAGTCGGCAGGCAGAAGGACCCCATGGAAAATTTCTAGCTAGCAGTATACAGCAGAGGACCGCCCTGATGTCCCATGTGGTATAAAGGAGGCAGTCCGCCAGTGTCCCTCAGTTCTCCTGCCGGAGACTCTGACACGGATGAAGATTTGTATATAGAAACTGAGGATCCTCTTGTGGCCTAGGAGACAGATGTTCTTGCTGCATATGCAGAAGGAATCCCTAGAGGGGAAAGAAAGTGGGAAACAGCACCTGCTGCAAGAGCTCCTCTCGAAGATCTACTGTTAAGGCAAGTTCTTACATAACTGTACTATCTTACTTCGAGATGGAGCTCTTGCATCAGATAACACAAGTAGGATTGAGTCCCAAGCAGTACATAGTCCCTTACATACATGGTGGAGGAAGCAGAGCGATGAAGACTGAGATCCTCAGAATAGAAGGCCCTGCAGGACTGCAAGGCCAAAGCCTGTCCTGAGCCTACAAGCAATGTCCAGACTGTAATGTTTAATAGAAGAAGTGGATTGAACTCCAAGTGGCTGCTGCGCATATGTCTGCTGCAGACACAGTCCTTAAAGAGGCAAAACAGGCTGCTACTCCTCTGGTGGGATGGCCCTTTACCAGTCCCGGTAAGGGTTTGTCATACTTCTGGTAACAGAATACAATGCAATTCACCAACCATTTAGAAAAAGTTTGCTTTGTAACAGGTGTCCCTACCATTCAGGGGGCAAAAGAGATGAACTGTTGATCAGAAATTCTGGATCCCTGGGTTCGAGTTGGATAATAACGGAGAATCTGGTGAACATCCAGGGTATGTGACAGAGCTTCTTCTCGATTCGAATGCTCTGTATAATAAACAGGCAGGTTGATTTCTTGGTAAAGGGTAAATTCAGACACCACCTTTGGCAGAAAATACAGGTTACTCACCTGTAACAGGAGTTCTAGGAATGGTATATGTTGTTCATCCACACTGTCTGGCAGGTTCCTTGCCGCTTTAAATCTTGCCGGAAAGTCTTCAAGCTGGCTCCTCCCACCCACCCAGGTGGTAAAACTCTTGGCTCCGCCCCATGACGCCAGATCTAGCCCGCTGGAAGACAGGTTGTGTGTCGAAGCCGGGGAGGTCAGGTGGGTTGTGTGGATGAACAACATATACCATTCCTAGAACTCCTGTTACAGGTGAGTAACCTTTGATACTAGGATCGTGGATATGTTGTTCATCCACACTTACTGGCAGACTCCTAGCAGTTCTCTGGGAGGAAGGAGGCAAGGCACACACCCCCTACTTAGGGAACAGAGATTGGAGAACGGAGGTCCCAAAACCAGCATCCAGACATGACTCAAGGTCGATGTGGTAGTGGGTGATGAAGGTGTATGCTGACTTCCAGGTAGCAGCCCAACAGATTTCCTGGATAGGGATGTCCCTGGAAGCAGTCACCGATGCAGCAATATGGAGGGTAGAATGAGCTCTTATCCCTCTGGGAGGTTCCTTGCCCAACTCATAGCACAGACCTATGCATGACGTAATCCATCTTGCAATGGTCCATTTGGCTGCAGGTCTGCCAGTAGTGGCTTCAGCATAGGTGCCAAACAGCTGGCGAACCTCTCTAGGAATTTCCACCGTGCTCTCCTCATAATAGGAGAGAGCACGTCTCAGGTCCAAAGTATGGAGCCTGTACTCTGCCTCCGAGGTGCAATTAGGGTAGCATACCGGCAGAGTCAACACCTGATTAAAGTGAAACTTTGACACCACCTTCGGAAGGAAATTCGTGTGGGGGCACAGGTCAACTTTGTCCCTGTGGAAGACCAGATAAGGGGAGTCCACTGAAAGCGCCTGGAGCTCCCCTGTCCTGGCAGACGTCACAGCCACCAAGAAGGCCATCTTCCACAAGTGTGACAGCTCACACTTGTGCAGTGGTTCGAATGGCTTACCTATGAGCTTTGCCAATACCAGCAGAAGATCCCACGGAGGTGGAGGTTCACGCACTGGAGGGGATCTGTGATCCAGGCTTTTGGAAAAGTGCCTGACCACTGTCTCCTGCACCAATGGTTTCCCACCTCAAGGCTGAACTGACAAGGGCTAAGGAGGCCTCCCCACCCAAAGAGCACCAGTTCCACAACCACTGCCTCAGAGGTTGCCATGTGTGAAGAACAGATGGACCACATCTGGGACTGGTTCTGGGACGGTGAGGGTGGTGGAACAGAGGCGTAGCCCCCGAGTTGTACCTCTACACAAATCACATGTCAGTCTGGCAAATCAAGGTTCCTCTATGATGACACCCTCAGTGGAGACCAAGAAGAATGCTGGGGACATCCACAAGAGAGACCCTCAAAAGAGTGGCAAGGGACACCACAGGGGAAAGAAACAGCTTCTGATAGAGGACTCAATTGTTAGGGGTGTAGACCTGGGGAAGGGAGAGGAAAGGGAAGGGAAGTAAGGTGCCTGCATGGTGCCATGGCTTGGAGGGACAGGAAGCAAATCCTCAGGATTGCAGAAGCAGCATCACAGGAGAGGAAACTAGATATCATTGTCCACCTCGGGACAAATGACCTAGCTAGGCATGAGATCAGTGCAATGCAGGATGAATTTGTGGAGTGGGGGAGGGGCCTCAAACAGGTAGCAAGCACTGTAACCTTCTCAGAGGTGCTGCCAGTCTATGGCAGGGGTGAGACTAGGGTACTGCACACCATGCAGTTTAATGAATGGTTGCAAAACTGGTGCAGAGCACAGGGCTTTGGCTTGACTGGGGGTCCACCTGGAGAGATGAAGGTCTATACTGGCATGATGGTCTGCATCTGTCCAGAAAGGGAAACATGCTCCTAGGTGACAGGTTTATGGGCTTCCTTGGCAAGCTTTTAAACTAGCCAAGGGGGGGAGGTGCTGATAGGAAACAGGATAGTTCATGTCTCCCCCCAAAAAACATGGCAGGTAGTAGGGTAAACACTGAGGTACAGAGCTTGACAGAGGGCAGGACAGGGGTAAATGGAAAAATGGACAAGGGCAATAAGAGCAGGGATGGGGTAAAAAAGGATAAAGCCAACATTACATGGAGGGCAATGAGTACCAATGCTCATAGTCTGGGAAACAAGCTTCCAGAGCTAGTAGCCCTGATGGATGAGGAACACTTGGATATTGTGGCAGTCACAGAAACATGGTACACGGAGAACCATGACTGGGATGTCAACATACCAGGGTACACAATCTACAGAAGGGAAAGGGAGGGTAAAAAAGAGGAGGTGGAGTAGCTCTCTACATAAGGGAAGGGATCAAAGCTACAGAACTAAAAAGTAAAGGGGGAGGACAAGAGGCACTCTGGGTCACCTTGGAGACAGGGAATGGCATCACAATACGCACAGGGGTTGTATACAAACCCCCATCTCAAGGGGAGGAAATGGACAAGAAAATGATACAGGGCATTCTCAAAATGGCTGAAAAAGGGGAAGATACTTTTGATGGGGGACCTGAATATGCCAGATGTTAACTGGGCGACATGGACTGCAGCCATATCCAAGAGCAGGGTCATTCTCGATGCCCTACAGGGGGCATGCTATAGACAGCTAGTGGTAGAACCCACTCGGGAGGGAGCAATATTAGACCTGGTACTCTCAAATGGAGAGAGGATCACAAATTTAGAAGTCAGACATCTGGGAACAAGCGACCACTGCACAGTGTGCTTCACAATAAACACAACCATGGAGACAAGCCATACAAAGACAAGGATACTGGACTTTAGAAGGGCTGACTTTGGCATAATGGGTGAATACCTAAAGAATGCATTAGCAAATGGCCAGAAAGGAGGGGTGGAAGAACAATGGAGAAAAATCAAAAACTGCCATCATGGAGGCAACAAGCCTTTGTGTGAAACAAATAAAGAAAACAAAGTGAAATAAAAACCACTATGGTTCTCAAAGGAGCTGTCAGGGAAGGTTAAGGAGAAAAAGGCTGCATTCTAAAAGTATAAGGAATCACAGAAGGAGCACGACAGGGAACTGTATCAATTAAAGCAGAAAGAAGTGGGGAAGGCAGTCAGAAAAGTAAAGGGCCAAACCGAGGAAAAGATACCCAACTCAGTTAAGAAGGGGGGATAAAACCTTTTATAGGTACATTAGGGAGCATAGAAAGGTTAAGGGAGAGATAGTGAAGATTAATAAAGGAGAGGGGAGGTGGGCAGAGGGAGACAGTGAAAAGGCAGAGATACTGAATGAATACTTGTGCTCAGTATTTGCAAAAGAAGAAGAGAAGGAGTTACCTAAACCAAACAGTAGAAGCACTCTGGGTAGTGGGGTTGACACCAGTCCATTTACAGAAGAAAGAGTCCTGAAAGAACTCCTAAAATGGAAGGTGGACAAAGCAATGAGGCCTGACGGGATTCACCCTAGAATCCTAAAAGAGCTAAGGGGAGACCTAGTGACACCACTAACCACACTTTTTAACAAATCTTGGGAAGATGGGGTGGTACTGAGGACTGGAGGAGGGCAGATGTGATCCCCCTTCACAAAAGTGGGAGCAAGGCAGAAGCAGGAAACTACAGACCTGTTAGTTTGACCTCAGTGGTGGAGAAAATGATGGAATCACTTTTGAAAGAAAGAACTGTTCAGTACCTAGAGGCCAGCGGGGCACAGGACCCAAAGCAGCATGGATTCACAGCAGGAAGGTCATGTCAGATTAATCTAAATGATTTCTCTGACTGGGTGACCAAAGTAATAGACCAGGGAGGGGCTGTGGATATGGCCTACCTAGACTTTAGCAAGGCATTTGACACAGTCCTGCACAAAAGATTAATAAACAAGTTAGCCAGCCTGGGAACAGGTCCCAGGGTGGTAGCCTGGGTAGCAAACTGGCTGCACAACAGGACACAGAAGGTAATAGTGAATGGAACACATTCTGAAGAAAGAGGGGTTACTAGTCGAGTACCTCAGGGCACAGTACTGGGTCCAGTCCTCTTTAACGTCTTTATAGGTGACATTGCAGAGGGTCTGGAAGGAAAGGTATGCCTCTTTGCAGATGACACAAAGATCTGTAACAGAGTTGATACACAAGGGTGGGGTAGAAAGGATAAGAAGGGACTTGGCAAGGTTGGAGGAATGGTCAGACATATGGCAACTTAGATTCAATGCAAAGAAGTGTAAAGTAATGCACCTGGAAATAAAAATCCAGAAGAAGAGTACACGATAGCAGGGGAGGTACTAACGACAACAGTAATGAAAAGGGATCTGGGTGTATTCATATCAGATGACCTAAAGGTGGGTAAGCAATGTGAAAAGTCAGTAAGGAGAGCCAGAGGGATACTGGGATGCATAGGGAGGGGCATCACAAGTAGAAAAAGGGAAGTAGTTATCCCTCTATACAGACAGTTGGTGAGACCCCATCTGGAGTACTGCGTGCAGTTTTGGAGACCTCATCTACGCAAGGACATAGACAGGATGGAAGCAGTCCAGAGGAGGGCAACTAAAATGGTGCAGGGTCTACATCAGAAACCATATGAAGAGAGACAGAGAGCTTAATATGTATACCCTTGATGAAAGGGGGGACATGATAGAAACTTTTAAGTACCTCAAGGGAATCAACAAAGTCCAGGAGGGTAGCATCTTTCAGAAAAAGATGTGTAAGAACAAGGGGACACAATTTAAAGTTAGAGGGGGGACAGCTCAGGGGTAATGTGAGGATTTTTTTCCCTCAGAGAAAGAGGTGGATGCATGGAACCACCTCCCTGGAGAGGTTGTGGGGTCTAAAACAATAAGGGAATTCAAACACGCATGGGACTGGCATAAGGCAATTATAGTGGAGGGGTTGCAGGAAGTAGGCTGTTGGTTAACTAGAATCTGCAGCTTATCCAACAGGTAGGGAAATGGGCAGACTGGGTGGGCCAAGTGGTCCTTATCTTCCGTCAAATTCTATTTTTCTATGTTTCTATGACTGGCCTGCGCCCAGTAAGCAGAAATGGCTACTAGGTGCACCCTAAGGGTCGATGACCATAGACCCCCTTTGGGAAGAGACCAAAGGTAGTCAAGAATGTTAGCCACAGAACAGGATAAGGGGTCCATACCCTTACCTTGACACCAAATGGAAAACCTTCCATCTGAAGGCTTAACATTTCCTGGTCAATTCCCTTCCAGATGCCTCCACCAGGGTGTAGACATCTTCGGGAAGACCCAAAGCCTGGAACTCTAGCCGCTCAGGTACCAGGCTGTGAAGTGCAGGGATTAAAGGTCTGGATGGAAGACCTTCCCCTGGTTCAGAGATATCAGGTCCGGGCATGTACAAAGCCGCTCTGGGGCCTGCAGCTGAGGCCGAGGAGTTCCGGTTAACAGAACTGGTGTGGCCAGTCTGGGGCTACCAGAATCACCTTCTTCTTGTCCCACCTTACCTTGAGTAACACTTGTGGATCAAGGGAAATGGAGGGAAGGCGTAGAGCAGACCTAGGGCCCACGGCCTTGAGAAAGCATCCCCCTGCAGTGATCCTTGCTATGGGGGGCGGGTATGAAACAGCCTCAGCTTGGTGTTTTCCCTGAAGGCAAACAGGTCTGCCATCGGTTTGCCCCAATGGGAGAACAGGCTGTAAGCTACCTCTGGATGGAGAGACCACTCATGGGATGTCTGTCCGAAGCAGCTGAGAGCATCTGCCAGCTGGTTCGATGCTCCTGCCACATGGATGTCTAGGAGATCCGCCTCCAACCGGCTCACGAGGGTCCAGATGCGGAACACCTCCTTGCATAGCAGATGGGAGTGCGTGGCGCCCTGTTTGTTGAGGTAGTACATGGTCATGGTATTGTCCGTCTGGACTTGAACCACTTGACCCCAGAGCTGAGGAGTGAAAGCTGACAGTGCCAGTCTAACTGCTCTGAGCTCCAACAGGTTGATGTGGCATTGAGACTTCTCAGGGGACCAGAGCCCATAGGCCCTGTAGTCCCTGATGTGGGCTTCCCAGCCCATGAGAGAGGTATTGGTCGTAATGATGACCATCGGCTCGGGGCGGACAAACGGGATCCCTTCCTGTAACCAGTCTGGGGCAGTCCACTATTGGAGAGCGTCCCACACCTTCTTGGTTACAGTGATAAGCTGGTTGAAATGACCATGGCGCTAAGTCCACTGTTCGGCCAGCTCCAACTGGAGGTGAGCATGTGCATCCGGGCCCAACGGACCACTGAGATGCATGCCACCATGTAACTCAGAAGGCACAGAAAGTCCCGGGCAAGGTGCATGTGCACAACCAGAAATGACTGGGCAGAGGAGGAGAGAACCTCCGCCCTGTCTGCCCGGAGCTGAGCTCTGGCTTAAGAAGAGTCAAGCTCTGCCCCAATGAAGCACATCACCCGAAAAGGAACAAGTTCCGACTTGGCCTCATTGATCAGGAGGTCGAGCTGGGAGCAGGTTTGTAGGGCTAGATCACTAGACCTCTCCACCTCCTGCTGGGTGGAACCTGCAAGGAGACAATTGTCGCAGTAGGGGTAAATTTGGACCCCCCCCCCATGCCGGAGATGGGCCGCCACCACTGCAATGCATTTGGTGAAGACCCGTGGGACCGATGACAGGCCGAACGGTATGGCTCGGAACTCGTATAGGGTCCCTTCGACCCGGATGTGGAGGAACTGCTGATGGGATGGACAGATTGGAATGTGAAAGAACGCGTCCTGTACATCCAGTGAACAGAACCACATGTTTCGCTCCACGGATGGTATGATCTGGGACAGAGTGACCATCCGAAAAGTGCGTGACCTGAGATATTGATTCAGGTAGTGGAGATCTAGAATGGAGAGCCAGTCCCCCCGTCCACTTGGGCATCAGCAAGTACCTGGAGACAAAGCCTGGGTCTGCAGATGGATCCGCCACAATCCTTGAGGAGGAGCTGAACGATATTGTCTCGAAGAGCCGACTGGGTGCATGCGGAAATCGGTTCTTCTCAAGGGGTGCGGGCTCAGCTAGGAAGGTACTGCTCGAATTCTAGAGGCAGTCCCTGACCGACCACTTCGAGAACCCACCTGTCCGTAGTGATAGCGGACCAGGCAGAAAGAAGTGGTGGAGCCGGACCCACACGGGAAGACCCAGAACTGGCATCACGGGAACAGGGGTGTCACTGAGCAGGCTTGGAGGAGAAGCAGGAGCAGGAAGCTCCAGGACATGAACCTCTGCCTCCTCTGCGGGTCCATTGGGGTCCAGGCTTGGGCCAAGAATGCCAAGCTTGGGCCTGCTGCTGATGTCCACCCTGGAAGGAGGACTGCTAAACCGCAGGGGAAGAGTGCCGAAAGGGCTTCTTCTTTTTCTTCTGCTGGTTCTTGCTCGAAGAACTTTTGGCAGAAGTGGCGTCCAAGGTGGCATTGGACTGCTCTATGCACTGTAGGTGACCAGCCAATCCTGGCCCGAACAAGTCGGTCCCAAGGAAAGGGACATACGAACATATGAAATTTGTCAGCACATAAAGGCCTAGAGGTCTATCAAGTCTGCTCGAATGTGTAGCTAGCACCCCGTATTCTGAAGCTGCCCCTCCCTTCCACCCTTCCCCTTCACTGACCCTCCCCCTTGTCCTGTCCCATCCCCTTTTGAAGCAGTCCACTGTTCTACTGGATACCACTTCTGCAGGTAACGCATTCCACCCAGTCACCACCCTCTCTGTAAAAAAGTGTCTCCTCATCTCCCTCCTGAACCTTCCTCCCTCCAGTCTCATATCATGGCCCCTGGTGTCCCTCCCCTCCCTTACTTTGAACAGCCCTGTGTACCTGTCTTGTTTATTCCTTTCATGTACTTAAAGGTTTCAATCATGTCTCCCCTGTCCCTCCTCTCCTCCAGTGAATGCATGTTCAACTCCCTCAGCCTCCTCTCGTATGGTAAGTCCCCAACCCCTTGATTATCTTTGTCGCCCTGCGCTGCACCCCCTCCAGTAACTTAATGTCCCTCTTCGGATATGGGCGCCAGTACTGCACACAGTACTCCAGGTGCGGTCTAACTAATGACCTATACAGTGGCAGAATCACCTTCTCCCTCCTCAAGGATATACCCCTTGCAATACAACCCAGCATTCTGTTGGCCTTTGCAGCTGCCTTCCTACATTGTGCCGAGTTGTTCTTTGACCCTGTAATGAGCACCCCCAGATCCTTCTCCTCCTCTGTCTGGGCTAGCTGCACTCCCCCCAGCTGGTAACTCCTCTTTGGGTTCTTCATCCCAAAATGCAGCACCTTGCACTTTTTGGCACTAAACCCCAGTTGCCAGGTATCTGACCAGGTTTCAAGCTTTGCCAGATCATCCTGCAACCCCTGCCATCCCCCTAGGTCATCCACCACTGCTCCTACCTTGGTATCATCAGCAAACAGACTCATCTTGCTCTTGATGTCCCATGATATGTCTGCAATGAATATACCAAACAACACTGGTCCCAAAATCGAGCCCTCTGGAAACTGCTCGTCACTACCCTTGGGTGGAGAGCTCCCCACCCACCACCACCCTCTGTTGCCTTCCCTGAAGCCAGTTCCCTACCCATCTCACCACCTTTGCACCTGCCCTTGTGCCTAACTTACTTCCCAGTCTTCCATGCGGCACTGAGTCGAATGCCTTACTGAAGTCCAGATACAGGACATCCACTGCATGGCCCCTGTCCAGCTGCCTAGTTACCCAATCACAGAACTCCACCAGGTTGGTTTGGCAGGATCTGCCCTGTATGAAGCCATGCTGTCTGCTGTCCTGTAGTCCTTTGGCCTCTAGGAGGGCCACCAGCCTCTCCTTCAGGATAGTCTCCATTAGCTTACCCATGTGAGGCTCACTGGTCTGTAGTTTCCCGGTTCATCCTTGGGGCCACTCTTGTGGAGGGGCACCACATGAGTCATCCTCCAGTCCTGAGGTACACACCCCGAATGTAGTGAGGCATTAAATAGGTCTGCCAAAGGTCCTGCAAGGACCTCTGCCAGCTCCTTCAGTACCTGGAGTGGATGCCATCTGACTTGCCATCAGCTAACTTGTGCTGAGTATCTGTCGGGAAGGAGGAGAGCCTCAGCCAAGCCCTACTGCGAGAGGCAACTGTGGCGGCCATCAAGCAGGCACAAGATTCCCCAGTGTCCAGGGCTGTCTGGAGCTGCTGTTTGGCAACAGCACGGCCCTGATCTCGGACCTACTTAACTGTGGTCTGCATGTCCACGGGGAGATGTGAGAGGACTTCGTCCAATGACCCAAGAAGGGCATGGGAGAAGTGTGCCATGATGATGGTCGAACTTGCCTGACAAAGGCACAAGGAGGACGCCACATAGACCTTCCACCCTGAATGATCCAAATGCTTGGATTCTTTGTAGGGAGGTCGGTCAGTGTCGGCAGAACTGCCAGTATGCCTGAACACAGAAGCAGTCACAAGGCTCCCAGCCGAAGAGTGCTCTGTGAACCCAGCAAGGGACACCATGGGCACCGCATACTTGTGGGCCATGCAGGTAGAATGTGTAGGACATGAGGCATAACGCTGCTACAGTTCGAGTGCCAGATCAACAATGGCCTCAGCAACAAGAAACGCCTCCGGCGGGGTGTCCCCTCTCTTGAGGATGTCCGTGAGAGGGTACTCTGCCTTTTTCTGGATGGGTTCCAGGGGCATCCATGTGGAATCAGAGAGGAGATGAAGGATCCCTTGGAAGGAGGAAGGGCCTTCCTCCATCCCTGTGCCAACGGATGACTCATCATCCCCAAGATGAGAGTGGAGCCCAGTGACCTCAGAGTCTGAAGAGTCGGGGTACAGCGCCTGCTACCCTAATCACTCTCGACCCGCTGAGGGCGGTCCGGGGTGACTGTGACTGACAGACATCAGGGAAGACCGGTGTCTGGTCGGTCCTTTTTGGAAGGAGCCCCTCCCACAGGCTGCTTAGGCAGCGGCTCCACCACTGTCAGTGGAGAGACCAGCATCAGCTGAACCAGAGGACAGAATAGCCCCGTGGGCGGAGGAACCAAAGGCTTTGGTTCTGAGGGGCTCGGCTGTGGCCTAGGTGGCGAAAGCCAAGTAATGGCTGGGGTAGGAGTCGAAGTCGCCTTGTGCCTGGACACAATCAGCTGTTGCCACAAGGTCCTCGTAGCGCCAGAGATTCCGTTGGAGCCTCTCCTCATCCGAGGAGGACGAAGAAGACTGGTGGTGCCGCCTCTTTTTGGAGTACTTGTGGCTCTTCCTCTTCCGTCCAGATGAAGGGGTTCTAAACCTCGACTGAGATCAGACAGGCAGATTCGGTCGCTTGGGAGACACCGGCGGGACACATGAAAACCAGGGATCCAGAACTGGGTCCTTGATGGGAACACTAGCAAGCTAGGTCACCTCATCAGGGAAGACAAGGACCGGAGTCCTTTCCAAAGCACCGACAGGGGCCGGCGAAAGTGGGTCGGTGGGGTTGAGGACAATCTCGACCATATCGGTCGCATCCTCGGTAGGCTGGCCAGCCGGAAGTTCTGTGAAGCTTGCGGCTGAGAAAGCAATCTCAACCGAGGTTGAGACCGCATGCTCCTGGGACTGAGACCTCTCTCGGTCCCAAGAGCATCTTCGCCGCGACGAAGACGTGCTTGGTTCCTTATCTCCTTTGCGAGATCGGGAGGGGCGCGAGTCCGCAGGCGCCTCTCCCCAGGTGGGGAAGAGACTGGTACAACTCCTTGAAGGAACCTGAGAAGGTGGAGCCCCGGTTGAGAGGAACGTAAAAGCTTTGACTGTCCGACGCGCGGGCGGCTGCTTCTTTGAATGCCTTCATGCATTCCAGCTGCCCGGTGGAACACGTGGCCGTGGAAACCGCCCACCTAGTCTCCTTGGACTTCACCGGAGGATTCCTTTTTTCCAGTCTCCCCAACTTTAAACGTGCCCGGCGGTCGTCCGGAACGTTGGGATGGAAGGCCAAGCAAACGCTGCAGGACGAGGTGTCATGGCTGACACCAAGGCAGTAGACGCACGTGAAATGGGGATCGGTGTGCGACATCTTCTGGCTGCAAGAACACCGGCGAAATCCTGGAGAAGATTTCTCTTTCATGATCGAGGATGCAAAAGTGCGATCGCTAACTGGGACGAGCTTTAATTTCGGTAAAACCGAAGTAGTGAAAGCCAGGGCCTACAAAATGCATGAGCATGAGGGAGCAACCTGCATCTTCCAGCAGAAAGGAAGAGCTAGCGTCATCGGGCGGAGCCAGCTTGAAGACATCCGGCAAGATTTAAAGGGAAAGAGACATGCCAAAAAGTGTAGATGAACAATATATCCATGATCCTAGAAATAACAAGTAATTTTTTTTCTATGCTGCTTGAAACAGCAAACAAAATAATTTTTTTCACTAAAAAGGCAATATAAACCATACACACCATACCATAAACAAATGCGAATAACTCCTAAAGTATACTTGATACATACAAAATATCAGTAGCAAAGTTGTTCAGCACAAAATTACCTTTCCAATGGTGGTATGCAATTACATACAAATTCTATTCTATTGTGTTATATATTAAAATATATAAGTGACATTTCCAGATGTTGCAAGGGCAAACTGGAACTCAGTAGCTGACTTCTGTAATCGTCCTCAGGACACACCAGTGTATTTTACTGCCAACTACAGGTGCTTGCTAGGAGACAATGAGTTAAGGAGGTGTTTTTCTAAAGTGCCTTTTCGGCATCGCTGAGTGGCTGTGTTCAACCCTCTGCAGCTCAGGCACACCTGATCAATATGGTCCAGGCCAAGGCAGCACACACAGATGACACACAAATCTCCATAGTATATCTTTTTACCACATTCACAATAATGGAACAGTTTTGACAGCTCCTTAGTTGACATACAGCACATGCCATTGAACATCACTTGGTGATTACTATGTAGAGAAAAAACAAAATAATCGGTGACGTCTGACACTGTCATGGGCGGATGCTACTGGACTGCTTGCAAAAGTTTCCATGTGCTCCTAGTGCCTGGTGGCTTAGAATTCCATAGATGTAGCCCGATGAAAGCTATCCTGAAGAAGATCTCACATCTCTGGAGTGTGGGACTGGGGAAAGAAATGACAATAAAAAAAAAAAAAAAGAAAATGGAGACAGTCTCAGAGGAGCTTCAAATAGGGTTCCAAGGCAGACAGGATGGAGTCCCAAATCATCTGCTGCCCTTGCCTTTCTATGATTTACTTTTAAAATACAAAGAACCATCTGACAGTTTATAATAGCAATAAGGCCCTTAGTTGTGCACTTTTAAAGAGCTAGTGATGCCGCAAAGAAACATAGAAACATAGAAGTTGACGGCAGATAAGGACCGCAAGGCCCATCCAGTCTGCCCATTTCTTTTTCTACCTTATAAATGTGCCATCGGCCTTTGCTATGTCAGTGACCTATCTATTCATAGTCATTTGTATTGCTCCCTTATGCCTATCCCATGCCTGTTTGAAGCCCTGCACTGTATTCATAGCCACTACTTCTTGTGGTAAGCCATTCCATGCATCTACCACCCTTTCTGTGAAAAAGAATTTCCTCACATTCCCCTTAATCGGCCTCCTCTAATCTCATGCTGTGTCCTCTTGTCCTGCTATTTTTCTTATATTTAAACATGTTAGACTCTTTCACCTTGTTTATGCCCTTAAGGTGTTTAAATGTCTCGATCATATCACCTCTCTCCCTCCTTTGCTCAAGGGTATACATATTGAGCTCCGTTAATCTGTCCTCATATGTCTTCTGATGCAGTCCCTGCACCATTTTGGTTGCCCTTCTCTGGACTGCCTCAATTTAGTTAATGTCCTTGTGAAGGTGTGGCCTCCAATACTGCACGCAGTACTCCAGATGGGGCTCAACTCAATGTCTTGTACAGAGGGATTATTACCTCCCTCTTACGACTTTAGATACCCCTACTAATACACCCTACCACCCCTAGCCTTACCTACTGCTTTAGAGGTCTGCTTGATGATTTCAGGTCATCAGTGATGATGATGCCCAAGTCTCTTTCTTCCTTTGTGACTGCTAGCAACTCCTCCCAGCCTATAAGTGGCTTCAGGTTTCTCTTCCCTATGTGCATGATTTTGCACTTTTTGCATTAAATCCAGTTGCCACTTTTCTGACCATTCTGCTAGTTTATCCAGATCTCTTCTCATTCTGCCCACCCCATCTGGATCATCTACTCTGTTGCAGATCTTGGTGTCATCTGCAAACAGACAAGCTTTTACCTTCAGTCCATCTGCTAGGTCACTAATGAAGATGTTGAATAGGACTGGCCCCAGGACTGATCCTCGAGGTACCCTACTTGTGACTTGCATCTCTTCTGACTGTATACCATTTACCACCACTCTCTGTTTTCTGCCAGTCAACCAGTTTGCCACCCAGTTGACCAACTTCTGACCCACCCTGAGCCTACCTAGCTTATTTATCAATCTTCTATGTGGAACAGTGTCAAAAGCTTTGCTGGAAGTCAAGGTAGGCGACATCAACTGCTCCCCTTGGTCCACCACTCTGGTTACCCAGTCAAAGAAATCTATGAGATTAGTTTGACAGGACCTTCCTTTTGTAAACCCATGCTGTCTTGGATCCTGTGCCCCTATGGATTCCAGGTGTTGCACTATCCTTTCCTTAAGGAGTGCTTCCATAATCTTGCCCACTACTGAGGTAAGACTGAAAAACTTTAAAAAGCATTATAATTAGGTACAATTCTGCCTTCATTCCTTTTATAGTTTATATATCTCTCCTCCCCATTACTAAGAAAATCTGCACAAATATATGATCTTTATCCCTTAAAGTTTCTTTAGAGTCCATCAGCCTCTATAACTTACTCCCTACTACAAGTCATAATTCTGTGTTGTGACATCACAATCTGTTGCCATGGGTGTAACTGAGATATCACAAGCAGTGCTCTGTGACTTCAGTTAGGGAGAAAGCAGCAGGAATAGACAGACTCTTCAGGTTCAAAGATCCTGTTTTCGTACAAATGACCTCAGTAATAAACAATGGGGAGAAGGAATATAGCACTAATGGGACATTCGCGCCGGACTGTGTCTAAACATGAGGTTTTGTTAAATTTCTCCTGAATGTGTCACCAGCTCTTTACACTACCAGTGTTTTTAATTTGAATGTTGTGCTTTGTTAGAAGTAAACATGATGTTAAAGGCATCAAACTAAGGACTGCTGTATTTTTTGCTCTTACTGTGCAGTTCCTGAAGTACAAAGGGGGGTATACAAGGGGTCCTGGGTAACAAATTACAACAGGGGAGACGGTGGCAGCAAAGAGACACTAAAGTACTATGACTTAAAGATTATGTACAACACTCAGCAGATTCCTTAAGCCTTAACACAGCACAGAAACATAGAAACACAATATTTGATGGCAGATGAGGACGGCTTAGCCCACCTAGTCTGCCCATTTCTCTACCTAACGGATAAGCTGCAGATCCTAGTTAACCAAGAGCCTACTTCCTCCTAACCCCCCCCCACTAGAACTGCCTTATGACTGTCCCATGCATTCTTGAATTCCCCCACTGTTTTTGGCTCCAGCAACACCCTCAGTAAGGCTGGTCCCTGCATCTACAACCCTCTCTGTGAAGAAATGCTTCCTCACATTACCTCTGAGCTGTCCCCCTCTCTATCTTCAAATTGTGGCCCCTTGTTCTTGCACATCTCTTTTTCTGAAAGATGCTACCCTCTTGGACTTTGTAGATTCCCTTGAGGTACTTGAAAGTTTTTATCATGTTCCCCCTCTCCCTCCTTTCCTCGAGGCTATACATATTAAGCTCCTTTAGTCTTTCTTCATACATCTTCTGGTGCAGACCCTGCACGATTTTGGTTGCCCTTCTCTGGACAGCCTCCGCCCTGTCTATGTCTTTGCGGAGATGGGGTCTCTAGAACTGCACACAGTACTCCAGACGTGGTCTTACAAACTGTCTGTACAGAGGGATAACAACTTCCTGTTTTCTACTGGTGATACCTCTCCCTATGCATCCCAGTATCCCCCCAGCCCTCCTTACTGCCTTCTCACATTGCTTGACCACCTTTAGATCACCTGATATAACTAACCCCTGGTCCCTTTCCACTTTTGTTGTTGTTCGTATCTCACCTCCGATTGTGTACTCTTCCCCTGGGTTTTTGTCTCCCAAGTGCACTACTTTGCACTTCTTTGCGCTGAAACTAAGCTGCCATACATTTGATCATTCCTCCAACCTTGCCAAGTCCGTTCTCATCCTTTCCACCCCACCTTGTGTATCAACCCTGTTGCAGATATTTGCATCGTCTGCAAAGAGACATACTTTTCCTTCCAGTCCCTCTGCAATGTCACTTGTAAAGATATTAAAAAGGACTGGCCCCAGTACTCAACCCTGCCGTACCCCACTAGTAACCCCCCTTACTTCACTGTGGACTCAGTTTACTATTATCCTCTGTGTCTTGGTGGTGTATAGCCAATGTTTTACCCAGGCTACCACCCTGGAACCCACTCCCAAGCTGGCTAATTTATTTATTAATCTTTTGTGTGGGACTGTGTCAAATGCCTATCTAAAGCCTAGGTAGGCCATGTCCATAGCCCCTTCCTGGTCTACTACTTTGGTCACCCAGTCAAATAAATCAATTAGATTCATCTGACATGACCTTCCTGCTGTGAATCCAAGCTGCCTTGGGTCCTGTGCCCCATTGGCCTCTAGGTACTCAACAATTCTTTCCTTCAGAAGTGATTCCATCATTTTCCCTATCACTGAGGTCAAACTTGACAGGTCTGTAGTTTCCTGCCTCTGTCTTGCTCTCACTTATGTGAAGGGGAACCCCATCCGCCCTCCTCCAGTCCTCAGGTGCCAAATCATCCTCCCATGATTTGTTAAAAAAGGTAGTCAGTGGTGTTACTAGTTCTCCCCTTAGTTCTTTTAGAATTCTGGGGATAATTCCATCAGGCCCTATTGCTTTATCCACCTTCAGTTTAAGGAGTTCTTTCAGAACACTTTCTTCTGTGAAAGGACTGATATCAACCCCTCTATTCAGAGTGCTTCTATTGACTTTATTCTGACTGCCTTCACCGCTTTCTTCTGCTTTCACTGGTACAGTTCTCTGTCCTGCTCCTTCTGTGTTTCCTTATACTTCCTGAATGCTATCCTTTTCTCCATAACCTTCCCTGCCACTTCTTTTCAGAACCATAGTGTTTTTTTCTTTCATTTTGATTTGCTTATTTGCTTCACACAAAGGCTCGTTGCCTCTGTGATGGCGGTTTTGATGTTTCCCCATTGTTGCTCCACTCCACCTTCTTGCTTGTTTACTAGTGCTTTTCTGAGGCACTCTCCCATTTTGACAAAATCAGCCCTCCTGAAGTCAAGTAGCTTCACTTTCTTTATGGCTTGACTCTACAGCTAAGTTTATCGTGAACCACACTGTTTGGTGGTCATTTGTTCCCAGATGGCTACCCACTTCTAGATCTGAGATCCTCTCTCCATCCCCATTTGAGACTTCTAAGTGGTGTCCTGTCACTGCTGTGCAGTATCTGTTACAATATTGTATTATAATGTAGTTCAAATGTTGCCCCGTTTGGCTGGGCTGTGCCTGATCTACTCAGACATGTCACAGACGACGTCCCTAGCGTGATGACATCATTTGGAATGCAAGTGGGACTGTAGAGGTCCTGACAGTACAGAGTGCCACGGTCTTTGTTGTCTTACTAAATGGTTCAATGAAATAGAGTAATGACTTGATCACACTTGAAATTACCCCCCCTTATCATTTTGTATATCCAGGTATTTTAAAATAACTTGAGTTTATAAAACATGCCGATTCTTCAGCTCCCCCGTCCATACTTGTCATTCAGTACCAGTGCAAGCAAGATCTGACGACGTGCCTCCAACAACCTCCCCGAGCAGCCTGAAGAGTCGTGCTGGAGCTGATTTCCAAATCTGGAGCATGTTAGGCTAAAAAGCTTTTTAGACAGAAGAATTCATGCTGGACTTAGGAAAGTAATCCGTTTCATGAACTGAGTGCTATAATCTTTACAATCCACTGTGGAGATACTGAAGTGGTGGCTTTGCGCATGCGCACCAGGTCGACGACTCTTCAGGCAGCTCGGAGACATTGCTGCAGATGCGTCCTCGGATTGTGCTCATGCAGGTACCAAATGACAAGTATGGGGGGGCCTGAAGAATCATTATGTTTTATAAACTCAAGTTATCATTTTAAGAGACCTGGATATACAAAATGATAAGAGTGTGTATGTCTGTGGTGTGGAGGGGGGTAATTTCAACTATGATCAACTCATTGCTCCATCTCATTAAACCATTTAATAAGACAGTGGCACTCTGTACTGTCAAGTACCTCCACAGTCCCGCTTGCACTCCAAATGACGTCCCTGTGCTAGATGTCCTTTAGGCAGTGCAGTGGGAAACACTAACAGAAGGCAGTACGTGAATTGCTGAATATGTGAGAAATATAAACAATTTTCTTGACAATAGGGCAGCACAGACCAGAAATCACTGCTGAAGACCACTGAGCAGCCTGTCAGTGAATCACAAACAGCAGCACACTGAATTATATTGAGAACTTCTGCACATAATCTTTAAAAATATTATTGTTCGAGCTACGTCACTGGGATATCACAGGCAGCGCTGTGTCATTTCAGGTAGGGAGAAAGCAGCAGGAATGGACAAACTCTTCAGGAAAAAAGATCCTTTTTTCATTCAAATGACTTCAGTAATTAATAATGAGGATGGGGGATACAGCACTAATGGGAAATACAAGCTGGACTGTCTAAATATTAGGTTTTGTTGAAGTTCTCCTGAATGTGTCACCAGCTCTTTAAGGACAGACTGAATAGTAAAGCACCCTTGGTTTCACCTCAGGCTTAGAAGTCTGAGCCAGTAAGCCAACCCACCAGTGCATCGGTAACACTATCACCCACAAAGCCGGCAACCTAGGTTCAGGAACGAGCCTGGGCTGTTAGGAGGCTGGCTGGGGGGAGGACTGTTGGGCGTCCCAGACGATCCTCTTCTCCTCCTCGAGGGAGGAAGGGTATTGTGTCCCTCTGTTCTACCGCCACCTGGATGACCACGGGTGGCAGTGCAGGGAATTATGGAGTGTGCCCGTGGATTGGCTGTGTTAGGCCTCATTGGCAGCCAATCACACTGCACATTCCTGGTGAGAGGTAGGGAGAACAGGAAAAATGTGCACATAGTACAGGGCAGATGAGGCACCACTGGCAGCCCACACTGGTTTCAAGCAGTGGCTCTCCAGTGAAACCCCCCATCTTCAACTCTGCCCCAGGTGGCCAGATGTCTGCGGGGAAGACATGACGAAGGAGCTGAGAGTGTACCCGGTACTGGGGGTAAGCTGTGGGAGGCAGCAAAGTGGTGCATCTCGGGTGGGTGCAGGGACCAGCGGTAGAATGGGAAGGTCGCACTAGTGGTAGTTGAAGGAGGTCCTAGCCTGAGGAGGAAAAAATATGTTTGGGAGGGGAAGGGGATCCAATAATAATAATAAAGAATAAATGTTATTTCTAAAGCGTCTTTCAGATTTTCAAGGCGTGGCGTGAGGTGTGGCATCCAGCACCTCAACATGCCACCGTTCTGGCTGGCACAACTCCTTGAAGAAGCCCAAAAAGGTGGAGCCAAGGTTCAATGGAACAAAAAAGCTTTTATTGGCTGAAGCTCAAGTTGCTTCCTCCTCAAATGCCTTCATTTGTTCCAGCTGCTCGACGTATCCCACGACCGTGGAAACCGCCCACCTCACCTCCATCGATTTAATCAGCGGGTTCCTTTTCTCCGGTCTCCCCAGCTTTAAGCATGCCTTGCAGTCGTCCAGGACATTGGGATGGATGGCCAGGCAAAACTCACACGACAAGGTGTCATGTCCGACAGCTAGACAGTAGATGCAGGTTAGGTGGGGATCGGTGCGTGACATCTTCTGGTCGCAGGGGCACCGGCAAAATCTGGGGGAAGATTTTTCCTCCATGTCAGATGCGGTAAAATCGCAAACTCAAACGAGTTTCAGAGTAATTTTCGGAAAAAAATGATGCTTTGAATCCAGGGCCTATTAATTGCTGCAAGAGCACAAGGGAACCTTTATCTTCCAGTGGAAAGGAAAATTTGACGTCATGGGGCAGAGCCGAGGTATTTACCACCCGGGTGGGTGAGAGGAGCCAGCTTGAAGACTTCCGGCAAGATTTAAAGGGGAAAGGGACTTGCCAAACAGAGTGAATGAACAACATATCTAGAATTAAAAATTATCAAAAAGCTAACTAAAATAAGATTAGGGAATATCAGTGAAAGTGGGACCGGAAGAAGGAACTCTTGAACCAAGATTTAAATACATTCTGGAACATCATTAAAAACATCTGGAATATTGCATAGATAGATGTGTGCCAGTTATTGGTAAATACAAAAACAATAAAGGACACCCACCATGGTGGACTAGGGGTATTAAGAAATTACTAGAAAAAAGAGGAGGCTATACACTAAGTGGAAGAATAACCTATCTGGTATCTTAAATATAAAGTTAAAACAATGTAACAAACAACTAAAAAGTACGATCAGGAGCTCCAAGGGAACTACAGAATTAAACTTAGTAAACAAAACTAAGGATAATAAAAAAAATGTTCAATTATATAGGAACATTAAGAGGCAACCAAAGAGGCACAGGGCCAATAATTACACAAAATGGAACAATTTCAGATGAGAAAGAAATAACACCAGAATTCAACAGATATTTCTTGAGTGTGTTTGAACCAAAAGAAACAGTAATAGAAGCAACAAAAGCACATAAAATGTATATATTCCTGTCACTGAAAGGGAAATTATGACTCTATTAATGGGGTTAAAGTCAAACAGCTCAGCAGGGCCTGATGGCATAACCTCTAAATTCTTGCAGAAGCTGGCAAACGAACTGGTGGGACCAAACACTTACCTCTACAATATATCATTAAAAAATGGAAGGCCTATACTTGAAGGGAACACGCCTATATGACACCTATACACAAATCAGGATCAAGGTCAGGGGTAAAGAACTACAGACCCATAAGTTTAACTTCAGTAATAGGCAAAATACTGGAAAGAGTCATCCAACACAGAATATTTGATCATTTGGCAAATAAGCAGATAGCTAATATTTTGCACCATGGATTTACTAAGGTTAGGTCATGTCCCACCAACGTGATAACCTTTTTCGAGCCGGTAAGTGCAGCCTTGGAAAAGGGCGTACCAGTTGATGTGATATACCTGGACTTTGCAAAAGTTTTTGATAAAGTATCACATGAAAAATTAATTGAACAGCTTTATCAAATTAATCTAGAGACTAATATAATAGAATGGATAACCTCATGGTTAAAGGACAGGAAGCAGAGAATGATAGTAAAGGGATATCAATCTGAATGGGGGGAGGTTACAAGTGGGGTGCCCCAGGGATCCGTCCTGGGGCTTACATTGTTTAATATACTAGTTAATACACTCTAAACATCAGATAATGCGTGGATAAACAAGTACGCAGATGATTGTGTAACCCCTAGATGGCGCTATCCCAGGGGCTACTACCCCTGCCTGATTTGCCACTAACAGGTTGAGGGGCCTGGATTCAATGGCAGGTGCCTCCACCCAGAGGTCAGGGTTTGCAATAGTTAAACTTACTTGGTCACAGCCCTCTGGGACACTGCAACCCCCCTTTCTTCCCACTAGTGGCCCACACAATATATCAGAATTACCTTCACAGTATACACTTACCCCAGGACTAGTTCCGCACTGGGACCTCCTGTGAAATAAGATACAGTGCAACAATCACAGTACAGTACTTTAACACAGACAAATACCTCAGGAAGTATAACTTTGCTGAAACAAGCAGCTCTGATTTATTTAGGGGATATAACAAGGACAGGGGGAAATCAGGTTAATTAGCTTATCACTTTACTATCTACCTATGGCTCTGTGCACAGGCCTATCCCTACCAGTTACTGTCCCTGGGTACCCAAGCCCTAGTGGCTAGTCCAAACCGTGGCAGCTGGTAGGGGCCCTTTCACACAGTGAAAAAAAAAATTAGTTTAAACAGTCAGCAGTACAGTGATTCCATTTGGATTTAATGTGGCAATTCAACAGGGAGCGACCCTGAATTAGTACTCACGACCTCCAAACAAGATAGGGTCCTTCAACGTCAGCAGGGCTACTCTTGAGCTCCACGAGACTCTTCACACATTATATGGTAAAAAAGAAAGTATTATACCAGGCAGGCTGCTTCTCTATCCCGATCGCAATTACTACACAATACCCGGGAGAACACACAGCAGATTCAGTTCCTGACAGACCGAGTGCAATTCAACAATTTCTCCAGTCTTCTACAGGGTGAGCCTGGTTTCTACTCTTCAGAGATCCTTTGATTCTTTTCACAGGACGGATTCAGTCCTAACAAGCAGTTACACAAGCTGCAGACCGGAACTCTGGGCCTTACACACGTTTTTTGACTGAAACTGTGCACTGAAGGAGCACAGGGTTTCTTTCCCTTCACTGCCAGATCTAAACTGAAACTCCAACAGACAAAACCAGGCACTTCCTTTGAGTTCCTCCCAGTTCTTGACTGGATTGGCTGTCACTCACAATAGACTGCTGCTGTTGGTCCAAAAAGGCGCCGAAGTCTAAACTACATCTCCCAGAGTCACTGCCCATACAATCCTCTTGTGGCTGGCTCAGATTATGAGTCCAAGTTCTGATTTGTCCAAGGCACCATTTTAGAGCAAGCTTACCCCACACTGATTGGTCCAGCTCAGCAGTTCAAAACCAGAATGGGGAACTAGGCAGACACAGTTCTGACTGCAAAGAAAGCAGGTTAGACAAACTGTAATTTCATTATTACTGTAAATGATTTCTGGCAAACAGTTACATCTTTCAGATAGGTTCCCTTTGCACTCCTAGTGACTGCAAAAATGGAGTGAATTGGCAGCAGCTCAAGTGGTACTCAAACAGAGAAGCACACAGTCCCCCATACAACTAATTATGTCTGCAAGCAGACAGCTCTTAAAGAGACAGTACCAGAGCTCTAAAACACTCACTGATAAATGGCCTAAGGCCTTAAACACCATTCAGGCTTGGAGCATTCAAGCAAGCTCCTGAAGTCTTTTGGAACCCCCATTTGCAGGGGGGTTACACCTTTCCTAGCTGGGAAAGCTTGACGCTCATGCCAAGCAAGTACCCCATAAGTTTCAACTGCAACCATATACATTTGCATTAGGCTCACACATGTAATCATCAGTCAATACATCATTTTACCAAGAACACATTTCTGAAACATTGCAGTACGTCCTTTACACAGTATTACACACACATTGTACCATAACTCAAGTTATTACCTCTTGTACATGAAACCTGAAGAGAGGGGCCCTTCCTATCAGTTACCTTGGGGCTGGATGGGGCAAGGGCACCATACTTAGAGGGCAACACAAGTAACTTGGAGTTAGCACTGACGCTCAGTTTGGGCAATGAGCTCGGGACACATACACCCTTTATGGACAACATTGAGAGGCAGATCCACTGGCCGCCCAGGGAATCATAACTGAGGTGCACCACAGGCTTTACAGCTCGACCAGTCTTTCTAGGGGAACTGTTACAGTCTCTGCACTCTGAGCCTCATTTTCAGCATTGTCCTCACTTGTCAGGGGAGTCTCCATGGGGGTAGAGAGGCTAGAACTTGGGGCACTTTCAGCTCTAGGAGTTACAGTTTCTGAGTCCACAACATTTGGTTCGCAAGGAGAGCTTTTGGACACTGGCAGATCATCTAGTTTGCCCACTACAATGTGAGGGAGATGGTGCCATCTGTCAGCAATCTTGTGTTTGCCATGCAGTCCCAGATTTCTTAGCAATACCCGATCTCCCTCCTGGAGTTCCTGTGCTTTCACCTTTTTATCATACCGTTCTTTGTTGGCCAGATTTCTTTTGGCAGCCATGGTCTGAGCCAGTTGGTACGCATGAGTTAGCTGGGCCTTTAACTTTTGCACATACTGTAAATAGTTGTCAGCTTGAACCCCATCAGGAGAGACCCCAAAACACACATCTACTGGTAGTCGAGCTTCTCTTCCAAACATCAGGCGGTAGGGGGAGAATCCAGTGGCATCACTTTTGGTGCAGTTATAAGCATGTACCAGGGTGCTAATTTGTTGGCTCCATCTAGGCTTGTCCTTTGGGTGCAGGGTGCCTAGCATATCTAGCAAAGTGCGGTTGAAACGTTCAGGTTGTGGGTCCCCCTGGGGGTGGTAAGGAGTGGTTCTGGACTTTCGCACTCCCCACAGAGAAAGCATCTCTTTGATCAGACGACTCTCAAAGTCTCTCCCTTGATCAGAATGGATTCTTTGTGGAGCCCCATAGTGAACAAAAAAGTTTTCTACAAGTACTTTGGCCACAGTGGATGCTTTCTGGTCTTTGGTGGGGAAAGCTTGGGCATATCTCGTGAAATGGTCAGTGACCACCAGCACATTACTGATATTTCTTTGATCTGACTCTAAACTCAGAAAATCAATACAGTCCAGCTCCATGGGTGCACTGGTGGTTATGTTAACAAGGGGGGCAGCCCTCTGGGGCAAAGCTTTCCTCTATGGCTAGCGACTACAAGTTGAATGTGTTGCTCCACATCAGCCCCATCTTAGGCCAATAGAATCTGGATCTCACCAAGTCAAGTGTTCTGTCTATACAAGGTACCCCATGTGGTTGTGCAAGGACCTCAGTACTGAGTCTCGAAAGGCAGTGGGCAGCACTAGTTGTTGTTTGTCTACTTGTCCCCCTCTGTCTACTGTTTCTCTGTATAACAGTTTATTGATCAGTTTCAACTTAGGACCTTCTTTGTATAATAGTGCAGTTCTCAAATCAGTGGAGCGTAATTTGGACACATCTTTTCTGCATAGAGGGCTTCTAAAGCTGCTTTGATCATGGGATCGCTGGATTGAGCCCGCCAAATACTGTCATTGTCCAGCTGCGGTAGTGCACCAATGTCTATTGCAGAAAAGTGGCAATAAGCAGCAGGTATGCAATTCTCAGAGGGTCCCAAGCAATCCACCATGCAGTCCATCATAGCCTGCGTGGACATTTGTTCCTCCCTGTCAAACTTCGGCAGAGTGCCCGAATGTCAGGTTCTGCCAATCGGACCCAATCATTCTGGGGAACAGGCCTCCGGAGAGAGAGCATCAGCATCTATGTGGTTCAGACCTGCTCGGTATTCGAGCATAGTCATATGTAGATAATGCAGAAAGCCACCTATGGCCAGTGGCATCCAACTTAGCTGAGGTCTGCACATAGGTCAAAGGATTATTGTCAGTTTTACTAGTATTTTAGCCCCATACAAGTACTCATGGAATTGGTCAACAATAGCCCACTTCAAAGCTAGGAACTCTAACTTATGTACAGGATAGTTCTTTCGGATGGGGTCAGGCTTCTACTGGCAAAGGCCACTGGTCTCAGGCCATTCTCGTGTTCTTGGTACAACACAGCCCCCAACCCTTGCAAGCTAGCATCAGTGTGCAGGACGTAAGGTTTTCTTGGATCGGCATAGGCCAGCACTGGAGCATGGGTAAGTTGATATATGATCTCATGAAAAGCAGTCTCACAATCAGGAGTCCAGCGGGACCCAAATACTTCACTTGGACGAAAATACACTCTTTCAGTCTTGAGGGACGCTGACTTTTGGTATTTTTTGTGGGTTGGGGGATACCCTTGAGTAAGGTTAAGTAAAGGGCGGATCACTCTTGAATAGTCCTTGATGAAGCGCGATAATAACCACAGAATCCCAGGAATCTTTGCAGTTCTTTTAGATTTTGGGCTGTGGCCAGGTGGTCAAGGCCTCAACTTTACTTGGTCGGTCTCTATTCCTTGGTGGATACTATGTGTCCCACATACTTTACTGATGTTTGAAAGAATTGACACTTATCAATGGACAGTTTAAGGCCAAAGTCCTCCAGTCGGTCCAATACCTTAAATAATCTGCTCATGTTCCTCCAGTGAGCTGCCAAACACAATAACATCATCTAGGTATACCAGGCACTCTAGTAAGTTCATGTCCCCACTGCACGCTCCATCAATCGTTGAAAAGTGACTGGGGCACCTGAAATCCTTGAGGCATCCTCATGAATTCATAGAACAAGCGGACAGATAAAGGCTGTCTTCTCACGGTCCTCTGGGGCCATCGGGATCTGGTAGTACCCACTGCGGAGATCCAACACAGAGAACCACTTGCTCCCGTTTAGGCAGTCCAAAGCATCCTGAATGCGGGGCATTGTGTACTGATCAGGGATAGTCCGCCGGTTTAAGGTGCGATAATCCACACACATCCTTACTGTCCCATTCTTTTTCCTCACTACCACAATGGGAGAAGCATAAGGGCTTCTGGATTCTTGTATTACACCAGCAGCTAACATCTCTTGCAGATGCCGTCTCACATCGTCTATGTCAGCAGGTGCCAGGCGTCAGACCTCTCACGAAATGGTCTTTCGTCATGCAGCGGATATTGTGCTCAGCTCCTTGCACGCATCCTACATCCCATTCCTTTAAAGAAAACACCTGGTCTCTCTGGGCAAGCTTCTCACTGATCCTCACTTTCCATTCAGCTGGCAGCGGGAGTCGCGAAATCAAACAAGTCATGCTACTCTGTCATTCTTCCTTGAACTCTTGCTGCTGGGTAGCACTGCAGTGTCTGCACAATGCACATTAGCCAGGATGCAACCTCTATTTACTCGAATGTCTCTTTCAGACACATTATGAACTTGGACCATTACCCTTCTGGCATAAGCATGGGCTCTAGCGGGCAAAATACTAGGCTTGACCAGCAGTCCCTCTGGCAATTTTCCATCGCTTGGTGCATCCAACATTAATATTTTATTCTTAACATCCTTTCTGATACGGACCTCTCCCTGTAAGGTACACTGGGCATTTGGCGCCAGGATCAAAGACTCAGGATCCTTTTTCCATACAATTCCAACCGGTTCCTCTGGTTCTATTTTTTCAGCATCTCTCTGTGCCTCATAGGCCTTCTTAATTAAAGCCGGAACTCTTAAAGCTCTACTAGTCTTTGACCCCTGTTTTTCATAACACAACTGTGCCAGCCTTCCGAACATATGAGCATTTGTTCCAATCAACAAAGGGACACCATCATACAGTCCAGTGGGGGGACACTAGGCTAGGGTCTCTACTTGTTCGGGCTACCCAGCCACGGAGGTGGGGAAAGACAGCCAAATTGGATATACCCGGAATAGGGGTAGGCCTTCTCACTTAACCCCCATACATGCAGTCCTTCTAATGGTTGTAAGGGTACGTCTGACAAATGCTTCTGATACCAATCCTGGAACATAATTGTCACTTGGGAGCCACTGTCCAATACAGCTCTGGTAGACACTCCATTCACCTTTACAGTGGTCTCCATGGAGGGACCCACTATTCTGGACCAATCTGGAGAGGCGGTAGTGGGGGCCTGGGCAACTGACCTTGCCACAAAAGGACGTGAGTTAGCATTTTGGTGCCCTCACTGGGATCATTTCGTGCACCTCTTAACCACTGATTTGTTCTCCAAGCTCTCCTTGTAGCCTATATGCAACTTTGTCAGTGTCTTTGGGGACCGGCATTCCCTTTCATGTGCCCATCCTTCCCACAATTATAGCAAAACATACTTTCTGGAGTTTGAGCTGGCGAGGCGCCACACTGGGAGCCAGGGCAGGGGTATTACTAACTGGAAACCTTGTGCCATCTCTGTCATGTGTGATAAGTATTTGGAGACATCTGTCAGTTTCTCCACTTCCATGGTCAAGGAATCGAGTTCGAGCTGTTATCAGCAGGAGATACATGGGTGGGTACCCTCACCCCATAGCAGATGCAGTCGGATATAGGTCAGGGCCATGCTTGCAGGCGTGGCCTTCATAAAGGGACTGTTTTGAATTCCGGTTTCTCTCAACAGTTTGCCCCATTGTGGCATATCTTTTCCTGGTCAGAGCACTCATTGACTGCCAACCTCTGCCCTGAACTTCACTTGATGGGTCACCCTCAGTCACTCGGGTCGTAGCGCAGCTATTGCAGGTCCTCCGAGGTCGCCTTTTTCAACTCCTCGAATTTCTCTCATTAACTCATCATAGGAGGGTGGGGATTCCAGTCGATTTGCCAGGCGAATTGAAGCAACAGCAGTTCTGGAGAAGGGGCAGACTTAGATTCTGTCCAGTTCAATCGCTGGCAAACTACCCCTTCTGAGGCATTCTTGCAACAATTTTTCCAGCGAGACATACACAGACAACAACTCCTTGGTACTGTTGTGCATTTCTTACTTCCACCATAGGTCCTCATCAGAATCTGGGCTCCATACACATTCTCCAACGCCTCAAGATAGGCCTGTGCAGTCGCCTGGGTTACTGGCCCGTTTAGCACGGATGGTAGCCAGGGCAGGACCTCGGAGGCTCTCACTAACCCTCTTTGCTTTTCAAGCCTAGGCATTGCCATTCAAGCACTTGGGGCAACATAGTTCTATCTAGGTCTCCCAGTCATCCTCCCTTGGGGGTGGGAGGGTGCCAGAGAAGATCCTCAACCTTCGGTAAGAGTCGTGACTAATGGCAGGTGCAGAAATAGGAGTCTGCATTGGTTCAGCCACCATTACGGGTACTGGAGGCGGGAGAGGTGTTGGAGAAGAACACCCCAGGTGGCAAGAATAGTTTCTTCAAGTCCTCCACAGTTTTCCCTTCCCCCAGCAACCATTTAGCAAATTTCTCCTCAAAAGTTTCAGACAGTGGTGGGGGCTCATTCTCCCCCGGGTCTTTACTGTCCTTAGTTATCACTCTCCAGGCAGTGAGGGCTCCCTCTGGGGTAATGGTCTGTGGCACTTTGGAGCTATCTATGGGATCCTTAAACTCTACTAGGGCTAGGAAAGTGTGGGTGAGCAGATTACCATGCCGACCCACCACCACAGGGTTTTGTAAACCTTCCACCTTGGAAAGTACTCCCTGTACAGTGTCCGTATTGATACCCAGGGGAATGTCCAGGATAAGCATAGCATTTTGGGGGTCAATCTCCTTCCCAGTACACCACTCCACCAGCCGGTGCACAGCCACTTCTGTCAGGGTACCCATTTTTTTTTTTCTTAACAGTGGTTCGGAAATATGGCCACTAGAGGACACACAATCCCAGCGGTGAGCCTCCAAGATGTAACCCCTAGATGGCGCTATCCCAGGGGCTACTACCCCTGCCTGATTTGCCACTAACAGGTTGAGGGGCCTGGATCCAATGGCGGGTGCCTCCACCCAGAGGTCAGGGTTTGCAATAGTTAAACTTACTTGGTCACAGCCCTCTGGGACACTGCAACCCCCCTTTCTTCCCACTAGTGGCCCACACAATATATCAGAATTACCTTCACAGTATACACTTACCCCAGGACTAGTTCCGCACTGGGACCTCCTGTGAAATAAGATACAGTGCAACAATCACAGTACAGTACTTTAACACAGACAAATACCTCAGGAAGTATAACTTTGCTGAAACAAGCAGCTCTGATTTATTTAGGGGGATATAACAAGGACAGGGGGAAATCAGGTTAATTGGCTTATCACTTTACTATCTACCTATGGCTCTGTGCACAGGCCTATCCCTACCAGTTACTGTCCCTGGGTACCCAAGCCCTAGTGGCTAGTCCAAACCGTGGCAGCTGGTAGAGGCCCTTTCACACAGTGAAAAGAAAAATTAGTTTAAACAGTCAGCAGTACAGTGATTCCATTTGGATTTAATGTGGCAATTCAACAGGGAGCGACCCTGAATTAGTACTCGACCTCCAAACAAGATAGGGTCCTTCAACGTCAGCAGGGCTACTCTTGAGCTCCACGAGACTCTTCACACATTTATATGGTAAAAAAGAAGTACTATACCAGGCAGGCTGCTTCTCTATCCCGATCGCATTACTGCACAATACCCGGGAGAACACACAGCAGATTCAGTTCCTGACAGACCGAGTGCAATTCAACAATTTCTCCAGTCTTCTACAGGGTGAGCCTGGTTTCTACTCTTCAGAGATCCTTTGATTCTTTTCACAGGACTGATTCAGTCCTAAAAGCAGTTACACAAGCTGCAGACCGGAACTCTGGGCCTTACACACGTTTTTGACTGAAACTGTGCACTGAAGGAGCACAGGTTTCTTTCCCTTCACTGCCAGATCTAAACTGAAACTCCAACAGACAAAACCGGCACTTCCTTTGAGTTCCTCCCAGTTCTTGACTGGATTGGCTGTCACTCACAATAGACTGCTGCTGTTGGTCCAAAAAGGCGCGAAGTCTAAACTACATCTCCCAGAGTCACTGCCCATACAATCCTCTTGTGGCTGGCTCAGATTATGAGTCCAAGTTCTGATTCGTCCAAGGCACCATTTTAGAGCAAGCTTACCTACACTGATTGGTCCAGTTCAGCAGTTCAAAACCAGAATGGGGAACTAGGCAGACACAGTTCTGACTGCAAAGAAAGCAGGTTAGACAAACTGTAATTTCATTATTACTGTAAATGATTTCTGGCAAACAGTTACATCTTTCAGATAGGTTCCCTTGCACTCCTAGTGACTGCAAAATGGAGTGAATTGGCAGCAGCTCGAGTGGTACTCAAACAGAGAACCACACAGTCCCCCCATACAAACTAATTATGTCTGCAAGCAGACAGCTCTTAAAGAGACAGTACCAGAGGCTCTAAAAACACTCACTGATAAATGGCTTAAACGCCAAACACCATTCAGGCTTGGAGCAGTCAAGCAAGCTCCTGGAAGTCTTTTGGGAACCCCCATTTGCAGGGGGGTTACAATTGTAAATTAGGGGGTCTAGTGCAAAATCAATCAGACGATCAAAAACTTCAAGACAATTTAGATAAACTCCTCATCTGGGCTAAAACAAACAAAAGGATGCTTAACATATCTAAGTTAAGGTGATGCACTTTGGTGCTAAAAATCCAAACGTTGTATATAAATTACACAACCAAGTATTAGAGAAAACAACAGAAGAAAAGGATTTAGGAATATTTATAACAGACAAATTTTCAACAGATGTGCATACTAACGAAACAGTTAAAAATGTCAGGAAATATTGGGCTGTATCCTGGCAAACAAAGAGCAGGGACAAAAGAAAAAATTACTCACCTTAGTAATTGTGTTTCTTCTAATGGAGTCTTGCTGTATTCTGACATTATGCAGTTAGCCCCAGCACTTGAACGGCTCCGGAGAAGAAAGAGTCAACTCTATACCAGAGCATAGAACATTGAGCTCGAGCTTGGTTCAAACCTCTGTCTGCTGCACTTCAAAGTGTAACCATCAGATTCTTACAAGCTAATACTAACTAACTACACCTGCTAGGTGGAAATTGTAAATTAACTAGCCAAAAGGCAAGCAAATATTTGGATCACAAAAGACTCAAGTCGAGAACTCCAAAACAAAAACTAGGTAGTGAACATCATAACTAAAAAAAACAACAAACATAACCCACTCCCCTTCTCTATATGGGGGAGTACTAAGTGCACCCCTGAGGTGCAGCACTGTACCTGCTAGACCACTTCCCAAAAAACAGGTTCTGAGAGGGGAGGCAAGGAGGGAGGTCAGAATACATCAAGACTCCATTAGAAGAAACACAATTACTAAGGTGAGTAATTTTTTCTTCAAACAACATGAAGTCTTCTTGTATTCTGACATTATGCAGACTACCATGCAGTACCTCCATGGAGGAGGGACCAAACCCATTTTGGGAATAGGTTCTGCAGTACTGCTGTACCAAACCTAGCATCACTCCTAACCTGGATATCCAGGGAGTAATGCTTGGTGAATGTATGGACTGTTTACCAGGTGTCTGCTTTGCATATTTCTAATAATGGTATATCTCTGGCAACAGCCAGAGAAGCAGCTGTACCTCTAGTCGAATGAGCCCTTGGGCCTGAAGGGGGTATTCTGCCTAGCTTCTCATAGCAGAATTGTATACAAGAGACTCCTGGCAATAGTCCTCTTAGTAGCAGGTTTGCTCTTTCCCATTTCACCATAAGTGAGAAACAACTGGGGACAGTCAAACCTAAGTGCCTTAGTGCACTCACTGTAGTAGTGAAGTGCTCTCTTAACATCCCAGCTGTGTAACCTTCTCTCCACTGAAGAAGAATGATCAGTGAAGACAGGAAGAGACATGGACTGGTTCAGAAGAAAATCTGCAACTACTTTGAGTAAGAACCTCCTGTTAGTTCTAAGGACCACATTATCTCTATAGAATGAGATAAAATCAGGCTCCACTGACAGAGCTTGTAATTCACTGATACGCCTGGCAGAGGTAATAGCTACCAGGAACACAGCTTTCCAAGTCAAGTACTTAAGTTCTGATGAAGCCATAGGCTCAAAAGGGGGTTGCATAAGCTGAGCAATGCAAACACTAAGATCCCAAGCAGGAGTAGGTTCATTAAAAGGAGGATTGGTATGGAGCAATCCTTCATAGAATTTCAGAAAACAGGATGAGATGCAAGTGAGGAAGCCTTCCCATCTGACAGAAATGCAGAAACAGCTGCCAAGTGTACTTTCAGGGTAGCTGGTCTCAGGTCTAAGCCATTAAGATGAACCATATAATCCAGAACTATAGCCAAATCACCAGTATCTGGAGATATCTGCCTATTGGAACACCAAATGCTGAATCTTTTCCATTTGGAATTATAAGTTTTTTCTGGTGGCAGGTTTTCGAGAGGCTTTGAGAATATCTAGAACCCCCTGAGACAGATGCAGGCTTGCATATTCCAACTCTTCAAGAGCCACGCCTTAAGGTTGAGAGACTGACGATTGGGGTACCAAATCCTTCCCTGAGAGGAAGTTAACAGATTGTGATTCTTGGGAAGAGATAGGGGAAGATGGACTACTAGAGATAGCATAGAAATACAGGTTACTCACCTGTAACAGGAGTTCTAGGAATGGTATATGTTGTTCATCCACACTCATTGGCAGGTATCCTTGCCGCTTTAAATCTTGCCGGAAGGTCTTCAAGCTTGCTCCTCCCACCCACCCGGGTGGTATAACTCTCGGCTCCGCCCCATGACGCCAGATCTGGCCCGCTGGAAGCTCAGGTTGTGCGTCGAAGCGTGGAGGACGGGTCGTGATGAACAACATATACCATTCCTAGAACTCCTGTTACAGGTGAGTAACCTGTATTTCTAGGACATGGATATGTTGTTCATCCACACTATTGGCAGACTCCTAGCAGTTCTCCGGGAGGAGGGAGGCAAGACGCACACCCTCAATACTTACTTGGGAAAGAGAGACTGGAGAACCGAGGCCCCAAAACCAGCATCCCGGCGTGACTCAAGGTCGATGTGGTAATGGGTACAAAGGTGTTTGCTGACTTCAGGTAGCAGCCCCAGATTTCCTGGATAGGGACGCCCCTGAAGCAGCCACTGCTGCAGCAGTATGGCGGGTAGAATGAGCTCTTTCCTCTGGGAGGCTCCATGCCGCTAACTTATAGCAGAGATCTATGCAGGAGGTTACCCACCTGCTTATCGTCCGCTTGGCTGCAGGTCTGCCAGATGCGGCTTCAGCGTGGGTGACAAACAGCTGGCTAACCTCTCCCCGAATTTCAGCCGTGCGGCTCCCTTATAATAAGCGGCGCCTTCTAGGGTCCAGAGTATGGAGCCTATATTCGCCTCCGGTGTGATTGAGTAGAACACCGCAGAGTCAACACCTGGTTAAGGTGAAACTCCGACACCACCTTCGGAAGGAATTTCTGGTGGGGCGAGGCACAACCTTGTCCCTGTGGAAGACCAGGTAAGGAGACCTCGATGAAAGCGCCTGACTCCTCCCATCCTTCTGGCTGACGTGATAGCCACCAAGAAGGCGGTCTTCCACGACAGGTGAGAGAGAGCACACCTGTGCATAGGTTCGAATGGCTTGCCCATGAGCTTTGCCAGTACCAGCAGTAGATCCCACGGAGGTGGGGTTCCCGTGACTGGAGGAAATGTGATCAAGGCCTTTGAAAAGCGCCAGACCACCTTCTCTCTAGTGCCATCGACTGCTTCCTCGCCCGTGCTGCAAGCAGAGATGGCTGCCAGGTGCACCCTTAGGTCGTCGACTAAGCCCTTTGACTAGAAAGGACCATAAATAGTCCAAGATGCTTGCCAAGGAACAGGAGGAAGGGTCCAAGCCTTGTTCCTGACACCAAATGGAAAACCTTTTCCATTTGAAGGCATAGCATTTTCTGGTCGATTTCACGGGACGCCTCAACTACATTGAGGACTCGCTCGGAAAGACCCAAGGCCTGGAACCTACGCCAGGAACCAGGCCGTCAGGTGCAGGATTGAAGGTCCGGATGGAACACCTTCCCTGATTGACTGGAGAGCAGGTCCGGTGAGCTGGAAGCTGCCACAGGAGTCCTGGAGCTGAGACTGAGGAGATCTGGTACCAGAACTGAAGCAGGCCAGTCTGGGGCTATCAGAATCACCTCGCCTTGTCCCTCCTCGCCTTGGAGAAGCACCCAGGATCAAGGGAAATGGGGGAAAGGCGGAAGAGGCCCGGGTCCACTGCCTCGAGAAGGCATCCCCTGCAGCGAGCCCTGCTGAGGGGGCGGCATGGAACAGGCTCAGCTTCGTTCTCCTGAGGCAAACAGGTCCACCTGAGGTGTGCCCCAATGGGAGAACAGATGCTGACTACCTCCGCAGGAGAGACCACTGTGGGATGCAGCCCCTATCAGGCTCAGGGCATCGGCCAGGGTGTTGGAGGCTCCTGCCACATGAATGGCTAGGAGATCCGCCTCCAGGCTGCGCACGAGTGACCAAATGCGGAGAGCTTCCTTGCATAGAAGCATGGACGCGTCCCGCCCTGGCGGTTTAGATAGTACATGGTCGTGGTATTGTCCGTCTGGACTCGGACCACTTGACCCCGGAGGAACGGAGCAAAGGCGGTGAGAGCTAGGCGGACCGCTCGGAGCTCCAGCAGGTTGATGTGGCATCGGGACTCCCGCGGGACCAGAGGCCATGAGCCCGGTGTTCCCCCAGATGGGCACCCCAACCCATCAGAGAGGCATCGGTCGATAGAGAGACCGTCGGCTCGGGGCGGACGAACTGGATGCCCTCCTGCAAATGATCTGGAACGGTCCACCACTGGAGAGCGTTCCACATCCCCTGTGTCACCGACACAAGCTGGTCCAAAGGATCGCAGCGTTGTGACCACTGGCTGGCCAGTCCCCACTGAAGGGGATGCATGTTCCAGCGGGCCCAACGGACCACGCTGGTGCAGGCCGCCATGAGACCCAGGAGGCGCAGGAAGTCCCGGGCAGGGCGCAATTGCCCAACCAGAAATGATCGGGCAAAGGAGGAAAGAACCTCGGCCCTGTCCGGGAGCGCTCTGGCTCGAAGAGAGTCGACGGCGCCCGATAAATAGAATCACCTGCTCGCCTCGAAGTTCCAACTTGGCCTCGTTGATAAGGAGGCCCAGTTGAGGAGCAGACCTGAGGCCAGATCTCTGGACCACTCTGCCTCCTTCTGGAGGAGCTGCTATCAGCCAGTCGTCCAGGTAAGGGTACACCGGACCCCTCGGGCCGCGAGGAATGCTGTCACCACTGCCATGCATTTGGTGAAGACCCTGGGAGCTGAAGACAAGCCGAAGGGCATGGCTTGGAACTCGAAGAGGGATCCTTCCGCTCGGAAGCGAAGGAATCTCTGGTGAGACGGACGGATAGGGACGTGAAAAAACGCGCCCTGCAAATCCAGAGAGCAGAACCACACGCCGCGTTCCAAGGATGGTATTATCTGAGCCAGAGTGACCATCCTGAAGGTTCGAGACCTTAGGAACTTGTTTAGGTCGTGAAGGTCGAGAATGGGGCGCCAGCCCCCCGTCCGTTTCGGAACCAGGAAGTACCTGGACACAAACCCTGGGTCTGAAGGAGGGTCCACCACCTCTCTTATCACCTCCTTCTGGAGGAGGAGAGCGATGTCGGCTCGACGAGCCGCCAGTGAGGCTGGGGATCCCGAAGCCCCCCGAGGGGCGACGGCTCTGAAGGGTGGTGCCTGCTCGAATTCCAGAGGCAGGCCTCTTCCCACCACCTCCAAGACCCACCTGTCCGTGGAAACAGCGGACCAGGCGGAACGGAAGTGCCGGAGCCGTCCCCCCACGTGGGGACCCAGGGATAAGGTGACGGGGATGGGGGCGACACCCCTCAGCCCGTCACTGGGCAGGCTTGGAGGAGGGACCGGCCGAGGGACCTCCTGGGCCTTTTCCTCCCTGCCTCCTGTTAGAGGAAGCCGGCGGCTTGGGTTTGGGATGCCAAGGCCGAGCCTGCTGGCCCTGACGTTGCTGGGCCGGGCGCGCCGGGGGCACAGAAGGACGAAAGGGCTTAGGCTGTGGTTTGCGGCCTTTGTCCTTCTGAGCGGAAGAGACCGAGTCCAAGGTAGCATTGGACTTCTCGATCCTCTGCAGGTGACCTTCCACCCCAGGGCCGAAGAGGTCAGTCCCCAAAAGGGGAACATCCGCCAACTTGTGCTGGGTATCCGAAGTAAAGGTGGATATCCTCAGCCAAGCCCGCCGACGCATAGCCACTGCGGCCGCCACCGATCTGGCACATGAGTCCCCTATATCCAAAGCAGTCTGGAGCTGCTGTTTGGCCACTGCCCTGCCCTGGTCCCGCACCTGCTTAACCGTAGTCTGCAGATCGGCGGGAAGATGAGGGATGACCTCATCCAGGGAGCCCAACAGGGCATGAGAAAAATGTGCCATGAGGACGGCCGAACTGGCCTGACGATGTCGAGAGAGGACGCAGCGTAGACTTTTCGCCCGACATAGTCCAATTTCTTGGACTCCTTGTCAGGAGGTTTGTCCACATCCCTGGCGTTGCCGGCGCGCCGGAAAACGCTGTCGGTAACCAACCCCTCAGCAGAGGGGTGTTCCGAAAAACCGGACAAGGAACCGGTAGGGACCGCATACTTCCTGGCCATCCTGGCCGAAGGCGCAGGGCAGGAAGCAGGGCGCTGCCAAAGCTCCAGTGCCGGACCCACTATGGCCTCGGCCACCGGAAAGGCCTCCGTCGGAGAATCCCCTCGGTCCAGAATCTCCGTGAGGGGATACCTGGCCCGTTTGGAAACGGGTTCGAGCTCCATCCCGGTGGACTCCGAGATTAGCCGAAGTAGTCCTAGGAAGGACGACGGGCTATCGTCCATTGACTGACCTCCTGAAGACTCCAAGTCCAGTCGCTTGGAGAAAAGGGAGGAATCATCTTCGGACTCGGAAGAGTCCTCGAAGAGCTGCCTCTGGCCTGAGCCACCCTTCACCTGCCGAGGTCGATCGGGAGTGAGGGTAACTGACAGCCGATGGGGTAGACCCTTAGCCGACCGAGAATCCTTGGTCGGAGCCCCAATTGGTGGCTGTGGAGGCGGAGGTTCCACCGGAATCGGTGGAGCAGCTGGTTTTGGCCGAACAACCGGCCTGGGTATAGGCTCCTCGGATAAGTCGAGGGGTTGTGTCGGCCGCTCCGGTGACAGCCACTTAATGGCCGGGAAGGCGACGGGTCGGCTTATTCCCGCCAGGAGGAGCTGTTGCAACATAAGGTCTCTCGTACCGTCCGACGTAATTGACGCGAAGCCTCCCCTCATCCGAGGAGGAGGACGAGGACGACGGCGACGCCGCTACCGTGGTGCGAGACCGACCGCTTATGACGTGGGATCGGCTGGACCGCCAAGAGGTCCGAGACCGAGACCGAGTCCCGGAATTTCCGAGGTCGGTGCGGGAGGTGTCGGCCGAACCGCACTCCCTTCGCTCGGATGGTGCATCCGAGGGCTCCGGAACCGAGGCACAGGTGAGCCACGGGATCCTCAATCTCCCGGGGAACGGGGAGAGGGAATCTCGGCTGCTAAAGGCGACAGCCCGTCCAATGGGTCGAGAAAAATCTCGACTTCATCGGTGGGAGTCTCGGTCAACTGACCTGACTGGGACACCGTGAGGCCAGTGGCCGAAGCCGAGCGGTCGACCGAAGCCGACGGTCGACGGCCCGGGGAGAGGGACCTTTCCCGCTCCCAAGAGCGTCGACGGAGGGACTTACCCTTGTCCCTCTTTTTGGACCGAGAATAAGGTCCCGCCAACGTAGGCCCTTCTCCTTTAGTGGAGAGGGACAGACAAAGCTCCTTAAAAGAAGCCGTGTAAGAAGAGCCCAGAGAGAGCGGGATAAATGCGGCCGAGGAATCGACCGCGCGCCTCCTCTTCGAGGCGACCATCCGCTCGAGCTGATCCGCCCGAGCCGCCTCCGCTGACACTGCCAACCGGGCCTCCTTGGACTTCACCGGAGGGAAACGCTTCTCGGGACGGCCCAGTTGCAATCGGGCAGCACGGTCTTCGAGGACGTAGGCCGAGAAAGATGAGCACAGGTCGCAAGCCTGCGGGTCGTGCTCAAGGCCTAAGCAGTAGACACACGTGGAGTGTGGATCCGTCCGAGACATCTTCTTCCCGCATGGGCATCTCCGAAATCCGGGAGTCGATTTGTCCATCGCAGCCGCGAGGGATAGAAGACTGAAGTCTTTTGCAAAATTTATTTTTAAATCCGCAAACGGAGAAATAGGAACCAGTCTCAAACGCGAGAGCGTTAAGGAGGGAACCTGAGCTTCCAAGCGGTAAGGAAGATCTGGCGTCATGGGGCGGAGCCGAGAGTTATACCACCCGGGTGGGTGGGAGGAGCAAGCTTGAAGACCTTCCGGCAAGATTTAAAGCGGCAAGGATACCTGCCAATGAGTGTGGATGAACAACATATCCATGTCCCTAGAAACATAGAATTTGATGGCAGATAAGGACCACTTGGCCCACCCAGTCTGCCCATTTCTCTACCTAATGGATAAGCTGCAGGTCCTAGTTAACCAGCAGCCTACTTCTTCCTACCCCCACCCCCTAGAATTGCCTTATGACTGTCCCATGCATGCTTGAATTCCACCACTGTTTTTGACTCCACAACCTCCTCTGGAAGGCCATTCCATGCATCCACAACCCTCTCTGTGAAAAAATATTTCCTTAAATTACCTCTGAGCAGCTCCCCATCTTCTAATTGTGCCTTGTTCTTCACACCTTTTGAAAGATGCTACCCTCTTGGACTTTGTTGATTCCCTTGAGGTACTTGAAAGTTTTATCATGTCCCCCTCTCCTCCTTTCCTCGAGGCTATACATATTATGCTCCTTAAGTCTCTTCATATGTCTTCTGGTGCAGACTCTGCACCATTTTAGTTGCCCTCCTCTGGACAGCTTCCATCCTGTCTATGTCTTTCTGAGATTGGGTCTCCAGAACTGTGCGCAGTACTCCAGATGGGGTCTCACCAGCTGTCTGTACAGAGGGATAACAACTTCCTGTTTTCTACTGGTGATGCCTCTCCCTATGCATCCCAGTATCCCCCCAGCCCCCCTTGCTGCCCTCTCTTAGGTCAGCAAGAGAGGATACCAAGGTTGAGTGGCCCAGTCTGGAGCAATCAGGATCACTTTGCAAGATTGTGACCTTATCTTGATCAGAACCTTGAACAATAGAGGAAAAGGGGGAAAGGCATACAGAAATTTCCCATCCTATTCCAGAACTAAAGCATCCAGGGGAACTGAGCCCAAGACTGGGGGTCCGTAACAGAAGAGAGGAAGTCAGTGATTGTCTGGGGCTGCAAAGAAATCTATCTCTGGAGTGCCCCATCTTGAAAAAATCACTCTTAACACTAGGGGATCCAAGGACCATTTGTAGGGTGTGTGAAGTCAAAGGTACATTAACCTTGTCACCCAGAGAACCTAGGGACTTAGATGGGGCACAATACCTCCTCCTGCAGTCTGCAGGGTCTGGGAAAGGGTCGGCTGGAGACTGCCAGGAATGGACAGATGCCGCCTGGAAAGGAACAGTGCAGGATGGCACGACCAAATGTTGGGCACTGAATTCACTGAGGAATTCACGCATCTCCCATTCAGTACTGTCTCACCTAACAAAGGAGATACGGAGGTCCCCAACCATCCTCGAAAGGAAGGGCTGATATTCAGTGAAATCAGCGTCAGAAGAGAGGTGAGCAGAGGGTTCCTCTCCCTCTGAGGAGGGAGAAGAGGAGGATGGGGAGTTTGAATGTTCAGAGGACTCCTGTGGTGGTGGGAATAGGCGAAACACCTGCTCATGCGTACATCTAACATATATGGGGAAGGTCATCGCAGTGCCTCTGAACATCTCCCAGGATAATGGACCCATAGGACCGACATGGCCCAGGAGAGAGGGTGGTGGCTACAGAGGAATGGGAGTACAGCACCTACGAAGAGGCAATTGTCCTCTGCTCAGCCTCTGGAATCCAGGGAACTGAGCCCGAGCTGGCGGGATCCCGGACAACAAACCAGGTTGCAGAATGGAACCCTGGGGATGCGAACCTTGGAAAAGCCTCAAAGGGGATCCTCCCCTGTGATGTACCTGGGGCTGCAAGGATCCAGAAGGGCAGCCCACAGCAACGGCACTGGAGGGGTCCCTCGAGCCTAAGCGGGCAAGACGGGACTCAGCACTATGGCTCCTATCTACAACTCGAGGGGCAGCAGGTGAAACTCGACGTGCCTCACCTCAGCCCCTCGGACTCAGAGGACGCCTTCCTCCTCGACGCCAGCGACAGAGCCCATCGATCCTGGGATCTCCGAGGGGAGCCCACAGAAGACAAGACCCCTAGTCCACCCCGAGAGGGTGCAGCAGCACTGGAGACAGCAGCTGCTACAGCTGCTTCTGGGTGAAAAGACCCCCTCCCTAGCCCCCATGCTGTCTCCTCCCAACGACCCCAGGCAACCCCCAGCCTGGGAGTCCTCAGAAGAAGACTGCTGTGGAGACTGAGGAATGGGCAAGCTGGGCCGTTTGACACCTTGTCCCACAGAAGACTCCGATCCCGAGGAATCGGGGAGCCAGGACGGGTCCACATCTAAGTCATCCGCTTCCGAGGAAGAGGCGACTAGAAGGACCTCAATATGGGCCACCCCAGGAGTCCCCTGAGAAATGGCACCATGAACGACACCAGTGTCATTCATGGCACCGTTTGGCCTCGGTGCACCGGAGACCGCGCTGGAACCCGGTCCCAACTCGCCCACAGCTCCAGATGAGTCCCTGGCCCACGGCACCACCAGTGGCGCTGAGAGCCAAAATGGCGTTAGCGATCAACGATGCCGCAGGTGGCACCAGGATCCGAAACGGCGCCGGAAAGCGGCATCGAGGGTCCACCCACACTGGGCCTGGCAGCCGCGGGCCACGACACTGGGGGAGCCTGCACCTCCGAAGAAGTGATTGCCAAGGTGGTGTTCCCACCGCGGCCCCGGGAGGGATCACGGCATTCCCCCGACATCGCAAAAGAGGCCTCTTCCTCCTCGGCAAGACTAGAAGATGAGAAGACCTCTTCCTCTCCAGACCATATAGGCTTGGGAGGGGACCCAGAGGAAGGGTCTAAAGATCTGGTCTGGGAGGCCCGAGAGTGACGCCGGCCTCCAAAAGTCAGCGGGGCCTTGCCGATTCTGAACGCGTGGACTACGAGAACACGGCGGTCCATTGAGAAACAGGCGTCGCATCTGTCCACGTCATGGTTAGGTCCCAGGCACTGCAGGCAGACTTCATGCTGGTCTGTCACGGAAAAATGCCGGCCAATGGAGCACAGTCGCATAGGGGCATGGCCAGCTTTCCACTTTCGATTAGCTCACGAATTGGACATGATGCAAAAACAAACTAAAACACAGCAAAGCTCCCAGCACCGTCAAAAGAAAGGAAAAGACTTACTGGGTCAGCGGCGTTGGGGGGAAAAAACAAACTGGGATGAAGGAGTCGCTTCGTACATGAAGTAGGCCTATGTTGCAGTCCCAAAAATTCTCACATGCACAGCAGGTGCAGCCTCGATGGTGGGAGAAACAGAACTGGGATGGAGGAGGCGCCTAACAACCACCCCTCGTGCATCACGCGATGCGTCACTCTCAGGGTCGGCGACTCCTCTGGAAAAAAAAACAAAAAACTCCCATGGCAGGTGCATGCCTCCAGCTTACACCCAAGCAGTAATGAATGGTGAAGACTGACAAGGGAAGATCTAGATCACACAATCATAGGTTAAAAGGTGAAACTAACGTGACTAAAAAACGCTGTGATTTCTTTACACAAAGAGTAATAAAAAGCTGGAATGAATTGCCCAAACAGGTGGTGGAAAGTGAAAAAAATTTTAACTTTTAAATATAAACTAGATCAACCAATGGGAAATAAAAAATTAATGTTCCACCATTAGAACAAGTAAGTGGCGAGTTCATTAAGGACAAATTGTCTATAGAACTCGAAACCAACTATGAACCTATCGTGCGCCACATGTGCGAAAACACATTTCAGACAGGATGTGAAAAATGACACCCATACTGTTCATAAGTAGGTGGGAAAAAATGTCAATGTTGAAAATCTGGAGTGAAAATATTAAAAACTGTCGAAGTCACAAGTGTGCGTGGAAACTGCGCAACGAACGTTCGTAACACGGTAATTTTTGGGATTTTATTCACCAAATTTTCAACATAGGCTTTTTTTGGACCCCACCTCATGAACAGTGTCACTGTCATTTCATTAATCGGTCCCAAAAGGTGATTCCGTGCAGTGGCTGCGAAATGACCTTTCAGGACCAAATAACGAGTTGACAGTGCTTGTGTTCATGAGGTGGGATCCCAAGAACCCCATGTTGAAAATTTGGAACCAAAATTCAAAAAAAAAAAAAAAATGCCTGAGCTATCCACCTAAGTTGAACCCACCCCCAATTGATGCCATTATACAGCTTACAGCATTTCTTTAGGTCGTGGTCGGCTTTGAAGAGTGCAGACATGTTCCCGCTCCACTGAAGATCGCAGCGCCAACCTCCAGAGGCAAGTATGGGGTGAGGGGGGTATGGGGAGTGCAGAGCATGGGTGAGGGGTGGTGCTGCGGACAACTGACTGTTTTCTTTTTTTCAGGTACACAAAACAAGAATTGGACCTCGCGGGACCATTTTCTTTCTTTACAGGTGAATTGAAACAAATGTTAGGCACACTGGAGTGGGCTCCCAGTGTGCCCCATGACTTTCAGGGGCTGTGATGTTGGCCACACTGGGGTGGGCTCCCAGTGTGCCACACAACTGTGTTGGGCCGGAAGCGTGCCCGCGCGGTTGGCTTTGTTTTGACGGCAGCACGCTAGGTGGGCTCCCAGTGCCACCACCCGTGGGCAGTGTGGCCATGCAGACACTGGGATTGCACCCTCAATGTCAGCCTTCTTTTGGATTGTGTGGTGGTGGTAGGACCTGCCGCCATGTTTACTGAAATGCTTCACCAGCAAAGGCATGTAGGGAGGCGTGTCATCTGTACCACTGCATGACAAACTTGTCTCAGATTGCAGCAGCACATTTGTTTCAGGTTGGTGGCACTTTGCATAAACTTGTGTAAGCTCCAGCATGCTGGCTAACTGGTGAACAAGGGCTGCACCTACTAAAGTGTGCCCTGCATTTGCCAACATTGACACACCTCTGCATTTCTCCTACCATCACAAAATGTTGCTTGCCCATGCACAAGACAACATAAAAATGACTGTAGTCAGTGTCTGGGACACTTTGAAACTTGTCATTAAAATTGTAACAGGTAGTGTGGAGGGAAAGTAGCCTACCAATCAGAGGCACTTGCTGACTCAGAAAGTCCTGCCTGGGGGAGTTATCACCTAGTGTACAGAAGCGGACACTCCTAACATGTTCGTGTCCCAACACACGAGTGGAACAGAACAGCAGTGGAACAGGTGTAAGACTGGCATCTTAGGTGTTAGCACAAGGAAGCAGGGGGCTCTGCCAGTCATCTAAGGTAAGGCACTAGGTCACTTCTGTTGCATCACTCACTGCAGGAAAGAGAGAGAACAGGTACAACACTAACTAGGGTAGAGATAGAAAGGGATTAAGGGAGAACAGGGGAAAACTAACAACACCTTATCTAGGGTCAAGGTACAGAGGGGAAAGGCTGAAAGTCTACTTAAAAGTATAAGAGAGAAGCAAATTAGTACCCAACTAGGGTACAGTAATGGGTAATTCAGTTAAAGAAAGGGAAATCAAAAGACACCCTGTCTGGAGTAAGAGTATTAATTCATTTTCAGGTATTGGAGGCAGTAGCTTTCGGAATGACGGGAGTGGTGTAGTGCAGTGGCTGTGGAACGACAGTCTTCAGGGAAACCTTCTGGAAACTGAGGTGCTGCCCATCCACATGCACCTCTCTGGGATGAGAGGGAAGGTCTCTAGACTCAGGGACAAGATGTCTAGGATTCGGGGGACCTCTTCCCCCCACCCAGGTACCACCATGTCTACCTCTGCTGCCCAGAGCGTGCTAAAGAGGACTGGCCAGACTGTGGTGGGCTCTGGGAGGGTGGGGGTGGGAGAAAGGGAACACAATCCTCAGCCAGTGCCAACACACAACTCTACTGTCACCCTGGCAGGATGGGACTGCAGACATGAGGCCTCCATAGTAGTGGGACAGGAGGATGGGGGTCCTTTAGATTGGAGGCCCCAAGCTGGGAGGAAGAGAACCCCAGTGGAAGAGGAAGCAACTTCTCATGGGGAACTCAATTATCAGGGGGTAGTTTTGAAAACATCAAGGGAGGGAAGGTGGGAGGGGATGTGAGGTGTCTACCTGGTACCCTGGCGTGAAGGGATAGGAAGCAGATCCTTAGGATCACTAGGGTGGTGGGGCAAGAGGGGGAGCTGGATGTCATTGTTCATCTGGGGACGAATGACTTGGCAGGCGATGCAGCTGGGGTGGTGCAGGATAAGTTTAGGGAGCTGGAGAAGGGCCTGAAACAGGTAGCATGCACAGTGGACTTCACTGAGGTGCACCTGTGCAGGGCTTGGGGCAAAAAAAGGGAGAGAAGAGGCAACTCCGCACCACAGTCTTCAAAAACTGGTTGAAGGCATGGTGCAGGTAGGAGGTGGTTGGCTACATCAGGGACGAGGTGGTTGGCTACATCAGGGACTGGGGTCCTACCTGGAGGGATGAAGGCCCATACAAATGCGATGGCCTCAATCCATCCAACAGGGACAGAACAGTCCTGGGTTAAAAATGTAAATGCTACTTTGACAGGCATTTAAAATAGCCAAGAGTGGAGGAAGAAGAAATGAGGGAGGCAGAGAATGTCATCTCACCCCAGCATAATGGAGCAGCAGTGAAGAAAAGCCATGGGGAAATAAATTCCCCATGAGTGTTGGGGGAATGAGGCAAGAGGGGGAAGAGACCAGCGATGGTGAACAAAGGCTGAGAAAAATACTAGGGAGGGTGGTCAAGGGGAGCATAATAAGGGGAAGGACAATGCCAGTGGAAAGTGATGGGTGAAGGATGGACTTGAGAAAGGAAGGCAAGGTAGGGGCAGGGATGGACAAAAGGGGTGAAAAACCATGTATGCCAATACAAGGAGCCTTGGAAACAATATTCCTGACCTTTAGGCTATCACTGCGGATGCGGACCTGGAGCTGGAGCTGGTGGCCATAACAGAATCATGGTGCACTGACAATCACAGCTGGTAGGTGGTTATACTGGGTTAAAACACATTTAGAAGGGACAGGGCAGGCAGGAAGGGGGGGGGATTGTCTTATATGTAAGGGAAGGTATAAAGGCTATGGAAATACAAGGTCACAGTGGGGAAAAGGGGGGCTGGAGGTTCTTTCGGTTGTATTAGAGACAGGGTCCGGGACCTTTCTATGTGTGGGGGGTGGTGTACAGGTCACCAACCCATGGGGAGGAAGTGGGCAGGGTTTTGGGTGAGGCCATAAACAAAATGGCAAGCAAAGTGGAAGCAGCAACTATGAGTGACTTTAATCTGCCGGAAGTGAACTGGAACATTCTGGCCACAATTACAGCTAGGAGCAGAGTCATCCTAGACTCCCTACAAGGGGCATTACTCAGGCAGTTGGTTACAGAGCCCACTAGAGATGGGGCAATGCTAGATCTGGTGCTTATGAACAGTATTAACACTGCGGACGTCACAGTGGTCAGCCCCTTGGTACAAGCAATCACTGAGAAATGTGGTTTGGCATACAGATAAGGCAGTTAAAAAAAACACACTAGGATGAGGGTCTGGACATCAGGAGAGCACATTTTAAAGAAAAGGGAGACTGCCTTAGGAAGTACCCTAAAGTGGGGGATAGCCAGGGAGGGAATAACCAAGGTATCAGCAAGCTGTTTAAAGGTAATAAGCAAGAGTAAGGGGAGAAAGAGGCCACCGTGATTCTCAAAGGGGGTGGCTAAGAAGGAAAGGGAGAAAAAACACCCATCTTTCAGTAAGTACAAAGAGACCCAAACAGGGGTGGACAGGGAGGTATATCTAGAGAAACAAAGGGAGGCAGGAAGGAGGGAGGGCAAGGACAGCAAGGCTCAGACCATGGAAAGGACTGCACAGGAGGTCAAGAATGGGGACAAGACTTTCTTGAGGTACATGAGCAAAAAGAGGAGGGCAAGGGGTAGTATAGCAAAGAGCAAGAGATGGGGAGTGTGCAGAGGAAGACCAAGAGAAAACCAAAATGTTAAATAAATACTTCTGCCTGGTCTTCACAGTGTCTGTGTGCTGACATGCTAATTACCAGGCACTGGGGGGAGTGAACACAAGTCCATTTATGGAAGAGAGATAGCGTGTCCACCGGAGTTGGAAGCCCTAAAAGAAAACAAGGTGATGGAGCCAGACGGTATCCACCCAAGGGTACTTAAGGAACTGAGCATGGTACCAGTTCATCTGGCAACACTCTTTAGAGTTTGAGAGGTCATGTGACGAGGTTGCCTGAGTAACAGCCTTCTTGTAGAGCTCCCGCCAACCCGGACAACAAGCTACCTATTTGACTGTTTTCAACTATAATTTTTCTTCAATCAAGGGCATCCGCTTATTCATCAATGTCTGGTGAACCAATTTTGTCAAGCTTCGGAGAGATCATGGAAGCTGAGATGCGCTCAGCCCTACCAAAACATACATCTCCCCCCTTATGCCATAGAAGCAAAGCAAAAAATGTAGGCCACAATCCTCGGGCTCTGGCAAGGTACCTTGTGCTACTCCAGATTTGAGACTGCTCATGATCAAACGTTTTCTAGAGGCGTTTCGGCCATTTAGAGATAAAGTAAAGTATCTTACCTCTGAAATGAAATCCATGACTGCCGACCTTGAAGATATCCCCAAGTGCACTGGAGACCACGAGGTGCGCATAAAATCACTGGGGGAAAAAGGCAGACTGCGTCTATCCTGAATTTGCCGTCACTAGGCAGAGGATTGCTCGACTGGCGGTGAAGGTAGAAGACCTTGAGGGTTGTAGCCGGCACAACAATGCCGTGCTAACTGGACTGCCAGAAAAGGAGGAAGGGGCAAATACTGTTGTATTTGTGCAGAAGTTAGTGCAGAAGCTGGCAGGTTCTTCCCCATTCGGGCCTGCATACTGCATCGAAAGGGCCCACAGAGCTTTAAGACTGATGCCCCTGCCTAAAGTCCCACCCTGTCTTCTAATTTTCAAATTCCTAAATTTTTAGGAACAGCAGCATTTCCTGGTGAATATCAAGGAGCTGCAGGAGGTGAAATGGGGAGAATACAAGATACGTATAGCTCAGGATTTACCGGCCACTGTACGTCAAAGGCGCACAGCATTTCACCCAATTGTGTTGAAACTAATCCCAGCTGGGGTTAAATTCGGAATGATGTACCCTACCAAATTGCAAATTCACCTGCAGGGTCAATGGAAATACTTTGACGACCCTTCTGTGGCAGAGAATGATCTTAAGGTAGCCCTCCCGGAGCTCTTTAAGCTGCGCTAAACACTCGGAACACAGTATCTGGGATTCAGCTTGTGTCAGTATGAAGGTACCGTGATAGGCTATTAAATAAATGTCTTGGTATCGAGTCCTTTAAAGCACAGTGTTCCTAGACTGTATTTGGACATTGGACTAGTTTACACTCCATTCCTGAGCATTTTTTCTTTAATGTTGCACTCGGATATGAGGTTTATGCTACGAGTTTAGCGGGGTCCTCGAATGTGCTCAGTGCTCTTTCCCTTTGATTCTTGGTTCGTTTGAATGCATTGCATCAGTCGTGTGCCCTCAATGCAATCTTGATTTACTTAAAGGTCCCCTTGCAGACCCTCTATGACAATGACCTCGCTTTTACCTTCTAGGTCAAGATGTAAATTGCAAATGAGGTCCCTTTACCTGCTTATCTGGTCTTTATTTTAGAACGCTGTGCAAGAACAGTGCCCCACAACTGTTTTTGTTTTGCCAAGGAATGTCTCTTCTCTCTCAAGTTGGGACTTTTCACCTCAATGCTTGTGTTATGACACACTGTTTAGAGACATTTACCTAGTAGGGGACAAGTTTATACTGTCCTAGATACTCCTTAAACAGACAAGGGGATTTCTTCATTTTTTTTTGCAAGCAGTGGAGGACCAGTACTGCAATATAAAAAACGGAGAGTGGGGGGGGAGCAGTTATCCTTTTTTCCTGATTTCGACAAGTTTCCTATCTTGTTATAGCTTTTAGGTCTCTGTGCGTCTTTAGGTGGTTTGACGGGCTTGTTTAAATAATTCTGGTTAATAAAAGTTCCAAGTTCAAAGGTTTTGTCTGGGTGCATTTGCTTGGGTAGGGGTGGGGGTGGGATTGGGTTATGCTATTTAGGGATTGTTGGGGGAGTGGGGTGGCCAAAGGCATCATCAAGGTTAAGACGAAACAAGTGTTACAAGTGTATAACACCGGCTGTTCACCTATGTACTAAAGCTTATACAGATATATGGCTAGTCAGATAAAATTTCTCTTGTAGAATGTGAGGGGGGGCCGGAAACAAAGCAAAACATTAACAAATCCTGAAGCATTTATGTCAACTTAAGGCAGATGTTATCTGTCTACAAGAGAGACATTTACTTGACGCAGAGTCAGGGCCCCTCCGGAGAAAGAATATTGGCCATGCTTTTACAGCAGGGTCTAGCACACAGAGCAGGGGCATAGCTATTCTTATAGCTAGCTGGCTCACTTTCATCTGCCTACAGATAATTCATGACCCTTGTGGCTGATACTAGGTACTCAGAGGTACCCTAGACCGGGTTGAACTGATAATTGGCTGTCTTTACAGCCCCAATGTGGACTCACCTCACTTTTTCTTCGAGGGTCTTAAGATTCTATCTTCCTTCTCCAACCTTCCTATATTTTTGAGCAGGGACTGGAATCTTCCTTTTACATTTGATTTGGACAAAACATACCACAGGTCTTAAGGGCCGTCACCAGCTCAAAGGGCCATTAGGGACCTAGTAGACCACTTTGGGTTGTGTGACCCTTGGAGGACTCTTAACCCGTCCTCTAGGGCTTACACTTCCATTCCTCAGTACACAGCTCTTCATCTAGAAATACAAGTTACTCACCTGTAACAGGAGTTCTAGGAATGATATATGTTGTTCATCCACACTGTCTGGAAGGTTCTTTGCCGCTTTAAATCTTGCCGGAAGGCCTTCAAGCAGGCTCCTCCCACCCAACCGGGTGGTAAAACTCTTGGCTCTGCCCCATGACGCTAGATTTGGCCGCTGGAAGTTAGGTTGTGCGTCGAAGCTGTGGAGGCCGGATGGGTCGTGTGGATGAACATAAACCATTCCTAGAACTCCTGTTACAGGTGAGTAAACTGTATTTCTAGGGACATGGATATGTTGTCATCCACACTATCTGACAGACTCCCAGCAGTTCTCCGGGAGGAGAGAGGCAGGCACACACCTCCTACTTAGGAAATAAAGACTGGAGAACCGAGGCCCCCAAAAAAGCATCCTGGCGTGCCTCAAGGTCGATGTGGTAGTGGGTGATGAAGGTGTGTGCTGACTTCTAGGTAGCAGCCCTGCAGATATCCTGGATAGGGACGTCCCTGGAAGCAGCCACCGATGCAGCGGTATGGCAGGTAGAATGAGCTCTTATCCCTTTGGGAAGCTCCATGCCCGCCAACCTATAGCAGAGATCTATGCAGGAGGTGACCCACCTGCCTATTGTCCGCTTAGCTGCAGGTCTGCCAGGTGCGGCTTCAGCGTAGGTGACAAACAGCTGGTGAACCTCTCCCCGAACTTCAGCCATCCCCTCCTTATAGTAAGCGAGCGCTCTTCTAGGGTCCAAAGTATGGAGCTATATTCGCCTCTGAGGTGTGGGGAAGAACACCGGCAGAGTCAAACACCTGGTTAAGGTGAAACTCCGACACCACCTTTGGAAGGAATTTCAGGTGGGGGCGCAGGACAACCTTGTCCCTGTGGAAGACCAGATAGGGAGACTCGATGGAAAGCGCCTGGAGCTCTTCCATCCTTCTGGCTGATATGATAGTCACCAAGAAGGCGGTCTTCCACGACAGGTGAGAGATGTCACACTTGTGCATCGGTTCGAATGGCTTGCCCATGAGCTTAGCCAGTACCAGCAGTAGATCCCAAGGAGGTGGAGGTTCTCGCACCGGAAGGGATATGTGATTAAGGCCTTTGAAAAAGCGCCCGACCACCTTCTCCTGTGCCACCGACTGCTTCCTGGCCTGCGCCTGGTAAGCAAAGATGGCTGCCAGGTGCACCTTAAGGGTCGTCGACCAAAGCCCTTGCTGAGAAAGGGACACAGGGTAGTCTAGAATGCTTGCCAAGGAACAGGAAGAAGGGTCCAGGCCCTTGCCCTGACACCAGATGGAGAATCTCTTCCATTTGAAGGCGTAGCATTTTCTGGTCGACTCCTTACAGGACGCCTCAACAACACTGAGGACCTTGTCGGAAAGACCCAAGGCCTGGAACTCTAGCCACTCAGGAACCAGGCCGTCAGGTGCAGGGATTGATGGTCCAGATGGAATACCTTCCCCTGATTGACTGAGATCAGGTCAGGGCGGGCTGGAAGCCGCCTCAGGAGCCTGGAGCTGAGATGAAGAGATCTGGATACCAGAACTGGCAGGGCCAGTCTGGGGCTATCAGAATCACTTGCGCCTTGTCCCTCTTCACCTTGAGAAGCACCTTGTGGATCAAGGGAAATGGGAGAAAGGCACAGAAGAGGCCTGGGGTCCACGGCCTCGAGAAGGCATCCCCCTGCAGCGAGCTCTGCTGAGGGGGGCGGGCATGAAACAGTCTCAGCTTTGCATTCTCCCTGGAGGCAAACAGGTCTACCTGAGGCATGCCCCACTGGGAGAACAGATCTTGTACCACCTCCGGCAGGAGACACCACTCGTGGGACGTAGCCCCTATCTGGCTTAGGGCATTGGCCAGAGTGTTGGAAGCTCCTGCCACAGGATGGCAAGGAGATCCGCCTCCAGGCTGTGCATGAGTGACCAAATGCGGAGAGCTTTCCTACACAGAGGCATGGAGCACGTCCCGCCCTGGCGGTTTAAGTAATACATGGTCATGGTATTGTCCATCTGGACCTGAACCACTTGAACCCGTAGAAATGGAGCGAAGGTGGTGAGGGCTAGACGAACCGCTCGAAGCTCCAGCAGGTTGATGTGGCATCGGGACTCCCGAAGGGACCACAGGCCGTGCACTGTGCTCCCCCAGATGAGCACCGCAACCCAGAGAGGCATCGGTCGATAGAGAGACCGTCGGCTCGGGGCGGACGAACGGGATGCCCTCCTACAGATGTGCTGGAACGGTCCACCACTGGAGAGCGTTCCACATCCCCTGGGTTACTGTCACTAGCTGATCCAGAGAATCGAAGTGCTGTGATCATTGGCTGGCCAGCCACCACTGAAGGGGATGCATGTACCAACATGCCCAATGCACCATGCTGGTGCAGGCCGCCATGAGGACCAGGAGGCGCAGGAAGTCCCAGGCAGGGCGCAATTGCCCAACCTGAAATGATTGGGCAAAGGAGGAAAGAACCTCGGCCCAGTTTGCCAGGAGCCGTGCTCTGGCTCGTAGAGAGCCCCGCTCTGCCCCGATGAATTGTATCACCTAATTTGGCCCAAGTTCCGACTTGGTCTCGCTGATGAGGAGGCCAAACTGAGAGCAAACCTGGAGGGCCAGATCTCTGGACTGCTCCACCTCCATTCTGGAGGAGGCTGCAATCAGCCACTTGTCCAGGTAGGGGTACACCCAGATCCTTCGGCACTGCAGGAATGCTGTCACCACTGCCATGCATTTGGTGAAGACCCTGGGAGCTAGGGAAAGGCCGAAGGGCATGGCCTGGAACTCATAGAGGGATCCCTCTGCCCTGAAGTGGAGGAATCTCTGGTGGGACGGACTGGGACGTGAAAGAACGCGTCCTGGAGGTCCAGAGAACAGAACCACATGCCTAGTTTCAAGGATGGGATTATCTGAGCCAGAATGACCATCCTGAAGGTCCGAGACCTTAGGAACCTGTTCAGGTTGTGCCAGTCTAGAATGGAGCACCAGTCCCCACCCCCCCCCGTCCGTTTTGGGACCAGGAAGTACCTGGACACAAACCCCGGGTCTGGTGGAGGATCCGTCACCTTCCTGATAACCTCTTTTTTGAGGAGCAGGGCAGATATTGGCTCAGCGAGCCGACAGAAGGTTGGACCCGTAGCTCCCGAAGGGGGCGAGCGCCAGAAGGGCGGGCCTGCTCAAACTCGAGGGGTAGGCCCTTCCTACCACCTCCAACACCCAGCAGTCCATGGTGATAGTGGACCAGGCAGAAAGGAAGTGGCAGAGCCGTCCCTCAACGGGGGGGGGGAGTGACGAGGCTGGGGGCGACATCCCTCAACCAGTCATTGGGCAGGCTTGCAGGAGGGACCGGCTGAGGGACCTCCTGGGCCTTTTCCTCCCTGCTTTCTGTTAGAGGAAGCCGCAGGCTTGGCTTTGGGGTGCCAAGCGCGAGCCTACTGGCCCTAATGCTGATGGGCCGGACGTGCTGCAGGTACAGAAGGGCAAAAGGACTTATGTTGTTGGCGATGGCCCTTGTCCTTCTGGGCAGTGGTGACAGAGTCCAGAGCGGCATTGGACTTTTCGAGCCGCTGGAGGTAACCTTCCACTCCAGGGTCAAAGAGGTCGGTCCCCAGGAAGGGGACATCCGTCAGTTTATGCTGGGTATCTGCCGTGAAAGTGGATATTCTCAGCCATGCTCTGCAGCACATGGCCACTGTGGCCGCAGCTGATCTGGCACGGGAGTCTCCAATGTCCAGAGCCATTTGGAGCTGCTGTTCTGCCACCGTCCTTCCCTGGTCCCATACCTGTTTGACCGTGGTCTGCAGGTCGGCTGGGAGATGAGAGATCACCTCATCCAGGGAGCCCATGAGGGTGTGGGAGAAGTGTGCCATCAGCATGGCTGAGCTGGCCTGGCGGAGGCCAAGGGAGGATGCAACGTCCACCTTGCGCCCGGCATAGTCCAGCTTTTTGGACTCCTTATCGGGGGCCTATCCACATCCCTAGCATTCCTGGAACGTCGGAAAACGCTATCGGTGACCAACCCCTCAGTGGAAGGGTGTTCCGAAAAACCGGACAAAGAGCCGGTAGGGACTGCATACTTCCTGGCCATCCTGGCCGAAGGCACAGGACAGGAAGTCGGCTGCTGCCAAAGCTCCAAGGCTGGGCCAACAATGGCTTCAGCCACTGGAAAAGTCTCCATGGGCGAATCCCCTCAGTCCAGTATCTCCATCAGGGGATACTTGGCCCACTTGGATACGGGCTCGAGCTGCATCCTGGTGGACTCCGAGATGAGCTGAAGCAGACCCATAAAGGACGATGGACTCTCGTTCATCGACTGGCCCCCGGAGGACTCCAGGTCAACTGGCCTGGAGAACAGGGAGAAGTCGGACTCCGAGGAGTCTGCGAAGAGCTGTCTGGGGCCTGAGCCACCCTCCACCTGCCGAGGACGGTCGGGAATGAGGGTGACCGACAACCTGTGGGGCAGACCCTGACCCGACCGAGAGTCCTTGGTTGGCACCCCCTATTTCGGTTGTGGAGGCGGAGGTTCCACCACAATCGGTGGGGCAGCTGGTTTCGCCGAACAACTGTCCCAGGCTTGGGCACCTTGACTATAGCGGGGGGTTGTTTCAGTCGTTCGGGTGAGCCACTTGATGGCCAGGGAAGGCAACGGCGTTAGCTTGCTCCCAGACAGAAGTAACTGCTGCCACATTAGGTCCTCGTAGCATCGATGGAATTTGCGCTGAAGCCTCTCCTCTTCCGAGGAGGAAGACAAGGACGAGCGGCAGTGCCACTTACTTCGATGCAGAGACTGAGACCGCAGATGTCGGCGGGATCGGCTGGACAGAGACGAGGTCCGAGACCAAGACCAAAACCCTCAGTGTTTCCAAGGACGGGTCTGGGAAGAAGCGGGGGACACCTGTTCTTCCCTCGGCTTGGAAGCCTTGACCAGGGACTCCGGCATGGGAGGTGCAGGCAAGTCCTCGGTCTCCTCCGGGGGAACCAGTGAAGAAGGGCTGTCAGCTTCACCAGTCAACAACCTGTCCGACGGGTCGAGAAAAATCTCGACTGTGTCGACAGGTGTCTCGACCAGCTGACCTGATGGGGACACCGTGAAGCCAGCAGCCTTAGCCGCAACCTTGACTGAAGTCGAGTGTCGACTGTCCAGGGAAGGGGACCTCTTCTGCTCCCACGAATGCCGACGGTGGGACTTACCTTTCGAGTTCTTCTTTTTGGACTGAGAAGAATGTCCCGATGGCCCCTCTCCCTTTGTGGAAAAAGATTGACAAAGCTCCTTAAAAGATAAAAGAAGCTGTGTAGGAGAATCCCAAGGAGAGCGGGATAAATGCCGTGACTGAGGAAGAAGAGGATGCAGCCTGGGCCGCCGCCTCCTCGAGGGCGATCATCTGCTCAAGCTGCTCAGCCGAGCCAGCCGTCGGACACTGCCCAATGGGCCTCCTTTGACTTCACCGGCGGGTAGCGCTTCCCGGGGCACCCAAACTGTAACCGGGCAGCACGGTCTTCCAGGACGATGGCCAAAAACGAACGGCATAACTCGCAGGCCTGCAGGTCATGGTCTAGGCTAAGGCAGTAAACACACGTGGAGTGCGGATCTGTCCTGGACATTTTCTGCCCACATGGGCACCGCCGAAAACCGGGAGTCGATTTGTCCATCGCAGCCGCAAGGGAGTAATTTGACTGAAGTCTTGAAAACTTAAGAATGAGTTTTGGGCAAGCCGAAGAATTAGGATCCAGTCTATATGCAGAACGTTAAGGAGGGAACCTGAGCTTCCAAGCGGTAAGGAAGATCTGGCGTCATGGGGCGGAGCCGAGAGTTTTACCACCCTATAATTGTTTTTGGGCTGTTGAAAATTTAAAACATAGTGGTGGTGTAATTATGTGCTGTCTTTAATTGCTGCAAATTTTATCTTGGCTTGTCTGACTGCCCTGTAGTTGGGTGAAGGGTATTAATTGTCTGGCCTCTGACCTCAGCTACATGATAACTGGAGGTGGGGCTTAGTCAGAGTTGAGGTAGCAAGTAGAGTTTTATTTTCTCAGAAGAAGCCAGAAGGGGAAGGAAGGAAACATATTCAATTCAGTGCTTTAGAGTAACTGGCAATTGCTATTTTTCTTTTAAACTTAGATTGTGGGCTTTTAGTGACACTGTACTTTCTTTATTGTCTTTACTTATAATTGTTTTTGGGCTGTTGAAAATTTAAAACATAGTGGTGGTGTAATTCTGTGCTGTCTTTAATTGCTGCAAATTCCCCCCCCCTTTCCCCAACTCTTAATTATATGCCCTGTTAAATCTGATTGACAGGAGCTAAACACAGGGTATAGTAAGTGGTGTGAAGTAGGAGGGGCATAAGGGGGAAGAAGCCCACCTTCAGCACTAGTGTTTTGACTCATTTATTTATTGGTTTCTTTTTTTTTTTTTTTTTAAGAAAATCATCTGAGGATCAGTGGCAGGATTTTTAAGACAGTAAATTAATAAAAAGGGAACTAGGAGAGCTTCAGTAGCAGACAAGTAGTGGAACTGCAGTATAATGTGGGGAGTGGTGCAATGCAGTGGCTGAGGGGCAGCCAAATTCAGGCAGACCTTCTGGACACTGAGGTGCTGCCCTATCTGCATGCATCTCTCCTGACTGCAGGATGAGGTAGCCAGACTCAGAGCGGAAGTAAACTGGGTCAGGAGTACCATCACTCCTGTCCAGAGACCACCCAGTCCAATGCAACTGCCTCAAGGATGCCGAGGCAGGAGCACTTGGATGACAGTGGGCTCAGGGAGGGTTAGAGCGGTCAGGCAGAGGTACATCCCAGATCCTATTCCACTCAAGAACTCGTATGCCACACTGGTAAACGAGGACAACCAAATAGAGGTACCCACAGAAGTGGAAGGAAAGGATGTGCAGGTTAGCCAAGGAGGTGACCTCAGCGGGGAAAGCAGTGGACCCCAGAGGAAGAGGAAGTGAATCCTGGTGGGGGACTCCATCATAAGAGGGATCCAGCTAGGAACACTGGAGGGGGAGGACAGGGAGGTGAAGTGCCTACCAGGTGCCACAGCATGGAGGGATGGAAGGAAGATCTTGGGGATCACTGAAAAGGCAAGACGGGAGGGTGAGCTGGATGTCATTATCCACCTAGGTACTAATGACCTGGCAAATGGGGAGCCAAAGGAAGTTAAGGAAGAGTTTAGGAAATTGAGGAGGGGTCTCAGCAAGTAGCTACTTCTGTCACTTTCTCAGAAGTACTACCTGCGAGAGGCAAGGGAGAGCATAGGAGTGCATGCACCAGGAACTTTAACTCATGGTTGAAGAACTGGTGCTGTGAGGAAGGTTTGGATTCACTGGTGACTGGGGACCCACCTGGAGGGATGGAGGTTTGTTCAAGCCTGATGGTCTGCATACATCCTGGAGGGGAATCCAAGCACTCAATGATAAGTTTAAATGCTACATTGACAAGCATTTAAACTAGCAAAGGGGGGTGGCAGGCCAGCAAGGTGGGTACCTACTTGCTCACCCCCCACAGCTAGCAGTGGAACCAGTGAACTAGAGAAGTGGCTATCTCTGCAAAGCAGTGTGCAAAAGATAGAGATTAGTGCCCAAGGGGTGGATAGGCAGAAAAGGGGCAAAATTCAGCAGAAGGGCAGACAGCAAGGAGAACCAGGGATAAAGGACAACCAAGGAAGGGGCTGGAGTAGAACAGTGAAACAGTATAGGAGGTCAAAATCATGGAAAGCCATGTGGCAAATGCCAGAGCCTTAGCAACAAGATGGAAGATCTGGAAGCTGTCATGGTGCAGTCAGACCTGGACATTGTGGCCATCACTGAAACCTGGTGTAATGATAACCACGACTGGGAGCTGACATACCTGGCTAGCAAAATATTCAGAAGAGACAGAGCATGCAGGAAGGGAGGAGGAGCGGCACTGTATGTGAAAAATGACATAAGGGCCACAGAGATCCAGGAGGAACAAAATGGGGGAAGAGATACTGTGGGTTAAGCTGGAAAGGAAAATGGGAACAGCCATCTGCACAGGTGTGGTCTACAGACCACCAACCCAGGAGGAAGAAACAGATAGGGAACTGATGCTAGCCATCCAAAGGATAGCAGACAAGGGTGAGGTAGTACTGGTTGGAGACTTCAATATTCCAGACGTGGACTGGAGCATCCCAGCAGCAGCATCAACTAGGAGCAGATTTATCCTGGACTCCCTTCAGGATGCCTTCCTCAAACAACTGGTCATGGAACCAACTCGGCAGAAGGCAATACTGGACCTTGTGCTCACAAACAGGGACAGTGTGATGGGGGTAACAGTGGGGGAGCACCTGGGAAACAGTGACCACCAGTCATTGTGGTTTGAAATCACAGAAAGAAAAGAACAAAAACACATATCATGGATTTTAGGGGGGCCGACTTTGGGAAAATGGGGAGATACTTGAAAGAGGCATTAAGGGGAATGGGACAGGAATCAGGGGTTGAGGAACAGTGGGCAGTATTTAAAATGGGGACTACAAGAACAACAGAATTATGCATTAAGCAGGTTAGCAAAAGGAAAAGGAAGAGGAGACCATTATGGCTTTCCAAAGAGGTAGCAAAGAAAGTGAAAGCCAAAAAGATTGCATTCAGGCAATACAAAAAGACATAGGCAGAAGGGGATAGGGAGAAGTACCAGGAGAAGCAGGGAGGTCAGTAAGGGAAGCCAAGGCTCAGACAGAAGAACACATTGCAAAATCAGAGGTAGAGGGCACAAAACCTTTTACAGGTACATAAGTGAAAAAAGAAAGACAAAGGGAGGGATAGTGAGACTGAAGGAGGAGGACAGGGGCCGCGTGGAGGATAACAGCAGTAAAGCTGACATATTGAACAGGTATTTCTGCTCAGTCTTTACTGAGGAAGAGGACGGTAATGGGTCTGAAGGGAGTACAAGGGGTGAGAATGGTGCAGAAATGGACACAAGTCCCTTTACATGAGAAAGGGTCCTGAAGGAACTGGAAGTAATGAGTTGATACAGCAATGGGGGCAGATGGGGTGCACCCCAGGGTCCTTAAAGAACTAAGAGAGGTGGTGGCTGAACCTCTGGCTATCCTGTTTAGCCGATCACTGGAAACAGGGGAGGTACCCAAAGACTGGAGCACAGCAGATGTAGTCCCCTTATACAAAAGCAGGAACAAAGAGGAAGCAGGGAACTACAGACCAGTCAGCCTCACCTCGGTAGTGGGTAAGATCATGGAAGCACTACTGAAGGAGAGATTGGTGAACATCTGGTTGTCAATGGACTACAGGACCCAAGGCAGCATGGTTTCACCAGGGGAGGCCGCGTCAGACCAACCTTCTTGTATTTTTGACTGGGGACTAGGGAAGTGGATCAGGGAGGGCAGCGGACATGGCCTATCTGGACTTCAGCAAGGCCTTTGACACTGTGCCAAAGAAGACTATTACACAAGCTAGGGAATATGTATGTGGCAGGACAGTAGGTGGTGGGTAGGTAACTGGCTGGGTGGCAGGACACAGAGGGTGGTGGTAAATGGCTGTCACTCCACAGAGGGAAGAGTGACCAGTGGGTACCACAGGGACAGTGCTGGACCGGTCCTATTCAACATCTTCATCAGTGACATTGCACAGGACCTAGAAGGCAGAATTTCACTGTTCGCTGATGACACAAAGCTCTGTAATAGAGTAAACACACCAGAGGGTGTAGACAGAATGAGAAGGGACCTGCAGAAACTTGAAGAATGGTCAGGGGTTTGGCAGTTGAAATTCAATGCAAAGAAGTGCAAGATAATGCAGATGGGGCACAAAAACCCTGGCACAATATATCAGTTGGGGGGTGAGGATATAGCATGCACCAAACAGGAAAGGGATATTGGGGTTATCATCTCTGATGACCTCAAGGTAGGGAAACAGTGTGACAAGGCAGCAGGTAAAGCAAATAGGATGCTGGGATGTATAGGCAGGGGCATTACCAGCAGGAAAAGGGAGGTCATAATTCCGCTATACAAGACACTAGTGAGGCCCCACCTGGAGTACAGTGTACAGTTCTGGATACCATACCTACGTAAGGACATAGACAGGGTAGAGAAGGTTCAGAGGAGGGCAACAAAGAAGGTGCATGGATTGCATCACAAGTACTATGAAGACAGTTTGAAGGAAATGAACATGTACTCCCTGGAGGAGAGGAGAAGAGGGAGAGAGGGGATATGATAGAGACATACATGTATCTTACAGGGAGGAACAGGGTGCAGGAATACACTATTTTTAAGCGAAAAAGATGTTCCAGGACTAGAGGGCATGGGATGAAGTTGGAGGGAGGACGATTCAGAGGAAACATGATGAAGAATTTCTTCACAGAACGGGTGGTGGACAAGTGGAACACCCTGCCAGAGGAAGTGGTGGGGGCTGAAACAATCACAGAATTTAAGAATGCATGGGATAGACATAAAGGAATTCTGGAGGTCAGGGGTAAGGGGCAACAGACTTCTAGGAAAACATAAACTGAACTTACAAGCTCAAATGGGCAGACTGGGTGGGCCATAGGCCCTTATCTGCCGACACTGTCACTGTATCTATGTATCTATGTATCTATAAGGAGCCAGCTTGAAGACCTTCCGGTAAGATTTAAAGTGGCAAGGAACCTGCCAGACAGTGTGGATGAACAACATAAACATGTCCCTAGAATTGATTATTTCTTGTCGAGCAAGGGCTCTCTGCCAGGAGTCAGAGATTGTGGTACAGAAACTGGGGTCTTTCCTGACCATTCCCCGGTTTGGTGTTTGGCGTCATTGACCCCGCACCAACAGAAAGACACCATGTGTAAGCTCAATAATCAGTTTCTGAAGGACCCAGAAACAGGTACGAGGATAGACCAAGCCACTGAACATTACACAAAGGAAAACTTGCATACAACGGGGAAGCTAGACAGAGTTGGGGGACACTGAAATGTTACCTCAGGGGTGAATTTATCAATACTGCCTCTATAAGGAAGAGGGAAGAACAAATCTCTAAATTATTGGTACAAATTAGACAATTAGAAAGCATTCTCCCCCTAGCTGGTGAAGAAAACACCAAAAAGGAAAATTACGTACCTACCGTAATTCTTGATCTTCTCTTGTATCTTCACCATTCATTACTTACTGGGTGTAAGTCGAGGCGGCACACCCACGGGAGCTTTTTTTTTTTTTTTTTAAAAGTTGCTTAATGGCCCCGCCTCGAGAGCGGCGTCATGCGTCCATGCGAGGGGGCGTTAGTAGCGACTGACTCTCCTCCAACTCAGTTCTGTGAGCCGGAGAGGCAAAATGAAAGCAGAAAATATAGATAGCGAGGCAAGATAGCCGAGGGATAGCAAAGCAAGGAAGAATGAACTGAAAAGGAATAAGCCATGGAGGAAGGACAGAGGAGATAAGAACATCCCAGCCTAGGAGTGCAGGGCCTCCTTACCTGGGCGACTCTAGGAGGAGAGATGAGTAAGGAAATGAGAAAATAGAAGAAGAAGAAAGAGAAGAGAGAGATGGGATGTTGAAGGGACCAGAATGCCCAACGAGCATTAGTTAGCTTGTAGCTGAAGGCTCACTAAAGGGAAGCAAGAATCCCCAGAGATAGAGCTGAAGAGAAGGTTCACCAACCCGCTAGGACAGACCTCAGGAGGGCATAGTCCTCATCTTCAACATGCCATTGTTCTTGGACACCCACCTCGGCTCGTGGCAGGAAGGCCTTTAACTGGAGGACAGCTGAGGAGGGAAGAATGAAACCCAGCAGCATGAGAGCTGCTGAGGGGTTAGAAATGGAAAATGTAAGTCTTCAGGCTGCCAAGATAGAAACGGACTCAGACTGACTGGCTAAGGTCGGCCAAGGCTAGGGCTGGCTAAGATTGGAATATGGTCAGCAGAGCTCTACTGTAAAATTGTCCAGGAGGACACTTAATAGGGAGAAACCACTTAGTAAAACAGCAGAAGGATAGCCTACCTTCTCATTTGCCTTCTTGTTTGATTTCTCCTATTTCTTTTTTTTTTACAGATAGAAAAATTTTTTTTTTTTTTTTTTAACTAGATGCATGACCCAGATACCAAGATGCCTATAGCAGTCCGAGAGAGTTCCCCTGCATTTTTTTTTTTTTTTTTTTTAGAAGAGAAAGGAACAGATCGTACTGCTCCTCTGCTCTGCAAGGCAAGAATAGAGGGGATTAGATTTCAGGGCAACTACCTGAACACGGGATTGCAGGATCAAAACTGAATAGCCTGAGCCAGGCCAAACAACCCCAGAGGTATCTTGCCATAAGAATAGCAAGAGATAGTTGTGCAGTCTGATCGCCAATGCAATCCGCGAGATGGCCCATGAATCTTAGAGTAAATAATTTTTCTGGATTTTAAACCCCCCAGAAGATTTTTTTTTTTTTTTTACTTTTTTTTTTTTTTTTTTTTGGAAAATGAAGCAATTTTCCCATACTTTATATAATGGAGAGAGAGGGAGACGGAGGTGGAGTAGCTGCAGGAAGAGGCCACTGAGGGATGGTGGGAGGGATGAGTAATGAATGGTGAAGATACAAGAGAAGATCAAGAATTACGGTAGGCAATGCACTTTTCCTATCTTCCCTTGTCAATCTTCACCATTCATTACTTCCTGGGTGAGTACTAAGCCCTCTTCCCAGGAGGGAAGAGGCCACCCTGAGGGAACAAGACCCCAGCCTTCTGCTGGTGAGAAACAGAAGGAGAAGACACAAGGCTTATTCAGAAAGCCTAAGTGGGAGAAGAGCTAGAGGTGCCCCGAGGCGAGGAGCGGAGGAGCCCCTGTAAAGTCTCCTAGCTCTGGATGAGAAAAGACAGGTCCCCGGAAGGCGGAGCGCATCACCCTCACGCCGGGCCAGGGTGACAACCTGGAGAGACGAGCCAAGCATGCCGTCCGCCTGATGCAGATCGCTGTCCCTCAAGGCCTGGAAGCCACCTCATTGGCGTCATAAGATGCCCTTGCTTGGTGTTTGCTGGCTCCAGGCCTATCGCGGAGAGGGCAACGGCTTGTCTGGTTTGCTCCGTGTCAGGCATAGATGCCAGCAGCTGGGACATCATCGACCACAGATGCCGGTTGTAGGCAGCGTGGTGAGCCTGATGTGATGCAATACATGCACTCGCACGAGCAGAAGAGAACACTCTTCGCCCCCAACGGTCGAACTGGAGAGAGTCTGAATCCGGTGGGCGGTCGTGCCAGGCAACGGCGCCAGAAGGAGTATCCAGGTATACCAAACCTGAGGACGGGTTGGGAAGGGAACCTAGAGACTCAGAGGGGGGGCACAACTACGCTGCTGACAGTCCGGGGCTGGGAAGAAACGGTGGGAACTGCCAGGACCGGATAGACGCCCCGGAAGGATAGGCCAGGAAGGTACCACCAGATGCTGGGCACTCGAATTCACCAAGGAATTCACGTCACCTGCTCGGTATTGTCTCTCCAACGAGGAATCCGAAGATCCCTCACCATCCTCGAGGAAACGCTGATATTCAGTGAAATCAGCATCGGAGGACAGATGAGTAGGTTCCTCTCCTCAGAGGAGGAGACGAGGATGATGGGGAACTGGAATGTCCAGAGGATTCCTGCGCGTGGGGAGAGTCGTAAAGACCGCCATGCATGTAACTAACATATGAGGAAGGCCGAGAACCTTGAACTGCTCCCAGGATAACGGACCGTAGGGACCGACATGGCCTGGGGAGCGGGGTGGTAAGGCAGAGGATGGGAGAGGGCACCTCCGAGGAGGCAACTGCTTTCATGAGGGCTCTGGAATCCGGGAAGGAGCTCTAGTAGGAGGGATCCCGGATATCAAACCAGGCCGCAGAACGGAGCTCTGGGGAAGGAACCTGGAAGAGCCCTGGGGAGAAACTCCTGTGACGACGCCGGACTGCATGGATCCAGAAGGGCAGTCCGCACAAACGCGCCAGAGGACACCTAGAACCCTGGGGAGGGGCTAGGCCTACGCTACGGCTCCTGGCCACCCCTGAGGTGGCCAAAGAAGACCGGCAGCAGGACGCCTGCCCCTCAACCCCTCGGATTCCCGAGGGCCCTCCCCGACTGCAACGCCCCTAACCCCAGAGGAGGTAACAGCACCTGGGTAGCTGTCACTGAGCTCCAGAGAGGAGCCCTCCGTCACCCCCACGCCTGCCCCGACTCCGGCCACCCCAGCCGAGGAACCTCAGGAGACGACGGCAAGGGACAGAGGAGGGGCCCTCCGCCTGGTACCCCTAGCCACCGAGACCCAGATTCAAGAATGGGGATGCCAGGATGGGTCCACATTTGAGTCATCGCCTCCGAGGAGGACGAGACCAGCAGGACCTCGATGCTGGCCACCTTATAGGGGTCCTCGAGGCCACGGGCCGCCAACGGTCCCCGCAAGCGACAACCGCCGCCCCCAGCACGCAGCATGAAGGCTCCAACCCCACACCCCAGTGGCTCCGCAGACCCGCACCGCCCCTGGAGGAGGCGCCGACGCCGCGGCTGCCGCCGGAGGCGAGCGGCACTCGCCGGGGCGCGCCGCTAGGCTCATCGGCACGCGAACGGGCGCCGAGGCCAAAAAGGCACGTCAACGGCGCCGCTTCGATCACCGGGCGCCATGAGCCCAAAGCGCGCACACGAACGGCGCTGTTGATCACCGCACCGCGAACGGGCCCGCGAGGACGCCGAGGTCCACCCAGCTGGCCCAGCCAAGGGCCTCGGCACGGGGGAGCCTGCACCTCCGGGGAGGTGACTGCCGAGGCGGTGTTGCCGCCTGCGGCCCTCTGGGAGGGGCTACGACGCCCCCAACACCGCGGGAAGGCCTCGGCAAGAAGGGGAAGAGGAGACCTCCCTCCTCGGACTGAGAGAGGCCCCGGAGGGGACCCGGGAGAGGGCTTGTGATCTCACCGAGATTCTCAGCGAGCGACGCTGCCCTCGAAAGTCGGCGGGCCTTGCCGAGCTTGTACGCCGACTTTCGAGGACGCACGGTCCATCGAGAAACAAGCGCCGCACGAATCCATATTATGGCTGGGTCCCCAGGCAACGAAGACAGACGCCATGCCGGTCCGAGACGGAGAAATGCCGCCGCAGGAGCACCGACGATAGGGGCACGCCCGTTTTAGAAGAACGTTTTCGCCCAGAACCAGACATAACGCGAAATAAACAAGATTAAACATTAGTCGGAAATACACCGCGCTGCTGCAAAAGAAAGAAAAGGAACAGTCTTACCGTAGGCGCGAGTGTAGAAAAAGAGTCGGATACGCACTTTCGTTAGCTACCGCGAACAGGTGCTGCCTCGACGGTGGGAGAAACAGAACTGAGTTGAGGAGGAGTCGGTTGCTATTAACGTACGCTCGCGCATGACGCCGCTTCTCGAGATGGGCCGTTAGGGCAACTTTTAAAAAAAGCCTCGTGGACGGGTGCGCGCCTCGCCACACCCAGAAGTAATGAATGGTGAAGATTGACAAGGAAGATCTAACCTTTTAAAATTACGGGAGTCCTATAGTGAGTAACTGAGAGAAAAGGCAGAATATTCCATTCTTAAATCCTGTTCACTCTATACAGAACAGGGAGACAAGATTAGTCACCTATTGGCTCTGAGGATAAAACATCAGGAAACTGCCAGATTAGTAAAGGCCATTAATTCAAATACAGACGGATCAATTAAAGTCACCCCTAGAGAGACAGTCTCCAAATTTGAGCTCTATTACAGAAATCTGTATAGTTCTATAGCAACTCCTACCTCCCCTCAAGAGAGGGGGGCATACCTAGATCCTCTTCCCCTGCCATCCCTGGGAGACGAGGAGAAAAGCATTTTGCTAGCCCCCATTACAGAGACAGAAGTGAGAGCAACAATCCGTGAGTTCATTCTAGACGAGGCCCTGGGTCCAGATGGTTTCTCCCCAAACTTCTATAAGATGTTTCTGGACCAAAGAGCCCAGTGGTTACACAGGTTTTTCTCCTCTATTTTATCAGAAAACCCTTTAGATCCCCACTTATTAGAGGTCCTCACAGTAGTCCTTCGCAAGCCAGGTAAGCTGGGAGAAAGAAAGAGATCTAATCTATCTCCCTTCTTACATATCTGGATATTAAGATACTAGCTAAGTTACTAGCAACTAGACTAAGTAGGTGGTCTCTGTCTTGATTGGGCCTGAACAAGTGGGTTTTATGGTAGACAGAATGCCCCAAGATCACTTAATGAAAGCTGGCTCACATCTTCTCCGCATCCAAGGATTCCGAATACCCAACAGTGCTGTCTCCCTAGATGCAGAGAAAGCGTTTGACAGAGTGGACTGGGACTTTATGTTTGGAGTTTTGGCCAAGTTTGGCATCCCAGACCAGTATATTTGCTGGATCAGAACTTTGTACACTGACCCCAGTGCCAAAATATACTGTAATGGTGTGATCTCTCCTTCCTTCTCTTTAATATCAGGTACTCGACAGGGGTGCTCCTTGTCACCTCTTATTTAACCTATAACTGGAGCCTTTGTTGTGGAGACTCAGGAACCCTAGTATTCACGGGATTAAGATAGGTTCTTATGTCCTGAAGGTATCGGCTAATGGAGACAATACTTTGCTATACCTCACCCAACCCTCTCCTTCCATCAAAGCTGCCAGGGGGACTATTTTGGATTGAAGTGTAGTTTCAAATTACAAAATTAACCCGGATAAGACTATGGTTTTCCCCCCCAAATAACAAAACTCATAGTGCATTAATATGTCACACTGGCTTACAATGGTCCCCAAATAGCCTTAAGTACTTACGTATAACCCTGGTGAGAAGTGATGCTAAACTGAAGTTATTTAACCCAGACTCTCTGATGTCTAATGTGCAGCAGGACTTAGCCCACTGGAAGGATATACCTCTGTCTCTTTTGGGGAGGATCAGTTTGATTAAAATGGATATTTTGCCCCGTCTGTTTTATCCTCTGAGCATGATGAATTTGTGACTGCTTCTCACCTTGTTTAGGAAACTACATGGGGTAGTGTCAGATTTCCTGTGGTGCAGCAAACCACCTTGGCGTGCATACCACAAGTTGACCACTCCGAAGGAGAAGGGGGGACTGCGACTTCCTCACTTTGGCTTGTATTATTGGGCCAGTCATTTAAGCAAATACCTCAAGTGGCTGCGACCAGTGGAGAACCTACATTAATTTCTGTATGTTCCATCTTGGCTCTCCACAGAACAGGAGCTAATTGACTTGAGCTGCATCTCTCAGGATGCCATTCTGCATACTCGGGTTAAAGACCTTCCCAGTTCACTGATTGGTTCTCCCATTGCCACCTGTTTGAGGGCACATTTTCAGTTATGTACTGCTTTAAAATATAACCCCCTTAGGGACCCAGCACAACCTATCCTGCAGAACCTTAATCTACATATAGGGGGCACCCCTTTATCAGAGGTTTGGCTCCGCTCACTTATGGGGAAGAGTCCCCAGGACCTAGCAGCTGGAGATTCTTACCTCTCAGTAAAAGATATGATGTTGAAGTTCCCATCAGATCCGGGAGTTTTTTTTCAAATTTTACCAGATCCGTCATCTTTTGCTTACTAAGTAGATGTCACTGGGAGAAAACAGAGGGAAAGCTGAAATTTTCCAGCTCTTAATTGTCCTAGCCCAGCAGTCTCATTCGGTTTCTCATACATATGCTTCTCCTTGTGATTTGACTTCCCTCTTATAGATGGATCCTCTCCTTACTAGTCTAATACATTTACCCAGAGGTCTCTCAAATGGGAAAAGATATGGAGGTCTTGACACTCGCATATTACGCAAGACAGACTGTGGATCATGCAGTTCTCGATCCTCCAGAACATGTATCTGACTATGGTAAAGTTGCACAAGATGGGCAAACTCCCCTCCTCAATTTGTACTCGCTGCAACCAAGCGGAGGGTAACTTATATCATACTTTTTGGGAATGTCCACCTATTGCTGCACTTTGGGAGACCATCAAAGGATAGACCCCCTCCTGGGATGAGAACGTTTATTTTCCCTGGAAATTTGTCTTCTGGGTGACTTTACCGAAGTTAGGGTCAAGCAGCGTAGATTCCATATGTCAGTGATTCCCTTTCCCTTAAGGTCCTGGTTCTCTGTCACTGGAAGGATGCTAATGTCATCTCTTATACAGAGCAGCATCAAAAGCGGTTATCCAGTCTATGAGTGAAAAAAATGGTAGCGAGTTTACATAACTGCAAGTCCCGGTACAAAGACAGGTGGGAGTTCTTGTACACTCTTTACAGCCTATAATGCTCTATTGCCTGTTAGGGCAAATGAAGGTGATGCTTGTGTGGACAGGGTAGGGAAGGAGGAAGAAACATTTACATCTATTTGCATGTCCTGTCTCTTTTTATTGTATTGTCGTATATTATTGTCCTGTGTATAGCTTTAGTTTGAATGTTTTCTTCTGGATAAAACCTAATAGTTAAAAAAAAAAAACATTTTAGAACTTCATTAGAGAGGGGCATGGGTCTAGAGAAATTGAGGAGGGCCAGTTTGGTCCTGCTCTGCACAAAAGCGGCAGCAGAAAGGAAGCCAGCAATTATAGAGCAATCAGTCTACTTCAATGGTCGTTAATGAAGTACCTGTTGAAGAAGAGACTGAAGGGAGTACCTGGATACATATGAACTACAGGATCACCGACAGCACGACTTCACTGGGGGGACGTCACGTCAAACAAATATCACAGATTTCTCTGAATGGGTACCAGGGAAGTGGATCAGAGGAGAGCAATGAATGTGGCCTTTCTGGACTTCAGCAAGGCCTTTGACACAGTGCCATACAAGAGGCTGATAAAGAAACTTAGCAGCTTGGGGGAGGGGAAGAAGGTGGTGAACTGGGTATCTACCAGTTGAAAGACAGGAGGCACAGGGTGCTGGTAAACAGCAGTCAGTCAGGAGAAAGGAGAGTGACCAGAGGAGTACCACAGGATTGGTACTAGGCCCTTTCCTCATAAGTGACATTTCTGAGGAACTGGAGGGTAAGGTGCATCTCTTTGCTGATAACAAAAATCTGCAACAGGGTGGACACCCAGGAAGGGGTTGGGAGAATGCAAAGGGATCTGGGGAAACTAGAGGAGTGGTCTAGGTTGTGGCAGTTGGGTTTCAATGCCAATAAGTGCAAAGCTATGCATCTAGGGAGGGGGAACCCGGGAGCTGAATATAAGATTGGGGGGGGGGGGGGAGTACTTACAGTTACCAAGCACTGATGATCTCAAGGTGGCATGACAGTGCAACAGGGCAGTAGGCAAGGTGAACCACATGCTGGGTTGCATAGGGAGTGGATCTCTAGCAGGAGAAGGGAGGTGGTGCAGTCTTTGTATCATTCACAGGTAAGACCCCACATGGTATACTGTGTCCAGTTTTAGAGGCCACACCTCTGCAAGGGCATTGACAGGGTAGAAGAGGGCTACTAAAATGGTGCGAAGGTTAAATGACAAACGATATGAAGCAAGACTGTGGGAGCTCAACATGTACTCCATGGCACAGAGGAAAGTGACAAGGGACATAACTGAGACCTGTAAGTACCCCATGTTTAAAATATCTAGAGACGGTACATTAATGAAAGAATTAGGAATGACATTTAATACAAGACTATGTAATTTAAGAAGTCACAAATAACAGTTAACATTAACATATCCCCACCAAAAAAAATAACAGACGTTTCTTCTTTTTTACACAAAGGATTATACCAATTTGGAATACACTTCCTGGTTATACAGTGGAAGCAAAAAACAGACATTTTTAAAAAGAAATAGATAAGTATCTACTAAACCTATGAGAATTTTACCAGCCCTGCTGGAGGTGTGCTTACATGGGCTCTCACCTGCTGTACACCTGACTCTCCTAGTATGAATCCTAGTATCAAAATAAGGTGCAGCGGGGGGAGATTTTTTCCACAAGAGGAGGAGCACTAGAACATGGTGGTATGCTATGAAGCTTGGATTGGGTTGGGGGAGTTTAAGAGGGATGTGAGGAAATACTTCTTCAAAGAAAGGGTGGTGGATGCCTACAATAGCCTGCCAGAAGAGATGGTAGGGGTGAAGACAGTGGGGAGCTTCAAACATACTTGGGATAGGCACATAGGTATAAGAAACAGAGGTAAGGGAGAAGGGAAGGACATCTGTGGCCAAATAGAGTGTAAGGTGTAGTGTCAGGCAAGGAAAATAGGGCAGACTAGACACGAGTACCAGTCCTTTTCCACTGAAATTCTGTGTTTCCATGTTTTGTGTTCTTCCAGTGGACTTTTAAGGCAAAAACAAATGAGGGCCTAAAGGGCCATCAGGCACACTGCTCCCTAAAACTAGTCAAAAAAGGAAAGACTTTGGCGGAAACCATATATCATTTCACAACTGTAGTGCCATCCTGCCCCTTACATGCTTTGTGTTTTTAGGACATACTGTATAAGGAGGAGAGAGGCAAATGAGAAAGCATACCTTGGTCCAATTAGGGAAGTCAATGAAAGTGTCTTGAGGTAGGTCTGGAATTCCACTTGGAATGTCAAAACTACCCACATAAAATGCAGGTGCTGTAAAAGCTGAGGTAGAGCTGAAGAATGACTTGTAGCTTCTCTCTTTCAGGCCTCTGATCACAGCATCATCAATGTCTAAGGGGTACATTGTCCAGCCAGTCAAGGTATCTTTGCCTAGAGTTAGGTTTGTTATTAGGCCCTAGAAAAAGACAGAAACACAAATAACTGAATTTCACAAATCAAAACCTTCATACAGGTGATGTGTAAACTTGGAATGTTCATCACTTTCATGAGAACAGGAAAGCCATGTTGTCATGGTCTGATGCTCTACAGTGGTATTGGAAGTCTCAGTATTGATACAGTACCACAAATTCTGACAACATGACAACCATGTTTTACGGTACACTGTTCTTCAGGTCTCATGCCCCCAGATTCCCTCCCAACCTAGGGTGTCAAATGTCCTTGTTAAAACACCATCCAGGTCACCCTTGGCTGTCGTCGTGACCTGACTTGCTTAACGTGTATAGCACTGACACCAGCCTGGTAACTATTCACTTATGGCTGCTCTCTCTCTTTGTACTACTATAGACTTGCTCAACCATTACAAAGCTAGACACTTGAACACAGGAACCCCCTTGATTACTTCAGGTACACCATGCTGCATCTGACTCTCTACTAGACACAAGTTTACTTTTAAGTAGTAGTATTCCCAAATATAGATCAACTAAAAAGCCCAGAAAATAATTACCTGATGACCGGTGGCACCGCCAACAGGAATGGATGCATGTAAAACAGGTTGCTCACCTGTAACAGTAGTTCTAGGAGTGGTAAATGTTGTTCATCCACACTCTTTGGCAGGTACCTTGCTGCTTTAAGATGTACAGGAAGTCTTCAAGCTGGCTCCCCCCACCCACCCGAGTGATATAACCCCTGGCTCCGACCCATGATGCCAGATCTTAGCCCGCTGGAAGCCAGGTTTGTGCGTCCGGAGCCAGGGAGGTCGGGTAGGTCCATGTGGATGAACAACATATACCACTCCGAGAACTACTGTTACAAGTGAGTAACCTGTATTTCTAGGATCATGGATATGTTGTTCATCCACACTCTTTGGCAGATTCCCAGCAGTTCTCCAGAAGGAGGGAGGAGGGAGGTAAGGCACACACACCCTACTTAGGGAACAGAGAGTGGAGAACCGAGGCCCCGAAACCAGCATCCCAGCGTGACTCTAGGTCGATGTGGTAGTGGGTAATAAAGGTGTTGCTGACTTCCAGGTAGCAGCCTGGCAGATTTCCTGGATAGGGATGTCCCTGGAAACAGTCACCGATGCAGTGGAATGGCGGGTAGAATGAGCTCTTATCCCTCTGGGAGGCTTCTTGTCCGCCAACTCATAGCACAGACTGATGCATAATATGATCCACCGTGCAACAGTCAGTTTTGCTGCAGGTCTGCCAGAAGCGGCTTCAGTGTTGGTGACAAACAGCCGGTGAACCACTCCCTGAATTTCTGCCATCCTCTCCTTGTAATAGGAGACAGCTTTCTCAGGTCCAAAGTATGGAGCCTGTACTCGGCCTCCGAAGTGTAACTGGGGTAATAAACTAGCAGAGTTAGCACCTGGTTAAGATGAAACTCTGATACTACCTTCGGAAGGAATTTCGGGTGGGGGCGCAAGACAACCTTGCCCCTGTGGAAGACCTGATACGGGGAGTCCAACGAAAGCGCCTGAAGCTCCCCTGTTCTTCTGGCAGATATGATATCCACCAGAAAGGCCATCTTCCACGACAAGTGTGACAATTCACACTTGTGCATTGGTTCAAATGGCTTGCCAATGAGCTTTGCCAGCACCAGTAGTAGATCCCATGGAGGTGGAGGTTCACGCATCAGAGGGGATATGTGATCCAGGCCTTTGAAAAAGCACCCGACCACTGTCTCCTGCACCACCATCGGCTAACCGGCCTGCAACCGGTAAGCAGAGATGGCTGCCAGGTGCACCCCAAGGGTCGATGACCGAAGACCCCCTTTGGAGAGAGACCAAAGGTAGTTGAGAATGTTAGCCACCGGACAGAACAGAGGGTCCAAGCCTTTGCCCTGACACTAAATGGAAAATCTTTTTCATTTGAAGGCATAACATTTCGTGGTCAGTTCCTTTCTGGATGTCTCCAACACGGTGAGGACATCCTCGGAAAGACCTAAAGCCTGGAATTCTAGCCACTCAGGTATCAGGCGGTGAGGTGCAGGGATTGAAGGTCTGGATGGTATATCTACCCCTGATTGAGAGAGATCAGGTCCAGGGGTGCAAAAAGCCACTCTGGGGGCCTGCAGCTGAGGCTGAGGAGATCTGGATACCAGAACCGGTGCGGCCAGTCTGGGGCTACCAGGATCACATTCGTCTTGTCCCTCCCAGAGGAGCACCTTGTGGATCAAAGGAAATAGAAGAAAGGCGTAGAAGAGGCCTGGGGTCCACAGTCTCAAGAAGGCTTCCCCCTGCAGTGAGCCCTTCTGAGGGGGGGAAGGCGGACATGGAACAACCTCAGCTTGGTGTTTTTCCTGGAGGCAAACAGGTCCATGAGCGGTTTGCCCTAGTGGAAGAACAGGCTGTAAGCTATTTCTGAATGGAGAGACCACTCGTGGGATGTCTCGCTTAGGCAGCTGAGGGCATCCACCAGATGGTTTGAGGCTCCTGCCACATGGATGGCTAGGACATCTACCTCCAGATGGCTCATAGGGGTCCAGATGAAGAGCGCCTTCCTGCACAGCTGATGGGAGTGTGTGCCGGCCTGTCTGTTGAGGTAGTACATGGTTGTGGTATTGTCCGTCTGGACTTGAACCATTTGACCCTGGAGCTGACAGTGCCAGTCTGACTGCTCTGAGCTCCAACAGGTTGATGTGGCATCGGGACCCCTCAGGGGTCCAGAGCCCATGGACCCTTTTGTCCCCCATGTGGGCTCCCCAGCCCATGAGAGAGGCAATGGTCGTAGGGACGACCGTCGGTTCGGGGCAGACAAATGGGATCCCTTCCTGCAACTGGTCTGGAGCGGTTCACCAGCAGAGAGCTCTCACATTTTCTGGGTTACAGTGATCAGCTGGTCGAAATGACCATGGCGCTGAATGCACTGGAGGGGGCGCATGTGCAACCGGGCCCAACGGACCACTGAGGTGCACACCGCCATGTAACCAAGAAAGTCACGGACAGGGCGCAACTGCCCAACCAGAAATGACTGGGCAAAGGAGGAAAGAACCTCCACACCCTCTCTGCTGACAGCCAAGCTCTGGCTTGGCAAGAGTCGAGTGCTGCCCTGATGAAGCCCATCACTTGAGAAGGAATAACTTCCGACTTGGCCTTGTTGATCAGGAAGCAGAGTTGAGAGTAGATCTGGAAGGCCAGGCCCCTGGACCTCTCCACCTCCTGTTGGATGGAACCTGCTAGGAGCCAATCATCGAGGTAAGGATAAATCCTGACCCCCCAAGATGGGCCGCCACCACTGCAGTGCATTTGGTGAAGACCCGTGGGGCTGATGGTAGGCCAAACGCCATGGCTCGGAACTCGTACAAGGTCCCTTCGAACCTGAAGTGGAGGAACCACTGATGGGATGGACAGATTGGGACATAAAAGAACACGTCCTGTAGGTCCAGTGAACAGAACCACATGTTTCATTCCAAGGAGGAAGTGGTGGGGGCTGAAACAATCACGGGATTTAAGAATGCATGGGATAGACAAAGGAATTCTGGAGGTCAGGGGTAAGGGGCAACAGACTTCTAGGAAAACAAACTGAACTTACAAGCTCAAATGGGCAGACTGGGTGGGCCATAGGCCCTTATCTGCCGACACTGTCTATGTATCTATGTATGTATCTATGTAGGATGGTATGATCTGGGACAGAGTGACCATCCAAAAAGTGCGTGACCTGAGATATTGATTCAGGTCATGTAGATCTAGAATGAGGTGCCAGCTCCCCGTCTGCTTGGGCACCAGGAAGTACTTGGAGACAAAGCCTGGGTCTGCTGGAGGATCTGCCACTGGAGCCACAGCCTCCTTAAGGAGGAGCTGAGCGATGTGGTCTCTGACAGCTGACTGAGTCTGAGTGGATACTCTCCCCCCACCCTGAGGGGCTTGGCTTGGAGGGTAATGCTCGAATTCCAGAGGCAGTCCCAGGCCAACCACTTTGAGAACCCACCTGTCCTAAGTGACAGCGGACCAGATGGAAAGGAAGTGGCGGAGCCAGCCCCCTATGGGAGGACCCAGAACTGGCGTGATGGGAGAAGGGGTGGCAGCTCCCGCCCCATCACTGAGCAGGCTTGGAAGAGGAGGATCCAGGACCAGAACCACGGACTCCTTTACAGGCCTGGGGGGGCCGGGCTTGGGCCAGGTGTGCTAAGCTTGAGCCTGCTGCTGTTGCTGCTGTCCTCCCAGAAAGAAGGATTGCTGAGCCACAGGGGGAAGAATGCTGAAAAGGCTTCTTCTTTTTCTTCTGCTAGCTCTTGCCTGAAGAGCCCTTGGCAGAAGTAGTGTCCAAGGTGGCACTGGATTGCTCAATGCACTGAAGGTAACAAGCTCTCCTGAGCCGAACAGGTCGGTTCCGAGGGAGGGCATGTCAGCTAGTTTGTGCTGAGTGTCTGCCAGGAAGGAGGAGAACCTCAGCCAAGCCCTGCGATGAGAGACAACTGTGGCTGCCATTGAATGGGCATAAGAATCTTCAATGTCCAGGGTTGTCTGAAACTGCTGTTTAGCAACGGCTTGGCCTTGGTCCTGGACCTGCTTGACCATGGTCTGCATATCCACAGGGAGAAGTGGGAGGACTTCATCCACAGACCCTAGAAGGGCATGGGAGAAGTGTGCCATGATGACAGCCTAACTTGCCTGACAAAGGTCCAAGGAAGAAGCCACACAGACCTTACTGGCTGAATGGTCCAACAGCTTGGGCTCTTTCTCAAGAGGTCAGTCAGTATCGGCAGAACTGCCAGTATACCTGAACACAGAGGCGGTCACCAGGCTCTCGGCCAAAGGGTGCTCTGTGAACCTCACAAGGGACCCCATGGGCACCGCATACTTGTGGGCCACGAGGGCAGATGGAGCTGGACAAGAGGCAGGGCGCTGTCAAAGTTCAACAGCCAGGCCCACTATGGCCTCAGCCACCAGAAAGGCCTCCGTCAGGGTATCCCCTCTCTTGAGGATGTCTGAGAGGGTACTCTGTCTTTTTCTGGATTGGCTCCAGGGGCATCCCTGTGGACTTGGAGATGAGGTGGCGAATGCCCTGAAAAGACGAGGGACCTTCTTCAGTCTCTACACCACTGGCTGATTCGTCATCCCCCAGATGAGAATGCAGGCCGGTAATATCCAAATCTGAGGAATCCCGAAATAACGGTCAACCGCCCGGGTCACCTTCAACCCGCTGAAGGTGGTCTGGTGTGACACTGACCGAAAGACGCTGGGGAAGCCCAGTGTCCAGCCTGTCTTCTTTAGAAAGAGCCCCTCCCACAGGCTGCTTAGGCGGTGGTTCCATCATAATCAGTGAAGAGACCGGTTTAGGCCAAACTGGAGCTTTCACCGGCTCCACAGGCGGGGGAACCGACTTGACTGGCTTCGGCCTAGGAGGCGAAAGCCAAGTAATGGCCAGGGTAGAAGCCGGGTTCGGCTTGTGCCCAGTCAAAAATCAGCTGTTGCCATATCAGGTCCTCGTAATGCCGATGGAGTTTCTGCCGGAGCCTCTTCTCATCCAAGGAGGATGACGACAACCAATGACATTGCCTCTTTTTAGAGCGCTTATGACTCTTCCTTGGCCTATCAGTCCAGGGGGTCCAAGACCTCGATCGAGATCGGACAGGCCGACTCGGTCGCTTGGGAGACGCTCGCGGAACGGCAATTTCCCAGGATCAGGGACCACTCTTCTTTGATGGGAGTTCCAGCAGGCTAGGTCTCCTCATCAGGGAAGGTCAGAACTGGAGTTCGACTGAGGGACTCATCGACCGGAGTCGGTGATATGGGATCAATTGGGTCGATGACTGTTTCAATATAGTCTATCAACGGTTCAGCCAACTGACCAGACAACAAAGTCCAGAAGCCAGCGGCCGAAGATGCAATCTCGACCAAGTCGAGACCGCATGTCCCTGGGAATGAGATCTCTCTAGCTCCCAAGAGTGTGTTCGGCAGGATGAAGACAATCCCGGATCCTTCTCCCACTTACAGGATTGAGAACAGTGCATGCCCACAGGACCCTCTCCCTTTGTCAGGAGAGACTGGTACAACTCTCTGAGAAGGTGGAGCTCAGGTTGAGCAGAATGAAGAAACTCCAAGTAGTTTCTGCAGCTTGCACCACTTCCTCTTCAAATGCTTGCATATATTCTAGCTGCTCGGTGGATCCAGCAGCCATGGAAACCACCCATCGAGCCTCCTTGGATTTCGCTGGAGGGTTCCGTTTCTCCGGCTTCCCCAACTCCAGCGAAGCGAGACGGTCATCGAGGAAGTTAGGGTGGAAAGCGAGACACAAATTGCATTTTGAAGTGTCACGGTACACGCACGTGGAGTGGGGATCGCTGCACGACATCTTCTGGCAGCACAGGCACCAACAAAATCCGGGGGATGACTTGCCTTCCATAATTGAAGGTAAGTAGTCGCGATAGCTAATGCAAACTAGATGGATTTTCACAATAACTGAAGGTTTTTGTGCCAGGGCATACAAAATGTGTCAGCATGAGGGAGGCAACCTGCATCTTCCAGCAGAAAGGAAGATCTGGTGTCACGGGGTGGAGCCGAGGGTTATACCACCCAGGTGGGAGAAGCCAGCTTGAAGACTTCCGGCACATCTTAAAGCAGCAAGGTATCTGCCAAAGAATGTGGATGAACTACATATACGTGATCCTGGAACGAGTGCTCTCCTGTCTTGATCATGAAAATCTCTTCTATATTGCACTGTATTGTAATAAATAATTTTTTTTTTCCACGTAGAAGTCTGTACATACAGTAATGGTCTGTAAACAGGAATACTACAGTTACGTAAGAATTTACAGTAGTAGTAGATCTTTGAGAGGAGCTCTTGCTGCAGGCTATTACTGACTATTACCATAAGGACTATGCCGCCAGGCACTAGAACGCCATGGAAACCTTCTACCTAGCAGGCTTCAGCAGAGACTGCCTCCAATAATGGCTCCGCCCTAACATCGGCCAAAGGTACATAAGGGGGTGGTCCCCAGCTCCACCTCAGTTCACCTGCTGGAGAGCCGTTGGTAAGGCCAGCAGGTGGACCGTGGGGAAGTTTGCCATAGAAACAAAAAATGTGGAGACTCACCAGTGGGAAGGAGGGAGGGAAAGCAACACCTGCTGCAAGGGCTCCTCTTTTAAGATCTACTCGCAGTCACATGCTGCTCCAAGAGGTAGGCCTTCAGTGTCTTCAGATGGCAGATGCAAGTGCGCTGGTTGAAGCTCTGCCAGTGTGGGCAATTGTCGATCTTGCAACCGGGACCCAGGCAAAAGAGACAGACCGAATGGTCATCCTTAGGTGGAATTTGTTTGCTGCATGTACACTTAGCCTTCTGCCATGGAGTGGATGTGAAAGGTCTGGAAGACATAAAGAGGTGATAGAAAACTCTAGTACTGAACGGTGCATAGCGTCGAATAAAAATGGTGGTTGGCGGAAAGCAGGAGGCGTCCATGCAGCCAATATGCTGGGTCAACGGTGAGAAAAGAACTGAGGTGGTGCCGCAAGATCAGCCCCTTTATACAGTGGATGACATGGGCGGAGCCAATGTGGGGGTAGTCCTCCACCTTGGACTGCTAGCTAGAAGTTTTCCGTGGGGTCCTAGTGCCTGGTGGCACAGTCCTATGTGTAATGACGTGCTGCAAGAGCTCTATCTCTAAGTGAGATTTACTGTTATGATAAGTTCTTATGTAACTGTACTATCTTACTTCGAGTGGGAGCTCTTGCAGCAGGCTATTACCACAAGGACCAAGTCCCAAGCAGTCCCAGAGAAAGGATCGAGGTAAGTCTGGGAGGAGGGTGAAGTGCAACTGCCAGAAAAAGGCCAAAACCTTCCCTTCGCCTAGAGGCAATATCCAAGCTGTAGTGCTTGATATAGGTATGCACTGAGATCCAGGTAGCCGCTGTACAGATGTCCGCAGTCGAGACATTATGCATGGAAGCGAAAGACGCAGCCACTCCCCTGGTGAAATGACCCCACACCAAGCCCGGAAGGGGTTTATTGTACTTGTCATAGCAGAAGACAATGCAATTTACCAGCCATTTAGATAAGGTCCGTTCAGACAATGGAGCACCTTGACAGTGAGGCGCGAAGGCCACAAACAACTGATTTGTCTTGCAGTATGGTTGACATAGTACCACAGTGCCATGTGAACATCCAGAGTATGCAGAATCACTTCCTCTCAGTTCGAGTTGTTGGGGCAATACACTGGCAGGTTAATGTCCTGATTAAGTGTGAACTCAGACACTACCTTAGATAAAAACTTAGGGTTAGTACACCAGGGCACCCTCTCCTTATAGAAAACTAAATAAGGTTCATTATACATCAGGGCCTGAAGCTCGGAAACCCTCCGAGCAGAAGTAACAGCAACTAAAAATAACGCTTTCCAAGACAGGAAGCGAAGCTCACAGTCCGGAGCAGGTTTGAATGGGGGAAGTTTTTCGAGTATAAAGTGGAGATCCCAGGGTGGTATGGGATGTCTGATGGGAGATTTTAATGTGTAGTGTGTGCTGCAAAAAGGTGCGGGACACGTCCAGCTGGGCGAGGGTTCCCCCCACAGGTACATGGTAAGCAGAAACTACAGAAAGATGTACCTTAATGGAGGAGTAGCTCAAGCCTTGGTTTGATAAGGAGAGAAGTTAGCTTAATACAGAGTTCACTGGACAGGTAAACTGGTGTAAGTGATGGGATGAATCTTTTCCACTTCATGGTACAAGTAGACCTAGTCGAGGGTTTTCTCACTGCAACGAGAATGCCTGCCTCCTCCTGGGAGACCCCATACCTGAACTTAACCAAGTCTGCAGGAGCCATGCATGAAGATGCAAGGACTTGAGGTCCGGATGGACCAGGGTGCCCTGACCCTGTGACCGCAAGTGCGAGCTCAGCAGCAGCTGTATTGGAGGCTCCACTGCCAGCTGCTGAAGTAGTGGGTACCAAATCTGCGAGGCCAATAGGGAGCGATGAGGATCATCTCTGCTCCCTCTGCCTGCAACTTCAAGAGTACCCTCTGGAGAACTGGAAAGGAAGGGAAGGCATACAGAAACCTCCCTGTCCAACAGAGGGATAAAGTGTTTGGCCAGAAAACACCAGGCCTGGGCTCTAGTGAGCAGAAAAGTTTGGTGTTAAGTGGAGATGCAAAGAAGTCCAACTCTGGATGGCCCCATCTGTCAAATAGCTGGTCTGCTACCAACTGAAGGAGCTCTCAATTGTAAGCCTTGGACCGAGACTGTCAGCTAAGATATTTTGGATGCTTGAAACATTAACAGCGGTGAGGTCTAAGTGGTGTTCCAAGGACCAATACCAGACCCTCATCACCTCCTGGCAAAGGGGTAGGAATGTGTGCCCCCTTGCTTGTTGACGTAAAACACCACTGACATGTTGTCCATCTGGATGAGAAAAAGGTCTGGCGGAAGGTCCAGCTTAAACACCTGCAAAGCATTCAGGATGGCTTGCATCTCTAGAACGCTGATGTGGAGCGTCTGCTCATCTGGAGACCAGGTTCACTGGGTCTGTCTGTTCTCCAGGTGAGCACCCCATCAGAGACTGGAAGCATCTGTAGTCAGAACCCATCTTGGGTTCTCCTGCCGGAAGGGGAACCCCTCATCCCAGGCTGAAGGGGTCTAGCCACCAGGACAGATGCCTTCGGATTGGGTTAGATATCCTGACCAGCTGGTCTAGGTCATCTGACCTCTGGTCCCATTGCACCCTGAGCATCCACTGGGGAACCCTCATGTGGAGGCAGGCCACATGAACTGTAGGAACGGCCACTGCCATATGCCTCATCTGAGGGAGGAAGGTCCTGGCTGGGACCTGGGGAGCCATGGATACTGCTCGGGCTAAGCTCCTCAGGTGACCTCCTCGGTCTTCTGGGAGAAAGCCATGCCCTGAACCATGTCCAGGACCATTCTGATGAACAGCAGTCAATGACTGGGTCATGGGGATGACTCTGGAAGGTTCAGGGTGATCCCCAACTCTTGGAGTGTAAAGGTGTCTCCGAGAGTGTGAAGGAGCTGCTAGGAGCCAATCATCCAGGTAAGGAAAGACGTAATGGCCCTGGCGTTGTAAAGCTGCGGCCACTGCCGCTAGACATTTGAAGACTCGAGGAGCAGAGGAGAGGCTGAATGGTAAGGCTCAGAACTGGTAATATCTCCCCCAGATGAGAAACCTCAAACTTCCGATGAGGAGGAAGGACCCCTATATGCAGGTAGGTATCTTGCATGTCCAGGGAGCACAGCCAGTCCCCTTGGTGCAAGAGGAGGATGAGGCCTGGAAGAGTGACCATTCTGAACTGCTTGTACTCGATAAAGAGGTTTAGGGAGCTAAGGTCAAGAATGGGCCAGAGGTCTCTGGTCTTTTTTGGGACCAGGAAGAAATGAAAGTAACAGCTCTGCCCCTGTTGTTCTGGGGGGAACTGGCTATATTGCCCACTTCTGCAGAAGGGCCTGGATCTCTCCTTCTATAAGAGGTATGTGAGAAGGAGGATAATGGGAGGATCCTAGTGACTGGTTTGGAGGGATCTGTAGGAACTCAAGAGTATGGCCTCTATTGATCAGACCCAACACCCAGAGGTCTGTGGTGATGTTGCTCCATCCCTCTTGGTAAAGGGAGAAGGAATCCCCTTCTGCCTCCCCACAGCCACCGCCGGGGGGAGGGTGGCGGTTAGTGAGACTGGGATGAGAGGGTTGGAAGGGCTTGGGACCTCTAGAGGTAGAGCTCCCAGGAGTTTTGGTTGGTGCCTTCCTCTTAAAGCCTCCTCTCTGCTGGATATGGCTGCAGGAATTTTGCCCTGAGGTCTTCCAAAAGGGCTTCTGGTCCCCCTTGTACATTTTACGAATGGACCAGATGGATTTCCCAGACTCCTGGAGACGAGAGATCAGTTTCACCATCTCCTCCCCAAAAAGTAGGGAACCCTGTGAGGGAAGGTCCAGGATACCAAACTGTAGATCTTGGGAGAATCCAGAGGCTCTGAGCCAAACGTAGTGTATAACGCAATTGCTGGATGCCGCTGCCCTGGAAGCCGTATCTGCAGTATTGTACGAGGCCCTCAGGACATAAGTGCCTTCATCCAATCCTGACTTGAGGTGATCTAGGAGCTTGGTCTTCTGAGCAGAGTCTAGCAAGGCCTGAGCAATGTCTAGTCCTTTGTCTCACAGTGCATTCTGGTACTGGACCGTATGTGTGAGAAAGTTTAAAGATCAAATGGAGCAAGTGGAGGCAGAACATACTTTCTTGCACACCTGGTCTAGAAATTTGGACTGTGTCTGGAGGCTGTGAACTGAGGTGTTTCGGCTTCTACGACTTATCATGAGCAGCCATGATAACCATTGAGTCCACCTGAGGGTGTTCCACAAATAAAGGTTTGGCACCCTGTACAACTTCTTAGAGACTGCCAGAGTGGTAGAGGGATGCTTCCAGGTAAGGTCCTGGAACATATCCACTAAAGGAGGAATGACCAAGGGTTTTGGCTCCTTCTGCCTCAGGTACTTGGCCAACCTCCGGTATTCTGGATCCAGATGCTCTGTCTCCCATTCACTGGAGGTCTGGATATGCCTCATGACGTCCATAAAGGTAGGATTGTCAGGAGGTATCAGACGTCCTTCCCTTGGGCTGGACCATCGACGGTCTGGAGCCGTTAGCTTTGTGGACAGTCGTTGGCTTGGATGTAGGTGTTTGAGAGGCTGAGGTGTAGTGAGCAGAGGTCAGTTTGGAGACGGACTCCCAACCCCAGTGCTCTATGGGCTTACCCGGAACCCCGGGAGAGACAGACGCCAGCACCTTCGTGATGGGACCAAGGTCCCCACGCTAGCAGAAAAGGAGGTCCCAACCCCTGAGGCAAAGGGTGACCGTAAGTGTGTGGCCTTCACCTGCAGGGTAGCCAACGCTGGGGTAGAAGAGCCTGAGCCTCATTTTCCACTCCCTGAAATAGGGGTTGTGGTGGGATTGGAGGAGTCCTGCCACCCAGAGGAATGATGAGAGTGGTGGGAGGAGTGATCTGAACCCCTGGAGTTAGAGCCCGAGGAGGTCTTTTTGTGGTGTGACAACGCAAATGCCCCTTAGACCTACCCCAGTCCTCATGAGACTTGCTCTGGTCTGGATCCTTTTTCTTCTCCTCATGCTTGGAAGAATGGGAAGAAGAGGCAGACTTCTCGGCTGGTGAGCACTGCATGATGGTCAGCTGCTGCTCCAGGATGAGTGCCTTCAGGAAGTGGATCCGAGTCCAGCTGGTAAAGCCACAACAGATGGGACAGGCCCTGGTATCATGGTCGGGCCCCAGGCAGTAGACACAGGACTTGTGCTTGTCCTTGGCTGGGATCTGTGGACCGCAGGCACACTTGGTGCTCTTCTTCTCAGTAGAGGAGACAGACTATCACGAAGAAGACATACAGGAGAAGCAAAAACTAAAAAAAGCAGACTTTTCTTCGAGTAAAATAAGAAAATGTTTACTGAAAATGCTAGTTGGGTTCTAGAAGGTGATTGAAAAACCAAAGTAGACGGGTTGACGGTGGGAAAAGAAATGAGGTGGGGCTGGGGACCACCCATATGTACAACTGGCAGTCAGGGGCGGTACCAGCTGAAGACTGCTAGCTAAAAGGTTTCCGTGGGGTCCTAGTGCCTGGCGACACAGTCCTTATGGTAATAACCTGTTGCAAGAGCTCCCACTTGAAGTAAGATCTAAAGGCACACCTCACAAAACAGAGCTAGAGAAACCGGTTGAAGAAAACCAACACAGTGAGTGCTCAAGTGTCAGTCTGGGGGATGTGCTGGCAGGAGCAGAGGGAGGTACTGAGGCTTCACATTTCCAGGTGCCATCTACACTGGAGCTTGTACTGGTGGAACTGTAAGCGTTTTGCTCTGCAACTGAAAACACTTTAGCGACCAGAACTATGGATAATTAAGGGGCAGCTGAGTTACTGGACCAGCAGGCAGAAGGCTCTTATTGCAGGCCCTAAAATCCATTAATCAATCAGAGAAATGCTGTATGGTACCCCGACAGCTTAGAGTGCCGAGACAGAGTACATTTTGTGAAGACCATTTTTTTGACAAGCTCTATCTTTGGCAGAGGACTACTGTTTTGATTTTGAAAGGGTATACCCCATGCTTCAGGATCCTCTAACAACAAACTGGGTGCTAAGCCTAGATCAATAGTCATGTGCTTTCTAAACTAGATGGAAGCAAAAAGCCACTCCATAGTTTTAATGTGCCAAGCTAAAAAAAGCCACAACTGTAATACAAAACAGAGTTGGAGCCAGGCTGGCAAAAACCAACATGCCCAGGCCCAACACTGTCGAAAACGGTCAAGTATTGGGTCCAGATGTATTTGTTTTTGCCAACCGGCCACCTTGATGTAGTAAGTTATTACCTTTTTTTTTTTTTTACTAATTTGCACATTTATTAATGCACTTGAGCACTGCTGTGCAGTCATCCCTGTGTTTGAGGCCGACTCTGTTTTGCTTTCTAAAATAACTAAGTAACATATATTGATACAGGCCTAGAGAATAAAAGATTTGTCTTATAAGAGATACTGAATTTATGTGGACAATAACTGCTCACCTAGCTAGAAGGAAGGAATACGTCCCACATTTTCCTATTTTGCAGACTTTGAAATTACAATTTGAAAGCCTTTTTCGGCCAGAATTTTTAATTTTTGTAATCTAACCAAAGCGGAGTTAATTCAGCTGAGGTGGTTACACAGGCATTAAAGGGAATGAACTTTGAGATTAACGGACAGCAGAGACCAGCACTAACTGTACATAAGGAATGAATATGTGAAGGCAGCATAATCTGAAGCTAGAAGGCCTATGGAACGTGAACATCATAGCGACGCTTGCATATATTAAGGAAGCACTTAAGTTATTCAAGAAAGGCCCAAAAACCTGAACATTTCAGTGATATTTGTTTTTCACCTTATGGCCTTCATTCACAGAATGACTATGTGTGAACTGATGCTTGCAAGTCTCTGTTAACTATAAAAGGTGCTAGGATATGCAGAAATGGTGCTGAATAGTCAGCCTTTACAGCTTTTTAGTAAAAGCTTTTGCATTAAATGCTCTGACACACTTGGGTTTGGTGGGACATAAGTACTATGCTTTTGTATTAGGGTGTGTGTCTTTATAACTGGGGTCTCAGTGCAGGGACTCCAAAGTAATTTATTATTACTGTATCTTATTTTTTGATTGGAAATTGGCGCATGGTGATAGGGAATTCCAATTTCGAACCCATTTTTGCTATGATTCCTTGGATTTGTATTTCTGCACCCTTCAGAATTCACCTGATGGATCTTGCATAAGATGACTCTGCCTGAAATGCTGTTGCCCCTTTTATACAGTTGTGTCAATGACCAAATTATTTTTGGTACTGCAGTGTCACTAGGAGCTTGAGTAATGCCGGTTACGATGAGCATTTGAGAAGAATATGACTAGTTGTACTGGCTTCAAGTGATGCAGTTCTCTTGTTTAGTCACTGAAGAATATATCTGAGAGGTATGAGGGAGGTATATAGCTCTTCTGATTAAGAGATACAATAGTCTCAAAACGTTAGCAATTTAAATGAGACTTTAAAAATGGAGTATTACCACTAATATCAAGTTATACATTGGAGTCTGGTATAAATATATTTGTGAACACCTCTAATCCACCAGTAATAAAAGAAAAGTACTGTACAACATAAAAAAAAGGTTACTCACCTGTAACAGTAGCTCTAGGAGTGGTATATGGTTCATCCTCATCTAGCAGTTTTCTTTCCTCTTTTAAGTTCCGCCGGAATGTCTTCATGTGGACTCCTCCCACCCACCCAGGTGGTAATTCCCTCAGCACCATCCTGTGATATCAGATTCTACTCGCTGGAAGAAAGACTGGTATGCTACTTGCCAGGGAAGGTCGGATCGGTTTGTGTGGATGAACACCATATACCAAAGTAGTTATATAAGAACTTACCATAACAGTAGATCTTCAAGAAGAGCTCTTGCAGCAGGCAGTAACCATGAGGACTAAGCTGGCAGGCACCAGGACCCCACGGAAACCTTTGAGCTGACAGTCTTCAGTGCCCCCCACCGACATTGGCTCTGCCCAAAGTCGGCCAATGGTATAAAGGGGTGGTCCCCAGCTCCAGCTCAGTTCTCCCACCGGTGACCCGGAGTCTAGAATGGAAGGAGAACCAGGCAGGTTATCTGCCAGATTTAAACAGCAGAGAGAAAACCAGGGGCAAGGAGGGAGGGGAAAGCGATGCCTGCTGCAAGAGCACTTCTCGAAGATCTATGGTTATGGTAAGTTCTTACGTAACAGTACTATCTTACTTTGAGTCGGAGCTCTTGCAGCAGGCAATAACCATTAGGACCGATTCCCATGCAATAACAGGATAAGGACTACGAAAGAGTGGGAGGAGACTGAAAAACTGCCAACTAAGGACCTGGGAGAGAGGGCCCTGAAGGACTGCCAGGCCAAACCAAGTCCTATGTCTGGAAGCCACATCCAAGCTGTAATGCTTGACTAAGGTGTGAACAGAACTGCAGGTAGCCACTGCACAGATGTCTGCTGCGTAGACATTTCAAAGAGAGGCAAAGGAGGTAGACATTCCCCTGCTGAAATGGCCTTTTTACTGGACCTGGTAAAGGCTTGTTGTACTTGTTGTAACATAAAACTATGCAGTTAACCAACCATTTAGACAAGATATGCTTGGAAACTGGTGCCCCCAGAGTTTTGGGAGCAAACTAATCAAACAACTGATCCGTTTTCTGAAAGGAAGCAGTATGGTTCAGATAGTAATGAAGCGTTCCATGGACGTCGACAGTGTGCAACAATGGGTCCCCCTATTAACTAAAAATAATGTTTTCCATGACAGAAAGCGTAGCTCGAATCCACAGCTGGTTCAAATGGGGGGTGAGCTTTTCCAACATAAAAGGAGATCCCATGGAGGAATTGGATCTCTGATGGGAGGCTTTAAGTGCAAGATGCCCCACAAAAAAGTACAGGGCACATCCAGCTGAGTAAGGGTTTTGCCCTCCACTGGTGCATGATATGTAGAAATGGTGGACAGATGCACCTTAATGGAGGAGCAGCTCAGGCCCTGCTCAGTAGAGAGAGGAGACAGTCAAGGATGGAGTTCGGGGGACAAGAAAAGGGATTAAGCTGGCATGTGGTAACCCAGAGGCCAAATCTTTTCCACTTCATAGCATATGTGGATCTAGTGGAGGGTTTTCTAGATGCCACCAGGACATCCGCTACCTTATTGGAAACACCATATCGTGCTCTCATTAAGTCTGCAGGAGCCACACATGAAGATGCAGGGACTTTAGGTCTGGATGGATCAAACTGCCCTAATCCTGGGATAGCAAGTGCAAGCTCTGAGGCAGGGGAATTGGTGGTTCTACTGCCAGCTGTTGAAGTAGTGGGAACCAAATTTACCGAGGCCAAAAGGGTGCTATGTGCTCTGCTCCCTCGGCCTAAAGCTTCAAAAGTACCCTCTTTAGAATGGGAAAGGGAGGAAATCATAGAGGAACCGCCCTGTCCAGAGGAGGGACAATGCATCTCACCAGAAACCACCAGGCTCTGGATCTAGCAAGCAGAAAATGGGCATTTTGGTGTTGAGTGAGAATGCAAAAAGGTCCAACTCTGGTCATCCCCATCTGTCAAACAGCGGGTCTGCTACCGACTAAAGGAGCTCCCACTCGTGAGCCTTGGACCGAGACTGCTTAGGCTGTTGGTCAAGATATTCTGGATGCCAAGAACAAACGGCGGTGAGTTTGAGGCAATAATCCAGTGCCCAATACCATACCCTCACTGCCTCCCTGCAGAGGGGGTAGGAATACATCCCCCCTGCTTACTGACGTAAAAGACTATGGACATGTTGTCCATCTGGATGAGAAGAGGGCCTGGAAATAAATCTGCTTGAAAGGCCTGTAAGGCATTCAGGACTGCTTTCATCTCCAGAATGTTGATGTGGAGCGACTGCTCGTCTGGTTACCAGGTCCCCTGGATCTGCCAGTTCTCCAGATGAGCACCACAACTGAGGCTTGAGGCGTCCATGGTCAGAACTCCTCTCAGGGGCTCCTGTCAGAAGAGGTCCCCTGCCGAAAGGTTGAACAGGTCCATCCACCAGGTAAGTGTTCCGTGAACTGGGCCGGAGACCAGGACCAGCTGGTCCAGGTCATCCGACCTCTGGTCCCACTGGACCCTGAGCATCCATTAAGAGACCCTCATATTTATTTATTTGTTTGCTTTTGGTAAGTGCATTAGACAGAACTGCCTATTTTCAGGCATGACCGGGAGAATACAAATCAAGGAACAGGTAAAAACAAATACATATACAGTGTTGTACAACAGGAGATTCCAAACAGTTATACAGAGGTGCAAGTTGCATAGTACATAGAGGAGGTACCTATCACACAGTATAATAGGAACAAAACAGATAAAAAGGCACAATTTATGGTAAATAATGTACAATGGAGGCGAGCTATGGGAACTGTTGGGATAGCTGCCACCATGTAGCAAAGGAGCCTTAAATAGGTTCTGACCGGTACATGTGGAGCTGATACCACTCGGGCCTGATCCCGAAGGTGATATCTCCTGCCTGTGGGTAGGAAGGCCTTGCCCTGAACCATGACCAGGACCGCCCCAATGAACTGGACTTTGACGGAGCCATGGGGACAACTTGGGAATGTTCAAGGTGATCTGCAACTTTTAGAAGAGTGTAAAGGTGTCTCCGAGAGTCTGGACTAGCTGCTCCTTTGTGGGAGCTACCAGAAGCCAGTCATCTAGGTAGGGAGAGATGTAATGACCCTTATGCCACACAGCCACAGCCACCACAGCTAGACATTTAGCGAAGATTCTGGGAGCGGAGGAGAGGCTGAATGGCATGGCTCGAAACTGGTAATGTCGGCCCTGGAAGAGGAATCGCAGGAACCTCCTGTGGGGTGCAAAAATCAGAATGTGCAGGTATGCATCCTGCATATCTAGAGAACAGAACCAGTCCCCTTGGTGCAGGAGAGGAATTAGACCTGGTAGCATGATCATCTTGAACCTCCTGTATTCGATGAACTTGTTCAGGGAGCCAAGATGCAGGATGGGCCAAAGGTCTCCGGTCTTTTTGGGAACTAGGAAAAAGTGTGAATAAGAACAGGTTACTCACCTGTAACAGTAGTTCTAGGAGTGGTGTATGTTACTCATCCATACTTCTTGGCATGTCCCTTTCCCCTTTAAATGTTGCCGGCAGTCTTCAAGCTGGCTCCTCCCACCCACCTGGGTGGTATAAACCTCGGCTCCGCCTCATGACACCAGATCTTAGTCCGCTGGAAGCCAGGTTGTGCGCCTAAAGCCAGGGAGGTCGTGTGTGTGTGAGTAGATGAACAACATGTACCACTCCTAGAACTACTGTTACAGGTGAGTAACCTATTCTTCTAGGAGCATGGATATGTTGTTCATCCACACTTCTTGGCAGACTCCAAGCAGTTCTCCAGGAGAAGGGAGGCAAGGCGCACACTACTTGGGAAATAAAGACTGGAGAACTGAGGCCCCAAAACCAGCATCCCGGCATGTCTCAAAATTGATGTGATAGTGGGTAATGAAGGTGTTTGCTGACTTCCAGGCAGCAGCCCGACAGATTTCCTGGATAGGGATGTCCCTAGAAGCAGCCACTGATGCAGCAGTATGACGGGTAGAATAAGCTTTTATCCGTCTGGGAGGATTCTTGCCTGCCAACTCATAGCATAGACCTATGCATGATGTAATCCACCTTGCAATGGTCCATTTGGCTGCAGGTCTGCCAGAAGCGGCTTCAGCGTAGTTGACAAACAGCTCACGAACCTCTCCACGAATTTCTCCATTCTCTACTTATAATAGGAGAGAACACATCTCAGGTCCAAAGCATGGAGCCTGTACTTGGCGTCCGAGGTGTAGTTAGGGTAGTATACTGGCAGAGTCAATACCTACTTAAGATGAAACTCTGATACCACCTTCAGAAGGAATTTAGGGTGGGGGCGCAGGACAACTTTGTCCCTGTGAAAGACCAGATAAGTGGAGTCCACCGACAGTGCCTGGAGCTCCCCAATCCTTCTGGCTGACGTGATAGCCACCAGGAAGGCCGTTTTCCACAACAAGTGTGAGAGTGCACACTTGTGCATAGGTTCAAATGGCTTGCCCATGAGCTTTGCCAAAACCAGCAACAGACCCCATGGAGGTGGAGGTTCACACACCGGAGGGGATATGAGATCCAGGTCTTTGAGGAAGCACCCGACCATTGTCTCCTGTGCCAATGTCGGCTGACTGGCCCGCACCCCGTAAGCAGAAATGGCTGCCAGGTGCACCCTAAGGGTCGATGACTGCAGACCCTCTTTGGAGAGAGACCAAAAGTAGTTGAGAATGTTAGCCACAGAGCAGGATAAGGGGTCCAGACTCTTACCCTGACACCAAATGGAAAATCTCTTCCATCTGAAGGCATAACATTTCCTGGTCGATTCCTTACGAGATGCCTCCACCATGGTGTAGACACCCTCGGAAACACCCAGAGCCTGGAACTCTAGCCGCTCAGGTACCAGGCTTTGAGGTGCAGGGATTGAAGGTCCGGATGGAATACCTTTCCTTGGTTCAGTGATATCAGGTCCGGGCATGTAAAAGCCACTCCGGGGCCTGCAGCTAAGGCTAAGGAGATCTGGATACCAGAACTGGCATGGCCAATCTGGGGCAACCAGGATCACCTTCACCTTGTCCCTCCTCACCTTGAGTAGCACCTTGTGGATCAAGGGAAATGGAGGGAAGGTGTTGAGGAGGCCTGGGGTCCACAGCCTCAAGAAGGCATCCCCCCTGCAGCGAGCCCTGCTGAAGGGGGGCCGGCATGGTACAGCCTCAGCTTGTTGTTTTCCCTGGAGGCAAATAGGTCCACCAAGGGTTTGTCCCAGCAGGAGAACAGACTGTAAGCTACCTCTGGATGGAGACACTACTCGTGGGATGTCTGGCCTATGTGGCTGAGAGCATCCACCAGCTGGTTCGAGACTCCTGCCACATGAATGGCTAAGAGATCCACCTCCAGCCGACTTACGAGGGTCCAGGTGCAGAGCACCTCCTTGCACAGCAGATGGGAGTGCGTGCTCCCTGTTTGTTGAGGTAGTACATGGCCGTGGTATTGTCCGTCTGGACTTGAGCCACTTGACCCCGGAGCTGAGGAGCGAAAGCTGACAGTGCCAGTCTGACTGCTCTGAGCTCCAACAGGTTGATGTGGTATTGGGACTCCTTGGGGGTCCAGAACCCATGGGCCCTGTTGTCTCCCATGTGGGCTCCCCAGTCCATGAGAGGCATCGGTAGTAAGGATGACCGTCGGCTCAGGGCGGACAAACGGGATCCCTACCTGCAACCTTTCTGGGGCGGTCCACCATTGGAGAGCATCCCACGTCTTCTGGGTTACAGTGATCAGCTGGTCAAAATGACCATGGCGCTGAGTCCAGTGGGTGGCCAGCTCCCACTGGAAGGGGCGCATGTGCCACCTGGCCCAATGGATCACTGAGGTGCACGCCGCCATGTAGCCAACCAGAAATGATCGGGCAAAGGAGAAGAGAACCTCCACCCTGTCTGCTGGGAGCCGAGCTCTGGCTTGACAAGAGTTGAGCTCTGCCCCGATGAAGCCCATCACCTGACCAGGCACGAGTTCCGACTTGGCCTCATTGATCAGGAGGCAGAGTTGAGAGCAGGTTTGGAGAGACAGATCCCTGGAACTCTCCACCTCCTAAAGGGAGGATCCTGCCAAGAGCCAGTTGTCGAGATAAGGGTAGATTCGTACTCCTCGATGTCGAAGATGGGCTGCCACCACTGCAATGCACTTGGTGAAGACCCACGGGGCTGATGACAGGCCAAACGGCATGACTCGGAACTCATACAGGGTCCCTTCGACCCTGAAGCAGAGGAACCACTGATGGGATGGATGAACTGGGACGTGAAAGAACACGTCCTGTAGATCCAGTGAACAGAACCATATGTTTTGCTCCAGGGATGGTATGATCTAGTTCAGAGTTACCATCCAGAAGGTGCAGGACCTGAGATACTGATTCAGATCGTGGAGATCTAGGATGGGGCGCCAACCCCCCCATCCACTTGGGCACCAGGAAGTACCTGGACACGAAGCCTGGGTCTGTAGGAGGATCCGGCACTGAAGCTACCACCTTCTTGTGGAGGAGCTGAGCTATGTCGTCTTGGAGAGCCGACTGAGTGCAAGCTGAGATCCTTTCCTACCGAGGGGCTCGGGCTTGGCTGGCAGGGTACTGCTCGAACTCTAGAGGCAGTCCCTGACTGACCACTTCGAGAATCCACCTGTCCAAAGTGATATCGGACCAGGCGGAAAGAAAGTGGTGGAGCCGGCCCCCCAAGGGAGGACCCAGAGCTGGCGTAACAGGTGTAGGGGTTGCAACCCCCAACCAGTCACTGAGCAGGCTTAGAAGAGGAGAAGGCTCCTGGACCTGCGCCTCAGCCTCCTTTACGGGGCTGTTGAGGACCCTGCTTGGGCTGTGGGTGCCAAGCTCGAGTCTGCTGCTGGCGGCCTCCTTGATAGGAGGACTGTCTGGCCACAGGGGAAGAATGCTGAAACTTTTTGCAGAGGTAGCATCCATGGTGGCACTGGACTGCTCGATACGCTGAAGGTGACCGGCCACTCCTGGACCGAACAGGTTGGTGCCAAGGAAAGGAATGTCAGCTAACTTGTGCTGGGTATCCACCGGGAAGGAGGATAGCCTCAGCCAGGCCCTTCGGTGAGTGGCCACTGCAGCTGCTAAAGAGTGGGCATAGGAATCCCCGATGTCTAGGGCCATTTGGAGCTGCTGTTTTGCAACAGTACGGCCCTGATCATGGACTTGCTTGACCGTGGTCTGCATGTCTGCCAGGAGATGAGGGAGGACTTCATCTAATGACCCGAGTAGGGCATGAGAGAAGTGTGCCATGACAACAGCTGAACTAGCCTGACAAAGGCCTAAAGAAGAGGCCGCATAGACTTTGTGGGCAGAATGGTCCATATATTTGGACTCCTTGTCCGGAGGTCGGTCTATGTTGGCCGAACTACTAGTATGTCTAAACATAGAAGCGGTCACCAGACTCTCGGACGAAGGGTTTTCTGTGAATCCCGGCAGGCACCCCATGGGCACCATATACTTGCGGGCCATGCAGGCAGATGGTGCTGGGCAGGAAGCTGGGTGCTGCCAGAGCTCAAGGACCAGGCCAGTGATAGCTTTGGCCACTGGAAAGGCTTCCGTCGGAGTATCCCCCCTTTTAGGATGTCCGTAAGGGGGTACTCCGCCTTCTTCTGGACAAACTCCAGGGGGAATCCGGTGGATTCGGAGATCAGGTGGAGAATGCCCTGAAAAGAGGAAGGACCCTCCTCTAATCCTGCCATGGACGACTCATCAGCCCCAGGATGGGAGTGCAGTCCTGTGACGTCCGAGTCCGAGGAGTCATGGTACAACGGTCTCCCACCTAGGTCCCCTTCGATCCGCCGGGCACGGTCAGGGGTAACCGTAATGGACAGATGTTGGGAAAGCCCGGTGTCTGTATGGTCCACTTTTGAGGGAGCCCCTCCCTGGGGCTGCTTAGGCAGTGGTTCCACCAGAATCGATGGAGAGATCGAGATGGGCAGAGCCGGGATACTGGCTGGCCCCGTGGACGGGGGAACCGAAGGCTTCAGTTCTAGAGGGGTCGACGTTGGCCCAGGAAGCTGTAGCCAAGTGATGGCTGAGGTAGACAGTGAAGCCTGCTTCTGCCCGGTCAAAGTCAGCTGTTGCCACATAAGATCCTCATAGCGTCGATGGAGTTTCCGTCGAAGCCTCTCCTCGTTCGAGGAGGATCTGCAGTGATGCCTCTTTTTAGCGTGCTTATGACTTTCAGTTGTTCGACCGAGGGGGTTCTGGACCTCGATCGAGATCGGGCTGGCCGATTCGGTCAATCGGGAGACACCGATTTCGGTGAAAACAGAGGGTCCGGAACCATTCCCTCGATGGGGACACCAGCGGGCTGGGTCTCCTCATCAGGAAAGACAAGGACAAGAGTACTTTCCAAAGAATCGTCGACCGGGGTTGGCGAAATAGGGTCGATTAGGTCGAGAGATATCTCAACCTCGTCAGACACTTTCTCAATTTCTTGGCCAGATGGAAGATCCATGAAGCCAGCGGCCAAGGATGTGATCTCGACCGAGGTCGAGGCCGCGTATTCCTGGAACTCGGACCTTTCTCAGTGTCAAGAACGTCTTCGCTTGGATGAAGACTTCAGGTCCTTATCCCTCTTCCGAGGACGGTAGGAGTGCGAGCCCGAGGACGCCTCACCCCTGGTGGAAAGAGACTGGCACAACTCCTTGAAGGAGCCCGAAAAGGTGGAACCGAGGTTCAGAGGAACAAAAAAGCTCTGACTGGCCGGAGCTCAAGCCGCTTCCTCCATGAATGCCTTCATTTGCTCCAACTGCTCGGCGGATCCCGCAGCAGCAGAAACTGCCCACCTCACCTCCATTGATTTCCCCAGCGGGTTCCTTTTCTCTGGTCTCCCCAATTTTAGGCACGCCAAGCAGTCATCCAGGACGTTGGGATGGAAGGCCAGGCAGAACGTGCAGGTGGAGGTGCTGTGTCTGACACCTAGGCAGTAGATGCACATTAGGTGGGGATCCATGCGAGACATCTTCTGGCCACAGGAGCACTGGCAAAATCCACGAGAAGATTTATCCTCCATGTCCAATTCACTATCGGAATCGTTAACTCGAACGAGTTTTAAGGTAAGTTGCGGTAAAAACCGACGCTTTGAATCCAGGGCCTATGAATTGCTGTGAAGCACAAGGGAACCTGTATCTTCCAGCGGAAAGGAAGATCCGGCATCATGGGCGGAGCCGAGGTTAATACCACCCAGGTGGGTGGGAGGAGCCAGCTTGAAGACTCCCGGCAAGATTTAAAGGGGAAAGGAACATGCCAAGAAGTGTGGATGAACAACATATCCACGCTCCTAGAATGCGCTTTTCCTCATTGAGCCGGGGGGACCAACTCCATAGTCCGCTTTTGCAGGAGGGCCTGAATTTCCCCCTTCAATCAGGGGGACATGAGGAGGATAACAGGAGGACACTGGTGGAGTATCCGGAGGTATTTGCTCGAACTCCAGAGTATGACCTCTCTATTTATTGAAATGTTTCACCAGGAAGGCACACTGAGCAACAAGCCGCTCATCTGCCCAGTGCAATCTTGGGGGAAGGGGTAGAACAGGAACGAGACATTAAACATTCAAGTTACAAGATCAACATTAACATACAGTTGTAAGGCATGCGTTACAAAAAGTGTCAACAGTGTTGCGCATAACATGTAGAAAGAGCGGACAATAACAGCAGAGTTAATTAATGAAGTGCTTATGTGAAAAGGAAGGGAGAGAGGGGGGAGGGGAAGAGTTGTATCCCTGGAGACCCCCTCGGGAAGCGAGGAACCCTGCGAGGGGACTGGTGGGACCAGAGAGAGAAGGGGATAAGGCAGTGTCCCAGAGAGACCCCTTTAGGATGAAGGGGGAAAGGAGAAGATCAGAGATACAAGCCCCTTGGGGGGGTAGGAGAGGGACCCATGGAGAGCATGCGGGGTCCTTTACATTCTGTGAGAGATCAAGGGAGGCCAGTAAGGGGGAGCAATTTGGGGGAAGGAGGGCCAGAGATTTGGGGGGTGGGTGTGCACAGGGTAAAATGAAGGTGAAGGTAGAGAGGTAGGGTTTGTCCAGGGCTCAGAGGAGGGAAGTAGGGAAGGGCATGGCAGGAGAAGCTAGGTGAAAGGTAATTATTGAGGGCAGAACTGATGGAGCCATAGAACCCAGAGGTCTGATGTGATTTTGCTCCAGCCCTCGAGATGGAGGGAGAAGTGACCCCCTACCACTTCCCCCACTGAAGGGGGGATCTGGCAAGGAGTCATTGGGATGCTGCGAGAGTAGGCAGAAGGGCCTGGGAGGACTTTGTGGTTCAAGAGGCAGAGCCATACCTCTCAACCTCCTGCCTCATAAATCAGGGACAAGGCTTAAAAAAATCAGGGACAAAGGACCACAATCAGGGACACATCTTCAAAATTAGAGATATCCATCCAGAAAGCTGGTAGAATATGGGGCTTAGTGCAAAATACATTTTCTAAAGAAGAACAAGTTTGTAAATTTAATGCTTGACATTGTTTTGTGCTTACAGTCCCCGCTGTTTAGCCACAAAAACACAAATTTTAGGAGGGACAGAGTAAAATTTTGAGGCAAAATCAGGGACATCCCTGAAAATCAGGGACACTTGAAAGGTATGGGCAGAGCTTCCAGGTATCTGGGAGGTGGCCATTCTTTTGAAGCCACCCCTCTGCTGAGGGCTTCCGAAATGGCCATTTTCTGAAAGGTTTTTGGTCCCCTTTGTACATTTTTTTGATGGCTCAAATGGACTTTCTGGACTCTTGGAGGCGATTGATCAGTTTTTCCATCTCGTCTCCAAAAAGGATTGAGCCCTTAAAGGGGAGGTCCAAGATGCCCAACTGCAGATCCTGGGAGAATCCTGAGATCCTAAGCCAGGCATGGCGCCAAAGATGAATGCCAGAGGCTGCAGCTCTGACTGATGCATCTGCAGTGTCATATGAGGCATGCAAAACATGGGTGCCTACATCTGACCCCAATCTAAGTAGGTCCAGGAGCTCTGTCTGTTGCACAGAGGCTGGGAGGGCCTGAACTATTTCGATACCTTTCTCCCACAGGGCATTCTGGTACTGCACCACCTGTGTGAGAAAGTTAAGGAACCTGATGGAGCAAGTGAAGAATGAACAGACCTTTTTGCCCATCTGGTCAATGTATCTGGACTCCTGGTAGGATGGCTGAATGCTTAGGTGTTTAGACTTCTTCGAGCTTTCGTGGGCAGTCATGATCACCATCGAGTCCACCGTAGGGTGTTCCACCAGGAAAAGTTCTTCCCTAGGGGCTTGGCACAGCCTATCCAACTTCTTGGATACAGTGGAGGAGGTAAAAGGGTGCTTCCAGGTTAACCTTGTCAGGATCTGGAAAGTGTCCACTAAAGAAGGTACCACTAAAGGCTTAGGCTCCTTCTGTCTCAAGTATTTAGCCAACCTCCACCACTCTGGGTCCAGGTCCTCAGTTTCCTATCCACTGGAAGCCTGGCTGTGCCTCATGACGTCCATGAATGTCAAGACTGTCAGGAGGCAACCTGGGGGTGTCCTTATCTGGGGAGGAAGGGCGACATCTAGGATCTGAATGGTCCAAGCCTGAAGACACAGAACTGCTGTTGGAGTCTACTGAATAGGATCAATCGCTAGAGCATCGTCTGTTATGGGACCCATGACGGCTATGGGACAGGCGCCTGGTGCAAGAGGACCATTGACGGTTACAACTTGATGAACGGGAGCTTCTGCGGTGATGCCCGCTCTTTGTGCTGTGGTCTACCACAGTGATCCTCGGGGCTCGGAGTATGGCACTTAGGGGGAGGAGTTGGTTGCTTAGGCTCCTGACACACACCAAGGTCTGGCTCCAGCTCCGGTTCAACAATGACCGGTTCTTTAGGGGGGACCAGGTCGCCTTTGACTTGATTCCACCAAAAGGAGAAGAGCTCCTGGATCTCGTCTTTGGAGAATTGCGGGACCAACGGACCAGCTGGTGACTGCGGAGCTGGCGTAGATTCAACCACCATCAGAGCACCTGGCGTCAGGGTGTCCGACGTCAGAGGGGGAGGCAGAGGCGGGGACCCGATGGGCTAATTAGGCATCTTGTCCTGCCCCAGATCTTCAAGTGGGGAAAAGTGGCCCGGTTAGGAGTAGGGCAACGCCTGGCCTGACAGCTGAGAGGGCGTGCCAGTAACAGACAACTGCTTAGCGGTGTCTGGTGGGAAATCAGCCAACGCCTTGGCTGGAGCCTGGGGCAGCAGCGCCGGGTCTGACACCTGCCCCTGACGACATGGCGTCTTTTCCAAGGCCTTGGATGAGACCATTGTTGGGAATGTTTTGGCAGGTGCCGGAGCATCACTGTCCTCCTTCTGGCTGGTCCCAACCCCTAAGGTGGAAGCGTGACCCTGCTGGTATGGCCTTCACCTTAAGGGGCATCAGGGTAGGGCCCAAGGACCCAGACCTTGACTTACCTCTGCCTGATGCCAGGATGACAGCAGGAGGGTTAGAGGCTGGCTGCTTGGAGGAGATGTGGGTAGGCTGGGAGAAGCAGTCCGAGCACCTGTGAGATGAGGAGCCATATGAAGATTTTTTGTGCAGCACAGACCCGGAATGGGAGCAACCCTGGGACTTTTCTGGGTCCTTGTTGTGGTGTTTGTGCTTCCCTGAATTCTTCTTCTTCTCCTTGTGCAGCTTAGACGTGGAGGAAGTGGAGACCGACAAGGACGAAGAAAGACTCTTCTCCGCTGGCTGTCTCTGCATCTTGGAAAGCTGCTTTTCTAGAAGGTGGGCCTTAAAGGCCTTCTGGCGGCGGATCAGAGTCTGGGAGTTCAACACCCTGCAGTGCTCACAGACTGTGGTGTCGTAGTTTGGGCCTAGGCAAAAAAGGCAGGCCCCGTGGTCGTCCTTCGACAGTAGCTGCTTGATACAGGCACACCTAGATTTTCTGTGATCTGTAGATGAAATGGATGATGCAGAAGAAGACGACATGCAGAAAGAGAATTAAAAATCGGATATTTTGGTAAAAAAAACAAAAAAACACTGAAGTCATGAAAGCGGCTGAACTGATTCAAGAAGGCATCCAAGGAACCGATGCGAAAAGGTTGACGGCAGGAAAAGAACCGAGGTGGGGCGGGGGACCTCCCTTTCTATACCACTGACTGATGTTGGGGCGGTCCCTCCACTGAAGACTGCTAGCTAGAAGGTTTCTGTGGGGTCCTGGCACCTGGTGGCTTAGTCCTTACGGTACTGCCTACTGCAAGAGCTCCAACTCAAAGTAAGATCTACTGTTACAGGTGAGTAACCCGTTTTTCTAAGGGCATGGATATGGCGTTCTATCCACACTCTAGCAGACTCCTAGCAGTTCTCCTGGAGGAGGGAGCAAGACACACACCCCTACTTAGGAAATAAAGATTAGAGAACTGAGGTCCTAAAACCAGCACCCCGGCGTGACTCAAGGTCGATGTGGTAGTCGGAAATAAAGGTGTGTGCTGACCTCCAGGTAGTAGCCCTGCAGATTTCCTGGACAGGGACATCTCGGGAAGCAAAAACAGAAGCAGCGGTATGGAGGTTGAAATGAACCCTAAGCCCTACAGAAGGCTTTCTACCCGCCAACCTATAGTAGAGGTCGATGCAGGATACAATCCATCTACCAATCATCCGCTTAGCTGCTGGTCTGCCAGGTGCGGCTTCAGCATAGGTGACAAATAGCTGGTGAACCTCTCCCTGAACTCCAGCTCTGAGCTCCTTATACACAGATACATAGACAGTGTCGGCAGATAAGGGCCTATGGCCCACCCAGTCTGCCCATTTGAGCTTGTAAGTTCAGTTTGTTTTCCTAGAAGTCTGTTGCCCCATACCTCTGACCTCCAGAATTCCTTTATGCCTATCCCATGCATTCTTAAATCCCGTGATTGTTTCAGCCCCCACCACTTCCTCTGGTAGGGTGTTCCACTTATCCACCACCTGTTCTGTGAAGAAATTCTTTCTCATGTTTCCTCTGAATCATCCTCCCTCAACTTCATCCCATGCCTCTAGTCCTGGAACATCTTTTTCGCTTAAAATTGTGTTTTCCTGCACCTGTAAGATACTTGTATGTCTCTATCATATCCCCTCTCTCCCTCCTCTCCTCCAGGAGTACATGTTCAGTTCCTTCAACCTGTCTTCATAGAACTTGTGATGCAATCCATGCACCATCTTTGTTGCCCTCCTCTGAACCTTTTCTACCCTGTCTATGTCCTTACGTAAGTATGGTCTCCAGAACTGTACACTGTACTCCAGGTGGGGCCTCACTAGTGTCTTGTATAGCGGAATTATGACCTCCCTTTTCCTGCTGGTGATGCCCTGCCTATACATCCAACATCCTATTTGCTTTACCTGCTGCCTTGTCACACTGTTCCCTACCTTGAGGTCATCAGAGATGATAACCCCAAGATCCCTTTCCTGCTTGGTGCATGCTATATCCTCACTCCCCAACTGATATATTGTGCCAGGGTTTTGTGCCCCATATGCATTATCTTGCACTTCTTTGCATTGAATTTCAACTGCCAAACCCTGACCATTCTTCAAGTTTCTGCAGGTCGCTTCTCATTCTGTCTACACCCTCTGGTGTGTCTATTCTGTTACAGAGCTTTGTGTCATCAGCGAACAGTGAAATTCTGCCTTCTAGGTCCTGCAATGTCACTGATGAAGATGTTGAATAGGACCGGTCCAGCACTGATCCCTGTGGTACCCACTGGTCCTCTTCCCTCTGTGGGTGACAGCCATTTACCACCACCCTCTGTGTCCTGCCACCCAGCCAGTTACCTACCCACCACACTACTGTCCTGCCCACACCCATATTCCCCAGTTTGTGTAATAGTCTTCTATGTGGCACAGTGTCAAAGGCCTTGCTGAAGTCCAGATAGGCCATGTCCACTGCCCTCCCTGATCCACCTCCCTAGTCACCCAGTCAGAAAATTCAGCGAGGTTGGTCTGACATGACCTCCCCCTGGTGAAACCATGCTGCCCTGGGTCCTGTAGTCCATTGACAACCAGATGTTCCACCAATCTCTCCTTCAGTAGTGCTTCCATGATCTTCCCCACTACTGAGTGAGGCTGACTGGTCTGTAGTTCCCTGCTTCCTCTTTGTTCCCACTTTTGTATAACGGGACTACATCTGCTGTCCTCCAGTCTTTGGGTACCTCCCCTGTTTCCAGTGATCGGCTAAACAGGATAGCCAGAGGTTCAGCCACCACCTCTCAGTTCTTTAAGGACCCTGGGGTGCACCCCATCTGGCCCCACTGCTTTATCAACTCATTACTTCCAGTTTCTTCAGGACCCTTTCTCGTGTAAAGGGACCTGTGTCCATTTCTGCACCATTCTCACCCCTTGTACTCCCTTCAGACCCATTACCCACCTCTTCCTCAGTAAAGACTGAGCAGAAATACCTATTCAATATGTCAGCTTTACTGTTGTCATCCTCCACGTGGCCCCATCCTCCCCTTCAGTCTCACTATCCCTCCTTTGTCTTTCTTTTTTCACTTATGTACCTGTAAAGGTTTTGTCCCTCTACCACTGATTTTGCAATGTGTCTTCTGTCTGAGCTTTGGCTTCCCTTGCAGCCTCCTTGCCTCCCTTTGCTTCTCCTGGTACTTCTCCCTATCCCCTTCGGCCTGTGTCTTTTTGTATTGCCTGAATGCAATCTTTTTGGCTTTCACTTTCTTTGCTACCTCTTTGGAAAACCATAATGGTCTCCTCTTCCTTTTCCTCTTGCTAACCTGCTTAATGCATAATTCTGTTGTTCTTGTAATCCCCATTTTAAATACTGCCCACTGCTCCTCAACCCCAGATTCCTGTCCCATTCCCTTTCATGCCTCTTTCAAGTATCTCCCCATTTTCCCAAAGTCTGCCCCCCTAAAATCCAGGCTACGTGTTTTTGTGTGGTTTGGTTCTGCTCTTTCTGTGATTTCAAACCACAATGACTGGTGGTCACTGTTTCCCAGGTGCTCCCCCACTGTTACCCCCATCACACTGTCCCTGTTTGTGAGCACAAGGTCCAGTATTGCCTTCCGCTGAGTTGGTTCCATGACCAGTTGCTTGAGGAAGGCACCCTGAAGGGAGTCCAGGATAAATCTGCTCCTTGAGTAGGCTAGCGCTCGACGCAGGTCCAATGTATGGAGCCTGTGCGCGGCCTCCAAGGTGTGGTTGGTGAAGTACACCGGGAGATTAATCACCTGATTAAGGTGAAAATCCGACACAACCTTCAGGAGGAACTTCAGGTTGGGGCAAAGGAAAACCATGTCCCTGTGGAAGACCAGATAAGGAGACTCCACCGAGGGCACCTGGAGCTCACTGATCCTTCTAGCTGATGTGCTAGCCACCAGGAAGAGAGTCTTCCAAGACAGGTGTGACATCTTACACCTGTACATCGGTTTGAATGGCTTATCCATGAGCTCTGCCAACACCAGTAACAAGTCCCATGGTGGCTGTGGTTCACGCATCCAAGGGGAAATGTGGTCAAGGCCTTTAAAAAAGCACCAGTCCATCTTCTCCTATGCCATTGATTGCTAACCGGCCTGCGCCCAGTAAGCAGAAATGGCTGCCAGGTGCACCTTAAGGGACGTTAGCTGATGACTCAACAGAGAGGGGCCAAAGGTAGTTAAGGACACTAGCCACTGGACAGACAAAAGGTCCAACCCCTTGCCCTGACAGACTGTGTACTACCTCTGAGTGCAGAGACCACTCGTGAGATGCCTTGCCTACACGACTGACAGCATCCGCCAGCTGGCTGGAGACACCGGCCACATGAATAGCCAGGGGATCGGCCTCCAGGCTGCGCATGAAGGTCCACATGCAGAGAGCTTCCCTGCACAGAGGAAGGGAGCATGTCCTGCCCTGCTTGTTGAGGTAGTACATGGTCGTGTCTGTCTGGACACAAACCACCTGACCCCAAGGGTGTGGCACAAAGGCGGTCAGTGCCAGCCAAACTGCCCTGAGCTCCAGCAGGTTGATGTGGCACCAGGACTCCTCAGGGGTCCAGAGCCCATAGACCTTGTGATCCCCTAGGTGGGCACGTCCACAGCCTGAGACAGGCATCAGTCGTCAGGATGACTGTTGGCTCTAGGCGGACAAATTGGATACCTAAATGCAGATGTTTCCAGGACTTCCCACGACTAGAGGGTGACCCACATCAGCTGGGTCACAGTGACTGGCTTGTTGAAGGGGCCCCTGCACGGAGACAATTGGTATGTGCCAGCTCCCACGGCAGAGAGCGCATTCTCTAGTAGGCCCAACAGACCATGCTGGTGCAAGCTGCCATGTATTCCAGGAGGCAGAGGAAATCCTGGACAGGGCACAACTGACCAACATGCCCAACCTGAAATGATCGGGCAAAAGAGGAGAGAGCCTCTGCCCTGTCTGCTGGGAGCCGAGCCCTAGCTCTGCAAGAGTCAAGTTCTGAAACTGATCACCTGTGAGGGCACAAAGTTCAGATTTGGCCTTGTTGACCAGGAGGCCAAGAGAAAGGCAGGTCTGGAGGGCAGGTCCCTGGACCACTCCACTGCCTGCCTGGAGGGACCTGCAATCAGCCAGTCATCCAGGTAGGGGTTAACCCGGACCCCTAAGTGCCTCAGGTAAGCTGCAATCACTGCAATGCACTTGGTGAAGCCCCCGGGGGCTGAGGACAGGCCGACTGGCATGGCCTGGAAATCGTAGGAGGTTCCATCCGCTCAGAAGCGGAGGAAACACTGGTGTGATGGATGGATCGGGATATGAAAGAATGCGTCCTGTAGATACAGTGAACAGAATCACATGTCTTACTTTAGAGATAGTATAATCTGAGATAGAGTTACCATCCTGAAGATGCGCGACCTGATGAACTTGTTCAGATCGTGCAGATCTAAGATGGGGTGCTACCCCCAACCGTTTTGGCACCAGTAAGTACCTGGAGACAAACCCTGGGTGTTCCGGAGGGTCCACGACAGGAGCCATGACCTCCCTAAGGGCAGAAAGAATGTCTGCAGACACCATGTCCTCCTGTGGAGCACGGGCTTGGCAAGGCAGGTGCTCTAATTTCAGAGGCAGACGCTGACTGACCTCTTCGAAAACCCACCTGTTTGTAGTGACAGCACACCAGGTGGAAAGGAAGCGGTGGAGCTGGCCCCCACGGGAGGACCCAGGGGTGGCGTGATGGGTATGAGGGAGGCACCCTCATTATGTCACTGGGCAGGCTTGGAGGAGGGCCTGGCTGAGGAGCCACTGGTGCCTCGTCCTCCAGGCTTGCGGATGACCATGGCCACCGACTTTGGCCAAGGTCACCAGGCCCGGGCCTGCTGCTCAGCTTGGGGCTGGGCTGGTTTGGCCAAAAGAGTGGAGGTGGATTGAAAGGGCTTCTTTTTCTGCTGTTTGGAGCCCTTGGGGTCCCCTTTGAGAGGATGTCACGGAGTCCAAGATGGCACTGGACTTCTCAATGTGGGTGAGGTGCCCCTTGACCCCAGGACTGAAAAGGTTGGTGCCCAGGAAGGGGACATCTGCCAGCTTGTGCTGGATATTTGCCATGAAGGTCGAGATCCGGACCAGCGCAGAAGCTGCTAATGTCCATGGCTGGCTGGAGCAGTTTTGATACAGCCCGGCCCTGGTCCCGGAGCTGCTTGACCGTAATCTGGAGATCCACTGAGAGATGAGGGAGAACCCCACTGAGAGTGCCCAACAGGGCATGGGAAAAATGCGCCATCAGGAGGGCCGAGCTCACCTAGCAAACAGGCAGCGTAAACCTTTTTGGCTGCAGCTTGTCAATGTTTCCGATGTTGCCAGAGCACCAAAACACTGAATCAGCTGCCAAGCCCTCAGATGAGGGATGTTCCATGAATCCTGAAGGGGAACCAGTGGGCACCGCAGACCTGCGGGCCATCCTGACCAACGGCACAGGGCAGGATGCTGCCACCACTCCAAGGCAGGGCAAAGAATGGTCTCTGCCACCAGGAAGGCTTCCCCAGAGGAACCACCCTACTCTAAAATCTTGGTAAGCGGGTACCAAGCCCACTTCTGAACAGGCTCCATCTAGAGACCCATCGACTCTGAAATGAGAGTGTAAGGAGGAACCTTTAAACTCCAAAGAGTCATCAAAGAGTGGTCGACCGCCTGAATCCTCACTGACCCTCTGTGGACGGTCCAGGGTGACGGTGACCGACAGCTGACAAGGAAGACTGGAGGTCGGCAGAGCCTCCTTAGTTGGAACGCCAGTCATCTGCTGTTTTGGGGGTGGCTCCACCACAACTGGTAGAGAGGCTGGAGGGGGATGAGCTAGGACCGTTTTACGGGTCTGCTCCTGTGGAGAAGGCATTGGCCTCTGCAGCAAAAGCCAGGTGATGGCTGGTTTAGAAGCCAGCATGGGCTTCATCCCTGCGAATACCAGCTGTTGCCACAGAAGGTCCTTGAAGAGTCAACGCAACTTGCACCAAAGCCTCTCCTCACCCGAGGAGGACAAGGACGAAAAATAGTGCTGGCACTGCTTGCCTGAGTGCTGAGAGCAGGAGCGCCGACATGAGTCACTCAACCCATGGTATCGGGACCTCTACCATCGGTAGGCCTCAGAAGGGGCTGGCGAGAGCCAGGACACCTCCAGTTCCTGGTCTTCAACGAGAGATGGTGGGTCAGCAGACTGATCTGTTCCCTCCACGTATCTGAGTGAGGACTGGAGTCCACAACAAAGAGGTACTGGCCTCCTCAGTTGACAATGGGTCGACTGACCGACTCGAGAAACATCTCAGCCGGAAGACTGACCTGTGTCTCAGCCAACTGGCCTGACAGGGATAAGGTGAAGCCGGTAGCCTGTGCCAAGGATTCAACCAAGGTCAGAACCTCTGGAGAAGCATGGGAATTGGGAGCCAAAGAGCATTACCAATCCCACGATCGATGGCAAGACCGTTTTTTTGACTTTTTTTTAGATTTTGACTTGTGTGTCGATGAGGGTCCCTGCCCTTGAGTTGGAGGGGCCTGGTGCAAATCCTTAAATGCCCCCATAAAGGAGGCACCCAAAGAGAGCAGCAAAACGGCTGAAGCCAAGGAGGACTGAGCCATGGCCTAGGCCACCGCCTCTTCGTACGATACAAGTTGCTCGTCAGACCCCACAGTCATGGAGAACATCCGATGGGCATCTTTAGATCTGAACAGGGGGTACCGATCACCCAGATACCCGAGAAGTAAGCGGGCGTGACAGTCCTCCAGAATGGAAATAGACACACAAGGTATGTGAATCCATTCAGGACATCATCTGCTTGCAAGCACATTTCTGGAACCCTGGGGTAGACACCACGTTTTCCACATCGATGGTGTGAAGAAAAAGCTTGAAGACAAATTTTTATTAGGTTTTGAAGAAATCAAGATTTAAACAAAGGGCCTTCTCAGCGCAAGAGAGGTAAGGAGGAAACAGTCTTCCAGCGGAAAGTAAGATCTGACATCACATGGCAGTGCTGAGAGAGTTACCAACTGAGTGGGTGGGAGGAGCCAGCTTGAAGACGTTCTGGAGAAACATAAAGGGGAAAGGAAACTGTTAGAGTGTGGCTAGAACACCATATCCACGCCCCTAGAAAAGTTTTACATGTAAAATAGTCCTTATGCAGATACAGTGCCAACCTTTTTTTTTGTCTGGTAAACATATGGCTTTGGAATGCAGACAGTCAATCAGATCTCAGGATTTTCCTAACCCATTTTCTAATAATATTTACCATATGAAGAAAATAACTGCCAAGTTAATAACAGGCTGCCTAAATTTATGAATAAGTGGACATGATGGGTACACTAGTTAAGTGTACAGCTTACAGCATGCATCTGTAGGGTTTGTCAGAATTTGTATCCCTTGGCCACTTTTCTCCCCTCTCCTTCTTTCTATGCTGAATCCAGTCTAGAAAAGATCCTATACTATACTGATACAATTTTAATTAGTTTGCGGGCACAGGTTCTCTTGTTGTTTCTCATGCTTCTGTATTGTCTGCTGCAGTTTCACTACAGACTTGGTTACTGTTTAGGTTCACGTTACACTGTAGCGAGATCCAGTGATTGGACACAGAAGAGCTGTACTGGGTGTCCTAAGTTCATAGGTATGCTATGAGTTTGAGGGACATGCCCATTATGAACTCGTCGCCTAGTGGTGATAATCAGATTTCTTATTACCCATATAATTATCCAGTCTATGTCTGACTGAGTCAAACTATTACTGTTGACAACTTCTGTTGATACTGAATTCCATATAAAAGGCAGCCGCTGTGTGTAAAAATGATTCCTTTTGGAGATGTTATTTACTATGGCTTTAAGTTTTAAGCTGTGTGCTCTAGTATTATGACCCGTTTCAATTTTTTTTGAAGCAGAGAGCCTCACATAAGGCAGGATTATGAAATGATCTATACGCCAAGCATAGATCACCCCTATATGCTCTATATTCGAGAGAGAACAGACTAAGAGTTTTAAGTCTGGTATTGTAATCAATGTTAGATAGACCTTTGACCTTTTTTGGGATTCTTCTTTGAACCTTTTCTATTGATGCCTTACCTCCCACAGAAGTTGGAGTACAAAATGAAGCGCAAAAATCAATTTGTGATCTGACTAAACTTAGATATAGGGGGATTGGAATGTCAGGTTCCCTACTCTTTATATGTTTAAGGATGCAGGAAAGTGTACCATGACATTTCTTGATTGTTATTATGTGTCATGAACTTTAAGTTATTTGCAACAGTAATGCCCAAGTCCCTTCCGGTTGTAACAAATTGTAATATATAATTATTTATATTACAGGATGCTTGCATATGGTTTTTACCCAAGTGCATCACCTTACGCTTGACAGAGTTAAAGGTTATTTTATTTCTTACTGACCATTTTACTAAGTTATCAAGGTTAGATTGTAAAGATCTAATTGATTTGGAATCGTTAACAACGCAACCAAGCTTGCTATCATCAGCATATTTGTGTATCCAGACATCACTTGAAGTTTGCATGCTAGCAATTAATAAATTAAACAGCAGGGGCCCAAAACAGAGCCTTGTGGAACACCACTACGTACTTCTCTCCATTCAGACAGTAGCCCCTTAATGCTGACCTGTTGTTTCCTATTACTAAGCCAGGAATTTATCCATCTAACAATGTTTGCATTGAAACCATACCCTATCAGTTCCTTGATCAAAATTCCATGAGGAATGGAGTCAAAGGCTTTCCCAAAGTCTTTAAAAAAAAATAACATCAACTGGAAGGCCACCGATCCAGTGCCATACTCACTGGCTCAAACAATGTATGGGATTAAGTTGGCATGATCTACCCTGTACAAAACCATACTGGGTAATGTCCTGAAAGTTTATTTTCTGTAAATGCTCTAACATTTTTTTGCTTTAAAATCCTTTCCATTATTTTACCTACACAGGAGGTGAGGCAAACAGGTCTGCAATTACTAGCAAGATGTTTATTACCACCCTTGTGTATAGGCACTACAGTAGCTACTGTCCATTCCCTTAATGCGTAACCCTCATGAAGGGATACATTAAATAGCAGTGTAAGTAGGTACACTAATTCAGTGGCCAATTCTGTGATGAATATTGCTGGAACTTCATCCGGACCAGCTGAGGAATCAACTTTACTGGCATGTAAAGCTGTCTTAACTTCTTCAGGGATGAGCAGTGGGTATGATGCTTCAGCGGCTAAATTTTCTAGGCAAGCACCATCTTTAGTTTTAAAAATATTAAGAAAATAGTCAAATTCTTTGGCCATGTCCAACTCATTAGTAAGCAGCACATTATCTTTAATTAAAGGACCGATGGAGGGTTCATTCCCTCTTAGTGAGCCAATATAATTGTAAAACAGCTTTTTATTGTCCTTGGTCATAGTAGCAAGTTTTAATTCTAGATTTTTCTTTGCTGATCTAATTATCTTTTTACATTATTTGACTAAATTGGTAAATTTCAGCCATTTCTCTGCAGAAGAATCTTTTTTATACTTACTGTATGCTATTTTTTTTTTTTATCATCAGTCTTTGCTTTTGCCATTCAGCCGGGGGGGGGGGGACTCATTTTTATTATTATACTTTTTACGTTCAGGAACCCAGGTTTTGATGCAATAATCAATTTTATTTTTTATAGCCGTCCATATCTGCTCACTATTTTTGTTAAGTTCAACTTTCCAGTTCCACTTGGTTAAGTGATTTTTGATAGCACCATAGTTTGCTTTATGGAAGTTCTTAGTCTTTGTAACACTGCGGTTTGTGGTTGTGTAATACTTAATACTCCATGAAACCATATTATGATCACTGTCCCCGAGGGGTTCAATGACACTGGGTAAATCCTCCATGTAAGTTATGTTAGCGAGGATGAGATCCAAGATGTTTTCCTTCCCGGTCAGTTCAGATACTAGTTGATCTAAATTATACTGAAGAATTAGATCAATAAATCTGTAACCCACTTGAGATTTCCCAGTGAGTGTCTGCCAACAGATAGTAGGTAAATTAAAGTCCCCCATAATATTAAATCATCATAATTTTACAGGTGTTCAATGGTTTTTAAAAATATATATCACTGCTATTAATATCTAAGTTTGGGGAATGGTAACATAACCCAGTTGTTAATAGTCTATCAGTTTGTATTTGAGCACATACAATTTCAATATCAACTTTTGGATTTGCATATATTGGAATGTGTGTACTATCTAGGTGCTTATTAAAATACAATGCAACCCCACCACTTTTGGAATTTTATTGGTTCCTAACATAAATTGAGTAGCCTGGGATTTCAGTACCCCAGCTTGAATCTGTGAACCAAGTTTCTGTAACACCACATATATCTATATTGTCTCTACATAAAATGCATTTTAATTCGTCTAGTTTATTATTTAGACTTCTAGCATTGAGCAATGAGATATTGAGATCCGTGCTGGGAAAATTTAGGGTAGTACTTTTTATTGTATCTGATGTTTTGGGATTACAGACTCTGGGGACATTAGTATCTATTTCAGTAAGGGTCATTAAGAGGGCAAACTTACCCCCCCCCCCCGGTTAGTTTAAATTAGACAATATGAAATCATTGTTTTCCCAAAAATCTATTGCCAAATTTATTTAAATGTAGTCCGTCCTTACATATTAAGTCTGGATTATATACAAGTTCCTCCCAATGGGTAAGACAGTGTATTTTTTGTTTAAGACACCAACTGCAAAGCCAACTGTTTAAAGATTTAATTTTCTCATTAATATAGCTAGTAGCTCTAGGGACAGGAATAATTTCTGAAAAAGCGATCTGACAATTTAAGTCTACTAGTAGGTTGTGCATACCCACAAATTCTGCTTTGATGCTGTGTACATCTGGATTAAAAACATTGTTTACTCCAGCGTAAATTATAACCAATGGCTTTTCCCCCCAGTTTTCAAGATATTCCTGGACATTTTTGTAATATCCATTATTTTAGCCCCTCTAAAACTAGAGACAGTCCTATTTGTTTTGTCTTGATTACAAATAGCCATGTCCACATTTTTAATAAAAGAGTCACCCAACAAATAAATTTGCCTGGACTCAATTTCATTCTTATCAGTAAGGTCCATGAGATTATCAGACTCTGCTCCATTCCTATCTGTCAGGTCAATGACATTTTCAGAATTGGACTGCATGTTCACACTGCATAGGTCAGACAAATCAGTAACTAATTGTTCACAGACATCTGTCTGCATAATAGGGCGAATGCCACTTGGGGTCGAGGGACTATCTTGATCTAGTAAATTTATTAGAGGATCAAAGCTATTTTGGGTAGGAATATCAAATAAGGCCCCTTTCCTTCCTTTTTTATTCACTTTTCTACTCTGGACCGGATACCATAAATCCTCACTATGTATATGGTCCTCCTCTTCCCTAGCTAGCTTCCTATTTGGGATATTTGCAGGATAATGAAAACTGCTTTCTTTTATATGTGCCCCCTGATCCAGAATAGTGGCTGTAGGTATTGAGCTAGCACAAGTTCCAAGTGTAGAGATCTCAGTAAATGAATCAGTCCTGTTTAAGCGGGCAACAGTATCAGTGTAGCTTTTTTCCAAGGCAGTTAGTCTGTTATTGAACAGGTTTATTATTTGAGTCATGTCTTCATTCTGTATACATTTAATACATTTAAAACATTTATTTGATCCCACATCAGGTTCTATGCTGTACATGGCACATACAGTACACCTGTGCATAACCTTGCCATCACTAGTAGTAAGAATCTCATTCATTGTGCACTATATGGGGTCAAGCTAACAAGTCTGAAATCACCTAGGCACCTCGGCCCAGTATATTACCTGATATCCACTAGGATGTATATAGGCTTTCTATTTTCCTCCACGCCCTCCAAATATGCAAAGCACACACAGACGCATGTGTCTTTGCGTGCGCTCGCACTGATCACCACAGGCCGAGCTTTTAAGTAGTGTAGTGACCCGGGAGTGAAGGTCTCGGGTCACAGTCCACCCTACAGCCCAAACTACATCAAAAAGCACGTTTTTGGTGGAGATACAACCTGTTACAGGTAGAGAAATGCCCCAGGGAGATAGTAGACTAAAAACCCCAGTGGTATAAGCAGTTTGTAGTTTGCGTTGTATACACCAAAATCGCAGTTAAGTAAGAACTTACCATAACAGTAGATCTTCAAGAGAAGTTCTTGCAGTAGGTCTTCACATATAGGACTGCGCCCCCTGGTGTCAGTTCCGAACGGCAACGTTGTAGATAGCAATCATCAGCAGGGACTGACCCCGACGTCAGCCCAACTATAAAAGGGGGCAGTCCCGTGCCCGCTCTCCAGTTCTTTTCAACCGGAGACCTATAGAAAGCTAAGAATAAGATAAGAGTAAAGACTCATAGGACCTTGCTTCCTCTCTAGACCCAAGGGGTAGGCAGGATGAAAAATAAAGGAAAACATCCATGAGTTGGGGGAAGGAGGGTGGGGAAACTAGACCTACTGCAGGAATCTCTCTCGAAGATCTACTATTACGGTAAGTTCTTGCGTAACTGCAATATCTTACTTTGAGAGAGTTACTGCAGTAGGTCTTCACATATAGGACCGAATACCAAGCAGTCCCCAAAATAACTAATGCTGAGGGGCATCCAGGAGGAGGAGAAGTCGCCATAGGAAATCACGAGAGGAGGCCTTGCAAGGCTGCCAGACCACATCCTGTTCTGCGCTTAGAGGCAATGTCCAGACTGTAATGCTTAGTGAAAGTGTGAACAGAAGACCTCGTGGCCACTGCATAGATCTCTGCAACAGACGCATTCCTGAAAAATGCAGTAGAGGTAGCCACGTTGCGGGTGGAGTGACCTTTGACTGCCCCCGGAAGGGACTTCCCATATTGCATATAAGAAAAGTGGATGCAGTTGGCTAACCATCTAGAGATGGTTTGTTTGGAGATAGCCTTGCCCTGGCACTGAGAAGCAAAGGCTACAAAGAGTTGGTTAGATTTACGAACCTCTTTAGTCCGGTTCGTGTAGTACCTCAGAATCCGGTGCACATCTAGGATGTGCAGAAGGTATTCCCCCCCATTGGAATGTTGGGAATAGTAAACTGGTAATTCCACGCTCTGCTTCAGAGTGGTTTCTAAGACAACTTTGGGGAGAAAGGAAGGGTTAGTCCGAAGGACTACTCTGTCCCTATGAAAAATTAAATACGGATCTTTACAGACGAAAGCCTGGCATTCAAAGACCCTTCTGGCGGAAGTCACTGTGACTAAAAATAAAGTCTTCCAGGAGAGGAAGCATAAGTCGCAAGTAGAAGCTGGTTCAAACGGGGGTAAAGTCAGCTTCTCGAGCATGAAATTCAGGTCCCGGGGATAGGGATTCCGGATCGGAGGTTTCAAGTGAAGGATGCCTTTCAGAAAGGTTTTGGCAATCTCCAACTGAGCCATGCTTTTACCCTCCACCGGGAGGTGTAAGGCAGACACTGCAGAGAGATGGACCTTAATGGAAGAGTAGCTAAGGCCCACCTCAGATAAATGTGAGGTACTCCAACACCTGGGCTGCTGAGCACAAAAATGGGTCCCAGCGCCTTGCTTGCGCCCAGATCGAAAATCTTTTCCACTTCATGGTGTAAATGGATCTAGTAGAGGGTTTTCTGGCTTCTACTAAGATATGTGCAACCTGCAAGGAGACACCATAGCGAGAAACCGATATGTCCACAGGTGCCACGCATGAAGGTGGAGATACAGAAGGCTCGAATGCACCAGGGTGCCCTGCTCCTGTGTCAGAAGGTCGTGGGAAAATGGCAAAGGGACCGGAGGATCCAGTGACAGTTGTTGCAAAAGAAGATACCAAATCTGACGTGGCCAGAGAGAAGCGATAAGGATCATATGAGCTACCTCTTGCTGAAGTTTCACCAGAACCTTCTGAATGAGAGGAAAAGTGTAGAGAACCCTCCCTGTCCAAGAAAGAGACAGTGCATCTTGCCAAAAAGCACCATGCCCGGGAATGAGTGAGCAAAAGTTGGGTAGTTCTGAGCTGAATGGGGAGGCGAATAGAACCATCTCTGGTTGACCCCATCGAAGAAAGAGTTCTTCGACCACCACTGACTTTCGTTCCCACTCATGGGCCCTGGCCACTGATCGACAGACTGTCCGCCAAGATGTTGCTTACGCCTGGGATGTGGACTGCTATCAGGAAACAGCTGTGCTGAATCGCCCAGTACCAGACCCTCACTGCTTCTCTGCAGAGAGGGTACGACCGGGTTACCACTAAGAGTCATACTACTAAGAGTTATAGATGTACAGAAGGCATAGCCCATGTTAGTACATCTCCAGATTCCTGGAAGTATTTAAACCCAATTTAATAGATGTTTATCAAGATTTATTTTAAAAGTATTAGGGTTATTTGTGTCCAGCAGAGATTTAGGTGATGCAGTCCATACTGGAATAATCCTCCAAGTATAAAAATAACATCTGGTATCAGTCCTTGGGTAAGTTAATGATAATTGTGACTCCTAAGATTACATTCCCTGATGTTAAAGGACATACCAAGTAGTGCTATAAGTTCTGGATCCTTAGATATATTTACGTAAGTAATAGGTCACCCCTTAATCTTCTTAATTCCAATGAGTATAGACCTAACTCTTGCAATTGTGCCTCATATGTTTTGTCCTGCATTCCGTCAATCATTTTTGTGACTCTATACTGAGCACCCTCCAAACTATTTACATCCCTTCTCAAGTGGGGGCTCCAAAGCGGGGAACAGTAATCCAAGTGGGGACGTACATATGCTCTGTATGGGGGCAAAATATAACCTCTGTTACGAGTAACAAATGCTCTTTTAATGCAGCCTATTAATTTTTTAGCATGGTTTCTAATGTAATTACAATGGGTACTGTATGTGAGGTCTGATTTGATTAAGACTCCCAGATCCTTTTCTTCAGTTATTGGTTGCAAAGGAAAACCATTTAATTTGAATTGTATGTTTTGATTGGAATCCCCCAGATGCATAATTACACATTTATTTATATTATCGCTCATATAGTTTTGCCCATTTTTCTAGGTTTTCTAAATCTTCTTTTAGGTCTGCTATATATTTTTCAGATCCGACCTTAGCTAAACTTTTAGTGTTGTCAGCAAATTTGATGGCTATATTCTTCAGAGTAGTTGTCATATCGGACATGAAGATAGAAAACAGCACGGGTCCTAGGACAGATCCCTGTGGAACTTCACTTGTAACAGCGCCTATGCTAGCCTCTTATGCACACTACTTGTGTATGATTATTAAGCCATTTTTTTATCCAGTTTACCAACTTATGATGTATTCCTAATTAATTCATTTTATTTATTAGGATTCTATGTGGCACTCTATCAAAGGCCTTACAAAGGCCCCGATATATCACATCCACTGGTGTTTTCTCATAAAGGAATTTACTGACTCTCTCATAGAAAACAAGATTACTGGTAAGGCATGACCTTTTACTTTTAAAACTGTGTTGATTGGGATCTAAGTTTTTTTTTTTTTCTTTTAATCATCCTCAATTCTTAGTTTTAAAATGGTTTCAAAGATTTTGCCTAAAATGCTAGTTAGACTAATCAGTCTATAATTTGATATTTCACTTTTATTTCCTTTTTTGAAAATTGATGTCACCAGAGCAGTCCTCCAGTCATTTGGTACTGTACCTGAATTTAATGATAAGTTATATAATTTGAATAGTGGATCAATTAACCATAATGCTATTTATTTCACTAAGTGTGGATGAAGTCTATCTGGCCCTGGTGATTTGTTAATATTAATTGCCGCCAATATCATCTTAATTTCTTCCTTGCTAATTTCTTTGATATCTTCATCCTTTACACTATTTGTATTTTCAATATCTTGTTTATTATCTACTACAGTAGAAAAGATTGAACAAAAATAAGTGTTGATCTCTTCGGCCATTGTCGGGGTTCTACTATTTTGTTATTATCTAATAAGAGTGGACCAATTGTGTTAACAGTCTGCTTTTTATTATTTATATAAGAGTAAAAATTATTGCCACCATCTTTTATATGTGCCAATTTAAATTCTAATTTTTTTCAATTTTTTATAGTACTGTTAATATTCCCCTATATTTGTTACGATTGTAATCATTTTTATATCTAACTGAAGTACGGTATGCTCTTTTTTTCTTTAATAGATGTAATATGTGTGGGGTAGCCCACACTGGTATTTTCCCCTTTTTATTATAACCTATTTTATCAGGTACGTATTTTTTTTCTAGTTCGATAATTTTATTTTTAATTCTTAACGAAATTTCCTCTGGTGATATAGACCCATTGTCCCATTTCCATAGTGCAAGTTCTTTTTTGAGCTCAACAAAGTTTGCCTTACTATAATTTTTAAATGTTGTTCTGCCTGGGTTACATTCAAATATTAATTTAATATTAAAGGTTATCACACAGCAATCACTGTTTAAAAGTGGGTCATGGATTTTAATGTTTTTAACCTGATTTGGAATATCCATTTTAATGGATATTAATATGGCTTTTAATGGATAAATCTAGTTCCTCCCTGTTTGTTAATGTACCAGACTGTGGACATGTTGTCCATCTGGACCAGACGTGATCCCGGTACCAGGAGGGACTGGAATGCCTGAAGAGCATAAAGAACCGCCCTGGTCTCCAGAACGTTGATGTGGAGCATAAGCTCCTGGTCGGACCAAGAACCCTGTGTCTTGTGTACCCCCAGATGGGCTCCCCAGCACAAGTCTGAGGCATCCGTGGTGAGCATCTGGGTTGGGACTGGGGAATGAAAAGGTGTTCCCCTCGAGAGGTTGGAGAGATCCTACCACCAGTGAAGATCTCTCTGTAGGCTGCTGGAGATCATGACTTTTTGGTTCATGTCATCCATCCTCTGATCCCATTGGACTCGGGAGACACCACTGGGTGACCCTCATGTGGAGTCTGGCCAGGGGTACTGTTGAAATGGCCGCTGCCATCAGTCCCAAAAGACGTAGTACGGCATGTGCTGGGATCCATCGAGTCTGGGCCATGAGAGTAGCCTGAGCAATTAAAGTCTCGGCTCGATCTGATGGCAGAAATGCCTTGCTCTGAACTATATCTAGTATGGCTCCAATGAACTGGAGTCATTGAGATGGTACTAGCTGGGACTTGGGGAAATTGACCGTGATACCCAGAAGTGAGAACACGTTCAGAGTGAAAGAGAGGGACTCTTTCAGGCCGGTAGGAGAGGGTGCTGCGAGAAGCCAGTCGTCCAGGTAGGGGAAGACATAAATGCACTGGTGGCGTAAAAACGCCGCCACCACTGCTAGACATTTCGTGAACACCCAAGGGGCCGAAGAAAGGCCAAATGGAAGCGCCCGAAACTGGAAGTAGTCCTCCATAAAAACAAAATGGAGGAAGTGGCGGTGGGCCGGGAGGATAAGGATGTGCAGGTAGGCATCCTGCATGTCCAGGGAGCACAGCCAGGAGTTGGGATGGAGCAGGAGGAGGAGCCCCTGAAGAGTCAACATACAAAACTTCTTGTACTCAATGAAGATGTTTAGTGTGCTGAGGTCCAGGATCGGTCTCAGGTCGCCAGTTTTCTTTGGAACTAGGAAGAAGTGGGAGTAAAATCCCCTTCCTATCTGGTTTGGAGGGACGGGTTCTATGGCCTTCTTTAGAAGGCGTGCCTGGATCTCTTGAGAAACAAAGGGGACCTGATCCCTTGGATAGAAAGACCGTCCCGGCAGCAGAGGGGCTGGGATTTCGAGGAACTCGATCGAGTGACCCCGCTGGATGAGCTGAAGGACCCAAGACTCTATGGTGATGAACCTCCAAAACTCCAGGTAGAGGCCAAACCTCCCTCTGACCGGTTCCTCCTGACTCAAGGAAGGGAGTGGAAGGAGGGGAAAGGAGTCAGGACGCCGAGGGAAGGGGAGCTTTAGCCCCTGAGGCTGGTTTGGGGAATTCAGCCTGTGGGGTTTGGGCTCCTGAGCCAGGGGCACATCTTTTTCCCTGACGCTTAACCTGGCTTTTGTTCCATCTTCTTTGGCAGCAAAAGGGCTGCTTTTTCTGACCTGTCTTGTACATAGAGCGTACGTCTCTTAAGGAGCGTCCAACTCTCTAGCAGTCCTGTGATAATATCTTTAGCATCACCACCAAAGAGGACGGAACCCCTAAAAGGGGCATCCAAATGGGAAGACTGTACACCCTGTGCCAGGCCTGCTATCCAGAGCCAGGAGAGCCGGCGGAGACATATCACCATGGCTGCCGCTCTAGCCACTGAATCCACTGAGTCATACGTTGCTCTAAGTGCGTGACGACATGAGGACTTATCCATTCTGATCTTGTCCAGGAGGTTCTTCCTAAGGTTTTCATCCTGAACCCCAAGGAGGTCCCTTTCCAGCTCTGAAAGGGTAGCATTTTGGAAAGCAACCATATGCGAAACATAGTTGAGGGATCTAATAGCACAGGAGGAAGAAGAGTAGATCTTTTGTCCGAACTGGACTAACTGATGAGAGTCCTTGTCTGGACGCGAGGAACTCAGATGTTTCAGTTGGGCTGACTGGTCGTGAGCGGCAGTGATTACCATGGAGTCAGCCTTTGGATGGGTGTTAAGATGCAGAATCCCTTCTGGGGGATAATAAGTCCGGTCTGCCTTTCTGGAGACCGCTGGTATAGAGGACAGTTGTTGCCATATCGTGGTCACCAAATCCTCATGGGGTCTTATCCATGGGAGGATGGGGGTAGGATCAGATGTAGAAAGATCCAGGTGCTCCGCCAGTCTTTCTCGGTGCGGATCCACCTCTTTGGAGGGCCAGCCTCCAGCTGCCTGTATTGAGCGCAAGAGGTCTCCGAATGAAAGGTCCTCTGGAGGAGACTTGGGGGACTCCTTGGGAGGAACCTCAATAGGAGATCTGGGGTCTGAAGGTTCGGAGTCAGACTCCTTGTCGGAGGGCTTGGAACCGCTGGGGATGGGAGGATCCACCCCAGCAGATCCCACAGCTAAAGAACCTGAGGTGCTGCTGGAAGGAGGCAATGGGGGGGGGCCCTGGGTAAGGGAACTTCCCCCGACTGCCTAAGCACCGAAAGTAGCCGAGTTCTGGCCTCCTGCCACTACTGGGGAGCAGACTCATGGTCTGGCACCGGGGGTGGCAGAGGAGGAGGCTGGAAATTAGGGTAGCCTGGGTACTGAGGCCAAGATGGGTAGTGACAAGCCATTTGAGGATAGTACGAGTACCCAGGGTATCCTGGCATCGGGTATCCCAGTGTTGGGGGCACACGGCCTGGCGTCTGATACTGTGGGGTCAACAGTGGGCCACCAGAAGGCGAGACAAAGGGTTCTGAACCCGGAAACCCACACGGAGGATCTGGTCCTGCTGGGGGAGGTGCCATGGCACCTCTAGGAGGTGCGGGATCTGGGAGGGCTCCCAAAGGTCCCGAGGGAGGAGGCTCCATGGAAAGATCCCCAGCCGGTGACGTACTTATGTCCAGGGACAGCGGTAAGCCTGGCGAGGGGGGAAGGTCCAGAGGGAGCCCCGATGATAGGTCCGAGGGTGATCCTGCTGAGAGAAAAATCAGAGGATCGGGTGGCGAGTCCCTAGGGTGAATGACCCGGGGGGGGACGATGGGTCACGCTGCTGCTCACTCTGTCCAACGTCGGGGGCCAAACTGGAGCCTGACGGGAGAGTGGAGAGATCCGGGCGGGCAACAGAGGAGCCGTCGTCTGACTGAACAGACCGCACCGGGCTAGTGGTGGTCGAGAGACTGCCACTAGACTGATCGGCAGGAGTCATGCGCTCTTCGATGGGGTTGAGGGGTGTCTTATCGGCTAGGCAAGGCAACTTAACAGATACCTCAAGAGAGGCTACTCTGGCTGCCCTCTCACCTCGGCAGGAGGGGGAGAAGGTGCTCGGTGTAAAGAAGCAGACAGGGCACTAGCTGAAGTACTCACAGTTTCGGAAGACCTCCCTCGTGGTGACGGACTCCGATCTCGGCTGCTTCTCCTTGCTTTTCTTCTTTTTTAGGGCCGGTGACGACGACCTATCCCTCAGTTCCTGGAGCTCGTTTTCCATCTATGCCAGTCGTCAGGTCAGGAGGTGGGCCTCAAGGGTCCGCTTGCACCTGGTTCGAATTGCCTGGTTGAAGGCCTGGCAGATGGAGCACTCCTCAGTGTTGTGCTTGGAACCAAGGCAGAGGAGACAGCGGGAATGGTCGTCCCCATGAAGGATTAGGGCGCCACACTTTGAGCATTTCTTCTTCTGTCTAGAAGACATCAAATGGTAGGTAAATCAAACAGAAAATTTTACTATGAGGTGAAGAAAACTTTGACAAAAAGGTGGATGTTTGATCGCTGTTCTATCACGTGCCGAACGTACTGAGGCGATGGCAGGAAAGAACTGGAGAGCAGGTGCGGGACCACTCCTTTTATAGTCAGGCTGACGTCACGTCACCGGACATCGGGGGTGGTCCCCACTGATTGCTATCTACAAGTTTGCCATTTGGACCCGACACCAGGGGGCGCAGTCCTATATGTGAAGACCTACTGCAGGAGCCCTCTCTAAGTAAGATCTACTGCTTCTTTTCCTGCGTCCTGTTCTCGAATAACTGTTATTTTATGTAAGTGAAATGGACTGTTAATGTGGTAGCTTTGTACTTTTTCCTGTTAACTTTAACCACCAAATAAACATCAAACTAAAAAATACATTACCTGTACTTATTAAAACACATATACTAAATATATATTAATTATACATTAAATATTTGCACTAAATTTTAAAGATATGTAGTAAGCTAATGGAGAACACAAATGTCTAAGAAAATCCAAAATAAACAGGTTTAAACAAAAAAGTTTAAAACAGAAAAACGCTAAACGAAGTGACTTAACTTCTAAATCTTATACAAAGCTCTTAGAAAAACTTTGACTATACACACAGTATTTCTCTCTCCTGAGTCAGATCACTTGTGTTAGCTTCAAGTTTTGCATTCTGCCTCTCTGCTTGGCTCTGACAGACTCACTTCTTCTGCCCTTGTGAGATTGGACACCCAGAATGCTACTGTCTCCTCTCTTTGACTGTCAGAATTCAAAAGTGGTCTGTGTGAGAGCCAGCCTGTAGCACAGAGCGCAGAGGCTTCCATGCTGGTGACCCGGGTTCAGTGACGGACTTGAGTTGCCGGGGGCTGGCTGAGAAGATGAGGATTGAGTGTCTGAGGGATGGCTCTCCTCCTCCTCTGGGGGGGGGGCTCTGGGTCCCTGGTGCAGGTCTAACCCCTAGCGAAGGCTCGTGGACACAGGCAGAAGTGCAACTTAGGAGCTGGAGAGATGGAGGCCATAGATGCCTCACGTACAGTAATGTGCATGGTGCATCTGGACAGCACTGCATGCCCATCCCTCCATATCAGAACAGGGAAAATGGCCAGGTGCAGAGTGGATGACACCAACCCCTTGCAGGCTCCACACTGGGATGTAAGGCCCTCTCTCCACCAGATCCTTCTCCTCAGTGGTATAGCACCTACCGTAGAACCCTGCCACGAGGGGCAAGCCAAAGGGAAGCTTTGAGAGGAGGCGAGTCCCTGGCATCACAAGTGACGGGGGGGGGGGGGGATCAGTAGAGGGGTAGGCTGCACCCTGGCAGGGAGCATAAATAAACTAATGAAAGTGGTCCGTGTTTGCTACCGAGGGACATGTTTCACAAGCGGCATGTGAACTACATGTCATATCACCAGGCAACCATTTTTGCAATTCTATTACCCTGGAAAGGTTGGCAAGCCTGGAAAGTCTTTAGTTCAAGTGATTCTTCTAATATCGCAACTGACCTTAAAGAGTAATCACCTGTTGCCAGACTGGTCATTTGTGATGTCACAGTGCTGATGAGCTAAAGAGGATTAGAACTAGAAATGTCAGTCTCCACTTCAAACTGCTACTCTAATGCTATATATTAATACATCCCCTGGGGACACTCGTTGTGGGATAACAGTGGTTTCTCACACATTTTGATTGAGAAAGAACAGCGAAGCTGAGCTGTTGTGGTTCGAACAGAACGCAAGTGACACCACTCTTATCCCGCAACGAGTGGCGATGGGGGACGTATTAATATTATAGATCGAAGGAGTGCTCACTATAATTAAAAAAAAAAAAAAACTGTCCTGGAATGTGCCAGTTTCCAGGGCATCTGCGCGTGAGACGTTCTTCATAGTATAAGGGTATCTCATGCGAAAGGGAAAGGAGTGCTCCGATTGGTTGGGAGCACTTCCTCAATCTATTCTATTAGATACAACACCTTCTAATGAGCAAATGGAAAAAGAAAAACTACATCAGATCTCAAACCGAGCAGCTGGCTACTTTCAAAAGCAGTAGCATTTTCTGCCTGTTTTTGTGCTACTGTCTCCAAGTCTTGCATATGCTCACCTTGTTAAAGGTTAGCTTACAGAATATTTTGGCTTTCAGGAAAAAATACATTTTCTCACAGACTGATGTCTAACCAGTTGATAAAACCCGGACAAAAGAAGTTTATCATCATTTTCCATGAGCTCCTCCTGTACAAACGTGTTCCACATCCCGAACAGTGACCGATGTGATACTGTGCTACCAATCATAATCATGGGGTTACCGTTCATCGTCATCGTACCACATAAATTAGTAGCCACTGGAGGTCTTAAGACTCTGCAACAGACTCGAGTGAGGCACTGAGATAGAACTGTCCTCCTCAAGCTGACATTGTCTCTCAAAAACACACTTTGTGACAAACAAGCATCAGTTTCACTGCATTCCAATGTTGCAAGCCTGAGTAGGTCAGCAGGGAAGAGTCAGGGGAAACTGTTGATCACGACCAGGCCAGTGAGATGTGAGAGTGCTGAACACTTTGTTGGGCCATGCAATTTCTTTCTGGGTTGTTGAAGAAACACCTAGTTGCAGTGTTTCGAATATGAAACAAAATTACACCCCCCCCCCCAAAAAAAAAATTCAAAGATGTCTGCTGGCTGTTACAGCTCTTTGAAAATGTTGTATAACCAAGTGATTAAAACTTGAGTTAGAATGACAGTATCAGAGAAAGGTTTCTGTTTATTTTGTTTTCAACACTGCTTTTATTTCGTCTCCTCAGCTAGTTGAATTCAGCCGGCTCCCCCTTCACTTCCAAATTCCCACCACCTACCTACCTTCTCCAGGACTTAACTCCACCACTCATCATGGGCCATCTGTGGTGGGTGAGTGACATGGTCAGTAGTGTGGGGTCTTCGAGGGTGCCAGCATCATTCCGCCTGGTGACGGCGTTTTCCACCCACTGCCTCCCTGAGGGGTTACAGCATACAAGGAACACACACACACACACACACACACACACACACACTGCCACATGGTGTGGTATTTGTGTCCAGCATCTTCTCTCCTGCAGTGCAAGCCACTGCTGGGTTACCACCGGCTTCAGCCAGTTGGCAGGCAAGCAGTGCAGCAGTCACACTTTCCCGCAGGCACCATACTGGACCACTCAATCCTCCTTCCTTGGCCAACCCCCCATGACCAGTCTCTTCCTGAAACCTGGTCACCAGCGTAGAAAGCGGAAGCAGTACTGCTGTGCTGGCATACCTGCCTGAAATGTTTCTACTAAGACTCATAATAGGTACAGCATGGAAGGCCATAGTACAAACTTGCCCACAGTTTGGCTAATGGGCCCCCATGTTCCACCCTACCTTGGAGGGAAAATCTTGAGAACGAGAGCTGGTAGTTCAGACTCCATGCCTACTCAGTATCTGGTCTCTTATGTGAGGCTGCCAGCAAGGGTGCCATGTAACACAGAAACACAGAATTTGACGGCAGATAAGGACCGCTTGGCCCACCTAGTCTGCCCATTTTCCTACCTAACAGATAAGCTGCAGATCCTAGTTAACCAACAGCTTATTTCCTCCTACCCCTCACTAGGACTGCCTTATGTCTGTCCCATGCATTCTTGAATTCAACCACTGTTCTTGACTCACGACCACCTCAGAGAGGCTGTTCCCGCATCCACAACCCTCTTCATGAAAAATACTTCCTCACATTACCTCTGAGCCGTCCCCTCTATTTTCAAATTGTGCCCTTGTTCTTGCACATCTGTTTTCTGAAAGATGCTACCCTCTTGGACTTTGTTGATTCCCTTGAGGTACTTGAAAATTTCTATCATGTCCCCTCTCTCCCTTCTTTCCTCAAGGGTATACATATTAAGCTCCTTTAGACTTTTTTCATGTGTCTTCTGGTGCAGACCCTGCACCATTTTGGTTGCCCTCCACTGGACAGCCTCCACTCTATGTCTATGTCTTTGCGGAGATGGGGTCTCCAGAACTGCACACAGTACTCCAGATGGGGTCTCATCAACTGTCTGTACAGAGGGATAACACTTTCCTGTTTTCTACTACTGATGCCTCTCCCTGTGCATCCCAGTATCCTCCCAGCCTTCCTTACTGCCTTCTCACATTGCTTTCCCACCTTTAGGTCATCTGATATAATTACCCCCAAGTCCCTTTCCATTTTTACTGCTGTCAGTATCTCACCCCCCACTGTGTACTCTTCCCCTGGGTTTCTGTTTCCCAGGTGCATTACCTTGCACTTCTTTGCACTCAATCTGAGCTGCCATACATTTGACCATTCCTCCAACCTTGCCAAGTCCCTCCTCATCCTCTCCATTCCATCTTGTGTATCAACCCTGTTGCAGATCTTTGTCGTCTGCAAAGAGACATACTTTTCCTTCAAGTTCCTCTGCAATGTCACTTACAAAGACATTAAAAAGGACCGATCCCAGTACTGAACCCTGCAGTAGCCCACTAGTAACCTTCCTTTCTTCACTGTGGACTCCGTTTACTGCTACCCTTTGCGTCCTGTTGTCTAGCCAATTTTTTTATCCAGGCTACCACCTTGGGACCTTGGGAGCCAGCTATAAGAACTGCTTTACGACATGAACAATATATGACTGGACTGTGACAACAGACTCATGTTAAACATCACTGAACAACTATCAGATGATACAGCCACCCACCACAAACCTGATTAACAGACCTGCCTCAGTTTTGCTACAAGTCAGAATTTGTGTGAACTTGCATGAGACTGTGCTTTCTCTCACCTTGAAGTCATTAATATATTTGCCAAAATTGGTTCTGCCCAGGTTTTCCACAAGTACGTCAAGTACTGCTCCAGACTTCCCAGTTATATTTATGGTGATTGCCTTGTCCCTTTCAAGAACTCCTTGTGGCACCTGCATGCAAAATGTAAGCACAGATGTAATTAATACAATAAAAAACATCAGTCAGTTAGGTGGCTTCTGTTCCCCCACCTTACTTTTTCTGCTTCTCGGTTGATGGTTTGCCCTTCCAGAGGCACCCTTCCAGACCCCATCCTCGACCTTTCCATGAATTTACAGGTTAACCACTACTTACCAAGGACCGCTTTGGTAGGGGGTGGCCTGCAGCATTAGTTGTGTGTGGGCCTGTGGTGGGTGCCAACTTGGACTCTGGTGGACTGGAGCCTTTTCCACTGTTTCCTCCCTGAGGGTGTCAGCTTGCAACGTGTGCAGCGGCACGCATAAGTACTGATGGTCGGCAGCAGTACCTTCCCCACAATGGGTATCTGCTGTAAAACTATTTAACTTCCACCAGGCATCAGAGTCTGCCCACCCCAAGGAAGGAGAACTATCCCTGGGATGCTAAATCATTCCCCAGCCAGCCATTTAATGACTGGGCTGCTGGTGCAATGGGCAGTAGCTCTACCACTGCACTACGGGGCTGGCTTAGGAGGCTTCTATTCTAAAGTCATAGCCAACATCTCTGACATTTTATACATTGATGCACAGCTCTCCCTTACCAATAACTTTATGGAGGGTGGTTCAGCTACTGTATGTTGTCATAAACAAACTTTTAGGCTGGCCCAAGAGCACAGACACTGGGGAGACTGTGATCGTGTACTACTGACTCAGGGTTCACCTACTGAGCTTGTACTGAAGGAGGCTTGAGCACCCCATGAAACAGTACAAACCAGGTGGTAATGCTCCACTGAAGTACCGCCTTCTGGTGGGGAGCACAGTGCTAATGGGAGTGGAAGGCATTTAAAAGGAAGCAGTTGGGCAGAGACTGAGGTTCTGACCAGGAAGGGGGATGGTGGTCTGGGAAGCAGAACAGCGAATATGAGCAGGTTCATTGCTGATGCAATCTTTGTGCTTGCTCCCACCCCAGTATTCCTACACTTCTGGTACTCCTGGTCTCCTCCACTAGCACAGTAACTATTTAAGCAGAGGGATGCATATAGAAACACAGAAATTGTCAGCAGAAAAGGACTGCTTAGCCCACCCAGTCTGGCCAGATGTTCTCTGCCTAATCTGTTTCTGCAGATCCTAACTGTTCTCCTGCAACCATCTCCCCTCCCTGCCTTTTCACTAATATCTACCTGCCAATCGTCCGCTTTGCTGCCGGTCTGTCAAATGCAGCTTCAGCATTGGTAACAAACAGCTGATGAACCTCTCCCCGAACTCCAGCCATGCGCTCCTTATAGTAGGCAAGCGCTTGCCTCAGGTCCAGAGTATGGAGTCTGTGCTCAGCCTCTGAGGTGTGGTTAGTGAAGTACTCTAAAACAACCTTCGGGAGGAACTTTTTTTTTTTTTTTTAAATAATTTTCCTTTTTCCTTTTTTATTGTTTATACTGGAAAGGCATGTGAGCAAAACTGCCCATTTTCACATGCATCCAGTGACAAAATTTGGTACACAATAAATATTGGTAAACATTACATAGTTTGGAATGAGAGTGCATACAAAATTGGTGCAATAACACATACTGGTGAACATTACATCGTCAGAAATAACAGTCGTACAAAGGGGACAGAACACAATAGGGGAAGTGCTCTTAAAAATAACATAACTATATAATAATTTTAAAGAGAAATGTAAAAATATGCCAGGTGAGAAGTGCAGAAAATTGAAAAGAAGAGACTGGAGCCGAGAGCATGGGTCAGGGGCAGCTGCACTTGAGTTTGTCTAAAAAGTAGGATTTCAGTTGGTTTTTGAATGATGTAAGTGTGTTGCACAGGACCAAGGGCGAGGGAAGGTTGTTAGAGAGTCTGGCACCTTTGTAGGAGAGGGAGTGTTGCCCCTGGGTGGTATGAAAGTGAGGAATAGCAAAGGCGTGGGTACTGGAGTTCCTGGTGGTCCTCGTGCATACAGACTTACTGAAGAGGGAGGAGATGCTGCTAGGCATGGAGCCCAATTGGATTTTAAAGAACAAAAGTGAGAATTCTGCTGTCAAATCTATCCTCCGGGGGGGAGCCAATTTGCAGCCTTGTACAGATCACAGTGGTGCATCCCAAGGGGCAGGCCTGTAATGAATCAGATAATGCTGCGATACATGGTCTTTAATCTAACTAGATTTTTCTGCAGGATAGAAGTTGAGTATATGAGGGAGCCATAGTCTAAAATAGTGAGCAGGAAAACTGCTGGCAAGCAAGGCCCTAGTTTCAGGTATGAGGAGATGTTTTAGTTGATGAAGGATGGTTTGGTGAATTTTTTTAATTAATTGATGAGTGTGTAGCTCGTAATTCGGGTGACAGTCCAAGTGAATCCTCAGGTATTTGAAGGTGGTGATTCTCTCAGTTAGGTTGCCGTAGTTGTCAATAAGAGTAAAATCGAAATTTAGGGACTTCCTAGAGCCTGAGAATACCATGACCTTCGTTTTTTTGGCGTTTAAGACCAGGCCCTGGGAGGAGAACCAGGAATGTAGTTTACTGAAGTCATGTTGCAGTCTGTTCTGAAGGGAGAGGGGGCTCTTACTCTTGTAAAAGAGGACCATGTCATCTGCGTAGAGTAGGAGCTCTGTGGATGAAGAGATATCGGGGAGGGGGTTGACTACAAGAAAGAACAGGGGAGGTCTGAGGATGCAACCCTGGAGAACTCCATATTTGATGTGATGAATTTTGGAGTACTGGCCCAATATTGTAGTACTGTGCATCTGATTACTGAGGTAATTTTCAAAGCATTTTATCACTTCAGCAGAGAAATTTAGGCTGGATAAGGTGTGGAGGAGAATTTTATGATCGACATGGTTGAAGGCCTTTGTTAGGTCTACAAACATTGAGCCGGTGTAGAAACCTTTGTCATTGGCCTTTTCAATGAAATTAGTAAGCCTTACTAGGGCAGTCTCAGTATTGTGACTGGTTCGGAACCCATACTGTGAATCTGTGAGAAGTTTGCGTGTATCTAGGAAGTTCATGGTGTGATCAAGAATGATTTTTTTCAATAATTTTGGATAGGGACACAAGGAGAGAGATGGGCTTGTAGTTACAGACATCATTTCTGGAGCCAGATTTGTGGAGTGGTTTTATAGTGGCACTTTTCCACTTACTGGGGAATACCCCGGTGTAGAGTGAGTGGTTGAGGATGTTGGTTAGGGGAGGGCGATAGGTACATGGACAAGCTACAGGATGCAGTAGTCAGTGTCGTCAAGGCCCAGACTGGGCTTCAGGTTGTTCTTTTTTTAGGTAGGCGATTACAACAGCAGGGGAAAGATTATCTTAAGTAGAATTGGGGGGGGAAGAGTTACGGTAGGCTAGTGTCGATAAGCTGTGTGTTATTTGACTTGTATATGTCGAGGTTGCTGAAGTAAGTGTTGAAGAGATGGGCTATCTCGCTTGGTTCACGTATTAGGGCTCCCTCATTACTGAGGGATATTTGTTCGGTAGTGTGACCTCTGCCTTGTCAGTTGAGTGTCCTCCAGGTGTGTTTAGAGTTGTCCCTAGCACCCAGTTGTTTGTCCCTGAGGAAGTCTGTGTTTGCAGTTCTGACCTCGGATTTGCACTGTACTTATTTCATAGGACTTTGTGTTTCTGTAGAAGGCTGGGAAGTTTCGATTTTCTATATTTGTCCATGCTTTGTCTCTTTTCTGCATGAGCTTCAGTAGGTCAGATGTGATCCACTTGTTAGTGTGGCCTTTCACCCTGAGTTTCTAGAGTGGGAGTAAGGAGTCACAGATGGATAGAAAGGTTTTGCTAAATGATTCAAGGGCTATGTCTAGGATGTGGTTGGTGAAGGACCAGTTGAGGTTAAGTTTTTTTTTTTAAGTTGTCTGTAAAGGATGAACTTGGGCTCCTTCTTTTGGCCTTTGGCCAACCAATTACAGAAAACGGCACAGTGGTCACTAATGGAGTCAGGAAGAACTCCAGCATCAACCACTCGGGCAGGGTTAGTGACTATGACTCAATCAAGAGTGAATTCATAGCCAATTTTGTAGTTTGTATGGGTGGTATCACTGATGACCTGATGCATTCAGAGCCCAGCCAGAGTTTCTTTGGCAACACTGGATTGACTGGACTGCCATTTCATGTTGAAGTCACCAAGTAATATCCACTCGCGATAGCAGGGAGGGATATATATATATATATATATATATATATATATATATATATATATATTTTCTTTTTAGATCAAAGTGCTTCCAGTTCTCTGTTAGGGGTGCATGGAGGTAGGTATGTCACAGTTAAAGAAAGAGATTTTAGACTGCCCTAGGATGAGGTTAATGGAGCGTGACTGAAGGGTGGGGGTGTGAAGCTGGGAGTCGGTTCGGAGAATATGACGTGTTCGAAACACAGAATAGGCAGCTGCCCCCCATCAGTTCTGTCCCTTGAAATTACAGAGTAGCCTGAAAGAAAATTTCACAGGTGAGAATTTTGTCAGTGAGCCAGGTTTCAGTAAGGGCTATGACACTGAATTTGTTAGTGGTGAGTTAGGAACCAAAGCAGGACTTTTTTGAGTAGCAGGCTCTGGATGTTCAGATGGGCGATTTTGATCATGTGTGTCCTTTGAAGGATGTGTAAGGGGACTCGTGTTTATTGGGGGGGGTCCAGAGTTGGGGTGTACAGAACCGAGAGGAGTAGGAGGAGCAAGAGAAGTTGCTGGTGCCTTCTAATGATGTGAGGTGATTTTTTAGTGTTGAGTGGGAGAGTGCTAGAAATAAATTGCCAGCTGGGGCTGCCTATGAGGGAGTAGCAGTCATGAAGGAAGCTGTAAAAGTTAGCAAAATTATGTCGGGATTAACAGGGGCCCATGTCAAACCTACCTAGGTTAGGGACCCTGCAGGGGGACAGGTTGTAGGCTCGGGGGGTGCATAGCGTGCCAAGGAGGGACATTTTCAACTCGGTGAAGGTATTATTGGTTAATGGAAGGGTTAGTATCATGTTGGTGGGTGCTCTCTCAGCAACCCTTAGAGAGATTACTGCAATGAATAGTGTTAGCAAGGCCATGGTGCAGGGACAGCCTAAGGATGGGGGATTGAGAAGGGGGAAATGTGTGCACTAGGGGGTATGTATGGGGGCTCTGAGGTTGGGTGAGGCACAGAAGAAAAAATTACTCACCACAGTAATGTTGTTTCTTCTAATGAAGTCTTGCTGTATTGACTATATGCAGTTAGCCGAAGCACTTGAACTGCTCTGGAGAGTAAAGGGTTAACTCTATGCCAAAGCACAGACCGTTGAGCTCGAGCTCAGTTTTCAAACCTCTGTCTGTGGTACTCTGAAGTGTAACCATCAGATTCTTACAAGCACTAAACTAACTAACTCAGTAATTAGAAATTGTCTCGAAACTTTTTATGCCAAAAGGCAATAAACATATTTTTAGGACCAAAAGACTCAAGTTGAGAACCCCAAAAAGAATTCAAGCAGGTGGTGAAACAACCAAAATATTAATTATAAAAACCTGAAGAACCCTTAATAAAATGAGGCATGCTAAGTACACCTCTGGGTTGCAGCACTGTGCCTGCCCATCCACATCCCAAACTACTAGGTTCCAGGAGGGGAGGCAGGGAGGAAGGTCAGAATACAGCAAGACTCCATTAGAAGAAACAACATTACTATGGTGAGTAATTTTTTCTTCAAACAACATGAAGTCTTGCTGTATTCTGACTATATGCAGACTATCAAGCAGTACCCCCTTGGAGGAGGGAGTCACAGAACCTATTTTGGGAACAGGTTCTGCAGCACAGCTGTGCCAAACCTAGCATCACTTCTTGACTGAATGTCCAGACAGCAATAATTGGAAAATGTATGAACAGTTTTCCAGGTGGCTGCTTTACAGACTTCCACTAAAGGTATATCGTTAGCTGCTGTGAACGAAGCAGCTGTACCTCTGGCAGAATGAGCCCTCAGGCCTGATGGAGGCTCTTTCCCAAGCTTTGAATAGCAGAACTGGATACAGGAGACAATCCACCTGGCAATTGTTCTCTTGGTGACAGGTTTGCCCTTTCCCACTTCTCCATAAGTGAGAAACAACTGAGAACAGTCATTCCTATGGGCCTTGGTATGCTCCACATAGTAACTAAGAGCCCTCTTTACATCAAGCCTGTGTAATCTTCTCTCTCCAGAGGAAGAATGGTCAATGAAAAATACAGGCAATGACACAGACTGATTGAAATGAAAGTCTGATACCACCTTGGGAAGAAACTTTGTTGGTTTGAAGGACCACCTTATCCCTGTGAAATTAGGTTCCACTGATAAAGCCTGTAATTCACTGATTCTCCTGGCAGAAGTAGTGGCTACCAGGAATACAGTTTTCCAAGTCAAGTACTTCAGCTCAGCTGAGGATAAAGACTCAAAAGGGGACTGCATAAGCTGTGCGATACAGATATTCAGGTCCCAAGAAGGGGTAGGCTCCTTAAAGGGAGGATTAACATGTACTAATCTCTTAAAAAACTTCTTGAAAACTGGATGAGAAGCTAGGGAAGACCCCTTACCAGCAGAAAGGAAGGCAGACACAGCTGCAAAATGTACCTTGAGAGTAGTAGGCCGGAGGCCTAAACTGTTAAGATGCACCAAACAGTCCAATACAGTGGCAGTATCAGCCAGCTCTGGCTGGACATGATTCTGGGAACACCAAAACCCAAATCTTTTTCCATTTGGAATTAAAAGTCTTTCTAGTAGCAGGTTTCCTGCTAACCTTTAAAATGTCCAAGACTGACTGAGAAAGATGTAGGCTTGCATATTCTAGCTCTTCAAGAACCAGGCTTTGAGCCTGAGGGTCCGAAGTTTGGGGTAAAGGATCCTCCCCTGTGAGGGGGTAAGGAGATTGAACTGTTTGGGAAGACACAGAAGCATTGTTACTGACAGTGACAAGAGAAGGGAGTACCAAGGCTGTCTGGCCCAGTCTGGAGCTACTAGAATCACCTTGCAAGACTGAGACCTGGTCTTGATCAGGACCCTGAATATCCGAGAAAAAGGAGAAAATGCATACAGAAACCTGCTTGCCCAATTCAACAACAGAGCATCCTGAGGGACAGGGCTCAGAAGAGGTGGTCTGCAGCAAAAGAGAGGGAGCTGGTGATTGTGCAGGGCTGCAAACAGATCCATCTCTGGAGTGCCCTACCTTTTGAAAATGACCTGAAGAATTAGACGGTTCAGGGTCCATTCATGGGTACCCTGAGAAATCCCGCTGAAAGTATCTGCTAGACTGTTGTCCTTCCCTTGGAGGTGCACAGCCATCAGGGAAGCCTGAAGGGGAATAAGCTAGAGACTATAACTTCATGGCCTCTGTGCACAAGGCTGAGGACCGAGTGCCTCCCTGTTTGTTGATGTACCACATGGTTGTAGTATTGTCTGTCTTGATCTGCACCACTTTCCCCTGAACAGCAATTGAGAATGTCTGAAGTGCTAAAAAGACAGCTCTCAGTTCGAGAAGATTTATGTGTAGAAGGGACTCCTGGTGAGACCAGGTTCCCTGAGCTGTAAGCTGATCTAGATGAGCCCCCCAACCTAGTAGAGAGGCATCTGTGGTAACAATCACTGAAGGAGCCTGACTGATAAAGGGGACACCTTGTCAAATATTGTACTCCTCCAGCCACCACTGGAGGGCCTGAACTAGAGTTTGAGACACTGGAATCAATTTGGAGAGAGGGTCTTTTTTCTGAGACCAATAAGATCTGAGATGAAACTGAATATCTCTCATCTGAAACCTTGCTCCCTGGACCACTGCTGTGGATGCTACCATGTGACCCAGCAACTGTAGAAAGTGTCTGGCTGGACGAGAAGAAAAAATTACTCACCATAGTAATGTTTCTTCTAATGGAGTCTTGCTGTATTTTGACTATATGCAGTTATCCCCAGCACTTAAACTGCTCCTGAGAGTAAAGGGTTAACTCTATGCAAAGGCATAGAACGTCGAGGTCGAGCTCGGTTTTAAAACCTCTGTCTGTGGTACTCTGAAGTGTAACCGTCAGATTCTTACAAGCCCTAAGTCAGAAATTGTTTCAAAATTTTTGTGCCAAGTGGCAAAAACAGAGTTTTAAGGTCAAAGACTCAGGTCAAAAAACCCAGAAAGAACACAACAGGTAGTGATTCACCAAACTAAAGAAAAAAAAAAAAAAACAAGAGATGGAGGCATGTCCAGAGCACCTCTGGGGTGTAGCACTGTACCTGCCCCACCACATCCCAAAAACTATTAGGTTCCAGGAGGGGAGGCAGGGAAGGAGGTCAGAATATAGCAAGACTCCTTTAGAAGAAACAACATTACTATGGCAACTAATTTTTTCTTCAAACAACATGAAGTCTTGCTGTATTCTCACTATATGCAGACTACCAAGCAGTACCCCCTTGGAGGAGGGACTTACAGAACCTATTTTGGGAACAAGATCTGCAGCACAGCTGTGCCAAACCTAGCATCACTTTGTGACTGAATGTCCAAATAGTAATGCTTGGTGAAGGTGTGAACAGATTTCCAGGTAGCTGCTTTACATATATCCACCAAAGGTATATCTCTAGCTGCTGCAACTGAAGCAGCTGTACCTCTGGTAGAATGAGCCTTCAGGCCTGAGGGAGACTCCTTCCCAGGTTTACAGTAGCAGAATTTATTACAAGAAACAATCCACCTGGCAATAGACCTCTTGGTAGCAGGCTTGCCCTTTCCCACCTCACCATAAGTGAGAAACAACTGAGAACAGTCCTTCCTATGTGCCTTAGCATGCTCAATGTAGTAACCAAGAGCCCTTTTGACATCCAGACTGTGTAACCTCCTCTCTCCAGAGGAAGAATGAGCAGGGAAAAAGACAGGCAGAGACAGACTGGTTCAGATGAAAGTCTGACACTACCTTGGGAAGGAACTTTCTATTGGTGTGGAAGACCACCTTATCCCTATGAAAAGAAATTAAATCAGGTTCCACTGATAAGGCCTCTAATTCACTGATTCTCCTAGCAGAGGTAATGGCCACCAGGAATACAGTTTTCCAAGTCAAGTATTTCAGCTCAGCTTAAGATAAAGGTTCAAAAGGGGGCTGCATAAGCTGTGCAATACATATGTTCAGATCCCAGGAAGGAGTAGGCTCCCGAAAGGGAGGACTGACATGAACTAAGCCTTTGAAGAATTTCTTGAAAACTGGATGAGAAGCTATAGAAGAATCCTTACCAGCTGAAAGAAAAGCAGACACAGCTGCCAAATGCACTTTAAGAGTAGTAGACTGGAGGCCTAAACTGTTAAAATGTACCAAATAGTCCAAAACAGTGGCAATGTCAGCCAGCTCTGGCTTAATACGTCTACTGGATCACCAAAACCCAATATGGAATTGTAAGTTTGCCTAGTAGCAGGCTTCCTGCTAACTTTTAAAATATCCAAAACTGATTGGGAAAGATGCAAACTTGCATGTTCTAGCTCTTCAAGAGCCAGGCTTTGAGCCCGAGAGTCTGAAGGTTGGGGTACAGAATCCTCCCTTGAGAGGAAGTGAGAAGATTGTACTGCCTGGGAAGACACAAGGGCGGTGTTACAGACAATGACAACAGTAGAGGATACCATGGCTGTCTGGCCCAGTCTGGTGCCATCAGAATCACCCTACAAGGTTGAGAACTGATTTTTATCAGGACCCTGAACATCAGAGGAAAAGGAGGAAATGCATACAGAAACCTGCTTGTCCAATTTAGTATAAGAGCATCCTGGGGAACAGGACCCAGAAGAGGTGGTCTGCAACAATAAAGAGGGAGTTGATGATTGTCCAGGGCTGCAAAGAGATCCATTTCTGGGGTGCCCCATCTCCTAAAGATGACTTGAAGAATGACAGGGCTCAGAGTCCATTCATGGTGACCCTGGGAAATCCTGCTGAGAGCATCTGCTAGGATACTGTCCTTCCCTGGGAGATGCACTGCCACTAGAGAAGCCTGAAGGGAATAAGCCAGAGACCAAATTTTCATGGCTTCTGCGCACAGGGTCGAGGACAGAGTGCCTCCCTGCTTGTTGATATACCACATGGTTGTGGTATTGTCTGTTCTGATCTGCACCACTTTCCCTTGGACGGCCACTCAGAATGTCTGGAGAACCAGAAGACAGCTCTCAATTCGAGAAGGTTTATGTGCAGCAGTGACTCCTGGTGTGACCAAGTTCCCTGAGCTATGAGCTGATCTAGGTGGGCCCTCCACCCCAACAGGGAGGCATCTGTGGTGAGAATCACAGAAGGGACCTGACTGATGAAGGGGACCCCCCTTGTCGAAGACCGTCTTCCTCCAACCACCACTGAAGGGCCTGGACCAAGGTGTTGGAAACTGGAACCAGTTTGGAGAGAGAGTTCTTTTTCTGAGACCAGAAAGATCTAAGATGAAACTGACTATCCCTCATCTGAAATCTTGCTCCCTGAACTACTGCTGTGGAAGCTGCCATGTGGCCCAGTAGCTGCAGAAAGTGTCTGGCTGGTCAAGACACTAGAGGGCGAAAAGAGGAGGCCAAATTGACCAGTGACTGTACCCTTGAGAGAGGAAAGAAATGCTCTTGCTTGAACTGTATCTGTTTCCACCCCTATGAAAGTGAGAAGCTGGGCTGGTTCTAGAACAGACTTCTGTAAATTCAGAATGAAGCCCAAGGATTCTAGAAGTCTTTGGGTGACCTCTAAGGCTGACATGACTTGGTCTGAGGAATGGCCCACTAGAAGCCAGTCGTCCAGGTATGGGAACAGAAGGCTGGCCTGCCTCCTGAGGAATGCCACCACCACTGCAAGACACTTGGTGAACACCCTTGGGACAGATGTGAGGCCGAAGGGCATGGCCCTGAATTGGTAATGACCTGAGGGCAACTCGAACCTGAGGTACTTTCTGTGGGAATGTCTGACAGGTATGTGGAAGTAGGCATCCTTGAGATCCAGGGAAAACAGCCAGTCTCCTGGTCTCACAGAGGGAAGAATTACTCCCTGAGTCACCATTTTGAACTTTGGATTTGTCAAATGTTTGTTCAGGTACTGTAAATCTAAGATGGGTCGCCACTCCCCTGTCTTTTTGGGGGTAAGAAAATATCTTGAATATAGTCCTTTTCCCCTGTGACAAAGAGGTACCTTCTCTACTGCTTAAAAAAGCAGAAGAGAGGAGACTTTTGCCTCTAAGGCCTTTGTCTCCAAGGGAGAGGGAGGACTGAACGACTTTGCTCTCATTCTTGGGAACCTTTTGAAACCGAGAGCAAGTCCCTGGCTCACTACTTCCAGGACCCATTTGTCTGAAGTAACAGACTCCCAGGCCTGGAAGTAGTGAGCCAGCCTGCCCCCTACCGGGACTGGGGAGATGACCCTGACTGACACCTCAGGGTGTCTGCTTGGCAGGGGGCTTGGACTGAGTAGCTGATGGGGTCCTAGTTACCCCACGTCTACCTCTTCACCTAAAGAACCCCCTCTGCTGAAAAGAAGAAGAGGGGGCCTGAGCTTGGTAAAATGGCCTGTAAAAAGGCCTACCCCTGCCCCTAGACTGCTGCCTCTGAGGAGTGGTCTGCTTTTCTTTGGCTGCAGCACTCCTATAGGTGGTCATGTATTCATCCATCTTCTTCATGTAATTCTCGGTTTGTTCCCCAAAGAGAGAATTACCAGTTACAGGAAAAACCATGGCCTTAGCCTGGGTATCCGGAGAGAGGTTGGTACACCTAAGACAAGCAAATCTCCTCATGGAGATAGATGTAGCCATGACACTGGAATGAGCATCACTGGAATCAACCGCAGCATGGAATTGCACTTTAGATGCCTCTATACCATTTGCAGCCACCTGCTCCAGCTCCTTGGGTAGCTGGGGAGGGGCATCCTTAGCCAGTGCCAGAACCATATCCCACATAGATTTCTGGTGCCTGGCTGTGTATGCCATGTAATTCGATTGCCTGAGTCCCAAAGAGGATGCCAAGTCCTGTTTTTTTGCCATGGCATCCACTTTCCTGGAATCCTTACTTGGGGGGTGAGATGCCAGGAATATTAGCCTCATCACAGGCTGCAGCTTGTACTACCCCAACATGGCTGCTATGATTACAAAGGAATTCCATCCCTGGACCTGACAAAGCATATCTCCTGTCCATTCTTTTTTCCACAGGAGGAATGGATGTAGGAAACCGTAAAATTTTTTGTGTCTGCTTCCCCAAGGATTTATGTAAGGGGATAGACACCCTCTTAGACTCTGGGACATCCATCATTTCCAGGTAGTCAGGTTCTTCCTGATCCTGTTCAGCCACTTCCATAGGAAGCTGAAGAGTCTCAGCCACTTTCTTGTAAAACAAGAAATGGGAAGGGGACTCAGAAAGCCTGGGAGGAGAAGCCTGAGAAGGCCTGTCTGGGGAGATGTCAGGCTCTACTGGCTCATCTAGGCCCTCATCTTCTTCATAGTCTTCATCCTCCTCCTCCCAGTTGCCCTCATAATATGCTTCAGGATCTATATCTGAAGCCAATACTTCCGACCGAACCAATTGGGACTGAACCGAAACCGGTTCGGTCGGAACTGGGCAAATTGAATGTACTACTGAAATCGCTTTCACTATCACATCAGCTGTCGGACCATGGGAAGCAGGATCTGAACTGGCTGATTTCCTCTTTCTTTTGCTTGGAACCAATTCCGCAGAATTGGCTCTCTGTTTGCCCAAAGAGGTATCGCCCAGGTCAGTGGGCACCTCTTCAGGTTCAGCTGCAACAGAACCGGGCTGGCCATCCGGGCCAGCGGACTTCTCAGCCTCCCTCTCCCTTGACGTACTCAAACATTTATCGAGAGTGGCTTTGGGAAAGTTCTTACATATTTGGCAGTCTTCCTTGAGGTGGTCAAACCCCAGACAATACACACAGATGAGGTGAGCGTCGACCTTAGCAAAAGCCTCCTTACACTTGGTACAGTGCTGAAAGCCAGTAGGTCCGGTTTTCTTCCTGGGTTTCTCAGACATGCCTAAAACCAGTAAAAATCACCTTAAACAGCAGTTAAGCCAGGCGATTACAAACCCAACGGTTCCAAATGTGTCACGGGTCGGTTAAAAAAATCCTAAAATATGGGATTTTTTTTAGGAACTGATGGGTACCAGAAAAAACATTCAAACAGTAATGATAATTAATATAAAGATAAGCTTCGGTTCTGAACCAGACCGACCGACACAGAATCAAAATAAAACAATTTCTTAATAAACAACACAGAAAATAACTACTACTTATAGCTACCACTTACTGTACCAAGACAGAGGTAAGAATACTGAAATGCAGAAAATCAAGGTTTGAAAAAAATGACCGATTCGAATGAGACCAAACCGAAGCGCAGGAGAATCTCCAGAATGACTTCACAGTAAGGCGGAGTAAAGAATCTGACGGTTACATTTCAGAGTACCACAGACAGAAGTTTGAAAACCGAGCTCGAGCTCAACGTTCTATGCCTTTGCATAGAGTTAACACTTTACTCACCGGAGCAGTTCAAGTGCTGGGGATAACTGCATATAGTCAGAATACAGCAAGACTTCATGTTGTTTGAAACAAGAGGATGAAAAGAGGAAGCCAGAGTATCAAGGGACTGAACCCTTGAGAGAGGGAGAAATGCTCTTGCCTGAATAGTGTCTAGTTCCACCCCTATGAAAGTGAGAAGCTGGGCTGGTTCCAGAACAGACTTTTCTAGGTTCAGAATGAAGCCCAAGGAGTCCAGAAGCTTTTGAGTGACCTCTAAGTCTGACTTGACTTGGTCTGAGGACTGGCCCACTAGGAGCCAATCATCCAGGTATGGGAACAGAAGGATACCTTGTCTCCTGAGGAATGCCACCACTACTGCAAGACACTTGGTGAACACCCTTGAAGCAGATGTTAGGCCGAAAGGCATATCTCTGAATTGGTAATGGCCTGAGGGCAACTGAAACCTGAGGTACTTTCTGTGGGAATGTCTGATAGGTATGTGGAAGTAGGCACCCTTGAGATCCAGAGAGGCTAGCCAGTCTCCTGGTCTCAGAGAAGGAAGAAATATTCCCAGAGTCACCATCTTGAATTTTGGTTTTGTTAAATGCTTGTTCAGGTACCTTAAATCTAGGATGGGTCGCCACTCCCCTGTCTTTTTTGGGGTAAGGAAGTATCTGGAATACAGTCCTTTTCCTCTGTGACAAAGAGATATCTTCTCTACTGCTTGCAGAAGCAGAAGAGAGAGGAAACTTCTGCCTCTAAGGCCTTTGTCTCCAAGGGAGAGGGAGGACTGAAGGCCCTTGCTCATTTTTGGGAACCTTTTGAAACTGAGAGCAAGTCCCTGGCTCACTACTTCCAGAACCCATTTGTCTGAAGTAATAGACTCCCAGGCCTGGGAATAGTGAGCCAGCCTGCCCTCTACTGGAACTGGGGAGGTGACCCTGACCGACACCTCAGGGTGTCTGTTTGGCAGGGGGCTTAGACTGCATGGATGATGGGGTCCTGGTCATCCCACACCTGCCTCTTCCCCTAAAGAATCCCCTCTGCTGGAAAGAAGAGGAGGAGGCCTGAACTTGGTAGAAAGGCCTTTGAAAAAGCCTGCCCCTGCCAGCCCAAAATTGCTGCCTCTGAAGAGTGGCCTGCTGTTCCTTGGCTGAAGCACACCTATAGGTGGTCCTATATTCATCCATCTTCTTCATGTAGTTCTCTGTTTGCTCACCAAACAGAGAATTGCCAGTTACAGGAAAATCCATGGCCTTAGTCTGGGTATCCTGCGAAAGACTGGTACATCTAAGCCAAGTAAACCTCCTCATGGAGACAGATGTAGCCATGACTCTAGAATGCACATCATTCGAGTCCACAGCAACATGAAATTGTACTTTGGATGCCTCTATACCATTTATAGCCACCTGCTCTAGCTCCTTGGCTAGCTGGGGAAGGGCATTCATAGCCAGCTCCAGAACCGTATCCCACATAGATTGCTGGTACCTGGCTGTATATGCTGTATAATTTGATTGCCTGAGCCCCAAAGAGGATGTCAAGTACTGTTTCTTAGCCGTGGCATCCACTTTCCTGGAATCCTTATCTGGGGGGTGGGATGCCAGAGGAATATTAGCCTTGTCACAGGCTGCAGCCTGCACTACCCCAACATGGCTGCAATGTGCTGAAAGGAATTCCGTGCCAGGAACTGATAGGGCATACCTCCTGTCCATTCTTTTATTTACAGGAGGAATGGATGTGGGAAATTGCATGATTTTCTGTGTCTGTTTCCCCAGGGATTTGTGCAAAGGGATTGATACTCTCTGACTCTGGAACATCCATCATTTCCACATAATCAGGCTCCTCCTGATCCTGGTCAGCCTCTTCCATAGGAAGCTGAAGAGTCTCAGCCACCTTCTTGTAAAACAAGAAGAAGTGGGAGGGGGACTCAGAAAGCCTCTGAGGGGAAACATTGGAAGGCCTGTCTGGGGAGATTTCAGGCTCTACTGGCTCATCTAGGCCTACAAACTCTCCTTTGTCATCTTCTTCTTCCTCCCAATCACCCTCATAATATGCCTCTGGATCAATGTCTGAGGCAACAACTTCCGACCAAACCGATTGCATTTGAACCAATGTCGGTTCGGTTGGAACCAGGCAAAGCGACTGCACTATTGTAATCACTTTCGCGATCTCCTCAGCGGTCGGAACATGGGGTTTCAGATCCAAACCGGCTGATTTTCTTTTTCTCTTAGTCAGAACTGACTCTGCAGAGTTGACTCTCCTTTTGCCTGAAGAGGTATCGCCCAGGTCAGTGAGCACCTCTTCAGGTTTGGTCGCAACCGAACTGGGCTGGCCATCCGGGTTAGCGGACTTCTCGGCCTCCCATTCCTTCAGCCTACTTAGACATTTTTCAAGAGTGGCTTTGGGAAAGTTCTTACAAATCTGGCAGTCTTCCTTGAGGTGGTCAAACCCCAGACAATACACACATACGAGGTGGGGATCAGCCTTAGCAAAGGCCTCCCCACACTCGGAACAGTGCTGAAACCCAGTGGGACTAGTTTTCTTTTTGGGTTTCTCAGACATGCCGCATACAAGAAAAAGTCACCCTTGTCAGCGTTAAGCCAAGCAACTAACACTTATTGGTTCCAACCGTGTTACGGGCCGGTTAAAAAAAATCCCACAAAAATCCTGATTTTTTTAGGAGCTGATAAGTACTGGAAAATCACAATAATGTATAAAGAAATACACAAATTACAATAGATTTCGGTTCTGAACCAGATCGACCGGAAAAGAACTGAAGAGAAAACAATTTATAACAAATTCAACAAAATGACCACTGCCTACTAACACTTACTGTTACTGAGACAGAGGTAAGAATACCAATAAAATAAGAACTGCGGTTGAAAAATCCGACCAATTCAAACTATAACCAAACCGAAGCACAGCAGGGATCTCCAGAGCGACTTCACAGTTAGGTGGAGTAAGAAATCTGATGGTTACACTTCAGAGTACCACAGACAGAGGTTTGAAAATCGAGCTCAAGCTCAACGTTCTATGCCTTGGCATAGAGTTAACCCTTTACTCTCTGGAGTAGTTCAAGTGCTGGGGCTAACTGCATCTAGTCAGAATACAGCAAGAATGGCGTCAAGAAGTGAGGGAGGCTTAGATTATTGCAGTATTACAATGGTGACATCTATTGGTGGATCTGTACAAGAAGCAAATGCAAAGAGCTTATATTGTTGCAAAAGTATGATGGCGACACTTATTGGTGGAGTTGGTATAAGAAACAGATGGGAAGACTAAAATTATTGCAGGATTGTGATGGCAACACCTATATGTGGATCTGTATTAGAAGCAAATGGGAAAGCAGGGAGACATGCAAATAACCCCTTTTGCGGCAGGCAACCGCCTTGAGGTAAATGCACATGTAAATACCTATGAAATGAGGACTTCACCAAGGGCGGAGGACAACCTTGTCCCAGTGGAAGACCAGGTAAAGAGACTCTACAGAAAGCATCTGGAGCTCACTGATCCTTCTGGCAGAGGTGATAGCCACCAAGAAGGCAGTCTTCCACGACAGATGTGATATCTCACACTTGTGTATGGGTTTGAATGGCTTGCCCATGAGCACAGCCAAGACCTGGCTGCAGTTCAGTCCCAAACAGTAGATGCATGAAGTGTGTGGATCGATTCTAGACATCTGGCTGCAAGGGCACTTTTCAAGCCTGGTCCCAATTTCGAATTGTCCAAGTCTATCACCGAATAAAACAAAGCTCAAAGACGCTGGAAAAAACACACAAAAGTTTTAAGGCCTACACCAAGCACAAAGCTGCGATGGAGGGATCCGGATTCTTCCAGTGGAAAGGAAGATCTGACATCATGGGGCTGTGCTGACAAGGTTACCACCCGGGTAGGTGGGAGAAGTCTGCTTGAAGACCTTCCTACCTCTTCTTAAAAGGAAAGGATTCTGCTAAAGTGTGGATAGTGCACCATATCCATGCCTCTAGAATGTGGCAGTTTTGCATTGAGTGGGGGAAGCAAAAATGTCCAGCACTGGACAACGCCACCTGTCAAACAGGACATCTACGACTGATGTCAGCAGCTCCCACTTGAGCATTCTGGACTGTGACCGGCTAAGGCTGTCCGTCGAGGCATTTTGGTCACCTGGAACATGAACAGCTGATGGATCTAGAACGTGATTCGTGCCCAGTACCAGACTCTCATTGCCTCTCTGCACAGGGGGTAGGAATGAGTCCCCCCTTGCTTGCTGATGTAATAAAACTACACTGAGTTTGTCCAACTGCACCAGCAGGGCTCCCAGAGAGAGAGAGAGAGATGGTTCTGAAAGACCCACAAGGCATAGAGAACTGTTCTCATTTCTAAAATGTTCATGTAGAGGTGAGCCTCTAACAGAGACCAGGTCCCCTGGGACCGAAAGGGTCCCAGGTGCGCTCCCCAACCCAGATCCGAGGTATCCGTGGTGAGGATCTGTTGAGGAGGAGGTATGAGAAAGGGCACCCCTCTTAGTAGATTGTGGGGGTCCATCCACCACTTAAGTACTTTGTGTACAGGGGAGGGAACAAGAACTGGCTGACCCACATCACCTGTGTGTTGATCCCACTGGACCGGCAGGGTCCACTGGGAGATCGGCATATGCAGTCTGGCAAAGGGTACAGTGACAATGGCCATAGCCATTGGGCCCAACATCCACAGGAACGTCCTGGCTGTGATGTACCAGCTTTGGGCAACTGACTGTTCCTGAGCTATTAGGCATTCTGCCATGTCTTAGGGAAGGAAGGCCTTGCCCTGGACAGTGTCCAGAATCGGCCCTATATACTACAGCTGTTGACACGCGGTCAGGATGGCAGATAGACAATAATCCCTGGGGCTTGGAACAACTGCCCAGTACGTTCCAGAGTGAGTAGCAGGAGATCCCTGGACTAGGCCTTCAGTAACCAGTCATCCGAATAAGGGAAGACATACAGGCCTTCTTGCCTTAGGCCGCCACTATTACTGCAAAGCATTTGGCAAAAAACCCTGGCACAGAGCATAAGCCAAAGAACAATACTTGGAATTGGTAATGTTCCCCATGTTGTTCATCCACACTATTTGGCATATCCTTCCCTTTCAAGATCTTGCTGGAAGGACTTCAAGCTGGCTCTTCCCACCCACCTGGGTGATATAACCCTCTGCTCCGCCCCATGACACCAGAGCTTGCCCACTGAAAAGCTAGGTTGTGCATCGAAGCCGGACAGATCGGGTGGGTCCGTGTGAATGAACAACATATACCACTCCTAGAACTACTGTTACGGGTGAATAACCTGTTTTTCCAGGATTGTGGATATGTTGTTCATTCACACTATTTGGCAGACTCCTAGCAGTTCTCTGGGAGGAGGGAGGCAAGGCGCGCACACCCCCTACTTCGGGAATAGAGACTGGAGAACTGAGGCTCCAAAACCAGCATCCTGGTGTGACTCAAGGTTGATGTGGTAATGGGTAATGAAGGTGTTTGCTGTCTTCCAGGTAGTAGCCCTGCAGATATCCTAGAAGCAGCCACCGATGCAGCATTATGGCAGGTGGAATGAGCCCTTAGCCCTATAGGAGACTCCCTACCCGCCTATAGCAGAGATCAATGTAAGATGTAATCCATCTGCCAATCGTCAGCTTTGTTGCAGGTCTGCCAGGTGCGGCTTCAGTGTAAGTGACAAACAGCTGGTGAACCTCTCCCCGAACTTCAGCCATCTGCTCCTTATAATAAGAAAGCGCTCTTCTCAGGTCCAGAGTATGGAGCCTGTACTCGGCCTCTGAGGTGTAGTTCGGGTAGAACACAGACAGAGTTAACACCTGGTTAAGGTGAAACTCTTGACACCACCTTCGGAAGAAACTTTGGGTTGGGGCTCAGGACAACCTTGTTCCTGTGGAGGACCAGGTAAGAAGACTCCACTGAGAGTGCCTGGAGCTCCCCAGTCCTTCTGGCTAACGTGATAGCCACCAGAAAGGCGGTCTTTTATGACAGATGTGACATCACACACCTGTGCATCGGTTCAAATGGCTTGCCCATGACTTTAGCCAGCATTAGCAGTAGATCCCACGGAGGTGGAGGTTCACACACTGGAGGGGATATGTGATAGAGACCCTTGAAAAAGCACCAGACCACTGTCTCCTGTGCCACCGTCCACTGACCAGCCCATGCCCGGTAAGCAGAGATGGCTGCCAGGTGCACCTTAAGTGTAGTTGTCCAGAGACCTCCTTTGGAGAGAGACCAAAGGTAGTCAAGGATACTGACCACAGGACAGGAACTAGGGTCTAGGCCCTTGCCCTGAAACCAAATGGAAAAACCTTTTCCATTTGAAGACATAGCACCTCGTGGTTGACTCCTTCCTAGATGCCTCAACTACGCTGAGGACATCACTGGAAAGACCCAAAGCCTGAAAGTCTAGTCACTCAGGTACCAGGTTCTCAGGTGAAGGGATAGAAGGTCCAGATGGAACGCCTTCCTCTGACTGACTGATATCAAGTCTGGGCATGCCGGGAGACGCCTCGGGAGCCTGTTGCTGAGGCTACGGAGATCTGGATACCAGAACTGGCATGGCCAGCCTGGGGCTACCAGGGCCACCTTTGCCTTGCCCCTATTCTCCTTGAGAAGCACCTTGTGGATCAAGGGAAATGGAAGGAAGGCGTAGAAAAGGCCTGGGGTCTATGGCCTCAAGAAGGCATCCCCCTGCAGCAAGCCCTGCTGAGGGGGGCGGGCATAAAACAGCCTCAGCTTTGTGTTCTCCCTGGAGATGAACAGGTCCACCTGAGGGGTGCCCCACAGGGAGAAAAGGCTCTGAACTACCTCTGGGTGAAGAGACCACTCATGGGATGCCTCGCCTACACGGCTGAGGGCATCCACTAGTTGGTTCGAGGCTCCTGCCACATGGATGGCTAGAAGATCTGCCTCCAGTCAGCTCATGAGGGTCCAGGTGTGGAGCGCTTCCCTGCACAGAGGCCAGAAGTGTGTGCCGCCCTGCTTGTTGAGACAGTGCATGGTTGTGGTATTGTCCGTCTGGACCTGGGCCACTTGACCCCGCAGAAATGGGGCTAATGCAGTCAGTGCCAGTCATACTGCTTGAAGCTCCAGCAGGTTGATGTGGCATCAGGACTCCTCGGGGTTCCAGAGCCCATGGACCCTGTGGTTCCCCATGTGGGGTCCCCAGCCCGTGAGAGAGGCACTGGTCATAAGGACTAACGTCGGCTCGGGGTGGACAAATGGGATCCATCCCTGCAGATGTTCTGGGATGGTCCACCACTGGAGAACGTCCCAAAGCCTCTGGGATATCGAGACCAGCTGGTTGAAATGACCTAGACACTGGGACCACTGGCTAGCCAAGCCCCATTGAATGAGACCCATTCGCCACTGTGCCCAATTGACCACGGTGGTACAGGCCACCACGTAACCCAGGAGACACAGGAAGTCCCGGGCAGGGTGCAATTGCCCAACCAGAAATGACTGGGCAAAGGAGGAGAGAACCTCTGCTCTGTTCGCCGGGAGCCAGGCTCTGACTCGGCAAGAGTCCAGCTCTGCCCCGATGAAGCTTATCAACTGCGAGGGCACAAGGTCTGACTTGGCTTACTGATTAGGAAGCCAAGTTTGAGACAGGTCTTGCGGGCCAGGTCCCTGGACCTCTCCAACTCAAACCTGGAGGGACCCACTATGAGCCAATTATCGAGGTAAGGGTACACCCTGACACCTCAATGCCGAAGATGAGCTGCCACCAATGCAATGCATTTGGTGAAGACCCGGGGAGCCGATGACAGGCCGAACAGCATGGCTTGGAACTCGAAGAGTGTTCCCTCCGCTCGGAAGCAGAGAAATCTTTGGTGTGATGGACGGATTGGGATGTGGAAGAATGAGTCCTGAAGATCCAGGGAACAGAACCAAAAGTTTTGCTCGAGAGTTGGTATGATCTGGGACAGAGTTACCATCCGAAAGGTGCGTGACCCGAGATACTGATTCATGTCATGCAGATCCAGAATGCGGCACCAGCCCCCTCGTCTGTTTCGGGACCAGGAAGTACCTGGAAATGAACCCTGGGTTGACTGGGTGATCTGTCAATTGGGCCACTACCTCCTTGAGGAGGAGTTGGGCTATGTCGTCTCTCAGAGCCAACCGAGTGTGGACTAATACTCTTTCCTCGCATGGGGCACAGGCCCGGTTTGGCAGGTACTACTCGAACTCTACAGGCAGTCCTTGACTGACCACTTCCAACACCCACCTGTCCATGGTAACAGTGGACCAGGTGGAAAGGAAGTGATGGAGGCAGACCCCCACGGGAGGACCCAGAGCAGTCATGACGAGTATGGGGCTGGTCACCCCCATCCCGTCACTGAGCAGGCCTGGAAGAGGAGGATCCGGAAGCAGGACCACCTGGACCCCTCCCTCCTGGTTTGCGTGCAGACTGCGTGCCTGACTTGGGCCGGGGGTGCCAAGACTGGGCCTGCTGCTGTTGCCCAGACTGAAACTGGGGCTGTTTGGCCACAGGAGCAGAAGGGCAAAAAGGCTTCTTCTGTTTTTTGGATTCCTTTTGGACAGACATAACGGGGTCCAACGTGTGACTGTAAGTTCTTACGTAACTGTACTTTCTAGGATCATGGATATGTTCCTCCATGCTATTTGGCATGTCCTCCTCCTTTAAGATCTTGCCAGAAGGTCTTCAAGCTTGCTCCTCCCACCCACCCGGGTGGTATAACCCTCGGCTCTGCCCCATGATGCTAGATCTTCCTTTCCGCTGGAAGATACAGGTTCTCTCCTTCTCACTCCCGCATGTAGTAGGCCCTGGCGCTCCAAAACTCGGTTTACTGATCAAGATTCTCAGAATCTCTCCAAACAATTGTGTTGCGACAGCAATGGAGGACAAGTCCTCGCCCGGATTCCGCCGGTGACCCTGCGGGCAGAAAGTGTCTCGAACTGACCAGCATGCCATGTAAGTGTACTGCCTGGATCTCTATCATGATGCTCAGGCCTGTGACTTAGGTTGTTCCTTTCATCCAAACATTTTGGATGATCACCTCGTGCATCTCCAGTTCGGATGTCCAGAAAAACGCACACACAGGTCAAATCAAAGGATGCCCACTGTGCGATCTCCATGTCCGTGGGGTCCACGGAACTGGAACATATGAAGGCCTTCAAAGAAGAAGCGGCTTGTGCTGCAGAGCTCTGGTCTTCGCCCTTGGTTTTTGTTCTACTAAAACTGGGTCCCTCTTTCTTGGGTTCCTTTAAAGAGCCCCTGATGCTGTTGTGACAACTTTGAAAATATTTGATATTTAGACACAATACAGTCTATGTTTAATATTTTTTTTTCTGTAATTCTCACCCTTACTTCTTTATTATTAAGGACATTTGCATGTAAACAGGATCTCTGCCCTATCTGTTCTGACTGCTTGCCTACACCTGACATCACAGTTCTGTTTATGACATCACAATCTGTTGCTATGGAGATAATTATGATGCCATAATCAAAGGGTTATGATGACAGGTATAGCCAAGCAGATTAAGTCTAAGAGACAGTAATCCTCTTTCACACAACTGTCCTCAGTAGTAAAGAAAAGAAAACAAAAAGAATTATAAAAAATATATGAACTAGAAACTGAACTGTGCCTAAATCTCACATTTTTTTTTTTTTTTTTAAAGTTTTTCTAACTGTGCAGGGGCTCTTTAAGGAGCTGGTCCAATCCCTTCCCACTCGAGGGGAAGGCCCTGACTCGCACATTTCCAGATCCTTTAAGGAGGAATCTAAGGAACCGAGAGAAACCACGTCAGCAGCGCCCTCTCTCTTGGGTGCAAAGGAAACAAAAAGCTGATCTGTTTTGCGGACTGACTTTATCCGATTCATATAGTAATGCAAAAGTCTGTGAACATCTAGTGAATTGCCTCCCCCTGATTAGAGTACTCAGGGCAATACACTGGTAGTTGAATAGTCTGATCCAACGTAAACTCAGAAACAACCTTTGGCAAGAACTTAGGATTTGTACACAGAACCACTCTGTCTCAGTGGAAAATTAAATAAGGCTCCTTACACATCAGGGCCTGAAGCTCAGAAATCCTTCAAGCAGAAGTGACAATAGCCTGATTCAATGTAAAGTACAGTTACATAAGAACTTACTGTAACAGCAGGTCTTCGGAAGACGCTCTTGCAGCAGGTAATACAATTAGAACGGATGCTGGCAGGCATAAGGACCCCACGGCAAACTTCTAGCCAGCAGTACTAGGCAGAGACCGCCTCAGACGTCCCATACGGTATGAAGGGTGGGCAGTCCCTGGCGTGCCCCAGTTCTTTTTCCGTCAGTGACTCCTGTCTCTGGATGTAATGTGATACGAGCAGAAAACCTAGAGCAATACCTCAGAGAATTGGTGAGAGTAGGGCGTATATTATTCGCTCAGGGGAAAGGAGGGTGGGAAGTATACCTGCTGTAAGAGCTTCTCTCAGAGATCTACTGTTACGGTAAGTTCTTACGTAACTGTACCATCTTACTTCGAAAGTCAGCTCTTGTAGCAGGTAATACAACTGGGACTGATTCCCAAGCAGTATAAACTAAAGACAGCAGCTTCGGTGGTAGGTGAAAAGGAGAGATGGGTAAAAGAGATCCCCTTCTGAGAGGAGACCCTGCAGAACTGTGAGGCTGAAGCCTGCTCTGCATATCGAGGCAATGTATAGACTGTAGTGCTGAATGAAGGTGTGGATTGTGTGCCATGTAGCTGCCGCACAAATGTCTGATGCAGATATGTTTTTCAGCGTGGCAAAAGAAGCCGCCACATCTCTTGTTGAGTGACCCCTGACCGATCCTGGTAGGGGTTTGTCATGTTTCTGATAGCAGAAAATAATACAATGCATTAGCCACTTGGACAGTGTCTGGTCACAGGAGCCCCTAGGATTCTGGGGGCAAAGGAGACAAACAATTGGACAGAACACCTGCTGCCCTTGGTTCTGGACAAATAATAATGCAAAGTTCGATGCACGTCTAGCGTGTGGAGAAGAGCCTCCCCCCATTTGTATGATTCGGAAAATAAACAGGAAGCTGGATGTCCTGGTTTAGGGTAATCTCAGACACCACTTTAGGCAAAAACTTAAGACTGGTTCTCAAGGCCACCCTGTCCTTGTGAAAAACTAAATAAGGCTCCTTGCACATCAGGGCCTGAAGTTTGGAAATTCTTCGAGCAGAAGTAACAGCAACTAAAAACAACGTTTTCCAAGATAGAAAACATAGCGTGCAATCCACGGCTGATTCAAAAGGGGGTAAGGTCAGTTTCTCCAAAACAAACAGTAAATCCCAAGGTGGAACAGGGTCCCTGATGGGAGGTTTAATATGTAAGATACCCCCAAGGAAGGTGCGGGTTACCTGCAACTGTGCCACCGTTCTGCCTTGAACAGGGGTGTGATAGAAGGAAAGGACAGACAAATATACTTTAATGGAGGAGTAACCCAAACCTGAGTCTGAAAGGGATAAGAGGTACTCCAGGATAATATTCACTGGACAGGCCAGAGGGTCAAGGTGATGAGCCACGGCACACAGACAGAAATGTTTCCACTTCATGGCGTATGTTGCTCTGGTGGAAAGTTTTCTGGCCACCACAATAACATCAGCAACCTTGTCAGAAAATGGAAATTACGTACCTACCGTAATTCTTGATCTTCTTGGACGAAGTCTCCACCACTCATTCACACCGGTGGGATCTACGCTGGAGGCGCTAGGACCCAGTGGGAGCAAACTTTTTTGCAAGAGGGTCGGCGCCAGAGATGGAGCCGTGAGAAGCGGTGCCGCGAGCCTCGGCTCGTGCGGCAATGACTATCTCAGTGTCGAACCTCCAACCGCCTCAGTACCTTTTTTTCCGAGGAGGTGCAGCGTAATTAACGTAGAAGGATAGCCTAACAAAAACCGGACATAAGATAGTCTGGCGACCCGTATAAGAAGGGTCAACAAAGAAGCCTTCACAGCCTAGAGATTGAGGGAGTGAAGACCAACAACAGAGGTGAGCTTGGGGGATGGTGGGTAGGCGTGTGAATGAGTGGTGGAGACTTCGTCCAAGAAGATCAAGAATTAGGGTAGGTACGTAATTTCCATATCTTCCTGGACATAAAGTCTCCACCACTCATTCACACTGATGGGACAGTACCAAGTTAATAATTCCCCGAGAGGGCAGCAGGAGAGACCAAGAGCTCACAAATTTAGGACAGAAGTCCGTTGAGGATGGTCCTGCCAAATGAAAGATGTTGTCTGCATGGACATTCAGGGCATAGTGCTTGACGAAAGTATGCACCGAGCTTCACATAGCCACATTGCAAATGTCTGCAGTGTTCTGATTCTAGAACTCTGAGCTGAGTGGCTGTGTTTGAGAAGAGCTCCCAAAGCTAAGTGCTTTTTGATATAATTTTCAGTTGAAAAATTGTTTTGTTTTATGTAAATTTAGGTGATTGTGAAAGACAACCCTGTAGGCTCCAGGAAGATATAAAATTTGTGTGGTAGATATTTGTTGGAAGTCAGAAGGATCAACACATTTATTTAGTGTGATCTTTCTACTCTGATGTGGTTAATTTTAATATTATTTTAATACTATTTTAATACTATAGTTTAAACCCTTTCTGAATGTGCCTTTGGTGGTGTCTGATATTGAGAACCTAAGTGTCATTTGTGGGTATCCTGTCTGTTTTGGTAGGTACTTTATTTTCTCTGTTAAACAACTGAGTATACCTATTGCCTAATACTTGGTGTAACCCCCCTGCAAATGGGGGTTCCCAAAAGACTTCCAGGAGCTTGCTTGAATGCTCCAAGCCTGAATGGTGTTTGGCATTTAAGCCATTTATCAGTGAGTGTTTTTAGAGCCTCTGGTACTGTCTCTTTAAGAGCTGTCTGCTTGCAGACATAATTAGTTTGTATGGGGGGACTGTGTGCTTCTCTGAGTACCACTCGAGCTGCTGCCAATTCACTTCATTTTTGCAGTCACTAGGAGTGCAAAGGGAACCTATCTGAAAGATGTAACTGTTTGCCAGAAATTATTTAGAGTAATAATGAAATTACAGTTTGTCTAACCTGCTTTCTTTGCAGTCAGAACTGTGTCTGCTAGTTCCCCATTCTAGTTTTGAACTGCTGAACTGGACCAATCAGTGTGGGGTAAGCTAGCTCTAAAATGGTGCCTTGGACGAATCAGAACTTGGACTCATAATCTGAGCCAGCCACAAGAGGATTGTATGGGCAGTGACTCTGGGAGATGTAGTTTAGACTTCAGTGCCTTTTGGACCAACAGCAGCAGTCTATTGTGAGTGACAGCCAATCCAGTCAAGAACTGGGAGGAACTCAAAGGAAGTGCCCGTTTTGTCGGTTGGAGTTTCAGTTGAGCTTTGGCAGTGAAGAAGGAAGGAGCCTGTGCTTTCAGTGTGCAGTTTTAGTCAAAAAGTGTAAGGCCCAGAGTTCCGTCTGCAGCTTGTGTAACAGCTTGTTAGGACTGAATCCGCCCTGTGAAAAGGATCAAAGGATCTCTGAAGAGTAGAAACCAGGCTCACCCTGTAGAAGACTGGAGGAATGCTGAAAATTGCACTCTGTCTGTCAGGAACTGAATCTGCTGTGTGTTCTCCCGGTATTGTGCAGTAATTGCGATCGGATACAGATGCAGCCTGCCTGGTATAGTGCTTTCTTTTATATGGATGTGAAGAGGTTTGTGTACCTCAAGTGAGCCCTGCTGACATTGAAGGACCCTATCTTATTTGGAGGTCGTGAGTACTAATTCAGGGTCGCTTCCTGTTGAATTGCCACATTAAATCCAAATGGAATTCCTGTACTGCTGACTGTTTAATTCTCCTTTTCTGTGTGAAAGGGCCCCACCAGCTGCCACGTGCTTGGACTAGCCACTAGGGCTTGGTACCCAGGGACAGTAACTGATAGGGATAGGCCTGTGCACAGAGCCATAGGTAGATTATTAGAGTGATAAGCTAATTAACCTGATTTCCCTGTCCTTGTTATATCCCCTAAATAAATCAGAGCTGCTTGTTTCAGCAAAGTTATACTGCCTGAGGTATTTGTCTATGTTAAAGTACTGTACTGTGATTGTTGCACTGTATCTCATTTCACAGGAGGTCCCAGTGCCGGAACCAGACCTGGGGGTAAGTGTATACTGTGAAGGTAATTCTGATATATTGTGTGGGCCACTAGTGGGAAGAAAGGGGGGTTGCAGTGTCCCAGAGGGCTGTCACCAAGTTAGTTTAACTATTGCAAACCCTGACCTCTGGGTGGAGGCACCCGCCATTGGATCCAGGCCCCTCAACCTGTTAGTGGCAAATCAGGCAGGGCTAGTAGCCCCTGGGATAGCGCCATCTAGGGGTTACATTTATAGTACATTGTATCTTTTTGCTCAGTCTCTAATTTTTCTCTTCTTTCTCCAATGTTTTAGAACTGTTTAGTTATTGTGGCAGAGGTGTGGTACTGTGTTCTTTCTTGTAGTTCAAGGTGCTTTTGAACTGCTGATTTCTATTGGTTTAAACAATTACATTTTTCTTTTCTATTTAAAAAAGCTACATCAACTTGGTATGTTGTCACCTGTTTGTTGTTGCTAAGTAGCAGATGTTTTACATTGTGCTCTGATTCTGTGATAGAATCTGTATTAGTAGAAGGTAGATTATTGTGATTGTAGTTACCTTTTGATTGTAAGGATAAAGAGGTTAGATAGAAGTGTATGTATTTTCAAATATTATAGGGAACAGTGGCAGGATTTTAGGACAGGAAATTAATAAAAGGGAACTAGGAGAGCTTCAGTAGCAGACAAGTAGTGGAATTGCAGTATAATGTGGGGAGTGGTGCAATGCAGTGGCTGTGGGGCAGCCATATTCAGGCAGACCTTCTGGACACTGAGGTGCTGCCCTATCTGCATGCATCTATCTAGATTGTGGTATGAGGTAGCCAGACTCAGAGCGGAAGTAAACTGGATCAGGAGTACCATCACCCCTATCCAGGGACCACCCAGTCCAATGCAACTGCCTCAAAGGATGCCGAGAACGAGGAGCAGTTGGATGACAGTGGACTCAGGGAGGGTTAGAGCAGTCAGGCAGAGGCACATCCCAGATCCTATTCCACTCAAGAACTCATATGCCACACTGGCAAACGAAGACAACCAAATACAGGTACCCAGAGAAGTGGAAGGAAAGGATGTGGAGGTTAGCCAAGGAGGTGACCTCAGCGGGGAAAGCAGTGGACCCCAGAGGAGGAGGAAGTGAATCCTGGTGGGGACTCCATCATAAGAGGGATCCAGCTAGAACACAGGAGGGGAGGACAGGAGGTGAGGTGCTCTACCAGGTGCCACGGCATGGAGGGATGGAAGGAAGATCCTGGGGATCACTGGGAAGGCAAGGCAGGAGGGTGAGCTGGATGTCATTATCCACCTAGGTACTAATGACCTGGCAAATGGGGACAAAGGAAGTTCAGGAAGAGTTTAGGAAACTGGGGAGGGTCTCAAGCAAGTAGCTACTTCTGTTACTTTCTCAGAAGTACTACCTGTGAGAGGCAAGGGAGAGCATAGGAGTGCATGCACCAGGAACTTTAACTCATGGTTGAAGAACTGGTGCTGTGAGGAAGGGTTTGGATTCATTGGTGACTGGGGACCCACCTGGAGGATGGAGGTTTGTTAGAGCCGGACGGCCTGCATCCATCCTGGAGGGAATCCAAGCACTCAATGATAAGTTTAAATGCTACATTGACAAGCATTTAAACTAGCAAAGGGTGGCAGGCCAGCAAGGAGGGTACCTACTTGCTCACCCCCACAGCTAGCAGTGGAACCAGTGAACCAGAGGAGGGCTATCTCTGCAAAGCAGTGAGCAAAAGATGGAGATTAGTGCCCAAGAGGTGGATAAGCAGAAAGGGCAAAATTCAGCAGGCGCAGACAGCAAGGAGAACCAGGGATAAATGACAACCAAGGAAGGGCTGGAGAGAACAGTGAGACAGTCTAGGGAGGTCAAATCATGGAAAGCCATGTGCAAATGCCAGGAGCCTTAGCAACAAGATGGAAGATCTGGAGGCTGTCATGGTGCAGTCAGACCTGGACATTGTGGCCATCACTGAAACCTGGTGTAATGATAACCACGACTGGGAGATGGCCATACCTGGCTGCAACATATTCAAAGAGAGCAGAGCAGGAAGGGAGGAGGAGTGGCACTCTATGTGAAAAATGACATAAGGGCCACAGAGATCCAGGAGGAACAAAATGGGGAGAGATATTGTGGGTTAAGCTGGAAAGGAAAATGGGACAGCCATCCGCACAGGTGTGGTCTATAGACCACCAGCCCAGGAGGAAGAAACAGATAGGAAGTTGATGCTAGCCATCCAAAGGATGGCAGACAAGGGTGAGGTAGTACTGGTTGGAGACTTCAATATTCCAGACGTGGACTGGAGCATCCCAGCAGCAGCATCAACTAGGAGCAGATTTATCCTGGATTCCTTCAGGGTGCCTTCCTCAAGCAACTGGTCATGGAACCAACTCTGGCAGAAGGCAATACTGGACCTTGTGCTCACAAATAGGGACAGTGTGATGGGGGTAACAGTGGGGAAGCACCTGGAAACAGTGACCACCAGTCATTGTGGTTTGAAATCACAGAAAGAGCAGAACCAAACCACACAAAAACACGTATCCTGGATTTTAGGGGGAGACTTTGGGAAAATGGGAGATACTTGAAAGAGGCATTAAGGGAATGGAACAGGAATCAGGGTTGAGGAACAGTGGGCAGTATTTAAAATGGGATTACAAGAACAACAGAATTATGTATTAAGCAGGTTAGCAAGAGGAAAAGGAAGAGGAGACCATTATGGTTTTCCAAAGAGGCAGCAAAGAAAGTGAAAGCCAAAAAGATTGCATTCAGGCAATACAAAAAGGCACAGCAGAAGGGGATAGGAGAAGTACCAGGAGAAGCAAAGGGAGGCAGGAAGGTCAGTAAGAGAAGCCAAAGCTCAGACAGAAGAACACATTGCAAAAATCAGTGGTAGAGGGGACAAACCTTTACAGGTACATAAGTGAAAAAAGAAAGACGGAGGGATAGTGAGACTGAAGAGGGAGGATGGGATGCGCGTGGAGGATGACAACAGTAAAGCTGACATACTGAACAGGTATTTCTGCTCAGTCTTTACTGAGGAAGAGGAGGGTAATGGGTCTGAAGGGAGTACAAGGGGTGAGAATGGTGCAGAAATGGACACAAGTCCCTTTACACGAGAAAGGGTCCTGAAGGAACTGGAAGTAATAAGAGTTGGTTTGCTGGCCAAGGCACCTAGCTTCACCTGAGCTCTTTCCTTCTAAGACTGCTTGAAAGGCAGAGTAGAGAAACTTACCAGAGCAAGGGAGAAGGATTAAGACTTAGTTTGGCTAAGCAGATTTACTGTGTGGTGGTGGTTTTATTTTTTACTCACAGAGATTGCTACTGTTTGTTGCTAACATTTCATTGCTTTATTTTTTCTCTGATTCAAATTGTTGTTGCTGGTATACCTTCTTCTGCATCATTACAAGGTGTGCCTACAGGTGTGTGCTAACAGATTACTCCTGTAATCTTCTGATTCAAATTGTCTTTTGCAAGGTATATCTTCTGTTACTGCTTTATTTTTCTCTGGAGCAAAGTGTTTCTTACAGCGTATATCTTCTCTGAAATTATTACTGGTGGTGCTTTACAGGTTTTACAGTTTTATCTAACATTAGGATAAGCTTTCAGGGTTACTGCATTTGTTATTGACTGATTGTTTCTGCTCTTACCTCCTTGTTCTTTCATCCGTGGTTCTTCTTTTTAGGCAGGGGAAGGGCCCACCACCCACCCCCATCCCCAACCACCCCACGCTACACTCCTTTATAGGGTACCACATTCAGACATTTCCTGTGGCAGAGCAGGAAGAGGCGGATCAGTGGAGCCTCCACAAGGTGATCTCATTTATTAGGCACTAGTAATTTAACTTGTTATAACAAGTTAAACAAAGCACAATTAAACCATTACTTGCATTTTTTTTCCTTTTTTTCCTTCTAACTACTCTGACTAGGTTACAAACCCAGCAACTTATTTGGAATGGATTTCATTAACTGCAGGTACTGTGGAACAATTTTCAGAAGGACAGTCTTACAGGATTTAGGACACTGTCCCACATGCTGGGCCTTTGAGATCTTAGGCTCAGCTCCGGCAGCATGGGCAGAGATTGCACGCCTCAGATTTCATATTGAAGAGGAAATACATTATAAGAACCACCCGCCATTTCCCCAGCATCCAACAGAAAACCGATCAAGAGAGGGTAGCTGGTCCAGGAGGTTGGCAGGTGGTAGGAGGAGCAAATCAGGTGCCCCATCACTCTCTGCTTCCAACACATTACCTCCAAAACCATATAAACACTACAAACAGGTATCTGCCTCTATCTCTGAAATCAAATAAAGAGGCAGAAGACACTGCAGAGCAGGACACTGCGGCACAGGAGCTAGCACAACAAAACTCACCCAAATCAGGAACCAAAACTAAACAAGCACAAAGTAAATCCAAAAAACTTCTGATCATAGGAGACTCCATGATTCGGGGAGTTGATACCCATCTCCAGCCAGGGGTGATGGTCAGATGTCTCCCAGGTACATCAGCATGGAGAGACACTGACTGCATTGCTAAAACTTTTCACAAAGCAGGAGAAAACACTGATGTCCTAGTACACATAGGGACTAATGATCTCGCCAGCCGGTCAGTTGTGGAGACCAAGGAACACCTGACTGGCTGGGTGACAAACTATCATCTATTTGCCGCATCTCCTTCTCTGAGATCCTGCCAGTCTGGGAGAGGGAGCAGATGGATGGAAGGTCAGAGAAGGAGATAGGGGAGCTAAAACGTGGCTCAAGGACTGGTGCCAGGAAAAGGACACAGATTTGTAGGGAACTGGCAACAGTTCTGGGAGCGAAAGTTCTTTAAATTTGATGGACTGCATTTGACTAAGAGGAGTCAGTGCATTGGGTCAGAAGTTTGACGCCTTTGCAGAATATTTAAACTAGCAAATGGGGAGGGTGCACCCCATACATCGAGTGGGAAGAACACCCTCCCCTCAGCTAGTGATCAAACAGGAATTCAGCATGTTTGCGCTCATCTGCATCACCAGGTAAGAAAAGGTTTGTCTCCCACACGACGCACAGGTGATGCCAAACTTCACCCAACAACTAACACACCAAAATCTGGCCAATGGAAAATCATGTACACAAATGCTCACAGCCTGGGAAATAAGATCCCAGACCTGCAGGCAAAATGTCAGAGGCTAAACTGGACATAGTAGCAATTAATGAGACATGGTTTACCAGTAACCACACTTGGGAGACTTCAGTACCTGGCTATGTATTGTTCAGAAGAGACCGAGGTGCAAAAGGGGGGAGGAGGGCCCTGTATGTTAATGAAAATATCAAAGCTACAGAAATTCAGAATACACATAAGGAGCCAGAAGAACTGTGGGTCACCCTGAAACAGGAAATGGGACAGCCATAAGAACTGGGGTTGTCTACAGGCCCCAGACCAGAAGGAGACATAGACAAATTACTGTTAGAAGATATACAAAACATGACAGCTAAAGGGAGGTTCTGATAATGGAGACTTCAACATGCCAGATACAGATTGGTCAATACCAGCAGGAACATCTGCCAGAACCAGACTCATAGTGGATTCCTACAGGGGAGGGCCTCAAACAACTGGTACAGCAACCCACAAGAGACAGGCTATCCTAGATCTAGTACTGACTAACAAAGAAGGGATCACAGATCTCCAGGTGAAGGTCACCTGGGGCCAGTGACCATCACATGGTATGGTTCAGATTTGCTTGTCCATCTAAATCATCCCATTCAAGCAAAGATGAGTGGGACTTCAGAGGAGCTGACTTGATAAGATGGCCAACAGAGTTAAGCTAGCCCTGGCAAAAAGAAACACAGGTGAGGGGTACAGGCAAAGTGGGAAGCATTAAGGATGCAATACTTGAAGCAACATCCCATTGTGTTAGACAGAAAAGGAAGTGCAAAAGAAGAAGGAAACTACTTTGGTTCTCAACATAGTAGCAGAAAAGGTCAGAGCCAAAGGCTGACCTTCAGGAAATATAAGGGAACACAGCGGGATGAAAATAGGGAGCATACCAAACTGCCCTAAGGGAAGCAGGTAAGGCAGTAAGGCAGGCAAAGTCCCAAACTGAGAAACATCTTACAACAGTAAAAGAAGGAGACAAGACTTTCTATAGATACATTAGTGAAAGGAGAAAGTCCAGAAGGGGTATTGCTAAGTTTAATGGAGAAAAGGGAGCATGTGAGGAGGAGGACCCTGTAAAGGCATCTATCCTAAATAGATACTTTTGCTCAGTATTTACTGAAGAGAAGGTGAGGGCAGGGCCCACAGCTCAGCATCATGGACACAGGGGAGGGAGGTGAGCACTACTCCTTCACAAAAGAAAGGGTCCTACAAGAGCTTGCTAAGCTCAGGGTGGATAAGGCAATGGGACCTGATGGCATACATCCCAGGGTACTTAAGGAGCTAAAGGAGGAACTAGCAGAGCCATTAGCAGAATTGTTTAGTGAGTCTCTGAGCACAGGAGAGGTCCCAGAAGACTGGAGAAGGGTTATGTGATCCCGCCTCCACAAGAGTGGTAGCAGGGAGGAGGCGGAACTACAGACCGTCAGTCTTACCTCAGTAGTGGGCAAGATTATGGAGGCACCTCAGGAAAGGATAGTGCAACACCTGGAACCATAGGGCACAGGATCCAAGACAGCATGGGTTTACAAAAGAAGGTCCTGTCAAACTAATCTCATAGATTTCTTTGACTGGGTAACCAGAGTGGTGGACCAAGGGAGCAGTTGGATGTCGCCTACCTTGACTGCAGCAAAGCTTCTGACACGTTCCACATAGAAGATTGATAAATACGCTGGGTATGCCTGGTGGGTCAGAAGTTGGTCAACTGGGTGGCAAACTGGTTGACGGGCAGAAAACAGAGAGTGGTGGTAAATGGTATACAGTCAGAAGAGATGCAAGTCACAAGTAGGGTACCTTCAGGGATCAGTCCTGGGGCCAGTCCTCTTCAACATCTTCATCAGTGACCTTGCAGATGGACTAGAGGGGAGAGCTTGTCTGTTTGCAGATGACACCAAGATCTGCAACAGAGTAGATGATCCAGATGGGGTGGGCAGAATGAGAAGAGATCTGGATAAACTAGCAGAATGGTCAGAAGAGTGGCAACTGGGATTTAATGCAAAGAAGTGCAAAATCATGCACATAGGGAAGAGAAACCCTGAAGCCACCTATAGGCTGGAGGGAGTTGCTAGCAGTCACAAAGGAAGAAAGAGACTTGGGCATCATCTCACTGATGACCTAAAATCATCCAAGCAGACCTCTAAATTTGTAGGTAAGACTGGAGGGTGTTAGGGGTATTAGTAGAGGTATCACGAAGTCGTAAGAGGGAGGTAATTATCCTCTGTACAAGACACTCGTTAGGCCCCATCTGGGTACTGTGTGCAGTATTGAGGCCACACCTTCACAAGGACATTAATCAAATTGAGGCAGTCCAGAGAAGGCAACCAAAATGGTGCAAGGACTGCATCAGAAGACATATGAGGACAGATTAACGGAGCTCAATATGTATACCCTTGATCAAAGGAGGGGAGAGAGGTGATATGATCGAGGCATTCAAACACCTTAAGGGCATAAACAAGGTGAAAGAGTCTAACATGTTTAAATATAAGAAAAATAGCAGGACAAGAGGACACAGCATGAGATTAGAGGAGCCGATTAAGGGGAATGTGAAGGAAATTTTTTCACAGATAGGGTGGTGGATGGATGAATGGCTTACCACAAGAAGTGGTGGCTATGAATACAGTGCAGGGCTTCAAACAGGCATGGGATAGGCATAAGGGAGCAATACAAATGACTATGAATAGATAGGCCACTGACAGAGCAAAGGCCGATGGCACATTTATAAGGTAGAAAAGAAATGGGCAGACTGGATGGGCCTTGGGTCCTTATCTGACCTCAACTTCTTGTTTCTATGATAAAGCAATACAGGGCCAGATGGGTGCACCCCAGGTCCTTAAAGAACTAAAAGAGGTGGGTATTGAACCTCTGGCTATCCTGTTTAGCCGATCACTTGAAACAGGGAGGTACCTAAAGACTGGAGGACAGCAGATGTAGTCCCCTTATACAAAAGTGGGAACAAGAGGAAGAGGGGAACCACAGACCAGTCAGCCTCACCGCGGTAGTGGGGAAGATCATGGAAGCACTACTGAAGGAGAGATTGGTGGAACATCTGGTTGTCAATGGACTACAGCACCCAAGGCAGCATGGTTTCACCAGGGGGAGGTCATGTCAGACCAACCTCACTGAAGTTTTTGACTGGGTGACTATGGAGGTGGATCAGGGGAGGGCAGTGGACATGGCCTATCTGGACTTCAGCAAGGCCTCTGACACTGTGCCACATAGAAGACTATTACACAAACTGGGGAATATGGGTGGGGCAGAACAGTAGTGGTGGGTGGGTAACTGGCTGGGTGGCAGGACACAGAGGGTGGTGGTAAATGGCTGTCCTCCACAGAGGGAAGAGTGACCAGTGGGGTACCACAGGGATCAGTGCTGGGACCGGTCCTATTCAACATCTTCATCAGTGACATGGCGCAGGACCTAGAAGGCAGAATTTCACTGTTCGCTGATGACACAAAGCTCTGTAACAGAGTAGACACACTAGAGGGTGTAGACAGAATGAAGTGACCTGCAAAACTTGAAGAATGGTCAGGGTTTGGCAGTTGAAATTCAATGCAAAGAAGTGCAAGATAATGCATATGGGGCACAAAAACCTGGCACAATATATCAGTTGGGGGTGAGGAAATAGCATGCACCAAGCAGGAAAGGATCTTGGGGTTATCATCTCTGATGACCTCAAGGTAGGGAAACAGTGTGACAAGGCAGCAGGTAAAAAATAGGATGCTGGGATGTATAGGCAGGGGCATTACCAGAGAAAGGGAGGTCATAATTCGCTATACAAGACACTAGTGAGGCCCCACCTGGAGTACAGTGTACAGTTCTGGAGACCATACCTACGTAAGGACATAGACAGTGTAGAGAAGGTTCAGAGGAGGGCAACAAAGATGGCATGGATTGCATCACAAGTCCTATGAAGACAGGATGAAGGAACTGAACATGTACTCCCTGGAGGAGAGGAGGGAGAGAGGGATATGATAGAGACATACAAGTATCTTACAGGAGGAACAGGGCAGGAAAACACTATTTTTAGCGAAAAGATGTTCCAGGACTAGAGGCATGGGATGAAGTTGGAGGAGGACTTATCTAGAGGAAACATGAGAAAGAATTTCTTCACAGAACGGGTGGTGGACAAGTGGAACACCCTGCCAGAGGAAGTGGTGGGGGCTGAAACAATCACGGGATTTAAGAATGCATGGGATAGATATAAAGGAATTCTGGAGGTCAGGGGTAAGGTGCAACAGACTTCTAGGAAAACAAACTGAACTTACAAGCTCAAGTGGGCAGACTGGGTGGGCCATAGGCCCTTATCTGCTGACACCGTCTATGTATGTATCTATGCAAAGGGCACGTTGCAGATTTCCACCAGGGATGCCACGACTGCTCTAGCAGAGTGAGCGTACACTCTGCCCTCCAACTTAACCTGCACCATGGAGTAGCAGTGGCGAAGGTATGCCACCAGCCATGCTGAAATACATCTGATAGCAACAGGCTGACCCAGCCGGGTCTCGCTGAAGGAAACAAACAGTTGTTGAGCTTTGCAAATTTGTTTTGTTCTATCTAAATAGAAATGCAGAGCTCTTTTGACAACTAAAGAATGAAGGGTATGCTCTCCTTCATTTTGGAAGTTCGCAAAGTAAGTAGGTAGGACCAAAGGTTGGTTTAGATGGAATTCTGAAACAACCTTAGGGAGAAACTTAGGATGGGTCCTAAAAACTACTTTGTCCTTATGAAACACAGTATACGGAGGGTCTGTGACCAAGGCATGTATTTCAGAGACCCTGCTGGCCGAGGTAATGGCCACTAGGAAGGCCATTTTCCAAGTGAGAAATTTCAGCTCACAGGTAGCTAGAGGCTCGAAAGGCTTTCAAGTGAGCATGTCTAGCACAAGATCAATGTCCCAGGCTGTGACTGGACATCTGATAGGAGGTCTGGTATGCAGAATACCCTTAAGAAACCTCTTAACTACAAGTAACTGAGCCAGTGACAAGGAAAGTACTGGCTCATGATAAGAAGAAATGGCACAAAGGTGAACTCTGACTACAGAGTATTGTAGACCTGAATTTGAGAGGTCTAAAAGGTACTCTAGAACTTTATTGGGTGAGCAGGAAAAAGGATTCAAAGAGGATTTTGCACACCTGAGAGAAAAATGCTTCCATTTGGCTGTGTAAGTTTTTCTAGTGGCTGGCTTGCATGCAGCCAGAAGAATATCTTAAACTCTGTGAGAGACGTTGAACCTGTTCACCTCTATCTCTTCAGGAGCCAAGTGTGAAGGTGAAGCGATTTCAGATTGTGATGGACCACAGGCCCCTGAGTCAGAAGGTTCGTCTGAAAGGGAAGTGCTTTTGGAGGGGTTTTCAACATACTGTTGAGTAACGGAAACCATATCTGTCGAGGCCAGAAGGGAGCAATGAGGATCATTTTGTCCCCCTGGGACTCGAACTTGAGAAGTACCCTCTGAATTAGAGGAAGAGGAGGAAAGACGGATAGAAAGCGTTTTGTCCACTGCAGCCTGAATGCATCCTGACAGAAAATGCCAGGCCCTGGATTTCTGGAGCAGAAGAGAGGCAGTTTTGTGTTGAGTGGGAATGCAAAAAGGTCCAGGTCTGGAGTTCCCCACTCTGCGAATAGTGATTGAACTACAGTTGAGTCGAGAGACCATTCGTGAGGATCTGTCTCTGTTCTGCTGAGACGGTCTGCCAGTTCGTTCTGCACTCCGGCAGTTAGACCGCCTGGATTAGAGCCTTGTGCTCCAAGCACCATTCCCACACTCTCATCGTTTCCCTGTATAAAGGGTAAGAGTGATCACCGCCCTACTTGTTGATGTAATACATCACTGCTTTGTTGTCCATTTGAAGGAGAATGTTCTTGTGACAGAGAATGTCCTTCAAAGTCTGGACTGCATAAAGGATGACTCACATTTCTAGGACATTTATATGAACCTGGGACTCATCTTGAGTCAATGTACCTTGGGTGTGGAGATCTTGACAGTGGGCTCCCCACCCCATCAGGGATGTGTCCGTGGTAATGGAGATCTGGTGATCCAGGGGAGCAAATGGATACCCTTCCAGAAGGTTGTCCTCTTGCGACCACCAGGTGAGCGACCTCTTCAGAGGTTCTGTCACCTTGATGAGAAAAGACTGAGGGTGAGTGGTTGGGGACCACTGAGTAATGAGCATCCATTGAGAGGTTCTCATGTGGAGACGAGCTAGGGGTACAGTGAACACTGAGGATGCCATGAGACCCAGCATCCGTTGCATCGAGATAGCTCGAACCGAGCTGTTCTCTCTGATGTATCGGGCCATCTGTAGGATATCATGTTCTATGACACGGAACCTTTATAAAAGAGCTCTTGCTCAAATGTTGTTTCTGAATAATCAAATAAATAAAATCTTTCCCTTTCCCAAACCTTTTTAAACATTCATTTTAGGGTTTGATTAAAATGCACAAGACCATCCATCTGAGGGTGGTAAGGGGAGGTTCTTATGGCGGTGAATCAGGGCCCCTACTTTTCTGCGGCACAGTGGGACTAAGTTCTGCGGCAGGACTACCATTTGCCGCAGAACTTCTGCGGCAATGGTTTGTAATTTCTACGGAAGTTCTGAGGCACTAACAAACTACCACATCACAGTGTCAGCTTGTCATCCTGACTTCACTTTCATGACAGGGGTTATAGCAATCAGGGTGGTGGAAAGCACAGTAACACTAGTTCAAAAATAACAGACTTATAAAAATAATTTTATGCCTAAAAAAGCAAAACAAGTGTCTCTCCCTTAAGGTCCTAGCCTGTTGCATAAATGAGATATGCAGAGGGGATCTTATGTGATAAATAATGTATTTCTATATGCATGCTATCTATCCTGCTAATGAGGTTTCCACTGTCTATCACTTATATATTTGTATTTGCTTTCTACACCACTCATGAGGTTCCCACTGTGTATCACTTGTATATTTATATGTAATTTGTAACATACAAACATGTGTGTGTGTGTGCGTGTGTGTGGTGAGAGAGACAGAGATACTCAGTGTGTGTGTGTGTGTGTGTGTGTGTGTGTGTGTGTGTATATATACATTTTTTTTTTTATTTCCATGAACTTGCATCCTCGTTCATGCAGGTCCCATTGGAAATGGAATAGAGGAGTTATTGCAAAACTCATTTTTCATGTCAACCTGCTTTCCCTGACACACTGCGTAACACCATCAGGCCATGACATCCATGTGAACCGATAGTGAGATAGTGCTCTCCAACCCATCACAATGTTTCCACCATGTGACAGAACACTGCACCATACCTTCCCAGGCTCCGAGCAGTGATGTGTTCCACCAATCCTTGTGCTGCTCAGCCAGCTCCCAGAACTAATCTCTGAACCAGAGTTGCCGGCATGGAAATGCAGCATGCTACCCTCTGGCCCAACAGCTGTCCTTGCACACAACATTTCTCCCTTAACTTTTAGGTGATTCTATCAACCAATGACAATATGTAATCAACCCTGGCAAAAATGCATACAGTGCAATTATTTATTTAACAGGTCTATTCTTTCAACAGGTCTACACATTATTATATTCCACTTTTCTGGTCATAATTACTTTATTTTTCTTAAAAATGACAGTTAAATTCATTTTACCAGTTGTTCATTTCAGATGGCATCTCTATACCTTAAAGGCACAGACAGCTTTTTGTACAAAGTGAGGTATGGACTTAACAGGTCTGCTGTTGACAAGGTTTTGTTTAAGTTGGCCCTAGTGCAATAATATAAGACTGAAAATTGTATTAGGCTGTAGTGCAGGTTGAGCAAATATCACTATGCATGATGTGCTGTGCTACAGTCTCTGGCAGTGGGGGCTGTGGTAGATAAGTGATTGTTCATTTCTGTTGCAGAATGCAGCCATTTCATTAGCTAATGTATGATGTTATAGCAATGATAACATCACATTCTGAGCATATAGGGGGGTTTTGGATATTAAAAGAGGGGAAGGGAAACAGATTCTATGGGTAAACAGAAATATTAATAAAAACTCACCAAAAAGAGTGAATTCTGCAGCACTGCAGAAGTTCTGCGGTAGATTGCAAGTTCTGCACAAAATTCTGCAGCTGCAGAATTCTAGGAGCCTTGGCAGTGATACCTACAGTAATAGCCAGTACAGCTCTTTTAGCAATGCAGCACCAAAATTACTGCTCTGATCACTAATAATCTCTTTAGGTATGCCCACCCTGCTGAAAATTTTGGAAAGCTCTGCTGACACTTTAGGAGCTGTGATAGTATGCATAGGAACTGCCTCCAAGTACTGAGTAGCATAGTTACATAATATCAAAATGAATTGCTTACCCTTTTTGCTATTGTCTAAGGGGCCAACCACATCCATTGCAATTCTCTCAAAAGGTACATCTGGCAAGGGTTGGGGCAGCAGGGGCACCCTGTCTTTTTTAGTGACTGGGGCTTTCTGACATTCAGCACAAGAACTGCAATATGCAGCAACAGCTTCATGAATTCCAGGCCAGTAAAATCTATACATCAGTTTGTTAAGGGTGTGATTCCTTCTCGAGTGACCAGCCATAGGACTACCATGTGCTATCTGTAACAACTCAGGTCTATGCTTTTGTGATATAACCAATCGTTCTATCCGTTTCTGCGTCTGAGGATTAGCACAAACTCTGTACAGTAACCCATTACGTTTCGCACATTGGTTCATCATGTTTCGGTTTCACTTCCCAGCTGCTTAAAATAACCCTAGAGAGAAGCATCGTTAGCTTGCTCTGAAACAAAATCACACTCATGTTATTAATTTAGCTTCAGCATTTTCATATACTAACCGCTTATGTTCATCAGTCTTTTATTGACACTGTTTCTTCAGGTGTCCTCTTTCTTTCCTGGACTTCTGGATCTTGGAGCTATGCTCAAACAAGCCCACATCAAAATCATTGAAAGGAAAAGTGTCCCCACTATCTGAGATTTTCTTTGCCTGTGCTCTTGTAATCCTATCTGTTGAAACTGCAGGTTTTGCTCCCTCTGTGATTAACTCACTAAATCCTGGAAAGTCATTTCCAATAATCACAGGTATAGGCAATTTAGGTACTACCCCCACTTTCATTTGGTGCGACACCCTAGTGATACTCAGAGTCACTTGAGTGGTGGGATAGAATTGAGTGTCCCCGTGGATGCAGATGACTCCAGTATATACAGGTTACTCACCTGTAACAGGAGTTCTAGGAATGGTATACGTTGTTCGTCCACACTGTCTGGCAGGTTCCTTGCCACTTTAAATCTTGCCGGAAGGTCTTCAAGCTGGCTCCTCCCATCCACCCGGGTGGTAAAACTCTTGGCTCCGCCCCATGAGGCCAGAGCTAGCCCGCTGGAAGCCAGGTTGTGCGTCGAGGGCCGGGGAGGTCAGAGTAGTGGATGAACAACATATACCATTCCTAGAACCCTGTTACAGGTGAGTAACCCATATTTCTAGGGACATGGATATGTTGTTCATCCACACTGTCTGGCAGACTCCTAGCAGTTCTCCGGGAGGAGGAGGCAGCGCACACACCCTACTTAGGAATAATGACTGGAGAACCGAGGCCCCAAAACCAGCATCCCGGCATGACTCAAGGTCGATGTGGTAGTGGGTGATGAAGGTGTGTGCTGACTTCGGGTAGCAGCCCTGCAGATTTCCTGGATAGGGACATCCCTGGAAGCAGCCACCGATGCAGCAGTATGGCGGGTAGAATGAGCTCTTATCCCTCTGGGAGGCCTCCATGCCCGCCAACCTATAGCAGAGATCTATGCAGGAGGTGACCCACCTGCCTATCGTCCACTGCTGCAGGGTCTGCCAGGTGCGGCTCAGTGTAGGTGACAAACAGCTGGCGAACCTCTCCCCGAATTTCAGCCGTCCGCTCCTTATAATAAGCGAGCGCTCTTCTAGGGTCCAAAGTATGGAGCCTATATTCGGCCTCAGAGGTGTGATTGGAGTAGAACACCGGCAGAGTCAACACCTGGTTAAGGTGAAATTCCGACACCACCTTCGGAAGGAATTTCGGGTTGGGGCACAGGACAACCTTGTCCCTGTGGAAGACCAGATAAGGAGACTCGATGGAAAGTGCCTGGAGCTCTCCCATCCTTCTGGCTGACGTGATAGCCACCAAGAAGGCAGTCTTCCTCAACAGGTGAGAGATATCACACCTGTGCATCGGTTCGAATGGCTTGCCCATGAGCTTAGCCAATACCAGCAGTAGATCCCACAGAGGTGGAGGTTCTTGCACCGGAGGGGATATGTGATCAAGGCCTTTGAAAAAGCACCCGACCACTTTCTCCTGCGCGGACTGCTTCCCAGCCTGCGCCCGGTAAGCAGAGATGGCTGCCAGGTGCACCTTAAGGGTCATCGACTGAAGCCCTTGCTGAGAAAGGAACACAGGTAGTCCAGAATGCTTGCCAAGGAACAGGAGGAAGGGTCCAGGCCCTTGCCCTGACACCAAATGGAGAATCTCTTCCATTTGAAGGCATAGCATTTTCTGGTTGACTCCTTACGGGACGCCTCAATGATGTCGAGGACCTCGTCGGAAAGACCCAAGGCCTGGAACTCTAGCCACTCAGGAACCAGGCCGTCAGGTGCAGGGATTGAAGGTCTGGATGGAATACCTTCCCCTGACTGACTGAGATCGGGTCCAGGCGGGCTGGAAGCCACCTCGGGAGCCTGGAGCTGAGACTGAGGAGATCTGGATACCAGAATTGGCGGGGCCAGTCTGGGGCTACCAGAATCACCTGCGCCTTGTCCCTCCTCAGCTTGAAAAGCACCTTGTGGATCAAGGGAAATGGGGGAATGGCGTAGAAGAGGCCCGGGGTCCACGGCATTGAGAAGGCATCCCCCTGCAGCGAGCCCTGCTGAGGGGGGCAGGCATGAAACAGTCTCAGCTTCACATTCTCCCTGGAGGCAAACAGGTCCGCCTGAGGTGTGCCCCAGTGGGAGAAGAGATCTTGTACTACCTCCGGCAGCAGAGACCACTCGTGAGACGCAGCCCCTATCCGGCTTAGGGCATCGGCCAGGGTTTTGGAGGGTCCTGCCACGTGAATGGCAAGGAGATCCGCCTCCAGGCTGCGCACGAGAGACCAAATGTGGAGAGCTTCCTTGCACAGAGGCATGGAGCGCATCCCGCCCTGGCGGTTTAGGTAGTACATGGTCATGGTATTGTCCATCTAGACCTGATCCACTTGACCCCGAAGAAACGGAGCGAAGGCGGTGAGGGCTAGATGAACCGCTCGAAGCTCCAGCAGGTTGATATGGCATCGGGACTCCTGAGGGGACCAGACTCCGAGCACTCTGTGCTCCCCCAGATGGGCACCCCAACCCATCAGAGAGGCATTGGTCGATAGAGAGACCGTCGGCTCGGGGTGGACAAACAGGATGCCTTCCTGCATATGTGCTGGAATGGTCCACCACTGGAGAGTGTTCCACATCCCCTGGGTCACTGTCACTAGCTGATCCAGCGGATCGAAGTGCTGTGACCATTGGCTGGCCAGTCCCCACTGAAGGGGACGCATGTACCAGCAGGCCCAACGGACCACGCTGGTGCAGGCCGCCATGAGGCCCAGGAGGTGCAGGAAGTCCCGAGCAGGGCGCGATTGCACAATCTGAAATGATTGGGCAAAGGAGGAAAGAACCTCGGCCCTGTCCGCCGGGAGCTCTGCTCTGGCTCGTAGAGAGTCGAGCTCTGCCCTGATGAATTGTATCACCTGCTTTGGCACGCGTTCCGACTTGGCCTCGTTGATGAGGAGGCCAGCCTGAGAGCAAACCTGGAGGGCCAGATCTCTGGACCACTCCACCTCCGCTATGGAGGGGGCTGCAATCAGCCAGTCATCCAGGTAGGGGTACACCCGGACCCTTCGGGCGCCGCAGGAATGCTGTCACCACTGCCTTGCATTTGGTGAAGACCCTGGGAGCTAGGGAAAGGCCGAAGGGCATGGCCCGGAACTTGTAAAGGGATCCCTCCGCTCTGAAGCGGAGGAATCTCTAGTGGGACGGATGGATTGGGACATGAAAGAACGCATCCTGAAGGTCCAAAGAACAGAACCACATGCCTCATTCCAAGGATGGGATTATCTGAGCCACGGTGACCATCCTGAAGGTCCGAGACCTTAGGAACCTGTTCAGGTTGTGCAGGTCGAGAATGGGGAGCCAGCCCCCCGTCCGTTTGGGGACCAGAAAGTATCGGGACACAAATCCCAGGTCTGGAGGAGGATCTGCCACCTTCCTGATCACCTCTTTTTTGAGGAGCAGGGCAATATCAGCTCGGCAGGCGACAGAGAGGCTGCGGACCCCATAGCCCCCCGAGGGGCAACGGTTTGAAGGGTGGGGCCTGCTCAACCCAGAGGCAGGCCTTTCCTACCACCTCAACACCCACCGTCCATGGCGATAGCGGACCAGGCGGAAAGGAAGTGGCAGAGCCTGCCCCCAGGGGGGAGTGACGGTTGGGGTGACACCCCTCAACCCGTCACTGGGCAGGCTTGAAGGAGGGACCGCCGAGGGACCTCCTGGGCCTTTACCTCCTGCTTCCATTGGAAGAAGCCGCTGGTTGGTTTGGGATGCAGGCACAGCCTGCTGGCCCTGGTGCTGGTGCTGTTGGCCGGGACGTCGCAGGCGCAGAAGGATGAAAGGACTTGTGCTGCTGCTGTCGCGGCCTTTGTCCTTCTGGGCGGAGGTGACCAAGTCCAGAGTGGCATTGGACTTTTCGATCCGCTGGAGGTGATCTTCACCCAGGGCCGAGCGGTTGGTCCCCAGGAAGGGGACATCTGCCAATTTGTGCTGGGTATCCGCTGTGAAGGTGGAGATCCTCAGCCATGCTCTGCGGTGCATGGCCACCGTGGCCGCAACCGACCTGGCACAGGAGTCTCCTATGTCCAGAGCCGTTTGGAGCTGCTGCTTAGCCACTGCCCTACCCTGGTCCCGCACCTGCCAGACCGTGGTCTGCAGGTCGGCCGGGAGATGAGGGATCACCTCATCCAGGGAGCCCAGGAGGGCGTGGGAGAAGTGTGCCATCAGCACGGCCGAGCTAGCCTGGCAGAGGCCAAGGGAGGATGTAGCACACACCTTGCGCCCGGCGTAGTCCAGCTTTTTGGACTCCTTGTCGGGGGGCTTGTCCACATCCCTAGTGTTCTCGGAACGCCGGAAAACGCTGTCGGTGACCAACCCCTTGGCAGAGGGGTGTTCCGAAAACCCAGGCAAAGAGCCGGTAGGGACCGCAAACTTCCTGGCCATCCTGGCCGAAGGCGCAGGACAGGAAGCAGGCCGCTGCCAGAGCTCCAAGGCTGGGCCAACAATGGCTTCAGCCACCGGAATGGCCTCTGTGGGTGAATCCCCTCAGTCCAGTATCTCCGTCAGGGAATACTTGGTCCGCTTGGGTACAGGCTCGAGCTGCATCCCGGTGGACTCCGAGATGAACCAAAGCAAACCCATGAAGGACGACGGGCTTTTATCCATCGACTGGCCCCCGGAGGACTCCAGGTCAATGGGCCTGGAGAACAGGGAGAAGTCATCAGAGGAGTCCATGAAGAGCTGCCTGGGGTCTGAGCCACCCTCCACCTGCCGAGGACGGTCGGGAGTGAGGGTGACCGACAACCTGTGGGGCAGGCCTTGACTCGACCGAGAGTCCTTGGTCGGCGCCCCCGATTTCGGTTGTGGAGGCGGAGGTTCCACCAAGAAATCGGTGGGGCAGTTGGCTCAGCAACAACCCGCCCAGGCTTGAGCACCACTACAGCGAGGGGTTGTTTCAGTCGCTCGGGTGACAGCCACTTGATGGCCGGGGAAGGCGACGGTGTCGACTTGCTCCCGGACAGGAGTTACTGCTGCCACATCAGGTCCTCGTAACGTCGACACAATTTGCGCCAAAGCCTCTCCTTTTTCGAGGAGGAAGATGAGGATGAGCGGTGGCACCGCTTACCTCGGTGCCGAGACCGCCGATGTTGGTGGGATCGGCTGGACCGAGAGGATGTCGGAGACAGAGATCCTCGTGTTGCTCGAGGATGGGTCTGGGAAGGAGCAGGGACACCCGCCTTCCCTTGGCTCGGAAGTCTTAACTGGGACTGCTGCACCGGGGCACAGGCAGATCCTCAGTCTCACCAGGGGAACCGGTGAAGAAGGGTTGTCGGCCCATCACTCGACAGTCTGTTCGACGGGTCGAGAAAAAACTGATCGAGATTGATGGGTGTCTCAGCCGCTGGCCTGACGGGAACGCTGTGAAGCCAGCGGCCTTAGCCACAACCTTGACCAAAGTCGACAGTCGGCTGTCCGGGGAAGGAGACCTCTCCCGCTCCCACGAACGCCGACGATGGGACTTACCATTTGAGTCCTTCTTTTTGGACTGAGAGGAATGTCCAGATGGCCCCTCTCCCTTCGTGGAAAGGGACTGGCAAAGCTCCTTGAACGAAGCTGAATACGAGGTACCCAGAGAGAGCGGGATAAATGCCGCGACCGAGGAAGAGGATGATGCAGCCTGGGCTGCTTCCTCCTCGAGGGCGATCATCTGCTAGAGTTGCTCAGCCGAGCCAGCCGCCACGGTAACCGCCCAACGGGCCTCCTTTGACTTAACCAGCGGGTAGCGCTTCTCGGGGCGCCCATGCTGTAACTGGGCAGCGCAGTCCTCCAGGACATTGAAACGAATGGCACGACTCGCAGGCCTGTGGGTCGGGTTCTCAGGGCAGTAGACGCATCGTGAGTGCGTGGTCTGTCCTGGACATCTTCTGCCCACAAGGGCACCCCAAAACCGGGAGTCCATTTGTCCATCGCAGCAGCGAGGGAGAAAGATGACTGAAGTCTCGAAAATTTTAAAATGAGTTTCAGGCGAACCGAAGAATTAGGATCCAGTCTATCATGCAGAGCGTTAAGGAGGGAACCTGAGCTTCCAAGCGGTAAGGAAGATCTGGCATCATGGGGCAGACCTGATAATTTTACCACCCGGGTGGGAGGAGCCAGCTTGAAGACTTTCTGGCAAGATTTAAGGCAGCAAGGAACCTGCCAGACAGTGTGGATGAACAACATATCCATGCCCCTAGAACTTGTCCTTATGCACAGTGTTTTCACAGCACTTCCAACATGCACTAGGGTTTATCTGCTTCCTGAATCAATAAGTCCCTTCACAGTCTCATCTCCCACCTAAACATCTGTTAAGTACTTGCCCCAATTTGTGAAGCACAAATCTGCTCCAGTGCCACTCTCCCTACTATGGCAGTTTCTTGTAATATGGCCTGGCTTATTACAGGTATAGCAAATAAAGTCTTTGGGTGCAGATTTATTACCTCCATCAGAATTCTTATTAGACTTGGAGTTTAATCACGAAAAAGAGGGTCTTACTGGTGCTTGGCTGTTATCTCACTGCTGTGGCATCTGTCTGGCCATCTGGGTGTCTTCAGACAAAGAAATTGCCTTTTCCCCCAAACTGCATATCTGTAGGCAGGATGTAGATTAACTGCTACATTGCAAGTGTGTTGATGATCTGTGGGACTGTTTTGCCCTCTGGTTGGAGCCACTTAAGGCGTTCTCAGAGTCGGGTGAAGGCTTCTTGAGGATTGTCAATGGAGTTGTACTTCAGAGACTGGAATCTTTGCCTGTAGGTGTCTCCTGAGATGTCATATCTTTTCAGGATTTCTCTTTTTACCATGTCAGTTTTCTACCTGTGCAGTGTCCATATTGCTGTAGGCAAGTTTTTTTTTTTTTTTTTTTTTTTTTTATTTTAGTTGTTTAACCAGGTATAGCACACTAAGCTGAAAGCTTTTTTACAGGAGCGACCTGGGAGCACAAGGAGGTTAAGTGACTTGCTCAGGGTCACACAGTATGCAAGTGGAAGCTGTGGGATTCAAACCCAGGTCAGGTCTGCTGGATGTTACCAAATTTGCAGCTCAGAGCTTTAGACCACTGCGCTATACTGCCTGGTTCGGTTGGACTTTACCCGTCAGGTAAAGTACCAGGCTAATTGCCCATTGCTGGCAGGCTGCGGCAACCCTTTCAAAAGTTGTCAGGTATGCTTCAATACCATCCAAGGGACACAACTTTGTAAGTTTAATGTCCTTTAAGTTGTTTGTGTCTTGTTGCTCTGCTGGATCTGTGCCAGATCCTGCAGCTTTGATAGCCTGCAAGGCCGTCAAGCCATCGCTGCTCCTGTCATTGTATCTCTTCTCTTTGAGCACCAACTCAGAGATGGTGGGAGCCGTGGGAGTATGGGAGCCATTGGGGAACAGTGACCATAACTCTGTCTGAAGAACTGAAGTCCTTGACTTTAGAAGGGCTGACTTCGACAGGATGAGGGAACTGGTCAGGAATACATTAGTATAGGTGGAGGACATAGGTGGGGTGGAGGAGAGATGGAGAGGCAATTACGGGGACCATTTGAGGCATCTAAAGTATGCATAAGAACAGTAACAAAGGAAAACAGGTTTACGAGACTACCACGATTCTCAGCAAGGGTCAGGGAAGTGGTAAGGGCCAAAAAGAAGGCTTGTTATAAATACAAGAAAAAGCAGGGAGAGGTAGAATGGGAGGATCATCTACAGAAATAAGGGGGCAAAGAGGGCCATTAGGGAGACCAAAGTAGACACAGAGTTGTGTATCGCAGAGGGGATCGGGAACAGAGAAAAGCAGTTTTTCAGCTATATTACTGAAAAAAGGAAAAAGAGTGGGGGAATTGTAAAGCTCTTCTCTGAGAGCAGTAGGTTCAGGAGAGATGTGAGAAAGTACTACTTTACGGAAAGGGTGGTGGAACCTTGAACAGGCTGCCGACTGAAGTGGTGGGTGCAAAAACAGTCAGGGGATTCAAGCAGGGCTGAGGCACAATGAAGGGAATAGTGGTTACCGGGGTGACAGGACCAAGGAGGAGAACAGAGAGGGGATGGGGAGGGTTAGTACCCTGAAGGAACAGCAGGTTCCAGGGATTATAGGGAACTTGGGCAGACTGGGCAGACAGCTCTGGTCTTTTTCTGCTGTCGTTCTCTATGTTTCTTTGTTTCTGCTCCTCGAATTGCCGTATCTCTTCTTTTCACTGTGCCTCTAAATGCTGAATCTCTTTTTCTCTCTCTGCTGCATCTCCTCTCCTCTCTTCTCTTTTCTTCTTTGTCTCTAAGGCAGTCAGGCTTTCAGGTTCTGTCACTGCCTGTTCTTATTCCACGACTGGTGCTGGCTGTACAGTCTCAGGTTGGACTTTTGTTCCTGCTAGTTTGGCTGCATTCTTCTGGTAAGGACTCCTGGGCTTTCTGCTGCAGAATCCATACCTTTCTGCTCTGCTTCCCTGGTGCCAGGTCTAGTACCCATGCACAAAACTCCTGGCTTACAGTATGCATGGCGTAAATCCCACCTGTAACACCATCTGTCATCGAGGCAGTGGTCAGGAAGCATAGAAGACCCAGAGCAGTTGTAAAATTTGCAAGTAGTGTTTTATTATCAATAAAAGTAAAATAAAAAACAACAATTATTCAGTATAACTATCTACAAAAGCAGTACAAACAGAGAAAACAAAAGTTCTTCATCTGAGGGTCTCTCTAAATTCAAGTTTCAGTCTCAGTCTCTGTCTCTCACTCTCTCTAGCAAAAGCACTGCTGCTCTTATTATACGTCTTTTCCTGGGAACTTGTTAAGAGATATCCTGTTTCTCACAAAATGTTCTTGCCAGTTTATTTACAGAGCAGGCCTGCAAACAGAACAATGTCTCAAGCTGACCCCCTGCTGACAGCTCTGCAAAAGAGTTTACAAACAAGCCTGAGAGGAGTTCAAACTGCATCTCAGGTGAACCCCCTAAATTCCAAATAGCTTTTTTGCAATCATTTCAACAGTATAACTATATACTTTTCAAACAAAGGGATCCCAGTATTACTTACAGTTTCACACAAAGATTCACATATATTTTATAACCACAGATATGTAAGGGGGAAGAAAAGACAAACAGCTAGTGAAGGCAGAGAGATAGCGAGAGGCAGAGAATCGTGAGACCAGAGTGATCGCTTCCTAGGTCCCACAAGAAACAGAAATTGTCGGCAGATAAGGACCACCTGGCCCTTCTAGTCTGCCCGCAAGTCCTTGTACTGGATTACTGCTTCTGACCCACCCGCTGCTGTACCTCTATGGTTCCCCTATGCCTGCCCCAAGCATGCCTGAATCCATCCACAGTGCTTGCACCCACCACCTCGAGGCAGACCATTCCATGTGTCCACCAACCTCTCTGTGAAGAACTTCCTCACATTCCCTCAACCTCCCACCTTCCAATTTCATGTCATGCCCCCTCATTCTTGTGCTCCTCTTGTATTGAAAAAGGTCTCCCCCTGTACCTTGTTTATACCCTATGAGATACTTGAATGCTTCTATTATGTCTCCTCTTTCCCTTCTCTCTTCCAGCGAGTACACATTGAGGTCCCTTAATCTCTCCTCATAAGTCTTGTGTTGTGCAAGCCCTGTACCATCTTAGTCACCCTTCTCTGGACCGTCTCCATTCTGTTAATGTCCTTACGAAGGTGCAGCCTCCAGAACTGCACACAGTACTCCATGTGAGGCCCGACCATGGTTTTATATAATGGTATCACTACCTCCCTCCTTCTGCTGGTGATACCCCTGCCTATGCACCCAAACATGCCACTGGTCCTCCCTGCTGCCTTAGCACTCTGCTTTGATATTTTCAGGTCATCTAAAATAACAACCCCAGGTCCTTTTCCTCCTTTGTGACTGTTGGCAACTCCCCCATCCTGTAGCTTTCTCTACGGTTTCTGTGTCCCAGGTCATAATTTTGCACTTTTTTGAATTCAACTTCAGTTGCCAGTCCTCATACCATTTTTCAAGTTTCCCTAGGTTCCTCTTCATTTTCTCCACCCCCTCTGGGGTATCCACTCTGTTACAGAGCTTGGTGTCATCTGCAAACAGGCAGACCTAGCCCTTCTGCAATGTCACTAATAAAGACATTGAACAGGACTGGCCCCAGGACTGATCCCTGCGGCACCCCACTGGTCACCCCCTCTCCCCAGACTGCACCCCATTTACCACCACTCTCTGCCTCCTATCTGTTAGCCAGTTTCTAACCCAGTTTATCACCCTGTCCCCCATGCCCAGCCTACCCAGCTTGTTTATCAGCCTCCTATGTGGAACGGTGTCAAAGGCTTTGCTGAAATCAAGGTAAGCGACGTCCACTGCCCCACCCTGATTTACTTCCTTCGTCACCCAGTCAAAGAAATCAACCAGATTTTATCTGACATGACCTCCCTACTATGAATCCATGTTGCCTATGGTCCTGGGTTCCGATGGCTTCTAGATGCCCCACTGTCCTTTCTTTAAGCAATGTCTCCATGATCTTCCCCACTACTGAGGTGAGGCTGACCAGCCTTTAGTTCCCCACCTTCACCCTGCTGCCGGATTTGTGTAGCGGGATCACATGTGCCCTCTTCCAATCCTCTGGTTCCACCCCTGTGTTGAATGACTTGGTGAACATGGCTGCCAGAGGTTCTGTTATCTCCCTTCGCAGTTCTCTTAATATCCTTGGGTGTATGCCATCTGGTCCCATCATTTTGTCCACCTTCAGTTTAGTGAGCTCCTGCAGGACTCTCTATTTATTTATTTAAAAGTTTTACCAGGAAAGCATATTGAGCAGACTACTGCTCAATTCCCGCTGCGTCCTGGGGAGACAGGAATAGGGATAGCAACATCATAAATGCAATAAATATTATACAGAGACCAGAATCAATTACAGTGTGCATAGAACACAGGCAAGAACAATAAAATGAGTTGTACAAAAAGGGCAGAAGCACAAGTGACATAACGTGTAATTACACGGCAACAGTATAAATCAGATAAATACAGGCAGATCTGGTCATAGCCTACTGGAATAGTGTAGGCTATCCCAGAGTATTAGAGCTAGTAAGGACACTGGGGCAGGTGGGGGAGAAGTGTGCTTTGAGAAAGGAGTTGAGGTTGCAGCCAGGGGAAGCATTTTGAATGGTCACAGTGAAAGAACTCCATAGTTTGGGCAGGCGATATCTGAGGGCTGACTGGCCTGCCTTGATGGTCGTTTGTGGAACAGACAGTAAAAGAGAGTCTTTGTTCCTGAGGGGGCACACGGGGAGTCAGGGCTAATAGAACAGAGGTGAGGTATGGGGGGGGACTGGGCCCAGATTTAGCTGCAAGACTAGCACAGTGCGAGAGCCGTCAATCTTGAAGCAATGGGAGGTCCAGTAACCGGTAGAGGGTGCAGTGGTGAGTGGAAGAAGGACAGTCAAGGGCAAACTGATAGAATGTATGAAAGAGGGCGTCCAGTTTGGCTAGGGTGGACTTTGGGGCAGCACTGTAGACTACACATCCCCGTAATCAAAGACAGGCAGTATCATTTTCTGCACAACTGCACGACGGGTGGGCAGAGGGATGCATCCACGACTGCGGTACAAGGCACCTAGCTTGGGGTGAAGCTTTTTGTGGACTGCATCAACATGCACAGAGAAATCGAGATGCTGGTCTAGCTATACCCCAAGATATCTGAAGGAGGAGGAGCAATCCTCCAGCGCAGTCCCATCAAGGGTGTAGATGGAGGGAGAGAGAGCTGAGAAAGTCTCTGCCTAATGTCAAAGGTTGTGGAGACAGTTTTCTTGGCATTGAGAAAGAGACGATTTGAGCAAAACCATAGCTGAACATTACTGAAGTCCTGCTGCAGTCTGGTCACAACAACAATGTCAGCATACATGTGGATGGATGTGTGTGGGCAGGTCATTCAAGAAGATGGAGAACAGCAGCGGGCCAAGGATCGAACCTTGCGATACACCAGAGGTAACAAGGAGGGAGGGAGGGGGAGGTGGAGTTGCCAATTCTGACAGACCGGGATCTGCCAACCAGGTATAAGTGAAACCAGCTGGTGGCCGCACTAGAGAGACCTACGAGAAAGAGCTTGGAAAAGAAGCGGGGGTGACAGACAGTGTTGAAGACTTTTGCCAGGTTGACAAAAATGGCAGAGGTAATGTGGCCCTTTACGTTACGTGTGTAGATGGAGTCAGTGAGCCTAAGTAGAAGAGAGGTGATGGAGTAGGACTTTCTAAACCCAGACTGTTAAGGTGTGAAAAAGGATGAGGAGTCTAGAAAAGCGGAGAGCTGTGAGAGGACAAGGTGTTCTTGGAGTTTAGCCAAGATAGGAAGGAGGGAGACAGAGCGGTAGTTTCCGGAAGCTAAGGGGTTGCCGCCTTTAGGGAGAGGGATGACGGTGGCGTGCTTCCATTCAGAAGGGATACAGGCAAGAGATAAGGAGAAGTTAGAGAGAGATGGCAGAGGGATGGCAATGGCCAGGGCCGATGGGCAGAGCATTTTAGAGCAGAGACCGGTGGAACACTTGCCTTTAGTGGAATTCGGGGCAAGCTGGGCGCTGTAGACTTCAGCTGGGGAGATCTGTTGGAAGGTGAAGGGGTGATTGGACTATTGTCCACCTATTCACCCCTTGGTAACTGCAGCACTGCTGTGGCCCTGTCCCTCCACCACTTCTGTGAATACTGAACAGAAATATTTAATTCAGTATTACTGCCTTTTCTGTGCCACCCTCTTAGCATTCCCCTTCCTCTCCCGTGAGCTTTGCAATCCCTCCCTTGTTTTTCCTCCTTTTGCTGATGTACCTGAAGAATGTCTTGTCCCCTTTCTTAACTGACTGTGCTAAACCTACCTCAGTCCATGCCTTTGCTCTCCTTACTTACTTTTCTGCTTCCCTTAGACACTCTAGGTACTCCTCCCTGTTCTCCTCCCTTTGGGTCTCCTTATATTTACTGAACCCTTTCCTTTTTGCCCTAACCTTTACTGCCACCTCTCTAGAGAACCACAGTGGCTTTCTCCTTCTCTTGCCTTTGGATAACAATCTGATGCATTGGTTTGTTACTTCCAGTAAGGCTTCCTTGAGATGCTTCCACTGTTCTTCCACTCCCTCTCCTGCCTCCATTCTCTCCAGGGCTCTTTTGATAACCCTCTCCATTTCAACGAAGTCAGCATTTTTGAAATCCAAAACCTTTGTCCTAGTATGACTTGAGTGAGTCTCTGTCCCTATGATGAACCACACAATTTGTGATCGCTGCACAGGAACATTTGGTTGCACAACTAGATAGGCAAAAGACAGACAACAAGAGGATAGAACAAATCCTTGCATTTAACTCTTTCTGCATAACAAATGGGATAGGGCCTTATTCAACCCTATCACAGCCCTTAGGAGATGCCTGCTGACATCTGCTGCGACCTGGAGAGACTTAAGAAGTTTCTGCCTCTGGGGACCCTCAGGAAGGGCCTAAGCTGCAGCTCTGCCCTTCTTCCAGAGGGTGTTCTGGTAGCTGACCATGTGAGACAAATAACTGGCAATCCTGAGGCCTAAGGTGGCTGAAGCAAAGGTCCTCTTGCCCCAAAGGTCAATCCTCCTAGATTCCCTGTTGGGAGAGGGAACCAAGGTGCTTGGGCACCTTGGACCTATCATGAGCCACTTTGATGATCACATAGTCAGTTTCTGGTTGAGCAGCATAGAAAGGCTTCCCCAGAGGGGCCTCATAAAGCCTTCCTAGGCATGGCAGAGACCATGTTAGGCCTGTGCCAGGCCACAGTGGCAACACTGTCCAGATCTGGTAACAAAGGAGGGATGACCTCGGGAGGAGACTTAATCTCCAGGAAATCCACCACGTTCCTCCTGATGATATCCTCCTCCTCAGTCTGGAACCCCATGGTATTCTGAAGTTGCTTCATAAGGAAGAAGAAGGAGGGGTCCCCTCTAGGGGGATCTCGGGGTATGTTTCATAAAGTCCTGACTCCCTGATGAGGCAGTGGATCTGCCTGAGGAATCAACCTTAACATCTTGCTCTTCATCATCCTCAGTAGGGAGGATGAGATTTGGGTGATATTCCTCCTCGACATCAACCTAGTCTAAGGCAGGGACTGATGGCAAAGACGCCAACAATGCCCAAGAGGGTGCTGAGAGCTGGGGCTGAACCGGCATCAACACAGAGGCAGCACCCCCCCCCCCCGGCAACAGCGATGAAGGTGTAGGCCAGTAAATGAGCTGCTGGATTAGTGCTGTTGTAAAGAGGAAAGCGCCATGTTCAGGTCAATGGTAGGAAGAGACAACACAGGTGCTAACTGCGGTGACAGAGGGGACAGAGGCTACAGCATCGCTGGAGCACCGCCTGCCAAAGCAAAGCCATGTGGGGCCCCACACCAGTGGACCTTGCAGTTGTGGAGGTCATAGTGGCAGAGCTGGCATCGATGACCGAGGTGAGCCTGAGGTAGATGGTCCTTCACCTGCCGTAGAAAGGCTGGTGGAACTCACTGCCAGGGACGGCCCGGATGCATCCAAGGCCTGGGCATCAGGAAGGGTTGACGAAGTGGTCAACGGCACTATCATGGAGGAAGAGGCAGTAGCAATCTGGGACTGGGAGCGCCTCTGGGGGGAGTGGTCTTTGTTACGTTCCCTGTCCTGGTAAGAGCGTTTTCCCGAAGACTTGTCCTGAGCCTTGGTGGCCTGAGAGCCCGAAGAGTGAGCTAGTGACTGGGAGGGGGTAGTCCCCAAAGGTCCCTGCTCCATTTTGGCTAGTTGTTGCTCCAGAAGAAAGGACCGCAGGGCTTTCTGGTGGCGGGCACCAGGTGGCAAGGTTGAACTTCAGGCAGAGCTCTTAGGTGGGGGCGTTGTGGATAGGCCCGAGACAGCACACGCAGAGGTCATGCTCATTTTTTAAGTAAATCTTTCTGCAGCGACAGAAAAGGCTGGATGAATCTTTGGTTCTCCACATACAAAATACAAGGAATTACTAAAGTGATCCGACACTCAAAATGAAAGAAAAGGTAAACAGAAAATTGGCAGGCAACTGAACGACGAAGGTCCCACGGAGTCCCTGTGATAATGGTCGATGGTGGTAAAAGAACTGAGGAGGGAGCAGGGCTGCCCACGCTTATATGGAGGGACATCTGTGTATGACGTCCACATGGGTGGCCCCTATTAAACTGCTAGAAAAGTTTCCATGTAGTCCTATGCCTGACAGCTATAACTTCCATTGGTGTGACCTAATGAAAAAGATATCTCCGAAGATTCATAATATCTTCTAAACAAAAAAAAATTGTGTTGCATGATTTTCAATTAAGCAATAAGGCACAACAGGGGTAGTGTTGTGGTGGGATAATGGCCCACCTCAGGTGAGTTGAAGCACAAGGCACAGCTGAGTGCTTCCACCACCTGAGAAGGGCTGTTATCCCACCACAACGCACCCCCTGGAGTGACTTATTGCGATTATGAAATGGGTCAATAAGTAACAGGAAATAACATTTTTTGTTAAGTTTTTGCTTTTTAATTTAAATTAGTAAAAAAGGGGAAAATGTAAAGTAGATAGCGTTATGGAAAAAAGTTGTCCTTGTCTTAAGAGTACAGTTTTGTTGTTTGTCCAGCAGGTGGCAGCAAACCTGCAAGTAAGCAGCTTTTATGTCTGCTTGCATGTGTGTGCAAGAAACATAGTGCCACTATCCGAATTTTCGTAGGTGAGCCACTCAGCTGCCAATGTCCTGCTCCCTTTTGCAGGCTCTGTCTCACCGCACCAATACATGCTGGAGCTGTCTATGACAACAGTTCAGATGCAGTGACATACAGCTGAAAGTGAAAAACTGCTGCAATCAGCAGTGGTAACATGTAGGCAATTTGCATACTGCCATAGGCAGTATGCAAATTGCCTGCATGTCACACTGTATCTGAACTGTCATAGACAGTTCTTCCCCACCCGCCTCGAACACCAACATAGCATGCCGAGAGCCCACCCCAGCGTGTTTTGCACTCCACCCATCCGAGACATCAGATGGGCCGATGGGGTGCCTCAATCCCCTATCAGCCCGCTGCCCCCCAAAAAGCAGATTTCCAGGTGCCACACTGAGAGCCCACCCCAGCGGGCAAACGTCCAGAGTGGCTGATGGGGGTGTCCAACCTCGCCGGCTCCACTCACCCCCAAAAAATAAACTTCCAGCTGCCACACTGGGAGCCCACCCCAAAGTCCCACGTCATCTTCTATTAATATAATAAAAAAAAGTAAAAAAGGTCCCTCGGTGACTGTCTTGCCCCTTCCCCAACCAACGCCCACCCTCTGGCGCACCCAGCTCCCACCCCCATACTGATATCCGAGCTCAGCATGATGATCTTCAGTGGACCGGGAACACGTCTACACTCTTCAAAGCCGACCACGAACTGAAGAAATGCCGGTTAGCTGTAAAATGGCATAAATGGGTTTATTTCAACTGTGATGCACATCTCTGCCATTTTGGGGAATTTTTTCACCAAATTTTCTACATGGGGTTCTTGGGGCCCCATCTCATGAACTCAGTCACTGTCATTTTGTTATTCGGTCCTGAAAGGTGATTTCACGGTCACTGCGCGGAACCACCTTTCGGGACCGAGTAACGAAACAACAGTGTCACAGTTCATGAGATAGGCCCCCCAAAACCCTATGTTGAAAACTTGGTGAAAAAAATTCCCAAAAATGACTTTTATGAGTGCATGCGTTGCTCAGTTCCTATGCACGCTCGTAACTTCGCACATTTTTAATATTTTCACTCCAGATTTTCAACATTGCCATTTTATCACACCTCCTTATGAGCAGTACACCTGTCATTTTTCACATCTCGCCCAAAATGTGTTTTCGAGCATGAAGCGCACAATGGCTCGGTAGGTGTGTGAAATCAATGTTCGGGACAGATTAAGAAAATCACAGTGAAACTGCTTATGAGCAGAGGTCCTAAAATGGCTATGTTGAAAATTTGGTGACAAAAGTCCATAAAATGACTGTGTTACTAGCGTGCACTGTGCAGTTTCTCCTGGTTAAATGATTGGGGGGGAAAAAAGCAGTTTCCATGCACCCTCATAAGTTCACAAATTTGTAATATTTTCAGCCCAAATTTTCTACAGTGGCATTTTCCCACACCTCCCTTTGAACAGTATAGCTATCATTATTCACACCCTGGCTGAAATGTGTTTTCGAACTTCCGGCGCAGAAATGCGTGGCCGCTGTGGGAAATCAGTGTTCGGGACAGATTATGAAAATCACAGTGACACTGTTCATGAGCTGAGGTCACAAAATGCCTGTGTTGACAATCTGCTGTAAACAATCCCCAAACTAATTACAGTTTCTATGCATGCTTGTGACTTCACCAGTTTTTTTCATATTTTCACTCCAGATTTTCAACATTGTCATTTTTACATCTCCTCAGGAACAGTACAGCTGTCATTTTTCACATCCTGTTTGAAATGCGTTTTTGCACCTGTGGTGCCAAATGGCGTAGTTGCTGTGCAAAATTAGCTTTCAGCTAACAAACTGATATTGCCACTGTTCATGAAGTGGGGGGTCACAAAAAACCCATGTTGAAAATTGGAGTGAAAATACCAATGAATCCCTGGGGCATTAGGGTTTCTGGCCATAATGCCGGACCATGTGGAGACTGACGGGCATCATGGGTGTGACTTGGGATTGTCGCCTGTAATGCTCATACCATTCCACCCCTACCCACACCCTGCAGCCAGTGAAAGGCATCGAGGTGTGCCTTGGACTCTTTGGACCCAAAATTCACCCCATTCTCCTATACTGCACCCATCTCACCATATTTCCTTATGGAATGGGGTGAGCATAAGGCCCAAAGACCCCAAGGCACACCGTGACACTTGTCAGTATCTGCAGGGTAGGGTGTGGTGAAATGGCGTGGCCATCACGCCTGACGTCCCAAAGGCACACCCCTATGCCTGTCAGTCTCTGCAAGGTGGTGGTGGGGTTGGCTTCAGTTCAATACTTCACTGCCATTCCTATTATGCAGCTCTCTAACTCCTACACTATCAATGCCAATGCCAGCAAGCAAACATTCGGCACTGACAAATGCTTGTTCTGTTTTTTGTTTTAATAAGGGCAGTGATGGGTCTGTGGGGGCCTTTAACAAGACCCACGTTCATCAGCAGTATGAAACGCCCCAGACCCGTTGAGCGTGAGAGGAAGAGCCGCGCTGGGCAGCACATTCAAACGAGCAGCTTTCACTGGCAGTTTCGGACAACTTGCAGGTGGCAGTTTGAAAGATCACCATCTGTGAGAACCAGAGGAAGGCAGGAAGAGAGCACAGTTATAAGAAGAAAGGTAATTCTTCTTGAGAGCCACTAAGTCGGTAAGCAAATATCCTGTGGTGGGACCATCACTAGGTGAACAACAAACAAGTATATTTAATATTTAATGTGCTTAATTGATTCTCTGCCTCAGACACTTATTAGGACAATATACTTTTTTTTTTTAAATATATCTAAATGTGTGGGTGGGTCATGTTTTAAATTAGGTAGTATGATTAATAGATTCTACAAGATATGTTTTTACTGGAGAATGACAGCTGGCAAGAGTTTGTTTTTTCCTTTTTAGAGATGGGTTTTTTCTTTTTCTTTTTCTGTTTGAAAATTGTTTTTCTTTAATTGGGAATCCTTATAGTACAGTTCCTAACATGTAATTCAGTTACATTATTTATAACATTTTACCCTGGTTGTTCATGTGATGTCATGTATTTCTCTTGTGATTGTCTCAGATTGTACATGGGACTGTATACATGATATAAACTTAATAAAGGAGTATAAAACAATAGAAAGGTATTTCTTTTACAAGGCTGAGTCAGAAAGGGAAGGTTGTGGCTGCTTAGGCAATCCCAGCTGCTCACCTTATGTGCCGTGCAATCGGGCTACCGAACATTATTTTTTTTTGTTAAGAGGTGCAGTCCACAGCATGGGTGGCTGGATGATCAGTTGAGGCAGATGGCTTCAAAGGTGCATGCTGAGCCTGCTCTTCTGGAACTACTTTCAACTAGGCTGTTGTGCTGGGATAATATCCTGGTAGTAGCTCTGGACCAATCAGGATCCGGCATTTTAAGTACCCATTTCATAATTTTAATTAAGCAATAAGGCATGGGAACTTGTGCATTATAGGATAATGACATGCTTTGTGAAGTGCGGCACAAGGCAATGCAGAGGGCCTTGTGCATCCGTGAAGTGTCGTTATCCCAAAACTATACACAACCTAGAGTGCCTCACTGCAATTACAAAATGGCACAAATGACACCACCCCATTTTCCCCAACTACTCCTTTGGGCTTTTTTATGCATAACTTGGTCAATTGTTGTCAAATTTATCTGAAACTTGGTATGGTTGTAGTCCAAGAGGAGATGCGCATTTGGTGATTTTTGATTATTGGACTTAAATTGTGGATTGGGCACCATGGTCAATTTGGGAGGTAATTCTGGGGTGCTGTGCATACCCTATGAATTTTTCCAGGGGTATTATTTGTTACTAGTAGTACTCTGAGACCCTTGTTTGCATATATAGAGTGTCCCTTCACTCCAAAGTATGGTGGAGTTATGGCTTGTCAAGGTTGCAGTGTAGTCCTAAGGGAAATTAGGGTTAGGGTAAGTATCGTCACCTGCAACCTATGCAATAAATGTGTCCATCGGGGCAAGCAGGGGACCCACATGGGTATTTGGGGCCAGAGGATCAATCTTAAAACAAATCACTTGGTTGAGTGGGAGGAAGAGCAGAGGGAAGTAGTGAATGGGAGTGGTGGTGGTTCGTCCGTGCCAGCAGCGGTTCATGGAGGGCGTAAGAGAAGTTTCAGTGTCATGGTGGGGTGGCAGACACACCCTGTGGAAGCAGCAGCACCATCGACTGAAGTTCAAGCTCCTCATAAACCAGTATCACCAGCAGCTCCGCCACTGCCACCATTTTTTTATTTTCTTTGTCTTACACAAATAATACATAACAGTGATTTCAGGGACTAAGGGGACACATGCAAGATGCAGCAACTCAGGGAATTATAATGATATTACTGTGTACACAAAAAAAACTGATAACTTCAATCAAAAATTAAGTCAACATAGTCAAACTACAGTGACAAAATTAATTCAGTAAAACACACCTAACTGTTCTACAGAACTAAAATCATAAACCGAAGAAAACAGGAAAAGAAATTACACAACACTGACAGCACCAGTACTGCTAACACAGAAAAGGCTGCCTAATCTGCCTTTTTATGTTCACCAAGCATGTGTGCAAGCAGCAAACATCTTGCTATAATAGTTCAAGGGGTATGACACTGTCCATCCTATGCAGAGCAGTGTTTAAGGGTCAAGTCAGTACCACACCAATCATCATTCATGCTGATAATGACAGAGTTTTGGCTTGCTGGGTGGAGAAGTCATGTACTTCAAAACAAAAAGCCAACCCAATCCTGGGTCAGCTCTTTCCTTTGATCTAGGCCACAGAGTTGTTCTGTCTTATCAGCCTGGAATTTCAAACATCTGCGTGTGTGTGTGTGTCTGTCTCTCAGCGCCCAGCTCTGCAGATGTATACTAAAAGACAAAGAACCTCTGCGCGCAAACACTGAGGCAAGAGTTACTCCGAAGGGCATTTGGCTGGAAAGCCAAGTTTCAAGAAAATACAAAATCACACATGCCCCCACAATGCAAAGCATCATGGGCTGCATATGCAAATCACCACAGAATGTTATGCTGGTCCAACTTTAAGCAGAATTGCATGGTGCCGAAAGGCCTCTCACACAGTTTGCAAAGGGTGCTAACAGAAGACATAGACACGTGTTTCGTCCTACCAGGACTCATCAGTATGCCTCGTCTGTTTCACACCCCAGTGGAATGGACCAGCTACCCCAAGGCAGTGTGCCTTGGATATATTGTGGTGAACCCATTAAAATAAAAAACTATTTAAAAGACAAAGAACCTCTGTGCGCAAACACTGAGGCAAGAGTTACCCCGAAGGGCATTTGGCTGGGAAGCCAAGTTTCAAGAAAATACAAAATCACACATGCCCCCACAATGCAAAGCATCATGGGCTGCATATGCAAATCACCACAGAATGTTATGCTGGTCCAACTTTAAGCAGAATTGCATGGTGCCGAAAGGCCTCTCACACAGTACTGTACTAACTATATTCAAATGTGAATAACTTTGAAATACAAAATGATAGCATGGTACTTTGACCATGAAAGTTGTTCATCACAAGAATATCTACTAAATGAGTGGTGTTTCATTTATATATACACCTTTTAGTTTTTTTTTTTTTAATAATTAGCTGAAAACAGCAGAAAATTCAATTTTCTTTTCACTTTTTGCAACAAACAAATGCAAACAGCTTTAAAATGAAAATTGACAGCATGGTACTTTGAGTACAAAAGTGGTTCAGCACAAAAATATCTACTACATGAGTGGTGTTTCATTTATAGATATGTTTTAGATTATTAGCAAAAAAAAGGCAAGAAATTCAACTTTTTTTTTTTTTTTTTTAAACGTTTTGGGAAGTATGGCATAAATGGGATATGCTACCCCCTACTGGGAATATTGTTTTTGTTCTTGTGCTGATTGACCTGATGACATCACTCTTGGCTTTGCCACACGTGATGTCATCGGGTCAACAGGCACTCGAACAAAGCATATCAACAATATTTCCAGTAGGGAGTAGCATATCCCTTATATATTATTTGCAAAAAAACTCAGTTAATGCATCAGTTTGTGTTGCTATTAAAGCAACAGAAGTATGGAAATGCAACGTTAGGATTTTTAACACTAACTCATTCCCCTCCAAGCAGCTAATGGGGGCAAGGCCACACAAGCAACCACAGCCATCCATCATCAGCTAGAAATGAAAACTGCGTACCTACCGTAATTCTGATCTTTGTGTATCATCACCATTCATCACCTTTGGGTTCTGTCCGGAGGTCACGACCCCACGGGAGCATTTTTTTTTGATGGGCAGAGTCGATGCACCATCGGCGCCGCCCTCGAGGCAGACACACTGCGTAGCGCTCGCGGGTTGGCCATTAGGTGTTGTCGACTCTGCCCTTCCGCCAGTTCTGAGTCGCCGTAGAGTAAGAAAGGGTTGGGAGGGAGGGACAAGGAAGTCCAAGGGACATACAAAGGAAACGATATATAAACCATACCTCTCAACTGTCCCGGATTTTCCGTGAAATCATGATTTTAGTCAGTTTGTCCTGCTGTCCCGAAATGGCTTGCTGTTTACACGATTTTCCAGCAAGGGCCGGCAACCATGTGGTCCACACCATGCTCGCCATTTTTTTCCCCAGATCCCCTATTTTGATGCACAAAAACGTGTGTTGACTTATGAGGTGCGGATGCAGGTGCCCTTTTAGTGAATCACAGAGCTCCAATTCGGTCCGTTGAATTTTAGCACCCCCACCCACACACGGACTTTAATTTTTCTGTCCCCTCCCTTAGGTCCATGTGTGGAGCATAAAAAGGTTCATCCAGCACTTTGGAACTCATGCAGCCGAGGAGAGTTCCAGGGTGCTGGAGAGATTTTTGCCTTAGCAGCTGCAACATCGAGAGAAGAGGAGAACTGACAGAAAGGAGGAGTGCCACTACAGCCAGGCTCAGTCCTTCCTGATTCGAACCACTGTCGAGCCGAGACACTTCTGTGTCACTGCAGTTGTAGCCAGCTGCTGCTAAACTGGTGTTATTCATTATTTAAAAATGAATAAAAGAACTAAGCTGTGTGGGAAGCAGCAGCAGGCAGCCAGTGCAGAACGCGCTGGAGAAACGAGCAAGTCAGTCGGAAGAGTGGAGCAGACCTTACAGGACCCACTATCCAGCCAGAGCCAGCCAGACCACCAGTGCCTTGCCTTCAGATTCAGAAGTTAGTTTCTTTTATTTTAGGTATGTAAAAAAAGTTTATTACTGTAGTAAATCTGAAGGTCTTATATAGTCTGATGCAAGCTTGTTTGAAATTTGAATAAGTGATAGGTTGTCTGGGGTTAAGTTAATTTCCCCAAGGTGCGAGTCTTTTTTTTGCACTACTCCCTTTGTTTCTAAATATGAGAAATTTTAGACATCAGAAAGCTATTAGTAAGATCTTGATAAAAAAAATATCAAGATGACTGTTATTCCTTAAACTGTCAGTTTCAACTGTTCCATTTCTTTTTTTTTTACTTTTTCTCTCTGTCTCTCCTGTCAGCTCTCAGAGCCCACTCCTTCCGTCCACTCATTTTTCCCCCATTCCACCTCCGTGGGATCTGCCCCTAGAGTGCCTCCTCCTGCACAGTGGGGTCTGTCCCTTCTTGGTGGTCTGGATGGAACCGGAGCGGCTTTCATCCAGGGCTGCCGAGAGGTGTTTTCCAATTTCTCCCCTTGGTCCCCTACCCTCTGAGATGTCGAGAGCTAGGACGTACGTCCCGAGTGGTGGCGTGCTGACGCACACTGAGCCTCTCATGCGCCATCGACGTCCCCCCTCCCCGGCTCCAACGAACAGAGCTGCCTCCATCCCTTCCTGATGTCGGTGCTTCAACCGGCTATGGAAGGATGCAGAAACTCTGAGGCGTTCTTGGTCTCCACCCTGAGGAGGAGAGCATCCGTTGGGATGCTCGATCCTCCCTCTCTCCTGCCGACCCCGGCCACCCGAGTCCGTTCCCGAACCCGGGTCGCCGGCGTAGCACGAGACAACTGTTCCATCTCTAACACTATTCAGTAATTGTAGGGTTTTTCAAAGAGCTAGGTCAGCCATGTCAAACAGGGTAGCTCACATTCCCACTTCTATTTAATCAAATAGTAAAATAAAAATCAAATCAACTTATTCTAGGTTATGTTGTAAGTCCATATAAAAAGTACAAGTAATCTTGGATGGATTATGGAAATCATGTTGATGCTGAGCGGTGTATTTGTAAACTGGATCTGCATGGGGTCGGTCTTCATATCAAGAAGACTAACTGAGCAGAACACATACTGTCAGGGTAACAATTAAGTTCTCCGTGGAGTGCCAAGAATTATTTTCTATTTTGTTTTCATATTTGTGTCTGCAGCAGAGTACGCCATTGCTGTTTCAATTTCTGACTGAGCAGAACACATACTGTCAGGGTGACAATTTTCTGTTTCTTTTGTATTTATTTAACTACAGCCTGAAATGCATATTTCTGTCTGCAGCAGAGTAAGAGTCAGTGCTGTTCCCATTTCTACTGCTTTGCCTATAAATGCATTCTGTGAAGCAGACCTGAAGCTCTCTACGAGGATGTTGCTAAACTTGTTAATGTTCTGAACTTCTTGTCTCTGTTTCTGTAGCTGCTATGGTGCATTGTATCTGTTTGATAAGTTTACAGTATGTATGTTTACAGTATGTATGTTTATATACATTTATTTATATATATATATATATATATATATATATATATATATATATATATATGCATATATTTATTCTTTATAATGCATTTTGCTTGATAATAACCTGTGCCTGTACTGTGCTTTAGGTAATCCATCTCAGTGGGCTAGCCAGACAAAAATGCATTTGAAGCTCAGTTAAATCTCAAATGCAAAAGAAAATCAATTAAAACAATGTCTGTGCAGCACAGTAATCTCAAACCTGGGAACACAAAATCTGTAGATAGCATCACTGTACTTCTACTGGCATGAAACAGTCATAAAAAATCTTTCTTGGCACTCCAAAGAAAACGGAATTGCTTTTTTGCACAGTCTTGACATGTAGGACAACGACATTAAGACAGTAACTGCACTTTACGTGGTGCGAAAAATGGTGTCCCCGATTTTGAGCAATTGTCCCCGATTTTAAAGGGCAGTGCCCCTAATTTGCAGCCTTGGAGGTTGAGAGGTATGATATAAACTAAAAGGAGAAATAAACGACTGAGAGGACAGAATAAGTTTGAAAAACTAAGGGGATTGGATAGGGGCCCCAACCTCTGGAAGTAGAAAAGGAGGAGGGAGGGAGGGAGGGTTAAGGAATTTAAGAGATAAGGGTGTGAGGGGGGGGGAGAAAGGGAACACACCCTGGAACCTTGACCTGTCTTCCGATTGTATAGGAACTGCGAAGGAGTAGCCAAAAAAGGCTAACTGCCAGAATTCAAGGCACAGAATCACTGGCAATAACTCCAACATAAGCAGAATCGGCTATTTTGGAAGAAAAGACAGGATACAGGGAATACCCCAAAAAAAAAGAAATTGTTGGTGTAAGAAACCTAGTTTCTTAAATTAAATTGAGGTTGCGTCCAAAGGACAAGGAAATCAAAGCAAGCTGATGGAGAGGGAACAGAAAGGAGGGCAACTACCAACCCCCACCCCACGGGGTGGAGCCAAGGCACTGAAGAAAGAGTGCGCCCCATCCTGACCACTCTACCCCTAGAGAAAATTATTCCCCTATGTGCCCCAAGTCACCCCACTCCTGACTAACACAAAGGAAGAGAGCGAGAGAGAGAGAGAGAGAGGGCACAGAGAGGGAGGGGGACCCAGAGACTGAGGCACCAAAGCGATGGAGGGTTGGATTGTGATGAATGGTGAAGATGCACAAAGATCAGAATTACGGTAGGTACATAATTTTCATATCTTATATGTGTCAGTCTTCACCATTCATCACATTTGGGAGAGTGCTGAGCCCCCCCCGAAGGGGGCCCTAACCCTAAAGGACTAAGTCCCTTAGCTCTCAGTGGGTGGCACACCAACAGAGAGAACCTTCACGGGACTGGAGAGGCCCAGAAGTGGGGAGGGTGAGACAGGGACTCCTTGGAAGGAGTAGGAAGTTGCCCCGACAGACGCAGTCTCACCCTATGGGAGAAAAGATGGGTTCTCTGGTAGGGGGAGGAAATCACCCTACACCGGGCCAAGGGTGACAACCGGGAAAGACGCAGTCATGTCGTCTGCACGACCCTGGAAGCTACCTCGTTGGCGTCGTAAGATGCCCTCACCTAGTGCCTTGCTAGCTCCAGGCCATGTGCAGAGAGTGCAATGGCTTGTCTGGTTACCTCCGTGTAAGGCATAGCGGCTAGGAGTTGACCTAGCCTGGACCACAGGAACCTATCATAGGTAGCATAGTGGGCCTGATGTGCTGAAATAGAGAGCAGCAACCATGCCGAGTAGAACATGCTCCTCCCCCAGAAGTCAAAATCCATAGAATCTTGATATGGAGGCCAGTCATGGTGAGGGGTGCGAAGCCCATAACCAGTGTCCAGCTGCGTCAATCCTGACTGAGGATGAGGCACAGAACCTGGAGACTCCGGTGGGGGGGCACAATACCTCTGGCAGAGATCCCAAGGGGCTGGACTCTGGAAAAGGGTCTCTGCCAGAAATGCAACACCACCTCCCGAAAGGTAGCAGGCCAGGGGGGCACCACAAGGGTGTCCACACTGAAATTGCTTAGAAAGGTGCTCATCAAGTGCTCTGGATTGTGCTGCGTGGGTGGGGTGATGTGCAGGTCCTCCAACATCCTCATGAGAAATCGCTGATACTCAGAGATCAGCAGCTGGGGAGATGTGAACAGATGGTTCCTCTCCCCCAGAAGAGCGGGATGAGGAGTCAGAGGATCTAAAGAGTTCAGAAGCTGGCTGCTCAGCTGTCAAACCTGTCCGTCCACAGTCCTGACACAAGCGGGGAATTAAGCAGCCACAGCTCTGAACTGCTCCCAGGAGAGAGGACCGCTAGGACCAAGAATACCTGGGAGTGCAGGAGAATGCAGCAGAGGAGAGGGGGCAGAGCCAACACAAATCAGCTGTCCTCTGCCTGGGCTAGAGAGTGCACCTGGAGCCCCAAGAGAAGAGGGAGCTCCGGAAAACTCCACAGCCAACAGTTGGTCAACCATACTGGAACTGCCTAGGCTGCGCCCTGAAGAATCCCCCTGTGAGGTGACCGGGGCCGTAAAAGTCCAGAAGGACGGTCCCCCACCTCCAAAGAACGGGGCCCTCTCAAGGAAACCGAAAAGGAAGGACGGAGATTTGCACTATGACTCCTTCTGGAACCCAGATGGATCCCAGAAAAAGGTTGCTGCATCGAACCCCTACTCCTCGACCCCTCGGAATCCGAAAGTGCCCTCCTCCTCAAAAGGGTCGGCCACCAAAGGGGCTATCCAAGGAGAACCGTCCCCTTCTGTGTATGCTCAGATCAGCCCCAAAGTTGGGCGATCCAGGCACACCACCTGATGGGGTACCACCACTGAGGGATCAGAAAACCCACCGAGGCCAGGCTGCAAAGCAATGGTGGCCTGCACCACTGCCTGCTGGTCAGCACCCCGGACCCTGGTCCTGGAAGCAACTGTCCTCTCCTCAGAGGGGGGCTGGTTCCGGCCTGTCAAGAACACTACCAAGGTGTCCACATGGGCAGCTAACTCCAAAGAGTCAGACTGCCTATCTGGCTCAGAGTCTGACTGCCCTGCTGAGGAGGTGGAGATTGAGGTTCTGTACCAAACAGTGTGTGGACCCCCGCTGCCATCCCGACTGAAAGGGGCACCAGACTGAGTGACTATACCAGAGTTGGCGCCGAGACCCTCAACCGCACCACGAATGGTGCAGGAAGACGACACGGTCCCGACGACGGCAGCAGCACTGGAACTGGAGCCTGTCACGGCGCTGCCCTGGCCAATGGTGCTGCAAGCGGCTACGAGGCCACAGACTACATCGAAGTTGGCTCTGACCACGCTCTCGGCGCCGAGATCGGAAACCCCCACGGCACTGAGGCCAGAGACGGTGCCGATGGCTCTGATCGCGCTCTCGGTGCCGCTTGCCCATGGCACGGCAAGTGGCTCCAGAGCTGGACATGGCACCATCAGCACCATCGGCGCTAAGAACTGAGCCGACAGCAGCAACAGCGCCGAGTGATGGACTAGTGCAGACGACGGTGCCATCAGGGCACATGGCGCCAAGAGACAGCACTGACCCAGGCCTTCTGAGCCAAGGGTATGACACTGGGGGAGCCTTCACCAATGAAGGGGCAATTGCCAAGGTGGTGCCTCCTGCCCATCCCCCAAGGGGAACGGACTGGGCCTCCTGCACCGTTGAAGGGGCTTCTGCAATGGCGAGGCTACTAGAAGCAGAAGACCCCTCCTCCTTGGTCCGTATAGAACCAGGAGGGGACCCAGAGGAAAGGCCGAGAGCACGTGGCTTGGCCCGACAAGTGTGCGCTCGTCCCTCGAAAGTTGGCAGAGCTCATCCAACTTTCCACAAGTGTTGTTCGATAACACAATGGTCCATGGAGAAGCAGGTGTCACATGAATCCATGTCACGCAGCGGGCCAAGACACGCGAGGCAACGGTCATGTTGGTCGGTGACAGAATACTTATGGCCACACAGGCACCAACGCATTGGGGGCCATCCCGTCTTAACATTTTTCGTGACACCCGACAGAGACATGACCTACAGAAAAAGAACACCAAACAGACTCAACATCACAAATCAAAAGAAAAGGAATGGTCTTACCAGGTGATGTCAAGTGGTGGCGGACAACTGGAACCAGCAGGAGTTAGAATAAGCGGCGTTGAGAACTAAATAACGGTCGAATGCCTCAGATGCTCACCAGGCCTCTTACTAGTACAGCTTCCATGAGGTGCGACCTCTACAGCGGGAGACGAAGAACTGGCGGGAGGGTGGATTCAACAACACCTAACGGCCAACCCGTGAGAGCCACACAAGGCGTCGGCCTCGAGGGCGGCGTCAATGGTGTATCGACTCTGCCCCCCCCAAAAAAGAGCTCCCATGGGGTCGTGACCTCCGGCCACAACCCAAAGGTGATGAATGGTGAAGCTTGACACAGATGAGATCAAACAACATACAGCTCTTTCCACATGATACAAGAGACGTCAATCATCATGGTCCAGAACTTTTATAGACATGGATAGACATACACACTTGCACACCACCTGGGAAGTGTGGTAAATAATTCTCAGAGGATCACACTGTAAATTGCAAGTAAGGAACAACAAATGACAGGGTGTGCAGTAATGCTAAATTGACGCACGCCCCAAGTGGATTGTGAGGCATGAGGTGTTGTTGAGTGCCTTCAACCACCTGGGAAGTGTGGCACTCGAACGTAAAATATCAACAGTATTTTTAGTAGGGAGGCAGCATATCTCATATATCTTCGCAAAAAACTCTGTTAATGTATCACTTTGTGTTGCTATTAAAGCAACAAAAGTATGGAAATGTGATGTTAGGGTTTTCAACACTAACTCCGCATCCTCCCCTTCGAGCAGCCAAAGGGGGCAAGGCAGCACACAAGCAACCACAGACATCCATCAACATTTTTTTTTTTTTTAACAAAAGATGACTGATTTTAAACCTCTGGTAGCAAGTCCTTTACTACCATTAACACTGCTCCATTGGACTACACTACAACAATGGAGCTCACTCATCTCCACTTTCTACGGTCCACGGCTTCCTTTACAGAGATCTAAATAATTTTAAATAAAAAAAAGCAGTTTAAATACTTTTTTTTTTTTTTAGCACAAGATGCCTTATTTTAACCCTCTGCTAGCATCTTCTTTACCACCATTCACACTGCACGGTCACACAAAGCATCTAGTACCCCAGGGCTTCTATACCAATGGCGAATATCCGGTATTGATAAATGACTACTCTTTCTAGAAACTGCTGCAGCTAAGCTCCCCTCTACCCACACAGCACTGCTTCACTGCACGATACAGAAAACTAAACTAAAACTTTAAACTAACTAAATCACAAAAAATACCACAAATAATCGGTGATTTAGAGGCACAAGATAGACAATGGAGTGATTCGTTGTAAAAAAAAAACTGCACGTTTTAAATACTTTCTAGAAGTTTTTAGGCACAAACTTATACAGCACACTTAACACCAACTGTCTCTTTCTCACACTGCATTGAATTCAGCCTATGCATGGCAATTCAGCTCATTTGCAGCACCATGTGACCACCAATCCCATGGATCCTTGCAAACTTCGCTTTACAGCCAAAATTAGTAGGTGAAGTCCACAATTTTGCCATATAAGAAGTTCTCCTTTAAAGCGAAGTAGAATTTTGCCTTAAAGGAGAATTTTTGCAAATTTGGTAAAATTCATGTATTTCTGTGTGAAACAAAATTTTCCAACTTCACCCACCTCTAGGTAAGACAAACAAACAACTGTTTCCAGATGTCACAAATGCAGCAGCCCCGATGTACTGCCTTCATGCATTTGCAGTTGCATTTGCGGTATGTACACTGCAAGACAGACACTTCCTTCTGGCTGCACACAGAAAGTACAGTTACGTCAGAACTTACTGTAACAGCAGACCTTTGAGAGGATCTCTTGCATCAGGCCACACCTATGGAACTATAGCCACCAGGCAATAGGGTCACACAGAAACTTTTCTGGCTAGCAGTCTACACGGGGCTCCCCATGACAACGTCAGATGCAGTGACATCCCTCCCATATAAGTGTGGACGGCACCATGCCCTCCTCCCTTTTCCTGGAGACCCCATACAGAGGATCACCAGCCGGGGAACCAAGGGGGCCAGAGGTTCCAGCCAGAAGGAAGGGGAGAGGTGAAACAGGAGGTGAACCATCCTGGAGAAAGAGAGACAGACATAGAAAAGTCGAAAGCCAAGGGGGACAGAGGGTGGGACAGCATGGCTTGATGCAAGAGATCCTCTTGAAGATCTACTGTTATGCTAAGTTCTTACATAACCATACTATCTTCATCGAGGGTATGTCTTGCATCAGGCCACACCTATGGAACAAGTCTCAAGCAGTTACAGACAGAGACATAGTCTGGGTGGCTGGAGGGTATAGGCCTAAGACTGAAGGCCTTGAAGTACAGCCAGGCCAAAGCCTGCCCTTCTCCTAGAGGCAATGTTTAGACTGCAGTGTTTTGTGAAAGTGTGGACAGTACTCCATGTGGCAGCAGCACAGATTTCAGTGTTCCTGAAACAGGCAACAGAAGTGGCCATGCTTCTGGTTGAATGACCTCGAATACCACCAAGAATTCCCCTACCTTAATTCCTATAACAAAAAGTAATTCAGTTGGCCAACCATTTGGACACACACTGTTTAAAAACCAGCACGCCCTCTTTCCCAGGGGCAAAAGAAAAACAGCTGCGAGGACTTCCTGCAGTTCACCATCCGGTGTACAGAATAATGCAGAATTCTATGTACATTTAAGGTGTGGAGCAATGCTTCCCCTGGACTGGCATGCTCTGGATAATAAACAGGCAGGTGGATGGTTTTATTTAAGGTATACTCACCTTGGGAGGAAACTTAGGATTCAAGTGCAAAGACACACTGTCTTTGTGGAAAATCAAATAAGGAGGCTCACACATCACAGCCTGAAGCTCAGAAATTCTTTGAGCAGAAGTAAAAGCAACTAAAACTAATGCTTTCCACAGCAGAAAAAGTATCTTGCATGTCATGGCAGGCTCAAAAAGAACCAAAGTAAGTTTCTCCAACACAAAATTCAAGTCAGAAGGTGGGACTGGATTGCGTTTGAGAGGCTTCAGATGGAAAATGCCTCTCAAAAAGGTACTGGACACCTCTAGCTGTGCCACCATATGGCTTTCATCAGGCGCGTGGAAAGTAGAACTGGCTGACAGGTGCACCTTAATGAAGGAATGTTGTAGGCCTGAATCTGAAAGGGACAGCAAGTACTCCAGAATCTGATTCAATTGACAAGTGAAAGGGTCCAAATGATGGGAAGCTGCCCATAGGGCAAAGTGTTTCCCCTTTGTAGTATAAGTGGCCCTGGTGGAAGGTTTCCTAGCAGCCACCAGCACATTAGCCACCTTTTGAGATACCCCAAAGTGAGCCATGGTTATGTCTTCAGGAGCCATGCATGGAGGTGCAGTGACTTGAGGTCTGGAGGGACCAGGATTTCCTGCTTCTATGATAGCAAGCCTTTGCACAGGGGCAGGGGCACCCGAGGTTCTGCCAGCTGCTGCAGTAAAAGGAACCAGATCTGACAAGGCCAGAAGGGGGCAGTGAGGATCAGAAGGACCCCTTCCATCTGGAGCTTGATTAGTATTACTTTTTGAATCAGAAGAAAGGGAGGGAAGGCATAGAGGAACCTCCCTTTCCAAGAGAAAGACAACACATCTTGCCAGAAAACTCCATGCCCTGGAGCAATTGAGCAGAAACGTGGCAGTTTTATGTTGAGTAGGGATTCAAAAAGGGTCCAATTGTGGACAACCCCACCTGTTGAATATGTGTTCTACAATGAGGTCAGCAGCTCCCATGCATACATCCAAGACTATGACCAGGGCCCCTACTTTTCTGCGGCACAGTGGGACCAAGTTCTGTGGCAAGACTATAATTTGCCACAGAAGTTCTGTGGCGGTGGTTTGTAATTTCTGCGGAAGTTCTGCGGCACTAACAAACAACCACATCACAGTGTCAGCTTGTCATCCTGACTTCACTTTCATGACAGTGGTTATAGCAATCAGGATGGTGGAAAGCACAGTAACACTAGCTCAAAAATAACAGACTTATAAAAATCATTTTATGTCTAAAAAAGCAAAACAAATGCCTCTCCCTTAAGGTCCTAGCCAGTTGCATAAATGAGATATGCAAAGGGGATCTTATGTGATAAATAATGTATTTCTATATGCATGCTATCTATCCCCACGAGATTTCCACTGTCTATTACTTATATTTGTATGTGCTTTCTACACCACTCATGAGGTTGCTACTGTGTATCACATATATTTATATGCAATCTGTAACACACAAATATACAAATATGTGTGTGTGTGTGTGTGTGGTGAGAGAGATACTGCATGTGTGAGTGTGTGTGTGTGTGTATGTATATATATATATTTTTTTTTTTGTAAGATTTCCATGAACTTGCATCCTCATTCGTACAGTTCCCATTGGAAATAGAATAGAGGAGTTATTGCAAAACTAATTTTTCATGTCAGCCTGCTTTCCCTGACACACTGCATAACACCATCAGGCCATGACATGCATGTGAACTGATAGTGAGATAGTGCTTTCCAGTCCATCACCATGTGTCTACCATGTGACAAAACACTGTACCATACCTTCCCTTGCCCCAAGCAGTGATGTGTTCCACCAATCTTTGTGCTGCCCAGCCAGCTCCCAGAGCTAATCTCTGAACCTGAGTTGCCGGCATGAAAACACAGTATGCTATCCTCTGGCCCAACAGCTGTCCCTGCACACATTTCTCTACAACTTTTAGGTGATTCTATCAACCAATGACAATACGTAATCAATAACCCTAGCAAAAATGTATACAGTGCAATTATTTAATAGGTCTATTCTTTCAGCAGGTCTACACATTATTATATTTCACTTTTCTGGGCATAATTACTTTATGTTTCTTAAAAATGATAGTTAAATTCATTTTACCAGTTATTCATTTCAGATGGCATCTCTATACCTTAAAGGCACAAATAAGTTTGTGCAAAGTGAGGTAAGGACTTAACAGGTCTGTGCTATTGACAAGGTTTTGTTTAAGTTGGCCCTAGTGCAATAATGTAAGACTGAAAATTGTATTAGGCTGTAGTGCAGGTTGAGCAACTATCACCATGCATGATGTGCTGTGCCACTGTCTCTGGCAGTGGGAGCTGTGGTAGATAAGTGACTTTCATCTCTGTTGAACGCAGTCATTTCATTAGCTATGTATGATGTTCTAGCAATGATAACATCACATTCTGAGCATATAGGGGGGTTTTGGATATAAAAAGATGGGAAGGGAAACAGATTCTATGGATAAACAGAAATATTAATAAAAACTCACCAAGAAGAGTGAATTCTGCGGCACCGCAGAAGTTCTGCAGTAGATTGCAAGTTCTGCACAAAATTCTGCAGCCGCAGAATTCTAGGGGCCTTGACTATGACCATCTGAGCTTGTGAGCCAGGACGTTTTGGATGCCTGGAACATGGACAGCCAACAGTTCTACACCATGTTATAGAGCCAAGTACCAGACATTCATTGCTTCCCAACACAGAGGGTACAAACTGGTTCCTCCTTGTTTGTTGATGTAGTGTACTACACTGATGTTGTTCAGCTGCACCAACAGATGGACCAGGGACAGATGGGTCTTGAACACTTGTAAATCATACAGAATGGCCCTCATCTCTAGGACACTGAAGTGGAGAGCAGGGTTCACTCTGAAGCATGTCCCTGGAGTCTGATGAGGCCCCAGATCAGTCCCCCCCAACTCCAAAGTGTCCATGATGAGGAGTTGCTGAGGGGAAGGAGTGAGAAAGGGAACCCCTTTCAATAGGTTTCTGGGTTTTATCCACCACAGAAGCACCTCTTTGACCAGGGAGGAGACCAGAAATTGCTGTTCGAGGCTGTTCATGCCTTGGTCCCACTGGACTCTCAATGTTCATTGAGGAATCCATCTGTGCAGCCTGGCTAAAGGCACTGTGACAAGGGCTGCCACTGTCAGGCCCAAGGGCCTCAGGAAGATTCTGGCCATGACATATCTGCCGTTGTAAAGCAGCTGGACCACAGCCATCAGGTGGCCCTCCCCAACCTATGGTAAGAATGCAGAACCCGAGCCATGCTCAGTACTGCCCCAATGTACTGGAGATGCTGGCCAGGGCCCAAGGCTGACTAGGGCAGATGATACTGTGATTCCCAGGGCATGGAATAACTGCCTGGAATGCTCTAGGGTCTGGAGCAATTGCTTCCTGGACTGTGCTTTCAGCAACCAGTCATCCAGAAAAGGAAAGACATACAGCACCTCTCTCCTGAGGGCCACTGCTACCACTGCCAAGCATTTGGTAAAGACCCATGGAACAAAGGGACAAGCCAAAAGGCAATACTTGGAACTGGTAGTGCTCCCCTTGGAACTGGAACCAGAGGTACTGCCTGTGGGGAGCACACACCCCAGGATATGCAGGTATGCGACCTGCATGTCAGGGGAGCATATCTAGTCTCCCTAATGCAGCAGTGGCAACAGGCCATGTAGGTTTTTTCAACATCCTGAACATCTTAAACTGTATGTAGAAAAAACAGGTTGCTCACCTGTAACAGTAGTTCTAGGAGTGGTGTATGTTGTTCATCCACACTTATTGGCATGTCCCTTTCCCCTTTAAATCTTGCCGGAAGTCTTCAAGCTGGCTTCTCCCACCCACCTGGGTGGTATATACCTTGGCTCCGCCCCATGATGCCAGATCTTAGCCCACTGGAAGCCAGGTTGTATGCGTCCGCGGGAGGGTGGTGGGTCAGTGTGGATGAAAAACATATACTACTCCTAGAACTACTGTTACAGGTGAGTAACCTGTTTTTCTAGGATCATGGATATGTTGTTCATCCACACTTATTGGCAGACTCCTAGCAGTTCTCCGGGAGGAGGGAGGCAAGGAGCTCACCCCCTCTATATTTACTTGGGAACAGAGACTGGAGAACTGAGGTCCCAAAACTAGCATCCTGGCGGGACTCAAGCTCGATGTGGTAGTGGGTAATGAAAGTGTTTGCTGACTTCCAGGTAGCAGCCCTGCAGATATCCTGGATAGGGACATCCCTAGAAGCAGCCACCAATGCCGCAATATGGCGGGTAGAATGAGCTCTTATCCCTCTGTGAGGCTCCATGCCTGCCAACTCGTAGCATAGACCTATGCATGATGTAATCCATCTTGCAATAGTCCACTTCGCTGCAAGTCTGCCAGAAGCGGCTTCAGCGTAGGTGACAAACAGCTAACGAACCTCTTCACAAATTTCTGTCATCCTCTCCTTGTAATAGGAGAGTGCATGTCTCAGGTCCAAAGTATGGAGCCTGTACTTGGCCTCCGAGGTGTAATTAGGGTAGTATACTGGCAAAGTCCACACCTGGTTAAGGTGAAACTCTGACACCACCTTCAGAAGGAATTTTGGGTGGTGGTGCAGAACACCTTTGCCTCTGTGGAAGACCAGATAAGGGGAGTCCACCGAAAGCACCTGGAGCTCCCCTGTCCTTCTGGCAGACATGATAGCCACCAGGAAGGCAGTCTTCCACAAGTGTGACAGCTCACACTTGTGCATTGGTTCGAACTGCTTGCCCATGAGCTTTGCCAATACCAGCAATAGATCCCACGGAGGTGGAGGTTCACGCACCACAGGGATATGTGATCCAGGCCTTTGAAAAAGTGCCGACCACTATCCCCTGTGCCAATGTCAGCTGACCGGCCCATGCCTGGTAGGCAAAAATGGCTGCCAGGTGCGCCCTAAGGGTCGATGACCGTAGACCCCCTTTGGAGACAGACCAAAGGTAGTAAAGAATGTTAGCCACAGAACAGGATAAGGGGTCCAGACCCTTACCCTGACACCAAATGGAAAATCTTTTTCATTTGAAGGCATAAAATTTCCTGTTCGATTCCTTTCTAGATGCTTCCACCATGGTGTAGAAATCTTCGGAAAGACCCAAAGCCTGGAACTCTAGCCGCTCAGGTACCAGGCTGTGAGGTGCAGGGACTGAAGGTCCGGATGGAAGATCTTCTCCTGGTTCAGAGATATCAGGTCTGGGTGTGTACAAAGCTGCTCCCGGGGCCTGCAGCTGAGGCGATCTGGATACCAGAACTAGCGCGGCCAGTCTGGGGTACCAGAATCACCTTCGCCTTGTCCCTCCTCACCTTGATTAATACCTTGTGCATCAAGGGGAAAAGGAGGGAAGGTGTAGAGGATGCCTGGGGTCCACGGGCTCAAGAAGGCATCCCCCTGCAGTGAGCCCTGCTGAGGGGGGTGGGCATGATACAGCCCCAGCTTGGTGTTTTCCCTGGAGGCAAACAAGACCACCATCGGTTTGCCCCTATGGGACAACAGGCTGTAAGCTACCTCTGGATGGAAAGACCACTCGTGCGATGTCTGGCCTATACAGCTCAGAGCATCCGCTAGCTGGTTTGAGGTTTCTGCCACATGGATGGCTAGGAGATCCGTCTCCAAGCAGCTCACAAGGGTCCAGATGTGGAGCACCTCCTTGCACAGCAGACGGGAGTGCGTGCCATCCTGTTTGTTGAGGTAGTACATGGTCGTGGTACTGTCCGTCTGGACTTGAACCACTTGACCCCGGAGCTGAGGAGCGAACGCTGACAGTGCCAGTCTGACTGCTCTGCACTCCAACAGGTTGATGTGGCATCGGAACTCCTCGAGGGGCCAGAGTCCATGGACACTGTTGTCCCCCATTTGGGCTCCCCAGCCAATGAGAGGCGCATCGGTCGTGAGGACAACCGTCGGTTCAGGGCGGACAAATGGGATCCCTTCCTGCAACCGGTCAGGGGTGGTCCACCACTGGAGGGCGTCCCACATCTTCTGGGTTACAGTTATCAGCTGGTCGTAATGACCGTGGCGCTGACTCCACTGGGCGGCCAGCTCCCATTGGAGGGGGCGCATGTGCAACTGGGTCCAACAGACCACCAAGGTGCACGCTGCCATGTAACCCAGAAGGCGCAGAAAGTCCCGGGCAGGGCGTGAGTGCCCAACCAGAAATGATTGGGCAAAGGAGGAGAGAACCTCTGCCCTGTCAGCTGGGAGCTGTTCAAGTTCAAGTTTATTGCAGGAAAACTCCATTGAGCAAGCTCATTCACAAGGAGGTCCTGTGACATAAACACTTAAAGTACAAACATAGATAGGTAATAACAGTATATACATGAAATGCACATTACATGATACAGGCTGGATGCACATACAAGGGTACCACATAGGGTGACCGCAGGTGGTAAACATTAATATGAGACTAGGAAGCGACTTACAGGTTGCATACTGATATATGAAACATGATGACTGGTGTGTGCAATACATATATTTTGTCAGCTAGAACAAACAACAGACTACAATTGATATTGGGGGGGGGAGTGATTTGATAGAGTAGCAGTGGAACGTAAGCATAGATAAAGCCAGGAGTGGAAGGGGAAGGGAAAGCAGTTAATATGATAAAGCAATTATACCTTACCAGTGGATAAATATGGCACACATGGGGAAGGAAGAGACTTAATGACAGTTACAGGTGTCTTTTATTTTGGCTGAACTTAACGATTTGTAGAAGTTTATTGAAACTGCAAGTAAGTTAGCTTCAGTATGGTTTGTAATTGGTTCCAAATGGAGGGAAGGGCATATGCAATAGCACGTTTACCAAAGGAGGTCCGTCCTTGGTATGTCAAGCATAATAAAGTCAGATTTTCTTAATGAGTATGCACTATGTGAGATACTAATAAGGGAAGAGAGATAGCTTGGCAATTTCTGCAGGAGCAGTTTAAGAGTCTATAGCCCAGCATGGAGCAGGCGTCTAGTAGTAAGGGATATCCAATCAACAGCTGCATATAAGTCACAGTGGTGCGAACGGTAAGGGGAGTTGATAATGAACTGTAATGCACGGTGATAAAGGATGTCCAGTTTACTTAGATTTGCAAGAGTGGTGGAGGAATAGATTACATCGCCATAGTCGAGTAGGGGGGGGGGAAGTGGCCTGTACAAGCTTGTTTCGAGTTTCAAGAGGGAAAAGGGGCCTATTTCTGTAGAAGAAACCTAACCTTGCTTTTAACCTTCTAGAGACATCTTCGACGTGGTCATTGAAAGATAATTTATTGTCGATCCAGATGCCCAGATATTTAAATTTGGTTACAACTTCCAGAGGCTCGTTTAGCGTGGTGACAATGAAGTCTTGGGCAAGGGTATTGGAGGGGCCTGTGACAGCACTGCGGGAGAATATCATCGCTTTAGTCTTCTTAGCATTGAGCAGAAGCTTTGCCTTTATTAGATTATGCTCAAGTTGTGCAAAGTCCGCATGAAGCACTCCCTTGATTTCAGATAACGATGAGCCAGATGTATACAACACAGTATCATCTGCAAAAAAGTGCAGATTGGACATAGATATGTTAGCATCTAAGTCATTAATGTACAAAGAAAACAAGATAGGGTCTAAGATGGATCCTTGGGGGACTCCTCTTGCAACTGGCAAGGCAGCAGAAAAAAAGCCTTCTGCCTTTACTTTTTGGAATCTTCCAGTTAGGTAGCTAGAGAACCACTGGGTGGTATGGTATGTGGCACCCAACTTGCAAGGCAACTGACTAATAGTTTGTGATCAACAGTATCAAAAGCTTTGCTGAGGTCCAAAAGATCACAGTTACCTTCTTAGCATCTATAGCAGAGATCCAATCATTGGTTACTTTTGCTAGTGCAGTGATTGTGCTATGATTAGCCCAGAAGCTGGATTGAGCTGTGTTAATGAGAGAGAGAAGGTTTCCAAATGAGATTTTAACTGAATATGGATCAGTTTTTCGAGAACTTTAGAAAGGATAGGCAATATGGAGATAGGCCTATAGTTGTTTACATCGCATGGGTCACCAGATTTAAATAGAGGGAGGATATGTGCTGATTTCCAGCAGGACGGCACTGTAGCAGATGTAATGGAAAGACTGAAGATGTGGAGAATTGGAGCAGTGAGATGGGCATAGCCTGACCGTAGGAAAAAGGGTTCCAAGCCATCATCCCCTGCGCTTTTTTTGGTGTCTAAGTTAAGAAGAGAATCTTCTACTTCTTTATAAGTTATCTCGCGCAGTTGGAAGGGGCTGGGTGCAGGACTAGATGTAGGGGGAGGGGTATGCTGGCTGACCACAGCACCAGCGTAAGGTGACGAGTCAAAAGCTAATCCAGCTGTGGCAAAGTGGGAGTTAAGTTCCTCCAGGATTAGAGACTTGTTTTCCACAATCTTGCCACTTGCAACTATCTTTGTTGGGACAGAGGGGGCCATGGGCCATCCTTCTATAGCTCTGATAGTCTTCCATATTTTATGAGGGTTACCTTTAGCTTGTTCGAGAGTAGAAATATAATAGTTAGCTTTAGCAGAGCAAAGTTTTTTCACACAGTTATTCCTGGCTGTTCTAAAGGCCTGCCAATCCGAAGATTCTTTGGAATGTCTAGCTTTAGCCCAGAGCTTATCTCGAGCTATAAGGGCTGCCTTGAGATCCGAGGTGAACCAGGGGTTGAAATTGTTCCATACTCTTACTTTGATAAAAGGGGCATGCTTATTTATTATTGCAGTGAGTTTGTCATTAAGGATGTAAACTGCTTTGTTGACATCTTTGGCTAGGTAGAGATCTTGCCATCTGATCATGCTCAGGTCAGATAGGAAGTTTACTGCACTGAATTTGCGAAAGGATCTTTTTGTTATAAAGATGGGTTGCGGCCGGGCCTTAATTTGAGATTTTATGCAAGCAACAATTCCATGATCGCGCATGTCATTGTGAAACACTGCCGAATTAGATATTTTGTGTGGATGGGTGGTTAGTACCACATCTAGAATGGAACTTCTGACAGCATTTAGAGTGTTGTTCCTAGTGGGTTCACTGACTAATTGCCCAAGACCTAGCTCGTCACAAAGGGATTTGAGGCCGTGTGATTTAGGTGACAGCCAGTCCATATTTAGATCTCCTAGAAATATTGTTTCAGTTTTTGCATCTACGAACATGGATTTCAAAAGATTAAGAACTTCATCACCACCAGACGGGGGTCTATAGCCACCTAGGATAGTGATACATTCCAAGGAGGGGAGATGAAGGCTCAGCGAAACTAACTCAAATTCCTTGGCTACAGATTTGCAACTAATATTGGTGACCGAGTACTTAGATTTGGCGTAGATAATGCCAAAGCTGAGCTCTGGCTTGACAAGAATTGAGCTCTGCCCCGATGAAGCCCATCACCTGAGAAGGCACGAGTTCCGACTTGGCCTCATTGATCATTAGGCAGAGTTGGGAGCAGGTTTGGGGGGCCATATCTCCACCGCCTGTTGAGTGGAACCTGCAAGGAGCCAATCGTCGAGGTAGGGATAAATTGTGACCCCCCCCCCCCGACGCCGGAGATGGGCCGCCACCACTGCAATGCATTTGGTGAAGAACTGTGGGGCCGATGACAGGTCCATCACATGATCTGCTTGCTTGGCTTTACTATAGCAACAAGCAGTGTGCTTTCATTCATAGAAGGCGCTTGGAGTCTGCAGTGGAAGAAGGAGGGTTGTGCTGGACCAGCTGTGGGCAATTGCCTTCTCCTAATAAGGAGAACTGAGTGCTCAGTGTTTGGGGGGGGGAGGAGATGGAGTAGAGGCACTGTCTGGGGTCAGAGAGGACTGGAGTAGAGAACCAGTGGAGCTGACAGCCCACAGCAATCCTGCAATGAAGGAGGACTGGGCAGCAGGAAGTGGCAGTCTGCATGTACAGGATGCATTGAGCAGCGTCGATGGGGGAGACAGGAGCTCGGACATAGACAGGCTAACCCAGGCCAGGAGAGCCAGTGGAGTGGGCCACCCAAAGCCAACCCTGCTAGAAAGAAGGTTCAGGCTGCAGGGGGCGGTGAGGGTGACCTGCATGGCAGGGCACCTTGCAAAGTCAACAGGGGAACCAAAGCACCAGCGTTGACAGGTAGGTGCCAGCTGAGGAAGGGCTGGGGAAAGTCACTGCAGGAGCTGACATGAGTGTCTAAGGTCTGAGCTGCAGAACCCAAGACGTCATTTGCAGCCCCAACATAGGAGGGCCACTGCTGGTGGCAAGTGAGCTGGCAGAAAACACTACCAGAGCTGTACCTTGTGTGGGGAAGAAGGTGATAGATGGCAGGAAACATCGCCGGAGAGGGTGATGCCACATCTGAGGTCGGTGCCATAAGGAGTGATCATCAGGGAGAGAAGGCCTGAAAGCCATCTGACTGGCCCCCAAGGCAGAGGACAGAACTGGGGACTCAGAGAAGTTGCACCCTCGAGGTGCACTCTGTCGTAGGATGACCCGCTAGCCTGGGCTCTGAAGAACGCAGGGCTGGCTGCAGAAGTTGCCAGAAAGCTTGACAGGAGATCAGGCTGAGGTGGCAGACCTAATGGTCATAGGCCCAGGGAATCCAACATGACATGACCGAAAAGTGGAAAGCAAACAAAAATCATGAATGAAGGTGTTAAAGAAAGTAAATGGAGTCCGATGCACAATGGTCGATGGTGGGAAAAGAACTGGAGATGGAGCAGGGCCCGTCCCCATTTATATGGGAGGGACACTGCTGCGTCTGACGTCGTCATGGGTGGCCCCATGTAGACTGCTAGCTAGAAAAGTTTCTGTGTGGTCCTAGTGTCTAGTGGTTATAGTTCCTTAGGTGTGGTCTGATGCAAGAGACACCCTCAATGAAGAGATCCAGGATACTCAAATCACAACAAGACTTCTGTTTGCAGAAGCACAGGCCCCTTTAGACACAGATATAAATCAATGATACCCAAATTACAACAGTTCTTCTGTCTGCAGAAGTGCAGGCTCTGAAAGGGTATGTGTTTCTGGAGCCACAGGTTTAAGACATATACACAGACTTCTGGTTGTAGAAGTGCAAGCCCTTGTGGACATGCACACACTTCTGCAGTCGCAGATACAAATCCATGAAGATAGCACATCAGTGCTACTGTACTTGGGTCATCTAGAAACAGCTGTATGTTGTTTGTCATATCTGATAATAGCTATCTGTGGCTGTTTGTGTGGTCTTGACCTTCTGCTGGGGGTGGGGTTGGGGAGTTAGGGTTGAAATCCCTAATGCCACCGCCACCTTTCCTTACTTTTGTGGGGTTAAGTTGAACCCCAACTGATGCAATACACATTTTGAGCTGTTTTGAGATTTAGAATGGAAAAATATTGCTAAGAGATTTAGAAAAATGATGCGATATAATCCTGCTATGCCAGATTTCACTATAGGTCTCACTGAGGGTTATATTTGGTATTTTTTCCTCATGTTTTACATGATGCATGGAGGTGGTTGTATGTTAGAGAGTACGCCTCGCTTAAGAGAGCCGATTTGAAAAAAAATAACATTTGGGGAAAAAGATGAAATATTTTAAAAAAAGCAATAATCCGCATATTGGATGACATTTTCCTAATACTGTATTTATGTTGATATACTGTATGGTAACTGCCAGCCCTGAAGAAGAGGCCCATACCTCAAAACACAGATGAAGGGTTACGAATAGACTCGAAGCGATGGGGTTAGTGTCGTGGACTTGGGTTTGACCATTTCACATGAAGTGTTTGTCTGTGACTTCATTCTTATGTTTTTGAATATCTTGAAATCAGCATTACTGTCGTCTGCTGAGTGCTGCCATTTTTGGTGTATTCATGTTCGTTGTGTGTGGCAAGCACCCACTTAGAGCTTCAGAACGTGGCTCCACCTGTTTGTTTTTCCTCAAAGCACTGGTAGACATGAAAAAATTACTCACCTTAGTAATTGTTTTTCTTCTAATGGAGTCTTGCTATATTATGACTTCTTGCAGTTAGCCACAGCACTTGAACTGCCCCGGAGAGGAAAGAGTTAACTCCATAATGAATGGAGTTCTCAGCGCGAGCGCTTTACTGAAAGCTCTATCTGGCTAGTTTCAAACTGAAACTGTCAGATCTTTACGGAGCCAACACTCACTAAAAGTCTGTGTGGAAAGTACCCTACGCTAGCCAAATGGCTACCTACTAGTAACAACAACAACAATAACAACTACAATAACAACAACAACAACAACAACAATCACCCCTGACAAGCACTACTAGACCCCCCTTCCCCAAAGACTCAAGTCCACGAGGGGGGCCAACACACAAATCAATAACAGTAGTACCTAATTTCCCCAATCCTAAAAGAAAAGAGGGGGAAAAAAACACCTATAATGGCATGACACAGTGCTTGCACTAATTTGCCCACACCCTACCCAAGTAGAAGTTCTGAGAGGGGCAGGTTGGGGGGTGATCATATAGCAAGACTCCATAGAAGAAAACACTACTAAGGTGAGTAATTTTCCTTCCAAACAACATGAAGTCTTGCTATATTATGACTTCTTGCAGATTACACAGCAGTACCTCCATGGAGGAGGGCAGAACCTACTTAGGGAATAGGGCTCTGAAGCATGGCTGTGCTAAACCGAGCATCTCTCCTGGCCTGGATATCCAGGGAGTAATGCTTGGTGAAAGTGTGAACTGTTTTCCAGGTTGCAGCTTGACAGATTTCCAAAATAGGAATATCTCTAGCAGCCGCTAGAGATGCAGCTGTACCCCTGGTAGAATGGGCCCTCAATCCTGAGGGGGGTTCTCTACCCAGTTTTTGGTAGCAAAATTGGATACAAGAGACAATCCACCTGGCAACTGTCCTCTTAGTGGCAGGTTTTCCTTTGTCGACCTCACCATAGGTGAGAAAGAGTTGGTGGGATTCGAACCTGTGACCCTTGGTGCGTTCCAGATAATAACTCAATGCCCTCTTAACATCCAAACTGTGCAATCTCCTTTCACCAGAGGAAGAGTGCTCAGTGAAAAATACTGGAAGGGAGATGGATTGGTTAAGATGGAAATTCGAAACCACTTTAGGTAAAAACTTTCTGTTAGTCCTGAGGACTACCTTATCCTGTGAAAAGAAATAAAATCATTTTCTACTGAAAGGGCTTGTAACTCACTTATGCGTCTAGCAGAAGTGATGGCCACTAAAAATACAGTTTTCCAAGTTAAGAACTTAAGGTCTGCCGAAGACAGGGGTTCAAAAGGGGTTGCATTAACTGAGCAATGCAAACATTAAGGTCCCAGGCAGGGCTGGTCCCGAAAAGGAGGGTTAGTATGAAGTAACCCTAAAAAACTTGGAAAACACAGGGTGAGAAGAAAGGAGGAAGGCTTCCTGCTGAGATAAAAGCAGAGACAGCTGCCAAGTGGACTCTTAAGGTAGCTGGCCTGAGGCCCAAAGAATTAAGATGGACCATGTAGTCCAGCAAAGTGGGCAAACCAGCAGATTCTGGGACAATATGCTTATCAGAACACCAGATGGAAAACCTTTTCCACTTGGAATTATAAGTGGCTCTAGTGGAAGGCTTCCTAGAGGCCTTTAAAATATCAAGGACACCTTGAGAAAAGTGTAAAGCAGCAAATTCTAACTCTTCAAGAGCCAAGCCTTGAGGTCGAGGGATTTGAAGTTCGGATACCATACTCTCCCCTGGGCACAGGTCAGCAGATTGTGAATCCTGGGAAGGCACAGGGGCAGGTGGACTGTCAGTGACAGCAGGAGTGGGTACCAGGGTTGCCTGGCCCAGTCTGGTGCAATCAGAATCACTTTGCAAGGTTGGGATCTGATTTTTACTAACACCTTGAAAAGAAGAGGGAAGGGGGGAAGGCATACAGGAACTTCCCTTCCCAATCCAACAGAAGGGCATCCAGGGGGACTGAGCCCATCACTGGGAGCCTGCAGCAGAACAGTGGAAGTTGGTGGTTGTCTGGGGCTGCAAAAAGATCTATCTGAGGGGTGCCCATCTGGCAAAGACTGTTCTCAGCACTGAGGATTCAGGGACCATTCGTGATGGCCCTGAGAAATCCTGCTGAGGGCATCCGCTAGGACATTGTCCTTCCTGGCAGATGAACTGCTATTAGAGAAGTGTTCAGGGAGTAGGCCAGGAGACCACAACTTCATTGCCTTGGTGCACAGGGCCGACGACCCGGTGCCCCCTTGCTTGTTGATGTACCACATTGTTGTGGTATTGTCTGTTCTGACCTGGACTACTTTGTTCTGGACGATGCAGAAAAGCTGAAGAGCTAAAAGGACAGCTCTGAGTTCCAGCAAGTTGATGTGAGCAGAGATTCCTGAGGGAACCACACTCCTGTGTGGAGAGGTCGCCAAGTGCTCCCCACCCCAGGAGGGAGGCATCCGTAGTGAGGTGAGGAGTGGGAAATAGGAATGAAGGGACCCCTGTCTTAATTGCTCTGATCCTGCCACCACTGAAGAGCTAGGATCAGAGTTCGGGTCACAGGAACCAGTTTGGCAAGGGGTCCCTCCTTTGGGACCAATAGGCCCTCAAATGAAACTGAATGTCTCTCATCTGGAATCTGCTCCCTGCACTACAGCTGTGGAGGCAGCCATGTGCCCTAGAAGCTGCAAAGTGTCCTGCTGGTCGAGAGACCTGCAGGGTGAAAGAGGAGGCCAGAGGCGATCAACATCTCTACCCTTTCCAGGGAGGAAGGCCCTGGCCAGCTTTGTGTTCAATTCCGCACCTATGAAAGTAAGTACCTGAACTGGTTCTAGAACTGACTTTGGTAGGTTTAGCAGGAATCCCAGGAGGTGAGAAGCTGCTGGGTGACTTGCAAGTGGGATTTCACCTGTTCTGGAGACTGTCCAGCAATGAGCCAGTCGTCCAGGTAGGGAAAAACAGCAACCCCTTGCCTTCTTAAATCAGCCACTGCTAGACATTTTGTGAATACCCTTGGAGCAGAGGTAAGACCGAAGGGCATTGCCCTGAACTGGAAGTGGCCTGAGGGCAGTTCGAACCTGAGGTACTTTCGGTGAGAAGACCTGATTAAGACATGAAAATAAGCATCCTTGAGGTCCAGGGAGGCTAGCCAGTCCCCTGGCCTCAGTGAGGGCAAAATCATTGCCAAAGTTAACATTTTGAACTTTGGTTTCAAAAGGTGTTTGTTCAAATACCTTAAGTCTAGGATGGGCCGCATTTCTACTGTCTTTTTGGTGTAGGAAGTATCTGGGTACAGACCCTTGCCCTGGTGAAAGGGAGGAACCCTTTCCACTGCTTTGCACTTTAACAGGGCAGAGACCTCTGCCTCCAGGGCAAGGGCCTCTAGGGGCTTGCAGGTGGAAGTGTCTGGCCCTCATCTTTGGAAAATGTTTGAAGCTGAGAATCAGACCCTGGTTTACCACTTCCAGAACCCATTTGTCCGAGGTTACGGACACCCAGTTCTGACTGAAGCAAGCCAATCTGCCCCTACTGGTACAGGAGATCGGCCCTAGGCACCCCATCAGGGTGCCTGCTTGGCAGATGCCTTAGGCTGAGGGGGGGGACGGCTTGCCTGCGCCTGGCCTGCCTCTGCCTCTGAAAACCCTCTGAGCATAAGCAGAGGGAGCTTGGGATTGATAAAAGGCCTGTGGAAAGGCCTGCCCCTACCTCTGGACGGTGCCTCTGTGGAGTGGCATGCCACTCCTTGGCCTGGGCACTTTTGTAGGTAGTTCTGTATTCATCCATCTTTTTCATATAGTTCTCTGTCTGCTCCCCAAACAGAGAATTTCCTACCACAGGAAAATCCATAGCTTTTGACAGAGTGTCCTGTGACAGATTAGTGCACCTGAGCCATGCCAACCTACGGAAAGCTACAGAAGTGGCCATGACCCTAGAGGAAACATCATTAACATCAACAGCAGCATGAAATTGAACTTTAGAGGCTTCAATGCCATCAGCAGCCACCTGTTCCAATTCACTAGCCAGCTGGCCATGGGCCTGCTTGGCTAACTGCATAACTGTATCCCATCTAGATTTCTGATATCTAGCTACATAAGCCATATAATTTGCCTGCCTGAGTCCCAAAGAGGCTGCCATATACTGCTTTTTTGCCATGGCATCAATCTTCCTAGAATCTTTATCAGGAGGATGTGAAGCCAGGGGAATGTTAGCCTTGTCACAGGCTGCAGCCTGTACCACTCCTACATGACTACACTGCTCAGAAAGGAAGTCTGTATCAGGGCCTGATAGCATACCTCCTGTCCATCTTTTATCGACAGGAGGCAGAGAATTTGATTTTTAAAATTTTCATTGTTTGCTTCCTAAATGACTTATGCAAAGGAATAGACAATCTCCTAGACTCTGGAATATCCATCATCTCAACATAATCAGGCTCCTCTTGCTCATCCACAGCCTCTTCTAAGGGAAGCTGGAGGGTTTCAGCAACTTTCTTATAAAAAATAAAATGAGATGGGGACTCAGACAGCATAGGGGGAGATTCCAAAGGTCTGTCTGGAGAGATATCCGGTTCAATGGGCACATCCAGACCCTCCCAGCCACATACATACTGCTCATAATCCTCCTCCCCCTCCTGTGGTTCATAAAATTCTTCAACATCATACTCCTGAACCACTGGGACCGGATGAACCAACCTTTTACCAGCTAGTGGTGGTTCGGACGGTCCCTGAGACAGTGACTGGACAATTTGTATGGCTTTTGCTATCTCTGCAGCAGTTGGAGAGGCAATTTTGTACTCCAGACCTGCTGATTTTTTAGACTTTTTTACTGGGGCTGGTTCCTCAGAACCAGCTTTTCTTTGCCGAGGAAGTCTCGCCCTGGTCAGAGGGCACTCCCTCTGGTCCAGTGGGCACTGGACCGGGCTGGCCATCCGGGTCAGCGGACTTATTGGCCTCTCGTTCCCTGAGCCTGCCCCATCTTTTTTCCAGGGTGGCTACAGGAAAATTCTTGAAAATCTGGCAGTCTGACTGGAGGTGGTCAAACCCCAGACAATAAACACATGTGGTGTGTGGGTCAGCCTTGGCAAAGGCTTCCCCAAAAGCATCACAGTGTTGAAACCCAGTGGGCCCGGTTTTTCTTTTGGGTTTCTCAGACATAATGCCAGCCTAACCAAAACTTGCCCTTTTAATGGCAGTGCCAGGCAAGACACCCTTATCGGTTCCTAACCGTGTCACGGGTATTTGAAAAACCCAAATTAAAAAGTTCGTTTTTTTTAGAACCGATAAGAACCGGGAACCGCACTCTAAATGTCCATACAATACTTTAAAACGTCTTTTTAACCAAACCGATCGGTTCAAAACCGAACCGATAAATATATTTTCCACACAGACTAAAAACCTGTACTTACGGTTTACCAGATAGAGCTTGAACGAAACGCGTAAAATAAATACTTTTCCCGTTTATTTAAACCTAGAATTACTTGTTTTAACCGAGAAATGAACCGAGCTGAAGGAGAGATCTCCGGAGCGACTGTTCAGTGAGGCGGAGTAAAGAATCTGACAGTTTCAGTTTGAAACTAGCCAGATAGAGTTTCAGTAAAGCGCTCGCGCTGAGAACTCCATTCATTATGGAGTTAACTCTTTCCTCTCCGGGGCAGTTCAAGTGCTGTGGCTAACTGCAAGAAGTCATAATATAGCAAGACTTCATGTTGTTTGAAAGTGTACATTTTTACTTCAGCTGTATGGTTACCCAGATTCTGGTGGAACCAACAATAAATCCTACATTTCATACAGTATAGTGTGGTGAGTGACTCTTATTTCCAGTAGGTGGTTTACTGTCTCAGGGACTAATTGGAACAGACTCCTCCCATTTTCTCTCTCCCACAGAAGGCAGAAGTGTCTACAGTGGAAGCTGTCTGCAGTATTATTAAAAAAAAAAAAAACACACACACAAATGCCTGCCACTAGAGTTCTCCCTTAATACTGCTAATCTGGTATCATATATCAATGGCATTATGACTTCTGGGTGCCAGTCCTTTCTAATGGGGAAAAATGACTACCCATATATTGCTAAAATCCTGTACTCCTATTACAGGTAAATACAAGTACAATGAGCTCTTACCCCATCCACGGTAACATATGCACGGTCATGAACTCCATTTAATGGTGATGAAAGAGACGAGTTACTGCAGTCCTTTGGCAGTGAAGTTCTATACAGCACAAATCCAAAATACTGAAAAAGCAGATTAAGAGATGAAATAATTACTACACTCAGCAAAATGCAACTGTAAACGATTTAGTTATTTATAACTGTATAGTCAGAAGGGCACACAGAGCTTGCTGCTAGCTCGTGTCCAGGTGCGTACCTATAGGGTGATGTAGGATAAGGAAGGAGTATGTACGCACACAGAGTAAGAGTCAACAGATACATACTGATCAGCGTGCATTGGAAAACAGAAGCTTCTAGCCAGTAACCTCTTGATTTTTAGAATATCCCCTGCACAGAACCACACAGACACAGACACAGACACAGACACACACACACGTCTGAGAGCCCTAGCAGAACCAGAAACCTTTTTTGGGTGGCAATCTGACATGCACAGCACTTAAGTAGGACATCCAGGCGCTAAAGGAATAATGCGACAGGGTGTGTGTCGTGCTGGGATAATGTCGCCTGGGGTGACTGGGCACGAGGCCGCAGGCTGAGTGCGACCATTCACCCCAAAAGTGACGTTATCCCAGTGTGACACACACCCTGGAGTGCATTATTCTTATTATACAATGGCTTGTTGTTATACAAAATTAAAAAAAAAAAAAAACATTTAAAAACTGTTTTTAGTAGATTTTTAGTGTGGCAATATATCTTCGTCTCTGAAGAGTAGATGGAAACAACAAGAAGTCAATATAGTGAGGTTGTGCTCTGAGACTAGACCCGTGATGTTACACTGGGTAACATCACAGGTCCAGCTCCAGACTGACCAATCAGAGTCCAGGAAATTTTCTTGCCATTGTATCAAGCAATAAGGTGCCCCAAGGGTGTGGTATATCATGGGATATCATCACTGGTGAAAGTTAAGCATGAGGCCACAGGCCGAGTGCATCCAACTGTCCCAGAAGTGACAATATCCCATGATATACCACACCCTGAAGTGCCTTATTGCTATTACGAACTGGATCAATTGATATTTTATACATTTAATGTAAAAAAATAAAGTTTAAAAATATTTTAATACTGTTTTTATATGAGTTTAGGTAGACATTTTAAAACAAAGTATGTGTATGTCATGTTTTGGGCGGTAGGTGGTGCTGTTTTCATTTGTTGCTACCTATCAGCATGGTGTGCTGCTGTTTGTACCAGCCACTGTTGTGTACTGTTCCACACAGTTAGTTTCTCCCCCCACCCAAATCAGCGAGTTTATTTTGGATTTTAGGGCTCTGGAAAGAAGGAAGGAGTAATCTGGTAAGTCTAGCAAGAGCTGGTGGTCTGCAAAATGTCAAATATGCTGGTTAAACATCGGAGCGCTGTTCTGGAGCACCCGTCCTTACAAACTGAGCGTTAGTAAATGAAGCTAAAAGTAGTAGTGGTTGAGCCGTGGGGTAAAGTTAAGGGGACCAGCCGTTCGCTGAATAAATCGGAGGAGCTGGCACTTGCTACAAGTGACTGGAATCTGTCATTGCGTAGTCTGTGAGAGGAGCGGGTGGGTTGAGGTAGTGTTAGTGTGGTAGTCAGCAGCAGTTTCTTTTCGTCAACAAGAGACAGGATTAGTGGCAGCGCATGAGGAGCTGTTTCTGTACTGCAGTCCATGGCGCTCTGAAGGAGAGCGAGAGTTTTCTTTTTCCTGTGGAGAGCAGGTACTGTGGGTAAATTGTATTATAGTGTATGGTGGAACGCTGTTCCGCATGGAAATCCATGCCTGGAACAGCGTTGTTGTCCTTCACTGGCGGCACGATCTTGTTGTGCTGCACCCAGTGCGCCACCGTGCAGCACAACAAGATCGAATATTCACAAGATGCGCACAGAGCGCGCGACGGCAACACGGAAGGTGGCACTTTGGGCGGCAGACACAGAAGTAAGCTCCCGAGTGTTCACGAGTGGTATTTATGGTTGCCCATACACTATAAAGATTGTGTGAGCAACCATACAAACAAAACGTTTTGGATCTTGAGGGTTTCCGTGGTAATGGACCTCTCGAGCTACGCTCTCGAGGTCTCAGGTTACCACGAAAACCTCTCGATCGCAACTGCCTTGTTGTGTATGCTTGCGCATACACAATCCTCTATGTGGGGACAGTTGTCAAAGTTTCGTTTTTTGTTTTCGATAGTGGGTGACTGTGAACTGTGGGAGATGGGAAACACTGCGCTTAGTGTAAGAAGGCTGGTGGCCGGAGCTTTTCTGAAGCCGTGATGATGTAGCCCGATATCATCACGACTTCAAAAACCTCTTGGCCAGTCAGCTTTCTCCATTTATGATCACCAGTTCATAATATAGTATAAAACACTTCTTATCCATCCCCACCTCCCAACAGTCTCAGTAGCTTTTTTACTAAGGGTAGCATAGCTATTGAGCAATAGGAAGAAATAGAGGGGACCTAACTGTGCTAAGAAAGAGGGACGGTAGGAAGCAGAAGGAATGAACTCTTATGAATGGCATGAAAAAGATGACATGATAAACACATGCATATATCTATATATGGGTCTGTGTGGATGAACATCATGTACCACTCCTAGAACTACTGTTACAGGTGAATAACCTGTGTTTCTAGGGAAGTGGATATGATGTTCTATCCACACTTCTGGCAGACGCCTAGCAGTTCTCCGGGAGGAGGAGGCAAGGCACACACCCCGGATTTAGGGAACAGAGATTGGAGAACTGAGGCTCCAAAACCAGCATCCTGGTGTGACTCGAGGTCAGTGTGGTAATGGGAACTGAAGATGTGTGCTGACCTCCAGGTAGCAGTCATGCAGATTTCCTGGATAGGGAAGTCCCTGGAAGCAACCACCAATGCAGCAGTATGGCGGGTGGAATGAGCCCTTAGCACTCCGAGAGGCTCCCTACCCACCAACAGATAGAGATCAATGCAGGATACTATCCACTTATCAATCATCCACTTGGCTGCAGGTCTGCCAGATGCAGCTCAGCGTAGGTGACAAACAGTGGGTGAACTTCTCCAGGAACTCCAGCCATGTGCTTCCTATAGTAAGTGAGCATTCGCCTCAGGTCCAGAGTATGAAGCTGGTGCTTGGCCTCCGAGGTATGACTGGTGAAGTACACCGGAAGATTAATCACCTGGTTAAGGAGAAAATCCGACAACTTTTGGGAGTAACTTTGGGTTGGGGTGCAGGACAACCTTGTCCCTGTGGAAATCCAGCTAAGGAGACTCCACCGAAACGCCCGGAGCTCACTGATCCTTCTGGCTGACTTGATAGTCACAAGGAAGGTGGTCTTCCATGACAGGTGAGACATCTCACGCCTGTTCATCGGTTCAAATGGATTGCCCATGAGCTTCGCCAAAACCAGCAACAAGTCCCACGGTGGTGGTGGTTTATGCACTGGAAGGTAAATGTGGTCAAGGCCCTTGAAAAAGCACCAGACCACCTTCTCCTGTGCTGACTGGCCTACATCCGGGAAGCAGAAATGGCTGCCAGGTGCACCTTAAGGGTTGCCGACCGAAGGCCCAACTGAAAGAGGGACCAGAGATAAGCAAGAATGCTAGCCACTGGACAGGACAAGGGGTCCAACTCCCTTGCCCTGACGCCAAATGGAGAATCTTTTCCATTTGAAGGCAAACCACTTCCTGGCAGACTCCTTCCAAAATGCCTCCACAACAGTGAAGACAGCTCTGGAGAAACCCAAAGCCTGGAATCCGGCCACTCAGGAACCAGGCTATCAAGTTCAGGAATTGAAAGTCCAGGTGGAGTACCCTCCCCTGATTGATGGAAAGCAGGTCCCAGCATAGGAGAAGATGCCTTGGGAGCCTACTGCTGAGGATGAGGAGATCAGGGTACCAGAACTGGCATGGCCAGTCCGGAGCCACCAGGATCACCTGTGCCTTGTCCCTCCTGGCCTTGAGGAGCACCTTGTGAATTAAGAGAATCGAACAGAAGCCATAGAAGAGGCCTGGGGTACAGGGCCTCGAGAAGGCATCCCCCTGCAGTGTTCCCTGCAGAGGGGGGGTGGGCACAATACAGCCTCAGCTTTGCATTCTCCCTGGAGACAAACAGGTCCGCCTGCGGGGTGCCCCACTGGGGGAACAGACTGTGCACTACCTCTGGGTGGACAGACCACTCGTGAGATGCCTCGCCCACCCAGCTGAGAGCATCTGCCAGCTGATTGGAGGCCCTTGCCACACATATTTTATTTTTTTATTTATTTTATTTCCAGCTTGGATCACAATCTTTGAGCTAGAAGCTCACTTACAAAGTTTCCACATCAAAATTAAACAGAGACAGTCAAAGACAACAAACACCTATCATGTCAGGCAATAATGTCAGAGGCTAAACTGGACATAGTAGCAATTAGTGAGACGTGGTTTACCAGTAACCACACTTGGGAGACTTCAGTACCTGGCTATGTATTGTTCAGAAGAGACCGAGGTGCAAAAAGGGGGGGAGGAGTGGCCCTGTAAGTTAATGAAAATATCAAAGCTACAGAAATTCAGAATACACATAAGGAGCCAGAAGAACTGTGGGTCACCCTGGAAACAGGAAATGGGACAGCCATAAGAACTGGGGTTGTCTACAGGCCTCCAGACCAGAGGGAGGACATAGACACATTACTGTTAGAAGATATACAAAACATGACAGCTAAAGGGAGGTTCTGATAATGGGAGACTTCAACATGCCAGATACAGATTGGTCAATACCAGCAGGAACATCTGCCAGAACTAGACTCATAGTGGATTCCCTGCAGGGAGGGCCTCAAACAACTGGTACAGCAACCCACAAGAGACAGGGCTATCCTAGATCTAGTACTGACTAACAAAGAAGGGATCACAGATCTCCAGGTAGAAGGTCACCTGGGGGCCAGTGACCATCACATGGTATGGTTCAATTTGGCTACTACATCTAAATCATCCCATTCCAAGGCAAAAATATGGGACTTCAGAGGAGCTGACTTTGATAAGATGCCAACAGAGTTAAGCTAGCCCTGGCAAAAAGAAACACAGGTGAGGAGGTACAGGCAAAGTGGGCAAGCATTAAGGATACAATACTTGAAGCAACATCCCATTGTGTTAGACAGAAAAGGAAGTGCAAAAGAAGAAGGAAACCACTTTGGTTCTCAATTACAGTAGCAGAAAAGGTCAGAGCCAAAAGGCTGGCCTTCAGGAAATATAAGGGAACACAGCGGGATGAAGATAGGGAGGCATACCAAACTGCCCTAAGGGAAGCAGGTAAGGCAGTAAGGCAGGCAAAGTCCCAAACTGAGGAAACACTAGCACGAACAGTAAAAGAAGGTGACAAGACTTTCTATAGATACATTAGTGAAAGGAGAAAGTCCAGAGGGGGTATTGCTAAGCTTAATGGAGAAAAGGGAGCATGTGAGAGGAGGACCCTGTAAAGGCATCTATCCTAAATAGATACTTTGCTCAGTATTTACTGAAGAGAAGGTAGGGCAGGGCCCACAGCTCAGCATCATGGACACAGGGGAGGGAGGTGAGCACTACTCCCTTCACAAAAGAAAGGGTCCCACAAGAGCTTGCTAAGCTCAGGGTGGATAAGGCAATGGGACCTGATGGCATACATCCCAGGGTACTTAAGGAGCTAAAGGAGGAACTAGCAGAGCCATTAGCAGAATTGTTTAGTGAGTCTCTGAGCACAGGAGAGGTCCCAGAAGACTGGAGAAGGTTTCATGTGATCCCGCTCCACAAGAGTGGTAGCAGGGAGGAGGCGGGAACTACAGACCAGTCAGTCTTACCTCAGTAGTGGGCAAGATTATGGAGGCACTCCTTAAGGAAAGGATAGTGCAACACCTGGAATCCATAGGGGCACAGGATCCAAGACAGAATGGGTTTACAAAGGAAGGTCCTGTCAAACTAATCTCATAGATTTCTTTGACTGGTAACCAGAGTGGTGGACCAAGGGGAGCAGCTGATGTCGCCTACCTTGACTTCAGCAAAGCTTTTGACACTGTTCCACATAGAAGACTGATAAATAAGCTAGGTGGCTCTGGGGTGGTTGAAGTTGGTCAACTGGGTGGCAAACTGGTTGACTGGCAGAAAACAGAGAGTGGTGGTAAATGGTATACAGTCAGAAGAGATGCAAGTCACAAGTGGGTACCTCAGGGATCAGTCCTGGGGCCAGTCCTATTCAACATCTTCATTAGTGACCTCAGATGGACTAGAGGGTAAGGCTTGTCTGTTTGCAGATGACACCAAGATCTGCAACAGAGTAGATGATCCAGATGGGGTGGGCAGAATGAGAAGAGATCTGGATAAACTAGCAAAATGGTCAGAAGAGTGGCAACTGGGATTTAATGCAAAGAAGTGCAAAATCATGCACATAGGGAAGAGAAACCCTGAAGCCACTTGTAGGCTGGGAGGGGAGTTGCTAGCAGCCACAAAGGAAGAAAGAGACTTGGGCATCATCATCACTGATGACCTAAAATCATCCAAGCAGACCTCTAAAGCAGTAGGTAAGGCTAGGGGGTGTTAGGGTGTATTAGTAGGGGTATCACAAGTCTAAGAAGGAGGTAATAATCCCTCTGTACAAGACATTGGTTAGGCCCATCTGGAGTACCTGCGTGCAGTATTGGAGGCCACACCTTCACAAGGACATTAATTCAAATTGAGGCAGTCCAGAGAAGGGCAACCAAAAATGGTGCAGGGACTGCATCAGAAGACATATGAGGACAGATTAACGGAGCTCAATATGTATACCCTTGAGCAAAGGAGGGAGAGAGGTGATATGATCGAGACATTTAAACACCTTAAGGGCATAAACAAGGTGAAAGAGTCTAACATGTTTAAATATAAGAAAAATAGCAGGACAAGAGGACACAGCATGAGATTAGAGGAGGCCATTAAGGGGAATGTGAGGAAATTCTTTTCACAGAAAGGGTGGTAGATGCATGGAATAGCTTACCACAAGAAGTGGTGGCTATGAATACAGTGCAGGGCTTCAAACAGGCATGGGATAGGCATAAGGGAGCAATACAAATGACTATGAATAGACAGGTCACTGACAGAGCAAAGGCTGATGGCACATTTATAAGGTAGAAAAAGAAATGGGCAGACTGGATGGGCCTTGCGGTCCTTATCTGCCGTCAACTTCTATGTTTCTATGTTTCTATCTAATAAGCAAGATAACAAGTGAACATTTACATGAAGTTGAATGGAATTGAATTACCAGGAAGAATGGTATTAATTTTAGTAAACAGTACTTGGGGCAGTCAGATCTCCAGAACGGAGAACTAGCAATCTAGGCTAGTTACAAGCAGGGCAAGTACCCATTGTTAAGAGAGGGGGGAGATGGAATGGGGGTGGGGAACCAGGAAGAAGAAATACAAAGTTAAGGGGAAGGATGTCGTGAATAAAATAGAAGTGTTAGACCACAGGATTTAGAAGGGGTGGAACTTGGCAAATGGATAGGAGGGGATGAGGAATTGAGAGAGCAGGAGGGATGAGAATGAGCTATGCTAGTACAGAAAGGATGAGATATTTGAAGAGTTGGTTACGAGAGGTAGGTGGAGTAAGAGCTGTGTGTGTAAGGTATAGGGCAGGTAAAAAAAATGCTAGGCATGGACCAATAGAATTGTCATACGGTGCAGGTACATTTCTTTAGGCTAGGAGATCTACCCCCAGGCTGCGCATGATGGTCAAATTCAGAAAGCTTCCCTGCATAGGGGCAGGGAGTGCATCCCGCCCTGTTTGTTGAGATAGTACATTGTCATGGTGTTGTCCATCTGGACCTGGAACACTGGACCCTGGATGTACGGAGTGAATGCAGTCAGCACTAGCTGAACTGCCCAGAGTTCTAGCAGGCTGATGTTGCATTGGGACTCCTTGGGGTCCAGAGCCCATGGACTCTGTGTTACCCCAGGTGGGCACCCAGCCCGTGAGGGAGGCACTGGTTGTCAGGATGACCACTGGCTCTGGGTGGACAAATGGAATCCCTTCCTCCAGATGTGCTGGGACTAACCACCACTGGATGGTGTCCAACAACCGCTGGGTCACAGTGACCAACTGGTCGAAGTGACCCTAAGGCTGAGATCACTGGCTGGACAGCTCCCATTGCACGAAGTGCATTCTCCATCGGGCCCATTGAACCACACTGGTGCAGGCCACCATGTAGCCCAGCAAGCACAGGAAGTCCTGGGCAGAGTGTAATTGCCCAACCCGAAATGATCAGGCAAAGGAGGAGAGAGCCTCCACCCTGTTCGCAGGGAGCCAGGCTCTGGCTCTGCAAAAGTCAAGCTCTGCCCCACTGAAGTTGATCACCTGCAAAGACACAAGTTCCGACTTGGCCTCGCTGACCAGAAGGCCAAGGGAGATGAAGGTCTGGAGAGCCAGGTCCCTGGACTGCTCCACCTCCTGCCCAGAGGAGGAAGAGTAGTAGTAGTAAAAATCTATTTTTTAGACAGGAAATAGATGGAATAACACATCATTAGGACATAGTCCTATTTACAAGATGGTCCTGTACAAAGGAGTTTCAGCAATCAATAACCATACAATACAATACATTTAAGTACAATACAATTTTAGGTAATCTATCAATTGACTATACAAACACAAGTACTCAACAATACTTAACATGCTACAGTCATAAAGTGCACAATACAGACATAAATAACCCCCTAATATAACCCACATCTGGCAGATTCATATTATACCAAACCCCAAATCCTAACTACTCGCACCCAATAAGTATTAGTGTTCAGTCCTATTTATCTAACCATAGCACTTAACGAACAGTAAATTCTAATTTTATATCTGTTATAAAGGATTTTATATCTTTATATATTTTTTGAGTTACAGATTTCATAGAGTTCCACAATCCAAAAGTAATTAATGAAAACCTCATATCACTATATTTATTTTTAAACTTGGGACGTACAAAATCTCTCAGGTTTATACTTAAATTCTGATGGTATGATTTCTTTTCCAATTTATCATAAAGATAACTTGGTTGTTTTATATTCAGAACTCTATAAATCTGTGCAGCCCATACTAATTTCCTTTTATTTTCTTGTGGAAGCCACCCAAGTCCCTCATAAAGTTCACAATGATGTACATGAAAATCCTTCCTAAGGATAAATTTGTCCAAGTGATTGTATAAGGTATCAATTTTTATCATCATACTTTTAGTGGCAAAGCCATATACATGGTTTCCATATTCAAGGACTGGAATAAGAAGTTGATTTACTATAGCTTTTCCCCAAACTTTTTTTAATTTTGAAATTGTATCAATTATGTGACAATCAAACCTTAGATTTTCATCTACCCATACACCTAGGTATTTGTATTCTGATACTTGGGATAAAACTTCATTTTTGTTGTTTTTATTTCCACTACAAGTTCATTTTTCAAAATTTTTTTGCCATCTTTACTAAACAACATAAATTTTGTTTTTTTTACTATTTACTACCAGTCCTGAGTTTGTCAACCATGTACATAGTTCTCCAAAATCTGCCTGTAATTTTGCTTCCATAGTCTTGGAATTGTTTCCGCTAACAATCAATAGGGTGTCATTGGCATACAAGTGTATATCAGAATGTTTTACAATGTCCACTAGATGGTTTATATATATATTAAAAACAATGTTGGTCTCAAGATAGAGCCTTGGGACACCCCTCTTTGAACCATAACTTTGTCAGACTGATAACCATCAACAAACACCTGCTGAGTTCTATTATGTAAATAAGAAAGCAAACCAAGCGCATAATTCCCTAGATAATCCAATGTCAACTAATCGCTCCCCCAATGTCATATGGGCCACAGTATCAAAGGCCTTTGATAAATCCACGAACACCGCACCCACAGACAGGTCATCTTCCATCTTTTAAGCTATTATTATCCACCATGTCGGAGAGTGTGGTGCTTGTGGAATTGCCCCTGTGAAATCCAGACTGATACCCAGATAGCACAGAGTATTTCTCCAGACATTCAGTAAGTTGAACCTGCACTAATCTTTCAAACACCTTAGAAATTCCAGATAACAAAGCAATGGGTCTATAGTTTGTTGGTTCAAAAGTATCTCCCCCACCTTTGTAGACTGAAATAATTTTTGCATTTCTCCATTCCTGTGGAAAAATACTTTCCATCAGGCTGGAGGGACCTGTGATCAGCCAGTCGTCCAGGTAGGGGTAAACCTGAACCCCTCGCTGCCTCAGATAAGCTTCCACCACTACAATGCATTTGGTGAAGACCCTGGGGGCTGAGGAGAAGCCGAATGGCCTGGAACTCATACAGGGTTCTCTCTGCTTGGAAGTGGAGGAAACTTCAATGAGATGGATGGAGCGGGACATGGAAGAACACGTTCTGAAGATCCAGGGAGAAAACTCACATGATTTGCTCTAGAGATGGTATGATCCGAGACAGGGTTACCATCCTGAAGGTGCGCGACCGGAGAAATTTGTTTAGGTTGTGCAGATCTAGAATGGGGCGATAGCCCCCCATCCACTTTGGCATCAGGAAGTACCTGGAGACAAACCCTGAGTGTTCCGGAGGATCCGCAACAGGAACCATGACTTCCTTGTGGAGGAGCTGGGCTATGTCAGGTCTGACAGCTGACAGCATGTCTGTGGAAACCAAGTCCTCATGTGGGGCATGGGCTCGGCAAGAAGGGTACTTCTCGAATTCTAGAGGCAGACCCTGACCCACCACTTCGAGAACCCACCAGTCCATGGTGACAGCGGACTACACAGAAAGGAAGTGTTGGAGACGGACCCCAAGGAAGGACCCAGGGAGGTGTGGAACGGCATGAGGCACCCCTCATCCCGTCACTGGGCAGGCTTAGAGGAGGAGGAGGGCCCGACGGAGGCACCACTGGAGCCTCTCCCTCCAGGCTTGCAGATGACTAAGGCCACCGACTTGGGCTGAGGTCGCCAGGCCTGAGCCAGAAGGCCAGTCTGGGGCTGGGCGGGTTTGACCACAGCAGTGGAGGTGGACCAAAAGAGCTTCCTCTTCTGCTGCTGCTTGGAGCCCTCAGGGTCTTTCTGGGCAGATGTCATGGAGTCCAAGGTGGCACTGGACTTCTCAATATGGCTGAGGTGGCCCTCGACCCTGTTCCGAACAGGTCAGTGCACAGGAAAGGGACATCTGCCAGCTTGTGCTGAGAGCCCACCATGAAGGTCGAGATCCTCAGCCAAGTCCTTTGGCGTATGGCCACTGAGGCCCCCACCTTGTGGCCACAGGAGTTCCCAATGTCCATGGCTGTTTGGCTACAGCCTGGCCCTGGTCCTGGACACATTTGACTGTGGTCTGAAGGTCCGCTGGCAGATGGGCAAGCACCTCATCCAGGGTGCCCAGCAGTGCAAGAGAGAAGTGGGCCATGAGGAGGGCTGAGCTTGCTTGGCAGAGACCAAGCGAGGAGGCAGCATAGACTTTCTTAGTCACATGGTCTAATTTCTTGGACTCCTCGTCAGGCAGCCTTGTCAATATCCCCGGTGTTGCCGGAGCACCTAAACACAGAATCTACCACCAATCCCTTGGCCAAGGGGTGCTCTGTGAATCCAGAGAGGGAGCCGGTGGGTACTGCATATTTGAGGGCCATCCAGGCAGAAGGTGCAGGGCATGAAGCGGAGCACTGCAAAAGCTCCAAGGCAGGGCCAAGAATGGCCTCTACCACCGGGAATGCCTCTGTAGGACTGTCTCCCCAGTCGGGGATCCCGGTCAACAGGTAATGAGCCCGCTTCTGGATGGCTTCCATTTTCATAACCGTCGATACAGATCAGGCAGAGAAGGCCCATGACAGAAGATGGGCCTTTGTTTGTCGAGAGATCCCCCATGGACTCCACGTCGACTGGGCAGCAAGGAGTCGTTAAAGAGTGGTCAACCAATCAATCAAAATCTTTAATTATCCAGGTGGCCACCACTGAGCAAGGCTCGTTTGCAAGGTGGACCTGGTCATGAATACATCAAAGTACAGTACAGAAGCAGGTATACGAAAAGCAATAATATACAAGGAAGAAAAAGTATACACAGTGTATACAGTACAGTACAAGGTTGAAATAAAAAAAAAAAGCATTATTTTACGATTGAAGAAGTCAGCAGATGTACAATCAACCATAGGCATACAGGAGTTATAAACAGAGATCTTTTGAGTGAGGCAGCCGGCAACTACACGTATAGGGGAAAGAGGCCATGTATGGGGTGGCAGGTTAGAGAGGTAAAGAAGAGGAGGGATACATTACCGATGACTGTGGGAAAAATTGGGCTAAAACCACAGAAAGTGACAATGGCTGTCGTGTACTTGTTTATTATGATAATGACGGAGGAGGGGTAGATAATTGGGACACTACTATGGATGGGGTGGGATTTTAGCCAGGCTGGAGTGGACAGGGAAGGGTGGGTGAAGTTAACAGGAAAGAGTGAGAGCCAGGGTAGAAACATGGCGAACATCAGGATGGAAAGGGGGAGTTACGGAATTAGTGGGCTAGTGGTGAGGAAACATTTGCAAGGTGCTTTCATGAAATGGCGATCACAGAGTGCCTTGAAGATATTCAGGCTAACAGGGCAGCTCAGCTTCAAGTTTCTTTGTAAACCGTTCCACAATGTGGGTAAAAAAGAAGCTTAGAGCAGCTTTGCCAAAACGAGTGTTGACCCTTGGAACTTGGGAGGGCAATTAGGGAATAGCTCCTTAGAGCGTAGGTGCCCAACACACTCCGGGGAATACAATCCGAGACATACGAGGAGAGCTTGTTGGTCACCGCTCTGAAGGCCTATAGGGCGGCGTTTCTATTCCTTCTATAGTGAAGGGAAGTCCAGCTTAACAATGAGTACAGGGAGCAGTGGTGTATGGAAAGTGGAAGGCCAGTAATGACCCTGATAGTTCTGTGGTAGAGGGTGTCCAATTTAGCCAGTGCAGAGGCAGTGCAATGGCTGTAGAGCAGGTCCGCGTAATCTATTAAAGATAGAAAGGTAGCTAGAAACAGTTGAATCTTGGCCTCCTTTGTGAACAGGTGGTTAATTCTGTAGAACATTCCTAATCTTTGCCTTAGTTTCTTCTGTAGTTCTTCGAGGTGGTCGGCGAAAGAAAGTTTATGATCGAGCCAACTCCTAGATGTTTGAATTTAGCTACATACTCTAGTGTTTCTCCAAGAACACTGGTAATTTGTGGGATAGCACCCCCAGCAGGAATTGCTGCATGCAAGGAGGGGGAGAAGAGCATGACTTTGTCTTTTTTGTATTGAGCAAAAGCTTTATGTTTATGAGCTGGTATTGTAGAAGGTTAAATTCAGCTTGGAGGTCTTCACAGGCTGCTTCCGGCGTGGGATGACTCAAGTAAAGTACAGTGTTGTCCGCGAATAAGTGAATGTTGGCTTTTTTGATGGGGTCATTGATGTTGTTAATGTAGACTGCAAAGAGGAGGGGACCAAGGATAGAGCCCTGGGGCACGCCCCTTAGTATAGGTTTTAATGGAGAAAGATCACCTTCAGCTTTAACCTGCTGCTTCCATTGTGTCGAATGCCTTACTAAGATCCAAGAAAATGGCACAGATGTGCTTCATGTTGTCAAGGTCTAGGAGCCAATCATTGGTCACCTTAGCTAGGGCTGTTATGGTGCTGTGCTTCGCTCTGAATCCAGACTGAACCGGGTTTAATAGGCTTCTAGATTTTAAGTATACCCCTAGCTGGCCACACACTATTTTTTCTAGTAATTTAGACAGGACGGGGAGGAGGGAGATCGGTCTGTAATTATTTAGATCGCAGGGGTCACCTGCTTTTAATAGAGGGATGACATGGGCTATTTTCCATTGAGGGGGCACACTACCCTGGGAGAGTGACATGTTGAATATGTGGGTGATTGGCACTGCAAGCACATGGTAGGCACATTTCAGATAGTATAGCTCTATGAAGCCGGACCGGCCTGCTCCCTTCCTGGTGTCCGGTTGCAGCAGTAGGTCTTCCACCTCTTTTAACAAGACAGGCAGGAGGCAGAAGGCCTCCTCAGTAGAAGGGGACTCGTGGGTTGGTGGGCCCTGAGCTGTGCGGAGGTCACTGGCAGGGGAAGTATCAAATGCAAGCCCTGCCACTGCAAAACGGTTATTGAGGGCTTCCAATATCTCTGATCGGTTAGAGATAACGTCCGCATCTCCACTGATCCTCCGTGGATGGTCAGGGGTGACGGCGACTGACAGCCGATGGGAAAACACCCTAGACAGCTGAGACTCTTAGTTGGAGCGCCGGTCGGTTGCTGTTTAGGTGGCGGTTCTACCATCATCAGCGGAGACACTGGGGTCACCTGGGCCGGGATCGTTTTGGTCAGTTCCATCGATGGAGACGGCCTTTCAGGCAACAGTCAGGTGATGGCTGAAGTAGAAGCCGAAGTCATTTTGATGCTGGTAAGCACCAACTGTTGCCACATAAGATCCTCGTAGCAACAACACAATTTGTGCCGAAGCCTCTCCTCACCCGAGGAGGATGAGTGAGTAGTGGTGGTGCCACTTCCCATGGTGCTGAGAGTGGGAGCGCCAGTGCTGGCAGAAGTTGCTCAACCCACAGGAGGAAGACCTCAACCTCGACCGCCGTGGGGACCGGAAGGTCTTGGAGGGAGTCTGTGAACACCAAGGCTCCCTCTAGTCGGGTTCTGGGACAAGAGGTGGCAGGTCAGTGGATGGATCTGTCCCTTTAATGGTCTGTGTCAGGACCGGACTCCTGGACAAAAAAGTGTCAGCCTCTTCTGTCGACAACTGGTCAGTCAGCTCAAGAAAAATGTCAGAGAGGACCTCTACCAGTGTCTCGGCCAACAGGGTTACCTGTGAGCCAGCGGCCAAGGCTGAGGATTCGACCAAAGTCAAATCTGGAGAAGCACAGGAATTGGAGACTCTCGACCAAGAGTGCTCCTGATCTCGCTCGATGACGAGTCCTGTCCTTCTCCTTTCTGGACTCTTTCTTGGATTTGAATTTGTGCCCGGAGGGTCCCTGACAGAGGGTCAGCAGAGACTGGCACAGTTCTTTGAAGGAACCCGTAAAAGTCGAGCCCAGCTGAAGCGGAAAGAAGGCAGAAGCTGAAGAGGAGAGGTACGTGGCCTGGGCCACCTCCTCTTCAAAGGCTGCAAGCTGTTCGGCTGACCCCATGGTGGCAGAGACTACCCAACGGGCATCCTTGGATTTGACTGGCAGGTTCCATTGCACTGGGTGTCCCAGTTCAAGTCGGGCAAGACGGTCTTCCAGAACATTTGGCTGAAAGAAATGACAAAGTCACAGGCCTGGGGATCATGCTTGTGCCCCAGGCCTTTGACCTCGGACCTGGTTAGTTGAGTGGTGGCCTTGATTAGGTATAATTGAATGCTAATGTATAATAAAAAGCAGTTAAAATCTGTCCCTTTCTACTCTATAGAGCATGTCCCTGCACTCTCCATTTACTGACATCACAAAACGTGCTAGTGCAGGGGCATGTCTGGCAATACAGGCAGTGGCAGTGTTATAGCTGTCAGCTCCATGGAGCCAAATATGAACTAATTTCTTGTTAAATACAGGCAGCAATTAATTAACAAATGTGTCAGTCCACTTGGGGCCAGGTAAGGGTTATTATATGTTTGGAGTGGGTGTTGCTAGGAAAAGTAAGAAGCTGCTCCTTAAGATGGCACAGCAAGAAGAGTGTGGAGCCATCTTTCTGTCTGAGCTTGGGTAAGATGGTGCAGAGGGCTGAGGCAGCGAGTGCCTTACCTCACACCACACCGGCGACCCGGGGTCAAGATTGAGCTCGGGTTGCTGGACGTTGGCCGGGGAAGAAAGGATTGAGCATGCGATGGACAGCTCTCCTCTCTCAGGGAGGGGTGGGTTGTGGTTCCCCGGCAGCAGTGACACCACGTGGAGGCATGCTGCGCAACAACTGGGGCCATGTAAGAATCGGGTGGGGGTGATGGCAGATGTCCACAGGAGGAGTGCGGAGCACACTGCTCCCACTGGATGTCACAACATAGCTGCCTCTTGGGGGTGGGAGGAAGAAAACCAGGAAACACCCCACTGGCAAGGAGGAAGACATCACTCCCACCACCAAACCCACGCTGGATCGCCTCCTCTGGGACCTAATTGCCTCCCTCTTTCACCTCTGCCTGCCTTAGTACTGGACTGGAAGAAAGGTCGCCGCAGAGCAGAAGGCAGCCCATGCCTCAGGGGGCAATGACCAAGGGGTGCCAGGCAAGCAGGGGAGTTGTGGGTGGGTTAGAGGAACAGGGTCTCTGGCAGAAGAGATCACAGCAGGGTGGGACATGGTGGGGTGACTGAGGGGCCTCTGCAAGTGGTGACAGGAGCAAAGAGAGTGTAAAAAAAAAAAAAAAAAAAAAAGATGGTCCAGTACTGGTGGGATTCACAAGGAGACGGGTAAGATGGAGGGTACAGGGACAAAAGATGGGAAAACAGCAGAAATAGAATGATTAAAAATTATGAAATAAAATAAAAATAGAACATTCTCACCAATTTCAAAACTAACACTGTTACATCACCATGAGCCGCTAGAAAATCTTACAGACAGCAAGGTGTACTGACTAGAGCACAGATTTGAGAACAAGAGACACAAGTTCTAATCACACAATGACCACTTACTGTGTGACCCTCCCTGAGCAAGTGGTACTTAATTTCATGGTGTTTCAGCCAACTAAGCTGTAGAAATGGGTGAAAGTGGAATGCCACTGGAATGAGATATAGCATCTCTGCTGGGATATCATGGGCAAATAAAAACCCTGTAAAATACAATGGCCGACTCTGTAATACACTTCAGCTAAATGATACAGTCACATCATTACCTGCATCTACTGTACTTCAGCATAGTTATATTTTTATGTCCTGCTTAACCAACAGAATTCAAGGATTTTTTTCTTTTCACTTCTGTAATGCATGCTTCATTTTAAAAAAAAGTTTAGTCACCTGGTTCAGCTGAACAAAGTTCAAAGGGTAAACACTCTTCACTGGTCCCGAGGGACAGAGCACATCAAGCATCACAGACACGGTGTGCAGCTGTAAGAAAACAAGGCCTGGTTAAACAGAAGAATATATAGCTTCCTAACAAATGGGTGTCATGTTTTCACACAGGGAATCAGTGATATCAGAAACTCATAACACCATCACTCTGGCAACAGGAAGTCATAATATAGAGGATAATGGATGGGCACCAGTTAGTAACAACACTGTGTTCCCTTCGAGAGGTTTACTGTTGGCATGACAACCTAGAGCAGGGAACTCTGCATTGTTAACTGGTGCCCATCCATTGTCTTCTACAGTGTATGGGCACCAGTTAAGCAAAATTTGGCCTTGCTTTTCCGTGTTTCTGCTTTGCACCGCTCTTCTTCAGGGCCAGCCCTTACCGCCACACCAGTTGTTGAAATGCGGGAAGTTTGAGAGACGTGCATGCGCAAAGACATTCATGTTGTTATGCTATCATTGTGATATACTCAAGAGGGTACAACAACCTCTTGATATCACAATAGCATAACAAGGATTGGAATTCATTGAATTCCATCATTAATAACTCTCTCCCATACAAGACACTACTGTTCTGATATCAATTGTATTATGAGATGGAATGTTTGGAGTATTCCACATATTACAAAAAAATAACAGCTAGGAAACCAGCAGTAACTAGGGTTGACAGTCCATCTCAGGATTCCGGTGACATCATAAGCCATTCAAGCTTTGCTCTTGTGGTTTACAATATTACCAGAATCCCGCAACAGAATTACAATGACAAAGAACCTCTGTGCGCAAACACTGAGCCAAGGGTTACCCCAAAGGGCATTTGGCTAGGAAGCCAAGTTTCAAGAAAATACAAAATCTCACATGCCCCCGCAATGCGAAGCATCATGGTCTACATATGCAAATCACCACAGAATGTTATGCTGGTCCAACTTTAAGCAGAATTGCATGGTGCCGAAAGGCCTCTCACACAGTTTGCAAAGGGTGCTAACAGAAGACACAGACACGTGTTTTTCTCCTACCAGAACTCATCAGTATGCCTCGTCTGTTTGACACCCCAGTGGACTGGACCAGCTACCCTTAAGGTAGTGTGCCTTGGATATATTGTGGTGAACCCATTAAAATAAAAAACTATTTAAAAGACAAAGAACCTCTGTGCGCAAACACTGAGGCAAGGGTTACCCCAAAGGGCATTTGGCTGGGAAGCCAAGTTTCAAGAAAATACAAAATCTCACATGTCCCCACAATGCATTGTGGGGGCATGTGAGAATTACAATCTTGCTACTGATGATTTCCTATTTATTGTTTTATTTGTAGCAAGTGCTTTTATTTACTATATTGTGTGTGTGTGTGTGTCCATGCAAACACAGACAGTGCAGTAAAGCAGAGGTGGTTGCTATTCTGAGCAATGTGCTGTCCCTTGGACTAGTCCCGTCTGCTCATTTTGAATGGCTGTCTGGATGGAAGTTTCAGATGCAATGGCATTCTAAGGGATTACCGGCAGCGCCCAGGCTAGCTTGTCTGCTCTTAACAAGATCGGTTCTCATGCAACAACCAGGGATTGTGTGGGGGATGCTTTGACTATAAAGGCTGCTCCCATTCTCTGCATATAGTCACTGCACTATCAGTTCGGTAAAGCACTTTGAGATACTTTGCTTATAAAAAGACACGCCAAGACCAGTCCACCGGTGCAGCGGTAGCACTACCACTTACGACACCAGCGATTGGGGTTCAGTAGTGAGCCCGGGTTGCTGAAGGGCCGGCCTGGGGGAGAGGGACCGAGTGCCCGATGGGCCATTCTCCTCCTCCGGGGAGGGTGGGCTGTGTTCCTCACTGCTATACTCCCACCTGGGTGACCACAGGTGGTGGTGGTGGTGGTGCAGCGGGGGACACAGTAAAAAGCTGGGAGGGTGGACATCGGCCAAGGACTGGAGCAAAGGCACGTCTCTGCGTGCTTCCATCTTACTGGTCCTCCCTGAGTGCAGGCGTCTGCAGGGGGTGGGACCAGAACAAAGGGAAAAAGCCCCACGTCCACGCCAGGAGACGGGCACTGCACCAATGACCGGGGGGCTGAGGGATGCAGCTCCAGGTGTCTGCTCCCTCTGAGGTCTCAGAGGGGTAAGGAGCCTCCTCTGCCCACCCGGGGAGTAATCTGGGACGGATGGTTCACTTGGGAGCAGGGTACTTAAAGGGAGCTAGTGTTCTCCGGCACATTGGGGACCCCGAGGGAAGAAGTGGACGTGGTGAGAGAAGGAGCATGCTGTAAATATTAAGTAAAAAAAAAAAAGACTAGAAACAGAAGAACAAACACCCACTCTAACTAATGAGTATTAATATAATAATGTGGTGACAGAGGAGACTTGGGGTTCAACTTGTCCGTCACTCTTGCACGGCAGTAACTACACCAGCTTTTTACTATGGATACACATTCAAACTTCTCAGCTGGACTGATATGCCTCCTCATCCAGTGTGCCCTCAATGCCTCTATCACTTTCCAAGGCAAAAATTAGTTTTGGAAACTTGATTAGCAGTCTTTGCTAATCAACAATTTTATTTTTATTTTTTTTTATATGGTATTTCTCTCCCGTACTGGTCGGCACTCCAAGTACCATTGGCTGTACCCCCGGCGCCATCACCCCAAGGATCAGGCCTCCTACTTTATGCTCCCATGACTTACCCTTCATGGCAACCCACCCGAAACAGATCCAGCCAGGGAGGTGCCTTCTCAGGGGCGGTGCCTGCGGGGGACAGTGTCATGCTGCATGGCAAGAACCTTTTCTGTTTTTCTTCCTTTGGAGTGAGAGCATGCAATGATGTATGTGGAGAGAGCACGCGCGTGCCTGCACACACTCCTCCAAGCGTCTGCCCATCTCCTACCCCTTCTGTAGGGTCGGTGCACCGCCCACCCCCCCCAGCTGCCACTAGGGGCCAGTAGAACGCCGATTGCTGGCAACCCCCTCCCTGGAGAAGGGGAGCAGTCCATCGGACGCTCAATCCTTCTCCTCCTTTGCCGACCCCCAGTGGCTCGTGCTCATTACTGAACATGGGTCGCCAGCGTAGTGCGAGGTAAGGCGTTCAGCGTCACTGGGCCGGCATATCAACAAATTTTTTAATCAATCTTTTTACCACAATTGCTGGGAAAAATTACTGCGGTTCGAAAATGTTTATTGCAATGTGGCAAATCAGTTGATTAGCAACTTCTGCTAATCAAAGCTGCACTTGATTAGCAGCTAGCATTTTTGGGGTAGTTGTCTGCGATGCAAATTTGCTTATTTTATGCCTTGCTAAGGGAATCTGTCTGGTCCTGGTGTGAAAGCCTGAACAGTAGTAGCTCCAACAACCTCATCAGGTATGCAATTTTGCTATTCCACATGTTATAAAAACTCTATAATGTAAGAGGAGCCCTTTTATCATTAACTGAAATCAAGCAGATTACAACCTTGTTATGACATCACTATGTTAACCCTTCTTGGTATGTCATATGAATGGTACAACAAAATGGAATGCTCACAGCAATCAGTGTTCTGTAAAGTAATTAAATCTGTGATTACACAATCTTGGTAGCCCATTCACTATAAAATATAATAACTGGCTTAGCCTTTTTCCCATAGGGAAAACTTGGCGTAATTTGCCATTATAAAGGAGAGTTTATAATGGCAAACATGCACACGGTTTCCCTCACTCTGTGCATGCCCCGCTGCAGCTCTTCTCCTCACACCGCGACCCCACGCTATTTTCTTCTCCAGACAACTAACCGCTACTCGGACTCTGTGGTAAGCAAATTTTTAAATATAAAATCTACCACAACGGGGGAAAACATATCTTTTCACTAAGGAACAAAATAAAAAATGATTTAAAATAAATAGAGAACGGTACCATGGACTGCATACTTAAATGAGTCCGGACTGCTGAGCTCTCCGAAAAACTTTTCATTTTAAATAATTTCTTTGGTGAAAAAGGCAAACTCAGCAATTATATAAAACAAAAAATGGGACAGTGTGTGTAAACTCGAAGTTTACACACACACCCTTGGCATTAGATGCAAGTCATAAACACTTTGAGCTTTACTCTCGGGGTTTATGTAGTATCTAACCCCTCGGGTGTGTGTTAACCTCTCCTTACAAACCCTGACCCATACTTTATTCTCTACATAATGTATGGTCTTTGACTAATAACTGCACTGCATTTCGATGAACAACCGCAGTGGTGCGAGCTGGCCCCGAAGGAGAGTGGCGCAAAGCAAAAAATGGAAAAATAAGGACAAATTTTGTTTAACTGGCACCCATATACTATAAAAGACAATGGATGGGCACCAGTTAACAACAACGCGGAGTTCCCTGCTTGAGGTTGTCACTCCAACGGTAAACCTCTCGGGCTTCGCTCGTGAGGTTTACTAGGTTGTCATGACAACCTCTCGAAGGGAACACAGCATTATTAAATGCTGCCCATTCATTGTTCTCTATATGTAAAGTGATGTTATTAACAGATGATTTGTCTGTTTTCTCATGTTTTGAAAAAGATATAAACCAGAGAGAATGACCCTTTTAAGAACACGAAAAATGACAAAGAACGTGCAGAATGGGTTGTCATGTAGACTAAAAATGTGCCTGCATAGACACTGCTGTTTTGCCGACAGTGCTTTCCCAGATACCAGCAAACGTCTGGTGCTCCCCACCAATGGCATCAGTCATGTAATTTGATCAATGTTGGTTCAGTCATTAAATTAGTTTGAAAAAAGAAAAAAAACATGCAGAATTGGAAACCCGAGCACAATCATACAATTAACCTGTAGCCATTAGTTTAAAAAACAAAAACACCCCCCCACCACCAAAACAGGATTAAAAAATGCTTCACACCCATATACTTATAATCCACCCACTAGTGCTATACCCTGATCTCTCAAAGAAGTTGCTGTATATGCAGTTGTCAAAGTGGTACAGTGACAGTGACTTGGGAGTTCTCAAGCATCTAGTAGTTAAGCAGAATAAGACTTGTTGAAACCAGAAAAGCAGCTTGAAGTAAAGTTTCACTTTCTTTTAAACCTTGGATTTTCAAACTAACGGCTAGAAGTATACTTTTTTGTGGGTGCTCAGGTATCCAACTCCTTTTATTTTCTCAAACCTATTTAACTACTCAACCACTAATGAGAAAAAGGTTAATTTTCTGTCTTTTATTCTGCAAAACAACCTAATAATCTTTTCTGTTACTCCACATCATCTATGGGCAATCCATTTATGACAGGGTCTACCAACCATGCATTCCTAACAGCTTAGGAGGATTCATTGGTTATGAGTGCCGAGAAGTCACAGCTGCTTTTGAAACATCTCTGGATTCCTTCCAGCAGAAAACACCTATGAACCTACAATAGGGTGGTCTGACAACCCACCCTCCAAGCTGTGACATCATCATGAGAACCAGACTCCTCTCCCTTCACAGTGACAGCTTGGATGCTTCTGTTTGGTGTGCTGAAGGGACAAGTGATAAAGCCACAGGCTCTACTACCTGAAGTGTACTTTGCAGCTTTTTTATGACATCTTGTGTGGGCGCAAGCAACATCTTGCAGTAATAGCACATTCAGAGGTGCGTCAGTGTTGGCGAATGCAGGGAACGCTTTAGTGGGTGCATCCCTCAGCCACCAATTAGCGAGCATGCTAGCGATGACAGCAGTTTCAAAGAGAGTCATGGAGTTGAAAGAAATCTGCCGCTCCAGTGAGGTGCAGTTTCCTCACTGGAGTGTCAGATGACAAGGCTCCGTTACATGCCTTTCCTGATGAAACATTCCATAAATATGGCGGCTTCTGCCGCCCGCCACACAATCCCCACAAAGCCAACATCAGGGATGCCCAATTCCCGTGTTGGCATGCCCCCTCCAGTTCAATTTGTTTGCCGACGGGGATGCCCAATCCCCATTGGCATCACGTTCCCCCCATAAAAACTCATGGCACACTGGGAGTCCACCCCAGTGTGCTCAAAATAATTTTTTTATCTGTAAATAAAGAAAACAGTCCCCCCCCCAAAGTCTGCCACACCACCTCCCCCAACCCGAACCCCATACTTATCTCCGGAGGGATGGCGCTACGATCTTCTGTGGAGCAGGAACACATCTCAACTCTTCAAAAGCCGACTGGGAACGGAACAAAATGCGGTAAGCTTTATAATGGCAGGCAATGGGGGTTTTCAGCTTAAGTGGATATCTCAGCCACTTTTGGGAATTTTGGTACCAGGATTTTCAACATGGGGTTCTAGGGACCCCACCTCATGAACACATGCACTGTCATCTTGTTACTCGGTCGCAAAAGGTGATTTCGCTGTCACTGCGTCAATCACCTTTTGGGACACATTAAGAAAATCACAGTGTTACTGTTCATTAGGGGAGGTCACAGAATGCCTATGTTGAAAATGTGGTTAAAAAAATCCCCAAAATAACTGTGTTATGGGCGTGCATTGCACAGTTTCTAGGTTCGCTCTTGACTTCACTAATTTTTCATATTTTCACTCCAGATTTTCAACATTACCATTTTTTTTTAACACCTCCTCGTGCACAGTACAGCTGTCATTTTTCACATCCTGCCCAAAATATGTTTTCACAACTGTGGCGCCAAATGGCACAGTTGCTTTGCAAAATTACCTTTCCGCTAACAAACTGATAGTGCCACTGTTCATGAGGTGGGGTCACAAAAAGCCCATGTTGCAAATTTGGAGTGAAAATACCAACAAACGTCCAGAGCGTTAGGGTTTCCAACCGTAACGCCCCACCCTGTAGAGTCTGACAGGCATCAGGGGTGTGACTTGGGATCGTTGGCTGTAATGCTCATGCCATTCCACCCCCACTCTGCAGCCAGGTGTGCCTTGGAATCTTCAGCCCTAATGGTCACCCCATTCTCCTATACTGCACCCATCTCAGCGTATTTCCTTATGGAATAGGGTGAGCGTAAGGCCGGAAGACCCCAAGGCACACTGCAACACTTGTCGGTGTCTGCAGGATAGGGTGAGGTGAAATGACATGAGCATTATGGCAGATGACCCAAAGGCACACCTCAATGCCAGTCAGTCTCTGCAGGGTGGGGTTGACTTCGGTTCCATACTTCACTGCCATTCCTATTATGCATCTCTCTAACTCCTGCACTATCAATGCCAATGCCAGCAAGATAACATTTGGCATCGATAAATGCTTGTTTTAACCCACTGTGGCTACTCTTAGCAGAGAATCCTGATTGTTTCTAACAAACAGGTTTTTAAATTCAAAGCATCCCTATCATTTTTACTAAATTGGCTCCTGTTAGATGTATGGATGTTGTGTCATTCTGCCTATAAATGAATAAGGGGGTTAAACGTATATTATCTTTGCTGCTGATGGCCTGCCTGCTAGCGTGGCATCTTCGGGGAGTTTTTCAATTTTTTCCTTCTCAAGACAGGTCCTCAATTTTCTTTTCAGTGTCATTTGCTTGTTTTTTTTTCTCTAGAATAAATGTTTTGAAGGAAAATGTCTACTTGGAATTGGACCCAACCTCAGTGTGAGGTAGGGTCCGATTAGCATTTTTGGAAAAATAACTTTTGTGTTTACTTAAAAGTCTGTGAAATAATAATTTTTTTTTTTTTTTTTTTTTTTTTTTTATCTGGCAGAGCCTGCCATCCCTCCTACCAGCATTTTCAATTTAAGCAACCCTGGCTGTGCACCCACAGTCTCCCAGAGCTGTCCTTAGAATAACAAATGAGATGGGAGCAGGTGCAGAAACATGCAAAGGGTTTATTTATTTATTACAACTAGGATTACAAGTACCTTTGAGCCAGGCTCTTTTACAAAGGTTCTGTGTTGGAGAACAAATACAATACAAGTTACAGAAATAGGAACAAAACAAAAAATAGGTCGGCATGTAACCCCTCACCCTTGCCTTTTTACCAAAACGACAGGTGGCATGCTGGTTGGCGTTGGCAGCAATACCTGGTGGGGACCTGGGTTCAGGGAGGATGAGGTTACTTGGCACAAGGGGACCTAGGTTTGGCTACTCTGCACAGGGACACCCAAGTAAATCAGACTACAGGAAGCAATAACTGTAATGTCCAGAACCAGGATTGGGATTTTTCAGTGTGGCTTTTATTCATAACTAGCTGAACACAACAAAGCATAGATGGACCTCCATGGGGCTACGTTTGCTGATAATGCAGATTAGAGACTACAAGGCGGTCCACTTAAAGAATGAACCCATTTCTACTGTTTTCTGGTTCTGGACCCACCAGGCACAACGCCCGGACTTGCATGCGCTTTGGATATACAGCCCGACTGGCCCAGCTCCCCTGCCAGCCACTTGACTGACGGTCCACTTAAAGAATGAACCCATTTTAATTGTTGTGGCTCACTACACCACTTAGAGTCTGCGACCCCTAGGAAGATTTGTTTTCTCACTTCCTTCTGACTCCCATCAAACAAGGAGAATTCTTTCCCCAAGTTGTGGCTCCCCACACCACTTAGAGTCTGCGACTCCTAGAGAGATTTTCCAATTTGCGACCCACATCTGGGTACCTACCTCATCACTGGCCAGGCGCATGAGGCAAGTAGCAATCACAGTAGAAATCCGTAGAGGTGGACCTGGTTACTAAAGATGGGGGTGTTCCCACCTCCAGCTCCCACAGCCCATACCCGCCATTTCTCTGGACAAACAGAAACTAAACTTCAAATGTAGATTAAATGGTGGATGACCTGTAGCACCCCTCTACAACATTACTTGAATCCATAAAGACTTTAGATTTTTACACTACTCCATTTGTTTGTCCTAGTACAATAGGCCTCCCAAATAGTAGTTCACATCCCAGCTTTCTTCACATTTTCCAAACTGAAGAAACATATTGTTTGCCCTCTCAAATTACAGCAAAACACTCACCCTTTCATTGCAGGTGCCCCACAGGCGAAGTACAACTTCTTTCCTCTTGTCAGACCAAAACAGAAACTGTAAAAAGGCAGCTTTCTTCCTGTAGTAGAAATTAGGGATTGCCCTGAATCCACAGAGGGATACTTTACTCCCTCCCCCCGGGAGAGAGGGGGGGCACTAAGACCTGGACAGCGGTCTCCACCACTTGAAACTGGACAATGACCTTCTCACACAGAAGGTAAACAAAAGACACTTCCTTCTCCCAAGGAGGTAAACAGCAAACTGACTTTGAAAACTCCCAACATTCTATCTCACTCCTTGTGCTGCAGATTCCAATGTGGCTTATGCAGATGCGACAGTTCTATGGTGATGTCATCTCTCAGTCTCAGCTGTGACTGAGAACAGAGTGAGACAGTGTGAAACCCATTTAACTGGAGTTTCACAAGCTGCCTTCCCTGCCTACCACTAGGTCTTACTGGGATTCTAGTAACCCCGGGTACCAAGGGGTTACACTCGCCCTTGACCAGGAAAATGACTTTCCCCAGTCATTATGCACCCGGCCTTAGGCCATCCCACCCTATGTGCTACCTGTGGAGGGGGGTGATCAGGTCCCCAACACTAAGGGCCTAGAGGCCTATAGCTGACATGTCAGCCTCTACACTATCCACTTACTATGGACACCTAGTGGCTCTGGTAGAACCATCCAGAGCATAGCCCAGATAGATCAGCACTGCAGTCCCTACGGCCGTTCAGGACCACAGCCTGTCTATCCCCCCTAACCCTCTAGGGAAAACCTATCTGCCTCTAACATAATATTCCCAAACAAAAACAAAACCCGGGGACCTCCCCGACCTTGGGCAACCTGCAACCACACCATTAAACTACCAAATTACTGCCTCCCTACCCCCACAACCACACCTGTGGAAGGAAAGGGTTAATACAGTAACAACCATAACAATAACAACACAGAACTTTAAATTCTACACAATAAAGCACTGACGAGGAACTCCGATGAGCCCCTCCTCCTCTTCTTGTCTTCTCTTCTGTCTTCCCAGGAACACCTGTAAGAAAAAGACAAAAACAAAACACACTCCTAATCTGCATACACAGTCTACCTGACAACCCCTACTATACAAAAACACTGAACAATCCCCAAAAGATTGTTTAGAAAAAACAGTATTTACATTAGAATACAATAATGACATTGTTTACAATACACATTTGGGGGGATGGAGTGCCCTTAAAGTCCCAACTAGTGACCACGAGGCCCGGAGGCTAGTCCAATAAAGAGTTTCTCCTGGTCCGGAGCCCCGTGAAGCACAGTTCTAAAAGGCCAAAATTCCAAAGGGGAGAGTCTTTGCAGACAGTTCACACATTTTTGAAGTCTGTAGTGTAGGGTGTGTACTGCAATGTCATAAAGATAGAGAAGGTTTCAGACGTACCAGCCATTTGTAGTACAAGAACTGCACGAACCTGGTCCCTGCCGAAGACTCTCCCTGGAAGCATTTCTTCTGATACAGCTGGGAGGACATCTTCCAGGAACCACAGGAGGGCACATCTGGAAACAGCTGGGCTGATGTCATCTCTGGAGAAGGAACCTTAGAACAGGAACAAAAAGAAAAACAGCTGGTCCGGCGTCATCCGATTACCAGGCGATGAACAGGAAACAGCTGGGCTGGTGTCCTCTGTGGATCTGAAGTCATCTGGTGGGCCAGTAGATGGTTGCTGAACAGGACAGTACACTGTAGACTGATGAATGTGGAGCACCGAGTCCTTGGTTATTCATATTGGCAGATCAATAAGGGCACTTCACAGTCTAGTGTGGCAGTATTGACTACCACTGCTCAGCTCTCCATTTTGTAGGCACGGGCTTAATTACTGGGAGTCCTTGCACTGGAGGCCAATAGTACCGGGGTCAGGCTTGAATTATTACTCACCATGGCACACCATACAGTGGGAGAGTTCACATCCTCTCCGTCCACTATTCTCACTCTGTCCATAAACAGTGTCCTACCTCTCTTCCACTGCGATACTTTTCGTGGAACAGTCTATTTTTACATGCTGGTTGGCCCCAGGATGCACATGTTTCATTGCTTCATCCCAGATCCAGGATTTCCTGCAGTCCTCAATCTCCTCCCAGACTCTCAGAGGAAAGGTAGGAAAGATCATACCATAGATTTCATTTGCCTTTCTACGAACCAGTCTCTCCTCTTTACTTGCTTTGGTCAATCTAAGACCGCTGGCCTGGCTTGGGGGTGGCCAGTCCTGGTTCTGCCAGCTTCGCATCCTCAAAGAAATTAAAAACGGATCCCTGACTTCTTCCTCTTGTAAAGCCAGGGCAGTGGCATCACCACCTTCTTCAACACATTCCTCCGAGGCAAGATCTTGAGGCTGTGTACCCATTCCTTTCTCACAAGGCCACATAGGTTCCCCCTCATCTTCCTCTTCACTGAGGATCTGAGCCCAGGAGTGAGTAGTCGTTCTCACCCCCGAGACCATCCATTCATCACTAGGCGCGGAGGTCGACACCTCCCATTTAAAGGCCTCCCGCATCTCATCTTCACCTAAGAGACTTGGGCTAGGCCCCCCCACCCAAGGGTCTATTGATGCTTTATCCGAACTTTCTTTCTGAGATCCAGCATCCAATACTTCAACTTCAGGTTCAGTCTCTAACTCTGCACCCTCAAGCTTTGTGCCACACTCCCCCGAGGGACCTTCCTCCACAGGCTCTGCCTGGTGCTGTGTGCTGCCAACTGCAGATTTCTGAATTTTTGTCCATGTGGGAGCCAAACGAATTGGAGGCGCTCTATACAAGCCATATTTTTGAAGGCATCCAGCACAGTGAGGAATCATGAAGACATCCCTTCCAGCACTCAAGCATATTTGGCATACATGCACTGGATAATTAGGAATTGCCACATCAGTTGGCAGTTGCCCTCCATAGCACCACTTTTCAATATCTCTCAGCCTATTTACTGCTGCTGTTATTGCAACCCGGGCATGATCCGGGTAACAAGCTGGTCTTGAGGCCATAACTGCAGAAAAATAAACAAAAGTTCACTGTAACTGAAAGTCCCACTTTAATGAACACACTCTGTAGCTTTAAAATGGCTCCTCTGCTGCTGTGTTTACTTTACTACCCCATCCTGTAATGGCAGCGGCAGCACTCCTGTGCATCAACATTTAGAATCTGGGTCAAGCCACTGCGCACCCGATTTACACCAGCTACTGATAACTTTTACTCAAATTGCACAACTCGCTCTGTTCTGGCTTTACACACATTTACAGGATTTTTCTTGGACTTTTCACAAACTGGTAACACTCATTTAATACACAGTCCCTTTAAAAGCTTCAGGATTGCATGCTTCTATTAGTGTTGCATTTTGCTACAACCCACAGTCTCTCTCTGGCTGCAAACTTTAAACTGAGGCTCATGTAAGCATTAATCACCGCAAAGGAGGCCTCACCGGGATTAATGCTCTGGGGGAAGGCTGCACGAGGGCGGCCCGAGGTTCAACCCCTCAGAGGGCATTAATCACCGTAGAGGCCGAGATGCCGGTGATTAATGCTCGTAATACGGACAAGCACGATGTCTACTAGGACGAGCACAGTGCAGAGTGATTCAGGAAAAAGGCGCCGGAGACTGAGGCAATCTTCATAGACTGTAGTCTTGCTTTAGAACACGGCATTATTGAAACCTCTCACGGCGCTTCACGATAAGCGCAACGCCGTCAGTGGTGCAAGAGCAACACGCATTGTGAGCCAATAATGCCGTGTTGCTGTGCTGGAAAGCGTTCACGACTCCAACACGGCATTATTTCTCATAATGCCGTGTTGGTCTTCTTGCTTCGAGCCCAACACGGCATTATTTCTCATAATGCAGTTCTGGCAGACTCTAGCCCAACACAGCATTATGAGAAATAATGCCGTGTGGACTCGTGAACGCCGCTTTCCAGGACAGCAACACGGCATTATCGGCTCACAATACCGTGTTGGTCCTGCACCACGGACGGCGTTGAGCCTAAACGGATGCCCTCCTAGACTTCCGACACAATGCCGTGGTTACAATCCACTTTCATGCACACTTTTAACGGCTTTACAGACTTGCACTTGCTGGCAGGATTTCACACAGTCGTTACTTGCAAAGCGACTATACTGCTGCACACACATTTTATATGGCATTACTGAAAATCACTGATTGAGCAGTTTTTAAATTGTTTACTCACTGTTATTGTAGCAACTTGCTGCGATGGGGTAAAACGGCCTGCAGCCAGTTTTTGAAGGCCTTGGAACACAAACGGGCGGGCAGTCTCCACGATCGTCGTTTTAACCACCAAATTCACTATTTCCACGATCGATTTGCGGGTTGAGCCCGATTTTAAACTTAGAAGTCACTTTTTTACTGTTTACAGCGCTTTGAATCCTTCGCGACGCTCCTCCACTGCCAATACACGCACTACACTCTGTCTCCCTCTCGAATGCTGAGGCAGTCTCTGAAGAGCTGGCTGAGGGGCCGGACCAATGGCAATCTGACCAACCACATGGCGCCATGCAAATGAGCCTCTTCTTCCTCGCGAGGGCTCCTCTCCTTACAGCGATCATCGAGCAGGCAAATTTAAACTGTAAAATGCACACCTTTTTTTTTTCAACTGACTCCACGGCGGGAGCCCATTTCAACCATGTAACATTGCCATTAACTCTGCAGTCTCTCTCTTTACTCAGAAAGCATTTCCAACGTCCAGGGCATAATTTCTCTGTTGCTACCCCTAGTTTTCCACACTTTCCTTCACAGAATTCATTTTTAAAAGCATTTTAAACGTCCAGGGCACAATTTCTCTGTTGCTACCCCTAGTTTTCCACACTTTTCCTCACAGAATTCACTTTAAAAGCTGACAAAAACGCTGTAAACAATTTTGATGATGCAGGACAAGGGCACACTCTTTGGCTTTACAGCTCCTTGGTAAACAGCTGGCATTTTTTTAAACAGCAGCACAAGATTCACAGCACACAGCAACACACTAGGGAAACTGCTTCAGCTTTTTGGGCTACCCACTGCCAGATAGCCAAAACGCTAGCCCACTTGCCCAAGCACCTTCCTTCCCCACACCACTTAGAGTCTGCGAACCCTAGGGAGATTTGTTTTCTCACTTCCTTCTGACTCCCATCAAACAAGGAGAATTCTTTTCCCAAATTGTGGCTCCCCACACCACTTAGAGTCTGTGACTCCTAGAGAGATTTTCCAATGTGTGACCCACGTCTGGGTACCTACCTCATCACTGGCCAGGCGCATGAGGCAAGTAGCAATCACAGTAGAAACCAGAGAGTGGACCTGGTTACTAAAGATGGGGGTGTTCCACCTCCAGCTCCCACAGCCCATACCCGCCATTTCTCTGGACAAACAGAAACTAAAACTTCGAAATGTAGATTAAACGGTGGATGACCTGTAGCACCACCTCTACAACATTACTTGAATCCATAAAGACTTTAGATTTTTACACTACTCCATTTGTTTGTCCTAGTACAATAGGCCTCCCAAATAGTAGTTCACATCCCAGCTTTCTTCACATTTTCCAAACTGAAGAAACATATTGTTTGCCCTCTCAAATTACAGCAAAACACTCACCCTTTCGTTGCAGGTGCCCCACAGGCGAAGTACAGCTTCTTTCCTCTCGTCAGACCAAAACAGAAATTGTGAAAAGGCAGCTTCCTGTAGTAGAAATGAGGGATTGCCCTGAATCCACAGAGGATACACATTCCCCGAGAGGGAGGGGAGCACCGAGACCTGGACAGCAGTCTCCACCACTTGAAACTGGACACTGACCTTCTCACACAGAAGGTAAACAAAAGAAACTTCCTTCTCCCAAGGAGGTAAACAGCAAACTGACTTTGAAAACTCCCAACCTTCTATCTCACTCCTTGTGCTGCAGATTCCAATGTGGCTTATGCAGCTGCGACAGTTCTATGGTGAGGTCATCTCTCAGTCTCAGCTGTGACTGAGAACAGAGTGAGACAGTGTGAAACCCATTTAACTGGAGTTTCACAAGCTGCCTTCCCTGCCTACCACTAGGTCTTACTGGGATTCTAGTAACCCCGGGTAACAAGGGGTTACATGCATATTAGGTTACAGTGGCAGAGCAATACAATAGCTAGAATAAGTAGAATGTATACATGGGAACACAGAGTAGCAGAGGGATAAGTAGGAGGGAGGGTGCAAGAGGAAGATAAACATGAGGAGCGAAGTTGGAGAGGGCAGGAATTGCAGGCAAAGGGCATTGTCATCAACTGGGAGCAGGCTGAAACTAGTCAACAAAAAGGGAACAATAACTGAGGACTCAGAAGAGGCGGGGGGTGAAGGAGGAGAGTCAGAAGTGGTGAAAAGAAAGAAGAAATAAAAAAAAGTAACAGAGGAAAAGGAGGGGGTGGAGATGTGGTAGGTGATAGCTGGAGGGTACAAAAACGAGAGGGCTGAGGAGATTATAGGTAGCATTCACAGGAGCTAGAGTTAGTAAGGTGGAGGTGGAGTTTATGTTTGAATGAGCCAAGGGTGGTAGTGGAGGAGATGTCAGGATTGAGCGCATTTAACCAGCTAGGCGCTCTGAAGGCAAAGGATCTTTGGCCCGGAGAGGTGCGATGGTGGGGAACCTGAAGGAGCTGGTATTCAGAGCCCCTGGTGTTACGTGGCTTTAGTCTAGAACTAAGCAGTGCTTAGACTCCCGGCTGAGCGAGGCCCATGGTTACTTTCTTTGCCATAATGCAGATTTGGTATTTTATGCATTTTGAAAGTTGAAGCCGAGATCGGGCATACAAGTCACATGTATGAGTGAGACGATGAGCAGCAGAGATGAGCCTGCAAGCCTTGTTAAGCGATGTTGAAATTTCTCTCAGGGCAGTGGCAGAGGCACAGCCATAGATTATAAGACCATAATCAATGATGGAGACCACCGAGCTTTGGATGGCGATCTTCAGTGCTTCTGCAGTAAGGTGTTGTCTATGTCGGTAAAGTAGTCCTAGGCGCATATTTGCTGATTTGGCAACATTGTCTATGTGTGCCCCATAGGAGAGATTTGAGTCCAGGGATAACCCTAGGTATTTTAACGACTGCACTTGCTCAAGGGTGTTGCCACTGTTGGTAGAGATAGCTAGGGGGTGAGATCTATGCCTGTTTTGAGAGCTGCTGAAGAGCATTACTTGTTTTTTTTTTTATGGTTGAGGACAAGCTTATGATGAATGAACCAGTTTTCCACTGCAGCAAAGCCTTGCTGAAGATTGGTCTGCAGGAGCACAGGGTCCTTGTGGGAGGAGACGATAACAGTGTCATCAGCATAGAGGATAATCTGTTCAGTGCAAGATTTGGAGCGCAGAGAAAAGGCTGAAGAGTAACGGACCCAGGATGGATCCCAGGGACCTAGATCAGACCGGTCTAAAGACCGAGAGTGTCCCAGCAATTCTGACTCGTTGAGATCTGTTTTGCAGATAGCCGTTGAACCATGAGACAGTGTCAGGAGAGAGTCCTAAATGCTGGAGTTGTTGGATCAGCAGACGATGGTGGACTGTGTTGAAGGCCTTGGTCAGATCTACAAATACTGCCCCGGTTAAGTGACCCATATCCAATGTGCCGTGCAGTGCTGCAGAGAACTCCAGTAATGCATAAGAGGTGCTATGACCTTTTCTGAAGCCATGTTGTTGTGGGCATAAGAGATGGTGTTTGTTCAAGTAGTCCGTGAGTTGGCTGGATACTATGCGTTCGAGTGCCTTGGAAAGAGGTGGTAGTATAGAAATCGGTCGACAGTTCGCATTGCAGGTCCTATCCCCACTTTTGTGGACTAGAGTAACCGTAGCCGCCTTCCATTTGTCAGGGAACTGACCAGTGCTAAGGGAGAGATTGAGAATGTGTGTTAATGGGACTAGAACCTCATCTATAGTGAGGGTTAGGTTACTATATAGTTGGAGCTGTTAATAGCTCTGGTTGTCAGTATTCATGTCCCAGTGCTATTCCAATACCTGGTATAGGCTGGCAGTGAACTGACAGATTCAGAATGCCAACAGGAGGGATGGCAAGATCAACCAGATAAAAAGTAAATTACTTTTCAAACTCCAAGTAAATACAAAAGGTCTTTTTGCAAAAATGCTACTTGGATCCCACCTCACACTGAGTTGGGGTTCGATTCCATTTCTTGGAGCAGGTGTATCATGTGGACGGCTTACGAGCCACCAGCAGACCAGCTGCGACCGCAGGGGAAACCCGGAACCGGGAGAGTTCTACGTTCTGAGGAGCCAGGCATTGAGGTGCAGGGGATTGGAGACCCGGGCGTACCAGAAAGCTCTGCTCCTATGACAGAAGCCCTGCTCGTAGAGAGAGCAGGACTGGAGGTGCCACTGGTAACTGCTGTAGCAGTAGGCAAAAAATACTTATCATAACAGTAGATCTTTGAGAGAATCTCCTCCACTGAGCCATGTCATGTAACTAAACTGTCTGTGTCAGGACCACCTAGAAACAATTGATTGCCTCAGTTCTCCACTGAAGACAAGCTCGGAGGATCATGAGACTGGCAGGGACCAAAGCAACTAGGATCAAACCAGTCACACAGGAGCTACAGAAACCAGAGTATTATAAATGCTGATATCAGGCAAAAGAGAAAACCAGCTTATGAGAGTAGGCAGGATAACCACCAGCCACCCAAAAAGGGGGAAAGAGGTAGGGAGAGCTGGGGCTCAATGAAAGAGATTCTCTCAAAGATCTCCTGTTACAGTTAAGTTTCTAGTCCATCTTCTTTGAGGATCTCTCCCTCCACTGAGACACATCATGGAATGATTCCCAAGTCATACCCAAGCACCGAGGGAGGAAGTATCTGAATACCCCGAGTAAAGAGGCCTTGTAGGATAGTAAGGCTAAATCTGGCCCATTTAAAAAGGACAATGTCCGGACTGTAATATACAGTGAATGTCTGAATAGTTCTCCAAGTGGCAGCAGCACAGATGTTGGCAGCAGACACACTTGTGAAAACAAGCCATAGACTTCGCTACTTACCATGCTCCTGGTAACAAAAATTAACGCAGCAGGCCAACCATTTGGAAATGCCCTGCATAGAAACAGTGGAGCCCAACATCCTGGGGGTGAAAGCCACAAATAGCGGAGAGGATTTCCTACAACTGTTAATACGACCAAGGTACCGCAGATGCCACTCCTCACTATTTGTGGGAGTCAAGAAGTAAACCAGAAGGTTAATAGCATGATTTACTTACTGTATGTTCAGAAACAACCTTTGACAGAAAATGAGAACTGGTACGCAAGATAACCCAATCTTTTTTTTCCCCCATATAGTGCTGGTATGCAAGGTAACCCAATCTTTTTCCCCATAGTACTAATGCACTTAAGGTAACCCAATCTTTTTCCCCATATAGTACTGATGCATGAGTAAGCAATCTTTTTTCCCCATATAGTACTGGTCACAAGGTAACCAATCTTTTTTTTTTCCATATAGGTTTTTCTCCCTGGGCTGCAGGTGGGTGGCTATCAGCAGTACCCCTGCTCCCCTTGACCATAACTGCCTCCCCTGGCTACCAGTGGTCCCCCCCGGACTCCTCCCATGGTGGGGCCTGGAGGGGCACGGCGCTCCCCATTACAACATATCCAGATGTTGCTTGCTAGGTGACAGTGTGTGCCAGAGCAGGCAAAGCTTCATGAAGCCCACCTCATCCCCCTTTATCCATTTTCTGCCCTATCTCCTGGGATGCGGAGGTACTCAAACTTGTGCATGTGGAGGTATGCACACATTACAGAACTGTGGCCCCATTCTCCCACTGAGTCACTCGCATCCTGCACTACCCATGGGCCTCCATCCGGTGTCAATCAATGGTACAGACAGCTGGCCACCCCTCTCAGGGAGAGGAGAACCGTGCTCGGGACACTCAATTCTCTCCTCCCCCAGCCGACCCCCACTGAGCCAAAGTTCCCGAACCAGGGTTGCCGACGTGGTGGCAGGTGAGGCACAAGCGCCTCAGCCCTCTGGGCTGCTGGGATGCAGCAAGTAACCCAATAAAGAGGTTCTGCAACCAGAGGCTGCAATTCAGAAATATGTCTAGCAGGCATCATAGCCACAAGGAATTGTCTTCCGATAGAAGAAGTGCCGCTCAGAAGTAGCATCGGTTTCAAAGTGACGCATTCTAAGGGTCTCCAGACCCATATTAAAGTCCCACCCATAACTGGATTTCAGGCCGGGGAGCGCAAAAGCAGAGTACCTCTGAGAAGCCAACAATAAATCTCAAGCTGGACCACAGTTTTGCCATTGGTGAGGGCGTGAAAAGCCAAAACCACAGCCAAGTGAACCGTTACTGAGGAATATCCAAGGCCAGCATCTGTAAAGGTCTGGAGGTAGTCCATAACATGACTGACTGAACACATGAAGGGTTCCAGCTGATGGGCAGACCACCAAATTGTAAAATGTTTTAAAATTTTTGCGAGTAGGTGTACCTAGTAGACAACTTAGAAGCTGCCAGCAGAACATCTGCACCAACTGGGGACACCCCAAAGAAGAAGTTCTTCGTTCTCAAGAGTCAGGTGTTGAGGTGCAAGTATTAAAGTTATGGATGCACCAGACAGCCTGTGACAGAAGTCCTGCCCACAAAGGGAGTAGGACACGGTTTCACTGCCAACTGCTGAAGCACAGGAAACCAAATTTGCCTAGGCCAGTGCAGAGCCACTAGAATTAGTGGCCGACTCAGCCCGCAACTTGACCAGAACCCTATGCATCAGAAAGAATGGAGGAAATGTTTACATGAACCTCCCTTTCCAAAAAGGACAAGGCACTTTGCCAACAAACCCCAGGCCCTTGAGTGAGGGTGCAGAAAAGTGGCAGTTTTGTGTTGTATGGAGATGCAAAGAGGTCAGTGTCCAGGTGACACCACTTTATGAAGAGGCTGCCCACGATGGAGTCTAACTCCCATTCATAACAGAGTACCACAGACCTGGGAAGAAAGACCGCTGATAGGAACATGTCACATTCCACAGCCCAGTACCTGACTTGCATCATCTCTGCAGAGAAGATATGAGTGGATTCTGCCTTGACTGTTGATATAGTACATTACTGGAATGCTGCCTGTACTGAGCAACAGCTGGTGACACTGAATGAGGGTTGTGAAGGCCTGTAGGCCAAGCAGAACAGCCCTTATTGCCAGAGTATTGCTGTCATCACCACTAGAAGACGAGGCACATGGAAAAAGGGGGACCCCTGTCTCCATGCTGGAGCAGTGAAGCGGAGGAGTCACCTGTAAGAGACATTGTAGTTTGTCTGAATGCTGAACTCAATGGGCACAGAAGAACCATTGTGGAATCCTCATATGCAGATGTGTCAATGGGGCAGAGAGAATAGCAGCAGCCATGAGAGATATCAACCACAGAACACATCTTGGTGAGATACAGTCACTGGAAGAGACCAGCTGAGCCTGGGCAATCAATGCCACAGCACGATCCGAGGGACAAAATGCCCAGCCCACCCCTCTATCCATGGCCACTTCTATGTATTGGAGATGCTGGGACAGAGTAGACACGGACTTTGGCTCATTCCCCAGAATGCCCAACTGCAGCCGGCTTGGTGATGTGGAGGGCAGAGATGCTGGGTGCCTTACCTTCTGTTAACGCTGATGACCAGAGTTTGGGAATGAGCTCAGGTCACTGGTGGTTGTCTGGGTTGGCAGAGGATCGAGCAACTGTAAAGACTGCTCTTGTGGTGAGATGGCATGCCTTCCCTCCCCACAAGACAAGGTGGAGGCCTGGTGACAGTGCACGCGTGAGAGACAGACAGGAGAAGGGGTCACAGTTCCATATTACGTTTGCACTTCCACGCACACATACTTACATGCTACCATGACAAGGGTGTGAGAGAGAAAAACCAGGATAAAGGCACCCTTGATCTACATGAAGCCCTGCACATCTTTGACCCACAACACCACCTAGACCACTAGGATCCTTCTGGATATGTGACTTGGGGGAAGGAGGGTGGACAGCCTGTCTACCACTGGTCCCACCACAAGGGGAATGCTGTCGACGAAACAGCTTGAGGTGGGTGCTGGCCAGGGGGAAGTGGAGAGTAAAAGGCTAAATGAAGGAAAAGAAAGAATGCCAACTGCTCGAAGAGCTGACGTACGGAACAGTGTGTAAATGATTGCCTCTTACGATGGGCCTTTCAGAAGCCAATTGTTGAGGTACAACAAAATATAAAGGCTTCCCTTCTGAGCGTGGCTGCAACCACTGCAAAGCATTTGGCAAAGACAAGCAATGCAGAAAATAAGCCAAAGTGCAACACATGAAACTGACAGTGAGGGCCATGGAGCATAAACCGCAGGTACTTTCTGTGGGACTTGCGGATCTTAATATGGAAACTAGGGTCCTTCATATCCAAGGCACACAGCCAATTCCCTTGTAGCAGCAGTGGGGAGCAAGGACTGTGGAGAGGCCATGCACAACTTTTTTTTATTCTATAAACAGGTTGAGGCCTGAAGGTCCGGGATGTGACGTAAATCTCCTGTAAACTTTGATACAAGAAGTACCAAGAATAGTAGCCCTGATTCATTTTTGCAGTCTGAATGGACTCTATGGCTTTCCTGCAGATGAGGGATTGAATCTCTTCCAGCAGGATGGCAAGACATCCCAGATAGTAAAGTCTGGCAAGAGAGGATGTACGGGACGGACACAGAGGATTTCTAGGGCATGTCCTAGCTGAACCACTTCCATCACTCAAGCATCTGTCGTGCTCTCCCATCACTTTTGGAGAAAGAGGGAGATATGGCCTCCCACAAGGATCTGATCTGCAGGGGCTGAGGAGACAAAAGGGAGTCAGAAAGCTCCATGGATGGCTGACAATCTGCTAACACCCACACAGTATGGTTGTGTAAGGAATTACCGTAACAGTAGATCTTCAAGAGCATCTCTTGCAAAAGGTCATAACACATGGGATATCGGCCGCAGGCATCATTTCCTCCTGATGACTTCTCAGCAGTCGACCCTGGGACCTCCCCGTAACGTTACCATGTGGCGTCAGTATGGCATATATAAAAGGTGGAAGTCCCAGCTACTCCTCAGTTCTTTTCTATCCTAGTGACTGAATGAGAAACCATTTCTCAGGCCTCCAATGGGAACCGAGGAGGGAAATAAGGCAGCAACTTGTGGAGTCATAGAAAAACAGGAGCACGGCACCCTTCTGAAGTAACAGCAAGGGGACAGGCAGGCAGGGCAGCTTGACCTGCTACAAGAGATACTCTCGAAGATCTACTGTTAGGGTAAGTTCTTACGCAACCATACTATCTTCTCTGAGCCAATCTCTTGCAGCAGGTCATAACACATGGGAAGATTCCCAGGCAGCTGTTATGCCAAGGGGAGGAGGAAGCAAACCATTATAAATAAGGACAGGACTGAGGCCTTGTAGAACGGCCCGTCCAAAAGAGGCCTGCTTCTTGGAAGCGATGTCTAGACTGTAATGTTTCGTGAATGTGTGCAGCAGACCATGTGGCGTACACGCAAATTTCTAAGGCGGAGACACCCCTGAAACACACCAAAGAGGCAGCCATGCCTCTGGTAGAACTGAATTTCACAACCTCTGCGAGAGGTTTGTCGCAATTTGTATAGATAAATGAAATGCAGTTGGCCAACCATGTGGACAAGCACCACTTTGAAATCCGAACACCCTGGTTTCCAAGGGCAAAAGAGACAAAAAGATGCTCAATTTTTCACAACTATGAAGTGCGGAGAAGATAAATTCTCAATGTTCTAGGCACATCGAGAGTATGAAGCAGGGATTTCCCTGGATTCGTAGGCTCCGCATAGTACACTGGTAAGTGGATAGCCTGATTTAAAGTAAATTCAGAAATAACCTTTTGCAAAAATGACGGGTTGGTGCATAAAGATACCCTATTGTTAAGAAATTGCAGGTAGGGAGGCTTGTACATTAGTGCCTGTAACTCAAATACATCTTCCCGACATAATGTCAACTAAAAATATATTTTTCCAAGAAAGATAACTGAGTTCACTGGATTCAGCGGGCTCAAAAGGATGCAGTCAATTTTTCAAGCACAAAATTCAAATCCAGACTGGAAAGGGACCTGGGGGTAGTCATATCAGATGACCTAAAGGTGGGCAAGCAATGTGAGAGGGCAGCAAGGAGGGCTGGGAGAATACTGGGATGCATAGGGAGAGGCATCACCAGTAGAAAACAGGAAGTTATTATCCCTCTGTACAGACAGCTGGTGAGACCCCATCTGGAGTACTGTGTGCAGTTCTGGTGACCCAGTCTCGCAAAGACATAGACAGGATGGAAGCTGTCCAGAGGAGGGCATCTAAAATGGTGCAGGGTCTGCACCGAAGACATATGAAGAGAGACGAAGGAGCTTAATATGTATAGCCTCGAGGAAAGGAGGGAGAGGGGACATGACAGAAACGCTCAAGTACCTCAAGGAATCAACAAAGTCCAAGAGGGTAGCATCTTTCAAAAAAAGTGTGCAAGAACAAGAGCACAATTTGAAGATGAAGTGGCTCAGAGGTAATTTAAGGAAGTATTTTTTCACAGAGAGGGTTGTGGATGCATGGAACGGCCTTCAGGAGGAGGTTGTGGAGTCAAAATCAGTGGTGGAATTCAAGCATGCACGGGACAGTCATAAGGCCATTCTAGGGGGTTGGGGTAGGAAGAAGTAGGCTGCTGGTTTACTAGGATCTGCAGCTTATCCAGTAGGTAGGGAAATGGGCAGACTGGGTGGGCCAAGCGGTTCTCATCTGCCGTCAAATTCTATGTTTCTATGTAGACAGGGACTGGGTCCGGATAGGGGGATGAAGGTGCAGAATACCAAAGGTTTGAATTAAAGGTAACTGGGACAATGGTTTGTTGTCCACAGCTAAATGAAATGCAGCAATGGTCGAAAGGTGGACTTTTACAGAGGAATATTTCAGTCCACCCTCTGACAAAGAAAGCAAATAGTCTAAGATGCTCTGAGGGGAAAACTCACAAGGGTCTAAGTCTTAAGGATGGGACAGGACAAGGGGGAGGGTTAATGAAGGGGAAAGGTGGAAGGGAGGGGCAGCTGCAGAATAAGGGGTGCTAGCTGCACATTCAAGCAGACTTGATAGACCTCTAGGCCTTTATCTGCTGGCAAATTTTGTATGTTCGTATGTTGTGTAGATGTCCAAATGGAGAAGCGTTTCCATTTCACTAAATAGGAAGACCATGTAGATGGCTTCCTAGCAACCTGGAGCACTCCCGGACTTTTGGGGACACCCTGACATGCGAGAGAACTATGTCCTCAGGAGCCAGGCATGCAGATGGAGGGAGTGAAGGTCTGGGTGTAGCAGGGAGCCTGGAAAATAGGCAGAGGTATGGAATCTGGGTCAGAGAGCTGCAGAAACAGAGGCAACCAAATTTGTCTTGGCCAGAATGGTGCTATGAGAATCATAGATGACCCATCCCAGAACAGTTTGAGTAGTAGTCTCTGAATGAGAGGAATGGGCAGGAAGGTGTAAAGAAATCTTCCTGTCCAGGAAAAAGATAATGCATCCAACCACACAGTTCCAGGACCTCATTTGAGAGAGCAATAAAGAGGCAGTTTTGAGTTTTGCGGAGAGGTAACTGGATCCAACTCCGGTCAGCCCCATTGGTGGAAGATGCTGTTTAGGATGTCCGCTAGAATTTCCCACTCTTGGGCAAGGGCAGTGGATCTGCTCGGGCATCCACCAGGGTGCCTGACACTCCTGAGATGTGGACTGCCAGAAGATGGATACTTCTCTAGATCACCCAATACCAGACCCTCATTGATTCTCTGCAGAGGAGGTATGAATGCCTCCCTGCTTGTTTAGGTAGTGTACTAATGCAGAATTGCCTGAATGTACCTGAAGGCAACCTGGGGGAAGAAGAATCTCCAACACCTGCAAGGCATAGAGGACTGCCCTCATCTCCAAGGCATAAATGTGGAGACGGGACTCCACCGGTGTCCAAGATCCTTGGGATCGGACGTGTAGGAGATGAGCTCCCCACCCTGTCATGGAGGCATCCATAATTAAAATGAGACATGGGACAGGAGAACGAAACGGCATGCCTTGCAGTAAGTTGTCTGTGGATTTCCACCATTGTAGGGTTCGAAGAGCCAGGGAAGACATCAGGACCGGGGCATCAAAATCGTCCACCCACTGGTCCCATTGGACTCCAGGGATCACTTAAGGACCCTCATATTCAGCCCGGCATGGGGCACTGTCAGAACTGTGACCACCAAATGACCCAGGAGGTGCAGGTAGTCTTGTGCTGAGACCAAGCTGCTGAACTACTGTCTGAGTGCCAAAGCAATCAGGGTGTTCGCCCAAGCCTTGGGCCAAAATGTCATCCCCAAGGAGGTGTCTAACACGTCTCTGATGCAGAGGAGGCATTGTGTGGGGTACATCTTGGATGCCGGATATATTAACAGCGATCCCCATCCTGGCAAACAACTTGAAAGGTTTGAGAAAGCATGAACAGCAGCTGCTTTTGGGAAGACACTTTCAGGAGCTAGTTATCCAAGTAAGGAAAAACATACAGTCCTTCTCTGCGGAAGGCCACTGTGACCGCCACTAGGCATTTTGTGAACACTCTCTGGGCTGAGGAAAGTCCGAATGGGAGGGCTCTGAACTGATAATGATGACCCTGGAACAAGAAACGGTGAAATAGTCTGTGAGCAGGGTGCATCTGGATATGGAGGTACACATCCTTCATATCGAGAGAGCAGAACCAGTGAGGCTTAATAAAGGGAGGGAGGGAGGGAGGTGGAAGAGGAGACTGTGAAAAGGCAGAGATACTAAACAAATATTTTTGCTCAGTATTTACAAATGAAGGGGGTACCTAAAACAAACAGTAGCAACACTCTGGATACAGAAGTTGATACCAGCACATTTACAGAAGAAAGGGTTCTGAAAGAACTCTTAAAACTGAAGGTGGACAAAGCAATGGGGCCTGATGGGATTCATCCCAGAATTCTAAAAGAACTAAGGGTAGAACTAGCGACACCACTGACTACCCTCTTTAACAAATCATGGGAGGATGGGGTGGTACCCGAGGACTGGAGGAGGGCAGATGTGATTCCCTTCACAAAAGTGGGAGCAAGGCAGAAGCAGGAAACTACAGATCTGTTAGTTTAACCTCAGTGATAGGAAAATGATGGAATCACTTCTAGGAAAGAATTGTTGAGTATCTAGAGGCCAGAGGGCACAGGACCCAAGGCAGCATGGATTCACAGCGGGAAGGTCATGCCAGACGAATCTGATAGATTTCTTTGACTGGGTGACCAAAGTAGTAGATCAGGGAGGGCTGTGGACATGGCCTACCTAGACTTTAGCAAGGCATTTGACACAGTCCCACACAAAGATTAATATCAAGTTAGCCAGCCTAGGAGTGGGTCCCAAGATGACAGCCTGGGTAAAGAATTGGCTGAGAATAGACACAGAGAGTAATAGTAAATGGAGTCCACTCTGAAGAAAGGGGGGTTACTAGTGGGGTACCGAGGGTTCAGTATTAGGACTGTCTACTTCAATGTCTTTATAGCTTACATTGCAGAGGGACTGAAGGAAAGCATGTCTCTTTGCAGATGACACAAAGATCTGCAACAGAGTTGATGCACAAGGTGGGGTGGAAAGGATGAGAAGGGACTTGGCAAGGTTAGAGGAATGGTCAAATGTATGGCAGCTTAGATTCAATGCTAACAAATGCAAGGTAATGCACCTGGGAAACAAAAACCCAGGGGAAGAGTACACGATGGGGGTGAGATACTAACAACAACAAAAATGGAAAGGGACCTGAGGGTAGTCATATCAGATGACTTAAAGGTGAGCAAGCAATGTGAGAGGGCAGCAAGGAGGGCTGGGGGGATACTGGGATATATAGAGGCATCACCAGTAGAAAACGAAGTTATTATCCTCAGACAGACAGCTGGTCAGACCCCATCTGGAGTACTGCGTGTAGTTCTGGAGACCCAATCTCCACAGAGACATAGACAGGATGGAAGCTGTCCAGAGGAGGGCAACTAAAATGGTGCAGGGTCTGCACCGGAAGACATATGAAGAGAGACTTAAGGAGCTTAATATGTATAGCCTCGAGGAAAGGAGGGAGAGGGGAACATGATAGAAACTTTCAAGTACCTCAAGGGAATCAACAAAGTCCAAGAGGGTAGCATCTTTCAAAAAAAGAGGTGCAAGAACAAGGGGCCACAATTTGAAGATAGAGGAGGGTGGCTCAGAGGTAATTTAAGTAAGTATTTTTTCACAAAGAGGGTTGTGGATGCATGGAACGGCCTTCCAGAGGAGGTTGTTGAGTCAAAAACAGTGGTGGAATTCAAGCATGCATGGGACAGTCATAAGGTAATTCTAGGGGGTGGTGTAGGAAGAAGTAGGCTGCTGGTTAACTAGGATCTGCAGCTTATCCATTAGGTAGGGAAATGGGCAGACTGGGTGGGCCAAGCGGTCCTTATCTGCCGTCAAATTCTGTTTCTGTGTTCAACAGATGTGTCGAGAGAGGCATCATCCTGAACTTTTGGTATTTGATATAGAGATTGAGACGCCTCAGAGCCAAAATGAGGTGCAAGTCCCCAGTCCATTTGGGAATCAGGAAGAAATGGGAGTAAAATTCTGCATCCTTCTGTGGAAGAGGAACTGGTTCGGTGGCATGTTTTGTGAGCAAAACATCAATTTTGTTCTGTAAGATCAATGCTTGGTCTGGGGAGTAATGAGAGGGCCTTAGTGGCAGAGCAGGGGGAATCTCTGTGAACTCCAGTGTGTATCCTGATTCAATCACTTGCAGGAGCCACAGATCAGAAGAGATGGCTTGCCACCCTTGCAGGTGCAAGACAAATGTGCTCCCAATGGCCATGGGAAAGTTCTCCGGTCCCACAACCGGAAGAAGACCTTGAGGCCGAAACCTTGCCCTGCTGGGGAGCAGCGGGGACATAATGGGATGGTTTCAGAGCACACTGAGGACCAGGCAATGTCAAGTGAGGCTTATGTTTGTTGGCAGGTGGTCTTCGACTGTTGAGCCACAACCTGTAGGGGTGGACCCTAGCAGACTCCCTGTTGGCTGGTTTTGCTTTTGGACGGTAGAGGGTATGGACAGATTGAAGGGTACGACCACAGTCCTGCAAATCCTTCAACATTTCTTGGGTCTATGGACCAGAAAACTGCTCACCCTTAAAGGAGCATTAAGGATAAATTGCTGCATGGCCTATGAAAATCCTGACACTCTTAACCAGGAGTGATGTATCAGACAGACTCCTGCAGAGGACATACAGGCTGCAGTGTCAACGGCATCATAGGTGGCCCTGAGCAGGTGGTGGCAAACAGCCGCAGTGGTAGACATCTTGGCCATCAGATCCTCCTGGTAGAACCCGCAGGGAGGGACTGGGCCATTGCCTAGGAGGTTTTTAGGATTTACTCCCTAGGAGGGTCTGACGGGGGTGGAATATCCCCCGCATCGCCCGGGGACAGTGGAGAAAAGTCCTCGGGTCAGGCTGGGTGACTCAGGCTGCCCGGATGGCAGCGGGCCGCGGGCACCGGTACGATGGGGGTCTGGAGGTCCGGTCAGAGGTTCCGGCTACCCGGCACATCGGGGAGCAGATGTGCCTAGGGGCTGGTTCCCGCCAGCGCCGGAGGAGCCAGCATCCGACTGTGGGGTCCTTCGCCGGAGGCGGGCCAGGGAGGGAAGCGCCCGGTCCAAGGGGGAGGTTAGTCCCTCAAGGGTCGGGCCTTATCAACCTCTTCCCAGCGGGCCGGAGGTGCCGACGCTCCAGCTTATGGGAGGTGCCTGCACCAGTAGGCCGCAGCCCGCGGCAGTACTGGGGCGGAGGCCTCCTTTGCCCGGGAGGCGCCCCGCAAGGCCCGAGCATGAGCCCACGGGCGGCGACGCCTCCTCCAAAACATTGAGGCTGCCGGATGGTCCTCTCGAGGATATTATCTGGGCCGCGACTTGGCCGGAGTCGCGGCGAGGAGGCCTTCTCCAGTGCCTTTCTTTGTCCCACTTTTACGATGTCCTTCTGGAGAAGTCGACGCCTGCCTGAGCTTCTTCAATTTTTTCCATTGAAGACAACTTTTTCTTTAGCAGATGGGCTTCAGGGACTGTTGGCGCCATCTGCGGTAGCCGCGTTGAAGTGCAGGCAATGCGGGCACTTGTCGATCCGGTGGTGGGGCCTAAGCAAAAAGGCCAGAGAGAATGGCCGTCCCTAGTGGCAGTTGGGCGCCGCAGACGAAAGGTAATTTTCGGAAGGTGTAGACTTCCATATACACCGACGCTGACCTGACGATGAGAAGAAAAATACTCAAAACTTCGTAAAACCAACGAAAGAACAGGGCTTTGCTACACTAACTTTACCGCGAGGCGCCGCACAAGTTAACGCGGAAAGAACTGCAAGGTGGACATCTGGACTGCCCTTTATACCGACGCCGCATGACGCCGGTCACCTGACGGGGTGGTCCTCGCCAGGGACTGCTAGCTCGAAATTTTTCCGTGGGGTCCTGCTGCCGGCCAGCATCAGTCCTATATGTAATTACCTACTGCAAGAGCCCTCTCGAAGTAAGATCTGAGTATACGGAGACACATACAATAGTAGCCGAGGCATAAACTTGTTTCCACATAACATCCAATTTCTTGGATTCTTATCCGGGAGCTGAGCACTCATGTGTTGATGTCTAGAGGACATACAGAGGTGGAAGACTAGGTTTTCTGGCAAAGGAACCTAGCTTCACTTGAGCTCTTTTCTTGTAGGTTTGCTTGTAAGGACAGAGCAAGGAACAACATTATCAGAGCAAGGAAAAAGATTAAGGCTTCTTTTGACTAGGCAGATTTACTGTGTGATACTATTTTCTTTTGTGCTCACAGGTTTTGCTACTGTTTTTTTGCTTACATTTTACTGCTTTATTGTTCTCTGATTCAAATTGCTGTTGCAGGGTATAATCTTTGTATTATTACAGGGTGTGCCTACAGGTTTGTTATTGTTTTGTGCTTACAGATTACTACTGTAATCTTCTCTGATTCAAATTGCTTTTTGCAAGGTACATCTTCTGTTGCTGCTTTATTTTTCTCTGTAGCAAAGTGTTTTTTGCAGGGTACATCTGTGAAATTGTTACAGGTGGTACTTAAAGGTGTTACGGTTTTATCTATAATTAGGCTAAGCTTTCAGGGCTACTGCATTTGTTGTTGGTTGACTGTTTCTGCTCTTACCTCCTTGTTTCTTTCATCCGTGGTTGTTCTTTTTCAGCAGAGGAAGGGCCCAACAACCCACCCCCATCCCCAACCACCCCATGCTACACTCCTTTTCCAGAGTAGCACATTTGTGACATTCCTGTAGCAAAGCAGGAAGGGGAGGATCAGAGGGGTATCCACACAGTGACCTCACTTACAGGGGCACAAGTAATTTAACTTGTTATAAAAAGTTATACAAAAACAAACAAAAAAATTAAAATAAAACTTTTGCTTTCATTTTCCTTCTAATTACTCGGACCAGGTTATAAACTCGGCAACTCAACTGGATGGATTTTACTAACCGTAGGCACTGGGGGACACTTTTCAAAAGAGCAGTTATACAGGATTTAGGACTCTGTCTTACATGCTGGACCATCGCAGATCTTAGGGCTGAACTCCAGGCAGCATGGACAGAGACTGTGCACCTCAAATCGCATATTCAGGAGGACATATATTACAAGAACCGCCTGCCATTTTCCCAACATCCAATTGAAGCACCTCGACCGCAGAGGGTAGTTGGTCTGGGAGGTTGGCAGGTGGTTAGGAGGGACAAATCGGGTGCCCCATCACTTAATGCTTACCAACGTATCACCTTCACAAACAATATAAAAACTACGAACAGGTATCTGCTCTATCTCCGAAATCAAAATAAGGGGCAGAAGACACAGCACAGCAGGGCACTGCAGCACAGGAGCTAGTGCTGCAGAACTTACCCAAAATGGGGACCGAAACAAAAAAAAGGAAATACAGAACACTTCTGATCACAGGAGACTCCATGATTCGGGGAGTTGATACCTACCTCCGGCCAGAGGTAATGGTCAGATGTCTCCCAGGTACAACAGCATGCAGAGACACTGACCACATTGCTAAAATCATGCAGGAAGTAGGAGAAAACATTTACATCCTGGTACATATTGAGACTAATGATCTCGCCCGTCAGTCAATTGTGGAGACCAAGGAACACCTGAGCAGGCTGGGAGACAAATTGTCATCTATTTTGTTCGGCATCTCCTTCTTTGAGATCCTGCCGGTCTGGAAGAGGGAGGCAGATGGACAGAAGGTCAGAGAAGGGGCGACAGGGGAGCTAAACATATGGCTCAAGGGCTGGTGCCAGGAAAAAGGACACAAATTTGTAGGTAACTGGCAACAGTTTGGGGAGCAAAAGTTCTTTAAATTTGATGGACTGCATCTGACTAAGGAGGGAGTCAGTGCATTGGGGCATAAGTCTGATGTCTCTGCGGAATATTTAAACTAGCAAATGGGGAGAGAGGTGCAGCACCTGATACACTGAACAGGAAGAACACCCCTTCCCCCTCAGCTAGTGATAAAACAGAAGTTTGCATCACCAGGTAAGGAAAAAGGTCCGTCTCCCCATACGATGCTCCAGGGAAACGCCGAACCTCACCCAACAACTAATACACTGAAATCTGGCCAATGAAAAATCAGGTACACAAATGCCTGCAGTCTGGGAAACAAGATCCCAGACCTGCAGGCAACAATGACAGAGGTTAAACTAGACATACAGTAGTATGGTTCAATTTGGCCACTAGAACTAAATGTTCCCATTCCAAGGCAAAATATAGGACTTCAGAGGAGCTGACTTTGATAAGATGGCCAACAGAGTTAAGCTAGCCCTGGCAAGAAGAAATACAGGTAAGGGGGTACAGGCAAAGTGGGAAAGCATTAAGGATGCAATACTTGAAGCAGCATCCCACTGTGTTAGGGAAAAAAAACAAAAGCAAAAGAAGGAGGAAACCACTCTGGTTCTCAAAAACAGTAGCAGAAAAGATCAGAGCTAAAATATTGGCCTTCAGGAAATTTAAGGGAACACAGTGGGATGTAGACAGGGAGGCATACCAAACTTCCCTAAGGAAAGCAGGGAAGGCAGTAAGGCAGGCAAAAGCCCAAACCGAAGAAACACTAGCACGAACAGTAAAAGAAGGGGACAAGACTTTCTACAGATACATTACTGAAAGGAGAAAGTCCAGAGGAGGGTATTGCTAAGATCAAAGGGGCTAAGGGGGAGTGTGTGGAGAAGGACCAAGGAAAAGCATCTATCGTAAATAGAAACTTCTGCTCAGTATTTACTGAGGAGAAGGTAGGACAGGGCCCACAGCTCTGCACCAAGGACACAGGGGGGAGGGAGGTGTGCACAAGTCCCTTCACAAAAGAAAGGATCCTACAACAGCTCGCTAAGCTCAGGGTGGACAAGGCAATAGGACCTGATAGCATACATCCCAGGGTACTAAAGGAGCCAAGGACAGAACTAGCAGAGCCATTATCAGAACTATTTAGTGAGTCTCTGAGTGCAGGAGAGGTCCCAGAAGACTGGAGAAGGGCTCATGTGATCCCACTCCACAAGAGTGGTAGCAGAGAGGAGGCAGGTAACTACAGACCAGTCAGTCTTACCTCAGTAGTGGACAAGATTATGGAGGCACTCCTTAAGGAAAGGATAGTGCAACACCTGGAATCCATAGGAGCACAGGATCGAAGACAGCATGGGTTTACAGCAGAAAGGTCCTGTCAAACTAATCTCATAGATTTCTTTGACTGGGTAACCAGAGTGGTGGACCAAGGGGGAGCAGTTAATGTTGCCTACCTAGACCTCAGCAAAGCTTTTGATACTGTTCCATACAGAAGATTGATTAAAAGCTGGGTAGGCTCGGGGTACGTGAGATGTTGGTCAACTGGGTGGTAAACTGGTTGGCGGGCAGAAAACAGAGAGTGGTGGTAAACGGTAAACAGAAGAGATACAAGTCACAAGTGGGGTACCTCAGGGATCAGTTCTGGGTCCAGTCCTCTTCAATATCTTCATTAGTGATGTTGCAGATGGACTGGAGGGTAAGGTTTGTCTGTTTGCAGATGACACTAAGATATGCAACAGAGTAGATGATCCAAATGGGGTGGCAGAATGAGAAGAGATCTGGATAAACTGGCAAAATGGTCGGAAGAGTGACAACTGGAGTTTAACGCGAAGAAGTACAAGATCATGCACAAAGGGAAGAGAAACCCTGAGGCTACCTATAGGCTGGGAGGGGAGTTGCTGGCAATCACAAGGGAAGACAGAGACTTGGACATCATCATCATCATCACAGATTATCTGAAATTATCCAAGCAGACCACTAAAGCAGAAGGTAAGGCTAGAGGGATGCTGGGGTGTATTAGTAGAGGTATCATAAGTCGTAAGAAAGAGGTAATAATCCCTCTTTACAAGACACTTGTTAGCCCCATCTGGAGTACTACGTGCAGTCCTGGAGGCCGCACCCGCACAAGGACATTAACAAAATGGAGGAAGTCCAGAGAAAGGCAACCAAAATGGTGCAGGGACTACATCAGAAAGCATATAAGGACATATTAACGGAGCTCAATATGTATACCCCTAGAGCAATGGAGGGAGAGAGGTGATATGATCAAAACATTCAAACACCTTAAGGGCATTAACAAGGTGAAAGAGTCTAACATATTTCAATATAAGAAAAATCGCAGGACAAGAGGGCACAGCATGAGATTAGAGGGAGGTCGATTAAGGGGTGATGTGAGGAAGATCTTTTTCACAGAAAGGGTGGTGGATGCATGGAATGGCCTACCTCAGGAAGTGGTGGATAGGAATACAGTGCAGGGCTTCAAACAGGTATGGGATAGCATAAGGGTGCAATACAGACGAGTGTGACTGGATAAGCCATTGACAGAGTAAAGGCCAATGGCACATTCATAAGGTAGAATAAAATGGGCAGCCAGGATGGGCCTTGTGGTCCTTATCTGCTGTCAGCTTCTATGTTTCTATATTGTGAGCGGCATTGATCACCACAGACTCCGCCTGAGGCAGAAACATAAGGTAGGGGTGATTGACCGGGGTTTGATAAATCCTATCAACCTTACGAGGATTGGAGGGAATTTTAAAGGGTTGCTTCCAAGCAGCCCAAATAGCCTCTTCAAAGGTGTCCACCAAAAGAGGGACAACTAGAGTGGGGCATTGTGGTACACCCAAACACTGGGCCAGCTTCCTTCACAAAGCATGTTTGTCAGCACCCTGGAACCCAAATGTTTTCTGGAGATGAATCATAATGTCCGAAAATGAAGGATCATCAGGTGGAGAACATGGTCATTCAGGGGTAGGTTCACCCTGCACTGATGAGGCGACTGAGAAGGACTGGGGATTCTTCCAGGTCCATTCTTTCGTCCACATCCAGGTTAGCCAAATCCCAGTTCTGCAGGAAAGGGGAATCCATGTCCACATCTGGAATAGGAAATTCTGGGGAGACAGGGGAAGAGCTGGCCATTTACTGGGTCTACGAAGGTAAAGAGGGAGCAAAGATTGGAGACAACCCTTCATTAGGGGGGTGAGAGGTGTTCGTAAGGTCCAGGATGGTATTTACTAGGGCCTGGACAACAATCATGGCCATCTGCCCAGCGGATGTAGCTGGGGTAGACTGGACTGAATGAATAGGAACCACTGACAGGATTAAAGACAGCAGTGGAACCAAGCGAGTAGCCATTGACGTGGGGCATGTATAAGACCCCAGGATCATCAACGAGGCTGCTAGCATAGAGTCCTGTGACTTAAGGCCAGTCATCAATGAGAGAATCGTCAACAGGCCAGAGGCCTTCGTTGATGGACAATGGCTAGAAACCACAGGGGGGAGGCAGCAATGGAAGGTGCAAATTCACTCCGGAACCCACTGTCGATGGAGGAGCCATCGACAAAGGAAGCGAGAAGCCCACAATCGATGGTGTAGAAGATGATGTTATAGTGGCACTCTTCTCAGTACTTACCTTTTTTGTAGTGATCGGGGTACTCGTCTACAAGGGCGCGGCAGAAACGTGCTTTGTTTTGCTGGCATGTTTCTTACCGGGACCCTGTTATGTCAATGAGAAGGGCTCACCCACAGAGTGGTGAGACCCTGCGGAGCATGTCGAAGACTTCCCGGGCATGGAGTGTTACTGCTGTTCCAGAAGGGTAACCTTTTGCTCCATGAGAAATTCACGAAAAGTTGCTGAGGCCTTCGATGTTTTGTGGCCTTGTTGAACCAGTTACAGAGGATGCAATCCCTGGTGTCATGTTCAGGACCAAGGCACTGCACACAGATGTCGTGGAGGTCCTCTGTAGCAATTCTGTGACCACAGGTACACTTTCAGAATAAGGGATCTGAAGACATCAGCAGAGGAAGCCGTTTAGAATGAACGCTTGGTCAGTAGACCTCTTCATCGACGACTGGTAAGCAGAGATCTGAAGGAGGACTTGTTGCATGCAGGTCATGGTTTAAAATAACTGAGGGGTAGCTGGGACCTCCCCCTTTTATACATGCCATGCTGACACCACGTGGTAATGTTAGGGGGAGGTCCCAGGGTTGACTGCTGAGAAGTCATCCAGAGGAAATGACGCCTGCGGCTGATATCCCATGTGTTATGACCTGCGGCAAGAGACTGGCTCGAAGAAGATATGTGGGGATCCTGGCATGGGCACCAGGAGGAAAAAGAGCCCAAGGGGTGGCCAGAGTCTGCTGGGAGCCATGACAGGGCCCTCTGGGATAGCCTCTACCTAGGAGGGCATAATGCCTACAAAAGGAACCCCTGCCCCAACCCTGAGGCTTTGGACTGAGGGTACGAAAAGACCTCAAGGTCAGTTTAAACATTCTGCAGATCCCATAAAGCAGACTTCAGATCAGAACTGATCTATGTATCTATGGAACTAAACAGCTGCTTACCTCTAAAGGCAGCATTAAGGACCGACTGCTGGACATCTGCAGCAAAGCCAGCCACAGGTAGCCATGAGTGGTGGCACAGGCAAATGGGGGAAGCAGCCACATGAGCTACAGCATCAGAGGCATCACAAGCCAACCTTAAGAGGTGTCTGCCGGCCTCCAGACTATGAGCAACAGTCTGTTGAAATTTGGTTTTGTTGGCCATAACAGTGACAGATTTTCACAGGCTATTCTGAGGCAGAAAGTAGTCAGAAGGCTGCGAGGCAACTGGCATGCTGCCAACACCTAGTCATTCTCACTTCAGTGGTGGTGAAATTAATGGAATCTATACAGAAAGAAAAACTAAGTTGTATAGCATCTAGAACCAGACAGGCTGTAGGACCACAAGCAGCACAGAATCATAGGGGAGTGGTCATGCCAAACTAATCTGTCAGATTTCTTTGACTGGGTGACGAGGGAAATAGATTAGAGGAGGGCAGCAGACATGGCCTATGTGGACTTCAGCAAGGCCTTCAACACTGTGTCACAGAGGAGGCTGATAAAAGAAACTGAGCAGCCTAGGAGTAGGATGCGAACTGCTGAATTGGGTTAGAAACTGGGTAACTGCATGAAACGTACTGCACGTGATGATTAGTGCAGTAATTTTCAGCAAAATAAAAATGATCAGTAAAATGTTCCATCACTAATTTTTTGTGGTGAGGGCATGCTTACCCTGCACACTACACTGTAAGGTGTTTTGGCAAGATTTGAGAGACTAGATTGTTTAGACTAGTCAATAGCTAACCTAACCTGGTTGTTCAGACCATATGAAATAGGCTGGTCTCATCTACACAGCAAGAGCTGGTCTGGTTAGGATGCCATTTTCATGGTTTCTATTTAGAATCACCCAAACATCATTCACACTGTGGTAACCTGTCGCTTTTAAATTTGGTTGCATTCTCCCAAATGTTACACCCTTATTTCCTGTAAATGCAGTGTGCAACTTACCTTATTCAGTGGCACAGGCCCATAAGCAAACTTTGGTGTAGAAGGAGGGATAGGGCCATCTGGTACTTTCTTATACTAAAAGGAAAAAGAAAAAAAAAAAATCAGAAATATTTTCAGATTAAGACAATATTACAAATTAGGCATCTGTCCAACCATCTTGGTTTTTTTTTTTAATATTTTATTGCAGAACCAATAATACACCAGAATAACATTGGCATGCTATACAAAATAGCTGATACCAAGGATAAACAATAAGAAAATATCTAAGAAAACAGATACCATGTTAAGGGCACTAATTCTACTACACAAAATAATCGTAGCACTGCAAAGTTCATAATATGTAAAGGAGATAAAGAATAGCTCTGGCAATGCCTGAAAAGAAGTTTAAAAATATAAGAACAGGAGACTAGTTCTGCAGTAATTTTTTGGAAAATGTAATAAACGCAACACTAAAATACAACGCCTTCCCAATATAGACCAATAATTAAAACCAGAAAACCAAATGAACCCACAGGGGGACACCTTTTTGGCCATCAACCATCATCCCTTTTTGTGTGTGTGTTCTATTTCATACACCCTGCGGCCACAGCATCCTTACAGGGTACTCACTCAGCAAGGCCTCTACTCCCTTTCTGAATCCTGTCACCAGTTTCTTCCCCCTGAACACCCAGGCAGGTCCAGCCCCCTGGATTACCCCCGGAGGGCCTGCCTGCGGCGGCCTTTCTGAGATTAGAGGGACCTACCTGGTGCCAGGTCAGCCCTGGGAGTCCCCTGGTGCACTAGGCCAGTGATGGGATGTGGGCCTGCCCCTGGAGCCCCCCTTCATCTCCATGGTGCCTCACAGGGATTTACTCTTGCATACCCCTGCACAGCGCAGACGTGCAATGGCATCCATGATGTTAAGCACAGACACCTGCCGATGCTCTGCCCCCCAGCTTCCACTTTGCACCACAAGTTCCGTGCTGCCCCCGGCCACCACCTTGAGCAGCACAACCCCAAATCCCTCCCTGGGGAAGGGAGAGCTGTCTGAACGCTCAATCCCTTCCCTTCCCTGCTGACCCCAGGTGGCTCGAGTCCGTTCCTGAACCCGGGTTGCCAGCGTAGTGCGAGGTGTGGCATCCAGCGTCTCAACCCTCAGCGCCACCAGGCCAGCCAAGTGCTTCCACTATTGAGGTAAAAGGGTACCATCGGACATGGAAGTTTATCAGTTCACAGTTGCAGGCCAGCTGTGATATTTTCCATAAATCTGTTTTACAATTTGCTAACCAGGTTGAAAGACTTGATGGAGAGGGAGAAAGCCATGATTGCATAATTGCTTTTAAAGCAGCCTCCATAAGTATGAGGAAAAGGTAACTACCAGCTCCCCCTCCAACCCCTGTCAGGGGAATCCTCAACATTTTTTGTTCAAACCCAAGAGGGGTTTGCAAGTGTAAGGCCCAAGTAGTCAAACGATCCATCTCTTGCCAGAATAAAGTGAGCTGAGGACAACTTCAAAAACATGGAAAGGGATGACCTTTCGTCCACACTGCCGCAAACAGTGATGGGACTTGACCTTATTCTAAAGGATTTATTCCACCTGAACTCACGCCACTTAGAGCCCATAATACTATGGTTTAATTTCCATACTAACCTCCAACAATTCCCCAACGGAGATATATTAGCTTCCTTTACCCCAGAGGTCCTGAATATGTGTTATGGGGTAGACCCAATATCTGCATTTAACAGGGCGTAAAGTTTAGACACAAGGTGTGCGTTCCTTAAATGCTCGCCTTCACTTTTCACCAGAACAAAAAAGAGGGGAAGGCTCTTGGTGGACTGCCTCCTGGAGTCTATGTTGAATAATAAAATGCCGGGCTTGCACGTATCTAAAAAAAATCTGAGTTAGGTAAATGGAACTTCAGTTGCAGTTGTTGGAAAGAAAGAATCCGGTTGTTTTCAATAAGTTATTGAAAGTAATGAAGCCCGCTATGGGTTCAGTGTTTGAAATTCAGGTCAAATCTTGCTGGTGGAAATCCTGGATTTCAGCAAATAGGGATCCAATGCAGCTGCTGTAGTGAGGTTGAGAGTATCTTCTTAATTGTCAACCACTGTGCCAAAGTGTGACAGGTCCACAGATTTGCGAATTGGGATAAATCAGAAAACTGACCAATCAACCAAGGTTGTAAGTGCAGTGGTTTCTCCCCAACCAACGCTGTCTCAATCTGGAGCCAAGAAATGTCCAGGGAGTGTCTAAGCATTTTGACTATATCAGTAATTTGAGTGGCTCTATAATATTGCTTAAGGTTAGGTATACTGAGACCACCATCCCGCTTGTGTCACTGCATTAACCGCCACTGGACTCTTGGCCTTCTCCACTGCAAAATGAATTTTTTAATAGCTTTGATAAGTTAGTGCCATTCTTGACGTGGTATAGGTAGAGGCAAAGTCTGATATAAAAATAACAAGTGGTGCAGGATACTCATCTTAATAGGTTCAATTCTTTTGTCAAGGTAAATGGAATAAGTGACCATCTTTGAAGGTATGTGAACATTTCTTGGTGCAGTCATCCGCAGTTAACTGGATAGTTTCTAAATGTTTAGGTAGAAAAATGCCCAGATATCGGACTTTATCTCTGTCCCAACCATATCTATAGTACTGTTTAAAGGACTGTGGGATGACACTAATCTGTATTTTTTCTGATTTAGAAATGTTTACTTTAAACCCTGAAAGGGAGCCTTATAGAGACAGCAGATTTTCCAATTGGGGTATGTAGTTTAATGGATCTCAAAGAAAGATGACTTATCTGCATATAGAGACACTCTTATCAATGACCCCCCACACCACCACTCCCCATGTATTTGGTGAGGACCTATGGCTTCCACCAAAGGTTCCATTCTGATAGAAAAGAGTAGCAGTGAGAGGAGGCAACCCTGCCTAGTGCCTCTAGCAATCTGAAGCTGTGAGGAAATAATTTCACTGGTTCGAACTGAGGCCTTTGGAGTATCATATAACATTAATCCATTTCAAGATATTGTTACCAAAACCCATTTTTAGTAAAAATTCTTTCAAAAATATCCAATTGAGGTTATCAAAGACTTTTTCGGCATCTATCAAAACAGCGATTTGCAGCACCAGGGCTTTAGAACCTTCAGAAAGAATATTTAAGTTACGTCTAATATTATCACTTAAATGTCTGCCAGGGATGAATCTTGTTTGGTCAGGATGCATTAGGGATGGTATAATTTTCTGAAGGAGGCTGGCTAAGATTTTGGTGAAAAACTTAAAATCCTGATTTAATAAGGAGATGGGTTGATAAGATTTGCATTATTTAACATTTTTCCCCAGTTTGGGAAGAACAGAAATAATGGCTTCATCCCACTTTTGAGGAATAACTCCATTTTGTTGACAATCCTGAAACAAGTTACGAAGGGCCGGGGCAAGTTTAAATTTAAACTGCTTATAAAAATCTGTGTTGTAACGGTTGGGTCCAGCGGCTTTACCCCCTTTAAGAGAATCAATGGCATTCAACATTTCTCAAACAGAAATGGGACTATTTAACATCTCTCACTGCTTCTGGCTGAGAACGGATAATTTCAGAGGCTGCAGAAAAGGCCTGGTGGCTTGCCATACCTGTCCTGAGTGCTTATCTTCTGCACATAGGGAAGCACAATAATTCTGAAAACAATCTGCTATATCCCCAGGTTGAGTTTTATATTCAGAGGAAAGGTTATGGATTTTACTTTTTTTGTATGGTACATTCTGTGGCCTCTTTACACAATTGAAAGGCCAATAACTTAGAAGAGCGGTCCCCAATCTCATAGTATTTGTGAGCTCGATAACACAGTTGGCCTTCTACTCTCCTGTTCAAAAGTTCCAATCATTTCTTTCTAGTCTGATACAATTCCTCAGTAATTTGCTGTGACCTAGAATGTTTATGCTGGGTCTCAAAAATACTAAGTCTTTTCTCTACGTTAACTTGTAAGGCTCTTCTTTGCTTATCTAATGCTGCAGCCCGACTAATACTACAACTCTGGTGAAACGCTTTCATCGTGTCCCAGTGTGTTTGAATGGAGGGGAGATTAGAGGCATTTAATTTAAAATAGGAGGTAATCTCCATAAGGAGCATATTAACAAAATTGGAATCAGCTAAGTGGAACTAAACTGCCAGGTGGTTGGTCTGGTTAAATGATCTCGGTCTATGACCATAGCGACTGGGGCACGGTCTAACTGGATAACATTATGAATTCACATTGAAAGGACTAATCTGGGGAATTAACTAGAAATAAAATCATTTCTGGAGTATTCTTGATGGGGGTGGGCAAAAAGGGTACAACTCTTTTTGCCTATATGTTGACTACATCATATGTCCACCATGCCCAATTCATCCATGAATCCCCTCAGAACCTTACTCGAGGCTCTGTTGATATCTGAATGTTTAGAAGTTCTATGCATGGAAGGATTCACTACACAACTGAAATCACCTCCTAATGCAACCATACCACTGTGTAACATTGCTAATTTGTTGAAAACAGCAGTAAAAAAATGGATTAGCTTGGGTGTTCGGAGCATAAATATTAAAATGTATAGTGAGCAACCTTACAGAAAACAGTGCAATATGTGCAAAAAACAAATTAGGCTTGCCAAAAGCTCATACTGCAAATGTCTATTGAGGGAAGCTGCTGGAGACCCAAAGAAATTCTGGACACATGTAAAATCCTTCCTGGGCTCAAACCAGTCTCAACACACGAATGATACGGTCCTCAATGGTATGCACTGTAATGACCCCACCACCACTGCAAATTCTTTCAACAAATACTTTATTGATCTCACCAAATACACTGCCTCTTTCACAGCAAATCGCATCCTGATGCCCGTTACTCACAAAAACGTGCCCATACATCCACCCTTCTATTTTAAGGCTATTCCAAACGCCAATGTTCTAAAACTACTAAACTGAATCTCTGATAGCACTAGTGTAGGCTCCGACTACCTAGAGCCTAAACTCCAGAAGCTGGTTGCTCCTTTATTGCAGACCCATTGGCTAAAATCTTTACACGGTCTCTCGGACATGGTCATGTTCCAGGCACACGGAAATTGGCAAAAGTTACCCCGGTCTCTAAGAAAGGTGACAAGAAGGACATAGCTAATTATAGGCCCATAGCCATTCTGTCAGTACTAAACAAAATACTCAGAAATTAGTGGCTATACAGGTCACTGAGTTCCTCTCTAAATATACCCTATCACCTGCTCAACATGGTTTCCGCAAGGGGCATAGCACCTCTACTGCTCTGATACAATTTATAAATGATGCCCTTACTGCTATGGATCACGGTCTCATGACTGGTGCAGTGTCCACTGACCTCTCAAAGGCGTTTGATCTTGTAGATCACCCTCTTCTGCATGATTGCCTTAGCTTCACTGGTTTCTCAGAGCAAGCCACAAACTTGTTCCAGAGCTACTTAAGCAACAGAAGACAACAGGTAAAATATAAACTCTGTGCCTATTAATGTTGGTGTTCCTCAAGGCTCCATCTTGGGGCCTCTTCTCTTCTCTTCTCCATTTTATAAATGACATATCTTCTAACACCCCTTGGTGCTCAACAATCTTGTATGCAGATGATCTGGTGCTCTACACCTCCTCTGCAAACATAGAAGAAATAAATAGTCGACTAACATCTACATTCCTCATAATGCAAGAATGGATCCACAACAAAAGGCTCATCCTAAACATAAGTAGAACTCAGGGCATGCTCTTCGGATCTGCAACCAAACTTAGAACAAACCGCAACCTTTTCAACATCTCCTGTGCAAATGGTTCCCCCTTACGAAAGTAACCTCATTCAAGTATTTAGGTGTCCTGCTTGATGAAACTCTCAACTTTGAGCAACACATCATCGACACCTGCAAGTCAGTAAACTCCAAACTTGGAACAGCTTACAGGACTAGTCGAATGCTTAACTCCTCAGCTAGACTGGCTATTTCTAGGGGTATCCTACTTCCATCCCTTGCGTATGGTGCTGTCACCTACATAAATGCTTCGGAAACCACCCTAAGTACGTGGGATACAACGTACAATAGTATCTGTCATTATGCCTCAGCTTCCCCACATTTGAAGCACCGTTGCTTGCTATATGCAGACCTTAGATGGTCTTCTCCGTCTGCCAATCAACTCCTTGTCCTTGCTACTCTGCTGGACAACATCATTAGAACTAATCTGCCTACCTCTCTTGCAGGCATGCTGGTGCCTCTGTCGCCCACCTATGGCCTCCGCTCTACTGGACTCTCTCTCTCTCTCTCTACTATACACCCCTAGGTGCAGAACCCTAAAAGGAACCTCAGCTTTCTCCTGCCTGGCCCCAAAATATTGGAATTCCCTACCTCTTGATGTTCACTCTGCACCTAGTCATATTGCTTTTAAAATGATTCATCACAATCTCCTCATCAAACATGCCCCATGTTCCTGTTTTAAACCCCCATAGGGTGCTTGATATCCCCTTCCTTAGCTCTCAAAATGTTTCAGTTTTGCTCTGACCCCTTGTTACTGTTATATGTAGCACTTACCATGGATTATGTGTTAAAACTCTACTGCACTATGGTTGTATGCTTACTATGTTTTGTACTATTGTGTATTTTTCTGCCATTGTGTGTCATATTAGCAATACTGTTTACGTCACAGAAGATCATGTCGATTTTTCCTTGTATGGTTGATTACCTGTTATTTGTTTTGTCTGCCAATTTTGTATTGTAACCTCCAGGGTCCTGTCTGAAAATAGTCATATTTTGTGGCTACAACACCTTACCCGGTAAACAAAAACTAACTAAATAAATAAAATAATACTTCCGGATGCTAAACTTTTTTTTTTTTTTTTAAACTGGGTCTTCAGATGCTCCTAAAACTTAAAAAAACATAATTGGTAATCTGGTATTTTTCCCATTCACCACTGCTTTCTCCTTCCTGTCAGGCCATTGCTGGCAATCACCCTGCCTAGCCAATGGTCATATACCACATTGCTAAGGTGTCCATGAGGGGGGTAGACAGAAGAGGATGACCTAAAGAGCAGCTACATACTTACTGTAACAGCAGATCTTTAAGAGAATCTCCTCCCTTAGGTCACACCTTTGGAACATCAGCCATCAGGCACTAGGGCCACATGGAAACTTTTGATAGCTGGGGTCACCCACGTCGATGTCACACATCAGGGTGTATGCAACTGTGGGAAGCCCTATCCCTCCTTAGTTCCCTGCTACAAATTAGACTTGGAGGGCAGTCATGTCTTGTGAACCAGGAGAGTATACTAGCACCAAGTATACATGGTGAGGGAAGGTGCAGGATGAACCTTTATGTCGAAGATCAAGTGATAAATCTGTTATGCTACCCTAGGGGGATGAAGGGAGGGCTGGCATGGCCTAAGGACAGAGATTCTCTCAAAGATCTATTGTTACTGTCTTCTTTGAGGCCATCTCTTCTTTCAGGCCACACCTCTGAAATGAGTCCCAAGCAGCACCAAAAGGAAGCTGGGAGGATGGCAGAGTCTGGATCAAGAGAGGAGGCCTTGCAATACAGCAAGACCAAAACCAGCACATCTATAAGAGGCTAAGTCCAGACTGTGATGTTTAGTGAAGGTGTGGACAGTGCTCCAAGTGGCTACAGTACAAATATCGGCAGCAAAGACATTTTTGAAAAAGGCAACAGAAGTGGCAATACCCCTTGTGGAGTGCCCACGAACACCACCAATATACTGTATGACAGAACCCTGTTCTGCATGGAAATTCATGCCTGGAACAGCGTTGTTGTGCTGTCCCGAATACGTCATGGTGGTGTTATGCTGCACTGAGTGCATCACTAGTGCAGCATAACAACACGAACATTTTCGCCGTAAATTGATGTGGCAGCCCGCGTGGTAAGGAAGCAAGCAGCACTGAAGCGAGCCACTACATTTGAGGCCAAGTAAGGCATTTTTTTATCTACCGGGGGCTGTTTTTATCAGAAGGAGGGAGCGGAGTACATCTATGGTTGCCCATACACTATAAAAGATTGTGTATGAGCAACCATACACAAAGATACTTTTTAATCTCGAGGTTTCCATGATAACAAGAACTCTCAAGCTATGCTCTCGAGGTCTCCAGTTACCACAGAAACCTCTCGATTGAAAAATATCCTTGTTGTATTTAACTGCTCATACACAATCCTCTGTAAGTTCCTCACTGTACTTCCTACAACAGAACAGTATACAATGTGCCAATCATGTGGACAGGCACCGTTTAAATACAGGGGCACCCTCATTCCCATAGGCAAATGAAACAAAAAGCTGAGAAGACTTTCAGTCTTAGAATTCTGTGTACATCTAATGTATGCAGCAATGCTTCACCTTGACTGCATGCTCAGGAAAGTAAACTGGAAGGTGTGTGGATTGGTTTAATGTGAATTCAGGCATCATCTTTGGTAGGAACTTAGGACTGGTACACAAAGAAACACACTGCTTTTATGGAAAACTAAATAAGGAGGCTCACACATTAGGGTCTGTAGCTCGGAAATCCTACAAGCAGAAGTGACTGCAACCAAAAATAATGCTTTCCACAATAAAAAGAGTAAGTTACAGCCTGTGGCTGGCTCAAAAGGAGACAGAGCCAGTTTCTTCAGAACAAAATCCAAGCCCAAGGCAGGACTGGATGGTGAGTGGGAGGTTTAAGATGTAAAATACCTCTGAGGAACGTACTGTTCACCTCCAATTACACAACCATATGCCCATCAACTTGGACACCGAAAGCTGATACAGCTGCTAAATTCACCTTGAGGGAAGAAGTCTGACAAGGAGAGCAAATATTCTAATACCTCTTGCACCAGACACTGGTGAAGGGGTCCAGATGCTAGAAAGTGGCCCATAAAGTGAACCGCTTCCTTTTTAGTGACCACGTATGCCTAGCAGAAGACTTTTCAGCTGCTATTAGCACATCAGCAACTTTAGGTGATACAATAAATTGTGAGATGGCTATGTCTTCAGGAGCCATGCATGAAGATGTAGGGACTTCAGGTCTGGACAAAGTAAGCAGCCCTTGTTCTGTGACAGCAGGTTTCAACACCACAGCAAGGGTACCAGGTGTTCCAATGCAAGTTGTTTTAGATGTGGAAACCAGATCTGATGTCGCCAGAGAAGCAATGATGACGACAGTGGCACCGTCCAGTTTCAGCTAGAATAACATGCTCTGTATTAGTGGCACTGGAGGGAATGCATACAGAAGCCTCCCTTTCCAAGAGAGGGACAATGCGTCTTGTCAGAAAACTCCAGGCCCTGGAATAAGCGAGCAGAAATGTGGAAGTTTTGCATTGTGCAGGGATGCATAAAGGTCAAACTCAGGATGACCCCATCTTGTGCAGAGGCCTTCAACCATGAAGATCAATAGTTCCCATTCTTGCAGCTGGGACAGCGACCTGCTTAGCTTGTCTGCTAAGACATTTTGGACACCTGAGAGAAGCACGGCTGACAGCTCTAGGCCATGGTCTAGCACCCAGTACCACACTCTCAATGCTTCCCTGCATAAGGGATGAGAATGAGTGCCCCCCCCTTGTTTTCTTATGTAGTGTACTGCACTGATGTATGTCTGTCTGGAGCAGCAGAGGTCCCAGAGTCAGATATTGCTGAAATGCTCATAGACGGTATAGGATGGCATGCATTTCCAGGATGCTGATATGTAGATTGGCTTCTGCCTGACTGCAGAAGCCCTGTATTTGATGGGGTCCCAAGTGCACACCACAACCTAAACCTGATGCATCCATTCTAAGAATTTATGTTGGGGTCAGAGTCAGAAATGGAATGCCCTTCAATAAATTGTTGTGGTCCATCCACCACCGTAGAGTTTTGCATAATGGGGATGTGACGAACACCTGTTGGTCCAGATATGTAAGTGAGCCAGAGGTACAGTTACAATGGCTGCTGCCATGAGACTGAGAAGGCATAGAAAAGACTTGGCTGTGACCTGGTGGCTGTTAATGAGTTGTGCTTGAGTAATGAGGCGTTTCACTGGGTCGAGTGACAGAAAAGCCTTCCTATGGGCAGTGTCTAGGACTGCACCTATGTATTGCAGGCATTGGCATAGGTCAAAACTGACTCTGGAACATTCACCATGACTCCCAAATTGTCAAACAGTTGCCTTGTTTGAGATAGGGTGTGTAAGTGTCTGTCCTTGGAACTGGCCTTTAAACGCCAGTTGTCCAGGCATGGGAAGACATACCGGCCTTCCTTGCAAAAGGCTGCTGCCACTACTGCTAAGCATCTGGTAAAGACCCATGGTGCAGAGGATACGTCAAAGAGCAATACTTTAAACTGGTAATGCTCTCCCTGCAGCCTAAAGATAGGTTGCTGTCTGTGTTTTCCTGGTTTTGATATAAAGGTGAGCATTGTTCATATCCAAGGAGCAAAACCAGTTCCCCTCTTGTAAGAGGGCAATGACAGTCTGTAGAGAGACCATTCAAAATTTCTTGTACTCTGCATAGAAGCTGTGGTCTCTCAGATCTTGTACAGGTCTCAGATCTCCTCATCATTCCGGAAACACAACTATCTAGAGTAAAACCCCATTCATTTGATGAGCAGGAATGGATTCTGTGGCAAGTTTTTGTATCAATGATTGTATTTCCTTTTTCAGAAGAGATAGATGACATGGAGGACAGCTAGAAGGAGGCGAAGGATGTACTAAAGGGGTTTGTAAGAGCTCCAGAGCATGCCCCCCTTGCAACTATCTCTGGTATCCAGTCGTCTGTGGTGATCTCTCTCTGTTTTGGAAGGTGAAGGGATATATATGAACATACGGATGTGCCAGCAGAAACAGACCATCCGGTCTATCTAAGTCTGCTCGAGTGTGCAGCTAGCACCCCTAGTTTGCAGCTGCCCCACCTCCCCAACATCTGTCATCCCCCCACCACCACCATCCTCACTCTCCCGTTCCCTGTCCCATGCCCTTTTGAAACTGTTCACAGATTTACATGATACCACTCATTCTGGTAGGGCATTCCATTTTGCTACCAGCCTCTCTGTGAAATAGTGTCTCCTCATTTCCTTGCTAAATCTTCCCCACCTCTATTCTTAGCGCATGCCCCATGGTGACCCTCCCCCTCCTTAACTTAAAGACCCCATCTGCCCCATCCTTACCGATTCCCCTCAGATACTTGAATGTCTTTATCATGACCCCCCTGTCCCTTCTATCCTCTAGGGTGTACATATTCAGGTCTCTCAGCCTGCTGTCAGTCTGTCCCTTCCATTCAACATATCATCTTTGTTTCCCTCCTCTGCACCCCCTCCAGTAGCCTGATATCACGCTTTAGGTATGGCCTCCAAAACTGCACACAATACTCTAAGTGTGGCCTTACCAGCGACCTGTAGAGGGGCAAGATCACCTCTCTTCGCCTGGATGAAAAACCCCTCGCTATGCACCCCAACATTTTGTTCGCTTTTGCAGCTGCTCTCTTGCACTGGGCAGTGTCATCCAAGGTCCTTCTCCTCCTCCTCAGTGATCCCCAGCTTAACCCCTCCCAGCCAGTATTCTCTCCTTGGGTTCTTCACCCCAAAGTGCATAACCTTACACTTTTTTGCACTGAACCCCAGCTGCCACCTCTCTGACTACTCCTCTAGCTTGCTTAGGTCCCCCTGCAACTGCTTCCATCCCCCACTGCTCAGATTTTGGTGTCGTCAGCGACCAGACTTATCTTGCTCACCACTCCATGTGCAATATCAGCTATGAAGAGCCTGAACAATACTGGTCAAAACACAGAGCCCTGTGGCACCCCACTCGTCACCGGCCTTGGAGTTGAGAGCTCCCCTCTCAACACCACCCATTGCAGCCTCCCACTCAGCCAGCTTATACTCCAGTTCATCATATTTGCCCCCACCCCTACACCAGTTACCTTCCCCCCAAGCCACACACGAGGCACAGAATCGAAGGCCTTGTTGCAGTCCAAGTACAGAACATCCATCACATGACCCTTATCCAGCTCACCTGTCACCCAGTAACATTGTATCAGGTTGGTTTGACAAGACTTCCCAGAAACAAACCCATGCTGCCTCACATCCCTGGAGGACACTGTCCTCCAGGTACGACACCAGTCTTTCCTTCAGTACTGTCTCCATGAGTTTGCACACTATGGAGGTGAGACAAAGTACTGGGTGATAATTACCCGGTTCATCCCTTGGTCTGCTCTTGTGTAATGGTACTACATGTGCCATCCTCCAGTCCAGTGGCATACATCCCGACTCCAGTAAGGTGCTGTACAGATTCGCCAGCAGCTCCGCCAACACCTCTGCCATCTCCCTCAGCACCCAGGGGTGGATACCATCCGGCCCTGGTGTCTTGTCTACCTTCAGTGCCCTCAGTCCTTCTAGGACACTACTTGCCTCAATTCTTCCATCTGTTGCCTCCTGTACCCGCCCCCACCCTCCCAGCCCATGGTGATAGCAGTCCCCCCTTTTCTTCTATGAACACTGAGCAAAAGTATTCATTCAGTGCTTCTGCCTGCTCCTCCCCCTTTTTCGTCCACTCCCCACCACTTTTTATCCTCACTATTGTCTCCTTGCACTTCCTTTTCTCCCTGATGTATCTGAAAAAGTCTTTATCCTCCCTGTTAATTCCCTGCACTAATCTCAGCTCCCTCTGGGCCTTGGCTTCTCTCACTTTTCTAGTCACCTCCCTGGACCGTCTTGCATACTCCTCCCTGTCCACTTCCTTCCCTGTCCATCCATACCTCTGGTGCGCCTCTCAGTTTGCTCTCACCACCTCCACTACCTCGCTGTTCAACCAGCATGGTTTTCTTGCTCTGCTCCTCTTACTCTGTGTCTTGTTGCAGGCTTCTGTTGCCTATGTAATCCCCCCTTTTAATATTATCCCATTTCTGCTCTGCATCCTTCTCCTGCCTTATGCCCTCTAGTTTCCCTTTCAGTACTTCCTGCATCCTCCCGAAGTCTGCCCCCCTGAAGTTTACTACCTGAGTAACTGATTTCTCTGGCTCCCCGCACATCTGGGATAGAAGAAATTAACCACTAATAGCCACTCCGGATGTCAGAGGGGCTATGCTGGAAGAGGAATGGAGTCAGGCTGAACTGGTGGGGGCAGAACCACCACTTCCAATGGCCTGTGGGCTTCTGACTGGACACCTGGGGGAGAGATGTAGGTAATGAACTACTAACCTTTCCTCTAGCTTGCTGGAGGTAGGTGGGACGACTACCTCTGGCAGGTGTTGGATGAAAGGACCCTCTACCACAGCCTCAGCCAGGTGTGGGATAGAAGAAACTGACCAACCTGTCATGTTGGAGGACTGAAGACTTTGTATGGCTACTTCAATATCACATCCAAAGTCTCTTGGCTTTAAATGGGGCATTCAGAACTGCTCGCTGGACATCAGTGGCAAAGCCAGCAACTCTTATCCAAGAATAACATCTCATACATATGCCACAAGAAGCTGCCCTGGCAGAGGCATTGGACTCATCATATGCTGAGCACAGTAAGTGTTTATCAACCTCAGCACCAGCATTTAAAGTTTTAAGTAATTCTCGTTTTAGGCAGAGCCATCTTTTCCATAGGCTGTTCTGGTATTTAATCATATGGGCATGACAGTTGGCAATCCTAAGGTTAATGAGCCAGAAGCATATGTTCTTTTGCCCATATCTAGCTGCCAGGATTATTTATCGGGGGCAAGGAACTTAAATGTTTAGGTGCCTTAAATCTATCAAATGTTTGTATGTTTGCTGTCAGGTATAGACCGACCTTCACTCTCTTAAATTCTCACTTTACCCGGCAGTCCAGTTTGGCATATCCATATCCTTCCCTGAATACACCTCCCAGAAAACTCATGATTTCCTTCTACCCTCCCCCAACCCTCACCAACCCACCCCCCCACTGCCACTCTTCCTCTCACTCATTCTTCCTATCTCTGTCCTCATCACCCTTTAATCTTACCCCCTTGCTCTCTTTCATCTAATGCAGTCCTCGCCCTCATCCCTCTCTTTTCCTCCATCAACTACTTATGCAGCCCCTCCTTCCACAATCTTAATTACTTATCCTTTACACAGCCTCCTAGGCTGCTTCTTTGACTTGGCAGTAACCTTTAATTACTGTATACCTCCTGTAGACTTTGGTCTGCTTACGATATACAATGATTATAAAGCTGCTTGCTTGTATTGTCTGATTGTGCAATAGCTGAAATTTTGTCGGTTCTCTTTTCAGCCTGTAAAACCTGTATTATTGTTGTTCTGATGTGGAACCTATGTAAAAGAGCTGTAAGTTCATTGGTGTTATCCGAGATTCAAATAAATAAAATAAATCATGTACAGTCATGACCACCACAGAGTCAGTCTCTGGTTGGGTGGCTTAATAAGGTTTAACAGTAGGTGCAGGCTACTACTCATCAGTCTTGGCATGGCACAGCAGGAATAACATTGGGCTTGTGCCAGGCAGCAAAGGTAGCATCCTCCAAAGCAAGGTACACAGGAAGAATAATGAAGTGCAGGAGACTTTCAAAAATCCATCAAATTTTTCTTGGTGGAATTTTCCTTTTCCACAGCAAAACACAGTTCAGTTTGGATTTGTTGCACAACAGACAGAAAAGTAGGGTCTTTTTGTAGAAATCTGGGTGAGTACACCAAAGAGTCTTCACTGCATGAAGATAGGGTAAAGCTGGAATGAGGGTTATAGGGTTCTTCCCCATACTTCTGTGCCACTCCATAATCCTCTTCCATTATTAAGTCTGGATTATATTCCACAGTGTTGTCAGCAGGCCTGTCAATGGCAAGAGCAGAGGACCAGGTCAGTGATGCCGGCGTTGGTTGATAAGAAGAAATTTGCAGTGAGCTGGTAGCAGATGTTGCTGGGACCTGTGTAGAAGGTGCTCCCATCACGTGTAAGACAGGCTGCTGTGGCAGGCCTGGCAAAAGTCATCGTATCACGTCACAAAACGACACCCGCACTGCTTGCGAATTGATGACACCCTGGCCAAGGGACGTGATCACTGGGATTGATGACTGGATGAGATCAGTCGACGACGGTGATGTACCATCCATATTAGGCATGGCAGCACCCAAGCCCATCCCTGACCCTGGTTGATAGTTTTGGGGAGGGGGGGGCTGTAGCTACTGTCACTGGTGCAGACAGAGGCAAAGGAAGGTTACTTGCAGGCCTCAGTGGCAACCAGATCTCATAGGGGAGGATTCCTTGGCTTTGTCCCTATACTTGTGGCATGAAGAAGACCTGTCTTCATCATGGTCTTTAGGCTTCAACGATCGAGATCTAGTTGGTGGAACAGGTGATATCGATTTCTCACTCTGGTTTACCTCCTTCATGGTGGCCACTACATTTTTCTTAATAATAATAATAATAATAATAATAATAATAACTAGCTCCTTTCTGTGACGTCGCCTTGTAGCTTGATTAAAGCGCTGGCAAATCACACAGGTCTGAATGTTGTGAGAGAGGCCTAGGCAGCAAATGGACACCTTGTGGGTGCTGTTCTGAAAAATTTTCTCTCCATACTCACAGTATCAGAAGGGTGTGGAAAGCTTCGGTGGCATGCAGAGGAAGCGATAAACACTGAAAAAGATGTAGAAAATAAAGAACTCTAGTCAACGTTATTTTCTGTAGCTGGTCCCAAAAGGCTAATTGATGGTGGGAAAAGAACTAAGGAGAGATATGGCCACCCACAGTTATATACACACTGACGTACAGTATGGTGTCAATGTGGGCGGCCCCAGCTAGCAAAAGTTTCCGTGTGGTTCTAGTGCCTGACACAGGATGTTCCAAAGGTGTGGCCTAAGGGAAGGGATATCCTTGAAGAAGATTGTAGGATCCAAATGGGTTGCGAGCCTCAGTAGTTTTCGGTCATCTTTATATGCACAAAAATTATGAAGAAATTATGATGAAATCTGACGAAGTATCCACATGAAATAAACTGGGGTCCTTTAGGTCAGACTGTCTAGCTGCTCATCCTCCTCAACCTCAGCTTTCTCCTGCAGCTGAGGTCTAGAAGGGACTGTGTGGAGCAAAGGGACACTTCAGCATTGCCATCCTCTCCACTACCTAAACCTGCCCAACCATCATCCTCCAGCTCCTCATGAGCATCTTCCAGTCCCAGAGAACCCAGAGCCTTGGGGTACTGAGAAAAAAACCCTTCCTCTTGAGGTACCTTCCTGGGGGCAGTGCCCCAGTCTGGATGGTAGTTTTCTCTTTTGGAACCAGGATATGGAGCATACCTTATAAAACAAGCCCTTTAGTAGAACTTCCAAATCAGTGTGAATAAAATGTTTTGTACTGACCAGCTTCAGGGTCATCCTGATTTGGCAGTTTTGGCAGCACTTTGTTTCATATTAAATTAGTTGATATACATTAGGCAGCAGGAGACCAAGTCAAGCATCCCTAGAAACATGCGCTGGATGAAAGAGAAAAAGGAACAGAACAAATGTTTTTTTTTTAATTTTATTTATTTTTTTGTCTCAGATTACAACCTCTGAGTCGAAAAACTCTTACAGAGGTACCACATCAGGGTAACAAAAAGACATAACAGTACATAGCGCAAGGGTATGGGGAGAGAAACAAAAGATGCAACAAGTATAAAAGAGACAGTAAATATATAAACAGTAAGGCAGAGGTCAGTTGAACACTGGCAGTTACAAATGAGCTGTTTACATTGGTGCAGGCTATGGTAAAACCAAAAGTAAAGCAATCAATTGGTGTTGATCTTGTCAGAGTACATTTGTGCAGGTAATGCATAGCCAGGAGAACGGCAATCAACAGACATAATTTTGTCAGAGCAGGATTAGTACAAGGCAGTGTCAGACATACTAGTACATATTGTGCAGGATGAGGCATAACTATTGAAGGGTAGTCAGCAGATGATTCAACTTGTCAGTAAATGCCAGGGCGGAGATGGTGAGCTAGGTGGGATAGTCACATCTACCGAGCGTCACGAGGTGCTCCTTAAGCATCCGCTTGAAGGTTATTTGGTTTCTTTGTCTCTCTCCCAACTACACGCTTATACTCTGGCTCCAACCCTGTGCAAAGCACCATATGCAGAAAAATGCAAATCTTAGGCTTAAAAAGCTTCATCAGGCAAAAGCTGATTGAAAACAAACCTTTACACTGTTTCAGTTGAGTTGGTGAGAAATACACTACAGACACGTTATGTCATTTTGGGACTCCTCAGTATACTACACTTGTCAACTACCAGGTCAGACCCAACTGAAAACAGGCGCAATACTCTAAGATGGAGACAGATTAAAGGATAAGTGTTTGATTTTTATGGTAGGAACAGGGTGACCACTGGCAAGTGTCAAATGGCACAGTTACACAGTTGCATTTGCTCTGGAGCAACCTCAGCGCTTGTGTTGCTCTGGTGCAAAGGGTTCTAGGTAGACACCACATGATAGTAAGTCGATCATTATGGTGCTCCCTGATCCCACCTAAGCTGGGAAGGCTGATTGGAGTGAGCACAGAGTGAGCAGCTTAAATAGCTGTGTGGACTCGCTCTGCTGTAACACGTCCTGTTTGGGGCAGTGATCAGTGCTGCAACTGGGTGGAGGTCAGTGCACGTCACGCCAATATCAGAGGAGAGCCCCCAAAAGCCTCAGTCCCTTACCAGCATATCTTGCATCAGCGCTGAGAGAGGCCACGTGTACTGAAACCAGCAGCCCTGTCCAACGTCGGAAGAGCAGTGGAGCAAGAAAGCATGGTAAACTGAGCAGCGATGTATACAAGGCTAAAGACTGTTGAAAGGGCTGCTACTTATTCTGCTTATACTAATGGCAGTATAAATAAGCAAGAATGGATTACTGTATACAGCACAGTAAAACCTAGACTTTTTTTTAAACTGATTCTTTTTTGTCCCACTTGGTTCCCATCCCCTTCCCAGATGTAGCTGGAACCACAGTTGTTCCCTTCCTGCTTTCACAGCCGATGACAATGCCACTCCAAGGTCAGCTCCCACCAGAGAATGACAAAATGCTGGGTGGATTCTCCCACCCTCCCTGTGAGCTGGGAACCTCTTCTCTTCAACATGCTCATCCTCCTGTGTAAACGCTGATCATATTTATTTATTTATTTTATTTATTGGAATACAATCAGAATTACAAACCTTTGAGTCACAGACTCTTTTGCAAAGGTTCCACGTCGGTAACGTTGCAGTGCCAGCTCACAGTGTATGCTTTTTGTGAAACTCTGTTATTGGCTGAATATGGGACCTATACTCGCTGGGACTGCACTCCAATTAATCTGGCTCCAGATATTGATTCAGCTCTCAATTACTTTATCCGCTCCTTTAACTCAGCCTGTGACATTTTTGCGCCCCTTTCCAAAATCACTATCAAAAACCCAGACACCTCTTGGGTCATCCAATTTCTACTCATGCAAATGTGCCACAGGGACAACCTCTGGCACAGAGCCCTTGACTCCGGCAAGCCCACTGACAGGCAAGCCTACAGGGCAGCTCGAAACAACTTCACCTGGGCCATCCATAAGGCCAAAGTGGACTACGACAGGTCCTCCCTTGTCTTCTCCTGGGGCTTGGACCAAAAATTCTGGGATAACATCAAGGAACTCAATGGAAAGCCTGTATCCCCCCCAAATCCCAGCTCAACAAAAATGGTTCCATCAACACTGACCCTCGTTTCATTGCAGATACCCTCAACTCCATCTTCTCAGACCTCAGCTCGGTACCCCCCAACGTTTTTGACTCCATCCCAACCCCCAGCTCCCTCACCCCCTCTACTCAAGACCCTCTCAACGCATGATGCTAAGCCCTACCTTCTCAATACTCTAAAAGGTGCCAGTCATAATAATGACTCACTGGACCTTAAACTGCTTCGTCTGGTCCTAGATGCTGTACTCTCCCCCCTTACACACCTCCTCAACCATTCCCTCTGCCTTGCCCAGTTCCCCTCAGCCTGGAAAACTGCGGTCATTACACCCATATTCAAGAATGGTGACCATACCTCCCCTGATAACTACAGACAGATATCCATCCTTCCGCCCCTCTCAAAAACTTTAGAGAAGACAGTATCGGATCAGCTTACAGGCCATCTCACCACACACAACCTCCTCTGCAAGGAGCAGCATAGCTACCGCTGAGGCCACAACACCACCACTGCCCTGCTTGAATTATCCACCTTCTTACACTCGGCTCTCGACCATGGCCACCTAGCCGGTGCTGTATTCATGGACCTGTTGAAAGCCTTCGACACAGTCAACCATCCACTCCTACTATTCACTCTCACACAACTAGGCCTCTCCCAAATTGTCCATGACTGGTTTGCCAGCTATCTCTCCTCCCACTTTCAGTGCGTTAAAATTAGTAGCACCTTTTTAGGATGCCGCAGGGTTCCACAGGGCTCTATCCTGGGACCACTACTTTTTAGTCTATACCTTAACTCTCTCCCTACCTACTGCTCTGAAAGAGTGCTTCTCTATGCTGACAATGTGGTTCTTTTCTCCACCCACCCTGATCCTATCTCCTTCCAGAACTCCTTCAGCCAGGCTGAAACCTGGTTCATAGACCACAGATTTGTGCTGAACCACAAGAAGATGAAGACCATGCTCTTCTCCCTGCTTTTCCAAGCACACTCAGGCTCACGGCAAAACTCCTGCACGCCTGCAGCTAGTAGTCTACTCAGTTTTTCTGAATTATTACGAGTGTGCGTGTTACCTAAGTTAATACCTGATCTACCACTGTTTGTCACAAGTGTGCATGTTACCTAAGTTAATACCTGATCTACTGCTATTTGAAATCTAAAGCCAAGTTTCTAAATGTATAGCCTCAGTTTATAGTACTGTTCACAAAGCAGATGTTTAAAAGACTGTATTTCATTACATAGTTCTGCTTTTTCCCAGCTTACAAAAATCTAGCGACTGCAATCTGGGTACAGTCTGTGCTAATTTAGAGTATACTGTTTAAGTACAGCGGTTTCTAAAGTATTGTACTGCAGTCTTTGCTCCCCCCCATTCTCTGTCTCTCTCAAGCTACTGTCTCCCCATTCCACCCATGCTTCCCTCACCATCAATCATTAGCTGCTCTCTCCCTACTTCACTCACGCTCTCACCCGCCATCTTGTCCCTGCCTATGCAGCTGAGTACTGTAGTCAGCCTGTGCGTAGACCCTCCTTTCCCACTCCAAACTTGCGAACCTCCTCCTGCTTGCCCTCTTACTCTTCTCTGATAATCTTGATCTGGTTGTTTTTTTGTTTTTTTTTGCTCTGACCCGTTGCCCCCCCGGTAGCCGAGCGCTAGGATAGTAAGCCCTCCCACCAATTTAGTCCAAGCGCCAACCCCAGCCAACTTAATCACTTCCATTGTCTGTCTCCCCCCGGTGATCTCTGCCCTCTGCCTCCTACCCCTACTTAACGAATAATTCTGTCTTTTATTTCCCCTCAGGCAAGCCTTGCCCAGACGGGCTCCACTGAGCTGGCGGAGTGCAGTATGGCCCTATTCAAGCCACTGCTGCCCGTCTCCTTTCAACCCCCACCAGCAGCTCCTGGACTTGGAACCGAAAGGTAAATCTTCCGTTCCGCTGTGAGCACACCTGCAATTTTAAAAACAAAATCGGCACCTCTCACCCGCTGATCTCTGACTGGCTGACCTCACCAGTAGCTGATTGTTAATTGGCTCCTTGGACTGTAGCAGCCAACAGAACTCCGGTGCTTCAAGCCCGGACATCCTCGCTCGGGAAGCAGTAGCCTGCTTTTCCAAGCACACTCAGGCCTGTGGTGAAACCCATGCCTTGAACTGTGCCTGCAGCTAGTAGTAGACTTAGTTTTTCTGCCGTCCCACCCCTTGCCCCTCAACTCTTTCAATCCGTTTCCCCCACTCCAGACCATGCCTCAGTACATACACCAGTGAGTAGATACAGCCTCTTAAATCTGTACCGTACCATGACTCAGTCCTCACCACTTAAGCTATACAGCACACAGTCTGGCACCATCCCAATTGGCTCTCGGAGTGTATGCAAGATCCCCTGTAGGGTATACCATTCTAGCTACACTTCTCCCTGGTTGGTCACATACAGGCTAATACAGCGCGCCCACTCCGAATGGCTAAATACCCACCACTGGAATGCCAACCACACCGCCACCTGCTAACTGGCTCACGGCTCTAGTGTTTGCTGTTCTGCCGCTCCCTATTGCAATGCCACATGTTTGCAGAAGTGTGGTACTGAGCCCCTTACCTATACATAGTGACGGTCTCCCAAACTCCACATCAGGGACCAGTCTCCCAAAGAAAGATGTCTTCCAGACGACCGGATAACAGTGGCTGCCCACCGCAGGCCACCACTGCCCAATTCCACCATCTGCCATAATCACAATCCCTGTTGCCTGCAGGCCTAGTACCCAATCCCTCTCCTGCCACCATTCACCCCGCTCTAGTAAGCAACTCAAACTCCTTGCAATCAGAGTTGCCTGGCTACTCCTAATGCTCTCAGACAATATTCATCCTAACTCTGGCCCTGGAAACAATGTTACAAGGCAACACAGTAAAAGCCTCCTGATCTCCATTGCATCTATCAACATCTGCAGTATCCTGCCAAATCTGGACATTCTGCAAGCCTGGGTAGATCAGCACACCCCAGATATCTCATCCCATCATTGAATCCTGGCTTACACCCAGGACAACAGACATTCAAGTCCAACTCCATGGGTATACCACTTTCAGCTTTTATTGGCTCGGGAAAAGGGGAGGCAGCTGCATTACTATATCTACAATCACCTGCAGGGTACAGCTCTTCCACAACTAAGTACAGGAAAAAATGTACAGATACTCTCTGTGAGGTTATCCCTTGGCTCACAGGGCAAGGGCCTTACTCTTCTCTCAGTCTCAGAGATCGACAAATTTCAAAATTATGTGCTTGTCCAGGACAACTTGCCTTGTCAAAAATGGTAGTCCCAAGATTTTGAGTGAAAGTCCATGGTCGGACAGCTGTATTTCAAGGGAAATTACAGGAAAAAAAATTAAGAGCAGGTAGCCAATGCTAGCAATTTTATTTAATGGATGTAGTATAACTGTTTAATAAAGTTTGGCTTGTTACTTGTGTCTGTAGTGTTCTTTTTTACTTTTAGACTAACACTGTTGCTCCAAGTAGTAAGAAAAAGTTATCCCTTTGGAAAAAATACTATCCTTCCTGATGTACACTGAATTTTAAATACAAAATTAAGGGCACAGATTGGGTCCCATGGTAGTGGTGTCTTGGGGGGCACTTTTTGGCTATTCATGATGGATTACTGGGTTTCAGAACACATACACACAAAAATTGAGGACAGCAGGTATTTTAGAAAACATCTATTTTAGTTACCATTCCAATTCTGTTGCCAGCCAGCCACATGTACTGCTGACTACTAACTAGCAAAACTCACTAAGACTTTTTATAAGTCTATAAAGTTTAAAACTACCAACTGTCCCTATTTTCCCAGGACAGTCCTTATTTTAGGCAGCATGTCCCAGTGTCCCCACAAGTTCTGCAAAATGTCACTTTTGTCCCAGTTTTTGCTTACTTGTCCCAGTCCCTTTTGGGGGGGGGGGTCACATCCATCCCTGGCAGACATCCCCATCACTGGGAATACCACTAGGAATATTATGGAGACTGCCAGCTCTGTTTTCTCCCCACCCTTGCCACGGCTGCACGTATGTGTGTGGAGGCATGCGCACACCACGGTTCCGCATCGCCCTTCCCATTCTTGCTGCCCACCCGCCTGCATTACCCTCAGTCCTCCACCTGGGGGCAGTTGTACTGCAGGGGTGACAAGGTCCCTCCCCAGAGAGGAGAGGAGAGCTGCCTTTCAGTTGCTCAATCCTCCCCACTTACCCCCCAGCCCCTCCCTCCCCGACAACCCAAGCTCGCCTCCCCAAACCCAGGTTGCCGGGGCGTGACAGGAGGTGTGGCATCTAGTGCCTCAACTCCCAGTGCCACCGGCCGGCTTAGCTGCAGTTTTTTTTTTTGCAGCCATCTTTAGAGAAAAGTCAGCAAATTAGGACACTCTACTCCTCCTGGCATACCTATGAATCAAAGGTTGCCAGCTCGCACCTCATTTTCCAAGGCCTCCATGCCGCCAAGGAGTTGTACATTTTACTGCATCAACAACGCTACATTGCTATGGCTGACAGGCAGTGGGACTCTGCATCTGCTACCCTAGTCAGCAGTGAGTATCATGGGTCCGTTCCGTTTTCACATCCATAGTCCCCATGGAAATGAACAGTGTCTAACACAGAGGTTCCATGGTGGATGTTGGGTTGTTGGCAGCTGTAGTTCCAGTAACTTCTATAGCCTTCACTGGTTGTTGTGGTGTAGACTTTTTTGGTCCAGTCTGCTGGCCTTTGGGATGCCCAAACCTTGAACTTGGTATTGCTGTGATCCTGGAGTGTTCAGGAATCCTAACCTGCTGCAAGAATTTCTGTATTTTATAAATTATTTTTGTTGCCAATTGTGTGCCATAGATGTGGGGCATGAGCAGGGATGCCTTGCCAGGAAGCAGGCTCTCTAGTGCCCACCGGACTACCAATATTTTGGTACACAAAAATAACACAGCCACAATAAAAAAAACAAAGAAAAACTCTGCACTGGTATTTGGTAGGGAAAAGAGCCTCCATGGGATTTTCCCGGTAAATAGATGGTACAGTGGAACCTGCTTATAATGGTCACACTGGTGTGACCCGATTCTGTCCATTATAACAGGTGCCCATTGTATCCTTTGCACCCATTTTTCAGTTTTGTATGGTCTTGATACACTTTTACCCAAGCTATAATGGTTTTGCTACAGCTAATAGTTGGTTTCAATCAATTTTCAGTTAGTTGGAAGAGAGGAGCTATGTCTAGCTTAGTGTGCCAACCTCCCAACAGACAGAACTCCTCAGCCGTCCTTCTTCTGTCTTGGGAGAGAACAGACTGAGGCAGTAAGTGGGACAGTGGAAGCAGGCGGACACAAATTAAACTGAAATCTGAAAATCACTCCGAAAAGACCGTGGTGATTACCTTACAGACCGGAGTAGCATAATGGTGCTTGCAGATCGGGGGTAGAGGTGCAATCAGTCAGCAGTTAGCAGCTGATTAGGCGGGGCTTGCTCAGGGGGCTTACTGATGGCTCATTAGCACCATCATTGACATCAGACAGATTACAATCTCCGTTGTATGCGGCACACTTCTCATTCCTGATAACAGAAGCGCCTTTTCGCAAATGGATTTCAGCCATAATGAATGGATGTCCGGTATAAAGGTGTCCTGCTCAAGTGGGTTCAACTAAGTTTTAAAAAAAAAAAAAAAAAAAATGGTGAATTCATAGAAACTTTTGTAGGCAGAAATAATCTAGGGTTCATCCAGTCTACTCTGGTCCTACTTAACTCCACCCCAGTCTACTGCTGGATGGTCCCTGCATGGAGTTCTCTAGCAGCAGTATGGTCTAACTTTTAGCTGTGCACCCCCCCCCACACACACACACAACCACCAACCCTTTATACCTGTCCCATCACCACTTGAAACCCTGTAGCATCATTCTCTTGACCACTTCTCAAGGCAAGATACTACATCTGTCTACCACCTCTCTGTGGAGAAATACTTCCTCATATCACTCCTGAATTTATTTCCTGCCAGCTTGCATCCATGTACAGATCCTGTTGCTGCATTTAAAGAGCGATTGGCAGTCACCTCTACTGAGCCTCATGACGCACTTAAAAGCTGAACACATCAGTCCCAAGGCCAACCACGGTTAGCTAACCTATAAAAGTCCTCGTTCCTAATTTTTACCTAGATTTATTGATTTTTTGTTAGGGGAAGGGATCATACATACTTACATTGAGGAACTGGCAGCCAGATCCCTTCCCCTGAAGTGAAAACTCTCCCCCGTGCTTAAAAGTTTTGTGATGTACAAGTTTGTAGAGCACACCTGATTTCAATGGGGGGGAGATTTTAATGGTATATTTATATATTTTAGAGTGTCGATGGGTTTCAATCAATGCCGCTGCTCGACTAACAAGAGTCTTGTTAGTTGAGTGGAGGCACCGATTTAAACGTAGCGGCATTCTAAAATACATAAATATACCATTCAACCCCCCCCCCACTGAAATCAATAGTGCACCCCACTCTGCAAAGTCATGTGTCACAAGATGCGTTGGGGTGTGGGTGTGTGTGTGTGTGTGTATAGCTTTTACTTCAGTGTACCAGGAAGGGGAAGGGATCTGGCTGCCAGCTCCTCAATAGGAGGATTTACACTCCCTTCCCCTAACAAAAAATAAATAAAAAATAAAAATAGAAATTAGGAAACAAGTACTGTTTAAGTCCTTTGTAGGTTAGCTAACGGATGGGTGGGGGGGGCGGTCTTTGAGAGTGCACAGAAACTGGTGCTCTTTAAACGTTTCAATCTTTATCTTTCTCCCTTCTGGACTGCAGAAAGTACATGTTCAGACTGTTCAATCATTTTTGTGCAACCTTCCCTGCATATGTTGTACCATTCTGGTGGCCCTCCCTGCACGGTCTTCAAGTGATCACAGTCCTTTCTGAGATGTTGCCTCCAAAAGTGCCACACAGTACTCCAGGTGCAACCACACAAGGGGTCTACAGAGGGGCAGAATCATCTTCTGTCTCCCACTGTTCATGCCTCTGCTTATACAGTTCAGCATCCTGTTGGCCTTATCATATGCCTTGTTACACTAGGTTGATAACTTGAGATTATCGCTAATGAGTACACCAAGATGTCATTCCTCCACTGATTGGTTTACCCCAACACTTTCAATCTCAGTTTTGGAGATCTTTTAACTAATACGTATAACGTTACATTTTTATTTTTTAACTGAATTTGAGCTGCTAAACCCTGGACCATTTTCTAACTTCTTCACGTATCTTTGTTTCTTTAACTCCCTCTTCTGAATCCAGCCCACCACGTAACTTTGCGTCATCTTCAAACAAGCCAGTCTTTCTCTGTATGCCCTCTGTGTCACAGAAGAACACAGTGAAGAGTACGGTCCAAGGAACAAGCCCTGCGGCACCCTATTAGTTACCCTCTTGATCTCTGAAAGAGTCCCACTTACCACCATCCTCTCTGTTCTCTCCCCCAACCAGCTGCTTATCCAGGCTGACAATCTATGTCCAATACCAATGTCCCTCAGCCTATTTACCAGCCTCTTGTGTGGCACCAGTGTTTCCCATTCACCGTTTTAGCATGCTGGGCCACCAACTCAGCATGGCTCAGTTGGTAACACATCCGCATCTGGACCAAAAGGTTGTGGGTTCTCGTCCCACACCGGAATTGAACTTGCACCTAAAACACTGGCATCTGAGTGCTGTAGTAGGGGGTGCTGTACTGCTGAGGTGTGCCATCCTTCGGATAAGACATTAAACCAAGGTCCCTTCTACCCATCCTGGTGTTGTCCTAGTGGGTGTCCAGGTGGAAGTAAAAGAACCCAGGGCACTCTTTGCAAAGAGTAGGGAACATTCCTGGTGTCCTGGCCAACATTCCCCTTCCCATAAACCGGTTCATGCAATTGTCCAGGCTGTGTTGGTGTTGATATGTGATATGGCCACCACCACACATTCAGTCAGTTCACTACCAGTCTAGCATTGCTGTAAAAAGCGTTTTGGGATACACTGTGTATGAAAAGCGCTATATAAATGCTGATTATTATTCTTCTATATTTTTCTACCATGACTCTATACTTTTTACCACCACCTAATTGTTTTTAATAAAATCTTCCAAAATGGTCATTTACTACTATTCTTTATTGTACTTCTACCCCCGGTTTGATAGCAGTGCTCTATACCTTACTAAAAATCACATATGCAGATATATAGAAGTCCACGGAATAATGCACCTTTGGCCCCGATCACCACCACCGCCCTATATTCCCAGAGAGTGGAGAACCCTGGGCACCAAGTCAAGGAACTTGATAAAATCCAAAAACATGATGTCAACAGCCTGGTCCTTGTCTGCTGCTTATCACACAGTGGCAAAAAGGTTAATAATGTTGGTCTGGACTGATCTCAAGAGGCAAAATGAAGCGCACTTGCACCCAGTGGAGAGGGGCAGGAATAACACACGGCACACAAAAGGTTTGGTGACTTGCAAGTTTATTGAAGTCATCAAAAATTGTGCTCTGTAAGTGCTGTGTTACAAGGTATCTGCCTCTGACACTCTTCTGCTGCTCGCCCAAGTGCTTCAGTCCAACACCTTCATCAGGGGGTGTGACCTCCCCTCTACAAAGCCATGCTGCCTCTAATACTAGGCATAAATTAGTGTCGGAGACTTGATTAGCAGCCTTTGCTAATCAAAATAAAAAATGATTAGCAACTGGTCGAAGCTGATTAGCAGTGGGGGGTCCAGAATGTGGGGGAGATGGGTAAAAATAGTGACAAATAGTGCAATTTGCACATTCTAAACCCTGCGGTCCTGGAAAAATTCGATTAGCACCTACCGCAAATCAAAAACGAAACTGATTCGCCAATTGCTGGTTTCTGATTCACAAATTCTGATGCAAACCAGCTTATTTTATGCCTTGCTAATACTGAAGATCTCCCCCCCAATAAATTCTACCATCCCCTCCTTGATAGACTCGAACAGCTTCCCTAAAACAGAGGCTAGACTTCCTGACCGGTAGTCACCTGGGTCTTCTCTGTCCCCACCCCTGTGAAGAGGAGCCATGTTTGCCACTCTATAGTTCTACGGTACCAATTCTGTTGCCAGGAAAGTTTGGTAGATCTACAAGTGGTCCCACCAGAGCCACTTTCCTCAGGGTGGAGCCCGACCACCTCAGTGTACTGAGCCCAGCTCAGGGCTCAGCTTTTCCTAATTCACTGTATAGTTTGTCTCACATCAGAAATGAAGGGTAGATCTCTCAAAACTATCACGTGTAAGTATCCCACTGTACTGAGTGCTGCGCTTCTAAGTTTTATTTCTGAAGTTAACCATCAAGCATGAAGACGCATCCGTCTGTTTAGCCCATTCTTTATTTCTTTTCATTTTGTTTATGCAGATTATTAGAGTTAAAGACCCATGAAACCAGAAATAAATATTCAAGGTTTATTTAAAGTAAGAAAAAAAACAAGCCGGTCCAGTGGCGTGCAGGGAACTTCACACTGTCTGTATACTCCGAGCAGACTTGTCTCTGTTGATTCTTTTTTGTTAAAGGAATAGCAAAGTCCCAATGGGCTCAGTTCTTTAATTTTTTTTTCATTTTGTGTCTCAAAGACACTACCGCTTACTGTCAGCTTTTTAAATGCAGGTTGCCAGCATACTGCATGCTATAAACACCATCTAGTTATCCAGAAGTAACTTCTCTTTAAAACAAACTGACAGGTTTCATTTTAAATTCAAAGATTCACACTCACTGCATGGAGGCAGAAGAAAAAAGGAAAATACAGGATGTGAAAGAGGCCTTACACGTTTAGCTAACCGAGAAAGTCATTTTGTCACAAAAACAGTTAAATTGTCTGATCTCTTTAAATTAGTGTCTATTTGTTATGTCTAGTCAAATTGTTTATTTATTGCTTCAATATTTTTTCATGTCTCACACTTTGTATTTTTGATACTGTAGTAACAATTTAGCATTTTATACAAGTAAAAAGCCTTGTAAATAGGGATTCTTGGAACCCTAATGGCTGTATCACTGTATAGATAAAATTTTACCTACCTACCTAAACAGCCGAACCTCTTTGTGGCTTGGGGAAAAATACGCAAAGCGTTCCTTCAGAAGGCATAACTTAGTTCAATGATAACATCAAGACATTACATCATCGAGGACTTTTATGAAGCATTTACAGTTTAATGTTTCATGCACTCTGTAATCAGATAACTGGGTGCTCTGAACTTGAAAGGGAGATGTCTGAACAGCTACAGACACCCAAAGGAAAACCTGTGTACTTGGGTAGAATTAGGCTTGCATTTCATAACTTTTCTGTATTCATCTTTCTATACTCGGTAACCAGACCTTGGTACCTGGGCAGAATTTAGCTTGCTTTTTGTATATTTTCTGTAGTCAGCTTTATTTATTTAGTAAGCGGGTTGACCCTTGGACATGCAACTTCTTATTTTTAAGGGTAAACTGGGTTACGACTTCCAAAACATGAGCATTTATGTATAGCGGGTAGCAATACCCATCATCTTCTACTCTTTCGTCACTGAAGGAAATGAAAACATAATTTTTTTTTTCTTTTGTCCCCTTGGACTTCCCCTGCTCCATCTGCTTGTCTACATGCAAAAACAAAAACAATCGAGATCCTCTGCAAGTGACATCATAATGACTGCCACAGTAACAGGCACTGCTGTTATGAACAGGATTAACAGCATCGTACACAAACGGACAGCAAGAACAGATGTCATCCAGCAAGAGACAAAGGCCCTGCTTTTTATGAAAACAGCTTTAGTTAGAGTGAGTGAGTGAGTGTGTGTGTCTGAGGCAAAGAAGCTGATGGCAGAAAAAAACTTAGTGGCATCTAGTCGTCTGTCTACCCCTGAAACTGCACATCTATATAGGGTTTATGCCCATGCTACTCATCCCCATGTTCCCTGCCTTGCTGCTAACCCCTAGGTAACTACTAAAATCTTAATTCTGTACCAACCATTTGTTGAAGTTGTTAATAGTCTTGGTACCAATAATATTTCAGTCTAAATAATATATTTTCTCATATTTAAAGATAACAAGGAAAAGCAATAAAGAGAGACCTCACCCCCAGGATTGCCTTACTGCTATTATGATGCCTGATGCTAAAACTACAAACAAAAATAAACAAAATAGGAAGCCGGCCCAGTGGCATGGAGACCTAAGGCGCTGAGCACCTTAACCTCCTGCCAAGCTGGCGACTTATGTTCAAGAACCAGAAAGAGTGGCCATGGGGGAAGGCTGGGAGAGGATCGAACAGCTGACTGGCAGCTCTCCTCTCCCGGATCAGGGTGGCTCACTATTTCAGCTCTTGGCTGCCACCAGGTGGAGATCTGGTGATAGCTGATGGGAGCTCTGGGAGGCAGATGTAAGTCATGGGTGGAGGAGGGAACTGCGGTCACAGTGTGCAAGTGCACCTCCTTGTGCACGCACCGCTCAGGCATACCGCGGTGGTGGGAAAGGGATGAGAGAAAATCAAGAAGAAAAAAGGAAGGCATGACGGGGGCGTATGACGCCCACATACCACTCCTCCACATGCCACATCACCAGGGATGTCTAACAACTACTGGAGTCAGGCATCGGGGGAGGGAATGGTCCTCCCCCTCCTGATCCTGCCATAGGTAAAATCTGTGGGGATACTGAGCTGACAGGTAAGCCCAAGGAGATGCTGGATGGCAGGGGGAGATGGAGCCTAGCGGAAGGAAGCCCAAACCCTTTGTGGCCATGGAGCAAAAACAGATTATAGGAAAAAACGGTTACTCACCTGTAACAGTAGTTCTAGGGGTGGTATATGTTATTCATCCACATTCTTTAGCATGTCCCCTTCCACTTTAAGATGAACCAGAAGTCTTCAAGCTGGCTCCTCCCACCCACACGGGTGGTATAAACCTCGGCTCTAACCCATGACACCAGATCTTAGCCCACTGGAAGTCAGGTTGTGTGCGTCCGCAGCCGGGGAGGTCGGGTGGGTTCGTGTAGATGAACAACATATACCACTCCTAGAACTACTGTTACTGGTGAATAACCTGTTTTTCTAGAAGCGTGGATATGTTGTTCATCCACACTCTTTGGCAGACTCCTAGCAGTTCTCCGGGAGAAGGGAGGCAAGGCGCACCCCCTACTTAGGAAATTTCGATTGGAGAACTAAAGCCCCAAAACCAGCATCCCGATGTTACTCAAGGTCGATGTGGTAGTGGGCGATGAAGGTGTTTGCTGACATCCAGGTAGCAGCCCGGCAGATTTTCTGGATAGGGATGTCCCTGGAAGCAGCCACCGATGCAGCAGTATGGCTGGTAGAATAAGCTCTTGTCCCTCTGGGAAGTTCCTTGCCCGCCAACTGGTAGCACAGACCTATGCATGATGTGATCCATCTTGCAATAGTCCGTTTGGCTGCAGGTCTGCCAGAAGTGGCTTCAGCATAGGTGACAAACAGCTGGTGAACCGCTCCCCGAATTTCCACCGTCCTCTCCTTGTAATAGGAAAGGGCTCATCTCAGATCCAAGGTATGTTGCCTGTACTCAGCTTCCGAGGTGTAATTAGGGTAGTATACCAGCAGTGTCAACACCTGGTTAAGGTGAAACTCTGACACCACCTTCAGAAAGAATTTCTGGTGGGGGCGTAGGATAACCTTGTCACTGTGGAAGACCAGATAAGGGGAGTCCACTGAAAGTACTTGGAGCTCCCCTGTCCTTCTGGCAGATGTGATAGCCACCAGGAAGGCAATCTTCCACGACAAGTGTGACAAGGCACACTTGTGCACTGGTTCGAATGGCTTGTCCATGAGCTTTGCCAGTACCAGCAGTAGATCCCATGGAGGTGGAGGTTCACGCACCGGAGGAGATATGTGATCCAGGCTTTTGGAAAAGCGCCCAACCGCAGTCTCTTGTGCCACTGTCGGCTGACCGGCCTGCGCCCGGTAAGCAGAGATGGCTGCTAGGTGCACCCTAAGGGTCAATGACTGCAGACCCCCTTTGGAGAGAGACCAAAGGTAGTCGAGAATGTCAGCCACCAGACAGGACAGAGGGTCCAGGCCCTTGCCCTGACACCAAATGGAAAACCTTTTCCATTTGAAAACATAACATTTCCTGGTTGATTCCTTTCTGGATGCCTCCGCCACAGTGCAGATATCTTCGGACCCAAAGCCTGTAACTCTAGCCGCTCAGGTACCAGACTGTGAGGTGCAGGGATTGAAGGTCCGGATGGAATACCTTCCCCTGATTGAGTGATATCAGGTCCGGGTGTGCTGGAAGCCGCTCCAGGTGCCTGCAGCTGAGGCGGAGGAGATCTGGATACCAGAACTGGCGTGGCCAGTCTGGGGCTACCAGAATCACCTTCACCTTGTCCCTCCTCACCTTGAGGAGCACCTTGACGATCAAGGGAAATGGAGGGAAGGCATAGAAGAGGCCTGGGGTCCACGGCCTCGAGAAGGCATCCCCCTGCAGCGAACCCTGTTGAGCGGGGTGGGCATGAAATAGCCTCAGCTTGGTGTTTTCCCTGGAAGGAAACAGGTCCACCATCGGTTTGCCCCAGTGGTAGAACAGGCTGTAAGCTACCTCTGGATGGAGAGACCACTTGTGGAATGTCTTGTCTAAGTGGCTGAGAGCATCCGCCAGATGGTTTGAGGCTCCTGCCACATGGATGGCTAGGAGATCTGCCTCCAATCGGCTCACGAGTGTCCAGATGCGGAGCGCTTCCCTGCACAGCAGATGGGAGTGTGTGCTGCCCTGTTTGTTGAGGTAGTACATGGTCATGGTATTGTCCATCTGGACTTGAACCTCTTGACCCCAGAGCTGAGGAACGAAAGCTGACAGCGCCAGTCTGACTGCTGTGAGCTACAACAGGTTGATGTGGCATCGGGACTCCTCAGGGGTCCAGAGCCCATGGATCCTTTTGTCCCCCATGTGAGCTCCCCAGCCCATGAGAGAGGCATCGGTCGTGAGGACGACTGTCGGCTTGGGGTGGACAAACGAGATCTCTTCCTGCAACCAGTATGGGGCAGTCCACCATTGGAGAGCATTCCACATCTTCTGGGTTAATGTGATCAGCTGGTCGAAATGACCGTGGCGCTGAGTCCACTGGGCAGCCAGCTCCCATTGGAGGGGGCATATGTGCAACCGGGCCCCATGGACCACTGAGGTGCACGCCACCATGTAGCTCAGAAGGGGCAGAAAGTCCCAGGCAGGGCGCAATTGCCCAACCAGAAATGATTGGGCAAAGGGGGAAAGAACCTCCGCCCTGTCCGCCAGGAGCCGAGCTCTGGCTTGACATGAATCGAGCTCTGCCTCGATGAAGCCCATCACCTGAGAAGGCAAGAGTTGCAACTTGGCCTCGCTGATCAGGAGGCAGAGTTGGAAGCAGGTCTGGAGGACCAGGTCCCTGGACCTCTCCACTTCCTGTTGGGTGAAACCTGCAGGAGCCAATCGTCAAGGTAAGGATAAATCCTGACACACACACACACACACGATGCCTGAGATGGGCCAACACCAATGCAATGCATTTGGTGAAGACCCATGGGGCTGATGACAGGCTGAACGGCATGGCTCGGAACTCGTACAGGTTCCCTTTGACCCTGAAGCAAAAGAACCATTGATGGGATGGATGGATTGGGACGTGAAAGAATGCATCCTGCAGATCCAGTGAACAGAACCACATGTTTTGCTCCAAGAATGGTATGATCTGGGACAGAGTGACCATCCGAAAGGTGCGTGACCGGAGATATTGACTCAGGTTGTACAGATCTAGAATGGGGCGCCCACCCCCTGTCCGCTTGGGCACCAGGAAGTACCTGGTGACAAACCCTGGGTCTGCTGGAGGATCTGCCACTGGAGCTACTGCCTCCTTGAGGAGGAGCTAAGCGATGTCATCTTGGAGAGCCAACTGGGTTAGAGCGAATACTAATTCCTCCCGAGGGGCACTGGCTCAGCTTCTAGGGTACTGCTCGAACTCAAGAGGCAGTCCCTGATCGACCACTTCAAGAACCCACTTGTCCGAAGTGAAACGGATCAGGCGGAAAGGAAGTGGTGGAGCTGGCCCCCCACGGGAGGACCCAGAGCTGAGGTGATGGGAGAGAGGCTGACAGCCCCCACCCCATCACTGAGCAGGCTTGGAGAAGGAGGCTCCAGGACCTGAACCTCTGTCTCCTTTACAGGCCCGATGGGGTCTGTGCTTGGGCCGAGGTGCCAAGCTTGAGCCTGCTGCTGTTGCTGGTGCTGCTGTCCACCTTGAAAGGGGGACTGCTGAGCCGCAGGGAAAGAATGCTGAAAAAGCTTCTTTTTCTTCTGCTGGTTCTTGCCCGAAGAACCCTTGGTAGAAGTAGCGTCCAAGGTGGCAATGGACTGCTCAATGCGCTGAAGGTGACCAGCCCCTCCTGGGTCGAACAAGTCAGTCCCAATGAAGGGCACATCAGCTAGTTTGTGCTGGGTATTCGACAGAAAGAAGGACAGCCTCAGCCAAGCCCTGCGACGAGAGGCAACTGCGGCAGCCATCAAGCGGGCACAAGAGTCACCGATGTCCAGGGCCCTCTGAAGCTGCTACTTGGCAACAGCTTGGCCCTGATCCTGGACCTGCTTGACCGTGGTCTGCATGTCCATGGGGAGATGTGGAAGGACTTCATCCAGTGACCCTAAAAGGGTGTGAGAGAAGTGTGCCATGACGACGGCCGAACTTGCCTGACGAAGGCCCAAGGAGGAAGCCGCATAGACCTTCCTGGCTGAATGGTCCAAAAGCTTGGATTCTTTATCAGGAGGTCGGTCAGTGTAGGCAGAACTGCCAGTACGCCTGAACACAGAGGCGGTCACCAGGCTCTCAGCTGAAGGATGCTCTGTAAACCCCACAAGGGACCCCATGGGCACCACATACTTGCAGGCCATGCGGGCAGATGGAGCTGGACAAGAAGCAGGGCACTGCCAAAGTTCTAGGGCCAAGCCGACAACAGCCTCAGCCACAGGAAAGGCCTCCGTCGGCGTATCCCCTCTCTTAAGGATGTCCATAAGAGGGTACTCCGCCTTTTTCTGCAAGGGCTCCAGGGGCATCCCTGTAGATTCAGAGATGAGGCAAAGAATCCCCTGAAAAGACAAGGGACCTTCCTCCGTCTGTAAGCCAACAGTTGATTCATCACCACCTGGATGAGAGTGCAAGCTGGTGACGTCCGAATCTGAGGAATCTGGGTACAACAGACGACCACCCAGGTCACCTTCAACTCACCTAGGGCAGTCTGGAATGACTGTGACCGACAACTGCCAGGGAAGCCCGGCGTCTGGTCTATCTTCCTTGGAGGGAGCCCTTCCCACAGGCTGTTTGGGCAGTGGTTCCACCACAATCAGTGGAGAGACCGTTTTGGGCCGAACTGGTGGTTTTGCCAGCTCTGCGGGCTGAGGAACTGATTTAATAGCTCCAAAGGAGTCAGCTTCAGCCTAGGAGGTGAAAGCCAGGTAATGGCCGGTGTAGAAGCCAGAGTTGGCTTGTGCCCAGTTGCCACATGAGGTCCTTGTGGCGCTGACGGAGTTTCCGACGGAGCCTCTCCTCATCAGAGGAGGACAAGGACGAATGATGGCATCGCCTCTTTTTAGAGTGTTTATGGCTCTTCTTCAGTCTGCCGGTTGAGGGGGTCCAAGACCTCGATCGAGATCGGACGCGCCGACTCAGTCGCTCGGGAGCCACCTGCGGGACCAGTGATTTCCCGGGATCAGGGACCACTTTTTAGATGGAAGTCCCAGCAGGCTGGGACTCGTCTTCTGGAAAGACCAGATTAGGGGTTCGATCGAGGGAATCGTCGTTCAGAGTCAGTGATATCGAATTGATCAGATCGATCACGATTTCAACATCGATCGATAATTCGGTCGACTGACCAGACAGCAAACCGAAAAGCCAGCGGCCAAAGAAGTGAACTCAATCAAAGTCGAGACCGCATGTTCCTGGGATCGAGATCTCTCCCGCTCCCAAGAACGTCTCCGTTGAGACAAAGATGATTCCGGATCCTTCTCCCGCTTACGGGATTGAGAGGAGTGCAAGCCCGCAGGTGCCTCTCCCTTGGTCGGGAGAGACTGGTACAACTCTCGGAAAGAACCCAAGAAGGTGGAGCCTAGGTTGAGTGAAACAATGAAGCTCCGAAAAGTTTCTGCAGCATGAGCCGCTTCCTCCTCGAACGCTTGCATGCGTTCTAATTGCTCGGCAGATCCCGCAGCCGTAGAAACTGCCCACTGAGCCTCCTTGGATTTCACCAGAGGGTTCCTCTTCTCCAGCTTCAGGATGCTGGGATGAAAGGCGAGACACACCACATTTCGAGGTGTCATGGTCGACACCGAGGCAATAGACGCATGCGGTGTGGGGATCAGTACACAATATTTTCTGGACGCCAAGAGCACCGACGAAATCCAGGGGAAGACTTGTCTCCCATAATCGAAGCAGCAAACTTGCTATCGTTATCACGAACACTGTGAATTTTTGGAATAACCGAAGGTTTGAAAGCCAGGGCCTACAAAATGCGTGAGCATGAGGGAGGCAACCTGAATCTTCCAGCGGAAAGGAAGATCTGGTGTCATGGGGCGGAGCCGAGGTATAAACCAACCGGGTGGGTGAGAGGAACCAACTTGAAGACTTCCGGTTCATCTTAAAGTGGAAGGGGACATGCCAAAGAGTGTGGATGAACAACATATCCATGCTCCTAGAAAAAAGATTTACTCAAAAAAAATACTGTTGGCCGGCCCACTGGTGCAGGAGTAGCACCACTGACAACCCCAAATTCAGGAGTCAAATGGTCGGAGGAGTCTGAGCATACAATGGACTGCTCCCCTTCTCCTGAAGGGAGGGGTTCTGCTGCCCAGCAACATACTGACCCCTAGTGATGGCTAGGAGTTGGTGAGCCAGTAACCAGAGTAAAAGCTGGGATTGCACGTTGGAGGCAGCAGTTTGCCCTACCATGCACTGAGGTTACTGTACGTCCACTTTCACCAGGGAAGCAACACACAAGGACAACAAAAAAAACAAAACTTCAAACTAGCAGCATGAATTCCAGGATCCCTGCCAGTGCCACCTCCGTTGCCTCGTAACCTGCCTCATCTCCCCTGGATTAGCATCTCGTTCCTCCCTCCCCATTCTGCTTGCGGTGGGGAGAGCAAGGTAAGATTCCAGTGGAGGCAGCATGAGGGGTGAAACTGAATGGGACCCAAGAACAGAAAGATGTGGGGTATGTCCCCAGCTGTCCTCTGGAGCAAATATAGAGTTTAAAAAAAAAAAAAAAAAAAAAAAGAATCCTAGTCTTCCTAATGTGGTACCATGCATGAATGGGGCACTAACTCTCTGAACCACCCCTTTTGAATGTTCTGTGACCAGTGACCAATCAGAAATGCAAAGGTTATACTGAGGTGTTTTCAGTGTTCTACACTGAAGACATGATGTGCAAGAAGGGGACTGCAAAGCTAGCCCATGCAGCTGCATCACATCATGCTTTGCAATGCATGCTGTAATGTGTACAACTGTGACACTTTTTGTATTATGTTACTATGTACAGTATGTATTTTACATTTGGGTCACTCATGAAAAAAGTGAAGTTGCAGTCCAACTACAAAGGTAACAAACAAATATTACTAATATTAAATAATATTCGTACCTTTTCGCTGGACATTTGCATTATGTGGCTTAACCCTCTTGCCATTTTTAATAACATTAAAATAATTCAGAAATGTAAACTTGAGAGAAAAAAACTCAGAGTAAAAGGCAAGTTATTTTTTCTTTAAATCTCTCCTCACTGGGGTGCTGCTTCTGCTTTCAAAGTGTAACAGAGCATCTCGCGACTTTAACATCTCTCTTACTATTTCAGTTTTTTCCATTCACTCTGTAGTGGCAAAACAAGAAATCTAATTTTGTCGTACTTACTATATGGGGAAAAGGCAAACAAAATGTGTCTAACAGAACATTTCTGCATTACTTTCTCGCTTCAGAAAAACATAGCTGGGGGAAAAAAACTAACAACCTTCACCTCGGCAAACTCTTAGGGCTATTCATGATCAGCTCATTTTAAACATTACTGGTAAACAACCCAGAAGAGTTCCCATGACAATGGATTCTTGAAAGAAATTAAAGTTTCAGTACAAATCTAAGTACACCACCACAAAATAAAACGACTGATCTTGGCACACTGTATGTCATGTTACTCCTTCAGTGTTTCATGCATTTCAATACTGGGACTGGAGCTGCTGCCACAATAAAATATATGTTACAACTGCAGGCTATGCCACTACTTTTTGCTTTAACAAGTAGCAATGCAGCTGTACAGATATTTTTTTTTGTAAGACAAAAACCATTTTTGATTTTGTTAAACAGAACCAACTCCTGTAGTGTCAGAGTAACAAGTTAAAACATCCACTAATTTTATCCACGTCCCCACAGCACATGATATAATGAAGGAAGTACAGCCAAGTCTCTGATTCGAATTGCAGTCGGTGTCCTGAACCTTGGGAGGGTTCAGGTGTGGAAAATTCAGGTACTCCCCTGGGCACCCTCCCTGTATATGTACAGTTCAAAAAGTAAGGTTGGACCCGGCCCAGTGGCGGAGGGCTGAAGCGCTGGACATGTCACCTCACGGCACACCAGCGACCCGGGTTCAGGAGCGAGTCTAGGTCGTCGGAGGTCGGCACGGGGGAGGGAGCAAGCTGGATGGAGCGGCCGACAGGCAGCTCTCCTCTACGAGGAGGTGGGATGGCATCTCTCACTAACGGCTGCCCCCTGGTGGAGGCAGAGGGGCTACACAAACAGGATGCTGGTGATAGGCCAATGGAGTGGGTGGAGGAGGGCCGTTACTGGGGCTGTAAGGCGCATGTGTGCCTCCACACGCATGCGACCTTCTCCTGGGGCCCTCAGGGAAAAAAAATGGGGAGAAAACAGAGGAAAAACAAACCGGCGTCAGGATGGCAACTGACTCTGCAGGCACCACTCCCGGATGGAAGAAAGTATGCCCTGGTAATTGGGGCGGAGCTGGAGCCGCACAGGGAGTGGAGAATAAATAGAAATAATATTAAAATAAAGTAAGATTGGGGCTGATCCAGACTAGCACCCGAGGAGAAAGGCAGGAACTCTGCCAACTCTGAGAAAATGTCTAAGTACTCTTATAAAGAGAGAAGCATAGGAGTCCCTTGAGCAATCCATGACATTAAAACTAAATGGATCATGGCCGGCCCGGTGGCGCTGAGGGCTGAGGCGCTGGATGCCACACCTCGGCGGCGACCCGGGTTCGGGAGTAGACTCGGGTCACCGGGGGTCAGCCAGGAGGAGACAGGCTGAGTGTCAGATGACAGCTCGCCTTCTCAGGGGGGAGGGTTGGGATCCATCCTGGTGAGCAGTGAGCTCTGGCAGAGGCTGGGGGCATGACAGCTCGTCAGCACCTCGGGGGTTTGATTGGTCACGGGTGGAGGCCTGTGGACCAATCACCTCTAGGAGCTGCATCATCAAGACAGAGGATGTTGCGGACGTCGGCGCTCACGCCTTGACGTCAAAGGCTAGCAACGTCCTCACAGAACAGAGAAAATCACCCACCAGAGCCAGGTAGACGGAGTGCCAAACCCAGTCCTGATGTGCCACCGACTGCCGCTGTCTCAGGGACCGGAGAAGACATTAAGGTACAGGGGTTTCGCCCAACCCCAAACCCTGCCCAGGGGGTAATCCACGGCAGGATGAGGGACCCTAAGCAGCAGGTAAGTTGGCGGCAGGGATGGGTTTCATGGGCGACTCCTGAAGGGGCAACTCTGGCAGCAGGGACGTAGGTGGAAGAAAAAGAAATAAAAAAAAAAAACTAAATGGATCACAACTTACTTCATATGGCAACAGCAAGGAAATTATGCAAGGATCTTAGAAGTATACCATGTCATCCCTGAAGAAGCCCCAATGGAGGGCGAAATGTTGGGGGTCCTGGCACGACACGGTGATCTACATGCAAGCCTTTGATGAAATAAAGAGTACCTAAAGACATTTTCTTGGAGTTGGCCAAGTTTCCACCTTTCTCCTCAGGGTTCAGATGTGCTCAGGCCAAATTTAAGCCTAATCACAATCCCCCTTCCCACAAAAATGTTTTAGCAAGTCCCCACTAGAAAGACTTTAAATTTTGTATGCCTTGTCCTTTGCAGGACGGGGAGGAGATGGTTCTCATTCATGTCCCTTATTAAGGGCTCCTATTTTAGGAGATTCCATTTTGATCTTTTAAGTAGCCCCCTCTTTGCCGGCCCATCAGCCCAGTGGTAACGCTTCCACTTGTGACGCCGGGGACTTGGGTTCGCTACCAAGCCTGGGTTGTCAGAGGGCTGGCCAGAGGAGGATGGTAGAGCGTCCCAGTGGACATTCATCTCCTTGGGGGAAGTAGGGTTTCTCGTCTCTGCCACAGTACTGCCATATGGGTGCCCACACGTGGCAGTGCAGGTTGGCGCCAGTGATTGAGGGAGAGGGGACATCACGCTCTGATGCATGTAGCATGCCTTGCTTGTGTCATATGCATCAGTCAGGGCCTATGTGATGTCCAAGGGTTGGGGAGAAAAAGGAAAACCCCTAGCTGTGTGGAATGTCATCTGCCACAGGCCTCACAGTGCCAACCGAGGCCCCTACTCCAGCACAGACATCTCAACTCTACCAGAGGAGCTGGGCCAGCTTCCAGTAGCCCTTCCCCTTGGGGGTCATCCAGGTGGGAAGCATGGAGCAGAGGTAAGTCTCAGGAATTGCAGATGACGGGACTGGACAGTGTGGCTGGACCAATGTGGACCAGGAAGTGTACCGAGACTCACTGCAAGCCTCTCTATGCACTACCACTCCTCCTTCTCATGGGGCCCAAGTACTCATGGTCAAGCTCCAATCAGACTTGTCAGGTAAAGCCCTCCACATAGTGACAATGTATACCCCCCTGGAATCAAAAGCCTGCATTCAACTCGGTTCTCAACTGCCTTTCTCACCTGCCTAACTCCAGTGAAATCACTGCACTAGGAGATTTCAATGTCAACTGACTTGCCACATCCTCAGCCCCGTACAAGGGCTCTGTTGCTGCCCTGGATCTCACCCATGTTGTCCAATCCCCCATGAGACATAACCTCAAAATGGGAACCTCCACGCTCCTAGAGTTCATACTTCAAAAATTAGACCTACTGCAAGCCATGGTTGCTGCCCTGAAACCAAACATTCTACTTATAACAGAAACATGGCTAAAGAGCACGTTTCCTGACCACTCGTTCTCCATCTCTGGCTACTCCATCCTAAGGCTAGACAGAGCAGGCAGGGGTGGTGGAGTGGCCATGTATATCAACGCCTCCCTCCTATACTTCCCAGTCTTCTCCTCCTCCAACCCAGCAACCAATGATGCCTTAGCCATCAACGTATCCCTCCCTTTCTTTGTAGCCGGTATCTATTGCCATCCAAATGTCCAGCCCGCTGCCTCCCTTGACCTCCTAACTTCCATTACTTCCCTCTCTCAATCTGGCAAGCTTTACATCCTTGGTGACCTCAATTTAAATTGGTTGTCCCTAACAACATCTACCACAAGAAATGCTATCAGTGCACTCAACCTCACACAACTAATTACAGAACCCACCCTAATCACAAGACCCAAAACCACTCCCTACTTGATTGGGCCCTAACTTCCCACCCCCATAGAATCATCGCCTCTGGCATCCTTCCGGATGCTCTCAGTGACCACAACCAGATTTTCCTGGTCAGAAAAGTTCACTGCCCTAAATCCCCACATAAAACCTTAAAAATACGGACCTATAAATCCCTAGAATTGGAACCTCTCCTGAACTACCCCTTTTCCTCATATTCACTTCTTGCCTCTCCCCCTCACTTCTCCACCTGTCCATCTGGGTCACCCGTGTGCACAACCTACCCCATCCTTTTTACTCCAACAGCACTTGCGTACTACCTCGAGCCTGCTCCTGGTACACTCATGCACTATAGTTGCATTATTACTGTTTTGTACACTTAAATGTTCTTTTGTATGATTTTGGACATGTATTGTAATTTACCCAACGTGCCACTACTGTTTATTGTACAATACCTTGTGTTCCAACTGTTGCATAATCTTACAATGTTGTATTGTTTGTACTACCCACATACTATTTTAACTGATCATCCTTCACAACCCTATGTGACCCCTTCCCCCAGGTCGCACCATGAGACGAGCAACTTGTTGTTCGGTGTGCCCTCCTGGTGAAACATTTCAATAAATAAATACATAGCCTTGCCCTCTCAGACTGGTCCCCTCTAGCAAGCACCTCCTCAGTTGATAAAGCCCTAGTCTATTTTAAAAACATCTTCCTAGCAAATTGGAATGCCTTCGCACCCCTAAAACAAACAAGGGTTAGAGGTTATCACCTCCCCCGAATTACTAGCCTGACACAGAGCCAGAGATCGAGCCTGGAAACGGCACAAAGTCTCCCAGCTTCCAAATGACCTTCTTATTTACTGAAAACTCCATAATGTCTGCACCTGGGCTACCAGGCTAGCCAAAACAGAGTACTTCAAATCTACCTTTGCAACGAACATCAACTCCCACTCCAAGTTCTGGAGAGTGGTCCACACACTCTTTACCCCTCCCCCCTCCTGTGTCCACCTACCCCTATACTTAAGATAAACACCACCCTCATTGCTGATCCATTTACAGTAGCTACTGAATTTAACTCCTATTACACCACTTGTGCTGATGAGCTACTCCAATCCCTCCCAAACTACGCCCCTCCCACTCCACCTTCCCACCTGCCTCTCGAACATTCCTCCTCCGATTCCCCATCTCCTTAGCCCATTTGATACAGTTCACCATGGCCTACTTATCAAACAACTATTATCCCTAGGGCTCTGGAGTCCTGTGACTGGGTAAAAAATTACCTTGCTCAGCGGTCTCAATCTGTAAAAGTAGCTGGAGTTCTCTCAGACTCAAAACCGGTTCACTCAGGAGTTCCCCAGGGATCCTTCCTAGGCCCCCTCCTTTTCAGCCTTTTCCTAAACTCCCTCCCCAAATCCTGCCCTGAACAAATAATCCTCTATGCTGATGATGCCGTGATTCTTGCCACTCATAAAGATCCGAACCTCTTACGCCTCAACCTTCAGCATGCTTTTTCCAAAGTTGAGATGTGGTTCCTTGAACATAAGCTGGTTCTAAACCACAAAAAACTAAATCCATGCGCTTCTCTAACCATCAAAACAAGAAGCAGCAGTCCCACTCACCATTAATACATACCTAGGAAATACCCTTGAACAAGTGCAATTTTCAAATATCTTGGAATCAACTTTGATCAAGGCCTAACCTTGCAACTCACATTGATAGTAGCAAAAACTATTAATCAGCGAATTGGATTCTGTATGGAACGACAGCTTCTTACTCATTCTGCACTGAGGATTGCCGTCCAATCCTCTATCATCTCAGTCATTGATTGTAAGCTTAGTTATATCACGGATCTGCCACTACTACAGCACTTGATGCATTACAACATCCCTAAATAAGGCCTGTCGGTTGCTCACTGGTGCACACCGCGTACCCCACATGTGAACTCTATGCTGACTCAGGTTGGTTGCAACTCTCAAACCGGATAAAGTACTACCTGCCTGATGGTGAAAAATCCACTCTGGGCCTCACTCCACCCTGTATCCAAGACCTGTTATGCCAGAGCGCTAGCACCCGTTTTACCAGAAGATCAGAACACCAGCCTCTCCAAGTCCCCCGATGCCGGACTTCTCAGGGACAAAGATCATTTGCCTATCATGCCCCCAGCTGGCTAAATGCCCTCAGCACTCATATTACTGCCTCGACCTCTCTAGGTATTTTCAAATCAAGGCTTTTCTCTCACCTTGCCACCTCCAGCTCCTGTGACTGCCCTGATTAAACCTATTTTCTCACTACCCACCCTGTCCCGTTATTTGACAAAGACATGTTTGGGAAACCTTTCTCCTGCTATTGTCTGCTCCCCACCTTTCCTTACCCTCTCTGTTCTGGACTTTTTCCTATTTGTTTCTCCTAATCTGGCATGACCTCTTTCTTGCAGTAATAATGTGATTATTGATATCTCATGTCCTTTTGCACAAATGATTTGATATGTATTTGTATATGTTTTCTTGCTCTTGACACAACACAAATTGTTGTGTTATCTATGTAACCTTTTGTACTGTACCTAATTGACTTGGAACCTTTGTAAAAGAGCCTCTGGCTCAAAGGTAGTAATTCCTAGAACAATAAACTAAACTAAACTACAGTCTCCCAAATTACACCCTAAATGCCCTGCTAGCGATCAACCCTTCAAAAGGCTCTTCCCTGGATGGCCTTGGATCCTAAACTACTATCCCTCTCAGCCCCAGCCATTGCCTACCCACTCTCTGTTATTCTAAACCTCTCTTTCTCAACCACCTCAGTACCTTCCCCATGGAAACATGCAATGGTCCTTCCCTCCCCAAAAGCAGAGACCCCACCTCCCCTGGCAACTACTGCCCCATCTCTGTTCTCCCTCTCCGTGCCAAACTTCAGGAACACCTAGCCCTCTCCCAGCTCACTGTTTACCTCAGTGACTCCTTCTTCTTCACTCCTCATCAATCTGGCTTCATGAAAAATCACTCCACCACCACCTCCCTTCTTTGGCTCACTGATACGATCCTTATGGGAATGGACAATGGCCAAATCACCTCGGCCATTTTTGTCGATCTGGCCAAAGTCTCCCACTCTCTTCTCCTTGACACCCTATCAACAGCTGGGCTATCCCCCTTAGCCACAGACTGGTTCAAGGCATATCTCACTGGCAGAACCCAATCAGTCAAGATCTCTGACGCAATTTCCCAACCTCTCCAGATCAGAACTGGTGTCCCCAAAGGGATCAGTGTTAGGCCCCATACTATTCACTATTTTTCTAAATGATCTCCCGTCCACCTGCTCTCCCTTCTCCTCCATTCACATGTACACTGATGATACAGTCTTGTATGCATCTGGCTCCTGTCCCACCAAGGTTGCATCCAACTTGCAGCATGACTTCGACAAAGTTCAGCATTGGTTTGCAAACCACCAACTATCTCTCAACACCAAAAAAACAGTCTCCATGACCTTCGGCACCAAGCAGAGAATTATCAGGTTTCCCCCTCTACCCTCCTTCCACACCCCTGATGGGACTTTACTCGAGGACACATCCTCCTTCAGGTATTTAGGTGTCTGGCTGAACCAACACCTGAACTTCTCTGGTCATATCAATTCAGATAAAACTGCGTCCCAAGCTCTGTGCCTTATTCAGGAACAGTGCCTGCACCCCACCCATGGTTAGGCATGAGATTGTCCAGAAGATTATCCTGCCTATCTTCAACTATTGTTTCGTAGTCTACGGTGCTGCCCCCAAGTCATCCCTAGCCAGACTAGATACCCTCTTCAACACCTTTTGCCGTTTTGCCCTTGATACCCCCCTTCGCACTCATCATTGTGATCTCTACCATGCCCTGTCTTTCCCTAACAAACCGACGTCTCTCTCACTGCGTAAAATTCATTTCCAAGTACTGGCTGGGTGAACTTCCCTCCTATCTCTCCTCTGCCTTTACAACCACCCCCCCTCCTTCCCACTCCCTAAGATCTAGACTCACGAACCCTGGTGGTCCCATGCCGTTCCACCCTTATTAGCCAATCGGGTCATTCTTCTCACCTCCCAAAAATCTGGAATTCACTTTCCCCTCAAATTCGCCACTCATCCTCTTACTACTCCATTAACTCTGACCTCAAGAACTTCCTTGCCCCTTCCTGTGTCTGCCATGACCCTCCCTAATCCCCCCGCCATCTCCCCTAAGACCTTATTACCATATGCCTACTCCCCACCACTCCTATTTCCCCTCTGATCGTGCTCCTCCTTGGCCCTACTCTCCCTCCTCCTAAAGTGTTCCTCCCCCTTCTTTCTTTACCCTTAATCTATCTCCCTCCTGTAAGCTCGGTCACTGCCTTGTACAGGCTGGATCCATAGCGCACAATGAGCAATAACTTTACCCCCTTTTCCCTATTTCTCCTTTTACTGCATTCCCTCAGTCACTGCTAGATCACTGCCTTGTGCAGGCAGGGTCACCCAGCACACTGGTGGGGTACTACCCCGTCCCACAACATCCCTTCCCCAATACCCCCTCTCTTGCATCACTATATAAAAATAACTGTCATCGCCTATAATAGGTGTCCTACCAGTAGAGCTGTCCACTGCCCTGCCTACATAGGGATAACAGGACACTGTTGAATTTCAACCCCCCCCCGATACCCCCCACCTACAATACCCCTCTCTCTCTCTCTCGCACATCACCCTGCTACACTCTACCTCTCCTCCCCTCCTACTCCCTTCTGGTTAACATAGCCTAACACTGGTCTACCCCTACACTCAATTAAGCACTTATAACCTACCCCATACCCGTCTTATATGCATTTTAGTCCACCCTGTCCTCTCGGTTTGCCTCGAAAGTCGTGTTCTGGCTGCGTCTCTCAATAAATGTCCTTTCCTTTCTTCCATTCTACCCTCCGCAATTTTTTGTTCCCTCCTTCTATTCTTCCTTTACTGCAATCATAGTAAATCTTGAATATCTAAGTTACACTAATGGCTACCAATTACTATTGGGTCACCTTACCATCTAGTGCTACATACTGTTGCCAAGTTATTAGATGTGTTCCAGTGTTACCAACTGTCACCAACTGTTGCCAATTTGCGATATGTGTCTTCATATCTACTACACTTAACTGTTGCATTGTTAGCCAATGTTATTCACCTGTAATCCCTCCTGCTCTCATTGTATGCAAGTAAGCAAATTGTATTCCAACATTGTAACATTTCTCTGTATTCTGTTCCATTGTTCCCTACCCCCAGGTCACACCAGGAGACAAGCAACTTATTGCTTAGCATGCCTTCCTAGTGAAACATTTCAGTAAATATAAATAAATAAAATCGATCCCCACAAATATCTGATGTCACTGTACTTCCTGACACCGAGTGACCACTCTCCTGCACTATGTCGGTAGTCTACAAAAAACCCCAAACTGCCCCCCAATACACCTTCCAGCGCCGCCTGAAAAAGGGATCCCTCTCTCAGCTCAGAAAACAGCTACTGCTCTGTAACTTGAATCCCATCAACACTGCACCCTCTGCAGACTACGTTCTTGATCACTTTATCACCACATTCAACTCAGCCTGCGACCGCTATGCCACAGTTACCAAACAGATAGTCAAAGGCCAGGACACCCCCTGGCTCTGCTTGATCTCATTAAGCATTGGGACAACCTGTGGCATAAAGCCCGTGAATCGGGCAAACCGTAGGACCAGCAACTATATAGGGAAGCCAGGAATAAGTGCACCTGGGAACTCTGTAAAGCTAAGGCTGCCCACTACTAGGAAACCCTCTCCTCCACCTGGGGCTTGGGGCGTAAGTTCTGGAAAAATATTAAAGAACTTAATGGCAAAACTCCCCCCAAGCCCAACTGGTAGTAAATGGCACCCTTTCCCAGGACCCCAGACTACTGCAAATACCTTCAATGCCACCTTTTCCGATCCAAGTGTCATCCTTCCTCCCAATTTCTTCGACCTGGTTCCAGAATCTGACTCAACCCTCCCCCCAACTAACAACCACCCCTACCTTCAGGCTTCGAACAATCTCTCCTCGTGAAGCAAGGCACTACCTCACTAAAGTTCTCGGCAAAACTCGTCATAGTGGTGACTTTCTTGACCTAAAACTCGTCCTACCTTTTGACTCTGTCCTCACCCCACCCCCTCACCAATATTCTCAATCGGTCCCTCTGCCTCGGACAGTTCCCTGCCCGCTGGAAATTGGCTGTCATCACCGTCATCTTTAAAAGTGGGGATCTCACCTCCTCAAGCAACTACTGCCCCATCTCCATACTTCACCCCATCTCTAAGGCACTCGAAAAAATATTATCAGACCAACTCACTGACTACCTTACGTAATAGAACTTACTCTGCCCTCAACAACACGGCTTCAGGAAGGGACAGTACCGCTACTACCCTCCTTGAATATCACACTTTTATAAACAAAGCTCTCGACAGAGGATGCAGAGTGGGATCAGCCTACTTAGATTTAACCAAGGCGTTGGACTCCAGTCATACCCTCCTTATCCAATCCCTGACCGCAGCGGGACTGTCCCTGGAAGCCACTATGTGGTTTAAAAACTACCTCTGTGACCATAATCAAAGGGTCAAAATTAACTCAACACTCTCGATCTGTAAGTTGGTTCGCTCTGAGGTACTCCAGGAATCAATACTAGGCCCTCTCCTCTTCAACCTGTCCCTCAATGCACTCCCTAAGTCCTGCTCAGGTCAGATACTACTATATGCTGATGACACGATCCTTTTCGTCAACCACTTGGACCCCCACTCTCTTCAATCCACTCTGCAGCGTTCCTTCTCAGAAGCTGAAGCCTGGTTCTCAGAACACAGATTTGTTCTGAACTGCAAAAAAGCCAAGGCAATGATCTTCGCTCACTGTCAAAACAAACACAGCAACTTCCCACTTAACATCCTCAACCACCAGAGCATCCTGGTTTAATTTAGCACCCACCTTTAAATACCAGAGTACCACCCTTGACTCCTCCCTTACATACCACGACCATATCAGCCGGGTCTGCTCGGCCGTCAACTCTAGATTAGGACTTCTGTACCGGCATAGGGGGTGCTTGCCGCCTGAGGTGCTGCGATTGGCAGTTACCTTATCAGCATTCCCTCTAATTGACTAATTGAGCATTTTCTATGGCTCAGCTGACCCCCTCTGCCCTCCGTTGCATCAAGGTCTACCTTAATAAAGCCTGCCACCTTGTCACGGGTTGTAATAGATGGACTCACACCTGTGAGCTCTATAGACTCACCAACTGGCTTAACTTTGATGGTAGACTTAGATACCACACCTATCTCCTTCCCAGGAAGCTCTCACAACCCCCGGCTTATGTAGATTAGTGCAGCCCACCCCCCACCCAAGGGCAACCAGAAGCTCACTTTTTACTCCTCTTACTGTTCCCTGCTGCAGGACCTCCATGTGCCAATGCTCCTTTTCCTACAGGGTCCCCCTCTGGGTGAAAAAAACTACCCCCGGCTATCACTTCTAAAATGTGGATAAGACCATACAAGTCCTCACTCCGCTCTGCTCTCCTCACCCAATCCACCTGTGAATGCGACTAACCTAACCCCCCAACTTATGCTCCCTCACAGCTACCCCGTTTCTGCAGCTCACCTACTGGGTGACCTCACTGCATTTAATGATTAATTCCCTATATTTCTTTTCTTTCTGTATATTATTATGACTTGGGGTCTGTGTTAATACCCCTTGAAGTTGTAACCTGCCTATTGTATAGTTGTTGTTCTGTTTGCCACGTATGTGAATTTCTGATGTGAAGCCTTTGCAAAGGAGTCTGACTCAAAGATTTGTAATTCCGATCTCTTCAATAAATAAAAAGAAGTATACTAAATAAAAAAAGTAACCCCCCCCTCTTTGGAAGGAGTTCTGACCCATTGAAGGTGTACACAGATGTCTCCCACCCACTCCACTGATAGAGTTTTCCCAATAATTTACTCCATTCTCAATACCTTCAGTCCACTGGGCTCCTCTGTTGCTTGTTGAAAGTTTTCAAAGGTCGTCCAATCTCAACTACAGCTGCTGAATACCACTTTCCTACCTGTGCACCACTGCTGCCCCTTCTCACTACATCAGTAACATTCACTCAGCTACTGGCACAAGGGGCTGTGCAAGTAATGACCAGCGTGCCCCCCCCCCCAATCATAAGAATGAGTCAAAGATCTGTAATCAGCAGCTGGTAACGGAGGAGAAAACAGACCAGCCCAGAGGACCACAGAAACAGGGGGGTCAGTTTCCAGCTGTGTGTCAGTGGTGGGGCAAGGGGTTGCAGGTTAGCTCTTGGAGCACAACACAAATGATGTCAGAGCGTAGAAGTGAGATGCCAAAAACAGGCAGTGTGATCTAGTAGCTGGAGCACAGGTCTGGGAACCAGGTAACCCAGGTTTAAATCCCACCAGAGCCACTTACATGTTGTGTGACCCTGAGCAGGTCACCTACCCGTTAGTGTTTCAGCTCATTCAGCTGCAAAAGCGGGTAAAAGCAGGACCATCTTGGGTAAAGTGTTAAAAAGTTCCCACTAGCCTGTTCTTACATGACTCCCCATTTCCCTTTTTTTTTTCCTCTTTTCCAATTTAGACTTTATAAGTAACTAGTTCCAAAATGCACAGGTTTCTTCACAGCCCAAATGGCACCAAAGCTGATGACCTGGGCTGGTTTATTTCTCAGGGGGTCCATCATGTTTGTTTACTACCATCCAGGCAGCTGCAGCTTTCAATATTATATCTTTATATGTACAGTTCTGGCATCTCCTAGAAGAGTGCCTGGTTCTATGGGTGAGAAAACTGTGACGTGAAGCAGCTGTGGCATGCAAAGGACTTCAGAAGAAACTCATATTCATAAGAGACACAGGAACCATAGATATAAATATATTATGAATCGTGAAAATTTCCGCTTTAAAAAAATTTAACTGGAATTTAAAATAAAAAATGTTTTACTTTGTAGAGAATATTAGAAACCCCTCTGTGGTAAATGGACTATGCTACTATGTTACTTTAACTGAACTTGAAACTTCAGAATTTTAGAACTGTGCATCATAGACCCTCTTTAAAGTTATGACAGATCAAGGGAGTGCTCCGGACCAATCTGAGTTCCATTTCTCCTGCATGTGAGACTTGTTTTGTAAAGAGTGTCGCATACACAGCTGCACTGGAAATGGCCACGTTCAGGGACTTTTTTTTTAAATTTTAAGATAATATTGATCAATTTTGATCAATAGTATATTAATACCACTGCTGAGAACACTCTGGCTGTAAGAGTGGTCTCGCATTCTGAAGGTATCAGAACTGCTCACCTTAGGTGTTTGTTTTTATACTCTAAGAATACATGACAGACCTCTCTTACCTATAAGAGTGGTTTCAGTGGAGGTATTAACATAAAAAAAGCGTGTCTGGACAGGAAATGTGTGCTAACTGGCAGCAGTTATTAATGCTCCCGTTTACAGTGAGGAAATGCATTCCTCCAAAAGATCTGTATTTTATTTATTTATTTAGTATTTGTTAACCAGGTAGGTACACTAGGCAGAAGCTGCCTGGTTTCAGGTACGACCCAGGACAGTTACAAAGGTGGTGCAACACCACAGTTTACAGTATACAGCAATGTACAATATATTCTCCGATAAAGGTAAACAATAGACAATTAAAGACAAGGAAGGTAAGTAAGTGTAGAGTACGGTGTTTAACACCACCAACAGGCAAAGTGCTAAATATGAGAGGGAGAGACTCACATGGCAACAAAACAGCATAAAGCGGTGTTGTCATCCGTGGGCAAAACAGCAAAATACTAATGCCTTAGTGACAAACAGACTCCAGAATGGGTTAGGGCCCCCAATAACCAGTTCACCTCTTTGGGGAACATTTGCATATGGATGTACCTAGGAGGTGCTTACGAAGGGAATTTTTAAAAAACTCCCTGCAATGGCACAATCCCGAATCTCAGTTGGGATATTGTTCCACCCTTGGCAGACACGGATTTGGATGTGCCACCGAATAGGGCACCTTTCTACTTTAAGGCCATCACCAGATCTCAAGTCCTGAAACTACTGAAGACCGTCTCGGACAACGCTAGCTCTGGTTCAGTCTCAATTGAACCATGGCTTCTGAAGCTCGCCGCTCCTCTAATTGCCGCCCTGCTCGCAAAAATCTACATGCTGTCTCTCTCTGTGTTGTACCTGATCTTTGGAAGATAGCCCGTATAACACCTGTACTTAAAAAAGGTGACCTGAAGGAAATCCTCAACTATAGGCCCATTGCTATCCTCTCGGTCCTGAGCAAAATTCTTGAGAAACTAGTGGCAAGTCAAGTACTTGACTACCTAAGTGGAATCTTCTCTCTGAAACTCAACATGGTTTTAGAAAAGGCCACATTACGTCGACTGTACTGCTCAAATTCATGTCTGATACCCTTTCTTGCATGGATGCTGGACAATTCACAGGAGCAGTTTTCATTGACCTCACCAAGGTCTTTGACCTGGTAGATCAGAGAACCAAGAATGTGGTGCACACAAAGGGCAACTCAAATACAAAAGGTGCAAATAAAAATGAAAGATTTACTGTTTCATTCCGCACAATCTGAGTATAATCAATATTGCTTCCTAGACAAGCACAATCCCCTGGCAGATCACCCTATGCTTCTCACAGCTCTTTGTGAATTAAGAGTCCTCTCCCTCTGTTATTGACTAGTTCAGCAGCGACTTGCTGAACAGGACCCAAGCTATGAAATTTAACTCATCCACATCTAACCATTCCTCCATAAATATCAGAGTGCCTCAGGACTCTGTTTTGGGGCCCCTTCTCTTCTCTCTCTTTATAAACAATACTGCTGATAGCTTTCAATACTGCTTGCCCATTCTTTATGTTGACGACCTTGTCTTTTATGCTAGCTCTACAAGTGTGGCTAGCATAAACTCATATCTTACTGCTGACTTCAAAAATGTCCAGAACTGGCTGTGCACCCATAAACTGGTTTTAAATGCACAGAAGACTAAAGCAATGTTGTTAGGCTCTGCTCCAAAGCTAAAGCTCTGTGCTTCTGATGGTATGTGAGTCGGTGGGGGGGGGGGGAATACAAATTGAATCAGTGGAGTCCTTTAAATACCCGGGGGTCCTACTTGACCAGTCCCTCGATTTCAGTTCTCATATACAGGCTACCTGTAAAGCTGTCAATACTAAACTGGGAGTGGCCTACAAAACCAGCTACTCTCTCACGCCATCAGCAAAGCTAGCTATTGCTACAGGGATATTGCTCCCTGCTCTCACCTATGGTGCCTCTATCTTTGTTGCAGCCCACAAAACAACCTCACAGAAGTGGGACGTTACCTATAACAATATATGCCGCTATGCCTCTGTCTCCTCACCTCAAGCATCATTGTCTACTATATAGTGATCTTAACTGGCTCTCCCCCTCAGCCAGCAGGCTACACTCTCTTGGCTCACTCACTGATTCCATTATCAGAGAACAAACTCTCTCCTGCTTGTATCATTACTTGCTCCTACAAACTCCTCTCATGGACTTCGATCTGTAGATAAATCTCCGCTGAAGGTAGCCAGATGTCACACATCTAAAGGTTCTAATGCTTTCCAGTGTATTGCCCATCAACTATGGGATTCTCTTGCCCTAGGCCTTAGACAGTCAGAGTTCCATCTTTACTTCAGAAGAGAACTGTGCCGATATTTACTGCTCGCTGACGTATGCACTTGTTTTGATCCCACCTGATACTGCTTGTCTGCTCCCTTTCTTCCCTTAGTGCCCCTCCTCTATTTCACTGCTGTTATTCGTCACTGTCTCCTTCTTTCCATACCCTATCTCTCCCCAATTCCTTCTCTCTTATCACTGTCTCCTTCTTCCCCCTCCCTTTTCTCTCCCTTATCCCTTCCTTCTAATGTCTAGGACTAGACCATCTCTCCTTAGCTACAGCCTTTGTTTCTGTCTATCTTTCGACTTGAGCTCATTGTCTATTGCACGTACCCTCACTGCCTCCCACCATTACTGCCTTTCCCATCTGACTGTCACACATATCTGCTGTATCATATCCCCTACTAGTCTTTCCTAACTCCAGTGTGTTTTCAGTGCCTTTTCTTGCTAATCCTTATCTATACCTTTGTTCTTTGAATACTGTCGTCTGTCATAGTTGCTTTCCTGAACTGCTCTGTATACTCTTGTAATATGCTGATGTATTTGACCTACCAAACTACATTGTTTAGGCTATCTATGCTGTGTCATTTTTCTCTTGTAATGGTTTGATTGCTCCTGGTCTGTTTGCTACTGTTTTATGATATTGCCTACTGTCTCTTACTGATCATAACTGAAATGTCCTGCACTCTTGTAATGCTGTATGCTTTTCTTTGTTGTACTCTCCCAGGTCGTGCCTGACTATTGTCATTTTACGGCTAGTGCACCTACCCAGTATACAAAACTAAAATAAATGTTTAGTACAGTTGCTTTGTACTTCCAGTGGCATGTAAGGATGATATTGTAATTCCTGTCCCCCTTCAATGTGTAACTTGTACTTGTCCCAATCTGTACACTAGCTAGCTGCTCACTAGGTTACTGTCAATATACTTGTTGCTTTGCTTTCACTGTGTGTCAGATAGTTGGAAATATGTCTAAATACTTATCCCTGCTCCCGCTTGTTGTACTCTTGTCTCCACTATGTTCATACTATGGCCTTATTGTGAAATGTCTCCACTATTCCTATGCTTTGTATGCTATACGTGTACCTGCTGTTTTTTTCAACTTGGGTACCTCATGCAGGCCACAATTTGAGGATCTTAGTAAACACAGGCTGTAATGTGGCTACAGCCAAATTGTGAGCTGTTGCTGCTGTTTTCTTAATACATTGTAGATGGCACTTCCTACTGCATGGTTTCTTGAAGAGATGTGAATAAACACTGATGTGAAAAACTGTTTTCAATCGTTTTATAGTGTATGTTAGAACACAGTTCTAAACAGAAATTGTGAGGCTCAAAATGTGGTTCTGCTGCACTAGTAATGTACATACTGCAGCAGAACGACATTTCGTTCTGCTTCAATATGGACGCCACACTGTATTGTCCAGGAATGCTACTGTTCCCTAGGTAACCAGGCACAACACACTCCCCAACTCTTCACTGCCAACCTCAAACAGAAGTGCAACAGTCTGCAAACTCATTTATCCCAACAAAACAGTTTGAAACTGTGCTTACTCTGTGAGTCAGTAAAAATCTATTTTCAATAAAGGTGTCACCGTTCAAGTTGTAAGCCCAGCCGCTGTCCAGAAATGGAACAGAATCACTGATTGAGGATTCATCTTCAGATTCTGAACGAGGTTAGTTTCACTGGTTGTTTGAGGTGTCCATCAAAATGTTAGACTCCAAAAGTTGACCTGGAAGTGAGGGTGAGCAGTGAGATGGTGTTGGGGTGGGGGTAGATGTCACACCAATTGTCGCACCTATTGTAATGAGTAGCTTCTTCTGCTGAGGCACTGTGTTGCTCACTGTGAACTGTTATACAGAATCATCAATTCTGTAAGTACTCTGTGATATGTAGACAGCATTGGGAATGCCCATACACTATAAAGAAAAGTGTATGGCTTTCCCATTCAAAACAAAGCTAATCTTTACTCTTGTGGTTACTATGACAACTGCAAGATTTCTCGAGCTTCGCTCTCAAGGTTGGCAGTCGTCATAGTAACCACTGGTGAACGAATAGCCTTGTTGTGAACGGCAAGCCATACACTGTCCTTTATCTTTTGATGGACAACAAATGCTGCACAGTTCTCTTTATGGAGACTCTGCTTTAAAGTTTTTATTATATCACAGTTTGTGCAAAGAATGCTAATTGTGAGTTGTTGACCAATCAGAACCTCGCTCAGAGTTCTGTGCACAAACTGTGACATAGTTAAAACTATAGACCACTGGTTCCATGAAGAGAACTGGAAAAAATAGGTTACTCACCTGTAACCTTTGATCTAGGAGAGGCAGGCAGTGAACCGTACCCCTACCTCAAGAAGAATAGGTTGCACTCCTGTAACTGTAGTTCTAAGAGTGGTATATGGTTTACAACCACACTCTGGCAGTGCCACCAGAATGGTCCGATTGGCCAGACATATTTAAGATAAGCTCCTCCCACCAGCAGGGCAGTACATCCCCCGACTCCGCCACAGAACATTAGATCATTGCACACTGGAAGCAGGGATCTGTATGCCACTTGCCAGGGGAGGCTGGTGGGGGTTGTATGGATGTGATATACTACTCATAGAACTGCGGTTACACGCAAGTAAATACAGGTTACTCACCTGTAGCAGGAGTTCTAGGAGTGGTATATGTTGTTCATCCACACTTCTTGGCAGGTACCTTGCCGCTTTAAGATGTGCCGAAAAGTCTTCAAGCTGGCTCCTCCCACCCACCCGGGTGGTAAAACCCTCGGCTCTGCCCCATGATGCCAGATCTAGCCTGCTGGAAGCCAGGTTGCGCGAAGCGGGGAGGTTGGTTGGAGTCGTGTGGATGAACAACATACACTCCTAGAACTCCTGCTACAGGTGAGTAACCTGTATTTCTAAGGGCGTGGATATGTTGTTCAATCCACACTCTAGCAGACTCAAGCAGTCCTCGAGGAGGAGGGCAAGGCACGCACCCCCTTATACTTACTTGGGGAATAAGGACTGGAGAACTGAGGTCCCAAAACCAGCATCCCAGCCTGACTCTAGGTCAATGTGGTAATGGGGAAAAAAAGGTGTGTGCAGACTTCCAGGTAGCAGCCCTGCAGATTTCCTGGATAGGGACATCCCTTAAAGCAGCCACCGAAGCAGCAGTATGGCGGGCTGAATGAGCTCTTATCCCTCTGGGTGGCTCCATGCCTGCCAACCTATAGCAGAGATCTATGCAGGAGGTGACCCACCTGCTTATTGTCCACTTGGCTGCAGGTCTGCCAGGTGCGGCTTTAGCGTGGGTGACAAACAGCTGACGAACCTCTCCCCGAACTTCAGCCATCCGCTCCTTATAATAAGCGAGCGCTCTTCTAGGGTCCAGAGTACGGAGCCTATATTCGGCCTCCAAGGTGCGACTGGGGTAGAACACCGGCAGAGTCAACAACTGATTCAGGTGAAACTCTGACAATACCTTTGGAAGGAATTTTGGGTGGGGGCAAAGGACAACCTTGTCCCTGTGGAAGACCAGATACGGAGACTCTATGGAAAGCGCCTGGAGCTCTCCCATCCTTCTGGATGACGTGATAGCAACCAAGAAGGCAGTCTTCCATGACAGGTGGGAGATATCGCACCTGTACATCGGTTTGAATGGCTTGCCCATGAGCTTGGCCAATACAAGCAGTAGATCCCACAGAGGTGGAGGTTCTCGCACTGGAAGCGATATGTGATCTAAGCCTTTGAAAAAATGCTAGAACACCTTCTCCTGTGCCACCGACTGCTTGCCGGCCAGCGCCCGGTAAGCAGAGATGGCTGCCAGGTGCACCTTAAGGGTCATCGACCGAAGCCCTAGCTGAGAAAGGGACCACAGGTAGTCCTAAATGCTAGCCAACAGGCAGGATGAAGGGTCCAACCCCTTGCCCTGACACCAAATGGAGAATCTCTTCCATTTAAAGGCATAACATTTTCTGGTCGACTCCTTATGGGACGCCTCAATAACGTTGAGGACCTTGTCAGAAAGACCCAAGGCCTGGAACTCAAGCCACTCAGGAACCAGGCCGTCAGGTGCAGGGATTGAAGGTCCAGATGAAACACCTTCCCTTTGCTGACTGAGATCAGGTCCAGGCGGGCTGGAAGCCACCTCGGGAGCCTGGAGCTGAGGCTGAGGAGATCTGGATACCAGAACTGGCGACGCCAGTCTGGGGCTACCAGACTCACCTGTGCCTTGTCCCTCTTCACCTTGGGAAGCACCTTGTGGATCAAGGGAAATGGAGGGAAGGCGTAGAAGAGGCCTAGAGTCCATGGCCTCGAGAAGGCATCCCGCTGCAGGGAGCCCCACTGAGAGGGGCGGTCATGAAACAGCCTCAGCTTCGCAGTCTCCTTGGAGTCAAACAGGTCCACCTGAGGGGTGCCCCAATGGGAGAACAGGTCTTGAACTACCTCCAGCAGGAGAGACCACTTGTGAGATGCATCGCCTATCCGGCTGAGGGCATCGGCCAGACTGTTCGAGGCTCCTGCCACATGGATGGCTAGGAGATCCACCTCCAGGCTGATCACGAGAGACCAAATGCGGAGAAGCTTCCCTGCACTGGGGCAAGGAGTGCGTCCTGCCCTGACAGCTGAGACAGTACATGGTCATGGTGTTGTCCATCTGGACCTGAACCACTTGACCCCATACAAATGGAGCGAAGGCGGTGAGCGCTAACCGTACCACTCAAAGCTCCAGCAGGTTGATGTGGAATCGGGACTCCTGAGAGGACCAGAGGCCATGGGCCCTGAGCTCCCCCAGATGGGTACCCCAACCCATCAAGGAGGCGTCGGTCGTAAGGATGACCATCGGCTCAGGGCGGACAAATGGGATACCCTCCTGCAGATGAACTGGGACAAGCCACCACTGCAGGCTGTTCCACATCTTCTGGGTCACGGTTACTGGCTGGTCCAGAGGACTGGAGCACTGAGACCACTGGCGGGCCAGCCTCCATTGAAGGGGGCGCATATGCCAGCGGGCCCAATGGACCACACTGGTGCAGGCCGCTATGAAACCCAGAAGGCACAGGAAGTCCCGGGTAGGGTGCAACTGCCCAACCTGAAATGACTGGGCAAAGGAGGAAAGGACCTCGGCCATGCCCGCCGGGAGCTGGGCTCTGGCTCGAAGGGAGTCGAGCTCTGCCCCGATGAACTGAATCACCTGTGATGGACCAAGTTCCGATTTGGCCTCGCTGATGAGACCAATATGACATCAGACCTGGAGGGCCAGATCCCTGGACCGCTCCACCTCCAACCTGGAGGGGGCAGCTATCAGCCAGTCGTCCAGGTAAGGGTACACCCGGAGCCCTCGGCGCCACAGGAATGCTGTCACCACTGCCATGCTTTTGGTGAAGACCCTGGGAGCTGGAGAGAGGCCAAAGGGCATGGCCTGGAACTCGTAAAGGGATCCCTTCGCTCCGAAGCGGAGGAATCGCTGATGAGACAGATGGATTGGGACGTGAAGAAACGCATCCTGGAGATCCAGAGAACAAAACCACACACCTAGTTCCACAGATGGTATGATTTGAGCCAGAGTGACCATTCTGAAGGTGCGCAGCCTTAGGAACTTGTTCAGGTCATGCAGATCAAGAATGGGGCACCAGCCACCCATCCGTTTTGGGACCAGGAAGTACTTGGACACAAACCCTGGGCATGGAGGAGGATCCGCCACCTTGATGACCACCCCCTTTTGGAGGAGCAGAGCTATGTCGGCTCAAAGGGCCGACATAGAGGCTGCGGAACCGGTAGCGCCCTCAAAAGCCACTGGCTCGGAAGGGAAGGGTCTGGTCGAAATCCAGAGGCATACACCTGCTGACCACTTCCAACACCCAATGGACCATGGTTATAGTGGACCAGGTGGAAAGGAAGTGGCTACCCAGGGGAGGAGTGACGAGGTTGGGGGCGGCACCCCTCAACCTGTCACTGGGCAAGCTTGGAGGAAGGGCCGGCCAAGGAGCCACCTGGGCCCTTCCCTCCAGGCTTCCTGTTGGAGGAAGCAGCAGGCTTGGCCTTGGGGCGCCAAGCGTGAGCCTGCTGGCCCTGCTGCTGGGCTGGTTGTGCCACAGGAGTGGAAGGGCAAAAGGGCTTACGCTGTTGCTGGTGGCTTTTGTCCTTCTGGGCAGATGTGACAGAGTCCAAGGTGGCATTGGACTTCTCGATCCACTGGAGGTGGCCCTCTACCCCAGGCCTGAACAAGTCGGTGCCCAAGAAGGGGACATCTGCTAGCTTGTGCTGGGGATCTGCCGTGAAGGTAGAGATCCGTAGTCAAGCTCTGCGGTGCATGGCTACTGCGGCCACTAGTGACTGGGCACAAGAGTCTCCCATGTCCAGAGCAGTCTGAAGCTGTTGCTTGGCCACCGCCCTTCCCTGATCCCGCACCTGCTTGACCGTCATTTGAAGTTCAGCTGAGAAATAAGGAAGCACCTCATCCAGGGAGCCCAAAAGGGCATGTGAAAAGTGTGTCATCAGGAGAGCCGAGCTAGCCTGTCGAAGGCCTAGGGAGGCGGCAGCATAAACTTTGTGCCTGGAGTAGTCCAGCTTTTTGGACTCTTAGTCCGGGGGCTTCTCTATGTCTCTGGCATTTCCAGAGCACCAGAAAACGCCATCAGTCACCAGCCCTTCAGCCGAGGGGTGCTCCGAAAAACTGGAGAGGGAACCGGTCGGGACTGCGTACTTGCGGGCCATCCTGGCTGAAGGCGCAGGACAGGAGGCACGGCCGGACCAACAATGGCCTCAGCCTCCATACGGGAATCCCCTTGGTCCAAAATCTCAGTGAGGGGCTATTTGGCCCATTTCTGCACGGGTTCGAGCTACAGCCCAGTATATTCTGAGATGAACCGAAGAATACCGAGGAACAAGGATGGGCTCTTGTCCACCGATAGACCCCCGGGGGATTCCAGGTTGAGGGGCCTGGAATACAGAGAGGAGTTTTCGGACTCCAAGGCGTCTGCAAACAGCTGCCGACCGCCTGAGCCACCCTCCACTCGCCGAGGTCGATCAGGGGTGAGGGTGATCGACAACCTGTGGGGCATGCCCTGTCCCGACCGAGAATCGTTGGTCGGGGCCCCAGTCTTCGGCTGAGGAGGCAGCGGTTCCATCACAATGGGTGGAGCAGCTGGTTTCGGCCAAGCAATCGGTGCCGAAGTTGGCTCCTTGACCAAGGAACCGAGGGCAGGAGATCACTTCAGCCACTCGGGCGATAGCCACTTTATTGGCGGTGAAGACGACGGAGTCGACTTGTTGCTGGCCAATAAGAGCTGCTGCCACATGATATCCTCATAGTGCCGACTCAACTTGTGCTGGAGCCTCTCCTGCGAGGAGGATGATGAGGATGAGTGGCAACACCACTTTCTGTGATGTTGGGACTGAGACCGCCGATGCCGGCTGGACTTGCCCAACACGGAAGAGGACAGAGACCGTCAGGATCACCGACAGTGGGTCAAAGAAGGGGTTGGGGAGACCCACATATCCTCCGGTTCGGGGTCCTTGACTGGGGACCTCAGCTCAGGAGGCCGAAGCAAGTTCTCGATGGGCACCAGGGGAACTGGTGAAGGAGGGTTGTCGGACTCTCCAGTCAACAACCTGTCTAATGGGTTGATGAAGATCTCAACCACATCGATGGGTGTCTCGGTCGACTGCCCTGACGGGGACAACGAGAAGCCAGCGGCCGTGGCCGCAACCGTGACCGAAGTCAATAGAGGACGGTCCGGGGAGCGAGATCTTTCCCGCTCCCACGAACGTCGGCAGTGGGACTTACCTTTCGGGTCCTCCTTCAACCGAGAGAAGTGAGTCCCTAAAGGGCCCTCTCCCTTGGTGGAGAGGGACTGGCAAAGCTCCTGAAAGGAAGCAGTGTAGGAGGAGCCCAAGGAGAGCAGGATAAATGCCGATGCAGAGGATGATGAAGCCACGGCCCGGGCCGCCTCCTCTTCGAGGGCAATTAACTGATCCAGCTGCTCCGCAGAGCCCACCACCGGACACCGCCCAACGGGCCTCCTTTGACTTCACCGGCGGAACTGTTTCTCTGGTCGCCCCAGATGGAATCGGGCAGTGCGATCTTCGAGAACCGATGGCGAAAAGGACTTGCACAGATCGCAGGCCTGCGGATCATGGCCAAGACCAAGGCAGTAGATGCACGTGACGTGCGGATCGATTCGAGACATCTTCTGCCCGCAAGGGCACCGACGGAAGCCAGCAGTGGATTTCGAGTCCATCACAGCCGCGAGGGAAAATGAAGACTGAAGTCGAGTAAACTTCAAGACAATTTTTGGTAAAACCGAAGGTTTAGGATCCAGGCCTAGAGATGCAAGAGTGCTAAAGAAGGAGCCTCAGCTTCCAAGCCGTAAGGAAGATCTGGAGTCATGGGGTGGAGGCGAGGGTTTTACCACCCGGGTGGGTGGGAGGAGCTGGCTTGAAGACTTTCTGGCACATCTTAAAGTGGCAAGGTACCTGCCAAGAAGTGTGGATTGAACAGCATATCCATGTCCCTAGAACCTATTTTACTTGGGGGTAGGGATATGGTTCACTGCACACACTCTGGTAAACTCCTAGCAGTTGTCCAGCAGGAGGGGGCAAGGCACACATACACTCCTACTTGGTGAATACATTCTGGAGAACTGAGGTCCTCCACCTGGGAGGAGAGAAGCTAGTCTCCAACAGTCAGGAGAGAGGCCTAGGGGTCATTATATCAGAAGACTTGAAAGTGGTTAAACAGCGTGAAAAGCGGCACTAAAGGCAAGTGGCATGCTGGGCTGTATCGGGAGGGGAATCATGAGTCACAGGAGGGAGGTGGTGTTATCACTCTACTGGGCGCTGGTGCTCCCCCACTTGGAGTACTGCGTACAGTACTAGAGACTGCACCTCAAAAGGGACAGACTCGAGACGGTGCAGAGGAGGGCCACAAAAATGATTCAGGGACTGTACCATATGGCATAGCAGGACAGGCTGAGGGTACTCGACATGTACTCCCTGGTACAGAGGAGGGAGAGGGGCGAAATGATTGAGGCTTTAAAATACATGAGAGGTATAAATAAGGTTAACGTTCAGGAGCTTTTCCAACTGAGAGAGAGTGGGAGAATGAGAGGGCATGACATGAGGCGGGTGGGGGTGAGGTTCAGGAGTAATACAAGAAAGTTCTTTACAGAGAGAGTGGTGGACCCATGGAATTGCCTACCCAAGGAGGTAGTGGGGGGCCAAAATGGTAAGCAAGTTCAAGAATGCATGGGATAGACATAAAGGTAGCAGGTATCCAGTGATGACAGCGACTGTTACTGAGTGACTGTCAAAACAGTCACTCAGTTACAGTGATATCCTTTTGGGCTGCCCTGTAAGGGGTTAACGGGAGTGTAGGGATGAGCGAGGGAGGGCGACTGGAAGGGGAGGGATAGGGAAGAGGGTTTGTGTGGGGTAGTATGCCGTGCTGCAACTGAGCTAACCATGTGGTGTAGTGGTGAGGGTGGCTGGCATCGGTGCAGCAGGTACTGGGTTCGGGGTGGAGACGTGAGAAATTTTTTAGTGCTGCCATACTTTTTTTTTTTTTAATTCAGAGTATCTCCTCCTCTCTGACATGCACCCCCCTGGAGTTTGTTATATTTAAGCAGGGGGTGCAAGGGGCGAAGCCCCCCCACATAAACACTAAGTGCACTTGCCAGATGCCTGTTTGCCTGCAACTGTATATCGCCGATTTGTTTTTCAGCGATACACACTCACTGTAACAGTGATCACAGTTTTGCAATCGCTGTTATGACATGGAACCAAGGTAGCATACGGAAAGGAAAAGGAGGGGAGGGGAAATAGCACCAGGTAGGTTCTTGGGCAGACTAGACAGACCTTGCAGTCCCCTTCTGCTGTCACTTTCTATGTTTCTATGTCCTAAAACCAGCATCCCGGTGTGACTCAAGCTCAATGCAGTACTGGGAAATGAAGTTGTGAGCTGACTTTCAGGCAGCAGCCTGCAGATTTCATGGATAGCAATATTCTTGGGTAAAGCCACTGAAGCAGCAGTATGTCTGGTAGAATAAACCCTAAGCCTACAGAAGGCTCCCTACCAGCCAAATTACAGCAAAGGTCGATGCAGGATGTGATCCACCTGCCAATCATCTGCTTAGCTGCTGGTCGGCCAGGCACTGCTTCAGCATCAGTAAACAGCTGGCGATCCTGTCCCTGATCTCTAGCTGTGCGCTCTACACAAGAGCACTCTCTGCAGCTCCAGGGTATGGCGCCTGCAGCTGGTTTATGAAGAAGGGCTAAGAAAGTGTACCTGTAAGTTAATCACCTTGCTAAGGTGAAATTCTGATACCACCTTCAGGAGGAACTTTGGTTGGGGAAAAGGATGACCTTGTTCCTGTGGAAGACCAGGTAAGGAAACTTCAACAACAGTGCCTGGAGCTCCACAATCCTTCTGGCTGACATGATGGCCAGGAAGGCCATCTTCCATGACAGATGTGACATCTCACACCTGTGCACTACATCGGGAAGCTTGCCCGTGAGCAGATCCAAGACCAGCAGTAGGTCCCATGGTGGAGGCTGTTCATGCACTGGAGGGGAGAGGTGGTCCAGAGCCATGAAAAAGCACCTGACCACCTTCTCCTGTACCACTATCAGCCTACCAGCCTGCACCCAATAAGCAGAGGTGGCTGCCAGATGCACCTTAAAGGTCAATGCCCTCACTCCCAACTGGGAAAGGAACCAGAGGTAGGCAAGGATGCAAGACATAGGGCAGGAAACAGGATCAAACACCTTGAACTGACACCAAATGGAAAATCTCTTTCACTTAAAGGCATACCATCTGCGAGTCGACTTCTTTCAGGAAGCCTCCACAACATTGTGCACCTTACCCAAGGCCTGCTCAGGAATCAGGCCATAAGGTGCAGGGGCTGAGGTCCGGGTTCAGAATTGTCCCCAGGTGAGCAGATCTGGGTGGAGAAGCAGTCTCCATGGAGGTCTGCTGCGGGGGCTGAGGAGATCCGGGTACTAGAACTGCCTTGGCCAGTCTGGAGCTAGCAGGATCATCCGCGCCTTGTCCTTGCGGGTCTTGACCACCACCTTGTGAATCAAGGGGAAGGGAGGGAGGGAAGGCATACACGAGGACTGGGGTTCAGGGCCTTGTGAAGACTTCCCCCAACAGTGTGCCAGGCTGTGGGGGCACAAAACATCTTCAGTTTTGCATTCTCCCAGGAGGCAAACAGATCCAATAGAGAAGTGCCCCATAGGGAGAACAGGTTGTTCCACCACCTCCTGATGCAGGCAGCATTAGTGCAATGTCACTCCAACCAAGCTGAGTGTGTCCACCAGTTGACTGTTCCCTCCCGCAACATGAATCACCAGGAGAGCTGCACACAAGGGTCCAGGTGTGGAGGGCCTCCCATCACAAGGGAAGGGAGTGAGAGTTCCTCCCTGTCTGTTCAGGAAGAACATGGTCATGGTAATGTCCATCTGGACCTGCACGACCTGAAGCCTGACTAGAGGAGCAAATTTGGTAAGTGTCAGCAACACTGCATGAAGCTTCAGCAGGTTTATATGATGATGGGACTCCCTGGTTGACCAAAACCTGCGGGCTCTGTGGTCCCCCGGGTGCGCTCCCCAACCCACCAGAGACACGTTTGTTCCGAGTACGACGGTGGGTTTTGGGTAGACCAACTGGATTTTCCTCTAGGCGTTCTTGGATCAGTCACCACTGGATGGCATCCCACAGAGGCTGGGTCACTGTGACCCTCTGGTCCAAGTGTCATAGGCACTGGGACCACTGATGGCCCAACTCCCACTGGAGGTGATGCATCCACCAGCAGGCCCAAAGGACCATGCTGGTGTACAATGCCATATACCCCCAGCAGCCACACAAAACCCCTGCAGGGCATGAGAGCACAACATGAAATGACAACAGAAAAGGTAAGATTAAGATCCACTGCCCTGCTTCAATACTAGTTCGGCCTTGTCTCTGTTGACAAACAGGCCCAAGTCTCAACAAGTCTGGATAGCCAGATCTCTGTATGTCTCAATGGCTTTCCAGGATGGACTGGCTAACAGCCAGTTGCCCAGGCAGGGGTACACCCTGACCCCTAGGTACCACAGGAGGGCTGCCACCACTGCCATGCACTTGGTGAAGACCCTGGGTGCCAAGGACCAGTCGAAGGGCATGACCTGAAACTGGCAAAGAACCCCTTCTGCTCATAACCAGAGGTACTGGCAGTAGTACTGATGGACTACGATGTGGAAAAGCACATCATGGCACGCCAGAGAGAAGAACCACAAGTTCTGCTCCAACAGTAGAATGATTGGATTCAGTACAACCATACTGAAATGGAAATTACAAACTTACCGTACTTATGATCTTCCCAAATAGCTTCACCATTCATTACTGATGGGTCCTACCAGAGGTCAGGACCCTGCACAGAAAAAAGCGCACTGTCTTTTTAAAAATATCTGTGCTTAACTGGCACGGTGGTGCTGAGGGTTGAGGCACTGGATGCCACACCTCACACCACGATAGTAACCTGGGTTCGGACACGAGCCCGGGCAATCAGGGGTCGGCAGGGGAGGGATAGGATTGAGCGTCCGGAGGACTGCTCTCCTATCCTGGGGAAGGTTCCAGGGTGCCATCACTTTGCAGCGGCCCCTGGTGATGAGGGGACACTCCTAGAGCAGTGCCAGCAAGGGGCCGAGTGCGGCAGACATCAGTACGCTGTGCCTGACGTCATTGCATGCTCGCACTCCAAGAGGCTAAAAGAAAGGAGGAAAAAATGGCAGAACTGTCCACGGCAGCTTGATGGCCGCTACTTCATTGGCCACGTGCCGGTACTGGATCCTGGCCTGGCGCAGGGACATTGGGGAGGTCCTTTTTGAGGGTACAGCTGCATATGCCAGCTGGGTGCGACCTTCTCCGGGGTCAGCGGTGAAGGTGGAGCGGCGGCTGGAGATTGGCAGGTCAGTGGCTACAGGAGAATAAATAAAAGTAAAAAAAATATATTTGTGCTGGGTGGAGCCGAAGTAGGGATGGCACCGTCCTCAAAACCAACATTCCACATGGCGCTCACAGGTTGGCCAGTAACTGATGCCAACTCCTCCCAGCTCTCAGTTCTGTTCCGCCAGGCAAGGAGCAAGAAAAGCTGGGTATCAGAGGACCAGGGTGCCCAAATGATAGGGAAGGGTTAGAAATAAAACAAAATAAAACTGAAAGGAGAAGTAAGGTTAGACTAGAGGGATAACTAAGATGGATAGGTATTGTTATTTTTGGGGAGGTGACCAGAACACTGGGCAGCCCTAGGCAAAGTAAAACAACTGAGGGACAGGAGAGAGGGAAGCAAGACAGACGGAAGAAGGAAACTGGCTCAACTCTCCCCCGATACTCCCCTGCCCCACAACTCCACAGTACTCTCCTTCCCAAGTGAAGTCCAGATGGACTAGATTCCACCTAAAAGGAGGGAGGTGATCCAGGACCTAAGAGCTCAAGCAGGATTGGGGCGGGATGAGAGATGCAGGAGAGGAAGAGCCAAAGGCCTGGGGGCATGTCCCTACTGAGAAAAACCCTTTTTCCATTTTTTTTTTTTTTGGTTATAGTATGAGAATAGTGCCTGATCCCTTATATTGATGGAGTCATTTCTTACCTTCTGTCTTCTTCCATACCTTTTCTCCTGAGCCAAATGCCCCCATCCTCCTAAAATTCGCCAGATATGGTGAAAAGTAATACACTAGGAAGAGGGTTGCTCCAGGGCGAGCAGAAGTTAAAGTCCTGAGGACTGTTCAGCTGAAGAGAAAAAATTAAGGCGCTTATATCCCAGGAATATCCCACAGAACTAGTAGAGCAACCTCGTAGCTCACCAGCACAGGAACAGCTTCCTGACTGGACACAGAGTTCGCCCAAGAGATAGTCCTTTTCCATATTACATCCTACCCGGAGATGGGACGGAGGGAGGGGAAAAGGACTGAGCTGCCCAGTGTGTGATCATAGGAAGGGTGCGTGAGCATAATGAATGGTGAAGATATTTGGGAAGATCATAATTACGGTAGGTACGGAATTTCCATATCTTCCCCAAATCAATCTTCACCATTCATTACTGATGGGTCCAAGTGCCAAGAAGGCGAACCCTGAGGGGAAAACATCCCCTAGCCTCCCATGGGGGAAAGAAGACATGAGAGGAGCAGGCCAATCTGGGCCTAAGGACTTGACAGGGCCGGCAATTGCTCCCGAGACTCAGGAGGTGGAGGGTGCCCCTGAAGTACTTGCCGTGCCCTGTAGGAGAAGAAGTGGGCCCCCCCGGAAAGGTGAGGACATCGTCCTACGCCGGGCCAGGGGTGACAACCTGAACAGGTGAAGTCAAGCAGCCCGCCTAATGCAGACTGAGTATCCTACCAGCCTGAAAGCCACCTCACTGGCATCACAGACTGCCCTGGAGAGGTGTCTTGCTAGTTCCAGGCCCTGTGCGGTCAGGCAAATGGCTTGCCTGGTTCCCTCACCGTCAGGCAGTACTGCTAGGACTTGCCCCAGCAGAGGACGGATGTGCCTTGCATAGGTCACCTGGTGTGCCTGATGAGCCAACACCCATAAGAAAAAATTACTCACCTTAGTAATGTTGTTTCTTCTAATGGAGTCTTGCTATATTATAGACATTAGCAGTCTGATCCAGCTCTAGAACTGCCCCGGAGTGAAATGATTAAAACCATTCCAAAATAGAATTTTGGCACGAGAGCAGCTCTATCTGTGTCATTTCAAACTTGAACTGTCAGATCTTTACGAGCCAAACTCACTAAGGTCTGTGTGGAAGCTGTAACCTACACTAGCCAAAATGGCTACCTAAATAATAACAACCATTGATGGTCCCAACACCCAAGACTCAAGTCAGGGGACCAGAAATACTAACACCATTCTAATAATATGAAAATGGAACATAAGTATAATAAAACACACACACGCGTACACATACACACCCTCAAAGACCCAAAGGGGACAAAATGCTAACAGGACATAAGTAGTGCCCACACTAAGTTGCCCGCACCCCACCAAGTAGAGGTTCTGAGAGGGGCAGGTTGGGGGGGAGGTCTATAATATAGCAAGACTCCATTAGAAGAAACAACATTACTAAGGTGAGTAATTTTTTCTTCAAACAACATGAAGTCTTGCTATATTATAGACATTAGCAGAATACACAGCAGTACCTCCATGGAGGAGGGCAGAACCTACTTAGGAATAGGCTCTGAAGAACAGCTGTGCCAAAGCAAAGCATCTCTCCTGGCCTGGACATCCAGGAGTAATGCTTGGTAAAAGTGTGTACCATTTCCAAGTAGCAGCCTGGCAAATCTCTAATAAAGGGATATCTCTGGCAGCAGCTAGAGACGCAGCTACCCTGGTAGAATGAGCCCTCAAACCGGGGGGGGGGGCCTCTGCCCACTTTCTGATAACAAAATTGGATACAAGAGACAATCCACCTGGCTACTGATCTTAGTGGCAGGTTTGCCTTTCCCAACTTCACCATAGGTAAGGAAAAGTTGGAGGGATTCGAACCTGTGACCTTTGGTACGCTCTATATAATAACTAAGAGCTCTCTTAACATCCAGGCTGTGCAACCTTCTCTCACCCGAAGAGAAGCGATCAGTGAAAAATACTGGAAGGGAGATAGATTGATTAAGATGGAAATCTGAAACCACCTTAGGCAAAAACTTCCTATTAGTCCTAAGGACTACCTTATCCCTGTGGAAAGAAATAAAGTCAGTCTCCACTGACAAGGCTTGCAATTCATTTATGCATCTGGCAGAAGTGATAGCCACTAGAAAAACAGTTTTCCAAGTTAGGGACTTAAGCTCTGCAGAAGACAGAGGTTCAAAGGGGTTGCATTAACTGGGCAATGCAAACATTAAGGTCCCAAGCAGGGGCGGTTCGAAAAGGAGGATTAGTATGGAGTAATCCCTTAAAAACTTGGAAAACACAGGATGAGAGGAAAGAGGGGATGACTTTCCTGCTGACACAAAAAGCAGACACAGCTGCCAAATGAACTCTCAGGGTAGCTGGTCTGAGACCCAAGGAATTAAGATGTACCATGTAATCTAACAAAATGGGCAATTCAGCAGATTCTGGGGAAATATTTTCCCAGCACACCAAATGGAAAGCCTTTTCCATTTAGAACTATAAGTAGCCCTAGTGGAAGGCTTTCTGAAGCCTTTAGGATCTCAAGAACACCCTGAGAGAGGTGTAAATCAGCAAACTCTAACTCCTCAAGAGCCAGGCCTTGAGGTTGGAGGATTTGAGGTCCGGATACCGAACCTTCCCTGGGCACAAGTCAACAGATTGTGATTCCTGGGGAGGCACAGGGGAAGATGGACTGTCAGAGACAGAAGGAGTGGGTACCAGGGCTGCCTGGCATCTCAATCAGAATCACCCTGCAAGGCTGAGATCTGATTTTGACTAGTACTTGAATAGGAGAGGAAAAGGGGAAAGCATAGAGGAACTTCCTCCAATCCAGAAGAAGGGCATCCAGGAGAACTGAGCCCAGCACTGGAGGCCTGCAACAGAACAGAGGAAGTTTGTGATTGTCTGGGGCTGCAAAAGATCTATCTGAGGGATGCCCCACCTGGCAAAAACTATCCCCAGCACTTGAGGAGCCAGGGACCATTCGTGATGGCCCTGGGAAATCCTGCTGAGGGCATCCGCTAGACATTGTCCTTCCTGGAAGATGAACTGCTATGAGGAAGTGTTCAGGAATAGGCCAGAGACCACAACTTCATTGCCTCGGTGCACAGGCCGAAGACCGAGTGCCCCCCGGTTTGTTGATGTACCACATTGTTGTGGTGTTGTCTGTTCTGACTTGTATCACCTTGTCGTGGACAGATGCAGAAAAGGCTTGAAGAGCTAAAAAGACAACTCTGAGTTCCAGCAAATTGATGTGGAGCAGAGATTCCTGGGGGGACCAAACTCCCGGAGTGGAAAGGTCACCCATGTGGGCTCCCCAACCCAGAAGGGAAGCATCTGTAGTGAGAGTCAAGTCGTGAGAAGGGGAAATGAAGGGGAACCCCGCTCTTAAATTGCTCTGATCCTGCCACCACTGGAGAGCTAGGATCAAGGTTCGAGTCACTGGGACCAACTTGGAAGGGGTCTCTTCTCTGAGACCAAAAAGTTCTCAAGTGAAACTGAATGTCTCTCATCTGAAATCTGGCTCCCTGCACAACAGCTGTGGATGCAGCCATGTGCCCCAGGAGCTGCAGAAAGTGTCTTGCTGGTCGAGACCTGCAGAGTGAAGGAAGAGGCCAGAGCCACTAAATTCCTTACCCTTTCTGGGGAAGAAAGGCTCTGGCTAGCTTTGTGTCAATTCTGCCCCATAAAGGTGAGTACCTGGACTGGTTCAGAACCGACTTTGGTAGGTTTAGCAGAAAACCGAGGAGGTGAGAAGCTGCTGGGTGACCTGCAGGTGAGATTTTACCTGTTCTGGGGACTGGCCTACAATGAGCCAGTCGTCTAGATAAGGAAAACAGCAATCCTCTGCCTCCTTAAGTGGGCCACTGCTAGACACTTTGTGAATACCCTTGGAGCAGAGGTAAGGCCGAAGGGCATTGCTCTGAACTGGTAATGACCTGAGGGCAGTTCGAATCTGAGGTACTTCGATGGGATCTTCTGATTAGGACATGGAAATAGGCATCCTTGAGGTCCAGGGAGGCTAGCCAGTCCCCTGGCCTTAGGGAAGGTAAAATCATTGCCAGAGTTACCATTTTGAACTTTGGTTTCAAAAGATGCTTGTTCAGATATCTGAGATCTAAAATGGGCCGCCATTCTCCTGTCTTTTTTGGGGTAAGGAAGTATCTGGAATACAGACCCCTGCCCTGATGCAGGGGAGGAACCCTTTCTACTGCTCTGAGAGCTAACAGGGATGAGACCTCTGTTTCCAGAGCGAGGGTCTCTGAAGCACTTGCAGGTAGAAAAGTCTGCTTCTCAACTTGGGAAACTTTTTGAAGCTGAGAACCAGACCCTGGCTTACTACTTCCAGAACCCACTTGTCTGAGGTTAAAGAAGCCCAATTCTGACTGAAGTAAGCCAGCCTGCCCCCCACTGGTACAGGAGAATCGGCCCTGGGCACCCCATCAGGGTGCCTGTTTATCAGCAGCTTTAGGCTGGGGGGTGGGAGCAGGTCTGCCCACCCCTCGTCTGCCCCTGCCTCTGAAGAAGCCCCTCTGAGCATAGGCAGAGGAGGCCTGAGTCTGGTAGAAAGGCCTGTGAAAAGGCCTACCCCTACCCTCTGGGGGCATGCCTTTGAGGAGTGGTTTGCCGCTCCTTAGCCTGGGCACTCTTGTAAGTAGTCCTATATTCATCCATCTTCTTCATGTAATTCTCTGTCTGCTCTCCAAACAGAGAATTTCCACCACAGGAAAATCCATAGCCTTAGTCTGGGTATCCTGTGACAAACAAGTACACCTGAGCCAGGCCAACCCATCTGAAAAGCTACAGATGTGGCCATGACCCTAGAGGAAACACTCATAACATCCACAGCAGCATGAAACTGAACCTTAGAGGCCTAATGTTATCAGCAGCCACCTGTTCTAGTTCACTAGCCAGCTGGCCAATTGAATAACAGTATCCCATCTAGATTTCTGATACCTAGCTACATAAGCCATATAATTTGCTTGCCTGAGTCCCAGAGAGACTGCCATATACTGTTTTTGCCATGGTATCAATCTTCCTGGAATCCTTGTCAGGAGGATGTGAAGCCAGGGAATATTAGTTTATCACAGGCAGCAGCCTGAACTACCCCAACATGACTGCATTGCTGAGAAAGGAATTCTGTATCAGGGCCTGACAATGTATACCTTCTGTCCATCTTTTTATCTACAGGAGGCACAGAATTAGGAGCTTTTAAAATGTTTATTGTTTGTTTCCTAAAAGACTTATGTAAAGGAATAGACAATCTCCTAGACTCTGGAATATCCATCATTTCTACAAAATCAGGCTCCTCTTGCTCATCCACAGCCTCTTCTAAAGGAAGCTGGAGGGTTTCAGCAACTTTTTTATAAAACATAAAATGAGATGGGGACTCAGACAGCATAGGGGGAGATTCTAAAGGTCTGTCTGGGGAGCTGTCCGGTTCAATGGGCACACCCAGACCTTCCCAGCCACATTCATACTGTTCATAATCCTCCTCCCCCTCCTCTGGTTCATAAAATTCCTCAATATCATAATCCTGAACCACTGGGACCGGATGAACCGACCTTTACCAGATAGTGGGTCTGGACGGACCCTGAGACAGTGACTGGACAATTTGTATGGCTTTTGCTATCTCTGCAGCAGTTGGAGAGGAATTTTGGACTCCAGACCTGCTGATTTTCTTGTTTTATTTACTGGAATTGGTTCCTCAGAACCAGCTTTTCTTTGCCCGAGGAAGTCTGGCCCTGGTCAGAGGGCACTCCTCTTGTTCGGTTGGCACGAACGGGCTGGCCATCTGGGTCAGCGGACTTTTGGCCTCTCGTTCCTAAGCCTGCCCATCTTTTTCCAGGGTGGCTGCAGGAAATTCTTACATACCTGGCAGTCTGACTGGAGGTGGTCAAACCCAGACAATAAACACATGTGGTGTGTGGGTCAGCCTCAGGCAAAGACTTCCACAAACATCACAGTGTTGAAACTCATGGGCGGTTTTTCTTTTGGGTTTCTCAGACATAATGCCAGCCTAACCAAAAACTTGCCCTTTAACGGGAAGAGCAGGCAAGACACCCTTATCGGTTCCAACCGTGTCACGGTATTGAAAACGAATAAATCCGCTTTTTTTTAGAACCCGATAAGAACCGGAACCGCACTTAAAATAGTAACTTTTAGTTTTAAATGAGTTTTAAACCCACTGATCGGTTCAAAACCAAACCGATAACTACAAGTTCCACACAGACAAAACCTTCATTTACTTACGGTTACCACAGATAGAGCTTGAACCGAACGGTTTTGCGGTTAAAATAAAACTATTCTTGGTTAAATCCAACCGAGAAAACACTTTTTAAACCGAGAAATGAACCGAGCAGAAGGAGAAATCTCCGGAGCGACTGTTCACTGAAGCGGAGTAAAGAATCTGACAGTTCAAGTTTGAAATGACACAGATAGAGCTGCTCTCGTGCCAAAATTCTATTTTGGAATGGTTTTAACCATTTCACTCCGGGGCAGTTCTAGAGCTGGATCAAACTGCTAATGTCTATAATATAGCAAGACTTCATGTTGTTTGAACAGGAGACATGCAGAAGAGAACACCCTCCTCCCACATCGATCGAATTCAGCTGAGTCCTTGTCAGGGAGGTGGTCCAGACTGAAGCGTCGATGCCCTGAAGGAGCATCCAGAAACCCCAGACCTGAAGTAGGCTGCAGCATAGCACCTGGAGACTCCACTGCTGCACAGTATCTGCACATGCAGTCCCTAAGGGCAAGAGAAGGGGTGGAGGGACATAGCCAGATGACTGCGATGCCTCCCACAATGGCCTAGGCCAAGGAGGAATGACCACTCTGTCAGCACTGTACTCCCATAGGAAAGGAATGACAGCGTTGCACGATCGTGGTTCCGTCCGACTGGGTGGGAGAGATGGAGCTCCCTCATTATCTGTTAGGAATCTTCGGTGGGATGTAAAATCCCACAGAGAAAAGTAGCGTAAATAATCCTCTTCCTCGAAGCGCCAGGAGCCAGTGTAAAATGGAAGCTGGATTCTACAATATGTATCTTGTCTGTTTTCTTTCTTCTTTGGGTTTTTCTACCAAGGATTTATTGGTTATTTTATTATTTCTGTATTTACTGAAGGTATGTTTTTGAAATTTGAATATAAATTACTCCTGCTCTTTTCGAGAAGTACCATGGGATTGGCAACATCCACTTGAGCTACCACCAGAACAAGCAGATGTGGAGGCGCTGATGAGCAGCTAGCTGAATGGACGCGTAATCCCGCACTGCTCCCTCCTAACAGCATAAAATGCAAGTTTTTAAATATAAAAAAAAGTGCTCAAGTCTGTAAATTGTGTACCCTGTGGTGTAGGAAGGCAGGATGGATGAGTTTCTGACCCCAGGCTCATCAAAAAGCCAAAGGATTGCTTCAAAGAATGCCAAGAAAGGAGGAGAAGGTGGAGGCCTGGTCTCGTTGTCGGCAGCCGAGGCTGCCACCTTGGGCAGAGAAGTTACGGGGCAGGTCATTGCAGCCCTGGAGCCGAGGTTAATTAAACTGGAGGGAAAGTTGGACTTGAAGCTCCAAGAAATACAGGAGCAGAAAACCGCACAGGCAGGACGAATAGCGGAGGTGGAGGAAAGGGCCTCGCATGTCGGGGACGAGCTGTTGGAAACAGGTAGCGGCTCTTCAAAAAGAATTAGTCGAACTTAAGGAAGCGTTCAACTACCAAGACAACTATCACCGGCGTCTCAACTTGCGGTTGAGAGGTTTACCGGAGAGTATGGAGGGAGAGAGTGTTATGGATTTCTGTGCAAGGGTGCTGCCTGGCTTACTGGGCCTTCAACTCCGGAAGGGAAAGCTGAAGCTTGAAAGGGCGCATAGAGCGGTGATGCCAAAACCTCCAAGAGATCAACCGCCGAGACAGATAATCTTCCAATTCCACCACTATCAAGACAGGGAAGCAGTGTTGAAAGCTTTCCGTGAAAAGGGCATAGTGGAATATGAGGGACACAGACTGTTTATGTCACAGGATTACTAGGCCCGCTTGTTGAAACGGAGAAAAATGTTCAACAGTGTCATGCAGCAACTACGGGAACATAAGGCTGAGAATTTCCTCGTGTATCCGGCAACCCTGACAATTAAACACGAGGGAGCGACGTACTCGTTCTGGGAGGTAGAGAAGGCCAAGGAGTTTGCCTGAACCCTGAAACAGAAGCTGCGTTGAGCTGAAGTAATGGAACGGAGTGTTACTTGACTGCTGGTGTTGGAGCAAGGGAGACTGTTTGTTGCGTTGTTTTTTTTTTTCTGCCTTGGCTCCCAGGAACTGAAGTACTGTGCTGGAGAGAGAAGGCGGCTTTCCCCAAGAGGCTTGTCTGGTTGGGGTTTCTGTATAGTGACTTGCCCGCCCCACGGCTTTTCCAGTTTCAGATGGAACGAACTTAAGGGATGGCGCTCGAGGAAGGAGCCATCTTATGGATGGTCGGGTGTTGCGCAGCAAGAATAATCAGAGCCATGCGAAGGAAGGAGAGACAGCAGATGCTGCTGCAAATGTGGCCGGGTGAAGGTAGGAGGGCAGGTGGGGAGCAGGGCTTAGCGTGTTGGTATCCTTTTGGCGCGGCCTGGACTCCCTGCTGGCCTTAGCTTGCAACCCTGAACGTACATCTTGAGGGGCCTTTTTCTTCAGTGAAATAGGAGATGCTGAAGCAGGAGATAGGAAGGGGACTGGGGAAGGTCTCCTGCATGATAGGGTTGGGAATGCAGTGAGCTAAAGCAGAGGGCGACCGAAGTGGTGGAGGTAGGAAGCTGGAGCAGCATAGTTAACTGCCAGGGGAGAGAGAACTAGATTAAGTTTCCAGGACGAGGGAGGAATGGTGCGAATGACTGTGGAGGGAGGGCGGGGGAGCGTCTCTGTCAGTAACTAGGGATGAGACAGACACTCAAGTTGGGAAGACTATTAGTGTCCAAGAGAATAATGAATGATCAGGGGTGGGGGTGGGGGAGGGAGAGCTGGTGGTGTGAGGAGAAAGGCATGGGTGGGATGGGGGAGATGGCGGGGGCAGTGAGGGCAGGGTGCTGGAAAGGGACGTTGGTGTGAGACCTGGAATTGAAAAGGGATAGAAGGAAGTGAATGGGGGACTGGGGGTGGAGGAGGGGGGAGAAGCAGGTTTGGGGGGAGAGACTTGGGGTTGTGGAGGGGCAGAGTGGGGGCTGTATAAAGTTTACTGTTGAGGTTGTTGACATTTGTTTGGCTAAGTACACTGTTTTAATAAGGTGCATCAAAATGAATCATATCAGTACAAGAACCATGTTCTCATTTAACAATATGGGGCTTGAAGGGAACAGTTAAATGTTTTTCAAATGTCTGCGATGAAAAGTTTTAATGTGGTCACTTGGAATGTAAAGGGTATCATAAATCCAGTAAAAAGGACCATGCTGTAAACAGCACTTAAACGAGTGGGGACCCAGGTAGCATTGCTGCAAGAGACACATCTAACGGAGGTGGAGCATGCTAAATTGGCTTGGGTGGGTGGGAGGGAAGTGCTACTGTGGCTTCTGCCTTGACGCGTAAGCAAGGTGTAGCTATCCTAGTGTATAAGGCCCTGCCCTTGGAAGTGCAGAGGGTGGTCCGAGACCCAAAGGAAGGCAGATATATTTTTATATCGGGACTCCTGGAGGGGGAGCAGATTACTCTGGGGTCAGTGTGTGCCCCTGCGGTCTGTGATCAGCAATTCTACATGTCCTTACTGGATTTATTGATCAAGGAGCAATTTCCAGGTTTAGTACTGGGGGGGGGGACCTTAACTGGACAATGGACTCGCACATGGACCATTCTTAGGGGAAAGGGAGGGCAATAGGTAGCATGCAACAATGGCAAGGAGGTATGGCAGAACTAGACCTGGTAGATGCCTGGAGTACAGCAAATCCTGGAGTGAGAGTACACTTTCTACTCGAATCCCCATAAGACGTGGTCACGGTTGGATTATATCTATGTTACCAGAGAGTGGTACTCCCGATTGAGAGATATTAGACACAGCCCAATACACATATCGGACCATGCGATGATGGTGATGAAACTCCAGGGTAGGGAAAAGCAGGTGACCCCCCCTCCCTTGAAATTCCCCACATACATAGCCCAAAATGAAGCATTTAAGAAATATTTAGAGGACCAGTGTGATTTTTTTTTTGGCAACAAATGACTCAAATGAGGTCTCTAGGGACATACTATGGGATATGGGTAAGGCCTTCATGAGGGGAGCAATTATTGAATATATGTCCCGGATAAAGACGAAAAGACAGGAACAGAGAAGAGAATTAGAACACAAGCTAAGAGAGCTTGAAATAAGGGTAGCTCGAGGGGAACAGGGGGAGGTTGCCTGATTCTTGACTATGGTGAGAGAGGCCTTGAATGCTCACTTAAGAACAGAGGCAGGGAAGACCTGTTTTTTTAATAAGAGACACGTGTTTGAGTGGGGAAATAAGCCAGGTTCAATGCTTGTCGGCCTTATGAAGGGCGGGAAAAGGATGGGTAAAATTACAGGGGTGAAGGATGAGCAGGGAATCCTGCAGCGAGACGTTAAGGAGGTGCAGAGGGTGTTCCGCTCTTTCTACCAACAATTATACAAGGCGGAATGCACGGGGGCAGATGTTGGAGTTCCTGGGGAAAATCTAAATGCCGGAGGTCACTCAGACACAGCAGGACTTTTTGGGGCGACTGATAACCAGAGAGGAGGTGCTGAAGGCCATTCAGCAGTTACAGAAAGGGAAGACCAGTGGGCCGGATGGTTACCCAGTGGAATACTATCGAATGATGGGAACCCGGACTGCGAAGGTGCTAAGTGAGGTATTTCAACAGAAAGGGGAGTTGGGGGAGATTGATTTGCCTGATGCATGCTATGATGCCACTATATGCCTCATACCAAAGGTGGGGAAGGATTTACAGGCCTGCGCATCTTATAGGCCAATTTCACTGTTAAACTGTGATCTTAAAATCTTGGCCAAAGTTTTGGCCAAGAGACTGGAGGGAATCCTGCCGGGGTTGGTTCACCCAGACCAGACCGGGTTCATAAAGGGGAGGCAGTCCTACCATAATATGAGGCGGTTGCTTAATATAATTTGGAGGGCAAATAGGGGGAAGGAAGACATAGGGATTATTTCAATGGACACTGAAAAAGCATTTGACAAGATAGAGTGGGATTACCTGTTTGAAGTGATGGGATGGTTTGGTCTGGGTGAGTCATTCCTGAGGTGGGTACAGGTGATGTATCGAAGGCCTCAGTCTCAGGTAATAGTGAATGGTACTAGGTCAGAGAGGTTTAATCTAGGAAGGGGCACAAGGCAGGGGTGCCCACTCTCTCCCCTCTTGTTTGCGTTGACAATAGATCCCCTAGCTAGTGCCATAAGGGGAAGTGAGAAAATACATGGGGTGGGGGGGCAGAATGCAGCATAAACTTGCATTGTATGCAGATGATATACTGCTGTTCATGAAGGATCCGGGGCAATCGGTGCCCCCTCTTTTGTCGCTGATAGAGGAGTTTGGTATATTCTCGGGCTATAAGATTAACTTGGGGAAGTCGGAAGTATTGTGGCACAGGGGCTCAGGGAGTGCAGTAAGGCAATGGGGATTGAAAATGGCAGGTGTAGGTTTGACATATCTTGGAGTACAGGTGGGTAGATCCCTGGGGTCCCTCTATAGCTTGAATTATACCAATCTGGTCGAAACGATTGAGGCAGATCTGAGGAGGTGGATGCAGCTGCCCATATCATGGCTGGGAAGAATCAGTCTTATTAAAATGAACGTGTTACCTAGGATCCTATACTTCTTGCAAATGCTGCATATGAGGCTACATATAGAAGATATACGTAGGTTGGAGAAAGCTTTCTCCTCATTCATTTGTAGAGGGTAGCATCCGAGGATAAGCCTGGGAAGGCTGAAAGCAGACAGAGAGAGGGGAGCTTTGAACTTTCCAGACATGGAAAACTATTTTTTGGCCATCCAGCAGAGGTATGTAGCAGATTGGGTGCAGAGACTTTTGGTAGCCAGTTGGACTGAACTGGAACAAGAGGCGGCAAAGGGCAAGCTAATGGCATACCTCCACAGTAAGGGCTTAAGGGCATATAGAATGGGAGAAGCAGTTAACCTTCTAGTAATGCAGGTCCTGCAGAGAAGAGGTTGGACGCAGGGTAACGAGACACTGCTATTACCTTTGGCAGATAACCCCTATTTCTTGCCAGGATTAGAAGACAGGGGTTTCCGAGATTGGGAACGCAAGGGAATACAGAGTTTAGGCTAACTAGTGGTACGGGGGCAGCTCTGCTCCATGCAAGCACTGCAGGAAGTGGTGGGTGGAGGTGGAAGAGAAAGGCTCAGATACTTGCAAGTAAGAGCATTCCTAGGAAGTTTAGGGAAGGGGGATAAGGGGGTATATGAACTGGACCTGGTGGAGACAGTGATATACCAGGTTAAGGACCAGGGGAATGGATTTGTAGGATGGGCGGTGAAATGAGGAAAGCACATACTCCCTGACAGAACCATGAAGGTGAAAAGGCTGTGGGAAAGGGATTTGGGTAGAGGTATTATGGAGGAGAACTGGGGAATGTTACTCCCTATGCATTCAGGGATTATGGCCTGTAATAAGTACAAAGAAGCATATTTCAAATTCATCCACAGACTATACCACCCACCGGTGATTGTGTATAAGGCGCACCCTGAAGTGTCACCTCAGTGTGGGAGATGCGGGAGGGAGAGAGGCACTTATATGCACTGCTTTTGGGCTTGCCCGATGCTGCAGACATACTGGAAGGTGGTGGTCTTGAAGGTGGGGAGGATTGCTGGTAGGGAGTTGCCAGTGGACCCCCTGAGCTGTCTTTTTGGGGTAGAGACTGGGGAGGATGAGGAGTGGTCCCTGCTTCTCAGGTGGATAAGGGTTCTGTTTGTTCTAGCCCATCATGGGATACAGGACACTTGGGTCTCATAAGCCGCGCCAAGTGTGCAGGTCTGGTGGAGGATGGTGCTACAGACATTGGGACTGGAAAGGTTGATGTATGTAATATGGGTGAAAGAAGACTGCTTTGCCAGAAGCTGGGCCCCACTAATAGCTTCACTCTTGGTAGAAGACGGCTGGATTTTAAGGGAAGGTATTGCAAGTTGAGGATAGAGATGGAAAAGTTCATGGAAGGGGGAGGTATGGGAAAAAATAGAGGTCCTTGCTCTAAAAGGCGATGAAGGGGATTCGAATAAAAGGAATGGTCCAGGTGGCCTGTAAAGGGAAAAGACATTTGGGAACATGATCGATTGATTGCACCATTAATTTCGATGTTTTTTATGTAGTATGAATATGTAAATGAAGTGATATAGTTGATGATAATCTTATGTTTGTTTTATTTAGTTTGCTGTATGCGTGTATGGTTGTTGTATACAAAAAAGCAAATAAAAAGATTGTACAAAAAAAAAAAAAAAAAGAACAGGCAGATGGGACCTTCGGTTTAATGTCTCATCCAAAAGATGGCACCTCAGGAGTGCAATGTCCAAATTGCAGTGCTTAATAAAGTGTGGACTGAACTCCAGGTGGCAGCAGCACAGATATCTGCCGCTGACTCGTTAAGCAAGGAAGCAAAGGAGGCAGCGACTCCCCTGATAGAATGACCTTTAACCGATCCTGGTAAAGGCTTGTCATACTTTTGATAACAACAATGCAGTGAACCAACCACTTAGACAAAGTCTTCTTAGAGTCAGGCACCCCTACAATCTTTGAGGCGAACAAAACAAACTGATCAGATTTCCTGATATCCCGGGTGTGAGTCAAATAATAATGAAGCAGCTGGTGAACATCCAGAGTATGAAGTAGAGCCTCCCCTTGATTAGAATGCTCTGGATAGTAAACTGGAAGATGGAGGTCCTGATTAAGGGTAAGCCCGGAGACCACCTTTGGCAAAACTTAGGATAGGTCTGCAAGGACACCCCTGTCCTTGTGGAAAACTAAATAAGACTCTCTGCACATCAAAGCCTGGAGCTCAAAATCCTCTGAGCAGAAGTAACGGCAACTAAAAACAATGCTTTCCACGACAGAAAGCGCAGCTCGCAGTCCACGGCTGGCTCAAAGGAAGCAAAGTAAGTTTCTCCAAAATAAATGAAAGATTCCATGGAGGGACAGGGTACCGAATGGGAGGCTTCAGGTGTAGAATATCTCACAAGAAGGTGCGGGGCAAATCCAAATGGGCAAGAGCCTTGCCCTGAACCGGTGCATGATATGCAGAAACAGTGGATAATTGCAGCTTAATGGAAGAATAGCTCAGACCCGAGTCCAACAGAGAAAGGAGATACTCAAGAACAAAGTTTACCGGACAAGTAAAGGGGTCAAACTGGTGAGCGGAGGACCAGATGCAAAACCAGTTCCACTTCATGGCATAGGCAGCCTTAGAAGAAGGCTTCCTGGCAGCTACTAGGACATCTGCTTCCCTAGGGGAGCCCCCGAACAGGGTAACTGCTAAGTCTGTAGGAGCCATGAATCCCATGAATGCAGGTACAGCGACTTGAGGTCCGGATGGCCTAGAGCCCCTCTCTCCTGGGAGAGCAAGTGTGAGCTCTGGGGCAGAGGGAGCAGAGGTTCCATTGCCAGTTGTTGGGAGTAGGGGGGACCAAATCTGTCGAGGCCAGTAGGGAGCTACAGTATCAAGATTATGTCTGCTCTCTCTGACTGCGATTTGAGAAGGATTCTCTGGATGGGCAGAAAGGGAGGGAATGCATATAGGGATCTCCCTGTCCAGCAAAGAGACAACGTGTCTCACCAGAAAACACCAGGCCCTGGATACAGCGAGCAGAAACTGGGCAGTTTGGCATTGAATGGGGATGCAAAGAGGTCCAGTTTTCAAACAGATCTTCCACAACTCACTGTAGAAGCTCCCACTCGTGAGCCTTGGACAGGGACTAACTTAGGCTGTCGGCCAAGGTATTTTGGAGGCCTGGAACATGCATGGCAGAGAGTTCCAGTTGGTGCTCGATGGCCCAGTACCAAACCCTCATGGCTTCCCTGCAGAGGGGATACGAGTGAGTGCTGCCCTGTTTATGTAAAAAACCACTGACATGTCTGTGCGGATAAGGAGGTGGCTTGGGGCTAGATCTGCCTGAAAAGCATGCAGGGCATAAAGGATCACCCTCATCTCCAACATGATGATTTGGAGGGTTTTTCTCTAGAGCAGACCATGTTCCCTGGGTTTGCCGGTCTGCAAGGTGGGATCCCCAGCTGTGGTCCAAAGCATCTGTAGTCCAAGACTGGAGAGGAGGCTCCCTTCAGAAGGATATCCCCCTGGAAAGACTGGGAGAATAGAGCCACTACTGGAGAGTCTGCCAAACTGGGACTGAGACTCTTACAGGTTAGTCCAAGTTGTCCATGCGCTGATCCCTCTGGACTCTCAAGGTCCACTGTGTCACTCTCATGTGCAGCCTTGTCAATGGAACAGTTGCGAGAGTTGCTGCCATGTGTCCTAAAAGCCTTGGGATGACCCTGGCTAGAACCAGACGAGACGAGGACACCACCTAAGTGTGAGCTTGGATGCATTCTGCCCTGTCTGGAGGCAGAAAGGCTTTGCTTTGGATGGTGTCCAGGACTGCCCCTAACAACTGGAGTCATTGGCTCGGCCAAGAGGAGGACTTTGGGAAATTTAGAGTGATCCCTAGGTCGTGGAACAGAGTAAAGGTGTCTACCACGGTGTGTAACAGCTGTTCCCTGGTGGGAGCTGTGAGAAGCCAATAGTCCAGGTAAGGGAAGACATAATGACCTTTCATCCTTAAGGCCACTGCCACCACCCGAGGCACTTTGTAAAGATTCAAGGAGCGAGGACAGGCCAAACAGCATAGCTTAGAACTGGCAATGCTGTTCTTGAAAGAAGAACTACAGAAACCTTCTGTGGGGCTGGGAGATCAGGATGTGGAGGTATGCATCCTGCATGTCCAGAGAGCAAAGCCAATCCCCTTGATGGAGAAGTAGAATCAGGCCTGGAAGGATGACCATCCTGAACCTTTGTATTCCACATATTTATTCAGACTGCAGAGATCCAGGATGGGGCACAGATTCCGTTTTCTCGGGAACAAAAAAAGTGGGAATAGAAGCCCTTCCCTCTTTGGGCCACTGGAACAGCTTCTATAGCCCGTTTGTGTAGAAACACCTGGATTTCCTCCTGGATGAGGGTGGCATGTGATGAAGAATAGCAGGAGAGCAGGGAGAGTAGTCCGGTGACAGCTCTAGGAATTCTAGAGTGTGTCCCTTCTCGATCAATTGCAGTACCCTACGAACTGATGGATCTCACCTGGAGGTGAGGGGGGTGGGGCAGCTGCACTCTAGGGGTGCTAGTTGCGCACTTGAGCAGACTTGATAAACCACGAGGCCTGTTTCTGCTGGCAGATTCGTATGTTCATTTGTTCGTATGTTAGCCTGCTCCATCTCTCTAGATAGAGGGAGAAACGACCCCCCACCGCCTCCCCCAGAGATTTCGGCTAGGATTGGGGGGTCGGGCAAGGAGTCAGGCAGAGACGCTGGGTTTAGGCAGAGCTGCCTGGGAGGACTTGGTGGCACTAGGAGCTGCTCCTCCTGGGGTCTGAGAGGAGGCCTTTCTTCTGAAGGTGCCTTGCTGCTGCTGTCCTCGGGGCTGTTGTCCAGAAGAACAGTGAAAGGACGGACTCCAGAATTGCTTTGGGGTTAGACTGGTACACGGTGTGCACTGACCAGATAGTCTTGCCCGAATCCTATAGATGAGTAATGATTTTCTCAGATTCCTCATCAAAAAGGACTGGGCCTTTGAAGGGGACATCCAAAATGCCTGCCTGGACATCCGGAGAGAATCCTGAGACCCAGAGCCAGGAATGTCGTCTTATGCATACGCCGGTAGCTTCCGCATTAGCTGCAGTTTCAGCAGAGTCGTAGGAAGAACATAGGATGTGGGTGCCTAAGTCCGATGCAGAGTTTAAAAGGTTGAGCAGCCCTGCCTTCTGGGGAACATCAGGTAGGGCCTAAGCAAGTTCCACGCCCTGCCTCCAAAGCGTGTTTTGATATTGCACCATGTGTGTTAACAAGTTGAGGGAGCGAATGGTGCAAGTAGCCGAGGCATAAACCTTTTTGCCAAGCTGGTCCAGTTGCTTGGACTCCTTGACGGGAGTTGGGTGCTTAGGTGCCTAGGACGTCTGGACCAGTCCTAGATAGCACTAATAACCATTGAATCAGCCAGAGGTTGTTCTCCTAAAAAAGGGTTCATTACTGGGGGCGATATAAAGACGGTCAGATTTCTTGGGCACCGCCAAAGAAGTAGAAGGATGCTTTCAGGCAATCCTGGTGACATCCTGGAAGGTGTCAACCAAGGTGGCACCAAAATGGACTTAGGATCCTTCTGATGGAAATATCTGGCCAAACGATGTCTTTCTGGATACAAATCTTCCATGTCCCACCCCATATTGGCTTGGATGTGCCACATAATGTCCATGAAAGATCGATCATCAGGCGGGAATCTGAGGGAGTCCTTAGTATCAGGAGGTGAAGAAGCACACCCAAGAAGAGAAGATTCTGAAGACTTGGAGGAGGAATGGTGCCTCCTATCTTTATGGCCAGAATGACCTCTGTTCAAGCTATCCGGCTTCGGGCCACTTCCCTAGGTTGGGGAGTAGGCTCCCTGGGTTTGGGAGAAGGCCTTTGGGGGGGACCCTCTGAAGTAGTTGGCTCCTTAGTAGGGGTGAGGTAAGCTTCCATGGAGGAAGGTCTCCCTTAATAGTGTACCACCAGGATGAAAAGAGTTTCTTGACCTCTGATAGTGGATCCTAGGCTCAGCGGGAGCATCTGGCGTTGGAGGGGCAGACAGACCGGGCGTCGGGCCCTGAGGCGGCTGTAGCCCTTGTGGAGTAGGGACAGCTAGCATCGGCTGCCCTGAAGTACGGTCGTCTGGTGCCGTCAGCAGGTCGTGTAATGGTCCCTCAGGCGTCCGCTTAGGAGAGACATGCTCATTTGCCGGCAGCATACGAGGGTTCGGTGATGATGGCTGAAAGGTCACCGGAACTGACAATGGGGAGGCTGTCATTGAAGAGGCGGGTGTGTACCTGCGCCGGTCTGGAGTAGTGGCTGGTATCGGCTTAGGAGAAGCACGTTCAGGGGAGTCAAGTCCCAAGGAAGGAAGGGCATCACTCTTTATTATTTATTTATCTGAGTTTTGGTAATCGAGTAAGACCACTGAGACAATTACAGTCCCTTTTTCAGGGTCGACCTGCGGTACAATGAAGCAATACAAGTTGTACAGAGAAACAGTGCAGTATAGCAGCAAACAATGACAGTAGCAACAATAATGTAAGGCTAGACAATGATACCATGGCTGCATACCTATAGGTTCTATATACATCAAGAACAGGCTATACAAAGGTAGTTTGTAATGTCTGCCACAATAGGGAATTAAGAGCTGTCAGTTAAGGTTGACAGGCTAGGATGGGGAGGAGAGGGAGGGAGAACAGAGTGACGGGATAGAGGCAGATGTCAGAAGCGGGCCAACATCAGGGGATGGTCCACCACTGTAGACTGCTAGCCAGAAGTTTTCCATGGGGTCTCTTGGAGGAGGTGAGCACATGCCCTAGGCGTTGATAAGAGGAGTCTGCCGTGGAGTCTGAGGCTGACTTGGTGGATGCCGTGGCCGGTCTGACGACGGGTAAAGATCTGCCGCCCAAGGAAGAACCAGCTGAGTCACCTGGCTGAGGACCCGAAGTCTGGGAAGAGGCCTGAGCTTCAGGGGCTGAAGGCCAGAAGGCAAAGCCTCGTACCCAGGAGAGCCTCCACCTAACGTCAGGATGAGGGTGGTAGGCCTAACTACCGGGAGTCTGGAAGGAATGCGGGCTGCCTGGGGAACAGAGTCCGACCTCCCATGGGAGGAGGACCCGGAACCGGTGCCAGACTTGTGTGGGGACCAGCAGTGAGAGTCCGAGGAGGACTTGTCCTTGTGCTTCTCCTTATGGTGGTGCTTCCCCGATGACTTCTTGTCCTTGTGGTGAGCTGAAGAAGTGGAAGCCCCCGAAATGGGAGAAGATGGTGAGCATTTACCCTGGATTTTCTTCTGCAAGGCAGCCGTTTCTCTAACAAGAAGGATTTGAGGGCTTCCTGGCGGCAACTCCTTGTCCTGTTGTTGAACTTCAAGCAATGCTGGCAGGCCTTGGTGTTGTGATCTGGACCCAGACAGAAGAGGCAGGCCAAATGGCCATCTTTAGCCAGAATTTGCTTGCTGCAGGCACACCTGGACTGGTGCCACTCAACGAAGGAAGATGGAGAAGACATACAGAGGAAAAAAAACACTAATGTTTAAGGGAATTATAAAACAAGAAAACGCTGGTAAACACATAAGAAATGACGTTCGACTAGAGCAGAAGGCATCCGTGGAGCCGATGTGCACAGGTCAACAGCAGGAAAAGAAATGGGGTAGGGCTGGGGGACCACCCCTTTTATACCAATGGTCGACGTCAGAGACGGGCCAACGTCAGGGGATGGTCCACCACTGTAGACTGCTAGCTTGAAGTTCTCCGTGGGGTCCTTGTTTCCATGCCAGTTTCAGTCCTTATGGTGTAACCTGCTGCAAGAGCTCCCACTCAAAGCACGATCTTGCATTTCTGCATGAACTGGTTCAGATCGTGTAAATTCAGTATGGGGTTCCAGCCCTCTCCTCAGTTTTGGGACCAGGGAGTACCTGGACATGTAATCCTGACTGGAAAGTTGTCCAGGTTACGAGCTATCACTCCTTTTTATAAAAAGGAGCTGAGCAGTGTCTTCCCAAGGGCAGACAGTGTGTCCTGTGACACCCTAAACTCCTGAGGCATATGGAGGTGTTAAGGTGAGAGAGCCTCAAAGTCCAAAGGCATCCCTCTGCCCACTACGTCCAACACCCATTTGTCTGTTGTGACAGCCGACCAATGTGGCAAAAAGTGATGCATCCGACCTCCAATGGAGAGTACAGATAGGGACAGGATGGATGACACCCTCCCCATCCATCACTGGACAGCTGTGGCTTCAGCTGGAAGGGCACCACTGGTCCTTGTGCCCTCCTTTCTTAGGAGCCTGGCCCCCGGACTTCTGCTTGGGGTGCCAGGCCTAGTACTGCCCCTGCTGGGGCTGCTGCTGAGGAGGCTGTGGCTGAAAGAGCCAAGAAACCTGTTTCTTAGGCTTCTTTTTCAGGTCCTACTGGGGCGACGCCACAGAATCTAGGGTGGCACTGGACTTCTTAGTCCTGGTGAGATGTCCCTCCACCTCAGGGCCAAAGAAGTTGATACCCAAGAAAGGGACATCAGCTAGCTTGTGCTGGGTGTCTGCCATGAAGGAGGACAGAAGCAACCAGGCTCTGCGACATACGGAGATGGCCGCTGCCATAGCACGGGCCCATGAGTTGCCCATATTCAAGGCCATCTGGAGCTGGTGTTTAACCAGCGATTGACCCTGGTCTCTAATGACCATCAGTGGCAATTGCTTATGAGCAGGGAAGTGAGAGAGGAGTGCATCGAAGATCCCCATCAGGGAGTGACCGAAGTTGACCATTATTAAGGCACAACTAGCCTGACAGAGACCCAGGGATGCTACAGCTTATACCTTTTTAGCAGCATGGTCAATCTTGTGGGATTCCTTGTCCGGAAACTTGACAACATTCCCCAGGTACCCCAACATCTGCTTCTCCACCTGTTCAGGTGGAGCCACGCGCCACCGGCCTGGCAAGCTGGTGGCCGAAAACAGGCCTCCTTGGTCGCAGTGCCCACCATCAGCTGCAGTGGTGTCGGCTCCACATGAATATGTGGAGAAGCAGATGTGGGAGTACCTGCATGGTGTGAACCAATGGCAGTGCCATTGGCATCTGCCAGGTGACCAGAGGCCCAGAGAAGAGAACCCTACACCGACTCATTGCCAGGGGAGCTCCTCGAAGCATCATCACAGCTTGCGATGGAGCCTCTCCTCATCCACGCATGAGGAGATGGAGGAGTGTCAACAGCAATGCCTCCCGGTCGAGAGGGAGCGAGAGTGGGAACACCATGATCAAAATCTCGGCTGTAACCTAACCATCGATAGGCCGGATGGCGACAAGAGAAGCCTCCTGGCTGACCGTGGTACACAACATGCTGACCCACCTTAAGCAGCATGCATGAGGATGGCTCAACTGTTGGTGGAGGCAGCTCCCAAGGACCAGACAGGAATACTGACTGGACCACTTCCTCCTGGGTGAGGACTGCGAGCACCAGGGTCTGCAAGATCGAATCGTTGACTCATCTTACAACTGGTCAACAGGCCTGAGAAGTATCTTGGTGACCTGCTCAACTAGAGTTGAAGACTGGCTCAATTAGGGAACCAAAAGCCCACAACCTGCCTGACCTGCCCCTGGGAAGAGGGGCACTTGACAGTCACCGAGCAGTCAGGCGAGTTGAGGGACCGGGGGACTGCAATCTCTCTCTCTCTCTCTCCCACAACTGCCGCTGGCGACAGCTTCTTACCACCATGGTGGGTAGGGTTCTCCCCCAGGGTTTGGAGGGCCAAACACATGTACCGGAAATCTCCGATGAATGACCCTCCAGCAATGGCCCCAGCTGAGAGCAACACTGCAACCAAAGAGGTGTTCACGGCCACCACTTCTGCCTCAAGGGTTGCAAGTTGCTGAGCCAACCCAACCGCAGCCAAGGCCTTGTTGTAGCCCTTAGGGTAGTCCTTCGGATCCCGTTCCGAAGATTTCCCCAGCAACAGCCAGAGCTTCTTGTCCTCGAGAAACTCTAGAAGCATGCTTAAACAAAGGCTGCACCCGGCCTCATCATGTTGCCCACCCAGGCAGTACACACACATCATGCAGTACACACACATCATGCAGGTCGGTGACAGACATCTTCTGCTGACACTAAATGCAGAATTGTAAATTGATGAGGGGTATCGAAGGAATAATGCAAGTAAACTGAAGGAAGACAAAGTTCGCCTATGATGCACTAAATCTAAGCAGAAGCCAGGAAGGAGGTGACCTGTCCTTCCAGTGGAAAGAAAAATCTGATGACACAGGGTGGAGTCGGGGGATATCGCGCCCAGGTGGTGGTAAAAGCATAGTTTAAAGATGTCCAGACAATCAAACTGTTCCAGTGGACCGTATCCTCACCCCTAGGACAGAATGTTGCGCATAAAACAAGACAATCCAAAATACAGTTTTTATAGCACTTTTTATTCAGGTACAGATAAATAAAGATAATTCAGGGGAATGAATACCAGTTCTGAAAATAATGATTTTACGTACTCTTTAAGCAAGCAGACGAGGCCAGGTGTTACATAAACTGTTAGTTGAACCCACTTTATAAGTGCACCTCTTACCGTGTGACCTTAGGGGGTAATTACCTAGCTGTTAATGTAACCCCCAATGCCTTTATTGCTATTATAAGAAATGGAAACAAAAAACACAATACTTTGTTCAGAACATTTTGTGTTCTGTACCAACTGCCCTTCTGAAAGGAAATAGTACTTCCGCTTAGTTGCTGCAACAGAAATGCATTCTAGTGAGCATGTTCCGCATCCTCAGTGATCACAATTTTCCTGGTGTTTTGCAATGAGCATGGGCAGCATCTGTTTGATGGATTCATATGCGTCTCCTATTTGGTGCATTTCATCGGGGAAAATTTAATTTATTAATTTGGTGTTTAGTCACCGGGTGGGTATACTAGACAACTGAATGCCTATTTTCAGGAATGACTTGGGAGGCTACAGAACAAAATACATCAAGACTTATTACATATACAAATTCTGAGAGGGAACAGTTCCAGGGCACGGAAAAGCACCATATGAAACAATACAAATAAGCAAAAAATGAAATGAAGTGCAAACAAAAAATGAAGAAAGGAGCCTGTGATAACGGTGGTGAAAGATCCGGCAATTCCAGCACCATGCAATGTGTGCTTGTGCTAACCAGAAGTCACCATAGTAATGCCATACGAGCAGTGTGTTGTTAAACGAGGAGCATGGTCACAGGAGAAGGTAGCGCAATGGTTGATACGGAAATACTCAAGTGGCTTTTATGGTGTACAAGGAGCATTCTGACAAGAGAGAGCAGTGTGATTACTAATAAAAAAGAATCACTTTTTTGTTTAAAATGCACAGAAATATCTGGCTTTTTTACAGTTTTATCATTTGCATCTCCCAGACCCCCTTTCAATTTCACTCAGATCTCCTAACCCAGACACTACAGATCTCAGACTCCAATTCCATGGCTGCTCGCTGCGAAAGGGCCTTCAGGGCAGTTCCTATCTTTTCACAGACCTATATGCACTGCTGTAAAAAGTGGAGTGTGGGGCCCTGAGACTGCAGGCCATTATCCTGAAGCCTGCCTTATTCTTTTCTTTTTTACCCTTCCTAGGGCAAAGCCCAAACATCTCCTCCCTCCTCTCCCATATGTCCTTTGGATTAGACATTAAACCAGGGTCCTGTCTACCTTTTCTGGTGGTTGTTCAGGTACAGGTGGACATTAAAGATCCCAGGGAACTTCTTGAAAAAGAGTAGGGGACTACCCTGGTGTCCTGGTCAAATTTCCTCCATTTACTAAATAAATACCACCAACAGCTTGATCTGGTTCAATTTCAGCTGATCTGCAACTGTATCCCCTCACCCCTTGGTACAAGGCTGAAAATAGGTTATATTGCCTAGCCCTCTTTTCCCCAGTCAACAAAAAATATATTAATAATTAAATGAATTCTCCCCTCTAGGGCCGCGATCCAAACACTCTACCCCATGTTTTCATGCACCTCTCCCACTGGACCACAAGGGGACAGCACTGCTACAGAGGATTTTCTTGGGGAACATATAATGGGATGCTCAGTGTTTTTACACAGGACCGCAGCAAAATTCCAAGTTTTGGATCCAAACCTGGATTACGGACATGACAAGTGGCATCCTTAGCTGCCACTTTTTATTGATATCAGTGAACCCTATGAAGCAAGCCCTGTCCTGGTAAAGCAGTCTGGATGGAAGAAAGTACTAACAACAGAACTGAAATAAGAGCTTGGCATTTCTAATCTGCTTCTGCCTTCATTTGGTGTTGAAGAAGAAAAAGAAGTTTGATTTGTATCCAAATGCACTTTACAAGCAATGGGGACTATGCATGAATATATGTTAGGTATGCATGCATAGCTACAAGCCTGCAGACACATGCAGGGTGTGTGGTATGTAGAACCATGTGCACCCACATGGCACGTCTCCACGGCCCCGCACCCTCCAGTGCGCAGCTGTCCACGATGGACACAGGCGGGCATCCAATCACATGCCCATCCTAGGTCCTGAAGTGGGTTCCCGGCTCCACGTAAGCAAGGGATTCTGAGAAGGTGCAGGACTGCCTTTATATTAAACTACAGGTGAGTGCTCAAGTGGTTGTCCTCAGCCTTCCCTGTCAGCCTGGTGGGCTGGGGCAGTACGGAGAAGGGATTCCCTGTCCTACCACAGCCAGAAGGTATCACTGGGGTAGGCACATAAAAGATATGGTAGGGTCCCTGCTGCAGTATCCTGCACCCCCATTGCAAGGCACTCTGCACCTTAGTGAATGGCATGGAGTTTGGGCACATCCTAGACACCCCATGTATGTAGCAGCCATGCGGAGGGACGCGCATCCTTTTCATGCATGTGCACAGGGGTCCACAGGCCCTCCAGTGCGCAACACTGACAATTAGAATCGGCTACATGCTACTAATCTGCGGCACGTAGGCAATCTGCACCTTAATTTTATTTATTTAGCTTTTGTTTACTTGGCAAGTACACTAGACAAGACATATGCCTATTTTCAGGTACAACCCGGGAGAGTACAGGAATTAAAAGCACATACAGAGCAGAACTTGAAGCAAGTAATGCACATACACTGAAATCAGAAGAAGCATAACATACATAGAAGATAACTCAGTTTTCAATAGCGGTACAGTCAAATGCAGATCGATAAAGACTCACTATGACCTAGAGCAAAGCAGTAATTACAGATAAATACAAGAAATTAATGCAGTATTTACAGATAAATACAAGAAATAAGGAATAGGCATCAAGAAGAAAGATCACTAGTGAAGTGATCACAGTAAATGTGTAGTGACAGCCGTTCTGCTCATCAACACCCACACACATATCCAAGGACAACTGCCTAAACTGGTTTTATGGGAAGGGGATGTGTAGGTCAGGACAGCAGGGAAAATCAACATTTCTTATGAAGAGTGTCTTGGGTTCTTTTACTTCCACTTTGACACCCACCAGGACAGCACTACAGAAGGGCAGACGGGATCCTGATTTAACGTCTCACCTAAAGGACGGCACACTCCAGCAGTACACCACCGGAGTGCCACCATTTAGGGAATGAGCCTAAGTCCCACTTTTAGACTAGAGCCAATGACCTTCAGGTCCACAGGGGATGTGCTACCAACTGAGCAACACCTGCTTCTGTGAAAAAAATAAAATACATTTTTTACTATGAAATAAAAACAAGGTATGAAAAAAGAATGCCTCACCTTTTTAATTACTTCCCTGATAGCAAAATATTTCTCTGTTAGGTCTCCTGCCTCAGATAATGGAGCATCATAATCGTAACTAGTAGGCTGGGATGCATACGGTGTGTTTGCTCCTATGAAGAAACGAATTACAGATTAGAATTTATGACACCACCATTTATTCATGGTCAGTTAGCTGGAAATCTTTTAGCAAGCAGGCAAACAATCCAATATAAAAACAGTGAGAGGAAAAACTGTTGTTCAGAAAGGAATTAGCTTTTGTTACACAGGATACACGACTTGCTGAATGGAAGGCTAGGGACTATGAGATTGCCAGAATCGATCCACACTAAGACGAGGGTCCTGGACTTCAGGAGGGCTGATTCTGAAAAAATGAAAGAATGTCTCTGGGAAATTCTAGCAGGGATAGGGAAACTGGGGGGAGTTGAGGAACAATGGGAAAAAATAAAGGAGGGGGGCATTGAAAAGGCAACAAATCTCTGTGTCGGGCAGGTTAGCAAGGGTAAAAAAAAAAAATTAAAAAAAAAAGATCGCTATGGTTCTCTAGAGAAGCAGCAGAGAAATTAAGGGCAAAAAAACTAGCATTTAGAAGGTACACGAGAGCACAGGAGGAGAAGGATAGGGAGAGTTACCAAGAGAAACAAAGAGGCAGGGAGAGCAGCTAGGGGTGTAAAGGTGCAAATGGAGGAGATATTGCCCAATCATTAAAAAAGGGGGATGAAACATTCTTTAGATACATAAGCGAGAAGAGAAACACCAAAGGAGGGACAGTAAGGTAACAAGCATTTATCAATGCCGAATGTTGATTGAGTTGGTCTGTTGCGCTCGCTTACTGCCCCTCTGTCACTCGCTTGTTCTGTTTCTCCCGGTGCTGCAGGCTGCTGTTTTGTATTGGGCTCCTGCCTGCATTGGCACCCTTTTCTGTCCACAAAGAAATCCGCAGCTGTCCCGACAGAGCTCCATTGAGGTCGCTCACTCCCCTTGTCTCACTTGCTCATTCCGTTTCTCCTGGCGCTGCAGGCTGCCCTTCTGTACTGGGCTCCTGCCTCTGTTGGCGCCTTTTTCTGCCCACAAAGAAATCTGCAGCAGTGCTGACAGAGCTCCATTGAGCTAGGTCACCCCCCTCTGTCACTCGCTCGTTCCCTTTCTGCCGGCATTGCAGGCTGCCCTTTTGTACTGGGCTCCTGCCTGCGTTGCAGCCTCCTTCTGCCCACAAAGAAATCTGCAGCAGTCACGACAGAGCTCCGTTGAGTTCGCTACTCCCCCTCTCTCATTCAGTTTCTCCTGCCACTGCAGGCTGCTCTTTTGTACTGGGCCCCTGCGTGCACTGCTGCCTTTTTCTGCCCACAAAGAAATCCACAGCAGTCCCAACAGAGCTCTGTTGAGCTCACACACTTCCCCTCCCTCACTCATTCCATCTCCCACTGCTGCAGGCTGCCCTTTTGTACTGGGCTCCTGCCTGCATTGGCAGCTTTTTCTGCCCACAAAGAAATCTACAGCAGTCCCGACACAGGTCCGTTGAGCTCGCTCACTCCCCCTCTCTCACTCACTCATTGTGTTTCTCCCGGCACTGCAGGCTGCCTTCTGTACTGGGCTCCTGCCTGCGTTGTCGGCTTTTCCTGCCCATAAAGAAATCTGCAGCAGTCACAACAGAGCTCCATTGAGCCCGCTCAATCCCCCTCTCACTCGCTCGTTCCGTTTCTGCCAGCGCTGCAGGCTGCCCTTTTGTACTGGGCTCCTGCCTGCGTTGCCGCCTTCTTCTGCCCACAAAGACATTTGCAGCAGTCACGATAGGGCTCCGTTGAGCTTGCTCACTCCCCCTCTCTCACTCGCTTGTTCTGTTTCTCCTGCTGCTGCAGGCTGCCCTTTTGTACTGGGCCCCTGCGCGCATTGCTGCCTTTTTCTGCCCACAAAGAAATCTGCAGCAGTCCTGACACACCTCCGCTGAGCTCGCTCAGTCCCCCTCTCTCGCTGCCGCTTCATTTCTATCGGCTGGCTTTTGTACTGGTCTCCTGCCTGCGTTGCCGCCTTTTTCTGCCCACAAAGAAATCCGCAGCAGTCATGACAGAGCTCCATTGAGCTCGCTCACTCCCCCTCTCTCACTCGCTCATTGTGTTTCTCCCGGCGCTGCAGGCTGCCCTTTTGTACTGGGCTCCTGCCTGCGTTGGCACCTTATTCTGCCCACAAAGAAATCTTCAGCTGTCCCGACACAACTCTGTTGAGGTCGCTCACTCCTCCTCCTGTCTCACTCGCTCATTCCGTTTCTCCTGGCACTGCAGGCTGCCGTTTTGTACTGGGCTTCTGCCTCTGTTGGCACCTTTTTCTGCCCACAAAGAAATCTGCAGCAGTCCCGACAGAGCTCAGTTGACCTCACTCACTCCCCCTCTCTCACTCGCTCATTCCGTTTCTCCCGCCGCTGCAGGCTGCCCTTTTGTAATAGGCCCCTGTGTGCATTGCTGCCTTTTTCTGCCCACAAAGAAATCCGCAGTAGTCCCAAGAGAGCTCCGTTGAGCTCACTCACTCCCCCTCCCTCACTCGCTTGTTCTGTGTCTCCCGGTGCTGCAGGCTGCCCTATTGTACTGGGCTCCTGCCTGCGATGTTGCATTTTCCTGCCCACAAAGAAATCCACAGCAGTCCCGACAGAGCTTGGTTGAGCTCAGTCACCCTCCCTCTCTCTCTTACTGGCTCAATCCTAATCTGTCCCAAACACTGATTTCTGACAGCAACTGCGTTACTCTGCGCCGGAAGTGTGAAAAAAATTTCGGCCAGGATGTGAAAAATGACAGCTGCACTGTTCATAAGGAGGTGTGGAAAAATGCCAGTGTTGAAAATGTGGCATGAAAATATTACTAATTTGCGAGGTTACAAGGGTGCATGGAAACTGCACAACACATGCTTGTAACACAGTCATTTTATGACGTTTCATCACAAAATTTTCAACATAGGCATTTTAGGACCTCTGCTCATGAACAGTGTCAGTGTGATTTTCTTAATGTGTTCTGAACACTGATTTCACACAGCGACCATGCTATTTATTGTCCGGAAGAGCGAAAACACATTTCGGCCAGGATGTGAAAAATGACAGTTGCATTGTTTATAAGGAGATGTGGGAAAATGGCAATGTTGAAAATCTGGAGTGAAAATATTACAAAGTTGCATGTGTGGAAACTGGGCAACGCACACTCGGAACACACTCATTTTATGGATTTTCATCACCAAATTTTCAACATAGGCATTTTAGGACCTCTGCTAATGAACAGTGTCACTGTCATTTTTATAATGTGTCCCGAACATGGATTTCCCACAGCGACTGCGCTATCCTGTGCCGGAACTGTGAAAACACATTTCAGCCACAATGTGAAAAGTGACAGCTGTACTGTTCATAAGGAGGTGCAGAACTATAGCAATGTTGAAAATCTGTAGTGAAAATATTATAAATTCGCAAACTTACGAGCGTGCGTGCAAACTGTGCAACGCACGCTCGGAACACACTCATTTTATGGATTTTCATCACCAAATGTTCAACATAGGCATTTTAAGGCCTCTGCTCGTGAACAGTGTCACTGTCATTTTTGTAATCTGTCCCAAACACTGATGGCCCGCAGTGACTGCACTATTCTGTGCTGGAAGTGTGAAAACACATTTCGCCAGGATGTGAAAAATGACAGCTGTACTGTTCACAAGCAGTGTGGAAAATGCCAATGTTGAAAATCTGGCGTGAAAATATTGCAAATTGCAAGTTTCGGCGTGCGTAGCAACTCAGCACACACTAGATGTAACAGTCATTTTGATTTTTCCACTAAATTGCAACATAGGCTTTTTGAGAGCCCACCTCATTAATACTGGCACTGTCGTTTTGTTAATCGGTCCCGAAAGGTGATTCAGCGCAGTGACCGCGAAATCACCTTTCGGGGCCGAATAACGCCATGATAGTGGCAGAATTCATGAGGAGGGGTTCCCAAAAAACCCATGCTGAAAATTTGGTGCCAAAAGTCCAAAAAATGCCCGAGATATGCATCAAAGTTGAAAAAACCCTATCTATGCCATTATACAGCTTACCGGCATTTCCTCAGTTCGCGGTCGGCTTTGAAGAGTGCAGACATGTTCCCGGTCCACCGAAGATCGTCACGCCATGCTCTGGAGGTAAATATGGGGTGAGGGGTTGTGTGGGGAGGCAGGGTGCACAGAGGGTGGGCGCGGTTATGGGAGGGCAGAGGAAACTGCGAGGTCCTTTTTTCTTTATAGGTTAAATGGGGAAAAACAACACAGGACGGTTTATGTTTTTTACAGGGCTATTTTGGCATGCTGGGGGTGGGGCCCAGCATGCCAATACAGTGTTTCTTTTGGGATCTCTAGCCGATGGGGATTGGGCACCCTCGGCACAACTGCACTGGGTGTTTGGGGAATTTGCAGACGGAGTGGGCCCTCCGCTGGCAAATGAAACATTGGGGGCATGATGCTGACAGGGTAGGCTCCCCGCCGGCAAAAAGAACGCATGCTTATGGCACTGAAGCCGACAGGGATTGGGGCCCTGTCTGCACACAAACACTGTGGGGGGCACATGCTGCCGAGGGGACTGGCCACCCTCCGCACGTGACGGGTGGGGTTTCACCATTGTTTGTGAACACGGGCGGCAAGCTGCTACCATGTTCACCAACAATATCAGAGTACCAAGGTTCCACCCAGCAATGACGGGTCGCTCCCTCACTGCAGTGAATGGCTTATGCTGCAATGACAAGGCGGCCCCTGATTGCAGCGGCAAATTTTTTTTACACGGTTGTGGCATGCTGCTGCTGAACTAGTGTCAGCTGCAGATGCCATGGCATTGGGGAAAGCAGGCCAGGCCTTTAAAGGCTGTGGGGGCATTGGCCACAACAGTGCCATGCCTCCACAACCTGCTTCTGAAGGAAAGCTGCTGCAATATGTTTTTAGCGCATGCACACAATCAACATAAAAAGGGGAAGGGGGGGTTGGGAGGAAGAGGACCAAAACAAGCGGACATATTGAACAATTACTTTTGTTCAGTATTTGCAGAGGAAGGGGTTGGTGACAGACCAAAGTTAAGGGACAAGGACATTAAAGAAAAGGAAGTAGACACAATTCCTTTTACAGAGGAGAAAGTCCTCAAGGAACTATTGCAGTTCAAAGTAGACAAGGCAATGAGATCGGTTGAGGTGCACCCTAAATTATTGAGGGAGCTCAAGGAGGTGCTGGCTGCACCTCCGACAGCTCTGTTCAACCTATCACCCCCATGCTCGCCTTCCAGTTCTTTCCCGCCAAAAGTCAAAAGAGGCAAGATGAGAGAGGAGAGGATATTTCCCCCCATGGAAATGAAGCAAAGAAAACTTAAGGGGACGGAGGGCGGGAAGGCCATACCTACTGCAAGAGCCTCTCTCAAAGATCTACTGTTATGGTAAGTTCTTACGTAACTGTACTATCTTACTTCGAGAGGGCTCTTGCAGTAGGTATTCACATACAGGAATGAGTCCCAAGCAGTCTGGAACAAGGAAAAGCACTCAGGAGAAGGATTGTTATCCATAGCATGGAACCTCAGGGCTGAACGTGTCTCATGAAAGGAGACCTTGTAGGACAGCCAACCCAAAGCCTACTCTACGGCGAGAGGCGATGTCCAAACTATAGTGTTTTGTGAAGGTATGGACAGAAGTCCAAGTTGCGGCTGCACAGATGTCTGCCGCTGACACATTTTTGAGACAAGCCACAGAGGCAGCTACTCCTCTGGTGGAGTGACCTCTGACTTGACACGGAAGGGTCTTCTTGTACTTGTCGTAACAAAGTGATACAATTCGACAACCATTTTGATAGGCATTGCTTGGAAACCGCACTACCTTCTATTTTGTGAGCAATGGAGACAAAAAGCTGATCGGTCTTTCTGAGATCCTTATGGATAGTATCTCAGGATTCTGTGAACATCCAAAGTATGCAAGAGGTACTCCCCTTTATTGGAGTGTTGCGTAAAGAAAGCAGGTAGCTCAATAGATTGATTCAGAGTAGATTCTGAAAAGTAGATTAGGAAGAAACTTAGGGTTGGTGCGTAGAGCCACGCGCTCCTTGTGAAAAATCAAGTACGGGATTTTACACATTAAGGCCTGAAGCTTGGAAATTCACCGAGCAGAAGTAATGACGACTAGGAAGAGTGTCTTCCAAGAAAGGAACTTCAAATCGGCTGTTGCTGCTGGCTTGAAGGAAGGCAGAGTAAGCTTCTCCAGAATGAAATTTAGGTCCCATGGAGGGTCAGGAATGCGGATGGGGGGTCTCAAATGGAGAGCTCCTCTGTGGAAAGTCTTAAGAGACTTCTAACTGAGCAAAAGTCCTGTCTCCAAAGGGAATATGGTAGGCTGAGATAGCTGCCATGTGGACTTTCAACGAGGAATGGCTGAAACCCAGATCAAAGAGGTGACGCATGTAGTCCAGGACTTTGTTGACGGGGCACAAGAAAGGCTCAAAATTTTTTGAAATTGTGCAAACAGAAAACCGTTTCCACTTCAGAGCGTAGGTGGACCTGGTAGAAGGCTTCCTGGCTTCCACCAAAATGTCTGCTACTAAAGGAGAGACTCCAAAGCGGGCTTTAGCTATGTCTGCAGGAGCCATGCATGGAGATGAAGGGATTTGAGACCTGAATGAACAAGGGTCCCCTGATCCTGGGTCAACAATTGTTGCGACAGACGAAGAGGAGGTTCCTCTGAAAACAGTTGCACAAGAGAGAACCAAACTTGCCTGGGCCAGAAGGGAGCAATGAGAATCATTCGAGCTCCTTCCGACCCGAGTTTGTTCAGGACCCTCGGAATTAAGGGAATGAGAGGGAAGGCATAAACGAATCTGTCCCTCCAACTGAGAGACAGAGCGTCCCACCATAAAATGTTTCGCCCTGGATCGAGCGAGAAGGCAGCGGGAAGTTCTGCATTTTGGGGAGAGGCAAAGAGATCTATCTGAGGTGTTCCCCCTCACTGAAAAATGTTGTTTACGATTTGCTGATCTAACTCTCATTCATGAGACCTAGCTGAGGACCGACTGAGTTCATCTGCCAGTGTCTTTTCCACTCCCGGAACGTGAACTGCGGTCAAGTGAAGGTGATATTGGGCTGCCCAATGCCAGATTCTCATCACTTTCCGGCACAGGGGGTAGGAACGTGTTCCTCCCTGTTTGATGAGGTACCAGACTACGCACATGTTTACTTGTATGAGAAGATGATCGGGGAGGATGAAGGGAGAGAGAGACTGAAGGGCATAAAGGACTGCCCTCTGTTCGAGCACATTTATGTTCAGGTTTTGCTCGAACTTGGACCAGCTGCCCAGGGTCCTGTGAGACCCTAGATGGGCACCCCAGCCTTCTCCTGCACATCTGTCATTAACGTCTGGGAAGGGGGATCGATGCAGAAGTGAACTCCCAGGCAAAGGTTCTCCTGAACGATCCACCATTGCAAGTCCCTGATCATGGGATCTGAAACTAGTACCTCTTGGGATAGATTGTCCCTGGTCTGGTCCCATTGCAACCGAAGTGTCCACTGAGGGATCCTCGTATGGAGCCGAGCTAATGGGACTGTTGGAATGGCAGCCGCCATTAGCCCGAGGAGGCGGAGGACAGACCTGGCTCCGACCCTCCTGTAGCCGGACAGAAGACGCGTCTGAGTCTGAAGGGTGTCTACCCTGTCCGGGGGCAAGAAGGCTTTGCTGGTGGTCGTGTCCAGAATCGCCCCTATAAATTGGAGGCATTGGCAAGGGATCAGGTAGGACTTGGCTTGGTTGATGGTGATACCCAGGCTGGTAAAAACTTGCAGGGTAAGGGAAAGGGAGTGCAGGAGTTCCTCACTGGATGAGGCCAACAGGAACCAATTGTCCAGGTACGGGAATACCTGCACTCCCTTGGTACGCAGGGTGGCCGCTACCACCGACAGGCATTTGGTAAACACTCAGGGGGGCCAAGGAAAGACCAAATGGGAGGGCCCTGAATTGGTAGTGGTCCCCCTGGAAACAAAACCAGAGGAATCTGTGGTGGGAAGGGCATATGGGGATGTGCAGGTAGGCATTCTGCATGTCCAGAGTGCATAGCCACTGTCCCGGCCGAAGTAGTGGTAGAAGGTTCTGGTAAGAGAGCATTCTGAAGCGTTTGTACTCCATGAACATGTTCAGGGAGCTGAGGTCTAGGATGAGCCTCAGATCTCCCGTCTTCTTTGGAACTATGAAAAAATGGGAACAGTAACCGGTTCCCCAAAGATGAGTGGGAACTGGCTCTACTGCCGCCTTCCAGAGAAGGGAGATGATTTCCTCTAGGACAAGAGGAAGATGTTGCGGTGAGTAAGACAATGGGGGGGTGATCTTCGGGGTGGTTTCTGCAGAAACTCTATTGAGTGTCCTACCAATATCAACTGGAGCATCCAAGTGTCTGACATTATCCTCTCCCAACCCGGCAGATAGGAGGAGAATCTCCCCCCTACCGGTTCCTCTGGAACCTCCAGAGGCAGTGGGAGAGGCAGGGAGTCAGGAGGTGTGGGGCAGTGCAGCAGCCAACGCTCCCACGGCATTTTTGCTGGGGGGAGTCTTGGTTGCTGGAGGGGCCCGTTTGCCTCGCAGCTTCTGTCTGTCGGTTTTGGTGACGAAAAGGATGCCGCTACCCTTGAGGGGGCCTGTACATAGTCTGGACAGACCTGAGTGCAGTACCCTTCTCCTGCAGTTTGGTGATGTCCTTGATATCACCCCCGAACAGCACCGAGCCCCTGAAGGGAGCATCCTGTATAGCAGACTGTATCTCAGGAGCCAGGCATGACGCCATAGGCCTATGGTGAAGGCCAAGCTCCTTCCACTGCATCATAAGTGGCACATAGCATGTGCTGACAGGCCGAGCGAATGGAACAGATGAGGTCACCCACTTCCTGTTTAGTCTGTGACTCAGGAAGGGAGTCCAATTTAGATTCCACCTGACTAAGGATGGTCTTCTGGAAATCCCCCATATGTGCAACAAAGTTAAGGGCCCTGATACCTAGGGTAGAAGAGGAATAGGTCTTCTTCCCGTACTGGTCCAGAAGCCTGGATTCCTTATCAGGCGGAGATGAGCTGAGGTGTTTAGGATTGGTGGAGCAGCCGTGAGCAGCGCCGATGACTACCGAATCCGCCTTGGGATGAAGGCTAAGAAATTCTACACCCTCAGGAGCCTGATATAGCCTGTCCGCCTTTCTCAAAAGGGGGGCTAACACAGAGGGTTGTTTCCAAATGGAGGAAACAAGATCTGCGTGAGGATGGGATCAGCATAGGAGCCGTCTCGGGCAGATCTAGATGGGCAGCGAGTTTTTTACGCTGTGGGTCTGGCTCCACTGATTGCCATTGATGAACTTCCTGGATTTTCCTCAATAACTCCAAAAAAGAAGGGTCCTCCGGAGGGGACTTCGGGGATCCCTCGGCCTGGGGCATTCCGGAGTATGGGGCTCGTCTTCGGGATCAGAGTGGTTGGACTCAGAGTCCGAGTCAGAAGATGATGAAGAGGAAGAAGACTCCTCCCGGGGGGGGAAGGGCAACCCCTCTGGGGAGTTCCCGGGGGCGCGTATCCTCCCCGCCCTGGGCACTAGAGGGCTCTCCTGTGGTGTTGGGCAGGGGGAAGGAGTCTCCCATCTCCAATGGGGATCACTATCGGGTCGGCGTCGGAGACGACTTGACCTCCCTGGTGAGCTGAGCCTGGCCTCAGCCCATCAGGGCCAAGTCTCCTTCAGATCCACCGGCAGCTGAGGTGGCGGGGAGGAGGGGGAGGAGGTGGGGATACAGGTATTGAGGTACCTGTAAAAGGAGTATCTGCAACCCGACGGCGGGTAACCTGGCGTCGGGTATTGCAGTGCCGGATATTGCGGCATCTGGTACTGTGGCATCGGGTACCCAGGCACCATGGGCTCTGATGGAGCAGAGGAACCAGGCAGAGGCCCTGCTGGCAGGCCAGACAGTGGAAATGTTGGCCCCGCGGGCGTCGGGCCTGGCATGAGTATACCATCGAGCAGGTCCGACAGACCTGACGGAGGAATAGGTCTTCCATCAGGCAAAGGGATGCTGGATGGCGTCGGATCGGCCAGGGTCGGGACCAGTCCGAGAATCCTGCGTCAGGGGGTCCGGAGGAGGAGGGAGCCCTGATGGCAGCATCTCGATGTCCTCGGTAACGACCAGGGAAGGAGGGTTAAAATCCCCGGGAGTCAGTCAGGGGGATGCAGGGACCTCAGTAGGCAACATGGTGAGATGTTGTGGAGAGCCTGGGGTGCCAGACTGATCAATAGGGTCGGGTGCAGGCTTCTTGACCGGGAGGTCGTCAGTGGAGCCTGCGTCAGACTTATCGGCAGTGTCTGGGCAGACATGAGAGGAGCCGACGTCCAACTTATCGGACTCCCTACCCGAGGAAGGTCGGAGGAGAGGCGGCCTTGTCAGAAGGGGTTTTGACTAGGCGCTCACCCGAAGAGGTAAGTGGCTTAGCAGCCTTGTCCGGGCGTACGTCGGTAGAACAGACTTACTGGACCCGCTCTGACCAGAAGGCCGCGAGGGAGGAGCTGCCTTCATGGGATCAGAGGCCTCCTTTGCCCTGGAGGCTCCCAAAGGGTCCGAGCACGAGCCGGACGGGAGGGGTGACGCCTTCCTGTAACCACCAAGACGGCCGTCGTGGAGCAATCCCCCGGAGGGGATGTTACCTTGAGGGTTGCGACTCCAGCCGAAGCCGCGGCTGCTGTGGAATCAGATTCCCACTCCCTGTGTTTCTCCTTTTCACGCTTTTTCTTGTGACCTTCGGGGGAAGTGGATGCCTGTCTAAGCTTTTTTAACTTTTTTTCCATGGAGGCCATTTTCTTCTTAAGGATATGGGCTTCCAGGGACTGCTGCCTTCTCTTGCAGGTAGCGGAGTTGAACTTCTGGCAGTGCTGGCACTTCTCCACAGGGTGGTCTGGCCCAGACAGAAGAGGCACAAGGAGTGGCCATCCTTGTGTGGAAGTTGGGAACCACACAAGTCGCACTTGTTCTTATGCGATTCAGAGGGTGTCAGAGATGACATACACAGCAACTTTTTGAAGAAAAGTCGAAAAATGGAGAAGATGGGTAGAAAAAGTTTGAAAACTTGAAGACAGACGAATGACTGACGAGCGCTGTTCTACCGTGAAGAACTTTCACAAGCTGATGGCGGGAACGAACTGAAAGGTGGGCGTTGGGGACCGCCCCTTTATACCGACGCCATACAATGCTGGTCACCTGACATGAGGGCGGTCCCCTACCAGAGACTGCTAGCTAGAAATGTTTCCGTGGGGTCCTGGCGCCTTAGTCCTATATATGAATACCTGCTGCAAGAGCCCTCTCGAAGTAAGATATGTAGTTATGTTCAATGCAGAGAGACTGGAGCTCACAGATTCCTCTGACAGAGGTCATTACCATGAGTAAAACAATTTTCCATACAACATATTCTCAAAAAAAACTGAAAACATAAGCTTAAAGGGGGGGACCCATGAGCCTAACTATACACACATTTAGGTGTCATGCTGGCACCGGTTCCCTGTGAAGGTGTGTGCAAATGGACTAGACCTTTAGGGAACCTTTTGAAGACAGCGTCTGAGGACAGAGAAACAGAGAACATTCTGTCCACTGAAAAGTAAGTATATGCTTTTAAGGTACTGGACTGCAAGCCCAGTAAATGCAAATAGGGAAGATAGTCCAGCACAGCTGAGACACCAATCTGTACTGTTATGGGCCAAACCCTTAAACAGCCTTTTGGAGCTAGGATCTGGAACTATTTGAAACATTTTGTCCAGCTGATATGCAAGCAGATGTTACAGCTATTTGGACCTCAAGAGTGCTGGACTGCAAGTCCAATGAATATAAATAGGAAAGATAACGAAGCACAGCTGGGACTCCAGCATGTGCTGGTGCCAGTTCCTAGTTGAATACCAAACAGAAAAATGTTTTTCCATTTGCAGCATAAATTTTCTTAATAGAGGACTTCCTGTAACCACTTAAAATGTCCAAGACACTTTCATAAAAACACAGAACCCACATATAGGCCCTCAGGGGCCATGCCTAGAGTCCGAATGACATAAGGCTTGGGTACAGGAGCCTCCCTAAGTTGGAGGTTAGCAGATGAGATTGTGCCTCCGATGAAGGTGTACTGGATCAGAACCAGTCATGGAGAGTAGCACAGAGTACCATGGCTGCCTGGCCCAGTCTGGTGCTATCAAGATCATTGATGCTGACTGGGACCTGAGCTTAAGAAATACTCTGTACACCAGAGGGAAGGAGGAAAAGCATGTAGGTGCTTCCCTGACTAATCCAGAGCAAGAGCATCCAAGGGGATTGTTCCCATATCTGGTGGTCTGCCAAAGTACTATGGCAAGTGATGGTTCTGGTGGGACACAAACAAGTTTACCTCTGGGGTGTCTCACCACGTAAAGATTACTTGCACCACCTGTCAGACTCATTCGTGATGATATAAGTTGATCTGAGTCAGGGTATCTGCCAAAGTAGTGTCCTTGCCCGGCAGAAGAATAGCCTGCAGGGGAACCTCCATGAAGCATCCTAGACTGACTCCATATTAGCATGAGTCCAGTGCAGGGAGGGCTAGACCTTATCCAGCCCTGCTTATTTGTGTAATACACTGTGGTGGTAATGCTGTTCTGATCTGTACCACCTTCCCTGAATCAGTTGTGTGAAAGCCTTCAGTGCCAGTAACACTAATCTTGGCTCCAGCAGGTTTTTGCAGGAGTGACTTTGCACTTGGATGGTGTGAATCTCCAGGTGGGAATCCCACTCTAGTAGAGATGCATCTGTTGGCAGAAACAACTGATGGGGACTATTGCTGAAAAAAGGGGACCCTTTCCTCATGTTGGTTTATTCTTTCCACCCTTGGAGGGCCTGTAGCAATGTTTTTTGTTACCAGAATTAGTTTTGAAAGAGGGTCCTTTCTCCCAGTGAGCCCTGAGGTGAAACTGAATGTCCCTTGTCAATAACCTGGATTCAAGAACTATGCCAGTGGCAAGTGCCACGTGGCCAGTAGCTAAAGCAACTGTCATTCAGCTTTTGGTTTGTTTAGGCTGAATGAGCCTATCATCAGTGGAATCCCTCTTGCCCTGCCGAGAGGCAGGTATGCCCTTCTTTGCAAGGTATCTAGCTCTGCTCCTATGAACTGCAGTGCTGAAACAGGCTGAAGGACAGAACTTCTTTAGATTTATCAGGAACCCTAGAGACTCTAGGAGCCACTGGGTGAGTTGCAGATGCTCCCACTTGCTGGGTTGATTTTACAACCCCCAGCCAGTCATCTAGGTATGGGAAACTGTGACACCTTGTCTTTGAAGGTGTGCCACAACCCCTGCCAAGCTGTACACTCTTGGGGAGTGACCTGATGGGAGTATGAACCTAAGGTACTTTCTGTGAGACTCCCTCATGGGGATGTGGAAATAACCACCCTTTAAGTCCAGTGATGCCAACCATTCCCTTGTTTGGAGTGTTGGCATAATCAGTGACAAAGTTATCACTTTGAACTTTGGCCTTGTTAAGCCCCATTTAGTACCCTGAAGTCTAAGACAGGCCGGCACTCCCCATTTTCTTTGTGGTACCTTTTGCTGTACTAGGACAGGCTCCGCTGTTTGACAGCAACAGGTTTTGAACCTCTTTTTCCAGGAGTTTTCTCTTTACATCTGCAGATGGTTTTATTTATTTATTTTATTTTTTTACTGCTGGAAGGGATCTGAACTCAGAGACAATCCCTTACTCACTGTGGTGCCTGAAGTACCCCTGCTGTGGGTACTGCTGATACTGAGGCACAACCAAAGCCTGATAAAAGAAAGGCTTTGTGTGAAATTATCTGCCTCTGCCTCTCCTTCCATATATTTTATTGGACAGGGAAACTTTCTTTTGCAGAATTGCTACAATGGGTAGTTTTGTATACAACCACATTTTTCATGTAAGCCTTTATCTTTCCTCCAAGAGGGAATTACCCTTGACTGGGAAATACAGAGCCTTGGTTTGGGTATCCTGAGTGAGGTTTGTAGCTCTCAGCCAGGCAAACCTCCTTTGAACCACTGTTTTTGCCATCCATCTGGTAGCAGTGTCATAAAGTCAGCAGCCATTTGACTGGTATCTGGCTGCCCCCAAACCCAACTTAACTGTTTCAGCTAGATTATCTGACAGGGGAGTCTGAGCCTTGACTGCCATAGCAAGCACAGAGTGCCATAGTGACCTTTGGTATGGAGCATCAGAGGCTTGAAAGCCGTGTTGTCAGTTTTTCTGGAATCTTTGTTAGGAGGATGGGATGCCAGGGGTATTTCTGCCTTGTCACAGGCTGTCACTTGTACTACTCCTTGGTGGACAGGGTGAGAGAACAAAAATTCAGCTTCCTCCCTGTCCAGCTAATATTTGTTATCCAGCTTCTTTTCAAGAGGAGAAACAGAGCTTGGAATTTGTAGAATCTTTAAAGTATCTTTCCTGAAGAATGTACTCACAGGAAGGAGAAGCTTTTTAGTGGGTGTCAGCCCAGTCATCTCTCACAAATATGAAAAGTGAGGAATAATCCCCAAATGCTCTGTGGGAAAAGCCCAACTCTCCTGTTCAGGGAAAAAGTACAGTTACTAAGAACTTACCGTAACAGTAGATCTTCGAGAGGAGCTCTTGCAGCAGGCTATTACAATCAGGACTATGCCACAGGCACTAGGACCTTCCAATGAGAACTTCTGCCAGCAATACCAGCGGGAACCGCCCCCGAGGCCGGCCCCGCCCTGACATCTATCAGGGTACAAGAGGCGGGCGGACCCAGCCCACCTCAGTTCTCCCATGGAGCCCAGCAGAAGGCCTGACAAGAGAGAAGGAAGCGAAGCCTACCTGAAGAGAGTTGGAGAAGAAAGAAAATGGATCTGCACACCTCGAGGGGGAAGGCAGGAGGGAAGTAGCGTCTGCTGCAAGAGCTCCTCTCGAAGATCTACTGTTACGGTAAGTTCTTACATAACTGTACTATCTTACTTTGAGTGGGAGCTCTTGCAGCAAGGTCTACATCAGGACTGAGTCCCAAGCAGTCCCACAGCAAGGAGGTAGCCGACCCCGGGAGGTGGAATATGCTGACTCCAGAGGCCTTAGGACAAAAGCCCTTGTAAAACGGCTAGGCCAAAGCCAGTCTGGCGTCTGGAGATGATATCCAAGCTGTAATGCTTGATAAAAATATGCACTGAGTTCCAGGTTGCGGCCGCATAAATGTCCTGTATAGCGACATTTCGCAGGCGGGCGAAAGAAGCCAACATTTCTCTAGTGGAGTGACCCTAACCCGGGCCCGGCAGGAGTTTATTGTGATGCTTAGTAGCAAAACTAAACACAGCGAACTATCCATTTTAGAAGGTTTGCGGACACCGATTGACCCAAGCAATGTGGCGCAAAGGCCACAAATAGCTGCTCCGATTTACGGTGCTGAACCGTCGTTTTAAGGCAAAACCTCAGAGTCCTGTGGACATCCAATGTGTGGAGGAGAGCCTCCCCTCTACTGGAAGAGAAAGGAAAATAAACAGGAAGATCAACCGACTGGTTGAGGGTCAATTCTGAGACCACTTTCGGAAGAAACTTAGGATTAGTTCTAAGGGAAACCCTTTCCCTGTGGAAAACCAAACAGGCTCTTTACACATCAGAGCCTGAGCTTCCGAGATGCAAGAGCTGAAGTAACAACAACCAAAAAGCAAACCTTCCAAGAAAGATAGCATGAGCTCACAATCTGCTGCTGGCTCAAAAGGAGGGAGGGTGAGTTTTTCCAACACAAAAGGAGGTCCCAGGGTGGGACAGGGTCCCGAATGGGAGGTCTCATGTGTAGAATTCCCATAAGAGAAGGTCGCGGGCCACATCCAATTGTGCTAATCTCTCTCCCGAGGAGCATGGTGGTGAGAGATTGCCACATGTGCACCTTGATGAGGGTAACTCAGGCCCTTATGGGTACAAGGAGAGGAGATGCTGTAAAGCTGAGTTCACAGGGCAGGTGACAGGATCCAAATGTTGCTTAGCAGAGAGACAAAACACTTCCACTTCATAGCATAGGTGGGCCGAGTAGAGGCTTTTTGCTGAGACTAAGACCGCCCGCCACTTCAGGGGAAACCCCGTATCTATTTTGAGCTACGTCTGAAGGAGCCAAGCATGTAGGTGTAAGGATCGAAGATTCAGATGGACCAGAGACCCTTACTCCTGGGACAGTAACTGCGAACATATGGGCAGCGGAAGTGGAGGTTCCATGGATAACCGCTGCAGCAGTGGGAACCAAATCTGCCAAGGCCATTTGGGGGCCACTAGGATCATCCGGGCCCCTTCCACCTGTAACTGGAGAAGTACTCTCTGAATGAGAGGGAAGGGCGGAAAGGCATAGAGAAACCTCCCTGCCCAGCAAAGGGATAATTCGTCTGGCCAAAAAACTCCAGGCGCGTGCTCTCGTGAGCAAAATGTTGGCAGTTTGGCATTGCGTGGTGATGCAAAGAGGTCCAGCTCTGGAAGACCCCACCTGTCGAAGAGCTGGTGTGCCACGGATTGTAGCAGCTCCCATTCGTGCGCTCTGGCGCGCGACCTGCTGAGGCTGTCGGCCAGATCGTTTAGGACGCCTGGAATGTGCATCGCGGACAGTAGAATGCCCCGCTCCAGTGCCCAGTACCGGACTCTCATCGCCTCCCTGCAAAGAGGATACGAATGAGTGCCTCCTTGCTTGTCGATGTAAAAGACGACCACCATGTTGTCTGTCTGAATTAGAGAGAGCCTGGTACCAGATCCTCAAAAAGCCTGGAGGGCGTAGAGGACCGCTCACATTTCCAGTACATTGATGTGGAGGGACTGCTCCTCGGGTGACCAAACCCCCTGTGTTCGATGTGCACCCAGGTGCGCCCCCCACCCCAGGTCCGATGCATCTGTTGTCAGAGTCTGACCTGGTGGCTCCGGACGAAAGCTGACCCCTTTCTCCAGATTGTTGGGGTCCATCCACCAAAGCAAAGTTCTCCTGACTGGCTCAGAGATCTTGACTGGAAAGTCTAGGTCGTCGTAGCTTTGGTCCCACTGCACCCTGAGCATCCACTGTGGGACTCTCATGTGGAGGCAGGCCAAGGGAGTGACAGGAATGGCCGCCGCCACGTGCCCCAGTAAACTGAGGAAGTTCTGAGCTGGAACTAGAGATGCTATAGAGATCCGTTCTGCCATCTCTCACAAGCGAACTACCCTGTCTTGTGGGAGAAAAGCCATGCCCTGGACGGAATCCAGGATTGCTCCTATGAAGGCAAGCTTTTGGCTGGGCTCCGGGGATGATTTTTGTAAGTTCAGGGTGATCCCCAGCTCTCGGAACAGGGTATAAGTGTCTTTGAGAGCTCGTAAGAGGCTGCCTCTTGACAGGGCCGAAAGTAGCCAATCATCAAGGTAAGGGAACACATGGTGTCCCCATCACAGCTAGCCAGCCACCACTGCTAGGCATTTTTGTGAGACTTCGGCAGCAGAGAGGAGGCCGAACAGAAGCACTCGAAACTGAAAATGATTCCCTTGGAAGTGGAACCTCAGAAACTTCCTGTGGGGAGGATAGACCCCGATATGCATTTATGCATCCTGCATGTCGCGAGAACATAGCCAGTCCCCTTGGTGCAGCAAGGGGAGGAGTCCTTGAAGAGTCACCATCCTGAACCTTTTGTACTTAATAAAGAGGTTTAGAGGGCTGAGATCCAGAATAGGATGAAGGTCCCCAGTCTTTTTTGGGACCAGAAAAAAGTGGGAGTAGAACCCCTGACCCCACTGCTTCAAGGGAACCCTCTCTATTGCTCTCTTCTGCAGGAGAGTCTGAATTTCTCCTTCTATTAGTGGGATGTGAGAAGGATAAAGGGAGAGCTTTGGCGGAGTATGAGGAGGAAACTCTGAACTCTAGCGTGTGTCCTCTCCATACAATATCCAAGACCCACTGGTCTGCAGTAATAGACTTCCACCCTTCGAAATGAAGGGAGAAGCGGCCCCCAACCAGCTCCCCTGGGACTTCTGGCGGAAGGGGGGGGCGGAAAGAGTCATTGGGCAAAGCCAGGAGTTGGAGAAGGGTCTGCAGGACTTGGGCCCACGGGCAGGAGGTCCACCAGACTGCTGGTTCCCGGAGTCCTCACGGAAGCCCACCTCTCTACCCTGTTGGTTGCCAAGGGCTGAACCTTGACTGCCTGAGGGCTTCACAAGAGCCGCCTATGGTGCTGACATCGCTGCTAGCCACGGTACATCTGGCGGACCGACCAGATCGACTTGCCCGACTCCTGGAGGCGGGAGATCAAAGCCTCCATCTTCTGCTCAAACAACACGGTACCCTGGAAGGGCAAATCCCGGATACCTGCCTGCAGATCCTGGTGAAAGCCCGAGACTCTCAACCAGGCATGGCGCCGGAGGCACACCCCAGAGGCGGCTGCCGTGTCTGCAGTGTCTTACGAGGCCATCAATATGTGGCAGCCTACGTCTGAGCCTGACTGCAGAAGGGCCAGGAGCTCTGTCTTTTTGTCAGAGTCTGGCATGGCCTGTGTTAGCTCTAGTCCCCTTTCCCATAGCGCATTCTGGTACTGTACCATATGCGTTAGGAAATTGAGGGAGCGGATGGAACAGGTGGAACAGGTGGAGGCTGCATAAACTTTTTTGCCCACCTGGTCCAGGTATCGGGACTCCGGGTTGGAAGGCTGTGAGCTGAGGTGTTTCGGTTGCCGAGATTTGTCATGGGCAGCCATGATCACCAACGAGTCGGCCTGAGGGTGTTCCGTTAGGAAGGGTTCCACCCTCAGGGCCTTATACAGCCTATCCGACTTCTTAGGAACTGTCGGGATCGAGGCCGGATGCATCCAGGTGGTCCTAGTAAGATCCTGGAATGTATCCACCAAAGGAGGAATAACCAGAGGCTTTGGCTCCTTTTGCCTCAGGTACCTGGCCAATCTCCGGTGTTCCAGATCCAGGTCCTCCGTGTCCCACTCGTTGGAAGCCTGGATGTGCCTCATGACGTCCATAAAAGTAGGATCATCTGGAGGCAAGTAAGGCTGGTCCTTCTCTTCCGGGGAGCGCCTGAGGCTGAGAGAGGATGAAGAGGTCGACGATGAAGAGGTGGATCGACTATCCGACTTGGAATAGTCTGACCCCATCCTACGACCACGCCTTCGCTGACGTCGGTAGCTAGTGGACCAGCGTCGGTCCGAAGACAGACTCCGGTCCCTGGACGTGACGGAACAATGACAGGCGTCGGGGCGTTCTCGCTCCTTGCGAAGGGCTCCTGGGTGTGACCTGGACGGCGTCGGTCACCAGAATCCCTGGAGTGGCGTCGGTGGTCCTCGGACCTGAAGCGGGAATGAGCCCTGGAGGGGGGTGAAGGCTGGCGCTCCGGTGACTTTCACGTGGAAGACTCAGCCCCTGGCTGTGGTTCTCCCGCAGGGTCCAGTACCAGTGTCTGGGCCGGCGACAGGGAGGACCGCTTGTGGACCTGCCCCCACCAAAAGGAGAAAAGATCCTTGGGCTCGTCCTTGGTGAAAATTTCAGCCGCTCGCTTCGGAAATGAAGTCTCCGGAGCGTCGGGACGCGAAGGAGAGCTCTCCTGAGGGCCTGGCGGGGGGGGGGGAGGACTTGGGCGACAGGGATGTTGGTATCTCCACGACCGACCCCGCGTCCTTCGCCCCTTCGACCAACGTCGGTGTAGGTACTGACGACAGGGTGATGCCAGGGGGCGCCGGAGAGTCCTTGGTCTCTGGAGGGACGCCTTTAGCAGGCAGCGTCGGTGCCTTAGCAGGTGGGGCCGAGGCAGGCACCTCTAAGGACTTGGCGATGACCCTTAGCGGAGTCACCTACGGCTTTGGCCAGCTTCTCCCCCGACGGGCCGGCCTTAGCCTGTGGAGTCTTTGGAGGTTCTCCAGACCCTGAAGGACGGGCCTTTTTAGGAGAAGGCTGCGAGTGCGAATGGGACTGAGACCGAGACCGGTGACGGGACCGTCTACGGTCCTTGCTGTGGCGCTTCTTCTCCTTCCTCTTCCCCTCCAGGGAGTGCAGATCCATCTTCTGCTCCAACAGGTAGGCCTTGAGGGCTTTCAGGCAGTGGATGCGGGTCTGGTTGGTAAAGGCCTGGCAATCTGCACAGTCGGCGGTGTCGTGGTTGGGGCCCAGGCAGAGGCAGCACTGCCAATGGCCGTCCTTAGCGGATCTGCCTCCATGATCACACTTGTTTAAGTGTTCGGGTGAGGCCGATGCCCGAGAAGACATCGAACCCGGCTGGGTAAGAAAATGGCTGACGTTGGTACTGGGAATCAGCAAGAGCGAGGAAAACAACGCTCCAAAGCGGGAAAAAAAGATAAGGCGATGGCAGCGAACTGACGTCGGTACCCGAGAACGGTAAACACTGTCGAAAAAAGGCAGGAATCTTGCTAGAAGAAGTTCTTTTTCGCTAAATCTGCCGAAGCAAAGTCACTCGGCTACGTGCGGGTGACACAGCGGAAAAGAACTGGATTGGAGCTGAGTCCGCCCCTCTTGAACTTGACCGACGTCGGGCGGGGCGGCGTCAGGAGTCCCCGCTGGTATTGGCAGAAGTTTTCACCGGAAGGTCCTAGTGCCTTCGGCATGGTCCTGATTGTAATAGCCTGCTGCAAGAGCTCCCACTCGAAGTAAGATCCTCAGATTCAATAGGTCCCCCTTCCTCTATTATATCATAATCACATATCCTTCCTCTTTAAATAATAATAAGAGTTGAGCAGAGGAAACAGACTGCTTTGCAGGGGTCTGCTGCTGAGAAGCAAACAGTCCCTGTAAGCCTAAAAGTTGTTTTTTTCTTTAGCCATTCCAGGCATTTTTCCACAGTTTCTCCTTGAAAAGCTTATAATTTTCACTGTGCAATTTCTGCAGGAGTTGTCAGGCTTTATAGCAAGGCACAGAAGTCCAGTGTTTAATTTCTTTGCGGGAACCAGGGAGTCAGCCAGTTCAACAAGCCTCTTAGGAACTGCTTGTATACCTGTCTCAGGGGTAGCAGTTACAGTAATTGTTGTGGTTTCACCCACAGTAATATAGCGTGTCAGCTGGTCAGAGCTAGAGGGCCCCTTAGGTGGTGATAGTTTTCTCTATTTATTTCAGAGATCAGAAAGTACCTTTGAGTCAGAGACTCATTTACAAAGGTTCCACGTCACATATATTGAACAGTACAAAGTTAAGGTAACATACAGTGCAGGGAACAAACGCGCTTGATACATGGTAAATGCAAGAAATAAGGCTTGCAGTCTTGACCCAACAGACTTATGGAGGCTCAGGTAGGCATCTAGTAAGAAAAAAAGAAAGGAAAATTAGGCGGAGACGGGACTTGTGATACAGGTCAATAACAGTCCCAGCAGTTTAGGGACTGGAGGTGACCCTTAAGGAGGGTTTGGAAGAGTCAGATAAGAGTTTTGGGTTGTGATGAAGCTGAGTAGGTCATTCATCCAGGTGGGGGCCTTGCAGCTAAAAGACCTTTGGAATTGGGAGGTATGGCATGGGGAACTGTAGGTTGTTCGTTGGAATTACAGAGTTACTTTTGGGGTTGTGGAGGGTAGATTAGGGTGGGTGAGACCGGAAGAGAGACCTAGGATGATTTTTTGGCCATAAGACGGTGTGAAATTTGATCCTATTGTCGAGGTTAAGCCAGTTAGTGGAGTTATACAGGGAGCAGGTGTGTGTGAGGCGGTCGCAGTCCAAGACAAGGCGACAGGTTTTACTGAGGAAGAGGTGGAGCCTGCTTAGGATTGAGGAGGTGGCAGTGGAGGGAGAGGACAGAGAACGAGACTGAAAGTTGGAAGGCATCTTGGGTAAGGCAGTGTTTAATACGGTACAGCAGTCCAAGGCGGATGTTGAGGGCCGTGGACAGGTGGTGTATGTGCTGGTGGAAATTGAGAGCCAGGTCCAGGGTGATGCCTAGATATCTGAAGTGGGTCACTTGGTCGAGAGGGGTTTGGTCAGCAGTTAGTATCTGGGGGCAAAGTTTCTGCTTTGTGTTCTGGGGGTGGGCGAAAATCATGAACTTGGTCTTCTTGTAGCTCAATATGAGGCGTCATGCAGTGAACCACCACTCTGCTTCATTAAAGGAGGACTGGAGGGTATGGTGGAGTTGCAAAGGGTCATGGCTAGAGGCACAGAGGACAGTATCATCCGCATATAGCAGGAGGTTGCTAGAGCAGGTGCTAGGGAGGGAAGGAGTTAAGGTAAAGGCTGAAAAGAAGGGGACCAAGGATGGACCCCTGAGAGAATTGGGAGACTACTGGACAGGGTAGTGCTGATTTTGACCTGTTGGCACCTGCCCATTAGGTAGTCAGTGAACCAGTGTAGGGAATCCTGTGAAAAGCCAATGTTGGAGAGTGTGACTAGCGAGAGGGAGTGATGTACAGTGTTGAATGCCTTACAGAGGTTGACAAAAACAGCGCCAGTGGTGTGGCCTTTGTCTAGTGCAGAGTGGATGTGCACAGTGAATTCCAGGAGGGCGGTAGTAGTACTGTGCCCTTTGCGGAAGCCATGCTGCTGTTTACAGAGGAGATCGTGTTTGTTAAGGTGGCCAGTGAGCTGGTCATAGACAATGCACTCAAGAGCTTTGGATGGGGGGGATAGACATGGACCGGTAGTTATTGGTGTCAGTACGGTCCCCGCTTTTAAATATGGGGTAATGGAGGCAGATTTCCATATGGAGGAATGTACCTTGGCAGAGGAAGGTTCAGAATATGGGTGAGTGGGTAGAGTACGTTTTGGAGGGTGAGCCAGAAGCCTCAGATCGAGAGTCGCTACTATAGCGAGCGTGGTTTAAGTGTTTTTGAGATAAGGCTCAGCAGCCTTGAGGGTGATGCACCGCAGGTGAAAGGGAGGGTTACGCTGGGGGGGCGGCAAGGCAGGGGGTTGGTAGAATAAGTTAGGAGGGTGGACATGGCTGAAGTTAGTGAAAGCTTGGTTGAAGGCAGAGGCTATGCTGGAAGGGTCAGAAGTCAGGTGCCCATCCACCGCTATTATCCAGGCATTTTTAAATAAATAGTTTTCTCAGGACATGTACTGCAGAGTTCACTCTGCTTTTAGATGTTCATGTCCAGGCAGGCAAAATAAAAGAATGTTTGTTTTGCAACATTTCACCAACTCAAATATGGTTTGAAACTGGGATCACCAGTTTTCTTCTTGGTTTTTCTGACATTAACAATGTAAGACCGATAAAAATTGCAACTGCTAAAAAAATGTTTTCATTTAAAGTTTCTTTAACAGTTGCGGTTGTTCCTGAACTGATGAGGAACCGATCTGGAACCCGGAACCAGGCAAAATGAACCGAGGCTATCGGATCAGGAACAGGGCCTAGTGGTTTTTAAAACAAACTAAACTAAATAAAATTAAACATAACTAATAGAGTTTTTTAGTCAGAAAACGCTGACAAATAAAAAATAAACCTCGGTTTACCCCCAGTTATACCGAACTGGGAGAAACCGAGAAAACTTACAATTTAAACACTAAAACTACAGGTTTACTTAAAGTTACAAAAAGTAAAAGGCAGCAAATGAAATGTAAAGAATACTTACATATATTTAATACATTTTCTCCATACCTTCCAAGAGAGGTCTGAAGGTTTGCTGGATTATTTTAGTAATTTTGCTGGAGATTTGCTGATTTTGCTGGAGCAAATAGTTTATATAAGCGAGAGGGGTCTGGGGGCATGAGCCATAACTCAGGATGTTAGGTGCTCTGTGGTGCATTTTAGAGCTTGTTTTGAACATGTTGAACATACTATCTGGAGGCAGTATAGCACAGTGGTTTAAGGCTCTGAGATGGAGACTTGGGTTTGAATCCCACAGTCCCCACTTGTAAGTCACTTAACTTCCTTGTGCTCCTAGATTGCACCTGTAAACAAGCTTTCAGCTTAGTGTGTCTCACCTGGTAAAACAAAAGGTAAAAAAAAAAGGCACTACACACTTCTGCTAATAACCACATCATACCTGCCTCCATGGAAATAATCTGTTCTTCATGTAATATTTTGGGGATCTCCGAAGACCCATTTTATTACCCAGTTCACATACATTACTGTTTATTTCTTTATAACAAATCCTACATTGTGAGGTATTCTATCATATGCTGGTTTCCCTGAACAGAGCCAATCATTCCGTCTTCTACACACACACACACACACTCCATAACAGCTCTTAAACTAGCAAACCATCCCCCGTTCTCTTTGTTGACAACATTAATAGAAAGTATATATGTTTTTCCTGCCCTGCACTACTACGCCAGGAAAGTGTGTGTGTGTGTGTGTGTGTGTGTGTGTGCTTTACTAGAGGTGCCACTGGCTCTGCCAGTCATATCCTGGAACCTTTATCATCACACATCCATGATTGCCAAGGAGAGGCAATCTTTTTGTAGACTACACTATGTAACAACTCAGCTGCTCTTGAGTCCTCCAAGACCCTCTTAGATGGAGATGCACCAAAAAGCAAGCATGATGAGCAAAACCTCAAAGGAAATGTGACATACCTTGTTGGTCTTCAGAGACTGTTTTCCTGTGGGGGTGATAGTCAAACTGTGCCAGAATTACAAAGGTTAGTAATAGTTACTGCAGCCACACCCAAGACGAGGTCATTCTCGATTGCCCTGCAGAGCATTCCTCAGACAGCTAGAAACATAGAAACATAGACTTTGATGGCAGATAAGGACCGCTTAGGCCCATCTAGTCTGCCCATTTCCTACCTACCTACAGGATAGGCCTGATCCTAGTTAACCAACAGCCTATATCTTCCTGCCCCCACAAGAATTGCCTTATGTCTGTCCCATGCATTCTTGAATTCTCCCACTGTTTTAGACCCCACAACTTCCTCAGGAAGGCTGTTCCATGCATCCACTACCCTCTCTGTGAAATAATACTTCCTCACATTGCCCCTGAACCGCCCTCCTTCTATCTTTAAATTGTGTCCCCTTGTTCTTGCAAGTCTCTTTTTCTGAAAGATGCTACCCTCTTGGACTTTGTTGATTCCCTTGAGGTACTTGAAAGTTTCTACCATGTCACCCCCTCCCTTCTTTCCTCAAGGGTATACATATTAAGCTCCTTTAGTCTCTCCTCATACGGCTTCTCTTGCAGACCCTGCACCATTTTAGTTGCCCTCCTCTGGACTGCCTCTATCCTGTCTATGTCCTTGCAGGAGATGGGGTCTCCAGAACTGGACACAGTATTCAGATGGGGTCTCACCAACTGTCTGTACAGAGGATAACAACTTCCTGTTTTCTGCTGCTGATGCCTCTCCTATACATCCCAGTATACCCCCGCCCTCCCTACTGCCTTCTCACATTGCTTGCTAACCTTAAGGTCATCTGATATGATTACCCCAGGTCCCTTTCCTGTTTTGTTGTTACTACCTCCCACCCATTGTGTATTCTTCCCTGGGTTCTTGTTTCCCAGGTGCATTATTTTGCACCTTTTGCATTGAATCCTAGCTGCCATATCGCCTGACCATTCCTCCAACCTTGCCAAGTCCCTTTCATCCTTTCCACGCCTCCTTGTGTATCAACCCTGTTGCAGATCTTTGTGTCATCTGCAAAAGGCATACTTTTCCTTCCAGTTCCTCTGCAATGTCACTGATGAAGACATTAAAAAGGACTGGACCCAATACTGAACCCTGCGGTACCCCACTGGTAACCACCCTTTCTTCAGAGTGGACTCCATTTACAATTACCTTCTGTGTCCTGTTGTCCAGCCAATGTTTTACCCAGGCTACCAACCTGGACCCACTCCCAGGCTGGTTAATCTGACTAATAATCTTTTGTGTGGGACTGTGTCAAATGCCTTGCCAAAGTCTAGGTAGGCCATGTCCACCGCCCCTCCGTGGTCTACTACTTTGGTCACCCAGTCAAAGAAATCAATTAGATTCATCTGACATGACCTTCCCACTGTGAACCCATGCTGCCTTGGATCCTGTGCTCCACTGACCTCTAGGTACTCAACTATTCTTTCCTTCAGAAGTGACTCCATCACTTTCCTTATCACAGAGGTCAGACTGACAGGTCTGTAGTTTCCTGCCTCTGTCTTGGTCCCACTTTTGTGAAGGGATCACATCCGCCTTCCTCCAGTCCTCGGGTACCACACCATCCTCCTATGATTTATTAAAAGAGTAGCCAGTGGTTTCACTAGTTCCTTCCTTAATTCTTTTAGAATTCTGGGGTGAATTCCATCAGGACCCATTGCTTTGTCCACCTTCAGTTTTAGGAGTTCTTGCAGAACCCTTTCTTCTGTGAAAGGACTGGGATCGACCCCCCATCAAGAGTGCTTCTGTTAATTGGATTAGGCACTTCCCCCTCCTCTTTTGTGAATACTGAGCAGAAATATTTGTTCAGTATTCCTGCTTTTTCACTGTCCCCCTCTGCCCACCCACCGTTCATTCTATTCAGCCTCACTATACCTCCCTTTGTCTTTCTACACTCGCTGATGTACCTATAAAAGGTTTTATCCCCTTCTTAACTGAGTTGGCTATCTTTTCCTCAGTTTGGGCCTTTGCTATTCTGACTTCCCTCCTGCTTCTTTCTGCCTTAACTGGTACAGCTCTCTGTCCTGCTCCTTCTGTGTTTCCTTATACTTCCGGAATGCTGTCTTTTTCTTCCTGACTTTAACAGCCACCTCTCTTGAGAACCATAGTGGCTTTTTCTTTCATTTTGATTTGTTTGTTTGCTTCATACAAAGGCCTGTTGCCTCTGTGATGGCAGTTTTGATAATTCCCCATTGTTGCTCCACACCTCCTTCTAGCCTGTTTGCTAGTGCTTTTCTGAGGCACTCTCCCATCTTGCCAAAGTCAGCCCTCCTAAAGTCCAGTACCCTCACTTTTGTATGTCTTGACTCTGTAGCTGAGTTTAACGTGAACCACACTGTTTGATGGTCACTTGTCCCCAGATGGCAACCCACTTCTAGATCTGAGATCCTCTCACTGCCCCGTTTGAGAGTCACGAGGTCTAGTTGCTCCCTCACAGTGGGTTCGAAGCTAGCTGTCTAATACCTGCCTCCTGTAGGGCATTAAGAATGGCCCTGCTCTTGGATTGGCTGCAGCAAATGTGCTCGAATTAACATCTGGCATATTCAGGTCTCCCATCAACAGTATCTCCCCTTTCTCTGCCATTCTAAGAATGCCTTCCATCATATCCTTGTCCATTCCTTCCCCCTGGCATGGGGGTCTGTACACAACCCCTGTGCGGATTGTGGTGCCCTTTCCGTCTCCAAGGTGACCCACAGTGCCTCCTCTCCTCCCTGTTTACTCTTTTGTTCAGTTGCTTTTATCCCTTCCTTTACATAGAGAGCTACTCCTCCAGCTCTTCTCCCCTGCCTGTCTCTCCTGTAAGTTATGTACCCTGGTATGTTAACATCCCAGTCATGGTTCTCTGTGTACCATGTTTCTGTGACTGCTACGATATCCAGGCATCCCTCTTCCATTAAGGCCACCAGCTCAGGGAGCTTGTTGCCCAGACTACGGGCATTGGTACTCATTACCCTCCATTTCCTGATGGCCTTACCCCTTTTGCCCCATCCCTGTCCTTCTTGCCTTTGTCACTTTCTCCATTTACCCCTGCCCTTCTCCTATCGACACCTCCATGTTGGTGTTTGCCACACTTACTACCATGATTGTTTGGGGCTAAGGTTTTCCTGCTCCTTTCAGTGCCTCCCCTTGGCTAGTTTAAAAGCTTGCCAATGAAGCATTTAAACCTATCACCTAGGATCCTGGTTCCCTCCCGGACAGATGCAGCCCATCATGCCAGTATAGGCTTGCATCACTCCAGGTGGACCCCAGTCCCCAATGAAGCCAAATCCTGAGGCTCCACACCAGTTTTCAACCACTGATTGAATCCCATGGTACAGAACACCCTAGCCTCTCTTATGCCGTAGATGGGTGGCACCTCTGAGAAGGTTACCGTCGTGCTACTTGACTAAGGCCCTCCCCAATTCCACAAACTCTTCCTGCACTTCTCTAATCCTTTCTTAGCCAGATCATTTGTCCCTAGGTGGACAATGACATCCAAGCTCCCTCCCTGTGCAGCTGCTCAGGCAATCCTGAGGATTCGCTCCCTGTCCCTCAAGCCATGGTGCCAGGCAGGCACCTTACCTCCCTCTCCCCTTCATTGCCCAGTTCTACCTTCCTAACAATGGGTCCCCACCAGGAGTTTTTCCTTCCCCTGCAGGGTCCCCTGCCACCCTCCTGTGGGTCTCCTTTGTGGAGGTTCCCAGCATCCTCCTTGGTCTCCACCGTAGGTGCTTCCATAGAGGAACCACACTTTGCCAGAATGGCATAGGAATTGTGGAGAGGTACAACTGGAGTAATGTGCCTCTGTTCCACCACCCTCACCCTCTCTGAGCCCACTGTGGTCCAACTGCTCCTCTTTCTTAGCAACCTCTGAGGCAACGGCAGTGGCACTGGTGGTCCCTGGATGGAAGAGGAGGTCCCACAAATCCTGGCCAACTCAGCCTGGAGATGAGCAACCTCCTCCCTCAGCCCAGAGAGGTGCCTGCAGATGGGACATCGCATCCTCCAGAACATCTCCCGGAAGACTGCTGCTCCTCAGCCACTGCACTGCACCACTCCAATCATGTCTTATTTCTGGCCCCATAACTGTTTGCAATCCTTACTCTTTCCTCTGTTTTTTTTCCTCTTTCTCCTTACTTTCTGCCTGTGTGCCCTTTAAGCTCCTGATTGTCCTGTTCTGAGACAAGAATATCCTATATTTCTCAGTAGACCACTTACTTGTTCAGAGGCAGACCTCCAGCAGCTAGAGCGCAGAGAGCTACTCTTGCCCTTCTAGGATGGTGGGTCCTTGGTGGTACTGTGATCACTCACTTTCTGCCCCTAAACAGGAAGTTCCTGTTGTCAGTCAAATCCTGTGCCTCAAAAATAGAACTAGCTTTGGGTGGAGGGAGGAAGGAGGCAATATAGTCCAGTAGAAGTTCAGTCACACAGCAGCCCTTTCTCCTGGTGTCTTCTGCCTAGCTATTAGCAGAATCTTTCTAAGGCAGTCATTAAATGTAGCTTCCTTCTACCTAAGCCACTACCCCTACTTACCAGATCTTTCTACAAGTAATTTAAACCTCACAGCAGTTAAGTCCTTTCAGTCACCTGAGATTTACACCTAGATGACTTTTCAGTTACCCATTCAGTTCAGTTAACCCAAACACACACTTTTTTTTGTTTTGTATGTTAGTTTTTTTACCCTAAATTAAAGGTCCAAATACAAAAGTTCTTCTACTTTAGTCCCAGTAAGAAGTTCAGTCACACAGCAGTCCTTTCTCCTGGTGTCTTCTGCCAAGCTAGTGTTAGAACCCACTCAGGAGGGAGCAATCTTAGACCTGGTACTCTCAAATGAGGATGGTGTGAGGATCTCAGATTTAGAAGTGGGTAGCCATCTGGAACAAGCGACCAAACAGTGTGGTTCACAATAAACACAACTGTGTAATCAACCTATACAAAAGCAAGAGTGTTGGACTTTAGGAGGGCTGACTTTGGCAAAATGGGAGGCGCCTCAGAAAAGTACTAGTAAACAGGCAAGAAGGAGGGTAGGAAAACAATAGGTAAAATCGAAACTGCCATCAGAGGCAACAAACCTTGTGTAAAGCACATCAACAAAACAAAATGAAAGAAAAGCCACTATGGTTCTCAGAAGAGGTGGAAGGAAAGTTAAGGAGAAAAGGATAGCATTCAGGAAATATAAGGAAACACAGAAGAAGCAGGACAGAGAACTATATCATTTAAAGCAGAAGGAGGCAGGAAGGCAGTCAAAATAGCAAGGTCAAACTGAGGAAAGATAACCAACTCTGTTAGAAGGGGGCTAAACCTTTTAGGTACAGTATGGAAGCAGAAGAAATACCAGAGAGAGGAATATGAAGCTTATTAAAGGGGAGGAATGTGGGCAGAGGTGACAGTGGGAAAAAAGCAGGGATACTGAATGAATATTTCTGCTCAGTATTCACAAAAGAAGAGGAAGCACGAAAACCAAACAAGAAACACTCTAGATGGGGGTGATACCAGTCCATTCACAGAAGAAAGGGTTCTGAAATAACTTTTCAAACTGAAGGTGGACAAAGCAATGGGGCTGGGCCAGATTCACTCAGAATTCTGAAGAACTAAGGGTAGAATCAGTGACACCACTGACTATTCTCTTTAACAAATCATGGGAGGATGGGGTGGTACCCGAGGACTGGAGGAGGGCAGATGTGAGTCCACTTCACAAAGTGGGAGCAAGACAGAGGCAGGAAACACAGACCGGTTGGTTTGACCTCAGTGGTAGTGAAAATGATGGAATCACTTCTGAAGGAAAGCATTACCTAGAGGCCAGCGGGACACAGGACCCAAGGCAGCATGGATTCACAGCGGAAGGTCGTGTCAGTCGGATTAATAGATTTTTTTGACTGGGTGACCAGGGATGGGCTGTGGACCACGGCCTACCTAGAATTTTTGCAAGGCATTTGTACAGTCCACACACAAGATTAATATACAAGTTAGCCAGCCTGGCAGTGGGTCCCAAGGTGGTTGCCTGGGTAAACAATTGGCTAGAAAACAGGATACAGAGGGTTATAATAAACAGAGTCACCAGTGAAGTTACTAGTGGGGTACAGCAGGGTGCAGTACTGGGACAGGTCCTCTTTAATGTCTTTATAAGTGATATTGCAGAGGATCTGGAAGGAAAAGTATGTCACTTTGCGGATGATACAAAGGTCTGCAACAGGGTTGATGCACAAGGTGGTGTGGAAAGGATGAGAAGGAACTTGGCATGGTTGGAGGAATGGTCAAATGTATGGCAGATTAGATTCAATGCAAAGAAATGCAAAATAATGCACTTGGAAACAAAAACCCAGTGGAAGAGTGCACAATGGGGGTGAGATACTAACAACAACAAAAATGGAAAGGGACCTGGGGTAGTTATAACAGATTACCTAAAGGTGGGCAAGCAATGTGAGAAGGCAGTAAGGAGGGCTGGGGGGCTACTGGGATGCATAGGGAGAGGCAGCATCAGTAGAAAACAGGAAGTTGTCATCCCTCTGTACAGACAGTTCGTGAGACCCCATCTGGAGTACTGCATGCAGTTCTGGAGATACCATCTCCACAAAGATATAGACAGGGTGGAGGCTGTCCACAGGAGGCAACAAAAATGGTGCAGGGTCTGCATCAGAAGACATACAAGAGAGACTAAAGGGCTTAATATGTAATACCCTATGAAAGGAGGAAGAGGACATGATAGAAACTTTCAAGTACCTCAAGGAATCAACAAAATCTAAGAGGTAACATCTTTCAGAAAAAAGACATGCAAGAACAAGGGGGCACAATTTGAAGATAGAGGATGGCTCAAGGTAATGTGAGGAAGTATTTTTCATGGAGAGGTTGCGGATGCATGGAACAGCCTTTCTGAGGAGGTTGTGGAGCCAAAACAGTGAGAATTCAAGAATGCATGGGACAGATATACAGCAATTCTAGTGCGGGTAGGAGGAAGTAGGCTATTGGTTAACTAGGATCTGCAGCTTATCTTAGGTGAGAATTGGGCAGACTAGGTGGTTCAAGTGGTCCTTATCTGCTGTCAAATTCTATGTTTCTATGTAGTCCAGTAAGGGAGGAAGGGACTGTAACTGTGGCTGAGCCACTGTCCTCCGATCCTTTCACTTCCCTGTCTGCCTGCTCTGCCCCTGCACTCTCACATTTTGACATTTATCCAGGGAGAGCACGAGGGTGTACCCCATACAAGTCTATGGGGATTATTTTCAAATTGTTTTTACAGCACATTAAGCAACCTTTGATAAAAAAATGAAAGCCACTGCAGAACAGGCAGACAGGAGCGTGAAAACAGATCAGCTGGTCAGTAGTTCAGCCACAGTTATGATCCCTTCCCTCCCTTACTGTATACTAGTAACATTTGTAATTCTGGTACAGACTGACTATGCCTTCACAGGGAAATGGGCATTAAAGTACAAAACTGTTACAATTTGAATCATACTCTTACTAACGGTCATCCTCGGAGGCTCATCCTACTCGGGCGGTGTTGTGCAACGCCAGGTCTATTAAAGACAAGATGGCTATTATAGCTGATTTTGTTGGGTCATCTGACCTGGCGTGCATCACCGAGACCTGGCTTGATGAAAATGCTGGAACAGTTTTGGCAGCAGCAATTCCGGCCGGGTACTCGGCGATACACTGCCCGAGGTGGATCGTAGGGGTGGGGGTGTTGCTATTTGTTTTAGAACAGAACTGGGCCTACTGGAGGTGCCAGTGGGAACTACCAAAACCTTTGAATGTAATCTAGGTGAGGGTGTGGGGCGCAGGATACTTCTCATATACCGTCCACCAGGTGATGGGAATGTTTTCCTGTGGGAAGTCGCAGACTTCATTGTCGACCTGACACTGGGATCCCCCAGATGGTTGGTTCTGGGGGACTTCAATGCCTGGGTCGATGATGAACTCTCGCACTTTGGTCAAGATTTCCTCCAGTTAATGATTTCACTGGGCTTCACACAGGTTATTTCCTCCTCGACCCATGTTGGTGGTCATTCATTGGATTTGGTGTTCCTTCTGGGGATGGAGATATCCGACTTGGTGGTGGAACCGATTGGATGGTCAGACCATCACTCCATTGGGTTCAGTTTTGAGGCCACCCCTAGTAGGTCAGCCCCTATGGAAATGGTCTGGTACCGCCCATTAAGGGGTGTTTCCCCGAATTACCTGATGGCGGTGCTGGACCTATCGGGCTTACCGAGAGATTGCATGGATCCAGGAGAGCTGGTACTTGCCTATAATAAGGCGGTGGCAGGGGCCCTGGATTCCATTGCTCCTGTTTGTGTTCGTCCTCTCACTCTTCGTCCCAGGTATCCTTGGTTTGATGAGACCTTGAGGGAGTTGAGGAGAGTTGGACAAAGGTTGGAGAAGTGCTGGTGGAGGTCGGGTCTGGATGGTGACAAACTTATTTTGATGGACCACTGTGTGGTCTATAAATCCGCAATCTCTCGTAAGAAGGCAGAATTCCTGTCCAGAGAGATTGAGGCTGTACAGAATAGACCAGCTCAGCTCTTCCAGACTGTGGACAGATTGTGCAATCCAATCTGTCTTCAGTCCGGAAGAGCCTTTTCTCAAGAACGGTGTGAGGAGTTTGCTCTGTTCTTTGCAGATAAGGTTGCCAAAATCAGATCAGAGGTCCATCTGACCCTCTCAAATGGGAGTTGTGATGGTCGGCGGGAGATGTCGGACACCCAGTTTGTGTGGTCTGACTTCAGCCTCCCCACAATCAGTGACATTGTGATGGTCATCCAATCACTGCGTCCGACCAACTGTAATTTGGACCCAGGCCCCACACGTCTCTTACTGGATTGTGTGGATAAAATCATCCCAGTCCTTGCTGAGATAGTCTGGAGGTCCTCGGAGAGGAGGATCTTTCCAGATCCTCTTAAGGAGGCTGTAGTTAAGCCCCTTCTTAAGAAGTCCTCCTTGGACCCGGACTGTCTGGCTAATTACAGGCCTGTCTCTAACTTACCCAGCTGTACATGTCTTTTGTGCCCAGCCAGGATGCTGCCATTTCGGTCTTTAACAACTGTCTTGCCGAAATCCAAGACTGGATGAATGTGAGTTGGCTGCGGTTGAACCTTGAAAAAACTGAGGTGTTGGTTGTGGACCAGGGTCGCTGTGAGGTGGGTTTGTTATCTGGATCACCCTTGGGCTTATGGCTTGGGGGGTGTCCAGCTGACTACCTCAGACCGGGTCTGAACCTGGGTGTTGTATTTGACGATTGTCTGACTTTTAAATCTCAGGTGTCAGCGGTTGTCAAAACCTCTTTTTATCATCTGAGGAATATCGCCTGGGTGAAGCACCTGGTTCCTCCAGAGGATCTTCCAACTTTGGTCCATGCCTTCGTTACCTCCCGCCTGGACTACTGCAATGCCCTATACTTAGGGCTCACAGGGTTGAACTTCGCTGCTTGCAACTAGTGCAGAATGCGGCAGCCAAGCTTCTGACTGGTTCTTCTCGGTCCAGTCATATAACGCCTGTGCTCCGCGGACTGCACTGGCTGCCAGTTTGTTGGTGAATCACCTTCAAGGTCGGTTTGCTGACCTATAAAGCCCTACACGATCAGGGACCTGCTTACCTGAAAGATCTCCTTTGTCCCTACTGTACCCCTGCTCTCTCCGATCCACTGATGAGGGATTGCTAGAGACTCCCAGGGTTTGCTTAAAAACTTCAGTTGCAAGATCTTTAAGTTTTATGGCTCCGACCCTGTGGAATTCTCTACCTCGTCAGGTGTGAAATTGCCCGATTGTCCAAAGCTTTAAAGGAGCCTTGAAAACCTACCTTTTTAGCAAAGCTTTTAATGATTGTTGATTATTTTAATTTTGTTTTAAATATTTATTGTTTTATGTAATTTGTACAGGCACCTTGGTTTAAAAAAGGCACCTCATATAAATAAAGAATGATAGATTGATTAATTAAATGCATAATAAAGACTATATCGCAACAAATGAGAAAATAAACCAGTTGAATTTCAAAACTGGTAATGTTCTATAGTCCTTTAAATGTAAAGGAGGCATACATCATTTGTCAAACTCTAGAAATGGTACAGTAAGTACTGTATTCTCAAATGCGTAATGAGAGAAGTTTTAATGACAAGATTGACTTATAGTCCTTAATGTTGCCATCTATGGAACTGGGTAAACTTAAGAAATCCTTGAAAATGTAATGCAATGTAATAACACACTAGTGTCAGAATTATTTTTATTTATTTTAATGTACTGAGATTGGTACATGACTGCCTTAGAAACAAAGCTGGAAGGAAAGGTTTCTTCAGGTCAAAACCAACATGATCCAGCACAAGCTGTTATCAGACTCAGAGTAACCAACTGCTAATGTAATCTTCAATTATTTCTTTGAATAAGAAATAGCGAGTTTCATGACGATGATCTTGCAGTAGATGCATAAATACCCTGAAAACAAATTTAATATAACATTGTGGTAGTCTTATTTCTTGAATTCAAAAGTAAACAGCAGGATTGTCAAGCGCATGAATGCTGCATCACTTAAAGTTGCACCGAGGCACTTGACTAGGGAATAATATGCCAGTGATCTTGTTCTTTACTCATCCTCCTCAAACCTCTCAGATATCAACCTGAATCTCAGTAGTAACTTCAGTACCTTTCAGAGCTGGCTATTGCAAAACAAGCTTGTCTTAAAAATAAAATGATGACTATGCTATTTGGTTCAGGTTAAATAATTGGTCCTGCACCCAGCCATTAGGTATCAGAGAGCTTGATGGCACTCCTCTTAACTGTTACCTCTTTTAAATACCTAGAAGTAACCCTTGATCCCACCTTGGATTTTGACCTGCACCTAGCCTCAGTCATTAAACCGTCAATATTCAACTTGGGCTGGCATGTAATTTGAGACATAGCCTAACATCCACGAGGATGGTCATTGCACAGGGGACCCTGAGACCTAAATTGGCATTTTTTTTTTTTACTTTCTATTTTTCTGCACCTCTACTGTCTCCTAACCTCCACTCCTTCAGGCCTTCAAGGTGCTCTGCTCCCCGACCCTATCAACTGTCCCAGGGTCTTCTCCTAGAGTGTCACACTCGCTAATCCACTGGGGCCCTTTGATGACCCAGATTACCCCCAGGTGGGGCAAGGAGGGAACCCTCTTACCCTCATCTATCCCTGGGAGAGCAAGCTGCACAGCGGAGTCTTCCCTTTCCAGTTGGCGGGTAATGAAGTAGGCATCGGCGGTCGTAATCTAGGAGGATTGGAGATGTTTTTCCTCCAAGTTACACCCCCGAGGCTGGCGTTCAATGAGGCACAAGGAGTTGAGCGCACATTGAGACATGCATCCGATCCAGTCTTCTGCCAGTGTCGACCAATGCAGTAGCATCTCCCCTGCTGCACCATCACCCCCCCCAAGTTCCCCAGTGGGCAGTGGTATTGCAGCAGGGAAAGTTTCCCAACCTACCCAGAGAAGAGAGCAAGCCGTTGGGTGCTCAATCCTTCTCCCTCCCAGCTGACCCCCGACAGCCCGGAGTCCATCCTGAACCGGGTCACCGGCGTGGTGCAGTGTGGCATCCAGCGCCTCAACCCTCAGCGCCACTGGGCCAGCAGGCATTTTTTTTGACCAGTTAAGTGCACTACACAAATTCTGCCTATTTTCAGGCACGACCGGGAGGGATACAGATGAATATCAACCAGCCTTGAACCAGATTAAGCTGTTGGTGGTATTTTTAGTGAATGGGAAATTTGGCCAGGGCACTGGGAAATTCCCCTACTCTTTTCGAGAAGTGCCATGGATTTTTAACATCTACCTGAACAGGCAGATGGGACCATGGTTTAATGTCTCATATGAAGATGGCTCCTCAGAAGTGCAGCACCCCCTCATGCTGCACTACAGTGTCAGTATTGGGATATTAACCCAAGTGCCTGGTGTGGGATAGAACCCACAGCCTTCCGATCTCCGGCCTCAGAGGCAAGTGTGCTACCTGCTGAGCCACTGACATGGATTAATAGCCTGACTGGCAACTACTGGAGGCTCCTCCGAAAGTGGGATGTCTGCTACAACAGCATTTGCCATTTTGCTCTGTCTTTACCCAAACTTACTCACTGATGCACCATATACTCCATTCTGGGATGATTTACCCACTCAGCCTTCCGTCAGATTACTTCCTACTGTTTTATAAACAATATAATCTCCTCTCAGATACCTGACAAATTGGCTCTACTGCTCAAACCTGTGACCTCTTCCTACCCACTGAGATCAGCTGACAAATCCCTTCCTGTCCAACTGAGATGTAAAACCAAAATGTGGGAGAATGCTTTCTTTAGCTGGGCCCCCAAACAATAGAACTCCCTTCCACTGAGTCTAAGAATCTCCCCTTCCCCACACAGCTTCAAACAGGAGCTTTGTATGGCTCTTCTAAGCTCTGAACCCTGCTCCTGTCCTCTATCCACCACTCCTGTACTGGTTCCTCCTAGTAGCCTACTGGCTCCAACCTCTACTACTCTCAAACCTGCCTGGAAATCTTGCTATTTCCTCTCTTCTAACACTTACTAGTTAAATGACTTATGACTGTTAATTATTTGCACTTATATTCCTGTTTTGTTACTGCATATAGATTCCTGCAAATGTACTGTCATTGCTGGAAAATTTTGTATAAGTGTACTATGTCTGACTTCAGCTTGTTCCCATGATGTTTTCTTGTATCTACTATTGTCTACATACCCCTTGTTGTAATCTCCCAGGTCGTACCTGAAAATAGGCAGCTATGCTGTCTAGTGTACCTACCCAGTTAACAAAAACTAAATAAATAAATAAATATTATTTGAAATAGGGCACTAAAAAGCCGCACACTTTCATTTAATAGATGGGGCCCTGTTTTGGAACATCAAGTGCGATTCTACCATCGAACACCAAAAATAAAACATTCAATGGCCACTGTTATATATCAACAATCCTGGCCAAATTTCCCTCATTCACTAAAAAAATACCACCAACAGCTTAATCTGGTTCAAGGTCAGTTGGCATTCATCTGTATCCCCTTCCCCCGGGTCGTGCCTGAAAATAGGCAGGATTTGTCTAGTGCACTTACCCGGTCAACAAAAAGCTAAAAAAGAAAAAATTAAAAAATAAAGCAGACGCTCCCTGCATGAACAAACGCATAACACACATCACAGTACACAACCAGCATTGTCCAGCTACAAGTTATCAACCACCACCCATGTGTAGTTGTAATCATACTGTATCAGCTTCCTTTCCAGCCAGTAGCTAGCATTTGCACAAAAAATTCATCCTCCCCATACCGGAGGACACTATTGATAGCTACTGCACCCCTTAAAACATCATTTCTATCAGTGAGAACTCTGTATCTCTCAACATCAGACTGCAGCTGTAAAGGCATCAATAAGACATCAGATTGATTCTACAAGGTGTCAGTTTTACCTCTGCTAGCTAATTCCTCCTCAAGTAGCACTGACAGTAAAAATGTTTAGATAAGTGGAAACTCTGTTGCAGTCAGCTAATGGCTCTGTGGTGGACAGACTACCACCATGACACCACACACGCAGTCTAAAACTGCCACTACTGTAAATGGGTGGATCCTGGCAGCTATAACCTTAAATTAGGCAATTAGCACTCAGCTCCGTTAATGCTGCATGAGCTACTCTACCAGGGATTGTTGGCAGAAGTGGAGAACACCGGACCACTGGCATTTCTGGAAGGAATTAGCGTAGGTCACATCTGACTGATTGCACCAGTGTACATGATTGCATGACAGCGTCAGTCATAGTATCAGTACTTTTAAATGTCCACTTCAGAATTCATGCTCTGCTGGTTGTTTTTTAGTTTGTTTGAGTTGGGGCACTTCCCCAACACCCATCTATGTTAAAAAGACACAGAGGTGTGGGAGCACAGCCCTCCACTCAGACAGAGTGACAAATGTGATGCCACGATGTGTACTCTGCCAAGTAAAGCTCAGTCAGTTACTTTTTAGTTTGTTCATTTGGGGTTTTGCCCTACAAAATGTTGAAAATACGTGGGTGGGGTGGCAACCTCCAAACTCTAACAAACTAAAATAACTGACAGAGCATGCATTGCATAACTACCGTGGGTACCCTATTTGCGTACTGGTGTCTGATTTTGAAACACAGCTGCACAAGTTTTTTTGTGTTTTTACCAGGACTAAGCTGGAAGCTTGTTTACAGTCTGACCTGGGAGCACAAGGAAGTTAAGTTATTTGCTCAGGGTCACACTGTATGCAAGTGGGGGCTGTAGGATTCAAACCCAGGTCTCCAGCTCAGAGCCTTAAACCACTGTGCTATACTGCCTCCTCCGGAGTTCTCTACTATCGCGGGTTCCTTTTAATCAATAATCAGTGATGTAGACTATCGGGTACACAGGGCGGTGTGTAGAGAATCAGACCACCCAGGCTGCATAAGCGCAAAAGCTATAGAATCGCGACGCTCGCTGCTGTAAACGAAGCTTCAGCATAACTAACGTAATGAGACACACGTGTCAACTGACACAACCACAAATAAAATAAATTATAATGAGAAAGTGTAAAAACAAACATAATAGCAGACTTGATCAATGTACCTAACCTTTCATCGGGGGCTGTGCTCCGCTACTAGTTCGGGCTATCTCTGCACGTGAGTGCGCTAACATGACGTTTGCTCTTTGTCAGTTACGCATTAAGCTCAGCTCAGCTGCTGGTCTCGACAAACTACACAATCACCCACATAGGAAGCGTGCAGTAAAGATTTCTGAATGCAGCGCTGCTTTGGTGATCTTCCTTACTTGGTTGTCAGTTTAACCTGGCGAGGGATCTTGCCCCCACCAGACCTTTTTTTTCTTTACAGGTTAGTGGGGATGACCTCAACCAAAATAAACTAATATAAAGGCAACTGTACCAAATAGTGTAGCTTGAGTGCTACGCTAATACTGTAGGTCCTAGGCAAGGGTGCCAATAAAAATTCCTGGACCCAGGACACACCTTTAGGACTGCCCCCACCCGCCAGCCTCACATCTCCTATTACATGTCCCCCCCTGAGCCACTGGGCCCAGGACAGTTGTCCCCCGTATGCTCCCCTGGTCCTAGGCGTACCCAATATTCAACACTACCACCCAATAATCTTTATTTAGAAGCTATCAGCTATTACCAATGACATGAGCACTTTACAAGTGCCTTAGCTTGACAAATTTGACTTCCTGACCAGAAAATAGTAAAAGCTGGCAGAAGGTAGTTGACCTCCAGCTCAGTATGCTGAGGTTATTTATTGCTTGCTGGAGGTCTGAATAAGCAGTAAATTGCTGTAGACTCCAGCAGAATGCTGGAGACTTGGAGGCCATGTTTCTCACGTCAATACAAGATGATGAAGAGAGGATCACCGAGCGTCTAGTCATGACAGGCAGAGAGAGAGATCTGAAGGGTTTACAGCTAAGGCAGTTAGTAGAATGCAGCATTTGAAAAGTGGCTCATGCATAAGATTCCATAATTTGCATACATTCCATCTCTCTGGGCGGTTCTACTTAGAAGACTTACTGCATAAAGTTATGAATGACCTGAGTATTACTGGGGTTAGAATGAGGCAGCGTGCACCTTTTTGGCTGCATGGTCCAATTTCTTAGATTCCTTGTCGGGGGGAGGTTTGTTGACATCTCTGACATTGCCCACGTGCTGAAACACTGAGTTGGCAACCAGCCCTTCGGCTGAAGGGTGGTCCAAGAACCCAGGCAGAGACCCAGTAGGCACCGGTACTTGCGGACCATATGGGCCGATGGCGTAAGGGAAGAGGCGGGTCACTGCCACAGCTCCAGTGTGGGCCAAGGATGGACTCTGCTACAGGGAAGGCAACCTGAGGGGAGTCGTCCCTGTCCAGGACCTCAATCAAGGGGTACTTGGCCCCCCGCCTTTAGGACAGTTTCCAGCAGGATGCCCATTGACTCTAAAATCAAACGGAGCACGGACTCGAAGGAAGTTGGCACTTGTTTCATGGAGGGATCCTCCCCGGACTCATCGCAATTCCTGGGATCCGATGGGAGTGAATGGAGGCATCCTCAGAGTCCAAGGACTCCTCAAACACCGCCCGTGCACCCACAGCCGCACTGACAAAGTCAGGCTTGTTGGACTGCATGATTTTTACCGAGAGCTAACTAGGAAGCCTGGCAGCAGTGTGCGCAGTCTTGGAAGGAGCTTCTTCCTCATGCTGCAGAGGTGGCGATTCCACCCAAATGGGGGAAGGAAGCAGGCGCTGACTCAACAAGAGGAACTGGCTCGGGCTGTGGCAACAGCAGCCAAGGGTGCACTGGAGTAGGCTGTTGCACACGACCTCTGCCAAGAAGCCACTGTTGCCAGAGAAACTCCTCATACCGGCACCACATTTTACAGCAGAGCTAATCCTCACCCGAAGGCAAAGACGATAAGGAGTGTTGATGGCGCCTTTTTGTCGAGGGTCGAGAACGGGACAGACAGGAACATAGAGAGTCCCCTGATCATGATCGAGAGCTGCAGGACCTCAATGAACGATGCACCGGTCGGCGGGGAGGAGAAGCTGGGGAAGGCAAAGGACACCTGGAAACCCCTGGAGGCTCAGAATCCTGAGGGCAGGCACCCGGCTCGGCATGCTGAACTGGTCCCTTCTTGGAGAGGGGCGAAAGGAAGGGAATTCTAGAGAGAGAATCCTCCCCTTCATCTGGTGATAACAGGTCAACTGGGTTGACATAAATCTCCACCAGCTGGTCAACCTGCTTCTTGGCTGGCAAGCCCGATGGGGATTCCATGGAGCTTGCAGCCTGGAACTGAACAGAGGCCTATGGTTTGACAGCTGTCAAGCCAGCAGAAGAATGGGAAAGGAAGAAGCGGGCCCTCTCCTGATCTCACAACCTGCAATAAGACTTTTTTGATTTATCGCAAGAGGATTTGGACCCCCGGGAAGGACCCTCCCCAAGGATGGGCAGGTATTAGCACAAGTCCTAGAATACACTGGTGAACAAGGTGCCCAAGCCCACAGGAGCCAGGGAGGACGAAGCACCTGAAGTGGTTTGAGTCATGGCTTCCTTGAAGGCGGCGAGCTGGGCTGCAGATCCGGTCACCACGGAAACTATTTTGCAGACATCCTTCAACTTAATTGGAGGGTCTCCGTTGGCCTGGGTGACCCAAGAGGAGGCAGGCACAGCGGTCCTCCAAGGTGAAGGGTTGAAGGGGCAAGCACAGGCCGCAGGTCGGTGGGTCATACTGGACCCCCAGGCAGTAGATGCATGTGGAGTGCGGATCGGTACGCAACATTTTCTGCCAGCATGACACACACTGCTCGAAGCCGAAACTAGTTTTGGGGTCCACTGGATCCATATTCCTTAGAGCAGAACAAAGTAGAGTCTGAAAAACTTGAAGACCAAAGTTTTGGTTGAAGACAGGGCTTGCGCCTAGCATGGAGCCGTGGTGGAGAGAACAAAATGCTTCCAGTGGAAACGAAGATTTAACGTCACGTGGTGGTGCCAAGGAGGATGCCACCCAGGTGGATGGGAGGAGCCAGCTTGAAGACTTTCCAGTCTCAGAATTAAAGGGAAAGGAATCTGCCAGAAGAATGGCTAGTACACCATATCCACGCCCCTAGAAATGTAATTAAACAGAAAATGAACAGTGCCTGAATGTTAGGTTTTAAAAAATAGAAAGACAGTGACAAAACATTTCAAATTAGGGTCATCCTTTCCTTTATTACAAAGGATATCTAAATGCAAACTGGATCTTTGTCTCCTACATTCAGTTACAGCTGAATCTGAGTCTAGAGTTGAAATTGTATTTCCCTGCTTATGAGATGACATGACAGTCTGCTGCTGTGGCAATAATTATGATGTCAGAAGCAGGTATACATGACTTTATTTACACACAGTAGCCTCAGCTGTATAGAAACAGAAACTGATGGCACAAAATGGCTCACTGGCCCATTCACTGCTGCTTGACTTCATCTACAGAATGATGTAAAATACCCTAGTAGTCCCTCACTGCTCTTCTGCTGCTGTGCTCACCAGGCCCCATACCCTAACCTCAGTTGAATCTATCCACTGATCTGACACAGACCACCCTTCTCCACCAGGTTGTTCCACTTTATTCACCACACTCTCTGTAAAGGAATACTTTCTGATACGCGTTCCTTCCTGAATCTGCCTCCTCACAACTTCATTCAGTTCCTCTTTGTGGCTGTGTTTCTGCTCACTGTGAACAGTTCATCAATGTCCACACTGTTTACCTTGTAAAGAAATGAACATTTCAGTCAAGCACCATTGTATGTATGTATGTTGAGGTCCTCAAGCCTCTCCATGTAGGACTTCTTTTGCTGCCCTGAATAATTTCTGTTGCCCTCCTCTGCACCATCTGAAGACCTAGCCGTTATTTATCAAAAGTAGCCTCTAGAATTGCACACAGTACTCCAAATGCAGGTGCACTAGGAATCTGTACAGTGGGAGGATCGTCTCCTTCCTTCTGCTGCTGATCCCCCTACCTATGTACCCAGCATCCTTTTTGCCCCCCCCCGCTCTATTGCACTGCGCTGACTGCTTTAAGATGTCTGCAATTAAGAACCTGAGAACCCACTCCTTTGTCATTTTTTTCTAATACTACATCTCCTATACGATATTCCGTCTTCAGGTCTTTAGCCACTAGGGGCATAACTTTACATGTATGTTTGAGGGCGAGAGGGGTGGAGTATTATAAGCCCCCTTCCAATCTCTAGCCACATATTCCCTCAGGCAAACCCCAATGCACACCCAGTCCCCATGTGCTCCTTACCCAAGTGTTTGGCCTCCATGGAGCCTTGGTTATGCCTCAACAGGCAGAGTCAGGGTGGAGGATTCCCCACCACCCCATTTGCGTGTTTCATCAGAGGGCAGCTCAGGTGATGGCCTGGAGGGCCACTGTCTCAGTAGCTAGGGCTATTTTCCATACATTTATTACTGACCCCAGGTTGCTAGCATGGAACAAGCAAAATGTTAAGATGCACACAATGACGTGTCAGTCATGCACCCAGCTGACCCTCTTCCACCCTCTCGCTCTGAGCTACTACCCATGGTCACTCAGGTAGCAACACTACAGCTGAGGCAGCAACTCTTCCTCCACGGAGGACAGCATTCTCTGTGATGCACGATCGTGCTCCTCCTGGCTGTCCCAGATTATCTGGTCTTGTTCCAGAATCCAGGTCATGAGTAGTAACACTAGCATTATGCAGATGGACCAACCATTACCTTCCAATTTTTGCACTGAAATTTAGTTGCTAGACCCTTGACCATTTCTCCAGCCTCTTCAGATCATCAATGTCTTGATCCCCTCATCAATGTCTGCTCTATCTCAGATGTTTGTGTCCGGTGAAAATAGGCAAACCTTCCTTAGGATCATTTCCCAAGTAACACAAATAAAGATGCTGAAAAGTACTGAGCCAGAGACTGATCCCCGGCGAACCTCACTGGTGACTTCCCTCACTGCTGAGAATTTTCCCTTAAGGATTACATGCAGATTCAGTTTTTGCCATATTGATCCTTGTAAAACCAGATCTAGAAGCAAATGGTTTGATATATTTGTGGCACGTGGACAGCTGGTTCTGATTACACTATGATATTTTTTCTGAAAAATAAAATAAGTAGGGAGTGTCTGTCAAGAGAAACTACTGCCTTGCTGAAATGACACATGAACCCCCGTATAAGTTCAAAGGACAGGACGTAGGTTAAACTACAGATATCTGGGATGCAATTAGCTTTGTCAGTTTGCTTTGAAGCCAGGAACTAATATATCCTATTGTATGACGTCCTCAGGGAAATCCTTTGATTTGCACTAGGTGTCATGAGAAAAGGGGCATATGCATTTGTTTGGAGTGTCATCATGGAAGCCAGTTTATTACATCAAAGAGGCTTTGATGTCTGTGTGAAGCAGATCACAGACTGGTTTGGAGAAGTCACGTGAAGAGAGGAGATTCACTGATGTCACCTATTTTTTTTTAAATATCTTATTAGGACATCCTGTGTTATAAAATATAAATTTTAATACACCAAGGTGGAGTTGGGTGACCTGAGAGAGAAGGCTGGCTTAAGACTGCTTTTAAGTATACTGAGCAGACCTTAGAGTCACAGAGAGACATTCATTTTCTGACTGAGAAAGAGGAATATCAAAGCACTGAAAGATTAAGAAAGTAAGGCTACATTAGATAAGACCAGTCTGAGTGTATGGGTTGTAGGAATTTACACTTTTAAAGCGGTTTTGTTTTTAAGATTGTATGTGTTGGAATATCTTGTTCTGTATTTACTGTTTTCCTATTTTTACCTATTTTAAAGTAAAGATATATATTTTAAAAACAGAAACTGCCTGGTGTGCCTTGAAACTTATTTTTTTTAATAAGTGAAGTTTAGGTGGTTACAGTTAACACTATGCAAGAGCTTATTGTGGTACCAAACTGGGAAACAGGTAAGAGTTCTCCAGGTCTTGCACAGAGTTCTAAGGGTTCATTATGTAATACCTGGTTAGGTGCCTGTAGGCAAAGATATCTGGCCCCCCGAAGACAGAATTATCTGAGCCCGACAATTGGGTATGCTAACAAGAGGTTATCATTTTGAATCTCTCCAGAACTTGGGACAAAGGTGACTCGAACACACAAAAACAGACAAGAGGGTTACCTTGTTCTGTTAACTGTTCACAATTCTACTCTCAGAGGTTGGCACTTTGGGAGTAGAGGGCTGACCTGCTGAGTGGGGTTGTGACACCTTTCACTGGACCAACATAAATGTTACAAAAAGAATAAAGTGCTTAAGCTTTCGAACTAAAGAAGTCATTCCTTGGAAGCTTATGGCAGTTATTCAGAAACTCACATACTATTAACACCCAGATAATACAGTAAAAAAAAAAAAAGACTTCTCATTGGTTTAAAATACTCATTTAAACCATCACTGAAGTTAGAAACAGCTGAACTAGACCTCACCAGTTTGCTATTGGACGAGATGCCTTCAGGGTCAAATGTCACCTGAATAAGATAACCTTCCTAGCAGAAAGTTTAACTATTATAAATTCTAAATGTTTCAGCACCTATGTAGGCTCCTCCACCTTCTCCATCAGGAATGCATCTTGTAGGGCCTTTATCATCTTCTGTTTTTTGCACTCGCTGCTACTGAAACACGCCAGTCCATGACTAGCATGTTGAAGTCCCAATCAGCAGCACCTCATCTTACCACGCTGCCTTTTTTATTATCACTTCCGCCTCCTTGCCCACTTTTTACACTTGGGATGAGGGTCTATATGCCAGTCCAACCCTGATAATTGTTCCTCATCCATGACTACGTGTACCCACAATGCTTCAATTTTGGTGCCCCCTCCCCATTGTCTTTGTCCTCTGTAGCCCTGATGCTCTCCTTCACATACACCACCACTCCTCTCCTTTCCCCTGCCTCCTATCCCTCCTGAAAACTGTTTCCTGGCATGGATAGCTACCAGTTATGGTGCTGATTTACTCACTCTGCCACCAGGGATTGCAAGTCACAAATCTTACTTCCCATGCTCCTGGCATTCATGCACACAACTCTCCAGAGTTCCTTCCTTCCTTCCTTCCTTCCTTGTATTCCTGTTGGTGTTCTTTGTTTGCCCTTTTTCTGTTCTACACCTGGGCTAGCTCTGCCACTTGCTATCAGAGTCAAAAAATGATATTTTGACTTTAATGGCAGTTTTTTTTTTTTTTTAAATGTAGCTTCAAATAACCCCTTCTTGCTAAGTGGCACAAAAGACAACATTCTGGCAAAGATAGCGGTACAACAAAATAAAAAGCCAGATCTTTCCTGTACCCCTTGATCTTGTCCTCAGGCCCTTCACTTTCTATGATGCGATGACTCACTCTGCTCTCTAAGTTGCAATCATCAACTCAAGTTCCTGCCTTTCCTACATACTTTTCCAATGTTTTTACCGCTACCTCTTTCTTACTTTCCCCTGCAAGCGTCCCCCTTCTGTTTGTGGCCTGTGTGACGCTCTGCTATCTATTTGTCATTATACTGTATCATATATGTGATATGAATACATGTTTACTGGTATGTTCTGTGGATTTCTGCTGGGGAAAATATGAGAGCCAGCAAGGCATTCTGGGATATTGGGTTTTTGAAAATGTACTGGCCTGCTGGTTACTCCAGCAAAAAAAAAAAAAAAAAAAAAACTAGGCCAGGTCATAACAGTCGTAAACCATCTTCTTACTTTAAAACTAAAGAGACAAAGTATGCATTTTATGACCTCAGAGGAAAAGGTCATTTTATCAGATTCCTATTAGCTTAGAAAACTGCAATTACTTTGAAGGCCAGGAAGCTTGTGGAGAGATCAAATGGATAATTCTATCTGTCATAAAGCCTCACTAATTAAGAAGAAATATATATTTTTTTAATGTTTTAGCAGTGGGCATAGATATTTGACTGATAAATTAATTCAAGTTCTCAGATTTGAGTGACCTCACAGCCAGCATCTGTGAGCTGTGTCATCAGGGAGAAGGAGTTTGAAAAAAATATTTCTCCAGCAGCTGAGAGAAAAACTTGGCATTTGATTTTTGGCTTTGTGCATTTTGTCTCTTATTTTGAGGCGGGACTCCTGACAACCCCTCTCAGCACTTTGGGTAAATTCAACCATCTGTTTATTATTTGAAACACTGAGTAGTAGAAATTCAGTAATAAGGCGTTTCTGTATAATTATCCATTTACTTTACAAGACTGTAAACCCAATTTTATATGTTCTGCGTTTTGTATTTTATCTATTTTTACTTTTTAGTAAACATTATTTTTCTTAAAATTCTGCCTGTGTCTTTCTCAATTTCTTTTGTATGTGGAGGCTGAAACAGTACTGAGTAAGATCTGACAAAAATTGTTAAGGGTTTAAAAGTGTGTTACCATCTTGCTAAGGTAAGAAGATACCTAGGTCTCAAATTGAGTCAAAAGGGCA